>CM060904.1:1250205571-1253045571 GCA_030737815.1 Allium fistulosum
TTTATACGAGTACATATGCACATTCAGGTGGGCCTGCATTTAACCACAATGTGAATGCATTTTTATTTGTACATGTGGAAATAGATTTGATAGTAGCATTCCCACATTTGAACGCCGCCTAGGCAGAAACCGCTATTTTTTTTGTTCTGACTGCAATAACTTCTTCATACTAACTCGGAATCAGGCAAAACTTCGACCGACGAATTCCTACCTAAATTACAGACAATATGGTACAGTCGGATACTTCATCTTGTGAACGCACACTGTAGTTATTCATGGGGACTGACAGTTTACTTAGAAAATAACATGCTACCACATCCCCATATTTGAACTCCGCCTAGTGCAAAAGCCGCTATTTTTTTGTTTACTCTGCAATAACTTCTTCATACTAATTCGGAACCCGGCGAGACTTTGACCGATTAACTCCCACCTAAATTACGGACAATATGGAACACTCGTATACTTCATCTTGTGAACGCACACTATAGTTCACTACAACAAAATACTATATTACAACGTCCTTTTTACAACGGGCATTGGCTGTCCGTTGTAATAGTAGGCTATTACAACGGTCCATTCAGGCCCGTTGTAATAGATGCCCTATATAACGCCTTTTTTACAATGGGCTATGACTGTCCGTTGTAATAGAATGCTATTACAACGGTACTTTCATTCCCGTTGTAATAGATGTTAATTTTACAACGGGCTAAAAATGCCCGTTGTAATAGGTGCCAATTTTACAACGGTCATAAAATGCCCGTTGTAATAAATGTTTGTTGCATAATTTTGACAACCATTAATTAATAATTACAATGCTTTCTTAAAATTAATATTTATTATTTATTAATATTTAATAATTATTCATTAATAATATTATATTAATCATATGTTACTAATTACTAATTATAATATTATATTACTAATTACTAACCATTAATAATATTATATTATTTATTAATATTTAATAATTAATCATTAATAATATTATATTAATCATTTATAACTTATAATAATTAATGATTATTATTAAATAATCACTAATTACTAATTAAGAAGTCATATTTATTATCTGTTATTTAATAATTATTCATTAATAATATTATATTAATCACATGTTACTAATTACTAATTATAATATTATATTACTAATTACTAATTACTAACCATTAATAATATTATATTATTTATTAATATTTAATAATTAATCATTAATAATATTATATTAATCATTTATAACTTATAATAATTAATGATTATTATTAAATAATCACTAATTACTAATTAAGAAGTCATATTTATTATTTAATAATTATTCATTAATAATATTATATTATTTAATAATTATTCATTAATAATATTATATTATTTATTAATATTTACTAATTAATATTATATTATTTAGTAATCTTTAATAATTAAGAAGTCATATTTATTATTTGTTATTTAATAATTCTAATACTAGTTATATTTAACATTTAATTTTCCAAAAAAATTATAATTTTGAAATTTTCCAAAATAAATTTATAAATATTCACAAAATTTGAAATTTGAAATTTGAAATTTTGATAAAATTCAAAATAAAACGTAAAAATTCAAATTTAATAAAACGTCCAAATTTCAAAAAATTCAAAAAAGTTAAAATAATTTCAAAATTAGAAAAATTAAAACATTGTATAATTTGACTTCAAACTTTTTCTCATATCTAAATAGTTTGGCTCCAAACTTTTCCAGAAAATATTTTGGCTCCAATCGTTCTTTTTACCGATCCTACGCCTCATCATCTTTCTTCCCATTTCTCATTTTCGTTTCTATTTCTCGAATCCCTAAATCCTAAATCTACATTCAATCCCACTTCCATTCTCTAGATCTTGCCATCTCTACTCAATTCCCAGTTAATCCCAATCCCTCCATCAATCCTTCACTAAACCCTTTCTCTATGTTTATTTACTTGTCTTTAGCCCTCAAGAGCATGAAGTTCTCGCATATCTCCTCAGCTCCGAAATACCCATGTCGAAAAAGCTCAAAAACAAGCAAAAAGCTCACAGCCCTCAACTCGACTGCTCCTGCTTCGGATGCTACAAAAGCTATTGGGTTCTTTGGGACGCTTCTTCCAATAGGCACGTCATTCATATGATTCTCGATGCGCTTGAAGAGAAGACCGAGCAGTCGGAGAAGAAGAAGAGGAAGAAAAAGCGAGGTTTGACACATTAAATAGTTTATCATTTTAGTCTGTCTATTGTTTAGCTAATTTAAATTTCATAATTTTCTTTGAATAAATTAGGGACTTCCACTTATGACCATGTTTTTTGAATTAGAAAGGATTGTCAAAATTAAGCATTTAGTTAAATTGGTTTTCAGTAAAACCAATTTGAACATTTGGCCATTGTTGCACGAATTGAAAACTAAAACTATCTAAGGCTTTACTTCTCTTGATTGGTGTATCTTGAATTATTGAACAACCACGATTTATGGCAATATGATTGAGATTTGTCCCATACATAGAAAAATTACGACGGAGAGTTTACATGATTGATGTGTCAAGTCGTTAAGTGAAAGATGTACTTGGAATGGAACGACATAGAGTTAACATGGTTGGGTTTGGCTGTGGCATTTGCCTTCTCATGAGTCTCTTGATATTGCTTGATTGGTCGGGTTAAAATCTTATACTTCGTTAGTCTCCAAGTTCAATGAATTTTCTAGATCAATAAATAATATACAAATTAAAATAAATATGTAAAATTACAACTTTAATCCATCCAAAAAATGAAAAACAAGAAAAAGAAAGAAAGGACACTGTATATTTGATAGTTTACAATGACAGGCAGCTTTTGTAAATTAGTACTTTAACGAACAAGCTACAAGTTTTATTTATGAGGAGGTTGAGGTATGTAGTATGGGTGGACCAAGTTTCATAAGTACAACATAATTATATAACATTATAATGAAGATAGAAAGTATACTCTGTTTATTATAGTTCTCTGTGCAAATTCATTTCATGAGACACTTGCCAAATGTCAAACTATAAGTTGTAGTGTAAAGCAACAAACAAAAATGTTAAACATATAACTGCAGATTAACCAAGTTGAGGAGAATAATAAATGGTATGTGTTGGTTTCTATGGATATTAATTTATTCCTTTTAGTAGAGGTAAACTACAGTGGATTCGAGATAGACATCAACCCAAAGAAGTGGTAAATAAAGGTTTTTGATTTCCATTTTATACATTTGAGATTTTCGTACTTTAAATCAATTATGGAAACTCTAAAAATAACGATCTCGACTTCGACGTTAGATCCGATGCTTTTTTTTAATAGAAATGCACTGATAGATATAGTGTACATTTGTATTTACAAAATGAAAATGAATATTCGATAATTGAATTTTGCTTTTTTCAAGTTATTTTCTGTTAAATTTGGTTGAAATTGACAAAAGTATCATGCTTTTTCTGAAATTATTTAGTTTTTGTATTATTTTGCTTGATACTCTGATTTGTTGCCTTTATTATTCTCTTACATGTTTATTGCATTTTTCTAAAAGTAAAAAGATTATTAGTTACTTTAGCAGTGGAGGACCAAAATTGAAATTTAAACCAAAACTGGAATTTGAATCAGATTCCATTGCGGTTATCACTTAAATCAGAATAGAATAGCCAGAATTCTGGCATTCTAGTAGGGATTCTGAATCTTGAACCCATAAATATATGATTAAAAGGAGATGATTATATTCTCTGTGGGTATGCACAAGCAGGATTATGCAAAAGAAAAGAGTATGCCACTGTAAAAATTATGCTTAGAGAAATTAAAATCCTGAATAGATTGCAAGTTCAAGTTTATCCATATACCGCAACAGCAGGTTGAACCAAATTTGCAAGATCAATAGGCAGCTTTAGCCAAACACCTCTTTTCCCCTGAAAAATGAAAATGATAGCAAAAAAAATCAATAACTATATACTCTAGTATAAAATCCTCACGATAATCCATTGGAATCCAAAAGACATATTAAAAATAATAATCCTAACTAACAACAAATTTGAAAACACAAAGCATTTGTTAAATCATTAGCAAAACATAACTGGGGGAACCGAGTTTCATAAGTACAGCATAATTATATTGACTAACGTTATGAGAAAACAAGCTATCGGCCCAAAATTAGAAAAAACACAAACATACAATATTTTATAGCTAAGAATAAACTGCAAAGTGTAAACCATTTAACTCCCAAGAATAAAGTGCAAACTATTAACTCTCGCTACACAGATTTTAGGGTGTGTAACAATTAGACATGCCAGTGCAGGGTGATAAAATTATCATGCTTGTTTAACTTAAATGAGTAATGACTGACAAGCTAAACATGCATATACTAACCCTCCATTTTGTGGCATTCAAATCAACATTAATAAGACCATGTTTGTTCCTACCAGTTCACTACTAACTGTGTCATATGGGTATATATGATCATGATGTTACCTTAATACTGTCTTTCTATTTCATCCTTGGAATATGTTTGCGCAGAAAAATGTAGGGCCCATTTGGTTTCATTTTGTATTTTGGGTTTTGTATTTTTAGCTTGCATTAAGAAATAGTAAAAAAATAAGAAAAGAAGATTTATAATTCTTAGTCATTGCGACGACCAACGGACGACGAAGGAGTTGGATTGTTCTCCGTGCTTTTGTTATCTCTCAAAACACGAAAAACAAAATAAATTTTGTTTTCTATTTTACATGTTAATTTCATTCTTCAAAATAGTTTGTTTTTCAACAATACATAAAACGGACGTGCTTTTGTATAAACGAAGACACAAAACTAAAAACGACAAGCCAAACGGGGCCGTAGTTTTTATTATTTTTGAACTTTCTTCTCCACTTTCGGGGAACATCTAGCGCAACAAACAGGATTAGTAATGTGTCTACTCAGATTCAAAGTCCTTGTTAGTATCATTAAAAAAGAAAAAAGAAGAAGTCTTTTTTCTTAGTTCCAGCTGATTATTGTTTTGTTAGCATAATATGTGAACCTTAAAAATGGTTCTGATCTGTAACTTTTACATAGTTTAAGGTTTTCACGGGGTTACAGTCAACTGAAAGCAAGTGAATTTTCTAAGTTTGGTTGGAACAACTCTTTTTCCCCCCTCCCATAGTTTCATTAACTAATATTCTAGCTTTCAGGCTTAAACTTGACATTATATGTGTTCCTTTATCTGTATAGGAAGTAATGAAATATAGAGATTCTGTGCAACAAGCAGCTATTGATGCCATGCAAGAGGCTTCAGCTGCTGAAAGCTTGGTCCGCTGCTTAAGGTACTTGTTACTATCATCTAATATTTCTAGTAACATGATGTTTTATTAGTCATGCATATTGATATTTAATTTCACTATAGTGCCTTACAACTGCAAAATAATAGTAAATATATGCATATAAGGGACAACTATTAGACAATAACTTGCTTGATTTTTTTTTAAATTCGAGCAAGTCTCTTTGCTACTGGGTTACCGAACTTAGCCACTCGATGGCTAAAAACTGAGTAGCAATATTCAGATCATTCGATACAAGGGTATCTTTTGAGCAGTAATACTAAAACGAGACCATTGTTATGGTGAAGTTTTGTTGTTTAAGAACTCGTATAACATGAAACTTGTTCCACCATCGCATATGTACCATTGCACACATTTGAAATAAATAACATACGGATCATATACACCACAGATTATGTTTATGTCATTTTATTTCGCACGTGTATAGTGGGGTGGGTGCATTTTGCACATAACATTCATTTATTCTCCGAGACTGTTCAAAATTTCTCTAATTTCCCTCATTTATGTAGCATGTATGCAGACCTATGCTCATCAGCCAAAGTAGACAATCCACAGCCAACGGTAGATCTGCTGCACAAATGCTTCTTGGGAGGTATGTAACACAGTGCACTGATTGTAGAAACATCACCCAAAACTAAACTCTTGTTGTATTTGTTGTAGGGTGACTTACTACATAATTCCATTTACATGGTTGTTCACTATTAAAGAGGCCGTTGGATCAACCGTCGTTTGGCACAAAGACTTCATTTCCTTGGCCTAGTATGTGTGTGTATTTTGGTATGTGTTAGTACTTAGAACTTGATATGTATTTTTTGGATTAGTTGTTATGTGTCGGTGCTTTTTGACACTAGCTCTTATGTATATATGTAAGGGTTATGTGCTTAGAACTCTCTATGAATGTAAACTTATATATCTTTTTGAAATGTCTTGGGACTTTGTCAATATGGTTTTATTCAGTCTTTTCGTATGTGATTTTGGTTGTTTTATGATAATATTTATTACTCGTTAAATTATTCATTATTGGTATGGATGTATATTGCTGTATTTTTTTTAAAATTTGCATTTATTTTGCAACTGCAAAAACCGTTGTAATATCATGTATTACAACGGGCATTGTCCGTTGTAAAAAGGTGTATTACAACGATTTTTGCCCGTTGTAAAAAGGTGTGTTACAACGGGCATTGCCCGTTGTAAAAAGGTGTATTATAACGGGCATTTCCCGTTGTAAAATATGGCCGACCTATTACAACGAGGCCTAATACAACGGGCTCATGCCCGTTGCGAAATCCATATTACAACGGGCATTGCCCGTTGTAAAATGGCTGTTTTGTTGTAGTGGTTCTCCATGGGGACTAACAGTTGTACTTAGAAAATAAGAGGATACCACATCCCCATATTTGAACTCTGCCTAGTGTAGAAGCCGCTATTTTTTTTGTTCAGACTGCAATAACTTTTTCATACTAATTTGGAATCCGGCGAGACTTCGACTAATTAACTCCCACCTAAATTACAGACAATAAGGAACACTCGGATACTTCATCCTGTGAACGCATATTGTAGTTCTCCATGGAGACTGAAAGTTGTACTTAGAAAATAACAGGCTACCACATCCCCGTATTTGAACTCCGCATAGTGGAGAAGCCGCTATTTTTTTTATTCAGACTGCTATATTTTCTTCATACTAACTCAGAATCCGGCGAGACTTTGACAGATTAACTCCCACCTAAATTATGGACAATATGGAACACTCAGATACTTCATCTTCTGAACGCACACTGTAGTTCTCCATGGGAACTGACAGTTGTACTTAGAAAATAACAGTCTACCACATCCCCAGATTTGAACTACCTAACCGCTGAGACAGTGACACTGGTCCATCTCTATACCCAACCACCGAGATAGTGGCGCTGGTCCATCTCTATACCCATATTACCAAAGAATATCACATGAAAATATTTTCTGGTAATACGGAGAATAAGGCTGGTTAGGAGTGATCCTACATGAATATTTCTTTGGGCAAACACCGACATGTTTTTCTTTACTTCAAATAACTACAAATGACGTGTAAGGTATCAGCATAAAGCAATAAACACCTTGGCTAATTTTAGAACAGAACAATGTATAATATAACGTAAACACAAAATCATCGATCATAATAAAAAGTATACTACATCTCAAATTGTATTTATAAATTGCGTCTACAAATGGAATACTAGACCCGTGTATGTACAAATACACACATCCATCAAGTACTAGACGATTTTCAATAGAATACACCTCAATAGTTTCACTATCTCATACAAATGACACACAACATATGTACAAAAGGACTAGTACAACACGATATAACTGGATATATATATATTTCCTAAGAGCCATCCCAACATCCAAGGTCGATGAGTCCCAAAAACTTGTAATGTCTCGGTCTGACACGAGTATTATAAAAATAATAAACGGGTCAGACTAAATCCAATTCAAAAGGGTGAGATTGTAATAACAAAGCATATGTGAATCTCAAACAATATAGTCGTAGCTATACTAATCATGCCAACATCAACCAAGCCAAATAGCAAATGCAAAACAATATAGTTGCAACCCGATCATATGCCAAAACAAAATAAAGCAAATGGCATCACCATGTCATAAAAAAAAATAATGCCCTTGATAAGCAAACATATAAAACATGGTGATTGAAAATTTTAATCAAATCACAAAGATTGCAATACAGAGTAAAACAGAAAGGCGCCAACACAAAGATAGCATGAAAGCATGTCAAGTCAAAGACCGCACGAAAGTGTTAGAGGCCTTTATAGATGAATGAGATATTGTCTCACATCGCCAAAAATAAGTTAGTATTCATGTTTATATACTACTTCCCTCAAACCCATATTGACCCTTAGGGTCAAATAATTTTGTACGAGGGGGAGGATCTATATGACTATGAACTAACACACATGCCCACCCGTACCGAACCGGGCCGGTCCGGGCCGGGTGCGGATCCAATAACAGTGGATCGTGTTATATTTTTGCTACACAGAAGTAAACAGTTTTCTACTGTTTAAATTCAAATAGAAGCGACTATTGGATTTGAATGGACCCGAATTTTCCAAACGGAAATGGCCGTTGCGAACTGTCTGAACGGACGCTGCTTTTCAAACAGAAATAGACGTTGCAAATGAAGAGATGCGACCATTGCAAACGAAGAGGTGCGACCGTTTTTTGCCGTTGCAGACGAAGAGACGCGGCTATTCCCAATGGAAATAACCGTTGGGAATTCGCCTATAAAAGGAGTAGGAAACCTGTTCAGTTTCCCACTCCGATTTTTCTCTTCTTCCTCCTCATTTCTGAAAACTCTAAAATCTATGCGTTACTGCGTATCAAACAGAAGGTCATACACACCACAATCTCAAGCAGATCACGTCTGTTGTATCTTGGGAGACTTTGAATAAAGTCTTAAGGAAATTGTTACGACAAGCCTCAAATGAAATTTCCTTCTTCATCAATTTGTTGTTCTTATTGCTATAGTTTGTTGTTGTAAATTAATTAAAACATAGTTATTGTTCAAAATTACCAATAAAGAATTCCAAAGTAGTGGAAATCTGATTTGTAAACTTGTGTGACGAGTTTATAACATATTGGTCTCTGTTTTGGAACTAGTTGTATAACAGAAAGCACGTCAACTCAAAGGATGGCATAAAAGCACATTATCTCAAAGATGACATGAAAGCACGTTAACTCAAAGACGGCATGAAATCCAGTCACTCAAAAGATGGTCCGAAAGCATGTCACTCAAAAGATGCTTAAAAGCTCATTAGCTCATAAGATGACTTGACATCAAATCATCTAAAAAAGTGTCACATACCTCCAAATAATAATAATTCGAGTAACACTCGAGTGTCCCATACCACTCGGGTTTAATAGATCATTTACCATAAGTCAGTAGATTCCACTAAAGGCGATCCTGAAAGCACATCACTTGGAAAAGTGTCATATACTTCCTAATAGTAATCACCGAGTAACACAAGTGCATCCCATACCACATGGGTTTACTTAAATATTTAGTACAAGTTAGTAAACTCCACTACTAAAAATATTCTACACAACAAATCGTATAAATAACCAATAAAGTTTTACCGAATGTCTCATACCAAACGGTAATACTAAATCATTTTTTAAACTCCTCATTACATCGAAGAGGTATTATTTAAAGAAACGTGTTAAAAATGATTTTTAATTATAGTTTTATAAACCATGTTTATATTTTACAAAAAGATTCAAATATATCGAAAGTACTTGTAATGCTTTTCGATTTAAATATTCTTCATTAAAATATTCTTACTTTTAAACCCTTTATATAAATCTCTACTATATATATACTTATTTATAGATATACACATAAATATATAATTTCTCACAAATCACTTTTAAATTCTTAAATTCATTTTAAAGAAGAGTTGTTTATTTATAAAGACATAAAAACACCTTAATAATCACTTGTAAAGTATTTTGTACTCGAATAACTTAAAATAAGATATATATATATATTCTTTTATAATATATGCTGCTTGTAATTCTCATCATCTAAAATAAAATTTTATTTATTAAAAATATTTTTAAAACTTAAAATTATTTTTGAATGAACGCTTTATTTTAAAAAAACTTGAAAGCACTTACAAATATTTTTAAATAACTTCTATAATCAAATTCCCTTAAAACAAAATAATTTCCTTTATAATATATCTTCACTACAGGATACAAAGGGAATAGCGACGGCATGTAAGTGCCGAACACATTACTATGAAATCAAAATTCAACTTTATAGAGGCTGGATTTACAACAGTTGTACGAGTTGCAAAATGACACATGTCATCCAGTAATTTAATTTACGATAGTCATTATAAATTGAAAATACTTATGTCCACTTTCGGTCTGCCATACCAAAACATATATACATGTCTAAAAGGTTGCATGTTGTATTGGAAAGATGACATTAACCTTAGGAATTGCTGAATATGTAATCAAGAAATATAAAAACCAAGAAAAAAGAAAGGAAAACAAGCTTCATACGAGAAAATGCATTATTTATTCATCACTCCTAGACATCAAAGGTTATATGTGTTTTTTGCTATGGCATGTCATATGCGATGGCACAGTGTGAGAACACAAGAGGAGGGAACTTTGACACATCCATCTGATAGAGAATTATGAAAACATTTCTATAAGACTTATCATATTTTTGCTGCAGAGAGTCTTAATGTCTGACTTCGTTTATGTGCGGATGGATTTTCAACATTCTCCTAATTTAGTGGTAAATATTCATCTTGGCCTATTATAGTTGCACCTTATAATTTTCCTCAATGGATGTGTATGAAACTCCATATATGTTTCTCACTATTGTTGGCCCTGGTCCTGATGATATAAAACAAGGAATCAAGATTTATTTGCATCCATTGATTGAATAGTTGAAAACACTATGGCATGATGGGGTTGATACATACGAAGGTTCTAAAAAAATAATTCTTGTATGTTTGCATCTTTGTTATGAAATATTGGTGGTTTTCAAGCTTATGTAAACCTTTTGGATTGGAGTATGGCTGGTCGTCTAACTTGTCGTTATTGTATGCAAGAAAAATGATCATTTTCATTACCATATGGAAGGAAAATTACATCGTATAATTGCCATGCATTTTCTCTATGTTAATCATCCTTTTAGAAGAGATAAAAATAACCTTTTAGCTAATAGACCAGAGAGTAGACAACCACCAACGATTTGGTCAAGCGTAGAAATATATGATCTTGTAAAGGAATATCCGAAGATACATAAAACTTGAATACAGACAGAAATTCCCAGTAAATCGATAATTCATAATTGGTGCAAACAAGTATATTTTAGTAGTCACCTTATTGGAAAGATACCTTACTTCAACATAATATCGACGTGATGCACAATGTAAAAAACATGTTTGATAATATGTTTAATAGAATTTTGAATGTTAAGGGAAAAACTAAGAGGGATCTGAATTCAAGACATGAGATAGCGGAATTATGTAAATGTTTTGAACTTCATATGAAGCCCAATGACAATAAAAAAACCCAAAGCATGTTATGAGCTAGACAACAAGCAAGTAAAACTCGTGTTAAAGTGGTGGAATGACTAAGATGTGTTGATGGGATTTCTTCCAATCTCCATAGATGTGTTGACTTTAAAAAAATAAACTGATTGTGATGAAAGTTATGACTGCCATGCCATGATGAAAAATTTATTACTCATGGTTTTCAAAGAACTGTTGTCCGTCAAAGTATGGAGTATTATAACAAGAGTAAGTTTGTTTTATAAAGAGCTTTGTTCGACTACGTTAAAAGTCAAGCGTATAAGTAAACTTAAAAAGGATGTTCCTATACTGTTTTGCAAACTTGAGAAAATATTTCCTCCAGGATTCTTTAAAGTAATGGAGCATTTACATGTTCATCTTCCATTCGAAGCACTTCTTCGAGGTCCTATGCAATAAGCATGGATATATCCATTTGAGAGGTAATATTGAATATCTGTTAATTCAAAATTCAAATTTACGTAAGTATATTTGAAATGAATTAATTTTGTAATAGGTACTTGAATCATTTGAAGAAAAAATTAAGACAAAAAGTACGATTTGAAGGTTCGACTTGCAACTCATATCTTAAAGAAGAAACTTCATTCTTTTTCTCTCATTATTTCAGTGACCATATGAACTGATCATTTGTATGTATTCCTCATAATGATGAAGCCATTCAAACAAGATTCTTTGCAAATAATGTTATCTATTTTTAGAGAACTTGGCCAATCTGTTGGAAAATGTATGGAAATACTGTTAGATGATAGAAATTACCATGTAGCACATACATATGTTCTTAATTGTGCTAAAGTTGCACCATTTGTTAGGTAATATTGAATAATAAATATTGATATATGAATTTCCAAATTCATATTTATTTCAATTATATTTACATATTATCGTGCAAAATATTATATATATTTACAGTGTAACAACCCGATTTTAAGTGTAATTAATTTAAGTTAATATATGGTAATTTAGTTAATTAACTTGTAATTTGGATATTTATTTGGAAATGGATTTTGGAATTGTTAATAAAAAGATTAAAATTGTAGAAAAGTAAGATATATAAATTTAAATAAGTTAAAATATGGAAAATATTCTATAAGAGTGATGTAATGGGAAACAAAATGGTGTTTGGAAATGAAATGATTTTTATGGAAGCTTGTATTTATTTTATATTATATATAATTTTGTTTCGGATATAAAAAGAAAAAAAATGTATTAGCTTATTTTATAATCACTTGTCCAAATCCAATATTCAATAGCCCAAGCCCAAATACTACGAACCCAAATCTAACTCTAGAAACTTCCTGATCTCATCTTATTTCGCCCATGATATTTACTGATAGGAAAACTTTCATTCCTTTGGGTTATTTTCTTCCTCTCCAAGCCTTCTCTTTTAAATTTAAAAAAAAATCAACAAATAAAAAAAAATTCCTACGTTTGAATATAAGAATTCTTATATCATCATGCTTCTATGTGGGGGATGCAAATCTTGTTGCCGGTCTTGTATGTTGTACCTATGTGTAAGAATATAAAGCGGAAGAGGGAGTTGAGATTTGCGGAGTGCACAGGTGAGATTCTCGCATAACCTATGTTTAATCATGATGATATATATATGTGTGTGAGTGTGTGTGTGTGTGTGTGTTTGTGTGTGTGTGTGTGTAAATATATGGGTGTTGCATTGCTTTGTGATTTTTATCATATGCGCATTAAGTTATTGGCAAAAAGGTTGATAAAATATCATTTGGAAATGCTACATATGCCATGTGCTAACCTGAAGGGTCGACCATCTGTTTGCCCAGGTCGAACTGCCACCTAGTGTGTATCCGCATGAGTATATTGCGAGAGTATTTGTTTGAGTTTAGTGCGTCTAAGTGTATAGTGGAGTCTGGGTACATACTGATGAGTTTTATATCTGATACTTTAATACATACAAGTGTTAGTCCAAGGGAATATTCACATGTGTACCCCTTACAGCCTCATTCTCCTAATTATCTAACGGCATTACTCTGTGTTACTCTTGGATAGTATTGGTATAGTGGTGGGGTGTTAAAAAACGGTATCAGAGCAGGTTCAGAACAATACGTTATATACATACGACACGAGTCATTGACCTTAGATGAGACTTAGGAGTCTATTTGCATGCGTGAGTTTTTAGGAAAGTGTACATCTGAGCATATAAATAAATTTAAAGAATATGATTTAATTCAGTATTACTGTTTGTTATAGATTCTTCCTGATGGAAAATTGGGAGGACGCAATTATTTTAAAGGGGAAGGTCTGTAACAACCCGATTTTAAGTGGTAGTTAATTTAAGTTAATATATGGTAATTTACTTAATTAACTTGGAATTTGGATTTTTGTATAGAAATGGAATTTTGAATTGTTAATAAAAAGATTAAAATTGTAGAAAAATAAGATATATAAATTTAAATAAGTTAAAATATGGAAAATACTCTATAGGAGTGATGTAACGGGAAACAAAATGTTGTTTGGAAACGAAAGGATTTTTATGGAAGTTTGTATTTATTTTAAATTATATATATAACTTTGTTTTGGATATAAAAGGAAAAAAATATATTAGCTTATTTTATAATCACTTGTCCAAATCCAATATTCAACAGGTCCAAACCCAAATACTACAAACTCAAATCTAGCTCCAAAAACTTCCTAATCTCATCTTATTTCACCCATGATATTTACTGATAGGAACAATATCATTCCTTTGGGTTATTTTCTTCCTCTCCAAGCATTCTCTTCTAAATTTGAAAAAAAATTCAACAAATAAAATTATTCCTACGTTTGAATATAAGAATTTTTATATCATCATGCTTCTATATGGGGGATGCAAATCTTGTTGTTGGTCTTGTATGTTGTACCTATGTGTAAGAATATAAAGCGGAAGAGGGAGTTGAGAGTTACACAGTGCACAGGTGAGATTCCTCCCGCATAACTTACATTTAATCATGGTGACATATATATATGTATGTATGTATGTATGTATGTATGTATGTATGTATGTATGTATATGTATGTATGTATGTATATGTATGTATGTATGTATGTATATGGGTGTTGCATTGCTTTGTAATTTTTATAATATGTGCATTAAGTTATTGGCAAAAAGGTTTATAAAATATCATCTGGAAACGTTAAATACGCTCTGTGCTAACCTGAAGTGGTCCACCATCTATTTGCCCAGGTCGAACTGCCACCTAGTGTGTATCCACGTGAGCACGTTGAGAGAGATTTGTTTGAGTTTAGTGCGTCTAAGTGTATAGTGGAGCCTGTGTACATACTGATGAGTTTTATATTTGATACATTAATACGTATCAGTGTTAGTCCAAAGGAATATTCAAGTATGTACCCTTTACAGCCTCATTCTCCGAATTATCTGACAATATTACTCTGTAATACACTTGGATAGTATGAGTATAGAGGTGGGGTGTTACATACAGTATTTACGAATCACAACATCCACATGGTGATCGTAGTAAAGAATTTGTTAATTGGTTTTTGAACTACTTTTACGATCCAAGAAATAGTGTCAACGACGAAGGATTGAAACATTTTGCGTCAGGATCAAAAATAAATGTCCAGGCTTATCCAATATTCTTCATTGATGGATTTATATTCAACACTAAGGAATATAGTGCATAAAAATTAACCTATAACATTGGTGTATTTGTAAAAGGTAGCGATGATCCAGATGAGCATATAAAAGATTTTTACGGCGTCTTAACATATGTTTTAGAATTGATATGTTTTATACGACCTATAGAAAAAGTTTTTTTAATTCAAATGCAATTTGTTCAGCAATGTTCCTAGTTCTGGAACCAACGTGCGTAAAGATTATAAGCTTATTGAAATAAAGCCTAACTTGCATTACTATAAGTATGGTCCTTTCGTATTAGACAAATAAGCATATAAGTTTATTTTGCTCCATATCCATCCCTGAAAAGAGATAAAGCAGATTGTTCAGGTTTTTTTATATAAAGGCAAGATTAACATTTGATGGAAATAATATTCCAAACAAAGCAGCTTATCAAGCAGATCATGATCCAAATAATGAAATAATAATAACAGATGATCGTATTGGTTTATGTCCTTTGAACGATGAATCAAATGTTCCAATAGAAGCATTTGATAGTACAGAGGGAAATGATATAAAGCACGAGACAAAGTTTAACGATCTGCCAACATAATACACTTGAATCCATGTATTCCAGGAGACATTCCGTTAGGGGTAAGATATAAAACAAGAATAATATATCATAGAGCTCAATCTATCCTAATGAAATAATAACTCACAGCGGAAGTATACTCTAGGTATAGTAAGAAAATAAAATGTCCCAAATAATACATATCTAACAAGGGACGGTGGTCTATTGTCACGGTACATTAATATATAGTGGTATACCAATCCCAAAATAATAATACATGTCTCGATATGATATAAATGTCTATATGTCAACAGTCGAAAAGCTAGATAGATACCATAGGACAAAAGTGACAAAATGTAACTATAGCCCAATGATGAGCCTACACTAGCTGAGATCACTGTCTCAATGTCAACCTATTCAAAGAACATACAACAAAAGAAAAAAACAAAGAGAATATTGAAAGAGTCTATGTGGTAGGATCGTATAATATGGAATAGTGAAATGGTCTAGGTAGATAGTAGTAAGCAGTAAGTAAAGTAGACACCAAGACTTTATACTGGTTCGATCCTCTTGTCCTACGTCCAGTCCCTAAGCTCCTCTTAGGAATTCAACTAACCAACAACCCTCACTTAACCCGGAGGAATAGGTTTACAACTTACCCGAACAACCGAACGGGATTTCTTTCCTCAACTACCGAAGAGGACTTCAACTTGGATACAAAAATTATTTCTGACTTGTTGTGTTCTTGATAACACTAATGAGTCAATTTAGTACAACTTTCCTATAATCTTATCCTCGAGAGTATACAAAGTGTTTGTGAAGATTTAGGAAATGTGAATTGCTATGAATCAAGAGATGTTATAGTTAAAACAGAGATTCAAGCAATTGGTTTGCTTTTGAAAACTTAAAAGAATCTGAAAGTATGTTCAAGTAAGTACAGAGATTAAAGCAAGTAGAATTGGTAATTTGCAAATGTTAAAAACATGTATTTATACTTGTAGAAGAGTTGCATTTGTTTGCTAGAGGTGCAGGGAAGAGATGCTTTTATTTCCATTGGAGAATGGTTGCAACTCTTGGGAGGAAGAAGGTGTCTATTCAGAGAAAATTCACAGTTGCAGATTCAGTCGACTGAGCAGGAAATTCAATCGACTGAAAATATATAGAGAAATTTTCAAGAATGCATTCAGTCGACTGTACAGGAAATTCAGTCGACTGAAACTGTGTATATTTGTAATTCTGTGCCAGTTTCAGTCGACTGGCCATGCCAGTTCAGTCGACTGAACTATTACACAAAAATGTAGTTTTACAGATGTGTTTTAATGTTCGTGCAAATCTCTTGAGGATAGATTTTAACAAATAATCTAGACTTTAGACCTATAAAAATCATACTCATGTTTATACTTTTGGTCTTCATCTATCTTCCTCTGATTTTGCATATATCTCTTCCTTTTTGTTGAAGTACATTGTCATTGATCAAAATCTTCGTGTATCAACATTCTCCCCGTTTTTGATTGATGACAACACTAATGTGTTATAGAGATGTATTTACTAATTTTCTCCCCCTGAATGTATGCACTTATCTTTCCTACAAAATAAAGTTAGCTACATAGATTTCTCCCCCTTTGTCATCGACAAAAAGGAAGTAATAATTTGTAGAAGTATATAATTGTCAAACAAAGCAACCACTATCCAAAATCCATTTTCTTTTCTTGAGTGGGACCTGCAAAAAATAAATACAATATTGGTACCCACCTTTCAATAGGGTCCTAAAAGTTAGAACTTAGGAAACCAAACCCAATTTGGTTCAGTATCCTTTTTATAAATATAATTTTTATTATTATGAACACTATCCATAAATGCTTTAATATATTTATTCCTAATTAAAATATTGTTAGTCTTTGGATCCCAAATTTTAACTATCTTAGTTTCTTCTTTTGTTCTAATAGGTTCTGTTAATAACATTTGTTGTTTTGAATCAACATTCCTCTTAAAATTTGTATTTTTCTTTTTAGGAATTTTTGACTCTTTTATATATCCTAATCCATGTTTATTTGAGGAGGATTGAGAATTTTCTAAAATCTTAGATAAATTTTCTCTTCCTTTGTTAAAATTAGAGACATTTTTAGTGATGTTATCTAATCTAACTTGAAGACTATTATTTTCTAACTCAACTTGTCTAATCTTAGTTTTTAACTCATGATTTTCAGAGACAATTATATCATTCTTTGTCTTTTGAGTTTCAATTTCTTGACTTAAAAGTGATAATTGAGTTTCCGAATTTGAAAGAGACTCTTGAACTTTTTCAAGTTCTTCTTCTAGAATTTTCTTTTCATCTTTTAACATATCTCTTTCAAATTCAGCTTTGTTTTGATTTTCACGAATTTCCTTGAGTTTCTTTTTAAGAGTTTTTATTGTGCTCAAAAGTTCTGTGTTTACATCAATTAAATCGTCGAAAGTTAAATTACTAACCTCAGATTCTTGAGCCATAAAGCATACATTCGCTTGTTCATTGTCGCTATTATTATCACTTTCAGATAAAGATGAATCTGAATCGTCCCATGTTACAGAGAATGCCTTCTTTTTACATTTGTCTTTCTTATTCTTGTTGTTGAAGTTTTTCTGATTCTCCTTCTTTAGCTCCGGACAGTCTTTTATCATATGACCTTTCTTGTGACAATTAAAACATTCCATATTTGAGGATGAAGGTTTGTTCAAGAAATTCTTTTTGAAACCGTTTTCATTTCCTTTTCTATATTTTAAGAATTTCTTAAAATTTTTGGCAATAAATTCTAGATCCTCATTTTCAGACTCTGATTCTTCCTTTTCTGCGTGAAAAGCCATATTTTTTCTTTCCTGTGTTTGATCTTTCTTAGCTTGCATGTTAACTTCATAAGACATAAGGTTTCCAATTAATTCTTCTGGTTTCATTGTAGATAGATCGTTTGCTTCTTCGATTGCTAAGACTTTTCTCTCCCATTCATCAGTGAGTGAATTTAGAACTTTAGATACAATATCAAAATCTGTGTATTTCTCTCCTAGTCCTATTAAGGCATGATGAATGTCTTGAAACCTTGAGTACATGTCATTGATGGATTCATTTTGTCGCATTCTAAATTTTTGGAACTGGTTCTTTAGCATGGAGATCTTAGTTTGCTTGACCTTGTTTGTGCCTTCATGTATGGTTTTAAGTGTACTCCATATCTGATGTGCAATAGTACAGATGCTTACACGGTTGAACTCATTTCTATCCAAAGCGCAAAATAGCATATTCATAGCTTTGGCATTTGCACTAACTTCATTCTTTTGAGCTTGCGTCCATGTAGAATAATCCGTTGTAGGTACAATGAGTTCTGCTTGAGTTGCATTCCAGGCTTCAAAACTTGTTGCTTGCATATAAATCCTCATCCTTGTAGCCCAATAATCATAGTTTAGTCCATTGAATAGAGGGGGTCTTTGAGTAGATTGTCCTTCCGCAAATGTAGAGTTATAGGTAGATGTTGTGCTTGTGTTGTTTTCCATATTATCAATATGTCTAATAACGGTGTTATGGTTATAGGACGGCCTTGCTCTGATACCAATTGAAAGAGTCTATGCGGTAGGATCGTATAATATGGAATAGTGAAATGGTCTAGGTAGATAGTAGTAAGCAGTAAGTAAAGTAGACACCAAGACTTTATACTGGTTCGGACCTCTTGTCCTACGTCCAGTCCCTAAGCTCCTCTTAGGAATTCAACTAACCAACAATCTTCACTTAACCCGGAGGAATAGGTTTACAACTTACCCGAACAACCGAACGGGATTTCTTGCCTCAACTACCGAAGAGGACTTCAACTTGGATACAAAAAGTATTTCTGACTTGTTGTGTTCTTGATAACACTAATGAGTCAATTTAGTACAACTTTCCTATAATCTTATCCTCGAGAGTATACAAAGTGTTTGTGAAGATTTAAGAAATGTGAATTGCTATGAATCAAGAGATGTTATAGTTAAAATTGAGATTCAAGCAATTGATTTGCTTTTGAAAACTTAAAAGAATCTGAAAGTATGTTCAAGTAAGTAGAGAGATTAAAGCAAGTAGAATTGGTAATTTGCAAACGTTAAAAACATGTATTTATACTTGTAGAAGAGTTGCATTTTTTTGCTAGAGGTGCAGGGAAGAGATGCTTCTATTTCCATTGAAGAATGGTTGCAACTCTTGGGAGGAAGAAGGTGTCTATTTAGAGAAAATTCGCAGTTGTAGATTCAGTCGACTGAGCAGGAAATTCAGTAGACTGAAAATATACAGAGAAATTTTCAAGAATGCATTCAGTCGACTGTACAAGAAATTCAGTCGACTGAAACTGTGTATATTTGTAATTCTGTGCCAGTTTCAGTCGACTGGCCATGCCTGTTCAATCGACTGAACTATTACACAAAAATGTAGTTTTACGGATGTGTTTTAATGTTCGTGCAAATCTCTTGAGGATAGATTTTAACAAATAATCTAGACTTTAGACCTATAAAAATCATACTCATGTTTATACTTTTGGTCTTCATCGATCTTCCTCTGATTTTGCATATATCTCTTCCTTTTTGTTGAAGTACATTCTCATTGATCAAAATCTTCGTGTATCAACAAATATTAGACATAAAGTCTGGTGAAAAGGATCTAACACTAAACTGCATGATTACTAATAAGCTAATATCATGGATAATACCAATAGGTATATCAAGAGGCAATAAAACCTACCTTAACTTGCACCTTCTTCTACAACAACAAGTTAGCGCAATATTTTCCATTGCACTACATTATCCCAAAACAATTAATTATAAAGTATAAATATACCACGATCAAACCGTGATCCCAAAACAACGATCACTACCACTAAGATTGATAATATATGCCCCAATGCATATGGTTACTACAACTAAGATCAAATTGTAGATGACTCGCTACTGGGGAACTCTGTGTCCCTGCCCGCTATCATTGAAATCATAGATGACTCACTACTGAGAAACTCCATGTCTCAGCCCGCTATCGCCACAAATCTTATATGAATTGCTACTGAAGAACTCTACGTCTCAGCCCACTATCATATAAAAACCTAGATGACTCACTACTGAGGAACTCTAAGTCCTAGCCCGCTATCATCAAAATCGTATAGGATCGCCACGACCTAAAACCCACTGGACAACTCTAATAAAACCCAATACTAACCCGAATTATATTCCAAATAGAATGCATAATCTCATGTCATAATACTCTACTGGTATATCCTCCCGGTCTACCTCAAAACCTATGGTTTTGGAATACGTGCAGGGATGGGTCCCACGTGGACCATAAGTCATATTATTCCAAAACATAGCAAAATTTTAAAGGTTGAAACCCTTGGAAAATTATGAAAAATGGTTCAAACTCCACCTCAATCCGACTTCGTATGAGAAAGCTATTACATTTTGAAGTTTCAGTTGAACCTGGCAATCAACAGCAGGTCAGTCGACTAAAAAGGAATACCATCCAATTGGATCAGTCGACTGAACAAATCTCCCAATCTACTGAATTCTACCCGACTTTCTAGTTTGAAAACGGCCTATTCAATCAAATGACTGGTCCCACTAGTTGACTAAACCTACACCTAGGTTGTTTTGCACTTCTCCAATATATCATTTTTGGCCACTCGATATATCACAACCAAATTGAGTTTGGCCACTCGATATATCACAATTACTCATTCACATTGATATTTAACCACCAATCATCCATGCAAACAATCCAAACAATCAATTTTATCATTAAATTATTTACTAACAATCAATTTAACTATCATTCAATTATTTCCTAACAATCAATTGTATAATTACTTATCTCTTGTCGTTCAAATCCAACATTTAACACTTCAACTATGTACAAATGGGCTTACTACTCAAGCCCTAACCCTTATTAGCAATTAAACAAGTGATCATATAATCTAGGAGAAAGAACCTACTCATAGAATAACAAACGAAATCAAAGATATGCAAAGAACCCAATTATGCCCCCCCTTGACTTCTTCAATCTGGCTCTTTCCTTGTCCAAAATCACTCTTTGATGGATGGTAAATGTAGAGAATCTTCTAATTTGGATTTAGTAATTTATTTTGGAATTTTTTATTTAAAAATGAAGAATTATGACGATTTGAAGATTTGGATTCCAAATCACCTAACGAAGAAGAGGAAAGAAGATGAAGAAATAAATGAGAAGTAAATGAAGGGGAGTGGGCTATTTCAGCCCTCTTAAGTGCATGAGCTTTGAGCACTTCCAAAAGACCATTTTGCCACCAAAATCATTATTCATCTTTTTTTCAACTTCATCCGAACTTAACATGTCTTATATGAATTCTATATGTAAACGACGTTCCAAGACTAATGGAATATGTTTCGAGTCTTAATTCGTTTACCTTCACAAATCCCAAGTTAAGATCATTAGCGATTAATTTTAATTTGTTTTGATTAATCATCGCTAATTACTAATGTAAATTGAAGGTTGTCACATTCTCCCCCCTTAAAAGTATTTCGTCCCTAAAATCGCCAATAGCGGGAAAAATGCATCGTCCCGATACTCTTGTTCAAATAGCGTCTAAAGAAAGTAATGCAACTCATATGCATAACCAAATCCAAACAACCAATGCATGCAAAACAAACAACATCTTAGTTAAATGAAAATCATACTGGTGAAAAGTTCTGGATTGGAAGCGTGCATCTTCTCTTCGGGCTCCTAAGTACTATTTCCAGGATCTTCTCCCCATTGGACTCGAACAATTTGTACAACTTTATTTCGAAGTCTCTTGACACTACTATGTAATACCTGAATAGGTCCTCTAGGTAAAGAAGCTTTTAGTTCCACTTCCACTTCCTTGAACCAACTAGGTTCAATGATCACATTCGCATCATGTACACACTTTCGCAAATGTGAAACACGGAACATGTTGTCTACTCGGGACACCTTCTCAGGTAGTTCAACCTGATATGCTAATTTCCCAATTCGCTCGATTATAGAAAATTGTCTAACGAATCGGGGAGCAAGCTTTCCAAAATTTCCAAATCACATAACTCTCTTCAAAAGTAACGTCTTCACAAGTACCATATCACCAACATCAAACTCAAAGTCAATACGTTGCTTATCAGCATAGGACTTTTGCTGGTCTTGTGACGTCTTCATTCTCTTTTGGATTTGCTCAATTTTCTCTTAAGTTCCTCAAATCTTATCCGGTTAGAGTATTACCTTGTCTGTAGTCTCCCACAAACATGTTGGCGACTTATAAGGCCTTCTTTATAAAATTTCGTAGGGTGCCATACCAATACTAGCTTGGAAGTTATTGTTGTATGCAAATTCAACAAGAGGTAAGTGATCTTTGTGAGTCAGTGGAATACAGATCTTAAGGCAAAATTAACATTAGAGGGGGGATGAATAGTGTTTAATAGATTATATGAATATTATTCAAATTCTTTAAGATTTTACTTGGAATGATGGAATTAACAATCACAAAAACAATCACAGAATCAAAGTACAGATAAAAGTAAATCCAATAAAAGTAAAAAGGAAAGAACACACCAGGATTTTATACTTGTTCAGAGTTACACTACATCCACCTTGAATAATTCCTTGTACGGATTTCTTTTCAACTAGTGAATGCAAATTCAATCTCGATTTCAAGGCTATGAGACACCCTCCAGAATCCGGGTCTTTGTGTAGAGCCACTTGATTTCCGGACCACAAGCACACCCACTAGATTTACGGACTACTAAGCACACCCAATTGATTTAATCAAGCTACAATCATACCTACTTGGATTTCAGGGATACCAAGCACAAAAGTATGATTTGATAGAGTTTACAGACTCAGATCTTCAATCTTGATTACAATTGATCCTATAAGTCTTGAATAGCACTTTTAGAAAGATGATATAAATTAAAGAGTATATAAAAGAGAATCAAACTAGTAATTATTGAATTTTATATTAGTTGAATTTTAGTAGAGTTTCAATAGAAATTGATTTATAGATTAAGAGAGTGAAAAGAGGAGAGAAAAATAAGAAAGTAGTTAATGAAAATTCATTTGGAAGTCTGGTATATATAGGAAAACAAGGTCATAGACTGAAGATAGATTTGTTCTTGGTCCTAATTCTATTAGAGAGGCTTCTGAGAAGATAGAGTTGATTATACAGAGTTGAAGGAAACCTACGACCGGTAGAAGTCTTATGCTGGACCATAGGAATAAAGAAATCGAGTTTGAGGTTGGTGATCTTGTCTTTGTGAAGATCTTTTTTGAAGGGTGTAGGAGGTTTAGTAAGTTGGGGAAGCTTGCACCTCGCTTTATTAGTCTATTCCTAATTACTGAGCGCTTTGGCTGTGTTGCTTATGGAATTGCTCTTCCTGATCAATTCTCTAGCATCCATGATGTCTTCCATATTTCCCACTTGAGGAAGTGTCTTAGGAGTACCGAGATAGTTTTAGATCCAAGGAACATTAAGGAGCTTGATATTTTGCAGACTTGACTTATGTGCAGCATCATGTCTATATAGTCAACTTGGGGGTCTGATGGCTTAGGAGGAAGCAAGTCCTGTTAGTGAAGGTGCAATGGTCTGACAGCCTGTAGGATTGTACCTTGGAGACCATGGAGTATATGGCACGGACCTATGTCGAGCTATTTTCTAATGCACATGATTCTGGTATGTTCTATTTTCTTTGCTTGCTGTAGTTGATCTAAAAGTTATTGGCTTAGTTATGGATTTTTCCCCTAAGGAGAAATTGCGAGAATGCGGTTTACTTAACAGAGGGAGTTTGCATCAATCGGTAGGTGAGAAGGAATTAATATAAAGATTTAATCTATTTAAAAAAGATTTTAAAAGTGGAAAAATAGAAAAAATTAGGAATTTATATAGGAAAAATATTTAAAAATTCATAGAATGATTTATTTGAGCGAATTTTGATTTTAAAATGATTTTGGACATTTTTCAGGGTCAAAATGATTTTTAAAATATAATTAGAATCGTTTTAAAAATGATTTTGGACATTTATAGTCATTTTCTTATATAATGATACTACAAAGTATCAGTTTTTTGATCATTTAGCTATTTTTTCATTAATTGATGATTGTTGAGCAAGATGAGGAGAGCAATGGTATTATTATGAGCTGAAAGTTGTAGGAAGCACGACGAGCGGGGAGTAGAGGCATGATTTTTTTAGGATTAGGTTTTAAGGAGGAAACGGCTTGGGAGGTGGCTGTTACGGAAGATGACGGCTATTAGCAATGGCGGAGCGAAGGGGTAGGGAAGCATAGGGGTGCAGAAGTGTGGGGTGTAGCGGTATGGGAAGCGATGATTTTGGCTTGTGCGTGAAGAAGTGTCCTTGTACGTAATTTTTGGCGTGTTGTCCTAGAAACCAGAAAGTTTTCATGTTTGTACGTTAAACTTCCCTTTAAATTATTTGAATTTAAGAATTCAATATTTCAAATTTCTCTTATAATACCCATTATTTAAAAGAAACTAATTAAAGATGGGTATTACTGTAAAAGAAACATATTTTTTAATACCAATCAAAAGTTGTAGAATACAAACAAACAAGCAAATGATTATTCAGAATTCAGTGTTCTGCAATTAACGTTCAAATATCATAATTTAGCAATCAACTTTCAGAATTCAACACTTTTAACAAACGCAACCTTAGAGTTCAAACACAAATCCAATTATATTACATATTATTTAGTGTAAATATAAAATTATGCATGATAATACAATAAAGATCTAGCGCAAAATGAATTAAAAATAAGTTTTTCTTAAATGGTTTTTTTACTCCACTACACGATAAGCTTGATCCAACACAAAGTTCATAACAAAATTACTTGAAGAAATGGGCTATTGGCCATGGAAATAAATCATTTTAGCATCGGAAAGCATTGTCTTCCTTTCTTTTATGTATGTCAAAAGAAAATTGTTACTTAGCAAAATTAAGCCATAACATGAAACTTCTCGTGAGCAAGTGAAAAAAAGTCCACACAAAGAATTGAAGAAAATATCGAAGTGCTATTTCTATAAGATATTGAATTAAAAGAGGGAATAAGCTGGGATTCGTGAAGGTGTAGATGAATTATGAGATAGAGGGAAATTTATTGTGTTTTTCGTTTTGCTACTTTCATTTATTAACTTTTTTTAATATACTCTCTTTAATTGAATTAATGACTTGTTTCCAGTTTGCAATAACCTTTTATGCTTATTTCAAAAAAATGTCATGATTCTATAAAGCAGTTACATTTTTGAATTCCAAACAGTAGATTTCATACAAGGTATAATAGTCTTACGTGCTTAATTTGGAGAATGATTTAGCATTAATATTTTCGTTCTATGAAGAAAAATTATCGCTAAATGGTCATATGTATATTTATGTGTGTATATATGTATGTATGTATATGTATGTATATATGTATGTATGTATGTATGTATATCAGTTATCATGCAGCTGTGATGCGCATGTACATAGAAAAATGATTATCTCAGTATTTAAAAAAAATGAGCCTAGAACATTCATTTAGAATGAGTCTATTTTGTAATTCAACCTTTAAATGAAGGTATTAATACACACACACTGGTACGTTAGGTATGCCCATTGGACGTGTGCGAATAGAATTATGAGCAAATTCATTTTAATGTAAAAAAATAGTATTTATTATAATGTATTTATAAAAAAATAGTATTGAAAGTTATCAAAATTTACAGATGGGAATTGAAGCGAAATATCCAAAATAACCGAAATTCCAAAAACTAGCAATTATCGAAACGAATATAAAAAATGGTATTTTTAACCTTCATACATACATACATACATACATACATACATACATACATACATACATACATACATACATACATATATATGTATGTATGTATATCAATAGCATACTTTATTTAGCACCATTTTGTAGGCTCTTGATATAGTCACAAGTTTCTATTTAAATATTTATTCAAATATTCAAATATAAATTTATGTCTTATATCAGAGGACTACAAATGATGCTAAATAAAGAGGGCTACTTATCCTAATTCTATATATATATATATATCTATGTGTGTGTGTGTGTGTTGCTTCCTAATCAAATAACAACTACAGGAAAATAATTTAAAGTTCTAATGGCTATTTGACTAAGATTTATTTTTGTAACAATGTTAATTAATACCCAAAACTAATAAAGATGATTAAAGAGGGTTCCATTCATTTATCTCTATTGTGCAGAATTTGGCAACTTTTGTGTGGAATAAACTAGTATTATTGTTCTATATTTTGGTAAAGGTCCTTAAGTGATAGTTCATCAAAAAAGGAGAAAGTTGTAATAAATAAATCGATCAATCAATCAACAAGAATGCTACAAAGACAAACAACTTAGCTCATATAGAAAATAACAACGTTGATACACAGTGCACGAAAGTAGCTGGTACATGCATGGTAGCCAGACAAAGGAAACCCCATGGTGATAATGTACAACTAAAAACACAGCTTCAGTGAACAAGAGAAGCTTTATTTTAGACATTTACTTTAATAAAGGAGAAATATTAGTCAGTACTACAAAGTTGTCATCCACCATGGAGATAGAAAACCATCAGTTACCAAGTGCAATATTACCCCAATATTTCATAGCATAGTTAACAAGCTCCTCCAACTCATGAACACCTTCAATGGAATTATCTCTATTGATATCAACGTTCTTCATTGCCTTCCATGAATTCCATGCTGCACTTTTCATCCCAAGTTCATTGAGCGCAACACATAGCTCTTGCCTGCTAATTTTACCGTCTCCATCTTTATCGATACTCTTTACCCATTCCCTTATTTTTTCTTTATCCATGACATTGTTTTCTTTTTCGGGTGATGGGGACTCCTGCAACATTTTTACTGTTGTTATTTTCCTGATAATATCATTGTCATTTGAAATTGACCTGTGTACAAGATTATGAGGCATTATAGTTGCAATATGAAGAGTTTTAATTTGTTACTTAATTGGTTTGAGTGATTGTTAAATTGATATGTGAGACATTATAGAAGGATAAAGATGGGCAAGAATTTTGATCAAACAGCAAAAGCATATGTTTACCCTGTTACCACTTAGAATAATTAAATAGCTAGATTACCTTTCGTGTATGGTCTATTAATATGCCCACATATATATGTATATTCAGTTCAATAGGAAGAAAAAGCGTTTCATAAACTCAGTAATGTACAGTGGTCAAATTTGAAGTGTAAGCCATAAAAGAAATACAATAATTTGTGGTCATCATAATAATAATAATAAAAATTCAAAACCAGATGTCTGAAACAATCCACGATAAAAACTTTGTAAAGAAATCTAGGGGTTTCTTCTGCCATGGGAGAAAACAAATTTCCTCTCAAAATCCAATCCAATCCTCCTCTCTCTTGTCCTTCTCCTCAGGATAGACCACCTGAATCTCATTTCAGAAAGCCGAATAGTGTCATCATTGATAACGAGGGCTTCCAATTGGTTCAGCCATGATCACAAAGAAGATATCAGCCTAGAAATGACCAAGTCCGGTATCATATTAATGACGATCAAAGGAAAAATGAGGGCTAGATGACCAACTACTTTCAGTATAAGACCAAACTGATGTAAATCAGAAAGCCGACAATGTTCTCTTTGAATAAAGAACTAGGACATAAATCCTGGACTGACATCGTCTCAGAGCAATTAAAGGAACCAAGAGATGAAGAATACATTCTTGAAACCATTTCTCCTATTCAAATCAGCAACAAGAAATATGGTGTGGTAAAGGAGGCAGTATGTAAAAGAGCCATGGAGTGTTGGAATAACTCCATTTTGGTTTATGTGGTTAGTAGCAAACCAAATTTCTTGTTTTTCAAAGAATATATAAAAAGAGTATGGAAACCGAAAGGCGAATTCGAAATCTATTCCAAAGAAAATGGGTTTTTTCTAATCAAATTTAATGACTCCCAAGACTGCAATTCGATTATTCAGAATGGCCCTTTATTTTACAACGGCAAGCTCATCATCATGAGGATGGACTGAATCACTGAAGTTGGACAGAGATCTTCTGTCAACTATGCCGATATGGGTTAGATTACCCAGTGTAAGCCTCAAGCTATGGGATAGAGAGGTGTTTAGTATTATGGCGAGTATTATCGGAAAACCCATAAAAATGGAAGCAGCAACAACCATGAAGACGAGATTGAATTACGCTTGGCTTCTTGTGGAAGTTTCTACGACTGATGAACTTCTAGATGAAATCTGTCTCAATGTTTAATGGTGAAGTCATAACACAAAAAGTCGAATATGAATGGGTTCCACCAAAGTGTAACATTTGTAAGTGTTTCGGTCACACTAGAGAGCAATGCAACCCGAATCAGATGTGGATCCCCAAAAATAGTGATAAAGATAAAGTTATTACTTAAGAAAATAGATCTGAAATGATTCAAGAAATAGGCACAAAAAACCAATCAAGAAGCCAAAAGGATAAAGATCGAATCTATCAAGAAGATATCATCTTCGATCAAGAAAATAATATAAGAGAGCTCACTGACCAAAGTGATCAGATCACGGTAATGGAAGTTCATCAGCCAAAAAGATATGAAGAAAAATCAAATGTTCCAATTCCGACTAATACAGAGGAGGGTAAAAATAAAAATTTCTTTAGCTCTGAAGCCTCCTATTTCAGAGTCATGTTTAATTACAGACCATTATGTTACAAAAATAGTCAACAATCTTCATCAGAATACAAGCCCGAACCAGGAAATTGATATCGAGAAGGGATCTTCTTCTAAGCTTATTGCAGATGTTGAGAGAATGAATTGCAATAACTCAACATTGCCTCGCAAGTGTGATCCTCCTCTAGAGCAGGCTGCAATGACTGACTGTAATGAGTCAGCCATGCCCTCGCACAACTTCGTTTGATATTTCCTTAATCAAGATTCCAGAATTTGCACAAATGGAGGAAGATGAATCTGAGAAGGTTGATAACATATAAGAATTTGACTTATCAGAACTACATATTGCCAAAACAAAAGCATCTGGTAAGCTAAAGAGCAACAAAGAGAAGAAAGCTTTCAAGCAAAAATACATTTCGATCAATCCAGAATGGGACCAAATGTCTACTAGATTGAAAGCTAAGGGTGTTGATAATAAAAGGAGAGGTAAAGGCACTATAGTGTCAGGTACCATTTAAATTTCTTATATTTATTATTAGATATATATGACTTTATTTGCTTGGAATGTCAGGGGGATGAACACCCCTATAAAACAATCTGATATCATTTATATGATTAATGTTTACAAACCTTCAATTATTGCTTTAATTGAGAATAGAATGAATGATGAGAATTTTAAAAGATTTTGCCTTAAGATGTCCAGTAATTGGAAAGCTACTCATAACAATGATTGTGGTTGTAAAGGTAGAATCATTGTTATTTGGGATTCTAATATCTGGACTAATATAAACATAAACAAAGATAGTCAATTTATAGATTGCAGTTTTAAAAACATTGGAGGTTTTTCTTTGCAAGTTACTAGTGTATATGGCAGTAATTTTGAGAAAGAAAGAAATGCTTTTTGGCAAAAACTTAAATCTCTAAATTCCATATATGATTTCCCCTGGATTGTGTTAGGGGATTTTAATACAGTCTTTCATGTTAATGAAAAATTTCGAGGAATTAAAATCCCTCAAAATAAATTGGATAAGGTTAATAAATTTCTATTAGAAACTGGTCTTATTGAACCAATTATCAGTGGGAACAAATTTACATGGAAATCTGGAATAGCTAAAAATATTCATTGCAAATTAGATAGGATTTTGTATAACAAAGATTTTTTAAAAAGATTTCCTAATTGTATTTGTTCCACTTTAGAACAAAACTTAAGTGATCACACTCCTTTATTGGTTAAACTTTTTGTCAATGGTGAATTTAATAGTAAAGTTCCTCCTTTTAGATTCAAAAATAGCTGGGTATTTGAAGAAGATTATAAAACTTTAATGGAAAACAGTCTTAATTTTTTTTGTGAAGGAACTAAACAATATTAGTTTTATATGTTTTTGAAATACACTAAAAATAATCTTAAAAACTGGAACAAAAATACCAATATGAATAAAAATAAGATTATTAGATTGAGAAAAGAAGGTAAACTTTTACAGACGAGTTCTGATAATAAGCCTGATGATATCAGTACAATTAATAAATTTATTCAAAATCAAAATGAGTTGTCTAGTGAATTGCATAAAGAATCTGTTAATGCTAGACAAAAAGCAAAGGTTGATTGGCTTACTTTAGGTGACGACTGCACCAAATTCTTTTATGCTAAAATGAGTAATAGAAAACACTTAAAAAATATAAGTTGCATTATAGATAAAGAGAGTAATTTATCTAATGCATATGGTAAAGTTACTACAGAAGCTATCAACTTTTATAAGGAACTTTATTTTTCTAAAATTACTGAAAAGGAATTTCCTCATATAACCTGTAAAAATATTTTAAATCATAATGCATCTGAAATCTTGCTTGCCCCTGTGAGTTCAGATGAGATAAAAGTTATTATTTTTAATGCTGGGGATAATAAAACTCCTGGCCCTGATGGGTTCAATACAATTTTTTTTAAAATAATTGGGATGATATTAAACAACAGGTGCTGGAAGTGGTTGAAGAATTTATGGACAAAGGAAAAATTCTCAAAAGTTTAAATCACACATTCATTACCCTTATTCCAAAAAATAAAAATCCTACTGATATTGGTAATTATAGACCTATTTCTTGCTGCAAATTTATTTACAAAATTATTGCTAATGTCCTTAGTAATAGAATAAAAGTGTTTTTGCCTTTTCTTATTTCTGAAAATCAGAGCGCATTTCTACCTGGTAGACTTATCTATGAAAACTCTCTTTTAGCACATGAGATGGTCAGAAAATTCAACACAAAACAGGGTGAAAATGTATGTATTAAAATTGACTTACAAAAAGCATATGATAAGGTAAACATATACTTTATTCATCATATTATGAAATGCATGGGTTTTCCTATAAAGTTTTGTGATTTGGTGTTTGAATGTATTAACACTCCTACCTTTTCTATTCTGATTCAAGGAAAGGCAGAAGGGTTTATTAAGAGTAACAGGGGTTTAAGACAGGGTGAACCCTTATCACTTTATCTTTTTGCTATTGTTATGGAGTATTTTTCTATTCTTATGGAAATAGAGAATATTAAAGGTAATGTTCAACCTATAAATAGAATTCAGCCCTGTATTAACCCTCTGATTTATGCTGATGATCTCATGGTGTTTATAAAAGCTAATAAAGATAATGCAGACTCTATAAAAACAATTTTTGATAACTTAAAAACTTATGTTGGGCTTCAACTTAATGTTAATAAGTGTAAAGCTTATTTTAGTAAGTCTTGTAAGTACAAAAAAGAACTTTTAAATGTATTACAAATAGTAGAGGGATTTCTTCCAATCAAATATTTAGGTCTGCCTCTTTCTACAAATCAGATTAAGGATTCAGATTGTTCTATTCTATTTGAAAAAATCCAAGAAAGAATGGAGACTTGGTCTTGTAAGTTACTTTCAATTGCTGGAAGACTTGAACTTATTAAGACTGTGATTTATGCTATTATCTTATACTGGCTACAAACTTTTCATATCCCAGCTGCATCTATTAAAATATTGGAAAGTAGATGCGCTGACTTTTTATGGAGAGGTAAGTATCACAAAATTAGTTGGGAAAATGTATGCAGACCTAAAAATGAAGGGGGTCTTGGCATTAGAAGTATTAAGGACCTGTGTATTACTTGCCACTTAAAATTATTTTGGAGATTTCTTAATTCAGACTCTTTGTGGGCTAGATGGATAGATCCAAGTATTTGAAACAAAATTTTTTTTGGACTTATGTGCATAACAATAACCAATCGAATACTTGGAAGCAAATATTAAATTGTAGGGAAATTGGTAAATCATTACTTGAAAGAAAATTTAAGATTGGTAAAGAAACCAGTTTATGGTTTGATCCATGGTTTAAAAATGATGCTTTTAGAAATAAGGTTTGATGGAATAGTTAGTTATATGTGGATCAAATGATAAAGTATCTGATATCATTGTAAATAATCAGTGGCAACCACAATTACTAACCTCCATAAAGTTGAAATATGCAAAATTCAATTTGATATTTATGCAGAGAATGACTACAGGGAATGGAAAGCAAGCAACAGAGGGAAGTTTTCTTTTAAAGCAACTTGGAATTTTATTAGAAACAAATTCCCAACAGAAGAGTGATATCATTGCATATGGAATAGAGTGAACTGTCCCAAGATGGCATTTTGTACATATTTTGCAATTAAGAACAGACTGCCAACTTGGGATAGACTTAATAAATGGGTCAATAATATAAATTCACTCTGTTCCTTGTGCAATTTATGTACTAAAAATGCTAATCACCTATTTTCTGAATGCAGTTACTCCTACTTTATCTGGAATCAAATCAAAGCTACTCTGAGTATAAATGACAACAGGCAAATGGATCTGATGCATATTATCAAAATGATCAACAATAAATTTAGATCTACATCTAAGGAAACTGATTATGCTCACATTCTATTAACTACTGTAGTATTCAACTTGTGGAAAGAAAGAAACTTAAGAGTGCACAACAAAGGCAGCAGAAGTAAAGAGCAAGTTTGGTTACTTATTAGTATTGACTTTTAAAACACATCACCTAAATATAACTAAACATAGAAAATGTGCAAATTTGCTTCTGTCCTGGAACCTGGAACTGAGAAAACTAAAATTCTTAAGGCTTTTATGTTATGACTTTTAAAACACATAAGATTTTGAGCTTTATACTTCAGTAGCATCCTTCGCTTAGTAGCTGACAACTCATGATAGCACTAATCAAGACTTGCAGGAAACTCATACTTTGGATCTAATAACTTTTGAATTCTGAATACATTTTTTTGAAATTCAATTCTACTAAAAAGGAAAGTAGTAGCAATGAAAGAGTAAATATGTGACAAAATAAGGTTTAATTGTTTAATTATTGGCTATTGGCTATAAAGTGGTACATATTAACCCATAATTAGCTGATTGTAATTGCGGAAAAGCGATGATATAGTCATGTATGCAATACCATTATGCATGTACATAGAACGTTATATAATGGAACAATACATGTCGCATAACTTCAATTCCTTTATCCACCAAATATATGAACATTATGTATGTATGCTTGTACCAATATATGAAAATTAAATGTCTACATTATAGAATGTAAATCATGAACAAAATATATCTGCTTAACTAGTCATATTGGTCTTTCCAATCAGAATCTGGGACACTCATGGCCGGCCCTAAGTTCGAGCAGCATAAGCTACTGCTCAATCACAGTACTGTTTGGGGTTCAAAATCTTCTGAGATGTACAAATAATTTATCTATAATGAACTGCGTTTTTAAATGTAATAATATGCAGTTTGGTAACTGGTTACAAATAATTTTTTTTCAGTTATTTAACATTGATATATTTACTTCTACTAAGAACCCATAAAATTGTTGGACAATGGCCCCTGGAGACATACCCTGGATATGGTAGTGAATAGCGATACACTTCTTTGTGCACCACTGCCCTTATAAATGCCAATATCAATCAAATGAATTATGAAGAAAGATCCTTTTCTAGTTCATTGTGCTTTTTACTGCAAAGAACAATAAAATCAGTGCTTTGTCCATCGTTGTCTGATAAACAATGGTGGGAGGAAAGTAATAAATTAACTATGAATGCATGCACTATAACAGTATGAACAATAATATTAAGCTAAAGATAATAGTAGCTTACTGGTTTAGAACTAGATTCCTTCTACATGATGAAAAATTAAATTTTATACACTAAATTTAATCACAGTCGTTCAATGGCGCTCCATTAACTACTTTATGGTGGGCATCCGAATAATATAAAGGTCAGAGTAAACTAATTATCGAGAAATGTCGGAATCCATAACATAAAATAAGATGAAATGACATGTAGATGTGAATTGACCTTTCCTCATGTTATGGACAATATACTGATAACATTGGAAGGGGAATATGTACACTAACTGTTTTGATAATATAAACAAATATGGTCGGTCAACGACCATATTACATGTACTTCAAAGCATAAATGTTAGAGAATGTGAAACCAAAATATCAAGTTAGAAAATCCATCGAACAGGGGCAAGAGATAATAGATTTTATCAAGTAAATTATGAACACAAGAAGATTTCACAGCAATGGTCTATGACTAATGCATGGAAAGCTCATCGTAACAAGGAAGTGAAGAATATAAAACTCCTGACTGCCGATATGGGTTCCGGTAATCTAATTTTAGTTTCGCTCGAGAATTCCTACAAACTGCAAACTGCAAATACTATTCCAAAACTAATTTGCATGGATGAACATATGCAGGAAGGCCGGCCCATAAACGGGTTGCTCAAGCCCAAAAATGTTAGACCGGACTTGGAAAAGAACGAAAATTTGGTTGCCCATTGCAAGCTTCAACTCTGCTCTGCTATGTGGGAAAACCACATACCATATCCGCAATACTAAATTACTTAGTTATATATAATTATAGTTACAATACTGCATTAACATATGCTTACTACAGGATTATATTTTCAATTTTTTTGATCCCATCTAAGAGGTTGTTGTTGACCCACTTTTTGGGAAGGCAGTATATAGGCGGATTTAACCCAATAGACTTCACAATTATCGAGGCTGGAATATCATAGACTTGGTTCAGATGAATGGATGGACAATCGACTACGGATGATAAATACGAATATGAAGCCGGGATTAAGTATGGTTGATGGATAAACAACGCAGGGTATTTGGGGTATGGATTTTGGCAAGGGATGGGGTGCTTAGGGTCTACTTCGGGTCGGCACAAAGATGGCTTCGGGTTGGCATATAGAAGGCATGGGGTCGGCATATGGGGATGGCATCAGGTAGGCATATCGGGATGGCTCCGGGTCGGTGTTGGTTATTCTTCGGGTCGGCATTGAGACAATATGGGGTCGGCATCAACTTGGGGTCGGCATGAGGAAGGAGCTTGGGGACGGTATAAGGCAATGCTTCGGATCGGCATTCACTCAGCTTCGGGTCGGCATCAGGAAAACTTTGGGTCGGCTATAAGAATTGCAAGGGATCGGCTATGGGGATTACTTCGGGTCGGCTATGGGTGTTACTTCGGGTCGGCTATGAATGTTACTTCGGGTCGGCTACAGGTTTGCTTCGGGTTTGCACTGAGTTTTCTCCGGGTCGACATGTTGTCTACTTTAGGTCGGCGTATTTGGACGAGTTGGGCTCGACGGTCGCTATGGTGGGCCCATGTAGGCGAGGAGGCCCTATAGATGAGATTTCACTTATAAATACAACAGGTGTGGCTTCAGAAAAGAAGATTCTCATTCTGTTTCTCTTCATCTTCCTCCTAAAGGCTACTCTGCCATTTTTGTTTCAGAAATTCTAGATTGTAACTATAATCAAATTTTAGTATAATAAAAAGGGTTTTTCTGGAGTGGACATAGGCCGAAGTTAGCCGAACCACTATAGATCTTGACTTTTTTACTGCTTTCATTTTAATTTTGGTTATTCTTCATATTATATCTTCTACATATACTCTATCAGTGATCGGTGATTGGATATTGGTGCTTTCGCTTGGAATTGGGTGTTGGTGGTCAATTTTGACGCCAACATTTTGTTGCTTTCACTGAGAAAGCAAGCACTCGGGGATTTGGAAGTTTGGATCTTGGATTTGAAAGCTTGGGAACTTGGATTTAGGAAGCAATGGCTAGGAAATCAACAAAGAGACGAAGGGCAAGGACAAGATGGAAACAATGATGGATGCTATGCATGAAAGGATGCTAAAGAAAGAGGAGGAAATCCAGGATTAGATTCAAAAAAAGAAGCAAGCAGGATGATGGATAGAGTGGAGTCGCCGAGAGCAGCTGATGCAGCAGAGTACCTGGTGACGAAGACAAAACCACGACCTACGACTCATTTCCCTCGCGACTCATCATCACCACAGCTTCACGACTCATCGCTTCCCACGACTTACGACTCATCGCTTCCCACGAGTTACGACTCATCAGAGGCCACGACTTAGGACTCATCGCTTCCCACGAGTTACGACTCATCAGAGACCACGACTTACGACTCATCGCTTCCCACGAATTACGACTCATCAGAGGCCACAACTTACGATTCATCACCTCCCACGACTAACGACTCATCCCTCCGCGACCTAAATCCACCGCGACATAAACTCCACCTCAAATCAATTCCACGACCTAACCTTCCAGAAGCAATACTCACGCGACCTACTTCCAATAGCGCGAGTTGATTTCGATAAGCCGCAAGTTGATTTCTATAAGTCGCGAGTGATTTTTGATAGGTCGCAAGAAGATTAAATCAGAGGTCGGCTGTTCTTTAGATCGTTGAGAATCATTGGGTAAATCGTAAAGGCGAGATGCTGAGATAAGACGCGAGATCCTTCTAACTCGTGAGATATGTTAAGTCGTGAGATAACAATGATAAGTCGGGAGATAATACTGTTAAGTCGTTTACAATTTTGCTTCCTTATGTCGTTTGTATAAGGTGATGATGAGTCGTTTGTAGTTTCGTTGTTAAGTCGTGCACTATTGTATGGGCTGTTAAGATGTCGTTATGTGTTGTAAATATTCTAAGTGTTAGGTCATTCAAGACCTATGAGCTGTGTTGTAAGTGTTTTGTTGTAACCCTATAAATAGGGAGTTATGTCATTTGTAAAAGGTTGTTGAATATTGAATAAAATTCTCTTTTGTTAGCTTTGTGCTTTCAATGTCAATTGGTAGTCGAGTGTATCTCCTATCTCCACTTACGTCATTCGAGTGCGCTCGAATCATCGTTTGTTGAAGCCGATTCACGGTATCTTGTGCGCAAGATCAACGTCGAAGAATCGTAGATCTCTTTCCCGGTATCTTCGGATCAACGAGTCAGAGATAGCTAAGAATTCGGTATCTTCGGATCAACGAATTCGGGCATTTCAGTATCCATCAATCCATCGATTGCTACTTTCACCGATTGAAGATCGTTTTGATTAATCCGCTGCGTCAATACCGAATTCTTAGCTATCTCTAACTCGTTGATCCGAAGATACCGGGAAAGAGATCTACGATTCTTCGACGTTGATCTTGCGCACAAGATACCGTGAATCGGCTTCAACAAACGATGATTCGAGCGCACTCGAATGACGTAAGTGGAGATAGGAGATACACTCGACTACCAATTGACATTGAAAGCACAAAGCTAACAAAAGAGAATTTTATTCAATATTCAACAACCTTTTACAAATGACATAACTCCCTATTTATAGGGTTACAACAAAACACTTACAACACAACTCATAGGTCTTGAATGACCTAACACTTAGAATATTTACAACACATAACGACATCTTAACAGCCCATACAATAGTGCACGACTTAACAACGAAACTACAAACGACTCATCATCACCTTATACAAATGACATAAGGAAGCAAAATTGTAAACGACTTAACAGTATTATCTCCCGACTTATCATTGTTATCTCACGACTTAACATATCTCGCGAGTTAGAAGGATCTCGCGTCTTATCTCAGCATCTCGCCTTTACGATTTACCCAATGATTCTCAACGATCTAAAGAACAGCCGACCTCTGATTTAATCTTCTCGCGACCTATCAAAAATCACTCGCGACTTATAGAAATCAACTTGCGGCTTATCGAAATCAACTAGCGCTATTGGAAGTAGGTCGCGTGAGTATTGCTTCTGGAAGGTTAGGTCGTGGAATTGATTTGAGGTGGAGTTTATGTCGCGGTGGATTTAGGTCGCGGAGGGATGAGTCGTTAGTCGTGGGAAGTGATGAATCGTAAGTCGTGGCCTTTGATGAATCGTAATTCGTGGGAAGCGATGAGTCGTAAGTCGTGGCCTCTGATGAGTCGTAACTCGTGGGAAGCGATGAGTCGTAAGTCGTGGCATCTGATGAGTCATAACTCGTGGGAAGCGATGAGTCGTAAGTCATGGGAAGCGATGAGTCGTAAAGCTGTGGTGATGATGAGTCGCGAGGGAAATGAGTCGTAGGTCGCGGTTTTGTCTTCATCACCAGGTACTCTGCTGCATCATCCTCCCCTTGTTGACAAAAATTTGACCTCGAATTTGTACCTTTCTGTTCCTCCACAAGCTCATTCCCATGGTACGGAATTAGATGTTTAACGTTGAAAACGTCTGCAGTGTGAATATGCTCTGGCAATTTCACCCGATATGCATTATCATTGATCTTCTTCAAAATTTCTACCGGACCAATCTTTCGAGCTTTCAACTTGTTGTACGTTCCAACTGGAAAACGATCTTTTGTCAACACCGCGTACACAAAATCACCTTCGTTGAACTCCACACTTCTTCTCTTCTTATCCGCAGCTCGTTTATACTTCTCATTTGTCTTCTCCAAACGTTCCTGCACGATTCTATGGCATTCTGTCAATCCATCAACAAAATCAACAGCCCGTTTAACTGTCCCCTTTGATTGTGGTACTATTGCTAAATCCAACGGCCCCTTTGGCAAGCTTGAATATACAATCTGAAATGGACTGAAACCAGTGCTTTGGTTAACAACATGATTATGAGCAAACTCTGCCTGACTCAACTTTAAGTCCCAACTTTTCAAATTATCCTGTACAAGACATTGCAACAAGTTTCCCAATGATCTATTCACAACTTCAGTTTGCCCATCCGTCTGAGGATGATATGCACTACTAAACTTCAGCTTCGTTCCCACCATTTTCCACAAACTCAACCAAAAGTGACTCAGAAATCGAGTATCTCGATCGGAAACAATAGATTCAGGTAATCCATATAAACGATATATTTCTTTAAAGAATAACTGACCGACTTGAACGGCATCCGCTGTCTTTTTACATGCAATAAAATGTGCCATTTTAGAAAATCGATCAACCACCACATAAATGGAATCGTTTCCCCTTTGAGTTCGAGGCAAACCCAAAACAAAATCCATACTCACATAAACCCAGGGCTTAGTTGGCATAGGTAACGGCATATATAATCCAGCATTAGTCGCAGTTCCTTTCGAAACCTGACAGATATGACATCGTTCCACAAACCTTTCCACTTCTTTCCTCATTGATGGCCAAAAGTAAGATTGAGAAATCAGTTGTAGTGTACGGTCTCTACCCACATGACCTTCTTCGTGCAATTCTTTCACAATCTTCAACCGTAAACTGCAATCCGGCATACATAATTGATTTCCTTTGAACAGAAAACCATCTGCCATCACAAACTCGTCAGTACTTCCATCTTTGACTTTCTCAACAAGCTTTGCAAAATAAGGATCTTCTTCAAACAATTCTGGCAATAATTCAAACCCCGTCACTTCAACCTTCAATGTAGTTAACAAGTGATTTCTTCTACTCAACGCATCCGCAACACGATTCGTCACTCCCGATTTGTGTTTCACAACAAACGTAAACTGCTGCAGATATACAATCCATGATGCATGTCTCGCTGAAATCTTGTCTTGCCCTTGTAAATGCTTCAACGCCTCATGATCAGTGTAAAGAACAAACTCTTTCTGAAATAGATAGTGTCTCTAGTGTTTAATCGCTTGCACAACAGCATAAAATTCCACATCATACGTACTATATCTCATCTTTGCTCCCGATAGTTTCACACTGAAATATGCAATAGGACGCCCCCTCTGTCTCAACACTCCCCCGATTCCAACCTTGGATGCATCAGTATGTAACTCAAACAACACCTGAAAATCTGGTAAAACTAGAATTGGTTCTGTCGTCAAAAGTTCTTTGATCCGTTCAAAAGCAACCCCTGCTTCTTCCGACCAAGAAAACTGCTTCCCCTTCATGCAATCCGTAACCGGTGCCATCACGCTACTGAAGTGTGGAATGAATCTTCGGTAGAATGATGCTAGCCCATGAAAACTTCTCACTTCGGTTATTGTCTTCGGCTGTGGCCAATTTCTGACTGCTTCAACCTTATTCTGGTCCACCTGGATACCTTCTCCTGATACAACATACCCCAGAAATAAAACATTATGCGTCATGAACATGCATTTCTTTGTTGCAGCATAAAATTGCTCTTGTCGTAGTACCATCAGTACTTCTCTCAGATGATTCAAATGTTCCTCTGGATTTCCACTATATATCAGAATGTCATCGAAATATACCACCACAAATTTTCCAATAAATGGTCTAAAAATTTGATTCATCACTCGCATAAATGTACTTGGCGCATTTGATAAACCAAATGGCATTACCAACCATTCGTATAGACCCTCCCTGGTTTTAAAAGCAGTCTTCCACTCATCACCTGGCCTGATACTAATTTGATGATATCCGCTCTTCTAATCAATCTTCGAAAAGATAGTAGCTCCGCTTATTTGATCTAGCAAGTCATCCAACCTCGGCATTGGAAATCTATACCTCACAGTAATCTTATTCAATGCTCGACTGTCAGTGCACATTCTCCACGTCCCGTACTTCTTCGGTACTAACAAAGCTGGTACAGCACAAGGACTTAAACTCTCTTGCACACGCCCATGTTCAAGCAATTCTTCCACCTGCCTTTGCAACTCCTCATGCTCTTTTGGACTCATTCTGTAGTGTGGTCTGTGAGGTAACACAGCTCCTGGAACAAGATCAATTTGATGTTGAATATCCCTCAACGGCGGTAACTCCGTTGGCAACTCCTTTGGAAATACATCCTCAAATTCTTTCAATACTGGTTTAACTTCTTCTGGAATTTCAACTTCTTCACTGCTCTCACGCCCAATTAACAAGAATACTTTCGGCTCCTCTTCGACTTCTTTAACAAACTCTTTCAAAGATAACAAAGTTTTCAGTTCTTCAATCTCTTCTGACTTACTCTCTCCTTGATGTCTCTTTTTCGGAACTAAGATAATCTCCGTACCTTCAAACATAAAACTGTAGCTGTTGGTCCGACCGTCATGTTGTACTGCTCGATCATACTGCCATGGTCTTCCCAAAAGCAAGTGGCAAACATCCATCTCTACTACATCACACCAGATTTCGTCTTTGTATTTCTTCCCAATAGAGAATGGAACACGAACTCGTCTATCCACTTTCACTTCTCCTCCTTTTCTCAACCATGCTAACTTGTATGGATTCGGATGCTTCTCTGTCTTCAACTTCAACTTTGTTACAGCCTCAGTTGAAATGATATTGTCACAGCTTCCTGCGTCAATCACAAATTTACACACCTTCCCCAGTATAGTACATGTCGACTGAAAGATATTACTCCTCAACCAACTAGCTTCTTCCTGCTTCGGTGTCAAACATGATCTCCTCAGCATTAGATTACAACCTTCATCTCCTGACGCAATATCCTGTTCATCTTCCTCAACTGGACTAGAACACTCCCCATCAACATCCTCATCTTCAACTTCTACAATCATGGTTCTCTTCTTTGGCTTTGGACACTCGTTGCTTTTATGACCCACTTCCTGGCAATTATACCATTTAAAGCCATTGTTAACCCTTGCCTTCTCAGCCTCCTTCACCACCGGTTTACTGAAAGGTTTAGACACATTAGAACTTCCACTAACACCCTTCATTTGATTGTTGGAACTAGTAAACACACCACCTCCTCGTCTACCCTGCTTCTCCCAAGCCAACGCTTTCTGATGTGCTTCCGCTACAGATCTAGGATCAAACATGTTAACCATATCCTGAATCTGCATTCGCAACCCCCCAATGAACCTAGATGTCAGCTGCTCTTCCGTTTCCATAATATCATTCCTTGCAATAAGTTGATAGAATTCATCAGCATAGTCATTCACAGATTTCGTCCCTTGTCTCAAGTTTTGCAAACGTTGATACATCAAAGATTGATAATTGTAAGGTAAGAACGTTGCTTTCATCAATTTCTTCATCTTCTCCCAAGATTCAACTTTTGACTTTCCCATCCGATCACGTGTAAGCTTGGTTTGCTGCCACCACGCCAAAGCTCTACCCCTCAACCTTGTAGCAACCAACTTCACTCTACGATGTTCTGGAACTTCCTTAAAGTCAAAAATCTCTTCAACATTAGCCACCCAATCTAGAAACTCCTCTGCTTGCATACCATCTTTGAATTCAGGAATGTCAGTCTTCATCCCAGATTCCCACTTGTGATCGTACTCCGATTGATTCCTTCCTCGTCCATGAACACTACCACCATCATACTCTTCTTCACAATCCGATGTATATCGATGTCGATCCTGACCACCAACATCTCTACCACCACCTTTTCTTCCACCAACATTCCTACAATCTACATTCCTCCGATCTCGATCAGTCACATTTCTATCCCGACTTCGATCATCAACATTTCTATCACAATCTCGATCCACGCTTCTATGATCACTATCAACACTTCTCTCTCGATTTGAATGTGGTGAAGCTCTACTTCTCCCATGGCTCGATTCAGGTGATACTCTTCTCTGATTTTGACTCATCTCCAACATCATCCTCTCTAATCGACCAATCCCTTCATTAATCTTCTCATTGAAATTCTCGTTGATTCTTTGCTCCATCTCATCGGCTTCTTCTGTCCCATACAAAGCATCAATGTTGCGATAACGATTAGCTCTTCTCGGAGGCATGATCACTCTTCAACAAATTCCAACAAAAACTTCACTTTGATCTAAAAATCTTCAAATCAAAACTACCCACTTGTTGAAATCTTCAAAAATCTCCAAACGAACAAATCTCTTCAAAATCTCGATAACCCACTTCTCCAAATGATTTAAATCTCGCACAACTCCAAAAATATACGCAAACTCCTTGCGTTCTAGATCTGATACCAAACTGACGCAGCGGATTAATCAAAACGATCTTCAATCGGTGAAAGTAGCAATCGATGGATTGATGGATACTGAAATGCCCGAATTCGTGCATTTCAGTATCCATCAATCCATCGATTGCTACTTTCACCGATTGAAGATCGTTTTGATTAATCCGCTGCGTCAACAGCCCCTGACCAACCACAGATCGTTCCTCACTCGTGGGGCATGCCCTGGTTCATGTTAATTTGATTCCTGGATGAATATTGGATGGAGCATGGATTTTGGCATGGATCAGAACATGGATGCATGTTTGGAAGAGGACGGTCTTGGATTCCCTTCTGGACTCGAGGGCAGGATGAAAAGGATGATCGGAGACCATTTATGGATGCTGGATTAGGTGGAAATTGGAATCCAGGACTTGAAGCGGAAATTAGCGGGCTTAGATATGGATTGGATCAACCGGGGACAAACCTTGACCAAGGAAAATGGATCAGCACAACTCCCCATTGAACTGGGGGCATGGATTTGGATGGCTTTGCTTTGAAATGGATAGCGGTGATGGAACAAGAGCAGTCATCATCCTCTTAATGGCATGAACTAAATAGCTAATAATAAATCCTTCACCAAAACGGCTAAGTCACTTACACATGTACGGAATCGCAAACGGTCCTTAGGCATGCTCTGAGATGGCGATGAACCGCCATAACAAGTGGTCTCCAATTTACTCGAACGTGAAATCTGACATTAATCATAATGAATTCTGACCTCGAACGTTCACATCTCGCCTCGAACGACACCCGACCTCGAACGGTCACATCTCGCCTTGAAAGACACCCGACCTCGAATGGTCACATCTCGCCTCGAACGGCACCCAACCTCGAACGGTCACATCTCGCCTTGAACGACACCCGACCTCGAACGGTCCCATTTCGCCTCGATTGACACCCGATCTCGAACGATCACATTTCGCCTCGAACGGCATCCGATCTCGAACGATCACATTTTGCCTCGAACGACACACGATCTTGAAAGCTTGTTATTAACAATCAGTCAAGATCATTGATCTCTTCGCAAGTCATCTACAGGTTTCAATCATCGGACTTCGGGCAATTCAAAACACACTTCCTATCGCAAGGCATGTTTTAGGGGGCAAAGTGTTAACCCTCCTTTTGGCAAGGCAGTATACAAGAGGATTTAACCCAATAGACTTCACGATTATCAAGGCAGGAATATCATAGACTTGGTTCAGATGAATGGATGGAAAATCGACTACGGATGATAAATGCGAATATGAAGCCGGGATTAAGTATGGTTAATGGATAAACGACGCAGGGTACTTAGGGTATGGATTTTGGCAAGAGATGGGTTGCTTAGGGTCTACTTCAGGTCGGCACAAAGATGACTTCAGGTCGGCATATAGATGGCATGGGGTCGGCATATAGATGGCATGGGTTCGGCATATCGGGATGGCTCCCGGTCGGTGTTGGTTATTCTTCGGGTCAGCATTGAGACAATAACGGGTCGGCATCAACTTGGGATCAGCATGAGGAAGGAGCTTGGGGTCGGTATAAGGCAATGCTTTGGGTCGACATTCACTCAACTTTAGGTCGGCATTAGGAAAACTTGGGGTCGACTATAGGAATTGTAAGGGATTGGCTATGGGGATTACTTCGGGTCGGCTATGGGTGTTACTTCGGGTTCGGCTACAGATTTGCTTCGGGTTTGCCGTGAGTTTTCTCCGGGTCGACATGTTGTCTACTTCAGGTCGGCGTATTTGGACGAGTTGGGATCAACGGTCGCTATGGTGGGCCCATGTAGGCGAGGAGGCCCTGTAGATGAGATTTCACTTATAAATACAACATGTGTGGCTTTAGAAAAGAACATTCTCATTCTGTTTCTCTTCATCTTCCACCTAAAGGCTACTCTGCCACTTTTGTTTCAGAAATTCTAGATTGTAACTATAATCAAATTTCAGTATAATAAAAAGGGTTTTTCTGGAGTGGACATAGGCCGAAGTTAGCCCAACCACTATAAATCTTATCTTTTTTACTGTTTTCATTTTAATTTTGGTTATACTTCATATTATATCCTCTACATATACTCTATCAGTGATCTGTGATTGGATATTGGTGTATTCGCTTGCAATTGGGTGTTGGTTGTCAACTTTGAGACCAACATTTGGTTATTTCACTGAGAAATCTAGCACTCGGGGATTTGGAAGTTTGGATCTTGAATTTGAAAGCTTGGGAACTTGGATTTAGGAAGCAATGGCTAGGCAATCAACAAGGAGACGAAGGGCACAGACAAGATGGAAACAATGATGAATGATATGCATGAAAGGATGCTAAAGAAAGAGGAGGAAATCTAGGATCAGATTTAGAAAAAAGAAGAAAGCAGGATGATGGAAGGAGTGGAGTCGCTGGGAGCAGCCCCTGACCAACCAGAGATCGTTCCTCACTCGGGGGGCATCCCCTCGTGATGCAGCAGCGGATAACAAAAATGATCAAACGGTGAAAGTAGCGATTGTGGAATAGAAGATACCGAATGGCCCAAATCCTTTGATCCAAAGATACCAGATTTTAGCTATCTCAAACACGTTGATCGCGCACGATACCGTGTTTAAAGATCTACGATTCTTCGTACGTTGATCTAGCGCACTAGATACCGTGAATCGGCTTCAGCAATCGTTGATTCAAGCGCACTTGAATACCGAAAGTGGAGATAGGAGATCACACTCAACTACCAATTGAAGAAGTGGCACAAAGCACACAAAAAAAGTTTTTATTCAAAATCAACTAACTATTACAAATGACACCACCCTGCTATTTATAGAGGTTACAACTCAACACGACTCAACATATTACAACACCTAGGTCGGCACCGACCTAACTCTTGCGACCTACGACCTAACTAAGGTCGTCTGCGACCTAAAGAAACAACACAGCAATACATCATGAAATATAGCACATTACAACACATGATATCACATATTTACAAGACATAGATCAACCTCGACCTAAAATACAACTCACGCGACCTAACTTTCGCCCATTGATCGCGACCTACGACCTAACAACACATGCGACCTAAAACAATGCGATTCAAGATATCTAGGCGGCATAAGCTTCGTACGCGACCTATCATAGGTCGTAGCTCGTTAAGGTCGAAGCGACCTAAGAAGATGATAGCATGACCGACCTACTGGGAATGTATAGGTCGTTAGGTCGTTCCGATGTTTCACTGCGTAACTCTGCTACCCCGCTAGGTCATTTGCGAGCTTCACTAAGTCGTTGGAGCGACTTATAGGAATCGTTAGGTCGTTCGTGACCTAACACTTCACCAAATTGGGCTACATCGTCCTGGAGCGACTTAAAGGAATCGTTAGGTCGTTCGCGACCTAACACTTCACCAAATTGGCTGCATCATCCTCCCCCGGTTGAAAGGAATTCGTCCTGGAATTTGCACCTTCCTCTTCCATAACACGCTCATCCCCATGATACGGTATAAGATGTTTAACATTAAACACGTCAGAAGTGTACACATCCTCCGGCTGCTTCAACCTATAAGCATTTTCATTGATCCCTTTCACAATCGTTACAGGACCAATCTTTCGAGCTTTATGTTTATTGTATGCTCCCACTGGAAAACGATCCTTCGTTAGTACATCATATACTAAATCGCCTTCATTAAATTCAACATTTCTTCGCTTCAGATCCGCAGATCGTTTATACTTTTCATTTGCTTTCTCCAATCATTCTTGAACGATTTTATGGCATTCTGCCAATCCATCAACAAAATCAACGGCCCGCTTAACTGTCCCCTTCGGTTGTGGTACTATCGTCAAATCCAATGGACCCTTTGGTAAGCTTGAATATACAATCTGAAATGGGTTGTAACCAGTACTTCGATTAACAGCATGATTATGTGCAAATTCTGCCTGACATAACTTCATATCCCAACTCTTCAAGTTATCTTTCACAAGACATCTCAATAAATTTCCCAATGATCTGTTAACAACTTCAGTCTGTCCATCGGATTGCGGATGGTAAGAACTACTGAAATTTAGCTTTGTTCCCACCATCTTCCACAAACTCAGCCAAAAATGACTTAGAAATCTAGTATCCCGATCAGAAACAATGGATTCCGGTAAACCGTGTAAGCGATAGATCTCCCTAAATAACAGCTGTGCCACATGGACTGCGTCCGTCGTCTTCTTACAAGCAATAAAATGTACCATCTTCGAGAAACGGTCCACCACAACATATATAGAGTCATTTCCCCGTTGAGTCCTTGGCAAGCCCAACACGAAATCCATGCTTACGTCAATCCACGGTTTTGTAGGAACATGTAAAGGCGTATATAATCCCGCATTTGTAGCTGTTCCTTTCGAAACTTGACAAACATGACATCTTCGCACAAACTTTTCAACTTCCTGCTTCATCGAGGGCCAATAGTAAGAATGAGAAATCAACTGTAACGTGCGGTCTCTACCCACATGACCTTCCTCATGCAACTCCTTTACAATTTTCATTCTTAGACTGCACTCTGGTATACATAATCGATTCCCTTTAAAAAGAAAACCATCCACCAACTCATAATCATCCGTCTTTCCCTCCTTGACTTCATCTACAAACTTTGCAAAGTAAGGATCATCAACAAATAATTCTGGCAACACGTCAAATCCTATCACCTCAACCTTCATTGTAGTTAACACATGATTCCTTCTGCTCAATGCATCTGCCACTCGATTCATAATTCCTGATTTATGCTTCACCACAAATGTAAATTGTTGTAAGTATGCAATCCAAGAAGCATGCCTAGCTGCAATCTTGTCCAGTCCCTGCATATGCTTCAACGCTTCATGATCAGTATATAAAACAAATTCTTTATGAAACAAATAATGTCTCCAATGTTTCACAGCTTGCACAATAGCATAAAATTCCACATCGTAAGTATTATATCTCATCTTTGCTCCCGATAACTTCTCACTGAAATATGCAATAGGACGTCCCTTCTGACTTAACACCCCTCCAATTCCAACCTTCGATGCATCAGTATGCAATTCAAACAACAACTGGAAATCCGGCAACACTAGAATCGGTGTTGTCGTCAAAAGTTCCTTGATTCTCTCAAAAGCAAATCCTGCTTCCTCCGACCATGAAAATTGCTTTCCCTTTATACAATCAGTAACTGGTGCCAGCATGCTACTGAAGTGTGGAATAAATCTTCGATAGAATGATGCTAAACCATGAAAACTTCTAACTTCTGTTATCGTCCTGGGTTGTGGCAAATTTCTGATTGCTTCAACTTTATTCTGATCCACCTGTATACCTCCTTCTGATATAACATATCCCAAAAATAAAACACTATGCGTCATGAACACGCATTACTTCGTTGCAGCATAAAATTGTTCCTGTCGCAGTATCATCAACACTTCTCTCAGATGATGCAAGTGTTCTTCTGTGCTTCTACTATATATCAGTATATCATCAAAATACACCACCACAAACTTCCCAATGAATGGTCTAAAGATCTGATTCATCACCCGCATCAATGTACTCGGTGCATTCGAAAGACCAAATGGCATGACCATCCATTCATACAACCCTTCTCTCGTTTTGAATGTTGTTTTCCATTCGTCCCCAGGTCTAATTCGAATTTGATGATAACCACTCTTCAAATCAATTTTCGAAAAGATAGTAGCCCCACTAAGTTGATCCAACAAATCATCAAGTCTCGGCATCGAAAATCTGTATCTCACTGTAATCTTGTTCAGTGCCCAACTATCAGTACACATCCTCCACGTTCCATCCTTCTTCGGCACTAATAAAGCTGGCATGACACAAGGAGTTAAACTTTCCTGTACACGTCCTTGTTCAAGCAATTCTTCCACTTGCTTGCTCAACTCCTCGTGTTCCTTTGGACTCATTCTGTAATGCGGTTTATGAGGTAACACAACTCCTGGAACAAGATCAATTTGATGTTGAATGTCTCTCAATGGTGGTAACTCCGTTGGTAGCTCCTCAGGAAATACATCGTCAAACTCTCCCAACACTGGCTTTACTTCTTCAGGAATCTCAACCACTTCATTACTCTCACGTCCAATCAACAAAAACACTTCAGGCTCCTCTTATTTCCTTAACAAACTCCTTCAAAGATAGCAAAGTTTTAAGTTCTTCAATCTCCTCCGACTTGCTTTCTTCGTGTTGTTGCTTCTTAGGAATTAAAGTGATTTTAGTACCCTCAAACATGAAACTATAACTGTTAGTACGACCATCATGTTGCACAGCCCTATCATATATCCACGGTCTCCCCAGCAACAGATGACATACATCCATGTCCACAACATCACACCAAATTTCATCTTTGTATTTCTTCCAAATTGAAAAATTAACACAAGCTCTTCGTCCAACCTTCACCTCCCCACCTTTCCTCAACCAAGCTAACTTGTAAGGTTTCGGATGCTTCTCAGTTTTCAATGCTAACTTCTTTACAGCTTCTGTAGAGATAATATTGTCACAACTTCCTGCATCAATAACAAACTTGCAAACCCTTCCCAAGATAGTGCATGTTGACTGAAAGATGTTACTCCTCAACCAGCTAGTTTCCTCCTTTTGTTTTGGTGTTAAACACGACCTCTTCATCATCAATGAATACCCTTCATCTCCCGACACATTTTCTTCCTCCTCATCATGTAGTGAATTAGAACATTCAGCTTCTACCTCATCTTCCTCTGCCTCAGCAATCAACGTTCGCTTCTTTGGTTTCGTACATTCATTGCTTTTGTGACCCATCTCCTGACAATTGAAACATTTGATACCACTATTGATTTTGGTCTTAGCAATTTCATTAACAACCGGTTTTGCAACAGCCTTCGAAACATTCGCATTGTTACTAGCCCCTTTCATTGGATTGTTAGAATTTGTAAACACACCACCACCTCTCCTTCCTTGCTTTTCCCAAGCTAGAGCCTTTTGATGTGCTTCAGCAACAGATTTGGGATCAAACATATTCACCATATCCTGAATCTGCATTCTCAACCCTCCAACAAATCTAGCTGCCAACTGCTCCTCCATCTCCATGATATCATTCCTCGCAATTAATTGATAAAATTCATCCGCATAATCATTCACAGAATTCGTTCCCTGTCTCAGATTCTGCAATCGTTAATACATAAGAGACTAATAGTTATACAGTAAGAATGTAGCTTTCATCAACTTCTTCATCTTATTCCATGATTCAATCTTTGACTTCCCCATTCTCTCCCGTGTTAGTTTAGTTTGCTGCCACCATGCCATAGCTCTCCCTTTTAATCGTGTAGCAACCAACTTCAATCTTCGATGCTCAGGAACCTCCTTAAAGTCAAAAATTTCTTCCACATTAGACAACCAATCCAAAAATTCCTCCACTACCATTCCACCCTTGAATTCTGGAATTTTAGTTTTCATCCCCGACTCCCACCGTCGATCTTCCTCAACATCCCGATATGCATTTCGTGCTAGGTCTCGATCTCGAGAATGAACACTACCTCTACCACCATCTTCATCAAAAACAGATGTACTTCGATAACGATCTCGACCACCCTCATTTCTATGATCTCGCATATCTCTTCCACTTTGTCTGTCATCATCACGGTATGGTTCATGTTCAAACTCACGTGGAGTTCTTCTCTCTTCATCTCTATACTCGTGATGTTCTCTTCTCAATGAAACTGAAGATTCTCTTCTTCCTCGATAAGCTTGTGGCGACACCCTCCTCGCTTCCGTAACCGATGGCAAAACTCTGTTTCCTCCATGGTTCGAGACTGGCGACCTTCTCCTTTGTCCTTAATTCATATCATTCATCAGTTTCTCTAACTTCCCAATGCCTTCATCAAACTTTTCATTGATGCATTGTTCCATTTGCTCGGCTTCTTCTCTTCGATACAACGCTTCAAAATTCTGATGGTGATTAACTCTTCTCGGAGGCATGATTTGAAACTTCACAAACACTTCAATTCTCGGCTTGGACTTTCAAAATTATACCAAATGATGCACGGCCTTCAACTTCAAACTCTCAGCCTTGAATAACAAAGTGATGCACGGCTTGAACTTTTGGATAAGAATTGGCTCCAAGACTCAGCTTAGCTATGATTGGCTAAGTCTAGCTCTAATACCAAATGATGCAGCATCGGATAACAAAAATGATCAAACGGTGAAAGTAGAGATTTTGGAATAGAAGATACTGAATGGCCCAAATCCGTTGATCCAAAGATACCGGATTTTAGCTATCTCAAACACGTTGATCGCGCACGATACCGTGTTTAAAGATCTACGATTCTTCGTACGTTGATCTAGCGCACTAGATACCGTGAATCAGCTTCAGCGATCGTTGATTCAAGCGCACTTGAATACCGAAAGTGGAGATAGGAGATCACACTCAACTACCAATTGAAGAAGTGGCACAAAGCACACAAACAAAGTTTTTATTCAAAATCAACTAACTATTACAAATGACACCACCCCGCTATTTATAGAGGTTACAACTCAACACGACTCAACATATTACAACACCTAGGTCGGCACCGACCTAACACTTGCAACCTACGACCTAACTAAGGTCGTCTACGACCTAAAGAAACAACATAGCAATACAGCACGAAATATAGCATATTACAACACATGATATCACATATTTACAACACATAGATCGGCCTCGACCTAAAATACAACTCACGCGACCTAACTTTCGCCCATTGATCGCGACCTACGACCTAACAACACATGCGACCTAAAACAATGCGATTCAAATATCCAGACGGCATAAGCTTCGTACGCGACCTATCATAGGTCGTAGCTCGTTAAGGTCGAAGCGACCTAAGAAGATGATAGCATGACCGACCTACTGGGAATGCATAGGTCTTTAGGTCATTTCGATGTTTCACTACGTAACTCTGCTACCCCGCTAGGTCGTTTGCGAGCTTCACTAAGTCGTAGGAGCGACTTAAAGGAATCGTTAGGTCGTTCGCGACCTAACACTTCACCAAATTGGGCTACATCATCCTGGAGCGACTTAAAGGAATCGTTAGGTCGTTCGCGACCTAACACTTCACCAAATTGGGCTGCATCACCTCGGGTCATGTTAACTTGATTCCTGGATGAATATTGGATGGAGCTATGGATTTTGGCATTGATCAGAACTTGGATGCACGTTTGGAAGATGATGGTCCAGGATTCCCTTCTTGACTCGAGGGCAGGATTAAAAGGATGATTGGAGACCATTTATGGATACTGAATTAGGGGGAAATTGGAACCCAGGACTTGGAGCAGAAATTAGCGGGCTTAGATATGGATTGGATCAACCGGGTCAAACCCCGACTAAGGAGAATGGATCAGCACAACTCCTCATGGAACTGAGGGCATGGATTTGGATGGGTTTTCTTGGAAATGGATAGCGGTGATGGAACAGGAGCAGTCATCATCCTCTTGATGGCACGAACTAAATAACTAATAATAAATCCTTCACCAAAACGGCTTAGTCACTTACATATATACAAGATCGCGAACGGTCCTTAGGCATGCTTTGAGATGGCGATGAACCGCCATAACAAATGATCCCGAAATTTATTCGAACGTGAAATCTGACATTAATCATACCGAGTTCCTACCTCGAACGGTCACATCTTGCCTCGAACGACACCCGACCTCGAACGGTCACATTTTGCCTCGAACGGCACCCGATCTCGAACGATCACATTTTTCCTCGAACGGCATCCGATCTCGAACGATCACATTTCGCCTCGAACAGCACACGATCCCAAAAGATATTTATTAACAATCAGGCAAGATCATTGATCTCTTCGCAAGTCATCTGCAGGTTTCAAACATCGGACTTCAGGCAATTCAAAACACGCCTTCCTATTACAAGGCATGTTTTGGGGGGCAAAGTGTTAACTCGCCTTTTGGCAAGACAGTATACAGGCGGATTTAACCCGATGGACTTCATGATTATCAAGGCTGGAATATCATAGACTTGATTCAGATGAATGGATGGACAATCGACTATGGATGACAAATGTGAATATGAAGCCAGGATTAAGTATGGTTTATGGATAAACGACGCAGGGTATTTGGGGTATGGATTTTGGCAAGAGATGGGTTTCTTAGGGTCTACTTTGGGTCGGCACAAAGATGGCTTCGGGTCGTCATATAGATGGCATAGGGTCAGCATATGGGGATGGCATCAGGTTGGCATATCAAGATTGCTCCAGGTCGGTGTTGGTTATTCTCTGGGTCGACAATGAGACAATATGGGGTCGAAATCAACTCTGGTTTAGCATAAGGAAGGAGCTTGCGGTCAGTATAAGGCAATGCTTTGGGTCGGCATTCACTCAACTTTGGGTTGGCATCAGGAAAGCTTGGGGTCGGCTATAGGAATTGCAAGGGATCGGTTGTGGGGATTACATCAGGTCGGCTACGGTTGTTACTTCGGGTTGGCTACAGGTTTGCTTCGAGTTTGCACTGATTTTTCTTCGGGTCGACATGTTGTCTACTTCAGGTCGGCGTATTTGGACGAGTTGGGCTCGACGGTCGCTATGGTGGGCCCATGTAGGTGAGGAGGTCCTATAGACGAGATTTCACCTATAATTACAATAGGTGTGGCTTTGGAAAAGAAAATTCTCATTCTATTTCTCTTCATCTTCCACCTAAAGGCTACTCTGCCACTTTTGTTTTAGAAATTCCGGATTGTAGCTGTAATCAAATTTCAGTATAATAAAAAGGATATTTCTGGAGTGGACATAGGCTGAAGTTAGCTGAACCACTATAAATCTTGTCCTTTTTACTTTCTTCATTTTAATTTTGGTTATTCTTCATATTATATCCTCTACATATACTCTATCAATGATCTGTGACTGGATATTGGTGCTTTCGCTTGCAATTGGATGTTGGTGGTCAATTTTGATGCCAACAGTTGTCCTAGCAGAAAAACTTGGTGGGTTGTCCTCTGAGCCAAACGTGAACCTACAAAAAAAGTATTGAATTAAATATCTAAAATTTTGGTCTTTAACTAAATGATCCAATTTTCAAATTAAAATTACAGACCAATTAAAAATTAAAATTTTAGTCTTTGAATCCGTCCAAGGTTTTGTGATTGAATTTGTTAGGGTTTCTAAGGTTTCTCCACAATTAGATTTTAGAAGAGATAAGAAGTGAAAAAATGTTGATAAATATATTCCTTCGAACACAACCTTTATTAATTCACCAAAAGATTACAACAGAAAGCCTAAAAATTGAAAAGATATTTCAATTTCTAAAACATTAGAAAAAAATTTCTCATATATCTAATGAATCCTTTACATGTGTATTTACAATATCTTGGCAAAATATTTCTTTAAAAACTATTGTTTAGATTACATATCAAGTAACCTTTTTTGCACCCATTATTTAATAAACAATATTTGATGCCTAAGTCCAATAAAAAAATGTTTTTATTGCCCCGTTATTTAATAAACAATAATACATTTATATGTGCAAAAGAAAATGAATATTCTATTATAAAATCTAACGTTAATTAAAAAATATAGGTTAAAAAATCGTTTAGATTACATATCAAGTAACCTTTTTTGCACCCCTTGATGTTTGCCTATAGCAAATTAAATAAAATAGTTAATACAATAATAATCAGGAGTTTAAAATCAAGTTTAACATTATCTTATTTAATTCAATAATGTACCTTTCATATTTATACCATTATCATATCCCTGTCCTCTCACATCATTAATATCGGGTTGAAGATCATCCAAAACTTTTTCAAGTTCTTTAAAAAGGCCAATTCTAGATGTATCATCGATGGTTATGAATCCAAAAAAATATTATTCCACCTTGATATCAATTGCGTCATCAACATTCACACATCTTATAATAATGGACATTTGTTCCTTATGACTCAAATCCGGAGTGCAATCAAGGATGATGGAAAAATATTTTGCTTCTTTATTTTTGCAAGCATCGTTACTTTGACCTTTTTGGCCAACAAACTTATCAATTCACTTTGAATTTTGTGGCTAAGATAATGATTATTTATTTCATTATTTACCACATGCCTAAGATGGTCTTCCATAATTGGATCAAATTCGACCACAAATACTATAAGTTAACAAAAAAGACCATTGTTTTTCTCATAAATCTTCTCATTTGATCCGCGAAATGCCAAGTTATTTCTAGAAAGGGTTCTGACTACACCAATTATACGTACAAGCACTTTTTTCCATCGTTGTCTCTCTTTACCAGTTTGAGCTTCCATTGCTTTATCAATCGTTTTCTTTTGTTGAAGCCCCATGTGCAAGTCAATCCATTTTATAAGATTTGCATTGTGCGATGGATTACCTTCATGTTCTTTTAGCTTCTTAGATAAATTATGCCAATCACTACATCCTTCACCGGCTAATTGTGATACCTTTTGTGTGTGGTTAAAAAGCTTACAACAAAAATAGTAAACTTTATTGCATTCATTTGAATACACATGCCATTTTCTTTCATGCTCTTCACTACGTGGATAACCGCAATGTAATATGTAGAAGAAAAGTATCTACCATCAATGTTGCTTTTTGAAAATGCATCATTTTCTTTTATAATCTTAATTGGACCATGTTGAATTAGCATTATTCTTTTACTATCACTAATTATTCCCCACAATCCTGGATCATAATTGATATCGACATCCTTTTCAAGATCAATTGTACTTAAGACATTAGCATCTTCATCATTTGAATGACCAATAACATTTTCATTGTACTCATCCTCCATAACTTCTACAGTTTGTTTATTATCAATTTCTACTTCAACATTTTCATCTATCGACTTATCGTTTATAGGCACACAACTGGTTTCTTCAATTTGACTTGAAGTTTGAGATTTTAAATTTTTGGCTTGAAATAAAGTTGATATTGAGCCATCTAATGATCTTGCCTTTTCATATTTTCGTTGTTTTTTCTTTCTATTTTGACATCCGGAATTTTGTCTTCGATTCCTATCTTAAACAATTATTATTCAACAATCAAATAATAAGTAGCTAATTGATATGGTTTAAGTTCCTATTTGGTGTAATCAAATATGGACAACATCAAATTGGGGCAAATCGAATTGGGAAAAAATCGGTAAATTAATTATCAGTAAATTAATTGTCAGCACACTTCACCCTAAATTAATTATTAGTAAATTAATTATCAGCCCACTTTACCTACCTTTAAACTATTAACCCTAAATTAGAAATCCATACCTAAATTAACTAGTTAAATAAATTACTAACACTAAGATAAAAATCAATTACCGACTTACATTGCTACAGGTAGCTGGAATCGAGCAGGCGAAGCCGCTGAGGAGGGGCAACAACAGAGACTCGGGTGATCAGTAGGAAAGGAGGGCTGGAGCACGACACAGGCGGAGGTTGGAGCGTGGCACAGGCGGGCACGACACAAGCAGGCGCGGCTGATTTTTTTTCTTTTTAGTGAGCTGGAACGTTTTTTTTCGTGGCACGGGCGAGCGCGGCACAAGAAGAAGCAGAAACTATTTTTTTTCATTGCCCCCTTATTTTTTGCCCTAGGCAACGGCCTATGTTGCCTACGTGATGAGCCGGGTCTGCATGTAGATAATTCATTGTCTTCTTTAATACAATAAAAGAGGTAATTAATCAGTCTTCAAAATCTATAAAAGAGATAATGTATTTGAGTCACAATTCCACCCACATTCAAATATCTACAAAATTTAAATTGAGTTGGAAATATTATATCACACAATCCAACAGAAATATCGGTTTCAAAAATTTAAAACTAAAATTCAATCTAAGCTAAAGTATAAAGACCGATGATTAGTTTCTAACTAGTCTCAAATTATATAAGAAAGAACATGAAGGCTTTGAGATGGAACAGATAATCTTATAATTACAGTATTGTGCGCAATTGTCAATTATGAAAATCATAGCAACTGGCAGATAATACAGAATATGACTAATTGTTTATCTGATACGAAATAACTATGAAAGTACCATTTGTTGCTACCAGACCCAAAAGGGCAATCAATTTGCCAAACCGTTGCAATGAATATAGGAAAGTAATTGCAGCATAAACAACTAAAAAGCGCAAAAACAGTTATTACAAATTTCTTTATTATGTTCGTTTGATAAAAATGAGTGGACTAGAATGATTGACAAATAGAAAATATCCAGCTGTATATACTCTATATATGAAAAATAGAATGTTTGAATGTACTCTATATATCTGGCAACGTAATGAACAAATTTGCATGCTAGGTAAACATTTTTTCTTCGTTTCACTTGTCTTTTACCTCTAAACTCTATCTCCTTCTCACAAAAGTCGTTTTGTAGCACATTCTTTTGCAGCAAAGAGCCTTGTGCATATCATTGACTATCATAACCATCCTGAAGATGTCGACTTGAACCTAAAGAGGCACACCGAGAAATTACATGGACTTTCAATCACTTTAAATGTAGGGTTGTTGTGGTTGAAACTTCAATCGCTAAACTGTATCAAACCATTCAACGGTTACCGTGTATTACACTAACGATTATGATAATTGTTCTAGATTTTGATAACCGTAATATAACATGTCAATTCTACACAGGGTCGGCATCAAGGCTAGGCTGACTAGGCAGCCGTTTAGAACAACCCCCTCAGTGGAGGCAACAACCAAGAAACATATGTCTATGATGAATGATAGGTTATTATCAAACAAATTTTTTAAATATATTTTATAATAAGGTTCTTTGGTTTAGTTGGTTGTAGGCCTGTTTACCTTCCATTAGATTAGGAGTTCAATTCTTGAGGGCAACAACTTTTTCCGTTTTATGGTATTTTTTCACTTAATCCACAGGTTGTTCATTTTGGAAATAAACTTAATTTTGCAATCTAGATTTTTCATATAAGAAATATTGAATATAGAATATATGGAATAATATATTTGAAATTGTATGAGAGAATATTTTGGAGATATTTATGGAGAACCGTTATATTAAGATAATCTCCACCGTTTATTTGAGATGTAAACCTCTATAAATAGAGGTGAATTCACTCATTTAGTATGTAAAAAAAAGAAAAAATGTAAGAAAAAAATATGAACTTTTGTAATAAAGTTTTTCTCCTTATAAGAAAAAAATTATTTTTTTCTTCTTCAACCTCTTGTCTATCTTCTTCTAATATCAAATCTATTTGTTATTGAAGAAAACTTCCAACAAAGTGGTATCGAAGTTTGAAGATCCTCCTAAAAAGATGGCGAATGGTAGTGTTCCCTTACAAATCCCAATGCTCACCAAGGTCAATTATGACAATTGGTGGTTAAGGATGATGGCTCTCCTTGGAGCACACGCCATATAGGAGATAGTCGAGAAAGGCTACACCGAATAAGAGAATGAAGACAGTTTATCTCAAAGTCAAAGGAATAGTTTGAGAGAGACACAAGGATGAGAAACAAGAGTGCACTCTGTCTAATCTATCAAGCATTGGATGACGATACTTTTGAGAAGGTTTCAAGTTCAAAGTCAGCCAAAGAAGCATGGGAAAAGCTTCGAACATTTTACAAAGGAACCGATCAAGTCAAAAAGGTATGTCTTCAAACTTTAAGAGGAGAGTTTGAAACTTTGCATATGAAAGAAGGTAAACTTATTTCTGATTACTTCTCAAGAGTTTTAATGGTTACTAATAACCTAAAAAGAAACAGTGAGAAATTAATGATGTAAGAATTATGGAGAAGATTTTTAGATCATTAGATCTAAAGTTCAAACGTATAGTCGCCATCATCGAAGAGATAGAAAACTTAGAGGCCAGGGAAATAGAGGGACCTCTCAGTTCATTGCAAGCTTATAAAGAAAAGAAAAGGAAGAAGGAAGAGATTGTGGAGCAATATCTAAGACACGAATTGATTAAAAAAAGGAAGAATGCAATCGAAGCCAACAAAGACGAGGTTGTGGTCAAGAGCGAGGAAGAGGTCCTGGATATGGACATGGATGATGTTGGAGACCCAATAATGACAACAACAATGATAACAACAACCAAAGAGGAGAAAGATCAACAAGAGTTCATGGGAGAGGAAATTCAAAGTCAACTCATGATAAGTCACGCGTTAAATGCTACAATTGTGAAATTTTTGGACATTATGCTTCTAAATGTAGAGCTTCTAGCAATAATAAAGTCGAAGTGAAGGCCAATTACATTGAAAAAAGAAGTCAAGAAAATGGTACTTTACTGCTAGCCTACAAGTAAAATGAAAGAGGTGAGGATAATCAATGGTATCTAGATAGCGGTGCAAGCAACCATAAGCGCGGAAAAAGAGCATGTTCATGGAGCTTGATGAATCGATGAAGGGAAACGTGACATTCGGAGATGTGTCCAAAGTAGAGGTGAAAGGTAAATGAAATGTTCTAATTCGATTGAAGAATGGAGATCACCAATTCATTTTAGTGTTTACTATGTGCCAAACATGAAGAGCAATATTTGTAGCCTAGGACAACTCTTAGAGAAAGGTTATGATATTCGATTAAAAAATAAAAACCATTCTATAAGAGATCGTGCAAGTAACTTCATTGCTAAGTTGCCGATGAAAAAAATAGAATGTTCATTCTCAACATTGGAAATGATGTCACACAATGTCTTAAGATGTGCTACAAAGATACTTCTTGGCTTTGGCATCTTTGATTTGGGCATCTCAATTTCAGAGGATTAGAGTTGCTCTCCAAGAAGGAAATGGTAAAAGGATTACCTTGCATCAGCCATCCCAATCAAGTTTGCGAAGGATGTCTAGTTGGAACACTATTTAAAATGAGATTTCCAAAGGAGTCGTACTCAAGAGCTAAAAAACCATTGGAACTCATACAGACGGATGTGTATGCTTCGATCAAGCCAAGTTCACTTGGTAAGAGTAACTATTTCCTTTTTTTCATTGATGGTTTTTTAAGAATAACATGGGCGTATTTTTTAAAGGAGAAATCAGAGATGTTTGAGAACTTTAAGGGGTCAAGACCTATGTTGAAAAGGAAAGTGGCCTTGTGATCAAAGCCATGAGATTTGACCATGGAATAGAGTTCACATCAAAAGAATTCTAGAAGTATTATGAAGATAATGGAATCCGACGACAACTGGCGGTGCCTAGATCCCTCCAGCAAAATGGAGTAGCCGAAAGAAAGAATAGGACAATCCATTAGATGGCGAGGAGCATACTCAAAAGTAAGATGCTGCCAAAGGAGTTTTGGTCGGAAGTAGTTGCATGTGCAGGTAATCTATCAAACCGATCTATAGCAAAAAGTGGGTGCGGAAAAACACCACAAGAAGCATGGAGTGGAAGGAGGCCCGGCATTTCCCATCTAAGAGTGTTTGGAAGCATAGGTCATGTACACGTACCAGATGAGAAGTGAAGCAAATTAGATGACAAAAGTGAGAAGTTCATCTTTATTGGTCACGACATCAACACTAAAAGCCACAAGCTCTATAATCCTGATAAGGGGAAGAAAATCATTAGTCTAGATGATGTGTTCAATGAAGAAGGAGAATGGGATTGGAGTTCACATAACGATTACTACAACTTCTTTCCAAATTTTGAAGAAGATGACATGCAATGTAACGATCCCGAATTTTAATTAAATTTAAATTGATAATTAATCGAATTTTTGAATTAAAATTATAAAATTAATTGTAAATTGAAGCGAGTTTCCCCAATTCAAATAGAATATATATTAAATCATATGAATTTAAATATTGTATATATGTGATTTGGATTTAAATTTCAAATAAATGGTTTAATAATAATTTGAATATATATGAATATATGTATATATAGATTGAGTTTGAATTAAATTTTAACTAAATGGTTTAAAGATAAATTATAATGATAAAAATTTGGGATTGATGGTCTATATTAGAAATAGAAATAAAAAATAAAACAATAAGTATTACAGTGAAATTTATAATAAATATTTAAAATAAAAATGGAAGAAAAAATAATAATAATAATAATTTAAGCTAAAAATAGAAATCAATATATAAAAGATAAGTTATAAAAATATAAAGAAAAGCATTAGCTAAAATTTTAACAACAAAATAAAATATAGAAATTCATCTATATTTCAAAATAAATTATATAGTTTTATACAATATAAGGTAAATATATAAATTTTAATCTCATAAATCTATACAAAATAATGTAATACAAATAGACTACCAATAATAAAAGAAAAATAAAACAAAGTTATAAGCTCAGTTATATCACCAAGTAATGAAAGAAACAAAGGAAGAAAAGAAAAAAATATAATAAAGAAACAAAAATATATATTCATGTCAACTTGCAAAAGAGAAAATATAAATGAGAAGCTTGCAAGAGAAGACATCAACTATCTTCATACTATGTACAGTCGAAATGAAGAAAAAAAATATAAATATGGTACAACACAATTAATGCAAGCACACTAAAATGACCATATCATCCACCAAACAAGTTATCTTAGCCAGCAACGAAGAAAAAATCTCTACTGAAAATTGTACAAACCAGCATAATCAACTTCATTTCAGCTAAAACAGTATATATCAACCATATCACCTCAGTTTCGTTCATCCATCACAATTGTGTAAAAGAAAACCTGAAGCCATATCATCCTACAATTAAACAAACATCTCAAAAAAAAAAGAAAAAATATATCAAAGCACTCAAAGGAAATCTGAGATCAAGAAGAAGACTTCCAGTAGCAAACTTAAACAAGATTTTCAACTTTCCAAATTCAAAAAGGATTCAACTTCCAACTGAAAAATTCTGGAACTAAGAATGTTTAAGGTGAGTAACAACTAGCCATTGAAACTTAAGTATATATATTGAAAGTTTGCTCTGTGTTTATGGATGTATGAGTGTATATTTCTCCTCTGTTTGCTTCACAAAGTACAAAACAACAAGAAAATTTAATTTCTTATTTTCTAATCCATATCAGACTTTGGATCCTAAACAAAATAGGTGTGTATAGGCACAGATGATAATCTAAAAATAGTTTTATGAAGTACAGATGTATACAGGAGGAAAAATAAAATTTTTACAGAAGAAACTTTGAAATTTGAAATTTTCGAATTTAACAAAACGTTGATTCAAGTATATGATTCGAATCCTTGCCTAAAATTATGATTTTTAAGATGCGTTTGATGATTTTTAGTTGCGTGGTTTAGGAGCAGTTCAATGATGATCGAAACTGGTATTGTGACCAATTTCCGGCAACACGTGGAACTGGGGGTGTCAGGGTTGTTCGTGGAGATGGAGGAGCCTACGGAGGTGCCTGGAAAAATGGTCGGAGGAGGCATCATTCACGGTGGCGACGGCGGCTAACGTTTTTCTTTCGTAAACCTAGTTTTAGGGGAGTTTGTTTTTTTTGATTCGTTCATCTTCGTTCGAGCATCGAGTTGCTCGAGGTTTTGGGAACTGGTGGCTGGTGGGTTGACGAGTCGATGGCCGAAGTTGCCGACTGGCTAGTGGTCGGAGTTCGGAGAATGAAGCGTTGACAGGCTGGTGGGTTGTGATGTCTGGGTGGTTCCAGGTTTTAAGCTTGAACTCAAATTCGAATTTTGAAGTGATGGGGTGGTTCGAACGATCGGGGTTCGTTGTCGACGAGTTCGTCGTCAGGTCGGGATCGTCGAAGTTGGTCGGAGGTCGCCAGAGGGGATGTGCACATGCACGAGCCTGAAAGTCTTAGCCTGAGTATTTATTTGCCTGGGAACAATAGAGTAGAGTCTCGCGTTATACTCGGGTGATTTGAGTAGTTTACTCGAAGCCGAAATGTGGAGTCTCGGGTCACAAGCCTTGTTCCAGTTTTTACCTGAAACTGTTTCCAGAATTCAAAACTAAATTTAAAATCTATGAATCAAAGTTTCAATTGAGTTGTAAATCAAAATCTAAATATAATTCAAGTCTGAATCAGAATTTAGTTGGAGATAAATAAAGTTTTGAATTCAATTTTTTATATATATATAACTTAGAAGCAATCAAATAGATTAGAGAAGTTTGAATTGAAAATAGATTTGAAATTGTAAATGGAAATTGAAACAAGTTGAAAAATTAGAAAGTTTAAAACCTAAAATAAATTTTAAACCAGATTTCCAGATTTTGAAATTAACTAAGATCATTTGAATATATAATTAATGTGATAAATTTCAACAATAAATATAGATTAATTAATTCAATAATAATCATTTGTGAAATTATTAAGTATAATTACTTAATGTAAGTAATTAAGGAATTAATTATTCAGTGAAATTAATTGAGTTAAATTTGATTAGTTTAAGTTAATTAATTAAGTTTAATTAATTTAAGATTATCACTTGATGATTTAATAAATGTAATTACTTAATGTAATTAATGAAGTATAATTACTTAGTGAAGTAATTAAGGGTAATTACTGGATGTAATTAGTGGAAGATGATTTAATAATGGAAGTAATTTGGATTCGATTACTTTGTGTAAGGGATTAATTAAAGATAATTAATTAAGGAGTAATTAATTTATTTAATGAGTAATTAAGAGTAGTTAATTACTGGATAAGATTAATCAAGAGTGATTAATAAATGGGGTTTAATTAAAGATTAATTACTTAATGTAATTAATGTAAATAGAGTAATTAATTAAAGAAGTAATTAGAGATTATTAATTAATATAATTAATGATGTAATTAAAGGTTTATTAATTTAGATTGATTGAGCAATGATAAGTGATTATGAAGTAATTTAAGGTTAATTACTGTAATTTGTTAATAATAATTAATTTCTGTAATTAATTAAGGATAATTACTTAATGTAATTAGAGCATAATTAATCAAGGGTGATTAATTAGCACTTAGAGGATGATTAATTAACTTGTAATTAATTAAAGGGTAATTAGTGATTAATTAAAGAATAATTAATTAAATGTTTGTAATTAATTAATTATTAATTAACCCTGACTAGGAATTATCCATAGGCAAATGATCTGGTTTAGATTAATCAGATATCTTAATTGGTTTTACTTATGGATGAATGTATTCTATTGAATGCTATGAATTGTTCGATATTCTCTACCGTGTGATGCTTTGTGATGTAAATTTGTTTTAATTCAAGGTGTGATGAATGAAATTTATTTCATCTGTGATGAATGTATATTATTTATCTGTGAATTGGTAAATGGAAGATAAGCGTTATAGGAATATATCGCTTATCGATATTGATATGCTTAAATCTGTGATGATGTGATGATTTGTAATGTTGCACTACTGTGTAAAACCCTTGGACCACATTTTTACACACACAAATATGGATTTCACGACGAAATCGGTTAAGTCACAAATGATTTTAATTTAATTTTTTTGAAATTGAAATTTTTATTTCAATTGATTTTGGAAATGGGTTTGGGTTAAATGTTAAAGCTTTGGAAAGGAGTTTTTTTTAGATAAAAGTTATTTTGAATAACTTGGTAAAGTTTTTCAATTTAAATAATTTAATTTGAATTTGAATTCAAAAATTTGGAATTGAACTCCATGTTTGCAAATTATGGTTAAGATGTTATAAATATGTTTATATGAATTTAAACCATTTTTAAAAGTATGGTTTTGAGAATTTGAATTTAACCCAAGGACTTTAACTCGTATAAATGAATCGGATTTTCCGAAATGAAAACTATTTGTTTTCAAATAATAGAAGCTTTCATATAAGGAATGAATTTCCAATTTGCATCAAAAGAATTTCAAGTTTGAAATTAAAATGGTTTTCCGAGTTATGAATAAATCTTTGTGAAAGATTGTTGAATTTTGTTTTAGGTGTACCTTTTATATAAAAGGTCGAAATGGAATTGTTTTGAAAGCTATAAGTTAAATCTTTGATTTAAAGATTTAATTAGTTAATCCAATTGAAATGGAAATCGATTTGAAAATCTATGAATAGATCTTTGTGAAACTGGGTGAATTTTGTGAGATGAATCTTTTTGTGTAAAAGATTAAAATGGTAATTTGTTTAAACCATTTGAAAGAGAAGTTTTGGATAATAAGTTCTGACTTAACTGAAATCCCATTATCCATATGTTTTTAAATATTGCGCTCATTATTCGGTTTAGCCGGGAGAGGACTTTGTGTCATATAACCCATTTCGAATAGTTATACGACATAAATGGATAGCATTTGAAGACCGATGTTGAAGACCAGGTATTTGTGATAACGATAGGATAACCTATCGATTGTCTCTGCACTGAGTCGCACCGGTATAGAGATTCCCTAAGTGATGGGAAGTCCGATCGAGACTGTGAATACCCGGATTGCAAGGGCTTCTTTGGAAGTACCTTCGGTTCTATTTGAACCCAGAACAGACTTGTATTGCCGTATGTCTGACACTACACTTTGAGATAAAAAGTAGATTTCTTTCAAATACATTTCTGTTTTGGTGGCGGAGATTTTCTCTCTTAGCTTAACACCCTTCTTTGAGACGTACGAGCTCAGAGGTTATGTAGTTGAAGGTTATCAGTGATATACTCCCAATTTGGTAGTGTGGCATGCTAAGTGTTGATGTGTGTTGCTGATCATTTGTTGATCATTTGTTGATCAAAGCATGGCTTTGTGAAGAAGCGTAGCTTTGTGGACGAGACCTCATCGGACCTCACACCTCGGAAATGGTCGAAATAGGAAAGATGCGGCAAGGTTATAAGGGTCGCACCCTTTAGGGTATGTCATTTCCTTCTAGAAAAAGGTGATATTATGGTATGGAGCCCAGATATTTACCTGTGTGGTTGCTCCAATCTCATTTACTGTATGATTGTTGCTTTTTGATCGAGGCGCCTCGGATAAAGGTCGCAAACGACCGGGGGTGGCATATTCATGTAGTAGTTACCTAGTAAGAGGTAACCCGGCCTTGTGTTGGCAGAGAGCCAGTTAGGTTCTCGGGGCGTCCCTCCAGAGGCATTCCCATGTGGCATAGGAAGTTCCTCAGCCTGACCATTTGTTGGAAAATCCAAAGAAACAATACGAACCTTGTACTTATTTAGTTGTATAACCTGCTATGGAATGTGGCAGTAACCTGCTATTGCACATTGTAGCTATAGTAGGCATACAATAATGGTTTTATGCTGGCTAAGATTAATATTAGATGTTTGAGATGTTTTCACACTATGCACTAGTAATAATATCAAAGATTTTGCGTATCAAGCATGTTTGACTATCATAAGGAGAAATCTCCTCCAATTCTACGTTTGCATTGTTTGTGTGGCGGGAGGCCTTATGGTAGTTTCATTTTCCAAAAGCATTGCGAAATTCTTTTATTTTCTTTGTGAAAACAACTGTTTTTGTTACTCATACCAGTCCCATGACTGACCTGGAGTTTATTGTTCCCTTCCTAAACTCTAGGTGCCCACAATTTTCCATACGGGCAGTCTAGAGTTAGGGTTTTTCAGATAGTCAGGTTTAGTAGATTATCGGGAGCTAGTTCAGTTTTTGGATTTCACGAAGGACTGAAACTTTCTTATCTTTGTGAAATGTGATGGTGGTTTGAGCTTGATGTTGAAGTTATTGGTCTCATTCTCTTTGTCGGATTACTTGGAGTATCACTTCTATTTTCCGCTGTAGCATCTTTATTTATCTCTGATATTCTTGTATCATATTGATATCATTGTTGTATATCATTCTGGATATTGTATTCATTGGAGTTGTATATGATATTGTCCATTTCTTTATTCCGCTGTGTTGTTATACTTACTGTGTTATAAGCTCTGGTGAGCCAGATTCGGCGTTTGAATCTGCGGCATTTGAGTACAAGTGAAGTACGGGTGCCGATTTTCGAAGGCCGAGTTCAGGATCATCACATTTGGTATCAAAGCTAAGGTTAAATTTTAGCTCAGGAGTATTACACATTAAGTAGCTCATTAGAGATAGGGTGAAGTATACCCTAGAATGAGTATCTCTAAGATATCCGTTCGAACGCTTCAGTAAATTCTCTTACTATCCACTGATAATAAGTATGAGTGCAAGAAGAGGATGAGATAGGGGACAGAGGGATACGACTATTAATGGTCAATACCCTGTAACAACAAGGAAACAATCTTTTCTCTACCAATCTCTTTGGTTCGTCATCTTTTCAATTCTTCAATGGTTCCTTGTAGATCCAGGAAGAAGATTTGATATATTTGTATGGGACATAAACTCCAAATAGGTCGAATTGTTTGTTTGAATGAATTGGTTGCTTTGGTTGCTATGGTTGATAGGTATACTTTAGTTTCTAAACTAAAAGTTTTGGAATTGTATCCATATATCTGTCTATTTTTGGGTCCCAATATATTCTACGAATGGTTAGGTAGCCCTTCGGACTAACCGATGCTCCTGCATACTTCGTAGATCTGGATAACCCGAGTATCTGGTGGAAAATTAAAAAGATTCGTTCTCATATCTATTATTGATATTCTGATTTGGTAAGCCAAATGCAGAATAGATGTTCAGTTAATTTGATGAAATATTCTTCATCTATCTTTGTGTCTCCCTAGCAAATTTCGAGGACGAAATTTCTTAAGGGGGGAAGCCTGTAACGATCCCGGATTTTAATTAAATTTAAATTGATAATTAATTGAATTTTTGAATTAAAATTGTAAAATTATTGTAAATTGAAGCGAGTTTCCCCAATTCAAATAGAATATATATTAAATCATATGAATTTAAATATTGTATATATGTGATTTGGATTTAAATTTCAAATAAATGGTTTAATAATAATTTGAATATATATGAATATATGTATATATATATTGAGTTTGAATTAAATTTTAACTAAATGGTTTAAAGATAAATTATAATGATAAAAATTTAGGATTGATGGTCTATATTAGAAATAGAAATAAAAAATAAAACAATAAGTATTACAGTGAAATTTATAATAAATATTTAAAATTGAAATGGAAGCAAAAATAATAATAATAATTTAAGCTAAAAATAGAAATCAATATATAAAAGATAAGTTATAAAAATATAAAGAAAAGCATTAGCTAAAATTTTAACAACAAAATAAAATATATAAATTCATCTATATTTCAAAATAAATTATATAGTTTTATACAATATAAGGTAAATATATAAATTTTAATCTCATAAATCCGTACAAAACAATGTAATACAAATAGACTACCAAAAATAAAAGAAAAATAAAACAAAGTTAGAAGCTCACTTATATCACAAAGTAATGAAACAAACAAAGGAAGGAAAGAAAAAAATATAATAAAGAAACAAAAATATATATATTCATGTCAACTTGCAAAATGAAGAGAAAATATAAATGAGAAGCTTGCAAGAGAAGACATCAACTATCTTCATACTATGTATAGTCGAAATGAAGAAAAAAAAATATAAATGTGGTATAACACAATTAATGCAAGCACACTAAAATGACCATATCAGCCACCAAACAAGTTATCTCAGCTAGCAACGAAGAAAAAAATCTCTACTGAAAATTGTACAAACCAGCATAATCAACTTCATTTCAGCTAAAACAGTATATATCAACCATATCACCTCAGTTTCGTTCATCCATCACAATTGAGTAAAAGAAAACCTGAAGCCATATCATCCTACAATTAGACAAACATCTCAGAAAAAAAGAAAAAAAAATCAAAGCACTCAAAGGAAATCTGAGATCAAGAAGAAGACTACCAGTAGCAAACTTAAACAAGATTTTCAACTTTCCAAATTCAAAAAGGCTTCAACTACCAGCTGAAAACTTCTGGAACTAAGAATGTTTAAGGTGAGTAACAACTAGCCATTGAAACTTGAGTATATATATAGAAAGTTTGCTCTGTGTCTATGGATGTATCAGTGTATATTTCTCCTCTGTTTGCTTCACAGAGTACAAAACAACAAGAAAATTTAATTTCTTGTTTTCTAATCCATATCAGAATTTGGATCCTAAACAAAATAGGTGTGTTTAGGCATAGATGATAATCTAAAAATAGTTTTATGAAGTACAGATGTATACAAGAGGAAAAATAAAATTTTTACAGAAGAAACATTGAAATTTGAAAATTTCGAATTTAACAAAACGTTGATTCAAGTATATGATTCGAATCCTTGCCTAAAATTATAATTTTTAAGATGTGTTTGATGATTTTTAGTTGCATGGTTTAGGAGCAGTTCAATGATGATCGAAACTGGTATTGTGACCAATTTCCGGCGACACGTGGAACTGGGGGTGTCGGGGTTGTTCGTGGAGATGGAGGTGCCTACGGAGGTGCTTGGAAAAATGGTCAGAGGAGGCATCGTTCACGGTGGCGACGGCGACTAACGTTTTTCTTTCGTAAACCTAGTTTTAGGGGAGTTTGTTTTTTTTGATTCGTTTATCTTCATTCGAGCATCGAGTTGCTCGAGGTTTTGGGCACTGGTGGCTGGTGGGTTGACGAGTCGATGGCCGAAGTTGCAGACTGGCTAGTGGTCGGAGTTTGGAGAACGAAGCGTTGATAGGCCGGTGGGTTGTGATGTCTGGGTGGTTCCAGGTTTTAAGCTCGAACTCAAATTCAAATTTTGAAGTGATGGGGTGGTTCGAACGATCGGGGTTCGTTGTCGACGAGTTCTTCGTCAGGTCAGGATCGTCGAAGTTGGTCGAAGGTCGCCAGAGGGGATGTGCACATGCACGAGCTTGAAAGTGTTAGCCTGGGTTTTTATTTGCCTAGGAAGAATAGAGGAGAGTCTCGAGATATACTCGGGTGATTTGGCTAGCTTAAGGGGAGCCCTAGAAACTCGGGTTATGCTAGTAGGGTACCAAGCAACTCAAAGTATTAAAGAGGGAACATCCAAACAAGAAAAGGAACTGTTAGTCTTAACAAGGTCCCAAGCCATGTTACAAGAGAAAGAAGGAAGAGAAATTAGTAGAGAAATCTCATATGAGAGAGTCAATCAGCCAAGGACATATGACTGTATAATAACACTTGGATGTCACTTATTATCGAATATCTTTCTAAAGGGACATTGCCATCTGACAAGGGTGAGGCTAGAAAATTCAGGCGACAAGCTCTAACTTTCATGATAGTGGATGGAATCCTTTACAAGAAAGAATTTGCACTACCTTACTTAAGATGTGTAAGCCTGGAAGATGGGATAAAGTTGTTGGTGGAAGCGCATGAAGGATTCTGCGGAGACCAATCTAACAGGACAAGGTTGGCAAAAAAGATAACAAGACAGGGTTTTTATTGGCCTCGTACAGTAAGTCAAGCCACTGAATATGTAAGGAGATGTGAGAAATGCTAGAAATACTCAAAATTTCCTCGATTGCCACCAAGTCAGTTAACCCCGATTTCAAGTCCATGGCTTTTTGATATATGGGGAATTAACTTAATCGGCCCATTATCAATTCCTAAAGGGGGAGCAAAATATGTTGTAGTCGTCATAGACTACTTTACTAAGTGGGTCGAAGCAGAACCACTCCCCAAGATCACTTTTGGGAAAGTGCTAAGATTTGTCATTAAAATCATTATAGCCAGATTTGGGATTCCCCATAAGATTATCTCAGACAATGGAATGCAGTTTGAAAGTGAAGAATTCTCTCGGTTTTGTCATAAGTTGGGATTATTAAAATAATTTCCTTCGTGGCACATCTAAAGAAAAATGAGGCCATTAAAGCTGCAAATAAGTCTATAAAGACTATTCTGAAAAAGCAACTGAACAAAGCTAAAGGGAATTGGGTAGAAGATTTGCCACTTGTACTATGGGCTTATCGAACATCTACCAAAACAGCAACGGGACATACTCCCTATTCATTAACAGATGGGTGTGAGGCGATGTTACCAATTGAAATTGAAATACCCTCACATCGAAGGATCACATATGCATTTGATTTAAACCAGGAGCTAAAGAGAAAATCATTGGATTTAATACATGAGTTGAGAGATGAAGCAGCAATTCTAACAATGAATATCAGAGAAGAATTTTGAAATATTACAACTCAAAAGTGAAAACAAGATCATTTCAAGAAGGAGACCTAGTACTGCCAAGGGTAATGGGAAACACAAGAAATTCCACGGATGGACTGCTAGGACCAAACTAGAAAGGTCCCCTAATCATATGTAAAGTAATTCCCCTAGGAGCTTACAAGTTATGTCGACCAGATGGCAATACGGTTCCTAGAACATGGAATGCAGAACATTTGCTACCATATTTTCCTACAATGAATGAATAAAGCATCTCTTTCTTCAAAAGAAAAGTTTACATGGTTGGGAGTAGAATTCTCCTTGCACTTGGACATTACCTTTAACGGTCAAAGCCTTTGTCCGTGCCGAGTTGGCCAGGTCAAAGCGCCTCTTGGAGGGAGGTTAGAGTAAGCCTTTATCCATGCCACGCTATGGCCAGGTTAAAGCATCAACAAGCCCTTGGTCGTGCCATGCTATGGCCAGGTCTAGGCTCATCATGGAGGGAGGTTAGAGTAAGCCTTTATCCGTGCCATGCTATGGCCTGGTTAAAGCATTGACAAGCCCTTGGCCGTGCCATGCTATGGCCAGGTCAAGGCGCCTCCTGGAGGGTGGGTTAGAGTAAGCCTTTATTTGCGCCACGCTATGGCCAGGTTAAAGCATCGACAAGCCCTTGGCCACGCCATGCTATGGCCAAGTCAAGGCGCCTCCTAGAAGGAGGTTGGGTAAGTCCTTAAGTCCTGTTTGAGAATAAGCTTACCAAGTGCCCCAGACAACAATGGACTAAGACGTCCAAGCCTAAGAAGCGACATATCAAACAATGGTATAAGTGTCCAAGCCCAAGAAGCAGCATATCAAAGGATGGACTAAGATGTCCAAGCCCAAAACACGGCATATCAAACGAAGGACTAAGACGTCCAAGCCCAAGAAGCGGTATATCAAAGGATGGACTAAAACATCCAAGGACGAGAAGCGGTATATCAAACAATGGACTAAGACGTCCAAGCCCGTGAAGCTGCATACCGAACGACGGACTAAGATGTCCGAGCCCGAGAAGCGGCATGTCGAATAACGGACTAAGAAGTCCAATGTAACGAACCGTCTTTCTTACTACCAAAGACGACACTTAATACATCATCGGTATTTGTGTGCCAATCATTTAGTCATCCGCAAAAAGGTCATTAGGGGTGAAAGAAAGAAAAGATAGAAGAGAATAAACTAAACAACACAGAATCTCACAAAGCAACGGAACAATATATATTACTCAACATACTATATTATAAAGTCATTTCAAAAATGTTACATCAGAGTCATACTAATAAAATTTCTAACCTAGGATGGTTCTAACAGCCCGTCCTTTCCTAACTGATACAATATACATATAATACAACAGAAACAAGAAAAATAACTAGCTATCGATGAAGCCACCTACTCCAAGCTCCTACAAGATGAATCTGTGGAAAACCTGAACTACTTGGCTACTCATTCAAATTTCAGCACCCAAAACTTTAGGAAAAAGGAAAATAAACTATGGGACAGACATGGGTCTGATGTGAGTAAAGCATAAGTCTTTAGCTTTATAAAACCTTTAAATCAAAGTCATTTGGTAAGACCATGATGCACATAAACACAGATGGATTTTTAAATTACGATAACCAAAAAGTTTTATGTAAAAATTTAGTGATATTATAATAATGCCTATAGTTTCAAATAAATATCAAAATAGCTGAAATTGTTACCATATTAAATTCCAGCATACTAGGCTCTACAGTCAAAAACCGTAAAGGAATGTATTGGAGATTGGATTCCACACTATGGTAAGGTAAGGGACTACCTTTCGATGGTACACCCCTAGAAAATGCACCAGAGTCTGAGAAGAAGTTTTTGTACCCCTGCTACACAGAGCCGGCCGCCCCTTTAACAGGGTGAATTGGATTACCTCATCCGTTTTTGACACCGAGGCCTTATACTACCATGGTGTTTGCGTGCAAAATAACTCAAATATGGACAATCTAGAATGGGTTGGTGGCTCCTAATGGAAGCTGACCACATAGCTCTACTGCATACCCTGTTTTTTCCATTTCCCGATTTGTGAGGCTCGTGAGGTCACGTATTTACTTTCTTCCTCTTAGCAGACCATCTTGGAATGCTAACACTACCCTCCAAATAGATATACAATACCAGCACTCATCTGTGCAAGTTGTTTTGGGATCGAACAAACATTCCATATTACTATCTTCCTTTTGGAATCACCCATGGGAAGAATGTATAACTCCACAGCATACTTCAATATGAATTACGAGCGATATTAGTTTGGAGTGGTTTGGATAAATATGGGAACCGGTGTCTCCAAATCTAAGCAATAATTTCCAGCTAACTCAATTCCGGTTCTTTTGGAAGTATGCACTAAGCAATTGAGTCCTCATCGGGGAAACTTGAATATACCCGACAAACTTTTTGAGTCAAAACCGGTCCAGATTTGATAGTCGGTTATTTAAGTATCAAATACACAAACAATAACCATTTCCATTTGAGATTTATTTATCCACAGCAACCACTAAGCCTTGAAACACATTTTTATTTAGTAAATCTCTTTCAAAACGTTTGTCTAAAACATTCATATACTTATCTTTCTAACATAAGTATACTCACAAAAACATTTTGCGAATATCTTCTTACTTCCAAATCATGTTAAAAAGGATTAAACAAATATTATCTAAATTGGAGTTAAGGACAATCCCAAACACTATTCCCTCGGTGTTAAGTGTGAAACGGATGTTCCATACCACCATTGTTAAAAGGTCAGTTTAGAGAAAACTTGATCTCAAATTCTTTTTATATTTCTTTCGATAAATCCTTTTTAATCAAATTTATTTCATTTATGAAATCTCTTTTGCTTGAAATCCAAATCCATTTCTAAATACTTCTCAAACTTCCAAAATTCATTTAAAAAAACCCTTTTATAAAATTCAAAATCATTTATATAAATTGCTTTTATAAATATCCAGACTTTTTCTATAAATTTCTTATAAATATCCAATTCTTTTTATAAACTCTCTTTATGAATATCCAAAACATTTTCTAAAAGTTCTTTTATAATTACCCCAAAATCATTTATAAACTTCTTTATAAACCTTTCTTGTTTAAACAACTTCTTCAATAACCTCAATTAAATTAGCTTCCTTTATTGAGCAATCCATTTTATAAATCTCTTTATTTATGACATCCTCTTTGCTTAAAAACTCAAATCCATTTACCCGAAAACACTTTATAAATTTTCAAACTCCTTTATAAAACATCTTTTTATAACATGGAAAACCATTCGCATTAGTTAAGAACATCTTTAGAAAACCATTTGTCAATTGTTCAAAATGCAATAACTTTGAAACCATTTCAAAAAGAAAATGAAATATTTTTCCTTACAAAATCAAATGGAGGCTTAGAGACTACAATGGTTCTTTAATTTGTTTTACTTATCGAGTCTATCTTGGCATCACATAACAACATGTATATAAGAGATCAACACATAACAATCAATCAACTTAAGTAAATGTCCAAGTTAATTATAAAAGCTGAATGATGTTTTGTTCTGCTAATATATTTCATTTAGTTTTCCTAATCATATGGGGTTACTTAAGGGTAAGCGACAAAGAAATCTCTTGATTTAAAACAAATTTGAAACGAAAACAGTTTTAAAACAAAACTGATTACTTAAACTCAAAGCGATTTTAAAATAATAAAAATCTTATTAATTTGAATCAAATCCTTGTTAAATAGTAATTAAACTCTAATTAAAAGTAATTAAACTTTAACTAAGCCTTATCAAAATATTATTAACTTTAATCAAAGATTAATTAAATAAAACCCTTTTTTAAAATAGTAATTAATTAATAATTATCTTAAATAAAAAATCAAATAATAATTAATTAATCCTTAATTAATAATTAAATATTAATTAACTTTAGTTAAGTAACAAATCATGATTAACTTAAATGATTAACATTTAAGTTTAGAAACCATTATTAACAAATGATTAAGTACTAATTACCTTTATTAATAAATTAACCAATTAAATAATCATTAAATAATTAAATAATTGTTCTATAATTTCTTAATTAAAGTTAGAAAACATTTCCAAAAATATTTCCAAGTGAAAACAAGTTTATACTATAAAAATAGTAAGATTTTCCAAACTGCGCGTATAGCGACTATCGCTATACGGACCCGTAGTTTCAAAACTTGAAATTTTCTTTTCGAACTTTCAAAACTTAAACTTTTTGAAAACTTACCCTTTCTAAAACATAAACGAATGTTTTGAAATCCAAAACATAGATTCAAACTTGAAATGTTTTAACTTTTTAAAAAATACAAATTTCAAATTTTAGTAAGGAATTTTCATCTCGATTTAAGTTAGTTAGTGCTAACTTTCTTCGACATGAACTAACATACACTAAACTTTACATCCAAATCACAATTCATATTATATCACATAACCACTAGCATTAGCAACAACATTTACAACCTTTACTAACTAACTTTAATGTTCAAGTTAACTTATTACACAAACCAACATACACATCAACAACCTATCATCATCACATCCAAGTACATCAATGCATAACCATTCAACATCATAATTACACCATATAAGCATCATTATTGACTACTAATTACACTTCAAATTTAAAGGTAATAACTTGGTTTAAAAAGGAGAACTTTATTAGCCAAACTTTCACTAAATCAAACTATACTTGCTCTCGACCTAGCTCACTTGCTCCTAACTCAACAAAGTGTAGACGTTGACCCTTGGAAGCGCTCAGCCATGCATGTGTTTGGGCTCGGCCATGGCTAGAATAAGGCTCGGCTTAAGTGCAAACAAGGGATGTTGGGGTTTGTTTTGAAGAGGAGTGGTGTTTGGAGTCAAGTAAGGAGTTTAGATATGGTTTTGAAGTATGTAAGCAAGTGTTTTAACTTAGGAAAATGGTTTTAGTAGCCATGGAAATAAGATTATGCATGAAGAGCGTTAGGAATTTTAGAAATGGAATGAAGAAATGAGAATGTAAAGTGAGAAATATTAAGCGGTGGTGGTATATATAGGCATAGAAATGTAAAATTAACTAAATGACCCTATAAGACTTGCCCTCTACTCAAATTGTGCCATGTGTCCCTCCTCCCCACCATGTGCACACGTTGGTCACCCCTCCCATACCACCAAATCAAGGAAGGCCATGTTGTGTACTTGAGTGATGACATAAGGTATGGTAAAACATGATATCTTGCTTTATATATAATTTTTCTTTTAAACTTTATTTCATAATTAGTCACATCACTATTATCTTAACCTAACACTTATTTAAACCTTAATAAAATCTTATTATTATCCTATGACATGAATATATGTGTGTGCATATGTTACACAATGTGCATAACGTTTTTCGATAACTTTTTGGTGCCGAAATGTCGAAAATTCGAAAAACATTCTTCGGTCATATTTTCTATTTTTATTTGAACTATCTGTATTGGTAAACAAATTTTGAAAACTATTTTATCACCATTATTAAAAATTTTAAATAAATTTATTTGCTAATAAAAATCAATTTATTGATTATATAAAATATATTTAAATAGCCTATTTGAAAGTGGCAAAATCCTAGGTCATTGCAAATCTATTTTATTTGTTATTAATCAAAAGATTTATATTTTTAATTATAAAACCTATTATTTGAATATTTAAACTTCATTAAATGTTCGTAAATCAAAGCTGTAAAATTTGGGGTCGTTACACTCTTCCTCTCTTAAAAGAATTTCATCCCTGAAATTGTACCACTACCCTAATTCCCAGAAACACGTAAACTATTCATCAATTCATATGATGTACATAGATCATTCCTATGTAAAATCTAAATTGATCATTTACTCGAAATACATAACTTCACTTTCGAACTAGTATCGCTCACCCAACTTTCTAGTGTGGACTTAGATCCGGCCTCTTAATTAGAAACATCTCTTCTCCTTACATAGTCATAAACTATGATATACAACTTTTGGTTCCGCGTTAGAACCCTCACCAATGCTCGCCATAAAAAATCGAGTGATAAATCCTTTTCTTAATGATGTAAAACACCTCCAGTTATATACTTGAATCTAGGGTCGAGAACTATGTGAAAAGGAGAAATGATCATCATACAACCTACGTATTGATCTAACGATTCTTGCTATCTAACAAATTTCTACCCTACCGCCATGCTTTATAAGAATCAATTTTTAAATTTATTAACTTATATAATACTCTTCTACATCCTAATAGTATATACAAACATATGATTTTAATTCTATTTAATTTTTACCTATTAGATGAAGGCCAGAAATAATTTAGGTCTTGAAACTAAGTTGACAAATCAACATCTTTACCCTAATTGGTCTGGTAAGTAGCTAAAAAGAGTAGGATGCTAGTATCCAAACTTCATCCTAGATTCTACTTTTTTTTAGACACCACTAAAGTAAAAATGTCTATTAGCCAGCCTAACAACATCAAATAATTCTTCACATCCTAGATGTTAAAATCAAAAGACATAGTTTAAATAAACAAAGTTTATTAAATCTCCTTATTAAATTTAACCTAATTGTAACTTCATTTATTAATCTACCTTCAAAATATCTTTTTATTTTGAAAACTCTTCCTTCTAAAGGATCCAAGAAAACAATATCCGGGTTTTATTTCAAAATCCTTTAGAAAACATACATGTAGCCCGAGTAACTCCAAAACGATGTCAAGGAACTAGGTGCTACCAAATAGTATCATATACCCCTTTACTAAGAAGGGCAATACTCAAGAGAAGTGTTTGCCATCTGAACACATCTTTTACCCATTTTTAGTCATTTTCGAGACACTCGAACTAGTTAATAAAAATATTTCTCTTCTTTTTTTCCCAAATTTCTTCTCGAAATAATACTATTTATAGACAAATAGTTATAACAAAATCATCCACTTGCTTTGGATTCATTCAGATTTGAACTCGTCTCGATTGTACAATGGCAAAGAGAATAATAAGTGCACCATCAAATCTGCCTAAGCAATCATTCGATTTTCGCTTCGAAGATTATTCTGATCATCACAAAACAAATCAAGACTTATTCTCGAACTGTCCAAAGAAAACCTTACTCTCGAACTTTATTTTAAAATATCCATATCTTAAGATATCTTTAAGAGAGATTGCTACTATTTTCCAAAATCAATTGGAATTTATCAAAGCCACTGGGATTTTAAGTTCTCAAAACACTTTTCATTTTTAAAACACATTTAATAGTTATGATTTGTAAAATCATTTCTATTAATCCATCCTATAAAACTATTTGAAGGTGTTCTTTTAATAAACACCTTTATTAAAATTCAATTTTTAAAACCACATATCGTCGAACGTCTTATAGTCAAATTATGAAACTAAATTCACAAGGTATTCGATTCAATGTTGCTACAAATTCAATCTACCCAATCTATGATGGAAAATGGAAATTTACTATTAAATATGACAATAGTCAGTGCTCAAAACTGGACGAGTATGACTAGTTAAACCCTAAATGCTAATAATTTAAATATTATTAACTCTTAACCCGCTCTCTTCATAGATAACTACATTGATTTAGAAAATCATCCCTTTTTGTATATAGAAAATATATTCCTTGGTAAAATTATTTCATTTACCAAATTTAAAACAATATTATGTCAATTTAACTTGTTCAAGTGTTTAGGAAATCCCTATTGATAACGTTGATCAGGCGCATCGACCAGAATTCTTATGCCACTCAACGAGTCAAACAACACAATATAAAAAAATTTTATTCACTAACAAATATGCACTCATATATATATATATACTACTAACCCTATCTATAATGAGTTTACCCCACCGAAGCCTAGGTGTTCGCTCATCCTAAGCTCTGATACCAAATGTAATGAACCGCCTTTCTTACTACCAAAGAGGACATTTAATACATCCTCGGTATTCGTGTGCCGATCATTTATTCATCCGAAAGATAGGTCATTAGGGGTGAAAGAAAGAAAAGATAGAAGAGAAGAAACTAAACAACACAGAATCTCACAATGCAACTGAACAATATATATTGCTCAACATAATATATTACTAAGTCATTTCAAAAATGTTACATCACAGTCATACTAATACAAATTCTAACCTAGGACGGTTATAATAGCCCGTCCTTTCGTAACTAATACAATATACAAATAATATAGTGGAAACAAGAAAAATAACTAGCTATAGATGAAGCCACCTGCTCCAAGCTCCTCCAAGATGAATCTGTGGGAAACCTGAACTATTTGGCTGCCCATTCAAATTTGAGCACCCAAGAGTTTAGAAAAAAGGGAAAATAAACTCTTTGTCAAACATGGGTCTGGTGTGAGTAAAGCATTAGTCTTTAACTTTATAAAACCTTTAAATCAAAGGCATCTCATAAGACCAAGCCGCACATAAACACAGATGGGTTTTTACCTTACGATAACCAAAACATTTGTATATAAAAATTCAATGATATTATAATAATGTCTATGGTTTCAAATAAATATTAAAATGGCTAAAATTGTTACCATATTAAATTCCAGCATACCAGGCTCTACAATCGAAAACCATAAAGGAATATATTAGAGATTGGATTATATACTATGGCAAGGTAAGGGACTACCTTCCAATGGTGCACCCTTAGAAAATGCACCGAAGTCTGAAAATAACTCCTTGTACCCCTTCAACACAGAGCCAGCAGCCTTTTTAACATGGTGAACCGAATTACCTCATTTCTTCCTAACACCGAGGCCTTATACTACCACAGTGTTTTCATACAAAACAACTCAAATATGGACAATCTAGAATGGGATGGTGGCTCCTAATGGTAGCTGACCACATAGCACTGCAACATACCCTGTTTTTGCCATTTCCCGATTTGTGAGGCTCGTGAGGTCACGTATTTACCTTCTTCCTCTTAGCAGACCATCTTGGAATGCTAACACCGCCCTCCACATAGAGATATAATGCCAACACTCATCTATGAAAGTTGTTTCAGGATCGAACAAACATTCCACATTACTATCTTCCTTTTTGGAATCAACCACAGGAAGAATAGTATAACTCCACAGCATACTTCAGTATGAATTATGAACAATATTAGTTTGGAGTGGTTTGGATAAATCCGGGAACCTATGTCTCCAAAACTAAGCGATAATTTCCGGCTAACTCAATTCCGGTTCTTTTGGAAGATGCACTAAGCAATTAAGTCCTCACCGAGGAAACTCGAATATAACCGACACTTCCTGAGTCAAAAGGGGTCCATATTTGATTGTCGTTTATTTAACTATCAAATAAACAAACCATAACCAGTTCCATTTGAGATTTATTTATCCATAGCACTCACTAAGCCTCAAAACAAATTTTTGTTTAATAAAACTATTTCAAAACGTTTGTCTAAAACATTCATATACTTATCTCTCTGACATTAGTATATTCACAAGAACATTTTGCGAATATCTTCTTTCTTCCAAATCATGTTAAAAAGGATTAAACAAATGTTATTTAAATTGGAGTTAAAGGCAACCCTAAACACTATTCCCTTGGTGTTAAGTGTGGAATGGATGTTCCATACCACTATTTTTAAAAGGTCAGTTTAGAGAAACTCAGATCTCAAATTCTTTTTGAGAAAAATGTGCGGTCCTCTAAAAAGAGGAGAGCACAAGTAAATATATATATATATATATAACACAAGACAAGATGCTGCTAATATGCCTGGCAGGTAGCAAATCTAAGTACAAGCATCCAAGAAAAAACTCAAGTACCCCTATAATGAGCTTGGGCAAGACCACTGCCCATTACACCCCAATACCGAGCTTCGGCAAGGCCACCGCCCGATATTAAGGTGTTAGAAGTACCTGAAAAACAATGGAATATCACAAAGCCAATAAAACTGGAAGCTAGCTCCATCTAAGAAGGAAACTCTATGCTGCTGACTCGGATGGAGTGGAGATGCGAAAGATTTGAAGAGGAACTGCTAATGGACCTAAATGGAAAACTCCACTCTAAAGACTCGATAAATCTGGAAGTAGGGCCTAGTTGAGAAGAGAATCCTCCTGAAAATAGAAAGCCTTAATAAAGATGAATATGTACTAAGAAGAACTCCTCACTGCAATCAACAATCTTGCAATCAGCAATCCTGTGTACCTGCAAAAAGAAACTAACACCATACCAAACCCAAACCTGTAACTGAAAAGAAACTAAAGAAAATAGTTAGAATGAGACACATATATGTATATAAATGAAATTTATATACATATATATATGTACAAATGAGATAGAAGTAAAGATACACAAGTTAAGCTAATAGAACATACTAAAGTAAAGATTAGAAAAATGACTAAAAAGGATCCATAATCTAAAGAACCAAAAGTTCAATAAGCTAAAACAAACAAAGACTAAAACAATAACTAAAACAATTCTAAAAATATCTTATGGCCCTTTGAGAAAAAGGATATTATGATACATAGTGAAATCATCATTTAAGTTAGAAAAAATATTAATACTATAATTATTAATGTCAAAAATATTATTATATTTAAATAGTTTAATATTATTATTAGGGTACTTTTGGCATAGGTCCTTGTTAGGTTTCAAAATACACGAAAAATCCATGTCTTAAAACTTTATAAATTAGGACCCTGTTTTTCGAAAATCAACAAAAAAACAACAAAAAACATCGTAAAAAATTGCCAAAATTCAAAACATATTTCAACATATAATCATCTTCATATCAATGCAAGAAAAACACAAAAAATTCATCACAACCCAAAAAAACAACAAAATTCGCACTTCAGAAAATTTTGCAATTTTTCTTGAAATTGCCGATGTTTCAGCAACTTTAGTAAAAAATTGCGTTGTTTCATGCAATTTTTTCTGTTTAGTTCAATCTTCCAAATTTACTATCTACATTTATTCAAACAACACATTATTGCACAACAATCAAGGGAAAATGATGAAATTGCGTATAATTGAAAAATAATCAATATTGCATAGAACACATAGCTTATTCCCAATAATTGCAGCGAAAAAAGCAATAATTCATAAAAGTTGCATACAAATCAGCAATAATAAACCAAAAGTAACTTATTTTATGGAATAGCTGCGCACATAACAGCAACAATGTAGAATAATTGCACATATTGTTGCACTAATATAAATTTTAGTTGATATATAATTATTCAGCAACAATTGCATGATTATCGGCAATAATATTCAATTGTTGCTGACATTTCAGCAACAATATTTACTATCAACAAGTATTCCTGAATAGTTGCTAAAATGTTAGCAATTATTCTGCAGCAAAAACAGGAACCCGCTTTATAATGAAACTTACTGAAGGACCCGCTTTGCAATATTCTTAGGATGCGATCTAAATTTCCACTTATTATTAACCTTATTAAGATATTCTTTAAATAATTATTTTTAGCTAAATTATATTTAGGATTTGAAATCCAATTAAAACAAAATGAAGAAATTATAAAAATAAATTTATTAAAGTGACTATTAATATTTTTAAAAATCGTTTGATTTCTTTCAAACCAAATACACCAACAAGTTATAATGACTAAAGTGTCAAGTAAGAATCTATTATCCTTTTTGAACGTAAATCTAAAACTATTCCAATAGAATTCACAATCAGAAATTTTAGTTGTTATATTAAAGTTATAGATTTTAAGGGTATTATTCAGATGAATAAGTATCAATGCAATCATAGTATACATGCTTAATATCCTCAAAATGTAGATTACAAAAATAACATTTATAATCAATTTGCATATTTTTTCTTTTTAAAAATTCTATAGTGCTTAGTTTTCCATGCATAATTAACCATATGTGAATTTTAGATTTAGAGGGAGCATTTGATTTCCAAATAAATTTAAAAATGTTATTGGTCATACCTGAAACGTTAATAAATCTACAAAAAGATTTAGAAGTATATTTCTTACTCTTATCCTATTCCCAACTAATATTATCATTATCATTATCAATATTATATAGATTTAGTCTAGCATAGAGCAAAGAAAGCTGCCTAAGAGTTGAACCTACTAAAATACTGTTAAAACTAAAATTCCAAGGAGGGTCATTTTCGGGAGAAAAAACTTCTATAATTAAAGCATTATTAAAATTACAGATTTCGTATAGCTCTCTAAATTCAATCCGAAGAGGGATAACGGAAATCCAACGATCGTGCCAAAAAGAAGTACTATTACCTGAATGAACTAATGTAATAGTGCCTAAGTTAAAAATCTCATGACATTTAAAAATAGATTTCCAAAAATTAGATAGTTTATGCTTGACTGCAGGAGTAGTTTGATATAAATTGTCGGTACCATTATAGTAATATTTAGAAATGATTTCATTCCAAGTAGCATTATCATTAAAATCCTTAAAATTCCATAACCATTTAACTAATAAGGACAAATTCATATTACGCAAATTAATGTCTCCTAAACCACCATCTTTTTTGGATTTACAAACAGTTCCCCAATTTACTAAACATTTAATGCTGCTATTGGAGTTTTCCCCACTCCATAAGAAATCCCTTCTAATTTTATCTAATGTATCGATCACCCAATCTGGAAAAAGATGTATAGACATCCAAAATATCGGAAGAGCTGATAAAACGGAATTAATTAGAACTAATCTACCCACTTTCGATAAAAATCTCACATTCCAATTAGAAATCCTATTTTTGATTTTATCTATGATTATAAACTAGTCATCATGTTTAAGCTTAGCATGTCTAATCACAAAACCAATATAGTCAAAAGGAAAATTCATAGTTTTATAATTAAGCATATTTGCAACTAAATTTTCAAATTTACCAAAATCATTTGAAACTAAAACTGAACTTTTATCAAAATTTATTTTTAACCCTAAAAGTAGTTCAAAACTATATAAAATAAACTTAAGAGTAATAATGTGTCTTGGCAAGTGGGAAGAAAAAAGCAAGGTATCATCTGCAAATTGAAGGACAGATATACCGTTACGCGGTATATCGTCACCAACATTCCCCAAAGATCCGTTATCAACCGCTTTTTAATTATCTTAGCGAAAACATCTATGGCTAAGTTAAACAAAAGAGGCGATAAAGGATCCCCTTGCCTTAAATATCTCTTAGATTAAATTTTATTACCTAAAATACCATTAACCATAATACTAGAGTAACCAGTTCTAAGTAAATTCTTGATCCAGCAAATCCATCTATGACTGAAACCTCTAGCAAGAAATATATCTACTAGAAAATCCCAATCTACCGAATCAAAAGCTTTTGCGAAGTCTGATTTTAAAATCACACAAGTTTAGATTATTCTTACAATAGTGATTAATGAATTCTTGAACAATAGCCACACCATCGATGAAATTTCTCCCTTTAATGAAAGCAGATTGTGAACAGTCAATTAGGTCGTTCATTCTTATATTAAGTCTATTAGCTAAAACTTTTGAAATAATTTTTACTGAACAATTAATTAATGAAATATGTCTAAAATCTTTTAAATTATTAGCACCAACTTTTTTGTGTAATAAAATAACATTTGCAAAATTAAATCTACCTAATTGCAAATTCTCATTAGTTAAGAACCTCTTTAGAAAACCAATTGTCAATTGTTCAAAACGCAATAACTTTGAAACCATTTCAAAAAGAAAATGAAATATTTTTCCTTACAAAAGCAAACAGAGGCTTAGCGACCATAATGGTGCTTTTAGTTTGGTTTTACTTATCCAGTCTATCATGGCATCATATAACAACAGGTATATAAGGGATCAACACATAACAATCAATCAACTTAAGTAAATGTCCAAGTTAATTATAATAGCAGAATGGTGTTTTGTTCTGCTAATAGATGCCATTTAGTTTTCCTAATCATACGGGGTTACTCAAGGGTAAGCGACATAGAAATCCCTTGATTTAAAACAAATTTGAAACGAAAATAGTTTTAAAACAAAACTGATTACTTAAACTCAAAACAATTTTAAAACAATAAATATCTTATTAATTTGAACCAAATCGTTGTTAAATAGTAATTAAACTCTAATTAAAGTAGTTAAACTTTAACTAAGCCTAATTAAAATATAATTAACTTTAATCAAAGATTAATTAAATAAAACCCTTTTTTTAAATAATAATTAATTAATAATTATCTTAAATAAATAATCAAATAATAATTAATTAACCCTTAATTAATAATTAAGTATAATTAACTTTAATTAAGTAAAAAATCTTGATTAACTTAATTGATTAACATTTTTGTTTAAAAACCATTATGATTAAGTACTAATTATTTTTATTAATTAATTAATCAATTAAATAATCATTAAATAATTAATTCATTAATTTTTCTCTATTTTCTTAATTAAAGTTAGAAAACATTTCCTAAAAGATTTCTAAGTGAAAACAAGTTTATATTAGAAAAATAGTTAGATTTTCCTAACTACGCGTATAACGACTACCTATGTGCACAACTTTTTTCGATAACTTATCGGTGCCGAAAATTCAAAAATTCGAAAAATGTTCTTCTGTCATACTTTCTATTTTTATTTTAAAAGGCTAGTTGGTTTTACATTGTATTTTTATTTGAACTATCTATATTAGTAAACAAATTTTGAACTAATTTATCATCATTATCAAATAATTAAAATAGTTTTATTTTCTAATAAAAATATATCTATTGATTATATGAAATATATTTAAATAGCCTAATTCAAAGTGGCAAAATCCTAGGTCGTTTCAAATCTATTTTACCATCATTTGTTATTAATAAAAAGAGTTATATTTTTAATTATAAATCCTTTTATTTGAATATTTAAAATTTATTAAATGTTCACAAATCAAAGCTGTAGAATTCCGGGTCGTTACACTCTTCCCCCATTTAAAGAATTTCGTCCTTGAAATTGTACCACTACCCTAATTCCCAGAAACACTTAAACTATTCATCAATCGGTATGATGTACATAGATCATTCCTATGTAAAATTTGATTTGATCATTTACTCGAATACATAACTTCACTATCGAACTAGTATCGCTCACCCGACTTCCTATTGTGGACTTTGATCAGGCCTCTTAATTAGAAACCTCTGTTCTCCTTGCATAGTCATAAACCATGATAGACAACTTTTGGTTCCACGTAAGAACTCTCACCAATGCTCGCCATCAAAAATCGAGTGATAAATCCTTATTCGGAATGGTGTAAAACACCTCCAGTCATATACTCGAATCTAGGATCGAGAACTATGTGAAAAGGAGAAATGATCTTCATACAACCTACGTATTGATCTAAGGATTCTTGCTATTCCCCTTTTGTTTGGCGGAAAGTGAAAATAATTTGGAGATTTGGTGGCCAAAGAAAGTGGGAAGCGTAATGAGCTTAAGCGTTGTGAGTCCAGATGTTATTTCCATCTTTTACCCTTTTTTTTCAATTTATTTTCATCTTTACCAAATTTTATAACGGTGTAAAGCAGTGATAAACTATTTACAGCTCCTTTTACAACGGCTTTGAAAGTTTTATAACGGGATTTAAGTGTTATTATTTTATAATGGCATTTGATTGTTAGTAATTCAGAAATATTTTTGTTGGGAATTTCATGTTTTGGTGTAGTGTATAATACTCTTCTATATCCTAAGAGTATATACAAACATATGATTTTTAATTCTATTTAATTTTTAACTATTAGTTGCAGGCCAAAAATAATTTGGGTCTTGAAACTAAGTTGACCAAATCATTGTCTTTACCCTAATTGGTCTGGTAAGTAGCTTAGAAGAGTAGGATGCTAGTATCCAAACTCCATCCTAGATTCTACTTTTTCTTAGACACCATTAAAGTAAAATTGTCTATTAGCCAGCCTAACAACATCAAATAATTCTTTACATCCTAGATGTTAAAATCGAAAGGCATAGTTTATATAAAAAAAGTTTGTTAAATCTCCTTACTAAATTTAACCTAATTATCACTTCATTTATTAGTTCACCTTCAGAATATCTTTATATTCTGAAAAATCTTCCTTCTAAAGGATTCCAGAAAACAATACCCAGGTTTTATTTCAAAAACCTTTTGAAAACATACATGTAGCCCGAGTAGCTCCAAAACGATGTCAAGGAACTGGGTGCTACAAAATAGTATCTTATACCCCTTTACTAAGAAGGGCAATACACAAGAGAAGAGTTTGCCATCCGAACACATCACTTACCCATTTTTAGGAATTTTCGAGACACTCGAACTAGTTAATAAAAATATTTCTCTTCTTTTTTTGCCAAATTTCTTCTCGAAAAAAATACTATTTATAAACAAATAGTTTTAGCAAAATCATCCACTTGCTTTGGATTCAATCAGATTTGAACTTGTCCCGATTGTACAATGACAAAGAGAATAATTTACTAAGTGCATCATCATATCTGCCTAAGCAAACATTCGATTGTCACTTAGAAGATTATTCTGATCATCACAAAAAAGATCAAGACTTATTCCCGAACTGTCCAAAGAAAACCTTACTCTCGGATTTTATTTTAAAATATCTATAAGATATCTTTAAGAGAGTACTACTATTTTCCAAAATCAATTGGAATTTATCAAAGCTACTGTGATTTAACATTCTCAAAATGCTTTTCATTTTTAAAACACATTTAATAGTTTTGATTTGTAAAATCATCTCTATTAATTAATCTTATAAAACTATTTGAAGATTTTCTTTTAATAAACACCTTTATTAAAATTCAATTTTTAATCCTACAAATCATCGAATGCCTTATAATCAAATTGTGAAACTTAACTCACAGGGTGTTCGATTCAATGTTGCTACAAATTCTATCTACCCAACCCATGATGGAAAAAGGAAATCCACTATTAAATATGACAATAGTCAATGCTCAAAACTGGACGAGTATGACTCGTTAAACCATAAATGCTAATAATTTAAATATTATTAACTCCTAACCCGCTCTCCTCATAGATAACTACATTGATTTTGAAAATCGTCCCTTCTTGTATGTAAAAAATATATTCCTTGGTTAAATTATTTCATTTACCAAATTTAAAACAATATTATGTCAATTTAACTTGTTCAAGTGTTTAGAAAATCCCTATCAATAACGTTGATCAGGAGCATCGATCAGAACTTAAGCCACTCAACGGGTCAAACAACATAATATAAAACATCTTTATTCACTAACAAATACGCACTAATATATATATATATATATATATATATATATATATATATATTACACTCAAACTCATTCTAGGGCACTACTGACCCTACTATAATGAGTTATCCCACCAAAGCCTAGGTGTTCACTCAACGTAAGCTCAGATACCAAATGTAACAAACCGCCTTCCTTACTACCAAAGATGACACTTAATACATCCTCGATATTCGTGTGCCGATAATTTAGTAATCCGAAAGACAGGTCATTAGGGGTGAAAGAAAGGAAATATAGAAGAGAAGAAACTAAACAACACAAAATCTCACAATGCAACAGAACAATATATATTACTCAACGTAATATATTACAAAGTCATTTCAAAAATGTTACATCAGAGTCATACTAATAAAAATTCTAACCTAGGACGGTCATAACAGCATGTCCTTTCCTAACTGATACAATATACAAATAATATAGCGGAAATAAGAAAAATAACTAGCTATAGATGAAACCACGTACTCCAAGCTCCTCCAAGATGAATCTACGGAAAACCTGAACTACTTGGCTGCCCATTCAAATTTAAGCACCCAAGAGTTTAGGAAAAAGGTAAAATAAACTCTAGGTCAGACATGGGTCTGGTGTGAGTAAAGCGTAAGTCTTTAACTTTATAAAACCTTTAAATATAAGGCATTTCGTACGACCAAGCCGCACATAAACTGGTTTTTACCTAGTTAAACTAATGAAGTAAATGGAATTAAAATGAAATAGAAAAGAAAAATTAGATAAGAGAAATATAGGAATAAGCTATATTCTTATATCCTAAACCCTCATACCATATCATTTTCATGTTGACAAGAAAATTAAATCTAAACCAAAGGCCGGTCACCATTAAAGAGAAGTAAGGGGAAGATAAGCAAGAATTAAGAGGAAAAGCTTAATCAAATTCAATCCAAGATCAAATCTCATCTCCTTAACAACAAAGCTAAGGTGAATAATTGTTACATTTCATATTTTCGATGTTTCGGTTTCTAGAATACGATACGAATGTTTTTGCAAGTATATTGCCATGTTTTGAATGATGTTTAGATATATACATGCTTGTTGAAGAATTATGCTTATTCCTATTGATACAATGACATGTTTTGAATTGAAAAACCTATCAAATGACATCCAAATTCCTTGCGATTTTAATATATGGTCAGAAATGATATTTTTAGAGACGGGTTTCAAGTTTTATAATTTTTTGAATTAATGTGGATTTATTATTCATTTTCTAGTGAAGAAAATGGTTATTTGGGTTTAGAATTAATTACGGCAATTATATATATATATATATATTGGATCAGAAATTTAAATATGTTAGAAAACATATTAAAAGTGATTTATGTGAATTTTTGTAGAATTTTCCTATGTTTTTTAACACATATATAAAATTATTTAAGGTTTGGGACTTAAATGTTTAATATATTTATAAAAGGTGAAGGGGTTATTTGTTAATGTTTTAAAATGTTAGTTTCTGAAATTCGGCAGCACTTTTTAGAAAAGATTTTGAAAAAGTAAAGGAAACCAATTATATGAGGACAAATAAGCAGGTTAGTGTAACAACCCTGTATTTTACAATTATTTTTAAATTGATTTCTAGATTTAAAAGCTTTATTTATGAAAAGAATAAATTTTGTTATTGTAAATATAAAAACTTTGATTTTGTATGTGGATTAGAATTCCAAATATGACTAAATTTAATATTTCCATAAAATGTGAATTTTGGTTAAAATAGTCAAACTTTGACTTTTAAACTTAAAAATTTAAAAGTTTGAAATTATAAATTTTATCTCTTATTATAAAAATAGATGTAATAACTTGAACACTACTTTTCGTTTCGTTGAAAACGGAGTTAAAATGTAAAAGTTATGTACATTTCAATTTTTAGTATAATTTGTTTTATTGTGCAATTTTGCCTATTTTAAATTTTATAAATCATATTTTCTTTCTTATATTTTATTTTAATATATGTCAATATGTTTATTTATGTATATTTCCATCTCTAAATATTTTTAAAATGATAATAGAATTTTTCCAAAATTTACTATGACGATTTCCTATTTTTAAAAGGCTGTTTTCCTATTTTCTGCTATTTTCTTCATTAGAAATTATATGTAAATTAAATTTTAAATGTTTATTTTGTGAATATATTTTTATTTCATGTTATTATTTATGTTTAAAAATATATTACAAGCTCATATGAATTTTCTAAAAATTTATTCTATTCAATTCCAAATTTTCTAGACTAGTTTACTATTTTAGCTATTTTCTTAATTTAACTTTATATAATTGATAAATATTTATATAAATTATTATATTTTGATAAAATTTCGAAATTTTATCTGTGATTATTATCATTTCCAGAAATATAAAGTTATAAAAAGGAATTAAAGATATATGAAGAGTTTGATACCTTTTGTGTGCTTAGTCCTTTTGAATTCTACCGTTTCTTTTTCAATCAATACATCTTTTATTTTATTTTTCTGTTCTATTCCCCCAATCTTTTTCAGCCGACTTCCTCATGTTATTCACGAATTTTCAAAGCTCCTAAACCCTAAAAAAAATCATGGCCTCCATCTTGCAAAAAAAATTGGTAAATCCCTCTCTTCTTTCTACTTTTTCTTACTTTTTCTATGCTATTTTGCCTTGTTTCTCTCTTCTATTTGCATGGCCTCTTCTCCATAGCCACGGCCACCACCTCCAACACCTTTTCCACCATCATCTGCACCAGCTCCTCCTCCAATACCCTCTGACCAGATCAGGCCATGGCCATCTAGATGAACCTACACCCCAAAACAATGTCAAAAAAACTCCAAAACAATGCACTAGTCACCACTATTACTTCACCACCTTCATCCACCACCTTGGCCACCACTATAGGCCACCGCCACCACCTTTTCCGGACCTCCCCACACCCCTCCATCTACTGTCCAGACCTGAACCATGCAAGGGCCGAGCCCCACTTGCCTTTGGATGAGCCAAAAATGCACCAAAACTCCACTTATTTTGCCTTGACCCTTTGTCTTATTCATATGTAACTCCTACCATCATCATCTCCTTGTTGCCATGCTATTTTGATGCCATAACCTAAGATTATGTCCAGCTATGTCTGAGCAAAAGATCCCCTTGGTCAAGCTCTTGAATGGTTAAAGAAAGGTCGAATCACTTTGCTCTTTGTTGCTTTTTATTTCAAGTCATTTCGATATTGTTTTGTGTTACATATTTATGTATACATTGTCTTGTTTTGTTTATATGTATACAAGGCAATTATATTTGGCTCTCCACTCTCAAGTCATATCCATGTCATCGTGCCTTCATTGTGTTTGTGATGTGGGCTTTGGTGGATATCTCCAGCTCTAAACAAGTGAGTAATTCTCACCAGACAATGTGTACTTATATAACTAGTAAACTAACACCATTTGAACCTGTAAAATTATATCATCCTGTTATAACTGTTATATATGCTTATATTATTATCATATGATGTTCACACCTGTTATTACACCTGTTATATCATATGTTACTGTTATATCATGCTATTTTATTATTTTTATCAGTTTGTCACACTGTAAGTTCCCTGTAGACTAGAATCACTATGGGTTGAAATGATACATACCCGAACGGACTTTAGAATAGGGAAAAATCATTATGGGATGAAATGATAGGTCTGAATGGTTTTTATTTATTTTATTTAACTTGGGATTGCGGGTTTGAAATGATAGAACCCAGATTTTTCTTTTTAAACTGCGGATTGAAATGATACATATCCGTATCACTTGACCGAGGTTAGAAAACTATATACAGGCCCGTGGTTATTTTATAAAGTGTTTTGGATATTTTTAAATATTTTAAAATTTTAAATTATGAAATTTGGTTTAAACAGATTTTTGAAATATTTTTAATTAAAGAAATTTTTATTTTTCTATGTGTTAAAAATGTAATTAATGAACGGTTTAACTGGATTTTTGAAATATAACTTAAGTTTGGAATTTGGAATTTTGGTTAAAAATGATATTTAAGTTATATGAATAAAATGGAAATCTAATTTTATTTGGAAATGGTAAATATGATAATTTGATTAAATTTGAATTTAAGTGATTTATTAAAGTATTATTGATTTTTCTATGAATTTAAGTGGTTAAATAAATGAATGTTTAGAAGTGATCTTTTAAAATATAACTTGAATAGGGAATGTGAAATTTGGTTTTAATTAAAGGTTTATGTTAATTAAATAAAAATTGGAAATTTAGTTAAATTGTGAAATGGTAATTTAAATTTGAAGTGTTAAGTTTATTTGTTGAAATGTGAAGAATTGGACACTTTTACACTAAAATATATTAAGTAAATTGTTGAAAATTGGATTTGATTATAAGAAATTTATTATGAAAAGATATATGTTAAACGATATGTAAATGAACATTTTAAATGTTAAAATATGATTTTTAAAATGTTTATGTGTTTTAAATTAAAGTTATTTAATTGCTGGAAATACACTAACACCTGAAATTAACTTTTAATAGCATTCAGAAATGCTATAGATTCTGTTTTGAACAAAAATTGTGTAAAAAGATGTAACGACCCGTAAAATTTCAACTGTTTTAATAACGTAATTAGTTGAAATTTTGTGAAATTTTAAACGATAAAATTTTGAAATAAAAATTTAATATTTGGAATACGTCTAGTTAAACATAGCAACTGGTAAATTTTCGTTCGAAAATACGAAAGTTTATTTCGCGCGTAAATTCACTTCAATTTAATCAGTTAAAAAGCAATGAAAATAAAATGTTTCCGAAACCTAAATATTTTTAAATAGAAAAATTCTAAACCATCTTTTGAGCAAGATGTCAGTTTGTCGTTTTTCCAAATTCGGACATCTTTGGCTCCGTCGATCTTATTTTTCAGCGTTTTTCTTGCATTTTCCGCCAGTAGAAAATTCGAATTTTTATAATCCAATCAAACCACTGATATCTTTATACCGTTTTGATCGTCTCGTCTTGTTGATCGCTGCGGTATATAAGTTGTTTATTTCGGCATCCGGTTCACGACGATATCTGCGAGACGACTAACCGTATCGTTAACCGTTCGTGTCCATTTGTTCACGTGACCATTCAAATATCTTTTCTTTAGTTCTGAAGCAGCTTAATTTCCTCCATCTCCTTACGCCTGCTCACTACTTTTCAAATTCCCAGAGGTTATTATTTCTGTCTTTAGCTATTCCCAATATTAAACTTTATTAATTGGTTTGTTTGTGGGTTCATGACCGTTCGCTTCTTATTCTCAAACTCCTCACTGTTCTTTCATTTTGCCCAATTCACCTAAGTTATATTCTGAAACAAAGATAAAATAATAAAATATATCTAGGCATTCATATTATTGTTTCTGAAAGCTTCATCTACTCATCTCTTCCCTATTTTGCAACCGAACCCACGTCGTAACACTTCCCCACCACGGCCGTGCCTCTGGCGCAACACCCACCACCCTGACCCACCATTCGCCTGCGACCAACCTACCACCTGAGCCACCTCCTACCCACGAACGCTCAGCCTGGCATCGGTTCGACCCCACCAGCCCGTCACCACCATCATCTCCCCACCTTTATTGCCACGTCCTTGCTCCAAATCCTACACCGAAGCACCTCTAGCCCAACCCAACCCGATGACAGCAGCCTCCGCTTGAGCATCTCCGCCCCACCTTTCCTCCAGCCTACACCGTGCACCCAGACTTCGCCTGGCCACTGCCACCGCATCCCAAGCTTCGCCCACCTCCACGTTCGCTGCCTCTTCCCTTCAGATCTCGTCCAGCTCCTCCCAGATCGACTGCCACTCATTTATTTTTAGGTAATATACGTTGATATATAAGTTGATAGTTTTATATATGTGTGTTCAAGATGTATATATATATATATTATGACTTATACATATTATCTATTGAAATTCACATATACAAATTTCCTAAGTTAATTTAGGCGTGTAGCCTGCAAGTGTTGTATATACTGGCTATTTTCAACTGCCTAGTATGATTTTCGTATGGTATATATTAAGTCTTATAGTGAGTTACACATATAGGTTTATTTATACGTGAGTTATATTTTGGTTAGTATATAGGTATAAGCATTATGACACTTATATATATATTATTAAGTAATAGTGTTTTATAGAGTACAGGTTTTATTATATTGTATAAGTCTGCCGTATATATATTAGTTTACATTTATATTTTATCTACTTTTATATAATATGCTCTGTCATATATATTGGTCGACTGCACATATTTTGTTTAATCTGTTACTTATCTTGTTGTTTGTGACCTACTTTAATTAGCATTCGTATATTATATAAGTAAGAAATATATACAAGATTTTGCATACAGTCCGTAAGTGTTTAGTGCAGTAAGTTGTTAAGTTTATTTCCATATTTAGTTTATATATTCAAGTTTATAAAATTTTGTTTGAATCCGTACAGAAGTGAGTTACATACGTATAGAATAACATATTAAGTTATTTGTATATATATATAGGTATTAGTTTTAAATTATATATAGCTATGTGTAATAAAGGCTATATAGTTTTTACAAATTTTATATTATAAGGGCTATAAAGACTATACAGTGTATATAATTTTATATTATACATTAGTAAGCCATGCAGGTTAGTGATGATACATGTCAGTTCATACACTTAAGTTTAGTTTGGTATATTGCAGAGGTTATTTTATTGATGTTTAAATGATATGTATCAGTTTATAACATGGTTAGTTTATATATTAAATCTGAAGGAGTGTCCTTTCGTACGTGGGTGTGTGTATATATATAACTATGTCATATATATTAGATTTTGTAAAAAGTGTCAAAAATATTTTAATTGTTTGTTGAAAAAAATGCACGTGTACAGTATACACATTCTATATGGGCCTGTAGTGTATATATGTTGTAATATTATTGGTTTTTATGTTGACATGTATGTGGGTTTAGTTTTAAATTATAAAGATATTATACGTATTGGGATTTAATATTGATTTGATCTAAGAATAAATATATTTTTAAATATATATGTTTAAATTGATATATATGTATTTATCTCATTTTCATCAATATCGTGCCATTCTAACTTACAATTCTGTATCCAATCTATCGCAGTGATTCATAGCCTGTTGCTGTCCTGGTAGTTAGTATTTGTATATGTGTTCGTATCTGAGTCGTCTCTTGTTCTCTCTAGCCTCGAAAGGTGAGCCATCACTCACGATTAACGTTCTTTTATTTATTAAATCTGATTTCAATTGAAACGACAATTGAAATATGCTGCTAGTTATGTACACTGTTATATATGCTATTACCTGTATCAGTTCACCTGTGACATCTGACACTATTATCTGTTAATTATTTATGTGATGATAATACAGTTTGGTTGGTAATTGATTGATTGTTGATGTTTATATTGGACGTTAAATTGTAAATGTTAAAATGATAATTAGTATGCAATTGAAATTGGTATAGGATAGTTAAATGTTAAATTTGATTAACTGACATTTGTATAATATGACCCCTTTAACTGTTAAATTTATTGACACGTAGGATTTGCTTAATTACACCTTGAACCACTGAATGTATGGTGTTAAATTGATGATGTATGAAAATTGAAATTGAATGACAAGTGAAAACCGTAATGTAATAATCTTTAATCTACATGAAATGATAGTGTAGATTCTAGAAATAATTATATTAATTCGTACAAATAACAATGTGAATTAATACGGTTATTTCGGGATTATTTGAATTGATTATTGGATTGTTATTGTTCGTTGTTATTGCTTGTTTATTTACTTTGACACCATCCCAGTTATCACACTGCAAGTTCCCTTTGTTATATTTTGATTTTGAATAGAATTGGAATCGGGTTGAAATGATAAATACCCAAATTAAACTTTGACCTAGGATAGAGAATTAAATAAAACCCGATTGGTCAATAATTTGATTTAAAAATAAAACGAAGATTTTATTTGAATAAATAATATGGTTTTGAAATGAAGTTGGAATTTGAATGTAACGAAAGGAAAAATGTTAATATGTAAATATGAAATAAAATATTAACAATGTAATTGATGTAAGAATGTTGTTTAATTTGAGAAATGATTGAATTAAGTTTGAAATGATTTCATAATTAATTTTGAAATTATAATTAAGTTTGAAATTATTAAACTTTGAAATGATTCAATAATCAATTTTGAAATTATAATTAAGTTGAAATTATTAAAATTATTTAATAATTAAGTTTTGAATTATTTAATAATTAAATAAGATTGAATTATTTAATGATTAAATTGAATTGAATTCTTTAATAAGAGAAATTGAACTTTTGAATAAGTGAATTTTACTTCGTAAATAATTGAAATTGAGTTTTCTTTATTAATTAAGTTTTGGAAAATTATTTAAGTAAGTAAATAAATAATTGAAATTGAATTTTCTTTAACAAGAAATGAAATGTGATATTTTGGAATTAATGTAAGACTTGAAATTTAAAGAATTGATTTGACGAATTTAATTTAATTCAAAATTGTAAGTTTTGTTTTAATGAGGTTGAACTTAAGAAATTGATTTAATGAATTGGAAATTTAATAGGAATTACTTTGATGATAAAGTAACTTAACGAATAGTGAATGAAATCGATAAATGAATTCAAATTGATTTAAATGATTTCGAATTGAAACTTATATACGAACTTGGATGTAACGACCCGACTTTCCTGTCCCGGAAAATCGAACCATTTTTGTTAAGAAGAAAAATAGAAAACAACATCAGAATCTAACCATCGTAGCGGAATAAAATATAATATATATTAACAGATCTTTACACAAATCAAAACTATATCAGTTTTATATACAATATATCATCATCAGAGTATATCAATACAACCAACCATAACCAGTCAAACAATCTCAACAATCACAGCAACGGAATAATACAAGTACGAGAAATACGTCTCGGACTCCAGCTCCTCTCCTGAGCTCCATAGATACCTATCCTGTAAATATACTCGGTCTGACCCGAGCATCATATAAAACAATACCCGAGTCAGTCTGGAATACCAGCGTGAGAAAATCACACTCAATTGATTATTAAAGTTTCAAAATCCTTTGAAAACAAAAGCATCTCGTAAGACCACGCCACAAATAAACATGTCGGGTTTTTACCTTACGATAGCTAAAACACTTTATATCAAAATCCTCTGATATTATAATAGTGTCTACAGAAAGTAAAATAGAATCTAGCTGAAATGCTTGCATCTCACATTTCAACAATAGTTGGGCACAATCAAAACCGTACAGGCACGTAGGGAGAATGGATTTCCAACGAATGACTAGGCACTGGGGTACCACCTGTCACAGTACGTGGCCTAGATCACAGTACCGAGGAGTACGCCCGCTCCCCTGCAACACAAGACCGGAATCATCCCTTACTGGATAATTCCAAATAAAATCACCCCACGGTTGGGATCAGCAACCGCACCACTAAGCCGAAATAAAGGGACATCTAGACAGGGATGACTTTACTCTCAAGTGGGGGCTACCCACGAAGCCTTGCTGCATAACCCCTGATTTTCAGTCATTCCCGGTTGATGAGGCTCGAGGCTAAATGATACCTTTATAGCACATATCCCTTAGAATGCCCATCGTCCACCTGACGATGTCACGAAAGCATTCATCCATACAAGTCCGTCCCGGGTCCGAACGGAACCGAAGGCACTATTCCTACTACATCCATTTTGGAAATATCCTCAGGATTAGTAGCGACTAGCCCTTGCACTTCACAGCTCCATCTTCGACTTCGAACACGTTACACGAAACGTACTGTTTGCGCCAAAATTGGTCACAAACCCCGAATGTTGTGAAAGCACCAGTATATGAATATAAATCAACAATATTCACACACAAATCTCAAATCTAAGCAAACAAAGTATCACAATTCAGAAATAATGAACAGAAACACGAGATTTATAGTGGTTCGGCGATCTTGCCTACGTCCACTCTGAAGTTGATGATTTTATTGATGTTCACTCGATGATTACAATCTCTTCTAATGTAGTACAATTGAAATTATATTCTAAGTCTCAATCTAAAGTAGCGGTGGTGTTCTGGAGTAAATCTGGCAGAATCTAGGCGCTCTTCAATACTTAGAATTCTCCGACCTCTTTTCTGAATGACCAGGGGCTCTATTTATAGGTGTAGGAGGCTGATATTTCGCCTAAAATGAGGAGAGACCAGTTCTGGCACGTGAGGGGGCCCACATGCCCGCTCTTTGGAAATCCGGGCCCACTTTGGGATCGATTCGACCCTTGCTTCGAATCGATCAAGATTTGCTCCGATTGAGCTGAAATTTGGCATGGACATTCCTTAGGTTGCCAGTTAGCTCCTGTCCAAATTTCGTAGCATTTGGACTTGTAGATCTCAAGTTATGATCGATTCAAGTTTGCATTTCTGGCTGATGTGCTTCGTTCGAATCGATCCCTTTCGACTTGATAGGGTCGAATCGATATGCTTGTATGTGAGGATGTTGACGTGGCGCGCATCTCTCGTATCGATCCACTCTTCTCGCCGAGTTGACTGGGTCGAATCCACGTCCTTAGCTGCTTGTGACTTGGTCGATGTAAAGTAGTCGATTCGAAGTACATGGATTCGAACGTATGCTCGTTCGAATCGATCACGCTATATCTTCCCCACTCGATTCGAATGACGCTTTGCTCGTATCGATAGCGACATGCTTCAATCGATTCGAAGTCAATCGCAGTTAGATGGATTCGAGGGGAGGCACCTATGCATGGATTCGAAGCAGAGCGTTTTGTTGGATTCGAAGCAGGATATCTTCACGGATTCGAACTAAGGATAACTCGAGGTAATCGAATGTGGATTCGGGTACTGGGTATGAAGCTCGACCATCTGATGGATTCGAACTAAGGGAGGCTTTGGATGGATTCGAACGTTGAGGCTGCTTAGATGGAGTCGAAGCAATGGTACTTCTCATGGATTCGAAGTAATGTCGGGAAGTTCGATGGATTCGAGCTAAGGGTTTGTTCTGAGGGATACGAAGGGGATGGAGTCAATCTTGATGGAGTCGACCTTGATGGATACGAACCATATGGAGACGATCACAAGGCTATGTCCTTCACTTGCATCGATGATATCTTGGGCGTACGAACTCGGATTGACTCGAGATTTGGAATGCTGGCTCCTATGGCTTTCCTTGACGTGTCTTATCAATTGTAGCCTAATCCGGACTCGGACAAAATTCATCGATATCCATGGTGAACTTGTGATGTAACCGTCCTACAGGATGGACTGTCATTGATTTCTAGTCAATTTTTTGGTGTCACGGCCTTGCCAAAAGGCGGGATAACATTTGCCCCCCAAAACAAGCCTTGCGATAGGGAGGTGTGTTTTGTAGTTCCATAAGTTGGATGTTCATATCCTGTTGATGACCTGTGGTACAACCTGCGAAGAGTTTGACAGTTTTTATATGACCTTAAATGACGACCGTTCGCGATCTAGCCATTTGAGGTGGTATGCGACCGTTCACGATCTAACATTTCCTGTATAACCCTAAATGACGACCGTTCGTGATCTAGCCATTTGAGGTGGAATGCGACCGTTCGCGATCTAGCATTTCTACATGGCCCCAAATGACGACCGTTCGTGATCAAGCCATTTGAGGTGAGGAGTGCCGTTCGAGGCGAGTTGTGACCGTTCATGGTCGAGTGTCGCACGAGGCGAATGATGACTGTTCGAGGTCGGGTGCCGTTCGAGGCGAATGATGACCATTCGAGGTCGGGTGACGTGGAAAGAAGAATGTGATCGTTCGCGATCGTGTGCCGTACGAGGAAAAAATGTGATCGTTCGCGATCGAATGTCGTATTAGATGGATTGTGACCGTTCGTGGTCGAGTGCCGTTCGAGGCTAATGGTGACCGTTCGAGGTCGGGTGCCGTTCGTGGCGAAGTGTGATCGTTCATGATCGAATTGTGACCGTTCGCGGTCGGGTGCCGTTCAAGGCGAATTGAGTGTGCCCGAGGAGGGACTTAGTATCATCAATACCAGGTTTCACGTTCGGGTGAATTCCCTGATTGTTTGTTGCAATGGTTTATCGCCATCTCAGAGCATGCCTAGGGACCGTTCGTGATCCCGTACATGTGTAAGTGGCTTAGCCGTTATGAAATCACAAGTAGCATTTTTTCATTGAAAATAAGTCTTTAGCAGAAATGTTAAACAAAATCAAGTTCAAATATTCAAATCAAGGTGAAACAAAAGCAAAGCAAGGATGTCAAAGTGTAAACTCCCACAACGATAGGGTTAGTAGTCATTCACAGCATGCCTATGGACCGTTCGTGATCTCACACATGTGTAAATGACTTACCCGTGTTGGTGAGAGGTTTACAACTTGTCCATCGTTATTTCAACTAATTGATAATCATACGATGTCCTGGCTCGGGGGCACCCTTGGATGATGTAGACGGTGGTCGCTCTGGCTCCACCGCTGGAGCTCGCCTCCTCACATACTGAAGTAGCATACCGTTCCTGATGTGCCCTTCCACCTCATCCTTCAGATGTCTACAGTCGTTAGTGTTATGACCATTTAGTTCGTGGAATAAGCAATATCTGTCTGATTTTCTTTCGTCAACAGTGGGGTCCCTTCGTATTGGCCTTCGGTAGGGAACTTGCTCTCGTGTATCTTGGTAGATTCGCTCCAAACTCTCATTCAGCTCTGAATATGTGGTGAATCGTGGCTCTCTTCGCAGTCGCTTTGACCTGTCACCATTGTCCTCAGCCTTTCGTTTTCCTGTATCCTTGCCTGAATCATTTTCGAGAGGCTTTTTGTCTTTAAGTGCATAAACTTCTATTCCCTCTCCTTCTTCTCTTTCAGCATTAGCGTCTTCCAATCGTAAAAACTTTTCTGCCTCGTGATAGAATTCTCCTAGATCCATTGGTGGATCCTTAGTTAATGAATTTTTGAATTCCGTGCCATCAGCTACTCCGGACACAGCTGCCATCATAACCATGGATGGATCTGGCCGATACACCGATGCTGTTGCCGCATTGAACCGCGTCAAGAAATTCCTCAAAGACTCCCCAGCTTTCTGCTTTAGCGTTGCCAAACTCATCACATTCTTGGGTCTCGAAATGTGAACCCTGAATTGCCTCATAAATTTCTCAATCAAATCGGTCCATGTCCCGATGGAGCCGCTCTCTAGCTGTCTGAACCATAAAGCTGCTATGTCTGTCAAATACAATGGGAAGCACCGGGCCATGACTTCCTGTGATGCCCCCAGCACTTCCATGTGCCTTATATACCTCGTTAGATGGACCGCAGGGTCCGTCCTCCCATCATACCCTTCTACTGTTGGCAGTTTGAATTCTGGTGGGTTCCTAGCCAACCTAATCGCAGGAGAAAAGGGACTCCTGTTCACATCTTCAAGACCTCTGTTTACCAATCCTCCTCTCATTGCTCGCCTGACCATCTCTGCCAATCTATCATTGTCTCCAAGCTGTAGTCCTCGTTCACTACCTTCGACCTGCCCCCCGAGTCCGTGTGAGCTTTCAGGTGTTTGCCCCCCTGATTGAGCGTTCATCCCTCTATCGTTGTCAGGTTGCTCGGATGTCCTTGTCTCTCTTCCCGTGTTCGGATCAACATGTCCTAAGTGTGTGCCCCCCAGCTCCGGCGCTGCGTTGGATGGTCCTGCTTCGTTCTGGGCCCTGGTTGTTCCTTGATTTTGCGCTCCAAGTTGTCCAATTTGTTGAAGCAAATTCTGGATCATCTCCTCCTGCCTCTTCATCATTGTCTCCATCTCATCCCTAGTGATGAAGATCGATGCTTGGTTTGCTCCCGAGGAAGCCTCTTGACTTCCTTCGTGCTGACTTCTCTCAGCTCTTTGCCTTCTACTTGTTTGTCTCGTCATGATTCTTCGGATCTAAATCTCTTAGCCTTCTGATCCAACTTTCAAATTTTGTGTAGCGGGTCTTGAGTTCAGTTCTCAGTGAAAGCACTAAAGTGTTTGCGCCAAAATTGGTCACAAACCCCGAATGTTGTGAAAGCACCAGTATATGAATATAAATCAACAATATTCACACACAAATCTCAAATCTAAGCAAACAGAGTATCACAATTCAGAAATAATGAACAGAAACACGAGATTTATAGTGGTTCGGCGATCTTGCCTACGTCCACTCTGAAGTTGATGATTTTATTGATGTTCACTCGATGATTACAATCTCTTCTAATGTAGTACAATTGAAATTATATTCTAAGTCTCAATCTAAAGTAGCGGTGGTGTTCTGGAGTAAATCTGGCAGGATCTGGGCGCTCTTCAATACTTAGAATTCTCCGACCTCTTTTCTGAATGACCAGGGGCTCTATTTATAGGTGTAGGAGGCTGATATTTCGCCTAAAATGAGGGGAGACCAGTTTGGCACGTGAGGGGGCCCACATGCCCGCTCTTTGAAAATCCGGGCCCACTTTGGGATCGATTCGACCCTTGCTTCGAATCGATCAAGATTTGCTCCGATTGAGCTGAAATTTGGCATGGACATTCCTTAGGTTGCCAGTTAGCTCCTGTCCAAATTTCGTAGCATTTGGACTTGTAGATCTCAAGTTATGATCGATTCAAGTTTGCATTTCTGGCTGATGTGCTTCGTTCGAATCGATCCCTTTCGACTTGATAGGGTCGAATCGATATGCTTGTATGTGAGGATGTTGACGTGGCGCGCATCTCTCGTATCGATCCACTCTTCTCGCCGAGTTGACTGGGTCGAATCCACGTCCTTAGCTGCTTGTGACTTGGTCGATGTAAAGTAGTCGATTCGAAGTACATAGATTCGAACGTATGCTCGTTCGAATCGATCACGCTATATCTTCCCCACTCGATTCGAATGACGCTTTGCTCGTATCGATAGCGACATGCTTCAATCGATTCGAAGTCAATCACAGTTAGATGGATTCGAGGGGAGGCACCTATGCATGGATTCGAAGCAGAGCGTTTTGTTGGATTCGAAGCAGGATATCTTCACGGATTCGAACTAAGGATAACTCGAGGTAATCGAATGTGGATTCGGGTACTGGGTATGAAGCTCGACCATCTGATGGATTCGAACTAAGGGAGGCTTTGGATGGATTCGAACGTTGAGGCTGCTTAGATGGAGTCGAAGCAATGGTACTTCTCATGGATTCGAAGTAATGCCGGGAAGTTCGATGGATTCGAGCTAAGGGTTTGTTCTGAGGGATACGAAGGGGATGGAGTCAATCTTGATGGATTCGACCTTGATGGATACGAACCATATGGAGACGATCACAAGGCTATGTCCTTCACTTGCATCGATGATATCTTGGGCGTACGAACTCGGATTGACTCGAGATTTGGAATGCTGGCTCCTATGGCTTTCCTTGACGTGTCTTATCAATTGTAGCCAAATCCGGACTCGGACAAAATTCATCGATATCCATGGTGAACTTGTGATGTAACCGTCCTAAAGGATGGACTGTCATTGATTTCTAGTCAATTTTTTGGTGTCACGGCCTTGCCAAAAGGCGGGATAACACGTACAAACCGGATCGAAGTGGTATTCGAGTCTCCAGACCTAGAATCCCGGTATACGGAAACCCGATCCCGGTCTCTTCGAAACGATCAACGCATTTGGCCAATATTGATAGTCGGTTATTTAACTATCAATTAACATCCACAAGCAACCATCACACAATAAATAATTTCCCACATTATTTATTTGCCCAAATATCTTTCCAAGATATATTTCTATTTTCAAACTCCTTTTGAAAACAATTTCAAAACAGTTTCCGCTTACGGAATACATTTCCCAAATAATTATTTCCACTGAATCACCAAGTACAAAGTACTTTCAATTTTAAAATAATTTTAAAACACTTTATTATAAATATACTTTAACCTTTAAATTTGGAAAACTACTTTAATACTTAATTAAAAATAATACTTTTGTGTATATTTAAAATAAGGTTACTTTATAAAATATAAAACTAAGTTTCCACTTTTAAATAAAATACTAATCACCCTTTAAATAATTATTACGATAATAGATTTGGAAAATATTTACTTTAGAATTTAAATGTTAGAAACAATAAATTTCTAAACATCCCTTTCTAAACAACATGAAAACTTTTAACTTATATTTAAGAATTTTCTTTGAAATCGTACTTGGCTATCCAGGGAATACACTTTCTTCCATATCTTTTAAAAATAAATCACCATTTATTTTTAAACACATTTACATTCCTCAATAAATTCCCACCTTGAATTTATATTTAAAATATCCACCGATATTTCATTTCACTTCATAAACCCAGTTTATAAATTTTAAAACCTTATTCTCTTTTAAAAATCCAAGTTTTAAACACTTAAATCAATTTCCAATTGATTTCCATTTTTCTTCACTTTGAAATAAATTTCCCTATTTACTTCAATTATTTCAATTACATTAACTTTCATATTTTATTTCTTTATTATGAGTTAAAACCCTTTTAACTAAAATACCAATTTTGGATTTCCAAACTTCTTCAATTAATATTTTAATTAAATTAAATCTTTAAATTCAATAAAATCAATCCTTTTATATTTTAGATAATATCACTTTAGTTAAAGATTTATTTCTTCCCTGTTAAATTCAAAATCCTCTTTCCCCATATTTGTTCGAATTAAGAAATCTCTTTATTTCTTTTACAATTCCTTATTTAATTTATTCGAATTCACTAGAATTATTTAACTTGAATTTTACTCTTTTATTTCTTTCCAAAAATCCAATTCAATTTCTTTTGATAACTCATTATACTGGGAAATTCAATCCAACCAGATTATCCAATATAAATCATCACAGGATATCAACAAACATATCACAGAATATTTAAACAAAATTAAATATTTTGAGGAATCCAGTTGGATCCCTCCAACCTGTTTCCCTGCATCCACAGATGTTAGCACAATACCAATTCCACTTCAAAGTGGAATATCGCGGTATATGGGTTTTTATAAAATATCATCCGCTATTATGCGGCGCATAGGGTCTCATCCACTATATAATGTGGGAATATCAACAACTCCAATATATACATATGCCAATATATATATATATTGGTATATACTACTATATACCATATCATATCAATCCAATCAAACAATTCAATCATTCATCCATATTTAAATTTAACCAATTAAATTTAAATAAAATTAAACTGAGTGAGATTAACTCACCTTTGCTTTTGTTTTGCCATCCATCCAACCCGACTAGATTTTCCTCGATTTTAGACCTTGTATATGTACAATATGATTTTTATTAATATTCGAATAATCGATTATCATTTTAAATAACTTTAATTAGTCAAATTATCCTTTAATAAATTATTTTTGGTGACTAGAATAATTAAATGAACCAGTTAAACAAATTAATTGCCTTAATACTTTGTTTTAAAATAAATTTGTAAATGTATATTATTTCATATTTTGAAACTACATATATGTTTATAAAATAATACATAGAGATTCCAAAATCAGATTTTATATACTTCCAGCATTTTGAACCCCTGCTCTTCTGTTCAAAACCTTATATATACATTTAAATTAAATTAAGAACACATAAAACTTAAAAATGCTTAACCATTTAAGATTTCATTGATTGTCAATAATTTCTGTATGTATATATAAATAACTTACTGTTATATTATTTATTAACCCGAACTTAACTATATAAACAAAACGAACCTCACTGCTCAGATGAACAAGAACCCACCTCGATGCCTCGATTCCATCTCTGCCGTTGGTGGAACGAATCGAAACCAGCCCCTCCTCACTCGCGACCCATTCCCAGCCTCCATCACTTCGCGAGCCACCCTTCACGATGCTCGAAATCGAACCCATCTTCCTGCGTGCATGATCAGTAATTGCCATCACCACTGCGTGTACGACTGCACCACGCGACGCGTTCCAGGCTGCCGCCATCTCCTCGCGTGTCGACGCCGCAATTCCCGACCAGACGCGCCTCTTCCAACGACCCAACCCTAAATCGAAGCCTTCACCCTTCACGACTTGGTCCGATCGCCACTATCCCAAATCGAACGCGATCCCTCATCTCGCCTGGGCTTCAAATCAGCAGTAGAAAATATCGCGTAGGAGGCAAGGATGAGCTGACGATGGCTGATGGCATAGCCGAGTATGCAGCGATGATACATTAGAAGGCGTTGAGTTTTTTTGAAACCCTAGTTCACCTCAAGTTCAAGTATCGCGACCATGGAGATTTCTATTAGCTGTAACTTGAAGTGAAGCAGATTTTTATTTTTATTATTATTGAGAACGATTTGATTTGGAAAAGAGGAAGGAAGCTCGGTTGTTTTAACTGAGAAGAACGAAAGGAATATTTCTATTTTGAAAAGAATCATGGCTTCTTGGGTACGAGTGGAGAAATATCTCTGACCGATGTTTACAGTGATTTGAAACAAATCGGCTGATGCGAAATATTTGTCTATGCAATAATTATATTAAATTTCAATTCGAATTCCAGTGTGTTTACCTACCGTACGATCAAACGATCTCTCCGAAAGCTATGAAAATTGAAATCCAATAACAATACGGTATTACGGACCCAATGGAACTGGTTTCGTCGAATTCCGAGACTATGCCTCGGACGGCAATTTTAAATTCAAATTTAAAACGATAAATTTCAAAACAGAACCAATCTCTGTTAAATTCAATTTTTACTCATCTATTGTTTTCAATATTATAAATATAAATTTTACAAGCCTTCACATTATTTTTAACAAGCTCAGAACTCAGGATTCTCTATTTTATCCTATTTTCAATTGTTAAATTCAATAATTAAATTATCCCATAAACAGTGATATTTGAAATTAAAATTAAAATTTAACCTTCGAATATTTAAAATTAATTAAATATTCCAATTTCGAATATCCAAAAATTCCGGATCGTCACATTCCTCCCCCCTTAAAAGAATTTCGTCCTCGAAATTACCAGTTAGGAAGAATGATCCAATACCCATTACTATTTCCCAAAACCAAACAGTTTTAACAACACCCAAACAATCTTTTATTAATGATACACTAATCATCTTTTAGCTTCCCAACTTATTCATAAGTTTCAACCCATATCACCTACTTATCCATTCAAATTTAAATTTGAACTCAAATTATAAATTATCAAAAAATTTCGCCAGCGTCTCCTTTGCGCGGCTAGCTCGGTACTACTACAAAATGGCTCTACGGCCTCCCAATCTCAAAAAGAAAACAAAAAGCCAAGTGGCTGGATCAAAAACCCAATCAAATTTCATACAGAAATTCAAATACATACCTTTTTGTCGGGCCATTAAATTTTATCTTCTAAAATCAAAAATCCTAATTTATCCATTGCTTTTATACACCTGTATATCCTACTAAGCAATAATATTCAATCACAATTCCAAAGTCATTTTATACTTTTCTTTACAAATTTCCAATATTTGATTTACTTAAGCCCGTACGATGCACATATATCATCCATACACAAAATCACATTCGATCGCTCAATCGATCACACCATTTCACTTCCGAACTAGTATCGTCCACTCGACTTCCTAGTGCGGACTCAGATCTGGTTTCTTGATCGGAAACCGTCATTCTCCTTGCATAGTCACCAACTATGATAGAGAATATCCAGAATCAATCAACAATCCATATCCAGGCTCGCCGTCGAAAATCGAGTGAAAAATCCTAATTCGGATCGATAAAACTATCTCGAAATTCTGTGTTCGAATCCGGATCAAATAGCTATGCGAATAAATAATATACGTACACCTTACGTAATTAGCCTAATTGATTATCAATTACATCAATTCTCTTTTATTCACATTCCTTTTTGATTGTTATCCCTTTATTCACAACTATCTCATTTCACAACTTCAGTTTTAGTCTTCATTCAACTATTCACTTAGTATATATATTTTTTTCCCAAAATTACTAAGTATATTTCCACTACAAATTTTCTTAAGAATTTCATTCTTCAATTCTTAAGTTCATATAAATTTTCTTATATTTATTTACTACTTCACCCCTGAAGTGTATATATTCAAATTGAACTCCCATTTCATATGAATTCCAACTTACTTCAATTTACTACTTCATTTCAAATATAAATACTTATTCCACATTTCATTCAGATTTTCATTTCTAATAATTTTCTTAAATTCAATTCATCTCCAACTTCCAAAAATTGAATTTTATTTAGCTCGAAAACAATCCAAGTTAATTCATTCAATAACTATTTCTCAACTTATTTAAACCACTCCTCTGTTTGAGTTCAGTTTCCATTCCACATTTACTTAAGTCAATAACTTAAGTTTATTTTCCATTTAACCAACCCTTTAAAGTTTTATTTCCATCTTTCATTTGATTCTTATTTAATCAAATTCCATCCATTTATTTATTTAATATAATTGGTTCATTCACTCAATCATTATGAATTTTAATTTTCCATACTCAATCCATCTGGAATTATTTTATTAATAACCAGGTCATTTCCAATTTATTTTCACTTATTTGGATTCCATTTGCAATTTAAACCATCACTCTTTTAATCCAATTTTATTAACTCACAATTCAATTTCATTAACTAATTTATTATCTAATTAGTTCCTCCGCTGGTTAAAATTAAATACTTGCTTTTTAATTCCAAATATCACTTCACTTAATTTTCTTAAGTTCAATTTATTTTATAATTCAAGTTTGGATTTATTTAAAAATTAAGATTGCTCATCTTAGTCGTTTCCATTTGATAATTACAATTTCAAATTATAACCCTTAATGGTTCAAAGAAATGAATTCTCATTTATGACTTACAATTTCATTTCTATTCATAAGTTTTAACTTACTTGCTTAAGATCTAGGACTATTCATTTAAGTCCATTTTCATCTTTACAATCAAATCTCAAATTGTTACACTTAAGAACTTAAGAATATGAATTTATTTCCACAATTATAAGCATTTTACATTACCTTTATACCCCATTCAATTCAACTTCAACTTACTTACATTTATTTCAATTCCAATTCTCAATTTTATTTAACTTATCCTAAGTTAAATTCAAATATATTTTATTCACCTTCATATACTCGAATTAAATTTTAATTCTAGGATACAATTTTATACGAGTTTTACAATTCATTCACCTTCAAGTTCTCTAACTCTTTTATCTACCAACTTATATTACTCATTTAGTTATTTTCATCTTATAATTATAATCCCAGAGTTAAACTTGCATTCCCTTCTTATTTCAATCAACTCCATTCTATACTTTATATTGTTGATTCATTTAAATTCCCACATTTATATTTTAAATAGAATTCCCAGTATTCAATTGCCCGGTTTTATTTCAAAACCATTTTGAATCCATAAATAACTCACACACATCTGGCATAACATCAAATCCCAATTTCCAAAACAATCTGCTTTTACCAAACAATTTTTCCTTTGAATTTCAAAACCAACCCAGTTCACAATCATTTCCAATTTAAAACAGTTTGGTAGCAATTTCTCTTTGGAAACTCGAAAATAGACATCGATGATGCTGCAGTCATCACCGAAATTATTTTCCAGCGACTGAAAGAGAATTTAATGCTTTTATCACTTTAAAACATTTCAAACATTTTTAAATCCCAAATCCCACCAGATTTCAATTCAATTTCAAAAATATTCATGAAATAATATCACCATTATTTCCCCAAAACCTTTAAAACTATTTTAACTCCAAAGGAATTTAAACCTTTCCCAAAACTTCAAATTCAAAATCCATTCAATTTTATATCCAAACATTACTCTGGAATTCTATCACATTTTATTTCAAGTTATAAGTCACATTTACAAATTTCATTTGTTTATGAATTTATCTCATTTGATTATAAATCACATTGTAATTCACATTTGTATATAAAGTTTATCTCAATTTATAAATTTCATTTATAGTCTATATTTCAAATTCCATTTTGTTATATAAATTTATTCTTCAACTTAGGTTATAAGTTTTCAATTTCTGATTCAATTTTTACAATGATGATAATAATTTAATATCATCGTTTTCTAACAACCAAGCAACCAAATATATAATTTACAAAAGTTATCCTTTTATATATAAAAATAATTTGGGCAAAATTATTTCATTCACCCTATTTAAAACAATATTGTGTCGAACTGTTCTATTCAAGTGTTTAGAAACCCCTTCGATACAGTTGTCCAGACTGTGCCGACGAAGGTTCATATGCCACTCAATAAATCAACCAACACAATATAAAACCATTTTATATTCACTAACAAATACGCGCTCATATCTATTAATACTCTCAAAATTCCCACCAGAGCCAAGGTTATCGCTTGCCTAAGCTCTGATACCACCTATAACGACCCGACTTTCCTGTCCCGGAAAATCGAACCATTTTTATTAAGAAGAAGAGGTAGAAGAAGAAAAATAGAAAACAACATCAGAATCTAACCATCGCAGCGGAATAAAATATAATATATATTAACAGATCTTTACACAAATCAAAACTATATCAGTTTTATATACAATATATCATCATCAGAGTATATCAATACAACCAACCATAACCAGTCAAACAATCTCAACAATCACAGCAGCGGAATAATACAAGTACGAGAAATACGTCTCGGACTCCAGCTCCTCTCCTGAGCTCCATAGATACCTATCCTGTAAATATACTCGGTCTGACCCGAGCATCATATAAAACAATACCCGAGTCAGTCTGGAATACCAGCGTGAGAAAATCACACTCAATTGATTATTAAAGTTTCAAAATCCTTTGAAAACAAAAGCATCTCGTAAGACCACGCCACAAATAAACATGTCGGGTTTTTACCTTACGATAGCTAAAACACTTTATATCAAAATCCTCTGATATTATAATAGTGTCTACAGAAAGTAAAATAGAATCTAGCTGAAATGCTTGCATCTCACATTTCAACAATAGTTGGGCACAATCAAAACCGTACAGGCACGTAGGGAGAATGGATTTCCAACGAATGACTAGGCACTGGGGTACCACCTGTCACAGTACGTGGCCTAGATCACAGTACCGAGGAGTACGCCCGCTCCCCTGCAACACAAGACCGGAATCATCCCTTACTGGATAATTCCAAATAAAATCACCCCACGGTTGGGATCAACAACCGCACCACTAAGCCGAAATAAAGGGACATCTAGACAGGGATGACTTTACTCTTAAGTAGGGGCTACCCACGAAGCCTTGCTGCATAACCCCTGATTTTCAGTCATTCCCGGTTGATGAGGCTCGAGGCTAAACGATACCTTTATAGCACATATCCCTTAGAATGCCCATCGTCCACCTGACGATGTCACGAAAGCATTCATCCATACAAGTCCGTCCCGGGTCCGAACGGAACCGAAGGCACTATTCCTACTACATCCATTTTGGAAATATACTCAGGATTAGTAGCGACTAGCCCTTGCACTTCACAGCTCCATCTTCGACTTCGAACACGTTACACGAAACGTACAAACCGGATCGAAGTGGTATTCGAGTCTCCAGACCTAGAATCCCGGTATACGGAAACCCGATCCCGGTCTCTTCGAAACGATCAACGCATTTGGCCAATATTGATAGTCGGTTATTTAACTATCAATTAACATCCACAAGCAACCATCACACAATAAATAATTTCCCACATTATTTATTTGCCCAAATATCTTTCCAAGATATATTTCTATTTTCAAACTCCTTTTGAAAACAATTTCAAAATAGTTTCCGCTTACGGAATACATTTCCCAAATAATTATTTCCACTGAATCACCAAGTACAAAATACATTCAATTTTAAAATAATTTTAAAACACTTTATTATAAATATACTTTAACCTTTAAATTTGGAAAACTACTTTAATACTTAATTAAAAATAATACTTTTGTGAATATTTAAAATAAGGTTACTTTATAAAATATAAAACTAAGTTTCCACTTTTAAATAAAATACTAATCACCCTTTAAATAATTATTACGATAATAGATTTGGAAAATATTTACTTTAGAATTTAAATGTTAGAAACAATAAATTTCTAAACATCCCTTTCTAAACAACATGAAAACTTTTAACTTATATTTAAGAATTTTCTTTGAAATCGTACTTGGCTATCCAGGGAATACACTTTCTTCCATATCTTTTAAAAATAAATCACCATTTATTTTTAAACACATTTACATTCCTCAATAAATTCCCACCTTGAATTTATATTTAAAATATCCACCGATATTTCATTTCACTTCATAAACCCAGTTTATAAATTTTAAAACCTTATTCTCTTTTAAAAATCCAAGTTTTAAACACTTAAATCAATTTCCAATTGATTTCCATTTTTCTTCACTTTGAAATAAATTTCCCTATTTACTTCAATTATTTCAAATACATTAACTTTCATATTTTATTTCTTTATTATGAGTTAAAACCCTTTTAACTAAAATACCAATTTCGGATTTCCAAACTTCTTAAATTAATATTTTAATTAAATTAAATCTTTAAATTCAATAAAATCAATCCTTTTATATTTTAGATAATATCACTTTAGTTAAAGATTTATTTCTTCCCTGTTAAATTCAAAATCCTCTTTCCCCATATTTGTTCGAATTAAGAAATTTCTTTATTTCTTTTACAATTCCTTATTTAATTTATTCGAATTCACTAGAATTATGTAACGTCCCGAAATTTTCGACTTTCGAAAATTCAACATCGATACTCACTTTATCGACTGCTGAGCCATCGAATGCCGGAAACCCGAAAAGTTATGGTTTTAAGAAAGAAGAAAAAGGTAGAAGAAGAAGATAGAAGAAAAAGAAAGAAGAACAACAACACAACATCAGATACAAAAGCAGAAAACAATATCAGAATCTCACATATCGCAGCGGAACAAAATACAATAGATAATTACTAGTCTTTTAAAACAAAGAACTATATCATTTTATACATACATCAATCATCAGAGTCAATATACAACTCAGTACAACAATGGACAGTTTTATACTTGTCCTCATACAGAATACACAGCGGAATAAATAATATCAGATACAAATACTACGTCTCGTCATCCAGCTTATCTCCAAAGCTCCAGAATATCCAGAATATCCTGATAACATAACTCTAGGCTGCCCGTGTGGAAATTGGTGGGCACCCAGAGTTTAGAAGGGAACAATAAACTCCAAGTCAGTCATGGTGACTGGTGTGAGATCGTAAAACAGTTATTTATCTTTAAAATAAACAACAGGATAATTTTAAAGTCAATTCGAAATGCTTTTGGAAAATGAAACTACCATAAGACCTCCCACCACACACACAATGCAAACGCAGAATTGGAGGAGATTTCTTCTTATGATAGTCAAAGATGCTTACTACGCAAAAATCAAATTATTTTGATATTATTATTAGTGCATAGTGTAGAAATCATTTCGAAAGTATAATATAAATCTTAGCCAACATACGACCAGTATCGTATGCCCACTATAGCTACCATGTTCAATAGCAGGTTACCGCCACATTCCATAGCAGGTAATACAACTAAAACCGTACACGTCGCGTATTGTTTCTTTGGATTTCCAACAAATGGTCAGGCAAAGGAACTTCCTATCCACGATGGGTACGTCCCTGGAATAGACGACCCGAGAACCTAACCGGATCTCTGCCAACACAAGGCCGGGTTACCTCTGCAAAAATAGGTAACTACTGACACGCGTATGCCATCCCCCGATCGTCACCGATCTTCCCGAGGATCCCCGATTCGCAACAAAACCACATAGAAAATAATAATGCAGTAACCACAGAGGTTAAGTATCTGGGCTCCATACCATGATACCACCTTTATCCAGAAGGAATGACATACACTAAGGGGCGCTACTCCCTAGAACCTTGCCGCATCCTTCCTGTTTCGACCATTTCCGGGGTGTGAGGCTCGACGAAGTCTCGTCCACAAAGCTACGCTTTCTACAAAAAGCCCTGCTTCGGGTCAAACAAAAATGATCAACCTATGATCACAAAGATATAAGATCAAACAAATGATCATATCACAAATGATCAAACACTGATCATTTCACAGCAACACTCAGTATGCCACGTTACCAAATTGGGATATATCGCTGATAAATTTCAACTACATAACCTCTGAGCTCGTACGTCTCAGAGAAGGGTGTTAAGCTAAGAGAATAAATTCTCCGCCACCAACAGAAATGTATTTGAAAGAAATCAGCTTTATATCTCAAATTGTAACGTCAGACACACAATCCATAAAAGTCTGTTCCGGGATCGAACAGAACCGAAGGCACTTCTCACGAAGCCCTTGCATTTCCGGATAAATTTCTAATCACGTCCGGACTTCCCGTCACTAAGGGTGATAAAACCTCTAAATCGAAGATCAGTCGATGTAGAGTAACTCGACGGTAATCCTTCCGTTTTCAAAAATATCCGGTCTTCAACACCGGTCTTCAAATGCAATTCATAACGACGTATCACATATTCGGAATGGGTTATACGACCCCATGGTCCTTTCCCGGCTAACCCGAATAGTGAGCGATTATTCAAAATCAGTGTGGCATTCAAATTCATCCAATTCACAACAAATACCTATCTAAAGGTAATTATCGATAGTTGGTTATTTAACTATCAATAAAGATGCGCGACATCATCAGATTCCAAATAATTTTCCCAAATTATTTATTCTTCAAAAATATCTTTACTAGATATAGAATTTTCCACACTTAACCATTTGAAAACAATTTCAAATCAATTTCCACTCTTCAAAAATAAATCAATATTTATTTTTAAACAACTTCGCTTTCTTTTATAAATTCCGTATCGAATTTATACTTTCGAATATCTACTGATATTCGATTTTCAAATCGTTTTCAATATCAAATTTCAATTTATCTTTACAAGGATAAATTCTCAAAACGTTCATTTCATATTGGAAAAGCAATTCCATACTTATTTAAAAATAAGTATGTCACAAATCATTTATTTTCAACACTTGAAAAATATTCGATATACTTAAATCAAATTAAGTATATATTTCATTCTTTAAGGAAATCTATTTTCTATAACAACATCAATTTGAGTCAAAACGAATGTTACGTAAAACATCGTTACGACGACTCAAAAATCACTAGTATAGGGATTCGAAATTAAAATAGATATGGAAATCCCAATACTAGATAAAAACATTTCCTTTCGGAAATCATTTACTATAACAATAGTGTTATAGTCCACCATTTCCTTATATTTCTCGAAAACGTCTATTTCAACAAGGACTGTTGAAATCTATGATTTCGATATTTCACACGTTTTAAAACATCTTTTTAAAACAATCACTTCATTTCAAATATCGCTTTCTCGAAACATATCCATTTTACTTAACGATATATTCCAAGAATTATCCACTATCCAAAATCGTGGATAAAATTTCCTTAATAACTTCTATATTACATTCATCACATTTGATTGATTTCAAATTCATAAAACAACGTTTATAAATTCACCTTTATATTTTCTAACAACTTCGATTTATAAAATTCTCCTTTTATTAACTTCTAAAATTACTTATCAAAATAGGTGATTTCAGATTTATAAACAACATTTATAAATCACATTTATACTTCACAACAATTTCAACTTATGAAATCATTTCATTTAGCAATTTCTATTTATATCCCAATTAAGTGAAAAAATCTAATTTATAAGTAAATTACTTATAAATCGTTTATTCTACAACATCTATTCACTTTATAACTTCACGTTATAAATCTATAAATTTCATTCACTTATGAAATCCTTTTATACTTCTTTTTAACACTTATAAAAATTCGTTTTATAAGTCCAATATTTTTATTTATAAAATATCCATTTTATAAATCTTCCTATACAAATCGTTTATAGTTATTCAAAAATCCCAGCTTAAACCATTTTATAAATAAATCGACTTTTATTTCAAAAATCACCTTACGGTCATAATTCACAAAAATCTTAACTTTTATAACTTCAAAATTTTAAACGTTTATTTATTTAAAATAAATCAATTCAACAATTCAATAGAACATATAATTTCAAAGATCACTTTAAAAATCCTTTTTTTTTTAAAGTAAAAGTCGTTATTTTTACTTTTCAAAACGGAATCCGATGATGCAACAGCATCAATTAGTCCATCACAACAGTCAATATCATATATCAATATGATAACAGAATATATCACAATATCTGTAAATAAATAACTACTGGTGAGGAATCCAGTTGGATCCCTCCAACCTGTTTCCCTGCATCCACAGACGTTAGCACAATACCAATTCCGCTCCAGTACGGAATTATCGCGGTATATAGGTTTTTATAAATCCGCTTACTAACGGCGCAATAGGGTCTCATCCGCTATACGAGGCGGGAAATAAATCAATCCAATATATACATATGCCAATATGTATATACTGCTATATATATAGATATATCCTATCATATCTAATAGCACATTCAAACAGTCAATCATCAATCAATAACTGTAAAATTCCACATTCAAATTTGAGTGAGAAGATCTCACCTTAGCTATTTATTTTGCCATCCACTTCCATTTTTGATCATTTCTTCACGGTTTAACCTTGTATAAATATTTATACAATCATCAATATTCGAACCAATTAAATAACCAATCTCCGTTTATTAATTGTTTAAATTAACTGACAGTTTCGTTTCAGACCAATTTTGTCCTTTAATAAATTTGTTTTAACAAAAAATTAAATTTTAAATCTCAATTTCTCCTCACTAATCTATTAATTAAATCGAATACCCTTTTAAAAATCTTGAGGTAATTAATATTAATTTTAAACCAATATTTTTTCTAAACAAATCCCTTTATTCAAATTTATTAAATTAAAAATTAGACTTAAATCTCCCTTTTTCTTTTCTGTACATATATACAACTTAAAACTGCATATACACTAAACTATAAAGTTTTCAAAATCAAATTCTATTTAAACTTACTGTTTTACTGTAAATTTGTGAATATATTTCATACATATAAAATTTTAAATAAATCGAATACCTCACATGAATTCGAACGTGATGATGACAACCCATCCCACACACTGCTCGATGACTTCGATCAAGTGGAGCTCCACCCTACTGCTCGCGAAACCCATCCATCGTCAGAGTCGCCACCTCCTCCCCCGAACCCACGCTGCCTCCTCTGCCATCCACCGCAAATCCACTCGAACGAAGTCCACTGGCAGTCGCCAAGTTCACCAACCCTAATTCGAAAATCCCAAATGCTGTTTGAGACCATCGCCTCCCCCAACTGACTTTCGCTGCTCGAACCCCACGCTTCCAGTCGAACCACCATCTCACGCGACCAAGTCGCGAACCCAGAACTCGATCGCGCGAACGCAATCGCCACCTGATACTTCGCGAAACCCTAATCCCCTCACATCGCCTCGTCGAACGGCCTCGCGCGCGCCACTTTTGTTCGATCGCGACCCTCGAGCACCCCAAGAAACTACTCGCGACACGATTGTCGTTCGAATGAAAAGGAACGAAGGTTTTCGATTTGAATTTGGAGAAGAGGGAGAGCTGCCATTAAATTGATTTTGTTTTTCTTTTTGTTTCGTTCGGTTGCCTGAGAACGAGAGGGAACTCGGCCATTCCCTTTTGATTTTCGTTCGCCATTTATTTTTTTTCTTCGTTCTGACATTTGCTTTTATTTTGAACGAAATGATTTCTCGCGTGAGGTATAAACGAGATGAAGGGGAGACAGGAGTACGCGATTTACAGAGAGTAGGTCTGCTGAGAAAACTTAGGGTGGCTGATGTTGACGAATTTTAAAATTGAAAATTAAATTTGAATTCGATAAAATCTCAACGCGTTTGCTTACCGTATGCTCACGTATCAACTCCGATAAATACGAAAGTTGAAATCCGATAATAATTCAATATTCCGGACCCAATGGAACTGGTTTCGTCGAATTCCGAGACGGTTTGAAAATTGACTATTTTAAATATCGGTTCAAACCATTAATTTCAAAACTGATCAAATTGTTTCCAAACTAAATTCTGAAGCTTCTGTTATCTTCAGCATTATAAATACGGATTTTAGAAACTCTCGAAATATTTTTCTCCAACTGTAAATTGAAGATTTAAATTTTTATTCAACATTCACTAGATTAAATTTTTATAATTTAATTGCCAAATTCAAAGTTTTATCGGGAATTCAAATTAAATCATCGTTCAAATATTTAAAATTAATTAAATATTCTCAATTTAATTCGTTCAAAATTCTGGGTCGTTACAAACTTCCACCCTTAAAAGAATTTCGTCCTCGAAATTACAAGTTAGGAAGAAAGGTCCTTAACTCGTCTACTCTTTTTCCAACATCTAATAGTTTTATCAATTCATCAAAACAAATCTTTCTATTAAAGATTCGTTATCATCTCAACTAACTTACCAACTTAAATTTTAAGTTTCAAACAACATTGTTTAACTTCATAATTCAAATTCGAGTTTAAATTCAAATTTTAAACTTTCAAAATTTTCTCAAAAATTTTCTAACACTCGAAATTTTCGAAAAATTTCGCCAGCGTCTCCTTTGCGCGGCTAGTACGGTACGACTACAAAACGTCCCTACGGACTCTCAGATTTCAAAAAGAAAAGAAAAAGCCAAGCGGCTAGACAAGAAATCATCAAAATCTCATATTCAAATTTAAATACATACCTTTAGTCGAGCAAATTCAAATTATCTTTGAAGTCAAAATTCCAATTCCTTTATACACCTGTATATCCTACTAGCCATAATATCTAGTTACATATATTCAAACCATTTTGTACATTCAATTACAAAATTTTCGATACTTACTTCCATATCATCTTTAATTTACTATTGAAGTTATATATTCAATTTCGTTCAATCTTTACATTTCAATTCCATTTGAATTCAATTCTCAATTTTAATTGGATTCAGTTCAATTTCTGAATATTGAATTTTATTGATTAGCTTTCATTCATACTGCACCATTTTAAATTAGTTTCAGTTACTAATCCATTTCAAATTCTAATTCACTTATTCAAATTCGGTTTCAATATTCAGTTTCAATTCCAGTTTTATTCTTTCGTTCATTCTCAAAATTTATTTTCAATCCACTATTTTGGTTTATAACCACTTGTATTAAACTGGATTTCAATTCGAATTCAATTTACATTCATTTATAATTTGAATTTCATTCCAATCAGATTTCAAATATTCTATAAGTTATCAACTTATTTACATCTTGATTTATACAATCATTTATACATTCACATTCACAATTCCATTTCATTAAGGAATTTTATTTTCATTTAATTGATTCACTTATACTTGCTTTGATTTAACTTCATTCTTTTAAGTTAAATTTATTCTACCAAAATTCAATTGGTATAAGTTATCAACTTAGTAATATTTCATAAATATCTTTATATAGCATTCCAGAGTTTACCAACATTTCAAAGCCATTTTGAAAACAATTCAAATTATCCTTTGAATTTCAAAACAAAACTCAATTTTCCAAACAACTTTCATTTAAAACAATTTGGTAGCAATTCCTCTTTTGGAAACCCGAAAATGAACACCGACGATGCCGCGGTCATCATCGAAATTATTTTCCAGCGACCGAAAAGAGTTAGAGCTTTTCATTCCTTCAAAAATACTTTTCAAAACCTTTGAAATTCATTTTCAAATCAAAAAAGAAATTAAACTTTCCAAATCTCCAAAATTTTCAAATTCTTTCCAAAACATTTCCAAATACTTCTCTGGAATTCCGTTTCAAATTACAATTCACATTTATAATTTACATTCTTACATTTCATTTGTACATGGATTTATCTCTTAACTTTGGAGTTATGATTTCAATTTCTCATTTAATTTCAATGATAATAATTTACTATTATTACTTCTAGCAACCATGCAACCATATACTATAGTAATTCATAGAAAACATTTCTTTTATATACAAAAATAGTTTTGGGCAAAATTATCTCATTTACCCTATTCAAAACAATACTGTGCCGAATTGTTCTATTCGAGTGTTTAGAGATCCCTATCAATGATCGTTAATTACTCGTATTGACCAGAATCCATATACCACTCAATAAATCAATCATCACAATATAAAACAATTTTATATTCACTAACAAATACGCGCTCATATCTATTATTACACTCAACTCATTCTAGAGTACTGCTGACTCTATCTCTAATGAGTAACACCCAACAGAGCAGGGTTGTCGCTTAACCATATGCTCTGATACCAAATGTAACGTCCCGAAATTTTCGACTTTCGAAAATTCAACATCGATACTCACTTTATCGACTGCTGAGCCATCGAATGCCGGAAACCCGAAAAGTTATGGTTTTAAGAAAGAAGAAAAAGGTAGAAGAAGAAGATAGAAGAAAAAGAAAGAAGAACAACAACACAACATCAGATACAAAAGCAGAAAACAATATCAGAATCTCACATATCGCAGCGGAACAAAATACAATAGATAATTACTAGTCTTTTAAAACAAAGAACTATATCATTTTATACATACATCAATCATCAGAGTCAATATACAACTCAGTACAACAATGGACAGTTTTATACTTGTCCTCATACAGAATACACAGCGGAATAAATAATATCAGATACAAATACTACGTCTCGTCATCCAGCTTATCTCCAAAGCTCCAGAATATCCAGAATATCCTGATAACATAACTCTAGGCTGCCCGTGTGGAAATTGGTGGGCACCCAGAGTTTAGAAGGGAACAATAAACTCCAAGTCAGTCATGGTGACTGGTGTGAGATCGTAAAACAGTTATTTATCTTTAAAATAAACAACAGGATAATTTTAAAGTCAATTCGAAATGCTTTTGGAAAATGAAACTACCATAAGACCTCCCACCACACACACAATGCAAACGCAGAATTGGAGGAGATTTCTTCTTATGATAGTCAAAGATGCTTACTACGCAAAAATCAAATTATTTTGATATTATTATTAGTGCATAGTGTAGAAATCATTTCGAAAGTATAATATAAATCTTAGCCAACATACGACCAGTATCGTATGCCCACTATAGCTACCATGTTCAATAGCAGGTTACCGCCACATTCCATAGCAGGTAATACAACTAAAACCGTACACGTCGCGTATTGTTTCTTTGGATTTCCAACAAATGGTCAGGCAAAGGAACTTCCTATCCACGATGGGTACGTCCCTGGAATAGACGACCCGAGAACCTAACCGGATCTCTGCCAACACAAGGCCGGGTTACCTCTGCAAAAATAGGTAACTACTGACACGCGTATGCCATCCCCCGATCGTCACCGATCTTCCCGAGGATCCCCGATTCGCAACAAAACCACATAGAAAATAATAATGCAGTAACCACAGAGGTTAAGTATCTGGGCTCCATACCATGATACCACCTTTATCCAGAAGGAATGACATACACTAAGGGGCGCTACTCCCTAGAACCTTGCCGCATCCTTCCTGTTTCGACCATTTCCGGGGTGTGAGGCTCGACGAAGTCTCGTCCACAAAGCTACGCTTTCTACAAAAAGCCCTGCTTCGGGTCAAACAAAAATGATCAACCTATGATCACAAAGATATAAGATCAAACAAATGATCATATCACAAATGATCAAACACTGATCATTTCACAGCAACACTCAGTATGCCACGTTACCAAATTGGGATATATCGCTGATAAATTTCAACTACATAACCTCTGAGCTCGTACGTCTCAGAGAAGGGTGTTAAGCTAAGAGAATAAATTCTCCGCCACCAACAGAAATGTATTTGAAAGAAATCAGCTTTATATCTCAAATTGTAACGTCAGACACACAATCCATAAAAGTCTGTTCCGGGATCGAACAGAACCGAAGGCACTTCTCACGAAGCCCTTGCATTTCCGGATAAATTTCTAATCACGTCCGGACTTCCCGTCACTAAGGGTGATAAAACCTCTAAATCGAAGATCAGTCGATGTAGAGTAACTCGACGGTAATCCTTCCGTTTTCAAAAATATCCGGTCTTCAACACCGGTCTTCAAATGCAATTCATAACGACATATCACATATTCGGAATGGGTTATACGACCCCATGGTCCTTTCCCGGCTAACCCGAATAGTGAGCGATTATTCAAAATCAGTGTGGCATTCAAATTCATCCAATTCACAACAAATACCTATCTAAAGGTAATTATCGATAGTTGGTTATTTAACTATCAATAAAGATGCGCGACATCATCAGATTCCAAATAATTTTCCCAAATTATTTATTCTTCAAAAATATCTTTACTAGATATAGAATTTTCCACACTTAACCATTTGAAAACAATTTCAAATCAATTTCCACTCTTCAAAAATAAATCAATATTTATTTTTAAACAACTTCGCTTTCTTTTATAAATTCCGTATCGAATTTATACTTTCGAATATCTACTGATATTCGATTTTCAAATCGTTTTCAATATCAAATTTCAATTTATCTTTACAAGGATAAATTCTCAAAACGTTCATTTCATATTGGAAAAGCAATTCCATACTTATTTAAAAATAAGTATGTCACAAATCATTTATTTTCAACACTTGAAAAATATTCGATATACTTAAATCAAATTAAGTATATATTTCATTCTTTAAGGAAATCTATTTTCTATAACAACATCAATTTGAGTCAAAACGAATGTTACGTAAAACATCGTTACGACGACTCAAAAATCACTAGTATAGGGATTCGAAATTAAAATAGATATGGAAATCCCAATACTAGATAAAAACATTTCCTTTCGGAAATCATTTACTATAACAATAGTGTTATAGTCCACCATTTCCTTATATTTCTCGAAAACGTCTATTTCAACAAGGACTGTTGAAATCTATGATTTCGATATTTCACACGTTTTAAAACATCTTTTTAAAACAATCACTTCATTTCAAATATCGCTTTCTCGAAACATATCCATTTTACTTAACGATATATTCCAAGAATTATCCACTATCCAAAATCGTGGATAAAATTTCCTTAATAACTTCTATATTACATTCATCACATTTGATTGATTTCAAATTCATAAAACAACGTTTATAAATTCACCTTTATATTTTCTAACAACTTCGATTTATAAAATTCTCCTTTTATTAACTTCTAAAATTACTTATCAAAATAGGTGATTTCAGATTTATAAACAACGTTTATAAATCACATTTATACTTCACAACAATTTCAACTTATGAAATCATTTCATTTAGCAATTTCTATTTATATCCCAATTAAGTGAAAAAATCTAATTTATAAGTAAATTACTTATAAATCGTTTATTCTACAACATCTATTCACTTTATAACTTCACGTTATAAATCTATAAATTTCATTCACTTATGAAATCCTTTTATACTTCTTTTTAACACTTATAAAAATTCGTTTTATAAGTCCAATATTTTTATTTATAAAATATCCATTTTATAAATCTTCCTATACAAATCGTTTATAGTTATTCAAAAATCCCAGCTTAAACCATTTTATAAATAAATCGACTTTTATTTCAAAAATCACCTTACGGTCATAATTCACAAAAATCTTAACTTTTATAACTTCAAAATTTTAAACGTTTATTTATTTAAAATAAATCAATTCAACAATTCAATAGAACATATAATTTCAAAGATCACTTTAAAAATCCTTTTTTTTTTTAAAGTAAAAGTCGTTATTTTTACTTTTCAAAACTGAATCCGATGATGCAACAGCATCAATTAGTCCATCACAACAGTCAATATCATATATCAATATGATAACAGAATATATCACAATATCTGTAAATAAATAACTACTGGTGAGGAATCCAGTTGGATCCCTCCAACCTGTTTCCCTGCATCCACAGACGTTAGCACAATACCAATTCCGCTCCAGTACGGAATTATCGCGGTATATAGGTTTTTATAAATCCGCTTACTAACGGCGCAATAGGGTCTCATCCGCTATACGAGGCGGGAAATAAATCAATCCAATATATACATATGCCAATATGTATATACTGCTATATATATAGATATATCCTATCATATCTAATAGCACATTCAAACAGTCAATCATCAATCAATAACTGTAAAATTCCACATTCAAATTTGAGTGAGAAGATCTCACCTTAGCTATTTATTTTGCCATCCACTTCCATTTTTGATCATTTCTTCACGGTTTAACCTTGTATAAATATTTATACAATCATCAATATTCGAACCAATTAAATAACCAATCTCCGTTTATTAATTGTTTAAATTAACTGACAGTTTCGTTTCAGACCAATTTTGTCCTTTAATTAATTTGTTTTAACAAAAAATTAAATTTTAAATCTCAATTTCTCCTCACTAATCTATTAATTAAATCGAATACCCTTTTAAAAATCTTGAGGTAATTAATATTAATTTTAAACCAATATTTTTTCTAAACAAATCCCTTTATTCAAATTTATTAAATTAAAAATTAGACTTAAATCTCCCTTTTTCTTTTCTGTACATATATACAACTTAAAACTGCATATACACTAAACTATAAAGTTTTCAAAATCAAATTCTATTTAAACTTACTGTTTTACTGTAAATTTGTGAATATATTTCATACATATAAAATTTTAAATAAATCGAATACCTCACATGAATTCGAACGTGATGATGACAACCCATCCCACACACTGCTCGATGACTTCGATCAAGTGGAGCTCCACCCTACTGCTCGCGAAACCCATCCATCGTCAGAGTCGCCACCTCCTCCCCCGAACCCACGCTGCCTCCTCTGCCATCCACCGCAAATCCACTCGAACGAAGTCCACTGGCAGTCGCCAAGTTCACCAACCCTAATTCGAAAATCCCAAATGCTGTTTGAGACCATCGCCTCCCCCAACTGACTTTCGCTGCTCGAACCCCACGCTTCCAGTCGAACCACCATCTCACGCGACCAAGTCGCGAACCCAGAACTCGATCGCGCGAACGCAATCGCCACCTGATACTTCGCGAAACCCTAATCCCCTCACATCGCCTCGTCGAACGGCCTCGCGCGCGCCACCTTTGTTCGATCGCGACCCTCGAGCACCCCAAGAAACTACTCGCGACACGATTGTCGTTCGAATGAAAAGGAACGAAGGTTTTCGATTTGAATTTGGAGAAGAGGGAGAGCTGCCATTAAATTGATTTTGTTTTTCTTTTTGTTTCGTTCGGTTGCCTGAGAACGAGAGGGAACTCGGCCATTCCCTTTTGATTTTCGTTCGCCATTTTTTTTTTTTCTTCGTTCTGACATTTGCTTTTATTTTGAACGAAATGATTTCTCGCGTGAGGTATAAACGAGATGAAGGGGAGACAGGAGTACGCGATTTACAGAGAGTAGGTCTGCTGAGAAAACTTAGGGTGGCTGATGTTGACGAATTTTAAAATTGAAAATTAAATTTGAATTCGATAAAATCTCAACGCGTTTGCTTACCGTATGCTCACGTATCAACTCCGATAAATACGAAAGTTGAAATCCGATAATAATTCAATATTCCGGACCCAATGGAACTGGTTTCGTCGAATTCCGAGACGGTTTGAAAATTGACTATTTTAAATATCGGTTCAAACCATTAATTTCAAAACTGATCAAATTGTTTCCAAACTAAATTCTGAAGCTTCTGTTATCTTCAGCATTATAAATACGGATTTTAGAAACTCTCGAAATATTTTTCTCCAACTGTAAATTGAAGATTTAAATTTTTATTCAACATTCACTAGATTAAATTTTTATAATTTAATTGCCAAATTCAAAGTTTTATCGGGAATTCAAATTAAATCATCGTTCAAATATTTAAAATTAATTAAATATTCTCAATTTAATTCGTTCAAAATTCTGGGTCGTTACAAATTATTTAACTTGAATTTTACTCTTTTATTTCTTTCCAAAAATCCAATTCAATTTCTTTTGATAACTCATTATACTGGGAAATTCAATCCAACCAGATTATCCAATATAAATCATCACAGGATATCAACAAACATATCACAGAATATTTAAACAAAATTAAATATTTTGAGGAATCCAGTTGGATCCCTCCAACCTGTTTCCCTGCATCCACAGATGTTAGCACAATACCAATTCCACTTCAAAGTGGAATATCGCGGTATATGGGTTTTTATAAAATATCATCCGCTATTATGCGGCGCATAGGGTCTCATCCACTATATAATGTGGGAATATCAACAACTCCAATATATACATATGCCAATATATATATATTGGTATATACTACTATATACCATATCATATCAATCCAATCAAACAATTCAATCATTCATCCATATTTAAATTTAACCAATTAAATTTAAATAAAATTAAACTGAGTGAGATTAACTCACCTTTGCTTTTGTTTTGCCATCCATCCAACCCGACTAGATTTTCCTCGATTTTAGACCTTGTATAAGTACAATAGGATTTTTATTAATATTCGAATAATCGATTATCATTTTAAATAACTTTAATTAGTCAAATTATCCTTTAATAAATTATTTTTGGTGACTAGAATAATTAAATGAACCAGTTAAACAAATTAATTGCCTTAATACTTTGTTTTAAAATAAATTTGTAAATGTATATTATTTCATATTTTGAAACTACATATATGTTTATAAAATAATACATAGAGATTCCAAAATCAGATTTTATATACTTCCAGCATTTTGAACCCCTGCTCTTCTATTCAAAACCTTATATATACATTTAAATTAAATTAAGAACACATAAAACTTAAAACTGCTTAACCATTTAACAAGCTCAGAACTCAGGATTCTCTATTTTATCCTATTTTCAATTGTTAAATTCAATAATTAAATTATCCCATAAACATTGATATTTGAAATTAAAATTAAAATTTAACCTTCGAATATTTAAAATTAATTAAATATTCCAATTTCGAATATCCAAAAATTACGGATCGTCACATTGGATCAATATTTGAATGGTTTTAAATAGATATTGAAATTGAATTATAAGATTTTGAAATGGTAAATTGAAGTTTTGAAACGTAAATTTTGGAAATTGATTTCGAAAGACAAATGAAATGTTGATTTACGAACTCTGATTGAAATTGAATTTGATTTGGTTTTGAAATATATAAATGACCAATCGGAGAAATAATTTCGAAGGTTATTATAGAGACCGGAATTCGGTTATGGATATACTCTCTATCTAAACCGAAAACCACTTTAATAACTATACGCGGAGTGATGATCCAGAATGAAGTGGTTGGAATGATGTACGTGATGACTGAAGAAAGAGAACGATAATGGATAGCCTTGACACTTGTGTCAAATTGGAAATGACTAAAACAGGAGCTGTGCCGGGCCAATGGAGGATTGATACCTCAAGTGGACACACTTCTTCGAACTACTTATACTTGTTGTCGATTGGTGCACCCTTGATTTTGGGAGTGTGTTTCACGGTGTTGCGGGCGCTGCGGCGTTGCGTTCTCACCAGTCCGGATCAGGCGAACGGTAGTATCACTACCTTGGGTATAGCCTCATGTGCCTTGTCATACTTGTATTCCATTTATGCGCGACCACTACGATTTTGATTTGTACCTTTAGTATATGGATTGCCCTCTGGTGACTTCCGGTTTTGGGGAAACTACGGTCTTGTAGATGCTTTTGGGAATAAAAATGTGTTAAGGGTGGAATGGGCCATGACTTAATGCTATTTTGATATCTTTTTATATTACTGATAGACATTATCTACTTATCGTACATTACTACATAGTAGATAGTTTGACGGATCCTTAAAGGATGGCTCTTCCAACATCCTTTGAGTTACTTGTATTTCAATTGCTATTTCACTTGAGTTGGATTTATTAATATAAGAATGTTAATCCTGACTCGAGTGTCTTGTGTTTTTGCTTTACGCTCGGGTCAGACTGAGTGTACCAGTATTCGAGACTCACCTTTGGAGTTGGAGCTTTGATTGAAGATCCAGCCATCTATTCTGCTTCAGTATTCGATGATTCCAGTGATGTATTCTGATTTGTATCTGATGTATCATATTACTCTTCCGTTGTATCTGGTTTAACTCTGATGTAACTTATACATTTATATAGTAGCTTCATGAACTACTATCTCTTTTATTTCCGCTGCACTTATTACTCTGTGTCTGTGATCTGTGATTATTTCTTTACTGTATATGCTCAGTTTTGCCAAATTTAAATTAACAACGCGGTATTTTGAGCAATTCAACTCCGGCATGAGTGTCTTCCTATACACTTATAATGGATGCGAATGGTCCAAAATATCGGGTCGTTACAGTTGGTATCAGAGCTTTGGTAGCTCTAGGCAAAACTTAACATATAGAGTAAATGTATTTACAGAATCACTTTCATTTCGAGTTTCAATCTCTTCCTTTCGACTCGATTTCTTTGAATTTTGGAACGTTCCCTACGGTTCCAAATTTCATTCGTGTCCCTCACTATTCGTCTTCTTTCAATTCTGGAGCATCCCATAACTCCACTTCGAATGACCCTTATAATGAATCGGCGGTCTCGCCAAACTTCAAATGATTCGTAAAGGAGCAAAACTCCTTTATAATAGGCATCGATTCACCGGAGATTTCTGTATCCTCGGTTTACGATGCTATCTATCTCCTGCTATACCTGAATTTTAATTCTTGAGATCGAATGTCGATTTGCCTCGGAATTCTACATTGATCTTATTCTTGAAGTTACGGACGACCCGGTTAAGGTTGCCCGTGAATTAAATACGCTTATCCATCTTCCGATTCTGTTAATTGAATCATCTTATCTTTTCTTTCGAACTTGTATTCAAATCAGAATTCTCTTTAATTTGAGTCCATCAAATTTGAAACCCTATCCTTATTTTGAAAATTCATTCCTGTATCGTCGAGCAAAGAAATGTATTTGTAAACTAATACATATAAATGTTTTAATATATGTTGTGTTGTTTGAGTTGTTGATGTTGATTTGGGTTTTCGATCGATTCGTCTGATCAACGCTATCGATAGGATTTCCAAAACACTTGAGCAGAGCAAACTAACACAATATCGTTTTCAAATTTGGTAAATAAAATAAAAATTTTGTATGATTATATTATATATAAATATTAGTTTTCTGAAATTAAATTGTTAATGAATTTGTTGTCTGAAATAATAATATTTGATTTTCATTTATTGTTTGTAAGCCATTGACTATTGCATAATACAAATAAATGAATTTATAAACTTGGTTATAAATTGATTGGAATTTGAAATGAATTTAATTCAGAAATTTGAGAATTTATTAGCTTCCGGTGATTTCGAACTTGGGTTTTAAATTTTACAGTATATATTATTGAAAGTATTTTCGAATAGAAATCGTTTCAAGGAATTTTTCTTAAATGTTGAAATCAGTGCTCTTCTCTTTGTCGCTGGAAAATAATTTCGGTGATGGCGGCCGCACCATCGACATTCATTTTCGAGTTTCGAAGTGGAGAAACCATCCTGTAGCTTTGCTACGGTTTTGTTTGTAAAATATTTTAATTTGAATTTCTTAAGTATGACTTGATTTATATATATATGGGAATATTTTTTTAATTAATTTTGATTTAATATATATAGTATATACGTAATTATTTCTAAAGGGTTTGAAATTAAACGGAAATTTAATTCTTAAAATTTTGTTAAAGGATGATTTTAATTAAATAAAACTAAAATTTGGAAATAATATTTGAACTTGAATAATTGAATTGGGAAGATTTTATTTGTATATTGTTCAACTGCATTCTAATACAACTTACCTAACTCATTCAGAAGTTGAATATATAATTGGATAATATATAAGATAAATTGAATTTATAAATAAAATTTGAGTGTTTATAATAAATGTTATACACTAAATTTTGATTATAAAGATGTAATAGAGTTAGATAGAATAATTAGTAAACTCAGTTAATAATGTAAGTAAATTTTGTTCTGAAAGAATTAATAAATTGAAATTTGATCAACATATGAAAATACCTTGAATTTAAAAGCAATTAGTGAATATAAATTAATTTAAATTGAAATTTATAGGGTTTAAATTAATTTATATGGTTTAAATATATGTGAGTAGATATATTAAGTAGAATAGATTTAATTATAATTTGGAATAAAGAAGAATTTAATCTGTTGAAGAAAATATGATTATAATAAAAGACTTCAAATTTATGGATTTAGAAATTGTAAATTTAAGATAATTGGATAATAAAATAATGAATTTAGAAATAGTTGAGATTGATGTTAGTGAAATCAAATGGATTAAATCAATTATTGAATATCAATTAACTTAAATTTGAATTTATATGGTTTAAATTAATTGTTATTTTGTATTTCAAATCTGTTTTCTTTCTGGTTGTTTCTATTCTCCTACCTCATTCCTTTTCGGGGACGAAAAGTTTTGAGTGGGGGAGAGTGTAACGACCCGTAAAATTTCAACTGTTTTAATAACGTAATTAGTTGAAATTTTGTGAAATTTTAAACGATAAAATTTTGAAATAAAAATTTAATATTTGGAATACGTCTAGTTAAACATAGCAACTGGTAAATTTTCGTTCGAAAATACGAAAGTTTATTTCGCGCGTAAATTCACTTCAATTTAATCAGTTAAAAAGCAATGAAAATAAAATGTTTCCGAAACCTAAATATTTTTACATAGAAAAATTCTAAACCATCTTTTGAGCAAGATGTCAGTTTGTCATTTTTCCAAATTCGGACATCTTTGGCTCCGTCGATCTTATTTTTCAGCGTTTTTCTTGCATTTTCCGCCAGTAGAAAATTCGAATTTTTATAATCCAATCAAACCACTGATATCTTTATACCGTTTTGATCGTCTCGTCTTGCTGATCGCTGCGGTATATAAGTTGTTTATTTCGGCATCCGGTTCACGACGATATCTGCGAGACGACTAACCGTATCGTTAACCGTTCGTGTCCATTTGTTCACGTGACCATTCAAATATCTTTTCTTTAGTTCCGAAGCAGCTTTGTTTCCTCCATCTCCTTACGCCTGCTCACTACTTTTCAAATTCCCAGAGGTTATTATTTCTGTCTTTAGCTATTCCCAATATTAAACTTTATTAATTGGTTTGTTTGTGGGTTCATGACCGTTCGCTTCTTATTCTCAAACTCCTCACTGTTCTTTCATTTTGCCCAATTCACCTAAGTTATATTCTGAAACAAAGATAAAATAATAAAATATATCTAGGCATTCATATTATTGTTTCTGAAAGCTTCATCTACTCATCTCTTCCCTATTTTGCAACCGAACCCACGTCGTAACACTTCCCCACCACGGCCGTGCCTCTGGCGCAACACCCACCACCCTGACCCACCATTCGCCTGCGACCAACCTACCACCTGAGCCACCTCCTACCCACGAACGCTCAGCCTGGCATCGGTTCGACCCCACCAGCCCGTCACCACCATCATCTCCCCACCTTTATTGCCACGTCCTTGCTCCAAATCCTACACCGAAGCACCTCTAGCCCAACCCAACCCGATGACAGCAGCCTCCGCTTGAGCATCTCCGCCCCACCTTTCCTCCAGCCTACACCGTGCACCCAGACTTCGCCTGGCCACTGCCACCGCATCCCAAGCTTCGCCCACCTCCACGTTCGCTGCCTCTTCCCTTTAGATCTCGTCCAGCTCCTCCCAGATCGACTGCCACTCATTTATTTTTAGGTAATATACGTTGATATATAAGTTGATAGTTTTATATATGTGTGTTCAAGATGTATATATATATATATATATTATGACTTATACATATTATCTATTGAAATTCACATATACAAATTTCCTAAGTTAATTTAGGCGTGTAGCCTGCAAGTGTTGTATATACTGGCTATTTTCAACTGCCTAGTATGATTTTCGTATGGTATATATTAAGTCTTATAGTGAGTTACACATATAGGTTTATTTATACGTGAGTTATATTTTGGTTAGTATATAGGTATAAGCATTATGACACTTATATATATATTATTAAGTAATAGTGTTTTATAGAGTACAGGTTTTATTATATTGTATAAGTCTGCCGTATATATATTAGTTTACATTTATATTTTATCTACTTTTATATAATATGCTCTGTCATATATATTGGTCGACTGCACATATTTTGTTTAATCTGTTACTTATCTTGTTGTTTGTGACCTACTTTAATTAGCATTCGTATATTATATAAGTAAGAAATATATACAAGATTTTGCATACAGTCCGTAAGTGTTTAGTGCAGTAAGTTGTTAAGTTTATTTCCATATTTAGTTTATATATTCAAGTTTATAAAATTTTGTTTGAATCCGTACAGAAGTGAGTTACATACGTATAGAATAACATATTAAGTTATTTGTATATATATATAGGTATTAGTTTTAAATTATATATAGCTATGTGTAATAAAGGCTATATAGTTTTTACAAATTTTATATTATAAGGGCTATAAAGACTATACAGTGTATATAATTTTATATTATACATTAGTAAGCCATGCAGGTTAGTGATGATACATGTCAGTTCATACACTTAAGTTTAGTTTGGTATATTGCAGAGGTTATTTTATTGATGTTTAAATGATATGTATCAGTTTATAACATGGTTAGTTTATATATTAAATCTGAAGGAGTGTCCTTTCGTACGTGGGTGTGTGTATATATATAACTATGTCATATATATTAGATTTTGTAAAAAGTGTCAAAAATATTTTAATTGTTTGTTGAAAAAAATGCACGTGTACAGTATACACATTCTATATGGGCCTGTAGTGTATATATGTTGTAATATTATTGGTTTTTATGTTGACATGTATGTGGGTTTAGTTTTAAATTATAAAGATATTATACGTATTGGGATTTAATATTGATTTGATCTAAGAATAAATATATTTTTAAATATATATGTTTAAATTGATATATATGTATTTATCACATTTTCATCAATATCGTGCCATTCTAACTTACAATTCTGTATCCAATCTATCGCAGTGATTCATAGCCTGTTGCTGTCCCGGTAGTTAGTATTTGTATATGTGTTCGTATCCGAGTCGTCTCTTGTTCTCTCTAGCCTCGAAAGGTGAGCCATCACTCACGATTAACGTTCTTTTATTTATTAAATCTGATTTCAATTGAAACGACAATTGAAATATGCTGCTAGTTATGTACACTGTTATATATGCTATTACCTGTATCAGTTCACCTGTGACATCTGACACTATTATCTGTTAATTATTTATGTGATGATAATACAGTTTGGTTGGTAATTGATTGATTGTTGATGTTTATATTGGACGTTAAATTGTAAATGTTAAAATGATAATTAGTATGCAATTGAAATTGGTATAGGATAGTTAAATGTTAAATTTGATTAACTGACATTTTTATAATATGACCCCTTTAACTGTTAAATTTATTGACACGTAGGATTTGCTTAATTACACCTTGAACCACTGAATGTATGGTATTAAATTGATGATGTATGAAAATTGAAATTGAATGACAAGTGAAAACCGTAACGTAATAATCTTTAATCTACATGAAATGATAGTGTAGATTCTAGAAATAATTATATTAATTCGTACAAATAACAATGCGAATTAATACGGTTATTTCGGGATTATTTGAATTGATTATTGGATTGTTATTGTTCGTTGTTATTGCTTGTTTATTTACTTTGACACCATCCCAGTTATCACACTGCAAGTTCCCTTTGTTATATTTTGATTTTGAATAGAATTGGAATCGGGTTGAAATGATAAATATCCAAATTAAACTTTGACCTAGGATAGAGAATTAAATAAAACCCGATTGGTCAATAATTTGATTTAAAAATAAAACGAAGATTTTATTTGAATAAATAATATGGTTTTGAAATGAAGTTGGAATTTGAATGTAACGAAAGGAAAAATGTTAATATGTAAATATGAAATAAAATATTAACAATGTAATTGATGTAAGAATGTTGTTTAATTTGAGAAATGATTGAATTAAGTTTGAAATGATTTCATAATTAATTTTGAAATTATAATTAAGTTTGAAATTATTAAACTTTGAAATGATTCAATAATCAATTTTGAAATTATAATTAAGTTGAAATTATTAAAATTATTTAATAATTAAGTTTTGAATTATTTAATAATTAAATAAGATTGAATTATTTAATGATTAAATTGAATTGAATTCTTTAATAAGAGAAATTGAACTTTTGAATAAGTGAATTTTACTTCGTAAATAATTGAAATTGAGTTTTCTTTATTAATTAAGTTTTGGAAAATTATTTAAGTAAGTAAATAAATAATTGAAATTGAATTTTCTTTAACAAGAAATGAAATGTGATATTTTGGAATTAATGTAAGACTTGAAATTTAAAGAATTGATTTGACGAATTTAATTTAATTCAAAATTGTAAGTTTTGTTTTAATGAGGTTGAACTTAAGAAATTGATTTAATGAATTGGAAATTTAATAGGAATTACTTTGATGATAAAGTAACTTAACGAATAGTGAATGAAATCGATAAATGAATTCAAATTGATTTAAATGATTTCGAATTGAAACTTATATACGAACTTGGATCAATATTTGAATGGTTTTAAATAGATATTGAAATTGAATTATAAGATTTTGAAATGGTAAATTGAAGTTTTGAAACGTAAATTTTGGAAATTGATTTCGAAAGACAAATGAAATGTTGATTTACGAACTCTGATTGAAATTGAATTTGATTTGGTTTTGAAATATATAAATGACCAATCAGAGAAATAATTTCGAAGGTTATTAAAGAGACCGGAATTCGGTTATGGATATACTCTCTATCTAAACCGAAAACCACTTTAATAACTATACGCGGAGTGATGATCCAGAATGAAGTGGTTGGAATGATGTACGTGATGACTGAAGAAAGAGAATGATAATGGATAGCCTTGACACTTGTGTCAAATTGGAAATGACTAAAACAGGAGTTGTGCCGGGCCAATGGAGGATTGATACCTCAAGTGGACACACTTCTTCGAACTACTTATACTTGTGTTCGATTGGTGCACCCTTGATTTTGGGAGTGTGTTTCACGGTGTTGCGGGTGTTGCGGCGTTGCGTTCTCACTAGTCCGGATCAGGTGAACGGTAGTATCACTACCTTGGGTATAGCCTCATGTGCCTTGTCATACTTGTATTCCATTTATGCGCGACCACTACGATTTTGATTTGTACCTTTAGTATATGGATTGCCCTCTGGTGACTTCCAGTTTTGGGGAAACTACGGTCTTGTATATGCTTTTGGGAATAAAAATGTGTTAAGGGTGGAATGGGCCATGACTTAACGCTATTTTGATATCTTTTTATATTACTGATAGACATTATCTACTTATCGTACATTACTACATAGTAGATAGTTTGACGGATCCTTAAAGGATGGCTATTCCAACATCCTTTGAGTTACTTGTATTTCAATTGCTATTTCACTTGAGTTGGATTTATTAATATAAGAATGTTAATCCTGACTCGAGTGTCTTGTGTTTTTGCTTTACGCTCGGGTCAGACTGAGTGTACCAGTATTCGAGACTCACCTTTGGAGTTGGAGCTTTGATTGAAGATCCAGCCATCTATTCTGCTTCAGTATTCGATGATTCCAGTGATGTATTCTGATTTGTATCTGATGTATCATATTACTCTTCCGTTGTATCTGGTTTAACTCTGATGTAACTTATACATTTATATAGTAGCTTCATGAACTACTATCTCTTTTATTTCCGCTGCACTTATTACTCTGTGTCTGTGATCTGTGATTATTTCTTTACTGTATATGCTCAGTTTTGCCAAATTTAAATTAACAACGCGGTATTTTGAGCAATTCAACTCCGGCATGAGTGTCTTCCTATACACTTATAATGGATGCGAATGGTCCAAAATATCGGGTCGTTACAAAAGAGCTATTACAGCATTTCTGAAATGCTGTAGTTGCTGTAATTGAAGTTATAGGCTAATATTGAACTCAGTTCTATTATAGCATTCTCTGGAAATGTTATAATGGTCTGCAGTCTTTGCTGAAACCAAATTTAACCCTTGTTTTGAAATCTGAACTACCGCAGCACTTCTGAAATGCTGTCTTTTCTGTTTTGAACTATAATTCAACTAAAACTGAGTTTTAACAGCAGTTTTAAGTGCTGTCTTTACTGAATTAAAAATGTTTTCAAATATAACCTATAGTAGTTGTTTTTAAATGCTGTGAAATGCTGAAATTTTAATAATTAGGGTTTTTGACTTAGTAAACGAACTCAGAATGGTTTGAAACTTTGGAAATTGAATACTTGATTTGAAAATATAATAATTACACTTTTAAAAGGATTAAATGAATTATTTTGATTGGAATATAAACTATTTAAAGGTGATTTGAAATGATAGTAAATGAATGATATCTTTGAATTTAAAAGGTATTTAAAGTTGAATATTTGGATTTGAACTGATAGGATATTTTATTTTATTAAAATGGTTTGAAATGAAGTTTTGTAAGGATATGATATTTTATTATATTAAAATGATTTGAAATGAAGTTTTGAAATGATATGAAAATTTAAATATATGGAAATGGTTTGGAATTGATTTAATCTTTATTTTGATAAAGATATGGTTGGAAATGATATTTTATTTTGAAGTAAAGTATTGTTTTTAAAAGTTATAACCACGGGTTATAATAACGATTGGTTGGTAAAGAGACCGGGATCGGATATGGACATACTCTCTGTCGATACCGAAAACCACTTTGACAACCGTGTAAGCGGTGGAGATTCCAGAATGAAGTAGGATGGTGGCGACGTTCTTAAGGTATGTTACATGGACCCAACTCCCGTGAGTTGGCATAAGGTGGCTAAAACATGAGCGATCTCGGACCAGTGAGGTAGCACCTCTTCTCGGACACATTTCTTCGATATTATACTCTTACTTGTGATTGATTAGATGGCCATCCTCTGATTTGGGAGTGTTGTTCGAGGTGGAACGGTAGTGGCTGCTATGCGTATCCATCAGTCCGTGTGCGTAATTGGTATATCTATCCTGGCATTGCCTAGTTGTGTCGTGTCACCTACCATATTGAGCTTTACTACGATTATGATTTTAAGATCCGACCGCATTAAGGTTCTCCATCCCCTTAACGCTATTTTCTATATGATTATACTTTACTTATTTAGACACTATTATAATAGCGAATATTACTACATAGTAGATATTTTAACGGATCCTTAGAGGATGGGCGGTCCCAAGCATCTTCTAAGTTACTTGTACCTTTATTACAGTTCACTTGAGTTGGTTTACATTATATAAGTATATATTTTCCTGACTCGAGTGTTTTGTGTTTTGCTTTATGCTCGGGCCAGCCTTAGTTATTCACAGATTTGGATTTCCACTCTCTTGGAGATTTGAATCGTTGGAGATTATCTGCTTGTCATGTCCTATCTATTTCAATTCTGTTGTTCTACTCAGCTTGTACTTGGTTATTTTATTGAGACTTTTGTTGTACTCTATTTCTTCTGTTGTATCTTATGTAACTCTGACATAGTTAGATAGTAGCTTCATGAACTACTATTTCTTTTACTTCCGCTGCATTATTTTACTCTGTGTCTGTGATCTGTGATTATATTTATTTACTGTATATTCTGAGATTTGCCAAATTTTATTTACAACGCGATATTTTGAGCAATTCAACTTCGGCATGTGTGTCTTCCTATGCACTTATAATGGATGCGAATGGTTGAAAATATCGTGTCGTTACAGTTGGTATCAGAGCTTTGGCTTTGAGGCAAAACTCAGCATATGGAGTAGATTTATTTACAGAATCACTTTCGTTCGAGTTTGAATCTCTTCCTTTTGATTCGATTTCCTTTGAAATTTGGAACGTTTCCTGCGGTTCCGAAATTCATTCGTGTCCCTCACTATTCATCATCTTTTGATTCTGGAGTATCCCATGACTCCACTTCCAATATCTTTATAGTGAATTGGCGGTCTCGCCAATATTCTAATTTTCTTGTAAAAGGGTGAAAATCCTTTACAGTCAGCATCGATTCACCAGAGATTTTTATTTATCCTTGGTTTAGATGCTAATATCTTTTATTATTCCAAACTCTATCTCTTGAGACCGAACGTAGATTTATCCCAGAAAAATCCACATCGATCTTATTCTTTAAGTCATGGTTGACCCGGTTAAGGTTGTCCGCAATTTATCTAAGCTTACCCATCTCTCATCTCTGTTTAACCATCTTGTCTTTTGTTTCTAAACTATCTCCAAACATTTTGAATTGTACTTGTAAATCTATGTTTTGTTTTATATATGGTGTTGTTTGTGTTGTTGATGTCGATTTGGATTTCCGATCGATTCGTTTGATCAACGCTATCAATAGGATTTCTAAAACACTTTGACAGAACAAACTGACACCATATTATTTTAAATTTGGTTAATGAAATAAAATTTTGAGATATAAGTAAATTTATGGAACTTATCATTTATTGTTCTACAAATGAATTTATAAATAGTTGTTTATAAATTTATTTGGGAACTGAAATGAATTTAAAATAAGAAATTTAAAGAATTTAATTTCCGATGGATTTCAAACCTTGTGTTTAAAATTTTTAGAAGGATATTATTTAAAGTATTTTTGAATAAAAATTTGTCTCTAAAGGATTTTAAAGTTTAAAAATTAAGTGCTCTTCTCTTTGTCGCTGGAAAATAATTTCGGTGATGACTGCAACATCATCGACGTTCATTTTCGAGTTTTGAACTGAAGAGACCGTTCTGTAGTCTTACTACAGCTTTGTTTTGAAAGATTTAATTTATTTGAATTTCTAAATATTATTTGATTTATAATATATATAGATATATGATTTAAATTGATTTGACATATTATGTACATATATTTATTTATCTCTAACTGGTTTGAAGGAAACCGGAAAATTAATTCTTAAATTTCATCTTAAAGAATAATTTCAGTTATAAAAAGAAAAATTAAATTTTTTGAATAAATGATTCAAACTTGAGATAATGGAAATGGAAAGTTTTATTTGTATAATACAATTGCATTCAAATATAACTTACCTTAAATTTTTTTAGAAGTTAACAATGTAATTGGATAATATACAATATAAAAAGGATTTTATAAATAAAATTTGAGTGGTTATAATAAATTTTATACACTTAAATTTTAGTTATAAAAGATTAACAGAGGTAAATAGTGAAAAAGGAATTTAAAGAGATTTTATTTAAATAACTTAATAATCAAATTTGATTTAATATGGAACCTTAAGTCTAACCTAGGAATTTTAATAATGGTTATTTCCTGAAATGAATATGTTGTATAATAAATAATGTATCTTTGAATAGATAAAATAAAATACATTGGAATTGGACATTTTGTAATAAAGTTTATTTAACTCGAATTCAAAGTTTAATTGATGTCTAAATGAATAAATGTGTAAAGAAATTTGATTGTTATATTTGCTATGATAAATATTTTATGTATGAAATTGATATGTCTTGAAAAATGAATAATTATGATTTAAATAGTTAAAATGTATTTTAACATCACTAAACCTTGATAATTGAGACTTTGGTTTTCAAATGGAATTTTAAGTGTAACTTATTAAAGGAATATCTATTTATGAAATGGGATATTCCATTCATAAAAGTATGTTTTAATAAGTCTTAAGTTAAAAGATATCCAAATGAATAATTATGGAATAAAACTGATTTGAAATACTAATATATCTACTGTAGCATTTTATAAGTGCTGCCGTTTGAAAATACAATGTTTTGGAAATTTTATAATTGAATGAACTTAGAAATGCTACAACTTTAAAATGAATATTTTTTTGACCTTGAATTAAAATGGTTTAAATGAAGATTATTTTTAAAGGGTGTTATGATTTTCTAAGTATTATGTTCTTTTTTAAGAATAACATTTCCAAAGTGTTATGATTTTTAGTAGTATGATTTCCAAATGATAAACATCCCTAAATTGTTATGATTTCAAAGCGTTATTGTTTCAAATTTATTGTCTTTTTTTTTCCAAACTATCTTTTGGTTGTCCTTATTTCTCTTATCTTGTTATAGAATGGGAAGGCTATTGCTTATACCAGTCTATTTAGAAATCTTTCTGTAATCTGTGATAATCTTTGTTACTCATCTGGATCTGAACACTTTTTTTCTATTCATAGACCGTCAGTCAAGTGAAAAGGGAGATTCAGACTCTAGAGGATCTTTTTCATGCTATATTCTTGATTTGATCACCTCCATCTTGTTAAACTTACCTATAACAATAGTTATCAGGTGTAATTCCAATTTTCTTATCATATTGTCTTAATTCTATTCATTCTATCTTTTTCTGTGCTTTCCCGTACCTCGTTCCTTTTCGGGGACGAAAAGTTTTGAGTGGGGGAGAGTGTAACAACCCTGTATTTTACAATTATTTTTAAATGATTTCCAGATTTAAAAGCTTTATTTATGAAAAGAATAAATTTTGTTATTGTAAATATAAAAACTTTGATTTTGTATGTGGATTAGAATTCCAAATATGACTAAATTTAATATTTCCAGAAAATGTGAATTTTGGTTAAAATAGTCAAACTTTGACTTTTAAACTTAAAAATTTAAAAGTTTGAAATTATAAATTTTATCTTTTATTATAAAAATAAATGTAATAACTTGAACACTACTTTTCGTTTCGTTGAAAACGGAGTTAAAATGTAAAAGTTATGTACATTTCAATTTTTAGTATAATTTGTTTTATTGTGCAATTTTGCCTATTTTAAATTTTATAAATCATATTTTCTTTCTTATATTTTATTTTAATGTGTGTCAATATGTTTATTTATGTATATTTCCATCTCTAAATATTTTTAAAATGATAATAGAATTTTTCCAAAATTTACTATGACGATTTCCTATTTTTAAAAGGCTATTTTCCTATTTTCTGCTATTTTCTTCATTAGAAATTATATGTAAATTAAATTTTAAATGTTTATTTTGTGAATATATTTTTATTTCATGTTATTATTTATGTTTAAAAATATATTACAAGCTCATATGAATTTTCTAAAAATTTATTCTATTCAATTCCAAATTTTCTAGACTAGTTTACTATTTTAGCTATTTTCTTAATTTAACTTTATATAATTGATAAATATTTATATAAATTATTATATTTTGATAAAATTTCGAAATTTTATCTGTGATTATTATCATTTCCAGAAATATAAAGTTATAAAAAGGAATTAAAGATATATGAAGAGTTTGATACCTTTTGTGTGCTTAGTCCTTTTGAATTCTACCGTTTCTTTTTCAATCAATACATCTTTTATTTTATTTTTCTGTTCTATTCCCCCAATCTTTTTCAGCCGACTTCCTCATGTTATTCACGAATTTTCAAAGCTCCTAAACCCTAAAAAAAATCATGGCCTCCATCTTGCAAAAAAAATTGGTAAATCCCTCTCTTCTTTCTACTTTTTCTTACTTTTTCTATGCTATTTTGCCTTGTTTCTCTCTTCTATTTGCATGGCCTCTTGTCCATAGCCACGGCCACCACCTCCAACACCTTTTCCACCATCATCTGCACCAGCTCCTCCTCCAATCCCCTCTAACCAGATCAGGCCATGGCCATCTAGATGAGCCTACACCCCAAAACAATGTCAAAAAAACTCCAAAACAATGCACTAGTCACCACTATTACTTCACCACCTTCATCCACCACCTTGGCCACCACTATAGGCCGCCACCACCACCTTTTCCGGACCTCCCCACACCCCTCCATCTACTGTCCAGACCTGAACCATGCAAGGGCCGAGCCCCAGTTGCCTTTGGATGAGCCAAAAATGCACCAAAACTCCACTTATTTTGCCTTGACCCTTTGTCTTATTCATATGTAACTCCTACCATCATCATCTCCTTGTTGCCATGCTATTTTGATGCCATAACCTGAGATTATGTCCAGCTATGGCTGCGCAAAAGATCCCCTTAGTCAAGGTCTTGAATGGTTAAAGAAAGGTCGAATCACTTTGCCATTTGTTGCTTTTTATTTCAAGTCATTTCGATATTGTTTTGTGTTACATATTTATGTATACATTGTCTTGTTTTGTTGTTATGTATACAAGGCAATTATATTTGGCTCTCCACTCTCAAGTCATATCCATGTCATCGTGCCTTCATTGTGTTTGTGTTGTGTGCTTTGGTGGATATCTCCAGCTCTAAACAAGTGAGTAATTCTCACCAGACAATGTGTACTTATATAACTAGTAAACTGACACCATTTGAACCTGTAAAATTATATCATCCTGTTATAACTGTTATATATGCTTATATTATTATCATATGATGTTCACACCTGTTATTCCACCTGTTATATCATATGTTACTGTTATATCATGCTATTTTATTATTTTTATCAGTTTGTCACACTGTAAGTTCCCTGTAGACTAGAATCACTATGGGTTGAAATGATACATACCCGAACGGACATTAGAATAGGGAAAAATCATTATGGGCTGAAATGATAGGCCTGAATGGTTTTTATTTATTTTATTTAACTTGGGATTGCGGGTTTGAAATGATAGAACCCGGATTTTTCTTTTTAAACTGTGGATTGAAATGATACATATCCGTATCACTTGACCTAGGTTAGAAAACTATATACAGGCCCATGGTTATTTTATAAAGTGTTTTGGATATTTTAAATATTTTAAAAATATAAATTATGAAATTTGGTTTAAATAGATTTTTGAAATATTTTTAATTAACGAAATTTTGATTTTTCTATGTGTTAAAAATGTAATTAATGAACGGTTTAACTGGATTTTTGAAATATAACTTAAGTTTGGAATTTGGAATTTTGGTTAAAAATGATATTTAAGTTATATGAATAAAATGGAAATCTAATTTTATTTGGAAATGGTAAATATGATAATTTGATTAAATTTGAATTTAAGTGATTTATTAAAGTATTATTGATTTTTCTATGAATTTAAGTGGTTAAATAAATGAATGTTTAGAAGTGATCTTTTAAAATATAACTTGAATAGGAAATGTGAAATTTGGTTTTAATTAAAGGTTTAAGTTAATTAAATAAAAATTGGAAATTTAGTTAAATTGTGAAATGGTAATTTAAATTTGAAGTGTTAAGTTTATTTGTTGAAATGTGAAGAATTGGACACTTTTACACTAAAATTTATTAAGTAAATTGTTGAAAATTGGATTTGATTATAAGAAATTTATTATGAAAAGATATATGTTAAACGATATGTAAATGAACATTTTAAATGTTAAAATATGATTTTTAAAATGTTTATGTGTTTTAAATTAAAGTTATTTAATTGCTGGAAATACACTAACACCTGAAATTAACTTTTAATAGCATTCAGAAATGCTATAGATTCTGTTTTGAACTAAAATTGTGTAAAAAGAGCTATTACAGCATTTCTGAAATGCTGTAGTTGCTGTAATTGAACTTATAGGCTAATATTGAACTTAGGTCTATTGTAGCATTCTCTGGAAATGCTATAATGGTCTGCAGTCTTTGCTGAAACCAAATTTAACCCTTGTTTTGAAATCTGAACTACCGCAGCACTTCTGAAATGCTGTCTTTTCTGTTTTGAACTATAATTCAACTAAAACTGAGTTTTAACAGCAGTTTTAAGTGCTGTCTTTACTGAATTAAAAATGTTTTCAAATATAACCTATAGTAGTTGTTTTTAAATGTTGTGAAATGCTAAAATTTTAATAATTAGGGTCTTTGACTTAGTAAACGAACTCAGAATGGTTTGAAATTTTAGAAATTGAATACTTGATTTGAAAATATAATAATTACACTTTTAAAAGGTTTAAATGAATTATTTTGATTGGAATATAAACTATTTAAAGGTGATTTGAAATGATAGTAAATGAATGATATCTTTGAATTTAAAAGGTATTTAAAGTTGAATATTTGGATTTGAACTGATAGGATATTTTATTTTTTTTAAATGATTTGAAATGAAGTTTTGTAAGGATATGATATTTTATTATATTAAAATGATTTGAAATGAAGTTTTGAAATGATATGAAAATTTAAATATATGGAAATGGTTTGGAATTGATTTAATCTTTATTTTGATAAAGATATGGTTTGAAATGATATTTTATTTTGAAGTAAAGTATTGTTTTTAAAAGTTATAACCACGAGTTATAATAACGATTGGTTGGCAAAAAGACCGGGATCAGATAAGGACATACTCTCTGTCGATACCGAAAACCACTTTGACAACCGTGTACGCGGTGGAGATTCCAGAATGAAGTAGGATGGTGGCGACGTTCTTAAGGTATGTTACGTGGACCCAACTCCCGTGAGTTGGCATAAGGTGGCTAAAACAGGAGCGATCTCGGACCAGTGAGGTAGCACCTCTTCTCAGACACATTTCTTCGATATTATACTCTTACTTGTGATTGATTAGATGGCCATCCTCCGATTTGGGAGTGTTGTTCGAGGTGGAACGGTAGTGGCTGCTATGCGTATCCATCAGTCCATGTGCGTAATTGGTATATCTACCCTGGCATTGCCTAGTTGTGCCATGTCACCTACCATATCGAGCTTTACTACAATTATGATTTTAAGATCCGACCGCGTTAAGGTTCTCCATCCCCTTAATGCTATTTTCTATATGATTATACTTTATTTATTTAGACACTATTATAATAGCGAATATTACTACATAGTAGATATTTTAACGGATCCTTAGAGGATGGGCGGTCCCAAGCATCTTCTAAGTTACTTGTACCTTTATTACAGTTCACTTGAGTTGGTTTACATTATATAAGTATATATTGTCCTGACTCGAGTGTTTTGTGTTTTGCTTTACGCTCGGGTCAGCTTGAGTTATTCACAGATTTGGATTTCCACTCTCTTGGAGATTTGAATCGCTAGAGATTATCTGCTTGTCATGTCCTATCTATTTCAATTCCGTTGTTCTACTCAGCTTGTACTTGGTTATTTTATTGAGACTTTTGTTGTACTCTATTTCTTCTGTTGTGTCTTATGTAACTCTGACATATTTAGATAGTAGCTTCATGAACTGCTATTTCTTTTACTTCCGCTGCATTATTTTACTCTGTGTCTGTGATCTGTGATTATATTTATTTACTATATATTTTGAGATTTGCTAAATTTTATTTACAACACGATATTTTGAGCAATTCAACTCCGGCATGTGTGTCTGCCTATGCATTTATAATGGATGCAAATGGTTGAAAATATCGTGTCGTTACAGTTAGTTTTAAAGAATTACTTTTTAAAGTTAAAAATCCGATTTTCCAAGGTTCCGCTATCTCACCATCTTCGGCAGCCACCTTTCGACTTAGTACCTCCGCCTCCAACCAGATCGAAACTAATACACATGATATCAAAGACTTTGTACGTAGTGAATTGAACATAGGCGAAGGGTATAGGGTCGAAACATGGGGTTTCGAAGGGGTCGAAGCCATGTTTTGTTTTCTAAAGGAAAAATGTCGGCTTTGCTTTTGAATAAGACAGCCTTTGACTTGGTCAGCTATCGACTGGGTCAAATTAGTTTTAAAGAAAGGAGCTTTCGAAATAGATTACACCCTTTTTTTAAGTAAATGTTTTCGAAGGGGTCAAAACCCCTACCTGTCGCCTTTATACCTTTCGAAGCAGTGCCTTCGAAAAGGTTCTTTTGTTTTAAAAATTAGAGCTGCTTCTTCAATGCTTTCGAAGGGATTGGTTTCGACACCATCCACTTCTTTACTTAGGAAATTGCTTTCGAATGAGTCGCTTTCGACTTAATTGTTTTAAGACCCTTTTTGATATTTTGAAAGTTAAACCCAAAGGTTTCGAAAGAAATGGTTCCGAAAGATTGTTCCACATATTTCGAGTTGAATCCAATGCTTTCGAAAGGTTTTTTTAAGTTGTATACTTTAATTCTTTCGAGAGGTAACAAAAAAAGGTTTCGAAGGGGAGGTCCCCCGGTATTTTCGAAAGGTATATATATAAGGTTTCAAGGCAGTGATTCCCCAGTGTTTTCGAAAGGTTTACCTTAGTGTTTAAATGGAAGGATTCTAATGGTTTCGAAAGGCATATTTAAAGTGTTTAGAAAAGGATGTCTAAGGTTTATAAAGCTTTTGAAGAAGATGTTTTCAATGATTTCGAAAGGACTATGGTAAAAGGTTTCAAAAGGTATGTATTGGCCTTCTACCTAAGGTTATAAAGTAAAGAAATTTACTTGTATCGAAAGGGGTACGTTCAAATGTTTCGAAAGGGATTGTTTAAAGGTTTAAACAAAGGTTTTGAATGTCGTCATTAACAATATTTTGAGTAAAGCATATATCATGGCAAAGAGATTTGAGTAAAGCAAATAGTTTGTTTTCCTTGTATAAGTATGATTTAAAGGGTTAAATCATTTTGAAAAGGTTTTCAAGGAAAAAATTTAAAGGGTGGTTAACCCTAAGTAAAATAACTCGGATATTTGTATACCAGATGGGAATGGTATAGGGTCGTGCTCTATACATTAGCTATTAGCCCCTAGCTAATTTAGTCCAAAATTCCAGTGTGTAGGGCTTAGTCACATGTAAGACTTAAATGATGGTTACATACAGAAAGGGATATATATGTACAGAGATGAAGGATAGGTTATTGGTAAGCCCAAAAAACCAATAGGATCAGGTGACTCTTGGAGAGGTAAGTTAAGAACAGATCATCTAGAAGTATGTCTAACAGTTGTTTGATAATTTGTTTAGTTTGTCTGGTAGGCCCGAGTCAGCCTAAGGTTAGTAATTAGCCAAATAAAACTACATCATTTCAGACTGATGGTCTATTTATTACTTTTTTGAGCATATATGATATTTGCTATTATTGATATATCAGTCTGATTAACAAGTTTGGTTGTAGAGTTTTGATTTGCAATAAGATATGTTTTAAAGGGATATTAGTTAGAGGAAACGAGTTCCGCTAAGCGGTGTGGTCTCACTTGATATCAGTAAACCAAGATGTAACAGTATTATTCACACCAGGCTTTATGTCTGACTCGAAGTTTATGTTTTTCCCCTTAAACTCTCGGGTGCTCAAAATTGATTTGAGTAGGCTGAGGGTTGAGAATTTAAAGGTTTTAGTAGGTGGACGAATAAAGCTTCTAGAGACGAGCAGGAGGCTGATGCTAGCTATATTTAGGAGTTGTTTCGTTTCATTTATGCTGTGTTGTATTAAGTCTGTTATGACTATTTAGTACTCTGGTCAACCAAGGGGGCATCTTCATATGTCGCTCTTGGCGTATTTTGTAATAATTATATTTGATCAGAACCTAGGAAACGATTGGGATTATTTAACTTGGATATGAAATGTTGTTTTGAAATGTAATCAGAAAAGTGTTTTAGTTTGTGATGATTTTATTTCATATTCAAGTGCTTTTGTTTTTATGGATACCGTTAACATTACTGTATTTGGTAACCAAAAGTTAATGCTATGGATGACTACAACATCTGTAGCACTTAGCATCAGGCCTCTAGATACTGGATTTTACAGCTTTGAACCTTTCCGACGCGGCCAAAGCAACGCCAATTCTCATTGGGATCGATTTTCCCCGTCAATCCAATGGTTTTCTTACAAGAACACGGTTCCATTGGTTCAAGAAGCCAATTTTATTGATAAATAGAAAAATGGCATGTCCTGCCTATTTACAATACCCTCAATATCCTTGGATGGCTTATTCGCAAAAATAGGAAATATATAGATATTACGTGTAGTAATGCCACATCGAATCATTATTCCAGGCATGCGGGATAGGAACTCCATCTACTGTAGCTAGCTTGAATGTTCCATCTCCAAGCTTCTGGTCAATCACATATGGTCCTTCCCAGTTTAGGCCAAGCACTCTTGTACCTGAGAAAATTCTTCTTAGGACAAGATCTCCTACTTTGAAGGTATGGTTACGAACCTTGGTGTTAAAGTTGCATGCCACTCTTTTTTGGTGAGCAGCGACCCTTAATTCGGCTTCTTCCCGCTTCTCATCGATTTGGTTGAGGGAATTGAGCAGCAGTTGTTCGCTCTCTCTCTGATAAAAGTGTCTTCTACGATGAGAGGGGACTTCCAGTTCCACTAGGATCATAGCTTAAGAACCATATGCCAAGGCGAGCGGTGAGTGCGCTGTAGAATATGCTAGTATATGATTTTTGTTTGATGATAATAAAAAAAATATTCGTTTAAATGTATTTGTTATTGTACTATTTTATTTTTCACATAATTAAATAAATATTTGATGAATAAAATAAATATCACAGAATTCATATTCAAATAAATATTTATTCAAACAAATATTTTATTACAAATTCAAATAGTGCAAATTTGAGCTCTCACTACATTTATACATTTTTCAATTACAATACAATTTCAATTACAACACAAATTTCACTTTACAATTTAGACCTCACTACATATTCACTCAACACTCGTATTTTTATCTTCAACTTTGTTCTAGCTTGAATTCAGCATCTGAGCTATCTGCAAAATAAACACTAATGTAGAAAAATTGAAAAAGAAATATTTTACAGTGTACAATAAAAGTGAGTTTTTGAAAATTTCATTTGCCTTAGTTATTTGGGTTGTTGGTCATCATTTTTCTTTTGAATTCATTTTACGCGAACAGCTTGTAACATGCACAGTGTATCACAGACATGTTCACAATTAAAAGCAACAACAACCAAAATAGTATATAAAATATTTGAATATATATATGTATGGATAATATCAACACAATTAAAAGCAGCAACAACCGAAATAGTGCAGACTCAAAAAGGATGGACTCGAAGTCTGAAAACAATACAAGAAAATGCGTTGCAATAACACAGACATGTTCACATATAGACCACAATGAAACAGAGACTGGAGTACACAAGTATTCAAATGGAAGCAGTCAAAATGTGAAGCAGACCACCATACATACATACATATAAACATACATACATACATATATATATATATATATGTACACACACACATATGTATACATATATATATATATATATATTTGCTCATGAACACAAATCAGGTTCACACAACAACTAGACTACTAACAAGCAACCATACTCAATCAAGACATGTTCAAAGAGATTCGAGTACACATGAACCATCGACCAGCTCATATGAGACCAGACACATATCAGTACAACATGGTAAAGTGAACCCAGATCAGAAGAAACAGTGAAGACCAGACCCCAAGTACAAAGCAGTGCAAGTCAATGCAGGTAGACAGTGCAACCAAGTTCAGGCATTCAGGTATGCAACCATACTAATGCAACAACAAGCATGAAGATATACAACAGAGAAGACTACAACATAATGATGTATACAAGTAGTCCAAAATTAACATAAGCACAAACCAGCATTACAAGCAGCAATTCGAACAATAACAGCGTGAAGCTGTTTTAAAGTAATTAACATTAGCAGTTCAAAATGAAAATTCAAGTTTATCACAAAAATTTAAAATGCCAAAGTCAAAGCCGATAACGTGAATAAAAGAAGTCATAGTTCTAGCAAGAATCGAACAAGGGTAACAAGTTCGAATTTAACAAGTCAATATTCAAAGTCCAGAGTATCACAAATTCAAATGACAGAAAAGAACGGAATCAAATCCAACCAAGTATGGAACGAACAAGTCAAAAATAAATAACATCGTTCGATTAAAAAATCATGGTCGAGCATAGCAACGTTACAAATTCAAAAAGAAATATACGAACGAAATTTTAGGGATTTTATCCCTATAAACTAATCCATATCATCATCGGCATATGGTATTCGAGTTAAAGGAAAAAAATACCAGAGCAATCCATTGAAGAAAATCACAAACGAATAACTTGAATCAAAATCGAGTTCGAAAGAAAATCAAGTCGAGCATAATCATAATCGATAAAAGAGAATTCACGTACCAGCTCAAAGCATTGATTCGAACTCGACTAATTGAAGCGACCGCATGTACTAAAGCTAGGGAACAATTGAAGAAGCAAACCAGAGTTGAAATCATTACGTCTATTGATTGATATTAAGGTGGCGACTTTGGTTTTGAGCAAAGCCCCAATTTTACGCAAGCCTTAGTTTCCAGTCCAGATTAATAAAGAAAACAAGGCGGCCATGATAAGAGAAGAGCTTCCAATTTTTATCTTCTAATTTTGGGCCGGTCATCTATTTTCTATTGGGCTTTATATGTAAGAAATATGGTTTTGTTTATTTATTTCCAGTTGTAATTTTTATTTTTTAAACTGTGTAACTTTCTAGTCGTGTGACTAGGTTACGAACTATGGTGGTGTAGTTCAATAATTCGCAACTCAATGGCTGAGTTGTGGCAGGGTTTTAAGCATAGAGTTAGGTTAGTCATTAGCGGGTGTCGCAAGTTTATGTGTGTAAGCATCTGACTACTTAATTTCTAGTAGAAACCTTGGGGGCAGCACGTAGGCTGGTTTTTGCCGAAGCTGGGTAAATCCGTGTTGTTATATTTCTGCTTTTATTATTCTGCTATTATCTCTGTTGCAATTATTATATATATTTCTGCATTAATTTTATTATTATTAGCATAACCCTATTCATCGCCCCTCTAGGGAGAAATCGATCCTACAAGTGGTATCAGAGCTAGGAACAAAAACCATTTTTTGTTTTAAAAATTTGTTTTTTCAAAAACCAATTTTTGTTTTCAAAATTTGATTTTTTAAATGGCTTCTTTTAATAATGCTTTTGTTGAGGGTCAGTCCATAGTTAGACCACCCATGTTCAATGGTGAATATTCTTATTGGAAAAATAGAATGAAAATTTTTCTGAAAACCATAGAAGCGTGGAATATTATTAAATTGGGATATAGGACACCAACAATAGTGGTAGATAATCAGTAAGTAGAAAATCTATGGACCAATGGATAGATCTTGAAAATAAACTGGAAAATGCTAATGCTAAAGCAATGAATTCTATTATATGTTCATTAGATCAAATTGAATTTAATCGTGTCTCACATTGTCTAACTGCGCAGAAAATTTAGCATATGCTTGAAGTGACTCGCGAAGGAACCTCCCAAGTCAAAGAATCTCGCCTTGCCATGATTAGTAGCGAATACGAGAACTTCACAATGGCCAAGGATGAAAATGTCAAAGAGATGCATAGACGACTTTCTAATCTCGTATACAAATCAAAAGCTCTAGGAAAACCGTACATAGGATTGGAAATAGTTCGAAAAATCCTTAGAGTCCTTCCATGAAATTTTGAAGAAAAAGTTACTACCATTCAAGAATCAAAGGATTTGAAACAAGTTAAAGTTGAAGAACTCATTGGAAATCTCACCACTTATGAGCTAGAAATGAAATTCAAGGAAGATCATAAAGGAGGTGATACTTGAAAGAAATCAATAGCTCTCAAAGGAACAACTAAAAGTGAAGATGATGATGATGATGGTGCAGCAAAACTGGCGCTGATAATAAAGAAATTCAAAAGGTGGAATCACAAGTATGGAAATCCAGCTCTAAATCAACAACTGAAAAGCATAATAGTCAAAGTTCTAGATAACTCAGAAGAGCAGGAGATCATCTGTCACAACTGCAATAAAACCAATCATATCAATCCAAATTGTCCTCATAATCGACTCAGCCAAGAAAGAAACCGAAAAGGAGAAGTTTTGCAGCTACATGGGATGAAACTGATGAAGCTGATAAAAGCACTGGAAGTGAGAGTGAAAAAGAAAATTTGTGTCTTCAAGGAGAAATAACTGACAGTGATGATGAGGAGCCAAGCAAAGGTATCAAAACTTACTCATTCGGAATTACTTATATATTTTCATGAAGTAAATGGCTGTTTTGAAAGACTTAGGGAGAAGTACGCTAAAATTGAATCACAAAGAGTTAGTTTGATAGAATTAAATAAATATCTTGATCAATTGGTTAAAAACTATCGAAATAAGAGCCCTAAGTGTGATAAGTGTCTAGCCTTAAAGAAGAAATAAAAAAATTAAAAATTAAAATTAAATCACTTGAAAATGAAATTCTGATTTTGAAAGAAAGTGAAAATACAAGGAGAGAAAATTCTATTAAAAGTGCACTTTGTTATGGAATGAAAATGAATCTCTCAAAACATAAGTCCAACAATTGTCTACAACTTTAGGAAAATTCTCTAAAGGAGAAAAATCACTAAATATGCTATTAGGGAAACAAACTGTTAATACTGTTAGACAAGGACTTAGGTATATTCAATCTAAAAGAGTGAGAAGTGAAACTAATCATGTTAACTCCAAGTGCATGATTTGTAGAGAAATTGGACACAATCAAAACAATTGCTGGTTTAGACCCAAATACACTAAAACCATACCAATTTGGGTTCCAAAAGGCACGAATATAAAATCCCTTAAAGTCAAACAAATCTGGGTACCGAAATGAACAAATATAGATTGTCTTGGGTCTACACAAACATATTTTTCAAAATTATTTGTGACTAACAATCATGGACCTATAAAAACAAATAGGTCACAAAAATGTAACGACCCCGAATTTTAATTAAAATTAATTTGATAATTTATTGAATATTTAAATTAAATTTGTGAAATAAAACGGTAAATAGATTGCGAGTTTCCCCGAGACGAATAAATTTGTGTTAAATTAATTAAATTTAAATATTGTATATATATGTGAATATATATATATATATGTATATGTATATGTGATATATGAGTCAATTTGAATTGGGTTTTGGGAATATAATGAATGAATGCAAATGTAAGAAAAATAAAATATAATAAAATGTATTCAAGTATGAAACCAGACAACAACAACACAAATGCAACTATGTACAAGCAAAAATGTAGATAGTGTTCAAACATGAAGACAAGTAAACAAAAGCTTGTAAAGGAAGACATCAAGATATATTCATATTGTACAGCCGAAGAGATAAGCATGAAGACATAAAGGACTAAAATAATAAATGCTTTCATCTGCCCAATACAACAAAGATGCAGCCACCAAAAACATATTGTCTCGGCCAGCAAAGATTAAAATATCCCTGCCAAACTATTGTACAAAGCAATATTTTATACCTGTAAACTTCTTTTTATATGTATCACCTTCTACCTAGATTCGTCCATTCAAACTAAGAAGAAAAAACTGAAGTGAACTACAACTTCACTTTAAACAAACAAGCTTCATCTCAGTTTTTCCCATCAAACTAAGTTAAAAATCTGAAGTAAATAAGACTTAAACCAAAACAAATGAAATCAAGGCAAACAAGGGAAATCAAGAGAAAAGAATCTTCAGCCTAGGAAAGCTTCAGCTTGCAAATGTTTCAAGTCTGGTTCAAAAGAACTCTGTTCTTTCTTCAAACAACTGTGAGTAACATTTTTCTTTAAAATTATAACTTAAGTTAAATATGGTTGAATGTGTTCTCTGTGATAATATGTATGGTTAACATACAAGTATAAACTGCTGCGAATAATTTAGTTGTAAATATATACATTGTTCACTGTCGTAAAGTTGAGGATCCCTGTTCTAGTTTTCAGGCTCAAACTTGGTTCAAAATTTATTTGATCTCGATTCAACCCATGTTCAGACTTAAGTCTTGAACAAATATGTTTGCTATACCATAAACTTTAGTTTTAAAAATTTGTTTAAGTGAACAAACTTGTGATATCACTGGAAATGCTCAAAACAACAGAACCATCTTCATATATGGTAATTTTCGAGTTTCTTAATTCACAATTTCATGAATATAAATTGAATACGCATACTTAAATGTGAATTTTAAAGAAAAGATTCAAATTTTTAGTGATCAAGATTTTGAGCAGTTTGTAGTTTCCTGTTATTGGCATTTCGAGATGCCGGGGTTGATCTAGGCGACTGGAAGGAGTGGATTTCTTTCTGGAGGTAGAGGAGTCTGCCGTGGGTTGAGGAAAAATGGTCAGAGGTTGATCAAAGCCTTGTGGAGGCGGCGGCGAAGGTTTAAAATTTTTAAACCTAGTTTGGTGAGGTTTGACATCCTCGTCTCGTTCTCCGCCTACGATGTGTCGAGTGCCACGCGACCTTGGGGTTTGGTGGAGGGAAGGGAGATGAGTTCGCGGCCGGAGTTGGGTAGCCGCTGGTGGTCGGAGCGTGGAGCAATCGGTGATGACAGGTTTTGGTTTGAGGTTGGGTTACTGGTTCCAGGTTGGCTCGTACGTTCGCATTTCGATTTCGAATTGATGATGGTGGGTGGTTGCTCGAGTAGGGATGTTTGGGCGATGGGTGGTTCAGGAAGATCATCGGAGATGATCGGCGAAGTTCATCGCCGCAGTACACGTGCACGTGCACGTTTCCTTGGCTCCGTTTTTTCTTTGGGAAGGCAAGATGTTTCACTTGGGTTTTGCTCGAGTTAATCGAGTGTGTTACTCGAAGTAAAGGTGGGAATGACTCGAAGCTGTTTTGTTCGATTCGAGTATGATGTTCCAGGCTTTTGTAAAAATATAGCCTGGCAGTTTTTTTTTGATTTCAAAATACAATATAAAATATGAAACAAACTTAAAACCCAGTTTAAATTAAGATTTTAAAACTAAATCCAATTTGAGATTTGAATCTTAGGTTTTGAAGTTAAACAAGGTTTATAACTTTAAATGATGTAAATAAATAAGAGTAAAGCATACTTTAATGATTTGAAATTTAAGAAGAAATTTAGTTAAAAATCCTTAAGTTTGAATTTAATGATTTGGATTCATTAAATTAATAAGTTACATTTAAAAACTTGAATTAATTTATTAAAAATTAATGGTTAATTAATGGGTCATTAAGGACTAATTAATTAAGTTAATTAATTAAGGAATTATAAATTAATGAAGATGATTAAGGAAAGATAATAAATTAAGGGCTAATAAATCAATGTGATTAATTAAGGATAATTAATTTAAGGTTAATTAATTAATTATTAATGATTAGTTAATAAATGATTCAAAGGATAATTAATTATATTGGTTTGTAATTAATTAACGATTAATTAACCCGGATTAGAAATTCATAAGTAATTAATTTGATTTGAATAAATCAGATAATTAACTGACATTACTTATGAATGTTTGGATTCTATTGGATGACTTGATTGTTTGATATACCTGATATACGATGCTTTGTGATATACCCTGATTTTGTTATGATCTGTAATTTACTTATCTGTGATGTATATATTGTTATGTGAATATGAAACCCTTGACCCGTTAAACGGCACTTGAATTTCGATGCGATAGGGAGTCGGATTCCAGTTGGTTATCCGAAACCCACATCGAATTATAATTGTGAATATTTGTGACCGATAAATTTATTTTATCTATGAATCTGTGAATTAAAGATAAGCGTTATAGTTATATCGCTTATCAAATATATCGTTGTATTTGAATCTGTGATGATATGATGATTGGTAATGTTGCACTACTGTGTAAAACTCCTGGACTACACCTTTACACACACAAATATGGATTTCACGTGGAAATCGGTTGTCACAGATAATTTAAATTTGATGTATTTGAAATTGAAATTTTAATTTCATTGATTTTGAAATTAGAAATTTGGGTTTAAAGTGAAAAGCTTTTGAAATAGAATTTCAAAAATAAAAGTTATTTTGAATAACTTAATCGAGTTTTGGAAATTTAAATAATTTGATTTAAATTTGAATTCAAGTTGGAAGTTGAATCCTATGATTTGAAACTAGAGATTGAAGATGATATAAATGTGTTTATCTGAATTTAAACCATTTAAAAGTATAATTTTGAGAATTTGAACTTAATCCAAGGATTTCAACTCGTATAAATGAATCAGATTTTCTGAAATGAAACTGTTTGTTTTTAAATAATAAAAGCTTTCATATAAGAAATGAAATTCCAATTTAATTAAAGGAATTTCAAGATTGAATTGAAAAATGGTTTTCCAAGTTAAGAATGAATTCTTTTTGAAAGCTATGAATTAAATCTGTTTATTTTTAACAGATTTAAAATGATGTTTTGTTTAAACCATTCGAAATGGGATTGTTTTGAAAGCTATAAGTTAAATCTTGATTTAAAGATTTAACGAGTTAATCAAATTGAAATGGAAATTGATTTGGAAAATTTGTGAATGAATCTTTTGTTTAAAAGATTAAAGTGTGGAAATTGTTTAAACCATTTAAGGTTGTTAAAATGAATCTTCTTGTTTAAAGATTTGAAATGGTAATTTGTTTAACCATTTAAAAGAAAAGTTCTGGGTTTAAGTTGTGACTTAATTGAAATCCCATATCCATATGTTTTTAAATATTACGCTCACTATTCGGTTTAGCCGGGAGAGAACCTTTGTGTCATATAACCCATTCCGAATATGTGATACGTCGTATATGGATAGCATTTGAAGACCGGTGTTGAAGACCGAATATTTTTGAAAACGGAAGGATTACCGTCGAGTTACTCTGCATCGGCTGATCCCCAATATAGAGGTTTTATCATCCTTAGTGACGGGAAGTCCGGACGTGATTGGAAATTATCCGGATTTGCAAGGGCTTCGTGAGAAGTGCCTTCGGTTCTGTTCGAACCCGGAACAGACTTGTATGGATTGTATGTCTGACATTACACTTTGAGATATAAAGCTGATTTCTTTCAAATACATTTCTGTTGGTGGCGGAGAATTTATTCTCTTAGCTTAACACCCTTCTCTGAGACGTACGAGCTCAGAGGTTATGTAGTTGAAGGTTATCAGCGATATACTCCCAATTTGGTAATGTGGCATGCTGAGTGTTGCTGTGTGATGATTAGTGTTTGATCATTTGTGATATGATCATTTGTTTGATCATTTATCTTTGTGATCATAGGTTGATCATCTGTTGACCCAAAGCGTGGCTTTTTGAAAAAGCGTAGCTTTGTGGACGAGACTTCGTCAGGGCCTCACAACCCGGAAATGGTCGAAACAGGAATGTTGCGGCAAGGTTATGAGGGTCGCGCCCTTTAGGGTATGTCATTTCCTTCTGGAAAGGGGTGGTATCATGGTATGGAGCCCAGATACTTACTCATGTGGATACACTTTATTATGTGTGATGTTGGTTTAGAGGCGCCTCGGATAAAGGTCCCAAAGGAACGGGGGGTGGCATATTCGTGAGTTACCTGTTACAGGGGTAACCCGGCCTTGTGTTTGCAGAGAGCAGTTTGTCTCTCGGGACGTCCAGCCAGAGGCGATCCCATGCGGCGGAAGGAAGTTCCTTAGCCTGACCATTTGTTGGAAAATCCAAAGAAACAATACGAACCCTGTACGGTTTTAGTTGTATTACCTGCTATGGAATATGGCGGTAACCTGCTATTGAACATAGTAGCTATAGTAGGCATACGATACTGGTCGTATGTTGGCTAAGATTAATATTATACTTTCGAAATGTTTTCTGCACTATGCACTAATAATAATATCAAGATGATTTGGCGTAGTAAGCATGTTTGACTATCATAAGAAGAAATCTCCTCCAATTCTGCGTTTGCATTGTGTGTGTGGCGGGAGGTCTTATGGTAGTTTCATTTTCAAAAAGCATTGCGGATTTCAATGTTTAAAACCTTTTGTTGTTGTTTAAAGATAAACTGTTTTTGTTGCTCACACCAGTCCCATGACTGATCCGGAGTTTATTGTTCCCTTCCTAAACTCTGGGTGCTCATAATTTTCCACACGGGCAGTCTAGAGTTGGGTTTTTCAGATAGTCAGGTTCAGTAGATTTTCTGGAGCTAGTTCAGTCTTTGGATCAGACTGCACTTGCTTATCTTTGTGCATCGTTATTGGGAGTTCGAGCTACTGCTGGAGTTCTCTCTTGAAGTCTATCTTAGAGTTATTTGTTCCGCTGCTGATGTTAGTTATCTATTTTTCTTTTTCGCTGCTATTTCTTGTATTATATCTCTGATGTATATTGATATTCATTGTATCACTCTGTTGTATCAGATATTATATATCAATGTATTATTCTTTTCTTCCGTTGTGTTATTTACTTAATTGTGTTATAGCTCCGGCGAATCGGATTTGAACGGTCGAATCTGCGGCATTCTAGTACAATGTGAAGTACGGATGTTGATTTTCGAGTGGGCAAAACCCGATCCGTCACATGTGGTATCAGAGCTAAGGTTGAACTTTAGCTCAGGAGTATAACACGTTAAGTAGCTCATTAGAGATAGAGTGAAGTAAACTCTAGAATGAGTATTCCTCAGATATCTGTCTATATGCCTCAGTAAATTCTCTTGCTATCCACTGATAGTGAGTATGAGTGTAAGAAGAGGATGAGATAGGGGACAGGGGAATACGACTATAAATGGTCGATACTCTGTAACAATAATGGAAACAATCTTTTCTCTATCAATCTCTTTTGTTCAACATCTTTTCTCAATTCTTCGATAGTTTCTGGTAGATCCAGGAAGAAATTTGATATATTAATATGGGACATAAACTCCGAAATGGCCAAAATTGTTTGTTTGGATGTATTGGTTGCTTTGATTGCTATGGTTGATAGGTATACTTTAGCTTCTAAACTAAAAATTTTGAAATTGTATCCATATATCTGTCTATTCTTTTGGGTCCCAGTATATTCTACGAATGGTTAGTTATCACTTCGAACTAACCTATGCAACCGCATATTTCGTAGATCTGGATAACCCGAGTATCGTGTGAAAGAATTCAACAGATTCGTTCTTGTGTGTATTATCGATATTCTGATTTGGTAAGCCAAATGCAGAACAGATGTTCAGTTGATGAAATATTCTTCGTCTATCTTTTGTCTCCTTGGCAAATTTCGAGGACGAAATTCTTTTAAGGGGGGAAGTCTGTAACGACCCCGAATTTTAATTAAAATTAATTTGATAATTTATTGAATATTTAAATTAAATTTGTGAAATAAAACGGTAAATAGATTGCGAGTTTCCCCGAGACGAATAAATTTGTGTTAAATCAATTAAATTTAAATATTGTATATATATATATGTGAATATATATATATATGTATATGTATATGTGATATATGAGTCAATTTGAATTGGGTTTTGGAAATATAATGAATGAATGCAAATGTAAGAAAAATAAAATATAATAAAATGTATTCAAGTATGAAACCAGACAACAACAACACAAATGCAACTATGTACAAGCAAAAATGTAGATAGTGTTCAAACATGAAGACAAGTAAACAAAAGCTTGTAAAGGAAGACATCAAGATATATTCATATTGTACAGCCGAAGAGATAAGCATGAAGACATAAAGGACTAAAATAATAAATGCTTTCATCTGCCCAATACAACAAAGCTGCAGCCACCAAAAACATATTGTCTCGGCCAGCAAAGATTAAAATATCCCTGCCAAACTATTGTACAAAGCAATATTTTATACCTGTAAACTTCTTTTTATATGTATCACCTTCTACCTAGATTCGTCCATTCAAACTAAGAAGAAAAAACTGAAGTGAACTACAACTTCACTTTAAACAAACAAGCTTCATCTCAGTTTTTCCCATCAAACTAAGTTAAAAATCTGAAGTAAATAAGACTTAAACCAAAACAAATTAAATCAAGGCAAACAAGGGAAATCAAGAGAAAAGAATCTTCAGCCTAGGAAAGCTTCAGCTTGCAAATGTTTCAAGTCTGGTTCAAAAGAACTCTGTTCTTTCTTCAAACAACTGTGAGTAACATTTTTCTTTAAAATTATAACTTAAGTTAAATATGGTTGAATGTGTTCTCTGTGATAATATGTATGGTTAACATACAAGTATAAACTGCTGCGAATAATTTAGTTGTAAATATATACATTGTTCACTGTCGTAAAGTTGAGGATCCCTGTTCTAGTTTTCAGGCTCAAACTTGGTTCAAAATTTATTTGATCTCGATTCAACCCATGTTCAGACTTAAGTCTTGAACAAATATGTTTGCTATACCATAAACTTTAGTTTTAAAATTTTGTTTAAGTGAACAAACTTGTGATATCACTGGAAATGCTCAAAACTACAGAACCATCTTCATATATGGTAATTTTCGAGTTTCTTAATTCACAATTTCATGAATATAAATTGAATACGCATACTTAAATGTGAATTTTAAAGCAAAGATTCAAATTTTTAGTGATCAAGATTTTGAGCAGTTTGTAGTTTCCTGTTATTGGCATTTCGAGATGCCGGGGTTGATCTAGGCAACTGGAAGGAGTGGATTTCTTTCTGGAGGTAGAGGAGTCTGCCGTGGGTTGAGGAAAAATGGTCGGAGGTTGATCAAAGCCTTGTGGAGGCGGCGGAGAAGGTTTAAAATTTTTAAACCTAGTTTGGTGAGGTTTGACATCCTCGTCTCGTTCTCCGCCTACGATGTGTCGAGTGCCACGCGACCTTGGGGTTTGGTGGAGGGAAGGGAGATGAGTTCGCGGCTGGAGTTGGGTAGCCGCTGGTGGTCGGAGCGTGGAGCAATCGGTGATGACAGGTTTTGGTTTGAGGTTGGGTTACTGGTTCCAGGTTGGCTCGTACGTTCGCATTTCGATTTCGAATCGATGATGGTGGGTGGTTGCTCGAGTAGGGATGTTTGGGCGATGGGTGGTTCAGGAAGATCATCGGAGATGATCGGCGAAGTTCATCGCCGCAGTACACGTGCACGTGCACGTTTCCTTGGCTCCGTTTTTTCTTTGGGAAGGCAAGATGTTTCACTTGGGTTTTGCTCGAGTTAATCGAGTGTGTTACTCGAAGTAAAGGTGGGAATGACTCGAAGCTGTTTTGTTCGATTCGAGTATGATGTTCCAGGCTTTTGTAAAAATATAGCCTGGCAGTTTTTTTTTTTGATTTCAAAATACAATATAAAATCTGAAACAAACTTAAAACCCAGTTTAAATTAAGATTTTAAAACTAAATCCAATTTGAGATTTGAATCTTAGGTTTTGAAGTTAAACAAGGTTTATAACTTTAAATGATGTAAATAAATAAGAGTAAAGCATACTTTAATGATTTGAAATTTAAGAAGAAATTTAGTTAAAAATCCTTAAGTTTGAATTTAATGATTTGGATTCATTAAATTAATAAGTTACATTTAAAAACTTGAATTAATTTATTAAAAATTAATGGTTAATTAATGGGTCATTAAGGATTAATTAATTAAGTTAATTAATTAAGGAATTATAAATTAATGAAGATGATTAAGGAAAGATAATAAATTAAGGGCTAATTAATCAATGTGATTAATTAAGGATAATTAATTTAAGGTTAATTAATTAATTATTAATGATTAGTTAATAAATGATTCAAAGGATAATTAATTATATTGGTTTGTATTAATTAACGATTAATTAACCCGGATTAGAAATTCATAAGTAATTAATTTGATTTGAATAAATCAGATAATTAACTGACATTACTTATGAATGTTTGGATTCTATTGGATGACTTGATTGTTTGATATACCTGATATACGATGCTTTGTGATATACCCTGATTTTGTTATGATCTGTAATTTACTTATCTGTGATGTATATATTGTTATGTGAATATGAAACCCTTGACCCGTAAAACGGCACTTGAATTTCGATGCGATAGGGAGTCGGATTCCAGTTGGTTATCCGAAACCCACATCGAATTATAATTGTGAATATTTGTGACCGATAAATTTATTTTATCTATGAATCTGTGAATTAAAGATAAGCGTTATAGTTATATCGCTTATCAAATATATCGTTGTATTTGAATCTGTGATGATATGATGATTGGTAATGTTGCACTACTGTGTAAAACCCCTGGACTACACCTTTACACACACAAATATGGATTTCACGTGGAAATCGGTTAAGTCACAGATAATTTAAATTTGATGTATTTGAAATTGAAATTTTAATTTCATTGATTTTGAAATTAGAAATTTGGGTTTAAAGTGAAAAGCTTTTGAAATAGAATTTCAAAAATAAAAGTTATTTTGAATAACTTAATCGAGTTTTGGAAATTTAAATAATTTGATTTAAATTTGAATTCAAGTCGGAAGTTGATTCCTATGATTTGAAACTAGAGATTGAAGATGATATAAATGTGTTTATCTGAATTTAAACCATTTAAAAGTATAATTTTGAGAATTTGAACTTAATCCAAGGATTTCAACTCGTATAAATGAATCAGATTTTCTGAAATGAAACTGTTTGTTTTTAAATAATAAAAGCTTTCATATAAGAAATGAAATTCCAATTTAATTAAAGGAATTTCAAGATTGAATTGAAAAATGGTTTTCCAAGTTAAGAATGAATTCTTTTTGAAAGCTATGAATTAAATCTGTTTATTTTTAACAGATTTAAAATGATGTTTTGTTTAAACCATTCGAAATGGGATTGTTTTGAAAGCTATAAGTTAAATCTTGATTTAAAGATTTAACGAGTTAATCAAATTGAAATGGAAATTGATTTGGAAAATCTGTGAATGAATCTTTTGTTTAAAAGATTAAAGTGTGGAAATTGTTTAAACCATTTAAGGTTGTTAAAATGAATCTTCTTGTTTAAAGATTTGAAATGGTAATTTGTTTAACCATTTAAAAGAAAAGTTCTGGGTTTAAGTTGTGACTTAATTGAAATCCCATATCCATATGTTTTTAAATATTACGCTCACTATTCGGTTTAGCCGGGAGAGGACCTTTGTGTCATATAACCCATTCCGAATATGTGATACGTCGTATATGGATAACATTTGAAGACCGGTGTTGAAGACCGGATATTTTTGAAAACAGAAGGATTATCGTCGAGTTACTCTGCATCGGCTGATCCCCGATATAGAGGTTTTATCATCCTTAGTGACGGGAAGTCCGGACGTGATTGGAAATTATCCGGATTTGCAAGGGCTTCGTGAGAAGTGCCTTCGGTTCTGTACGAACCCGGAACAGACTTGTATGGATTGTATGTCTGACATTACACTTTGAGATATAAAGCTGATTTCTTTCAAATACATTTCTGTTGGTGGTGGAGAATTTATTCTCTTAGCTTAACACCCTTCTCTGAGACGTACGAGCTCAGAGGTTATGTAGTTGAAGGTTATCAGCGATATACTCCCAATTTGGAAATGTGGCATGCTGAGTGTTGCTGTGTGATGATCAGTGTTTGATCATTTGTGATATGATCATATGTTTGATCATTTATCTTTGTGATCATAGGTTGATCATCTGTTGACCCAAAGCGTGGCTTTTTGAAAAAGCGTAGCTTTGTGGACGAGACTTCGTCAGGGCCTCACAACCCGGAAATGGTCGAAACAGGAATGTTGCGGCAAGGTTATGAGGGTCGCGCCCTTTAGGGTATGTCATTTCCTTCTGGAAAGGGGTGGTATCATGGTATGGATCCCAGATACTTACTCATGTGGATACACTTTATTATGTGTGATGTTGGTTTAGAGGCGCCTCGAATAAAGGTCCCAAAGGACCGGGGGGTGGCATATTCGTGAGTTACCTGTTACAGGGGTAACCCGGCCTTGTGTTTGTAGAGAGCAGTTTGTCTCTCGGGACGTCCAGCCAGAGGCGATCCCATGCGGCGGAAGGAAGTTCCTTAGCCTGACCATTTGTTGGAAAATCCAAAGAAACAATACGAACCCTATACGGTTTTAGTTGTATTACCAGCTATGGAATGTGGCGGTAACCTGCTATTGAACATAGTAGCTATAGTAGGCATACGATACTGGTCGTATGTTGGCTAAGATTAATATTATACTTTCGAAATGTTTTCTGCACTATGCACTAATAATAATATCAAGATGATTTGGCGTAGTAAGCATGTTTGACTATCATAAGAAGAAATCTCCTCCAATTCTGCGTTTGCATTGTGTGTGTGGCGGGAGGTCTTATGGTAGTTTCATTTTCCAAAAGCATTGCGGATTTCAATGTTTAAAACCTTTTGTTGTTGTTTAAAGATAAACTGTTTTTGTTGCTCACACCAGTCCCATGACTGATCCGGAGTTTATTGTTCCCTTCCTAAACTCTGGGTGCTCATAATTTTCCACACGGGCAGTCTAGAGTTGGGTTTTTCAGATAGTCAGGTTCAGTAGATTTTCTGGAGCTAGTTCAGTCTTTGGATCAGACTACACTTGCTTATCTTTGTGCATCGTTATTGGGAGTTCGAGCTACTGCTGGAGTTCTCTCTTGAAGTCTATCTTAGAGTTATTTGTTCCGCTGCTGATGTTAGTTATCTATTTTTATTTTCCGCTGCTATTTCTTGTATTATATCTCTGATGTATATTGATATTCATTGTATCACTCTGTTGTATCAGATATTATATATCAATGTATTATTCTTTTCTTCCGTTGTGTTATTTACTTAATTGTGTTATAGCTCCGGCGAATCGGATTTGAACGGTCGAATCTGCGGCATTCTAGTACAATGTGAAGTACGGATGTTGATTTTCGAGCGGGCAAAACCCGTTACGTTACAAAAAATCTTTCCTTGTGTAGGTGTGGTGGCAGGCTAAGGAACAACAAGAGTGATACCTGGATTCTGGCTGTTCCAGGCACGCGACGGACGATAAATCAATGTTCCTTAGCCTAGTAAAATGGTGGTAGAATCACAATGGGCAACAATGAAAAATTATCGGTAAAGGTAAAATAGGCAACGATACATTTACCTTGAAAGATATATTAAATGTTGAAAATCTGCACCATAATTTGATGTAAATCAACCGGTTATGCGATGAAGAAATGAAGGTTGATTTTGATTCTGTTTTATGCAAAAATGTTGACCAATCATCTTTTCATCCTTGAACTAGTTCATATAGATTTGTTTGGACTAACGATAATGCAATTTTAGGTGGTAAGAGATGCTTTTTTATGACTAGATACACATGGATATATTTGTTTATTTTACTGCTTCTAGATCTAACACTATGTTCACTAGTTGTTAATGTGCACGTTTTCAATCAAATCCTTAAGGAATCGCATTTTAAAAGCTGTAAAATGATTATAAGGTTTTTGTTGCAACTTCACAGTCTGGTGTATGATATCCAGTTTATGATAACTGTGATTTAAAGGGGTATTCAGATGTAGATTATATGCTAGTAGTCTAGTTGATAGAAAAATTACTAGTGGAATGTGTTTTATGTAGGGACATTCATAAGTTGCATCACATTTCAAAATAAAATATCTGCATAATTTTCATTTCAACTGATTTTCAATTGGCAGACATTTCTTACAAAACCCCTTTAAGAAAATAGTTTTGTCAAATTCATCTAAGTTTAGGCATTTTAGAAATTTGATAATTTTGAATTTGATCTTAAATGCCTATGTTAACTAATCTGACTCCCTACAGATTATCGAAAAGGAAAATAATGACTGAAAAAATGTGATGAGTGTTGATATTAATCTTACATTATAACTTGAGACGATATATTTAGTAAATTTCTTTAAAAATTTAAACAAAATTTATAATAACTTTGGATGGTAAAAAATTCCATGACCATCTCTATTCCTATCATATTTCTATAGCCATCACTCATCAAAAATCAATATAGCATGTCAAAATGTGGTATTTTTAACGGGAAATTATTCGTTTTTTAAAAATTAATTAGCAATAAAAACATCCAAAGTTTTCACTCTCATTTAAAAGTCCTCACGGTTATGCACGGGTGAATTACTTGGAATATTTGATTATGTGCTTTCATGCTCATTTAAAAGCCCTCACGGTTATGCATGTATGGAACACATATTAAAATTGATTATTAAATAGACGAGTTGATTCTAATCCTATTTAAAAGTCCACGCGGTTATGCGTGGTTAAAAGATACTTGAAATTTATTTTTATTTTTTTTAACCAAAAAATTAGGAATACTACTAATCTCATTTAAAAGTCCTAACGATTATGCATGGTTAGTAAGTATTCAAATTCCTGTCATAAATATACCACAAATAGATACAACTATATGGTTTTATATACCGACATCATTCCCATCACTCTAAATTGGAATATGCGCCTCATAGAGTAATTATGATTTTTGTTTGATTTTTTTATTGAAATTTAATATCTATACTCGATTAGGTATTAATGTTGTATTAATGTCTATCACTTTATCTCTATTTTTCAAACACTATTACTCTTTTGCTGATAACAAAAGGTGGAGATATAAGTTAAGATTTTGGCAAATAAAGTTCAAATATTTTATTTTTTAATTGCATATTCTCATCTAGGCTCATTTGCATGGTTTACTGTTTTTTATTTGCAAATTTCCTTTTATTTATTTTCATGGATATACGAAGGGGGGGCCTTGTTGTAGGGGGAGCATTCAAGTAGGGAGAGCTAATGGAATTCATCAAAATCAAATACATTTAATAGAGTCAAAATCTTAATATATGTTTGTTATCATCAAAAGGGGGAGATTGTAGAATATGCTAGTATATGATTTTTGTTTGATGATAATAAACATATATATATATATATATTCGTCTAAATGTATTTTTTATTGTACTATTTTATTTTTCCAATAATTAAATAAATATTTGATGAATAAAATAAATAACACAGAATTCATATTCAAATAAATATGTTATTCAAACAAATATTTTATTACAAACTCAAATTTGAGCTCTCACTACATTTATACATTTTTCAATTACAATACAATTTTAATTACAACACAAATTTCACTTTACAATTTACACCTCATTACATATTCACTCAACAATCGTATTTTTATCTTCAACTTTGTTCCAGTTTGAATTCAGCATATGAGCTATCTGCAAAATAAACATTGATGGAGTAAAATTAAAAAAGAAATATTTTGCAGTGTATAATAAAAGTGTGTTTACGAAAATATTATTTTCCTCAGTTATTTGGGTTGTTTGTCATCATTTTTCTTTTGAATTCATTTTACACGAACAACTTGTAACATGCACAGTGTATCACTGTACATGTCACAAGGCCGTGCACACCGATATACACTTGCATGTTAGAACTCCATGGACAAATGAGCAAAAGGTCAAACCCGAGCCAAAGTTGGATTCAACACAGGTGCAATACAAAAACAAAAATAGAATGGTCAAGTACAAGTTTCAATGACTAGAAAAAACTCCAACATACTTAAACCAGACCTCAAATATATATTTGAGAGGATACAAAAGCACAAGAATAGTACACATGAAGCTCATATGCAAACTTCAACAGGTACAACATAAACCAGTTTCAAGAGGCATGACCGAACCATGTTCACAAAATTCAAGTTATATGTACAATGGAACTCTAGTGCAAAGCACAATGCCAGAGAACCAAACAAATATGCAGTGATAAAGATTCCGGTTACAAAGAGATGTACAAATATGTACAACCAAATCTCAAATGCAAATATATCATGAAGCCAGAGAATCAGAAATCAACCAAAGCAATCACACACACACACATACATACATACATACATACATATATATATATATATATATGATGGATACTATCAACAAAATTAAAAGCAGCAGGAACCAAAATAGTGCACACTCAAAAAGGATGGACTCGAAGTCTGAAAACAATACAAGCAAATGCGCTGCAATAACACATATATGTTCACATGTAGACCACAATGAAATAGAAACTAGATTACACAAGTATTCAAATGGAAGCAGTCAAAATGTGAAGCAGACCACCATACATACATACATACATACATACATACATATACATACATACATACATACATACATACATACATACATACATACAGATATATATATATATATAGACACAAACACATATGTATACATATATATATGCTCATGAACACAAATCAGGTTCACACAACAACTAGACTACTAACAAGCAACCAGACTCAATCAAGACATGTTCAAAGAGATTCGAGTACACATGAACCATCGACCAGCTCATATGAGGCCAGACACATATCAGTACAACATGGTAAAGTAAACCCAGATCAGAAGCAACAGTGAAGATCAGACCCCAAGTACAAAGCACTGCAAGTCAATGCAAGTGGACATTGCAACCAAGTGCAGGCATTTAGGTATGCAACCAGACTAATGCAACAACAAGCATGAAGATATAAAACAGAGAAGACTGCAACATTATGATGTATACATGAAGTCCAAAATCAACATAAGCACAAACAAGCATTACAAGCACCAGTTCGAACAATAACAGTGTGAAGCAGTTTTAAAGTAATTAACAATAGCAGTTCAAAATGAAAAGTCAAGTTTATCACAAAAATTCAAAATGTTAAAGTCAAAGCCGATAACATGAATTGAAGAAGTCATAGTGGCAACAAGAATGGAACAAGGGTAACAAGTTCGAATTTATCAAGTCAAGATTCAAAGTCCAGAGTATCACAAATTCAAATGGCAGAAAAGAACGGAATCAAATCCAACCAAGTATGAAACGAACAAGTCAAAAATAAATACCATCGTTCGATTAAAAAATCACGGTCGAGCATAGCAACGTGACAAATTCAAAAAGAAATATACAAACAAAATTTTAGGGATTTTATCCCTATAAATTACCCCATATCATCATCGGCATATGGTATTCGAGTTAAAACAAAAAATACCAAAGCAATCCATTGAATAAAATCACAAACCAATAAATCGAATTGAAATCGAGTTCGAAAGCAAATCAAGTCGAGCATAATCATAATCGATAAAAGAGAATTCATGTACCAGCTCAAAGCATTGATTCGAACTCAACTAATTGAATTGACCGCATATACCCAAGCTAGGGATCAATTGAAGAAGCAAACCCGAATTGAAATCATCACGTTTATTGATTGATATTAATGTGGCGACTTCGATTTTGACCAAAGCTCCAATTTTATGCAATCCCTGGTTTCAACTCCAGATTGATAAAGAAAACAAGGCGGCACGATAATAAGAGAAGAGCTTCCAATTTTTATCTTTTAATTTTGGGTCGGTCATCTATTTTCTATTGGGCTTCATATTTAAGAAATAGGGTTTTGTTTATTTATTTTCAGTTGTAATTTTTCTTTTTTAAACTATGTAACTTTCTAGTCGTGTGACTAGGTTACGAACTACGGTGGTGTAGTTTGAGAATTCGCAACTCAGTGGCTGAGTTGTGGCAGGGTTTTGAGCATTAGTCGTAAGTGGGTGTCGTAAATTTACGTGTGTAAGCGTCTAACCACTTAATTTCTAGTAGAAACCTTGGGGCAGCATGTAGGCAGGGTTTTGCCGAAGCTGGTTAAATATGTGTTGTACTATTTCTGCTTTTATTATTCTGCTATTATCTGTGCTGCAATTATTATATATATTTTGCATTAATTTTTATTATTATTAGTATCACCCTATTCACTCCCTCCCCCCTCTAGGGTGAAATCGATCCTACATGCGTAGTCGTAGATTTGTGCATTGTCCTATAAGCCGATAGTGCGAGTGGAAGCTCTTCAACCTAGTTGCCTTTGACTCTAGTCAGCCGCTTCTTTATGGTGATTTGATGATTTTGTTCACTGCTTCCACTTTCCCATTCGCTTATAGGTGCGCTTCTGTAGAAAAGCTCTTCTCGATCAAGTAATGCTTGCAAAAGTCCTTAAACTCAGTCCCCTCAAACCGAGTCCCGTTGTCCGTGATATTTTTCTACGGTACTCCAAACCTGCAAATAATATTTTTCGCTAATAGTTAATTACTTTCTTAGTGGTAATCATGGAAAGCGGCTCCACTTCAGCCCATTTCGTAAAGTAATCAACTGCAACGATATCGTATTTGGCTCTTCCTTTTGCTATCGGTAGTACACCGATTATATCGATTCCCTAGATCGGAAATGGCCAGGGACTGACCATCTTCATAAGTTCTAAAGATGGGGCTCTTGGAATATTATTGAACCTCTGGCACCAATCGCACCGTCTGGTGTAGTCTCCTGCATCTCGGTTTATCGTTGGCCAAAAATATTGGTAGCGGAATGTCTTCTTTGCCATTGTCTGGCCCTTGGTGTGGTCACTACAACTGCCTTCGTGGATTTACATGAGGACCATCCTAGCTTCATCTTTGGTTAAACACCTAAGCAAGGGGGTGGAGAATACTCTCCTATATAGCACTCCTTCCTTTATTGTGAATCCTCTACTGGAACCATTCCCATCAGCTACGATTCTTCGGAACTAGCTAGCTTAGCTAAGGAATTGGCTTTCATATTCTTCTCTCTAGGAATATGAGGTATCGTGTGATTTTCGAAGTCATTGAGCAATTCCCAAGCTTTTGACAAGTAAGGGGGCAAGTTTCTCACCCATAGCTTGATACTCCGTTCTAAACTGGCTGATGACTAGTTGGAAGTCACTGTAAACATGAGAAAATTTTATTCCCAGGTCTTTCCCAATCTTTAGTCCTACTATCAATGCCTCATATTCCGCCTCGTTGTTTGTGGTAGGAAATTCCAACTTCAGCGCATAACAGATTGATCGTCCTTCGGGAGTTTCAACCACAACTCCGGCTCCTTAGTAGAATTCGTTCAATTCACCATGAATGAAAAATTCCCAATAGGATACTATGATTATTATGTCCTCCTCATCATCATCCCGAATAGCGAACTCAATGATGAAGTCAACCAGCGCCTGTCCGTTAACCGCTCTTCGGGGATGATATGTCATATCATGCTGGCTCAACTTGATTTTCCACTTTATAAGTCGTCCCGAAGTCTTGGGTCGGTATAGTACCTGCTTCAAGGGTTGATCCATCAACACCTTGATCGAGTGAGCCTGGAAACGTAGTCGTAGTTTCCTAGATGCTAGCCAGTAGTATGCCGTCTTTTCCAATTTCAGGTAGTTCGATCCAGCTCCAATGAATCGCTTGCTAATGTAGTAGATGGGTTATTGAATCCTAGCTCTCTCATGCACAAGTATTACGCTAAACGCATGGGCAGACATCGCCAGATAAATGAATAAATCCTCGTCATCCACTGGTTTAGACTTTATCAATGGTGTCTCCATATGTCACAGTAATTCTTTGAAAGCTGTCTAGCAGTCCTGATTTTATTCCAAGTTCTTCTTACCCTTCTTTAATGCATCAAGGAATGGTATACACTTACCCATCGCTCTGATGATGAATCGGTTCAATGCGACAATCTTTCCATTCAGGCTTTGTAATTCCTTCTTTATGGTTGAGGCTCTAAAATTTTGTAAGGCGTCAATCTGCTCTGGATTGGCTTCATTGCCCCTTGCATTCATAATGAAAGCAAGGAATTTCCCAGAAGAAACTCAAAATGAACACTTAAGTGGATTTAACTTCATTCAGTACTTTCGAAGGATCTCAAACATCTCTGAGAGATCATCGAGATGGTTTCTAGACACTCTGACTTCACTAGCATGTCATCCATATACATTTCCATCATTCGTCTGATCTGGTCCTTGAATATTGTATTCACCAGTCTTTGGTTAGTAGCTCTGACGTTCTTAAGACCGAATGACATTACACGATAGCAATATAGACCCAATTCTATAATGAAGTCGAAGTTCTCTCAATTTGGTTTGTGCATCATAATTTGATTATATCCCTGAGCAGGCATCCATAAATGAGAGAAGTTCATGCCTCGCTATTCCACCAATAAGCTAGTCGATCCAATGTAATGAAAAGCAATCCTTTGAGCACGCTTTGTTCAAGTTTGAGTAGTCAATGAAAGTTCACCACTTTCCATTTTCTTTTCGGACCAACATAGGGATTGACACCCACTTAGGATAGGTCGTGTTATGGATGAAGCCATTAGCCAATAGCTTATCCACTTCCTCCTTTAATGTAGAGGATCGCCGAACACAGGTTGCGTCTCTTCTACCCCACAAATGTGAACTTAGGATCGATGTTAAGTGTGTGACATGCTATCTTTGATGATATCCCGCACACTTTGAAATGCATCCAAGTGAACACATCTAGATTGGCATGAAGGAAGTTTATTAATTCCTTCCATATCTTGATTCCCAGTTACGATCCACCTTTTAGGAACCGACTTCCGTCATCCATGTCAACAGGTATAGCCACCGTAATCTCCATTGGTGATGCCCGTACTCACAATGAACTCTTCTTCCTAGGATCCATAGCCTTGTCGAAGTGACTATGCTCCCCGAGTTAGGGGCACTTCTGTAATTGCTATGCTTGCGGTTCCTGGATGTGGAGAATCTTCCCCACATTCTTTTCCTTTTCATGGCATTTAGATTCATGTAATTCAAAAACATAGCATTCCCTTGTATCACATTTGTCTCCTCTTACTACTCCTACCCCATTGTCAACTGAGAATTTCATCATGAGAAACCATGAAGCCAAAGCGATTCTAAAGTCGTCAAGGGTCGGTCAGCCCAAGAAAGCATTATAAGAAGAATATTCATCGACAATCACCAAGGTTTGCATAAGAAACACCCTCTGTTCTCCTTCTCCAAGTTCTTCAAATTGATCGTTCATCCTAAGACTGTTTAGTTTCACCTATAAATCCCTGAATCTTCACCTTACAAGCAGTCAAATCCTTCATGCTAATCTTCATTTGGTCGAATGTTTTCGAAATAGGATATTGACCAAACTTCCATTATCAACCAATGATCGATGCACAACTATTGGCCTGATCTCGATCATTATTACCATTGGGTCGAGGATCAATGCTTCTACGCCTTCGATGTCCCAATTCATGAAAACACTATCATTCGTAATCATCCTTTGTTGCTTGGCAGAGCTCCGTCTTCGACAGCGTATCAACTCTCCTGTGTGTATGCTTTAAAGAACTAGCATATCGTTCCATCTCGCCCCAACTCTTCTGCGCCGGGTGAGGTCCTCATGTAATGGTGTTTATGACCAGTCTTCCACCTATTCACTTGGGCCCTTCTCCACTGGGTCCAGGCTAATTTCTTTGAGGATTCTACATATGGGGTCCAACAGGTTATATGGTGTTTTGTGATTTCTTCACATACTGGTAGAGCCTATTATTTATTGTTAATTCTTCAATTAAATCCTTCAGATGTCGACATTCACTTATGTTATGCCCATGAGTTTAATGGAAGCGATAATACTTCCCCGACCTCTTCTGCATTAGGTCGCTTCCCTCTTGGGTGGTTTGTTATATTGCTCAGTTCCCTGAGTGGCAAGAAAGATGTTTTCCAAACTGTCAGTCAATGCCATACAATCCTCAGGTCTTAGATTCCTTGGATGCTTCTAGTCCCCATCACACCTACCGGCAGTTCGATTCTTCTTTTTCTAATTTACAGAATTCCCATCATTTCTTGTAGTAGTTCCAAAACCATTTCCATCATGTTTGACCACGACGTTTCTCTGAATTACCTCTTTCGACTGCTTATCGGCAGGCTTGCCTTCAACTATATTTTCTTCTTCAAATCCTAGAAACTGATTTTCATTTCGATGGAATTCCTCCATGGTAGTTGGTGGCTTCATTTTTATCCACCTACGAAATCCGTGTCAGGGTGAATTCCCCAGAGAAGTGCCATGAATACAAGATCATCCTTCATATTGCTAACTTCTATAATGGCAATTTTAAATCAGATCAAGAAGGCTTTCAGTGACTCCTTCGGTCCTTGTGACAAACTAGACAATGACATAATGTCCTTTGATCGTGATGTATAGAGCTTGAACTGCTCCAGAAACTTCTTTGCCAACTCGTAAAATGTCGACATGGATTTAGGCGCAAGTCTGGTAAACTACATCAAAGGGACTCCTTCCAAGAAGATAGGGAAACACCTACAACGAACAACATCCGTAGCTCTAGCTCTATCCATATGCCATTTATATATGAGTAAGGGTTGTCTAGGATCAGTAGTTCCATTGTAGGATGGCATTATTGGCAAGGTGAACTTCTGCGGATATTATTCTCTCAGAACATTTTCAGTAATGGATTTTTGCTTGGTGTGGAACTTCAGTCCTCATTTTTCCTGCCTATGCTTTCCTTCACCAACCGTTTGACCACGTCGGTGATGTACAGCTCGTTGGCACGGTAATCTACGGGTAGATTATTAGGGGCTGCACCAAGTGTTTGGCTCTGCAAACGATCTCGGTTTGCAGGCTAAAATCCAGGTTCTTCATTTTTCGAGAGAACCACTCCTACATAGTTTTATTGGCACCAAGTTGGTCTTGCCATGGTAGTTTGAACTCCCATTCTAGCATTTTTCTCATTAACATCAATATTAACCCATCATCATCCAGTTGCATGTCATTATGATAGTTAGAAACCCATAATGCATCTCCCTCTTGAGCATTATCAAGTGGGATATTTGGGTTGGTACTGAGTTATCCAAGTTGTTTTCTTATGGGGAGAGCTTTTGCTTCCCTTTGCAAGTCCTTCTACAACTTCGGTGACTCCAACCTTTTGCTTTTCCTTTCCATCTCTCCTATTAAGGCCACAAACTAAAGTGTTCTTTAATGCCCCACTGTTATACATATTTTGAAAAGAACATTACAAGTAGTGTAATCTGCTAACTAAAGAACATGGCTTGTTAAGGGCGATCGAATGTGAATATATCTTTATACTGACTCTGACACGTCATTTGTACATTTTTCTTAATGTCTGAACTAAAATTTGACGTATGCAGTATTAATACAAAGTAATAAACACACCGATTTAAAAATATTCAAAACAGTATAAAATACAAAAACATATGTTAGAGTTACACAAATCACAGTGGAAGAATAAAACTCATAACTTATACAATTTGAGTTTACAAAATGGAACACTAAACTCACATAATATACAATTTGTACAATTCGCTAACTTAATTATACATCCCATATATGCAAAGCCCAAATGACTAAAATGAGATAAACTAAAAGTCCAAAGGTATATCTCCCAACTAGCCCAATCATCCAATGGTCAACCTATACCCTAGAAAGTCTCAACCTGACCCGAGCATCGAATAACACTCGGGTCAGACTATCTCTAAATATCAAAAGGTGAGATACTGATAACAAGAATATATGACTTAACCATATCAAAATAATTCATATCCAGTAGGTATGTTCAAACAATATATATGCATGTTAATAAAATAAGTCATATCGAATAAACATGCCCAAGCTATATATATATATATATATATATATATATATATATATATATATATATATATATATGCCAATTCAACTTAACAATAATAAGGCATAACAAACAAATTCACCATTTCATAAATTCATCTCAAGTCATAATAGACTATCATCTACAATATGGTGATAGCAACAAAAATTCTTCAGAGCCCAAAATGATATTAAAATATCCAACTATGAAAATCTCTGAAGAAAAATTTCACTACTGAAATAAAATGTTAGTGTGACATAGTACAACATAAAAGTCTATCCAGAACAATATAGACTTGCGTACTGATATAGGAGCTACCTAGAAAAATTTAGAATTATCTATCCAGAACAATAAAGATATTATCTTCTATATAATCTCTGTCCAAAAAAATATAGATAATGTCAGGACTGCCTAATAACTAAGGAGTTGTAGTCAATCCATAACAATATAGACCACGGTGCATGTAAATATCTATCCAGAACAATATAGATAATACATCATAACAAAGCTACCTAGAACAATATAGATTTTCCTACCAAATTATAAAATATTTCGACTCACAGGTCGATGAAAAACGAGTCATCTTCTCTCGGGGATCTAACGGCCTAAAAACAAATCCAAACACCCTGAGATAATACAGCTCTATGTGTTTATTACTGTCACTCAAGTAATCACAAAAATTTAACTAATTGTCTCATACCAGCTAGTAAATTCAAGTATTTACTAAAAGCTAGTAATTTTCACTACAAACTCTATTCAATAAATTATAGAGATAAACAAAAGAATTGTCTGAAATGCCCATACCAATCCGATAGTTCAATTATTTATTTAAATTCTTTATTTCATAGAAAAGCACGAAATTCACTAAACTACAAGTGAAAATATTAATTGCTTAAAAAAAACTATACCAAAAGTTGTCAAATAAATATAAAATAGTGTTTAATTAGTCAATGGCTAAACATAATATAAGCCAAATAGGATATATAGTTTGAAAGCAAATAATTCAAATTTACCATATAAGAATTATTTTCGAAATTATTTTACAGATATTTACTTTCAAACTTGTTAATTAAATCCATAACTCATTTATTAATCAACTATAATTGCACAATTAAAATGAGTAGAGCATTCATCTAAAACAAGCATCAAAGTGATTTAATTAACCAAGTGTTCAAGATTCTATTTAGAAAACCAAGTTTGTTGTATATCACCATCTTAATTATAACTTATAAGAGCTTATAACCAAGTTATAATGTGTAACAAATCATACTTTAGAGTTTTAGAAATATGCAGTTTTGATCCTTTAAATCTCAAATCTTGGAATACTCAAAACACAAAATTTGTAGATAAAAGTTTAAGCTTTCAAATAAAAAAAGATCATCGAATTTGGACTTACGATTCAAAAGATATGGCGATTTGATTTTCAGGTTTTAAAAATATCAAACTCAGAAAATTGATATTCACATGGCTGAGGCATTCAGTTGCCATTTTTACAATCTAAACCTCAAAATTTTCAAAAACATACAACATGAAAGTTGTTCCTTAATGTCTTAGCTTTCTACCAGAATAAAGATTGTATAATTTGTATTAATGAATAAAAGGTTATGGCCATTTGACTATCAGGTATCAACTTGGAAATTTGATATGGCTGTGCTATAACATCAGTTTCAAACTCAATTTTGACCCTTTTAAAGTAGTATTTTGAAAAATTCTCAAAAGCGAACTTGTATCTTATTAAAAGATGTTTCTACCACAAAAGGATTGAGCCAATTCAGATCATTTTACACTAAGATATCATTGTTTAACTACAGTAATTTCTACAAATAATCTTGATCTCAGATTTTCTTTGATTGCTTAATGTTTTAAGTGGATGTTTGTTTGATTCTAAAGTGATATTATCTCAGTTTTCCCACAGTTAAAATGATGAACGAAAAACTGGAATGAAGTTGCAAATGTATATAGGAGATGAAGTGTTACAGGGTGATGATTTATGTTGTACAAGTGTTTTTATTTTGTACAAAAATTAAGCAGGGATATTTCTTTGCTTTGGGGCTGACGGATACATGCATTAATTAGTTTGTACCATATCTCATTTATAAAATCTTCTTCATTTCGGCTGTACAAAACATATGAGATATTATTGACTTCCTATGCAAGCTTTTATACATGTAATTTTATTTTCTTTTGCTTTCTTGTTTCATATTTTTCATATGTATTTGTTTTGTTTCTTTCTTTTGCTTATTTTATCACTTTATAATATAAGTGAGATTCTATTTTATTTTCTTTTTCTTTTATTATATTTTGAATGCATTTCTATATTTAATATGTTGTTATAATTTATCCAATGTATTTATTTTATACTTTTATATCATGTATATTTTCATTTTTAAACCATTTATTTACGATTTAAATTCAAATCAAATATATATATAATTTCAAATTTACTCATATATGCCCATATACATATATATTCACATATATACATATATATACAATATTTTAAATTTAAATGATTTATACAAAATTTATTTTAATTTGGGGAAACTCGCATCACTTTATCAATTAATTTCGCAAATTTTATTCAAAGATTTATTTAATTATCAATTTAAATTTAATTAAAATCCGGTGTCGTTACAACCTTCCCCCCTTAAAAGAATTTCGTCCTCAAAATTGCATAGTTCGTTTTATGAATTATCCACACACACAGAATAGACCAATGACAACTCAAACCATACCAATAAACATATAGAATCTTACGGTTAATCCAAAATACACTTTATATATTAAGCGTTACTAAGGGCATTCATACAGATGTTATAGTCATTCATCCAACCATACATATACATACATATATCATTCACGACATTTTGAGTCAAAATACATATATAAAGCATACACTACCCAAAAGGAAACATCCTAATCATCTACAGATCCTCATTATCAGAGCTTTCCCTTTCAGGCCCTGACAATTCCCTGATCTCCGCCTCACTGTCTGATTCTGAAACTTCCACTGGATCAGGTACTACAGGGATAAAGCCTCCACCATCTAGTCCTCAATGGCATTATTTAGATCCTAAATAATTGCTTCATCATCTTCTGATTCTACATAATACTCCTCAACTTCAAATTCTTCTTCGTCCTCAAACTCTTCCTCGTCCTCTTCGAGTCCTTCCTCGTCCTCGAACTCTTCTTCATCGTCGAATACTTCCTCAGGTTCTTCTTTAGTTTCCTCCTTGGGCACCTAATCTTCCTGAGGTTGTGGCTGCACAATAGGCTCCACTGGCACCTCCTCATCCATAGATGGCTCACCCAGGTCCTCCTGAATCCTCCTAGCCGGATCATAATCACCAACTCTTCTGGCCTTTGAGGTTGCTCCGCCTCGGCTGATGCTATGGGTTCTCTACAATCGGAATCAAAATCCAAAGATATAATAGATGAAAGATGATTCATCAAATCAAACTGAATATCTATTCTACATTTGGCTTACAAAATCAGAATATCAACAATAGGTACAAGAAAGAATCTGTTAAGTTTTTCACACTATACTCGGGTCATCCAGATCTATGAAATATGGAGTGATATCGATTAGTTTGAAGGGATAACTAACCATTCGTAGTATATATTCGGAATCCCAAAGAAATAGATATATAGATATAATCTCAAAACGTTTAGTTTAAAAACTAAAGTATACTTATTAACCATAGTAATCAAAACAATCAATTCATCTAAACAAACAATTCCGACTTATTTGGAGTTTATGTCCCATATAAATATATCGAATTTCTTCTTGGATCTACCGGGAACCATCGAAGAATTAAGGAAAGATGACGAACAAAAGAGACTGATAGAGAAAAATTTGTTTCCACTGTTGTAGGGTATTGATCATTTATAGTCATACTCACTATCAGTGGATAGTAAGAGAATTTACTGAGGCATACGGACAGATATCTTAGAGATACTCATTCTAGGGTATACTTCACCCTATCTTTAATGAGCTACTTAATGTGTTATACTCCATAGCTAAATTTTAACCTTCAGCTCTGATACCAAATCATATACAACTTCGAAAATCGGCACTCGTACTTCACTTGTACTCAAAATGCCGAAGATTCAAACGCCGAATCTGGTTCACCGGAGCTTATAACACCATTAAGTATAACAACACAGCGGAATAAAGAAATGGATCATATCATATACAAATCCAATGAATACAATATCCAGAATGATATACAACAATGATATCAATATGATACAACAATATCAGAGATAAATAATGATACAGCGAAAATAACAGAAGTGATAACTCCAAATGACCCTCAAAAGAAATGAGTCCAACAACTCCAACATCAGGTCGAACCACTATCACGATGCACAAAGATAAGCAAGTGCAGTCACGAGTGAACTCATAGAACTGAACTAGCTCCAGATAATCTACTAAACTTGACTATCTGAAAAACCCAACTCTAGACTGCCCGTGTGGAAAATTGTGGGCACCTAGAGTTTAGGAAGGGAACAATAAACTCCGAGTCAGTCATGAACTGGTGTGAGTAAAAAAAACAGTTTATCTTTAAAACAAACAACAGTAGAATTTTAAACATTGAAATCCGCAATGCTCTTTGAAAATGAAACTACCATAAGACCTCCCGCCACACACACAATGCAAACGCATAATTGGAGGAGATTTCTTCTTATGATAGTCAAACATGCTTACTACGCAAAAGAAAAACTCTTTTGATATTATTACTAGTGCATAGTGTAGGAAACATTTCGAAAATATAATATTAATCTTAGCCAGCATGCAACCATTATTGTATGCTTACTATAGCTACTATGTTCAATAGCAGGTTACCACCACATTCCATAGCAGGTTATACAACTAAAACCGTACAAGGTTCATATTGTTTCTTTGGATTTCCAACAAATGGTCAGGATAAGGAACTTCCTATTGCCACATGGGTACGCCTCTGGCAGGACGTCCCGAGAACTAACTAGCTCTCTGCCAACACAAGGCCGGGTTACCTCTTACACTAGGTAACTACTACACGAATATGCCACCCCCCGGTCCTTTGGGACCTTTCTCCGAGCGCTCGATAACCAACGACATCACATAGTAATAAATATAGTGTGTCCACATGAGTAAGTATCTGGGCTCCATACCATGATACCACCCTTTTCCAGAAGGAAATAACATACCCTAAAGGGCGCAACCCTCATAACGTTGCCGCATCATTCCTATTTCGACCATTTTCGGTTTGTGAGGTTCGATGAGGTTTCGTCCACAAAGCTACGCTTTTTCACAAAGCCATGCTTTGATCACAAATGATCAATAAATGATCAACACACAACAGCACTCAACATGCCACACTACCAAATTGGGAGTATACCACTGATAACCTTTAACTACATAACCTTTGAGCTCGTACATCTCAGAGAAGGGTGTTAAGCTAAGAGAATAAATTCTCCGCCACCAATAGAAATGTATTTGAAAGAAATCAACTTTATATCTCAAGTGTAATGTCAGACATACAACCATACAAGTCTGTTCCGGGTTAGAACAGAACCGAAGGCACTTCCAAAGTAGCCCTTGCAATCCGGGTATTCACAATCCCGATTGGATTTCCCATCACTTAGGAAATCTCTATACCGGCGCGACTCAGTGTAGAGACAATCGATAGGTTATCCTATCGTTCTCGCAAATACCTGGTCTTCAACACCGGTCTTCAAATGCAATCCATATACGACGTATCATTATTCGGCATGGGTTATATGACACAAAGGTCCTCTCCCGGCTAAACCGAATAATGAGCGTAACATTTAAAAACATATGGATAATGGATTTCAATTAAGTCACAACTTATTACCCAAAAATTTTCTTCAAATGGTTTAAACAAATTACCATTTTTAAATCTTTTTAAACAAAAAGATTCAATTCACAAAGTTCACCCAGTTTCACAAAGGTACATTCATAGATTTTCCAAATCAATTTTCCATTTCAATTGGATCAACTCATTAAATCTTTAAATCAAATATTTAACTTATAGCTTTCAAAACAATTCCAAAGATTCGTACGTAATTTGGAAAACCATTTTCAATTCAAACTGGAAATTCCTATAATTCAAATTGGAAATCCATTTCTTATATGAGAGCTTTTATCAGGTGAAAACAATAATTAGTTTCCCAAATCATTGAATTCAATTTCAAATATTGAATTCAAATTTAAATCAAATTATTAAATATCAAGTTTTATTAAGTTATTTAAAATAACTTTTACATTTGAAACTCATTTGCAAAGTCCTCAATTCCAATTTCCAAAACTATTTGGATTCAAGAATTCAATCTTTAAAATTGTCAAAAATATGCGACTTAACTGATTTCCACGTGAAGTCCATATTTGTGTATGTATGGTGTAGTCCAGGGGTTTCACACAGTAGTGCAACATCAATAAATCATCATAGATCAGAGTACAGAAGTATAGTTGATAAGCAGTATAAACTATAACGCTTATCGTTCATTTACAGATCACAGATCACAGATATATAAGTAACAGATAATAATTTACATTCATCCCAGATAAATGAACTACAGTACATATTACACACAACTCAGAATATATCACAAAGCATCTCAGATCAGAATATCAAACAATTCAATAATTTAGTCAAGTCCAAACATTCACAAGTAAATTTATTTATCAACTGATTAATTTAAATCAGATGTATCAATTATTAATCCGGGTTAATTATCATAAGTTAATTACAAATTATTTGAAATAAATCTTTCAAATTTATTAGTTAACCCTTAATTATTAACTAATCATTCTTAATTAATGAATCAATTAATCTTTGATTATCAAATTAATCTTAATTAATCACCATTATTAATTAATCATTTAATTTATTAACAATAATTTACTCAAATTTCAAATCATCATTCAATTAATTACCTTCAGTAATTATCTATTAATTACTTACTTCTCTAAGTAATTATATTTTCCCAAATTATCAAGTGATTATTCTGAATTAATTAACTTAAGTAACTAACTTGAACAAATTCAATTAAATCAATTAATTACACTAAAAAATTAATTCCATAATTATTGTCATTAATTAATTATACTTAATAGTTCCACAATGGATTATTATTAAATTAATCAATCTAAATTTATTGTTAAAATTTATCACATTAATTAATTGTTCAAATAATCTTAGTTAATGATCTCATTAACTATTAAATTTCTTTAATCACCTTTTTAAAGAAAATTTATTATATTAATCATCTTTTGATTATAAATTAATTAACCATTAGGAACTCATTCATAAATGAATTCTTTAAATCATAAATCTTCATTACTTAAAGTAACACATTCATTTTTATGATTTAATGATTATTTACCATATATTGAAAACATTGTTTCAAATTTCCTTTTTTTTAAAATTTCAATTCAAATTCAAAATTGAAATAAATTCTTGTTTATCTTCAAATAAGTTTAAAACAAAATTAAGTTATAAAACTTAATTAAATCTCAAAATTTTAAAATCTGATTTAATATTAGTTCCAGGTTTAAATTTTAACTTGTTTAAATTTTTCCCATTTACAAATTTCAGATTTCTTTTAAATTCAAATTCCTTCAAACATTTAGTTGTTTTGGAGTTATTTAAACAATTTGAATTTTTTAACTTATTTATGTTCAAACTAAATTTCAATTCAACCTTGAATCATATTTATACTTTGATTTACCACTTAGTTTAAAAAAAACCTTAATTTAAAATTTAAATTTAGTTTAAAAATCCAAAATAGAAACACTTTCAAGTTGAAGAGCCTGGAACAAAGCTTGACCCGAGACACCCTGTTCTCTGCTTCGAGTAAATTACTCGAATTACTCGAGTACGACACGAGGAAAACTCTCGTTCTTCCCAGGCAAATACCCAGGCTGACACCCCAAGGTTCGTGCATGTGCACATCGCCGCTGGCCATCTTCCGGCACCGCCACTACGTCGAGCAAGTCGACGATCATCCCTAGATCGATTCGTGACCACCCAAACTTCCCCATCATCTCGAATTCGAAATCGAGTTCGAGCTCGAACCTGGAAGCATGAACTGGAACCACTACCAATCCCTGTCAACACCTCATTCTCGGTGCTCCGACCACGAGAATACGTGAAACTCCGGCCTCGACTTCATCAACGACCCAGCCACCATTACCCAAAAGCGCAAGCGACTCGATCGCTTGACAATGACGAACAAATCAAATCTTTCAACCTCAACAAAACTTGGGCTATGAACTTCAACCTCACGCCGCCGTCGCCGCAGTCATTATTACCACCTCCGACCATTTTTCTCTGACACCCAGTAAACTCCTTCACCTCCACGAACAACCCCGACATCCACAAATCACTTGATCGCCAAAAATTGGTAAAAATCCATTTTTTCAACAAAAAAAAACTGCTCCTAAAACACGCATCTAAAAATCCTAAAATACATCTTAAAAATCATAACTTTCAATAAGAACTCAAGTTATATCCTTGAATCAATGACTCGTGAAGTTCGAAATTTCCAAAGATGAAAGTTCTTACTGTAAAAATTTGATTTTTCATTCTATATGTATTTTTATCTCATGAAACTATTTTTAGATTGTAGCTCATACTTAAACACCACTGTTTTGTTTTGAAACCAAAGTCTAATATGGATTATAAAACAAGAAATTGAATTTTCTTGTTGGGTTGATACTCTGTAAAATAAACAGAGAAGAAGATGCACTGGCATATGTATATACAAACAAAATAATGGCATATACATTCAAGTTTGAACAACTATATGTTACTCACCTTAAACATCTTGATTTCCAGAAGTTTCAAGTTGAAAGTTGTAGACTTCTAAGTTGAAATTGAAATCTTTTTAAACTTTGCAAAGTTGAAAACCTGGGTTGAAGTTGTTAGCAGGAAGCCTTCTTCTTGATCTCAGATTTTCTTTGATTGCTTAATGTTTTAAGTGGATGTTTGTTTCATTATAAAGTGATATTATCTCAGTTTTCCCACAGTTAAAATGGTGAACGAAAAACTGGAATGAAGTTGCTAATGTATATAGGAGATGAAGTGTTACAGGGTGATGATTTATGTTGTACAAGTGTTTGTAGTTTGTACAAAAATTGAGCAAGGATATTTCTTTGCTTTGGGGCTGATGGATACATGCATTAATTAGTTTGTACCATATCTCATTTATAAAATCTTCTTCATTTCGGCTGTATTAAACATATGAGATATTATTGAATTCCTATGCAAGCCTTTATACATGTATTTTTATTTTCTTTTGCTTTCTTGTTTCATATTTTTCATATGTATTTGTTTTGTTTCTTTCTTTTGTGATGCAGCGCACCATTATAGCAATATAGCGAGATATGACTTAGGTCGCTTTTGTCATAGGTCGTTCCTGAAAATTATTCCTACCAGCGACCTAACGAGTTATGATGTGGAGGATGATGCAGCGCGCTGTGCTAGATCGCGTACCTTAGGTCGTTCAGATGCTTCAATTACTTTAGGTCGCTCCGACCTTTCAAGCTACGAACTTGCCGAGTTACGACCTAAGATAGGTCGCTCAACTACTGATGTCGTGTTCTCACTTGTGCCACCTGACTATAAGTCGCGACCACCTTAGGTCGTAGGCCGTATGCCGCATTGCCTTATGTTGCATTAATCCTTAAGTCGCTTGAAGTAGTTAGGTCGCACAAGATCTCATGTCGCGGAAGCTTATGTCCTTAAGTCGTTATTTTGTACTGTGTTCTTATGTCGTGTGAAGAGTTGTAATGTTGTATATGTAAGTCATTTACTGTTATGTCGTAGGTCGTGAATGTTCCATTTACTTTATATTGTATAGCTCGTGTGTTGTACTGGATAAGTCGCCAAGGTGTTAGGTCGTTAACGACCTATGTTAAGTCGTAGGTCGCAAGTACCTGAGTTAGGTCGGTGAAACCGTGTGTGTGTTGAGTTGTAAGCCTATAAATAGGCGGGTTGTGTCATTTGTAATAGTTAGTTGATTTTGAATAAAACTTTGTTTGAGATCTTTGTGCCTCTTCTTAAATTGGTAGTTGAGTGTATCTCCTATCTCCACCTTCGGCATTCGAGTGCGCTCGAATCAACGATTGTTGAAGCCAATTCACGGTACCAAGTGCGGTTGATCAACGTTCGAAGAATTGCAGATCTTCTTTCACGGCATCGTGCGCGATCAACGTGACGAAGATAGCTAGATTTCTGGTATCTTTGAGATCAACGGAATTGGGCGTTTGGTATTTTCAATCCACCGATTGCTACTTTCATCGTTGTATTCATTTTCCGTATTTGCAACTGCGTCATTTGGTATCAGAGCCAAACTTAGCCAATCATAGCTAAGCCGAGCCTTTGGAGCCAATTCTTATTGAAGAATTCAAGCCGTGCATTGTCTGTTCATTTATAATTCAAGGCCGAGAGTTGAAGTTTGTGAAGATTTGACAATGCCACCGAGAAGAGCTAATCGCCATCAGAATGTTGAAGCGTTGTATAGAAGAGAAGAAGCCGAGCAAATGGAACAACGCATCAATGAAAAGTTTGACGAAGGCATTGGGAAGTTAGAGAAACTGATGAATGACATGAATCAAAGTCAAAGGAGAAGGTCGCCAATCTCGAACCATGGAGGAAACAGAGTTTCGCCATCGGTTACGGAAGCGAGGAGGGTGTCGCTGCAATCTTACCGAGAAAGAAGAGAATCTTCAGTTTCATTGAGGAGTGAACATCATGAGTATAGAGATGAAGAGAGAAGAACTCCACGTGAGTTTGAACATGAGCCATATCGTGATGATGAAAGACAAAGTAGAAGAGATATGCGTGATCATAGAGATGTGGATGGTCGAGATCGTTATCGAAGTACATCTGTTTTTGATGAAGATGGTGGTAGATGTAGTGTTCATTCTCGAGATCGAGACCAAGTACGAAATGCATATCGGGATGTTGAAGATGATCGACGATGGGAGTCAGGAATGAAAACTGAAATTCTAGAATTCAACGGTGGAATGGTAGCGGAGGAATTTTTGGATTGGGTTTCAAATGTTGAGGAAATTTTTGACTTTAAAGAGATTCCTGAGCATCGTAGAGTGAAGTTGGTTGCTACACGATTGAAAGGAAGAGCTATGGCATGGTGGCAGCAAACTAAACTAACACGGGAGAGGATGGGAAAGTCAATGTTTGAGTCATGGGAGAAGATGAAGAAACTAATGAAGGCTACTTTCTTGCCGTATAATTATCAGTCTCTTATGTATCAACGATTGCAGAACTTGAGGCAGGGGACAAAGTCTGTGAATAATTATGCGGATGAATTTTATCAATTGATTGCGAGGAATGATATCATGGAGACGGAGGAGCAGTTGACCGCTAGATTTGTTAGAGGGTTGAGAATGCAGATTCAAGATATGGTGAATATGTTTGATCACAGATCTGTTTCTAAAGCACATCAAAAAGCTCTAGCTTGGGAGAAGCAAGGTAGGAGAGGTGGTGGTGTGTTTACAAATTCCAACAATCAACTGAAAGGGGCTAGTAGCAATGCGAATGTTTCTAGGGCTGTTGCAAAACCGGTTATAAGTGAAGTTGCTAAGACCAAGGTCAATAGTGGTATCAAATGCTTCAATTGTGAGGAGATTGGTCACAAAAGCAATGAATGTCCGAAGCCAAAGAAGCGAGTGATGGTTGCTGAGGCAGAGGATGAGGAAGTAGAAGCTGAATGTTCTAATTCACCACATACTGAGGAGGAAGAAGAGTTGACAGGAGATGAGGGTTGTAACTTAATGATGAGGAGGTCTTGTTTAACACCAAAACAAGCGGATGATTCTAGCTGGATGAGGAGAAACATTTTTCAGTCAACATGCACTATTCTAGGGAAGGTTTGCAAGTTTGTTATCGATGCGGGAAGCTGTGATAACATCATTTCTACCGAGGCTATGAAGAAGTTGGCATTAAAGACTGAGAAGCATCCGAAACCTTACAAGTTAGCTTGGTTGAGGAAAGGTGGGGAGGTGAAGGTTGGACGAAGAGCTTGTGTGAATTTTTCGATTGGGAAGAAATACAAAGATGAAATTTTGTGTGATGTTGTGGATATGGATGTATGCCATCTGTTGTTGGGGAGACCATGGCAGTATGATAGAGCTGTGCAACATAATGGACGTACCAACAACTATAGTTTCATGTTCGAAGTCACAAAAATCATTTTAGTTCCCAAGAAGCGACAACAAGAAGAAAGTTAGTTGGAGGAGATTGAAGAACTTAAAACTTTGCTATCTTTGAAGGAGTTTGTTAAGGAAGTAGAAGAGGAGCCTGAAGTATTTTTTTTGATTGGACGTGAAAGTAATGAATTGGTTGAAATTCCTGAAGAAGTAAAGCCAGTGCTGGAAAAATTTGAAGATGTATATCCTGAAGAGCTACCAACAGAGTTACCGCCATTGAGGGACATACAACACCAAATAGATCTTGTTCCAGGAGCTGTGTTACCACATAGACCACATTACAGAATGAGTCCAAAGGAACACGAGGAGTTGAGAAGGCAAGTGGAAGAGCTGCTTGAACAAGGGCGTGTACAGGAAAGTTTAAGTCCTTGTGCAGTTCCAGCCTTGTTAGTGCTGAAGAAGGATGGAACGTGGAGGATGTGTACTGATAGTCGATCACTAAACAAGATTACAGTGAGATACAGATTCCTATGCCTAGATTGGATGACTTGTTGGATCAACTTAGTGGAGCTGCTATTTTTTCGAAGATCGATTTGAAGAGTGGTTATCATCAAATTCGAATTCGTCCAGGGGATGAATGGAAAACAGCGTTCAATACACGGGAGGGGTTGTATGAATGGCTGGTTATGCCATTTGGTGTTTCGAATGCACCTAGTACATTTATGCGGGTGATGAATCAGATCTTTAGACCATTTATTGGGAAGTTCGTGGTGGTGTATTTTGATGATATACTGATATACAGTGGAAGCCCAGAAGGACACTTGCATCATCTGAGAGAAGTGTTGATGATACTGCGATAGGAACAATTTTATGCTGCAATGAAGAAATGCGTGTTCATGACGCATAGTGTTTTATTTTTGGGATATGTTATTTCAGAAGGAGGTATACAGGTGGATCAGAATAAAGTTGAAGCAATCAGAAATTGGCCACAACCCAGGACGATAACAGAAGTTAGAAGTTTTCATGGTTTAGCATCATTTAACCGAAGATTTATTCCACACTTCAGTAGCGTGATGGCACCAGTTACTGATTGTATGAAGGGGAAGCAATTTTCGTGGTCGGAGGAAGCAGGATTTGCTTTTGAGCGGATCAAGGAACTTTTGACGACAACACCAATTCTAGTATTACCGGATTTCCAGTTGTTGTTTGAGTTACATACTGATGCATCTAAAATTGGGATTGGAGGGGTGTTGAGTCAGAAAGGACGACCAATTGCATATTTCAGTGAGAAGCTTTCGGGAGCCAAGATGAGATATAATACTTATGATGTGGAATTCTATGCTATTGTTCAAGCTATAAAACATTGGAGACACTATTTGTTCCATAAAGAATTTGTTCTGTATACTGATCATGAAGCACTGAAACATTTGCAGGGACAGGACAAAATTGCAGCCAGGCATGCTTCATGGATCGCATACCTGCAACAGTTTACATTTGTGGTGAAGCATAAGTCAGGAGTTACAAACCGTGTGGCAGAAGCATTGAGCAGGAGAAATTATTTGTTGACCACAATGAAAGTTGAAGTGATGGGGTTCGAAGTATTTCCAGAATTGTGTGATAAAGATCCTTACTTTGCGAAGTTTGTTGATGAAGTCCATAAAGGGAAAACGGATGAATATGTGATGGTGGATGGTTTTCTTTTTAAGGGGAATCGATTGTGTATACCAGAGTGTAGCTTACGAATGAAGATTGTGAAGGAGTTGCATGAGGAAGGTCATGTGGGTAGAGATCGTACTTTGCAGTTGATTTCTGAATCATATTTTTGGCCATCCATGAGGAAAGAAGTTGAAAGATTTGTGAAGAGATGTCATATTTGTCAAGTTTCCAAAGGGACAGCGATGAATGCGGGATTGTATATGCCATTACCTATGCCTACTAGACCGTGGGTTGATGTGAGCATGGATTTTGTTTTGGGTTTGCCTAGAACTCAAAGGGGAAATGATTCTATATTTGTTGTGGTGGATAGATTTTCGAAAATGGCACATTTCATAGCTTGTAAGAAGACAGCTGATGACGTCCGTGTTGCTCAATGTTCTTTAAAGAGGTGTATCGATTACACGGGCTACCTAAATCTATTGTTTCTGATCGGGATACTAGATTTCTAAGCCATTTTTGGTTAAGTTTGTGGAAGATGGTTGGAACGAAGCTGAATTTTAGTAGTGCTTATCATCCGCAAACAGATGGGCAAACAGAAGTGGTGAATAGATCATTGGGAAATTTGTTGAGATGTCTTGTGAAAGATAATTTGAAAAGCTGGGATATGAAATTATGTCAGGCAGAATTTGCAAATAATCATGCTGTTAATCGAAGTACTGGATTCAGTCCATTTCAAGTTGTATATTCAGCAATTCCGAAGGGACCGTTGGATTTGACGACAGAGCCGTACCAGAAGGGAGTTGTTAAGTGAGCTTGTGATTTTGTGACTGAGTTGCAGGAGACAGAACTGTTCATGAACGATTGCTTGCATCAAATGAGAAGTATAAACAACTGGTAGATAAAAAGCGAAGGAGTGTGAACTTCAGAGAAGGAGATTTGGTTTACGCCGTGTTGACAAAAGATCGTTTTCCAGTGGGAACGTACAATAAATTGAAAGCACGAAAGATTGGTCCAGTAAAGATCTTGAAGAAGATCAATGATAATGCATATCAGTTAAGATTACCAGATCATATTCACACTGCAGACGTTTTTAACGCCAAATATTTTATTCCGTATCATGGAGATGAACTTGTTGAGGAAAAGGAAGGCGCAAATTCGAGGTCGAATTCTTGTCAACCGGGGGAGGATGATGCAGCGCACCATTATAGCAATATAGCGAGATATGACTTAGGTCTCTTTTGTCATAGGTCGTTCCTGAAAATTATTCCTACCAACGACCTAACGAGTTATGATGTGGAGGATGATGCAGCGCGCTGTGCTAGATCGCGTACCTTAGGTCGTTCAGATGCTTCAATTACTTTAGGTCGCTCCGACCTTTCGAGCTACGAACTTGCCGAGTTACGACCTAAGATAGGTCGCTCAACTACTGATGCCGCGTTCTCACTTGTGCCACCTGACTATAAGTCGCGACCACCTTAGGTCGTAGGCCGTATGCCGCATTGCCTTAGGTCGCATATATCCTTAAGTCGCTTGAAGTAGTTAGGTCGCACAAGATCTCATGTCGCGGAAGCTTATGTCCTTAAGTCGCTGTTTTGTACTGTGTTCTTATGTCGCGTGAAGAGTTGTAATGTTGTATATGTAAGTCATTTACTGTTATGTCGTAGGTCGTGAATGTTGCATTTACTTTATGTTGTATAGCTCGTGTGTTGTACTTGATAAGTCACCAAGGTGTTAGGTCGTTAACGACCTTTGTTAAGTCGTAGGTCGCAAGTACCTGAGTTAGGTCGGTGAAACTGTGTGTGTGTTGAGTTGTAAGCCTATAAATAGGCGGGTTGTGTCATTTATAATAGTTAGTTGATTTTGAATAAAACTTTGTTTGAAAGCTTTGTGCCTCTTCTTAAATTGGTAGTTGAGTGTATCTCCTATCTCCACCTTCGGCATTCGAGTGCGCTCGAATCAATGATTGTTGAAGCCAATTCACGGTATCAAGTGCGCTTGATTAATGTTCGAAGAATTGCAGATCTTCTTTCACGGCATCGTGCACGATCAACGTGACGAAGATAGCTAGATTCTGGTATCTTTGAGATCAACGGAATTGGGCGTTTGGTATTTTCAATCCACCGATTGCTACTTTTATCGTTGTATTCATTTTTCGTATTTGCCGTTGCGTCATTTTGTTTGTTCTATCACTTTATAATATAAGTGAGATTCTATTTTATTTTCTTTTTCTTTCATTATATTTTGAATGCATTTCTATATTTAATATGTTGTTATAATTTATCCAATGTATTTATTTTATACTTTTATATCATGTATATTTTCATTTTTAAACCATTTATTTACAATTTAAATTCAAATCAAATGTATATATAATTTCAAATTTACTTATATATGCCCATATACATATATATACAATATTTTAAATTTAAATGATTTATACAAAATTTATTTTAATTCGGGGAAACTCGCATCACTTTATCAATTAATTTCACAAATTTTATTCAAAAATTTATTTAATTATCAATTTAAATTTAATTAAAGTCCGGGGTCGTTACAGCTTCAGGAATGTAGATCGGAGCCTTATATCTTAGATTACTATCGGCTTCGTCCACATTAAGATCTCGCCTAAATCTAATGAAGTTTAGTAGAGAGAGTGGCTTGGTTAGGATGTCGGCCTTTTGGTAAGTTGAAGGTATGTATCCGACTTCTATGTTTTTGTTTATTATTTTATCTCTCACAAAGTACAAGTCGAGTTCGATATGCTTTGTGCAAGAGTGGAGTACTGGGTTTACTGTGATTGAAATTGAACTTTGATTGTCACACCAGATAGTTGGTTTGCCACTTAGTTTGATTTGTAGTTCATTAAGAAGTGACATTAACCACATGATTTCTGCAGTAGCACTAGCAATACTTCGACACTCAGCCTTTGTGCTGGATCTTGATACAGTTGATTGCTTTTTTGCACACCATAATATAGGATTTTTGCCTAGATTGATACAGTAACCTGTAGTGGATCTTCTATCATCCTGGTCAGTAGCCCAGTCTGAGTCAGTAAAGTCATTAATTCACAATGTAGTGCTTGCTTGTAGAATTAATCCTTGATTGATTGTGGTCTTCAGATATCTTAAGATTCTTTTCGCTGCTTTCCAATGTTCATTAAGAGGCTTTTGCATAAAATGGCTCACTTTGTTTACACTGAATGAAATGTCTGGTCTGGTTATAGTGACATATTGCAATGCTCCTACAATACTTCTGTATTGCTTGTCATTTAGGATTGGTTCACCTCTGTTTTTAGAAAGATGACTGTTGCTTATCATTGGAGTGGGCAAAAGATTTGCTTTGTCCATTTTGGCTTTAACTAGTATGTCATTGATGTACTTTCTTTGGTTTAAATGGATTTCTGAGGTTGATACTCTTTTGACCTCTATGCCAAGGAAGTAGTTCAGCTCCCCCAATTCTTTGATTGAAAATTTTTCTTTCAGACATTGAGTGATATTCATGATTTTTGATTTGTTATTTCCCTTAATAACAAAGTCATCAACATAAATTAATACATAAGTTATTGTGTTATTAAGAAATTTGGTGAATAGGGAGCTGTCAGATTTAGTAGAGTTGTAGCCATGTTTTGATAAAGTTGTTTTCAGCTTGTCAAACCAAACTCTTGGTGCTTGCTTGAGCCCATAGAGTGCTTTATTGAGTTTGCACACTAGTTGGTCTTTGTCCCCTTTTGTGAACCCATGTGGTTGTTCCATATATACTTCCTCCTACAATTCACCATTAAGAAAAGCAGTATTAACATCTAATTGTTTGATAGGCCAATTCTTATGCAAGGCAATTGTTAGTATGAATCTGATGGTAGTGGGTTCACAACAGGGGAAAAAGTTTCATTAAAATCGAATCCATTTTGTTGTGAATACCCCTTTGCCGCCAATCTTGCCTTGTATTTAAGAATTGAGCCATCTGGATTTTTCTTTAATCTGAATGTCCATTTACATCCAACTATGTTTTTATTCACTGGTAAGGGTACAAGATTCCATGTCTTGTTTTTTATCAGTGCATTATATTCCTCTTTCATAGCATTTTCCCAATTATCATCCAAAATTGCTTGCTGATATGAGCTTGGCTTGGTGATTTCAGACTCAATGTTGTATGTTTTTGGTTTGAATATCCCACATTTTGCTCTTGTCATCATATGGTGTCCAATATTTGCAGGTACAGATGGTTATCTGTCTTCATCAGCATTGACTTCTGGTTGGGTACTGTATGACTGTGTGTGTCATGCAGTACTTGACAGGGGTCTGGATGATGGTCTGTATATTGCATCACATTGGTGGATCTTATTGGTGCATCAGCGTATTCTTGACCTGGTTCATTTTTGGGCACTATGTGTTGAGGACTGATGTCACCCCTTCCATGATGACCAATGCTATTAATTGGTATGACAACTTCTGGTGGGGGTAATACTTAAGGTATTGGAAGCTTTGAGTTGCATATTTTTTGAGTTGTTTTGATGTCTGAATTGCTAAAAGGAAACTCATGCTCATTAAATGTAACATGTCTGGATATATATATATTTTTCCATTGCTATCAAGGCATTTATATCCTTTCTGACTAGCAGTATATCCTAAAAAGGTGCATGGTTTGGTAGTCTTGTTTGTTGAATAGCGCTTGTTTGGCATGTTTTCACCGAACCAAAGAGGAAAACCCACCACCGAACCATTCATTGCCGAATCAGGACCAACCATTGCCGGACCAACCATTGGCGGACCAACCATTGCCGAACCAACTGTGACAGGCCAGATCACGTCAGCCCAGGCCCGCCAGCAGCTATATACATCCAAGACTCCTACCCCCAGCCTCACTCTATAAATAGAGGGGCAGGGGTACAACAATGGGGACAAGTTGGAGAGCTCAAGCACGGAGAGAACTTTCAAATAACTTTCTTTTACCTGTATCAAAGCCTTGTACTTGTAATCTAAACAAGAAAGGAGAAATAACATATAAAGTGGACGTAGGCACATTCTGGCTGAACCACTATAAATCTGCGTGTCTTTTACAGTTTAGCCCCTGCTTTTCATATATTTGCATACATCACCCGAATCAATAAGAACAACATAAAATCAATCAAATCATACGACTTTGAGGTGTTTGTCCATTTTTTGTGCAAACATTTTTGGTGCTTTTATTGAGAGCTAGGAGCTCGAAGCTTCAGCTTCTTCCACTTAACCTTTTTCCTAACAGCATCGTTCATCGTTCGGAAAACATGCCTCCCAAGCAGAAAAAAGATGTTAACAAAGGAAAAAACATCGCATCCAACAGTCTTCCAGATCCAGCGGTCACAGATCAAGTAAATCGTCCTCCTCTAGCTTCGGTACCAAATGAAGGACAGGCTAATACGACCACTCCTACCGCAGAACAGCCCGCAGCAATTACTAGGGCAGATTTAGACAGGGTTGTGGTTGAAGTAACTAACCGCTTCACGTCCCAGCAGGAAGCCTTGGTGGACCATCTCATGTCGCGCTTAAGGGATGCTGAAGAGTCCAACCGCAACACTGAATCATGGGGCGAGTCCCAGTCTGGAGGATCTAAGAGACAACAAAGATCTTCCTTCTTCGAAGGAGCTAACAGCAGAAGCATCCATGGTAGGAGCCGAGATCGAGCACAGCCCGAAGTTAGGCTTGAGGAAACGTTTGGAACCAAACCCAACGGGGGAGGTACCGGTCGGAGGTCAACTGTAGCTGAGCCTGTCATACTTCCTAAGCACGGAAACGCCAGTGAACGGGGCCGAGCTAGAGTCCAGCCCGAAGTTGGACCCGAGGAAGTGCTTAGATCAGAACCCAGCAGGGGAAGATCAAGGCAAGGGCCAACTGTAGCTGACCCTAGCATGCTCCCAGAAGACCAAAGGCAGCCACTGGAAAATATGAGGAATGACAGACGATACCATCCCTACAGGTCATCTGGACGGAATCAATCCCACAGAACAGAACCAAACTCGTTTCTATCTGCTCTAAATTCTGATGAAAGGATGGCATGCTTATTCAGAGAGTGCGTCCAACGGGAGCAAAGAGATCGAGGGACAGGCGCTAGGGTAACCAGCCCTTTCGCCCGCAATATCGAAATTGCTATCACCCCCCGAGAATGGAAGATGCCAACAATGGAACCTTACAAAGGAACCTCCGACCCCGTTTTACACTTACAGAGATACACACAACATATGCTCATGAGTGGAGCGACAGAGGGAGTACTGTGCAAATGCTTTCCACTATTCTTAGCAGATCTCGTTACCTCCTGGTTCTGTCATCTACCTCAGGGATCCATCAGCTCGTGGGAAATGTTGAAAGAAAAGTTTATCAGTCAGTTCCGCATTCATGTGGAACAACCTAAGGACGCTTATTCCTTATCCAGCGTCAAATAGAAACCTGGAGAGAAACTATAGCAATACCTAACCCGATTCAATGTCGCAGCGGCCGTAGTCCAAGATGCTGATGATAAGCTTATCCTAATGGCCCTCTGTAGTGGTGTGCATCCGGACACCAAATTTGCTAGAAGGTTGACAAAAGAAAAACCGGCTACTTTACCCGATTTCTTCCATGAAGCCGGGAAATATATGAGGCTTGAGGATGCTGCCGTTGAGAGGCAGTCAAGACAACAAAATAAGGCAACTCATAGCAACGCACCTGCTGCGGCAAGGGACGTTCGAAGAAATGATTCCAGAGACAATGCTGGGGGCAAGAAGGGAGAAAAGCGCCTATATCGGCCAGGACCGAGATTCGACACTTACACTCCCTTGAACGAGACCGTCGAAAACATCTTCCTTGCCACCCAAGGCGAAGTCAGATGCAAACGCCCACCATACAAGAAGGAATCAGATAATGCGCAGAAGTCTGGAAAGTTCTGCCGCTTCCACGAATCTCATGGGCATGATACCAATGAGTGCCATCATCTCCGGGACTTGATCGAAGAACACATCAGAAGGAAGAAACTGGAACGCTATGTAAAAGGTCAGGACAGGACTCCAGCTCCTACCAATGAGAACCCAAGGCTACCCTCACCGGAGATCGGCAGAGGAAACCGCAACACTAGCGACTCTAGTCAAGAGAAGATAGTGGTCCATACCATCTCGGGAGGACCGTACATCGCAGACAAAAGCTGGAAAGAGATGGAAAGATATGGAAAGTCGCTTAGAGACAATAAAGACTGTGTCAATTCGGTTATAGAAGAACGCCACCCGAAGCGGAAAGAAAGTGATGACATCACATTCGGTAAGCGTGACCTAGAAGGAAGGCAATACCCTCACATGGATCCCATGGTTATCTCTACCCGGCTCGGTCCAGCCGAAGTTTTCCGAATTCTAGTAGACACTGGAAGCTCAGTGAATATCTTATTTAAGCATGCATTCGACAAAATTAAGCTATCAATAAAGGACGTTTCTCCCTGCAATAAACCACTACACGGTTTCACTAGAGATGTGAAGATGCCCCTCGGGCAACTGGGACCTCTTTGTTGAAATTGGAAGTCATCCCCGCTCCGTTGTGCGGAAACAGACATTTGTGCTGATAGAAAACCACTCGGCCTACAACGCCTTTTTAGGAAGGCCAGCCTTGTTTGACTTCCAAATTGTCCTGGCCCCATGGTGCCTAAAGATGAAATTTCCAACGGACAATGGAGTAGGGGAAGTAGAAGGAGACCAGGACGTTGCTCGAGACTACTATGTAACTGAACTTCACAACAACCACATGAAGGATAAAGGGAAAGGTGTAGAGGTTGCCCTCTGCACGAAAAGTCTAGAGGCGTAGCAACTAAAGAAAGCCCCTCCTCTTCGATATACCAGCGACCCTTTCAATGAATTAGACCCTAGGGACAAAGAGGAGGAGGCCACCGCCGAGCCTGCAGAGGCTATGGAATTTGTAGCTGTAGAAAAACATGACTCGAGTAGACTATTGAAAATCGGGTCCCAACTAAAAGCAGAGTTGAAGGAACAACTCATTGACTTTCTCCGCCACAACTCAGATGTATTTGCATGGTCGCATGCTGACATGACCGGAATCTCCCCTGACATAACATGCCACGTACTAAACATTGATCCTACCAAGACGCCCATAAAACAAAGAAAGAGAAGCATGGGTGCAGAACGATCAGCAGCCCTCGATGAAGAAGTAAGGAATCTACTTGCCAATGACTTCATACGAGAAGCCATCTACCCAGAGTGGATCGTCAATCCGGTGCTGGTAAAGAAGGCTAATGGGAAGTGGCGAACATGCATTGACTTCTCCAACTTAAATGACGCCTGCCCGAAGGATTGCTTCCCACTTCCCCGAATCGATCAGCTTGTAGACAGCACAGCCGGGCACAAACTCTTATCTTTTATGGACGGATACTCAGGATATAACCAAATTCCTATGCATGCTCCCGATCAAGACCACACTAGTTTTATCACTGACCGGGGATTGTACTGTTACAAGGTAATGCCTTTTGGACTTAAAAACGCAGGAGCCACCTATCAGCGACTCGTCAACAAGATGTTTGCAGGGCTAATAGGACAAACTATGGAAGTATATGTGGATGACATGCTGGTAAAGTCAAAGAAAGCCGACGATCAAGTAAGCCACCTAGGCGAGATGTTTCAAGTGCTTCGCCAGTATGGAATGAAGTTGAATCCTCTAAAATGCTCCTTCAGAGTATCATCAAGAAAATTCTTGGGATTCATCGTCCATGCCAGAGGGATTGAAGCAAACCCTGAACAAGTCCGAGCGCTAAGGGATATCAAGATACCTTCCACCCGAAAGGAAATGCAAAGCCTGAATGGAAAAGTGGCCGCTCTAAGCCGATTCATCTCCAAAGCAACGGACAAGTGCGTCCCCTTTTTCGAAGCTCTAAAGAAAGACAAAGGAAAGTTCGAATGGACTGACGAATGCTTAATCGCTTTCCTTAACTTAATCGAACACCTCCAGAAACCACCGGTACTCTCGACTCCAAGCGAAGGCAAAGAGTTATACCTATACCTTGCTGTGTCATCTCACGCCCTAAGCGCTGCCTTGGTAAGGGAAGACATCCGCACGCAGCGGCCAGTTTACTTCGTAAGTAAGAGGTTTATGGGGGCAGAAGTCAGATATCCTAAACTTGAGAAGCTAGCATATTGTTTACTAATCATGTCACGGAAACTGCGTCACTACTTCCAGTCCCATTCCATCAAAGTTCTGACCGATCAACCACTGAGGCAGGTACTCCATCGTCCCGACACTTCCGGGCGACTACTTAAATGGTGCATTGAACTGAGTCAGTATGATATCACCTATCACCCTCGCACCGCCATCAAGGGGCAAGCCATGGCTGATTTCATTGCAGAATTCACTATCAACGAAGGTAAGGAGCAATCGGAAATAGCAGAAGACATTAAGTGGAATCTCTTCGTGGATGGGGCGTCAAACGATCAAGGCTCGGGGGCAGGTGTGGTAATAATCACTCCCAGGGGAAACAAGCTGTACTATGCTATAAGACTGGAGTTCGCTGCCACCAATAACAATGCAGAGTATGAAGTAGTGATAGCTGGATTAGAACTTGCCTTAGAAATCGGAGCCAATTCTTTGTGTCTTCATAGTGATTCTCAACTTATTGTTAATCAAATACTAGGAGAGTTCCAAACTCGAGAAGAACGACTCATAGCATATTTAAAGAAGACCAAGTTACTTCTCAATCGATTGGACCACTACTTAGTCAAACACATCCCTCGGGAAGAGAACCGTGAGGCCGACGAATTGGCGAAGCAAGCAAGCGTGAGAGACGGCGTTATTTCCGAAGCGGTAGCCATCTCAAGGCAACTGACCCCAAGTTTTGAACAAGTGAATCTGATAGCTGCAACCGAAGAAGCAGCTTGGATGACTCCCATCCGAGACTACTTACAAAGCGGCACACTACCCAACGGGCGTAACGAAGTCAATAAAATCTTGAGGAAAGCTTCCCGCTACACAATACAAGAGGACATCCTCTATCGGCGGGGATTCTCTAACCCCTTATTAAGGTGTTTCGCTGGAAGGGAAGCCAAGGAAATCTTATCCAACATTCATCAAGGAAGCTGTGGGGATCACACCGGAGGGCAGACTTTGGCAAATAAGATACTCCGATATGGATATTTCTGGCCCACCTTAAGCAAGGACGCCTTAGATTTCGTCAGAAAATGTGACAGATGCTAGAAGTTTGCTAAAATTCCACGGCTACCAACAACTGAGATTACTCAAATGACCAGCCCTTGGCCCTTTGCAGTATGGGGAATTGACTTAATCGGCGAACTGCCAATGGGCCGAGGCGGGGCCAAATATGCTATAGTGGTAGTCGACTATTTCACCAAATGGGTGGAAGCAGAACCTCTGAATAAAGTATCTTCAGCAAAAGTTATTAACTTCTTGATCAAAAATGTTCTGTGCAGGTACGGAGTCCCATTCAAAATCATATCAGACAATGGACTTCAGTTTGACAGCGAGGAATTCGCCAACTGGTGCCGAGAGCACGGAATTCACAAAAACTTCTCATCCGTAGCGTATCCCTAGACAAACGGACAAGTCGAAGCCGTCAACAAAATTCTAAAAACTCTAATAAAAAAGAAACTTGAAAAGTCAAAGGGCGCTTGGGTGGATGAACTCCCCACGGCACTGTGGGCCTATCGCACATCTTTCAGAACATCAACGGGGCATACTCCTTTCTCTTTGGCATACGGATCAGAGGCTATGCTCCCAATTGAAACCATTGTGCCTTCCCACCGTAGGATCCACTATAACCCAGAAGAGAACGAAGAACTCCTTCACATGTCTCTGGATCTAATTGAGGAGAGGAGAAATGATGCAGTCCTCAAAGCAGCAGCCCACAAACAAAAAGTGGCAGCACAATACAACTCCAAAGGCAAGCATCGTACCTTACAAGAAGGGGATCTTTTCCTCAAGCGAATCTTCCCTCGCCCTGGAGCACTAGATCTAATCTGGGATGGACCATATGTAATTCATAAAGATCTCCACAATGGAGCTTATATTTTGTCAACAGTGGACGGAGAGGTGTTCCAGAGGGCATGGAACATCCAACACCTCCGTCGATACTTTTCTTAACTTGTACTGCCCATATGAAGTGAATTAACAAAGAGAACCAGTGGACGTAGGCTTTTTCATGCCGAACCACTTTAAAAAACCTTGTCTCTTCTTTAACTTGTTCCTTTATATCTTGGCTGCTTGTTAACTTTATCCTTTTCTGTTGAACAAAATCCTATTCATGTAACATTTCCATTCAAAGCACTCCACAGCGCAACTTCATCTGGACAAGACCTAACAGGTACTACGCGAATCTATGCCCCCGCCAATGAGACACATTTGCTCCGGCATCCCTCTGCTGCGGGTTAACTCATTGCTCGCGACAGCCCTTAAAGCCAACTGTAATGAGCCGATTATAAGCCACCGAGAAGGCCGACTATAGCCGAGGAAACTCATTACGGCGTTCGGCTCGCCGGCAACTGTGAACCGACTATAAGCCCCAACATAAGGTGTGGCCAGCCAGGGGCAGTTCACGGTTGACGATCGGCACACACGCTAGCCGGCCACAGTAAATCGAATAATACCCACGATTACGGGCCATAATGGCCCGGGTAGTTACTGTGCGCGATCTCGGCTCCGATGCGTCTTAAGTGCGACTGTGGTAAAAAAGAATTAACTCCCCGCAGAGGCGTAAGATGGGTGACAAATGTCTCCAAGACCCACAGCTAGGGAAAGTGACTACAAAGCCCGTTTTCCACGAACTTAAGCACATCGAAGGCCTTCCGTGATTGGAAGTTTTACTATTTCTCATATTTTAATTTTATTTAAAAAACTTTCCTCCTATCCTCTATAACGATCCCTAAAGTATAGGACACATAATAGGAGACACTCGCTAATGGGAATAGGAACTCACAACTGGACGCTCGGCTGCATTCCATACTCGGTCACATAAGACATTCAATGCTGCCATCTACAACTAAAACATGAAGGGTGGTACTTTCTTCTTTTGTGTATAAATACGTAGCTATAATTTATTCGCACATCACATTAACATTGCAAGGTCAAGTCATGGAGTCGACTACATCGGAGCTTTACCCTTGTCATGCTGGCCCTCCGGGATCTCTTTAACTGCGGAGTGGGAACTCTCAGCATGTTGACCAGAGGAAGTTGGTGCTCCGGAGGTCCCGCCTGTCCAATCAAGCCTCTCAAGTTGTACAAGTACCGGATTTCTCGGTTGGACGGAGAATGCCCGTATCTCCTCTGGAAGATAAGGAATAGACTCACCAAGATGGCATAGGAGTTGGGCTGAAGCTGAAAAGGAGCCACCTTCAAGTATGTGATGAAACTGACTATCCAAGTGTTAATAGGTGGGATAGCACCGCACATGCAATGATACGTGCTATAAGCAAAATATCCTTCAGGAGGGCTATACGGCAACACTTCTTTCCCCGGCAGCATCATATGCGCCCTATCGATCCCAAAAGACCTAGATATAATATCAAGCTGCTCATCTTTAAGGGAGCTAGGGAAGCAGTCAGGCGGTGAGTTTAGGAGCTCTTGAGGACCATACCCGTCTACTAGCGATCTCGGAGTTGGTCCTTGTCGTTCTGGTCCTGCATGGACTGGGGGCACCATGGAGGACTCTCCTTTATCCGTAGATTTCTTCTTGTCAGAACGGGTTTCTACTTTATGAGACATTATCTGCAACACGAGAAAGCACATTGTTAGAATGAGGGATGTAGAGATATAAACAAGGCAAGTACTTCATTCGGCACTCAAGCTCATTCAGTAGTTCAAGGCACGAAGATTCATTCGGCACTCGAACTCCACGAGTCGTTCGGTAGTTCAAAACATGAAAGTCATTCGGCAATCACCTGATTCGGTAGTCAAGTGTGATTGCCCATACTTATAGGCAAACGTAAATGATCGAACCAATAGGGTCAGCACCCAGGACCGGATGAAAATGTCCAAGCTGGAACAAAGCGAGGTATATGACTGGCATATGCCCCACTTTGAGAGGCAAATGTTTGGCATGTTTTCACCGAACCAAAGAGGAAAACCCACCACCGAACCATTCATTGCCGAATCAGGACCAACCATTGCCGAACCAACCATTGCCGGACCAACCATTGCAGGACCAACCATTGCTATACCAACCATTGCCGGACCAACCATTGCCGGACCAACCATTGCCGAACCAACTGTGCCATGCCAGATCACGTCAGCCCAGGACCGCCAGCAGCTATATACATCCAAGACTCCTACCCCCAGCCTCACTCTATAAATAGAGGTGTAGGGGTACAACAATGGGGACAAGTTGGAGAGCTCAAGCACGGAGAGAACTTTCAAACAACTTTCTTTTACCTGTATCAAAGCCTTGTACTTGTAATCTAAACAAGAAAGGAGAAATAACATATAAAGTGGACGTAGGCACATTCTGGCTGAACCACTATAAATCTGCGTGTCTTTTACAGTTTAGCCCCTGCTTTTCATATATTTGCATACATCACCCGAATCACTAAGAACAACATAAAATCAATCAAATCATACGACTTTGAGGTGTTTGTCCATTTTTTGTGCAAACAGCGCTTCTATTGGACTTTTAAACTTTATAACTTTTGTAGGCAGTCTATTAATTAGATAAATTGCAGTAGAGAAGGCATCTGGCCACAATTTCAATGGCAGAGATGCATGTGCTAGCAGTGTCAAACCAGTTTCAACTATATGCCAATGTTTTCTCTCTATAAGACCATTTTGTTCTGAAGTGTATGGACATGTAACTCTCTGTGTAATTCCCTTCATTTGAAAGTAACCCTTCAGAGGTAAAAATTCTTTGCCACCATCAGTTTATATGAATTTTAGTTGACAGTTCGTCTGCCTTTCTACATTAGAAATAAACTATAACACAGCATCTTTAGTTTCAGATTTGGATTTTAGAAAGTAAATCCATACATACCTAGAATAGGCATCAATAAATGAGATATAATATTTATAGCCATAATAGTGTGTATAGGGGCTGGCCCCCATAAATCTGTAGCAACAAGTTCAAGTGGTTTATTATAAATAGTGTTTGAATATGGAAATACAAGCTTGTGACTCTTTCCCATTTGACAAAATGTGCAAGTGTAAGAATTAGGAATTTTACTAATATGAGTACTATCACAACTGCTCAAGACATGTTTTATTATATTCAAACTAAGTTGTCCCAACTTACAATGCCATATGTCAAAATTTTCAGCATTTTAATTTCAGAAACATGACACCCAATTTTCATTATTTTCAACATTTCTTGAATTTGGAACATCAAATTTGTATAGCCCTTTATGTTCTTTACCCTGCAAAAGAACTTCTTTAGTTAGATTATCTTTAACTAAACAATATGTAGAGTGAAATTCAAAGTAGACTTTATTGTCTTTGGCAAATTGTGACACACTCATTAGATTTTTTCTGATTAATGGAACCATTAACAGATTATTGAGATATAGCTGCCTGGTTCCACTAATGCTTGCATTCCCAGTATGAGAAATTTTTACAGATTTACCGTTTCCCATATATAATAACTGTGTACCTTTGTATTATCTGTTTCCAAGATTTAATTTGCCTAAGTTATTTGTCACATGATTGGTTGCCCCAGAGTCTGGATACCAGCTATCATCATGTATGTCTTCGATTTTTTCTATATCTGTGTTAGTATTGTCTGATGTTGACTCTTGTTGCACATTGACCAAGTTAGTTGGCGTTGGGGTTTTGATATCTTGAGTTATTGTTACCTTGCTGTGCTGTTGTAAAATTGACATCAAATCTAAAATAACACTTATTGGCAGTGTGACCATATTTTTCACATATTTGGCATCTTGGTTTGTTGTTGTTATTGAAATTCCATCTGCCGCCTCTTTCCCTGAATCTTCCTGACTGACCACCTTGGGAATTGTTTGGTTGGTTTCTGTTGCCTTGATTTCTTTCTTGATTCTTACTTTTATTTACTGATACATAGTTAGCATTGTATTCCCAATTTGCTGGTTTCTTTTGCTCAAGTCTCCCTTCATGGGCAATGAGAATAGATTGAACACTTTGTAGTGCTGGTAGGTTTTCATTAGATAATATTATGGAAACAACTGCTTCATATTATTCATCCAATCCACTTTAGATGCATAATATTTGTTCCGTGTCTGTTACCTTATGCCCAGCAGAGGCTAACTGATCACATATTGTCTTGGCCTTAGAAAGATATTCCCTTATGCTAACATTATCCTTTCTCAAATTTTGCAACTGCCATTTATATTGCATTATCCTAGCTGCAGATTGAGAACTGAATATTTGTTGAATGGTGTGCCAGATTTCATGTGTGGTTTTGCACCCAACTAACTGTGGTAATAGACTAGCACTGATAGATGATAGCAACCAAGAACTGATTAAACTATCTTGTCTTTCATGAATTGTGTATTCAGGATTACTTACTAATTTTCCTTCACGATCTGTAGTGAATCTTAGAGGAGTGATGAGAGTGCCAAGAATGTATTCTTGTAGCACATATCCTCTGATATCAGTCTCAATCTGGAATTTCCAGAGCAAATAGTTGGATTCATCAAGTTGTATGGTGATGATCTGACTTTGTGGCTTGATTATAGACTTGATGAGTTCTTGGGTGGTATTGGTGGTATTGGATTGTTGCCGAGAGGTTCTTGATTCTTGATGAGGTGTATTGGCGTTATCACTGCCTCCTTCTGACATTGTGATGAGGACTTATCAAGATGATGATGAAAAATGGGAAGAAGTGGATAGATCAGAAATGGAGTGCAGCCAGATTCAATTGGATGGTGATCCAGATTTGACAAATGGTTCTAGGCATGGCACTTCAGGTGAGTAAGTCAGAATCTTAATGAACTGATGGAGCAGTGGGAGCCAGAGGGATGATATATGATGAGTTTATCTTTGATATCTCCCTTCTTGGGACGGTAACTGCTTCCAAATGATGGTAACTTCAAGATTTGTTGCACAGTTGTTAAACTGTGTAACTGATATCTCAAATGATGAAGTTGTTCTGATGAGTTTAAAAAATTTATTCAAAAGATTTGATCAATTTGCTGTTAAGCAGTTTCGTTTTGCTCTGATACCATGTAAGAAAAAGATATAGAGCTTGTATTATTTCTCAGTAACAAATACAGAGAGTACATATTGTATTTATACAAGTAAATATGGAAATGGGCTTGCAGGTAGGCCCAGAGCAATACTTACAACCCGCATTCATAAGATAATATACAGCTGCCTTTATACAACCCTATCTCACTTCATTCACTATCAATCTCTTTTTCTTTCAATGTTGTCTGTTTCAAATTGGGTGTTTATTTGATGATCGCTTTCGTCTTGGACATTGAACACTATCGTATTTTTATCTATCATTTTGCTTCATCATTTTTATTTTTATCATCTTTTCTTTATCATTGTCTTTATTATTCCCATTCTCTTCATAATTGTGTCCATCATCTTCATTTTCTTTTTCATCTTTGTTTTTACCATTTTCATTGTGTCCATCATCTTGTACCCACCATTTAGTGTTTTGTTGTCATCATGATCATTATTATCACCACTATCATCATCATCATCTCCATTACCGTCGTCATTTTTCTCACTTTAACTTTCATCATGTTTACCATCATCATCGTCGTCTTCGTCGTCGTTGTCAAATGATTCTTCTTCGTTATCCAGTTCATTTCCATCTTTCTTCAAAATGTCATTCTCTTTTTTAAAATATTCATTTTCATTTTTGAGAATTGGTATCTTCTTTTTTAATTCCCTTATTTTTTGGAGATTATCTTCATTTTCTTTTCCTTTTACATATGTCATTTTTTATTTATTTGTTTTTTCTTTAATCACTTTTGTTTTTCTTTCTTCCTTTCTTTTTTTGTAAATTAATACAATTGTATTTTAGTTTAGTTTTAACTTTAGTAATTTAGATGTAGTTTTAATATCAATCTAGCAAATATTTTCTAGGTATTACTCCAGCAAATATTTTCAATGATACTATGAAAATATTTGCCAAACATTTGTCTGGAAATAATTTGCTAGAAATCACTATAGACAAAAATTTCAGGCATTAATCAAGCTAATTTTTGCAAATAATTATTCTACAAAATATTTTCCTACTATTAGTTTAGCAAAATTTTGCCAAATAAACATTATCAAACAGATATGATAAATTTCTTATTATATATATGTACCATTTTGTTATTGTATAATTTAACTTGTCTGATGTTACTTGCTCGAGAGATCATTTTCTAATGGTAGGAGAGTCTTCTTCATAATTTTACTTCAGAGTTATGACATTTGTGATGTCGCTAAACCAATACTGCAAAAATATATAACAGTTGAATTTTGGTTTATATAAGAGGAATTATGATAACGAGCATTAAGGCATGCGCTTGACGCGTGATGTTGGCACATGCTTGGTGCATGATTTTTTTTATGAATTATATATGTTTAACACATTCAAGAGAGAATGAGTTGCATAAATATTTAGTCGTCTTTTAGCATTGAAATTATGTGTCGTTAGTTTAATTTTTTATTCTGGGTTGAAACATCTAATTTTTATTTATTAGTTTCGATTTTTATTTATATTATCAATTAATAAAAAACGAACCTTGTAAAGTAAGTTCATTTGTTGGGTCATATTTTTAAGTGACATTAGATCTGGTGATATTTGTAGAGGAACATTTTGAATTTGCAAAGGAAATTTAATTGTTAGATCCTATTTTTAATGGATATTAAGATTTGTTAATATCCGTAAAGGCGTATTTTTGGTAGTTCAAGCTAATAGCGGAAAAAAAGAAGTATGACACCAAACATATTACAACTATTATTAAAGATGTGAAATAATAATAATGATATACAACTAATATTATTATGCAAAAGCATATTTTTCTTGGATTTTCTTTATCTTACATACTCCATCAGATGCTTCTGTATAGTAAATAACCATGAAATAAATTTTATTTATTTTTGCTCATATATGTGTGGTAGTAGCACCACTTGGAATATGGAGTTGAATTTTGAGAACAAACATGTTGCAAGAAGGCACATTATTATAAATCTTACTGCATTTATATAATCATCGACTTTTTCATTTTAAAACGTGATTAATTCATGATTCGATATCTTTTACCATTATCAATTTTTAGCCTGCAAAGTATTTTTGCTTGAATATTTTCTTACGAGCTCTCATTTTAGAATCTTTTAGGTGGGGGAAGCTATATCGATTGTTACTCCTTTCTTTTTCTAATTCAATTTTTTCCAATATCATTTTCTTTTAAAATTACTTTCACATTTCCAAAATTAAGGCAATTTTCTTGATTAAAATGGGTCAATAACCATATCTATGATGTAGGGTCTTTTTTCATATCTTTATTATGGAGTTTATCTTCAACGAGAAACTTGATAAAATTGAAGAATGGAGTGAGTTGAAGTGTTTGATATGTTTTATATGTATCAACTTCTCAATCAAGTTATCAAAATATTTCAAACTACTTTGGTAGCTCTCATTGTTATCTTTTTGTGCTGATTTTTCTGTTTCTTGATTACTCCATTTGAATTTTTTCTTTATGAGATGATTTTTTTGGATTATTTAGAGTTATATATTCATTGATTATTTCACTTATTTCTGCTTTTGCTTCTTATTCTATTTCTGCTTCTGGATTAGGTTGAATTGTCATTTGTGTTTGATGCTGAAATGTTTCACTTTTAGGTACATCATCATTTGTAGTAGTTTCTTTTTTAAGCATAATTGTTTTAGCACTAGTTGATTTTATGTAGGTTCGGCTTCAGTTTTTAAAGATTTACCTAAACTAGCAGATTTACTTTGATTATTTGGAGTATCTATTTCTGTTTCTTGTGTAAAACAAGTTGTTTCATATTTTCCTTTGATTTCTTGATAGTTATTTCTTTTCAAAATTTTCTTTATGTTTACTACTTTGATTCTTTGAACTTTTATTTTTGAATCCAAGATTTTATGTTTTTGAACTGGTAAAAACAAATTATAATGAATATGATTATTATAGTCAAATGTTATCATAAAATGTTTGCCTACCAAATATTTGCTAGGATCGGATAGATATTTATCGGGCATAGTTTCTCTTTAAAGCTAATACCGTTATTCAGACTTGTAATCCAAACTTAACATAATTTAATCAAAAATTACAGAGAATAATATCAAATATTATTGCATATTAAATATTTTTCTTATAAAATTTTGTTAGGAAAATATCTATTGGGCAAATATTTGCCAAACAAATGTTTTTCTAGGAAAATTTGTGATTGATAAATAATTGCTAAGAAAATTATTGTCGTTGTCAGATTTATTTCTACAGCCTATCTTTAAAGTTAATACTATTTTGTAAAATATATTTATGGTCTACTATCATTATTCAAACTTGTAATGCGCTAAAATTTAACTTAGTATCAAATATAAAGTGCATTTCAAACATTTGTGTTTCGAAACATATCGTAGATAAATAATTACATTTTAAATATTATTGCATGTTCTATATTTGTGTTTCAAAACATTTTACTAGCAAATATTCACTAAGTAAATGTTATTCTAGGTAAATATATTACTATAAAATATTTAATAGGTAAATATTTTCCATGTAGAAATTTTCCATTATTTGGTCTATTTTTATAGTGTATCGTTAAAGCTAATACTATTTTGTACAATACAATGTCAAATTTTGATTGAATATCTTTATATATTCATATTTATAATGTACTAACATTTAACTTAATATATACCAAAAGTTGTAGAGAATATTACCAAGTAGTATTACTGTGGTCAAATATCATAAGTTTAATATTTACCAAAAATTATAGAGAATATTACAAAATTTATAAAGAATATTACAAAATTTTGCAAAGAATATTTACCAAAATTACGGTTGAATATTATCTAATTTATATGTCAAATGATATTTCATAACATTTTTTTGGTAAATTTTTGCTACCTAGGTAAATTTTAGCAAGGCAAATGTTTACCTGGAAAACATATCTAAATATTTAAGTACAACCTATCACCCACATACATTGGGATAGACTGAGCAGGTGAATCGAGTGTTAGAGGATTTATTCCATATGTGTATTTTGGATTTTGGATGTTTTTTGGAAGCTCACTTGCAATTGGTAGAGTTTGCTTATAATAACAACTATCAGGTAACTACTGGGATGACACTGTTTGAGACGTTGTACAGGTGACTATGCAGATCTCCATCTTAGTTGTAGGACACTACAAAAAGGATTATTATTGGACCATAGATGATTAGATGGGATTTAAAGACGGTAGATTTAAATTGCAGAAGGATGATCAGACAAACCAGTGATGATTAGACAAATCTCCATCAGCTCAGGCTTCACTTCGAGCAAAAGTTCCTCTCTAAGGAAGAGAAAGTAGTTATGGCTAGGAAGTTCATTGATTTGAAGCAGGTACGGATGGCAGTGGCAGAGTATGTGGCTAACATAGAGGCTCTTTCAAAGTATGGTACCGATCTCATCAACACTCCTCTCAAGAAGAATCAAAAGTTCGTTTATGGCGTGACCAAGGCCTTGAGGAACGCTGTACTCCCAAAGCTTGAGGATACTTTTGAGAAGCTTGTTGATACAACTTTGAGATAGGAGGAGGTGGATAAGGAGAGTCGTGATGAGGTTCAAAAGGGCAAGAGCAGTATTGGCCAGAAGCGGAAGTTTCCACTTCATAAGAAGAAGCTTAGCTTTTAGAGGAAGCAAGTTTAGCCAAAGACAGCTGTAACGACCCGGATTTTTAGTCGTTTGATTTTGAACATCTAATTTATTTTAAATGTTGAATTTGAAATGTAAATGGACTTTTAATATGAAGTTATCAACTGAATAAGCGGAATGAGATTTAAATTTCAAATATAGCGATTATCGTAATACGAAGAGTGCAAATAATTGGAATTTGGGCTGAATATGAATTGAAATGAATTTTAAAGTGAATATAAGTTCTATTTGAATTAGAAATTAGATAGTAAGTTTTTAAAACTGAAATTTCAAGTGATTTCGTAAATTTCTGAAATCGTCGTTTTTATCGACGCGTTAAAATAGCGATCCGGGGCAAAGTCTCGGAATTCGACGAAACTAGTTCCATTGGATCCATAATAGTATATTATTATCTAATTTAAAATTTCGTAGCGTTTGGAATTACCGTTTGGTCGTGCGAGTTGAAAACGCACATGATTAATTTAATTTAAATTGTCGATTTAAAAAGCTATCTTCCACATATGATCGAATCAGGCCTCGAGTTACATCCATTTGGTTCGAAATAATGGTATAACATATATAACACCAGGCGGCATGCCTCAATAGGAGTTCAGGATTTCGAGATATGTTAAGCGTGATATTTTGAAATTAAATAATATTATAAAATTTAAAAGTCAACCCCTATATAACCAGCCACCCTAAACCCCATACATTGGCCGCCCTACACATCTGAATCACATTGCTCCCACTAGTTTAAAAATCGTGTATCTACTCTTCTTCTTCTTTAAAAAAACGAACTAGTGAAGAAAAAAAAGAAGCAACTTCAAAAATTAATTTCTCAAATTCTTCTCGTTAAAAAAATCGGAGACAAGCTTTAATAATCGTGATTCAAGGAGTGCTTCAATCTGATATACTATTTGTAAGGTGCGGCAGTGTTTTCATGGGCTTGGTCAGAGGTAGTGAAACTAGGGTTAGCTAATTATTGCGTTTCGGCCATTGATTCGAGAAATAGAGTTATTTTTTGACTTTGTGGTGGGTTAGCGCGTCGAAGGCTGCATTTTGGAGGTGCGTGGTGGAGGTTTGGGTGGTTCGATGGTCGTAGGTCATGGCTCCAGATCGCAATGTATGGCGTGAGATCGAGCTTCGATCGATGGTACCAGGCAGGTCGAGATATTCAAGAGAAGCTTCAAGGTGAAGACGGTTTGCGAAACGGAGCGGCGTAGCTCCGTCGTTGTCGTGCACGCGAGTTGGGTGGATGGTATCAGGCTATGCACATTTGAGGATTTTGGGAAGAAGGTGATAGCGGGTCGGGTTTGTTTTGTGGGTTGGGTTTGAGTTATATGGCTATGGAAATAAAAATGTAATTAAATGAGTATAAATTGTTTTAATAAATTCAAAAGCTTATAAAATTCATAACTCACTCGTTTTAGGTCCAAATCCAACGCGGTCAGTTGCGTTAGACTCGTGTCAACATAAGCTTCGTTATGGAATTGGATTGTAGTGATTTGGAGCTTCTAGAATTTTTAGCTAAATTCGAACGCTATTCGAATTTAGTCGGAACCGGAACGCAGAAGCGACAACTGGAATCAAAGTGATTAAATCTCACTCATTTCTGATTACTGGTTTTAATTTAAAATGTTAAAAATTATTTATTGGTTGATTGGATGAATTGATAAATTTATCAGTTGGATGTTATATTATATATATATTAGTATTTGGGTATATTTCCTGCCGATTGGAGCGGATGAGACACTATGGGCCCTGCATAATAGCAGATGGCCCTTTTTATTGCGATATCCTGCCTCGAAGCGGGATTATTATTTTATGTTATATAACATCAGTGGTTATAGGGAGACAGGTTGGAGGGATCCAACTGGATTCCTCAAAATGTTTGTTTTAATTTCATATATGGTGATATATGATGTGTTAGATTAATCTGTTACAGATTATGTTATGATTGGTCTATTGGATGCTATAGTAGCACTAACCTTAATTTTGGTATTATAAATATGATAAATGATATTTTTGAATATAAAAAGGGGATTCAAAGGCGATTTTGGGAATGAAAAAATTTATATTGAAATTTGGGATTATTTAAAAAGGAATTGATTTTTATAAAATAAACAAATTTGATTTTAGATATTTATTTAGCTATTTTGTAAAATGGTTTCAAATAAAGAATTTAATTTGAGTATTTTTAAACAAAGGATTATTAATTGGGATTTCTGGGAATGCGAAATAGAAGTCGAAATCGAGATTTGAAATGTTTTGGAATATAGTTCGAATTTATTAAGAAATAGATTTATAAATGGGATTTTTAATAGGAACCGATTTATAAATATTGTTGTTTAATATGAATCTGTTATTAATAGAGAAATGAGAGTTGAGTTTATAAACTTATAAACGATGTTTATAAACAAGTGGAATGAATATCATTTGATAAATTAGAAATATAAATTCACAGTGTGACGTAAAATGAGATATGGAAATCGGTTTAGAAAGAAATAGTAAATTCTACTTTGGAATTTAGGGAATAGTTATGAAATTGGAAATGTAAATCGACTTGAGATAAATCGAGAGAGATTTATAAGTATAAAAATGGGTATGTTAAATTTAAAAAATGGTTTTTCACAAGAAGTAAGGTTTGTTTTAAAAAAGGATTTTTATTTATTAAACTATGTAGTTTTAAAAACTATTAATTGGACTAAAATATTTCAGAAAGTTAGTTATTTAAATATTCAAATTTGTTGAAATGATTTCTAAGTTTATAAACAAGTTTTGTAAATCGATTAGAAATCTTATAAATGATTTGGAATTAGTTATCGACGTTTATTTTAAAAGTGCTTTGATATTTCAAAAAATTATTTAACCATGTTTTTGAAATTTATTATATATATATATATATATATATATAATTTAAAGGTAAGTGATTGAAAATTATTTATAAATGCTCTCAAGATTTGTGAACTGTGTTTTATTTAATCGATGTGATATTATAAGTGGAAATTTTGTAATGGAATTCGGGAGCTTAAGAAAATTTGAGAAAAGGAAATTTCCAAATTGTCTAGATACGGGAATTTCAAAAATGAATCTGAATTCATTAAAGGAGTTATAAATTGTTAGTTGGATTATAAATAAGTATAATCGATAATTTTTGGAAATTATAATGGGAATTAATAAAAAAAATTTGGAGATTTATGAGATAATTACGGAATATTCCTAAGTATGGATATTAGAAATGATTTTGGGAAATTGACTTATAATATTTTCCTAAGTATTGGAATTAAAGGTTTTGGAGATATTTTAGCAACAAAATGATTTATATTGAAATATTTTTCTAAGTAATGAATTATAAGTTGGATTTGGAAATATTCCTAAGTGTTGATATAGGTTGAAATACCCTGTTAATGGATTTAAGTATTTGGAATCGTTTTCAAATATTGAAATACTGGAAGAGATTTGAATATATATCTTTGTAAAGAAATTTAAAACAAATGTTTTGGAAGATTTATAATATGGCACAGTGACTGCTTATGTGTGTAATTTGATAGTTAAATAGCCGATTATCAAATCTGGCCAATTTCGTTATTCGTTTCGAAGAGACCGGGATCGGATTTAATTATCTGAAAATCACTTCTATCTGATTTGAGCGTTGCGAATTGTGATATTGTGAAGATAATGGAAACGGTGGTTTTGGAGATTCGATTTGTTCAGGTCCAGAACAAATTGTATGGATGGATGTTATTGTTTGTACCAAAATTGGGCACAACACTCTTCGGAAGTTTTTGAAGAGATAATAATGAAGAAAATATATTGAAAATGAAGATTATCTAACAAAAACTCCAAACAACAAGAATATAAATGCAAAGACAAGCAATTTATAGTGGTTCGGCGTGTTGCCTACGTCCACTCTAAAGTTTTTGTAGCTTTATTGATTCTCTTTCAATGATTACAAGCGATTACAGCAAACAATGGAAGAAAAAAAACTTGAAAATCGAAATCAACAGCAAGGGTATGATGTAAGTCTTGATCCGGCAGAGTCTGGGCGCTTGAGAATCAAAAGATCCTTCTTCCGTAGGCTCTGGGGCTCTATTTATAGGCGTAGGAGGCTGAGATTCTGCCCAAACTTCGGGAGACTCGCTCTGGCACGTGAGGGGGCCCATATGACCAACCTCAGAAAGTTTTGACTCGATCTGCGATCGATACGAATCCATTTCGTATCGATCAAGATGATGTCCAATCGATCTGAAATTTGGCAGAGACATTTCTTAGTGTGTACGCAAGCTCCTGTGAAAATTTCATAGCATTTGGATTGGTGGATCTCGGGAAATGGTCGATACGAAATGGGGTTTTCCGGTGGCTGTTTGGTTTGAATCCATCACTTCGAAACGATCCCTTCGACTCGATCACCTCACGTGGTCTCATGATGATGTGGTATGCACACTCCGCCTCGATCTAGTCTTTACTCCGAGTTGACCGTATCGACTCCATGAATCTCACCTTGTTCGTATTGAGGGATGATACGTCACCCAGGTTTGTTGACTTGATGGATTCGAATAAGACCTCACTCGTGGATTCGAATAGCAGTCATCGATGGACACGAACTACTGATGGTCGATGGCTACGAATAGGCCTTTCCTTGATGGATATGAACCATGTAGCTTCTCAATGGATACGAAGCCAATCGATACGAACTGGAGCCTTTTGATGGATACGAAGTAAGGTGACCTGATGGATACGAACATCAACTGCCTGATGGATACGAAGTCCATCGATACAAATTCGATGGATTCGAACACTGCCAACCTGATCGATATGAACTGCTATTAACTGATTGATGCGAACATGATCGATATGAACCGAGCGCGCCCTTGGTGGATATGAAATCAACCATAGTGATGGATACGAAGGCTGGGCCGTTTCCTCTAGATTGAATCGATCATAACTTGAGCATATGAACTCGGATTGACTTTAAACTTGGAACGTTGGCTCTCTTGGCTTAGCCTACTGTGCCTTATAAATTATAGCTCAATCTGGACTCAGACAAAATTCATCGATATCCAAGGTAGACCTATTTGCACTAGACGTCCATAACGAGCGACTCTGGGCTTTTTGTCAATTCCCTGGTATCTCGGTCTTGCCAAAAGGGGGGATAACATTTTCCCCCCAAAGTACGTCTTGTGGAAATATGACGTGCTTTGAAAAGCTTCAGCTTCTCTCTGAACAATTATCGTATTTCTCGTTGAAAGTTGTACTCTGTATTGCTGTAATTGACTGCTGTGTGATAATGATTAGCTGACTCTCGTTAACGTTGCATGTTCACGAGGCGTTGCCAGTTTAGTTTGTTATCGAATTTCGTATCGATTCTCTCCTGAACCGATTTGAAATTCGAGTTAAAATAACGCTTGATGGGTGTTTTTGACTACCCTCTTGTATCGATTCTCTCCTGAATCGATGTAAATAGTTGAAAAGTAGTTTTTCATATCGATGCGGGTCGAATTGATGGATACAAAATGTTCATTCGCATCGATGGTCACAAATTGTGGTGGACCCTGATTCGCGCCGGTGATCTCCGATGGAAATGAAATGATCGTTCGTATCGATGGGTTTTGATGGATACGAAAACAACGTTCGTATCGATAGTCCTGCACTGTTGTGAGCCGATGGTTGTAAAATAGACACTTCGAATCAATGGAGTTCACTGCCTTTAGTGTAGCCTTCGTTGTGTACTTCGAATCGATGAAGTCCGGTGGTAACTTCGCTTTGATGAAGGCAAAGTCTGATGGATTTGAAATGAGCATTCGCATCGATCCGTTATTTGACTGGTTGCGACCGGTCAAGTTGACTGGGAGGCAAATCGACCCAGTTTCTCCCTATGCTCCATATAAATACCTGGGACTTAGCCCATTTTCACTTTTTACTTTTTTACTGCCGCCTTCTACTATCGTATCGATCCAATTATTTGGTAAAAAGGAGAGCTGTTCCGTGCCTTCGACTCGATCAAGCTCAATCTTCAATTCTTCGAATCCCAGTTTTAAATTAGGTAATTAATCATGAATCCAAACGACGAAGTTTGAATCTCAGATCCATCATATCCGAGTTGATTATCAATTTTGGTATTCTTTGAGGTCAGATCTGGGTTGGGGCCTGGTCGAGAATGGCCATGGCGATGCTCCTGACAATCGGAGAAGAAGGGTGCAGAAATGAAGATGGCTCGATCTGTAATTCATGTTGATCTAGGGGCCTGTGTTTGAACCGATAAAAGGCGATAACGCCTTACCTTGGGGTTCGCATCGATTCCAGGAACTTCTGGATAAATGACGTGGGTTGTATCGATCGAGATGGTGGTAAATCGTGTCGATCTATAGTGATCAATGCGAAAATTAAGCGAGCGATTGGTGCGAAATCCTCGGCTTCAGGTCGATTCGAAATATACACTCACAATCGATACAAAAAGTATCGACGCAAACGTGATCGATGCGAAGCCGAGATTTCCTTGACCGATGCAAACCTGAAAACCAAGGTTCGATGCGAAACTACTGACATTGATCGATACGACCCCAAGTGTTGATAATCGATTCGAAGTATGCCCCTGGTGATCGATACGAACCTGGATCCTGATGGATTCGAATAAGCTCCCCACGATCGATTCGAACTCTCCTTTTGATGGATGCGAAATTTTGAGCACTTGATAACATGATCTCGATGAGCTTCATCCTTGCATATCTGGACTTAACTGCTAAACCGCATATTTGACTATCCTTTTGAAGCTCGTCGATGGAATTATAAAATAACAACGTGACAATGAACTTTAACTCGAATCGATCGCCAATACCTGGATGGTACAGTTGTGACGGTCAGCGATGACGGTCATTCCTACTGGACCTCGAAGTTTTATCGTTTGCATATTTTCTTTAACTCTGCAGAATCTTTTCAAGTAATGCATAGCACTGCACTGCACAACACACACTTTACACGGGGGGAACACACGGGTTTTTTAGCATCTAATGATGATTTCCTGTGAGTTAGTTAGCTATGGAAATTCCGAGCTCGCAGCCACAGGAAACCCAGAGTATAATTCCTCCCAGACTTGAAATACCAGAGATTGAGGCCGAAGTCATCGGTCCGGCCCCGGACGAATTGCCTGATGCGTCCTTCATTAATAGTCCACCCGACTCTGTTCCATCTAATATTTCTGAAGATATGCTAGGGAGAATATGCTTAAGGCATGGTCTGTCGATGGACGATGTATTATTGCCGAGACCAAATGACAGACCGCATAATCCCCCGGAGGGATATACTGCATTTAATCGTCACGCGCGCGCAGCCGGTACACTTCCTACGTTTAATCAGTATATAAGAGAAGTGTTGTCGTTTCTGGGGATCGCCCCATCTCAGCTACACCCGAATGGATATGCTTCGCTCAATAGCTTGTTCATTGCATTTATGGAGTATCTCTATCGTCCACCCCGCCCGACTAAGATAAGATATCTATTCAACTTCAAGAGTCGAACAGACAGACCATCTTTTACATTCCTGGAGGCAGTAAGGAATTGTCAAGTGGTCACCGGATCTTGGACCAGGCTAAGCTACTTCAAAACAAAGTGGTTCTACGTCCGATGTCCTCTAGGATTTGCCAGAAGATGGCTATTCAGACGTGAGTATCATCACTTTCCCAAGTAGCTGATAAGGCAATCATGAACGAAATCGAACTCAGATTGCTTTTTCTTTTTCTTTCAGCAATAATCCAGCGACCCGAAGGTGGTTATTATAAAGAGATAGTCCGGGTTCTCCAAAAAGTCCCGAGCAAAGAAAGAAACATTGACTTGATCTTGACAGATAAAAACCTTAGGATTCTTGGACTGATCGAGCGAAGACAGAGTATAAGGCTCGACAATGTACTAAAGACTATCTCAAAGGAGCGAGTTAGGCACAAGAAGCCTAAAGTTATCATACTTGAGGAGGTTGACTCCGAGAGAACCCATACTGACAATGAACCTTTGGTCGGGCCTGCTGATGTTACTCCGGATTCTGAGGAAAAGAGAAAAGGCAAGGCAGTTGCTTTTAAACAATCTAAATCTGGGAGGCGGAAGTCTATGGTCATAAACCGACCCCTTTCTGGAGTTAGAATCTCGAAGGCATCCCCCCTATAGGTGGAAAATTCCTTCGAAGGGCTTACCGACCTCCCAAATTTTGGACCTCGCATCCACACAGCATGATGTCGGATTGGATGAACTGCAACATACTTTTGATGTTAGCGAGTCTCTTTCTACCAGTGTGGTCGACACTTCTGGTTGGTCTGGGGGGTTACACATCCATACACCCTTCATGCCACTACACAATCTTTGACCACAAACCGCATACCATAAATGGTTACTAATCCTCCTTATTTTACTTTGCAGGTACGATGTCTGGTGGAGGCTCAATGCTTGGTAGTTTGCGTAGCAAGCGCCAAGATTCATCACACTATGAACCACGCAGGAGAGAGGGAGATAGAGATTATGAATTGGGGTATTCCAGTCAGGAACGGTCTGACAGAGATAAGGGATATGTACGTCGGTCTCAATCACGCTCTCCTCCTCCTAGGATCTCTATACCATCACCAGTTCTAGTTACACGTCCTCATGAAACTTCACGGCACAAGCCTCCCTCTCATATTCCTAGATCAGATCCTCCACGTGGAACTGAAATAGCTGCCTCCTTGACTACTACATCAGTCGTGACGGATCCGACCGGGGAAGGAGCAGCCAAACTCGCACAAATGAGGAAGGAATTCCCTGACATTTGCTTTGACGATTACGTCTTCCCCTCACACCTGAAGAGAATTCCGCCAACGGCCGAAAATACTATTCAAGATTATGTTGCAGACATATTCTTTCAGTATAAGGAGTGGGCGAGGGCCACGAGAAAAGCATCAAAAGTGGCATTTGATCGGGCCGCCACTATTGAAAAGATGGAAAAAGAGTTGGGTCAGAAAGACCGAATTATTCAAGTGCTCAATGCCGAGGCCGAGTCTTCCCGTAAATCTGAAATAGAAGCTCTCAAAAAGGCCGATGATGCAAACTCGACCATGTGTAGAATGAAACAAGAGCATTACACTACAATGGAAGACATGGGTCATAGGAACATCACCATCACTGCTAAGAGAGACGCAGCCCTCAAAGAGCTCAATGAGCTTAAATCTAAGTTCTTCGAACTTGCAAGGGAGAAGGATGCGGCCAACGTCTCCGCGCAAGAAGCATGTGACCAGGCGGTGGTGCTTCAGAAGCAGAGGGATGCGGCTATGGAAAAAGTCCATGAGGTTGAAGCCGGGGTTGACGAGAAGGTCCGACTGGCGGAAGTCAGGGTTGAGGCTGAGGTAGAAGAGCTTCTCGTCACTTACAACGCCCACGTGTTAAGGCATAGAGATCTGACTTGGCTCGATGATTACCCAACACATCTTTATAATGCCTGGAATCTGCTGATTGAGGAGGAGAAATCGGGGCATCCTGATGAAGCCTTTGACGAATTTGAGCTGGAGAACCGTATACTTAACGATGACAAAAAGAAGGTTCTTCACGACTCCATGATTTCTCGTGAAAAGGAGAGGCTCGGTACTCAGCCCCACGAAGTCGGAGAAGGCTCTGGTGTTGAGCATCATATTACAAGTTCCGAGATTGTTATGCCGCCTCAGTCTGAGCCGACTTCGATGATCGAATCTCAACCTTTACCAGCTTATGACTCGAAACAGCCACATCTATCTCCTATAAGGGAGCACCCTTCTGAAGTCGTTCAGCCAACCTTGAGCCAAACTGAGGAAGGTACTCTGCACTAATCTCTTGTACATTCGGACTGAAGAATTTGTATAGAGGTGTATACTAACAAATGCTTCTTTTCTCTGATCAGTGACCGAAGTTGTACCGACAACGCTTCCTGCAATCCAGGAATCATGCCAAGCGTAGGAAGCCATTATCTCTGAGGCGACCTCTATTGCGATGGTTGTGCCTACCGAAGTAACGCAGGGGAGCTCAATCTCTTTTGACGAATAGATGGTGAACGAGCTTATTGGTCGACAGGGTGACCCCTTTGCGGACTTATCATTCGTCCTGGGTGGATTTTCATCTACTTCTGATACTTCGACACAGACCACCATGGCACACAGTGAAGCCCGAGCCCTTCGAGAAGCAAACATACTGGCTGATATTGATGCTGAGATGGAGGCAGCGGCACATGGTGGCAGCTCAGAGGGCGGAGCAGTGGTGCATGGCCCTACACCACTTAAGATGATATCTCCCGGGGGCACACTTGTCGATACCAGTACGTCAGTCCCGCTTCCGGCTACAGACCCCGTTCCTCCGACTCCTCCCGCAGGAAGCATTCCCTTAGACTCTAGTTCGGAGGAGGATGTCGATATCATGCTCCCGTCAGAGGATAGCCCGCTTAAAGAAAAAGGCTCAAAACGGAAGATCACTAGTGGCTCCAGTAGTTCCTCGTTGAAGAAGAAGCCAAGGAAAAAGAAAGAGTAGATAGACTTTTTAGGCACATGTTTCTTTTTGCAGTTAGGAATTTTTTCATCCTTTTCCTTTCATAGGCTGTGTATATATATGGGTTCGGCCCCCGCTAGTAGGATTTTTTTGGAAGGGCTGGTATATAAGCCATCGCTCTTGATTAGTTGAAATAAAGTTTTGTCTTCTTGTTTCAAATTTCATTCCTTTTATGCTTAAATGTTGCAGTGTTCGAACCTCAGTTCTGTGTACTTGCATTATTTTAACTCGTTTCGGGTAGTGATTAACACTTGAATCTGCCCCCAGTTCCGGGGTTAAGTTGTAAAGATCAACTTGCGATCGCAATAAGTGAGGATCGGGCGGTCGAACTACACTTGTTTCTTTATAAATCGTTACATCCACACTCTGGGGGTTTGCACTTGCATTCTTGCAGTCAGTCACAGCTATCGAAAGCTTTCAAGTATTAGTCCACACTCTGAGGACACAAGTCATCTTGTGAGCGGTCGTTCACACTCTGGGAACTTAGGGTTGACGTTAATACTCCAACCCATATTCTGGGAAATTGGAGTTAGCGTTCACATTCCGACTCGCACTCCGAGAGTTCGAAAGGCGTATCAGGATCATGGATGGTTAGATCATATCCATCCTGAGTTAACAAGTGAGATCGTTTGACGGACAGGTCCATCCCTCTCGAGCTTGGTTAAGTTGTGGTCGAAGTCGTTAGGTGAACGGGTTCACTCTCTTCGACACTGTTTTTTAAAGTTTATACTCCACCTCGCACTCTAGGAGCATGGAGTTGGCCGACAAACGGTCAGTCACGTTTGTTTGGGCACTTGGATTACGTTCGCACTCTGGAAATAGTGGATTAATCAGGATCGTGGACGGTTGATTCGCATCCACCCTGAGTCGACTAGCGAGGTCGTTAGATAGACGGGTCCATCCTCCTCTAGCTTGTTTAAGGTATAGCCAAAGTCGTTAGGTGGATAGGTCCACCCTCTTCGGAACTACATTTAGTCGTAATACAGTTGAGGTTGTTAGGTGGACGGATCTGCCCTCCTCGAGACCGCATTCGTTTGATGTCTATATTCCAGCTCACACTCTAGGTGTTTGGAATTAGTTATAGGATTGTCGTAGATCAATCCTATTAATCATTGGTGTAATGACTTGCCCCCGAGCCCGGGTTTCATGTAGCGAGTGGCTGGTCATATCACAGCCACTCTCTATTTGAATAAATTCCACTGCATGATGGAATTTAGCTCTCCGTGCATCGTGATGTCGTGCATCGTATTCAATGAATCACAGCTCTGGCTCGATGAGATGGCATTTTATTGCTGAAGTAAGAAAATACAGCAAAGTTAGTTGCCTTATTATATAATTCAAATTTAAAAATGCGGAAACAAACTGTAAATGGAAAAATAGAATGAAACAAACAAAGCCTGTCAGGTGTAATAGCGACGGAGACTCTCGCTATTCCAGGCCCTTGGCAAAGCAAGACCGTCAACGGTCGATAATTTGAACGTGCCATCTCCAAGTCTTTGTGTAATCACGTATGGTCCTTCCAAATTTGGTTTCATGTGTGAAGGGACCGAATAGATTCTCTTGAGAACGAGACTGCCGAGTTCAAAGGTTCGAGGTCGAACTTTGGCATTGTACAATCGGGCGACTCGACTTCGATATGCGGCTGCTCTCAAATCAGTTTCTTCCTGTTTCTCATCCAGTAGATCCAAAGATTCAACAAGCAATATAGCGTTTGTTTTCGGATCATAGTAAGTCACACGATGGGAAAACACTTCCATCTCGATAGGAATAACGGCTTCTGAGCCATAAGATAGGGAAAACGGGGTTTCTCCGGTGGTGGTCTTGTGGGTCGTTCGATAAGCCCATAAGGCCACAGGAAGCTCATCAACCCATTTGACCCCGACCTTTTCCAGCCGTTTCTTTAGAATGGACTTTATGACATTATTGACAGCTTCGACCTGACCATTTGCCTGAGGATGTGCAACTGTCGAGAATTTTTTATGGATATGAAACTGTTGACAGAAATTCTTGAATTCCGCACTATCGAATTGAGCTCCGTTATCGGTGATGATGGTATGCGGGAGTCCAAAATCGACAAATAATGTTGCGAACTATGAAGTTGATTACTTTCTTTGTCGTAATGGTTGCGAGGGGTTCAGCTTCAGCCCATTTGGTGAAGTAATCAACTGCAACGATGGCATATCTTGCCCCACCTTTGGCCAGAGGTAGTGTGCCGATGATATCGATGCCCCACATTGCAAATGGCCAGGGACTGACCATTTGGGTTATCTCGGTAGGTGGGGCTCTTGGAATTCGAGCGTGTTTTTGGCACCTATCGCTTTTTCTGGCATAGTTCGCTGCATCTCGGTTCACAGTCGGCTAGTAGTATCCGTATCGGAGTATCTTCTTAGCGAGAGCTTGCCCACCGATGTGATTGCTACATTCTCCTTCGTGTACGTCATGTAACACTCGTTTGATTCCATCGTGCGCGATACATCGGAGGAGAGGAACAGAATACCCTCTTCTATACATGACTTCGTTCTGAATGAGTAAACGTGAAGCTTTTCGTAGAATTTGTCTTTTCTCATTTCTACGCTCAGGCAACGTCCCATTCTCGATGTAATTTCGGTACGGAGTCATCCACGATTCTCTACTGGGAGCGGTTTCAGACACAAAATTCGTCTCTATTTGATCAATGCTTGGGGAGGACAAAGTTTCGACGGGGACAAGTCCCATCTGTTGTGCATCACCTGTACTTGCTAACTTTGCTAATGAGTTAGCCTTCTGATTACGCTCATGGGGTATATTGTAAATAGCATAGTAATCGAATTGACTTAGTGCTTCTTGAACTCGGGCTAGATAGGCAGCTAGTCGTCGATCCTTGGCCTGATATTCTCCCCGAACTTGATATACAACCAACTGGGAGTCACAATAAATTTCCATAGCAACAATCTTCAGATCACAAGCAAGTTTTAACCCGGAAAGCAAAGCTTCGTATTCGGCTTCATTGTTGGTTGCGCGAAATTCGAACCTCAGAGCGTAGCATATGGATCGGCCTTCGGGTGTTTCAAGTACTATTCTGGCACCTGAACACTGATCGTTCAATGAACCATCGGTGTGCAGCTTCCAAATGCAGTTAGGAGGTATAGTGGTTTCAGGCAGATCCTCTGAAACAGTAAATTCGGCTATAAAATCTACTAGGACTTGTCCTTGAATGGCTCTTCGCGGAGCATAAGTGATATCAAATTGACTCAGTTCAATGTTCCACTTGAGTAGCCTACCAGACGTCTCAGGCCGTGTGAGGACCTGTCGTAACGGCTGATCGGTGTACACAGTAAGGGGATGAGCTTGGAAATAAGGGCGAAGCTTTCTGGAGGCAATGACCAGGCAATAAGCCAGTTTCTCTAGTCTTGTATAATTTCTTTCAGCTCCTGTTAGACGTTTACTAACATAGTAAACCGGTTTCTGCACTCGGTCTTCTTCCCGAACTAAAGCAGCACTGATGGCACGCTCTGATACTGCCAGATAATGGTACAATTGCTCATGGTCAACTGGTTTTGACAAGATCGGTGGTGTGGAAAGATGTTGAACCAGCGATCGGAATGCGTCTTCACACTCCATGGTCCATTCAAAGTTTCTCTTTCCTTTCCGGATCAGGTCAAAGAAAGGAATTCATTTATCGGTGGACTTTGAAATGAACCTGCTCAATGCTGATACTTTCCCATTCAGACTCTGGACTTGTTTTATGGTTCTTGGGGTTTGTAGGTTCCTTATTGCCCAGATCTTTTCTGGATTTGCTTCTATCCCTCTAGCGTTAACGATGAACCCGAGGAACTTTCCAAAGGCGACACCGAAGTGACACTTTAATGGATTGAGCTTCATCCCATATTCCCGAAGGATGCAGAACATCGAATCTAAATCTCTGACGTGATCTATGGAGAATCGAGATTTTACTAGCATGTCATCCACATAAACCTCTATGGTTTTCCCGATCTGGTTGGCGAACATCCTGTTGACCAAGCGTTGGTATGTTGATCTGGCGTTTTTTAGACCAAAGGGCATGACTCTGTAGCAGTAGAGTCCCAGATCGGTCACGAAACTGGTATGTTCTTGATCAGGCAACTGCATGGGTATTTGATTGTAGCCAGAATAAGCATCCATAAAAGATAATAATTCATGCCCAGCTGTTGAATCTACGAGCTGGTCAATTCGAAGAAGCGGAAAACTATCCTTTGGACAAGCCTTGTTTAAGTCAGAGCAGTCAATGCAAGTTCTCCATTTCCCATTTGGTTTTCGAACCAGTACGAGATTGGACACCCATTCTGGATACAAAGCATCTCGGATGAACCCATTCGATCGTAACTTATCAACCTCCTCTTTAAGGGCGACAGATCTCTCTGGATCCATACCACGCCTTTTCTGTTTGACCGGGACATACCGCGGATCAATATTTAGGGAGTAACTTGCAATGTCCGGCGAGATCCTGCACATATCAGAATGTGTCCAGGCGAAAACGTCGAGATTCGCCCGGAGAAATTCAACCAATTCCTGCTGTGTCTGTTGGCCCAATTGAGACCCAACTTTTAGCATCCTCGAATCATCACCTTCACTGATTAGAACATCCACAGTCAGTTCGGCCGGTGAAGCTTGATTCTCTTTAGACTCGTCTTTATCTTCATTGTCTCTAGGGTCAAGGTCTTTCTAGAATTGGTTGTGGTGCCCGGGCCGGGGCCCAGGCATCAATTATCAATTATCAGCAAAACGGACATAGAGTGATTCCTCTATGCCCTTTCCTTTTTCCTTTCGCTGTACTCCGCGTAGTTCAGCAACATAGAAGGCCCTTCTCGCTGCCTGATCTCCTTGAATGACTCCAACCCCACGATCGGTGGGGAACTTCAGAGTAAAGCACCATGGGGCAATGGCCGCCCTGAACTCAGCAAGGGCCAGCCGGCCCAAAAATGCATTATAAGGTGAATCAATATCCAAAACGACAAACTGCAACATCCGGACTCTCCGGCGTTCTCCAACTCCCAACTCCACTAGTAGTTCCGTCGCCCCAATGGGTATTGTAGCACTTCAGTTGATGCCGTGGACTCGTGATTGGCAGGGTTTTAAGTCCTTCGCTTCCATCTTCATTAAATCATAAGCCCGTTTAAGTAAGATATTTACGAAGCTCCCACAGTCAACCAGGATCCTCTTCATCCAAGCATGACCCACCTGGGCAAATATGACCAGTGGGTCGATTGTGGGGGCTTCGACCTTATCAGCGTCTCGGTTTCTAAATACGATATTATCAGACATTGTCTTCTGCTGTTTGGCCGGAGCCCCATCTTAACAATTACTATAGCACTTGAAGTCCGCATGCTTAATAGAGCTAGCATACGACTCCATTTCCCTCCAGCTTCTGTCTATTGGGTGGGGACTACCACTTATCGTGTTTATAACTAGCCTTCCGCCCATACGAGCGGGTTCTTCCTATCTTTCTTGATTTTGCACACAATTTTGATTTGAAGGGCCCGCACCCCCAGACTACGGCGCCCGCACGAACTGATCTAACTTTCTCTCCCTGATCAACTTCTCGATGAGGTCCTGCAAATGTCGACACTCATTGGTATTGTGGCCATAACTCTCGTGGAATCTACAAAACTTTCCTGTTTGAATCTGCCTCTCCGACGAGGGCTTCGGAGTAGGCTTCTTATATTGCAAAGTGTTGCAAGTTTGTAGGTACACGTTTTCCAATGACGTATTCAACAGCGTGTAATTATCAAACATTGGAGCCCTACGTCGTGGGCCTCGGCTCTGATCCCTTTTCTTATCCTGACCATTGTTGCCTCTCGGCTGGGTTTGTTTGTTCTGTATATTCAACTGAACTTTTCCGGAGCTCTCACCGGACTGCTTAACTGCTACGTTACTTTGTATTCCCTCACTACTAGGCCCCACATCATCCTGTTTCCTAGACTGTTTCGCGTCCTCTCGCCGTAAGAATTGAGCTGCTTTGGAGTAGAAACGGTCCAATGATGCGGGTGGTTTCCCAGCTAACCAATTTCCCAACTCAGAATCAGGATCGATCCCTTTGGTTAATGCCATCAAGATCGAGTTATCGTTGGGATTACTAATCTCTGCACATGCTTCATGGAATCTCTCTAAATAACGTCTGATGTCTCTCCATGAGCTTAAGTGACACTAGACAGGGTGTTAACGTCTTTAGGTCTAGGAACATGCATACGAAACTGTTCTACAAATTTTTTATCCAGTTGATCGAACGAAGAGATAGATCTAGGTGGCAACCTTGTAAACCACATTGTTGCGATTCCCCGTAGAGAGATGGGGAAACTTCGGCACTTCACTGCATCATCAGCCCTTGCAGCGCTCATTGACCACTCATATTTCAAAATATGTTGATTGGGATCACTACTTCCTTCGTACATTGGGAGAGTTGGCATTCTGAATCGCCGTGGGGGGTCAGCGTATAATATCTCGTTTGTGAAAGGGGTATGACTACGGGAGATTCCCCAACCGTCATTGGTAAGCCCCTAACTTTCGCGAATCATCTGACGTATCATGGTTGAAATATCCGGCATCGGCACATTCTCTGCATGCTAAGCTAAGGTGTGGTCGGGTTCCACAGTGCGAGTTTGGACCGGACGCTGTCGACGGTCCATGTCTCGCCTCCTTGGCTCAGCATCTTCCGGGACGTATGGCTCAGGAGTACTCCCACGTTGCTGATTGTTCGGATTTGACAGATTTCGGTATCAGCTCTTGTTTCTACCATGGCGGTTGTAGTGCGATTGTCCGTGGTATACTGTGGAACAGCACCTCCTTGTGATGAGGGCTCGGTCTGGAAGCTGGTTGACGGCCCAACCCCCAATTGTCCTACGGTCAAGGCAGGTTGATATCCGGTAGCTTGTGTGTGACTCCTGTCTAATCGGGGACGGGTAGATCTGCGGTGATAGTCAGATGAGGCGGAACTTTCAGTAGACGAGTGGGAAACATCATCCCTCCTAAATCTCCTGCGCCTTTGACGGTTTAGTCGGTCGGTCAATTCAGCGTTAGCGCGCAACTGTTCAGTCAATTGTTGCCGACTTTGAGTCAGTTCTTGGAGCAACACTTGGAACTCTTGTCTGGTGACTGGTCCTGACGGATCTGAGTGAACAGTGTTGTCTTGATTGGCTATTGTATAGGATTCTGTCTATCCTGACCTTCTTGATCAGCAGCTGTAGAGGCAGTTCTTGTGCTAACCATCTTGAGTGGTGGAGTCCTTTCCTAGACTTTACGCAAATCTGAATAGGATGGAAGGATTCCGGATTAGAGATCTGGATCTTCCTCTTGGATTTATGCAATCCGGTGTCGATAGTAGATCCAAGGAGCAGGAGAAAAAACTGGTTTCTTCTCAGTGAAAGCACCAGTGTTTGTACCAAAATTGGGCACAACACTCTTCGGAAGTTTTTGAAGAGATAATAATGAAGAAAATAAATTGAATATGAAGATTATCTAACAAAAACTCTAAACAACAAGAATATAAATGCAAAGACGGGTAATTTATAGTGGTTCGGCGTGTTGCCTACGTCCACTCTGAAGTTTTTGTAGCTTTATTGATTCTCTTTCAATGATTACAAGCGATTACAGCAAACAATAGCAAAAAACAACTTGAAAATCGAAATCAACAGCAAGGGTATGATGTATGTCTTGATCCGGTAGTGTCTGGGCGCTTTAGAATCAAAAGATCCTTCTTCCGTAGGCACTGGGGCTCTATTTATAGGCGTAGGAGGCTGAGATTCCACCCAAACTTCGGGAGACTCGCTCTGGCACGTGAGGGGGCCCACACGACCAACCTCATAAAGTTTTGACTCGATCTGCGATCGATACGAATCCATTTCGTATCGATCAAGATGATGTCCAATCGATCTGAAATTTGGCAGAGACATTCCTTAGTGTGTATGCAAGCTCCTGTGATAATTTCATAGCATTTGGATCGGTGGATCTCGGGAAATGGTTGATAGGAAATGGGGTTTTCCGGTGGCTGTTAGGTTCGAATCCATCACTTCGAAACGATCCCTTCGACTCGATCACCTCACGTGGTCTCGTGATGATGTGGCACACACACTCCACCTTGATCCGGTCTTTACTCCGAGTTGACCGTATCGACTCCATGAATCTCGCCTTGTTCGTATTGAGGGATGATACGTCACCCAGGTTTGTTGACTTGATGGATTCGAATAAGACCTCACTCATCGATTCGAACAGCAGTCATCGATGGACATGAACTACTGATGGTCGATGGCTACGAGCAGGCCTTTCCTTTATGGATACGAACCACGTAGCTTCTCAATGGATACGAAGCCAATCGATACAAACTGGAGCCTTTTGATGGATACGAAGTAAGGTGACCTGATGGATACGAACAGCAGCTGCCTGATGGATACGAAGTCCATCAATACGAATTCAATGGATTCGAACACTGCCAACCTGATCGATACAAACTGCTATTAACTGATCGATGCGAACATGATCGATATGAACCAAGCGCGTCCTTTGTGGATACGAAATCAACCATAGTGATGGATACGAAGGCTGGGCCGTATCCTCTAGATTGAATCGATCATAACTTGAGCATATGAACTCAGATTGACTTTAAACTTGGAACGTTGGCTCTCTTGGCTTTTCCTACTGTGTCTTATCAATTATAGCTCAATCTGGACTCGGACAAAATTCATCGATATCCAAGGTAGACCTATGTGCACTAGACGTCCATAACGAGCGACTATGGGCTTTCTGTCAATTCCCTGGTATCTCGGTCTTGCCAAAAGGCGGGATAACAGTTATCATCACATTGTTGCTTTGAAGGCAGTGTTAGCATTCCAAGTGGAATTATTATTCAAAAAGGTAAAACGTAACCTCAAAACTCATCAACCGGGAATGACTGAAAATCAGGGGAGATGCAGCAAGTTTATGTGGGTCGCACCCATTAGGCTATGTTGTCACCATTCTTGATACCTTACATCTACATATTTATGAATTGGTTGTGCATGAGTGCTCGGTAAAAAGGTTGGCAACAACCGGGGTGATGACATATTCGGTACCATCCAGTAAGGGATAGGCCGGTCTTGTGTTTGCAGGGTTTGATCTCGGTACATTTTTCTAGAAGTGTACTGTGATAGGTTGTACCCAGTGCCTAGTCATTGTATGGAATCCATTCTCCAATAAGCGCTATACGGTTTTAGTTGTATACCAATATGTTGGAACGTGAGATGCAAGCATTTCAGCTATTTTATAGTTTATTTTCTATAGACACTATTATAATTTCAGATGACTTTGATATAAAAGGTTTTGGTTATCGTAAGGTAAAAACCAATCATATTTATATGTGGCATGGTCTTACGTGATACCTTATTTTTTCAAAAGGATTTTTTTGAAAATAATTAAATTCAAATTGAGTGTGTTTTATCACGCTGGTTTTCCAGACCGACTCGGGTGTTATTTTATTATGACGCTCGGGTCAGACCGAGTATTACTGATACAGGTTAGGATGCTATGGAGCTCAGGAGACGGGCCATAGGATTTCAGGTGTAGTACACGTACTTTGTTATTTCCGATGTGTGTGTTAAACTATATATTCAGTACATGTGAGGACAATTTGTTATAACTGTCCAAATTGCTATGATGATTATTGTACTCTGATGATTGTATTTATATTAACAGTTATAGTTTCTTTTGCTATAAAGATCTGTATTTATCTATCATATATTGTTCCTCTACGATTTGTGAGATTCTATGTGTCGTTTCTACTTATTCTATCTCTTCTTCTTCACCCCTAGCAATCGATATTTCCGACACTTCAATATTCAGCATGCTATACAGTGAACGTATTGATGTTGATTTGGAGGGTTGAAAAACCCGGTTCGCTACAACAGCTGATTCAAAAGGCAAACCAAGGAGCTAGTAGAATGCTTCAATTGTGGAGAGTGTGGAAATTATTCTAAAGAGTGCAATAATCCATGTCCTCCAACTTCTTGGCTGAAGTGCATCATGATTTGTAAAGAGTTAGGACATCTTAATTACTCTTGTCCGAAGAATTTTGTGATGTTTAATGTTATAAAGGCTTTTAATGGACCTTCTCAAACTAAAGGAAATGCTCTATTTATCTTCGAAGGTACTATCTTATGCAGAGATTCTTCCATTAGAGTTCTTTATGACACGGCTGCATTTTATTCTTTCATGTTGAAGGAACTGGTTTACAAATTTGATCTTGATGTTGTGTGCTTCGTTGCATCTTTGAGGATTTCTAATCCAATATGGGGTTATGCAACCCTTGGGATGTTATGTAAAAATGTGTTTTTTGACTTATGTGGATTCTCTTTCCTCTATGATTTTCATGTATTCGAGTATTTGGGATTCGGCATCATTTCTTGGCATGGATTGGTTGCATCGGTACGAGGCTCATCTTTTGTGTCCCAAAAGGGTAAACACTCTTAACCATCCAGATTCCATTGAGTGGCTCAACTTTGCTTTTGGAAGCCTTAGTCAATGCTCGAGTGGTTCTCTATTTGCTCTTGAGTCTTGAGAAGAAGAAGATATTGCCAAAATCTCTATTGTTAGAGACTATCTTGATGTCTTTGATCATATTACCAAATTTCCACTGAGGCAGGTTATAGAGTTTCCTATTAATTTTATTCCTGGAGCTCAGTCAATGTACGTACTCCCATGAGGACGTATGGAAAAGAGAATGAGGAGTTGAAGAAGCGGTTGTCAAAGCTAGAGGCTAAGGATTTTATCTAGTCTAGTAGTTCACCTTAGAGGGTCGCGGTAATGTTTGTAAAGAAAGTAGACGGTACCCTTAGGTTATGCATTGATTACGAAAAGCTCAACAAGTTTACCGTGAAGAATGAATATCCTTTGCCCAGGATTGATGATATTTATAATCAGCTTAGTAAAGCTATGGTCTTTCTCAGCTTGGAATTAGTCGGTTTCATCATGTCTGTATAGCAGAGGATAACATTCCATCGATAGCTTTCCATACTCATTATAGCTCTTATGAGTGGCTTGTGATGCATTCGAATTGACGATTACACCCGCATACTTCTTCGATCCGATGAATAGGATTTTCGGAGACTATCATGATAAGTTTGTCCTTGTACTCATTAATGATATCTTGGTTTATTCTAAGTTAGAGGTAGAGTATGAGAAGCACATTAGAGTAGTTCTAGAGACACTTAGGTCGAATCAGTTGAAGGCTAACTTCTCAAAATGCCACTTTTGGAAGAAGGAGGCAAAGTTCATAGGCCATGTAGTATTAAGGCTGGTATGTCTGTTCACCCTACCAAGATTGAAGCTATTCAAAATTAGAGGAAGCCAAAGATAGTTGCCGAGATCCATAGTTTTCTAGGATTAGCTGGTTATTATCGGAGCTTCATAAAGGATTTCTCGAAGATTGTGCTACCTCTTACTAATCTTACAAGGAAGAGAGTGAAGTTTTAGTGGACATACATATTTGAGGAAACTTTTCAGAAGCTAAAGAAGTTACTTACCTATGAACCTATTCTTATTGTGTTGGAAGGTAACCAAGATCTTGAAATTTATAAAAATGCACATGGTTCTAGTTTGGGAGCAGTTCTTATGCATGGAGGTAGAGCGGGGGCTTACACTTTTAGGCAATTGAGGTCTAATGAAGTTCGCTATGCCACTCATGATTAAAGCACGCCACCATTATCTTTGCATTATAGATATTGTGTCATTATTTGCTTGGTAAGAGATTTGTTCTTTATGTAGATCATAAGTCATTGAAGTATATGTTCACTCAGAAGGATCTCAACATGAGGCAGCTGATTTAGCTTGAGTTTCTTGCAGCTTATGACTTTGAGATTCAATATACCCCTAGGAAGGGGAACAGAGTAGCTATTCCATTGAGTAGGAAGCATCAGGAAGTTGCTTTCTATGTGTGACATTTGAGATAGAAATTATGTAGTTGGTTTTGGTGCGCCATTTTCTTGTCTTGTCGCCCGAGCATCCTTGGTTGATCGGATTACAAAGGCTCAAAGGAGAGATCCTACTATTCTTGCTATTATTTAGAGGTTGTAGTCCGGTGATGAAGATGATGTCTTGTTGTATATTCTCTTGATGCTCGTAGTTGCTTATGGGAGAATGGTAGACTGGTTAATCCTGATTTGGATAGCCTCTGTTAGGAAGTGATAGATGATTGTCATCGATCGTGCCATATTATTCATCCTAGAGGAAGTAAGATGTGTATGGATATGAAACATGTTTACTATTGGAAAGGGATTAAGCGCGACATTAGGAAGTATGTGAAGGGATGTTCGACTTGTCAGCTTGTCAAAGCTAAACATTAGAGGTCTAGCGGTCTTCTTCAGCCATTAGAGATTCCGCTATGGAAATGGGACCGGGTATAAGTAGGTTTGATTGTTTCATATTAGTTCACTTATATAAATCCTAATGTGTAATCTAGTAAGGATTTCTTTAATGTATTCTTTTCAATTATCTATTGATTTTATTGGTCTTCCTCGATTTAGGAGTGGTCATGATAGCATTTTGGTAGTAGTTGAGAGCTTGACTAAATCGACGCACTTCATACTGACGAAGTCAAGTAGGACAACTCCTTACTTGGCCAATCTTTATGTGAAGGAGGTTGTGAGACTTCATGGTGCTTCCAGTGCAATTATGTGTGATCGTTATCCATTATTTACCAGTGATTTTTGGAAGAGTTTTCAAATAGCTTGGGTCCAAAGTTGAACTTTCGTACGACATATCATCCGCAGACTGCTAGTCAGATAGAGATAGTTAATCGGCGCTAGAGAATTTGCTTTGATCATGTGTTCTTGATTTGGGGGATAGTTGGGAGGATTGTATCTATTTGGTTGAGTTGGCTTACAACAAAGCCTACTAGTCCAGCATTGGCATGGCACCGTTCGAGGATATATACGGTAGACCGTGTTGTTCACCATATTGTTGGCTTAAGACTGGAGACAGATTTGTTTTTGGTCCTAATTCTATCAAAGAGGCTTCCAAGAAGATAGATTTGATTAGACAGGGGATGACGGAAACCCAGGATCGATAGAAGTCTAATGCTGGCCATAGGAGGAAGGATATAGAGTTTGAGGTTGGTGACCTTGTCTTTGTGAAAATATCTCCTTTGATGGTTGTTATGAGGTTCAGTAAGTCGGCGAAGCTTGCACCTTGGTTTATCGATCCATTTTTTTATTACCGAGCGCTTTGGCTATGTTACTTATCAAGAAGCTCCTCCTGATCAGTTCCCTAGTATCCATGATGTCTTCCATATTTCCCACTTGGGGAAGTGTGTGAGGAGTACCGAGAATGTTTTGGAGCCAAGACAAATTGAGGAGCTTGATATTTTGCCAAACTTGACTTATTTGCAACATCATGTATGATAGTCAACTCGGGGGTTAGGGGCTTAGAAGGAAGCAGATCCCGTTAGTGAAGGTGCAATGGTTCGACAGGCTGTTGGATTGTACCTTGGAGACTAAGGAGCATACGATATAGACCTATGCCGAGATGTTTTCTAATGCTCATGAGTCTGGTAAGTTCTGCTTTCTTTGCTTGCTGTTTGTTTTGTAGTCAATGTCGTCGAGCTAGAAGTTATTGGCTATGTTATGGATTTTTTTCCCAAGAAGAAATTGCGAAGATTTAATTCTCTTAAGGGAGGGAATCTGTAACAACCCATAGTTGAGAAGGAATTAATATAAATATTTAATCTATTAAAAAGGGATTTTAAAATTTTAACTGTAGAAAAATAGAAAAAATGAGGAAGTTATATGGGAAAATATTTAAAAATTAATAGAATAATTTATTTGAGCGAATTTTTATTTTAAAATGATTTTGGACATTTTTAAGGGTCAAAATGATTTTTCAAAATATAATTAAAATCATTTGATAAATGATTTTGGACATTTATAGTAATTTTCTCATATAATTTTACTGTATGATATCAGTTTTTTTACTTGTAGCTATTTTTGCATTAATTGATGACTGGTGAGCAAGATGAGGTGGGCAACGGTATTATTATGAGCTAAAAGACGTAGGTGGCATGGCGAGCAGAGAGTAGGGGCATGGTTTTTCTAGGGTTAGGTATGGAGGATGTGGTAGCTAGGCAGGTGGCTGTTATGGAAGGTATCGGCTACTAGCAGTGGCTGAGCGGAGGTGTAGGGCAGCGTAGGGGTGTGGAAGTGTGGGGTGTGGTGGTATAGGAAGCAAGATTTTGGCCTATGTGTGAAGAAGTGTCCTTGTAGCTAATTTTTGAATGTGTTGTCATAGAAGCCAAAAAAAGTTCGCACATTTGTCAATTAAACTGCCCTTTAAATTATTTGAATTTAAGAATTCAATATTTAAAATTTCTCCTATAATATTCATTATTTAAAAGAAACTAATAAAGATGGGTATTATTGTAAAAAACATATTTTTTAATACTAATTAGAAGTTATAGAATACAAATAAACAAGTAAATAATTATTTAGAATTCAGTGTTATGCAATCAACGTTCAAATATCATCATTTAGTAATTAGAATTCAAAATTCAACACTTTTAACAAACATAGCCCTAGAGTTCAAACACGAATCCAATTATATTAAATATGATTTAGTGTAAATATAAAATTTTGCATGATAATACTATAAAAGATATAGTGCAAAATGAATTAAAATCAACTTATTTTAAATGTTTTTTTTTACTCCACAGCACTATGTTCTTGATCCAACACAAAGTTCATAACGAAATTACTTAAAGACATGGCCAATTTGCCATGGAAGTAAATCATTTTGGTATCGAAAAACATTCATCTTCCTTTCTTTCATGTATGTCAAAAGAATATTGTTACTTCACAAAATTAAGCTATAATATAAAACTTCCCATAAGCAAGTAAAGTCCATACGAAAAATTAAAGAAACTATCGGGGTGCTATTACCATAGGATATTGAATTAAAAGGGGGAATAAGCTGGGACTTCGTGAAGGTGTTGATGAATTATGAGATAAAGGGAAATTTATAGTGTTTTTTGTTTTGCTCCTTCCATTTAATAACTTTTTTTAATATACTCTCTCTAATTTAATTAATGACTTATTTTCAGTTAGCAATAACTTTTTATACTAATTTCCAAAAAATGCCATGATTCTATAAAGCAGTTACATTTTTGAATTCCAAACAGTAGATTTCATACAGAGTATAAATAGTCTTACATGCTTAATTTGGAGAATGGTTAAGTATTATTTATTTCGTTCTATGAATAAAAATTATTGCTAAATGGTCATATATATGTATATGTATATGTGTGTGTGTATTTATATGTATATATGTATGTATGTCAGTACTCAAGCCCATATGATGAGCGCATACATAGAAAAAGGATTATCTCAACTTTTTTATTTCAAAAAATGAGTCTATAACACTCATTAAGAATGGGTAATTTTGTAATTCAAAACTTCAAATGAAGGAATTAATACACACTGAAAGAAACACACACACACACACACACATATATATATATAGCATTTTGATGATAACAACCATAAAACAATGCTAGTAATATGTTTATTGAATTATTTCAGGTCAAAACGATGATAGAAAAGGTGAAAAATAAAATGGATAAAAATATGTAAAGCTAGGATTCAAACCCAGGTGGTTTGAGAAATAAGCACATGCTCTTACCAATGCACAAAACAAGCTTTTAAAAATACTATGATTTAGTCGACCGAAAGCCTTGTTCAACCGACTGAACCTAGTTGACTTAATATGAATAACTTGTCTACTGTTTTTAGCTATGCTCATGGGCTCGAAATTTTCACTAAGCCAATCGACTAAAGCTTGTTTTCAGTTGACTAATCTAGTATAAACGGCTAGTTTTTGGAACAGGTACCATCAGGTCTCTTCGTTCCAGAAGTTGCATCTCTCCGCTCCTGCAGCCACTTCTCTCCATCAGTGGCGAATTTGGAAGGTTGCACCCTACTTTAACATCCCTACAACATCTATATAAACCCCTAACCATCCCTTAATCAACACACAACTCTATGCTTTGATTTCCACTCCTAAACTCTCAATTCCTAAGGCAATTCTCCGAGTTCCAAGAAATTCATCTGATTCTGAGATTTCAACTAGTTTGCTTCATCTCTACATCCCATGCTCTAGTCAAATAAAATCCTTAGCCTCTACACCTCCACTCAATATCATTTGGTTTGGTTATAGGATTCATTATACATCAAACTGACACTGTGTATATCAAGATACGATGTGTTAGAGAGTAACATTTCTGTTACACTACGTATAACTGTTGTTGAAGTCTTGTTTGGTTGTTCAACCAGAGTCTGTAAACTTGTTCCTCCGGGGGAAGTGAGGGTGTTGATAGTGAAATACCGAACGGGAGCTTTGGGACTGGACTTAGGACGTGAGGTCCGAACCAGTATAAAATCGAATTGTGGTCTACTATACTATTCCACTGCTTTTACATTGTTTATTACCGTTGGCCACCTTCGATCCTGTTCATAGCAACCAACAAGTGGTATCAGAGGCTGAAATTCTATCGATCGTCACGACATCATAGAATAATGGCCAGAAAGAGAAGATATAGTAGAACTCAAAGATAGTCGAGCAAAAGCAAATTTTTTGGAAGCGAGCAACATTCTATAGAATCAAGGTACATGTGTTGTATGACTAATCTCAGATCAAAATCAGTAAGCTTAGTTTTATATATAGTGATCTTTTACAAATGCGTGAGAAGTTATTAAAAGATTTTAAAGCATCGCAAAAGGTCAATTCTATTGCTTTAGCTAAATTAGATGATTGTGAGCATAAAATTAGTATTTTAATGGAAGAAATGTGTTTTTTGTAAAACAAATTGAAGTTTTGAAAATACACTGGAAGAACTTATTTTACAAAAAGATTTTCCATTAAAAGATAATAAGAGATTAAATGATAAAAATACTTATCTTTTAAAGGAAATCAAAGTTTTACAAAATAAAAATATATCTTTGGAAAAATGTTTAAATGATTCTAATTCTAAACTTTTGCCACTTGAAAAAGAGAATAGGGCTTTAAATGATAAGAATCTAGAGTTAATTAAAAAATGTGAATTTTTTAAGGATGATAATATAATGTTGCAAAAAGAAATTTGTGATTCCAAAGTTTTTTTTGATAAATTAAGTGAGAAAATCACAAATTTTAACAGAGAAAACGATGATTTATCTTCCTTAACTACTAATGGCAAAGCTCACAATAATAGAACTGGTTTAGACTATAAACAAGATAATTGTAGAAAAAGTACTAAATATGCATTCCTACATACACATTTTAACACTAGTACTAAAAGTAGAGATGGTTCTAAAACCAACCCATGTCATAATATTATTATGCTTAGAAATAGAAAAAATCCTTTGAATACTAAATCAATGAAAATTAATGTTCATATATGGGTTCTTGCTAATCTAACTGATTAAGATAGACAATCATACATTAGCAATTAGTAGGATACTGTGATTAATAGTGGATTTTTTTTTAAAAGATCAACCACAACCAACTGGATATGGTTTCCTAATCGTGAGCCTTATATCTATTGTAAAATGATTATCATTTTGCTTACACTTGACACATTTATTAGATACTCATCGCTTTCATTAATGCTAAAATTATTTATTTTTGACTTTTCTATGATATTCTCCATTTATTTGTAATACTCTCATATTTTTTGTTAATTACATAAGGGGGGAATTAATGAGCATATTGATAGGGAGAGTACGTATGTATGTATGTATGTATCCATTATTGCTTCAAATTACTGTATGTATGTATTATTTGTAAATTATTGTTTATAGTATTTTTTGTTGATAACTAGTTCATTTTGATTCATTCAAATATTAATTTTTGAATTGTCAACTATTATGACAAATTCATTTTGTTTAATGTAGATGAATTTCATTTCAGGTTCATTTTCTGTTCTATTTTGAATGATTTTTTTTTGTGGATTTAAAAATTACCTTTGTCGATTGTTTTACATAATTTTAATATATACCTGTGTAAGTTAGGTAAACGATTGTTTATGATAATCTATTTATGGGCTCTTGAAGTATATGTAATTAAAAAACAAACCTTATTTTTTTAAAGTTATTATTAATACAGTATATTTTTCTATATTTTTATTGTTTTATAGTGTCTAGAGATGCACAAACAAGAATCGAAACTTGATAAATTAGTACGTATATAAAGGCCTTAGTTTATATTTGGCTTTAGGTACCGAAACTCTTAGGGTCGGCCCTGCATTATACTTAAGGAGAGTTTTTATCATAAAGTACGCTAATGCTCTTATCCCTTTTTTTATGTCAAATGAGGAGAAGAATGTGTGTTTTACATATTTTTATAGTGGCTTACATAATATATATTTAGGAGGAGCTATTATTTTATATTAAAGTTGTGTGGTTCTCATCATCAAAAAAAGGAGAGAATAAAAGAATCACGCGTGCGCGCACACACAGATATATACTTATACATATATATATACATATACATACATATATATATATATACATATAGATATATACATATATACATATAGATACATATATATATATACATATATATATAGCATTTTGATGATAACAACCATACAACAATGCTATTAATACGTTTATTGAGTTATTTTAGGTCAAAACGATGATAGAAAATGTGAAAAATAAAATGGCTAAAAATATGTAAAGCTAGGATTCAAAACCGGGAGGGATGATAGATGAGCGCATGCCCTTACCACCGCACAACACAAGCTTTTGGAAAATACTATGATTCAGTCGACTGAAAGTCTTGTTCAGTCGACTGAACCCAGTCGATTGAATATGAAAAACTTGTCTCCTGTTTTTAGCTATGCTCTCGGGCTTGAATTTTACACTAAGCCAGTCACTTGAAGCCTTCTTTTAGTCGACAAACATAGTATAAAACATCTATTTTTTTGAACAGATATCTTCATGTCTCTTCGCTCTAGAAGTTGCATCTCTCTGCTCCTGTAGACACTTCTCTTCATCAATGGCGAAATTGGAAGGTTGCACCCTACTTTAGCATCCCTACAACATCTATATAAACCCCTAACCATCCCTTAATTAACACACAACTCTACGCTTTGATTTCCACTCCTAAGCTCTCAATTCCTAAAGCAATTTTCCGAGTTCTAAGAAATTCATCTGATTCATAGATTTCAACTAGTTTGCTTTATCTCCACATCCCTTGCTCTAGTCGAATAAACTCCTTAGCCTCTACACCTTCACTCAATACCATTTGGTTTATTTATAAGAGTCATTGTACATAAAATTGACATTCTGTATATCAAGATACGATGTGTTAGAGAGTAACATTTTTGTTAACTACTTATAACTATTGTTGAAGCCATATTTGGTTGTTCAACCAGAGTCTGTAAACTCGTTCCTCCGGGTGAAGTGAGGGTGTTGATGGTGAAATACCAAAAGGGGCTACGGGACTGAACGTAGGACGTGAGGTCCGAACTAGTATATAATCGACTATGTGATCTACTACACTATTCCACTACGTTTACATTGTTTATTACTGTTGGTCATCTTCGATCATGTTCATAACGACTAACACACACACATACGGGTACATTAGGCATGCCCGTTGAACGTGTGCAAATAAAATTATGAGCAAATTCATCTTACTGTTAAATAATGGTTGTATTCAAAAACAAAAATAACCATTCGAGATGGTAAATGTATTAAATCATAATTTTTCTAAGATTTATAGGAATGTGGGGAATACTAAGGCAAAAATAACCACTCTGAGTACTAAATATTATAAAGGGCATTTTGGATAATTTAGAAGCATCAAATTATGGTTCTCTCATTATATATACCGTTACTCATGCACGTGCGATACACATGTACATAGTAAAAGAATCATCTTTTTTTTTATTTAAAAAAACCTTTGGTAAAAAATGATGAAATCGGTAGAAATATAATTTTGATATCTTTAGGGTTCAAACCTAGGAATTCTAGAGCCCCAGTCCTGAGCACTCATTTAACATGGATATTTAATTTTAAAAGTTTCAAATAAAGGTATTCTCATTATATATATATCAAGGTTTTAACATTTAGTCGGCAAGGTGGAATTTCCGGCTGTTTCGTTTTCGATTCTGGCATGGACTAGATCAAAATATGGGATAAAGTCCGATTCCAATTAAAAACTATGAGGAAAAAAAATCAAATCTTACATGAGCTTCCTTCGTCCATTTTCTTCCTTGAGATCCATACGAGGTCGAGCTTCATTATCAAGCTGAAGGAATTGTTTTCTTTCATGTGCGACGTTGGTTTTAGGATCTAAAATTGCGGCACTTGTGTTGATTTGGGAACTAGGGTATTGGTTTACTGAGAAAGAAGAGTGATGAGGTATCGTGCGCGATCAACAAGTTGAATATATCTAGAATCCGGTATCTCGAGAGATCAACGGATTTGGGCATTTGGGTATCATCAATTCATCAATTTATCTTGTTTCATCGAGTCGTATTTCCACAATTCGTGATTTGATCCGAGATAGATTCTACCGCTGGTTCAGATCTACTTCTGTGATGCGTCATTTTGGTATTAGAGCAAGGAGACGAACTTTTCCAAGTTCGTTGGGTGTTCGTGAGATTTCAAACAAGTTGGAAAGTTCTTATTCGAGATTTTTTGGATCGAAGTGAAGTTTGTGTTTGAATTTGTTGAAGATTTGATCATGCCTCCGAGACGTGCTAACTGCTATCAAAATGTTAAAGATTTATATAGAAGACAAGAAGCTGAGCAGATGGAGCAGCGTATCAATGAAAAGTTCAATGAGGGTATTGAAAAATTGGAGAAATTGATGATCGACATGAATCAAAATCAAAGGAGAATGTCACCAGTTTTGAACCAGGGTGGAAACAGGGTTTCGGCATCGGTTTAGGAAGAAAGGAGGATGTCACCCCAGTCGTATCGAGATAGGAGAGAATCATCAGTTTCAATAACGCGAGATCACCATGGGTACCGAAATGCAGAGGGAAGAACCCAACGTGGTTTTGAAAATGAACCATATTGTAATGCTGAAAGACAGGGTAGAAGGGATATGCATGGTCGTAGGGATGTAGATGGTCAGGATCGATATCGAAATACATCTGATTTTGAGGAAGATGGTGATGGAGGTAGTATTCATTACCGAAATCAAGGCCAAGTGCAAAATCAATTTCGGGATTCAGAAAATGATCGTAAATGGGAGTCAGGTATGAGGATGGAAATTCCAGAATTCAAAGGTGGTATGCAAGCAGAAGAATTTCTTGATTGGTTGTCGAATGTAGAAGAAATTTTGGAATTCAAGGATGTGCCTGAGAATCACAGAGTCCAACTAATTGCTACAAGACTAAGGGGAAGAGCTATGGCTTGGTGGCAACAAACTAAACTAACTCGGGAGAGAATGGGAAAATCAAAAGTTGTCACTTGGGAGAAGATGAGAAAGATGATTAAAGCGACTTTCTTGCCATACAATTATTAATCTCTTATGTATCAACGATTGCAGAATTTAAGACAAGGGACGAAGACAGTGAACGGCTATGCAGATGAATTCTATCAATTGATTGCAAGGAATGATATTATGGAAACCGAGGAACAACTAACGGCTAGATATGTTGGAGGGTTACGAATGCAAATTCAAGACATGGTTAATATGTTTAATCCTATGTCTGTTGCTGAAGCACATCAGAAAGCTCTAGCTTGGGAGAAACAAGGGAGACGAGGAAGTGGTGTGTTTACGAGTTCCAACAACCAGAATAAGGGTACGAGTAGCAGTGCTAATGTTTCCAAGGCAGTCAATAAACCAATTGTCAATGAAGCCGCAAAAGCAAAGGTCAATAACAGTATCAAGTGCTATAATAGTCAGGAGTTTGGCCATAAAAGTAACGAATGTACAAAGCCAAAGAAGAGAGCAATAGTTGCAGAGGAATGTGAATCTGAGGATGTGGAAGCTGAAATTGATTATTCTCATCCACCGAAGTTTGATGAAGATGAAGAAGTTGTGTCAGGAGACGAAGGGTGTAACTTGATGATGAGGAGGTCTTGTTTAACGCCAAAGCATGAGGATGATTCTAGTTGGCTGAGAAGCAATATCTTTCTGTCTACATGTACTATCTTGGGAAAGGTTTGTCAATTTGTTATTGATGCGGGAAGTTGCGATAACATTATTTCTGAAGAAGCCATCACGAAGTTAGGGTTGAAGACTGAAAAACACCCTAGACCTTATAAACTGGCATGGCTAATGAAAGGTGGAGAAGTGACAGTGGGAAGACGAGCATTTGTTACATTTTCTATTGGGAAGAAGTACAAAGATGAAATATGGTGTGATGTTGTCAATATGGATGTGTGTCATCTACTATTGGGAAGACCATGGCAATATGATAGAGCTGTACAACATAATGGTCGCACCAACAGCTATAGTTTCATGTTCGAAGGTACTTAAATCACCTTAGTTCCTAAGAAGCGTGAACAAAGTGAAAGCAAGTCAGAGAAGAAAATGGAACCAACTAGTCTATTTTCGAGAGAATTTATTAAAGAAGTGGAAGATAGTGCTGAATTGTTTATGTTGATTGGGTATGAAACAAGTGAAGATCTTGAAATTCCTACGGCGATTAGACCGGTGTTAAATGAATTTGAAGATGTCTTTCCTGCGGAATTACCCAAGGATTTACCACCACTAAGGGACATACAACATCAAATTGATCTAGTGCCAAGTGCTGTTTTACCGCATAGGCTGCATTATCGTATGAGTCCGAAAGAGCATGAAGAGTTGAGGAGACAGGTTGAGGAGTTGCTTGAGCAAGGGTGTGTTCGAGAGAGTCTCAGTCCTTGTGCCATACCAGCTCTGTTAGTGCCAAAGAAAGATGGTTCGTGGTGAATGTGTACAGGCAGCAGGGCACTCAACAAAATAACTGTCAGATACAGATTTCCTATGCCAAGACTTGATGATCTATTGGATTAACTTAGTGGATCTGTAATCTTTTCTAAGATCGACCTTAAGAGTGGTTATCATCAGATTCGCATAAGACCAGGTGATGAATGGAAGACGGCATTCAAGACTCGGGAAGGATTATATGAATGGCTGGTCATTCCATTTGGTCTATCTAATGCACCAAGTACATTTATGAGGGTGGTGAATCAAATTTTCAGACCTTACATCTGTAAGTTTGTTGTAGTCTACTTTGATGATATCTTGATATATAGTGCTAGTACAGAGGAGCACGTTCAACACTTGCGAAAAGTGTTAACTATTCTTCGTCAAGAACAGTTCTATGCAGCGACGAAGAAATGTGTGTTCATGACGCCGAGTGTTTTATTTCTGGGTTATGTCGTGTCCAAGGAAGGGATACAAGTGGACCAGAGTAAAGTAGCCGCAATCAGAAATTGGCCACAACCCAAAACTATAACAGAAGTCAGAAGTTTCCATGGGTTAGCATCATTTTATCAAAGATTTATACCGCACTTTAGTAGTGTGATGGCTCCTGTTACTGATTGTATGAAAGGAAAGCGGTTTTCGTCGACGAAAGAGGCAGGATCTGCTTTTGAACAGATCAAGGAACTTTTAACATCAGCACCGATTCTAGTGTTGCCGGATTTTCAATTACTATTTGAGTTACATACAGATGCGTCCAAAGTTGGAATTGGAGGAGTGTTGAGTCAGAAGGGTCGTCCAATTGCCTATTTCAGTAAAAAGCTTTCTGGAGCAAAGATGAGATACAGTACTTATGATGTGGAGTTTTATGCTATTGTGCAGGCCGTGAAGCATTGGAGACATTACTTGTTCCACAAAGAATTTGTTTTGCATACGGATCATGAAGCATTGAAACATTTACAAGGGCAGAATAAAATTGCAGCTAGGCATGCATCGTGGATAGCTTATTTGCAGCAATTTACATTCGTCGTAAAGCATAAGTCTGGAGTAACTAATCGCGTCGCCGATGCATTGAGTCGGAGGAATAATTTACTAACAACCATGCAAGTAGAGGTGATGGGTTTTGATTTACTTCCAGATTTGCTTAATTCAGATTCATATTTTTCCAAGATCATAGACAAAGTCAAGCAGGGAAACATGGATGGATATGTGCTGGTTGATGGTTTTCTATTTAAAGGAAATCAGTTGTGTATTCCAGATTGCAGTCTCTGAACGAAAATCATCAAAGAATTAAATAAAGAAGGACACGTTGGTCGTGACCGTACTATGCAGTTGATCTCAAAGTCTTATTTTTGGCCATCAATGAGGAAGGAGGTTGAAAAGTTCGTTCAGAGGTGCCATATTTGTCAAGTTTCAAAGGGGACCGCAACAAATGCAGGTTTATATATGTCGTTGCCTATACCTACTAAACCATGAGTGGATGTTAGTATGGACTTTGTATTGGGATTGCCGAGAACGCAACGTGGCAATGATTCTATCTACGTGGTGGTTGATCGGTTTTCAAAAATGGTATATTTTGTCGCATGCAAGAAGATGGCAGATGCAGTTAATGTTGCACGGTTATATTTCAGAGAGATCTATCGTCTTTATGGGTTGCCTGAATCTATTGTATCGGATAGAGACACTCGTTTTCTAAGTCATTTTTGGATGAGTCTATGGAGAATGGTCGGGACAAAGCTGGAATTCAGTAGTGCTTATCATCCACAGACGGATGGTCAAACAGAAGTTGTGAATAGATCCCGAGGTAATCTATTGAGATGCCTCGTGAATGATAATTTGAAGAGTTGGGATTCCAAGCTGTGTCAAGTTGAGTTTGCACACAACCATGCAGTTAATCGTAGCACTGGGTTCAGTTCATTCTAGGTCGTTTACGCAACAATACCTAAGGGACCATTAGATTTATCTATAGTACCACAGCAGAAAGGAGTGGTCAAACGAGCTAGTGATTTTGTGAATGAATTGCAAGAGTGCCACAAGGTCGTGCACGAACGATTTCTTAATTAGAATGAGAAATATAAGCAATCCGTAGATATTAAGCGACGAAATGTTGAGTTCAAAGAAGGAGATTTTGTATATGCAGTATTGACTAAGGATCGATTTCCTATTGGTACTTACAACAAATTGGCTGCTAGAAAGATTGGCCCTTTGGAAATCATAAAGAAGATTAATGAGAATGCTTATCAGTTAAGATTGCCGGATCATATCCATACTGCTGACGTTTTCAACGTCAAACACTTGAGTCCATATCATGAGGATAAGCATGTCGAAGAAGAGGAAAGTGTGAATTCGGGGTCGAATTCTTTTCAACCAGGGGAGGATGATGCAGCGCGAGATAAACGACGAGATAAACGACTTACCTTAAGTCGCTTCCCTGAATCCCGCTCCATAAGTCACGAACAACATACCTAGGTCGTGAACGACATAACAGTAAGTCGCGAGCAGATCCAGTAGAATCCCTATGTCGCAGATCCTTATGTCACGAGCAGATCCTTATGTCGCTTGCACCTAGGTCGCGAGCAGAATCCCTATGTCGCGAATACTTATGTCGCTCCAACCTAGGTCGCGAAAGAGCAGATCTTTAGGTCGCGAAGCCCTAGGTCGCGAACAGAATTTCTTATGTCGCTCCCACTATGCCGCATTGTCTTAAGTCATTAAGTCGCTAAGATGCTTAAGTCGCTCAAGTGGATATGGCTGTTTTGTTAAGTCGTATGATGTGTAAGTCGTATGTCGCATTATTGTTAAATCGTATGAAGTTGTAACTCGTTTGTTGTTATGTCGCATTGTTTGATAAGTCGTATGTCGTTAAGTCATTTGTATTTTATTTTCTTGAGTCGTTTGTTTGTTTGATAAGTCGTGTTGTAATTGTGTTGAATCGTGTGGTGTTGTACATTCCCTATAAATAGGGGTGTGTTGTCATTTGTAAAAGGAGTTGATTTTTGAATAAAATTTGTTGAGAGCTTTGTGCCTCTTTTAAAATTGGAAGTTGAGTGTGATATCCTTTATCCATCTTCGGATATTCGAGTGCGCTCGTATCAACGATTTTGAAGCCGATTCACGAAATCTCGTGCGCGAGATCAACGTCGAAGAATCGTAGATCTTCTAACGCGGTATCGTGCGCGATCAACGTGTTGAAGATAGCTAGAATTCGGTATCTCGAGAGATCAATGGATTTGGGCATTTGGGTATCATCAATTCATCAATTTATCTCGTTTCATCGAGTCGTATTTCCGCAATTCGTGATTAGATCCAGGATAGATTTGACCGCTGGTTCAGATCTACTTCCGTGCTGCGTCATTTTGGTATCAGAGCAAGGAGACGAACTTTTCCAAGTTCGTTGGGTGTTCGTGAGATTTCAAACAAGTTTGGGAGGTCTGATTCAAGATTTTTTGGATCGAAGTGAAGTTTGTGTTTGAATTTGTTGAAGATTTGATCATGCCTCCGAGACGTGCTAACCGCTATCAAAATGTTGAAGATTTATATAGAAGACAAGAAGCTGAGCAGATGGAGCAGCGTATCAATGAAAAGTTCAATGAGGGTGTTGAAAAATTGGAGAAATTGATGATCGACATGAATCAAAATCAAAGGAGAACGTCACCAGTTTCGAACCAGGGTGGAAACAGGGTTTCGCCATCGGTTTCGGAAGAAAGGAGGATGTCACCCCAGTCATATCGAGATAGGAGAGAATCATCAATTTCAATGATGCGAGACAACCATGGGTACCGAAATGCAGAGGGAATAACTCAACGTGGTTTTGAAAATGAACCATATCGTAATGCTGAAAGACAGGGTAGAAGGGATATGCGTGGTCATAGGGATGTAGATGGTCAGGATCGATATCGAAATACATCTGATTTTGAGGAAGATGGTGATGGAGGTAGTATTCATTATCGAAATCAAGGCCAAGTGCGAAATCAATTTCGGGATTCCGAAAATGATCGTAAATGGGAGTCAGGTATGAGGATGGAAATTCCAGAATTCAAAGGTGGTATGCAAGCAGAAGAATTTCCTGATTGGTTATCGAATGTAGAAGAAATTTTGGAATTCAAGGATGTACTTGAGAATTACAGAGTCCAATTAATTGCTACAAGACTAAGGGGAAGAGCTATGGCTTGGTAGCAACAAACTAAACAAACTCGGGAGAGAATGGGAAAATCAAAAGTTGTCACTTGGGAGAAGATGAGAAAGATGATGAAAGCGACTTTCTTGCCATACAATTATCAATCTCTTATGTATCAACGATTGTAGAATTTGAGATAAGGGACGAAGACAGTGAATGACTATGCAGATGAATTCTATCAATTGATTGCAAGGAATGATATTATGGAAACCAAGGAACAACTAACGGCTAGATATGTTGGAGGGTTACGAATGCAAATTCAAGACATGGTTAATATGTTTAATCCTATGTCTGTTGCTAAAGCACATCAGAAAGCTCTAGCTTGGGAGAAACAAGGGAGACGAGGAAATGGTGTGTTTACGAGTTCCAACAACCAGAATAAGGGTGCTAGTAGCAGTGCTAATGTTTCCAAAGCAGTCAATAAACCAATTGTCAATGAAGCCGCTATAGCAAAGGTCAATAACAGTATCAAGTGCTATAATTGTCAGGAGTTTGGCCATAAAAGTAACGAATGTACAAAGCCAAAGAAGAGAGCATTAGTTGTAGAGGAATGTGAGTCTGAGTATGTGGAAGCTGAAATTGATTATTCTCATCCACCGAAGTTTGATGAAGATGAAGAAGTTGTGTCAGGAGACGAAGGGTGTAACTTGATGATGAGGAGGTCTTGTTTAACGCCAAAGCATGAGGATGATTCTAGTTGGCTGAGAAGCAATATCTTTCAGTCTACATGTACTATCTTGGGAAAGGTTTGTCAATTTGTTATTGATGCGGGAAGTTGCGATAACATTATTTCTGAAGAAGCCATCACGAAGTTAGGGTTGAAGACTGAAAAACACCCTAGACCTTATAAACTGGCATGGCTAAAGAAAGGTGGAGAAGTGACAGTGGGAAGACGGGCATTTGTTACATTTTCTATTAGGAAGAAGTACAAAGATGAAATATGGTGTGATCTTGTCAATATGGATGTGTGTCATCTACTATTGGGAAGACCATGGCAATATGATAGAGCTGTACAACATAATGGTCGCACCAACAGCTACAGTTTCATGTTCGAAGGTACTTAAATCACCTTAGTTCCTAAGAAGCGTGAACAAAGTGAAAGCAAGTCAGAGAAGAAAATGGAACCAACTAGTCTATTATCTTCGAGAGAATTTATTAAAGAAGTGGAAGATAGTGTTGAATTATTTATGTTGATTGGGTATGAAACAAGTGAAGATCTTGAAATTCCTACGGAGGTTAGACCGGTGTTAAATGAATTTGAAGATGTCTTTCCTGCGGAATTACCCAAGGATTTACCACCACTAAGGGACATACAACATCAAATTGATCTAGTGCCAGGTGCTATTTTACCGCATAGGCCGCATTATCGTATGAGTCCGAAAGAGCATGAAGAGTTGAGGAGACATGTTGAGGAGTTACTAGACCAAGGGCGTGTTCGAGAGAGTCTCAGTCCTTGTGATGTACCAGCTCTGTTGGTGCCAAAGAAAGATGGTTCATGGAGAATGTTTATAGACAGCAGGGCACTCAACAAAATAACTGTCAGATATAGATTTCCTATGCCAAGACTTGATGATCTATTGGGTCAACTTAGTGGATCTGTAATCTGTTCTAAGATCGACCTTAAGAGTGGTTATCATCAGATTCACATAAGACCAGGTGATGAATGGAAGACAACATTCAAGACTCGAGAAGGATTATATGAATGGCTGGTCATGCCATTTGGTCTATCTAATGCACCAAGTATATTTATGAGGGTGATGAATCAAATTTTCATACCTTACATTGGGAAGTTTGTTGTAGTCTACTTTGATGATATCTTGATATATAGTGATAGTACAGAGGAGCACGTTCAACACTTGCGAAAAGTGTTAACTATTCTTCGTCAAGAACAGTTTCTATGCAGCGACGAAGAAATGCGTGTTCATGACGCCGAGTGTTTTATTTATGGGTTATGTCGCGTCCAAGGAAGGGATACAAGTGGACCAGAGTAAAGTAGCCGCAATCAGAAATTGGCCACAGCCCAAAACTATAACAGAAGTAAGAAGTTTCCATGGGTTAGCATCATTTTATCGAAGATTTATACCGCATTTTAGTAGTGTGATGGCTCCTGTTACTGATTGTATGAAAGGAAAGCAGTTTTCGTGGACGAAAGAGGCAGGATCTGCTTTTGAATAGATCAAGGAACTTTTAACATCAGTACAGATTCTAGTGTTGCCAGTTTTCAATTACTATTTGAGTTACATACAGATGCGTCCAAAGTTGGAATTGGAGGAGTGTTGAGTCAGAACGGTCGTCCAATTGCCTATTTCAGTGAAAAGCTTTTTGGAGCAAAGATGAGATACAGTACTTATGATGTGGAGTTTTATGCTATTGTGCTGGCCGTGAAGCATTGGAGACATTTCTTGTTCCATAAAGAATTTGTTTTGTATACGGATCATGAAGCATTGAAACACTTACAAGGGCATAATAAAATTGCAGCTAGGCACGCATCGTGGATAGCTTATTTGCAGCAATTTACATTCGTCGTAAAGCATAAGTCTGGAGTAACTAATCGCGTCGCCGATGCATTGAGTCGGAGGAATAATTTACTAACAACCATGCGAGTAGAGGTGATGGGTTTTGATTTACTTCTAGATTTGCTTAATTCAGATTCATATTTTTCCAAGATCATAGACAAAGTCAAGCAGGGAAACATGGATGGATATATGTTGGTTGATGGTTTTCTATTCAAAGGAAATCAGTTGTGTATTCCAGATTGCAGTCTGCGAATGAAAATCATCAAAGAATTACATAAAGAAGGACACGTTGGCCGTGACCGTACTATGTAGTTGATCTCAAAGTCTTATTTTTGGCCATCAATGAGGAAGGAGGTTGAAAAGTTCGTTCAGAGGTGCCATATTTGTCAAGTTTCAAAGGGGACCGCAACAAATGCAGGTTTATATATGTCGTTGCCTATACCTACTAAACCATGGGTGGATGTTAGTATGGACTTTGTATTGGGATTGCCGAGAACGCAACGTGGCAATGATTCTATCTACGTGGTGGTTGATCGGTTTTCAAAAATGGTGCATTTTGTCGCATACAAGAAGACGGCATATGCAGTTAATGTCGCATAGTTATATTTCAGAGAAATATATCGTCTTCATAGGTTGCCTGAATCTATTGTATAAGATAGAGACACTCGTTTTCTGAGTCATTTTTGGATGAGTCTATGGAGAATGGTCGGGACAAAGCTGAAATTCAGTAGTGCTTATCATCCACAAACGAATGGACAGACAGAATTTGTGAATAGATCCCAAGGTAATCTATTGAGATGCACCATTTGAAGAGTTGGGATTCCAAGCTGTGTCAAGCTGAGTTTTCACACAACCATGCAGTTAATCGTAGCACTGGGTTCAGTCCATTCCAGGTCGTTCACTCAACAATACCTAAGGGACCATTAGATTTATCTACAGTACCACAGCAGAAAGGAGTGGTCAAACGAGCTAGTGATTTTGTGAATGAATTGCAAGAGTGCCACAAGGTCGTGCAGGAACGATTGCTTAATGCGAATGAGAAATATAAGCAATCCGCGGATATTAAGCGACGAAATGTTGAGTTCAAAGAAGGAGATTTTGTATATGCAGTATTGACTAAGGATCGATTTCCTATTGTTACTTACAACAAATTGGCTGCTAGAAAGATTGGCTCTTTGGAAATCATAAAGAAGATTAATGAGAATGCTTATCAGTTAAGATTGCCGGATCATATCCATACTGTTGACGTTTTCAACGTCAAACACTTGAGTCCATATCATAAGAATAAGCATGTCGAAGAAGAGGATAGTGTGAATTCGGGGTCGAATTCTTTTCAACCAGGGGAGGATGATGCAGCGCGAGATAAACGACGAGATAAATGACTTACCTTAAGTCGCTTCCCTGAATCGCGCCTCTATAGGTCGCGAACGACATACCTAGGTCGTGAACGACATACCAGTAAGTCGCGAGCTGATCCAGCAGAATCCCTATGTCGCAGATCCTTATGTCGCGAGCAGATCCTTATGTCGCTTCCACCTAGGTCGTGAGCAGAATCCCTATGTCGTGAATACTTATGTCGCTCCAGCCTAGGTCGCGAACGAGCAGATCTTTAGGTCGCGAACAGAATTTCTTATGTCGCTCCCACTATGCCGCATTGTCTTAAGTCGTTTAGTCGCTAAGATGCTTAAGTCGCTCAAGTGGATATGGCTGTTTTGTTAAGTCGTATGATGTGTAAGTCGTATGTCGCATTATTGTTAAATCGTATGAAGTTGTAATTCGTTTGTTGTTATGTCGCATTGTTTGATAAGTCGTATGTCTTTAAGTCGTTTGTATTTTATTTTCTTGAGTCGTTTGTTTGTTTGATAAGTCGTGTTGTAATTGTGTTGAGTCATGTGGTGTTGTACTTTCCCTATAAATAAGGGTGTGTTGTCATTTGTAAAAGGAGTTGATTTTTGAATAAAATTTGTTGAGAGCTTTGTGCCTCTTTTAAAATTGGAAGTTGAGTGTGATCTCCTTTCTCCATCTTCGGATATTCGAGTGTGCTCGAATAACCGATTTTGAAGCCGATTCATGGAATCTCTTCCGCGAGATCAACGTCGAAGAATCGTAGATCTTCTAACGCGGTATCATGCGCGATCAACGTGTTGAAGATAGCTAGAATCCGGTATCTTGAGAGATCAATGGATTTGGGCATTTGGGTATCATCAATTCATCAATTTATCTTGTTTCATAGAGTCGTATTTCTGCAATTCGTGATTAGATCCAGGATAGATTTGACCGCTGGTTCAGATATACTTCCATGCTGCGTCATTTTGGTATCAGAGCAAGGAGACGAACTTTTCCAAGTTCGTTGGGTGTTCATGAGATTTCAAACAATTTGGGGAGTTCTGATTCGAGAATTTTTGGATCGAAGTGAAGTTTGTGTTTGAATTTGTTGAAGATTTGATCATGCCTTCGAGACGTGCTAACCGCTATCAAAATGTTGAAGATTTATATAGAAGACAAGAAGCTGAGCAGATGGAGCAGCATATCAATGAAAAGTTCAATGAGGGTATTGAAAAATTGGAGAAATTGATGATCGACATGAATCAAAATCAAAGGGGAACGTCACCAGTTTTGAACCATGGTGGAAACAGGGTTTCGCCATTGGTTTCGGAAGAAAGGAGGATGTCACCCCAGTCGTATCCAGTTAGGAGAGAATCATCAGTTTCAATGATGCGAGACCACCATGGTTACCGAAATGCAGAGGGAAGAACTCAACGTGGTTTTGAAAATGAACCATATCGTAATGTTGAAAGACAAGGTAGAAGGGATATGCATGGTCGTAGGGATGTAGATGGTCAGGATCGATATCGAAATACATCTGATTTTGCATCACTCTTGATATCAGCCATATGTTTCTATTTAAGTATTTATTAGTATATTTTAATATAAACTTATGTCTGATATCAAAGGGCTACAAATTGTGCTAATTAAAGAGGGCTACTGATCTTGATCCTATATATATGTGTTGCTACCTAATCAAATAACTACAGGAAAATCATTGAAAGTTCTAATGAGATTTATTTTTGCAACAATGTTAATACCCAAAACTAAGAAAGAAAGATGATTAAAGAGGGTCCCATTCATTTATCTCTATTTTGCAGAATATGGCACCTTTTGTGTGGAATAAAATAGTATTATTATTTTATATTTTGGTAAAGGCGTATCCTTAAGTGATAGTTCATTAAAAACGGAGAAAATGGTAATAAATAAATAAATCAACCAGAAAGCTGACAAAAACAAACAACATAACACAAAGAGAAAATAACAACGTTAATACACAGTGCAAGTAAGTAGATGGTACATGCATGGTAACCAGACAAGGGAAACCTCATGGTGATAACACACAACTAAAAACACAGCTTCAGTGCACAAGAGAAGCTTTATTTTAGACATTTACCTAAATAAAGGACAAATACTAGTCAGTGCTACATAGTTGCCATCCACCATGGAGATAGAAAACCATCACTTACCAAGTGCAATATTACCCCAATATTTCACAGCATAGTTAACAAGCTCCTCCCACTCATGAACACCTTCAATGGAATTATCTCTATTGGTATCAACGTTCTTCATTGCCTTCCATGATTTCCATGCTGCACTTTGCATCCCAAGTTCATTGAGCACAACACATAGCTCTTGCCTGCTAATTTTACCGTCTCCATCTTTATCAATACTCTTTACCCATTCCCTTATTTTTTCTTTATCCATGACTTTGTTTTCTTTTTTGGGTGATGGGACTCCTGCAACATTTTTGCTGTTGTTATTTTCCTGATAATATCGTTGTCATTTGAAATTGACATGTGTACAAGATTATGAGGCATTATAGTTGCAATATGAAGAGTTTTAATTTGTTACTTAATTTGTTTGAGTGATTGTTAAATTGATATATGAGACATTTATAGAAGGATAAAGACGGGCAAGGATTTTGATCAACAGTAAAAGCATATGATTACCATGTTACCACTTTGAGTAATTTAACAGCTAGATTACCTTTCGTGTATGGTCTATTAATATGCCCACCTATATATGTATATTCAGTTCAATAGGAAAAAAAAGCATTTCATAAACTCGGTAATGTACCGTGGTCAAATTTGAAGTGTAAGCCATAAAAGAATTACAATAACTTGTGCTATGATGCTACAAAGCTAGAATATAATGATGCATATGGTGTATAGGAAAAAATAATAATAATAGTAATAATAATAATAATAATAATAATAATAAAACTTCAAAACCAGATGTCTGAAACAAATCACCTAAATATAACTGAACATAGAAAATGTGCAAATTTGCTTCTGCCCTGGAACCTGGAACTGAGAAAACTAAGGGCCCGTTTGGTTTCGTTTTAAGTTTTGGGTTTTGTGTTTTCAACATACACTACAAAATATAAGAAAACATGAGAATTCTTTTTACAATTCTTAGCCATTACAACGATGGACGGAAAATGGAGGGGAAGAATTGTTTTCCATCATTTTGTTATGTCTCAAAACACGAAAATCAAATAAACTTGTTTTCTATTTTCTATGTTAATTTCATTTTTCAAAATTGTGTGTTTTCCAACAATGCATAAGAAATGCGCATTTTTGTTTAGACGAAAACACAAAACTAAAAACAGCAAACCAAACAGGCCCTAAAATTTTTAACGCTTTTTATGTTTTGACTTGTAAAACACATAAGATATTGAGCTTTATACTTCAGTAGCATCCTGCGCTTAGTAGCTGACAACTCATGACAGTACTAATCCAAACTTGCAGGAAACTCATATTTTGGATCTAATAACTTTTGAATTCTGAATATTTTTTTTTGAAATTCAATTCTTCTAAAAAGGAAAACAGTAGTAATGAAAGAGTAAATATGTGACAAAATAAGGTTTAATTATTTAATTTATTGGCTATAAAGTGGTACATATTAACCCATAATTAGCTTATTGTAATTGCGGAAAAGCGATGATATAGTCATATGTATGAAATACCATTTTCCATACCATTTTGCATGTACATGAGAACGTTATATAATGGAAATAATATATGCCGCATAACTTCAATTCCTTTATCCACCAAATATATGAACATTATGTATGTATGCTTGTACCAATATATGAAAATTAAATGTCTACATTAAAGAATGTAAATCATGAACAAAATACAAAATATATATGCTTAACTAGTCATATTGGTCTTGCCAATCAGAATCTGGGACACTCATGGACGACCCTAAGTTCGAGCAGCATGAGCTACTGCTCAGTCACAGTACTGTTTGGGGTTCAAAATCTTCTGAGATGTACAAATAATTTATCTATAATTGACGCAGCACGGAAGTAGATCTGAACCAACGGTCAAATCTATCCATTATCCAATCACGAATTGCGGAACAAAATGAATCGATGAAATAAGGTAAATTGATGAATTGCTGATACCCAAGTGCCCAAATCCGTTGATCTCTCGTGATACCAAATTCTAGCTATCTTTAACACGTTGATCGCGCATGATATCGCGTTAGAAGACTCGCGCATGAGATTCCGTGAATCGGCTTCAAATTCGTTGATTCGAGCGCACTTGAATATCCAAAGATGGAGAAAGGAGATCACACTCAACTTCCAATTTTAATGGAGGCACAAAGCTCTCAACAAATTTTATTTAAAATTCCACTCCTATTACAAATGACCATACACCCCTATTTATAGGGAAAGTACAACACCACACGACTCAACACAATTACAACACGACTTAACTCACACATACGACTTAACAACAATACATCACAATTACAGATAACCAAACAGCGAATCAAAGAAACAACAAAGGAAAAAAACAAAACAGAGACATAAGAAAGCTTCAGCGACATAAGAACTTCAGCGACATAAAATTTTTCAGCGACATAAGAACTTTAGCGACATAGGAATCTTCAGCGACCTAGGCTTCGCGACATAAAAAACTCTGGAGCTCGCGACCTACTGGAAGCGACATAAGGATAGCTCGCGAACTAAGGAGTTCTGGAGCTCGCGACCTACTGGTAGATCTACTCTGCTCGCGAACTAAGGAAGATCTGCTCGTTCGCGACTTAGGCTGGAGCGACATAGGGCTTCGTTCGCGACTTACCTGCTCTACTCACGACCTAAGGAAGATCTGCTTGTTCGCGACTTAGGCTGGAGCGACCTAGGGCTTCGTTTGTGACTTAAGGTATGCGATGCATCATCCTCCCCTGGTTGAAAAGAATTCGACCCCGAATTCACACTTTCCTCTTCTTCGACCTGCTTATTCTCATGATATGGAATCAAGTGTTTGACGTTGAAAACGTCAGCAGTATGGATATGATCTGGCAATCTTAACCGATAAGCATTCTCATTAATCTTCTTTACAATTTCCAAAGGGCCAATCTTTCTAGCAGCCAGTTTGTTGTAAGTACCAATAGGAAATCGATCCTTAGTCAATACTGCATATACAAAATCTCCTTCTTTGAACTCAACATTTCATCGCTTAATATCCGCGGATTACCTATATTTCTCATTCGCCTTAAGCAATTGTTCCTGCACGACCTTGTGGCACTCTTGCAATTCATTCACAAAATCGCTAGCTCGTTTGATCACTCCTTTCTGCTGTGGTACTGTAGATAATTCTAATGGTCCCTTAGGCATTGTTGAGTAAACGACCTGGAATGGACTAAACCCAATGCTACGATTAACTGCATGGTTGTGTGCAAACTCAGCTTGACACAGCTTAGAATCAAAACTCTTCAAATTGTCATTCACGAGGCATCTCAATAGATTGCCTAGGGATCTATTCACAACTTCTGTCTGTCAATCCGTCTGTGGATGATAAGCACTACTGAATTTCAGCTTTGTCCCGACCATTCTCCATAGACTCATCCAAAAATGACTCAGAAAACGAGTGTCTCTATCTGATACAATAGATTCAGGCAACCCATGAAGATGATAGATCTCTCTGAAATATAACTGTGCGACATTAACTGCATCTGCCGACTTCTTGCATGCGACAAAATATACCATTTTCGAAATCGATCAACCACCATGTAGATGGAATCATTGCCACGTTGCGTTCTCGGCAATCCCAATACAAAGTCCATACTAACATCCACCCATGGTTTAGTAGGTATAGGCAACGGCATATATAAACCTGCATTTGTTGCGGTTCCCATTGAAATTTGACAAATATGGCACCTCTGAATGAACTTCTCGACCTCCTTCCTCATTGACGGCCAAAAATAAGATTTTGAGATCAATTGCATAGTACGGTCACGACCCACGTGTCCTTCTTCATGTAATTCTTTGATGATTTTCATTCGTAGACTGCAATCTGGAATACACAACTAATTTCCTTTGAATAGGAAACCATCAACCACCATATATCCATCAATGTTTCCCTGCTTGACTTTGTCTAAGATCTTGGAAAATTTTGAATCTGAAGTAAGCAAATCTGGAAGTAAGTCAAAACCTATCACCTCTACTCGCATGGTGGTTAGTAAATTATTCTTCCGACTCAATGCATCAACGACGCAATTAGTTACTCCAGACTTGTGCTTTACGATGAATGTAAATTGCTGCAAATAAGCTATCCACGATGCATGCCTAGCTGCAATTTTATTCTGCGCTTGTAAATGTTTCAATGCTTCATGATCCGTATACAAAACAAATTCTTTGTGGAACAAGTAGTGTCTCCAATGCTTCATGGCCTGCACAATAGCATAAAACTCCACATCATAAGTACTGTATCTCATCTTTGCTCCAGAAAGCTTTTCATTGAAATAGGCAATTGGACGACCCTTCTGACTCAACACTCCTCCAATTCCAACTTTGGACGCATCTGTATGTAACTCAAATAGTAATTGAAAATCCGGCAACACTAGAATCGGTGCTGATGTTAAAAGTTCCTTGATCTGTTCAAAAGCAGGTCCTGCCTCTTTAATCCACGAAAATTGCTTTCCTTTCATACAATCAGTAACAGGAGCCATCACACTACTAAAGCGCGGTATAAATCTTCGATAAAATGATGCTATCCCATGGAAACTTCTGACTTCTGTTATAGTTTTGGGCTGTGGCCAATTTCTGATTGCGGCTACTTTACTCTGGTCCACTTGTATCCCTTCCTTGGACACGACATAACCCAGAAATAAAACACTCGGCGTCATGAACACGCATTTCTTCGTCACCACATAGAACTGTTCTTGACGAAGAATATATAGTTAACACTTTTCGTAACTGTTGAACGTGCTCCTCTGTACTAGCACTATATATCAAGATATCATCAAAGTAGACTACAACAAACTTCCCGATGTAAGGTCTGAAAATTTGATTCATCACCCTCATAAATGTACTTGGTGCATTAGATAGACCAAATGGCATGACCAGCCATTCATATAATCCTTCCCGAGTCTTGAATGTTGTCTTCCATTCATCACCTGATCTTATGCGAATATGATGATAACCACTCTTAAGTTCGATCTTAGAAAAGATTACAGACCCACTGAGTTGATCCAATAGATCATCAAGTCTTGGCATAGGAAATCTGTATCTGACAGTTATTATGTTGAGTGCCCTGCTGTCTGTTCACATTTTCCACGAACTATCTTTCTTTGGCACCAACAGAGCTGGTACAGCACAAGGACTGAGACTCTCTCGAACACGCCCTTGCTCAAGCAACTCCTCATCCTGTCTCCTCAACTCTTCATGCTCTTTCGGACTCATACGATAATGCAGCCTATGCGGTAAAACAGCACCTGGCACTAGATCGATTTGATGTTGTATGTCCCTTAGTGGCGGTAAATCCTTGGGTAATTCCACAGGAAAGACATCTTCAAATTCATTTAACACTAGTCTAACCTCCGTAGGAATTTCAAGATCTTCACTTGTTTCATACCCAATCAACATAAACAATTCAGCACTATCTTCCACTTCTTTAACAAATTCTCTCGAAGATAATAGACTAGTTGGTTCCATTTTCTTCTCTGACTTGCTTTCACTTTGTTCACGCTTCTTAGGAACTAAGGTGATTTGAGTACCTTCGAACATGAAACTGTAGTTGTTGGTGCGACCATTATGTTGTAAAGCTCTATCATATTGCCATGGTCTTTCCAATAGTAGATGACACACATCCATATTGACAATATCAAACCATATTTCATCTTTGTACTTCTTCCCAATAGAAAATGTAACAAATGCTCGTCTTCCCACTGTCACTTCTCCACCTTTATTTAGCCATGCCAGTTTATAAGGTCTAGGGTGTTTTTCAGTCTTCAACCCTAACTTCTTGATGGCTTCTTCAAAAATAATGTTATCGCAGCTTCCCGCATCAATAACAAATCGACAAACCTTTCCCAAGATAGTACATGTAGACTGAAAGATATTGCTCCTCAGCCAACTAGAATCATCCTCATGCTTTGGCGTTAAACAACACCTCCTCATCATCAAGTTACACCCTTCGTCTCCTGACACAACTTCTTCATCTTCATCAAACTTCGGTGGTTGAGAATAATCAATTTTTGCTTCCACATCCTCATACTCACATTCCTCTGCAACTAATGCTCTCTTCTTTGGCTTTGTACATTCATTACTTTTATGGCCAAAATCCTGACAATTATAGAACTTGATACTGTTATTGACCTTTGCTTTAGCGGCTTCATTGACAATTGGTTTATTGACTACCTTGGAAATATTAGCACTGCTACTAGCACCCTTATTCTGGTTGTTGGAACTCATAAACACACCACTTCCTCGTCTCCCTTGTTTCTTCCAAGCTAGAGCTTTCTGATGTGCTTCAGCAATAGACATTGGATTAAACATATTAACCAGGTCGGTTTCCATAATATCATTCCTTGCAATCAATTGATAGAATTCGTCTGCATAGTCATTCACTGTCTTCGTCCCTTGTCTCAAATTCTGCAATCGTTGATACATAAGAGATTGATAATTGTACGGCAAGAAAGTCGCTTTTATCATCTTTCTCATCTTCTCCCAAGTAACAACTTTTGATTTTCCCATTCTCTCCCGAGTTAGTTTAGTTTGTTGCCACCAAGCCATAGCTCTTCCCCTTAGTCTTGTAGAAATTAATTGGACTCTATGATTCTCAGGCACATCCTTGAATTCCAAAATTTCTTCAACATTCGACAATCAATCAAGAAATTCTTCTGCTTGCATACCACCTTTGAATTCTAGAATTTCCATCCTCATACCTGACTTCCATTTACGATCATTTTCTGAATCCCGAAATTGATTTCGCACTTGGCCTTGATTTCGATAATGGATACTACCTCCATTACCATCTTCCTCAAAATCAGATGTATTTCGATATCGATCCTGACCATCTACATCCCTACAACAACGCATGTTCCTTCTACCTTGTCTTTCAACATCACGATATGGTTCATTTATGAAACCACGTTGAGTTCCTCCCTCTTCATTTCAGTACCCATGGTAGTCTCGCCTCATTGAAACTGATGATTCTCTCCTATCTCGATTAGACTGGGGTGACATCCTCCTTTCTTCTGAAACCAATGGCGAAACCCTGTTTCCACCCTTGTTCGAAACTGGTGACGTTCTCCTTTGATTTTGATTCATGTCATTCATCAATTTCTCCAATTTTTCAATACCCTCATTGAACTTTTCATTGATATGCTGCTCCATCTTCTCAGCTTCTTGTCTTCTATACAAATCTTCAATATTTTGATAGCGGTTAGCACGTCTCGGAGGCATGATCAAATCTTCAACAAATCCAAACACAAACTTCACATCCAACGACCTTGGAAAATTTGGTCTCCTTGCTCTGATACCAAATGACGCAGCACGGAAGTAGATCTGAACTAGCGGTCAAATCTATCCAGGATCCAATCATGAATTGCGGAACAAAATGAATCGATGAAACAAGATAAATTGATGAATTGCAGATACCCAAGTGCCCAAATCCATTGATCTCTCGAGATACCGGATTCTAGCTATCTTTAACACGTTGATCGCGCACGATACCGTGTTAGAAGATCTACGATTCTTCGACGTTGATCTCGCGCACGAGATTCCGTGAATCGGCTTCAAATTCGTTGATTCGAGCGCACTCGAATATCCGAAGATGGAGAAAGGAGATCACACACAACTTCCCATTTTAATGGAGGCACAGAGCTCTCAACAAATTTTATTCAAAATTCCACTCCTATTACAAATGACCATACACCCCTATTTATAGGGAAAGTACAACACCACACGACTCAACACAATTACAACACGACTTAACTCACACATACGACTTAAATACAATACATCACAATTACAGATAACCAAACATCGACTCAAAGAAACAACATAAGAAAAAACAAAACAGCGACATAAGAAAGCTTCAGCGACATAAGAACTTCAGCGACATAAAATTCTTCAGCGACATAAGAACTTTAGCGACATAGGAATCTTCAGCGACCTAGGCTTCGCAACATAAAAAACTCTGGAGCTCGCGACCTACTAGAAGCGACATATGGAAAGCTCGCGAGCTAAGGAGTTCTGGAGCTCGCGACCTACTGGAAGATCTGCTCTGCTCGCGACCTAAGGAAGATCTGCTCGCGACCTAAGGAAGATCTGCTCGTTCGCGACTTAGGCTGGAGCGACCTAGGGCTTCGTTCGCGACTTATCTGCTCTGCTCGTGACCTAAGGAAGATCTGCTCGTTCGCGACTTAGGTTGGAGCAACCTAGGGCTTCGTTCGCGACTTAAGGTATGCGTTGCATCGATAATGAACTACTTTTTTAAATGTAATAATATGCAGTTTGGTAACTGGTTACAAATATTTTTTTTTCAGTTATTTAACATTGACGTATTTACTTCTACTAAGAACCCAGAAAATTGTTGGACAATGGCCCTTGGAGACATACCCTGGATAGGGTAGTGAATAGTGATACACTTCTTTGTGCACCACTGCCCTTATAAATGCCAATATAAATCAAATGAATTATGAAGAAAGATCCTTTTCTAGTTCATTGTGCTTTTTACTGCAAAGAACAATAAAATCAGTGCTTGGTCCATCTTTGTCTGATAAAAAATGGAGGGAGGAAAGTAATAAATTAACTACGAATGCATGCACTATAACAATATGAACAATAATATTAAGCTAAAGATAATAGTAGCTTACTGGTTCAGAACTAGATTCCTTCTACAGGATGAAAAATTAAATTTTATACACTAAATTTAATCACAGTCGACCAATGGCACTCCATTAACTACTTTATGGTGGGCATCCGAATAATATAAAGGTCAGAGTAAACTAATCAACGAGAAATGTCGGAACCCATAACATAAAATAAGATGAAATGACATGCAGATGGGAATTTACCTTTCCTCATGTTATGGACAATATACTGACAACATTGGAAGGGGAATATATACACTAACTGTTTTGATAATATAAACAAATATGGTCGGTCAACGACCATATTATATGTACTTCAAAGCATACATGTTAGAGAATGTGAAACCAAAATATCAAGTTAGAAAATCCATCGAAGAGGGGCAAGAGATAATAATTTTATCAAGTAAATTATGAACACCAAGAAGATTTCACAGCAATGGTCTATGACTAATGCATGGAAAGCTCATCGTAACAAGGAGGGGAAGAATATAAAACTCCTGACTGCCTATATGGGTTCCGGTAATCTAATTTTAGTTTCGCTCGAGAATCCCTACAAACTGCAAACTGCAAATACTATTCCAAAACCAATTTGCATGGATGAACATATGCAGGAAGGCCGGCCCATAAACGGGTTGCTCAAGCCCAAAAATGTTAGACCGGACTTGGAAAAGAATGAAAATTCGGTTGCCCGTTGCAAGCTTGAACTCTGCATTGCTATGTGGGCAAACCACATACCATAACCGCAATACTAAATTACTTAGTTATATGTAATTATAGTTACAATATTGCATTAACGTATGCTTACTACAGGATTATATTTTCAATTTTTTTGATCCTATCTAAGAGGTTGTTGTTGACCCACCTTTTGGGAAGGTAGTATACAGATGGATTTAACCCAATAGACTTCACGGTTATCGAGGCTGGAATATCATAGACTTGATTCAAATGAATGGATGGAAAATCGACTACGGATGATAAATACGAATATGAAGCCGGGATTAAGTATGGTTGATGGATAAACAACGCAGGGTACTTGGGGTATGGATTTTGGCAAGAGATGGGGTGCTTAGGGTCTACTTCGGGTCGGCACAAAGATGGCTTCGGGTCGGAATATAGAAGGCATGGGGTCGGCATATGGGGATGGCATCAGGTCGGCATATCGGGATGGCTCCGGGTCGGTGTTGGTTATTCTTCGGGTCGGCATTGAGACAATATGGGGTCGGCATCAACTTGGGGTCGGCATGAGGAAGGAGCTTGGGGTCGGTATAAGGCAATGCTTCGGATCGGCATTCACTCAACTTCGGGTCGGCATCAGGAAAACTTGGGGTCGGCTATAGGAATTGCAAGGGATCGGCTATGGGGATTAGTTCGGGTCGGCTATGGGTGTTACTTTGGGTCGGCTACAGGTTTGCTTTGGGTTTGTACTAAGTTTTATCCAGGTCGACATGTTGTCTACTTTAGGTCGGCGTATTTGAACATGTTGGGCTCGACGGTCGCTATGGTGGGCCCATGTAGGCGAGGAGGCACTATAGACGAGATTTAACCTATAATTACAATAGGTGTGGCTTTGGAAAAGAAGATTCTCATTCTATTTCTCTTCATCTTCCACCTAAAGGCTACTCTGCCACTTTTGTTTCATAAATTCCGGATTGTAACTGTAATCAAATTTCAGTATAATAAAAAGGATTTTTTGGAGTGGACATAGGCCGAAGTTAGCCGAACCACTATAGATCTTGTCTTTCTACTGCTTTCATTTTAATTTTGGTTATTCTTCATATTATATCCTCTACATATACTCTATCAGTGATCTGTGACTGGATATTGGTGCTTCTGCTTGCAATTGGGTGTTGGTGGTCAATTTTGACACCAACATTTTGGTGCTTTTAGTGAGAAAGCAAGCACTCGAGGATTTGGAAGTTTGGATCTTGGATTTGAATGCTTGGGAACTTAGATTTAGGAAGCAATGGCTAGGCAATCAAAAAGGAGACGAAGGGCAAGGACAAGATGAAAACAATGATGGATGCTATGCATGGAAGGATGCTAAAGAAAGAGGAGACAATCCAGGATTAGACTCAAAGAAAAGAAGCAAGCAGGATGATGGATGGAGTGGAGTCGCCCGGAGCAGCCCCTGACCAACCAGAGATCGTTCCTCACTCGGGGGGCATGCCCTGGGTCATGTTAACTTGATTCCTGGATGAATATTGGATAGAGCATGGATTTTGGCATGGATTAGGACTTGGATGCATGTTTGGAAGAGGACGATCTTGGATTCCCTTCTGGACTCGAGGGCATGTTGAAAAGGATGAGCGGAGACCATTTATGGATGCTGGAATAGCTGGAAATTGGAATCCAGGACTTGAAGCGGAAATTAGCGGGCTTAGATATGGATTGGATCAACCGGGGGCAAACCCCAACCAAGGAGAATGGATCAGCATAACTCCCCATGGAGCCGGGGGCATGGATTTGGATGGCTTTGATTTGAAATGGATAGCGGTGATGGAACAGGAGCAGTCATCATCCTCTTGATGGCATGAATTAAATAACTAATAATAAATCCTTCACCAAAATGGCTAAGTCACTTACACTTGTACGGGATTGCAAATGGTCCTTAGGCATGCTCTAAGATGACGATGAACCGCCATAACAAATGATCCCGAATTTACTCGAACGTGAAATTTGACATTAATCATACTGAATTCCGACCTCGAACGGTCACATCTCGCCTCGAAAGGCACATGACCTCGAGCGGTCACATTTCGCCTCGAACGACACCCGACCTCGAACGGTCACATCTCGCCTCGAAAGACACCCGACCTCAAATGGTCACATCTCGCCTCGAACGGCACCCAACCTCAAATGGTCACATCTCCCCTCGAACGGCACCCGACCTCGAACGGTCACATCTCGCCTCGAATGGCACCCGACCTCGAACGGTCACATTTCACCTCGAATGGCACACGATCTCGAACGATCACATTTTGCCTCGAACGGCATCCGATCTCAAACAATCACATTTTGCCCCGAACGCACACGATCTCGAAAGATGGTTATTAACAATCTGTCAAGATCATTGATCTCTTCGCAAGTCATCTACAGGTTTCAAACATCGGACGTCAGGCAATTCAAAACACACTTCCTATCGCAAGGCATGTTTTAGGGGGCAAAGTGTTAACCCTCCTTTTGGCGAGGTAGTATACATGCGGATTTAACCCAATAGACTTCACGATTATCAAGGCTGGAATATCATAGACTTGGTTTAGATGAATGGATGGACAATCGACTACGGATGATAAATGCGAATATGAAGCTGGGATTAAGTATGGTTGATGGATAAACGACGCAGGGTACTTGGGGTATGGATTTTGGCAAGAGATGGGTTGCTTAGGGTCTACTTCGGGTCGGCACAAAGATGACTTCGGGTCGGCATATAGATGGCATGGGGTCAGGATATGAGGATGGCATAAGGTCGGCATATCGGGATGGCTCCAGGTCGGTGTTGGTTATTCTTCGGGTCGGCATTGAGACAATAACGGGTCGCATAAACTTGGGATCAGCATGAGGAAGGATCTTGGGGTCGGTATAATGCAATGCTTTGGGTTGGCATTCACTCAACTTCGGGTCGGCATTAGGAAAACTTGGGGTCGGCTATAGGTATTGTAAAGGATTGGCTATGGGGATTACTTCGGGTCGGTTATGGGTGTTACTTCGGGTTCGGCTACAGGTTTGCTTCGGGTTTGCTCTGAGTTTTGTCCAGGTCGACATGTTGTCTACTTCAGGTCGGCGTATTTGAACGAGTTGGGCTCGACGATCGCTATGGTGGGCCCATGTAGGCGAGGAGGTCCTATAGATGAGATTTCACTTATAAATACACCAGGTGTGGCTTTAGAAAAGAAGATTCTCATTCTGTTTCTCTTCATCTTCCACCTAAAGGCTACTCTGCCACTTTTGTTTCAGAAATTATGGATTGTAACTATAATCAAATTTTAATATAATAAAAAGGGTTTTTCTAGAGTGGACATAGGCCGAAGTTAGCCGAACCACTATAAATCTTGTCTTTTTTACTGTTTTCATTTTAATTTTGGTTATACTTCATATTATATCCTTTACATATACTCTATCAGTGATCTGTGACTGGATATTGGTGCTTTCGTTTGCAATTGGGTGTTGGTTCTCAACTTTGACACCAACATTTTGGTTCATTCACTGAGAAAGCTTGCACTTGGGGATTTGGAAGTTTGGACCTTGAATTTGAAAGCTTGGGAACTTGGATTTTGGAAGCAATGGCTAGCACTACAAGAAAATATATTTTTGGCAGCATCATTGAGCAGCGTTTTAATAAAAGTACTGCAATTATAGGAGTGGATTGTTAAAAAGAAATGAAAAAAAATAACCTAAAACGCTGCCCGCGGGTTACGTGAAAAGAAGAGAGGGAAATATAAAAATTAGCAGCGCCTCTTGTTACCCAACATCGACCTCTCTTCCTCTATCCTGCCTCTCTCCTCTCTCCATCGTATCCCAATCCCCAATTTAATTAAAAAATCACTCTCCAACACGCTCAACCTTCCATCGACTCCTGAATACACGCACTGCAGCTCGAGCCACAATTCCACCGTCGATCTCCAGAACCACGCGCTGCAACTCTAGCCATTGTCGATCTCCAAAACTACGCACCGTAGCTCGAGTCGTCGTCGATCTCCAGGACACGCGATCTTTAGCAACCGTTCTATTATTTCTTCTTTCGTTTAGCCATTTATTGAGGTATTGCAGTCCTTGCTGAGGTGAAAATGTTTTTTTATCCGTTCCTCATGGTTTACGACATTAAATATTGATGAAAATGTTTTGTTAACTTAAAATTAAGGTAGTCAAGGCTTCAGATTTTATTCAATTTGTTTCCTTTGAACATGATTTCTTTTTCTCTATGTCCTATGTAACATCCCGTGATTCCGTACCAATTGATTATCGTCTCTAGACGATTAAATCTGGTTGTTAATTGCTAATTGGGGTTTTTAACCGGTTGAAATCCTTTTGAAAAATGGTTAAAAATTAAGTGGGCTTTAAATAAATATATCTCTTTTATTTTAAATGGCCGTTCTTTTTTTTTTTTTTTTTATAAAGATATTCGACCCGTTCCTCTTTTTATTTTCACTCGTTCAATCCCTAACTCAAAAAAAGAAACAAATGAAAGAAAATCGAAAATAATGGCGGCGTTCGTTCGATTCTTCGATCAATTTCTCTTCGTACAAATTAGGGATTCGGCCTCGCGTTCGCTCCTGTGAGGTTGGCTAGGGCTTCGGCTTTTCGCAAATTAGGGCTTCGATTTTTCTGGGTTTCGCTCGACTCGACAATCTCGTGCTCGGCTCCTTCAGTTTTGCATCGAAGAAGGTGAGTAATTTAATTACTCACATCTAATTCTTTCCTCGTTCTATACTTAGGTAGTTCGATTTGTTTCGTGTTGGTTTTCTGACATGGTTCGATTTTTGTTTATCCACCGCTTTGATGATTTTTGAATGTGGGTTTGATGATATTGTTTTGTTCGACTTGGTTCCAATGTTAGTGATTTTATTTGACCGGGTCGAAATTCCTGTTGTATCTAGCTTTCACTGATTTGGTACGATGTCGAATATGTCGACCCCCAACCTGTTTCGATTTTGATATATATGTGTGTATTAGAACTATCGCATTGTTTTCAGAACTATATAGTTTTGTTGCTTTGTCATGTTGCCACCTCTCTTTGAACATTTTGTTGGTTGCCAGGTTGAACTGCAGGTGACTTTTACTTTGAACTGCAGTGTGAAATTCAAACATTTTGTTTTGTAAAAGCAAAATGTTTTATGTGTTACATATGCTGTTTTGAGTACATGTTGGACTGGTTACATCGGGGCTGTTTCATGATCTTCATGTCATCGCCAGACTTATTTATGTACAATACACTTTATTTTTGAGTATTTTGAAACTGCTGTTGTTAAAATATTTGACCTTGACTTGTTTACCTCGGTTTTGAATTATTTGGTAATTTGTGATACTTTACAGTGGCCTGTAGCATACTGCTTCAATTATGTATTTGCCATTGCTCTTCATGTTGAGCTTGTTTCTGGTATTCGACCTTAGTCATACTAGTTTTATACAATTATGGTCTGGATGTTGTTTTCTCGGTCATGTGTACATTTGTGAGTATTCACTTGATCATCTGGTTGAGTTACACTTGTGTATTTCATAAACATGTGTGTCAGTTAGTGCCTCTACTTGTAGTTGTTGAGCTTCCATCATAGTCTGGGTCTTCAGTTATAGTTTTGGCATTTGATCCAGAATATTTTGCTCTTTGGTCTGCATATATGTTGTTTCATGTACTTGTTCTCTCAAGTCAGTTGCATTTGAATTTGACTGCCTTGTTGAGTTCACTTGAGATTGCACTCGGTTTCGTTATTCGGTTCATGTACAGTCTGCGGTCCATTGTTCTTCGAGTTAGCGCATTGATACCTTATTCACTTTAGTTCATACTTTATACTTATATGTGCTAGTGGCTGTGCACATCATATATTTATTGGTAGTAGTTCATGTATCTTGTACTTGTGCCACAGAGATACATTTGTATCCACAGCTGTTTTTGGCATTCTGTTCATCTAGTCTACACTTGTAGTGCCTTTGACCTTTTGGCACACAGACTTTATTTCATGTTGGTCTCCACTGTACCATATTGTCACTATATATTGTTGTTAGTCGAGTTGCATCCATGTGATTACTTTGAGCATGCTACATTTGTGCTCGAGTTACTGACATCTGTATATTCTTGGTCGAAACTAGTCATTCATGTTTTAGCTGCATTGACCAGTTTGTAGTTTTGAGTACTGTAGTTCACTTGGATAATCATGTTGCCATATTGGGTTGTTCATTTCTTGTTCATGTGTGTCTGGTAGAGTTAATTGTTCTTGACAGTTTTATCTTACGCCTGAGTTGAATCCAGCTTAAACGCTCGGGTTTGACCTTGTGTTTGTTTGTGATTTTCATTGAGCTTTCGTGTATTTCATCGCGGTAGTGGCGAGGCAGTGCACGCGTGCGTGTTCTGCAGCCACACCGAAATTTGCTTTGGATTTCTGATTTATTGTTTAACACTGTTTAGTGTTATATCTGCTAATATCCGATTCTTTTATCGAGGAGTCGGATATACGAGGTTTCTATGACTGTCGTCTATTTGACGTTTGATTATTATTGCTTCTATGCACTAGTAACTGAGTTTGAATTAGACTGACCCGTGTATTATTTTCTTTTGAATTTAATACTCGGGTCAGACCCGAGTTATTTCAGGTTGTAGATTTCCTTCTTTGAGTTGCTGTTCGGGATTTGAAGACTTAACACATCTTCTGAAGTTGTCAGTGTCATTTTGTAGTAGTCGTGTCATTGTATAGAAAGATATGTATTCATGTATATTAATTGATAATGTACTTGTATATATAACTTCTAGAGTCGACAGTTGTAGTTGTATCATATGTATCGTGTCAACTATATTGTAACTGACATCGGTTATATATATATGAGATTTTTGTTAATCTGTGTTCCGCATTTATATTATCTGTGTTATTGTTATATCTAATGTCCTAAACTACTATGAACTATCGTAGTTTGTTTTATACTGATAATTGGGTGTGTCGATGGGAGTAAATAAATAATAGATGAAAAATAAAAAGTATATACCACTCCTATCGAGATAACCAATATTAGTGTAAGGCCAACTACGGATGGTCGCTCCTATCCAGCCTTATTCTTCGTAATAATAGACAGTATTTCTTTTAATACTCTTTGTTATTATGAGCATAGAGGTGGGGCGTTACAGTTGGTATCAGAGCTTGGGGTTTATGGACATAATATAAAACTTAACTCGGAAGGAACATATGTTACAACTATTGGTCGATGTTTTATTTGTGCTGGAGTCAAAACTAAAGTTTTGAAATTTGGATGAAATTTTTAAATAACTTTATTTAAAAATAATAGTGAAATTGTGTTCTGATGATTTGATTGATTTGTGTTCTGTTTATCAGAGTGCGCAGCGGAAACAGTGAAACTGTCTTCGCTGAGTACAACTGATAATCTTTTTGATTTAAAAATCAAAATACGAAATTGATATGAATTTCATTTGTTGTTTACATAGCTGTAATTATTTTATTTCTTTGAGAACTTCGAATCCGAATTGAGGATTCGAAGAAATTGCAGATATGTGATTTTTGTTGAAATTTCCGCTGGCTTTCTTTTGTACTAATCATCTATTGATTAGATTTTTGCTGTTTTAAATTACCTTCATTGAAGATACATTTGAATGATTCTTTGTTCATTTTGTAGTACGTGCAAAAATTTAAATTGCACGTTATTGCATTTATTTTACGTTGAACCGATGCTTGGTTATGAAACGTATTTTTGTTGCCGTTATTTTTACAACGGAATTTTACACCAATGCTATATTTTGAAGTACGGTGTTTTGTGGCATTTTGATGAATGAGAATTCACTGACATTACATTTTGATGTAGATTGTTTTGATGTGATTTTGACGTTTTAAGACTACTGTCGCTTTGGCTTCCGTAACCGTCAAATTTTAAAAAGTGGATTTTCAAGCGGTTATTCCGCAATTCTGATTTGTAACCGTTTTTACGGTATTTTGAGAAGTACAATTTCCTTATCGAAATTGTTACTGATTTGCTGTTTTAATCACGTGATTGGAAAATTGTTTTAAAATGAAAATTTTTTTATAAAATTGTAACAGTTTGCGTTTTCAAAAGAATGAGAAAGCGACTTAAACGATTCAGCAAAATCGAGGATTATGACCCCTTTCTTTTACTGATTCGCTTAATTCCGGACTTGTCCGTTTGAGAATGTAAAGTGTATTTTTACAAAATACACAATTTTGCACTTTCAAGGAAGCGATGAAGAGATTTAAACGATTTAGCAAAAGTGCGGAGTATGGAACCACACTTTTACTTTTTCGGTTAATTCCGGACTCGTTAATTGAATATCTGTGGTTTTGATGATTTTGATGAATTTTACACTTTCAAGGAAACGATGAAGAGAATCAAACGATTTAGTAAAACACGTGGTATGGGACATGTGCGTTTGCTATTTCGGTTAATTCCGGACTCGTTAATTGAAACATTTTGATGCTTTCGTGTGCTTTCGGGCCACTCTGCGGACCTTCGGGTCATTTGTTGGGCTTTCGGGCCACTCTGCGGACCTTCGGGTCAAATACCAGTACTAGACCTTCGGGTCACTCTGCGGACCTTCGGGTCAATCTGATGGGCGCCAAAATTATGTTGAGTACTTGGTAGGCTTCGGCCACTCTGAGATGCACGTGCGGCGAATTAAAAACTCGCCATCTGATGGGATCGATCCAAGCTTTTATGTTGATTTTCTAGTCTTCTTAATTGATTTCTAGATATTTGTTGTTTCCAATTATCTGCAGGTAATTGGATATTTGTTGTTTCTAATTATCGCTTGTGATAATTAGATATTTGTTGATATGAGTTCTGATTATCGTTTTTGATAATCAGATATTTGTTGTTTCTAATTATCGCTTGTGATAATTAGATATTTGTTGATATGAGTTCTGATTATCGTTTTTGATAATCGGATATTTGTTGTTTCTAATTATCGCTTGTGATAATTAGATATTTGTTGATATGAGTTCTGATTATCGTTTTTGATAATCAGATATTTGTTGTTTCTAATTATCGCTTGTGATAATTAGATATTTGTTGATATGAGTTCTGATTATCGTTTTTGATAATCGGATATTTGTTGTTTCTAATTATCGCTTGTGATAATTAGATATTTGTTGATATGAGTTCTGATTATCGTTTTTGATAATCAGATATTTGTTGTTTCTAATTATCGCTTGTGATAATTAGATATTTGTTGATATGAGTTCTGATTATCGTTTTTGATAATCAGATATTTGTTGTTTCTAATTATCGCTTGTGATAATTAGATATTTGTTGATATGAGTTCTGATTATCGTTTTTGATAATCGGATATTTGTTGTTTCTAATTATCGCTTGTGATAACTAGATATTTGTTGAATTGAAATTTGATTATCGTTTTTGGTAATCGAATATTTACTGATTTGAAATTTGATTATCGTTTTTGATAATCGAATATTTGTTGATTTGAAATTTGATTATCGTTTTTTATAATCGGATATTTGTTGATTTGATTATCGTTTTTGATAATCGAACATTTGTTCTTTCTGATTGTCGCTTGTGGTAATTAGATATTTGAGATTTGATTATCGTTTGAGATAATTAAATATTTATTGATTTGAAATTTAATTATCGTTTGAGATAATTAAATATTTGTTGATTTGAGATTTAATTATCGCTTTTGATAATTAAATATTTGTTGATTTGAGATTTAATTATCGCTTTTGATAATTAAATATTTGTTGATTTGAGATTTAATTATCGCTTTTGATAATTAAATATTTGCTGATTTGGGAATTAATTGTCGCTTTTGCTAATTGAATAATTGTTGATTTGAGATTTGATTATCATTTTTGATAATCGAATATTTATTGATTTGAGATTTGAGTATCGCTTTTGATAATCGAATATTAGTGATTGGAAATTTGATTATCGTTTTGATAATTGAATATTTGTTGTCGTTTTTGATAAGTAGATAATTGATAATTTGATAATTGTTGATTTGTTTTCTGAATATCGTTTGGATAATTGGATGTTTGCTGATTTTATAGATATGAGATTTTCTAGTCTCTAATTGAGGCTAGATTGTGTTGATTTTATTGAATTGCTATTTTCTATCTATTTCTGTAATAGTTAGAGTTAGTTGATTTTTGAATTCGTGTTTTCTAGTTAATTGTTGGATAACTAGATATTTGCAGTTTGCGATTTGTGATTTGTGTTTCATAATTATCTTTGTGATAATTAGATTTGTTGTTTTCTAATTATCGTATCGATAATTAGATATTGCTATTTTGTGATTTCTGTGTTCTAATTATTTATTGGTAATTGAATATTGCTGATGTTTACATTTATTCAGTTTTGCTATCTTCTGATTATCTTTTGATAATTGGACTTTGTTGAGAAATTGTGAATTTCTTTTATGAAATTAAAAGATTTCTTTGGCGTTTGTATTCCCGATTTTTGTTTTCTAGCTTAACCAGTTTATGCTAGGAAAATAATTGTTATTGACAACCGTAATTATGAAAATTGCGGGGACGCAATTTTTATAAGGAGGGGAGTCTGTAACATCCCGTGATTACGTACCAATTGATTATCATCTCTAGACGATTAAATCTGGTTGTTAATTGCTAATTGGGGTTTTTAACCGGTTGAAATCCTTTTGAAAAATGGTTAAAAATTAAGTGGGCTTTAAATAAATATATCTCTTTTATTTTAAATGGCCGTTCTTTTTTTTTTATTATTATTTTATAAAGATATTCGACCCGTTCCTCTTTTTATTTTCACTCGTTCAATCCCTAACTCAAAAAAAGAAACAAACGAAAGAAAATCGAAAATAATGGCGGCGTTCGTTCGATTCTTCGATCAATTTCTCTTCGTACAAATTAGGGATTCGGCCTCGCGTTCGCTCCTGTGAGGTTGGCTAGGGCTTCGGCTTTTCGCAAATTAGGGCTTCGATTTTTCTGGGTTTCGCTCGACTCGACAATCTCGTGCTCGGCTCCTTCAGTTTTGCATCGAAGAAGGTGAGTAATTTAATTACTCACATCTAATTCTTTCCTCGTTCTATACTTAGGTAGTTCGATTTGTTTCGTGTTGGTTTTCTGACATGGTTCGATTTTTGTTTATCCACCGCTTTGATGATTTTTGAATGTGGGTTTGATGATATTGTTTTGTTCGACTTGGTTCCAATGTTAGTGATTTTATTTGACCGGGTCGAAATTCCTGTTGTATCTAGCTTTCACTGATTTGTTACGATGTCGAATATGTCGACCCCCAACCTGTTTCGATTTTGATATATATGTGTGTATTAGAACTATCGCATTGTTTTCAAAACTGTATAGTTTTGTTGCTTTGTCATGTTGCCACCTCTCTTTGAACATTTTGTTGGTTGCCAGGTTGAACTACAGGTGACTTTTACTTTGAACTGCAGTGTGAAATTCAAACATTTTGTTTTGTAAAAGCAAAATGTTTTATGTGTTACATATGCTGTTTTGAGTACATGTTGGACTGGTTACATCGAGGCTGTTTCATGATCTTCATGTCATCGCCAGACTTATTTATGTGCAATACACTTTATTTTTGAGTATTTTGAAACTGCTGTTGTTAAAAATATTTGACCTTGACTTGTTTACCTCGGTTTTGAATTATTTGGTAATTTGTGATACTTTACAGTGGCCTGTAGCATACTGCTTCAATTATGTATTTGCCATTGCTCTTCATGTTGAGCTTGTTTTTGGTATTCGACCTTAGTCATACTAGTTTTATACAATTATGGTCTGGATGTTGTTTTCTCGGTCATGTGTACATTTGTGAGTATTCACTTGATCATCTGGTTGAGTTACACTTGTGTATTTCATAAACATGTGTGTCAGTTAGTGCCTCTATTTGTAGTTGTTGAGCTTCCATCATAGTCTGGGTCTTCAGTTATAGTTTTGGCATTTGATCCAGAATATTTTGCTCTTTGGTCTGCATATATGTTGTTTCATGTACTTGTTCTCTCAAGTCAGTTGCATTTGAATTTGACTGCCTTGTTGAGTTCACTTGAGATTGCACTCGGTTTCGTTATTCGGTTCATGTACAGTCTGCGGTCCATTGTTCTTCGAGTTAGCGCATTGATACCTTATTCACTTTAGTTCATACTTTATACTTATATGTGCTAGTGGCTGTGCACATCATATATTGATTGGTAGTAGTTCATGTATCTTGTACTTGTGCCACAGAGATACATTTGTATCCACAGCTGTTTTTGGCATTCTGTTCATCTAGTCTACACTTGTAGTGCCTTTGACCTTTTGGCACACAGACTTTATTTCATGTTGGTCTCCACTGTACCATATTGTCACTATATATTGTTGTTAGTCGAGTTGCATCCATGTGATTACTTTGAGCATGCTACATTTGTGCTCGAGTTACTGACATCTGTATATTCTTGGTCGAAACTAGTCATTCATGTTTTAGCTGCATTGACCAGTTTGTAGTTTTGAGTACTGTAGTTCACTTGGATAATCATGTTGCCATATTGGGTTGTTCATTTCTTGTTCATGTGTGTCTGGTAGAGTTAATTGTTCTTGACAGTTTTATCTTACGCCTGAGTTGAATCCAGCTTAAACGCTCGGGTTTGACCTTGTGTTTGTTTGTGATTTTCATTGAGCTTTCGTGTATTTCATCGCGGTAGTGGCGAGGCAGTGCACGCGTGCGTGTTCTGCAGCCACACCGAAATTTGCTTTGGATTTCTGATTTATTGTTTAACACTGTTTAGTGTTATATCTGCTAATATCCGATTCTTTTATCGAGGAGTCGGATATACGAGGTTTCTATGACTGTCGTCTATTTGACGTTTGATTATTATTGCTTCTATGCACTAGTAACTGAGTTTGAATTAGACTGACCCGTGTATTATTTTCTTTTGAATTTAATACTCGGGTCAGACCCGAGTTATTTCAGGTTGTAGATTTCCTTCTTTGAGTTGCTGTTCGGGATTTGAAGACTTAACACATCTTCTGAAGTTGTCAGTGTCATTTTGTAGTAGTCGTGTCATTGTATAGAAAGATATGTATTCATGTATATTAATTGATAATGTACTTGTATATATAACTTCTAGAGTCGACAGTTGTAGTTGTATCATATGTATCGTGTCAACTATATTGTAACTGACATCGGTTATATATATATGAGATTTTTGTTAATCTGTGTTCCGCATTTATATTATCTGTGTTATTGTTATATCTAATGTCCCAAACTACTATGAACTATCGTAGTTTGTTTTATACTGATAATTGGGTGTGTCGATGGGAGTAAATAAATAATAGATGAAAAATAAAAAGTATATACCACTCCTATCGAGATAACCAATATTAGTGTAAGGCCAACTACGGATGGTCGCTCCTATCCAGCCTTATTCTTCGTAATAATAGACAGTATTTCTTTTAATACTCTTTGTTATTATGAGCATAGAGGTAGGGCGTTACATCCTATGACCTTCAAATTCAGCTTTGCAATTCCTTCGTACTAACATTTTATATTGATAGCTGCCTTATATGTAATTGCTGTTGGTTTTGTCTTCTTGTTGGTAAGGATAGATTTGTTGAATTCATGGCCAAGAAAAAATTGACATGTACCGGTTGAATGGTACACAACAGTTTGAAACTGTTTGCTAGTTTGAGTGGAGGTGGTTCTTGTGAACTTCCCTGGGTTCTATAACTTCCGGAGGCTTGAACGTTAGAGCTAAAGGAGGTTAGAGGTATGGTTAAGACTTAAGGCTAGAGTCTTAGGGCAACTCCAGTAGATTACTGGCTGAATATTCAGCCCGTAATATGGGTTCGGGCCCTAGTGGCCAGGCGCCCATTTAATGGGCGCCTGATCATTAGGCGCCTATTTTATGGGCGCCTGAGCAAAGGCGCCCATAAAATGGGCGCCGCCTCCCCACACCCTCCCTTCACTCTCATTATTTTCGTTTTAAATTTTTCTTTAAATTAGAAAATTTAAACAAAATGCTGCCGCGTCCAACCAAAATCGCCCGAAGAACGATTCAGAGACATCCAGCGGAGCAAGCTGGACCATTACACGTTCCGCCACCACCTGGTGTTTCACTAGACGATCTACGTGTTTTACATGAGCTGCCAGATGGTTATCGGCATAGAGCCGAAACCGCTTTAACGACCATACAGGAATAAATTGCAAACTAATATAACTTGTTATTTTAATATGTACAGTACATACTCATATTAAATAACCCTTACTGTATCAAAAATTGTTAATTCATAAATTATCTATAGGACCATTACATTCACTGTCGGGGTAGTTGGGCTAAGTGCATTACCCAGTTTTATGACTATCTTCCCGGTCCTATTATTGAGAGGCTACAAGCAGCCCTTTTGGATCATTTTTGTTGATTAGGCTTGTTCAATCCTTTGATCGACCTCTCATTCAGGCATTAGCTGAGAGGTGGTGGCCCACCACGCATACGTTTCATTTTTTAGATTTTGAGCTTGGTATCACCCCAGTTGATTTCTACATGTTTACTGGGATTGAGATTGGACGACATGGTCTTCCACCTTTTCCATTTGATGATTTATACGAGTCGCCCAATCTGTTTACTATTTTTTTACCACTGATAGATGTTGCCTGCGTCAGTAGTGGTTCTGTTAAGTTGACGTACCTGCAGCAGTACATCACCAGTTATATAGGTAGAGCCGATATGATGAATGGGGTTACTAGAGCATTTCTGTTGTACCTGTTTGGTTCGACCTTTTTTTCGAACCAAAAAGGTACGGTTAGACTAGGCTATTTAGCTTCTCTAGTCAGATTAGACTAGCTACATACTATTGACTGGGGCACGGCGATATTAGGCACCCTTTATACCGCTCTAGATTCATTTGTGCTTGGCGACGTCAAGCAGATGTATGCTTTTTGGTATATTTTGCCGTTATGGTACTACGAGTACACGGCAAACATGCATCCCCGCATGCAGGACACGACTAGTCAGGCTGCTGAGCATTACTTCCCTAGGATGAGACGATGGGAGACTATGCAGTACGTACATCATGTCCCCTTAGGTGTATGACATGACTTGATGGAGGCTAGGTCACAGCTTGATATGCATAGTCTAGGTAACATCATTCGGACACCTTGGGCCTCACATTGGACTCATCTAGCAGATGCAGGTATTTCGGTGGATGACCATCCCTTGATGGTTGCGTATTCACTATCTATACGGAGGGTTGCTTTGCATACACCTGCATTTATGCCTATGTGGTATTTGGGAGAGAGATGTGCTTATCAGATTACGGGTGATCGCCGTATACCATATGATCCTTTATCTTGTGCGGACATGTTTGGTAGACATAGAGTGATCGGCGATCAGTACATAGCTACTCTATGACTGGCTGGATGGGTGGATAGTAGTACTTTCTTCATCGATGGGGATTACGATGCTTATTGGGCTAGAGTAGCACCCCGTAGATACATCGTACCAGATTATGTTCGTGGGGTCAACTCTGATCATATTGGACCTCATCTGGCAGCCGGTAGAGTTCAGGTACCGCAGGTTTCATTTGACCCGATTCTGTCATAGTTCTCCCAGACTCCCATGCAGTTGGAGCCTGATACTACTTTTAGAGCATATGACATGACAGGTACTTTGATTGAGCAGTCTTTAGTCCTTCCAGATCACCCCGACTATCCTGGAGTGCCTTCAGTCGGGTTATATCCTCCGTATGAGGTACGTTTGTTGATTATTGCCATTTTTCCTTTATTTTATGCTTGGTTTCTTACTATGTCAAATGTCATCTTTATGTAGTATGCTGCTAGATTGGACCAGACCAGAGTTTCATTTGGTGTGTTTCGCGATATGACTCTTGCACATACACACACCATGCATGATATGTACATGCATCATACACATATGCTAGAGGCGTAGATTGATCAGCTATCAGCTAGACTTGTTGTATATAAGCCTTTCGGATCACAGGGCGGAGGTGATGCTGGTCCCAGTGGGCATGATGCTGGTGGTTTAGATGAGGACGGTGGGGAAGACGAGGACGAAGGGGATGATGGGGATGACGGAGATGATGATGATGATGGTGATGATGCTGACGACGATGACGTAGATGATGATGCTGACGACGACGACGGGGATGATAACGATGACGATGACGGAGATGATGATGATGATGGTGATGATGCTGACGACGACGACGTTGCATCCCTTTAGTTTTATACCTTTTAGTTTATATGCAGTACACGTTTTATTTTATGTTGCAGTTCCTATAGCTTATGTACTTATATCATTGTTTGAGTGTACGGTGTGTTCTTTATGTTTATATACTTTCACTTTCTTGGATTTATATTGTGCATTCTATATGTCTGTGTATACTGTGAATTATACATGTTGGTGTATAATGTGAATTGTATATGTCTGTTTAAATATGAATTTTAATGTTGGTGTACAATGTGAATTATACATGTTGGTGTACAATGTGAATTCTTTATGTTTGTGTACAATGTGCCAGAAAGAGAATATATACACAATCATTACACTTTCGCTACCACAACTTTTTTATCTGACAATAAACAATACACAAGGGCATATATAAACAAACATTGCACATAGGCATTAGCTTTGACAGCAACAACAGAAATTATCATTTGAGAAGACAATTCAGACAGCTCTCGACACAATAACGAACGTTACATAACCAACTAGCAATAATGTTATCTTAAGGCCATCCAAACCTTTCTAGCCAGTTCTGACGTATGAAGTACGCATCATGGGCAATGAAGGGCGTGCCATATTTTAAATTGTATCGACCGTTATAAGATGAACGTGTAGTCTCAAACACATTTTCCAATATTACCTCGTTAATTATCTTTGTGTAACGCGTGCATGCCCTAGTAAAGTTTCTGTATGTAGTCCTAACCTCTTGAGCAGTACGTCTGACTTGAGAGACCACGTCGTTGTTGTAGAGTTCAGCCAGAGTGTCCCAAAAATTAATTACCATTGACTCCTGAATATCGCACATCTCATCGGTTTGAATGTAGTACTGCATAAGCAACTTCAATTCATGAGGCGTAAATGTCATGTTCGACAATGTAGTTTAAATAATGTTAGGTTTGTAAATGATTTAAACATATAACGATTTGTAAATTTATATAATGGATATTCCTGACCTCTTGAGCAGTACGTGATTTGACCGCACACTGACACACCTTCTCTCCACTCAACAAAGCAGAGAATCTTTGACCGAAAAATGAACGTGGCTACAGTACGTGATTTGACCGCACCCTGACACACCTTCTCTCCACTCAACAAAGCAGAGAATCTTGACCGACAAATGAACGTGGCTACAGTACGTGATTTGACCGCACCCTGACACACCTTCTCTCCACTCAACAAAGCAGCGAATCTTGACCGGCAAATGAACGTGGCTACAGTACGTGATTTGACCGCACACTGACACACCTTCTCTCCACTCAACAAAGCGGAGAATCTTGACCGGCAAATGAACGTGCCTACAGTACGTGATTTGACCGCACACTGACACACCTTCTCTCCACTCAAGAATTAGTCATATATATATAACCATATGGATGTCATACTTGTTCACCACAATTTACTCTAACAAAACATTCAAATATCAAACAACTATCCTCAAATATCAAACAATGTCTGGAAATTTACTAAAAGCTGTATTCCTATGCGACAGTGACTCTGAAGAAGAAGCGTGCGCGTTAGCGCAGCAACAAGAGGAGGAGGAACTGATGGAGATATACCGTGAAGCATACGGATCAACTTCTGGAAAACATGGTGGTTCCGTTGTGGGTCGGAAATATATCAACCGTAACCAACAAGCATTTCACAAAACACTTATGCAAGATTACTTTGCCCGTGATCCAACTTACGGTCCAGAGATGTTTAGACGACGATTCAGAATGAGTCGTCCATTATTTATAAGAATTCTCGAAAGTATTCAGGAGAATAACAAATATTTTGTTTTTAAGCAGGACGCTGCAAAAAAACAAGGTTTGAGTGGGCATCAAAAGATGACCGCAACTTTGAGGATGTTAGCATACGGTACACCCGCTGATGCCCTTGACGATGCATATCATATTGCAGAGAGTACAACATTGGAAAACCTAGATCACTTCTGTCAATCAGTTGTGGACTTTTATGGGACGGAATATCTTCGTTCTCCAAACAAGGCAGATGTAACGCGCTTGCGTGAAATGCATGAAAGCAAGGGCTGGCCTGGAATGCTTGGAAGTCTAGATTGTATGCATTGGGAGTGGAAGAACTGTCCAAAAGCTTTTCACGGAGCATATAACGGCAAAGAAAAAAAACCAACTATCATCTTAGAAGCAGTTGCCTCTCATGATTTGTGGATTTGGCATGCTTTCTTTGGAATGCCAGGTTCTCTTAATGACTTAAACGTTGTCGAACGATCTCATTTGTTTAATGATTTGGCGCAAGGTAAGTCAACTCCCGTATCATTTAATCTTGGTCAGAACACATATGAGCATGGATACTATTTAGGAGATGGAATTTATCCCAAATGGAGTACGATTGTAAAGACATTTGCAAACCCAATGACGGCAAAACAGAAACACTTTGCTGCGATGCAGGAAGGACAAAGGAAGGACGTAGAAAGGGCGTTTGGGGTCCTTCAAGCAAGCTTTGCAATGGTTAGCAATCCATGTAGATTATGGAAGAGATCAAAAATGGCTACAATTATGTTCTGTTGTATAATTCTGCATAACATGATCATTGAAGATGAACGCGGTGTGGATTATCCCGATTTTGAGTATGAGGGGGCAAGACAACCCTCCGAATTGTTTCGCACAACCACGTTACGAAATGAAGGACAATACGCAATTCATAACGATCATCATGAATTATATCGTAATGCAGCTATTCATAATAGACTCCAAAGAGATTTAATGGAGCATATTTGGAATTCTCATGGAAATCAGTAGTTGAAGATGGTGGATCTTTGTTTAATTACATATGTTTGCCTTTTTTTTACTATAACGAAGTGTATAATGCTTCAATTTTAACGTTTGTAATATCATTTATGTTTGATGAATTAAATCTATATTGATATCTACATAATGCATCGAAAAAATGATATACCATTGAATTTTGTAAAACTGATCATAGGCAGTTGATTGCATATAGAACTGAAGGTACATGGATATTGAAACTACATTAACTAGAAATATCACATTATTACGTCAACTACATATGTTTTGTTCCAGATCGACTCTCAACAATGCGTTGTTTGTACTCCATCCAATATTGCATTGTAATTGGGTCCATTTCGGTGACATCCTTTTCCATTACTAAGGTCTCTTGGCGTTGCCGCTCTAGCTCAAACCGGCCCTTCTCAATCTGAGTCAATTCTTTTAACACGGCAAGCTTTTATGCACTTCATTTTTGACGTTCTGCATTTTCTCTCGCATGTTTTTCATGCATTAGGGCTAAACGACAATCAATTTGAGATTGAACAGCAATTTTCTTCTTAGCTGCTCGTTGCCCCATCGGTCTAGCGTCTTCATCAAATGCGGGAACTGTTTCTTCGTCTTCGTTATCTGGGCATTCATTTGAGTCCATATGAGAAGAATTGCCTGGGCTAGAATTATAATTAGATCTACTTGTTTTTTTCTTCCCCTTCGACTTCGTCTGGACATCTCTTAAGCTTTTTGCGGTGTTTTAGTTCCATTTTTGCTGACTAACAAGCAAGTCATAGCAGTTTGCAAACTGATAGTAGTATGGTTTCTTTGTACCATTTTCTCTTGGAAATAATTTCAAGAATTGATCGTTCGCCATTCTCTTCTACAAAACAGAAACACAAAATCATATATTCACAAAGTGATCAGAGATGAATGTAAATTAAAAATCAAATTTTACAAAACGCTACAAAGTCAGCTTCGCCACCCATTCCACTTGGATTTGCTATTCTTATTTTGTGGATCTACGACTCGTAGAATTGTGTTTGTCGATTAATCTTTCCAAAACGACCAGTGATTGTAGACATTGACCTCGTCTTTTCAACATGTTTTTTATTGTACGCACTCATGACTTTTGCCCAAAATGCCTCTCCACTTTGGTCGTTCCCCTTTACCGAGTCGTTAGAAAAATAACAATAAATATAACACAAATCCTTATCTTCATCGCCAGACCATGGAGCCGAAGAATGGAACGATAGAGGGGGCGGTAAGGGGATGAACATTTTGAAAGGGTTGAGAATCTAAATCTCAGCTATCCATATTCATCGCTTCGGTATATGATTGAAATGTATGAGACATGCTTTCAATATTAACGAATTGAGAATATAATTGTAATAGAAGAAGAGATGTGTGTATTACAATCTGAATAATATCCCGGTATATGTAGTGAAATCATAAATATGACCGTTTATAACCGTTGTAATTTGAAATATGACCGTTTATAGCCGTTGGGGTCAAAATATGACTGTTCGTAGCCGTTGGAATTCGAATGTAGAGGAGGGATATAGCCGGTAGGGGGTGAAGGGGAGGGTGGGCTTGGGCGCCCATTTAATGGGCGCCCAAGCCCAGTTCAGGATCCATAATCGGATCCTGAACATTAAACTGAATATTCAGTCTTAACTCTTCGACTGGAGATTTTTTTGGCTCCGATTCAACGTGTAATTGCACCACTGGATTTGCCCTTAAGGCTAGCATTATTATCGTGTTTATGAGCATAGCTACCCACATGTATTCTTCCTTTATTGAGGATGAGGGCTTTGCTTTTCTTTTTTAGGATAGTATTTGGTTGAAAACAAACAGGATAGAGCATAAAACTGATACTGTTTATGAGTGTCAGAACAATTTATATTTCCTGAATCACGTGTCTACTTTCATCTGTACTTTCCTTTTCTTTTTTACCTGCTTCTTTCGGAGATTTTTTCCAAGAAATATTGGGATCGAGACATTTTGACTACTGTAAGTAGATGATGTGTTTGTATGTGAATGATGTTTGTATCAGTCCATTATTATGTAAACATTTGACATGCGAATGTAATTGCCATTTTGTTGCTGTAATATTTTTGCTTGTTTTTTCTAAGATTCTAATTTTTATTACAAAGATATGCAATCATACAACCGTGCAACTGTAATTTGTATAATAGAGATAATAAATCCAAGATTACAATAACACTGGCTTGATTTAGTTAGTTCAGATTTAAAGTCGGCATATAGCTATATTCTTGCTTTGACTTCTTCCCATTTTGAGCAATGAAGAACTGAAGGTACCACCGATGTGAATGTGTCGATAATGTATTGTATGTATCATTGCTGATATACATAAAATACAAGTAATCTGAAAAGAATAAAGTCTGCAACATGTTGCTTTCGTTGCCGCCTAAAATGTATTGAATGTATCATTGCTGCCTTCTTCAGTTCTCAGTGAGATACTTAGTTATTGTAAAAACAGTAGCCTACACCATGTTGCCTTCAGCTCATTATGGTTCATCTCAACAAAGTTCACTGCAACTGAATAATTGCCCAAGAAAAGAATCAACTCACTGTATTATGATTGTAAAATAGAGTAAAATGCTACAGCCCTCAAATGCATACATTTATGTACATACATAGATAAACGGTTAGCAGCCCTTTGATCACTGAATTGCTTATTGAATGAACACCCGCATCCTTAATTCTTTACAATATACAGTTACCACTATGTTTGATATGACCATATGGCACACAGTGTCTTCTTTGGTTGTTGTATCATAATCAGATATAAGCTTTTGGAAACCATGTTTGAAAAACAACGTTGAACATACTTTATAACTAGACTACATTGTCATTTCCTTCTATTTTCTAGTTGTTATATCTTTTCCTGAAATGCAAGTGAATTAGCGATGAAATGCAATTTATATTTTACAAAATCTCAACTGTCAATATTATTTGGATGGAAGGTTTTCAAATGTGTTTATTAAATGTCACTGTTTATTTTATTCTGCAATGTAGGGCATTTTAGTCACTTTACATTCACCAGATCTGTTAATAAAGCTGTAGAAAAATTCACCTTTTCGAGTCGCTTCATGCACTGCTTTTGAGATAATGTATTTTACCCCCATAAGTTTTCAAATTTGCGATTTCACGTTAGTTGTATAGCACTTGCATTTTGTTACATTTGCATTTCTATTGCTGTTTTTAAAAACTGACTAAGAATGTTATGGTGTAAAAGCATTGTGTTGGGCAGTTTACTGCATAGGGTGTAAATTTTGTACCATAGTCCAACATTCGGCTCGGTCCGAGGTTATAAGGTGTCTGATCCCGTTCGTACGGTTTCCATTTAGAACATGAATTAGGATATAAAAAATATACGAAAATATGTTCGTCTGAAAATGTTAGATGTTTCTCTATTGTTGGACCATTGTCCGTCCGCTGTTCGGTTCGTATGAACAATGTCAGAACTTAGACATGGTCCATTTTCGTTCAATTTTCTTATAGAACAGGACACGGATACACCTCCGTCCGTTCCAACCATTTCCAACCATTTACATCCTTGTTAGTGACCAGAATGATGTACAAATTGTTCTTTATATTGGTTTGTAACTTCAGTCTAAAATTTTGACACAGTTTGCTCTACAAGAGTCGTAGATTAAGTTCTTCATATACCAAGTTAAAGGTTTCACAATCAAATCATTTAAACATTTTATAATAAATTTGAATAATAATTATAAATGATACTATAAGAATTCAGAATAGCTTGGGTTCATCTTAGTAATTTTTTTAGTGCTACGTTGCAATTTTATGATATACTATTTTCTAGAAAAAACTGAATATGCATAGCGTATGACAAATAGAAAATACAATAATGTCTTGCGCAGTAAACACTGTAAGACTGTTCTATTTTTTATATTTGGAATTGTTGTTTTGTTCTATTGGATACTGCACCGTAGCTTGAGAAGCAAACTTACAATCCTGAAAATTGGGACATAAGAATATTTTACTTCTGTTCGTTTACCTCAACTTTTTCCTTATTTCCAACATTATCCTATGTATATTACAGCTATTGTATCTTTGTAAGGGCATATTTATCAATTAAAACGAAAATATTAATTTTCGTTAGGATTGGGCGTGAAACGTTTTTAGGAGTTGTAGAGAACCCAGAACTGGTTGCTGTTGAAGTTCACATGTAAGCGCATTTTTTCTCTATATTTGTCCATTCAATAGGCATATAAATTATTGATAGTTGTCTAATAATGGTTAAATCCATCATTTCAATTTAATCCAGACTCTACCGTCATTTTAATATTGAATGTCTGATTTTTAAATGGTTTTAGCTATATATAGTGAGATGCAAACACTAACGCAAGAAATTTTACTTCAGTTCACTATGTATGTATACCTACATTATATCATCTTAATTTGGTCATTTTCTATGATGGCTTTACAAATAAGTGGAAATAATAGTAATTTGAGCACTAAGAAGACTGAAGTATGTGTTGTTGACAAGGTACAGACTTCTTATTAGGATAGTGTTCAATTTGTTCAAGTACTAAGCAAAAACATGAAGTACCTTGGTTCTTGGAGAAGTTGAGTTCAATAGTTTTAGGCGTAAGTCGAGCGGAAACAAGGTGACGCAGCCTACAGGATCACACAATTCACGAATTGATGAATTCGCGGAAAATGAATCGATGAAACAAAATGAATCGATGAATTGAAGATACCCAAGTGCCCAAATCCGTTGATCTCTCGAGATACCGGATTCTAAATATCTTCAAAACGTTGATCGCGCACGATACCGTGTTAGAAGATCTACGATTCTTCGACGTTGATCTCGCGCACGAGATTCCGTGAATCGGCTTCAAGTTCCTTGATTCGAGCGCACTCGAATATCCGAAGATGGAGAAAGAAGATAACACTCAACTTCCAATTTTAATGGTGGCACAAAGCACAAACCAAATTTTTATTCAAAAATCAACTTCCTTTACAAATGACCACACACCTCTATTTATATGGAAAGTACAACACACACGACTTAACCACATACGACTTAACAGTACACAAATTACAACACAAACGACTTAACAAACAATGACATAAGAACACACGACTTAACAGTCAAACGACACAACAACAAACGAGTTACAACTTCATTATAATGCGACATACGACTTAACAAAACAAGGCATCATAAAACAGCGACCTAACTAGAGCGACTTAAGAACTTCGGCATCAGGAGCGACTTAAAGAAGCGGCGACATAAGACTTCGCGACCTAATGGAATTCGTACGCGACCTAAGGAAGAATTTGCTCTGCTCGCGACTTAACTGGAATATCGTTCGCGACAGAAGATAGCTCGAGCGGCATAGGTCGTTCGCGACTTACTGGATTTGGCGTAGTTCGTTCGCAACCTACTGGACATAAGGAGGAGGAGCGATCTACTGTATTTGGCATAGGTCGTTCGCGACCTACTGTATTTGGCATAGGTTGTTTGCGACCTTCTGGAGCATCTCGCGACATAAGGTTGGAGTGATTTTCTTCGCCGCGACTTAAGGAGGAATTCACGGCATCATCGGATCTGTTATGCGCCGCATCATCCTCCCCTTGTTGGAAAGAATTCGACCTCGAATTCACGCTCTCCTCTTCTTCAACAAGCTTCTCCCCATAATACGGAATTAAGTGTTTGACATTGAAAACATCAGAAGTATGAACATTTTCCGTCAACCTTAACTGATACGGATTATCATTGATCTTCTTCAATATTTCTACTGGATCAATCTTTCGAGCTTTCAACTTGTTGTAAGTTCCAACTGGAAAACGATCTTTCGTCAATACTGCATAAACAAAATCACCCTCTTTGAAGTCCACACTCCTTCGCTTCTTATCTGCCAATTGCTTATACTTCTCATTTGACTTAAGCAATCGTTCATGAACAATCCTGTGACACTCCTGCAACTCATTCACGAAATCACAAGCTCGTTTAACAACTCCTTTCTGAAGTGGAACTGTCGACAAATCCAACGGTCCCTTCGAAATTGCTGAATATACCACTTGAAATGGACTGAATCCAGTACGTCGATTAACGGCATGATTATGTGCGAATTTTGTCTGACACAATTTCAGATCCCAGCTCTTCAAATTATCCTTCACAAGACATCTCAACAAGTTTCCCAAAGATCTGTTCACTACTTCCGTTTGCCCATCGGTTTGTGGATGATAGGCGCTACTAAAATTCAGTTTAGTCCCAACCATCTTCCACAGACTCAACCAAAAATGACTTAGAAATCGAGTATCCCGGTCAGAAACAATAGACTCAGGTAGCCCATGTAGTCGATAAACCTCTTTAAAGAACAATTGAGCAACACAGACTGCATCGACGGTTTTCTTACAAGCTATGAAATGTGCCATCTTCGAAAATCTATCCACCACAACATATATAGAATCATTCCCTCGTTGAGTTCTTAGCAAACCCAAAACGAAATCCATGCTAACATCAACCCATGGTCTAGTAGGCACGGGCAATAGCATATACAATCCTGCATTCGTAGTTGTCCCTTTGGAAACTTGACATATGTGACATCTCTGCACAAATCTTTCAACTTCTTTCATCATGGAAGGCCAAAAATATGATTGAGAAATCAACTGCAAGGTACGATCTCTTCCCACATGACCTTCTTCATGCAATTCCTTCACAATCTTTATTCGTAAACTGCACTCTGTTATACACAACCGATTTCCCTTAAATAGAAAACCTTCTACCAACACTTACTCATCCGTCCTCCCTTTCTCGACTTCATCTACAATCTTGGCAAAGTAAGGATCCTCAACAAACAAATCTGGAAATACATCAAACCCCATCACTTCAACTCTCATCGTAGTCAACAAATGATTTCTTCTACTCAATGCGTCTGCCACACGATTTGTAACTCCCGACTTATGCTTTACAACAAATGTAAACTGTTGCAAGTATGCGATCCATGACGCATGCCTGGCTGCGATCTTATCCTATCCTTGCAAATGTTTCAATGCTTCATGGTCATTATACAACATAAACTCTTTATGAAACAAATAGTGTCTCCAATGCTTTATGGCTTGGACAATAGCATAGAACTCCAAGTCATAGGTAATGTATCTTGTCTTGCCTCCAGAAAGTTTCTCGCTAAAATAAGAAATTGGACGACCCGTTTGACTTAACACTCCTCCAATTCCAACTTTAGACGCATCAGTATCTAGCTCAAAGAGCAACTGAAAGTCCGGGTATCTAAGAATCGGTGTTGTAGTCAAGAGTGTCATGATCTGTTGGAAAGCAGAATCAGCCTCTTCAGTCCACACAAACTGCTTTCCTTTCATACAATCTGTCACTGGTGCCATCATGCTACTGAAATGTGGAATAAACCTTCGGTAGAATGATGCTAAACCATGGAAACTTCTCACTTCAGTTACAGTCCTGGGTTGTGGCCAATCCTTGATTGCTTCAACTTTACTTTGATCCACCTGGATACCTTCCTTGGAAAATACATACCCCAAGAACAAAACATTGTGCGTCATGAACATGCACTTCTTTGTTGCCGTGTAAAATTGCTCCTGACGAAGTATCATCAACACTTCCCGCAAGTGTTGTAGATGCTCTTTTGTGCTTCCACTGTATATCAATATATCATCAAAGTATACCACCACGAACTTCCCAATAAACGGTCGAAAGATCTGATTCATCACTCGTATAAAAGTACTAGGTGCATTCGAAAGACCAAATGGCATGACCAACCATTCATACAACCCCTCCTGTGTCTTGAAGGCGGTCTTCCATTCATCCCCTGGTCGAATTCGAATCTGATGATACCCACTCTTCAGATCAATCTTTGAAAAGATAGCAGCTCCACTCAACTGATCTAACAAGTCGTCCAATCTTGGCATCGAGAATCTCTACCTCACCGTAATCTTGTTTAGTGCTCGACTATCTGTACGCATTCTCCAAGTTCCATCCTTCTTTGGCACTAACAAGGCTAGTACTGCACAAGGACTTAAACTTTCTTGTACGCGCCCTTGTTCAAGTAACTCTTCCACCTGCCTTCTCAACTCTTCGTGCTCCTTTGGATTTATTCTATAATGTGGTCTATGTGGTAACACATCTCCCGGAACAAGATCAATCTAGTGTTGTATGTCTCTCAACGGTGGTAACTCTTTTGGTAATTCTTCAGGAAACACATCTTCAAATTCCTTCAACACTGGCTTAACTTCCTCAGGAATTTCAACCGCTTCACTACTTTCACGTCCAATCAATAGAAATACTTCAGGGCTATCCTCTACTTCTTTGACAAATTCCTTCAAAGATAACAGAGTCTTTAGTTCCTCGATTTCCTCCAACTTGCTTTCACTTTGTTGTCGCCTTTTAGGAAATAAAGTGATTCTAGTGCCATCAAACATGAAACTATAGCAGTTAGTCCTACCATCGTGTTGCACGGCTCTATCGAACTGCCACGGTCTTCCCAACAATAAATGACATACATCCATATCCACCACGTCACACCAAATTTCATCCTTATACTTCTTTCCGATGGAAAAAGTTACACAAGCTCTTCGACCAACCTTCACTTCCCCACCTTTCCTCAACCAAGCCAATTTGTAGGGTTTGGGATGCTTCTCTGTCTTTAACGCCAACTTCTTTACGGCTTCTGTAGAGATGATGTTATCACAACTCCCTGCATCGATAACAAACTTACAAACTTTTCCCAAAATAGTGCATGTTGACTGAAAAATATTACTCCTCAACCAACTAGTCTCCTCTTCCTGCTTTGGCGTCAAGCAAGATCTCCTCGTTATTAAAGAATATCCCTCGTCTCCCGTCAATAATTCTTCTTCCTCCTCAACCTGTGGTGAATTGGAACATTCTACTTCTGCATCCTCATCCTCAACCTCAGCAACCATCGCTCGCTTCTTAGGCTTCGGGAATTCATTGCTCTTATGACCAAACTCCTAACAGTTATAACACTTGAAATTGTTGTTGACCTTAGTCTTAGCAGCTTCATTGACAACCGGTTTACTAACAGCCTTGGAAACATTAGTATTGCTACTAGCCCCCTTCACCTGATTGCTCGAACTTGTAAACGCACCACCTCCTCTTATACCTTGCTTCTCCCAAGCTAGAGCCTTCTGGTGTGCTTCAGCAACGGATCTCGGATCAAACATATTTACCATATCCTGAATTTGCATTCTCAATCCTCCAACAAATCTGGATGTCAACTGTTCCTCCGTTTCCATGATATCGTTTCTAGCAATCAGTTGATAAAACTCATCTGCATTATCATTTACCGACTTTGTCCCTTGTCTCAAATTCTTTAAGCGCTGATACATTAGAGACTGATAATTATAAGGCAAGAAAGTAGCCTTCATCAACTTCTTCATCTTTTCCCATGAAACAACCTTCGACTTTCCCATTCTTTCCCGTTTAAGTTTAGTTTGTTGCCACCATGCCATAGCTCATCCCCTCAATCGTGTAACAACCAACTTAACTCTACGATGCTCGGGTACTTCCTTGAAGTCAAAAATTTCTTCAACATTTGATAACCAATCTAGAAACTCTTCTGCTAGCATTCCCCCTTTGAATTCTGGAATCTCTATTTTCATCGCCGACTCCCATCGACAATCATCTTCGGAATCTCTATTTCGATTTCGCCCTTGTCCACGGTTTAGACAAGTGCTACTGCCACTATCACTGGATTCCTCCAAATCTGATGTATGTCGTGTCGATTCTGACCATCAACATTTCTGCTATCACGCACGTCTCTTTCTCCCGAAACTGACGGTTCTCTTCTTTCCCGACCCGATGGTGGTGACATTCTTCTCCTCTCGGAATTTGACGGCGAAATTCTATGTCCACTTTGATTTGAACCTGGAGATGCTCTTTGTCGAGTTTGATTCGTATCCATCATGAGCCTTTCCAATCTACCAATTCCCTCATCAAACTTCTCATTGAATTTATCACTAATTCATTGCTCCATTTGTTCAGCATCTTCTCTTCGATACACATATGAAACATTCTGATGACGATTAACTCTTCTTGGAGGCATTATCAAATCTTCAACAAATCCAAACTGCAAATCACGCAAACTTGAAATCCAACGAACTTGGAAAAGTTCGTCTCCAAGCTCTGATACCAAATGACGCAGCCTACAGGATCACACAACTCACGAATTAATGAATTCGCGGAAAATGAATCGATGAAACAAAATGAATCGATGAATTGAAGATACCCAAGTGCCCAAATCCGTTGATCTCTCGAGATACCAGATTCTAGCTATCTTCAACACGTTGATCGCGCACGATACCGTGTTAGAAGATCTACGATTCTTCGACGTTGATCTCGTGCACGAGATTCCATGAATCAGCTTCAAGTTCGTTGATTCGAACGCACTCGAATATCCGAAGATGGAGAAAGGATATAACACTCAACTTCCAATTTTAATGGTGGCACAAAGCACAAACCAAATTTTTATTCAAAAATCAACTTCCTTTACAAATGACCACACACCCTTATTTATATGGAAAGTACAACACACACGACTTAACCACATACGACTTAACTTTACACAAATTACAACACAAATGACTTAACAAATAATGACATAAGAACACATGACTTAACAGTCAAACGACACAAAAACAAATGAGTTACAACTTCATAATAATGCGACATACGACTTAACAAAACAAGGCATCAGAAAACAGCGACCTAACTAGAGCGACTTAAGAACTTCGGCATCATGAGCGACTTAAAGAAGCGGCGACATGACTTCGCGACCTACTGCAATTCGTACGCGACCTGTGACGCCCCACCTCTATGCTCATAATAACAAAGAGTATTAAAGGAAATACTGTCTATTATTACGAAGAATAAGGCTGGATGGGAGCGACCATCCGTAATTGGCCTTACACTAATATTGGTTATCTCGATAAGAGTGGTACATTCTTTTTATTTTTCTTCTATTATGTATTTACTCCCATCGACACACCCAATACTAGTATAAAACGAACTACGACGGTTCATAATAGTTTAGGACATTAGATATAACAATAACACAGATAATATAAATGCGGAACACAGATAAAAACAAAAGTCTCAGATATATATAACTGATGTCAGTTAATACATAGTTGACACTATACATGTGATACAACTACAACTGTCGACTCTAGAAGTTATATATACAAGTACATTATCGAATAATATACATAAATACATATCATTCTATACAATGACAAAATGACTCTGACAACTTCAGAAGATGTGAAAAGTCTTCAATCCCGAACAGCAACTCAAAGAAAGAAATCTACAACCTGAAATACTCGGGTCTGACCCGAGTATTACATTCAAAAGAAAATAATACCCAGGTCAGTCTAATTCAAACCAGTTTATTAGTGCACAGAAGCAATAATAATCAGATATCAATTAGGCGACAGTTACAGAATCTCGTATATCCAACTCTCGATACGAGGATTGGATAACGGCAATTATAACACTATACAGTGTTAAACAACATATCAACAATCCAAATCAATTTAAACAATTGAAATGCCAATTTAAAAACAACAATGCTGATTGGCTGCAGTACACGCTAACGTGTACTGCCTCGCCAATACAGTCTATGGAATATTCAGAAGATCAATGAATCCAAAATCCAACGGATACAACTCAATCGAAATGAACCATTTCAAATACAACCTCAAAATATTGAATTGAACCAACGAAATAATTTACGATCGAAATATCAACTAAATCTGTCAATCCTACAAGGGCTGCAGTACACGCACGCGTGTACTGCCTCGCCGCTACAAAGATGCAGTGAAACACAACAGGGCCAACAGACCAGAGAAGAAATAAAATGGCACATGTATGAAACTGTGCATATATACATTGGACATGATGAATATGTATGCAAACTGAATGGTCAGGCGATATACATCAGATTAGAACATACGAGCAGCAGCCTTAACAAGCAAAGACCACAAGCCAACATGATCGAAGGAGTATACTCGAACTCAACACGGTGCAGGAATGCCAATGTCAAAATACAAAACTCAGACTCAACATAGTGCATAAATGCACAATAACTCAGATGCTAACAAAAACTCGAAATGATCTGAGCATAACCAAGGAGGCTCAAAGCTATGCAGTGGAACCAAAAGAACAAAATGAAACAGAGTAGGCACATGGATGGGCAGACCAAAAGATACAACCTACTGCAGGAATGCTCAAAGGCAGAAACGTGCATATACATGAACCAGAGCAAATCCGACTTAGTGTGATAAAAATCAACACTAACCAAACAAGATCAATGTATGCAAATGGGCTACAGACCATAATAGTGGCAAGATTAAGGATGCAGACCCAGGTAATACACGAGGGAGATGCAAAGCCAATATCAAAACATTCATCTACATTAGATTACATGAAACTGAATGGTGAAATCTCAGTGGAAATGTATATGACATGAAGCAGTACTAACGTACATGAATATGAAGGCAACAAATGCCAGGCACCAGCAACCACAATGATCAGACTCAATGCTGGCACGAATGAGCACATGTATCAAAATCAGGTGCAAGTTTAAGTGGATTCATGTATGCAGACTACTAAGTGGAAACATGTACACAGGGAACACAACAATATCTGGACCACTTGTCATCAAGAGAACAAGACCAGAACACATATGACATGAGTATGCAACACTGCAAACAGTGCCGACGCAAAGAGGCAAAGTATATTGCTTCTTCAAAACCAAATACTGGATAATGCAAATACACAATGAAGTAGTACAAGCATATGAGGTGCAGACCAAACTGTGTACAACTCATCAGGCTCATTGCAACCAAGGAGCTGACCTATATGCAACCTGGACTCAAGTATATAAATGCACAAACTCAACCAGATGATCAAGTGACATAATGAGGCAGCTGGGATACACCAGAACTATGAATGCAACATGAATCAGTGCCACAGTGGTCAAAGACTTAGCATAAAATTCAAGAATATATGCATACACACATACATAGTATCACAATGGATGCAGACAACATCAAAACAGAAAACAGGAAGCGAGGTGATCAGATGGTCAAGAAAATGCAATAGTGCATACAACAGTGACCAGAGACTAAAGACCACATCTGGAAACTGTCAAACAGTGACCAAAGTAGTAGCATCCAAATAAAACAATCAAAGTACCAACATAATGAGGTGCAACAGAGCTCACAAAAAGGTCAGGGAAGAACACTAAAAATGCTCAGCACCGAAGTCAAGAAAATTCAAAGTCAAACAGATACAATTATACATGTATGCACATATATATATATATATATATATATATATGCATACACATACATACCCCTCTCAAATGAAACAGTACTAAAGATCAAAATAGTTCAAGTAATACAAATCAAAACCCCGACTACATAATCCAACTGAAACTGTCACGAAGAACAACTACAACTGGACAGAGCATAATTATTAATATCAGTGGTAAGGCCAAATACAAATGCCAAAGTTAAATATGATTACAGTCACAGTATAGTGAATAATTGACTGAAATAAAAAGGGACACAGAACGAATCTATACCAGAAATCATAACAAGCCAAAGAAGTCATGAATAGCAGATTCGAATCGAACAAAACAGGAATTAAAACTAGATGTGAGTGAATTATTCACTCAAATAACAGCTTAAAGTCAATTCAAGAAGGAGTACCAATATATACGAAACGAACAGTCGAAGTAAAGCAACTAGGAAGAATTAGATGTGAGTGAAATAGAAAAATCACTCACCTTGCTTCGACGAACCAACCCACTCTCGCAACTGAAATCGACAGAAGCCCAGAGGATGAACGAGACGAGCATGCCCTATCTTTGAAAAGAGGGACGAACGACAGTAAACGCGGCGGCCATTTTCCTTTCATATGCTAGGGTTTTCGTTTCTTTTTGTAAAATGAGAGGGACGGTTTGCGAATGATTTTGAAAGGGGAACAAACGAAAGAACGAGACGGAGCCGCCATTGTTATCTTTCGTTTAGATCTAGGGTTTTCACAAAAATGAAATGGGGAATGGACTTCTGATCGACAAAAGAGAACGGCAACCAAGGAATGTAAACGTGGGCTAGATTCACACTACAAAGCCCATTTCAATCATTAAATAAATTGTTTAAAAGAATTTCAAATTGATTCAAATTCCAATAGCAACATGATAGAAATTTTTAATCGTCTAATGACAATAACCGACTAGGTAAAACGCCAGGTTGTTACAGACTCCCCTCCTTATAGAAATTGCATCCTCGCAATCATAAGGAATAAATGGGCAAAAGGTAACAACCATAAGAGCATGACAATGTCGAATGCATAAGCAAAGAAAATGTCAACGGGGAAGTATTGAAATCATGGAAGTATCAGATATAAAATCAAAAGGTTCGACTGTTTCAAATCAAAAGAATCAACATCGAGGGGATCAAGAAATCAAAATCAGACGACTATAAAGAGCAAGAATCAATCGAGTTCCAGCAACTAAAAGAGAAGGAAAAACAGAGCAGAAATCCCATACAGAGCACGAATTGAATGTGAGTAAATCAAATTACTCACCTGAATCGCCAGAGAAAAAGACGAAGCTCAAATCTCAAAAATCGCAAATATTCACTTATCTCAAACGATAATCAGAAGACAAATCAAATATATGATTATCTCAAACGATAGTCAGAAAACCAATCAAATATCTGATTATCTCAAACGATAGTCAAATTTCTCAAATCAACAAATATTCGATTATCACAAACGATAATCAAATTTCAAATTCAACAAATATTCGATTATCAAAAACGATAATCAAATTTCTCAAATCAACAAATATTTAATCATCCCAAGAGATAATTAAATTTAAAATCAACAATTATTTAATTATCTAAAGCGATAATTAATTTTAAATTCGACAAATATTTAATTATCTAAAGCGATAATTAAAACAACAAATCAACAATTATTTAATTATCTCAGGCGATAATTAAATCTAAATTCGACAAATATTTAATTATCTAAAGCGATAATTAAAACCCAATCAGCAAATATTGAATTATCTAAAGTGATAATTCGAAACAACAATTATCTGATTATCAAAAACGATAATCAGAACTCATATCAACAAATATCTAATTATCACAAGCGATAATTAGAAACAACAAATATCCGATTATCAAAAACGATAATCAGAACTCATATCAACAAATATCTAATTATCACAATCGATAATTAGAAACAACAAATATCCGATTATCAAAAACGATAATCAGAACTCATATCAACAAATATCTAATTATCACAAGCGATAATTAGAAACAACAAATATCCGATTATCAAAAACGATAATCAGAACTCATATCAACAAATATCCAATTACCTGCAGATAATTGGAAACAACAAATATCTAGAAATCAATTAAGAAGACTAGAAAATCAACATAAAAGCTTAGATCGATCCCATCAGATGGCGAGTTTTTAATTCGCCGCACGTGCAACAACATATGGCCGAAGCCTACCAAGTACTCAACATAATTTTGGCGCCCAACAAATGACCCGAAGGTCCAACATATGACCCGAAGGTCTAGTACTGGTATTTGACCCGAAGGTCCAACATATGACCCGAAGGTCCAACATAGTGGCTCGAAAGCACACGAAAACATCAAGTATTTCAATTAACGAGTCCGGAATTAACCAAAATAGTAAAAGTGTGGTTCCATACTCCGCACTTTTGCTAAATCGTTTAAATCACTTCATCGTTTCCTTGAAAGTGCAAAATTGTGTATTTTGTAAAAATACACTTTACATTCTCAAATGGACAAGTCCGGAATTAAGCGAATCAGTAAAAGAAAGGGGTCATGGTCCTCGATTTTGCTGAAACGTTTAAATCGCTTCTGTGACGACCGCCCATGACCCCTGCACCGAATCTAGAGATAGAGCGCCATAAAGTGTGACAGGCGACCATGGACGATTGTCAAGGTAAGATTTAAAACAAAAGAATCTATCGTATTACTCACAGCGCATGGACAAAATACAATAGAACATATGTATAGTGAAGCTTTACAGAACAAAAATGACATCATATAAAACTCCATAATAGTTGAATACAAGCATCCACATAGTCAATACATCCAGCCTCACTACATATCTCTCAGAGAATACAAAACAGCGGAATATCCAGTACGTATAATAAGAAGATAATATGCAACCCTCCAGCTCGTCTTCGATATCAGCATCGTGAGAAGAGAACAGCACCTGTCACCTGCTACCTAGTCTGCCCGTCCCAAAATGGACGAACAGCCCAAGGCAATAAGAATTAAAACATAAAGCCTTGAGTCAGACAACAGTCTTAGTGAGCAGTAAATTAACTAACAACATACCAAAAGAGCATAAAGGAAAAGGAATAGAAAATACAACCCTCCCACTCCACCTCTTTCTACAGTGATAGCCCCCAGACACACACTAAGTAGAAGCAACATAGCAGAGCATACAATTTAAGGTAAAATAATAATCATTCGAGTTAAGGGCGATGTTTTCCAAGTACCAACTCCAAGGTCTATACCAAGGTCAGATAAGCACCCAGGAAATACCGCTCTTAAAACCGAATGACGATACAACCAAACATCCATGACTCTGGCTATCACTGTTATCATTGTTGCGATATCACCGTTAATTGAATGACCGGCACATTCTTTCAGCCGTCCGTCAAGGGCTAATGGTATCCCCGGTTCTAGACATAACTCCCGCACGTCATCGTGACCCGTGCCTAGGATTATCGAATCTACCCAGAGTACTTGACCATCAACTTAGTCTTTTGGGCGTCCCCATGTAATCTTGCTTAGAGCATGCTAGAACCTTCAACAACGATGAGATCTCAACATCCTAGTCATCCTCCTCGACGACTATTGCCATACTAGCTCAAGCGCCTCTCGAGCATCCATTATCCTCAACTCGAATCATATCACCGAGTTATCAACATGCTTGGAATGATCCCGTCTGGATTAGACCAAGTCTTCATCACATGATTGCCTCGCTTCATTACATCCTCGCAAAGCCTCATCTCATCATCACATCATCAAATCTATGCATAAGAGCTTCATCATCCCGCTACATATGCCACGAGCAGCTTTCCCAATTCAAGAGCCTTTCCCTTAGCTTTTGAATCGTCTTCGGTCTAAATCTAATCATCAATCATCTAGTTCATAACAACCAATCAAATCAAACATCAATCCAAGCAATCAAGCATTCAAAAATGATCTAAGTAGACAATTATAACAATAATGGCATTTTCGTAATTAAAGAGTTGAAAGTCCAATAAGCATGAAAACATGGATTATATCTCTACAAACTTGATGAATGAACTTGCATAGGTTAACATATGATAAAATGGATGTAACATCTTCATGAACAATGGATCTATATGGATCTATTCATAGGATGAAGAAAATGCATGGAAATCTCTATTTTAACACCAAATCGAGCCAACAATCCGATATACTCCTTTGGATCCGTGTGAGAGATAATCACCACTCACCAAATCACCTAAACAAACCCAAATCAACACACTTCAGATCTGGACAGCGAAGGATGAAGCTTGATCTATCACGGATCCGCTTCAAACGAAGAAATCTCTCTTGAAAAGATGAAGATCTTCAATCTAAGCTCTTGAATCTTCAATCTTGATCTTCGATTTGGATGGATGGAAGCACAAGATTAGAGTGGAGAAAAGAAGTGAAGAAGTGTAGAAGTCGAGCTCTCAAAATGGCAGCACTTCGTTGCTTCAAAATCCGGATCCCAAAAATGAAGAGAAGCTCTCCTATTTATAGCAGAAAACAGCCCTAAGTCGTAACTCGGCTATCTCCTTAAGTCGCTGCCGACTTAACACTATGCCGACCTACGACCTAAAAACCCCCACGACTTAACAGAGCCTCCGACCTAACCCTTAGCCAACAACTCCGACCTAACAGACAAGCCTACGACTTAACATGCGCGCGACCTAACTTATTCGAGCTACACGACCTAATACACGCGCGCTCCCTCCTAAGTCGCCTGGACGACCTAACAACTTAGCACCATTCGACTTAACACTTATACGACTTATAAAACCTTGCGACCTAAGAACTTAGCCTCTCTTAAGGTCGCCAACTTGTTAACTCCTTAGATCGCTAACCCACCCAGTCGACTTAACTACTAAGTCGCTAACTTGCTATCCCAGCTCCTCTAAGTCGTTGCCGACCTAACCATAACTACATCCTATAGGTCGCTCGAAACCTTAACTCGAACTGCCGACCTAACACTTAACACCCAAACACTTAGGTCGCTCACAACATTCTCTTAGGTCGTTGCCGACCTAACTCTACCCCAGAATACTTAGGTCGCTTACTACTCTTCCTTAGGTCGCCTGAACCTCTTAAGTCGGTCACGACTTATCTCCTAGGTCGGTCACTACCTTAAGTCGGTCAACCACACTCCCTTAACTCGGTGAGTTCCTTGAGTCGGCAACTCGACCCAGACTTGTTGCTTAACTCGTCCAAACTCCTAAGTCGGCTACGACTTAGGACTTAAGCAAAATTCTGCCAAAACCAGAAATGACTTAACAACCATACAACCAAAGGTCAATCATTTTAGAATGTTTTGATCCATAAAAATACGGGTCGTTACATTCTCTCCCCCTTAGGAATTTCGCCCCCGAAATTCCAAACAAACAAGGCAATCAAAGCTATTCTGTACGCCTATCATCCATAACAATCAATAAACCATGCATCCAATTCTAGCTTAGCGTACAAAATTCTAAGACTTAGAACAAGTTACAATTTCGTTAGATGACACGACACCTTAGGGCCATACCTTGAAGAGTTCAGGATGAGCTGCTTTCATCCTCTCTTCCACCTCCCACGTACAGTCGTTATCATCGTCACTCCATTGTATCTTGAGCAACTTAACTATCTTCCTCCTAAGCTGTTTCGTGTCAGTTTCAACAACACGAAGCGGCTTACGAGGTCTTCTATCAACTGGATCAACTTCGAAATCTTCACAGCTATCAGCAGAAACTACGGTATTCGAGTCATGCACATACTTCCGTAGATATGATACATGAAAAACATTGTGCACACCCGACATCTTCTCCGGTAACTTCAATCTGTAGGCGAGCTTTCCAATTCGCTCGATGATCGGGAATGGTCCAACAAATCTTGGAGTCAATTTTCCTTTCTTCCCGAATCGAATAACATTCTTTAGTGGAGAAATCTTCACAAAAACCATATCTCCTGCGTCGAATTCCAAATCCTTTCGACGCTTATCAGCATAACTCTTCTGACGGTCTTGGGCTGCCTTCATTCGTTGCCGAATGATCTCTATGAAATCCGAAGTTTGACGAATCATCTCTGGCCCAAGCATCAGCTTTTCTCCAGTTTCCAACCAACATGTCGGAGAGTTACACGGTCTTCCATACAATGCCTCATATGGTGCCATACCAATGCTTGACTGGTAACTGTTGTTGTACGCAAACTCCACCAAATGAAGGTGATCTTCCCATGATTCTCCGAAATCCAAAACACAAGCTCTGAGGAGATCTTCCAAAACTCGGTTGACTCTCTCGGTCTGACCATCTGTTTGGGGATGATAAGTTGTACTCAAACACAACTCGGTTGCCAAGACTTCCTGGAAGCTCTTCCAAAATCCACTAGTGAACAATGGGTCTCGATCGCTCACTATACTCTTCGGAATACCATGGAAACGAACTATCCACTTAACATACAACTCAGCCAACTTTGATGCAGTCCTAGTTGATCGAACAGGAATGAATCGTGCACTCTTAGTCAGACGATCCACAATGACCCAAATCCCTTCATTTCCCGTTCTGGTTCTAGGCAATCCATCAATAAAATCCATCGAAACTTGTTCCCACTTCCATGTAGGAACTTCTAATGGCTGAAGCAATCCACTTGGCTTCTTCTGTTCGGCTTTAACCAACTGGCAGTTCATGCACTTGGAAATAAAATTTCCAACATCCTTCTTCATACCTTCCCAGTAGTAGGTTCTCTTCATATCCCGATACATCTTGTTTCCACCTGGATGAATTGTCAGCTTCGAGTGATGACTTTCCTTCAGAACTTCACTCCTCAATTCATCTATATCGGGAACAACTAGTCGTCCTTGCTTTCGAAGCCAACCTTCTCTATCGACCTCGAATCCTTTATCCTTTTCTGGATCCAATCCAGATTCTAAATCACGGATAATATTGACAAGCTTATCATCTCGCTTTTGGCTCTCGCCAATCCTTTCCACAAGAGAAGGTCTTATTGATAAGTTTGCCAACATCTCAGGTTCCAATTCACATCTAGGCCTGAAGTCAAATCCAGCTAAATACTCGAGATTCTTCCATTCAGAAAACATGGCTCCCAATCCTGCAAGTCTTCGACTTAACGCATCAGCCACTGCGTTACCTTTTCCCGGAGTATAAGCTATACCAAAGTCATACGATGCCAAAAACTCTAGCCAACGTTGCTGCCGAAGATTCAAATCCTTTTTGGGAGAAAAGATACTTCAACGACTTATGATCCGTAAACAACTCGAATCGGACTCCCAACAGATAATGCCTCCACATCTTCAGAGCAAATACAATCGCCGCCAATTCCAAATCATGAGTTGGATAATTCCTTTCATGCGGCTTCAATTGTCGACTGGCATACGCAACAACTTTATCCTTCTGCATCAGCACTGCTCCAAGTCCAGTACCACATGCGTCGGTGTAAACCACCATCTCATCATTCCCACTAGGAATAGTCAAAACAGGAGCACTCGTCAATCGCTCTTTCAGGATTCCGAAAGCTTGCTCACACTTAGCATCCCAACTGAACACTTGGTTCTTCTTTGTCAATCCTGTTAACGGTGCAGCTACCTTGGAAAAGTCTTTGATAAACCGTCGATAATATCCTGCTAATCCAAGAAAACTTCTCACGTCTGATGCATTCTTAGGTCTAACCCAATCCTGGATTGCTGCCACCTTAGCGGGATCAACCGCTATTCCATTTCCAGAAATCACATGGCCTAAGAACCTCACTTCACCCTTCCAGAAGTGACACTTCGAAAACTTAGCCTTTAGCTGATGTTTCCGTAAGATCTCCAAAACAATACGCAAGTGCGTCTTGTGCTCTTCTTCCGTTCTGGAATAAATCAGAATATCATCCACGAACACAAGTACGAACTTGTTCAACTGATCTCTGAACACTCTATTCATAAGATCCACAAAATATGCTGGCGCGTTAGTCAATCCAAACGGCATTACCAGTCATTCAAAGAAACCGGATGGTGTCCTAAAAGCAGTCTTCGGCACACTATCCTTAGCCACTCTCAACTGGTGAAATCCCGTTGCCAAATCCATCTGAGAAAACACCTTAGCTTCGTGAAGCTGATCAAACAAGTCATCTATTCTCGGCAATGGATACTTGTTTTTCTTAGTCACCTTATTCAGCTCACGATAATCCACAAACAATCTCAACGACCCATCTGCCTTGGTTGCAAACACAACTGGTGCACCCCACTCGGACACACTACGCCGAATGAATCCTTTCTGCAAAAGGTCATCAACTTGCACCCTCAACTCCTGCTGTTCCCTAGGCGCCATCCGCCTAAGAGGCATCACAACAGGTCTGGCTCCTTCAACTAGATCTATACGAAACTCGATCTCTCTATGCGGCGGCAACCCTTTGACTTCGTCAAAGACATCCTCGAATCCATTTGCGATTGGCACTAAAGACAGTCCATCCCGTGGAACAACTAGCGAATACATGAAGCTCATGAAGACGCCTTCCTCATGCTTACATCGTATCAAAATCTTTCGCCCTTCCACATTCTCGATTGTCACCTCCAGCCTCTCACAATCAACCCTTGCCGCATACTTCCTAAGCCAGTCCATACCCAAGATAATTCCGAACCCCGCAAAGTTCAGAACAAAGCAATCACAAACAAAAGAGCAACCATGACTCGACACAACTAGACCACGGCATAACATACACAAACAAGACGAACCCCCAACTGGATTAGTCACAACCAATGGCCTATCAACAATATCCGGCTTCAAATCTAACCGGCCCACTAGTTCATTACAAACAAATGAATGCGACGCTCCAGTATCAAACAAAACTCTAACTGGAACACCACATAGGAAAAGAGTACCTTGAACCACCACACTCTTTCCCTTCTCTTCTGCGGTAGGAGCTTTTGAAGATGACGGAACAGCTCCCAAAGTATAAGCCTGCACAATCTGCTTGTCCCTACTCGGTTCTGGACAATTCTTCCTGAAATGCCCTGGCTTGTCACAGTTGTGGCACTTCGCCGGCGCCTTCGGATTCTTGCAATCCTTGGAGAGATGGCCTTTCTGCTGACAGTAGTAGCAAGTCACTTCGCCTTTCGGCTTCTTCTGACCATCCTTACCCTTCTGCTGCTGCTGCTTCCTCTTCTTTTTTCTACCCTGCTGGGGTTTAGACTCTTCCCTGGTTACAGCAACAACAGATCCTTCCTTAGGAAACAGATTCTCGTGTCTGAGAGCTTCCTCCACAAGCTTAATCGTCCAAGTGATCCATCAATCTTGGAGCCTGTACTTGATCTCCAACATCTACTGATGGCCCCGGGGCTGACATCCTTCTCCTGATCGAAGTCATCATGGTTTCGAACATAGCAACATAATCAGCAGCCCCTTCAGTAGCACGGCCTTCCCTAGCAGCTGGTCTCCCTCTTTGACTCATTCTCAATATCTACAAAAAGGAATGATTAGCATACCGAGAGAAACAACTGCATAAAGGACTCAAACTCTACTAAGCTACTATATTATATATAGTAATCATCCATCAAAATACAATTACGTCTCTCTTACGTAGTTATGACAGCGAGCGTTGGGTAAAATCGATTAACCAAAGCTCTGATACCAAATGTGACGACCGCCCATGACCCCTGCACCGAATCTAGAGATAGAGCGCCGTAAAGTGTGACAGGCGACCATGGACGATTGTCAAGGTAAGATTTAAAACAAAAGAATCTATCGTATTACTCACAGCGCATGGACAAAATACAATAGAACATATGTATAGTGAAGCTTTACAGAACAAAAATGACATCATATAAAACTCCATAATAGTTGAATACAAGCATCCACATAGTCAATACATCCAGCCTCACTACATATCTCTCAGAGAATACAAAACAGCGGAATATCCAGTACATATAATAAGAAGATAATATGCAACCCTCCAGCTCGTCTTCGATATCAGCATCGTGAGAAGAGAACAGCACCTGTCACCTGCTACCTAGTCTGCCCGTCCCAAAATGGACGAACAGCCCAAGGCAATAAGAATTAAAACATAAAGCCTTGAGTCAGACAACAGTCTTAGTGAGCAGTAAATTAACTAACAACATACCAAAAGAGCATAAAGGAAAAGGAATAGAAAATACAACCCTCCCACTCCACCTCTTTCTACAGTGATAGCCCCCAGACACACACTAAGTAGAAGAAACATAGCAGAGCATACAATTTAAGGTAAAATAATAATCATTCGAGTTAAGGGCGATGTTTTCCAAGTACCAACTCCAAGGTCTATACCAAGGTCAGATAAGCACCCAGGAAATACCGCTCTTAAAACCGAATGACGATACAACCAAACATCCATGACTCTGGCTATCACTGTTATCATTGTTGCGATATCACCGTTAATTGAATGACCGGCACATTCTTTCAGCCGTCCGTCAAGGGCTAATGGTATCCCCGGTTCTAGACATAACTCCCGCACGTCATCGTGACCCGTGCCTAGGATTATCGAATCTACCCAGAGTACTTGACCATCAACTTAGTCTTTTGGGCGTCCCCATGTACTCTTGCTTAGAGCATGCTAGAACCTTCAACAACGATGAGATCTCAACCTCCTAGTCATCCTCCTCGACGACTATTGCCATACTAGCTCAAGCGCCTCTCGAGCATCCATTATCCTCAACTCGAATCATATCACCGAGTTATCAACATGCTTGGAATGATCCCGTCTGGATTAGACCAAGTCTTCATCACATGATTGCCTCGCTTCATTACATCCTCGCAAAGCCTCATCTCATCATCACATCATCAAATCTATGCATAAGAGCTTCATCATCCCGCTACATATGCCACGAGCAGCTTTCCCAATTCAAGAGCCTTTCCCTTAGCTTTTGAATCGTCTCCGGTCTAAATCTAATCATCAATAATCTAGTTCATAACAACCAATCAAATCAAACATCAATCCAAGCAATCAAGCATTCAAAAATGATCTAAGTAGACAATTATAACAATAATGGCATTTTCGTAATTAAAGAGTTGAAAGTCCAATAAGCATGAAAACATGGATTATATCTCTACAAACTTGATGAATGAACTTGCATAGGTTAACATATGATAAAATGGATGTAACATCTTCATGAACAATGGATCTATATGGATCTATTCATAGGATGAAGAAAATGCATGGAAATCTCTATTTTAACACCAAATCGAGCCAACAATCCGATATACTCCTTTGGATCCGTGTGAGAGATAATCACCACTCACCAAATCACCTAAACAAACCCAAATCAACACACTTCAGATCTGGACAGCGAAGGATGAAGCTTGATCTATCACGGATCCGCTTCAAACGAAGAAATCTCTCTTGAAAAGATGAAGATCTTCAATCTAAGCTCTTGAATCTTCAATCTTGATCTTCGATTTGGATGGATGGAAGCACAAGATTAGAGTGGAGAAAAGAAGTGAAGAAGTGTAGAAGTGACGACCTAACAACTTAACACCATTCGACTTAACACTTATACGACTTATAAAACCTTGCGACCTAACAACTTAGCCTCTCTTAAGGTCGCCAACTTGTTAACTCCTTAGATCGCTAACCCACCCAGTCGACTTAACTACTAAGTCGCTAACTTGCTATCCCAGCTCCTCTAAGTCGTTGCCGACCTAACCATAACTACATCCTATAGGTCGCTCGAAACCTTAACTCGAACTGCCGACCTAACACTTAACACCCAAACACTTAGGTCGCTCACAACATTCTCTTAGGTCGTTGCCGACCTAACTCTACCCCAGAATACTTAGGTCGCTTACTACTCTTCCTTAGGTCGCCTGAACCTCTTAAGTCGGTCACGACTTATCTCCTAGGTCGGTCACTACCTTAAGTCGGTCAACCACACTCCCTTAACTCGGTGAGTTCCTTGAGTCGGCAACTCGACCCAGACTTGTTGCTTAACTCGTCCAAACTCCTAAGTCGGCTACGACTTAGGACTTAAGCAAAATTCTGCCAAAACCAGAAATGACTTAACAACCATACAACCAAAGGTCAATCATTTTAGAATGTTTTGATCTGTAAAAATACGGGTCGTTACAGCTTCCTCATTCTTTTGAAAGCGCAAACTGTTAAAATTCCCGAAAGCAATTTTATTTATTTTGCAAAAATAACAATTCACATTCTCAACTGGACAAGTCCGGAGTTAAGCGAAACAGTAAAAGAAAGGGGTCATAATCCTCGATTTTGCTGAATCGTTTAAGTCGCTTTCTCATCCTTTTGAAAATGCAAACCGTTAAAAATTTATAAAACAATTTTCATTTTTAAAACGAGTTTCCAATCACGTGATTAAAACAACAATATTAGTAACAATTTCGATAAGGAAATTGTACTTCTCAAAATACCGTAAAAACGGTCACAAATCAGTATTGCGGAATAACCGCTTGAAAATCCACTTTTAAAACTTGACGGTTATTGAAGCCAAGGTGACAGTAATTTTTAAACGTCAAAATCTCATCAAAATAATTTACATCAAATTGTAATATCAGTGAATTTTCATTCATCAAAATGCCACGAAACACCGTGCTTCAAAATATAGCATTGGTGTAAAATCCCGTTATAAAAATAACGACAACAAAATACGTTTCATAACCAAGCATCGGTTCAACGTAAAATAAATGCAATAACGTGCAATTCAATTTTTTTTTTTTTTGCACGTACTATAAAATGAACAAAGAATCATTCAAATGTATCTTCAATGAAGATAATTTAAAACAGCAAAAATCTAATCAATAGATGATTAGTACAAAAGAAAGCCAGCGGTAATTGCAACAAAAATCACATATCTGCAATTTCTTCAAATCCTCAATTCGGATTCGAAGTCCTCAAAGAAACAAAATAATTACAGCTATGTAAACAACAAATGAAATTCATATCAATTTCGTATTTTGATTTTTAAATCAAAAAGATTATCAGTTGTACTCAGCGAAGACAGTTTCACTGTTTCCGCTGCGCACTCTGATAAACAGAACACAAATCAATCAAATCATCAGAACACAATTTCACTATTATTTTTAAATAAAGTTATTTAAAAATTTCATCCAAATTTCAAAACTTTAGTTTTGACTCAAGCACAAATAAAACATCGACTAATAGTTGTAACATATGTTCCATCCAAGTTATGTTTTATATTATGTCCATAAACCTGGCTCCGATACCAACTGTGACGCCCCACCTCTATGCTCATAATAACAAAGAGTATTAAAGGAAATACTGTCTATTATTACGAAGAATAAGGCTGGATGGGAGCGACCATCCGTAATTGGCCTTACACTAATATTGGTTATCTCGATAGGAGTGGTACATTCTTTTTATTTTTCTTCTATTATGTATTTACTCCCATCGACACACCCAATACTAGTATAAAACGAACTACGACGGTTCATAATAGTTTAGGACATTAGATATAACAATAACACAGATAATATAAATGCGGAACACAGATAAAAACAAAAGTCTCAGATATATATAACTGATGTCAGTTAATACATAGTTGACACTATACATATGATACAACTACAACTGTCGACTCTAGAAGTTATATATACAAGTACATTATCGACTAATATACATGAATACATATCATTCTATACAATGACAAAATGACTCTGACAACTTCAGAAGATGTGAAAAGTCTTCAATCCCGAACAACAACTCAAAGAAAGAAATCTACAACCTAAAATACTCGGGTCTGACCCGAGTATTACATTCAAAAGAAAATAATACCCAGGTCAGTCTAATTCAAACCAGTTTATTAGTGCACAGAAGCAATAATAATCAGATATCAATTAGGCGACAGTTACAGAATCTCGTATATCCAACTCTCGATACGAGGATTGGATAACGACAATTATAACACTATACAGTGTTAAATAACATATCAACAATCCAAATCAATTTAAACAATTGAAATGCCAATTTAAAAACAACAATGCTGATTGGCTGCAGTACACGCTAACGTGTACTGCCTCGCCAATACAGTCTATGGAATATTCAAAAGATCAATGAATCCAAAATCCAACGGATACAACTCAATTGAAATGAACCATTTCAAATACAACCTCAAAATATTGAATTGAACCAACGAAATAATTTACGATCGAAATATCAACTAAATCTGTCAATCCTGCTAGGGCTGCAGTACACGCACGCGTGTACTGCCTCGCCGCTACAAAGATGCAGTGAAACACAACAGGGCCAACAGACCAGAGAAGAAATAAAATGGCACATGTATGAAACTGTGCATATATACATTGGACATGATGAATATGTATGAAAACTGAATGGTCAGGCGATATACATCAGATTAGAACATACGAGCAGCAGCCTTAACAAGCAAAGACCACAAGCCAACATGATCGAAGGAGTATACTCGAACTCAACACGGTGCAGGAATGCCAATGTCAAAATACAAAACTCAGACTCAACATAGTGCATAAATGCACAATAACTCAGATGCTAACAAAAACTCGAAATGATCTGAGCATAAGCAAGGAGGCTCAAAGCTATGCAGTGGAACCAAAAGAACAAAATGAAACAGAGTATGCACATGGATGGGCAGACCAAAAGGTACAACCTACTGCAGGAATGCTCAAAGGCAGAAACGTGCATATACATGAACCAGAGCAAATCCGACTTAGTGTGATAAAAATCAACACTAACCAAACAAGATCAATGTATGCAAATGGGCTACAGACCATAATAGTGGCAAGATTAAGGATGCAGACCCAGGTAGTACACGAGGGAGATGCAAAGCCAATATCAAAACATTCATCTACATTAGATTACATGAAACTGAATGGTGCAATCTCAGTAGAAATGTATATGACATGAAGCAGTACTAACGTACATGAATATGAAGGCAACAAATGCCAGGCACCAGCAACCACAATGATCAGACTCAATGCTGGCACGAATGAGCACATGTATCAAAATCAGGTGCAAGTTTAAGTGGATTCATGTATGCAGACTACTAAGTGGAAACATGTACACAGGGAACACAACAATATCTGGACCACTTGTCATCAAGAGAACAAGACCAGAACACATATGACATGAGTATGCAACACTGCAAACAGTGCCGAAGCAAAGAGGCAAAGTATATTGCTTCTTCAAAACCAAATACTGGATAATGCAAATACACAATGAAGTAGTACAAGCATATGAGGTGCAGACCAAAATGTGTACAACTCATCAGGCTCATTGCAACCAAGGAGCTGACCTATATGCAACCTGGACTCAAGTATATAAATGCACAAACTCAACCAGATGATCAAGTGACATAATGAGGCAGCTGGGATACACCAGAACTATGAATGCAACATGAATCAGTGCCACAGTGGTCAAAGACTTAGCATAAAATTCAAGAATATATGCATACACACATACATAGTATCACAATGGATGCAGACAACATCAAAACAGAAAACAGGAAGCGAGGTGATCAGATGGTCAAGAAAATGCAATAGTGCATACAACAGTGACCAGAGACTAAAGACCACATCTGGAAACTGTGAAACAGTGACCAAAGTAGTAGCATCCAAATAAAACAATCAAAGTACCAACATAATGAGGTGCAACAGAGCTCACAAAAAGGTCAGGGAAGAACACTAAAAATGCTCAGCGCCGAAGTCAAGAAAATTCAAAGTCAAACAGATACAATTATACATGTATGCACATATATATATATATGCATACACATACATACCCCTCTCAAATGAAACAGTACTAAAGATCAAAATAGTTCAAGTAATACAAATCAAAACCCCGACTACATAATCCAACTGAAACTGTCACGAAGAACAACTACAACTGGACAGAGCATAATTATTAATATCAGTGGTAAGGCCAAATACAAATGCCAAAGTTAAATATGATTACAGTCACAGTATAGTGAATAATTGACTGAAATAAAAAGGGACACGGAACGAATCTATACCAGAAATCATAACAAGCCAAAGAAGTCATGAATAGCAGATTCGAATCGAACAAAACAGGAATTAAAACTAGATGTGAGTGAATAATTCACTCAAACAACAGCTTAAAGTCAATTCAAGAAGGAGTACCAATATATATGAAATGAACAGTCGAAGTAAAGCAACTAGGAAGAATTAGATGTGAGTGAAATAGAAAAATCACTCACCTTGCTTCGACGAACCAACCCACTCTCGCAACTGAAATCGACAGAAGCCCAGAGGATGAACGAGACGAGCATGCCCTATCTTTGAAAAGAGGGACGAACGACAGTAAACGCGGCGGCCATTTTCCTTTCGTATGCTAGGGTTTTCGTTTCTTTTTGTAAAATGAGAGGGACGGTTTGCGAATGATTTTGAAAGGGGAACAAACGAAAGAACGAGACGGAGCCTCCATTGTTATCTTTCGTTTAGATCTAGGGTTTTCACAAAAATGAAATGGGGAATGGACTTCTGATCGACAAAAGAGAACGGCAACCAAGGAATGTAAACGTGGGCTAGATTCACACTACAAAGCCCATTTCAATCATTAAATAAATTGTTTAAAAGAATTTCAAATTGATTCAAATTCCAATAGCAACATGATAGAAATTTTTAATCGTCTAATGACAATAACCGACTAGGTAAAACGCCAGGTTGTTACACGACCTAAGGAAGAATCTGCTCTGATCGCGACTAAATTGGAATGTCGTTCGCGACATAAGATAGCACGAGCGGCATAGGTCGTTCGCGACTTACTGGATTTGGCATAGGTCGTTCGCGACCTACTGGACATAAGGCGGAGGAGCGATCTAGTGTATTTGGCATAGGTCGTTCGCGACCTACTATATTTGGCATAGGTCGTTTGCGACCTTATGGAGCATCTCGCGACGTAAGGTTGGAGTGATTTTCGCCGCCGCGAATTAAGGAGGAATTCGCGGCATCATTGGATCTGTTATGCGCTGCATCACAAGGCTAACACAATGTCGTGATTGTAGGATTCTCAACCAACGGTCGACGATGAAGAGGTAAATGCCAGGAAGAATATAACAGTAGGAAGAAATGCCAGCGTGCGGCAGAAAGAAGAGGAGGAAGATGATGTACAGATGATGGGTGTAGTAAATGAGCTTGAAGGATTTTCGCCTGATGCGAGGCAATGCAGTGATCCACATTAACAAACCACACACTAGAGCTATTTCTCCGGCTGGGATGGCTACGTCCTCAGTCCACTCCAACATCTGCAAGCATATATTACAAACTAAAATCATAAAAAATGGTATGATTATGATACTCAATCATGTGTTTTATTAAATGTAATTTGACAATTCATAGTGAGGATTTATGGTACAGTATGAGCATCCTAACTCAATATAAAATGGTATGTAACTAATGGAGAGTTGCTCGAAGTATCGGTACCAGATGAAGGTTGTGAGTCTTGTGGCTAAAAATCCAGACGACCAGGAAGCAGAGGCCATGAAAAATGAATAAAGTCGTAACATGGTGGCCGAGCCAATCATGGTATCTGATGCTGGATTCGAAAGTGAGACCTACGAGAGGAAGAATGGTAGATGCCCTTGCAACAGGGAAAAATAAGAATGCAGAGCACAACCTTCCAACAAAACCAAGTCGGTAAGCCACTGATCTCAGTTTCATTTGCTACCTGAAATACTGCATTGTTAGTTATACCAAAATAAAATAAAATGAGACTGCTATTTATATAACATATAACATAATGGATTATTATGAATACTAACAAAGTGAGTCCTAATGCGTTTGCCGTCCTTTCGGTCACGAAGGGGGAGTCATTTGTTATGTACATGGACAGCAACCAAACGACTAAGGCAAGGAACATCAAGCACCAATAACAATGTGGACTTAATGGAGAATAGTCAAAGCAACAAACAAGAGAAAATCATCATCTTAAAATTGGTTGCTGACGGTTCAGGGTTGCGAAATCATAACTTGAATTGGTGATGACTGAACCCACTGGTGTGATTTTTGGAACCATTGCTGAGAAGCACTGCGGTTAGATGCATTGACATACCTGAGATACGGCATCATTGATGGTCAGATGAGTCTCTGCTATTGTATTTAAATTATGCTTTACAGAACTTTCTCAGATAATAAATACATGGAAATCTGAATTTGACTAATCTATTACTTAAATAAGAAAACGGTAGGAAAATACATAGAAGTCTGTAGTCTTAGTCATTTTTAATTGACCAAAGCATGACCTTAAAGGGAGATTTTGCTTCATTTATCCAATGACCTCAATCATTTCTTGATAACCAGATCAAAGGCTAATAATATTGCTCCAATAAAAAAAAACCTATTGCAAACATAAATCAATATAAACATGATTTGTACAGTTCGTTTTATTAGCCAAGTGCATGTAACAAATTTATGCAATTGACATTTCCTCTATTTTTAACATATCATTTTCCATAGCTGAGTTGACCATTCCAGAAAAATACAGGAATTACATAATTTTATTACAAAAATTTGGCAAACTTGTTACATATACAGTGAGAAGAAGGATGTATCTACAAAACAGTAGATGCATTTTGTTCTTATAACTAAGTACAAGTGTTTCACATTGAAGAAACTGCTAGGACTCCTGTACCTTCTACACAAACTGTCTACGAAAGTGGATGTTGAAATATAAACATCTACTATACATACATATACATGAGTCAATTACACAATGTTGAAGTCTAAACGACCAACGAAATCTTCATGTCGGTAAAAATTCATTCTCGATTTAGCAGCTCGATGTTGTATTGGTGCATCTGGTGCATCCACTTCATCTTCTACTTCAAAATCATCAACATCCTTTAAATGAGACTTTGCTTCTGGAGTTCTATACGCAAAATGCAGCTGCCTTGCAGTTGATGTCTGATAAAACATAAATTTTATACAATTTAATTCAACACATCTCACAAAAAACTTCGTAGTTTAATTAAAGCAATATCTTGAAGTATAATATTACCACTTCTTTGATGTTCTTGGAAACCAACAGAAGTTGTTTTAGGTCCTCATGGGTTACTTTACTAATCACCTGAACCTGCATATAGTTCATAAATAAGTTAAGTACAGGCAATGGTACTTGCATTATGAATTAAACTAACAGACTTCTTGTGGAGACTTCTTGTGGAGGCAATTCGTTTTCACATAATTGATTTTGTGTTCCCTATAACATAATATATTGCATTGTTGTCTGAGATATTGCATTGTTTAAATTGGAATATTGTGTTCCCTATAACATAACATATTGCATTGTTGTCTGAGATAACTACTATATGTCTACTCTGTTAGTCCATGAGTTGATGGTTTTGATGACAACAACCTTAGAATAAGATTATAAAATGTAAATACTAACATTATAGTTTAGATATATATGTATATGCAGGATTTAACCATGCAGGTACCAAGAATGAAGACTGTACAGTATAGAGATTTAAGATATCAAGATTGAAGACTTATGAGTATCAAGATAATCAAGAGTTCAAGATTTCAAGATAAGTATTGAGCCTAGAATTATGTTAAAACTTCACAATAGCACTGAAATCTTCACTCCATTTTTCTTTTGGGATGGAACCCATTTCTACCTTTTTAGTGGCTTACAAACCCACGAACATCCTGGTTTTGTACAAGTTCTCGAGTCCTAACATGATGAGATATTCTGCAGGAAGAAGCTTGCAAAACTACTTCAAAATGATTTTCAAAACTACTTCATAATGATTTTCAAAATTGTTTTTCAAAATGTTTTAGCCTTAAAAATTATCTTTTCAAATGATTTTGAAAAAGATGTTTTAGCCTTAAATATTCTTGTTTTTAAACTTTGGTTTTTTAAAACTATCTTTTAATTATAATATATTTATACTTAGATCTAAATATAAAAATTATAGTAAAATTATATATATATATATATATATATTATTCATTATATTCATCTATGTATTTTTCTATAGTCAAGTATATTTATAAAGTTTAAAATAGTTTTAATATAAAATAAAGGTTATTTTCAAAGAAAAACAAAACATCAAAATTTCCTTTGGGATGTCGACATGCCCTAGTACCCCATGTCGACATAGTGTCAGTTAGATTCAAAAATTTGAATTTCAAAAGAAGTGTCTATTCGCCATAACCTTTCACGAATGGACATGACTATTGTTCTTCTATAAATAGGGGTTAGTTTCAACGAATTTTATTATCAGTTTTTCTGGTTTTTCACTTCTCTTCTTCTTCCACATTTTCTTATTCAAAATCCTATCATTACTCTGCCGAAATCAACATAGAATTTAACTAGATTATCTCTGGTTTGATTCTCTATCACTATCTCAATAAGATCCAAGTGCTATTCAGAGTTATAGGCTTCTTTGTAATCTATCTAGCAAGAAAAGGTGTGATTGTAGCCTTGGAAATCAATCAAGCGAGAAAAAGTGTGATTGTAGCCTTGGAAATCAATTGGGTGAAGTTGTTGCCCCGAAAATCAAGTATCTCTACCCAAAGGATTGTGATTTTGGAGGGTGTACCTCGTAGCCTTGAAACCGAGGGTTGTAATTGTTGAATTGCTTTTGGAAGGAAATCCGTACTTAGTTGTGCTAGACTGGATGTAGGGTAACCCCGAACCAGTATAAAATTCGGTGTGTTCTTTCCTTTACTGCATTTACTTTATTTTGCATCTGTGTTTGTTTGTGTGATTATATCTGTGTCTGAATATTGCATACATTTGTGTTCAAATTAACATAAACTCAAAAAGATTTAGTAATTTCTTAAAAACACTATTCACCCCCCCTAGTGTTATTCCTAGCCTTAAGATCCGTAATCTGCATTCCTCACATTTGGTATAAGAGCAAGGTTTTCAAAATTTTCATAATCTGAATTTTAAAAAGTTTTCAAAATGGCTACCAACACTGGTACTGTTATTAACACTAGTATCCCTCACTAGTTCATTTGTAGAAGGTCAGTCTACTGCCAGACCACCACTTTTTAATGCCAGTAACTATGCATATTGGGCATGTAGGATGAAAATATATTTACAATCTGTAGGATTAAATACTTGGAATATCACACAAACTGAATATTCTGAACCTACAACTAATTTTGCACAGTGGACTACTGAGCAAAAGTCTGTTGCACAAAATAATTCTAAAGCAATGAATATTCTGTTTTGTTCACTTGAAAGAAATGAATTTAATAGAGTGTCAGTTTGTAAGTCTGCATATGAAATCTGGAAAACTTTGCAAGTAACTCACGAAGGAACAAGCAAAGTTAAACAGACCAAAATTTCCATGCTCACAAATCAGTTTCAGTTATTTAAAATGAATACTAATGAGTCTATTTCAGATATGTATAGTCGATTTCAAGATATTGTGCATTCTTTAATATCCTTGGGAAAGGAATTTTCGAAAGAAGATCAAGTCAGAAAATTTTTAAATTCTCTCACTCCAGAATAGGATCAAAAGACACTTGCAATTGAAGAGACAAATGACATCAGTACTTTAAAGATAGAAGAATTGATTGGAAATCTAATGTCGTTTGAAGTTCAAATGATCGGGAGAAGAGAAAGCAAAGCATCTGAAAAGAAATCATTGGCATTCAATGCATTAACCGACGGATCAGACTCAAACAGTGATAATGATGAAGAGATAACAATTATGACCAGGAATTTTCGGAAATTCCTGAAATACAGAAAGATGAATAATCTTAAGAGAAACAACTATAAGAATTCTGGAAATCAGAATGTAGTGCCAAACAATGTCAAATGTTTCAACTGAGATGAACCTGGCCATATCAAAAGAGACTGTCTGTATCTAGAAAGGCAGAATCCTCCTATAAACAATGATTCAGTAAAGAAACAGAAGCGTGCATTTACTGCTACTCTAGATGACTCAGACTCGTCCTCAAGCGATGATGATCAGAAGACAGATAACTCAAATTTGTGTTTCACGGCAGTTCACGGCTTCAACAAATTCAAGGAAACGGACACAGAAAAAGGTACACATTTACAATACGATTGATTAAAATTGCGTGCTTAGAATTAGATGATTGATTGCTTGATTGATTGATTTTGAATTGGTGTGTTGATTGAATTTTAAATTTACTTTTTATTATTTTATTATTATCATAATTTTATTATTATTTTATTGTTATTTTATTTTTATTATTTTTTAATAATATAATAATATTTTCTGGAATATACTATAATTCTAATAATATTCCAGATATATATATATAGTCATTAAAATAATAAGTATATATCTATTAGAATACTTAGGAAAAATAAATCATAGAAATTCACAGGGACATGTCGACATGGTCCCTACCATGATGTCGACATGGGTACAAATTTTGAAACTCAAAATTTGAATTCAAATGGTTAAATTTTCATCCATCTTTTCACTTCATTCAATACTCTGAAAAGACATCTTTTGACCAGAGAACATGTCTTTCAAAAATCTATTTAGTCACTATGTTTTATCACAACTTTTCACTTTCATTTTCAAATTCAAACTCTCTCTTCAAAACTCCAAGCTCTCTACTCTCTACTTTAATGGCTTCTTCAAGCAACCCCTCCACCATGAGACTTTCCAGAAACTTGAAAGAGCAACTCCTTAATAATCCGGAGGCAATAAAAGCATACATCAATTATGCTAATTATGGAAAAGTCCATTCCGGAAAGTTTGCTATTTTTCAAGATTTTGCTTCTTATGAAATTGATACTCTTTTTGCAAACAATCAAATTCTTAGTCTTGTTGATTCTTCTCAAAATGATTTTGTTTGTTACCCAAATCTTGTTAAAATTTTCTATGCAAATCTCAATCGAGAATTTTATGAAGGAAATGATAATGAAATTTGGAGTAGTGTCAAAGGCACTAGAATTGTTTTAAATTGTGATCTTTTGGGTACCATTCTCAATTGTAAGAATACGGGAATGGATCTTTCTAGTTTTCAAATCGATGAACATGATCGTGAGACATTTCATCATATTTTTGAAGGAGATGAAAACTTTGAATTTAAAAACCGAAACTTTCATCCTAAAGTAAGGATTGTCAATCTTCTTTTACAACATACTTTGACCCCAAGGTCGGGAAATTTTAATAATCCTACTTCAAAAGTATGAAAAGCACTTTTTGCTATTTTTGGAAATTATGATATCAATTGGGCGCAAGTTATTTTGGATGAACTTCGTCCTTAAAATTTTGAAATGGGAGAAAACACTTTATATCATGGAATTTACCTTACTCGGATTTTCAACTATTTTGGAGTAAATTTCGAAGGAGAAGAATTTATTTCAAGAAAAGTTTTTAATATCTCAAACATTTCTCTCATGAAAATCCCATATGTTTTTCAACCGTATGAGAATCTTTCCGAAAAGGAAGAGCGTTTGGCTCATGAAGAAGTGGAAGAGGAGGAAGAGGAAGAAGAAGAAGAAAGGGATGAAATTGAAATAGAAGAAGAAGAACAATGAGAAACATCCCTAGAAAGTATTGAATATCCCTCCAATCCTACCAACAAAATCCTTCTCGAAAACCAAAAGATTATTGTTGAGAATCAACGGGTTCTTAAAAGATCCGTTAGTAAGAAGTTGGACAAAATATCATCCAAGATGAACAAGTTTTTCTCCAAAGTAAGCAAGAAACTTGGATTATCTTCATCTTCATCATCCTCTAACTAGTTTTATATCTTCATATCATATCGAATTAGTTTAAGTTTGTTTTAATTTAAGTGTTTATGTTGTTCTTTATGATTAATCATTGTATCACTCTTCTATGCAATGAAATTGAATTTCCTTTCTGTTATCTAGCTTATCTTATCTCTTGAATAAATGTTAGTATATTATATAAATATATATATATATATACACAATTATTCACAAAATCAAAATTACCATCAAATTTCACAGCCGTATGTCGACATACCCCCCTTGACCATGTCGACATATACTGGTCAGAAATGAAACTTCATTTTGAATTTGAAATTTGAATAACTACCATATGTCTATTCATTTCAAACGAATTTCTACACCTATAAATACCCATTTCTCTCAGAATTCATTACTGAATATTATTTCTTATCTATTCTATCTCTCATTCTTCTCATAATTTCAAAAATGGCTAATCCAATTCATAACATATCCGAGAATCTTGAAGAAACTCTTAATTCATTCAAGAATATTCTCTCGTTCATTCTTCGTAACCAGCGACACTTAGAGTTAAGTCAAATGCAGATGATCAAGGAGCAAGAAAGGCATTTCGATGCAATTCGATGGATGATTTCTTCCCTGCACAAGGATGATAACGAAGCACATCCTCCTGTCTCTCTCACAAATGACAATGAAAATTGGGATGCCATCAAAACGGACCATATTTTCAGAGAAGAAGGATGGGTTGAAGTTCCCCGTAACGTTTAATTTGTTTGCTTTATTACTTTGTTTGAATTGATTGTTTTGATTGAAATTGGTTGTTTTGATTGAATTGATTTATACATTGGTGTGGTTTGATGATTGTATAAATATACATTAATATATTTATAATCATTGATTGAATATCATGTCTATAAGTAGTTATTTCTTATATATAATCTATTATATAGTTTATTAATGCAGGTACTTGAGTACAAGAATGAGGGGGAGTTGTATAGTTTAGAGTTTGTTTGTTTTTTGTTGATGACAAAGGGGGAGAAATATAAAATAGGAGAGTTAGGCATAGATTAAGGGGGAGTTATTAGATTTAGGGGGAGTCAATAGGATAAAAGTAATATTTTATAAACAAAGGTTGTCATCATCAAAAAGGGTGAGATTGTTAGTCCATGAGTTGATGGTTTTGATGACAACAACCTTAGAATAAGATTATAAAATATAAATACTAACATTATAGTTTAGATATATATGTATATGTAGGATTTAACCATGCAGGTACCAAGAATGAAGACTGTATAGTATAGAGATTAAAGATATCAAGATTAAAGACTCGTGAGTATCAAGATAATCAAGAGTTCAAGATTTCAAGATAAGTATTGAGTCTAGAATTATCTTAAAACTTCACAATAGCACTGAAATCTTCCCTCCATTTTTCTTTTGGGATGGAACCCATTTTTACCTTTTTAGTCGCTTATAAACCCACGACAAGTGGCTTACAAACCCACGAACATCATGGTTTTGTACCATTTCTCGAGTCCTGACATGATGAGATATTCTACAGGAAGAAGCTTGCAAAACTACTTCAACATGATTTTCAAAACTACTTCATAATGATTTTCAAAATTGTTTTTCAAAATGTTTTAGCCTTAAAAATTATCTTTTCAAATGATTTTCAAAAAGATGTTTTAGCCTTAAATATTCTTTTTTTAAACTTTGGTTTTTTTAAACTATCTTTTAATTATAATATATTTATACTTAGATTTAAATATAAAATTATAGTAAAATTTTATATATATTATCTTTATATTCATCTATGTATTTTATATATAGTCAAGTATATTTATAAAGTTTAAAATAGTTTTAATATAAAACAAAGGTTATTTTCAAAGAAAAACAAAACATCAAAATTTCCTTTGGGATGTCGACATGCCCTAGTACCCCATGTCGACATAGTGTCGGTTAGATTCAAAAATTTGAATTTCAAAAGAAGTGTATATTCGCCATAACCTTTCATGAATGGACATGACTGTTGTTCTTCTATAAATAGGGGTTAGTTTCAACGAATTTTATTATCAGTTTTTATGGTTTTTCACTTCTCTTCTTCTTCCACATTTTCTTATTCAAAATCCTATCATTACTCTGTCGAAATCAACAATGAATCTAACCAGATTATCTCTGGTTTGATTCTCTATCACTTTCTCCACAAGATCCAAGTGCTATTCAGAGTTATAGGCTTCTTTGTAATCTATATAGCGAGAAAAGGTGTGATTGTAGCCTTGGAAATCAATTAAGCGAGAAAAGGTGTGATTGTAGCCTTGGAAATCAATTGGGTGAAGTTGTTGCCCCGGAAATCAAGTATCTCTACCCAGAGGATTGTAATTCTGGATGGTGTACCTTGTAGCCTTGAAACCGAGGGTTGTAATTGTTGAATTGCTTTTGAATGGAAATCTGTACTTAGTTGTGCGGGACTAGATGTAGGGTAACCCCGAACAAGTATAAAATCCGGTGTATTCTTTCCTTTACTGCATTTACTTTACTTTTGCATCTGTGTTTGTTTCTGTGATTATATCTGTGTCTGAATATTGCATACATTTATGTTCAAATTAACATAAACTCAAAAAGATTTAGTAATTTCTTAAAAACACTATTCACCCCCCTCTAGTGTTATTCCTAGCATTAAGATCCGTAATCCGCATTCCTCACATACTAGACAAAACTTAATTTTTTTCCCCTTTGCTTCTATGCTATATGTTTCATACTGTACATTATGCTGAAATTGTTATGCAATTTTTGATTCAGTGGAGTTACATCCGTATACCAAGATAACGCTGACAATGATACCAAAGTGCTACAACGAGGAAAAGGAAAAGCCGAACATGTAAAAGAATATTGAAACAGTTGAAACATGATAAAGCCTACTACTGGGAGGTAGGAAGCTGAACATGCACAAATCATATAGAAGATTGCTCACCATTTGCTATTAAAAGGTACGTTTTTATGCTTTAAAATGTGTGTGTGTATGATACCTTAGAGTATATATTGTGATATACGATATGAATCCGATCTTTTTTTGATAACGTATATATATATTAAATTGCGGTGTGTGGGAAAGCACTAACCATGCAAAGGAGGTGCTGTAAGATTTTCAATAATAATAATAATAAAAATTATAAAATGCTACCGAAGTTAACTAAGTTTTCTAAAAATTAACTAAATTTATAATAATGATAATAATAATTTAACTAAGTCAATTAAGTTTTATAAATAGTAATAATAAATTTACTAAGTTAATAATAATAATAATTAATTTTAGAACATTAACCAAGTTAACTATGTTTTATAAAAATCGACTAAATTTATAATAATGATAATAATAATTTAACTAAGTCAATTAATTTTTATAAATTATAATAATAAAAAATTAACACAGTTGTTAATAATAATAATAAATTATAAAATATTAATAATATTAATTAAGTTTTATAAAAATTAACTAAACTAATAATAATGATGATGATAATTTAACTAATTTAATTAAGTTTTATAAATAATAATAATAATAATAAATTAACTAATTTATTAATATTAATAATAAATTATAAAATATTAAACATGTTATTTTATAATAATAAACTAAATTTATAATAATGATAATAATAATTTAACCAAGTCGATTAAGTTTATAAATAATAATAATAATAATAAATTAGCTAAATTAATAATAATAATAACAACAACAATAAATTAAAAAATATTAACAAAGTTAACTAATTTTTATAAAAATTAACTAAATTTATAATAATAATAATAATAATTAAACTAAGTTAACTAAGTTCTATAAATAATAATATTAATAAGTTAACTAAGTTTTATACAAATTAACTAAGTTTATAATAATAATAAATTATAAAATATTAGCCAAGTTTACTAAGTTTTATAAAAATTAACTAAATTATAATTATAAGAATAATAATTTAACTAAGTTAACTAAGTTTTATAAATAATAATAATAAATTAACTAAATTTTATAAAAATTATCTAAGTTTATAACAAGAGCAACAACAATTACAAGTTTATGACAAATAATTTCAATTTGGTTAAAGCATTTGAACGTTTTTTTTCTTGATATAAGAACTAGTTTACTCGATGTGGAACTATTTTCTTACGAGATAATAAAATGTTTTTTACATTGATATATGATAAAATATATTTCATTCATGATCATAAGTAATATATAGTATGTTAAGGATAATTATTAGATGTAATCTTAATTATATTCTGTGAAAATGTATTATTTTATCTATAGATAAGCCATGACACATACAAATTAGATAGATAAACTTAATTAATATTACCAACATGTTTAATATTACAATTAGCTTGTACATAGTCACACTGTGCTGAATATTTACATCAACTATTTTTTGAACATAGAATACATCTACACTACTAGAGAATTCCTACCATCACAGTTTGCTAAGTCATATCCACCTGGGTCTCTTGATGAACCCGAACTAAATTTAAGGTATTTTGCTTTGGATAAGAACTTTAGGTGAATCTGGGATGTTATATTGGTATACAGAGTGAAGTGAATGATAATCTTGTCTTTTTAACTTATTGCACACTATTTTACACTTGAATTTGAGTTTTTTAATTCAACTTTCTTTTTAATCGGATCAAATGCTTGGGTTTTTCAAGTTAGTAGTAAATGAAAAGTAGAATGAGAAATGATAACGGAATATGTGAAAATTGACATGATAATGGATCACTATCTGTACCTCATTTCCTTTTTGGCTTTTATATAATAAATTCATATTTGTTTTCCTCTACTACTGACCTCTATTGTCTTTTTTTCCCATAGGCATATTGGACTTTTGAAGGAGACGGGCTTGGACCTTCCATGGTTTATATTTTCTCTTTTAGCAAGCTATTTTTGTAAGATTTTATGTCATTAAAATTTGTGTATAAAACATTGTATATGACTAGATTTTATGGTGTATGAAATTGATGTAGCTTTGATTATTATTAATCGTTAGAACTGCTTATAATATCGGATTATATATGTTAGTGATTTATAAATTGAGCTGGTTTGAATATATTATTCATGGTTTATATAATTATTTTAAAACCGCTGCAGTAGTTGTAAAATGTAGCAAAAACGTTGATATACCGCAGCGTTTCAAAAAAAGCTGCATAACATACTTTTGCAGCGTTTTAAAACTGCTACTATATTACTGGTTCTCATAGGTAATGATGTTAGAATGCGTTGTTAAAACACTGCTAAATGAGTTTGCAACATTTAATTATCGCTGCAAAATTAATTTACTGCACCGTTTTTTTAATGCATCGATAGTCATTTATTTCACAACATTTCAAAAATGCTACAGAATTTCCCAACTCTATTGCAGCATGACATTAGGCAACGTTCTTCAAAATGCTGCTAATAAATACGGCAACACTTTTAAAATGTTGCGAAAGGTCTTTTTTGTTGTAGTGTAGGCAATCAACAAGGAGATGAAGGGCAAGGGAAACAATGATGAATGATATGCATGAAAGGATGCTGAAGAAAAAGGAGGATATCCAGGATCAGTTTTAGAAAAAAGAATAAAGCAGGATGATGGATGGAGTGGAGTCGCCGGGAGCAGCTCCTGACCAACCAGAGATCGTTCCTCACTCGGGGGGCATCCCCTCGGGTCATTTTAACTTGATTCCTGGATGAATATTGAATGGAGCTATGGATTTTGGCATGGATCAGAACTTAGATGCACGTTTGGAAGAGGATGGTCCAGGATTCCCTTCTTGACTCGGGGGCAGGATGAAAAGGATGATTGGAGACCATTTATGGATGCTAAAATAGCTGGAAATTGGAACCTAGGACTTGGACCGGAAATTAGCGGGCTTAGATATGGATTGGATCAACCGGGGCAAACCCCGACCAAGGAGAATGGATCAGCACAACTTCCCATGGAACTGGGGCCATTGATTTGCACTAGTACAAAACTGGTCATTTGTGTCGGTTGTGTAACCCCTGTTGTGTCGGTTTTACAACCGACTCATATGAAGACGACACAAAAGACATTTTTCTGTTGTGTCGGTTGTACGACCGACACAAATATCAATCATTTGTGTCGGTTGTTATTAAAGAACCGACACAAAACAATGAACAGTTGTGTCGGTCTTTCTAAAAGGACCGACACAAATCAGCTTGTATAGTGAAGCACACCGCCGTTTATTGTGTCGGTCCTTTTAGAGAAACCGACACAACTGTTCATAGTTTTGTGTCGGTTCTTTAATAACAACCGACACAACTGTTCATAGTTTTCGTTAAGTTTAAATATTGTTATCATATCAACTTGATATTATTCCTTATTCTCAATTTGTTGAACAGGAATAAAATATAATTTGAAATGTAAATTTAAATAAAGTAACAACATGTACTTCAACTATCATTCCTTCAATTTAACTAACCATATTGAGCATTCACTGAATAATGCATCCGAAAACAATCATAAGCTAACATCATATTTCACACTTGCATTTACAAACGGCAGATCAGAGTTCCGGAAGAAAATGAGAGTAAAAAAAAAGTTCAAATAAAAATATAGAAAAAAAAATACATACCTCTACTGTTATGTCGTTATGAGAAATTTTTTATACAGCGATGAATTTGTAAATTAAATTCATATTTCTAAAAACAGAAGATACAATCTAATTTATGCTTTATGTAAACTGACATGCAACTTTTGATTATTCTTTTCAAAAATTCTATAAAATTTGATAACAGTAAAAACATTAAGTTATCGCTCAAATTCTTATATAATAAGTAATACATTTAAAGGATTTGTATGCAGCATAAATAAACCTAAGAGTATCAAGGAGTATCAATATTGCAAAATGTAACCAAGACAAGTCTTTCAACATAACTTGTATATCTTTCACATAACCTTCTGTTTATATATGTATATAATACCACCCAACAGTCTTTTTGCCAGGGGAAAAAAATGGAGCCTACTACTAAAAAAAGAAAGAGAGTAAAGCAATTACTTCTTAGATGTTTTTGTTGGCAAGCAATCCTCAAGAAAAGTGGTGAGTTGAGAAGTATATAAGCTTGGATGATTTCTGTAATGGTCGACATGGGGCGAATTGACAAAATCACAAGATCTAACCTCGTATACTGCTTTCCTCTGCCTTTCGATAAACGTTTCTACTGATTTGCTGGAATCACTCTATCGGCAGAGCTGTATATGTATAACTGTTGGGTAGTTTGGTTGCTCTGATGATAGTTGAGAAAGCAAATCTTGAAGCCTCCTGTTCAATAATAAAATTTAGATTGTTGGTACTTGAACCTAATATAAGTGATACAAACTTAAAGTATATGATTATCTTTGGTTGTGAGAGATTTAGTTATACACACACATATATACATAAACACATATACATATGTACATACATAAACACACATACACACGTCTGTGTGAAAAAAGACGCCTATATTAGTTAACTGTGTTAGTTGTATTATATATGCAAAATCAAAAGTTTAACCTCCCTGATCACCATGTTAACCCCAATCAAACTAAGAATAGTTTTGTTCAAAAATAACCAAGTGTATAGAACTCCTGCACTGTGAATAAAGATTCCTTTATCAAAGAGAGGGAGAGAGAGAGTACTGTATGGTAGGCAAGTAGTAACACAGAATAATGTAGACTCATTGACATAGTATGTTGTACATATTTGCAAGTGAAACCATCTAAACCAGGCAAAACTTTTATTTGCAAATGATTTCTATAATCTATAGAACATAGGTTAAGAGTGCTGAGATTTGAGTTCAACTTATATGATATCGTCGAAAAACGAAACTCAGACATAAACATTTTATTTTACCAGAAATTTTAATGATATCTGAGGCCAAATTCTAGAAACATGTCAGAAAGGCTACATTCGTGTAACTTGTAGTATATAAAAATGAATAAACTTGTGTATTTATACGGACAAAAACAAAATATACCGAATTTCCTACGCTACTAACATCCATAGCTATATGAAAACTTGATGTTCATTTCCACTGACAAACAAACAAGTTAGGTATAGACATCAAGTGATAAAAAGTTTTCAATGCATAAATTTAAATTTCTCAACTGGATACAGAAGGTTAGTTACCTGTTGATGGAAGGAAGATTCAATACAACTCTAAAGAACTTCTCCAGAACTAAAAGCAATACAGTTTCAGTAATTGCCGGCCTTGGTTCATCTGTTGAGTCTAATTTTTGAACTCCTTTACTTGCCACGCTTTGTTTTTTCAGAAATGCAGCTGAGAACCCTGATGCCCATACATGTATGAAAAACAATCTTAAATATGAGTTCAACTATTATGACAAACGGGTACGATTATAGTGAGAATCAACCCTGTATTTTTTTCATTGTGTCTATAGAAACCACTTAGGTAATCATAGTTTTACTGACATATGTTGTATGCAACAATGAAAGCAACCTATATGAACCATAAAAGTGTGTAAAACAAATATTGCCAAACACAATGCACCTACATCATAAACTCTGTATCACCAATGCATCGATTTAGACATAATCTCGATGAGTTAGGGTCTAGATGGTAAGCATATCAAGTCATAAACTCTTGAATAGCATTACATATATCATTTAAAATCAGACTGTAATCATTTACCCGAGGATCAGGGGTATCAACAGGTGCTGAATCCACAATGCAACCTTTAATCTTCTCCATCACAGAAGTATCCTCTTCTCTAAACTGTTCATATTACGTGTCATATTTTATCTAATAATAAAGAATGCTGGGTCGTGTGTGTTTTCAGTTTAAAACATGTAAAGCGATAAAACACATGGAAACTAGTCGTACCATTTTATCTGCAACCATCTTAGTTTTCTCATTTTCAGTTTAAAACACATGGACCTCTTTGCCTCCTCTTAGATGACGGTTCTGAAGCGGTAGCGGAAGTGTTTTGCTCTTCAGTGTGTTCATATAGTTGCATTTCCATTATTCCTGTATCACAGATGTGCACCCGAAAGTTATAAAATATTTCAACAAACGAATAATAACTTAAATATCACCATGTATATTTTACATGCATTCTATAAGCTCATGATTTAACCACTTAAGCAAAACATACATGGTTGCTTAAATTTCAAAGCAAGCAACCGGCCAATAAATGCACATATCTGAGAAAGCTACACATAACTAGTTCACATTGTAATGAGCAACGACACACATTTCAATATAAGAAAATGATTTCATATGTTATTTTTTTCATATCAAGCAGACAGTATTGCAATAAATTATTATATGATAGATTCAGGAAGATAAGCTAATGCATATAAATTTCATCATTAAATTGTTATCCGATAGATACTAATGCAAGAAAATAGTGCTAACCTGCTAGTATTGCAAACTTACAAGAAGATTTAGCTTCTGATAGAAATATAATTGAACTAATAGAATCAAAATCATGGAGAATCACAAACTTACACAAAAGTACATCGGTATACAGAAATATACGGTTGAAAGCAAATGTACAGTAGAAGAAATTCACCGTGTCATATATTATATTTGAATGCATATATAACCAGGGTCATATGCATTAATATGTAAATAAGACTAAAAATATATTCCCACCAAATTACAGCATACCAATATAAAGCATTACTAATTGACTGTATAATATAATGGATCCACTAACAGCCTAAGGTATGTAAGTTATTCTATTTTGTCCTTTTTGTAACATTGAATGCAAGATAATTACTCACTTATTCATCGAGTGTCGCTTTACATTATATATAAATGAAAAGTGTTCAGTTCAAAATTAATGTTACAGTGTGATGGGAATAACAGTTTGATAATTACTCACTTGTACCATATGTTGCTGTTTTGGCCATGCTTCAATTGATTGTGTTGTTGTAAAGGAAGGGGGTAGCAATTAAATCATTTTAAACAGGATGTGGTGATGAATAATAATTATAGCTCAAAAGATGGTGCACCAAGTCAAGTCTGGTTCAGATGCATTGAAAGGCAAGCAAAATAAAGGTTATGATGCAACCAATACAAATACACAACATTGGAAAAAAGTAACTCAAAAAGTGCTATTCCAGTTAAGCATACCACAAACAATACAAATGCCTCTATGTTACATCCAACTCTTGTCCATGCTAAAGCAACTCAAGCTACTGATCCATCTGAAACTAATAAGCATGCTGATGAATCTCTCACTGACAATCCTACCTATGACCTATCAAATTCTTATGAAGAAGATCATAATCTTTTAAATAATAACAAATCCAATGCTTTCTTGTTATTGGAAGAAGGGAAACAAAATCAGAAGATATTGATATCCCACCGTTCAAATTTATAAATCTTTTGATACTTCACACTTACATAATTCCATTTCCCAAAATGCTGATATAAATGATGTTATAATTCCCAATCCATCTCATTATAATATTATTGGTCTAAATTCGGATCAAATTCCAATGTTTCCATATGAGAAGCATCCTCTCCTTCCATTACTTGATCCTACATTCCTTTTAACAAACATGAACATTCCTGTACATATCACTTCCACTGGAATTCCTACTTGTTCCACTCCATAATCCTCCTAATTTATCTCCAACTCGCATAAATAATAGACCTTACAAGGATATTGGACCCATAGAATCTCTCATTATCCTTGATCCTATAACTCTAATTCCTAAATCAATTGACGTTCTTTTATTTGCTGCTAAGGAAAAAATTCAAAAAAAAGTCCCAAAAGATTATTCCTATATGAGCTATACAGAGAACAAGAATAACATGAAGGGTAGTTACTAAAATCCAATAATTTCGTAAGTAATAACAATATATGCTATGGAGTATAGTATTGTAGCAATAAACAATAGATCACCGCTTATTGAAAGCATCTTCATGCTACAAATTTTAAAACAAAAACTGTTACATTAAAAAATAAAATAAATTGCCACAAAGTTATCAAGTCGTTACAGATAATTAGTCATTGTATCATGGTTGTTACCTCACATAAACTGACAGAGTGATGTGCTTTGCTTCATCTACTTTACAAAATAGTAAGCCGATGCACTAGTTTTCGACTAGACCCGTATAGTAGAAGAAAATTTAGTTATTTACGAATAGTCTAATGAGGTTGTAGTTTAAAATAGAGCCGATAACACAACATTCCTATATTGTGAATCGATTCGGAACACTTTACTCAAATTTAAGATTACATTGACCTTACTCAATGATGTATTACATGAAGTACAAAAACTTTATAACAGTTAGGATAAACCTACAATCTGTCCACTTATGTTTCCTTATGCAACATGAACTTGTCAACATGCTAGTTGTTAAGTATTCATTTGAGCAAGTTATAAAAAATGGAAAATTATATTTTTAGGAAAAAATATTGAACAACTAACATAAGTAAATTATTGTTAATCACTTAATCTGTAACATGTATAAATTGACATCAACTGATTTGTAGGACAAAAACTTGCGCACTTATAAATCGGGGGAAAATAGAAATTGATAACTAAAGCTCATCATGTTTAATTATGTCGTTTATTTGTGTGTGAACATGTATAATTTTACTAAAACCCTAAAAAATTTACCGAGTTCTTGTGAAAAAATTACTGAAATTTATGTGCGGTTTATACTACCCACTACTATGAAAGAACCAAAAGCATTGTTTTACTAAAAATAATAGATGCATAACAAATGCAATTAAACTTCAAATCAGTCGGGATATATACAACTACAGTCTGTATTTCTATATGTAACATGAAAGCTAACTGTTGATTTAGTATTAATTTGAGCATGTTACAGTAAAAGGAATAATAATTTTTTAGAAAAAATAATGAACAACTAATATAGCCAATTTAGTGTCAATTTGTAAAAAGATATAACCATTTGATTCTAGGGGAGAGTTTTACGCATACCTTCTGATACACACACACACACACATATGTATGTATGTATATGTATGTCCAGTTGTTTTATTTGGAATATATTTTGCTAAATTAAAATGGTCACAATCTCATTTTTACCAGTTATATACCATTGCGGATAGGCTTATATGGTTTCTTATTCAACCTCAAACTATTTCCAAGTAATCCTTTAATGGATCTAAACTTTCAGATTTGAACTCAAGGGCATAGAGGAATAAAAAAAGAACTTTATATTTTTCATGTTACCACCGAAGACCATGATAGAAGTTGCAATTTTTCATGTTATACTCTTTTAAGAATTGAGTATATTTCCACTACTTTGTACAATTTTACTGCATTTTAATCCATTTTAAATTTAGTTTTGTAAACAATTTACACTTTTATATCATAGTTTGTAAGTGTGTCTTTTTAAAGTGCAGAATATTTTCACTTCCACAATGCGGTTGTTATGTATCTTTTTGCTGCTAAAATGTACAAATAATATTCTTTTATAAGTCAATATCGTCGATTGTCAAGTGCATACAATATGCACTTCTATTTCAATAGCGGTATTCATATTGTATATAAGCACACTTCTATAACTAATTAAAAAAGATGGCTCGCTGACCACCAAAATTACTAATCCAACTAATAAGATATGTTTAGTTAAACATCTCCTATGCACCACAGATTCACATGGCATCTCATGCATATTTCATCAAAGCTGGGTCATGTCAGAGGATAACCAACTACCCTTAGGCTAGGATAACACACTAAGCTAACAAAAACTTGATGTGATGCAACGAGATTCCAAAGCACTAGACACTCCTATTTCACAAAATAAGAACAAACACATCATCCAACGACTTCTTTTCCCAAAGCAAAACACAAAAACCACAAACTTCACTATCAAATACAAAAGTCTCTAAAACAAAAATTACTACCAAAACTGAAAAAGAAAAAACTAACGACATCTGTATTTGAAACTATAATCGACAACGGAAACCCACACGTATCCAAAATCCTGTATTATCCAAAACTTTAATGGTGTATATATTTAAATCTAGTATAAATTCAAAGCTTTATAATTTTGTTTGATTACTACAATTACTTACTGATTGCTTTACAATGTTTAATCTTATAAATTCAACCGAAAAAACCCAAAATCGCAAATCGAAAAAACCCAAAATCGCAAATCGAAAAAACCAAAGTCTTCAATAATTCAATAAGGCATACCTAAAAGATCAGAAATCTTGATCTAGAAGCAGACGAAATCGCAGCGCAAACTCTTCAATCACTCGACCCTAGTACAATAGGAAAAACTCTAACAATTTTTGTCTGAAAATTGACCTACATAAAGCATATGATAAAATTAGCAGAGAATTTATTCATCACATGCTGGTGTCCATGGGGTTTCCTATTCATTTTGCTAATCTTATCTACGAATGTATCTCTACCCCTTCTTTTTCAGTGCTAATTGATGGTACTCCTTATGGGTTTATTGAAAGTTCAAGGGGATTAAGACAAGGCGATCCCCTATGGCCGTATTTATTTGCTATAGCTATGGAGTATCTCACTATTAATTTAGATATGGAGCAGCTGAAAGGTAATAATACTCCTATATACAAAACAGAGCCTGTGATCACACATCTTATTTATGCTGATGATGTTCTGATTATGGGAAAAGCCACAACAGAGAATGCTAACTGCATTAAGCATATTTTTCAGAAGCTAAGGTACTTAACAGGGCTTGATTTAAATGAAAATAAATCAACATTGTTTTTTAGTAAAGGAGCTAGCCTCAAAAAAGATATTGCTGACATATTAAATATCAATATTGGAAATCTCCCTGTTACTTACTTAGGAATTCCTCTGTCATATAATAAACTCAAAGCTAGGGATTTTGGAACTTTAATTGACAATATCAATAAAAAGTTCGGTCACTGGAAAAATAAAATGCTAAACATCAGTGGTAGAGTGGAATTAGTCAAAACTGTCATTTCTCTAATAATTCAATTCTGGCTTCAGTTTTCTAACTTTCCAGCAACAGTTACTCAGAGAATTAATTCAATATGTGCTAATTTTATTTGGAAAACCAAGGCACATAATTTGAATTGGATAACGTATGTAAAACAAAAAAATGAGGGTGGTCTTGGTATTAGGAAAATAGAGGATATGGCAAAAGCAGTGGCTATTAAAATGATTTGGAATTTTCTTCAAGGTGATTCAGTTTAGGCTAAGTGGATGCATCAAAGATATTGTAGACATACAAACTTCTAGAATGCAGCTTTTAATAATAATGCCTCTCACACATGGAAAACTATGCTAATTGCAACACAATGGTGCAAGGGGGCAGTTGATAGAAAAATAGTGAATGGTGAACAGACTGATATATGGTATGACCCTTGGATCAATGGTTTTTCCTTAACTGACTTGTATGGATGCAACTTTATGAATGTTATTGGTGATAATCATATGAAAGTGTATACTCTATTATGAAACAATACTTGGAAAAATCATATGGATGGTATGACTTCTCAAATGCAAAATACTATAAAGAATATCAATATTCAGAAGAACAAACAATCTGATTACTGGCACTGGATCCCTGACAAGAATGGTAAGTTCAGTAATAAATCTGCTTGGAATCACATCAGGCCTAAATACACTGAATTTAATTGGGCTAAAGTGATTTTGTACAATAAGTGTGCACCCAAAATGTCAATATGTACTCTGCTGGCAAAACTTAACAGACTGCATACAAAGGATAGACTTAGTAAATGGAATGGTGCTAAAGATAAGTATTGTGTTCTTTGCACTAATCAAATAGAAGGTAGGGATCACCTATTCTTCAATTGCAGTTACTCCAGAATTCTATTTGAAGATACAATGACAAAATTGCATCTAAATTTAGGGAATTCAGTAGATTTTAACCACGTGTTGGATAATCTTTGTTCTAAACAGACTAGTAACATGCTACTGAATCAGATCAATAACATTGCATTCACTTCTATCATCTGGAACATCTAGTGTGAACGGAATAACCGAATATTTAAGAGTATTGCACTTCCAGTTCATGTTAGAACTGCTCATATTTACCAGGATTGTAGACAATTAATGCACAAAAATTCAAAGAAAAACTCAATGAAGAGATAGAGCTTATCTTGAGTAACTTCGGGATCTCCATTGAGAGACAGCGGTAATTTCACCCTCTTTGAGTCTACTACCTTTCCTTTTATTTGAAGTTGATCTTTTTCCACTTCTGTTAGCTGTTGGTTGTTTCGAGTATCCGAGAGGATCTTTGTCTTCGTCTTCTCCGCCATTATTGAGGGATTAGGTTTTATTTTGGTAAAGTGGTTTTTCCCACTCTTTCGTGGCTTCCTGAAGTGAGTTTGGCTTTTGGACATAGTAGGTTAATATATGGTTTGGAGTACTTGAGGTACAACAAAGCTTCACAGGTTTCATCTTCAATCTCGTCTTCAAATGGACGAGACCTGGTATCAGTAGACATTTTTGCTGGTGTGCGATTGCTGTTTTCTCTTCTTTTTTTTTGGCTAAATTTTCCCTCTAAAATTTAGGGTTCGCGGGAAAAGATTGGGGAAAAGATGGGGCGGCTGAAATGGATTTGGGAGGAAAAATTGTGTGCCTATGGTGTCGGTTTTTGGACAACCGATGCTATTGTATTTAATTGTGTCGGTTGTTCAAACAACCGACACGAGTAAATCTATTGCTTCCCTTCAATTGTGTCGGTTTCTTAAGTACAACAGATGCAAATTATATTTTTAACATTTTCTTCTTACCCCATAAGTCAATAGTTTCGGTTGTTAATAAACAACCGACACAAATTACACTATTTGTGTCGGTTTTATGGACAACCGACACAAATGAGGCGAAGCAACTGATCCGTTTTGTACTAGTGTTGGATGGCTTTTCTTGGAAATGGATAGCGGTGATGGAACAGGAGCGGTCATCATCCTCTTGATGGCATGAACTAAATAACTAATAATAAATCTGTAACGACCCGCCATCCTACGACTAGGAAGACGCATCGTTTTGAAGAAAAGAAAGAGGTGAGAAAGTAGAAAAGAAGAGAAGAAAGAAAGAACAACAACAGAATCTCAACAGCGGAACGAATAAATTATATTAATAACAAAAGTATTACATAATATACAACGACTATCAGAGTTACACAGATTATACAACACATACTAGACAGTTATAAACATCTGTCTAGTTATTACAACTCAACACAAAACTCTATTCAGAGATTAACACAGCGGAACTACTATCTATATCTACAACGCCGAAGCCTCCTGCTCCATTGCTCCTCCAGATTACTCGTCAAAGCTAACCTGAATCCCTTGGCTACTCGTAAAAATTTGAGTACCCAAGAGTTTATAAAACAGAATAAACAACTTGGGTCAGACATGGGTCTGGTGTGAGTAACAGGTTAAACTTGCTTAACTTCAAAACCTTTTGAAAGAAAAGGTATCACGTAAGACTCCCCACAAATAAACATGGGTAAGTTTTTACCTTACGCTAACCAAAACATTTGATAGGAAATTCGATTGTATTATAATAGGTCTAAGGTTTTCAAATAGTTATTCACATAGCCGAAATTGTTACATTCATTAAATTCCAGCATACATAGGTATACAATCAAGTCCGTTGTCACTTATTGGAAGTTGGGTTTCCATACAATGGCAGGGCTACCGGGGTACCGCCCGTCACAGTACGTGGCCTAGATCACCGTACCGAGGATCACTCCCAATCCCCTGCAACACAAGGCCGGAACATCCCTTACTGGATAATTCCCGCACAAGATATCCCAGCAGTTGTTGCAATTCAACTGCCCACTCAATCGAATAATAAGAAGGGACCTCTAGACAGGGATAATCTTGTCCTACTTGGGTGCTACCCACTAACCTTGCTGCACCTCCCCTGTTTTAGCCATTCCCGGTTTGATGAGGCTTGAGGCTACGATTACCTTTAATCAGGACATCACTTAGAATGCTCATCGTCCACCTGACGATGTTCTGAAAGCATTCAATCCATACAAGTTCGTTCCGGGTTCGAACGAAACCGAAGGCATTATCTCGTTACACTCGTATTGGAATCACCCTCAGAGTTAACGACAATAACCCTTGCACTCTGAATCTTCATCTCGAATCTGAAAGTACTATCTCCGTCAACTCATTACGGAATCACCCTCAGAGTTATATTGACAAAGAATAGTTCTTACACCTCGAGTCTTCACTTGCTCCATTTTGATTTCACGACCTAATCGTAAATTTGGATCGATGTGGTATTCGGGTCTCCAGACCTGGAATTCCGGTATACGGAAACCCGATCCCGGTCTCATCGAAATCCAAAACGTATCTTTTAAGGCCAAGTTGTTTTAAAGTTAAAACAATTCAATTCAATTTATCTATATACACATAGATAGATAATTCACAATAGATAATCGACATTATCATTAAAAGCAGATAATCCATATCATCATCATTATGCAACCAAAGCATCCAAATCATACAGTGTCAATTATCTCATCTCTGAGATCTCAAACCATTCAAGGTACATCAATATCATTCAATATCCTTAAGCAATGATTTATTAATCACCATATAGAGTTAATTTAAAATGAATTAAATTAAATACTTCATCTCTAATTAATTTAAAGTAAATTAAATTAATTACTTTCATCATTAACAATCTTGCTTAAGTTACTATTAATAAATTATAAATTAATTAATCAACCCTTATCCAATTATTCATTTTAATTAATCATCCTCGATTAATTAACATTTAATTACATTCAAGTAATTAATATTAAATTAATTCACAAATTAATTATTCTTAATTAATTAGAGTAATTAACCTTTAATTACTTTATCTATTAATTAACTATAATTAATTACATTACTCCTTAATTAATTACATTAATTAATCACTCAGTTATTAATTATTTCTTAATTAATCAATTCTTAATTACATCATTAATTATATTAATTTATGATCCTTAATTACATTTTATCAATTTGATATTTTCAAATAATAATTATAATACTTTGTTTTTTTAAATATGAATAGACTTTAATAAAATAGAATGGTTATTTTAAATATAAATGGTAGTTATATATGCATATATATAACTTGATTTTTATTTGGATTTAAAATATGAAATTGGATTTATAATAGAAATTAAAAGAATAAACATTTTAAAAATATTTGGATAAGCTTTTAATTTGTTTATTTACATTTTCTTTAAAAGAGAAATACATATATACATTTACATAAGAATTATTAAAGTGAAAAATCCTTATTAACATTTTAAATATATATATACTCATTAAATAAAAAGGACACATGTTATTTTCCTAAGACCTCATTTAAACAAGTGTTAAATTATGAGTAAGGGATAATGACAAGTGTCATTTAATTTTGTTTTTCTTTTATTTTTATTTATTTTATAATTTCAGCTTATATAAACTTTGCCTTCCTCCTTCCATTCTTTTTCTATTTCATTTGCCAAACTAAGAAAAAATTCAGCTGTATAATAACTCAAAGCAAATCTGAAATTCACTCCTCAAAACCAGAAATCCATCCAAACATAATAACCCTGTACAAACTCCTCTAAACAAAATCTGTAAGTAAATCCTCAAACCACTATCTATTCAAATTCAATAGCCTGTTAAGCATCTTCAAAAATCAAAACATCAAAAGCTTGAACTCATTTCATAAACCTGGATCTTCAAAAGCAGAGATCATCAAAGCAATTTCTTCTCTGTTTTAAAAGGGCAAAATCATTTCAGCTTGCATGCAATTTTTTCCAACCTGAGATGCAGACAGAAGCAAGTAGAAACTCATCTGTAAATTCAAGTTTAAAGTTTTAAAAGAAATGGCAATGCAAATTTCCAATTCTCAAGTTTTCAAAAGACAAATTCCAGCAACTAAATCTCTTAAGGTTTTCAAGCTTTTCAAAAATCTGGAGGCTCTGCTTCTTTTAAAATAGGTGAGTAACAATCATTTTTAAAATATAAGTTTGAATACCTGTTTGCATGTTGATTACTGGAATAAGAATGCATTGCATGTGTATGTGTTGGTGAATCTGTTATGAGTATATGAATGCGTATATGTATGCTGATATGTATCTGTTTCTTGTCTGTTCTTATTTTTAAATTAAGAATTTGGTGAATATTACATTATCATTGATTCGATCTTTATTAGGATATAGAATTAAAACAAAAGTTGTTGTTTTATCTTAGATTTTAGTTTAAAATTTTAGTTAAGTTGAAATAATTTTACATTGTCTCTGGAAATCTGGAATAACATAGAAAATCTACTATAAGTCAAAATTCAAACCTCATGATTTATTATTTTAGACTTAGGATCTGAAACCTCATACTAAAACATGAATTTTAAATCAAATATCATAATTTTTTTTACTTAGAATCGTAGCTGCAGTTCTAGTTTGAACTAGAAATGAAAATCTGAGATTTCTCTGGTGATCCAAGTGATAGGAGAGGTCAGGACTTTGGGTAGTGATGAAGAAGTGAATGTAGTTGATGGGAAAAATACTGGTTGGTGATGTATATCATCAAGGAGGCAGTGGTGGCGAGATTCAATTGGGAACCCTAGTTTTAACTAGGTATAATAAATCGATCATCACGACCATTTGGATTGATCGAGTGTAGAGGAGTTTTGGGAGATGGAAGATGGGTCGAAGGCGAAGTCGTGGCCGGAGTATCAACATTTCTGGTGATCGGAGGCCAGGGTTTGAAGCGTTGCCAGGTTCTAGTTTGTAAAGTGAGTACTGTTTCCAGGTTTGGGATGGAGACTCGAATTCGATTTCGAGATTTAGGGTTCGATCTGATGATCGAGTTGGGATGTTGGAGTGGTTTTGGATGGAAAAAGATCATCACCAATGATCGGAGATGATCAGTGTCACCGTGCATGTGCACGGTGCACTTTCAAACTTTCTGATGAAGTTGGTTTTGGGGGAAAATGGGTACTTGGGAATTTCTCGAGTCAAAATTTGTTTTGCTCGGGTAAATAGCAATTTGTCTCGAAGCAAATTTAGGTGAAACTCGAGTATAAAACTGTTACAGGTTTCTACTTAAAAACTGTCAGTTTTTCAAATTTAAAATTTATTTTAAGTTTGAAAGTAAGTTTTTAAATGCAGAATTTAAAACTAAATTTAAAATATAGATTCAAAACTGAATTGTAATCTAGTTTTAAAATTTAAATTAAGCTTTATAAAATTGAAGGTTTTAACAACTTTAAAAATGTTAAAAGTATTTTATAAAATGTTTTTAAAAAAAATCTGAGAATAAAGATTTAAACGGGACTTTAAATTTGAGTTTAAATCTGGATTCAAAAATGAATTTGAATCTTAGTTTGAATTAAAAAGGGAGTTTTTAAATTTTAAAATGTTTTTAAAACAACTTTGAATGATAAGCACATTTATATATGATTTGAAATTTAAAAATGAATTTGGTTAAAAATTCTTTTAAATTTCCTTTATAAGATTAGTATTTACTTTATCATGTAATCTAAAGGTTTTTAAATTGTTTGAACATTACTAAAGTTAAAATTAATCTCATTTTAAATCTTATATTTAAAATGAAATTTGAAAGTAAATGTAAAACAAATTGTTGTTAAAATGTTTTGCAAATGATAATTTAATCATTAATGAGATTAAGGTTTATCTTAAAGATATTTAGAACTTAATGATTTATAATTCAATAAATTATTAAGATAATTAAAGAATAATTAATCAATTTAATAAATTAATAATTGGGTTAATAAATTTAGTAATTATGGGTTCAAAATTTAGTAATTAAGGTTTAATTAAGTTATAGTTAAGTACTTAATTAATTAAGTAATTAGAGATTAATTTATTGATAATTAAAATTAATTAAGTTGTAATTAATAATGGTTAATTAATGTTTAATTATTTAAGAAAGATAATTAAAGAATAGTTAATAGTTAATGTAGATCATTAACTAAGGATAATTAATTAATGTGATTAATTTAGATAATTAATTAGATTAATTAATTTAAAAGATAATCATTTGTGAATTGTTTTACTTAATGGAAGTAATTAGGAAATTAATTACTCATTGTAATTAATTGAGGTTGAATTGATTAGTTAAAGTTAATTAATTAAGTTTAATTAACTTAAGATAATCATTTAATGATTTGTATAATTACTTAATGTAATTTAAGGAAGTATAATTACCTAGGAAAGTAATTAATGGATAATTACTGATGTAATTAATAAAGTAATTAAGGGTAGTTAATTACTTAATGGAAATTAATCAAGGGATTAATTAAGAAATTAATTAAGGAATAATTAATTTATTTTAAGAAGTAATTAAGGTTAATTAATTACTGAATGTGATTAATCAATAGTGATAAATAAATTATGGTTTAATTAAAGATTAATTACTTAATGTAATTAAGTAATGATAAAATGTAATTAAGGATCATAAATTAATATAATTAATGATGTAATTAAGAATTGATTAATTAAGAAATAATTAATAACTGAGTGATTAATTAATGTAATTAATTAAGGAGTAATGTAATTAATTATAGTTAATTAATAGATAAAGTAATTAAAGGTTAATTACTCTAATTAATTAAGAATAATTAATTTGTGAATTAATTTAATATTAATTACTTGAATGTAATTAAATGTTAATTAATCGAGGATGATTAATTAAAATGAATAATTGGATAAGGGTTGATTAATTAATTTATAATTTATTAATAGTAACTTAAGCAAGATTGTTAATGATGAAAGTAATTAATTTAATTTACTTTAAATTAATTAGAGATGAAGTATTTAATTTAATTCATTTTAAATTAACTCTATATGGTGATTAATAAATCATTGCTTAAGGATATTGAATGATATTGATGTACCTTGAATGGTTTGAGATCTCAGAGATGAGATAATTGACACTGTATGATTTGGATGCTTTGGTTGCATAATGATGATGATATGGATTATCTGCTTTTAATGATAATGTCGATTATCTATTGTGAATTATCTATCTATGTGTATATAGATAAATTGAATTGAATTGTTTTAACTTTAAAACAACTTGGCCTTAAAAGATACGTTTTGGATTTCGATGAGACCGGGATCGGGTTTCCGTATACCGGAATTCCAGGTCTGGAGACCCGAATACCACATCGATCCAAATTTACGATTAGGTCGTGAAATCAAAATGGAGCAAGTGAAGACTCGAGGTGTAAGAACTATTCTTTGTCAATATAACTCTGAGGGTGATTCCGTAATGAGTTGACGGAGATAGTACTTTCAGATTCGAGATGAAGATTCAGAGTGCAAGGGTTATTGTCGTTAACTCTGAGGGTGATTCCAATACGAGTGTAACGAGATAATGCCTTCGGTTTCGTTCGAACCCGGAACGAACTTGTATGGATTGAATGCTTTCAGAACATCGTCAGGTGGACGATGAGCATTCTAAGTGATGTCCTGATTAAAGGTAATCGTAGCCTCAAGCCTCATCAAACCGGGAATGGCTAAAACAGGGGAGGTGCAGCAAGGTTAGTGGGTAGCACCCAAGTAGGACAAGATTATCCCTGTCTAGAGGTCCCTTCTTATTATTCGATTGAGTGGGCAGTTGAATTGCAACAACTGCTGGGATATCTTGTGCGGGAATTATCCAGTAAGGGATGTTCCGGCCTTGTGTTGCAGGGGATTGGGAGTGATCCTCGGTACGGTGATCTAGGCCACGTACTGTGACGGGCGGTACCCCGGTAGCCCTGCCATTGTATGGAAACCCAACTTCCAATAAGTGACAACGGACTTGATTGTATACCTATGTATGCTGGAATTTAATGAATGTAACAATTTCGGCTATGTGAATAACTATTTGAAAACCTTAGACCTATTATAATACAATCGAATTTCCTATCAAATGTTTTGGTTAGCGTAAGGTAAAAACTTACCCATGTTTATTTGTGGGGAGTCTTACGTGATACCTTTTCTTTCAAAAGGTTTTGAAGTTAAGCAAGTTTAACCTGTTACTCACACCAGACCCATGTCTGACCCAAGTTGTTTATTCTGTTTTATAAACTCTTGGGTACTCAAATTTTTACGAGTAGCCAAGGGATTCAGGTTAGCTTTGACGAGTAATCTGGAGGAGCAATGGAGCAGGAGGCTTCGGCGTTGTAGATATAGATAGTAGTTCCGCTGTGTTAATCTCTGAATAGAGTTTTGTGTTGAGTTGTAATAACTAGACAGATGTTTATAACTGTCTAGTATGTGTTGTATAATCTGTGTAACTCTGATAGTCGTTGTATATTATGTAATACTTTTGTTATTAATATAATTTATTCGTTCCGCTGTTGAGATTCTGTTGTTGTTCTTTCTTTCTTCTCTTCTTTTCTACTTTCTCACCTCTTTCTTTTCTTCAAAACGATGCGTCTTCCTAGTCGTAGGATGGCGGGTCGTTACAAAATCCTTCACCAAAACGGCTTAGTCACTTACACATATACGGGATCATGAACGGTCCTTAGGCATGCTTTGAGATGGCGATGAACCGCTAGAACAAATGATCCCGAAATTTACTCGAACGTGAAATCTGACATTAATCATACTGAGTTCCTTCCTCGAACGGTTACATCACGCCTCGAATGGCACCCGACCTCGAACGGTCACATTTCGCCTCGAACGGCACCCGATCTCGAACGATCACATTTTGCCTCGAACGACATCCAATCTCGAACGATCACATTTCGCCTCGAACGGCACACGATCCCGAAAGATTGTTATTAACAATCAGGCAAGATCAATGATCTCTTCGCAAGTCATCTGCAGGTTTCAAACATCGGACTTCAGGCAATTCAAAACACGCCTTCCTATTGCAGGGCATGTTTTGGGGGGCAAAGTGTTAACTCGCCTTTTGGCAAGGCAGTATACAGGCGGATTTAACCCGTTGGACTTCACGATTGTCAAGGATGGAATATCATAGACTTAGTTCAGATGAATGGATGGACAATCAACTATGGATGATAAATGTGAATATGAAGCCGGGATTAAGTATGGTTGATGGATAAATGACGTAGGGTACTTGGGGTATGGATTTTGGCATGAGATGGGTTGCTTAGGGTCTACTTCGGGTCGGCACACAGATGGCTTCGGGTCGGCATATAGATGGCATAGGGTCAGCATATGGGGATGGCATCAGGTTGGCATATCAAGATTGCTCCAGTTCGATGTTGGTTATTCTCCTGGTCGACTTTGAGACAATATGGGGTCGGCATCAACTTGGGGTCAGCATGAGGAAGGAGCTTGGGGTCGGTATAAGGCAATGCTTTGGGTCGGAATTCACTCAAATTTGGGTCGGCATCAGGAAAGCTTGGGGTCGGCTATAGGAATTGCAAGGGATTGGTTGTGGGGATTACATCGGGTCGGCTACAGGTTTGCTTCGAGTTTGCACTGAGTTTTCTCCGGGTCGACATGTTGTCTACTTCAGGTCAGTGTATTTGGATGAGTTGGGCTTGACAGTTGCTATGGTGGGCCCATGTAGGCGAGGATGCCATGTAGATGAGATTTCACCTATAATTACAATAGGTGTGGCTTCAGAAAAGAAGATTCTCATTCTATTTCTCTTCATCTTCCACCTAAAGACTACTCTGTCACTTTTGTTTCATAAATTCCGGTTTGTAACTGTAATCAAATTTCAGTATAATAAAAAGGATTTTTCTGGAGTGGACATAGGCTGAAGTTAGCTGAACCACTATAAATCTTGTCTTTTTTACTGCTTTCATTTTAATTTTGGTTATTCTTCATATTATATCCTCTACATATACTCTATCAGTGATCTATGACTGGATATTGATGCTTTCGTGTAATTGGGTGTTGGTGGTCAATTTTGACTCCAACAGTTGTCCTAGCAGAAAACTTTGGTGGGTTGTCCTCTAAGCCGGACATGAACCTACAAAAAAAAGTATTCAATTAAATATCTAAAATTTTGGTCTTTAATTAAATGATCCATTTTTCAAATTAAAATTAAAGACCGATTAAAACTTAAAATTTTAGTCTTTGAGTCTGTCCAAGGTTTTGTGATTGAATTTGTTAGGGTTTCTAAGGTTTCTCCACAATTAGATTTTAGAAGAGATAAGAAGTGAAAAAATAATGATAAATATATTCCTTCGAACACAACCTTTATTAATTCACCAAAAAATTACAACAGAAAGCCTTAAAATTGAAAAGATATTTTAATTTCTAAAACATTAGAAAAAAAATTTCTTATACATCTAATGAATCCTTTACATGTGTATTTACAATATCTTGGAAAAATATTTCTTTAAGAAACTATTGAATACTTTCATAAATTTTTTCCATGTAGAGAGGACCGGCCCAAGCATATTTGATGCCCAAGTCCAATAAAAATAAATGTTTTTGTTGCCCCATTATTTAATAAACAATAATACATTTATATGTGCAAAAGAAAATGAATATTCTATTATAATATCTAACGTTAATTACAAAATATAGGTTAAAAAATCATTTAGATTACATATCAAGTAACCTTTTTTGCACCCCTTGATGTTTGCCTATAGCAAATTAAATAAAATAGTTAATACAATAATGATCAGCAGTTTAAAATCAAGTTTAACGTTATCTTATTTAGTTCAATAATGTACCTTTCATATTTGAACCATTATCATATCCCTGTCCTCTCACATCATTAATATCAAGTTGAAGATCATCCAAAACTTTTTCAAGTTCTTTAAAAAGGCCAATTCTGGATGTATCGTCGATTGTTATGAATCCAAGAAAATATTCTTCCGCCTTGATATCAATTGCGTCGTCAACATTCACACATCTTATAATAATGGACATTTGCTCCATATGACTCAAATCAGGAGTGCAATCAAGGATGATGGAAAAATATTTTGCTTCTTTATTTTTGCAAGCATCGTTACTTTGACCTTTTTGGCCAACAAACTTATCAATTCACTTTGAATTTTCTGGCTAAGATAATGATTGTTTATTTCATTGTTTACCACATGCCTAAGATGATCTTCCATAATTGGATCAAATTCGACCACAAATTCTATAAGTTAGCAAAAAAGACCATTGTTTTTCTTATAAATCTTTTCATTTGATCCACGAAATGGTAAGTTATTTCTAGAAAGGGTTTTGACTGCACCAATTATACGTACAAGCACTTTTTTCCATTGTTGTCTCTCTTTACCAATTTGAGCTTCCATTGCTTTATCAATCGTTTTCTTTTGTTGAAGCCCCATGTGCAAGTCAATCCATTTTATAAGATTTGCATTGTGCTATGGATTACCTTCGTGTTCTTTTAGCTTCTTAGATAAATTATGCCAATCACTACATCCTTCACCGGCCAATTGTGATACCTTTTGTGTGTGCTTAAAAAGTTTACAACAAAAACAATAAACTTTATTGCATTCATTTGAATACACACGCCATTTTCTTTCATGCTCTTCTCTACGTGGATAACCGCAATGTAATGTGTAAAAGAAAAGTGTCTACCATCAATGTTGCTTTTCGAAAATGCATCATTTTCTTTTATAATCTTAATTGGACCATGTTGAATTAACATTATTCTTTTAGTATCACTAATTATTCCCCACAATCCTAGATCATAATTGATATCGACATCCTTTTCAAGATCAATTGTACTTAAGACATTAGCATCTTCATTATTAGAATGATCAATAACATTTTCATTGTACTCATCCTCCATAACTTCTACAATATGTTTATTATCAATTTCTACTTCAACATTTTCATCTATCGACTCTTCGTTTATAGGAACACAACTGGTTTCTTCAATTTGACTTGAAGTTTGAGATTTTAAATTTTTGGCTTGAAATAAAGTTGATATTGAGCCAACTAATATTCTTGCCTCTTCATCTTTTCGTTATTTTTTCTTTCTATTTTGACATCCGGAATTTTGTTTTCGATTCATATCTTAAACAATTATTATTCAACAATCAAATAATAAGTAGCTAATTGATATGGTTTAAGTAGCTATTTTGTGTAATCAAATATGGGCAACATCAAATTGGGGCAAATTGAATTGGGGAAAATCAGTAAATTAATTATCAGTAAATTAATTGTCAGCACACTTCACCCTAAATTAATTATTAGTAAATTAATTGTCAGCCCACTTTACCTACCCTAAACTATTAACCCTAAATTACCAATCCACCCCTAAACTAACTAGCTAAATAAATTACTAACACTAAGATAAAAATCAATTACCCACTTACATTGCTACAGGCAGCTGGAATCGAGCAGGTGGAGCCGCGGAGGAGGGGCAGCAGCAGAGACTCGGGCGAGCAGTAGGAAAGGAGGGCTGGAGCACGACACAGGCGAAGGCGGAGGTTGGAGCGTGGCACAGGCGGGCAAGACACAAGCATGAGCGGTTGATTTTTTTTCTTTTTAGTGAGCTGGAACATTTGTTTTTCGTGGCCCTCTTATTTTGTTGCCCTAGGCAATAGCCTATGTTGCCTACGTGATGGGCCGAGTCTGCATGTAGATAATTCATTGTCTTCTTTAATACAATAAAAGAGGTAATTAATCAGTCTTCAAAATCTATAAAAGAGATAATGTATTTGAGTCACAATTCCACCCACACTCAAATATCTACAAAATTTACTTTGAGTTGGAAATATTATATCACACAATCTAATAGAAATATCGGTTTCAAAAATTGAAAACTAAAATTCAATCTAAGCTAAAGTATAAAGACCGATGATTAGTTTCTAACTAGTCTCAAATTATATAAGAAAGAACATGAAGGCTTTGAGATGGAATATATAATCTTATAATTACAATATTGTGCGCAATTGTCAATTATGAAAATCATAGCAACTAGGCAGATAACACAGAATATGACTAATTGTTTATCTGATACGAAACAACTACGAAAGTACCATTTGTTGCTACCAGACCCAAAAGGAAATCAATTTTCCAAACCGTTGAATGAATATAGGAAAGTAATTGCAGCACAAATAACTAAAAAGCGCAAAAACAGTTATTACAAATTTCTTTATTATGTTTGTTTGATAAAAATGAGTGGTCTAGAATGATTGACAAATAGATAATATCCAGCTGTATATACTCTATATATGACAAATAGAATGTTTTAATGTACTCTATATATCGGGCAATGTAATGAACAAATTTGCATGCTAGGTAAACATTTTTTCTTCGTTTCACCTGTCTTTTACCTCTAAACTTTATCTCCTTCTCACAAAAGTCATTTTGCGGCACATTCTTTTGCAGCAGAGAGCCTTGTGCATATCATTGACTATCATAACCATCTTGAAGATGTTGACTTGAACCTATAGAGGCACACCGAGAAATTACATGGACTTTCAATCACTTTAAATGTAGGGCTATTGTGGTTGAAACTTCAATCGCTAAAATGTATCAAACCATTAAACGGTTACCGTTTATTACACTAACGTTTATGATAATTTTTCTAGATTTTGATAACCGCAATAAAACATGTCAATTCTACAAAGGGCCGGCATCAAGGCTAGGCTGACTAGTTAGCCGTTTAGGACAAACCCCTTAGTGGAGGCAACAACCAAGAAACATATGTCTATGATGAATGATAGGTTATTATCAAACAAATTTCTTAAATATATTTTATAATAAGGTTCTTTGGTTTAGTTGGTTGTAGGCCAGTTTACCTTCCATTAGATTAGGAGTTCAATTCTTGAGGGCAACAATTTTTTCCGTTTTATGGTATTTTTTCACTTAATCCACAGGTTGTTCGTTTTGGAAATAAACTTAATTTTGCAATTTATATTTTTCATATAAGAAATATCTAGAATATAGAATATATGGAATAATATATTTGAAATTGTATGAGAGAATATTTAGGAGATATTTATAGAGAACCTTTATATTAAGGTAATCTCCACCATTTATTTGTGATGTGAACCTCTATAAATAGAGGTGGATTCACTCTTTTAGTATGTAAAAAAAGAAAAAATGTAAGAAAAAAATATGAACTTTTGTAATAAAGTTTTTCTCCTTATAAAAAAAATCATTTTTTTTCTTCTTCAACCTCTTGTCTATCTTCTTCTAATATCAAATCTATTTGCTATTGAAGAAAACTTCCAACAAAGTGGTATCAAAGTTTGAAGATCCTCCTAAAAAGATAACGAACAGTAGTGTTCCCTTACAAATCCCAATGCTCACCAAGGTCAATTATGACAATTGGAGGTTAAGGATGATGGCTCTCCTTGGAGCACACGACTTATAGGAGATTGTCAAGAAAGGCTACACCAAATAAGAGAATGAAGACAGTTTATCTCAAAATCAAAGGAATAGTTTGAGAGAGACACAAGGATGAGAGACAAGAAGGCACTTTGTCTAATCTATCAAGCATTGGATGACGATACATTTGAGAAGGTTCCGAGATCAAAGTCAGCCAAAGAAGCATGGGAAAAGCTTCGAACATTTTACAAAGGAACCGATCAAGTCAAAAAGGTATTTCTTCAAACTTTAAGAGGAGAGTTTGAAACTTTTCATATGAAAGAAGGTAAACTTATTTCTGATTACTTCTCAAGAGTTTTAATGGTTACTAATAACCTAAAAAGAATCAGTGAGAAATTAATGATGTAAGAATTATGGAGAAGATTTTTAGATCATTAGATATAAAGTTCAAACGTATAGTCGCCATCATCGAAGAGATAAAAAACTTAGAGGCCAGGGAAATAGAGGGACCTCTCGGTTCATTGCAAGCTTATAAAGAAAAGAAAAGGAAGAAGGAAGATATTGTGGAGCAATATTCAAGACACGAATTGATTCAAAAAAGGAAGAATGCAATCGAAGCCAACAAAGGTGAGGCTGTGGTCAAGAGCGAGGAAGAGGTCGTGGATATGGACATGGATGATGTTGGAGACCCAATAACGACAACAACAATGATAACAATAACCAAAGAGGAGAAAGATCAACAAGAGGTCATGGGAGAGGAAATTCAAAGTCAATGCATGACAAGTCACGCGTTAAATGCTACAATTGTGAATTTTTTTGACATTATGCTTCTAAATGTAGAGCTTCTAGCAATAATAAAGTCGAAGAGAAGGCCAATTACATTGAAAAATGAAGTCAAGAAGATGGTACTTTACTGCTAGCTTACAAGTAAAATGAAAGAGGTGAGGATGATCAATGGTATTTAGATAGCGGTGCAAACAACCATAAGCGCCGAAGAAGAAGCATGTTCATGGAGCTCGATGAATCGATGAAGGGAAACGTGACATTTGGAGATGAGTCCAAAGTAGAGGTGAAAGGTAAATGAAATGTTCTCATTCGATTGAAGAATGGAGATCACCAATTCATTTCCAGTGTTTACTATGTGCCAAACATGAAGAGCAATATTTTGAGCCTAGGACAACTCTTAGAGAAAGGTTATGATATTCGATTAAAAAATAAAAACCATTCTATAAGAGATCGTGCAAGTAACTTCATTACTAAGTTGCCGATGAAAAAAATAGAATGTTCGTTCTCAACATTCAAAATGATGTCACACAATGTCTTAAGATGTGCTATAAAGATACTTCTTGGCTTTGGCATCTTCGATTTGGGCATCTCAATTTCAGAGGATTAGAGTTGCTCTCCAAGAAGGAAATGGTAAAAGGATTACCTTGCATCAGCCAACCCGATCAAGTTTGCGAAGGATGTCTACTTGGAAAACAATTTAAAATGAGCTTTCCAAAGGAGTCATACTCAAGGGCTAAAAAACCATTGGAACTCATACAGACGGATGTGTGTGCTCCGATCAAGCCAAGTTCACTTGGTAAGAGTAACTATTTCCTTCTTTTCATTGATGACTTTTCAAGAAAAACATGGGCGTATTTTTTAAAGGAGAAATCAGAGATGTTTGAGAACTTTAAGAGGTCAAGACCCATGTTGAAAAGGAAAGTGGCCTTGTGATCAAAGCCATGAGATTTGACCATGGAATATAGTTCACATCAAAGGAATTCTAAAAGTATTGTGAATATAATGGAATTCGACGACAACTGGCGGTGCCTAGTGCCCTCCAGCAAAATGGAGTAGCAGAAAGAAAGAATAGGACAATCCTTGAGATGGCGAGGAGCATACTCAAAAGTAAGAGGCTGCAAAAGGAGTTTTGGTCGGAAGTAGTTGCATGTGCAGGTTATCTATCAAACCGATCTCTAGCAAAAAGTGGGTGGGGAAAAACACCACAAGAAGCATGGAGTGGAAGGAAGCCCGGCATTTCCCATCTAAGAGTGTTTGGAAGCATAGCTCACGTACAGGACGAGAAGCGAAGAAAATTAGATGACAAAAGTGAGAAGTTCATCTTTATTGGTCACGACATCAACACTAAAAGCCACAAGCTCTATAATCCTGATAAGGGGAAGAAAATAATTAGTCTAGATGTTGTGTTCAATGAAGAAGGAGAATGGGATTGGAGTTCATATAACGATGACTACAGCTTCTTTCCAAATTTTGAAGAAGATGACATGCAACAACCAAGGATGGAACAACCAAGAGAGAAGCCTACTTCTTCACCAGCTTCACCAGCCATGAGTTATTAAAAAGGCGAAAGCACAAGTGAAAGGGCTTCACACTTTAGAAGCCTTCAAGGAATATATGAGGTAATCGAAAACCAAGATAATCTTACCCTTTTTTGTCAATTTGCAGATTGTGAGCCCATGAACTTTCAAGAAGCTTGGTGTTAACCATAAAATCCACTTAAGAACAATGGTATGAAAGAAGGCTTATAAAAGTGCCAGGATCTTCTAAAATTAAAGGCGCGGTTTCCGCTAAAGTCCAAAGAAGAGTGTTTCGAATGCATCGAGATGGCTTTCGAAGGAGTCGCAAGCACCAGGTACCATTATATATGATAACAGAACAAAAGCTTTCGAAAAATGGAAAAGAAGGCAAGGTTACCCTTCCGCCTCACTAAGGCCTTCCGACGCAGATGGATTTGCATATATAAGAAAACTAGGAATGAGTTCGAAACACCTTTCGAAGGTATTGAATGAAAGGTTCGCATGCATGAGCCGGTTCCCTCAAAATGTAGGTTTCTTTGTTTTCAATTTGCCACTTAAAGGCTTGATTCCAATACACCTTTCAAAAGCAAGGATAAGCCTTTCGAAACGGTTGGAACCTTTCAAAAGCATGATGAAAATCCCACATGAAAGCCAAGAGTCCTTTCATAAAGCCTTAGATGTTACTCTCATTCTTTTCGAAGCAATGTGAAAGCTCAACTCACTACTTAGTTGCAACAGTATAGCAACACAAAGCAAAGAGCACTTCTACCACCCTTTCGACGAAGTCGAAAGCAGTCTAGTAAAAAGCAAAGGAAAATAGGCACTCGGACCTTAACGGCAGCGGAAGGTTAGCGAAAGGTTGTGAAGAAGATCCTTTCGACTGAGTCAAAAGGTCTGGAATGAGAAGATAAGAGCGCAAGAATAGATGAGAAAGCTCGAAAGGATAGCCTTTTGACAGCATCGAAAGCAGACGCGTCGAAAACTGAAAGAAGGTCTTCCAACCATGTCGGAAGGCTAAATGTAGAAGATAGGAAGACCTTTCAACAGAGTCGAAAGAATAGGCATGAAAGGGGGCCGACCCGCATCTATAAATATGACACTATGGATCCGATTTTAGTGATTGGATTTTGGAATCCTAAACTCATTCTCCCATTTCTTACTTCTTAACAAGATCAAATCTTTGTAACCCTAAATCAATTTGGGGAAAAGCACTCATAATTGTAACTCAATTTGGATTAATGTTAAAAGTGGAAGCTCATGGATTTAATAAAGATTTGGATTATGAGGGAGATTATTTCGATCATTAGCTTGTCTAATGATCAATTGTACATGATCCTAACTTATCTTCTTAATTTCTTTTTTTCTAATGTGATGCCCATGGAATCATTTTGGATAATATTCATACGAATCACATAATCATCGTGTTTAATGATAATTAATGATAACAAAGATGATAATGATGTTTCGATTCAAATGAGTTCAAAGAGCTTATGTTACCCAAGATGATATTCCATTGCATATATAAACATAGAGCTTGCATATTATACATTAGATCTACTTCGAAAGAATAAAAAATACCCTTCGACTTGGTCGAAAGGGATGTTACAAAAAGGATTTGATGTATGAATGATAAGCTATCTTATGTTGATGAATTCTTTCGAAAGGTGCACGCATTCTACAATCCATATAACCCTTTTTATGGGGTTCTTCCCCAGAGAAACATAAGCAATGATGTCGAAAGAAAACACTTTTCCTTAAAGGTAAAATGGCCATTTCGACATAGTCGATAGGAATGAATGTCTGATGTGAATTTTCTCTTTCGACTCAATCAGAAATGGGCTTTTGGAAAATGTGCTTTCTTCTTAGCCTTCATTTCAATAAGGTTGATTGGAACTATCAATTACCATCAATGATTTCATAAGTTCGCCCTCCAAAAGCAATTTTTTCAAGTCAATCCAATCGGAAGGGGTTTCGGGGGGATTGATCATTTCTTAAAGTCTCCTTTTTGAAGCGCAAAGAATATATTTTGTTTAACACATAGCTTTGGGGATGTTGAAAAGTTTTCTTGTTAATATTTTTGGCGCTAGAAGGAGGGATTGAACTTCCGACCTTGTGGCTATCTTATGGACTAATTATGGATTGTTTAACTTGATGTAGGAAAAAGAAATCCAAAAGGCTTAGCCAAATGGATGAAGAGGTTGTTCACACTACAACTTTAGAAGAAAACATAACTCCAACTTTCAACTTGGAGGCGGTTATGCCAGCGCAACCATCAACCTCAGCTCAACAAGATGATAACGCCACCAAAATAAAGCACTTGGAAAAGCAAATGTTGAAGATGCAGGAACTTCTCAAGGTAGCACTGTCTCGAAATCTTCTAAGACAGCAAAGCCAACGAATAGAGATGAGGTGATCTCTCCGAGAATGAATTTGAAGGCTTATACAAACGAAGACAAGAGAAAAATTAATTTGACATCTTCAAAAAAGAAAGAGCGTCCTTGAACTAAATTTGATCATCAAGGAAGAGTACTAGATAAATCTCTCGAACAGTCTGGTAGTTCAACATCGAAAGAGTACAATCCAAACCGGAAAAGTTACCATGATGGCGAGGCTTACCTGAAAAATGTGATAGAAAAAGCAATCAAAAATATTCTGAATGCTAAGGGGAAGAGGACCTTGGATGAGAAAGCAAATGATAACGAGCGAGTGGCGCCTTTTACGGACGAAATCATGTCAACGGTTATCCTACCCTATGTAAAGATCCCAACTCTGAAGTATCATGGTACTACAGATCCCGACGATCACTTGATGGCTTTTGATAGCCAAATGGATTTGTATAATGCATTTGGAGCCATACGATGCAGATTGTTTCCGGTATCTCTCCAAGGGGCTGTAGCTAAATGGTAACGACAATACCGTGAAAAGACGATCTACTCATGGAAGCAATTTTGTTAAGAATTCTCTGCCCAATTTTGTATGTGCAAGAATGCAACCATCGATTATACAGTTCTGGCTAACATTAAATTGAGACAGGGAGAGCCTTTGGGAGATTACCTCAAAAGGTTCAACATAGAAGCATTAAAGGCTAAAGATATGAATGACCGTGATAAGCTCATTGCGGTACATTCCGAATTAATAAAGAATACACCGTTCTGGAAATAAATCTTTATTCATGGGTGCAAGGATCTACAAGACTTCCATTTTCAGGCTGACAAATTCATTCGTATGAATGAGTTATATCATGCTAAAAAGTAAGCAATTTAATAGAAGGAAAGTGGAAGGCTTGGATTGGATCGAGGACATATGAGAATAAGATGGGAAGAGCTTAGTGCTAATTCTATCGCTTTAAACAATTTATTGTCTTACATCTATGCTATGACAAAAGAGAAGGTCAATTTCCAACTTCTTTTAAAGCCAAGAATTACCCTGAACAAAGGAAAGGGGATCACTATCGTGTTTATCACAAAGCAAACGGCCACAAAACTGATGAATGTGGAGTCTTGGCGGGAATCATTAATAAGTTAATTCGCGAATGTCATTTGAAGGAGTTCATCCAGGACAAACAGAAAGCTCCACGGATTGGGGACGGTCCACAAAAGTTTCCAAGTAATGCTATTAATATCCTGGAGGAAGAAGATCCTTTGAGCTTGAGTCCACCACTGAATAAGATCGATGTAATTCATGGAGGGCCACATCCAGCAGGGACTAGTAAGGAGGCCTGGAACAGGTACATCAAATAGGCTAGAGAAGGTGTATTCTCTATTCAAAAAGAGCCCCTGCTTAAAAATCCGCGACTCAACATCCCGATGCCTAATCTTGTCATTACTCCCCAAGAGCCGATGAAGGGAGTCCATCACCTACACAACGATCCCCTAATGATCATAGCTCAAATTGGACTGTCTATAGTGTCCAAGATTCTTGTGGATACTGGTAGCGAAGTCAATGTCATTTTTAAACATGCCTTTGATCAGAGGGCATCCCTGAAGATAAACTAGAGCCCAACATTGAACCAATCTTTGGCTTCTACAATAAAGGATCGACCCCAGTGGGACAAGTAAAATTTCTAGTATAGATGGAGGTACCACCATCTTTCTGAACTTTCAAAACTCTCTTTATGATCATTAACCAGTCATCCTATTACAACACCTTCTTTGGCAGACCCGCACTTGATGAGATAAATGCTTTTTTCATGCCGAAATATCTGATGGTGAAATTATTAACCAAGAGAGGCTGGGGCACTGTCCGCGGAGAGCAATTCAGCTCTCGTGAAATGTATTTTGCTATGATTGATCATTACAAAAGGAAGTCTTCTGCTTACTTTGATTATTTCATTGTTTTTCAGCCTTCGGATGATGGATTTTTACATCCAACATTCGAAGCAAAGATTAGATCTAATAAGACTAAAAAACGTATGAATGAAATGTACATTTCCCCTTGAAGCAGGAGGAAGAGGGTCGATGCTAATTCTGTAGAATAAGGCCAAATCATCATAGAATTTGATTGCCGTAGAGAAGCGGTAAGAATAAAACCCATAAAAGACCTTGAGGAGACAAGCATAGACCCAGATGATTCCACTAAAGTAGTTAAAGTGGGAAAGGAATTGGATAGCAACTTGAAGAAGGACTTGATTCGGTTTCTTAAAACCAATAAAGACGTATTTGCCTTGTCTCATTCAGATATGGTGGGTATTGATCTATCGGTTATGTGTCATGCGCTAAACATCAATCCAGAAGCAACCCTTATTAGATAGAAAATGAGACAATTGGATAAAGTGCGGTATAACGCCTTAAAAGAGGAAGTTAAAAGGCTCCTTGAAAATGGATTTATTCGGGAAACCTTCTACCCAAAACAGCTAGCAAAACCAATATTAGTAAAGAAGTCGAACGGTAAGTGGAGGACTTGTGTCGATTATACTGACTTGAACAAGGCCTGTCCGAAAGACTGTTTTCCTTTTCCATGGATTGATCAGTTGGTTAATGCAACTAGTGGGCACAGATGGTTATCTCTCATGGATGCATACTCAGGATACAATCAGATACCCATGTTCACGCCAAATGAGGAACATACAAGTTTCTTTGTTAATTGGGGAATCTACAACTACAAAGCAAAGCCTTTCGGATTAAAGAATGCAGAGGCTACATATCAAAGGTTAGTAAATAGGATGTTTAAAGAACATATTGGTCGAAATATGGAAGTTTGCGTTGACGACATGCTAGTGAAGTCTTATGAGGCTAAAAGTTGCCTTGAAGATCTAGAAGAAATGTTCAAAATATTATGGAAATATCAAATGAAACCGAATCCCCAGAATTGCTCTTTCGGAGTCCATTTAGAGAAGTTTTAGGCTATCTTGTGAGTGCTCAAGGGATTGAAGCTAGCCCAGACCAGATTCAAGCTATCAAGGACATGGCTGAGCCCAAACTAGCAAAGAAGTGATGAGTCTAAATGGAAGGATAGCCATTCTAAGTAGATTCATTTCCAAGGCGACTGATAATTGTATTCCCTTTTCGATGTAATCAAAAAGAAGGAAAACTTTGAATTGGGTGAAGATTGTAAGAAAGCTTTTCAAGAGTTAAAAAATCATTTGGAAAAACAGCCAATACTATCAAGTCCCGAGAATGGTGCAGTCTTGTACATATACATGGCAGTCTCAGTACATGCGGTGAGTTCAGTTTTGTTCAGAGTAGGAAGTGGGACTCAACTTCCTATTTATTACGTAAGCAGGCTATTAAAGGATGAAGAGGTTCGGTACCCAATATTAGAAAAACTAGCTTATTGCTTGATACTCATAGCGCGAAAACTTAGGGCTTACTTTCAAGCATATCCAATCAGGGTATTGACTAATTTTCCCCTCAAACAAGTTTTCAGTAAGCCGGAAACTTTGGGTAGGTTGGTAAAAAGGGGAATTGAGCTTAGTCAGTATGATATTTAGTTTCAGCCACGAGCAGCTATGAAAGGGCAATCATTGGCGGATTTTATTAATGAGTGTACCAACTTCATTAAGGAACAATTACAAAAGGAAAAGGATCAAAACCTATGTGGAAGTTATTTGTCGATGGTGCATCAAATGAACAAGGAGCTGGTGTGGGGTATGTCATACCAGACAGACACCGCCTACACTATGCCATGAAGTTAGGATTTCTTATAACAAACAATGTAGTCGAATATACATCAATGGTTGCAGGGTTGACTTTGTCATTGGAACTCAAAATCTCATAGATTCAAATATTTAGTGACTCCCAATTAATAGTAAATCAGATAAGGCAAGTATATCAAACTAAAGGCGCCAAGCTATCTCTATACATAAAGAAGGTATTAAAGATGCTCGCTCTATTTGAAGACTTTTCTATACATCAAGTTCCAAAAGGAGAAAACTCACAGGGGGATTTATTAACAAAGTTGGCTAGCTCAAGGGGAGCTCTAGAAACTCAGGTTATGCTAGTAGGGTACCAAGCAACTCAAAGTATTAAAGAGGGAACACCCAAACAACAAAAGGAACTATTAGTCTTCACAAGGTCCTAAGCCATGTTACAAGAGAAAGAAGGAAGATAAATTAGTAGAGAAATATCATATGAGAGAGTCAATCAGCCAAGGACAGATGACTGGTATAATAACACTTAAATGTCACCTATTGTCGAATATCTTTCTAAAGGGACATTGCCATCTGACAAGGGTGAGGCTAGAAAAATCAGGCGACAAGCTCCAACTTTCACGATAGTGGATGGAATCCTTTACAAGAAGTAATTTGCACTACCTTACTTAAGATGTGTAAGCCTGGAAGATGGGATAAAGTTGTTAGTGGAAGCGCATGAAGGATTTTGCGAAGACCAATATAACACGACAAGGTTGGCAAAAAAGATAACAAGACAGGGTTTTTATTGGCCTCGTACAGTAAGTCAAGCCACTGAATATGTAAGGAGATGCGAGAAATTCTAGAAATACTCGAAATTTCCTCGATTGTCACCAAATCAGTTAACCCCGATTTCAAGTCCTTGGCCCTTTGATATATGGGGAATTAACTTAATCGACCCATTGTCAATTTCTAAAGGCGGAGCAAAATATGTTGTAATCGTCGTAGACTACTTTACTAAGTGGGTCGAAGCAGAACCACTCCCCAAGATTACTTCTGGGAAAGTGCTAAGATTTTTCATTAAAAACATTATAGCTAGATTTGGAATTCCCCATAAGATTATCTCAGACAACGGAACGCAGTTTGAAAGTGAAGAATTCTCTCGGTTTTGTCATAAGTTGGGATTATTAAAAGTTTTTCCTTCGTGGTACATCTAAAGGAAAATGGGGCCGTTGAAGTTGCAAATAAGACTATAAAGACTATTCTGAAAAAGCGACTGAACAAAGCTAAAGGGAATTAGGTAGAAGATTTGCCACTTGTACTATTGGCTTATCGAACATCTACCAGGACAACAACGGGACATACTCCCTATTCATTAACATACGGGTGTGAGGTGATGTTACCAATTGAAATTGAAATACCCTCACATTGAAGGATCGCATATGCATTTGATTTAAACCAAGAGCTAAAGAGAAAATCGCTGGATTTAATACATGAGTTGAGAGATGAAGCAACAATTTGAACAGTTGAATATCAGAGAAGAATTTTGAAATATTACAACTCAAAAGTGAAAACAAGATCATTTCAATAAGGAGACCTAGTACTGCCAAGGGTAATGGAAAACACATGAAATTCCGTAGATGGACCGCTAGGACCAAACTAGAAAGGTCCCATAATCATATGCAAAGTAATTCCCCTAGGAGCTTACAAGTTATGTCGACCAGATGGCAAAACGGTTCCTAGAATATGGAACGCAGAACATTTTCTACCATATTTTTCTACAATGAATTAAAGCATCTCTTTCTTCAAAAGAAAATTCTACATGGTTGGGAGTAGAATTCTCCTTGCACTCGGACATTACCTTTAACGGTCAAAGCCTTTGTCCACGCCGAGTTGGCCAGGTCAAAGCGCCTCCTGGAGGGAGGTTAGAGTAAGCCTTTATCCGTGCCATGCTATGGCCAGGTTAAAGCATCAACAAGCCATTGGTCGCGCCACGCTATGGCCAGGTCTAGGCGCCTCTTGGATGGAGGTTGGAATAAGCCTTTATCCGCGCCATGCTATGGCCTGGTTAAAGCATCGACAAGCCCTTGGCCGCGCCACGCTATGGCTAGGTCAAGGCGCCTCCTGCAGGGGGGGGGGTAAGAGTAAGCCTTTATTTGCGCCATGCTATGGCCAGGTTAAAGCATCGACAAGCCCTTGGCCGCGCCACGCTATGGCTAGGTCAAGGCGCCTCCTGGAGGGAGGTTGGGTAAGTCCTTAAGTCCGGCTTGAAAATAAGCTATACAAGTGCACCAGACAACAATGGACTAAGACGTCCAAGCCCAAGAAGTGACATATCAAACAACGGTCTAAGAGTCCAAGCTCAAGAAGCAGCATATCAAACGATGGACTAAGATGTCCAAGCCCAAAACGCGGCATATCAAATGACGGACTAAGATGTCCGAGCCCGAGAAGCGGCATGTTGAATAACGGACTAAGAAGTCCAATGTAACGAACCGCCATTCTTACTACCAAAGACGACACTTAATACATCCTCGGTATTTGTGTGCCAATCATTTAGTCATCCACAAAAAAGGTCATTAGAGGTGAAAGAAAGAAAAGATAGAAGAGAAGAAACTAAACAACACAGTATCTCACAACGCAATGGAACAGTATATATTACTCAACATACTATATTATAAAGTCATTTCAAAAATGTTACATCAGAGTCATACTAATACAAATTCTAACCTAGGACGGTTATAACAGCCCGTCCTTTCCTAGCTAATACAATATACATATAATACAGCGAAAACAAGAAAAATAACTAGCTATCGATGTAGCCACCTGCTCCAAGCTCCTCCAAGATGAATCTGTGGAAAACCTGAACTACTTGGCTGCTCATTCAAATTTCAGCACCCAAGAGTTTAGGAAAAAGGGAAAATAAACTCTGGGGTAGACATGGGTCTGGTGTGAGTAAAGCATAAGTCTTTAGCTTTATAAAACCTTTAAATAAAAGTCATTTGGTAAGACCATGACGCACATAAACACAGATGGGTTTTTACATTACGATAACCAAAAAAATTTATATAAAAAATTAGTGATATTATAATAATGCTTATAGTTTCAAATAAATATCAAAATAGCTAAAATTGTTACCATATTAAATTTCAGCATACTAGGCTCTACAGTTAAAAATCGTAAATGAACGTATTGGAGATTGGATTCCATACTATGGTAAGGTAAGGGACTACCTTCCGATGGTATACCCCTAGAAAATGCACTAGAGTCTGAGAAGAAGTTCTTGTACCCCTGCTACACAGAGTCGGCCGCCCCTTTAACATGGTGAACTGGATTACCTCATCCCTTTTTGATACCGAGGCCTTATACTACCATGGTGTTTGCATGCAAAATAACTCAAATATGGACAATCTAGAATGGGTTGGCGGCTCCTAATGGAAGCTGATCACATAGCTCTGCTGCAGAACCTGTTTTTTGCATTTCCCGGTTTGTGAGGCTCGTGAGGTCACGTATTTATCTTCTTCCTCTTAGCAGACCATCTTGGAATGCTAACACTGCCCTCCAAACAGAGATACAATGCCAGCACTCATCCGTGCAAGTTGTTCTGGGATCGAACAAACATTCCACATTACTATCTTCCTTTTTGGAATCACCCATGGGAAGAGTAGTATAACTCCACAGCATACCTCAATATGAATTAAGAGCGATATTAGTTTGGAGTGGATTGGACAAATTTGGGAACCGGTGTCTCCAAAACTAAGCGATAATTTCCGGCTAACTCAATTCCGGTTCTTTTGGAAGTATGCACTAAGCAATTAAGTCCTCACTGAGGAAACTCGAATATACCCGTCAAACTTTTTAAGTCAAAACCGGTCCAGATTTGATAGTCGGTTATTTAACTATCTAATAAACAAACAATAACCACTTCCATTTGAGATTTATTTATCCATAGCAACCACTAAGCCTCGAAACACATTTTTATTTAATAAATCTCTTTCAAAACGTTTGTCTAAAACATTCATATACTTATCTCTCTAACATAAGTATACTCACAAAAACATTTTGCGAATATCTTCTTACTTCCAAATCATGTTAAAAAGGATTAAACAAATATTATTTAAATTGGAGTTAAGGACAATCCCAAACACTATTCCCTCGGTGTTAAGTGTGAAACGGATGTTCCATACCACCATTGTTAAAAGGCCAGTTCAGAGAAAACTAGATCTCAAATTCTTTTTATATTTCTTTCGATAAATCCTTTTTAATCAAATTTATTTCATTTATGAAATCTCTTTTGCTTGAAATCCAAATCCATTTCAAAATACTTTCCAAACTTCCAAAATTCATTTATAAAAACCTTTTTATAAAATTCAAAATCATTTATATAAATTGCTTTTATAAATATCCAGACTTTTTCTATAAATTTCTTTTAAATATCCAAATCTTTTTATAAAATCCCTTTATGAATATCCAAATCATTTTCTAAAACTTCTTTTATAATTACCTCAAAATCATTTATAAACTTCTTTATAAACCTTTCTTGTTTAAACAAATTCTTCAATAACCTTAATTAAATTAGCTTCCTTTATTGAGCAATCCATTTTATAAATCTCTTTATTTATGACATCTTCTTTGCTTAAAAACTCAAATCCATTTACCCGAAAACACTTTATAAATTTTCAAACTCCTTTATAAAAAAACTTTTTATAACATGGAAAACCATTCTCATTAGTTAAGAACATCTTTAGAAAACCATTTGTCAATTGTTCAAAATGCAATAACTCTGAAACCATTTCAAAAAAGAAAATGAAATATTTTTCCTTACAAAATCAAACGAAGGCTTAGCGACTACAATGGTTCTTTTAGTTTGTTTTACTTATCGAGTCTATCATGGCATCACATAACAACAGGTATATAAGAGATCAACACATAACAATCAATCAACTTAAGTAAATGTCCAAGTTAATTATAATAGCAGAATGATGTTTTGTTCTGCTAATAGATTTAATTTAGTTTTCCTAATCATATGGGGTTACTTAAGGTAAGCGACAAAGAAATCTCTTGATTTAAAACAAATTTGAAACGAAAACAGTTTTAAAACAAAACTAATTACTTAAACTCAAAGCGATCTTAAAACAATAAAAATCTTATTAATTTGAGTCAAATCCTTGTTAAATAGTAATTAAACTCTAATTAAAAGTAATTAAACTTTAACTAAGCCTTGTCAAAATATTATTAACTTTAATCAAAGATTAATTAAATAAAACCCTTTTTTAAAATAATAATTAATAATAATTATCTTAAATAAATAATCAAATAATAATTAATTAATTAATAATTATCTTAAATAAGTAACAAATCATGATTAACTTAATTGATTAACATTTAAGTTTAAAAACCATTATTAACAAATGATTAAGCACTAATTACCTTTATTAATAAATTAATCAATTAAATAATCATTAAATAATTAAATAATTGTTCTATAATTTCCTAATTAAAGTTAGAAAACATTTCCAAAAATATTTCCAAGTGAAAACAAATTTATACTATAAAAATAGTAAGATTTTCCAAACTGCGCGTATATCGACCGTCGCTATACGGACCCGTAGTTTCAAAACTTGAAATTTTCTTTTCGAACTTTCAAAACTTAAACTTTTTGAAAACTTATCCTTTCTAAAACATAAAGGAATGTTTTGAAATCCAAAACAAAGATTCAAACTTGAACTGTTTTAAATTTTAAAAAAATCCAAATTTCAAACTTTTAATAAGGAATTTTCATGTCACTTTTAAGTTAGTAAGTGCTAACTTTCTTCGACATGAACTAACATACACTAAACTTTACATCCACATCACAATTAATATTATATCACATAACCACTAGCATTAACAACAACATTTACAACCTTTACTAACTAACTTTAAAGTTCAAGTTAACTTATTCCACAAACCAACATACACATCAACAACCTATCATCATCACATCCAAGTACATCAATGCATAACCATTCAACATCATAATTACACCATATATGCATCATTATTGACTACTAATTACACTTCAAATTTAAAGTTAATAACTTGGTTTTAAAAGGAGAACTTTACTAGCCAAACTTTCACTAAATCAAACTAAACTTGCTCTCGACCTAGCTCACTTGCTCCTAACTCAACAAAGTGTAGATGTGGACCCTTGGAAGCTCTCAGCTATGCATGTGTTTGGGCTCGGACATGGCTAGAATAAGGCTCAGCTTAAGTACAAATAAGGGATGTTGGGGTTTGTTTTGAAGAGGAGTGGTGTTTGGAGTGAAGTAAGGAGTTTAGATATGGTTTTGAAGTATGTAAGCAAGCGTTTTAACTTTGGAAAATGGTTTTAGTAGCCATGGAAATAAGATTATGCATGAAGAGTGTTAGGAATTTCAGAAATGGAATGAATAAATGAGAATGTAAGGTGAGAAATATGAAGCTGTGGTGGTATATATAGGCATAGAAATGTAATATTACCTAAATGACCCTATAAGACTTTCCCTCTACTCAAATTGTGCCATGTGTCCCTCCTCCCCACAATGTGGACACGTTGGTCACCCCTTCCATACCACTAAATCAAGGAAGGCCATGTTGTGTACTTGAGTGATGACTTAAGGTATGGTAAAACATGATACCTTGCTTTATATATAATTTTTCTTTTAAACTTTATTTCATAATTAGTCACATCACTATTATCTTAACCTATCACTTATTTAAACCTTAATAAAATCGTATTATTATCCTATGACATGAATATATGTGTGTGCGTATGTTATACAATGTGCATAACGTTTTTCGATAAACTTTTGGTGTCGAAATGTCGAAAATTCGAAAAACATTCTTCGATCATATTTTCTATTTTTATTTGGACTATCTGTATTGGTAAACAAATTTTGAAAACTATTTATCATCATTATTAAATAATTAAAATAGATTTATTTGCTATTAAAAATCCATTTATTGATTATATAAATATATTTAAATAGCCTATTTGAAAGTGGCAAAATCCTAGGTCGTGACAAATCTATTTTACCATCATTTGTTATTAATCAAAAGAGTTATATTTTTAATTATAAAACCTATTATTTGAATATTTAAACTTCATTAAATATTCGCAAATCAAAGCTGTAAAATTTTGGATCGTTACACTCTTCCCCCCTTAAAAGAATTTCGTCCCTGAAATTGTACCACTATCCTGATTCCTAGAAACACTTAGACTATTCATCAATTCGTATGATGTACATAGATCATTCCTATGTAAAATCTGATTTGATCATTTACTCGAATACATAACTTCACTTTCGAACTAGTATCGCTCACCCAACTTTCTAGTGTGGACTTAGATCAGACCTCTTAATTAGAAACCTCTCTTCTCCTTACATAGTCATAAACTATGATAGACAACTTTCGGTTCCATGTAAGAACCCTCAACAATGCTCGCCATCAAAAACTGAGTGATTAATCCTTTTCGTAATGTGTAAAACACCTCCAGTCATATACTTGAATCTAGGGTCGAGAACTATGTGAAAAGGAGAAATGATCTTTATATAACCTACGTATTGATCTAATGAATCTTGCTATCTAACAAATGTCTACCCTACCGCCATGCTTTATTAGAATCAATTTTTAAATATATTAACTTATATAATACTCTTATACATCCTAATAATATATACAAACATATGATTTTTAATTCTATTTAATTTTTACCTAGTAGATGCAGGCCAAAAATAATTTGGGTCTTGAAACTAAGTTGACAAATCAACGTCTTTACCCTAATTGGTCTGGTAAGTAGCTAAGAAGAGTAGGATGCTAGTATCCAAACTTCATCCTAGATTCTACTTTTTTTTAGACACCACTAAAGTAAAAATGTCTATTATCCAGCCCAACAACATCAAATAATTCTTCACATCCTAGATGTTAAAATCAAAAGACATAATTTAAATAAACAAAGTTTATTAAATCTCCTTATTAAATTTAACTTAATTTTAACTTCATTTATTAATCCACCTTCAAAATATCATTTTATTTTGAAAACTCTTCCTTCTAAAGGATCCAAGAAAACAATATTCGGGTTTTATTTCAAAAACCTTTAGAAAACATACATGTAGCCCGAGTAACTCCAAAACGATGTCAAGGAACTGGGTGCTACCAAATAGTATCGTATACCCCTTTACTAAGAAGGGCAATACTCAAGAGAAGTGTTTGCCATATGAGTACATCTTTTACCCATTTTTAGTCATTTTCGAGACACTCGAACAAGTTAATAAAAATATTTCTCTTCTTTTTTCTCCCAAATTTGTTCTCGAAACAATTCTATTTGTAGACAAATAGTTGTAACAAAATCATCCACTTGCTTTGGATTCTTTTAGATTTGAACTCGTCCCGATTGTACAATGAAAAAGAGAATAATAAGTGCACCCTCAAATCTGCCTAAGCAAGCATTCGATTGTCTCTTCGAAGATTATTCCGATCATCACAAAACAGATCAAGAGTTATTCCCGAACTGTCCAAAGAAAACCTAACTCTCGAACTTTATTTTTAAATATCTATATCTTAAGATATCTTTAAAAGAGATTGCTACTATTTTCCAAAATCAACTGGAATTTATCAAAGCCATTGGGATTTTAAATTCTCAAAACACTTTTCATTTTTAAAACACATTTAATAGTTCTAATTTGTAAAATCATCTCTTTTAATTCATCATACAAAACTATTTGAAGATGTTCTTTTAATAAACACCTTTAATAAAATTTAATTTTTAACCCCACATATCGTCGAACGTCTTAGAGTCAAATTATGAAACTAAATTCACAAGTTTTTCGATTCAATGTTGCTACAAATTCAATCTACCCAATCCATGATGGAAAATGGAAATCTACTATTAAATATGACAATAGTAAGTGCTCAAAACTGAACGAGTATGACTAGTTAAACCCTAAATGCTAATAATTTAAATATTATTAACTCTTAACCCGCTCTCCTCATAGATAACTACATTGATTTAGGAAATCATCCCCTTTTATATATAGAAAATATATTCCTTGATAAAATTATTTCATTTACCAAATTTAAAACAATATTATGTCTATTTTACTTGTGCAAGTGTTTAGGAAATCCCTATTGATAACGTTGATCAGGCGCGTCGACCAGAATTCTTATACCACTCAACGAGTCAAAAAACACAATATAATACATTTATTCACTAACAAATATGCACTCATATATATATATACACACACACATTACACTAAGACTTATTCTAGGGCACTACTGACCCTATCTATAATGAGTTTACCCCACCGAAGCCTAGGTGTTCGCTCAACCTAAGCTCTGATACCAAATGTAACGAACCTCCTTCCTCACTACCAAAGAGGACACTTAATGCATCCTCGGTATTCATGTGCCGATCATTTAGTCATCCGAAAGATAGGTCATCAGGGGTGAAAGAAAGAAAAGATAGAAGAGAAGAAACTAAACAATACAGAATCTCACAATGCAATGGAACAATATATATTGCTCAACATAATATATTACAAAGTCATTTCAAAAATGTTACATCAGAGTCATACTAATACAAATTCTAACCTAGGACGGTTATAATAGCCTGTCCTTTCATAACTGATACAATATACAAATAATATAACGGAAACAAGAAAAATAACTGGCTATAGATGAAGCCACCTGCTCCAAGCTCCTCCAAGATGAATCTATGGGAAACTTGAACTATTTGGCTGCCCATTCAAATTTGAGCACCCAAGAGTTTAGAAAAAAGGGAAACTAAACTCTTTGTCAAACATGGGTCTGGTGTGAGTAAAGCATTAGTCTTTAACTTTATAAAACCTTTAAATCAAAGGCATCTCATAAGACCAAGCCGCACATAAACACAAACGGGATTTTACCTTACGATAACCAAAACATTTGTATATAAAAATTCAGTGATATTATAATAATGTCTATAGTTTCAAATAAATATCAAAATGGCTAAAATTGTTACCATATTAAATTCCAGCATACTAGGATCTAAAATTAAAAACCGTAAAGGAATGTATTGGAGATTGGATTCCATACTATGGCAAGGTAAGGGACTACATTCCAATGGTACACCCCTAGAAAATGCACCGGAGTCTGAAAATAACTCCTTATACCCCTTCTACATAGAGCCAGCAGCCTTTTTAACATGGTGAACCGGATTACCTCATTCCTTTTTGACACCGAGGCCTTATACTACCATGGTGTTTGCATACAAAACAACTCAAATATGGACAATCTAGAATGGGATGGCGGCTCCTAATGGTAGCTGACCACATAGCACTGCTGCATACCCTATTTTTGCCATTTCCCGATTTGTGAGGATCATGAGGTCACGTATTTACCTTCTTCCTCTTAGCAGACCATCTTGGAATGCTAACACCCCCCTCCAAATAGAGATACAATGCCGACACTCATCTATGCAAGTTGTTCTGGGATCGAACAAACATTCCACATTACTATCTTCCTTTTTGGAATCAACCACGCGAAGAATAGTATAACTCCACAGCATACTTCAATATGAATTACGAACAAAATTAGTTTGGAGTGGTTTGGATAAATTCGGGAATCGATGTCTCCAAAACTAAGCAATAATTTTTGGCTAACTCAATTTCGGTTCTTTTGGAAGATGCACTAAGCAATTAAGTTCTCACTAGGGAAACTCGAATATACCCAACACTTCCTGAGTCAAAAGGGGTCCATATTTGATTGTCGTTTATTTGACTATCAAATAAACAAATAATAACCAGTTCCATTTGAGATTTATTTATCCATAGCAACCACTAAGCCTCAAAACACATTTTTGTTTAATATAACTCTTTCAAAATGTTTGTCTAAAACATTCATATACTTATCTCTCTGACATTAGTATATTCACAAGAACATTTTGCGAATATCTTCTTTCTTCCAAATCATGTTAAAAAGGATTAAACAAATGTTATTTAAATTGGAGTTAAAGGCAACCCTAAACACTATTCCCTTAGTGTTAAGTGTGGAACGGATGTTCCATACCACTATTTTTAAAAGTTCAGTTTAGAGAAACTAAGATCTCAAATTCTTTTTGAGAAAAATGTGTGATCCTCTAAAAAGAGGAGAGCACACAATTAAATATATTTATATATATATAACACAAGACATGGTGCTGCCAATATGCCTGGTAGGTAGCAAATCTAAGTACAAGCATCCAAGAAAAAACTCAGGTACCCCTATAATGAGCTTGGGCAAGGCCACTACCCATTACACCCCGATACCGAGCTCCGGCAAGGCCACCACCCGATATTAAGGTGTTAGAAGTACCTGAAAAACAATGGATTATCACAAAGCCAATAAAACTGGAAGCCAGCTCCATCTAAGAAGGAAACTCCATGCTGCTGACTCGGATGTAGTGGAGATGGGAAAGATCTGAAGAGGAACTGCTAATGATCCTGAATGGAAACTCCGCTCTAAAGACTCGATAAATCTAGAAGTAGCGCCTAGTTGAGAAGAGAATCCTCCTGAAAATAGAAAGCCATAACGAAGATGAATATACACTGAGAAGAACCCCTCACTGCAATCAGCAATCCTGTGTACCTGCAAAAAGAAACTAACACCATACCTAGCCCAAACCTGTAACTGAAAAGAAACTAAAGAAAATAGTAAGAATGAGACACATATATGTATATAAATGAAATTTATATACATACATATATATATGTACAAATGAGATAGAAGTAAAGATACAAAAGTTAAGCTAATAGAACATACTAAAGTAAAGATTAGAAAAATGACTAAAAAGGATCCATAATCTAAAGAACCAAAAGTTCTATAAGCTAAAACAAACAAAGACTAAAACAATACCTAAAACAAATCTAAAAATATCTTATGGCCCTTTGAGCAAAAGGATATTATGATACATAGTGAAATCATCATTTAAGTTTGAAAAAATATTAATACTATAATTATTAATGTCAAAAATATTATTATTATATTTAAATAGTTTAATATTATTATTAACCTTATTAAGATATTCTTTAAATAATTATTTTTAGCCAATTCATATTTAGGATTTGGGATCCAATTAAAACAAAATGAAGAAATTATAAAAATCAATTTATTAAAGTGACTATTAATATATTTTTAAAAATTCTTTGATTTCTTTCAAACCAAATACACCAAGTTATAATGACTAAAGTGTCAAGTAAGAATCTATTATCCTTTTTGAACATAAATCTAAAACTATTCCAATAGAATTCACAATCGGAAATTTTAGTTGTTATATTAAAGTTACATATTTTAAGGGTATTATTCAGAATGAAATAAGTATCAATGCAATCATATTATACATGCTTTATATCCTCAAAATGTAGATTACAAAAAAACATTTATAATCAATTTGCATAATTTTTCTTTTTAAAAATTCTACAGTGCTTAGTTTTCCTTGCATAATTAACCACATGTGAATTTTAGATTTAGGGGGAGCATTTGATTTCCAAATAAATTTAAAAATGTTATTGGTCACACCCGAAAAGTCAATAAATCTATAAAATGATTTAGAAGTATATTTCTTACTCTTATCCTATTCCCAACTAATATTATCATTATTATTATCAATATTATATAGATTTAATCTAGCATAGAGCAAAGAAAGCTCCCAAAGAGTTGAACCTACTAAAATACTGTTAAACCTAAAATTCCAAGGAGGATCATTTTCGGGAGAAAAAACTTCTATAATTAAAGCATTCTTAAAATTACAGATTTCGTATAACTCTCTAAATTCAATCAAAAGAGGGATAACATAAATCCAACGATCGTGCCAAAAAGAAGTACTATTACCTGAATGAACTAATGTAATAGTGCCTAAGTTAAAAATCTCATGACACTTTAAAATAGATTTCCAAAAATTAGATAGTTTACGTGTGACTGCAGGAGTAATTTGATATAAATTGTCGGTACCATTATTGTAATATTTAGAAATGATTTCATTCCAAGTAGCATTATCATTAAAATCCTTAAACTTCCATAACCATTTACCTAATAAGGACAAATTCATATTACGCAAATTAATGTATCCTAAACAACCATTCTTTTTGGATTTACAAACAGTTCCCCAATTTACTAAACATTTAATGCTGCTATAGGAGTTTTCCCCACTCCATAAGAAATCCCTTCTAATTTTATCTAATTTATCGATCACCCAATCTGGAAAAAGATGTATAGACATCCAAAAGATCGGGAGAGCTGATAAAACGGAATTAATTAGAACTAATCTACCTGCTCTCCATAAAAATCTCACATTCCAATTAGAAATCCTATTTTTGATTTTATCTATGATTATAAACTAGTCATCATATTTAAGCTTAGCAGGTCTAATCACAAAACCAAGATAGTCAAAAGGAAAATTCATAGTTTTACAATTAAGCATATTCGCAACTAAATTTTCAACTTTACCGAAATCATTTGAAACTAAAACTGAACTTTTATCAAATTTTATTTTTAACCCTGAAAGTATTTCAAAACTATATAAAATAAACTTAAGAGTAATAACGTGTCTTGGAAAGTGGGAAGAAAAAGCAAGGTATCATCTGCAAATTGAGGGACAGATATACCGTTACGCGATATATCGTTACCAACATTCCCTAGAGATCCGTTATCAACCCCTTTTTTAATTATCTTAGCGAAAACATCTACGGCTAAGTTAAACAAAAGAGGCGATAAAGGATCCCCTTGCCTTAACTCTCTCTTAGATTGAATTTTATTACCTAAAATACCATTAACCTTAATACTAGAGTAGCCAGTTCTAAGTAAATTCCTGATCCAGCTAATCCACCTATGACTGAAACCTCTAGCAAGAAATATATCTACTAGAAAATCCCAATCTACCGAATCAAAAGCTTTTGCGAAGTCTGATTTTAAAATCGCACAGGTTTAGATTATTCTTACAACAGAGATTAATGTATTCTTGAACAATAGCCACACCATCTATGAAATTTCTCCCTTTAATAAAAGCAGATTGTGAACAGTCAATTAGGTCGTTCATTCTTATATTAAGTCTATTAGCTAAAACTTTTGAAATAATTTTTACTGAACAATTAATTAATGAAATATGTCTAAAATCTCTTAAATTATTAGCAATAACTTTTTTGTGTAATAAAATAACATTTGCAAAATTAAATCTACCTAATTGCAAATTTCCATTATAGAAATAATTAATCATGCTAATTAAATCGAATTTTAAAACATCCCAATAAGTTTTGTAAAAGAAAATGGGGAACCCATCCAGACCCGAGGATTTGTCAACTGGCATGTCATTAATAGCTTTCCAAATTTCCCTTTCGGTAAAAGGATTATCTAACTCACAAAGTTCAACATTAGAATCAGAAGGATAAAGACTACCCCATCTAGCATTAACTCAGATCTCAAATTCTTTTTATATTTCTTTCGATAAAACCTTTTTAATCAAATATATTTCATTCATGAAATCTCTTTTGCTTGAAATCCAAATCCATTTCAAAATACTTACCAAACTTCCAAAATTCAATTATAAAAACCCTTTTATAAATATTCAAAATCATTTATATAAATTGCTTTTATAAATATCCAAAAAATTTCTATAAATTTCTTATAAATATCCCAACCTTTTTATAAACTCTCTTTATGAGTATCCAAATCATTTTCTAAAACTTCTTTTATAAATACCCCAAAATCATTTATAAACTTCTTTATAAACCTTTCTTTTTTAAACAACTTCATATATAACCTTAATCAAATCAGCTTCCTTTAATAAGCAATCGACTTTATATCTCCTTATTTATGACATCTTCTTTGCTTAAAACCTCAAATCCATTTACCCGAAATACTTTATAAATTTTCTAACTCCTTTATAAAACTTCTTTTTATAACATGGAAAGCCATTCTCATTAGTTAAGAACATCTTTAGAAATCCAATTGTCAATTGTTCAAAATGCAATAACTTAAACCATTTCAAAAAGAAAATGAAATATTTATCCTTACAAAAGCAAATGGAGGCTTAGCGACCACAATGGTGCTTTTAGTTTGGTTTTACTTATCCAGTCTATCATGGCATCACATAACAACAGGTATATAAGGGATCAACACATAACGATAAATCAACTTAAGTAAATGTCCAAGTTAATTATAATAGCAGAATGGTGTTTTGTTCTTCTAATAGATGCCATTTAGTTTTCCTAATCATACGGGGTTACTTAAGGGTAAGCGACACAGAAATTCCTTGATTTAAAAAAAATTTGAAACGAAAACAGTTTTAAAACAAAACTGATTACTTAAACTCAAACCGATTTTAAAACAATAAATATCTTATTAATTTGAATCAAATCCATGTTAAATAGTAATTAAACCTAATTAAAAGTAATTAAACTTTAACTAAGCCTTATCAAAATATAATTAACTTTAATTAAAGATTAATTAAATAAAACTCCTTTTTAAAATAATAATTAATTAATAATCATCTTAAATAAATAATCAAATAATAATTATTTAACCCTTAATTAAGAATTAAGTAATAATTAAATTTAATTAAGTAAAAAATCATGATTAACTTAATTGATTAACATTTGAGTTTAAAAACCATTATTTACAAATGATTAAGTACTAATTATTTTTATTAATTAATTAATCAATTAAATAATCATTAAATAATTAAATCATTAATTTTTCTCTATTTTCTTAATTAAAGTTAGAAAACATTTCTTAAAGGTTTCTAAGTGAAAACAAGTTTATATTAGAAAAATAGTTAGATTTTCCGAACTTCGCGTATAATGACTATCGCTATACGGACCCTTAATTTTAAAACTTGAAATTTTCTTTTCTAGCTTTCAAAACTTAAACTTTTTGAGAACTTATCCTTTCTAAAATATAAAGGAATATTTTGAAATCTAAAACAAAGATTCAAACTTGAAATGCTTTAACTTTTTAAAAAATCCAAATTTCATACTTTTAATAAGGAATTTTTCATGTCGCTTTAAGTTTGTAAGTTCTAACTTTCTTCAACATGGACTAACAAACACTAAACTTTACATCCACATCACAATTCATATTATATCACATAACCACTAGCATTAGCAACATAATTTACAACATTTACTAACTAACTTTAAAGTTCAAGTTAACTTATTCCCCAAACCAACATACACATCCACAACCAATCATCATCACATCCAAGTACATCAATGCATAACCATTCAACATCATAGTTACACCATATAAGCATCATTATTGACTACTAGTTACACTTCAAATTTAAAGGTAATAAATTGGTTTAAAAAGGAGAACTTTACTAACCAAACTTTCACTAAATCAAACTAAACTTGGTCTCGACCTAGCTCACTTGCTCCTAACTCAACAAAGTGAAGACGTGGACCCTTAGAAGGCTAAATAGGCTCGGCCATGCATGTGTATGAGCTCGGACATGGCTAAAACAAGGCTCGGCTTAAGTGCAAACAAGGGATGTTGGGGTTTGTTTTGAAGAGGAGTGATGTTTGGAGTGAAGTAAGGAGTTTAGATATGGTTTTGAAATATGTAAGCAAACTTTTTAACTTAGGAAACTAGTTTTAGTAGCCATGGAAGTAAGAGTATGCATGAAGAGTGTTAGGAATTTTAGTAATGGAATGAAGAAATGAGAATGTAAAGTGAGAAATATGAAGCGGTGGTGTTATATATAGGCATAGAAATGTAAAATTACATAAATTAACCTAAAGGACTTGCTCTCTACTCAAATTGTGCCATGTGTCCCTCCTCCCCACTATGTGCACACGTTAGTCACCCCTCCTATACCACTAAATCAAGGAAGGCCATGTTGTGTACTTGAGTGATGACTTAAGGTATGGTAAAACATGATATCTTTCGTTTTATATAATTTAACTTTTAAACTTTATTTTATAATTAGTCACATCATTATTATCTTAACCAAACACTTATTTAAAACCTAAATAAAATATTATTATTATCCTATGACATGAATATATGTCTGTGCATATGTTACACAATGTGCACAACTTTTTTCGATAAGTTATCGGTGCCGAAAAGTCGAAAATTCGAAAAACGTTCTTCGGTCATACTTTCTATTTTTATTTTAAAAGGCTATTCGGTTTTACATTCTATTTTTATTTGAAGTATCTATATTGGTAAACAAATTTTGAAAACTAATTTATCATCATTATCAAATAATTAAAATAGATTTATTTTCTAATAAAAATCTATTTATTGATTATATGAAATATATTTAAATAGCCTATTTTAAAGTGGCAAAATCCTAGGTCATTTCAAATCTATTTTACCATCATTTGTTATTAATAAAAAGAGTTATATTTTTAATTATAAATCCTTTTATTTGAATATTTATAATTTATTAAATGTTCACAAATCAAAGCTGTAAAATTCTGGGTCGTTACACTCTTCCCCTATTTAAATAATTTCGTCCCTGAAATTGTACCACTACCCTAATTCCGAGCAACACTTAAACTATTCATCAATCGGTATGATGTACATAGATCATTCCTATGCAAAATCTGATATGATCATTTACTCGAATACATAACTTCACTATCGAACTAGTATCGCTCACCTGACTTCCTAGTGTGGACTTTGATCAGGCCTCTTAATTAGAAACCTCTGTTCTCCTTGCATAGTCATAAACTATGATACACAACTTTTGGTTCCACGTAAGAACTCTTACCAATGCTCGCCATCAAAAATCAAGTGATAAATCCTTATTCAGAATGGTGTAAAACACCTCCAGTCATATACTCGAATCTAGGATCGAGAACTATGTGAAAAGGAGAAATGATCTTCATACAACCTACGTATTAATCTAAGGATTCTTGCTATCTAACTACTTTATACCCTCACACCGTGCTTTTTAAGAATGAATTTTTAAATTCATTAACTCATATAATACTCTTCTACATCCTCAGTGTAACATCCCGCATATTTCACGATTATATAATTAAATGTTTTATTTAAATATAGCATCGTTAATCGGATTAAAGTCCGAAATGTTACTTTTTGTAAATAGTCGAATTAGGACTCGAGAACACTTTCATTGAGTCCAAAATGGCGTTTACAACTTTTTTGAGTATAAACATCGATATGTTTGGAGTTGAGTAGAATTTTGCTATTTTTCTATTTGGGCTTTGGGTTTGGGTTTCAGCCCACTAACCCATCATAATACCCTAACTCCTCTACTCTTCATCCATTCACTCATTCTATTTCCTAACACTCAAGCTCAAAGTAAAAATGGGGGAAAGAAAGGGAAATGGAAATTCCTAAACCCTTGTTTTGATTAGGAAACTCAAATTCAAGTCCAAAATCAAGGAGAAGCTTAGGTAAGCATCCTTTTCATCTTCTCCATCTCTATCTCTCTTTAATTCTCAGAAATTCCTAACCCTAACTTAGGAAAAACTTTACCTTTGATAATAGATTGAAGATTCTAGATGTGTATTAAAGAGGAATTAGCCTTTCTTTTGTTTTAGAGCTTCTCGTTCGTTGTTTTTGGGTTTAAAGGTGAGTTCTTTAACTTACACCTACGTCTATAACTTTCATTGTTGTTAGGTATGAATTCCTAAACTTTGCACATGTTCATTTGCTTTTGATTTGAATTGATTTGGTGAATTTTCCAAATTTTGTTGTTTTGGTTCAAAATCGCTGAAAATCCTTATATAGATGTTGGACATGTGTTCGGAGTGTATTGATGAGTCTATAGGGCTGGGTTGTCGCTTGGCATAAATCCCTAGCCATCGTCGCTCATTCGATCGCTTCCGAAGTGGATTGGCCATCATTGGCCTAGGTTCAATATTTGCCTGAGCTTCAACTCAGACGTCTAGTATAAGGATCAGACATCTGAAGCTAAGGAATAAATATTCCAAACGTTCAGCTCAGACGTTTGACCTTGCTTTCCAAACGTCTGGGAGATCCAGACGTCTGAGCTTACTTCCCAAACATCTGGGTGATCTGGAATAGAATTTCCAGTACCTCAGTTCAGACGTCTGATTTACTGGTTTAGACGTCTAGATTGGGTCTCAGACGTCTGCCTTGAAAGTTCAAACATTTGGAAGCTTTCTGGATTATTTCCAGAGAACAAATCCAGACGTCTGGATTCTAAACCAGACGTCTAGAACTTTGCATTTTGCCAATTTTGGGCTGTTTTGTGTGGATTTCCAATTTTAATCGGATTTTGTTGATCCGGTTAGTTGTTATCACTTATTATCAACTTTGATGACTTCTTTCTTTGGATTTTTGGGAATATCCATTTGATGGATTCAATATCGATTTCTATGGTTTTGATTCACGTCGTCGAGTGTGAATTTTTGGTTGATCGATTGTTTCTACAATCGTTTTCTGTGATTTGTCACTTTTAAAAATACAAAGTTTTCTATACTAGTAGTAAATATTCAAACGCTTTCACAAAGATGATTTCAGTAACATTTTTAATACAAAACTTGCTTTTAAAACCGTCTTCCAATCTATTAGTATATACAAACCTTTACCTCATTCATATGAGAAATCTAATTAAACGGCTTAGCAAAACAAGTGGTATGAAACGCTTGCGTTTACTTCGTCGGTTAATTTTTGGACTTGTTCGATTGAAATCTTGTGACAACCTTCGAGTGGAAATCTACAATCTGTTCGTAAATATTTAAGTTAAGCCATTTGTTATGGGACATAAAGCTAAACTCATCTATTTACTAGCTTAGTGTAATTGACACTTCTTATTGATCAATGATGATCATTTTATGGTTTAGACTAGCGATGTGCGATGTCACTTTGTCCACGTGGGGGACTGTACCCAGTTATATTGAGCTTTGTCTCATTTTTATAGGCTCGCGACCTACGGGCTTTATGGAGTTCAGTTCATCGGGCGTACCATTATTGCACTACGTAGTTGTTCCGATTTATTTGAGTTTTGGGTTCATCGGGCGTACCGTTATTGCACTACGTCGTTGTTCCGAATTATTTGAGTTTCAAGTTCATCGGGCGTACCGTTATTGCACTACGTCGTTGTTCCAACTCATTTGAGTTTCAGGTTCCTCGGGCGTACCGTTATTGCACTACGCCGTTGCACCGACTTTATGGTTAGCGACCATGGGATAGTGTTTCGTTTGTGACACACGTCTTGGGGTGTTTTCGTGCTCCCATTTGTGATAGGCCTTCCCCTTTTTGTGATTTCTGGATTTCTAGTTGATGATTTCTAGAATTTGTGTTTCACCAATTTTTATGCGATTGGCATTGATATGTTTTGTCAATATTTGTGTTTTGGTGAATAATTTAAAAAAAATGACATTCTTTTTAGTGTTTGAGAATATTCGAGATATTTTATGATTTTTGTTGTTATATGATGTATACTTGTCACAGTATGACATTTTTGTTATTATAAGTTTTTGTCATATCCCTTATCCTATCTCATTTTATATTATATTTATATATATATTTATCCATTTATTATTTTCTTCTTAAATAATACTCGGGTCAGACCGAGGTATTTCAGGTGCTTCTGCTTGACTTCTTATCATGGTTCTTCACCTGACTTTTGGCTAACTACTTTAGCTCGGTAGTTTTTGTTATTATACATTCGAGATAGAGACTCCTTGATGTATACTTATTCTTTTGTCTAGCACCTGTATCTATTCTTTTGTGATGTAGTGGATCTTGTATGACCACTACTTTGATTTACACTTCTATGTGTTATATTCATATCTGTTTCGGCCTTTGTGATATGAATATCAGTGACTGATTTGTGTTATGTTTATTTCTATATTTGTTTCTGAAGTCCACATAGCCACTGTGTGTTAGCTTTGAGTTTTTATTTGATATTTCGGATTTCCTCTTGAAATGAAATGTATGTTATATTATCTGACATATCGGTACTCGCACAAAGCAATTACATAGATGGTCGCTCCTCAACAACCTTTTTCTTCATGATAGTCGACGGCATTACCCCGTAGTGTCCTTGGCTAGTGTGAGTATAGAGGTGAGGCGTCACAGCGTGGTATCAGAACCAAACTTTGGAACAATGTAGAATAATCTAGCAAGGATCATTGTCCTAAGTCTTTCTTAGGAGTCGTGCCTTAGGATTTATTCGAGTCTTCGTACTATTCTATCCTATTTTCTTTTGTGATGCCTTGTTTTATCAATCAAGTTTGTTTGATATTCATTTTGAGAATAACTTTTTCCTCTTCTTTTATTTCTTAAAGAAGAGAAATGGTTAGACCAGGCTGTCCTAGCGTCGGTCAATCCAGTGCTACTCCTCAAGATGGAGTATTTATGTCTGCTCAACAACTTTTAGATTTTGTGAACAATGCCCAAGCTGCCGGACCCGTTCCAGAGCCTACTCACCCTAAATCCGGGTTTGCACGCTTGTGCAGATATTATACCGCTTTGGGTGGAAGGCCATTCAAGGGTTCCAAAAACGTTATAGAAATCCAAGCTTGGTTTAGATCATGCGATCGCATCTTTTCCCGCATGAATCTTATTGATCCACTTCTAGTCCAAGTGGCTTCTAGCATGCTCCAGGAGAGAGCATTAGACTTGTATGAGCTTTTGATTTCTGAAACCATTGAAGCAGATCTTATCTGGGAGCAATTCCAGGAAAGATTCGAATTGAAGTTTGTGTCGGAGGCTGAAAAAGTAACCTTAGTCCGACGCTTTATTGACCTTATTCAAGGTGAATCTTCTATGACGGATTACGTCGCATTTTTCGAATCTCTTTCTAAATATGGGGTTGAGTACATTAATACCCCATTGAAGATAAACCAGAGGTTTGTCTATGGGTTGAATAAGAACCTAAAAAAGTCTTTACTTCTGAAACTAGAAGTTTCTTTCGATCAGCTTGTAGATATTACTCTTCGACTTGAAGAGGCCGATAGAGAAAATGATGTTGAAGTTGTGTGCGCCAAACAGAACATCAACAATAACATGAAGATGCCTATTAAGTTCAAAGGCCCCAATCCCAATAAGAAAGGGAAGCATGAAACTTCGGTAGCAAAGACTCCTACCTCTTGTCGTGGACGATGCTACAATTGTGGTTCTACGGACCATTATGCAAATGAGTGCCCAACACCATTTTTTTGTCTTTATTGCAAAAGTTCGGGTCATCTTTTATCTTCATGCCCCAAACTTCCAAACAAGAAAGAGGGAAAGCTGAAGGTTGTGCAAGCCTGTACTAGCACTTCTCTTGGTCAAGTTATTTCTCATTCTATCCTTGATGGCATTAATTTGTTTCGTGATTATCCTATTTCGAATTTCTTTTGATTCGGGTGCATCTCACTCTTTTATATCAAAAGAACTTGTTGATACTTTTCCTTTAAATATTATGGGCTTGATGACTTCATTTAGAATTCCGAATCCGGTTGGTGGATCCACAACACTCAATTTGCTTTGTAAAGGTGTCGAGATTATTTTATGTGATTATTCGTTTTGAGCCGATTTGCATGTTATGCGTTACTTAGGCTTCGAATTTGATTTTTGGGAAAGGTTTGGCTTAATCATTATGAAGCCCATATCCTATGTCTCGAGAGGACTATATATCTTCGACATCCTCAATCTGTTAAGCAGATTTCTATTTTTCTTAATGATTTTGATTCCAATTCGGTGGCATCATTTTATTCTTTAAACCCGCATGATGAGGAAAATGTTATTTCTCTCATTCAAGTAGTTTGTGAATTTTTCGATATTTTTGAGCTTGTCTTAGGATTACCACCTAAGCAATCTATTGAGTGGTGCTAAGGTCTTTTCAGCTCGACCTTGCCACCGGTTTTCACCAGCTACGAGTTACGGAGGGTAGCATTCCACTTACCTCATTCCGCACTCGTTATGATTCTTATGAGTGACCCGTGATGTCATTCAGTTTGTCCAGCTTATCTCATTCATCTTATGAATCGAGTATTCTGCGAATATCTCGATGAGACCATCCTTGTATTTATTGATTACGGATGAAAACAACAATTTAAAATTTGCAAATCTTTTTAATAATATATTTATAAGTATAATTGGATTTTGTTCTTAAAACGAGCAAAGAATATTTAATGAAATTTTTAAGAGACATGTTTATCATATAGAAGATGATTTTGTGTTCTTTTGCCTATTGAGTGCTTTAAGAATTCTGGTCGATGCACTTGATCAACGTTATCGATAGGAATCTCCTAAATGCTATGATGAGACAGTCAGACATAGTAAATTGACTTGTAATAAGTAAATTTTTCTAAAAAGATGATTACATAAAGTTCATTATAATTTTGAATGTCTTAGGGCTCGTTTGGTTTCATTTTGGGTTTTGCGTTTTGTGTTTTCAACCTACATTACAAAATACGAAAAAATTTGTGAATTTGTTTTGCAATTGTTAGCCATTGTGACGATGGACGGAAAATGGAGTAGATGAATTGTTTTCCGTCCTTTTGTTATATCTCAAAATACGAAAAATCAAATAAACTTGTTTTCTATTTTCTATGTTAATTTCATTTTTTGAAATTTTGTGTTTTCCAACAATACATAAGAAGTTCGCATTTTTTATAGATGAAAACACAAAACTAAAAACAGCAAGCCAAACGGGGCCTTAGCTTTTCGGGAAAGTGGATCAATTAAAAGAACTCCTTTTCGATGCTCCTATTCTTGTGATTCCCAAAGGGAACCAAGAATTGATTATTTATACCAATACTAGTCGTATTGGTTTGGGTACCATTCTCTTGCAAAGGGAATGTGTTATTACATATGCTTCTTGACAATTAAAGCCCGCCGAGACTAGATATGCCACTCATGATTTAGAGCTCGCGGCTATTGTTTTCGTCCTTAGAATTTGGCAACATTATATTTTGGAGAGAAATTTGTTCTCTACACCGATCATAAATCTTTGAAATATTTATTTTCTCAAAAGGAACTTAATTTGCGTCAACAACGTTTGCTCGAGTTCCTTGCATCTTATAATCTTGATATTCTCTATACTCCCGGAAAGGGAAATCGTATTGCCGATGCCCTTAGTCGTAAGCAACAAGCGGTTGTTTCCATGATGATATCCGAATGGAATGATCTCGAGACTTTATCCACTTGTGAGATTCGAGATCGTGAATCCAATTCATGTTCATCTCTTGTTTTATGTAGCCTTGAGGCTCATCCTTCTCTTTTAGCACCGCTTATCGTCCTTAATTTGATGGACAAATAGAGTGTGTGAATCAAACTCTTGAAGATCTCCTTCGTGCATGTGTTCTTAATTTTGGTGGAAGTTGGGAAGATCATATTTCTCTTGTTGAGTTTTCCCTATAATAATAGCTTCCAATCTAGTATTGGTATGGCACCTTTCGAGGCACTCTACGGAAGGCCATGCCGATCTCCTTCGTGTTGGCTTGAAGTAGGTGAGAAGCTGGTGTTAGGTCCAGATTTTATTCATGTTTCACCTATGAAGGGTGTTGTGCGTTTCAGTCGATCGGGAAAGTTAGCACCTCGATATATTGGTCCATTTCCCATCACCGAACGCATTGGTTCCGTGGCTTATCGCCTTTTATTACCGGCTCAATTTTCTACTATTCATGACCTGTTCCACGTTTCTCAACTACGGAAATGCCTTAAGGATTCCGATCCTATTCTTGATCCCGGTGTAATTGAAGAAATTGAAGTTTCACCAAATTTGACTTATGAGCAACATCTTACTCGTATCATTGCTTCGGAGGTTAAACGCCTTCGAAATAAGGATGTTCCGCTTGTGAAAGTTAAATGGTCCTCAAATCCTAAGGATTGCTCTTGGGAATCCAGAGAATTCATTAAGCGAACACATCCGAACTTACTCTCTCGTTCTCCTTAAGGTGAAATTCTCATTTCAAATTTTTTTCTTTTGTGCTGTTATGCCTTGGTATGGTTGTTAATTTTAATTTCCTCTTAAGTATTGCGAGGATGAAATTTCTTTAAGCAGGGGAGTCTGTAACAACCCGCATATTTCACGATTATATATTTAACTGTTTTATTTAAATATAGCATCGTTAATTGGATTATTGTTTGAAATGTTACTTTTTGTAAATAGTCGAATTGGGACTCGAGACCACTTCCATTGAGTCCAAAATGGCATTTACAACTTTTTTGAGTATAAACATCGATATGTTTGGAGTTGAGTAGAATTTTGCTATTTTTCTATTTGGGCTTTAGGTTTGGGTTTAAGCCCACTAACCCATCATAATACCCTAACTCCTCTACTCTTCATCCATTCAATAATTCTATTTCCTAACACTCAAGCTCAAAGTTAAAATGGGGGAAAGAAAGGGAAATGGAAATTCCTAAACCGTAGTTTTGATTAGGAAACTCAAATTCAAGTCCAAAAACAATGAGAAGCTTAGGTAAGCATCTTCTTCATCTTCTCCATCTCTATCTCTCTTCAATTCTTAGAAATTCCTAACCCTAACTTAGGAAAAACTTTACCTTTGATAATAGATTAAAGATTCTAGAGGTGTATTGAAGAGGAATTGGCCTTTCCTTTGTTTTAGAGCTTCTCGTTCGTTGTTTTTGGGTTTAAAGGTGAGTTCTTTAACTCACATCTACGTCTATAACTTTCATTATTGTTAGGTATGAATTCTTAACCTTTGTGCATGTTCATTTGCTTTTGATTTGAATTGATTTGGTGAATTTTCCAAATTTTGGTGTTTTGGTTCAAAATCTCCTAAAATCCTTATATAGATATTTGGACATGTGTACGGAGTGTATTGATGTGTCTATAAGGCTAGGTTGTCGCTTGGCATAAATCCCTAGCCATCGTCGCTCATTCGATCGCATCCGACGTGGATTGGCCATTATTAGCCTAGGTTCAATATTTGCCTAAGCTTCAGCTCGAACGTCTGGTATAAGGATCAGACGTTTGAAGCTAAGGAATAAATATTCCAGACGTTTAGCTCAAATGTCTGACCTTGCTTTCCAGATGTTTGGGAGATCCAAACGTCTAAGTTTACTTCCCAGACGTTTGGGTGATCTGGAATAGAATTTCCAGTACCTCAGTTCAGAGGTCTGATTTACTGGTTCAGACATCTGGATTGGGTCTCAGATATCTACCTTGAAAGTTCAGACGCCTCAAAGCTTTCTGGATTATTTTCAAAGAACAAATCTAGATGTCTGGATTCTAAACCAGACGTTTGGAATCCAGACGTTTGGAACTGTGCATTTTGCCTATTTTGGGCTGTATTGTGTGGATTTCCAATTATAATCGGTTTTTGTTGATCCGGTTAGTTGTTATCACTTATTATCGACTTTGATGACTTCTTTCTTTGGATTTTTGGGAATATCCATTTGATGGATTCGATATCGATTTCTATGGTTTTGATTCACATCATCGAGTGTGAATTTTTGGTTGGTCGATTGTTTCTATAATCGTTTTCTGTGATTTGTCACGTTTAAAAATACAAAGGTTTCTATACTAGTAGTAAATATTCAAACACTTTCACAAAGATGATTTCAATACCATTTTTAATAAAAAACTTGCTTTTAAAACCGTCTACCAATCTATTAGTATTTACAAACCTTTACCTCATTCATATGAGAAATCTAATTAAACGGCTTAGCAAAACAAGTGGTATGAAACACTTGCTTTTAATTCGTCGGTTAATTCTTGGACTTGTTCGATTGAAATCTTGTGACAATCTTCGAGTGTAAATCTACAATCTGTTTGTAAATATTTAGGTTAAGCCAGTGGTTATGGGACATGAAGCTAAACTCATCTATTTACCAGTTTAGTGTAATTGACATTTCTTATTAATCAATGATGATCATTTTATGGTTTAGACTAGCGATGTGCGATGTCTCTTTTTCTGCGTGGGGGACTGTACCTAGTTCTATTGAGCTTCATCTCATTTTTATAGGCTAGCGACTTACGGGCTTTATGGAGTTCGGTTCATCGGGCATCCCGTTATTGCACTACGTCGTTGTTCCGAATTATTTGAGTTTCGGGTTCATCGGGCGTACCGTTATTGCACTACATCGTTGTTTCGAATTATTTGAGTTTCAGGTTCATCGGGCGTACCGTTATTGCACTACGTCGTTGTTCTGAAATATTTGAGTTTCAGGTCCATCGGGCGTACCGTTATTGCACTACGTCATTGTTCCAACTCATTTGAGTTTAAGGTTCCTAGGGCGTACCATTATTGCACTACGCCGTTGCACCAGCTATGGTTAGCGACCATGGGATAGCGTTCCGTTTGTGACACACGTGTTGGGGTGTTTTTGTGCTCCCATTTGTGATAGGCCTTCCCTTTTTTGTGATTTCTGGATTTCTAGTTGATGATTTCTAGAATTTGTGTTTCACTGATTTTTATGCGATTGGCATTGATATGTTTTGTCAATATTTGTGTTTTGGTGAATAATTTAAAGAATATGACATTCTTTTTAGAGTTTGAGAATATTCGAGATATTGTATGATTTTTGTTGTTATCTGATGTATACTTGTCATAGTTTGACATTTTTGTTATCATACTTTTTGTCATATCTCTTATCCTATCTCAGTTATATGATATTTATAGCTAGACTGGTCCATTTATTATTTTCTTCTTAAATAATACTTGGGTCAGACCGAGGTATTTTAGGTGCTTCTGCTTGACTTCTTATTAGGGTTCGTCACTTGACTTTTGGCTAACTACTTTAGCTTAGTAGTTTTTGTTCTTATACATTCGAGATATAGACTCCTTGATGTATACTTATTCTTTTGTCTAGCACTTGTATCTATTCTTTTGTGATGTAGTGGATCTTGTATGACCACTACTTTGATGTACACTTCTATGTGTTATATTCATATCTGTTTCCGCCTTTGTGATATGAATATCTTTGACTGATTTGTGTTATGTTTATTTCTACATTTTTTTTCGAAGTCCACATAGCCAATGTGTGGTAGCTTTGAGTTTGTATTTGATATGTTGGATTTCCTCTTGAAATGAAATATAAGTTATATTATCTGACATATGGGTACTTGCACAAAGCAATTACACAGATGGTCGCTCCTCAACAGCCTTATTCTTTGTGCTAGTCGACGGCATTACCCCGTAGTGTCCTTGGCTAGTGTGAGTATAGAGGTGGGGCGTCACACTAAGAGTATATACAAACATATGATTTTTAATTCTATTTAATTTTTAATTATTAGTTGCAGGCCAAAAATAATTTGGGTCTTGAAACTAAGTTGACCAAATCATTGTCTTTACCCTAATTGGTCTGGTAAGCAGCTAAGAAGAGTATGATGCTAGTATCCAAACTCCATCATAGATTCTACTTTTTCTTAGACACCACTAAAGTAAAAATGTCTATTAGCCGGCCTAACAACATCAAATAATTCTTCACATCCTAGATGTTAAAATTGAAAGGCACAGTTTAAATAAAAAAAGTTTATTAAATCTCCTTACTAAATTTAACCTAATTGTAACTTCATTTATTAATCCACCTTCAAAATATCTTTATATTTTGAAAAATCTTCCTTTTAAAGGATCCCAGAAAACAATACCCAGGTTTTATTTCAAAAACCTTTTGAAAACATACATGTAGCCCGAGTAGCTCCAAAACGATGTCAAGGAACTGGGTGCTACAAAATAGTATCATATACCCCTTTACTAAGAAGGGCAATACACAAGAGAAGAGTTTGCCATCAGAACACATCACTTACCCATTTTTAGGCATTTTCGAGACACTCGAACTAGTTAATAAAAATATTTCACTTCTTTTTTTTCCCAAATTTCTTCTCGATATTTATAGACAAATAGTTTTAACAAAATCATCCACTTGCTTTGGATTCATTCAGATTTGGACTCGTCCCCATTGTACAATGACAAAGAGAATAATTTACTAAGTGCACCATCATATCTGCCTAAGCAAACATTCGATTGTCACTTAGAAGATTATTATGATCATCACAAAACAAATCAAGACTTATTCCCGAACTGCCCAAAGAAAACCTTACTCTCGAATTTTATTTTAAAGTATCTATAAGATATCTTTAAGAGAGTACTACTATTTTCCGAAATCAATTGGAATTTATCAAAGCCACTGTGATTTAACATTCTCAAAACCCTTTTCATTTTTAACTAACATTTAATAGTTTTGATTTGTAAAATCATCTCTATTATTTCATCTTATAAAACTATTTGAAGATTTTCTTTTAATAAACACCTTTATTAAAATTCAATTTTTAATCCTACAAATCATCGAACGCTTTATAGTCAAATTGTGAAACTTAACTAACAAGGTGTTCGATTCAATGTTGTTACAAATTCTATCTACCCAACCCATGATGGAAAAAGGAAATCCACTATTAAATATGACAATAGTCAATGCTCAAAACTGGACGAGTATGACTCGTTAAACCCTAAATGCTAATAATTTTAATATTATTAACTCCTAACCCGCTCTCCTCATATATAACTACATTTATTTTGAAAATCATCCCTTTTGTATATAAAAAATATATTCCTTGGTAAAATTATTTCATTTACCAAATTTAAAACAATATTATGTTAATTTAACTTGTTCAAGTGTTTAGGAAATCCCTATCGATAACGTTGATCAAGCGCATCGATCAGAACTTAAGCCACTCAACGGGTCAAACAACATAATATAAAACATTTTTATTCACTAACAAATACACACTATATATATATATATATATATGTATATACAAATATATATTACACTCAGACTCATTCTAGGGCAGTACTGACCCTATCTATAATGAGTTATCCCACCAAAGCCTAGGTGTTCTCTCAACCTAAGCTCAGATACCAAATGTAACGAACCGCCTTCCTTACTACCAAAGACGACACTTAATACATCCTCGGTATTCGTATGCCGATCATTGAGTCATCTGAATGACAGGTCATTAGGGGTGAAAGAAAGAAAAGATAGAAGAGAAGAAACTAAACAACATAGAATCTCACAACGCAACGGAACAATATATATTACTCAACGTAATATATTACAAAGTCATTTCAAAACTGTTACATCAGAGTCATACTAATAAAAATTCTAACCTAGGACGGTCATAACAGCCTGTCCTTTCCTAACTGATACAATATACAAATAATATAGTGGAAACAAGAAAAATAACTAGCTATAGATGAAGCCACCTACTCCAAGCTCCTCCAAGATGAATCTACGGGAAACCTGAACTACTTGGCTGCCCGTTCAAATTTGAGCACCCAAGAGTTTAGGAAAAAGTGAAAATAAACCCTGGGTCAGATATTGTAACGCCCCACCCCGAGACCCACCTTAGTAAAGAGAATTAACGAGTAATTCCGTATACTAAAGCGTAGAATAGGGCTGGTTAATGGCGACCATCTATAACTTTGTCCTAAACATCTACTGAATACGTCGATAAATGCAATATGATTTTTCTTTTCTATCTCAATGGATCGACATACCCAGTAAATGCTTAATCCAAAACTATAGGTGGCTAAAGGATCTATCAGAACAAAATACAATAACTAAATGTAAAGCACATCACAGAACAGTAATCAACATCATATATATACATATACACTGATACATGTTTAGTACAATACAATATGAATACAATAAATGTGGTACTCGACTACACCATATACATTGAATCAAATATAAATACATCAGAGTTCGCGGAAGAATATAAATTACTCAAGAGAAAGGAGAACTGATATCCAGCATCAACTTCAAGCTAATTCCAATAGATGATACTTGAAACAACTCGGTCTGACCCGAGTATAAATACACGGGTCAGTCTAACTACACAAATCAGTCAATATCGGTAATATGAAGCAGAATAGACATAAAGATACTTCTTCTCGAAAGAGAAGAGTGAATCGATAAACTCATAAGCTCAACACTTAAGTAACAAACGCTACTTAAGTGAACAAATAACTCGAAGGAGCTAACTCAAACACAATACCCAAATCAAACACAAGTGCCTCATATCATCGGCGACATCCCAAAATGTCTACATGGTTTCCATGAACCATATCTCTTCAAAAGGAGAAACATCAATACAAACTCTCGCCAAAATGGCAAACATAAAACATTCTCAAATAGGATGATCCAAAACTCAATTATAGATGAATCTCCAAATTCAATTATACCTTATCTCATCGGTATAAATGTCTATAAATCTCAATCTCAACTCGCCAAAATGGCAAAACCTAGAATATCCTATAAAATCCTAAAATTATCCAAACTCGTAGCTCAAAGAACTCGATAAGAGTTCAAAACATCATAATTGAAATCACCATATATATAACATCTCATATAGCACTAGGCTATCGATGTAATAAAACATCTTAAAAAGGTGAAATCATAATAAAACAGCAAACTCAGAAAATCCGGATTGGCCAAATCCCCGATTGTAATGCCGAAGCAATGCTGCACGTGCTAAACTCAAACGGCCGAAGCCTCAAACAAGGTCGCTAACACCTCCCAAAGCAGTTCGTTCTCATGACAAGGTCGTTGACACCTCTCCAAACCATTTTGTCAGCCCTAACAAGGTCGCTAACACCTCCCAAAGCAGTTCGTCATCATCACAAGGTCGCTAACACCTCCCAAAGCAGTTCGTCATCATCACAAGGTCGCTAACACCTCTCAAAGCAGTTTTGTTAGGTAAACATCGTGAATGTGTCACAAACTCACGGATATGAACCCGAAAAGTATTAAAGTGTGTCCCATACCACACATTCGCACTTAGCGGTTTAGTAGCCGTTAGTCGATGCCACACTAGAAACATCATAAAACTCTGAAAATTATCTCGCCTAGTCACATTGGCGAGTGATAAAGAGACACCATACTTGTCTCATCTCATCGACAAGTATTAAATGGCATCGTAACTTGTCTCATCTCATCGACAAGTGAAAACATCATGATGGTTCCTCATAAACCATAAATCTTAAAATATGAAATCATAAACTCAAGACTTGCCTTATATCATTGGCAAGTAAACAAAACATCGTAATGGTTCTCATCGACCATACTCCTACATAGGAGGTCTCAAACCATAATACTTGCCGAATATTGGCCATCTTAAATAATTCCAATAAATAGAAATTATAAAACTCAAAATACGCCATAAAATGGCAAAACATCTCAGAATCAATAATCTCAAATAGCTTCGATCGGACAAGTCCGAAATTAACCGAAATAGTAAACGCACATGTCCCATACCACGTGTTTTACTAAATCATTTAATTCTCTTTCTCATACGTTAGAATAGTATAAAATTGTGTATTTTATATATAAAATAATTTATTTGAGAAAACAAGCTTTTAAAACAATTTTCCGAAATCAATTTTGAAGACGATATTTGAAAATTCCCTTATTATAGAGAATAAATAGATTTTATAGCTTAAAATAATTTAAAAATATTACATAATAATTATTTTAAATGCCAAATTATTTTAAAAATTATTTCAAAATTGTTTGGAAAAATCAGTGCTCGAAATAAAAAAAATCACTCAAAACCGTCATTCAAACTCAATTCAAATTCAAATCAAATTTGAATTTCAAATTCATCAAAACTTGGCTAGCCTATTGATAGGCATCATAGCCCTCAAAACATTTCGGAAATATCACAAAAACATGAATTATAAGTTAAAAATCGGACGGAAAATGAACATAAAAACACTTGGCCAAAATAATACCCAGGTCTGAAATCTTCGCTGGTTTCAACTTTCGGATATAAAACAGGTGGCCGGCTTATCTTTGATTGAACTAAAAATTAGTGCACACAAACTATGAAATTTCATCTTTCAAACCAAAAAAGAATCAATGAATTTCGACTGGAAATGAAAAAGTTACACTGTCTCAAACATGGACTCAGGCCATGTTTGCAACAGTTCAAAAACTAAAAATGCACAGGCCTGAAAACCCTCTGGGGTTCAACTTCCAGGCATGAAACAGAGGACCAACTTAGATTGAATTAAGCTGAAAATTGTTAAGCCTATAATAGAAAACTTCAGGTTTTAAACAAAAAATAATCATACAATTTGGATAAAGTGTGAGAAAGTTATGATGTCTCAAAGTTGGAACTAGGCAGTGTTTTCACTGTAGAAATCTGGGCAAAAACATGCTCCGAGTCAAAGTTTGGCAGCATGTTTCTATAAGCTATATATGTCCAAATGACCTGAAATTAAACAAGTCTAAAGACCAATAACAAAATTTCAAACTGCACCAAGAATCATGCAATTTATATAAAGCATGAAAATGATATGATGTCTCAAAGTTGGACGCAGGCAGTTTTTTCACTGTAAAAATCTGGGCAAAAACATGCTCCGAGTTAAAGCTCGGCAGCATGTTTCTATAAGCTATTTAGGTAGAAATGATCTAAAATTTAACAAGCATAAAGACCAACAAAAAAAATTCAAACTGCACTAAGAATCATGCAATTTACACAAAGCAATAAAAAGATATGATGTCTCAAAGTTGGACCCAGGCAGTCTTTTCACTGTAAAAATCTGGGCAAAAATATGCTCCGAGTCAAAGTTCGGCAGCATGTTTCTATAGGCTCTATAGGTCGAAATTTCCTGACATTTAACATACATAAAGACCAACAACAAAAATTTAAACTAAAAAAAGAATCATGCAATATGGACAAGGTATGAGAAAGTTATGATGTCTCAAATTCGAAGCCAGGCAGTGTTTGCAGCACTCAGAAAATCAACATTAAAAATGAATTTTAGCATTTTATGGCTATCACTCTTGTCTCAGCTAGGTATTTGTGAGTTTAGCACTCACCTGAGAAAAAGGAAGATTAAATTTGTGCAAACTTAGAAAAAGTTGAAGGCTTTTGGCTAGTGGGAGCTTCAACAATCTGTAAAACAGCACTACAAGGACATGGAAACTCGAAAATACAAATTACATACAATCAACTTTCTCAAAAACTGAAATTGATGAAATAAAATTGTTTATGTAGTGATTACCTGTGGGAAAATAGCTTTAATTTGATTAGCAACAAAAAAAGATTGAAGAGATTTGGATATTTGGAGCTTAGGTTTTGAAAGAGGGAGCTTTCTCTAAATTTTTTTCTGGTTGTTGGTTTTACAGTACCTACAATGAGTTTGAGAAGAAGAAGCTTCCCTTAGGTAAGATTGTAATTGGGCTTAAACCCAATAAGAAAATAATTTGATTAATACACTAATTATCACTAATATACCAAAACACTTACATTTTAAACAAAACAACTTATATATACATAATTTCAACTTTATAAAATAACACTAACACACTTTATGTTTAACAAAATGTTTTATCAACACATAAAAGATATTTTAGCCGTTTAAAATTATTTTTCATCATGAAATTTTTATTTTTATTTAAATACTTCAATTTACACCATTAATTACATAAAGCACTATTTTTAACGCCAAAATTTACACAAAAATCATTTTCTTGTATAATTAAATTTGACAAACCTTATTAACATTATTTTTTACATCCAAATATTATTTTTAAATAAAATTCCACTTTTTAATTTATATTATTATCCATATTAAATTCAAACGTTTAATTAAAATTAACAAAATTCAACGTTTGGCAATAATTTCCAAAAATTATTGCATTTCATCAAATTAAAACCATATAATGCTCATTTTTATTACAAACTAACATAATAAAGTTTTTAAAACTTTATTTCAACATTTTATATTTATTTACAACAAATAATGTTGATTTAAATTATTTTATCTTTACTTACTTCAATTAATCCCCAAATCAACATATTACCATTATTCACAATATATTAGCAACCAAACTATCTTAATTCTATTTTATTTATTCCAAATCCATTGTTCATTTGAAATAAACAAATTTTAACAAATTTTTTTCTCTCCAATTTATTTTTAATTCACAATATTAAATTATAACTACCGTTATAATTTAATATTTACAGGTAATCGCTAAAACTAGGGTTGTTACAGACATGGGTCTGGTGTGAGTAAAGTGTAAGTCTTTAACTTTATAAAACCTTTAAATTTAAGGCATCTTGTACGACCAAGCCGCACATAAACATAAATTGGTTTTTACCTAGTTAAACTAATGAAGTAAATGAAATTAAAATGAAATAGAAAAGAAAAATTAGATAAGAGCAATATAGGAATAAGCTATATTCTTATTTCCTAAACCCTCATACCATATCATTTTCACGTTCACAAGAAAATTAAAGCTAAACCAAAGGCCTGTCACCATTAAAGAGAAGTAAGGGGAAGATAAGCAAGAATTAAGAGGAAAAGCTTAATCAAATTCAATTCAAGATCAAATCTCAACTCCTTAATAACAAAGCTAAGGTGAATAATTGTTACATCTCATATTATCGATGTTTCGGTTTCTAGAATCAGATACGAGTGTTTTTGCAAGTATATTGCCATGTTTTGAATAATGTGTTAACCCTTAATTTTCTTCGACTCAAGAAGTATACGACTCATAGCCCAGACGACTTAACGAGTTAACACTATCAACGACTTATGAGATAAGAAGTGAACGACTTAAGTTAGGTCACGACTTAGTGACTTAAAAGAGCTAACGACCTAATTGCTGAAGTCTTCTACGAGTTAAGCTTGTGACGACTTAAGGGTTTTACGACTCAACGAGTTAAGTCTTCTACGACTTAAGGACTTTACGACTCAACGAGTTAAGTCTTCTACGACTTAAGGACTTTACGACTCAACGAGTTAAGTCTTCTACGACTTAAGGACTTTACGACTCAACGAGTTAAGTCTTCTACGACTTAAGGGCTTTACGACTCAACGGGTTAAGTCTTCTTCGACTTAAGGGCTGCGCGACTCAAGGAGTTGAGCTTTCTACGAGTTAAGGACTTACGACTCAGGAGGATGCTACGACTTAAGGGTCTTACGACTTAAAGGTTTCACGACTTAAAGGTCTTACGACTTAAAGGCTATCAGGGTAAAATCCAAAGCCCGTGCCTGTGCTACTTTTATCTAGTAAGTCGGCTACGACTTAGCGCTTGTCTTCAACTGAGCCACAAGATGAACCCAGTATGGCGCCTACGAGATATCTTAAGTCAAATACGAGTTACGACTTACCATAAGTCGGTCACGACTCATGACTTGGCCAAAAAGAGAGTTCAGAATTCAACTCCTATAAATAGGCCACCACTTCCAACATGAAGAGGACTTTTTGCCATTCATTCCTTCAAGCGCCGTTACTCTGTCGAAGTCTCCATTCATCCAGCAATCAAAGATCCTCAAACATTCAAGACGCTACAACAATCTTCAAGAGATAATTCCTTACATCCAACATGGATTCATCGAATTTCATCGACGAAGATTGAGCTAGTAGTCAAGATTGTTTCTTTTGATCAAGTTGTACTGTTTTGATAAGAGATTTGTATCGATTTGTAACCAAATTCAGTAATAAAGAGATTCAAAGTGGACGTAGGCTTAATCTCAAGCCGAACCACTATAAATGTAACGACCCGTATTTTTAACACTTTAAAAATACGAATTAAAATGAAAATTTTGGATAAAAATCCCAAGGAAATAAAATTTTGTGTTGTTAAATGTAAATTATAAGTTAAAATACAAAACGGAATTCTGAAATAACTTATTTGTAAATCAAATATGGATGTTAACTTGTAGTGAATTTAGAAAATGTTTGAATGGGATGGTAAACCAAATTGGTTACGATTGTAAACAAAGGATAAATAAATGTTACATTTAATATTGAAGTTATAATATGGAAATCAACGTAAACGAATATAGTTTAATATTACTGTGAATTTAAATAAGATGATAACTGTAGAAAATGGAAGTAAATGAATTATAAACCATTGATAATAATGTATAAGTAAATGGTTGATTCAATAATGAAAGTGTAAATCGAAATAAAAGAATTCATTTGGAATTAAATAACTTGAATTTGAATTACAATATAATTGAAGGCTGAATCTAATATAATCTTTTATATTGGATTTATAATGGAAAACTGCATTGTAAAAGATTGTTAATTACTGTGAAATTTAAAAATAGGATTTGTGAACAACTGAAATTTGATTTAAAAGTTAATAATTTAAAATTGGGAATTTTATATTGAAATTAAACAGTCAAATAATTTATTTTCGAATATTGGATTTAATTAGGTAATTAAATCAATAATTTAATAAGTTAAATTTCAGAAATAATTGAAAATCGAGTTGAATGTGATTGAAAATGATTTGTAAAATTTTATCTTATCATATTGGAGTTATAGTAATGTTATAGAACTTTTAAAATTGAATTTAAGTTAATTTGTGAAAATTGAATATTTTAATATTTAATTATTGACTGAAAAATAGTCATTTTTCAAACAGTCTCAGAATTGAACGAAACTAGTTCCATTTGATCCGTAATAGTTTGTTATTATCGGATTTCAATTTTCGTAGCAATCGGAGTTACCGTTTGACCGTGGCAGCTCGAAACGCATCAAATTGTTTTTAATTTTAATTCGGCGAGTTAAAAATAGTCATTTTTCAAAAAGTCTCGGATTTCGACGAAACCAGTTTCATCGGATCCGTAATGTGATATTATTGTAAGGTTTCAAATTTCGTAATATTTGGATTTACCGTTTGTCCGGTACAAATTAAAACGCACCGAAATCGGTTTAAATCGGTTTAATTTAAATCGTCGTTTAATTCCATATCTCACACATACGATCGAATTAGCTTCCGAAACCCATTCCATTGTGTCCGAAACGTGAGGTAAACCCCAGAAACGCCAGTTGCGGCGCGTAAATCGGATTTCGGAAAACCCGGATGAATAGTGTTCGAGATTTCTCTATAAATAGCCCACCCTCTTCAAAAAAAAAAAAAAAAAAAAATTTTGAAAACCCTAATCTATATCTGCAGCCGCCACCCTCTAATGAATGGCCAGAAAGTCATTTCGTTCTTCCCATGATATCTCAAAATCCGTTCAGTAATTCGAGAAACTTTCTACATGAAAGTTGTAGAGGGCATTGAGTTCTAGATATCCAACGGTCGGAATTTCCTGGAGTGGCTTAGATCGACCAGAATTTCGCCACAAAGGGCCGGCGTTCGTGCACGCAAAACGATGGAAGGGGGCGACCGGACTTCAAGCTACTGGGGGCGGTGGTAGTTCTCGTGATGGGCTTCGTTTTGGCAGTGGTTTGATGGGGCATGGAGGTCGGTAGGGTGGTGCGTCGGCGGAAAATCGAACGTGATGTTGGGTTTCATCGTTCGAAACGAACGAAGGAGAAGAGAGGGAGGGGGAAAGGAAAGCACGGTTCAGATCTTTGCATCAGGGGAGGAACGGTGGATGATAGAAGGGTTTGAAAATTTAAAAAAAAAAATTGTTGTAAATTTATATACATAATATCATACAAATTTGAAAATTCATATCTTTTTCATACGAGGTCGGATCGAGACGATTCTTTTTCCGTTGGACTCGTATTGACGAGCACTACGCTATGCAACTGGATCGGAATCATTTGGAGCTAGAGAAAATTTTGAGTAAATCGAACGTCGTTCGATTTGATTTAAATCGTAAAATCAAGGTGAGTGTTTTATAACGCTCACAACGTACTAAATATCTTTATGCTAGTTGAATTGACATTATGAAGTGTTATGATTTTATTTGTCGTTGTTAGATATAAATTAATTGTCATATAGCTGGTTATTTTGAATTAACCGTTGAAAAATGAAATTGACAGTTAATTTGAAATTGAAATTGAATTGCGATTAAATTACCTGACATGGATAACTATGAAACTGCCATGAATTGTATTGACTATTGGATGATGTATTGTGATGGATGTCATTGGTTGATGTTGAATGTTTGGATGTTGATTTGCTTATATATACTATTATGCATACATATGATACCGTGATTTAATTTAAGTGATATATGTTCATCCCTGACATTTAATTGAAATAAATAAATAATCACTTGGCCATAGGATAGAAAATTATATACAGACACCGAATTGGCTAAATTAATAATTTTTGAAATCCTCGTTGAAATTTATTTAAAATGTGTTGATATAAAAGTTATAAATAGAAATCGATTTATAGAAATTGAATTCATCGAAAAATTGAGTTTGGAATGTTGAAATGAATATTGGTTAAAGGAATTTTGTTAAATAATTAAGTTGTGACTTTGAAATTTGGAAATTGAATATGATTGAATGTCGAAAATTGATTTGTTTAAAGATTTAACTTTTATTCGAACTTTGAATATTTCTAAGAAAAGTTATATGAAATGATATTTCAGGTTTGAGTTTAGAATTGAAACTTGGATTCAAAAATTTGTTATTAAAAGAAAATTTGATCTAATGTTTAAATCGATATTTTGAAATTGGATTTGGAATTGAAATTGGAATTTAAATTAATTTGGAATTGAAATTTAAATTAATTTGGAATTGGAAATTAATTTGAAATTGGAAATTTAAAGTGAACGGAATTTGGTTTATTGAATTCGAAATTTATATGGAATCAAAATTTATTCGAGTTGAAATCGGAATTGAATCAATTAAATCGAAATGGACATTGAAATTGATTTGGGTAGGAAATTGGGAAGTTGACCGGTTTGACTTTGGAATTTGTTTAAATGAATATTTTAGTATAATTGATTTAAAATCTATATTCTTTAAATATTGAAATTATTTTGATTTTCAAACTGTTTTACTATATAAACCATTTTTTATATTCAAATTATTTTCGATTAAACTATTTAAATATTTTCTATTAAACTATTTTAACTATTTTAATTATTTAAACTACTTTTAAATTACTTAAAACTATTTTCTAAAATTTTCAAGCTGGTCAATAAGGTGAATTGTTTATATTTAAAATACGAATTGGGTTAAATGAAGTTGCAACCTAAATTGAAATTCGAAATGATTTTGAAATTGAAATGAGATATTGAGGCGAAAAATGATTTTTGAAACGGAATCTTACATTTTGAATAGATATGATGATATTTGAAATGGATTTGATTTTTGAAGCGAATATGATATTTTGATATCAATTATGAATCGAGTTAAAATGTAAAAGAGCCATCGGTGTAATAATACGTAGTTATTAAAGAGACCGGGATCGGATATGGACATACTCTCTGTCGATACCGAAAACCACTTTAATAACTAGTATGCGTGGAGTGTTGATCCAAAATGAAGTGGATGGTTTGGTGAACGCGTTGACTGAAGAAAGAGAACGATATTGGATGACCCCTGACATGACTAAAACAGGAGCCGCGCCGGGCCATTGAGGTTCGCCACCTCTAGCGGACACACTTCTTCGATACCATATCTATAACATTTGTGATTCGATTTGGGTGCACCCCTTGATTTGGGAGTGTTGTTTCGCGGTGTTGGGGTAGCTGCTGGCTATGCTCAACATCAGTCCGGATCACGCAACTACTAGTATCCTAGTTGGTATCGCCTCATGTACCTTGTCATACTGATTATCCTATTCGCGACCACTACGTTATGGTTTGTACCTTGAGTATATGGATTGCCCTCTGGTGACTTCCGGTTTTGGGGAAACTACGGTCTTGTATATGCTCTTGGGAATATAAATGTGTTAAGCGGCGAATGGGCGTTGACTTAACACTATTTTGATACCTTTACTTTACTTTAGACATTATCTATATAGCGTATCTTATTGTATATATAGATAGTTTAACGGATCCTTGAGAGATGGAAAATCCCGTAACATCTCTTGAGTTATTGCACGCACTTTGACACTGGATAGGAGATGTCAAACCCCGTAAACATCTCTGACGCCGTTTACACTCATATTTATTACGATTGATTTAACTTTCATAAGGATATTTTAGTCCTGACTCGAGTGTTTTGTCTTTTCATTACGCTCGGGTCAGCCTGAGCATTTCAGTTTAGGTTGAAGATCATTTCCTTGGAGGACGGAGACGAAGATTTGGTATATTATCTACTACTATTATATTCATTCCATTCCACTGCATTGTTGTATGATATTTGCTGTGTATGTAACTATGATAAATGTTGTATAATAATAATCAAATGTATTCATTTCAAATGTATTCATTTAATTAACAGCTTCATGAACTGTTATTTTATTATCATACTTTAGCCTTCCGCTGTGAGATTCTGTGTTGTTTCATTTCCTTTATTTCTTTCCTTTTCTTTTCTTATTTACCCCAAATTAACAATCCTCCATTTTGAATGGTTTGAGTTGACGTGTGTGTTTGATCATCGACTTAAACTGTACAAAAAGGCGGGTCGTTACAGTTGGTATCAGAGCTTTGGTTTAGCGATAAACCTTGGCTCTAGTGGGGGAATAGCTCATTGAAATAGAGGTAAACTATATGAATGAGTTTGAGTGTGTATAAGAGAGCGTACTTGTTATTTGATATAAAATGGTTTTATATTGCGTTAATTTGTTCCGTTGAGTATTTATGAATTCTGGTCGATACTTGGGACGCTAAGGCATCGATAGGAATTTCTGAACACTCGAATAGGACAAACCAACACAATATCGTTTTGGAATATATTTTTATATAAAAGAATTATTTGAATATTTATTCATTTTGATTGAATTGATTGTTAGGAGATGATAATATTAGATTATTATCGCTATTTTTTTTTGATCAGTCAATATTTACAATAATTGATTAAATAACAATGGATTTAGGGAAATGAAATCTTGTAAACACAATTAGCAATGAATATAAATGAATTTTAACTTGGATTTGGGAATTTAAATTTCGGTATTTGAAATTAACTTACAAGAATTTGAAAAATATAATATGAGTATTATATGATAGTATATTTCAGTTGAAATTGTTTTCGAAGGACTTTTTTTTATGATAAATGTTATATTCCCTTCTCTTGACGCTAGAAAATGATTTCGGTGATGAGTGCACGCATCATCGACTTTATTTTCGAGAGTCCAAGTGGGGGAGATCACTAAATAGTTTTTCTAAACCCTGTTTTGATTAAAATTGAATTTTATTTTATATTCTCTATAGTATGACTTGATATATATTAATATAAGTATATATTATTTCAAACTTGATTTGAATTGAAACCGGAGTTGAAATTCTTAAGTTCTTTAATATTTAATAATTATAAACTATTGAGATAAACAAATACTTGAATCATTACAGAACTTCTAAATTGTGAAATGAGAAATGAACCTAAGAGCTAAGTGAAAATATCAATTGAAGTAGATATCCTTAGAATTAGGAAATTATGAACTTTAAATAAAATTGAAACTGTAAAACTCGCATAGTATTAAATTTCATTCTATAGCATAAATATAACTTACCAGAATATTTAAGAAGTTCAAAAATGTTATATGAATTGTTAATTGGATAATATACAAGTTTAGGTTTGAATAATGAAATATGCATTTAATTAATGGTTTGCAAATATAAATAAAATTGTTAGTAAATAATTGGAATTTAAATTAACATTTAAAGGTGATTCACAATTATGTTAATATAAAATGGAAATACTATATGTGAATGTAAATGTGAAATTAAATTATAGTGAAATTTAAGTAATGACTTAAGAATTAATTAATTGAAAATTCAACTTTGAATGAAAAGAGGTTGTATGTTGTTTAACTACATTCTATTTGCATAACTATAACTTACCAAATACTTAAAAAGTTTAAAATGTTAATAAAGATAAGTAAATGAATAATATACAAGTGTGATTGCGAATAATAAAATGTGAAGATCTATTGATAGTTGTAAATATAAGGAAATTTAAGTTGTAAAGTGAATTAAATTTAAAATTAATTAAATATAGAATTAGTAAATGGAAACTAATTAAATTTGAATAAAACTAAATGTCAATAAACTTGGAAGTGTATGAAATTAAAATTTTGACTTGGAAATGTATAATTGATTTATTATAGATTTGGATGGAGGTTAATGTTTGATATGCATTGGTTGTTAGATAGATGTTAATTGATTAAGTATGATTCATTTTGTTAATAAATTGAATAAATGAAATATAAATTTAAATAATTAAATTCAATTTGAAGTAAGGAGATGTTGAATATAATTGTAATCAATTTAATTTGAAGAAAATTGTCTTGAGTTAAATGTGGATGTAATAAAGTGAATAAACCGGAAAACAAATTTAATATAAACTTATTTCATAAAAATATAAAAGAAATTAACAACTTTGTGTTAATGCTTGATTTTCCGGAAACTTTAAATTGGATAGTTTGTATTTGTAATAACAAACAAATGTGGAAATCTAAAATTGTCCGGTATGTGCTGAAACTAAAAGTACCATAACTTTTAAACGAATAATCGGAATTTGATGATCTTGGACTTTTCGGAAAGCTTAGAATCTGTAGCACGACTTTTGTTTAGAGTATTTCAGAAAATTCATTGGTTTACTAGGTTAAAAATGTAAATGTCTATCGCTGTCCTGTGTAAGAATAAGCAAAACCAATAGCATTTGACCTTAGTATTTATGACATAACTTTTTAATGGTTTATCGGATTTTCATGATCTTGTACTTTCTGGAAAGCTTAGAGCCTAAGCTCCAACTTTCGTTTTATAAGCTTTTCTTATTTCTGTCATTTAGGAGGTCGAAAATCTGAAATTACATTTCAGGCCTGCGCTAAATTGCTCGGGGCTGAAGCGTATCATTTTAGTAAAATGACCGTAACTTTTGAACGGAAGGTCCGAATTCAATGATTTTGGACATTCCGGAAAGCCTGAAACGGATGCAACAACTTTTGTTTAGATTCCATCGTCAAATTTTATCGTTTAAGGGACCAAAAACCGAGATTCATTTGCTGTCCTGAAATTGGAATTGCAGTTTTAAGCTAAACTTGTTATATGTATGTTGTTTATGATAAGTATATCGATCTATCTTTATATGCATGGTTCTAACTTGGTTATTGAGAATTTTAGTAGGTAGCAAAGGGGTTGCGCTTCGTTTGTGGAGCTCGCTTCTGCGCTTAATGCAAAATGTAAGTTAAAATGCTAATAAACGCTAAATAAAAGGTACGTTCTCGGATTACGGTTTATGTTGTGGTATATTATTGTGTTCCCCATGTTTTGGGATGCCTCATTCTTGTAATGAGATGTATATCATGCAATTATTACCACTGTGAAATTTTTCGGTCCTAGCCGCGCAAAGGAGGTGCTGCCGAATTTTTTCAAAAATCCGGGAGTTAGGAAATTTTGAGATTTTAAAAATCCTATAACTGAATTTTGCAAATAAGTCAAATATTTGAATGAATTATATCTAAATGATGGTTTCTCCTTCTCCGTTCCTTTTCGAGGACGAAAAGTTTTAAGTGGGGGAGAATGTAACGACCCGTATTTTTAACACTTTAAAAATACGAATTAAAATGAAAATTTTGGATAAAAATCCCAAGGAAATAAAATTTTGTGTTGTTAAATGTAAATTATAAGTTAAAATACAAAACGGAATTCTGAAATAACTTATTTGTAAATCAAATATGGATGTTAACTTGTAGTGAATTTAGAAAATGTTTGAATGGGATGGTAAACCAAATTGGTTACGATTGTAAACAAAGGATAAATAAATGTTACATTTAATATTGAAGTTATAATATGGAAATCAACGTAAACGAATATAGTTTAATATTACTGTGAATTTAAATAAGATGATAACTGTAGAAAATGGAAGTAAATGAATTATAAACCATTGATAATAATGTATAAGTAAATGGTTGATTCAATAATGAAAGTGTAAATCGAAATAAAAGAATTCATTTGGAATTAAATAACTTGAATTTGAATTACAATATAATTGAAGGCTGAATCTAATATAATCTTTTATATTGGATTTATAATGGAAAACTGCATTGTAAAAGATTGTTAATTACTGTGAAATTTAAAAATAGGATTTGTGAACAACTGAAATTTGATTTAAAAGTTAATAATTTAAAATTGGGAATTTTATATTGAAATTAAACAGTCAAATAATTTATTTTCGAATATTGGATTTAATTAGGTAATTAAATCAATAATTTAATAAGTTAAATTTCAGAAATAATTGAAAATCGAGTTGAATGTGATTGAAAATGATTTGTAAAATTTTATCTTATCATATTGGAGTTATAGTAATGTTATAGAACTTTTAAAATTGAATTTAAGTTAATTTGTGAAAATTGAATATTTTAATATTTAATTATTGACTGAAAAATAGTCATTTTTCAAACAGTCTCAGAATTGAACGAAACTAGTTCCATTTGATCCGTAATAGTTTGTTATTATCGGATTTCAATTTTCGTAGCAATCGGAGTTACCGTTTGACCGTGGCAGCTCGAAACGCATCAAATTGTTTTTAATTTTAATTCGGCGAGTTAAAAATAGTCATTTTTCAAAAAGTCTCGGATTTCGACGAAACCAGTTTCATCGGATCCGTAATGTGATATTATTGTAAGGTTTCAAATTTCGTAATATTTGGATTTACCGTTTGTCCGGTACAAATTAAAACGCACCGAAATCGGTTTAAATCGGTTTAATTTAAATCGTCGTTTAATTCCATATCTCACACATACGATCGAATTAGCTTCCGAAACCCATTCCATTGTGTCCGAAACGTGGGGTAAACCCCAGAAACGCCAGTTGCGGCGCGTAAATCGGATTTCGGAAAACCCGGATGAATAGTGTTCGAGATTTCTCTATAAATAGCCCACCCTCTTCACAAAAAAAAAAAAAAAAAAAAAAATTTGAAAACCCTAATCTATATCTGCAGCCGCCACCCTCTAATGAATGGCCAGAAAGTCATTTCGTTCTTCCCATGATATCTCAAAATCCGTTCAGTAATTCGAGAAACTTTCTACATGAAAGTTGTAGAGGGCATTGAGTTCTAGATATCCAACGGTCGGAATTTCCTGGAGTGGCTTAGATCGACCAGAATTTCGCCACAAAGGGCCGGCGTTCGTGCACGCAAAACGATGGAAGGGGGCGACCGGACTTCAAGCTACTGGGGGCGGTGGTAGTTCTCGTGATGGGCTTCGTTTTGGCAGTGGTTTGATGGGGCATGGAGGTCGGTAGGGTGGTGCGTCGGCGGAAAATCGAACGTGATGTTGGGTTTCATCGTTCGAAACGAACGAAGGAGAAGAGAGGGAGGGGGAAAGGAAAGCACGGTTCAGATCTTTGCATCAGGGGAGGAACGGTGGATGATAGAAGGGTTTGAAAATTTAAAAAAAAAAATTGTTGTAAATTTATATACATAATATCATACAAATTTGAAAATTCATATCTTTTTCATACGAGGTCGGATCGAGACGATTCTTTTTCCGTTGGACTCGTATTGACGAGCACTACGCTATGCAACTGGATCGGAATCATTTGGAGCTAGAGAAAATTTTGAGTAAATCGAACGTCGTTCGATTTGATTTAAATCGTAAAATCAAGGTGAGTGTTTTATAACGCTCACAACGTACTAAATATCTTTATGCTAGTTGAATTGACATTATGAAGTGTTATGATTTTATTTGTCGTTGTTAGATATAAATTAATTGTCATATAGCTGGTTATTTTGAATTAACCGTTGAAAAATGAAATTGACAGTTAATTTGAAATTGAAATTGAATTGCGATTAAATTACCTGACATGGATAACTATGAAACTGCCATGAATTGTATTGACTATTGGATGATGTATTGTGATGGATGTCATTGGTTGATGTTGAATGTTTGGATGTTGATTTGCTTATATATACTATTATGCATACATATGATACCGTGATTTAATTTAAGTGATATATGTTCATCCCTGACATTTAATTGAAATAAATAAATAATCACTTGGCCATAGGATAGAAAATTATATACAGACACCGAATTGGCTAAATTAATAATTTTTGAAATCCTCGTTGAAATTTATTTAAAATGTGTTGATATAAAAGTTATAAATAGAAATCGATTTATAGAAATTGAATTCATCGAAAAATTGAGTTTGGAATGTTGAAATGAATATTGGTTAAAGGAATTTTGTTAAATAATTAAGTTGTGACTTTGAAATTTGGAAATTGAATATGATTGAATGTCGAAAATTGATTTGTTTAAAGATTTAACTTTTATTCGAACTTTGAATATTTCTAAGAAAAGTTATATGAAATGATATTTCAGGTTTGAGTTTAGAATTGAAACTTGGATTCAAAAATTTGTTATTAAAAGAAAATTTGATCTAATGTTTAAATCGATATTTTGAAATTGGATTTGGAATTGAAATTGGAATTTAAATTAATTTGGAATTGAAATTTAAATTAATTTGGAATTGGAAATTAATTTGAAATTGGAAATTTAAAGTGAACGGAATTTGGTTTATTGAATTCGAAATTTATATGGAATCAAAATTTATTCGAGTTGAAATCGGAATTGAATCAATTAAATCGAAATGGACATTGAAATTGATTTGGGTAGGAAATTGGGAAGTTGACCGGTTTGACTTTGGAATTTGTTTAAATGAATATTTTAGTATAATTGATTTAAAATCTATATTCTTTAAATATTGAAATTATTTTGATTTTCAAACTGTTTTACTATATAAACCATTTTTTATATTCAAATTATTTTCGATTAAACTATTTAAATATTTTCTATTAAACTATTTTAACTATTTTAATTATTTAAACTACTTTTAAATTACTTAAAACTATTTTCTAAAATTTTCAAGCTGGTCAATAAGGTGAATTGTTTATATTTAAAATACGAATTGGGTTAAATGAAGTTGCAACCTAAATTGAAATTCGAAATGATTTTGAAATTGAAATGAGATATTGAGGCGAAAAATGATTTTTGAAACGGAATCTTACATTTTGAATAGATATGATGATATTTGAAATGGATTTGATTTTTGAAGCGAATATGATATTTTGATATCAATTATGAATCGAGTTAAAATGTAAAAGAGCCATCGGTGTAATAATACGTAGTTATTAAAGAGACCGGGATCGGATATGGACATACTCTCTGTCGATACCGAAAACCACTTTAATAACTAGTATGCGTGGAGTGTTGATCCAAAATGAAGTGGATGGTTTGGTGAACGCGTTGACTGAAGAAAGAGAACGATATTGGATGACCCCTGACATGACTAAAACAGGAGCCGCGCCGGGCCATTGAGGTTCGCCACCTCTAGCGGACACACTTCTTCGATACCATATCTATTACATTTGTGATTCGATTTGGGTGCACCCCTTGATTTGGGAGTGTTGTTTCGCGGTGTTGGGGTAGCTGCTGGCTATGCTCAACATCAGTCCGGATCACGCAACTACTAGTATCCTAGTTGGTATCGCCTCATGTACCTTGTCATACTGATTATCCTATTCGCGACCACTACGTTATGGTTTGTACCTTGAGTATATGGATTGCCCTCTGGTGACTTCCGGTTTTGGGGAAACTACGGTCTTGTATATGCTCTTGGGAATATAAATGTGTTAAGCGGCGAATGGGCGTTGACTTAACACTATTTTGATACCTTTACTTTACTTTAGACATTATCTATATAGCGTATCTTATTGTATATATAGATAGTTTAACGGATCCTTGAGAGATGGAAAATCCCGTAACATCTCTTGAGTTATTGCACGCACTTTGACACTGGATAGGAGATGTCAAACCCCGTAAACATCTCTGACGCCGTTTACACTCATATTTATTACGATTGATTTAACTTTCATAAGGATATTTTAGTCCTGACTCGAGTGTTTTGTCTTTTCATTACGCTCGGGTCAGCCTGAGCATTTCAGTTTAGGTTGAAGATCATTTCCTTGGAGGACGGAGACGAAGATTTGGTATATTATCTACTACTATTATATTCATTCCATTCCACTGCATTGTTGTATGATATTTGCTGTGTATGTAACTATGATAAATGTTGTATAATAATAATCAAATGTATTCATTTCAAATGTATTCATTTAATTAACAGCTTCATGAACTGTTATTTTATTATCATACTTTAGCCTTCCGCTGTGAGATTCTGTGTTGTTTCATTTCCTTTATTTCTTTCCTTTTCTTTTCTTATTTACCCCAAATTAACAATCCTCCATTTTGAATGGTTTGAGTTGACGTGTGTGTTTGATCATCGACTTAAACTGTACAAAAAGGCGGGTCGTTACAATAAATTGCTGTCTTTTACTGCTTTTCTGCCAGTTTACTACTTAAATTCTGTTCCCGTCACACGGGTGGTGCTTTCACGATTCTATTACACACACCGGGTGTTAGCGTTCATTCTTTAGTGTTAACATTTTGGTGCTTTCACTAAGAACCCAACTCAGGATATCATTCACCATTGCTTCACACAAGTTTGTTGAAAAAATTTCCTACAAAACCAGAAGTCTATCAGACATAATGGCTCCTGGAAGGAAACGAAAGGCTGTCAGATCTGAAAATGTTCAAGATAATACCGCCACTTCTATTTCACCGAGTCAAGCGGCTCCAAGCGTCGGGGTGACGCAAGAGGAACTAGACGCTACTGTGTCCGGGCTATACCAACAGACTGAAACTCAAAACAATCTGATGATGGAAAAACTAAACGCTCTGCTCGGCGCTAACCAAAGACTAGTGGGTAATGAAGAAAACATCGCTGATGCTCTTCGCAACTCCGAAGGAAAAAATATTCCTCAAGGGGGATCAGGTGCTGCTGAAGGGGCACCCCTCCAAGCTGAAGGATCTAGGCCATCGCCGATTTTCCGCGAACATCTGCCCGGACAAACTTCTGAGAAAATGGCCGAGGTCTATTCCGCCAAATCTTTGAACAACGAGGAATATCTTTCTGGCATGATCAAGCAAATAATGAAGGAGAGCATGCAGAGGGATGAAGATGAGAGCGAATGGGGATTCTCACCAAGTAGAACTCTATTTACCGAGAAGATTCTAAAGGCTGAATTTCCTAGAAAATTTGTTCCCCCCACCATTCCTGCTTATTGGGGAACAAGTGATCCAAATCAATTCTTGTATAAATATGACTGGCACATGACCGGCGCAAGAGCAACTGATGAAATTAAGTGCCGGTATTTCCCAGTATATTTGGAAGGAGTGGCACTTCTCTGGTTTACCAAGCTTCTTGTCCGATCAGTAGATCAGTTTTCCGATCTGACCCGAAAGTTCAAAGAGCAATTCAGGCTGTATGCTTCAAAGCCAAAAGACATAATGTCATTGTCCAGTCTTGAACAGAATCCGGGAGAACCTATTAAATCATTCCTGAACCGTTTCAATATAGCTCTGGTAGAAGTTGATAACGCAGAGCCACGAATGATCTTGACCTATTTGATGCGTGCTATCGACAAATCGAGCGAATTTGGAAAATGGCTGAAGATGAAAGAGCTAAATTCTCTCGAGAAATTCTACAAGAAAGCTAATGAATTCATACGCTTGGAGAATCTTCCAGCATCGATGAAGGTGGTGGCAGCAAAGGTGGAAAATAATACTGCCGCTTCGGAAAAGAAAGATTCCGGAGGTCAGAAAAGGGAAAATCACGAGGGGAAGAAACAAAAGGATACAAAGAAACCTCGCTTCTTCAAACCCTCAGATTTCACTCCATTGACCGACACTCTGGAAAATATCTTCTTCGCCACCAAAGATGCTGTGGATTATCCCAAACCGGCTGAGATAAAACCGGGAAAGGGCGCTATGAGAAATGGAAAGTTCTACCGTTTTCACAACCAACCCGGTCATGATACCAATGACTGTCGTCACTTAAAGAGCTTAATTGAAGAATTGTTAAGGGAAAACAAGCTACAACAGTATGTCAAGAGAAACAAAAGTGACCCATCTTCGTCAACTCAGAGGCAACAACTCCCTACTCAACCATCAGGTTCAGGTAAAGGTACTGCGGCACAAGAATCTGAGAGGCCCGTTATCAATGTGATTACGGGGGGCCCACACCCAGCGGGCAGAAGCTGGGGTGAAATGGAACGATATGCTCATGCTTTGAAACACATCCCAGCAGAGGAAGATGTTTTTGCTGTAGAAAATGCTGCACCCCTGAAACAACAAAAGATTTCAGATGATGATATTATGTTCAAAGCTAGGGATTCTATTGGTATTGAAGCTCCCACCATAGATCCCTTGGTTATCTCTGTAGGAATTGGACCGGCAATAGTAAGACGAGTGCTCATTGATTGCGGTGCTTCCTGCAATATACTCTTCAAGAAAACATTTGACCAGCTGAAGATCCCGATGACCGACGTTCAAGCTTCGTCACAAAAGATCGTTGGTTTCACTGGGGAACCACAACAACCAATCGGAACTGTTGAGTTGTTCGTGGAACTTGGGGAAGGGCAGAAAAGGGTAGTTCGCAAGCAAACCTTTATAATTGTCGATGGATTTTCTGCCTACAATGCTTTCTTAGGCAGGCCAACTCTAGCTGCATTCAAGGCCATTTTGGCCCCGTGGTGCCTAACTATGAAGTTTCCTACAGAAAATGGTGTTGGTGTCATCAAGGGAGACCAAAATGCTGGACGCGAATGTTATCTTATAGAGCTTCGGGAAGCCAGGAAGAGAGAAATGGGTAAAAATGCGGCAGCTCCCCTCCGCATCAAAAACCCAACCTTATAGCAAATACAGGGTGGTCCCTGCACTGGTGAGCATAGTGGTGCAAGGCGAGAAATGGACCCCAGAAAATCCAGTGCAGAGGAGAATAGAGTGGTGCCCGTGGAAGTTACGGTACTAATACCTGTCGACTCCAAAGACCCAAACAAAGTACTTAATGTGGGTTCGCAACTAAGTACAACAGTTCAAAACACACTGATATCATTTCTAAAAGCAAATCTGGACGTGTTCGCATGGTGTCATGCTGATATGTGTGGAATCTCTCCAACAATTGCTGTTCATACTCTGAATGTCGATCCGAGATTCACACCAGTGAAACAGAAACGAAGAACTCAAGGTCCAGAAAGGTCAGCAGCCTTAAAGGAAGAAGTAGATCGTCTCATGGAGAATAATTTCATCAAAGAATCCACTTATCCAAATTGGGTTTCAAATCCAGTACTGGTTAAGAAGGAAAATGCAAAGTGGAGAGTATGCATTGATTTCTCAGATCTAAACAAAGCTTGCCCCAAAGACTGCTTCCCGTTGCCTAGAATCGATCAACTGGTAGATGGGACGGCTGGACATGAGTTGTTGTCCTTTATGGATGCCTATTCCGGATACAATAAGATTATGATGAATGAACCAGATCAGGAAGACACAAGCTTTATTACAGATGCGGGACTCTACTGTTACAAAGTCATGCCATTCGGATTGAAGAATGCAGGGGCAACCTACCAAAGACTTGTCAACGCTATGTTCAAACCTCAGATTGGCAAAACTATGGAAGTCTATGTTGACGATATGTTAGTAAAGTCAAAGAAAGCAGTAGACCACATGGATCATTTGGCGGAGATGTTTACAATTCTTCGAAAGTATGGGATGAAGCTCAACCCATTGAAATGTTCATTCGGGGTAGAATCTGGGAAATTCCTGGGTTACATCGTAAGCGCTAGGGGTATTGAGGCCAATCCTGCTCAAATCACAGCTCTGAGAGAAGTTAAAGCCCCTAGAACAAAGAGAGAACTGCAAAGTCTCAATGGAAAAGTTGCCGCTCTTAGTCGCTTCATCTCCAAGGCCACAGACAAATGCATTCCCTTCTTTGATGCTTTAAAGAAAGGAAAGAAAATTTTTGAATGGACTCCCGAATGTCAGAATGCTTTCGATCAACTGATTCATCATATGAGAACTCCTCCGGTCCTTTCCAAGCCTAGTGATGGCGAAGACCTCTTCATCTATTTAGCAATTTCATCCCATGCTCTAAGTGCAGCACTCGTACGAGAAGATATAAGAATACAACGTCCAGTCTACTACATCAGCAAACGGTTCGCTGGGGCAGAGATGAATTATTCAAAGATAGAAAAGCTTGCTTATTGTTTGTTAATCGCCTCCAGGAAGTTGAGGCCCTATTTCCAATCTCATCCTATCAAGGTCCTGACTGATCAACGTCTAAAGCAAGTCCTGTATCGCCCTGAAACTTCGGGTCGTCTCTTGAAGTGGAACATAGAACTCAGCCAATATGACATCACTTACCATCCCCGAAGAGCAATTAACGGACAAGCTTTAGCAGATTTCATTGCAGAGTCCACTGACAAAGGTGACCTCAAGGAAGAAACAACTGACTGCATTCCGATACAGTGGAAGTTGTATGTTGATGGCTCGAGAAATGATTATTGTTCTGGGGCAGGAGTTGTGCTTGAAACTCCCGAAGGACGATCACTATGTTATGCATTGAGACTAGAATTCCCTTCGACAAACTATGAAGCAGAATATGAAGCCCTTATTGCCGGTTTAAAAATCGCTAAGGAACTAAACATCAAAGTGATACAGATTTTCAGCGACTCTCAGCTTATTGTTTGCCAGGTGAAGAAAGAATTTCAAGCCAAAGGAGGGAATTTGCCTGCATATTTGTCAAAAACATCCGAACTTCTCAATGATTTGGATCACTATTCAATAAGCCACATACCCCGAGAGGAAAATATGAAGGCAGATTCTCTAGCAAAGTACTCAAGTTCCGGAGAAGCTCAATTACTGGGATTAGTTCCTGTAGAAGTTCTGTCAGCTCCAAGCATTGATGAAATGGATATTGATTGGATTATGGCTACGTCTCAAGAGCATAAATCATGGATGACTCCCATCAAAGAATACTTACTCAGTGGTTCCCTGCCAGAAAGTTCTAAGGAACGTCGAAAATTATTGAGAAAAGTGTCGAGATATATAATTCAAGATGGCCGATTATACAGACGGGGATTTTCAATGCCTCTGCTCCGATGTGTAACAAAGGAAGAAGCCAAGACAATTCTAGCCGAGGTACACGGAGGAGAATGTGGAGATCATTCAGCTGGTCAAACTTTAGCCAAGAAAGTTCTTCGATATGGGTATTTCTGGCCTGACATTAACCGAGATGCTGCTATCTACTCTAGAAAGTGCGACAAGTGCCAGAGATTTGCAAAAATCCCAAGAGCACCTTCCACCGAACTCTCACAGATGGTCAGCCCATGGCCATTCGCCATTTGGGGGATAGATCTAATCGGACCATTACCAGTTGCCAAATCAGGGATTAAATATGCTATTGTTGCCGTTGATTATTTCACCAAATGGGCTGAAGCTGAACCTTTGGCCACCATCACTTCTAAAAAGATGATAAATTTTGTAACAAAGAATATCATTTGCAGATATGGTGTGCCATAGAAGATAATCACAGACAACGGTACTCAGTTTGAAAGTGAAGAATTCCAGGATTTTTGCAAACGGTTCAGAATTCGAAAAAGCTTCTCAGCAGTGGCTCATCCGCAGGCAAATGGGCAAGTGGAAGTAGTTAATAAGATCATCAAGTCAACTATCAAAAAGCAACTCGAGAAAGCAAAAGGTGGTTAGGTTGATAAGCTTCCATTAGCACTATGGGCATACAGGACTACTCACAAAACTGCAACTGGGCACGCTCCATTTTCACTGGCATACGGATCGGAGGCAATGATTCCAGTGGAAGTAGAAGTTCCTTCACATAGAAGAGTTCATTTCAACGAAGCTGAAAATGAAAAGCTGCAACTTGAAGCACTTGATTTTCTTGATGAGAAAAGAGAAGAAGCTAGGCTCAGAGTTTCAGCTTATCAGCAAAGGATAGCCAGGCACTTCAACTCTAAAGTTCGCCAACGCAGCTTTGAGGTCGGGGACTTAGTTTTGAAAAGGATCATGACGGCAACTGGTGTGTTTGGACCAAACTGGGAAGGACCATATGCCATTGGCAGTAAACTTCTTGATGGCACTTTTAAACTCATAACTGTCGAAGGAGATCCAATTCCAAGAGCCTGGAACAGCAACCACTTACGTCCTTATTTTACTTGAAAGAAAAAGCTTTGTTCAAAATTGTAAAATAATGATGGATGTATCAGTTGTATTGTGAAATATTGTAAATCAGTGTAAATGAATAAAAGCTATAAAGTGGACGTAGGCCCGATTCTTGGCCGAACCACTATAAATCTTGTGTTCTTTACTATTTCATAATGCCTGTTTTATTTCGATATATAAATGCCTTAAAAGTATTGCTAAAATGTCGATTCAAAATTGCAGGACATTATAACAAGGCTCGCTCATCACAAAGCTAAGCGACCTCTATAAATCAGCTATTACACGAAAACCAAGCAACAAAAAATTCCAAACTCAAATCCTATGCAAGGAAAACTTCACGTAAAAAGTTGGTTACTCCACTGTGACAAACCTTTGTTCACTAGTTGAGATTGTCGTTATGAATAGACATCCAACTAGATAACTCGCGTTTGTCTCGTGAAGTCATTCAACAGTGAAGTCCACTCCTCCGGATGAAGCAATTTACTTGTAAAAGGAAAGAAGATGTGCTTGGGAACGATAATAAGAGATCGCTAATGGGCAGATGATGAGAGAAAGTTGCCAAGCAAATAAAGAAGCAGACAAAGGGAGGTATGCCTCTCAACAGGAAGGCCGGAAGATCCACTAAAGGGACACCTTCCCAAGCGGAAGGAACAGGACCCTCGCTAAATGGTCGTGATGCATCCGATCAGATAGCGTACGTCCGTCCCATGGATCCACTCGCCCCTGAGACGCAACCTACCTGGCACACCAACCAACCAAAGCCCTCTAACGAGGCACGCCAATAAATGGGAGAGCTTTCCTCAATCAAAAAGATCGGTGGGACTACTAAAGGGGCACTTTGTTAGTTAATTGCGATCGTTTGTGCAAACAAACATCCAATCAAGCAACTTGCGTTCGCACCGTGGACCCCTCCGACCATGAGAAAGTAACTTCCAGGCAATCAAAAGCCCTTTTCGGAGGCACAAGCCCTCTTCGGAGGCACGCTTCACCATGCTTGAAGCACAAAATCGAAAGCCCTTTTCGGAGGCACAAGCCCTCTTCGGAGGCACAAGCCATCTTCGGAGGCACGCTTCACCATGCTTGAAGCACCAAATAAAAAGCCCTCTTCGGAGGCACATTTCACCAGGGTAGAAGTGCAAAATGCTTCTCTTTGGAGACCTACTTCACCAGAGTTGAAATATCAAAATTGCTTCTATTCGGAGACCAAAAATGCTTCTCTTCGGAGACCAAAATTGCTTCTCTTCGGAGACCAAAAATGCTTCTCTTCGGAGACCAAAATTGCTTCTCTTCGGAGACCAAAAATGCTTCTCTTCGGAGACCAAAATTGCTTCTCTTCGGAGACCAAAATCGCTTCTCTTCAAAAACCTCTTCAGAGGCGCACTTCACCTTGCTTAAAGTACCAAAAATAAGCCCCTTACTGGGGCACAAAATCAAAACCTTCTTCGGAAGCTCATTTCACTTCGTAGGAAAATTCGCTTTTAACAAATAAAAGTGATCATCCCCAAAAGTTGAAGTGTTCTTCAGAAGGAAAGAGAAAGTAAAAAACTTCTCGAAAGACAAGATATACTTTATTAAAAGCAGAATGATTCTTCCCTTAAAAGCGGAATAGTTATTCTCTGGAATAAGAGTATCAGTCTTGAAAAAGCTAGGAATATTGCAATGCACTTGCGGTATGGGGGCAATACTATATGATTCAGTTACATGAACAAAGTAATATACAAGCAACATACCACGAGTTCATCACAATATCATGAAAAACAGATGATGTGGAATAAATGCATTCTCAAATGCAGACAAAAAGTTTGCACAAGTAAAAAGAATCGTTTGTTCCACACCAAAAATAGAAAACAGATGCATTCTCACATACACAAGAGTTTGTACAAGTAAAATAATTGTTTTATTTAGTACTATGAAAATTCTTTACATGTGCAGATATCTCAAAAAGTAAAAGCAGGGACCGGTACCAGCACAATCCCCGGTCGATACATGCAAAAAGCAAAAGTAAGGAGTAGAAAATCTAGCTTGTTATTCCTTCTTCTCGCCACCTTTGGAGCCTTTCCCCGGCCTAATGACTAGTTTTTGGAGCCGTTGTGAGCGGGTCGGGGCAGAAGGAGGAAAAGGCGCGGCTGGATCAACTTCTGCTTCGTCCCCAGTTGAAGCATTTCTCTTCTTCTTCCTTATGCCATGCTTCCCCTTCCTCTTTGAAGAAGATTCGCTCCCCGGAGTAGCAAGCAGTGTTGAAAGCTTCGTGTCGTCATCAAGGGACTGCTCCGGGGTCTTCTAGACGTCTTCAAGGTCCTCCGCCTTCTGTTCCTGTGAAGCTGCCGGGTCATCCAGGCCTTGAAGGGCTTCGATGTTCTCTGCCTGTGATCCCGGCTGGGAAGCAGAAGGAGGAGTAACCTGTAAAGATGGAGGGACGGCAACTGAAGGAGTGGAAACTTGTGTAGTGTTTGGTGCCTCCGCTGTAGAAGAAAAGAAGTTAAAATCAACATCTTCCAAAAATAGAGAAGGTATCGGTTCACCAAAGTTCAAGTAACAAGTAAGAAGGTCATCAAACTCGGTTAAATCAAATAACTGGTTCATTAGACCCGGAACTTCGCCAAAGTTACCTGGAGGAGTTGGCTTCGCAAGTTCAATTTCGTATTTATCAGCCTCAGTTTCTTCCTGGCTCTTCTCTTCAATTTGGGAAAGAGGAGTCTTGGAAGTATCAAGTTTAGCTTCAGCATCTTTTGCAGCAAGTGGAGATTGAGAGCTAGAACCGATGATATCAACATCAGTCAAAGTCGAAGTATGGACAGGGGCAGGTAGTGATGTTGTCTTTTCTGGATGTTCCTCTACCACTGTCCCGGCTCTAGCTTCGGCAAGTTGCTCTTTGCCTCTAATAAGCGCATCACGTGCTTCATCATCTAGATAAAGCGCTACAAGGTCTGCTTCCGCATAACCGGCAAATGTATCAAGTATGGTCTCCCAAACTTCAGCAAGTGTAATCTCATATTTGGGACCCAAGAATGAAAGGCTGCCGCGGCCCAAAACGCTGTGCATGTAGAAGTCAAATAGAGTAGAATCGATGCTAGCTTTAGTGGCATCGTGAGACTCTTCGGCCGCAACTTGTCCAGCGACCGCGTCATCACGCTCCTTCTCAACTTTAAGAAGCTTAGCTTTCAGCATCTCAATCTCTGCATTTTGGGATGCAATTGTTCCCCGCAGCTCAGTATTTTCTGTGCGATACTTCTCAGTAATGTGCTGCTCAGCTGCAAGCTTCATTTCGGCGTCTCTTTGTGCAGCATGTGCGTCCCACACTTGCTTCTGAAAAACTTCTTCCTTTTGGGTATGCGATGCAGAAGATGAGGCCAGATCTTCCTTTATTCACTTGACTTCAGATGCAAGATTTGCGTTGTCGTCTGCAATGCTTGTCATCTCCGCATCATGTTGCTTACACCATTTGTCCCATTCTGATTTATCATTCTCCATGGTCATCATCGCCTCAAGATTTATGTGGTTGACCCTCTGAAGTTCGTCGAAAAGTTTCTGCCATTGCGACATCCTCTCGATATTAAGCCTGACCGTGTCAAGACTTTTAAGCATGTCCAGCTTATCAATCGGAACCAAATCCAAGTCAAAGAGCACTCCTTTTAAGCACCAATTTGGAAATCAGCTCTGAAGCGTTGTAGGGCCGTCTTTAACTTGATATTGTGGCCTGTTAATGATTGTTTGAATATCAGACTTCTTTAGAGGAGGAGAGCCGGCCGGAATATCAGAAGGGATAGGAGCGTCAGTTTTTTCAGAAATTTCAAACGTGTCCTTCGCATCAAGTTTAACCTGTTTACTTGGGTCATCAGTAGCATGCCTCTTCCCTTTGTCATCATGATATTTTCTTTTATGAGAGTCATCGTCTCTCCTTCTTTGCTGTTCTTCGTAAACACGCCTTTCTTGAGCTTTTCTAGCTGCACGCTCTTCGTCAGATTCTTTGCGGGAGGGAAGATAACGTCCATAATCGTAAGAATCATGCCCTCCGTAGCGCCGAAAGTTCTCGTAGTATGAGCCGGTACGTCCCATCGGAGAATCTGAAAAATGGAAAAGAAGTAAAGTTTAGAAATTTCCAGAAAAAAGAGGATAAATGCTTATAAGTGCTGAAAAATCCTAAGTGTGTGCGGTGTGCAAGCTACATGCGTCAAACTACAGACCACGCTTTAGTGTGGAAACAGAGACGACTGGCGTAGTAGGCATCAGGGTTTGTTTTAGGGTGGAAGTCGCTTCAACAACGGGAGAAGTCACTTTTGGATTATTATCCCCGAAAAGCTCTTGAGAAGTAATCATGATATCGCTCAAGCCATCAAAAGTGTCATCACCCTGGAGCTCAGCAGACTTCTCCTTTTCAACTTCCATATCAATTGATTTCTCAGAAACTCGAGGATTCTCTTCCTCCTCAATAATTGGGGCAAGTGCCGACTTGCTGACTGACCCTACAACATCGATGGATGCGGAACATTTTATCAAAGCAGCCTCTACGACGGGTGCTTTTGATGCGATTTCTTCTATAGAAGCTGGGGTATTCGAGGCCTTTGCTCGAGCACCCGAAGCAGCTAACGTTTCCGCATCAGAAGTAAAGATTTCATGAATCTGAGTCGATCTAGAAGGATGTAAAAGTCCAAACTGGTGAAGAAACTCATCTTTCAACAGAAATTTTGCATCCCGTTATTCAACTGGAACAGCCATGAGCCTCTCCAGAGTTTGCTTGTGACTAGGGTCCCTAGAGGGAGAGAGGAGCGCTGGAATGAGAAAGCAAAGTTAACACTTAGTGATTCGGACTGCAAAATACTCAGAGAATAAGGAGAAGAAAGGATAGGCATTCTTACTTCCTTCTCTCCACACGGCGTAAAACCCAGGGGGACAGCGAACGTAAAAATACTGAGTCAAAAACCTATGAGCAGTATCGGGGAGGCCGACAACCAATTTGCGATTCCTGGAACTTCTTATAACAATGATCGAAGGATGATCTTTGATTCTGACAAAAGAGCATAGATAACAGATTTCGTCAACACTGGGAAGACGGTCAAGCGTTCTGCCGAATAGTACGCACAACCCCATTAGAACAGCATATCCGTTGGGGTGTAATTGGAATGGAGCGATTGCCAGTTGGCGAAGAAGATGTTGAAGAAAATTGTTGAAAGGAGGAATGGCCCCGCTCGAGCACATTTGTCGGTTGACCGCCACAAATCCAGGAGGTGCTACATCAGCAGTGTTATTCTTCTCAGGAAGGATAGCGTCAGCTTCAACAATGCCAAATTGAATGCACAATTGCCGAAAAGTTTTGTACAATAGAGTAGAAGAGGCTCTCTCTGGGGGATTGACTAAAGGAGCTGGAATGAGAATGGACTCTCCGGTCTGAACTGTTACATCTCCTTATTGAGAAGTCATTCTACACAAGCAACTGGATGTTCAAATGTGAAGGTGCACGTTTCCTAAATAGTGTGAAGTGTTGTGTGCAAAAACTAGTCAAAATAACAAATAAATACAAACTGGAATTAAGATAGTCGGTAATTGATCGATCATCAAATTTCAGGACTTGATTAATTTAAAGTTCAAGTACAGTATTAAGTATAAACCGGTCATTTTCAACTGACTGTTTTAATGCTGCCTTAATACTTTGCTTGAATTTGTCGATTTAAAGCACTTCATTCACACGATCTATTTATGTTGATTGTCTGTTATTAACTAATCTGTCACTTGATGTGGGCAGTCGGTGACAGTATATTCGTCCCAATTTTCTATGAATATTGTATTAAGCAGGTTATTAGTTTGCAAGTTAGAGTGATCTGTGGAAAAGTTCAGCAGTTCAAAGTTCAGCAGTTCAAAATTCAGCAGTTCAAAGTTCAGCAGTTCAAAGTTCAACAGTTCAAAGTCCATTCAGAGCCTAAGTCATGAGTCGCCAACGACTTACGTATTAACTCGTCTACGACTTAAGGGTTACAAGGCAAGTCAAGGCAGGTCGCTTCGGTTTTAGGTCATTAATACTTTAAATCGGCAGTACTTCAAGTCTTGAGTCGTGTGAAAATAAAAAAAGGCTTCAGTCCAAAGCGGTGTAAAATCCCAAGTCCTAAGTCGTCCACGACTCATGGCTTATGTCGTAAGAGGCTAAGTCGTCCACGACTCATGGCTTATGTCGTAAGAGGCTAAGTCGTCCACGACCCAAGAACTATGTCGTAAGAGGCTTAAGTCGTGGGTCGTACAAAACTGCTAAACTATGGCCATTCTAGCATCTCACTCGTTTGAACCCATTGACTTTTCTCCTAACCCGATAACCTCTCAATCAAACTACGATCCTTATCCTCATTCCACCACACCATGGAGTCATCCAAAAAGCCAAGTTCAGATCACCAAAGCCTCGCCAACCTAATCAATTAAACCTGAAATACAGTAACCCTCCATCTCCATCACCCCATTCATCTAAAGATGAAATCAAGCAAAATCAGGTTCACGAACTACCGGTACGATGAAATTCGCAACAAAACATTGCACGAGGGGATGGATTAAGTATAAGGAGGAGAATTCACGAATCAATGATGATTAAAGGTCGAGGAGGGAGCAGGAACACTTACGCAATGAAGAATCGAGAATCGAATTGGTTGATTGTTAGAAAAGGAAGAAATTGCCTTGAGAAAACTCGGAGGAATATTAATGGTGGATACGACTCAGGAGATAAGCAATGGATAGAAGGAACGACTCAGGCTTTTTTATACCTCTGGACAGTGGAACACGAAAAGGCATATGCAAGTTAAGATAAGTCGAAGCACACGACCTACGACTTAGGCGTGTACTTCGAGGGGCAAAAGCTAACCCTTAATTTTCTTCGACTCAAGAAGTATACGACTCATAGCCCAGACGACTTAACGAGTTAACACTATCAACGACTTATGAGATAAGAAGTGAACGACTTAAGTTATGTCACGACTTAGTGACTTAAAAGAGCTAACGACCTAATTGCTGAAGTCTTCTACGAGTTAAGCTTGTTACGACTTAAGGGTTTTACGACTCAACGAGTTAAGTCTTCTACGACTTAAGGACTTTACGACTCAACGAGTTAAGTCTTCTACGACTTAAGGACTTTACGACTCAACGAGTTAAGTCTTCTACGACTTAAGGACTTTACGACTCAACGAGTTAAGTCGTCTACGACTTAAGGGCTTTACGACTCAACGGGTTAAGTCTTCTTCGACTTAAGGGCTGCGCGACTCAAGGAGTTGAGCTTTCTACGAGTTAAGGACTTACGACTCAGGAGGATGCTACGACTTAAGGGTCTTACGACTTAAAGGTTTCACAACTTAAAGGTCTTACGACTTAAAGGCTATCAGGGTAAAATCCAAAGCCCGTGCCTGTGCTACTTTTATCTAGTAAGTCGGCTACGACTTAGCGCTTGTCTTCAACTGAGCCACAAGATGAACCCAGTATGGCGCCTACGAGATATCTTAAGTCAAATACGAGTTACGACTTACCATAAGTCGGTCACGACTCATGACTTGGCCAAAAAGAGAGTTCAGAATTCAACTCCTATAAATAGGCCACCACTTCCAACATGAAGAGGACTTTTTGCCATTCATTCCTTCAAGCGCCGTTACTCTGTCGAAGTCTCCATTCATCCAGCAATCAAAGATCCTCAAACATTCAAGACGCTACAACAATCTTCAAGAGATAATTCCTTACATCTAACATGGATTCATCGAATTTCATCGACGAAGATTGAGCTAGTAGTCAAGATTGTTTCTTTTGATCAAGTTGTACTGTTTTGATAAGAGATTTGTATCGATTTGTAACCAAATTCAGTAATAAAGAGATTCAAAGTGGACGTAGGCTTAATCTCAAGCCGAACCACTATAAATTGCTGTCTTTTACTGCTTTTCTGCCAGTTTACTGCTTAAATTCTGTTCCCGTCACACGGGTGGTGCTTTCACGATTCTATTACACACACCGGGTGTTAGCGTTCATTCTTTAGCGTTAACATAATGTTTAGATATATACATGCTTGTTGATGAATTATGCTTATTCTTATTGATCTTATGGCATGTTTTGAATTGAAAAACCTATCAAATGACATCCAAATGCCTTGCGATTTTAATATATGGTTAGAAATGATATTTTTAGAGACGGGTTTCAAGTTTTATAATTTTCTTAATTAATGTGAATTTTTGTAGAATTTTCCTAAGTTTTTAACACATATATAAAATTATTTAAGGTTTGGGACTTAAATGTTTAATATATTTATAAAAGGTGAAGGGGTAATTTGTTAATGTTTTAAAATGTTAGTTTCTGAAATTCGGCAGCACTTTTTAGAAAAGATTTTGAAAAAGTAAAGGAAACCAATTATATGAGGACAAATAAACAGGTTTGTTGAAAAGAATTACTTTTTAAAGTTAAAAATCAGATTTTCCAAGGTTTCGCTATCTCGCCATCTTCGGCAGCCACCTTTCGACTTAGTACCTCCGCCTCCAACCAGATCGAAACTAATGCACATCATATCAAAGACTTGGTACATAGTGAATTGAACATAGGCGAAGGGTATAGGGTCGAAACATGGGGTTTCAAAGGGGTCGAAGCCTAGTTTTGTTTTCTAAAGGAAAAATGTTGGCTTTGCTTTTGAATAAGATAGCCTTCAACTTGGTCAGCTATCGATCGGGTCAAATTAGTTTTAAAGAAAGGAGCTTTCGAAATATGTTACACCCTTGTTTTAAGTAAATGTTTTCGAAGGGGTCAAAACCCCTACCTGCCACCTTTATACCTTTCGAAGCTGTGCCTTCAGAAAGGTTCTTTTGTTTTAAAAATTAGAGCTGCTTCTTCAATGCTTTCAAAGGGATGGGTTTCGACACCATCCACTTCTTTACTTAGGAAATTGCTTTCGAATGAGTCGCTTTAGACTTAATTGTTTTAAGACCCTTTTTGATATTTTGAAAGTTAAACCCAAAGGTTTCGAAAGAAATGGTTTCAAAAGATTGTTCCACATATTTCGAGTTGAATCCAATGCTTTCAAAAGGTTTTTTAAAGTAGTATACTTTAATGCTTTCGAGGGGTAACAAAAAAAAGGTTTCGAAGGGGAGGTCCCCCAGTATTTTCGAAAGGTATATATAAGGTTTTAAGGGGGTGATTCCCTAGTGTTTTTGAAAGGTTTACCTTAGTATTTAAATGGAAGGATTCTAATGGTTTCGGAAGGCATATTTAAAGTGTTTAGAAAATGATGTCTAAGGTTTATAAAGCTTTCGAAGAAGATGTTTTCAAAGATTTTGAAAGGACTATGGTAAGGCTTCAAAAGGTATGTCTTGGCCTTCGACCTAAGGTTATAAAGTAAAGAAATTTACTTGTATCGAAAGGGGTACATTCAAATGTTTCGAAAGGGATTGTTTAAAGGTTTAAACAAAGGTTTTGAATGTCTTCATCAACAATATTTTGAGTAAAGCATATATCATGGCAAAGAGAATTGAGTAAAGAAAATAGTATGTTTTCCTTGTATAAGTATGATTTAAAGGGTTAAATCATTTTGAAAAGGTTTTCAAGGATAAAATTTAAAAGGTGGTTAACCCTAAGTAAAATGTGATGCCCCACCTCTATGCTCACTATAACAAAGAGTATTAAAAGAAATACTGTATGTTATTATGAAGAATAAGGCTGGATAGGAGCAGTCATCCGTAGTTGGCCTTACACTAGTATTGGTTACCTCGATAGGAGTGGTATATATTTTTCATTTTTCGTCTCTTATTTATTTACTCCCATCGACATTCCCAATTCTAGTATAAAACAAACTACGACGGTCCATAATAGTTTAGGACAATGTATATAATAATAACACAGATAATAAAATGCGGAACACAGATAACAAAAGATCTCATATATATATACATAACTGATGTCAGTTACAATACATTTGACACAATACATATGATAAAACTACACTGTCGACTCTAGAAGTTATATATACACGTACATTATCAACTAATATACATGAATACATATCATCCTATACTATGACACGACTACTCCAAATGATGTGAAAAGTCTTTATAGCTCAAACAGCAACTCAAAGCGGGAAATCTACAACCTGGAATAACTCGGGTCTGACCCGAGTATTAAATTCAAAAGAAAATAATACACGGGTCAGTCTAATTCAAACTCAGTTATTAATGCACAGAAGCAATAATAATCAATATCAAATAGACGACAGTCACAGAAATCTCGTATATCCGACTCTCGATAAGAGAATCGGATAACGGCAGATATAACACTAAACGGTGTTTAACAACAAATCAGCAGATTCAAATCATCAACAAAGATAAGTGAAAAGAATATCAATGAAGATAATTTAGAAAACATCAGAATTGCCTAATTGGCAATTAACAACAAATTCCAATTATTAAATAAATAATTAGAAACTCATATCTAATTATCTAGAAGATAATTAGACAGAAACAAAATAATAAAATTAAAACATCAATTCTGGTAGGGCAGCAGTATACGCACGCGTATACTGCCTCGCCACTACAACCTGAAATACACAAAAGATCAACGAACCAGAATCAAATGAAGATTCAAATCTCAATGCCACGGCCTCAATGGTCAAAGCAGACAGACATGGACAATGTGCACGTATGTACACATTGAAAATTTACAAACGAACACGAGGTCAAACCCAAAATAACGGATTCAACTCAAGTGAATTCGAAAACAAATCCAAATGCATTAATGCAATGCAAACCAACAAGGGCCAAAACTGCATATAAAACGAAACTGCAGTCACCACAAGTATTCAAGGGCAACTGCAAACAAGGAACTGCAGCCACCACATGCACACAAGGGAAAGCTATAGCCACGAAACTCGAAATCACCAATATTAAAAATCAATATCATAAGTACCGAGCATCGTATGCAAATGAAACAAGGTTGCGAACCAAGAATCATACAATTACAAGAGATTACTGTGGATATAAATTATAACGACCCTGAATTTTTGACATTTGAAAAGTGAATATTTAATTGATTTTAAATATTCGAATGATAATTTAATTTGAAATTCAAATATCAGAATGAATTTGGCGATTAAATTATTGAATTTAATTATTAAATCTGGGTAAAAATGTTGAATCTCGATTTTTTTGCCGATTAAAAATAATATGAAGTCTTAGAAAATTCATATTGATAATTGGGAAGGTACTGGAACTTTCAGAATTGAATTTGGAACTGTTTTGTTCGGTTTTGAAATTTTGTTGTTTAAATTGAATTTAAAAATAGCGGTCCAGGGCACAGTCTCGGAAATTAACGAAACCAGTTCCATTGGATCCGTAATATTATATTATTATCGGATTTCAATTTTCGTAATATTTGGAGTGGTTGTGTGAGCGTACGATATATAAACGCACTGATTTTATATCGAAATTTAATTTAAATAGTCGGTCTAAAAAGCTGGTCAAATCCCCACAACTACTTTTTCTCTGCTTAATCACGTATAAGTGCTTATCCTAATCTAACATCTGTCTTCAATTTCAACACGCGTCCTTCCAGATAACACGCGTCTGCTCTAAATTATTCAACAGGCCGAATTCAAACGAAATACCTCGTTCCCCTCTTTCCCTTCTTTAGTCAACAAAACGAAATCAAAACAAAATAAATGGCTGCTCTTTCTCAAAAATAAATTGAAGCCTTTCAGTTTCTCGAGTTCGACGAATTTGGATGGAACCGCGACTTCGTCACGTCGCTCTGCTCGAGTTCGAAGGGGAATACGCGAGCGACTTTGAGGCAGCGGCGAGCTAGAAGACGTCTATAGCAGTTCGAACTCGGAGGGGAGGCTCGCGAACGCGAGTTCGAGCGGGGCGATGTAGGGTGTTGTCGTTCGAGCGTCACTTTGGCGAGGCGTTCGTAAGCAAATGATGGCGATTGACATGGTGGGCGTTGTGAGGGTCAGTGCTAGAGGATGAGGGCAGTGGTCGTGTGGGAGCTATGGTTTCGTTCGAGCGAGTGGTAGGTGTGCGTGTGTTGGGCTGGGGATCGATGGCCACGTGATGCTGTGGTGATGATTTCTACAGAAAATAAATGTTTACAGTAAGGTATAACTATTTGTTCTTCAGTTTAGAGATTTATATATATATATTAGGGATGAAAAGATTTTTCAGTAAAGAAAATTTCTGATTATGTAGTTTACAGAAAAGAAAATACTTTATTAAAAGTTGTTAACATTTGCAGTAAGGTATATGTATTATATAGCAGAAATTATTTTACAATAAAGTATACTTGTTTTAAATCGATATGGAAATTGATTTGTTTGATAGGTTTATTTAAATTCGTTAATTACTAGAAATAATATATTAACGGAATTCGTTTTAAATTAAATGATTAGTTAATTAAAGCTATTAAACGATAATTAGTAATTCGAATTATTCAAAATTTAATAAATTGTATAATTTGTTATGCAAGGTCTAAAATGGAGAAAACAAGTCAAAAATGAAAATGGATTGCAAATTAAAAGCAAAGGTGAGATCTTCTCACTCAGATTTAAATTTGAAGTGCAGTTATTGATTGTTATTTGGATGTGCTATTAGATATAGTAGGATATATCAATATATATATATATATATATATATATATATCAATATATACATATTGGCATATGTATATATTGGATTGATTGATTTCCTGCCTTGTATGGCGGATGAGACCCTATTGCGCCGTTAGTAAGCGGATGATATTTATAAAATCCTATATACCGTGATATTCCACCTCGAAGTGGAATTGGTTTTGTGCTAACATCTATGGATGCAGGGAAACAGGTTGGAGGGATCCAACAGGATTCCTCAAAACATTTGAATTGATTTCATATGTTGTGTGATTGATTATTTATAATCTGTGTATGATTATATCTGTGATTGAATGTGCTGAAGGCTAAAATTTAGCCGAATGTATTTTTGGTATCGTTGGATACCATAAATAAATGAAATTGGATTTTTGAAATTTAAGTAAGAAATTTCAAGTAAATTCTTTTGAAAGAATTGAATAAATTTAAAAGAAGTAATTTTTAAAAGTGTAAATTTGATTTTTGAAATGTTATCGAATTATTTCAAAAATATGGGAAAAATTGTTCTAAATGGATTTTGAATAGTATTATTCGAAAGTTGTAAAATTTATTTGAAATGGAATTTTAAATGGTTTGGAAGATATAAAGGAATTTATTTTAAAGGCGATAAATTTGTTGAAATCCAATTGATAACTGATTTTGTATTGAAGAAATAAATCTTTGGGAAATCGATATAAAAATCTATTTGGTGTTTGAATGAAAATCAATTTTTGGTGTTGAGAATAAATTTGTAAATCGATTTGCAAAATGATTTGGTATTTGGGATAAAAATTAGAATCAATTTGAAATTTGATTCGGTGTTCAAATAAATTTAGAAATCAATTTGGAATTTGATTTGGAGTTTGAAATAAAATTAAGAAATCAAATTGAAAGTCGATTTGGTGTTAAAAGTGAATATTTGGGAATGTAAATTCCAAATGGAAATTATGAAATGAAAGAAAAATTTGTTTAAAAATAAACGCTGATTTATTTTAAAGTGTGAAAGTAATTTTACGGATTTGGAACGTAAATTTGTAATAAATCATTACGGATTTATTAAATTGGTTTAAATGGACCGTTTTGAAGTGAAAGTGTATTTTCACTATAAAGCCGAATATATTTTCCAAAGTGGCTTTTAAAAATATAAATTAAAAGTTATAAGTGGATTTTTAAAAGATACATTTGGAAATGTATTCCGCGTAAGAGAATTGATTTGAAATTTATTTTCAAAAGTTGAAAGGTGAAATATGATTTGAAAATTGGTTTTCAAAGTGATGAAGTGTGGAAATAAATTTACTGATTGGGATGTAAATTTAAAATAAATCTATAAGGATTTATTTAAATGATTTAAATGAATGTAATTTGGAAATTGTTTTCAAATGGTTGAAGTATAAACCATATATCGTGAAGATATTTGAAAATAAATAATTTGGGGAAATTATTTGAATCTGATGATTATTGTGAATGTTGTTGATAGTTAAATCACCAACTATCAATATTGCCTTTGAAATGGCAGTTGATTTGTTTTTAAAACAAACGCTTATTATTCGGTTTAGCCGGGAAAGGACCTTTGTGTCGGATAACCCATTCCGAATGATAATACGACGATATGGATCGTATTGAAGACCGGTGATGAAGACCGGGTATTTATGAAAATGATAGGATGACCTATCGATTGTCTCTGCACCGTTAGCTACGGTATTGAGATTTCCTTTGTGATGGGAAGTTTTATCGGGATTATGAATATCCGGATTTGCAAGGACTTCTTTTGGAAGTGCCTTCGGTTCTGTTCGAACCCGGAACAGACTTGTATGGTTACGTGTCTGACATTACATTTTGAGATATAAAGCTGATTTCTTTCAAATACATTTCTGTTGGTGGCGGAGAATTTATTCTCTTAGCTTAACACCCTTCTCTGAGACGTACGAGCTCAGAGGTTATGTAGTTGAAATTTATCAGCGATATATTCCCAATTTGGTAATGTGGCATGCTGAGTGTTGTTGTGACAATGATCATTTATTGATCATTTGTGATCAAAGCACGGCTTTGTGAAAAAGCGTAGCTTTGTGGACGAGACTTCGTCAGGGCCTCAACAACCCGGAAATGGTCGAAACAGGAATGTTGCGGTAAGGTTATGAGGGTCACGCCCTTTAGGGTATGTCATTTCCTTCTGGAAAGGGGTGGTATCATGGTATGGAGCCCAGATACTTACTCATGTGGACACACCTTATTTATTATGTGTGATGATGGTTACGAGCGCTCGGATAAAGGTCCCAAAGGACCGAGTGATGACATATTCGTGAGTTACCTGTTACAGGGGTAACCCGGCCTTGTTTGGCAGAGAGCAGTTTATCTCTCGGGACGTCCAGCCAGAGGCGATCCCATTCGGCAGTAGGAAAGGAAGTTCCTTAGCTTGACCATTTGTTGGAAAATCCAAAGAAACAATACAAACCTTTTACGATTGAAATTGTATAACCTGTCTCCTCAGGAAGCAGCTATAGCAGGCATAATATAATGGTACCTATGCTGGCTAAGATTAATATTATACTTTCGAAATGTTTTCTACACTAGACATTAATAATAATAATCCAATGATTTGCGTAGTAAGCATCTTTGACTATCATAAGAAGAAATCTCCTCCAATTCTGCGTTTGCATTGTGTGTGTGGCGGGAGGTCTTATGGTAGTTTCATTTCCAAAAGCATTGCGAAATTTTTTATCTTTCTTTGTGAAAATAACTGTTTTACGATCTCACACCAGTCATCATGACTGACTCGGAGTTTATTGTTCCCTTCTAAACTCTGGGTGCCCATAATTTTCCACACGGGCAGCCTAGAGTTATTTTTATCAGGATATTCTAGATATTCGGTAGCTTTGGGGATAAGCTGGATGGCGAGACGTACTTCCGTACTTGTTATTTATTTCCACTGTGTATTCTGTATGAGGACAGGTTTATATAACTGTCCATTGTTGTATCGAGTTGTATATTGACTCTGATTGATGTATAAACTGATATAGTCCTTTGTTTAAAAGACTAGTGATTATCTATTATATTTTGTTCCGCTATGAAATGTGAGATTCTGATATTATCTCTGATTCTATGTTTCTGTTCTTTCTTTTTCTTCTGTCTTCTTCTACCCCTTCTTTTTAACTCTAATGGTTCGGTTTTTCGGCATTTGATTGCGCGGCATTTGATACAGTGGACGTATTAATGTCGACTTTCGAGCGTCGAAAAATCCCACCGTTACATTTGGTATCAGAGCATCCGGTTAAGCGACAACCCTGCTCTGTTGGGTGTTACTCATTATAGATAGAGTCAGTAGTACTCTAGAATGAGTGTGAGTGTAATAATAGATATGAGCGCGTATTTGTTAGTGAATATAAAATTTGTTTTGTATTGTATTGACTTATCGGTTGATTGTTTATAGATTTTGGTCGGTACAGTCTGGCCAACTGTAATCGATAAGGGTTTCTAAACTCTTAAACAAGATAAACTGACACAATATTGTTTTAAAATAGGGTAAATGAAATAATTTTGCCCAAAACTATTTTTGTATGGAAAAGAAATGATTTTCTATGAATTATTATAATATATGGATGCTTGGTTGTTAAGAAGTGATAACATTGAAATATTATCATTGTTATATGAAAAATGAATAAGAAATAAAATGATATAACCAAAGATTTGAAGATAAAATCATTTAACAAATGATATTTATAAATATGGATTGAAAAAAAAATGAGGAATTGAATTCATATACAAATGAGATTTGTAAAAGGTAAATTGTAAATGTGAATTATAATTGAAATAGAATTCCAAGAAGATAATTGAAAATAAAATTCACAAATGAAATGAAAATTGATAATGTGAATTTTGTAAATAAGTTTTTATAAAATAGAAATGGAATGTAAATAAGTTGAAGACTTATAAAATATTTAAAATCTAATTGGAATGAAATTCAAATCGAAAGGAAATGAAATTATGAATGAACAAATGAGTTTACATTTGTAAATAAATGAATTGGTTAAATTAAAGCTTTGTTGTAAGCTAAATTTGAAGATAAAGTTTGAATTTGTATATAAATTCAAGTAATAGAAATAAATTGAATTTCCTTGTTATTAATTAAGTGAATTCATGGTAAATTGAATATAGAAATTTGAAATTTAAAATGAATAAGTGAATGTACTAATTGAATTAAATTAGTGAATGGAATAGATTTGATAAATAAAAATCAAATCAAGAATTGAAATTGGAAATTGTTTACAAGGAAATGAACTTGAATTTTGAAGTGAAATAGCTTAAGAAATATTGAATGAATGCTCGACTTAAGAAAAGTTTTGTGTAATGGTTCAAATGAAATGAATGAGAATATGGAATGTAAGTTAAATTGAAAATGATTGTTAGCTCAAGTAATCATTTAGTTGCATGAATATTAACGAATCTGAATAGAAAGAATTATCGTTTGATAAAAATGAAATTGTATAAATTCTATGAGTTAATAAAAGCAAATAGAAATTGATTTTTGTATCAATTGAAATAGATATGAGTTAAGATTCACTTAGAAATGAATTGAATGTAAGAAAGTGAGTTGTTAATCATTTGAATTGAATAGAAATTGAATGTGAATTAGATGGAAACGATTTAAGTTGTATTGAAACCTTATGAATTGCAAGTAAATAAAATTTAAACTGAAGGTTGAACTTTGTTTTGAATCTGTTGGTAAATGTAATTTAAGCTGAATATTGGAAATTTAATTTGATTTTTGATAAACAAAGTGAAGTATTGAAATAAAATTAGTAAGTGAAACTAATTGAAGTAATGACAAAGTAAATATGATTTAGAGATGAATTTGAATTTTTAAATCTTGAATTTAAGAAAGGAATGGCAGATAAAATTCAATATTCAAAGTTGTAAATGAATTGAATTCATATGGTAACGGGAAAGCTATTTGAATAGAAGTAGATATGAAAACTTCTGTAAGAAAATGTGTGAAATGATTTTTGGAATCTGTAGTTGGATATAGTTAAATTGGATATACAGGTATTATAAGGCTAAGGAAAATTGGATTTGATTTTGAAGATAAATTTAAAAAGGCTCGACAAAAATAGTAAGTATTTGAATTCCAATATGAGATTTGGTGATTTTCTTGTCTAGCCGCTTGGCGTTTTCTTTTCTTTTTGAAATCTGAGGGTCCGTAGGGACGTTTTGTAGTAGTACCGTGTTAGCCGCGCAAAGGAGACGCTGGCGAAATTTTTCGAAAATTTCGAGAGTTAGAAAATTTTTGAAGGATTTTGAAAGTTTACAATTTGAATTTAAATTTAAATTTGAATTGTGAAGCAAAATAAATTTGTTTGGAAACTATGGAAGATTTTAGAAAGATAGTTGGAATGATAATGATCTTTAATAAAAAGATTTGGGTTGATGAATTGATAAAACTGTTTGAATTGGGAAAATAACAGACGAGATAAGGGCATTCTTCTCTACTTGTAATTTCGGGACGAAATTCTTTTAAGGAGGGAAGATTGTAACGACCCTGAATTTTTGACGCAGCAGATATTTCAAAACGATGTAAAGCGGTGAATGTAGTAATCGGTGAATTGGAAGAATACTGGAATGCCCGAATTCGTTGATCCGAAGATACCGAACTCTAGCTATCTCGAACTCGTTGATCGCGCACGATACCGGGTTCAAAGATCTTTAATTCTTCAAGCGTTGATTAAGCGCACTTGATTCCGCGAATCGGCTTCTACAATCGTTGAATCGAGCGCACTCGATTATCCGAAAGAGGAGATAGGAGATTACACTCAACTACCAATTTGGAATGAAAGCACAAAGCAATCAAAAGAGAATTTTATTCAAAAATCAACAACCTTTACAAATGACTCACACTTGCTATTTATAGCTTTACAACTCAACACGCAAAAACTTTTAAAAAATACAAGTACTTAGGTCGGAAACGACCTACGACCTAGAATGGTGCGACCTAGAACAGGCGCGACTTAGCATAGGTCGGCAGCGACCTAACAACAAATAGTTACAACTCGTTACAACCTTCAGCGACTTAACAACTTAGACAAAATACAAACAGACAACCACTTAAGTCGTTGCCGACTTAACAATGCTACGCAACTCAACTTAGTAGCGACTTAAGGAATCAACGGTCCAGCTTAACTCGGCAGAGAAAAACAACGGCAACAGGCTTCCGCGACTTAAACATGCGCATCCCAGTTCAGCGACCTAAAGAACTCAACGGTAGAGATTAACTCGCGGAAGATTCAACGGCATCCTGCTGTAGCGACTTAAAGATAAGACCTTGCGACTTAAGGATCATAACTTCGCGACCTAAGATCATAGCATCTTTACGCGACTTAAGAAGATCCATGGCAGAGATTAACTCGTCAGAAGATTCAACGGTATCCAGAGCTTTGCGACCTAAAACAAAAGCGGCATCATAAACTTCACGACCTAAGCCTTGCGACCTAACTCCTGACTCGTTTGGTCGTTCACGACCTAATACTTCACCAATTTGTTTTGCCTCTCCTCTGGGTGACTCGTTAGGTCGGCTTGATGACTTAACTAAGTCGTATCTCGTCATCGACTTATCATTTGTTGTTCCTCTAGCTTTAGGTCGTGGCCCAGCACCTCCCTTAGGTCGTAGCTCAGCACTTCCTAGTCTGTTAGGTCGTAACATGGGATCTTTGGAACTGGTAGGTCGCATACGACCTAGAACTTCAACTTTTAGTGACTCTTTACCAGAACCTAGTTCATTAGCCTCCTCCTTAGGTCGTAACCAACTTACCAACATATTAGGTCGTACACGACCTATGACTTCTTCTTCCTGGGCTGCATCAATTTTTGACATTTGAAAAGTGAATATTTAATTGAGTTTAAATATTCGAATGATAATTTAATTTGAAATTCAAATATCAGAATGAATTTAGCGATTAAATTATTGAATTTAATTATTAAATCTGGGTAAAAATGTTGAATCTCGATTTTTTTGCCGATTAAAAATAATATGAAGTCTTAGAAAATTCATATTGATAATTGGGAAGGTACTGGAACTTTCAGAATTGAATTTAGAAATGTTTTGTTCGGTTTTGAAATTTTGTTGTTTAAATTGAATTTAAAAATAGCGGTCCGGGGCACAGTCTCGGAAATTAACGAAACCAGTTCCATTGGATCCGTAATATTGTATTATTATCGGATTTCAATTTTCGTAATATTTGGAGTGGTTGTGTGAGCGTACGATATATAAACGCACTGAATTTATATCGAAATTTAATTTAAATAGTCGGTCTAAAAAGCTGGTCAAATCCCCATAACTACTTTTTCTCTACTTAATCAAGTATAAGTGCTTATCCTAATCTAACATCTATCTTCAATTTCAACACGCGTCCTTCCAAATAACACGCGTCTGCTCTAAATTATTCAACAGGCCGAATTCAAACGAAATACCTCGTTCCCCTCTTTCCCTTCTTTAGTCAACAAAACGAAATCAAAACAAAATAAATGGCTGCTCTTTCTCAAAAATAAATCGAAGCCTTTCAGTTTCTCGAGTTCGACGAATTTGGATGGAACCGCGACTTCGTCACGTCGCTCTACTCGAGTTCGAAGGGAATACACGAGCGACTTCGAGGCAGCGACGAGCTAGAAGACGTCTGTAGCAGTTCAAACTCGAAGGGGAGGCTCGCGAATGCAAGTTCGAGTGGGGCGATGTTGGGTGTTGTCGTTCGAGCGTCACTTTGGCGAGGCGTTCATAAGCAAATAATGGCGATCGACATGGTGGGCGTTGTGAGGGTCAGTGCTAGAGGACGAGGGCAGTGGTCGTGTGGGAGCTAGGGTTTCGTTCGAGCGAGTGGTAGGTGTGCGTGTGTTGGGCTGGGGATCGATGGCCACGTGATGCTGTGGTGATGATTTCTATAGAAAATAAATGTTTACAGTAAGGTATAACTATTTGTTATTCAGTTTAGAGATTTATATATATATATTAGGGATGAAAAGATTTTTCAGTAAAGAAAATTTTTGATTATGTAGTTTACAGAAAAGAAAATACTTTATTAAAAGTTGTTAAAATTTGCAGTAAGGTATATGTATTATATAGCAAAAATTATTTTACAATAAAGTGTCCTTGTTATAAATCGATATGGAAATTGATTTGTTTGATAGGTTTATTTAAATTCGTTAATTACTAGAAATAATATATTAACGGAATTCATTTTAAATTAAATGATTAGTTAATTAAATCTATTAAACGATAATTAGTAATTCGAATTATTCAAAATTTAATAAATTGTATAATTTGTTATGCAAGGTCTAAAATGGAGAAAACAAGTCGAAAATGAAAATGGATTGCAAATTAAAAGCAAAGGTGAGATCTTCTCACTCAGATTTAAATTTGAAGTGCAGTTATTGATTGTTATTTGGATGTGCTATTAGATATAGTAGGATATATCTATATATATAGCAATATATACATATTGGCATATGTATATATTGGATTGATTGATTTCCCGCCTTGTATAGCGGATGAGACCCTATTGCGCCGTTAGTAAGCGGATGATATTTATAAAATCCTATATACCGCGATATTCCACCTCGAAGTGGAATTGGTATTGTGCTAACATCTGTGGATGCAGGGAAACAGGTTGGAGGGATCCAACAGGATTCCTCAAAACATTTGAATTGATTTCATATGTTGTGTGATTGATTATTTATTATCTGTGTATGATTATATCTGTGATTGAATGTGTTGAAGGCTAAAATTTAGCCGAATGTATTTTTGGTATCGTTGGATACCAGAAATAAATGAAATTAGATTTTTGAAATTTAAGTAAGAAATTTCAAGTAAATTCTTTTGAAAGAATTGAATAAATTTAAAAGAAGTAATTTTTAAAAGTGTAAAATTGATTTTTGAAATGTTATCGAATTATTTCAAAAATATGGGAAAAATTGTTCTAAATGGATTTTGAATAGTATTATTCGAAAGTTGGAAAATTTATTTGAAATGGAATTTTAAATGGTTTGGAAGATATAAAGGAATTTATTTTAAAGGCGATAAATTTGTTGAAATCCAATTGATAATTGATTTTGTATTGAAGAAATAAATCTTTGGGAAATCGATATAAAAATCTATTTGGTGTTTGAATGAAAATCGATTTTTGGTGTTGAGAATAAATTTGTAAATCGATTTGCAAAATGATTTGGTATTTGGGATAAAAATTAGAATCAATTTGAAATTTGATTCAGTGTTCAAATAAATTTAGAAATCAATTTGGAATTTGATTTTGAGTTTGAAATAAAATTGAGAAATCAAATTGAAATTCGATTTGGTTTTAAAAGTGAATATTTGGGAATGTAAATTCCAAATGGAAATTATGAAATGAAAGAAAAATTTGTTTAAAAATAAACGCTGATTTATTTTAAAGTGTGAAAGTAAATTTACGGATTTGGAACGTAAATTTGTAATAAATCATTACGGATTTATTAAATTGGTTTAAATGGACCGTTTTGAAGTGAAAGTGTATTTTCACTATAAAGCCGAATATATTTTCCAAAGTGGCTTTTAAAAATATAAATTAAAAGTTATAAGTGGATTTTTAAAAGATACATTTGGAAATGTATTCCGCGTAAGAGAATTGATTTGAAATTTATTTTCAAAAGTTGAAAGGTGAAATATGATTTGAAAATTGGTTTTCAAAGTGATGAAGTGTGGAAATAAATTTACTGATTGGGATGTAAATTTAAAATAAATCTATAAGGATTTATTTAAATGATTTAAATGAATGTAATTGGGAAATTGTTTTCAAATGGTTGAAGTATAAACCATATATCGTGAAGATATTTGAAAATAAATAATTTGGGAAAATTATTTGAATCTGATGATTATTGTGAATGTTGTTGATAGTTAAATCACCGACTATCAATATTGCCTTTGAAATGGCACTTGATTTGTTTTTAAAACAAACGCTTATTATTCGGTTTAGCCAGGAAAGGGCCTTTGTGTCGGATAACCCTTTCCGAATGATAATACGACGATATGGATCGTATTGAAGACCGGTGATGAAGACCGGGTATTTATGAAAACGATAGGATGACCTATCGATTGTCTCTGCACCGTTAGCTACGGTATTGAGATTTCCTTTGTGATGGGAAGTTTTATCGGGATTGTGAATATCCGGATTTGCAAGGACTTCTTTTGGAAGTGCCTTCGGTTCTGTTCGAACCCGGAACAGACTTGTATGGTTACGTGTCTGACATTACGTTTTGAGATATAAAGCTGATTTCTTTCAAATACATTTCTGTTGGTGGCGGAGAATTTATTCTCTTAGCTTAACACCCTTCTTTGAGACGTACGAGCTCAGAGGTTATGTAGTTGAAATTTATCAGCGATATATTCCCAATTTGGTAATGTGGCATGCTGAGTGTTGCTGTGACAATGATCATTTATTGATCATTTGTGATCAAAGCACGGCTTTGTGAAAAAGCGTAGCTTTGTGGACGAAACTTCGTCAGGGCCTCAACAACCTGGAAATGGTCGAAACAGGAATGTTGCGGCATGGTTATGAGGGTCGCGCCCTTTAGGGTATGTCATTTCCTTCTGGAAAGGGGTGGTACCATGGTATGGAGCCCAGATACTTACTCGTGTGGACACACCTTATTTATTATGTGTGATGATGGTTACGAGCGCTCGGATAAAGGTCCCAAAGGACCGGGTGATGACATATTCGTGAGTTACCTGTTACAGGGGTAACCCGGCCTTGTTTGGCAGAGAGCAGTTTATCTCTCGGGACATCCAGCCAGAGGCGATCCCATTCGGCATTAGGAAAGGAAGTTCCTTAGCCTGACCATTTGTTGGAAAATCCAAAGAAACAATACAACCCTTTTACGATTGAAATTGTATAACCTATCTTCTCAGGAGGCAGCTATAGCAGGCATAATATAATGGTACCTATGCTGGCTAAGATTAATATTATACTTTTGAAATGTTTTCTACACTAGACATTAATAATAATAATCCAATGATTTGCGTAGTAAGCATCTTTGACTATCATAAGAAGAAATCTCATCCAATTCTGCGTTTGCATTGTGTGTCTGGTGGGAGGTCTTATGGTAGTTTCATTTTCCAAAAGCATTGCGAATTTTTTTATCTTTCTTTGTGAAAATAACTGTTTTACGATCTCACACCAGTCACCATGACTGACTCGGAGTTTATTGTTCCCTTCTAAACTCTGGGTGCCCATAATTTTCCACACGGGCAGCCTAGAGTTATTTTTATCAGGATATTCTAGATATTCGGTAGCTTTGGGGATAAGCTGGATGGCGAGACGTACTTCCGTACTTGTTATTTATTTCCGTTGTGTATTCTGTATGAGGACAGGTTTATATAACTGTCCATTGTTGTATCGAGTTGTATATTGACTCTGATTGATGTATGTATAAACTGATATAGTCCTTTGTTTAAAAGACTAGTGATTATCTATTATATTTTGTTCCGCTGCGAAATGTGAGATTCTGATATTGTCTCTGATTCTGTGTGTCTGTTCTTTCTTTTTCTTCTGTCTTCTTCTACCCCTTCTTTTTAACTCTAATGGTTCAGTTTTCCGGCATTTGATTGCGTGGCATTTGATACAGTGGATGTATTAATGTCGACTTTCGAGCGTCGAAAAATCCCACCGTTACATAAATGCATCACAATTTAAAGCAGCAGGAACAAACAACAGTGCCGTAGTTCAAATGGCAATCGACAGAGACGTGCATGAGCACCAAAGTTCAACAGTAAGTGTCGACCAAGCCTTAACCAAATGCAGTGACAAGCACAACAAGTGCACATGAAGGACAGAGTGTGTACTATGCATGACTACTAGAATCAACACTAATTGAAAACAGATAAATATGTGAAGCAACAAAATAGAACTGCATGGTTCAGTTCAAACAAAACACCAGTGTTTAATCATAGTGGCCGAAGTAAGCAAGCCAATTCAAACAACAAGAAGGTCACCAATGAATCAAAATTTATTAACCAAAGGCTAACATGAAGTGAAATCACGAATCAAAGGATTGACATGACAAACAGGTACACATAATGCACAGTGGGCTGAGTCACATATGCAAGGGTCAAGCATACATGCACTCAAATATAATGTAGACTCTAAATGATAAAGATGCAAGCATGTATATAAGTGATCAGGTCAAAAAGTGCATCAAAAATTCCAAAATGATATAAATGCACAATGCAATGAAACCAGGTCATAAATGTAGACAACAACTAAACATGTAGTCCATAGTGAAGACTGTATAGTGTAATATGAAGATACTGCATCATGTAAGCATATGCAGACTCGACTAACAAGTTCAGGTCAAAAGAGGAGTAACTGCAATCATCCAAGTACAAAGGCAAATACCACCTGAATGCTACAAGACTCAAGTGAATGCAACTGCGAAATATAGCAAATGCACATGTACCAGTTCAACTCAAGAGCAACACAACACAAGTGTACATAAGCAACAATGCACTGTACATCGAGTGATACAACAATGCAACACTACTGACACTTAAAGTAGTGTCACTGAATAATGCAAGCAGGATGCAACTACACAAGTCAAAGAAGTCACAACTCAAACTGCAGTCCAATAAAATCGATTCAATGTCAAAGCAAAGGTGATGGCCGAAGCCAACAAAAATTTACGGAACCAAAATTTCCAGAGAATCAAGACCAGTACAGATTCTTCCTATCTCAAAATCAGATCGAAAACAACGAAAACAACTCGATGCTTTTGGTAATGAAATTAAAGTGTCAGACACAAAGTAGTCAAGATACAAGTTAACAGATTCAAGTGGTCGAAGACGACAGTCCGATAAAGCCGAAGTCGAACACTCAAATCATCACAGTAAAATCGTCATGCCGTGGAAACAATAAGACTAACCAAGTCAAAATAATCAATCAACGAAACGAAGTAGTACGGCCAACTCAAATCATCACACCTCAAACAATCATATATGAACGAAAAACAAGGGGTTCAAACCCTAATTAAGCGAACGATCCTTGACTAAAACAATTTAAAACCCAAGTCACGAAACAGAGTAATTGAATTAGATGTGAGCAAATAAATCACTCACCTCTTACGATCGAGAAACATAAGTCGTTCGAAAACGAAATCCTAGCAGCCTTTGCAAAATCGAAGAGACGATCTAAACGGCCTCTTCGAGAATTCGCGAAAACTCTACTCATTGTTGGGAGAGACGAACGAGAAAGCCGCCATTCTTCTTCGTACGTTTTCTTTAGGGTTCGAAATGAAAAAGATAAGAAAGGGGAACGGGTTACCCACTTTGATAGGTATCACGGCAAACAACAAGCAATTGTAAACGCGGCCCAATACTAAGTTTTAAAGCCCGCGTAATTCCTTAACAAATTTATCAAGGAATTTCATCTGATCAAAGCTATAAAAAGCAATTAGCCAACGGATTAATCGTCATTGGACGATAATTAATTGAAGCTAAAACCCGGGTTGTTACAGACTCCCCTCCTTATAAAAATTGCGTCCCCGTAATTTTCATAATTAAAGTTGTCTATAACAATTATTTTTCTAACCTAAACTGGTTAAGCTAGAAAATAAAAGACATGAATACAAACGCCAAAGAAACCTTTTATTTTCATAAAAGAAATTTGCAAATTCTCAATGAAATCCAATTATCAAATAGATAATTAGAAAACAATCAAAACTGAATAAATACAATTATCAGCAATATTTAATTATCAACTAGATAATTAAAATTCAGAAATCACAAAACAACAATATCTAATTATCGATACGATAATTAGAAAACAGCAAAATCTAAGTATCTATGAAGATGATTAGAAAGCACAAATCACAATTCGAAAAACTGCAAATATCCAATTTTCCAACAAATAACTGGAAGCACAAACTTCATAACCGGCAAACTCTAACTATCAACAGAGATAGATAGAAAATAGCAATTCAATAAACTCAACATAATCTAGACCCAATTAGAGACTAGAAATTCTCATATCAATAAAAATCAGCAACCAACCAATATCTAATTATCACAACGATAATCAGGAAACATCAAATCATCAAATATCTACTTATTAAAAACGATAATCAAATTTCAAATCAACAAATATTTGATTATCAAAAACGATAATCAAATTTCAAATCAACAAATATTCGATTATCAAAAACGATAGTCAAATCTCAAATCAACAAATATTCGATTATCAAAACAATAATCAAATCTCAAATCAACAAATATTCGATTATCAAAAACGATAATCAAATTTCAAATTAACAAATATTTAATTATCACAAATGATAATCAAATTTCAAATCAACAAATATTCAATTATCAAAAACGATAATCAAATTTCAAATCAACAAATATTCAATTATCAAAAACGATAATCAAATTTCAAATCAAAAAATATTTAACTATCAAAAACGATAATTAAATCTCAAATCAACAAATATTTAATTATCACAAATGATAGTCAAATTTCAAATCAACAAACATTTAATTATCAAAAACGATAATCAAATCTCAAATTACCAAATATTCAATTATCAAAACGATAATTAAAAACAACAAATATCTAATTATCACAAGCGATAATTAGAAACAACAAATATCCGATTATCAAAAATGATAATCAGAATCAATAAATATCTAATTATCTCAAGCGATAATTAGAAACAACAAATATCCGATTATCAAAAACGATAATCAGAATCAACAAATATCTAATTATCTCAAGCGATAATTAGAAACAACAAATATCTGATTATCAGAAACGATAATCAGAATCAACAAATATCTAATTATCTCAAGAGATAATTAGAAACAACAAATATCCGATTATCAAAAACGATAATCAGAATCAACAAATATCTAATTATCACAAGCGATAATTAGAAACAACAAATATCCGATTATCAAAAACAATAATCAGAATCAACAAATATCTAATTATCACAAGCGATAATTAGAAACAACAAATATCTGATTATCAAAAACGATAATCAGAATCAACAAATACCTAATTATCTCAAGCGATAATTAGAAACAACAAATATCCGATTATCAAAAACGATAATTAGAATCAACAAATATCTAATTATCACAAGCGATAATTAGAAACAACAAATATCCGATTATCAAAAACGATAACCAGAATCAATAAATATCTAATTATCTCAAGCGATAATTAGAAACAACAAATATTCGATTATCAAAAACGATAATCAGAATCAACAAATATCTAATTATCTCAAGCAATAATTAGAAACAACAAATATCTGATTATCAAAAATGATAATCAGAATTAACAAATATCTAATTATCACAAGCGATAATTAGAAACAACAAATATCCGATTATCAAAAATGATAATCAGAATCAACGAATATCTAATTATCACAAGCGATAATTAGGAATCTCAAATATTTAATTATCGATATGATAATTAAATCTCATAACATCATATATCTAATTACCTGCAGATAATTAGAAACAACAAATATCTAGAAATCAATTAAGAAGACTAGAAAATCAACATAAAAGCTTGGATCGATCCCATCAGATGGCGAGATTTTAATTCGCCGCACGTGCATCAACAAATGGCCGAAGCCTACCAAGTACTCAACATAATTTTTTGCGCCCAACAAATGACCCGAAGGTCCGCAGAGTGACCCGAAGGTCTAGTACTGGTATTTGACCCGAAGGTCCATCAGAGTGGCCCGAAAGCCCAACAAACGACCCGAAGGTCCAACAAATGACCCGAAGGTCCAACATAGTGGCTCGAAAGCACACAAATCATCAAAATCATCAAAACATCAATTATTTCAATTAACGAGTCCGGAATTAACCGAAATAGCAAACGCACATGTCCCATACCACATGTTTTACTAAATCGTTTGATTCTCTTCATCGTTTCCTTGAAAGTGCAAAATTGTGTATTTTGTAAAAATACATTTTACATTCTCAAACGGACAAGTCCAGAATTAAGCAAATCAGTAAAAGAAAGGGTTCATAGTCCTCGATTTTGCTGAAATGTTTAAATCGCTTCCTCATTCTTTTGAAAGCGCAAACTGTAAAATTTCTGAAAACTACTTTATTTATTTTATAAAAATAACAATTCACATTCTCAACTGGACAAGTCCGGAGTTAAGCGGATCAGTAAAAGAAAGGGGTCATAGTCCTCGATTTTGCTGAATCGTTTAAGTCGCTTCCTCATTCTTTTGAAAGCGCAAACTGTTAAAAATTTTATAAAACAATTTTCATTTTAAAACGATTTTCCAATCGCGTGATTAAGGCAACACATCAGTAGCAATTTCAAAAAAGGAAATTGCACTTCCCAAAACATTGTAAAAACAAATCTCAAAATCAGCATTGTGGAATAACTGCTTGAAAATCCACTTTTTAAAAGTTTAACAGTTACTGAAGTCAAAGCGACAGTAATCTTTAACCGTCAAAATCTCATCAAATAATTTACATCAAAAGGTAATACTAGTGAATTTTCATTCATTAAAATGCCAATAGAACACCGTGCTTCAAAAATTTAGCATCGATGTAAAAATCCCATTATAAAGATAATGGCAACAAAGTACGTTTAAACCAAACATCGGTTCAATGTTAAACCAATGCAGTAACGTGCAACTCAAATTTACACGTATACTACAAATGAACAAAGAAATCATTCGAATGTATCTTCAATGAAGATAATTCAAAACAGGAAAATCTAATCAATATAAGATTAGCACAAAAGAAAATCAGCCAAAATCTAAACAAAAATCACATAACTGCAGTCTCTTCGAATCCTCAAATCGAATTCGAAATTTTTAAAGAAACAAAATAAACACAGTTATGTAAACAACAAATGAAATTTATTTCAATTTCATATTTTGATTTTTAAATCAAGATGATTATGAGCTGTACTCAGCGAAGACAGTTTCACTGTTTCCGCTGCGCACTCTGATAAACAGAACACAAATCAATCAAATCATCAGAACACAATTTCACTTTTATTTTTAAATAAAGATATTTAAAAATTCCACCAAAATTTCAAAACTTTAGTTTTGACTCAAAGCACAAATAAAAACACCGACCAATAGTTGTAACATATGTTCCATCTAATTTATGTTTTATATTATGTCCATAAACCCCAAGCTCTGATACCAACTGTGACGCCCCACCTCTATGCTCACTATAACAAAGAGTATTAAAAGAAATATTGTCTGTTATTATGAAGAATAAGGCTGGATAGGAGCGGCCATCCTTAGTTGGCCTTACACTAGTATTGGTTACCTCGATAGGAGTGGTATATATTTTTCATTTTTCGTCTCTTATTTATTTACTCCCATCGACATACCCAATTCTAGTATAAAACGAACTACGATACTTCATAATAGTTTAGGACAATGTATATAATAATAACACAGATAATAAAATGCGGAACACAGATAACCAAATATCTCATATATATATACATAACTGATGTCAGTTACAATATATTTGACACAATACATATGATACAACTACACTGTCGACTCTGGAAGTTATATATACATGTACATTATCAACTAATATACATGAATACATATCATCCTATACTATGACACGACTACTCCAAAAGATGTGAAAAGTCTTCATAGCTCAAACAGCAACTCAAAGCAGGAAATCTACAACCTGAAATAACTCGGGTCTGACCCGAGTATTAAATTCAAAAGAAAATAATACACGGGTCAGTCTAATTCAAACTCAGTTATTAATGCACAAAAGCAATAATAATCAATATCAAATAGACGACAGTCACAGAAATCTCGTATATTCGACTCTCGATAAGAGAATCAGATAACGGCAGATATAACACTAAACAGTGTTAAACAACAAATCAGCAGATTCAAATCATCAACAAAGATAAGTGAGAAGAATATCAATGAAGATAATTTAGAAAACATCAGAATTGCCTAATTGGCAATAAACAACAAATTCCAATTATTAAATAAATAATTAGAAACTCATATCTAATTATCTAGAAGATAATTAGATAGCAACAAAATAATCAATTTAAAACATCAATTCTGGTAGGGTTGCAGTATACGCACGCGTATACTGCCTCGCCACTACAATCTGAAATACACAAAAGATCAACAAACCAGAATCAAATGAAGATTCAAATCTCAATGCCACGACCTAAATGGTCAAAGCAGACAGACATGGACAATGTGCACGTATGTACACATTGAAAATTTACAAACGAACACGAGGTCAAACCCAATATAACGAATTCAACTCAAGTGAATTCGAAAACAAATCCAAATGCATTAATGCAATGCAAACCAACAAGGGCCAAAACTGCATATAAAACTAAACTGTAGTCACCACAAGTATTTAAGGGCAACTGCAAACAAGGAACTGCAGCAACCACATGCACACAAGGGAAAGCTATAGCCACGAAACTCGAAATCACCAATATTAAAAATCAATATCATAAGTACCGAGCATCGTATGCAAATGAAACAAGGTTGCGAACCAAGAATCATACAATTACAAGAGATTACTGTGGATATAAATGCATCACAATTTAAAGCAGCAGGAACAAACAACAGTGCCGCAGTTCAAATGGCAATCGACAGAGACGTGCATGAGCACCAAAGTTCAACAGTAAGTGTCGACCAAGCCTTAACCAAATGCAGTGACAAGCACAGCAAGTGCACATGAAGGACGGAGTGTGTACTATGCATGACTACAAGAATCAACACTAATTGAAAACACATAAATATGTGAAGCAACAAAATAGAACTGCATGGTTCAGTTCAAACAAAACACCAGTGTTTAATCAAAGTGGCCGAAGTAAGCAAGCCAATCCAAACAACAAGAAGGTCACTAATTGATGCAGCGCAACCCTCATTTGTCAAAGGCATAAGTCGTGGCCAAGCTTTGCAACCTAACGTAGATGTTGTAGGTCGTCTACGACCTAAGGAGCCACGTGAGGAGGAGCTACGACTTAACGGGGGAGGGTTACGACTAAACCAAGTAAGGGAGAAAAGGCTACGACCTAACAAAGCTTATAAGTCATTGGTACGACTTAAGGAAGATAAGCGAGATAGCAAACAGTTAGGTCATGTAGCCAAGGGACGACCTACTGAAGAAGAGATACGACTTAACTTGTTTTTAACTCGTGTACGACTTAACGAGTTGGAACTAAGGTCGCATGAAGAGGGTTCAGATGCTATGTTCTTAAGTCGCGAAGTTTTAAGTCGTACAGACTTAGGTCGCGTAGTTAGGCTTCTTAAGTCGCAAAGTCTCATCTTAAGTCGCGAAGCTCTGGATACCGTTGATGTGTCTACCGAGTTAATCTCTACCTTTGATTTCCTTAAGACGTTGATTCCTGATGCCGCTTTTGTTTTAAGTCGCAAAGCTACGGATGCCGTCCATTCTTTAAGTCGTTGGAGTATGAAGACCGTTGATCTCTTTAAGACGTTGATTTGGGATACCGCTTATGTTAAAGTCCCTGAAGCTCTGGAGGCCGTAGAATCTTATGCCGAGTTAATCTAAAACCGTTGATTCCTTAAGTCGTGAAGAAACTGCTGTTAAGTCACCACCGATTTATACTAAGTCGTAAGTCGTCTCATTTTAAGTCGTCTGAAGATTGAGTCGTGGGAAGCTGCTAGGTCGTCTACGACTTAAGTGATGTAATCTGTTTGTATTTGTTAACTCGTAGCTCGTACCTGTTTTTAAGTCGTATATGTTATAAGTCGTATGTCGTCTGTTGTAAATCATATGATGTCTGTATTCTTTTAAGTTGTAAGTCGTGTACGACTTATGTTAAGTCGGAGACGTTGTTAAGTCGGAACCGACTTAGGAGTTGGTGAATTTTTGTTGTTTTTTTTGTGTGAGTTGTAAAACGCCTATAAATAGTCCGAGTCTCTCATTTGTAAAGGTTGTTGAATATTGAATAAAATTCTCTTTTGTTAGCTTTGTGCTTTCATTCCAATTGGTAGTTGAGTGTAATCTCCTATCTCCTCTTTCGGTTAATCGAGTGCGCTCGATTCAACGATTGTAGAAGCCGATTCGCGGAATCAAGTGCGCTTGATCAACGCTTGAAGAATTGAAGATCTTTGAACCCGGTATCGTGCGCGATCAACGAGTTCGGGATAGCTAGAGTTTGGTATCTTCGGATCAACGAATTCGAGCATTTCAGTATTCATCAATCCATCTATTGCTACTTTCACCGATTGAAGATCGTTTTGTTTAATCCGCTGCGTCAGTTTTGGTATCAGAGCTTGTTCTAACCAATCATAGTTAGATCGAGTCTTGGAGCCGAGAATTTGAAGTTTGAAAGTGAATAGCCGAGCTTGGAATATTAAGCCGTGATCGAGAGTGAAGTGTTCATCACTGATCGAAGTTGATTGATCGAATTTGTATTGGAAACCGAAACTTTGTCCATCGTGTTCATCGCGATTTTCTACGAAGTGGAAGTTTTCGATCCGTTTCATTTTTGATCAAAGTCCGAAAAGTGTTTGAATTTTGAAGTGTAGAAGTGTTTGTAAAGATTTCAAGTATGCCGCCAAGAAGAGCTAATCGCCACCAAAACGTAGAAGCTTTGTATCGAAGAGAAGAGGCTGATGAGATGGAGCAAAGAATCAATGAAAACTTTAGTGAAAAGCTTAACGAAGGAATTGGCCGGTTAGAGAAGCTTATGACGGAAATGAATCAAAATCGAAGAAGGGTTTCACCTGAATCTAACCATGGGGGTAGTAGAGTCTCGCCACATTCCAATCGAGACAGAAGTGTTGAAAATGATCAAGGGCATGGGAGGAACGTGAATGATCATGAACGGAGGAATGTAGATAGAAGGGATGATGGTGGTAGACGTAATGGAAGTAGAGATGTGGGTGGACAAGATAGACAACGATATACATCTGATTTTGAAGAGGAGTATGATGGTGGTAGTGTTCGAGGACAAGGAAGAAATTACTCTGAGTATGATCACAAGTGGGAGTCGGGGATGAAGACTGAAATTCCTGAATTCAAAGGTGGTATGCAAGCGGAGGAATTTCTAGATTGGATGGCTAATGTCGAGGAAATTTTTGACTTCAAAGAAGTTCCAGAACAGCGTAGAGTGAAGTTGGTTGCTACGAGGTTAAGGGGTAGAGCTTTGGCATGGTGGCAGCAAACCAAGCTTACACGTGAACGAATGGGGAAGTCAAATGTTGAATCTTGAGAGAAGATGAAGAAGTTGATGAAAGCAACGTTCTTACCTTACAATTATAAATCTTTGATGTATCAACGTTTGCAAAACTTGAGACAAGGGACGAAATCTGTGAATGACTATGCTGATGAATTCTATCAACTTATTGCAAGGAATGATATTATGGAAACAGAAGAGCAGCTGACATCTAGATTCATTGGGGGATTGAGAATGCAGATTCAGGATATGGTTAATATGTTCGATCCAAGATCTGTGGCAGAAGCACATCAGAAAGCGTTGGCTTGGGAAAAGCAAGGGAGACGAGGAGGTGGTGTGTTTACTAATTCTAACAATCAAGCGAAGGGTGTTGGTGGAAGTTCTAATGTTTCTAAACCTATCAGTAGACCAGTGGTGAAGGAGGTTGAGAAGGCAAGGGTTAACAATGGTTTCAAATGTTACAATTGTCAGGAATTGGGTCATAAAATCAGTGAGTGTCCAAAACCAAAGAAGAGAACCATGATTGCAGAAATTGAGGATGAGGATGGTGATGGGGATTGTTCTAGTCCAGTTGAGGAGGATGAGCAGGATATTGCGTCAGGAGATGAAGGTTGTAATCTAATGCTGAGGAGATCGTGTTTAACACCGAAGCAGGAAGAAGCTAGTTGGTTGAGGAGTAATATCTTTCAGTCGACATGTACTATTCGGGGGAAGGTGTGTAAGTTTGTGATTGACGCAGGAAGCTGTGATAATATTATCTCAACCGAGGCTGTGACAAAATTGAAGTTAAAGACAGAGAAGCATCCTAATCCATACAAGTTAGCATGGTTGAGAAAAGGAGGAGAAGTGAAAGTGGATAGATGAGTGCGTGTTCCATTCTCTATTGGGAAGAAATACAAAGACGAAATCTGGTGTGATGTAGTAGAGATGGATGTTTGCCACTTGCTTTTGGGAAGACCATTGCAGTATGATCGAGCAGTACAACATGACGGTCGGACCAATAGCTACAGTTTTATGGTTGAAGGCACGAAGATTATCTTAGTTCCAAAGAAGAGACAACCGGGAGAAAGTAAGTCAGAAGAGATTGAAGAGTTGAAAACCTTATTATCTCTGAAGGAGTTTGTTAAGGAGGTTGAAGAAGAGCCTGAAGTATTTTTATTGATTGGGCGTGAGAGCAAAGAAGAGGTTGAAATTCCAGAAGAAGTTAAACCAGTTTTGAAGGAATTTGACGATGTATTTCCAGAGGAGTTACCAACGGAATTGCCACCGTTGAGGGATATACAACATCAGATAGATCTTGTTCCTGGTGCTGTGTTGCCACATAGACCATATTATCGAATGAGTCCGAAGGAACATGAAGAGTTGCGGAGACAGGTAGAGGAATTGCTTGAACAGGGGCGTGTGCAGGAGAGTCTGAGTCCTTGTGCTGTACCAGCTTTATTGGTACCCAAAAAGGATGGAACGTGGAGGATGTGCACAGATAGTAGAGCATTGAATAAGATCACAGTCAGATACAGATTTCCGATGCCGAGGCTTGATGATTTGCTAGATCAAATAAGCGGAGCTACTATATTTTCGAAGATTGATTTGAAGAGCGGATATCATCAAATTCGTATCAGACCGGGTGATGAGTGGAAGACTGCTTTTAAAACCAGGGAGGGTCTATACGAATGGTTGGTCATGCCATTTGGCTTGTCAAATGCACCAAGTACATTCATGAGGGTGATGAACCAGATTTTTCGACCATTCATTGGGAAGTTTGTAGTGGTATATTTCGATGATATTTTGATTTACAGTGGGAGTCCAGAGGAACATGTGAATCATCTTAGAGAAGTGTTGATGGTATTACGACAAGAACAATTCTATGCTGCTACAAAGAAGTGTGTCTTTATGGCGAGGAGTGTTCTATTTTTGGGATATGTTGTGTCGGAGGAAGGAATACAGGTTGACCAAAGTAAAATCGAAGCTATTAGAGATTGGCCGCAGCCCAAAACGATAACGGAAGTTCGTAGTTTTCACGGGTTGGCTTCATTTTATCGAAGGTTTATTCCACACTTTAGTAGTGTGATGGCGCCTGTTACGGATTGTATGAAGGGTAAACAGTTTGCATGGACAGAGGAAGCAGGGAATGCTTTTGGGAAGATCAAGGAGTTGCTGACATCTGCACCAATTCTTATATTACCTGATTTTCAGTTGTTGTTTGAATTACATACTGATGCGTCGAAGGTTGGAATTGGAGGAGTGTTGAGTCAAAGGGGTCGTCCTATTGCCTATTTCAGTGAGAAGTTGTTAGGAGCAAAGATGCGATATAGTACATATGATGTGGAGTTTTATGCTGTTGAGCAAGCTATTAAACACTGGAGTCATTATCTATTACAGAAAGAGTTTGTTCTGTATACTGATGATGAAGCATTGAAGCATTTGCAAGGGCAAGATAAGATTTCAGCGAGACATGCATCGTGGATTGCATATCTGCAACAGTTTACTTTCGTTGTGAAGCACAAATCAGGAGTGACGAATCGAGTGGCTGACGCTTTAAGTAGAAGGAGTCATTTGTTGACAACGATGAAAGTTGAAGTGACTGGTTTTAAATTATTGCCGGAGCAGATTGCGGAAGACTCTTATTTTAAGAAATTTGTTGAAAGGGACAATGAATGGAAGACTGATGAGTTTATGATGGTTAATGGTTTTCTTTTTAAAGGAAATCGATTGTGCGTACCGGAGGGTAGTCTGAGAATGAAGATTATCAAGGAGTTACACGAAGAGGGACATGTTGGGAGAGACCGTACTTTACAGTTGATTTCACAGTCTTACTTTTGGCCATCAACGAGGAAAGAGGTGGAAAGGTTTGTGGAGCGTTGTCATATTTGTCAGGTTTCGAAAGGAACTGCGACTAATGCTGGTTTATATATGCCGTTACCTGTACCAGTTAAACCATGGGTTGATGTGAGTATGGACTTTGTGTTGGGGTTGCCGAGAACGCAGCGTGGTAATGATTCCATTTATGTGGTGGTTGACCGATTTTCGAAAATGGCACATTTTATTGCTTGTAAGAAGACGGCAGATGCGGTTCATGTTGCTCAGTTGTTTTTCAAGGAGATCTATCGACTACATGGATTGCCAGAATCTATTGTGTCGGATAGAGATACTCAATTTCTGAGTCATTTTTGGTTGAGTTTGTGGAAAATGGTCGGAACGAAGTTGAAGTTTAGTAGTGCCTATCATCCGCAAACTGATGGACAAACAGAGGTGGTTAATAGATCATTGGGAAATTTGTTGAGGTGTCTTGTTCAAGACAATCTGAAGAGTTGGGATGTGAAGTTATGCCAGGTAGAGTTTGCCCATAATCATGTTGTGAATCGAAGTACTGGGTTCAGTCCATTCCAGATTGTTTATTCGAGCTTACCGAAAGGGCCGTTGGATTTAACGGTGATACCACACTCAAAGGGGACAATTAAGAAAGCTGCTGATTTTGTTGAAGGGCTGACGGAATGTCATAAAATCGTTCAAGAATGATTAGAGAAAGCAAATGAGAAGTATAAACAATCTGCAGATTTGAAACGAAGGAATGTTGAATTTCATGAAGGTGATCTGGTTAATGCAGTATTAACGAAAGATCGTTTTCCAGTAGGTGCGTATAACAAATTGAAAGCCAGAAAAATTGGTCCGGTGGAAGTTGTGAAACGAATCAATGAAAATGTTTATAAATTGAAGCTGCCAGATGATGTGTATACGTCTAATGTGTTCAATGTTAAACATCTCGTACCATATCACGGAGATGAACGAGCTGATAGAGAAGAATTTACAAATTCGAGGTCGAATTTTTCTCAACCTGGGGAGGATGATGCAGCGCAACCCTCATTTGTCAAAGGCATAAGTCGTGACCAAGCTTTGCAACCTAACGTAGAAGTTGTAGGTTGTCTACGACCTAAGGAGCCACGTGTGGAGGAGCTACGACTTAACGGGGGAGGGTTACGACTTAACCAAGTAAGGGAGAAAAGGCTACGACCTAACAAAGCTTATAAGTCATTGGTACGACTTAAGGAAGATAAGCGAGATAGCAAACAGTTAGGTCATGTAGCCAAGGGACGACCTACTGATGAAGAGATACGACTTAACTTATTTTTAACTCGTGTACGACTTAACGAGTTGGAACTAAGGTCGCATGAAGAGGGTTCAGATGCTATGTTCTTAAGTCGCGAAGTTTTAAGTCGTACAGACTTAGGTCGCGGAGTTAGGCATCTTAAGTCGCAAAGTCTCATCTTAAGTCGCGAAGCTCTGGATACCGTTGATGTGTCTACCGAGTTAATCTCTGCCTTTGATTTCCTTAAGACGTTGATTCCTGATGCCGCTTTTGTTTTAAGTCGCAAAGCTACGGATGCCATCCATTCTTTAAGTCGCTGGAGTATGAAGACCGTTGATCTCTTTAAGACGTTGATTTGGGATACCGCTTATGTTAAAGTCGCTGAAGCTCTGGAGGCCGTAGAATCTTATGCCGAGTTAATCTAAAACCGTTAATTACTTAAGTCGTGAAAAAACTGCTGTTAAGTCGCCACCAATTTATACTAAGTCGTAAGTCGTCTCATTTTAAGTCGTTTGAAGATTGAGTCGTGGGAAGCTGCTAGGTCGTCTACGACTTAAGTGATGTAATCTTTTTGTATTTGTTAACTCGTAGCTCGTACCTATTTTTAAGTCGTATATGTTATAAGTCGTATGTCGTCTGTTGTAAATCATATGATGTCTGTATTCTTTTAAGTTGTAAGTCGTGTACGACTTATGTTAAGTCGGAGACGTTGTTAAGTCGGAACCGACTTAGGAGTTGGTGAATTTTTGTTGTTTTTTTGTGTGAGTTGTAAAACGCCTATAAATAGGCCGAGTCTCTCATTTGTAAAGGTTGTTGAATATTGAATAAAATTCTCTTTTGTTAGCTTTGTGCTTTCATTCCAATTGGTAGTTAAGTGTAATCTCCTATCTCCTCTTTCGGTTAATCGAGTGCGCTCGATTCAACGATTGTAGAAGCCGATTCGCAGAATCAAGTGCGCTTGATCAACGCTTGAAGAATTGAAGATCTTTGAACCCGGTATCGTGCGCGATCAACGAGTTCGGGATAGCTAGAGTTCGGTATCTTCGGATCAACGAATTCGAGCATTTCAGTATTCATCAATCCATCTATTGCTACTTTCACCGATTGAAGATCGTTTTGTTTAATCCACTGCGTCACTAATGAATCAAAATTTATTAACCAAAGGCTAACATGAAGTGAAATCATGAATCAAAGGATTTACATGACCAACAGGTACACAGAATGCACAATGGGCTGAGTCACATATGCAAGGGTCAAGCATACATGCACTCAAATATAATGCAGACTCTAAATGATAAAGATGCAAGCATGTACATAAGTGATCAGGTCAAAAAGTGCATCAGAAATTCCAAAATGATATAAATACACAGTGCAATGAAACCAAGTCATAAATGTAGACAACAACTACACATGTAGTCCATAGTAAAGATTGTATAGTGTAATATGAAGATACTGCATCATGTAAGCATATGAAGACTCGACTAACAAGTTCAGGTCAAAAGAAGAGTAACTGCAATCATCCAAGTACAAAGGCAAATACCACCTGAATGCTACAGGACTCAAGTGAATGCATCTGCGAAATATAGCAAATGCACATGTACCAGTTCAACTCAAGAGCAACACAACACAAGTGTACATAAGCAACAATGCACTGTACATCGAGTGACACAACAATGCAACACTACTGACACTTAAATTAGTGTCACTGAATAATGCAAGCAGGATGCAACTACATAAGTCAAAGAAGTCACAACTCAAACTGCAGTCCAATAAAATCAATTCAATGTCAAAGCAAAGGTGATGGCCGAAGCTAACAAAAATTTACGGAACCAAAATTTCCAGAGAATCAAGACTAGTACAGATTCTTCCTATCTCAAAATCAGATCGAAAACAACTCGATGCTTTTGGCAATGAAATTAAAGTGTCAGACACAAAGTAGTCAATATACAAGTTAACAGATTCAAGTGGTCGAAGACTACAGTCCAATAAAGCCGAAGTCGAACACTCAAATCATCACAGTAAAATCGTCATGCCGTGGAAATAAAAAGACTAACCAAGTTAAAATCATCAATCAACGAAACGAAGTAGTACGGCCAACTCAAATCATCACACCTCAAACAATCATATACGAATGAAAAACAAGGGGTTCAAACCCTAATTAAGCGAACCATCCTTGACTAAAACAGTTTAAAACCCAAGTCACGAAACAGAGTAATTGAATTAGATGTGAGCAAATAAATCACTCACCTCTTACGATCGAGAAACATAAGTCGTTCGAAAACGAAACCCTAGTAGACTTTGCAAAATCGAAGAGACGATCTAAACGGCCTCTTCGAGAATTCGCGAATACTCTACTTATTGTTGGGAGAGACGAACGAGAAAGCCGCCATTCTTCTTCGTACGTTTTCTTTAGGGTTCGAAATGAAAAAGATAAGAAAGGGGAACGGGTTACCCACTTTGATAGGTATCACGGCAAACAACAAGCAATTGTAAACGCGGCCCAATACTAAGTTTTAAAGCCAACGAAATTCCTTAACAAATTTATCAAGGAATTTCATCTGATCAAAGCTATAAAAAGCAATTAGCCAACGGATTAATTGTCATTGGACGATAATTAATTGAAGCTAAAACCCGGGTTGTTACATAAAATGACTCGGATATTTCTATACCAGATGGGACTGGTATAGGGTCACGCTCTATACATTAGCTATTAGCTCCTAACTAATTTAGTCCAAAATTCCAATGTGTAGGGCTTAGTCATAGGTAAGACTTAAATGATGGTTACACACAGAAAGGGATATATTTGTACAAAGGTGAAGGATAGGTTATTGGTAAGCCCAAAAAACCAATAGGATCAGGTGACTCGTGGAGAGGTAAGTGAAGAACAGACCGTTCAGAAGTATGTCTAACAATTGTTAGTTAATTTTTTTAGTTTGTCTGGTAGGCCCGAGTCAGCCTAAGGTTAGTAATTAGCAAAATAAAACTACATCGTTTTGGACAAATGGTCTATTTATTACTTGTTTGAGCATATATGATATTTGCTATTATTGATATATCAGTTTGATTAACCAGTTTGGTTGCAGGGTTTTGATTTGCAATTAGATATGTTTTAAAGGGATATTAGTTAGGGGAAACGAGTTCCGCTAAGCGGCGTGGTCTCACTTAATATTAGTAAACCAAAAGGTAACAGTATTATTCACACCAGGCTTTATGTCTGACTCGAAGTTTATGTTTTTCCCCTTAAACTCTCGGGTGCTCAAAATTGATTTGAGTAGGCTGAGGGTTGAGAATTTAAAGGTTTTAGTAGGTGGACGAATAAAGCTTCTGAAGACGAGCAGGAGGCTGATGCTAGCTATATTTAGGCGTTGTTTCGTTTCATTTATGCTGTGTTGTATTAAGTCTGTTATGACTATTTAGTACTCTGGTCAACCAAGGTGGCATCTTCATATGTCTCTCTTGCCGTATTTTGTAATAATTATATTTGATCTGAACCTGGGAAATGATTGGGATTATGTAACTTGGATATGAAATGTTGTTTTGAAATGTAATCAGAAAAGTGTTTTAGTTTGTGATGATTTTAATTTATATTCAAGTGCTTCTGATATTATGGATACCGTTAACATTACCGTATTTGGTTATCGAAAGTTAATGCTATGGATGACTACAACATTTGTAGCGCTTAGCTTCAGGCCTCTAGATAGGGGATGTTATAGGTTTGAACCTTTCAGACGCGGCCAAAGCAACGCCAATTCTCATAAGGTTGGGATCGATTTTCCCCGTCAATCCAATGGTTTTCTTATAAGAACAGGGTTCCATTAGTTCAAGAAGCAAAATTTATTGATAAATAGAAGAATGACATGATATTTACAATGCCCTCAATATCCTTGGATGGTTTATTTGCAAAAATAGGAAATATATAGATATCAAGTGTAGTAATGCCATAGCGAGTCATTATTCCAGGCATGCGGGATGGGAACTCCATCTATTGTAGCTAGCTTGAATGTTCCATCTCCAAGCTTCTGGTCAATCACATATGGTCCTTCCCAGTTTGGGCAAAGCGCTCTTGTACCTGAGAAGATTCTTCTCAGGATGAGATCTCCCACTTTGAAGGTAAGGTTACGAACCTTGGTGTTAAAGTGGAACGCCACTCTTTTTTGGATACCAGCGACCCTCAGTTCGGCTTCTTCCCGCTTCTCATCGATTTGGTTAAGGGAATTCAGCAGCAGTTGTTCGCTCTCTCTCTGATAGAAGTGTCTTCTACGATGAGAGGTTACTTCCGGTTCCACTCGGATCATAGCTTATGAACCATATGCCAAGGCGAGTGGTGAGTGCGTTGTAGAATATGCTAGTATATGCCAAGGTGAACCAGACCTCACACATATATTTCAGGGGATACAAAAGCACCAGAATAGTACACATGAAGCTCATACGCAAACTTCAACAGGTACAACATAAACCAGTTTCAAGAGGCATGGCAGAACCATGTTCACAAAATTCAAGTTATATGTACAATGGAACTCAAGTGCAAAGCACAATGCCAAAGAACCAAACAAATATTCAGTGACAAAGATTCCGGTTACAAAGAGATGTACAAATATGTACAACTAAACCTCAAATGCAAATATATCATGAAGCCAGAGAATCAAAAAGCAACCAAAGCAATCACACACATATATAAAATATGTGTATATATATATGGATAATATCAACACAATTAAAAGCAACAGGAACCGAAATAGTGCAGACTCAAAAAGGATGGACTCGAAGTCTGAAAACAATACAAGAAAATGCGTTGCAATAACACAGACATGTTCACATATAGACCACAATGAAACAGAGACTGGAGTACACAAGTATTCAAATGGAAGAAGTCAAAATGTGAAGCAGACCACCATACATACATGCATACACACACACATATGTACACATACACACACACACACACACACACACACACACATATATATATATATGCTCATGAACACAAATCAGATTCACACAACAACTAGACTACTAACAAGCAACCATACTCAATCAAGACATGTTCAAAGAGATTCGAGTACACATGAACCATCGACCAGCTCATATGAGACAGGACACATATCAGTACAACATGGTAAAGTGAACCTAGATCAGAAGCAACAGTGAAGACCAGACCCCAAGTACAAAGCAGTGCAAGTCAATGCAGGTAGACAGTGCCACCAAGTGCAGGCATTCAGGTATGCAACCAGACTAATGCAACAATAAGCATGAAGATATACAACAGAGAAGACTGCAACATAATGATGTATACATGAAGTCCCAAATTAAAATAAGCACAAACCAGAATTACAAGCAGCAATTCGAACAATAACTATGTGAAGCAGTTTTAAAGTAATTAACAGTAGCAGTTCAAAATGAAAATTCAAGTTTATCACAAAAATTCAAAATGCCAAAGTCAAATCCGATAACGTGAATTGAAGAAGTCATAGTTCCAGCAAGAACGGAACAAGGGTAACAAGTTCGAATTTAACAAGTCAATATTCAAAGTCCAGAGTATCACAAATTCAATTGCTAGCAAAAAACGGAATCAAATCCAACCAAGTATGGAACGAACAATAAAAAATAAATACCATCGTTCGATTAAAAAATCACGGCCGAGCATAGCAACATGACAAATTCAAAAAGAAATATATGAACGAAATTTTAGGGATTTTATCCCTATAAATTAATCCATATCATCATCGGCATATGGTATTCGAGTTAAAGCAAAAAATACCAGAGCAATCCATTGAAGAAAATCACAAACCAATAACTCAAATCGAAATCGAGTTCGAAAGCAAATCAAGTCTAGCATAATCATAATCGATAAATGGGGATTCACGTACCAGCTCAAAGCATTGATTCGAATTCGACTAATTGAAGCGACCGCATGTACTCAAGCTAGGGATTAATTGAAGAAGCAAACCAGAGTTGAAATCATCACGTCTATTGATTGATATTAAGGCGGAGACTTTGATTTTGAGCAAATCCCCAATTTTACGCAAGCCCTAGTTTCCAGTCTAGATTGATAAAGAAAACAAGGCGGCCATGATAAGAAAAGAGCTTCCAATTTTTATCTTTTAATTTTGGGTCGGTCACCTATTTTCTATTGGGCTTCAAATTAAAGAAATAGGGGTTTGTTTATTTATTTTCAGTTGTAATATTTCTTTTTTAAACTATATAACTTTCTAGTCGTGTGACTAGGTTACTGTAACGACCCAGAATTTCTGACATTTGAAATTCGAATATTTAATTGATTTTAAATATTAACAAGTGGAATTAATAAGTCGAATAATTTATTTTTCGAATAACTGGATTTAATTGGATAATTAAATCGGCAATTTAATAGTTGAAATTCCAGAAATAATTGAAATCTGAATTAAATGTGATTGAAAATGATTTATGAAGTTATATTAAATCATATTGGAGTTATAGTGATGTTATAGAACTTTTAAAATTGAATTTTAAGTTAAATTGTGAAAATTGAATATTTTAATATTTAATCGACTAGTGAAATTAGCCATTTTTGGGACAGTCTCAGAATTGGACGAAACTTGTTCTATTGGATCCGTAATAGTTTTTTATTATCGGATTTCAATTTTTGTAGCAATCGGAGTTGTCGTTTGACCGTGGCAACTCGAAACGCATCGAAATTGTTTTAATATTAATTTAGCGAGTTAAAATAATCATTTTTCGAAAGGTCTCGGATTTCGACGAAACCAGTTTCATCGGATCTGTAATGTTGAATTATTGTAAGATTTCAAATTTCGTATCAATCGGATGTACGGTTTGTCCGAGGCAAGCCAAAACGCATCGAAATCGGTTTAATTTAATTTTGATCGTTTATTTCCGTAACTCTCACATACGATCGAATTAGCTCCCGAAACACGTTCCATTGTGTTCGTAACACGGTGTAAACCTTACGAACGCCAGGCGGCACGTGTGATTTGGAGATCGTTTGAAAAAGTCGTTTTAAAATGAATTTAATATTAATTATATACATATATATATATATATACACACACACACACACACACACACGTTAACAATCAAAACCATAATTCTCTTAACCCTAGCCGCTAGAAACGTTTAATGGCCGAAAACGTTCGATCTTTCTCCTCTTCTATCTTCCAATCCACTAACAATCAAGAAAAATGCTCAATTGCAATGTTGTAGAGCATCACGAGTTCTTGTGACATCCCGAATTTCGGCAGTATTATTTTAATGAATATTTAATGTGATTAATTAAAATATAGCTTACCTTTTAAAACTAATATATATATTTGTGTATTGGGAAGAAATATTGTTTGAAATTTGTAATAAAGAGTTTCAAATTATAAAAAAAAATGAATGAAAATGAAAGAAAAATGAAACCTATCTTGTTTACCTAAATGAAGTAAGCTATGCCTACTGACATTTGATTTAAATATATAGTTATGAAGTAATTTAAATAATAAGGGTTAAGATAAAATGAATCTCATTAATATTGTATCTAAGTATAAAACAAATATATTATTTAAAATAAATATATATATAGACTTAAGAAAATATGACTTTGACACAAGTATAAAAGTAAATAATAAATAAGTAAATTGAATGTTAAATAGTTAAACTTCAAATAAATAATAAGTACTGATGTGAAATAAATATGTCAAATAAGTTATAGTCGTGAAAAATAGGAAATGAACATTTAAATCAAGTGTTGATAGTTAAGTTAGAAATAGAAATAAAACAATTTTACATAAGATAAATTATATGGTTTTGTAAAAGATAAAGTGAATACACTAGGAAAATATTCAAATATGTAGGCTTGACAACAAGAAACAAGGTATATGTCTATAAGTTGCAAAAGAAAATATACATTCAGCATATTCGAAATCTGAAAGATGAGTATGAGCAAAAAGAATAAATATCTATGAACAATGTTGAGTGTGAGCTTGTAAAACAAGACAAGTGCAGTTAATGCAACACCAATAAGTACCATTTCAGCCTACATTGCCACAAGAAAAATCTCTGATGTGCAGTGTACAAACAAGCAACATAATGTATACCACTTGTATAAACCAATAGGAATTAGCAAAGTAAAGACCTAAAACAAGAGGAGTTATCTCTACTTTCAGCCTTGTTGCAGCCTGGCATTCGAACCTAATCAAATGCAACTTAAATTTGTTGAATATATCCATATCAATGAAGATATATGTAGATTATGAAAAGATAAGCATGCAAATACATAGGCAGACAAGCATTAAATGCTAGCACAAAAGAGAAGTCATGTTAGCCTCCAAAATAAAATAAAAATCTCTGACCCAGCCTACAAAAATCTTGTACAAATATACTTCAGCTGTACACATTTTATATATGTCACTTTCTTGGTTAAATTTCGTTCATCAAGTTGAATACTAGAGGAAAAAAAAAGAAAAATATATACATATAGCAAACCAGACTAATTCAACAACTAAAAAGATAAGAGAAGTATAATTCAGCAACTTGATCAAACTATTATCACCAACGAAAGAAGATTAAAGGCAGACAGCAGTTTTGAAGGCAGTGCTCCCTGTTCAACAATAATCTGTGAGTAAACTTACTATTTTCAAATTAAACTCGTATTTATAGCTTGCAAATGGTATGTGTTGGATATCTGTTTACTTCCTGTTGCTCTGGTAGAATATATAGGTGTTTCTTTAGAATTTTGAGTATCTGAACAAAGTAAAGTAGAGAAATTTTGTAAACACTTCTTCATAAATGTTTTAAACTGAGGTATAGATGCTAATTCAGGTTGTTTATCTTAAATCAAAGGCCTGTAGCCTTGATTTGAAGTTGGACAGTATTTCATGAATACTGTTTGTTCAAGAACTAGTAAAAGTAAAGTGAGAATCAAAAATTTAAATAACTTGATTTGAAAATTTTGAAATTATATGTTGAATCAACATACAAAGCTATGATTTTTAAGATAAAAATCATAATTTTTAGGTAACTATTCACAGAGCAGTTTATGTTTGAACCGGAAATACGTTTATACGAATAACAGGCGATTCAATCAATTTTTGTTGATGGAATTTGACATGAAGCTAGGGTGTTGATGTGAGATCACCAGAAAAATGTTAGAAAAATTTTCGAATGTATAGATTTTGGGTTAGAATCGAAAGTAGGGTTTCGTTTGTGTGTTTGTGAGGCTCTGTAATTTGTGGAATTGCGTCGCCGTGCCTTGATCGAGAGACTAGTGGTTTGGGGTGAAGGTCGAGGGAGGTATAACCACGGCGATGGCAGAAGGGTTTTGCCTCCAGTGGTCAGTGATGGAGGGGCGAAGAGGTTTTCGTGGTTGTTCGAAATGGTGGTTCGAGCTCCAGATTTTTGTTTTGATCGAACATCGAAATTTCGATCTCGAGCTTTTGGTTTCGAGACGAGTGTTGCGATCGAACGTAGGGGTGATTCGCGACTCGCTGGTGGACGTGTTGCTCGCCTGAGTGTCGGCGACGTGCCGTGCACGTGCACGGCAAGAACGTGGTGTCAGTGGTTTCGAAGGAAAGCGTGGAAATGACTCGAGAGGAACTCGGGAATGGAAGCCTTGGTCTCGAGTATGGCGTGGGTTTTCTCGTGCCTGCAACCTTTAAAACTTAACAGTAAAAAGAATTGCAAGGGGAAGGAGCAAGGATCAGGTGGTGGAAGAAGAAGAAGGCGTGAGAAAGTGGGGAGAAACTCGGGTGGGAACGAGGAAGTACCGCATTTTCTCGAGTAAATTTCGTTTGTGTCTCGGGTCCAGTTGGAAATAGATTGATTTGTACTGGTATTTTAAATAGATAATTTAAAGTTAAATAAATTTGTAAATGATGATTAATAATTATAAACTTAATATTTGATCAATTGCCTTAAGTTAATTCCCATTTATTTACTAATTAACTTTAGGCAATTTTCGAAATTTATTTGAAGTGCGGCTTTCTGAAACTTATTGTTATTTAAAAGGGTAATTAAGAATTGATTAACTGCTAATTAAGGATGGGTTAATAGTTAATTAAGGATTAATCAAATGGTTAGTTAACGGTGATTAAAGAACAATTTAAACTGTAATTAAGTTGTTATTATATTTAATAATTAAGTTTATTAGTTAGTAATTAAGAAATAATGAATTAGTTAATTGATGACTTATTAATTAATTATAAAAGTAGTTATGGACTAATTGATTTGTATTAAGAGATATTGATTAACAATTAAGATTTTAAATCGATAGGTGATGAATAATTAATCAGTTAATTTAAGGTTAATTAATTAATTATGAAAGTAATTAAGGATAAATTTCTTTGTATTAAAGGAGATTAAGCAATAATTAATTGATAAATGAAGGATAATTAAACTGGATTTAGGAATTGATTAATAAATGTAATTAAGTTAAAGGTTAATTATTATATGATATGTAAAAATAATTTACTAATAAAAGTAATTAGAGGATCATTGAATTTATGTAAATAAATGAAGGAGATCAATCTTGCTTATTTATGATTGAATTATGATGAGTACTTTGAATTGGTGGATATCTCTATTTTGAATTAGTATGTGATATGATATGTTGGATGGGCGTTGATAATGTGATTACCAATCAATTAGGAATTGATGTGTAAAATGTATCCGATAATTAAAGTTGAGATGTATTCAATTGGATAACTTGGTTTTAAATGACATTGGATTCGAAGAGACCGGAGTCGGGTATCTTAAATACCCGAAACCACTTCGATTTCTTATAGATTGATATGTGGAATCAATATGTTGATAGGGAATGATTTAAGTAGGTTGGGCCATTAAATCAAAGGTTGACACTTAGAAATTGACGTGTGAAATAAGTATTGTCTATAACAGCTTGTGAAGTTGTAAATTGATAAGTTACCCGGGTTTTATGTACTTCTATGTTGTTGTATTCCATGTTAGATGGGTTTACTCACGCTGGTTTCCAGCCTGACCCGGGTGTTACTTTGATGTAATGCTCGGGTCAGACCGAGTATTACAAATTTTCAGGTAAGGACGTTCTGGAGCTTAGGAGATGAGCTGGATGGCAGGACGTATAGAGTGTATCCCGCTGTGATATATTGTTGTATATTTGGACATGTTGATTATACATGTCCAGTGATTGTGTATATGTTGTAACTCTGATGTATTAAAGTGAAATTTTAACTGATACAGTCTCTTTGTATAAATGTATTATATGATATTATATTTTTATCCGCTGCGAATGTGAGGTTCTATGACTTGTTTTCTGTTTCTTTCCTTCTATCTCTTTCTTCTTTCCATAACTATCTGGAATTTTCGGGATCGAAATTTCCGGGTCGTTACATTTGGTATCGGAGCGAAGGTTGAGCGAGAACCTTGGCTTTGGTGGGTATACTCATAAGGATAGGGTCAATAGTACCCTAAATGAGTTGAGTGTATATATATATATGTGAGAGCGTACTTGTTATTTTCATATATGAAGATTTTAAATGATTTTATATATGTATATATTTTGATATATAAAGCAATATTTCTTACTAATAAATGTTAAAGTAATTGGTTGTTAAAAATTATTAGAATTAAATAAAATAATGAGAATTAAGTGTTAATAGTGGTACAACCAAATTGTAATTGAATGAAGATAAATTTGAAATGGATCCCAACTGAAATTAAAATCCTGAATTTGTAGAAAAGTTTTCAGAATAAAGATGATAATGAATTGATTTCCAAAATATGATAATCTTGGTTATTATCATAAATGGTTGTTGTATTTAATAATGGAATGTGTGTTAATGAGTAAGCAAAATAAAATGTGTTAAGGATATAAACTTAGATGAGTATAACTTGTACAGATTTAAATTGTGAGGTTTAAACCTAAGTTTAGAAACATTTAAATTGTTTCAAAATGATAAAGAAATATTAAATAATATATTTAAATGGAAGGGTCCTGTTTCAACAAAAGTTGATGGAAATTTGTTTTGAACCAAAGGTGGTTTAAAATTTAAACATAACTTGGTGTGAAAAGGAAATAATATGTATAAGGGATATACATAAGATCAAAGTTGATTGGAAGTAAACACTAGGTGTCCAGTTTTGAATTTTTCCTTAAATGTGATAAGTTTTGAGCTTATAAGGGAGAAGGGAAATTGATAGGAAGTTTAAAAATTTGAAATGGAGAAATTCAAATTTTGGGAGATTGACTGGATCAAGTGAATTAAATTTAACTTAAGGGAAGTTAAATAAGAACAACCTAAATTGGAAATTTCAAGATGAAATTAAAATCTTACTTAGCGAAGTTAAATGGGTTGTTTTGAAATGGGAGTTATGTGTGATCTCAAATGGATTTGAGATCTGGAAATGGGAAATGTGTGTTATTGATGGATGCTGTTTTAAATAATCTGGATGTTTATTTACTTTGGCTTATCCCGATATCATCCTTTTGTTATTAATAATCCATGAAACTGTGAATTAAATTATTCTAATTAAGAAATGGATTGAGGTAATATACATCCATTGCAGAAATTTAATGGAATCACTTTGAACTTAAGAATTAAATGTGTAAATTAAAATGTTTAAGAACTGGTTTCAAAGTGAAAGATAAAATTTGGGTGATAAATTGAGTTTTTAAAGATAAAATTGTTTTGAACTCTTATTTGAACTTTGAAATAAGTTAAATAAAGAAGATTTAAATGGAATTTTGAGAATTGGACTCAGAATTAAATTGTTTAAAAATTTGGATTATTGATTTAAAAGTAAGGGTTAGTTTGATTTAAGGGGTTAAATCAACATTTGAAAATTTAACTCGAATATATATAATTCGAGATGGTTTAAAATTGAGATTTAAATGGAGTTAGTTCAAACTGAATTTGATTTAATTAATGGGAAAATTTGAATTGGATTAATTTAAAATAAAAGTGAAGATTAAATGAGTTCAAATTCAAATAGGAATTGGGATTAATTCGGATAGGAATTGAAATGATTTAAAATAATTTGGGATTTGTAGTTGAAGTGAATATATTTAAATCAAATGAAACTTGATTTTAATTTGGGAAGAAATTGAGGTTGATTTATCTTGAATTGGGAAGTTGAACAGTTTGACTCTGGACTATTTTCAAAATAAGTTGTTTTAATATAAATCTGTTTTTCTCAACTATTTACTACAACTTTTCTTTTTAAACCTAAAGGTATCTTAAGCTTGTTTTACAATTACTTTTGGAACTATGTAACCATTTTACAACTGATTTATAAACTGATTACTGTTTTCAACTATTTTATAAATAATTACTATTTTTCAACTATCTTACAACTACTTAACTATTTTACTATCTATTTTTCAGTTAGTAATTATTTTTCAACTACTTATCTATTCTTCAAAAAAAAAAAAAAAAAATTCAAGCTATTTTCTAAATATAAACTGGTCGGAGTTCAAACTGTTATTGTTTAAATACCCAACTGAGATAAGAATTGAAGTAATGATCCAAATGTGGATAAGTGAATAAAATCAAAGTGAATGTGAATAGAAAGGAAATTGATTTGGCTAATAATCAATGAAAATAAATACGTAGGATGTACGTATATTATTCTATTCGCATAATGATTTGATCCAGATTCGAGCACAGAATTTCAATATTATCAATCCGAGTTGGGATTTTTCGCTCGATTTTCGACGGCGAACCTGGATATGGATTTTTGATTGGTTCTGGATATTCTCTATCATAGTTGTGACTATGCAAGGAGAATGACGGTTTCTGATCAAGAAACCAGATCTGAGTCCGCACTAGGAAGTCGGGTGGACGATACTAGTTCGGAAGTGAAATTGTGTGATCGAGTGAGCGATCAGATTGATATAGCGTACGGATGATATGTGTACATCGTACGGTTTGAGATGAAATTGTTATTGAAAGTTTGTAAATAAGAATTGTAAGATGGTTCCTAAAATGAAAAGTATATTTGTGAATATATGATGAACTAAACTCAAAAAAAAGTTTGATAATTCTATGGTAGAAATTTACTTTATGGAAATAAAGTGAAAATTGTATATTTCTATGATTTAAAAAAAAAAATTACTTTATGGAAGCAAGCCATATGGAGAATGACTTTACAAAAGAATAATCAAAATTTGAATATTTGATTTGGAATAAAAAAAGTTATTTATCTTCGTATATATGGTAAACTCCCCTTGTTGAATCTATTGTCAAAAGAAAATGATTTTTGAAAGTGTTTGAAGTATAAAAATGAATTTATACAAGTACAAATTGATTCAAAGATTTTTCAAACTTTTATATATATGTATATATAAAAAGAATTTTATGGAAATAATTTAGAGGAAAAGTTTTTGAAACCTATGGATTTGGGAAAGGCTTTTGATTTTGTGGAAAATCAAATTTGGATTTTGGTAAAGCCTAATTTGAGAATCATCGATTTTGGGAATCGATTTTGAGAAAGGAACTTTATATGAGATTCATACTTGGTGTATGATTTGGAAAATACTATATGTGTATAGTATAAAGTATTTTGAGATTTGGCTCTGGGGAAAAAGGCGCTCCCTTGAATGAACTTCTCAGGAGTGCCACTGGGTGGTACTGCCTTGAGCCTCTAAAGGGGAGGTTCTAAAGTTGATCCTGTGAGGAGTCCGGACAAACTAGTTCCTGAGGATTATTTGGTAGCGAAAGTCGATGGCGCTGATGCCTACAGGGGCATTTGGGTTATGCTGTGACGACAGTGTAACTCGATGTCGCTGCGATCTACTGTGTGGGGACCATAGCGAAAATCGTGTGGAGGATGAGTGCCAACAGTCTACACTTGATTCTGCCGAGATGGCAGCGCAACATCGGTAGACTGCGGTCTATGGTCAAGTGGAGGAGTTTCATTCTTTTGGCAGCGAAATTCGGTGGCGCTGATGCCTACAGTTATATGGGTTTGTGCTGTGATAGCAACGTAAGGCCCGGGTATAACTGCGATCTGTAGCGGGTTCCATGGCGTAATCGAGGGGCGCGGAGACCTACAGTTATCTGTGGATTTTGCCGGGACGGCAACGTAACCATCGGGTTAACTGCGACCATGGATGGGGGTGATGATTTCCAGAGCATTTTTACCAAAGATATTTCCTCTATTTTCAAAACTGTTTTCTATATTTTCAATAAAATTATTTTCCAAAATATTTTCACTGGATGTTAGAAACGGGTCTGCCAAGCACTTATAGATTTTCAATCGTACGCCTGATCAACGTATGACCGAATTTCTATAAGAATAAGGATAGACTTGTCGAAACATCGAGTTATAAAAGTATTTGTATAAAAACTATTTTAGTAATATTATAGAGATTTTTTTTAAAGTAGTTTAAAAATGATTAAAGAAAAATTATCTAATTTTAAAACATTTTCATAAATTCTGACTCCGTTTCTTTTCGAGGACGAAAAGTTTTAAGGGGGGAGGAATGTGACATCCCGAATTTCGGCAGTATTATTTTAATGAATATTTAATGTGATTAATTAAAATATAGCTTACCTTTTAAAACTAATATATATATTTGTGTATTGGGAAGAAATATTGTTTGAAATTTGTAATAAAGAGTTTCAAATTATAAAAAAAAAAATGAATGAAAATGAAAGAAAAATGAAACCTATCTTGTTTACCTAAATGAAGTAAGCTATGCCTACTGACATTTGATTTAAATATATAGTTATGAAGTAATTTAAATAATAAGGGTTGAGATAAAATGAATCTCATTAATATTGTATCTAAGTATAAAACAAATATATTATTTAAAATAAATATATATATAGACTTAAGAAAATATGACTTTGACACAAGTATAAAAGTAAATAATAAATAAGTAAATTGAATGTTAAATAGTTAAACTTTAAATAAATAATAAGTACTGATGTGAAATAAATATGTCAAATAAGTTATAGTCGTGAAAAATAGGAAATGAACATTTAAATCAAGTGTTGATAGTTAAGTTAGAAATAGAAATAAAACAATTTTACATAAGATAAATTATATGGTTTTGTAAAAGATAAAGTGAATACACTAGGAAAATATTCAAATATGTAGGCTTGACAACAAGAAACAAGGTATATGTCTATAAGTTGCAAAAGAAAATATACATTCAGCATATTCGAAATCTGAAAGATGAGTATGAGCAAAAAGAATAAATATCTATGAACAATGTTGAGTGTGAGCTTGTAAAACAAGACAAGTGCAGTTAATGCAACACCAATAAGTACCATTTCAGCCTACATTGCCACAAGAAAAATCTCTGATGTGCAGTGTACAAACAAGCAACATAATGTATACCACTTGTATAAACCAATAGGAATTAGCAAAGTAAAGACCTAAAACAAGAGGAGTTATCTCTACTTTCAGCCTTGTTGCAGCCTGGCATTCGAACCTAATCAAATGCAACTTAAATTTGTTGAATATATCCATATCAATGAAGATATATGTAGATTATGAAAAGATAAGCATGCAAATACATAGGCAGACAAGCATTAAATGCTAGCACAAAAGAGAAGTCATGTTAGCCTCCAAAATAAAATAAAAATCTCTGACCCAGCCTACAAAAATCTTGTACAAATATACTTCAGCTGTACACATTTTATATATGTCACTTTCTTGGTTAAATTTCGTTCATCAAGTTGAATACTAGAGGAAAAAAAAAGAAAAATATATACATATAGCAAACCAGACTAATTCAACAACTAAAAAGATAAGAGAAGTATAATTCAGCAACTTGATCAAACTATTATCACCAACGAAAGAAGATTAAAGGCAGACAGCAGTTTTGAAGGCAGTGCTCCCTGTTCAACAATAATCTGTGAGTAAACTTACTATTTTCAAATTAAACTCGTATTTATAGCTTGCAAATGGTATGTGTTGGATATCTGTTTACTTCCTGTTGCTCTGGTAGAATATATAGGTGTTTCTTTAGAATTTTGAGTATCTGAACAAAGTAAAGTAGAGAAATTTTGTAAACACTTCTTCATAAATGTTTTAAACTGAGGTATAGATGCTAATTCAGGTTGTTTATCTTAAATCAAAGGCCTGTAGCCTTGATTTGAAGTTGGACAGTATTTCATGAATACTGTTTGTTCAAGAACTAGTAAAAGTAAAGTGAGAATCAAAAATTTAAATAACTTGATTTGAAAATTTTGAAATTATATGTTGAATCAACATACAAAGCTATGATTTTTAAGATAAAAATCATAATTTTTAGGTAACTATTCACAGAGCAGTTTATGTTTGAACCGGAAATACGTTTATACGAATAACAGGCGATTCAATCAATTTTTGTTGATGGAATTTGACATGAAGCTAGGGTGTTGATGTGAGATCACCAGAAAAATGTTAGAAAAATTTTCGAATGTATAGATTTTGGGTTAGAATCGAAAGTAGGGTTTCGTTTGTGTGTTTGTGAGGCTCTGTAATTTGTGGAATTGCGTCGCCGTGCCTTGATCGAGAGACTAGTGGTTTGGGGTGAAGGTCGAGGGAGGTATAACCACGGCGATGGCAGAAGGGTTTTGCCTCCAGTGGTCAGTGATGGAGGGGCGAAGAGGTTTTCGTGGTTGTTCGAAATGGTGGTTCGAGCTCCAGATTTTTGTTTTGATCGAACATCGAAATTTCGATCTCGAGCTTTTGGTTTCGAGACGAGTGTTGCGATCGAACGTAGGGGTGATTCGCGACTCGCTGGTGGACGTGTTGCTCGCCTGAGTGTCGGCGACGTGCCGTGCACGTGCACGGCAAGAACGTGGTGTCAGTGGTTTCGAAGGAAAGCGTGGAAATGACTCGAGAGGAACTCGGGAATGGAAGCCTTGGTCTCGAGTATGGCGTGGGTTTTCTCGTGCCTGCAACCTTTAAAACTTAACAGTAAAAAGAATTGCAAGGGGAAGGAGCAAGGATCAGGTGGTGGAAGAAGAAGAAGGCGTGAGAAAGTGGGGAGAAACTCGGGTGGGAACGAGGAAGTACCGCATTTTCTCGAGTAAATTTCGTTTGTGTCTCGGGTCCAGTTGGAAATAGATTGATTTGTACTGGTATTTTAAATAGATAATTTAAAGTTAAATAAATTTGTAAATGATGATTAATAATTATAAACTTAATATTTGATCAATTGCCTTAAGTTAATTCCCATTTATTTACTAATTAACTTTAGGCAATTTTCGAAATTTATTTGAAGTGCGGCTTTCTGAAACTTATTGTTATTTAAAAGGGTAATTAAGAATTGATTAACTGCTAATTAAGGATGGGTTAAAAGTTAATTAAGGATTAATCAAATGGTTAGTTAACGGTGATTAAAGAACAATTTAAACTGTAATTAAGTTGTTATTATATTTAATAATTAAGTTTATTAGTTAGTAATTAAGAAATAATGAATTAGTTAATTGATGACTTATTAATTAATTATAAAAGTAGTTATGGACTAATTGATTTGTATTAAGAGATATTGATTAACAATTAAGATTTTAAATCGATAGGTGATGAATAATTAATCAGTTAATTTAAGGTTAATTAATTAATTATGAAAGTAATTAAGGATAAATTTCTTTGTATTAAAGGAGATTAAGCAATAATTAATTGATAAATGAAGGATAATTAAACTGGATTTAGGAATTGATTAATAAATGTAATTAAGTTAAAGGTTAATTATTATATGATATGTAAAAATAATTTACTAATAAAAGTAATTAGAGGATCATTGAATTTATGTAAATAAATGAAGGAGATCAATCTTGCTTATTTATGATTGAATTATGATGAGTACTTTGAATTGGTGGATATCTCTATTTTGAATTAGTATGTGATATGATATGTTGGATGGGCGTTGATAATGTGATTACCAATCAATTAGGAATTGATGTGTAAAATGTATCCGATAATTAAAGTTGAGATGTATTCAATTGGATAACTTGGTTTTAAATGACATTGGATTCGAAGAGACCGGAGTCGGGTATCTTAAATACCCGAAACCACTTCGATTTCTTATAGATTGATATGTGGAATCAATATGTTGATAGGGAATGATTTAAGTAGGTTGGGCCATTAAATCAAAGGTTGACACTTAGAAATTGACGTGTGAAATAAGTATTGTCTATAACAGCTTGTGAAGTTGTAAATTGATAAGTTACCCGGGTTTTATGTACTTCTATGTTGTTGTATTCCATGTTAGATGGGTTTACTCACGCTGGTTTCCAGCCTGACCCGGGTGTTACTTTGATGTAATGCTCGGGTCAGACCGAGTATTACAAATTTTCAGGTAAGGACGTTCTGGAGCTTAGGAGATGAGCTGGATGGCAGGACGTATAGAGTGTATCCCGCTGTGATATATTGTTGTATATTTGGACATGTTGATTATACATGTCCAGTGATTGTGTATATGTTGTAACTCTGATGTATTAAAGTGAAATTTTAACTGATACAGTCTCTTTGTATAAATGTATTATATGATATTATATTTTTATCCGCTGCGAATGTGAGGTTCTATGACTTGTTTTCTGTTTCTTTCCTTCTATCTCTTTCTTCTTTCCATAACTATCTGGAATTTTCGAGATCGAAATTTCCGGGTCGTTACAGTTCTACATTTTCAACGGTCATGATCTAAAAAGACTTCACGAATCGACGGGAAATTGAGCTGGAAGCACACGCGTTCGACCTCGTTTTCTCGGCTATAGATGAACCGAGCTCGGCAAGATTCTCGGCGATGGTGGAGAAAACGATGGGCTTCGATTTGAGGGTCACTGATCATCATATAATTGATCGTACGAGGAGCGACGTGAAACCCTACGTGGCGGCGCATTTGGTTTGAATGAACGAGCCTGGGAAGTTCTGTTCGCGTGGGAGAAGCAGAAGAACGCGGCCATGATCTTCATCACAAGGAACGAACGGCAGATCTATGGATGTAGGGTTTGAAAAATAAATAAATTTGTAAATTGAATATATTTAATTGTATAAAGTATAAAATATTGTAAGTTTGTCATATATTATCAGAAAATTACGAAACCAGTTTCGTTGGAATCGTATGGTCGAGCACTACGCTATGAAACTGGATTGGAAGCGATCGGAGTCAGTGAAAATTTTGAGTGAAATTAAACGTCCGTTTAATTTTATTCGAAATAAAACGCTGCAACCATTTTAAAAGCAAAGGTGAGAACTCCTCACTCAATCGAATGTTTTGTTTCGATTTAAATTTTAAATAGTTAGATTTAAAATTGCTTGATTGTGTGAATTGAATGATGATTGCTATTTATTGTGATAAATAGACATTATACGCCTTTAGTAAGCGGAGGTTATTTATTAAAAACATATACCGCGATAATTTCACATTGAAGTGGAATTGGTATTATATATGTATATAGCAATATATATATATATTGGAATATGTATATATTGGAGTTGATTTCCCGCATTGTATAGCGGATGAGACCCTATTGCGCCGCATAATAGTGGATAATATTTATAAAACCCATATACCGTGATAATTTCACATTGACGTGAAATTGGTATTGTGCTAACATCTGTGGATGCAGGGAAATAGGTTGGAGGGATCCGACTGGATTCCTCACCGTATTGTTTTATTTACAGACATTGTTATATATTCTGTTGTCATATTGATATATGATGTTTGGATGTTGTGATTGACCATTTGGTGCTGTTGCATCATCGGATCCATTTTTGAAGTTTAAGATAACGATTTTGATTTTAAAGGGATTTTTAAAGTGATTTTTGAAAGTATATGTTTTATAGAATTGGTTTATTTAAATTGAGAATTGGAATAATTATAAACGGTTTATATAAAAGATTTATAAAATTGATATTTATAAATTAAAATATTGGAATTATAAAATGAGTTTTTATAAGTGTTAAAAGGAAGTATAAATGGATTTCATAAGTGAATAAAATTAATAGATTTATAATGTGAAGTTATAAAATGAATAGATTTTTGTAAAATAAAAGATTTAGAAGTAATTAACCTATAAATTAGATTTTTGGTATAAAATTGAGCTATAAATCGAATTTGTTAATTCAAGGATTTTTATAAATCGAAGTTTTATAAATAGAATTGGAATTTATAAACATTGTTTATAAAATCCGAAATCACTTATTTTGATAAGTGAATTATTGAAGTTAATTAAAGGAATTATATCCACGATTTTAGGCGATGGATAATCGTTTAATAAATGTGTAGAAACATTAAATTGGGTAAATAAAGTATTTTCACGATTTTGGACAGTGAATATATTATTAAATAAAATGGATATGTTTTGGAGAAGTGATATTACGAAATGAAGTAATTATTTTAAAAGATGTTTTAAAACGTGTTGAGTATCGAAAACATAGATTTCAACATTCATTGTTGAAATAGACGTTTCGAGGAATAAGGAAATGGTGGACTATAACACTGTTGTTATAGTAAATGGTTTCCGAAAATAAATGTTTTATATAGTATTGGGATTTATATATCTATCTTAATTTTGAATCCTTATACTAGTGATTTTGAGTTGTCGTAACGATGTTTTACGTAACATTCGTTTTGACTCAAATAAAATTTATGAAAGAGAATGATTTCCTTAAAGAATGAAATATATACTTAATTTTGATTTAAGTATATTGAATATTTTCAAATGTTGAAAATAAATGAATTTGTGAATTACCTATTATTAAATAGGTATGGAAATGTTTTTCCAATATGAAGTGAAATGTTTTGAAATTTTATCTTCAAAGATAAATTGAAATGTGAAAATTGATTTGAAATTGTTTTCAAATAGTTGAAGTGTGGAAATTATATATCTTGTAAAGATATTTTTGGAAGATAAATAATTTGGAAAATTATTTGGAATCTAATGATGCTGTGCAGACCTATTGATAGTTAAATAACCAACTATCAATAATTACCTTGAATGGATATTTGTTGTGATTTGCTTGAATTTGAATGCCACACTTATTTTCAAAATAAGCGCTCACTATTCGGGTTAGCCGGGAAAGGACCTTTGTGTCGTATAACCCATTCCGAATTTGTGATACGACGATATGGATCGTATTGAAGACCGGTGGTGAAGACCGGGTATTTGTGAAAACGATAGGATGACCTATCGATTGTCTCTCCACCGTTAGCTCCGGTATTGAGATTTCCTTTGTGATGGGAAGTTTTATCGGGATTGTGAATATCCGGATGTGCAAGGGCTTCTTTGGAAGTGCCTTCGATTATGTTCGAACCCGGAACAGACTTGTATGGTTATATGTTTGACATTACATTTTGAGATGTAAAGCTGATTTCTTTCAAATACATTTCTGTTGGTGGTGGAGAATTTATTCTCTTAGCTTAACACCCTTCTCTAAGACGTACGAGCTCAGAGGTTATGTAGTTGAAATTTATCAGCGATATATTCCCAATTTGGTAATGTGACATGCTGAGTGTTGCTGTGAAATGATCATTGTTTGATCATTTGTGATATGATCATTTGTTTGATCATTTATCTTTGTGATCATTACTTTGATCATTTGTTTGACCCAAAGCATAGCTTTTGTATAAAGCGTAGCTTTGTGGACGAGACTTCGTCAGGGCCTCAACAAACCGGAAATGGTCGAAACAGGAATGTTGCGGCAAGGTTATGAGGGTCGCGCCCTTTAGGTTATGTCATTTCCTTCTGGAAAAGGGTGGTATCATGGTATTGAGCCCAGATACTTACTCATGTGGACACACCTTATTTATTATGTGTGATATTGGTTATCGAGCGCTCGGATAAAGGTCCCAAAGGACCGGGGGATGGCATATTTGTGAGTTACCTAGTTACAGGGGTAACCCGGCTTTGTTGGCAGAGAGCAGTTTGTCTCTCGGAGCGTCCAGCCAGAGGCGTTTCTTTCGTGGCATAGGAAGTTCCTTAGCCTGACCATTTGTTGGCAAGTCCATTTTCCAATACGAACCTTGTACGGTTTTAGTTGTAGAACCTGCCATTTACTTATGGTGGTCACCATTGTTTAGATGGTAGCTATAGTAGACATACGATACTGGTCGTATGTTGGCTAAGATTTGTATTATACTTTCGAAATGTTTTCTGCACTATTCACTAATAATAATAATCCAATGATTTGCGTAGTAAGCATATTTGACTATCATAAGAAGAAATCTCCTCCAATTCTGTGTTTGCATTGTGTGTGTGGCGGGATGTCTTATGGTAGTTTCATTTTCCAAAAGTATTGCGAATATTTTTCTACTTGTTTTGTTGTTGTTGTGTTTTAAAGATAAAACTGTTTTAGTTCTCACACCAGTCACCATGACTGACCTGGAGTTTATTGTTTCCTTCCTAAACTCTGGGTGCCCATCATTTTCCACACGGGCAGTCTAGAGTTAGGTTATCAGGTCATTCTAGATTCAGGAGATGCTGTGGAGCTCATTGGCGAGCTGGATGACGAGACGTACCACTTGTATATGATATTATTTATTCCGCTGTAAATTCTGTATGAGGACAAGTTTATATAACTGTCCAGTGTTATATTGTTGTGTAAACTCTAATGATTATGTAATGTATAAAATGATATACTTCTTTGATTTAAAGATTATTCATTTATCTATTATATTTTGTTCCGCTGCGAATGTAAGATTCTGATATTGTTTCTGTGTTTTTCTGTTGTTTCTTCTTTCTTTTTCTTCTGTTTTCTTCTACCTCTTTTTTTTCTCCATAACAATTCGGTTTTTCGGCATTCGATTGCTCGGCAGTTGATACAGTGAATGTATTAATGTCAATTTTCGAGCGACGAAAAATCGCAATCGTTACATTTGGTATCAGAGCATATGGTTAAGCGACAACCCTGCTCTGTTGGGTGTTACTCATTATAGATAGAGTCAGTAGTACTCTAGAATGAGTTGAGTTTAATAATAGATACGAGCGCATATTTGTTAGTGAATATAAAATTGTTTTATATTGTGATGATTGGTTTGTTGAGTGGTATATGGATTCTGGTCGGTATTGTCAGTACAACTCTATCGATAGGGATCTCTAAACACTTGTTCAGAACAATTCGGCACGATATTGTTTTAAAATTGGGTAAATGAAATAATTTTACCTCGACTATATTTTGTATATAAAAAAAATAATTTTTCTGAAATTTTTAAAGTGTATATGATTGATTGTTTGGATGTTGAAAATATAAATATATATAAGTTAATAAAAGTTGTTTGAATAAGTTAAATGAAAATAACAATTGTGAAAGAATAAAGTGTATAAGCAAATGAATTATAATGTATGAAGTAATAATTGAAATGATTTGCAATGGTAAAATAATCTTATATATATAAGAAGTGAAATTATATAAGTGAAAGATTTATAAAGGATTTATAATCTGAAATAAAATTCCAGAGAAATGTTTTGAAAGGATTTGATATTTTGGAAAACTTTTTGGAGAGATGAAAGCTGTAAACTCTTTTCAGGTCGCTGGAAAATAATTTCGATGATGATCACGACATCATTGTGTTCATTTTCGGGTTTCCAAAAGAGGAATTGCTGCCTGATTATTTTAAATGAAAGTTGTTTGGAAAATTTGGATTTGGTTTTGGAAATTCAAAAGATAATTTGAATTGATTTCAAAATGGTGTTGAAAGGTTGAAAAGACTCTGGAATCCTATTTAAAATATTTATGAGAATGATAAATGAGTTGATACTTATATAATTTGAATTTTTGATAGAATAAATTTAACTTAAAAATGGAGTTAAATTAAAGTAAGTATAAGTGAATCAATTAAATCTAAGCTGTAATTGTTGAATAAAAGTAATCAAGTTTTGAACTTATAATATGAGATAATAAATTTTGACTTTGGTAAAAGTTAAATAGAATTGGAATCTGAATTGGATTTATAAGTGGAAACTTAAGTTAATTTGAACAAATGATGTTTGAAATGGAAAATAACTTAATTAATGTTGAATGAATTTGATTTTGATATCAAAGTAAATTAATAAAGTGAATTTGTTAAATGAATGTGAACTTGAGCTATATAAATGAAATTCAACTTTATTTGGAAAAAAATGAATTAGCAATTGAATTAATGAATGAATGGATTGAATGTTAATCAATCTATTGCAAATAAAATTATCTGAAATAATGGATGTAAGTGTTAATTCATTAAAAGCTAAATGTTATTGGAAGTTGAATAATTGAATGTAAGTCAATTTAATATTAAACCAATATGAATTAAAAATGTTGAATCAAATGGAAAGTAAATTTAATAATTTGGTTGTGTTGAATATGCATTGGTTACTAGATGATTGTTGGTTGATTGTATATAGTATAAATTCATTAAGTGCTAATGAAATTGAATTAGCAAAATTAGAAGCTATGTAATTAAATTCAAATTGGAAGTAAATAAATTTGAATAGAATTGAATTCACTTTGAATTGAAAGTGAACTAATGTGAATGTAAATTAGTGAATATGAACTAATTGAAAACGAAGAATTGAATGTCATTGTATATGAATTGGTTGTAAACAATTACAAGTGATGTTGAAATTTTATAAGTGCTTATAAAACTTGTTTAGTATGCATTTCTTTGATATGCAAGTGTTGTAGTTGTTTAAAAGAGTAAAATGTTAATAATTATATATATGTATGTTACTTACATATTTAAATTGAGTAAGTACAGGTGCGGTGGCTACCGTTCGGTTGGATTGGGTTGCGCTAAAATGCTAAATAAATAACCGCTTTGCTTAAAAATGCTAAAAAGGTACGCCTACGCAATAAAAATAGGAAATATGAACTGTTTTTCTACTTTTCCGACCGGGTGGGTCGATGTATACATATTTATGTCTATTGTGATCCTACTACGATCGAACCGCGCAAAGGAGACGCTGGCGAATTTTTCTGGGAATTTAGGGCGTTAGAAAATTTTCGGGAAATTTTGGAAATTTTTGTTATTGAAAAGTTGATTTCTAAATTGTAATGAAAATATAGGAATTGAACTAGAAAATGGAAACCATTGTTTTAGTTGAATTTAAAGGTTTTGAAAAAGGTGAATATAAAATTTTCACTAAGTGAATTGTTTAAAAAGTTAATGGATTTTTTGAATTTTTCTTACTTGGTAATTTCGAGGACGAAATTCTTTTAAGGGGGGAAGTTTATAACGACCCAGAATTTATGACATTTGAAATTCGAATATTTAATTGATTTTAAATATTAACTGGTGGAATTAATAAGTCGAATAATTTATTTTTCGAATAACTGGATTTAATTGGATAATTAAATCGGCAATTTAATAGTTGAAATTCCAGAAATAATTGAAATTTGAATTAAATGTGATTGAAAATGATTTATAAAGTTATATTAAATCATATTGGAGTTATAGTGATGTTATAGAACTTTTAAAATTGAATTTTAAGTTAAATTGTGAAAATTGAATATTTTAATATTTAATCGACTAGTGAAATTAGCCATTTTTGGGACAGTCTTTGAATTGGACGAAACTAGTTCTATTGGATCCGTAATAGTTTGTTATTATCGTATTTCAATTTTCGTAGCAATCGGAGTTGTCGTTTGACCGTGGCAACTCGAAACGCATCGAAATTGTTTTAATATTAATTTAGCGAGTTAAAATAATCATTTTTCAAAAAGTCTCGAATTTCGACAAAACAAGTTTCATCGGATCCGTAATGTTGAATTATTATAAGATTTCAAATTTCTTATCAATCGGATGTACGATTTGTCCGGGGCAAGCCAAAACGCATCGAAATCGGTTTAATCGGTTTAATTTAAATTTGATCGTTTATTTCTGTAACTCTCACATAGGATCGAATTAGCTCCCGAAACACGTTCCATTGTGTTCGGAACGCGGGGTAAACCTTACGAATGCCAGGCGGCACGTTTGATTTGGAGATCGTTTGAAAAAGTCGTTTTAAAATGAATTTAATATTAATTATATACGTATATATATACACGTTAGCAATCAAAACCCTAATTCTCTTAACCCTAGCCGCCAGAAACGTTTAATGGCCGAAAACTTTCGATCTTTCTCCTCTTCTATCTTCCAATGCACTAACAATCAAGAAAAATGTTCAATTGCAATGTTGTAGAGCATCACGAGCTCTACATTTTCAACGGTTATGATCTAAAAAGACTTCACGGATCGATGGGAAATTGGGCTGGAAGCACACGCGTTCGACCTCGTTTTCTCGGCCATAGATGAACCGAGCTCGGCAAGAATCTCGGCGATGGTGGAGCAAACGATGGGCTTCGATTTGAGGGTCACTGATCATCATATAATTGATCGTACGAGGAGCGGTGTGAAACCCTAAGTGGCGGCACGTTTGGGTTCGAATGAACGAGCCTAGGAAGTTTTGTTCGCATGGGAGAAGCAGAAGAACGCGGCCGTGATTTTCATCACCAGGAACGAACGGCAGATCTATGGATGTAGGGTTTGAAAAATAAATAAATTTGTAAATTGAATATATATTTAATTGTATAAAGTTTAAAATATCGTAACTTTGTCATATATTATCAGAAAATTACGAAACCAGTTGCGTTGGAATCGTATGGTCGAGCACTACGCTATGAAACTGGATTGGAAGCGATCGGAGTTAGTGAAAATTTTGAGTGAAATTAAACGTCCGTTTAATTTTATTCGAAATAAAACGCTGCAATCATTTTAAAAGCAAAGGTGAGAACTCCTCACTCAATCGAATGTTTTGTTTCGATTTAAATTTTAAATAGTTAGATTTAAAATTGCTTGATTGTGTGAATTGAATGATGATTGCTATTTATTGGATAAATAGACATTATACGCCGTTAGTAAGCGAAGGTTATTTACTAAAAACATATACCGCGATAATTTCACATTGAAGTGGAATTGGTATTATATATGTATATAGCAATATATATATATTGGAATATGTATATATTGGAGTTGATTTCTCGCATTGTATAGCGGATGAGACCCTATTGCGCCGCATAATAGCGGATAATATTTATAAACCCCATATACCGCGATAATTTCACATTGACGTGAAATTGGTATTGTGCTAACATCTGTGGATGCAGGGAAATAGGTTGGAGGGATCCGACTGGATTCCTCACCGTATTGTTTTATTTACAGATATTGTTATATATTCTGTTGTCATATTGATATATGATGTTTGGATGTTGTGATTGACCATTTGGTGATGTTGCATCATCGGATCCATTTTTGAAGTTTAAGATAACGATTTTGATTTTAAAGGGATTTTTAAAGTGATTTTTGAAAGTATACGTTTTATAGAATTGGTTTATTTAAATTGAGAATTGGAATAATTATAAACGGTTTATATAAAAGATTTATAAAATTGATATTTATAAATTAAAATATTGGAATTATAAAATGAGTTTTTATAAGTGTTAAAAGGAAGTATAAATGGATTTCATAAGTGAATAAAATTAATAGATTTATAATGTGAAGTTATAAAATGAATAGATTTTTGTAAAATAAAAGATTTATAAGTAATTAACATATAAATTAGATTTTTGGTATAAAATTGAGCTATAAATCGAATTTGTTAATTCAAGGATTTTTATAAATCGAAGTTTTTATAAATAGAATTGGAATTTATAAACATTGTTTATAAAATCCGAAATCACATATTTTGATAAGTGAATTATTGAAGTTAATTAAAGGAATTATATCCACGATTTTAGGCGATGGATAATCTTTCAATAAATGTGTAGAAACATTGAATTGGGTAAATAAAGTATATTCACGATTTTGGACAGTGAATATATTATTAAATAAAATGGATATGTTTTGGAGAAGTGATATTACGAAATGAAGTAATTGTTTAAAAGATGTTTTAAAACGTGTTAAGTATCGAAAACATAGATTTCAACATTCATTATTGAAATAGACGTTTCAAGGAATAAGGAAATGGTGGACTATAACACTGTTGTTATAGTAAATGGTTTCCAAAAGGAAATGTTTTATATAGTATTGGGATTTATATATCTATCTTAATTTTGAATCCTTATACTAGTGATTTTGAGTTGTCGTAACGATGTTTTACATAACATTCGTTTTGACTCAAATAAAATTTGTGAAAGAGAATGATTTCCTTAAAGAATGAAATATATACTTAATTTTGATTTAAGTATATTGAATATTTTCAAATGTTGAAAATAAATGAATTTGTGAATTACCTATTATTAAAAAAGTATGGAAATGTTTTTCCAATATGAAGTGAAATGTTTCTTCAAAGATAAATTGAAATGTGAAAATTGATTTGAAATTGTTTTCAAATAGTTGAAGTGTGTAAATTATATATCTTGTAAAGATATTTTTGGAAGATAAATTATTTGGAAAATTATTTGGAATCTGATGATGCTGTGCAGACCTATTGGAAGTTAAATAACCGACTATCAATAATTACCTTGAATGGATATTTGTTGATATTTGCTTGAATTTGAATGCCACACTTATTTTCAAAATAAGCGCTCACTATTCGGGTTAGCCGGGAAAGGACCTTTGTGTCGTATAACCCATTCCGAATTTGTGATACGACGATATGGATCGTATTGAAGACCGGTGGTGAAGACCGGGTATTTGTTAAAATGATAGGTTGACCTATCGATTATCTCTGCGCCGTTAGCTACAGTATTGAGATTTCCTTTGTGATGGGAAGTTTTATCGGGATTGTGAATATCCGGATGCGCAAGGGCTTCTTTGGAAGTGCCTTCGGTTCTGTTCGAACCCGGAACAGACTTGTATGGTTACATGTCTGACATTACATTTTGAGATGTAAAGCTGATTTCTTTCAAATACATTTCTGTTGGTGGCGGAGAATTTATTCTCTTAGCTTAACACCCTTCTCTGAGACGTACGAGCTCAGAGGTTATGTAGTTGAAATTTATCAGCGATATATTCCCAATTTAGTAATGTGACATGCTGAGTGTTGCTGTGAAATGATCATTGTTTGATCATTTGTGATATGATCATTTGTTTGATCATTTATCTTTGTGATCATTACTTTGATCATTTGTTTGACCCAAAGCATAGCTTTTGTATAAAGCGTAGCTTTGTGGACGAGACTTCGTCAGGGCCTCAACAAATAGGAAATGGTCGAAACAGGAATGTTGCGGCAAGGTTATGAGGGTCGCGCCCTTTAGGGTATGTCATTTCCTTCTGGAAAGGGGTGGTATCATGGTATGGAGTCCAGATACTTACTCATATGGACACACCTTATTTATTATATGTGATGTTGGTTACCGAGCGCTCGAATAAAGGTCCCAAAGGACCGAGAAATGGCATATTCGTGAGTTACCTAGTTATTGGGGTAATGTAACGATCGTGAAATCTAACGCTCGAAAATAGACATCAAATACCTTACTTGTATTCGACTGTCAGATATACAAACGTCAAACTTCAGTTCGCCGGAGCTTATAACAACATCAGATGAATATAAACAGCGGAAATAAACTGAATATCATACATTACATCATAGATACAACATCATAATAATATCCAGTACTACATCAGAGTATCATACTACATATGCCACACTCCAAATAAAACATCATAATAGTACAACAGTGATCACAAGCAAAAGTCTTCAAAGGGATGAAGACGATAGTGAATATCCATAACTAAACACCTGGTGATCCAAAAAGCTTCCAAAATATCTTCAAGGTAGAAGTCCCCAAAATACCGCTAACACCAGAATATGTAAACCTGCTACTAGGCTGCCCGTGTGGAAATAATGGGCACCCAGAGTTTAGAAAAGAAATAACAAAATCCAGGTCAGTCATGGGACTGGTATGAGTAAACAAAAGTAGCTACTTTAAATAAAACAGATCAAAAGAATCCGATATGCTTTTTTAAAAAATGAAACTACCATAAGACCTCCCGCCACACACACAATGCAAACGCGAAATTGGAGGAGATTTCTTCTTATGATAGTCAAAGATGCTTACTATGCAAATCATTGGATTATTATTATTAATGTTTAGTGTGGAAAACATTTCGAAAGTATAATATTAATCTTAGCCAGCATACGACCAGTATCGTATGCCTACTATAACTACCATCTAAACAGTGGTGACCACCATAAGTAAATGGCAGGTTCTACAACTAAAACCGTACAAGTTCCGTATTGGGAATTGGATTTCCAACAAATGGTTAGGCTAATGAACTTCCTCCTGCCACATGGGATCGCCTCTGGCTGGACGTCCCGAGAGACAACTGCTCTCTGCCAACACAAGGCCGGGTTACCCCTGTAACTAGGTAACTCACGAATATGCCATCCCCCGGTCCTTTGGGACCTTTATTCGAGGTGCCTCGATAAACACACAATCAAACAATAAATGAGATCGGAGTATCCACATATGTTAAGTACCAGGGCTCCATACCTGATACCACCCTTTTCTAGAAGGAAATGACATACCCTAAAGGCCGTGACACTCATAACCTTGCCGCATATTCCTGTTTCGACCATTTCCGGGTTGTGAGGTCCGAAGAGGTCTCGTCCACAAAGCTACGCTTTTTCACAAAGCCATGCTTTGATCACAAATGATCAATAAATGATCAATACACATCAACACTTAGCATGCCACATTACCAATTTGGGAGTATATTGCTGATAACATTCAATTACATAACCTCTGAGCTCGTATGTCTCAGAGAAGGGTGTTAAGCTAAGAGAATAAATTCTCCGCCACCAACAGAAATGTATTTGAAAGAAATCTGCTTTATATCTCAAAATGTAATGTCAGACATGTAACCATACAAGTCTGTTCCGGGTTCGAACAGAACTGAAGGCACTTCCGAAGAAGTCCTTGCAATCCGGGTATTTACAATCCCGATCGGACTTCCCATCACTTAGGGAATCTCTATACCGGAGCAACTCAGTGCAGAGACAATCGATAGGTCGTCCTATCGTTTTCATAAAAACCCGGTCTTCAACACCGGTCTTCAAATGCTATCCATTACGAAGTATCACTATTCGGAATGGGTTATATGACACAAAGGTCCTCTCCCGGCTAAACTGAATAGTGATCGATAAATTTTTAAAACACGTGGATATGACAATCACAAAGATTCATATTCAGGGTTCGATGTGGGTTTCAGATAATAAACTGAAATCCGACTCCCTGTCGCATCGAAGTAAAAATGCCGTTCTACGGGCAAGTTGTCAAATAAATTTAAACAGTTAAATTCAACACTTTGAATCTAAATAACATTTATCACAGATAAATCATACACAATCATCATCTATATATCCATAGCAATGTCATAGGAACATTACAGAATATCACCAAATAATTATCACAAATTAGAGATTCTATATATATACCTTTATCCATAAGCAATCGTCTTAAATTCTTATTGTAATTAATTCAGATTTAATCAATTGCTTGAGAATTAATTACTTGACCCTGTTTAATAAATCATTAATTTAGTATCGATCAATTACTTATTCCATTTTAAATAATTAATAATAATAATAATTTGTCTTAATTAACATTTTAAGAATCTTCTTTAAACTTGAAAACCAAATTATTATTAACCACAAACTTAAGTGTTAGTTACTTTATACTTAACTTAAATTAATTGCTTAATTGAAATAATTAAGAGTTTAAGAACATTGTTAAGCTTTAACTAAAAAAAATTAAAACTTGAATTAAATCTTAACTTAACTGTTAAACATTTTCTAAGTTTTCAGTGCTTAAACAATTTGATTAACCTTCATTATAAAATGCTACATTTGAAACCAGAGATCCATCCCTATGATACTCGAATGTTACTTCGAGTCCTCTACCCACTTGCTCCGAGTCATTTCACTCCCTTCCGTACTCTACTTCTTCCCCCTTTCTTTTTTTTCCTTTTTCTTTTTCTTACAGTAAATTAAATTTTAGTTTAAGTTTAAAACAAAGGCATCAGTAACTCGCTTGCATCCTCGAGTACGAACCCGAAGAAACCACCACCTTCAACCGAGAATCATCTCGTGCCATTCACCATCGAACCTGACATAGCAACAACGTGCCCATGCACGTGCACGCTGCCATTAATCGCCTCCAGGCGACGCCGCAACGTCGAGCAAGTCGATGATGCTTCGAGTATCCATCCCCAATCGCCAGAATCCACTCACCCCCCTCAAAATCAAATTCGAGCTAAAATTCATGACCTGGAACTTCATCACTGAAGTCATCAAAACCTGGAACGTTGTCGTTCGCCCAACATCGACCACCAGAAAATACAAAATTTCGGCCACGACCTCGACACCCTCCATACTATCAACTCACAGAACAGTGTGCAACTCGATCGCTCCAAGAAGATGAAATCATCTTGCTACTAACCTTGTTCAAAACGTGGTCACAAACCCTAGTTTGGCTTCGTCCCTTCGATTCATGAATTTGAAAATTTATTCAGTAATTTTCTCGACATCACCGAAGTTCATACAAGCTTCAACCCAATTTCCAACATTTATTATTGGATCGATCGCTAGAAATTTGGAAAAATGCGAATTTTGTTTAAATTCGAACTGCTCTTTGAATACTCAGTTTAAAAGTCATCATATTGCTTTTAAAAATCATGTCTTTGTATGTTCATTCGAGATATGTAATCAAATCATCAAATAAAAATGCTTGACTTTATCATGAAATTCCTTTTTGCTATAAAAATGGAGTTTACAGGTTCAGATTCATTTATTTTCAAACTAAACTTTTTGGACCATGGTTTAAAGTTTAAATAAACTGATTTTGTTTAAAAAAAATCCTAAGTTAAAATGTTTATATGAAAATTCATTAAATTTTCCTTGTTTGTAAACATTCTGTAACTAGAAAACAAGAAGAACAGGGTCATCAAGTATACAGTATACCACATATGTTTATACAGAACCAAAAATAAATATTCAACCAAGCACAAGATTATTTATAAAACAAATATACAGATTTAAAATCCTTAGAGTAGTATGTTTACTCACCTGATAATAAGATTTTGAAAACAGAGAACACTTTTCTTTTGTTTTGAAAACCTGTAGATTGAATCTTCCTCTTTGAAACTTCTTGCTTTGTTTTGTAAATTGATCTCGAGTTCGAAAATATAGTGAAGTTTATGTTTTCCTTTCTTCCTGACTTTGCTTTATTTTTATTTTTTTCTTTTGAACGAGCTGGTATAGAGGTTGTGATAAAGAAAAACAATGCAGCTGAAACAAGATATAAATTGTACTTTTTAAATTTGTTTGTACATTATTAGCCAGAGATTTTTTTCTCAATAGTGGTTGATAATCTTGCTTGATGGACTAGAGGTAATGGCATTAAATGCCTTGGTCCCTCCTTATGGTTACACATAAAATTTTTTCTTCTTGCAAGTATAGTTCGTATATAAATTTTTCTTCCTTCCTTGCTATTTGCTGTTTTAGTCTTTTTCATCATGTCTACACTTATCTCCTTGTACAAATCTTCATACTTTATTAACATGTTGTTTGAATTTCAACTATGTATATATATACTTGATACATATTTTATTTTATCGATTAACACAAATTCTTGTTTTGTTATATTCATTCATCACTTATTTAAAACTTAAGCTATCAATTATTTATTTATACCTATATATCTTTCTTTTATTTAATATTAAAAATAGTTTTATTTAACAAAAATTCAAATAAGTTACTAATTTTAAGTTAATAAAAATCTAGGATGTTACAATATCCCCTCCTTAAGAAAATTTTGTCCTTGAAATTTGAAAGAGAGAGAAAAGTAAACGAAGAATATACGAATGCAAAAAATAGAGAAATGGCTTACCAGTTTAAGCCGAGATGTCTATTCTGCAATTGGGATATGATTTCTTCATATTATCTTCGGTTTCCCAAGTACAGTCCTTTGGATCGCCACTCCATTGAACTTTGACCAGCTTCACAACTTTGTTTCTCAATCGCTTCTCATCACGATCTACAATCTTTATCGGTTCCCTCTTTACTGCCAAGTTAGGAGTTATTTCTAGATGCTGTTGAGCAGCTTCTTCAATAATACTATCTGGGTCATGCACATACTTCCGAAGACTAGAAACGTGAAACACATCATGCACGCCAGACAACCAGCTGGGTAGCTGCACTCGATATGCTAGAGGACCAATCCTTTCCAGAATAGGAAAAGGACCAATATAACGCGGTGCTAGCTTTCCAGTTTTCCCGAACCTCAATACACCCCGCATCGGAGACACTTGCAGAAATACAAAATCTCTAACTTGAAATTCCAAATTTCTTTTACGGCGGTCATAATAGCTCTTCTGACGACTTTGAGCAGTTATTAATTTCTTCCGGATAAAATCAACTTTTTTAGTGGCTTCTTTAATCATATCTGGTCCAAGGACGAGTCTATCACCTGATTCGATCCAGCATGCAGGTGATCGACACGGACGACCATATAAAGCTTCAAAAGGAGTCATCTCTATACTGGCCTGATAGCTGTTATTATATGAGAATTCAACCAGATGTAAATGGTCCTCCCAAGAACCACCAAAATCATGAACACAAGCACGCAATAGGTCTTCTAGAATTCGATTAACCCTTTCTGTCTGTCCATTAGTTTGCGGGTGATAAGAAGTACTAAAATTTAATTTCGTTCCCAATGCGTCCTGGAACGCCTCCCAAAATCTACTAGTAAAGATCAGGTGACGATCACTCACTATACTGTTGGGAATACTATGGAGATGAACAATTTCCTTTATATATAGCCCTGCTAAGCTTACTGCAGTCCGAGTGGATTTCACTGGAATAAAGTGAGCAGTTTTTGTTAAACGATCCACTATAACCCAAATCGCTTCATTTCCCTTCTTGGTTCGTGGCAATCCGTTGATGAAATCCATCGATACTTGATCCCATTTCCATTTTGGTACTTCCAAAGGTTGAAGTAAACCGGCCACTTTCTTTTGATCGCTTTTGATTTGTTGACAAGTAGCACAGCGACTCACATATATCGATATGTCTCTTTTCATTGTCTTCCACCAGAAAGTTCTTTTGATGTCACGGTACATCTTGTTTACTCCTGGATGGATGCAAAGTTTAGACTTATGACATTCGTCCAAAACTTCTCGTTTCAGTTCGGGAATGTCCGGGACACAAATCCTACCTTTCATCCTCATAACTTCATTGTCATCAATTGCAAAACTGGAATCTTCACCACGACCTATTCTTCTATACATTTCTAGAAGAAACTTGTCTTCTGTCTGTTGTCTTGCAATCTTTTTAAGAAGAGTAGGAGCAATAATAAGATGAGCAAGAATAGCATGCTTTCTACTCAAGGCATCGGCAACTATATTGGCTTTTCTAGGTGTATACATAATATCTAGATCATAAGATGCCAGAAATTCCAACCAACGTTGTTGTCGCAGATTCAGATCTTTCTGAGTGAAGAGATATTTCAAAGATTTATGGTCGGTGAATAATTCGAATTTTTCACCTATAACAGAAGAATTTATTAAGTATAAGTATATGTTAAGTTAATTCGAACTTAAAATTTTCTTTTTAGAAAGATGAAGGAGATTCTTACCTAGAAGATAATGTCGCCAGATCTTTAAGGCGAAAATAACAGCTAAAAGCTCCAAATCATGTGTTGGGTAGTTTCTTTCATGTGGGCGTAATTGTCTACTCGTGTAGGCAATCACCTTCCCTTTCTGCATTAATACTGCACCTACCCATCACCACAAGCATCGGTATAGACAGATAAATCCTGGTTCCCGTTAATAATAGCGAGAACAGGAGCGGTGGTTAATCTCTTCTTTAACTCCTGAAAAGCTTCATCACATTTCGGAGTCCAATTAATTTTTGCATTCTTCATCGTTAGCTTAGTCATTGGACTAGCTATCTTAGAAAAGTCCTGAACGAACTTCCGATAATAACCTGCTAAACCCAAAAAGCTTCGAACTTCTTTCGGAGTAGTAGGTTGCTTCCAATCTAGAATAGAAGAAATCTTGCTATGATCAACAGAAATTCCTTCTTCATTAACAATGTGGCCAAGAAATTTAACTTCTTTGACCCAAAAATGACATTTAGAAAATTTGGCGATTAAGACGTTTCTTCTTAATATCTCCAAAACAATTCTGAGATGTTCAGAATGCTCCTCCTCCATTTTGGAATAAATCAGGATATCATCAATAAATACAAGCACAAATTCATTCAATACTTCCCGGAATACACAAGTCATAGGATCTACAAAGTATGCTGGAGCATTGGTTAGCCCGAAAGGCATGACTAACCATTCATAGAACATATTTGGACCCCTGAAAGCGGTCAAATGAACACAATCTTCGGCGATTCGTAACTGATGGAATCCCTGAGCTAGATCCATCTTCGAAAAGAAACGAGCGCCGTGCAGTTGATCAAATAGATCGTCAATTCTAGATAGAGGAAATTTATTCTTGAGAGTCTGCTTATTGAGATCGCGGTAGTCAATACACAATCTCAAAGATCCATCCGACTTAGCAACGAACACAACGGCTGAACCCCATTCAGAAACACTAGGACGAATTAATCCTTTGCTTAGCAGATCATTAGTTTGCTTGACTAATTCCCCCTTTTCTCTGGGCGCCATCCTGCGACTTGCGTGAACTACAGGATGAGCATTTGGAATTAAGTCAATTCTGAATTCTATTTCTCGGTGTGGAGGTAAAGATTTTACTTCTTCGAACACGTTTGGAAAATTTCTAACAATAGGTATAGACTCCAAACTGGGTTCAGAATATCCTAAATTATACATCAACCCTTCTCTTTTAAGACTAGGGTCCTCACAAGAAATTTCAATAAAATCTCCAGATTCGGTTTTAATCGAAATCAATTGATTGTTACAATCCAATTCAGCTCATAATTCGCTAGCCAATCCATTCCGAGTAAGATTTCGAATTCATTAAAATCAAGGACAAAGAGACCAATAGGGAATTGGTAACAAGAATATGAGATAGGAACATGTCTACATCGAAGACAAAGGTTTGCGGGGCCTCCTACTGGATTCTTTACGCATATAGGCTCCTCAACGAAATCAGGTTCAAGATTTAGTTCATTTACAGCTTGTTGAGAAATAAAACTATGTGTAGCACCTGTGTCAAACAGCCAGAACTCCCTTCCCCTTTCCTGCTTTAGAAGTTGTAGGTTGCTCTTTGACTGCATATACCTTTGCTACCTGTGCTTTCTTCCTCATTGGGCAGTCCTTGACTTCATGTCCCTCTTTCAGACAAGCATAATGTAACGACCCGTAAATTTCAACTGTTTTAATAACGTAATTAGTTGAAATTTTGTGAAATTTTAAACGATAAAATTTTGAAATATAAATTTGATATTTGGAATACGGTTAGTTAAACATAGCAACTGGTAAATTTTCGTCCGGAAATATGAAAGTTACTTCGCGCGTAAATTCACTTCAATTTAATCAGTTAAAAAGCGATGAAAATAAAATGTTTCGGAAACCTAAATATTTTTACATAGAAAAATTCTAAACCATCTTCTGAGCAAGATATCAGTTTGTCGTTTTTCCAAATTCGGACATCTTTGGCTCCGTCGATCTTATTTTTCAGCGTTTTCTTGCATTATCCGCTGTTGGAAAATTCGAATTTTTATAATTCAAGCGTACCACTGATATCCATATACCATTTTGATCGCCTCGTCGCGCTGATCAAAACGGTATATTTATTCGCACAAATCGAAGTTCGAAGGAAATCGTCATGTAAATTTAATCGTTCCGGACGAACCGATTAAACATTTTCAGCCCAAAATTCTTTAGCCCGTATCCACTAAAAATTGAAATTATAATCTCAACTGGTAATAAATTGGGCAGTTGACATATAGTAGTTGCAATTTGGGAAATGGGCAGCACGGTTCATATTTCGAAACAACATTTACTGTTATCTGACTTGAAGAAAATATAGTGGCTATCCCTATTCCCCGTATCCAATATTGTATGCTGGTCAATATGATGGTTCGTTTCATTTTCTGTTCCAGTTGTAAATAAAATAATTGAAGCCTTAAAAGAAAACTGTTCACTTCCTCTGCAATCTTCTATTCATTCAAATGAGTACCCAAATAACTATCCTAAACTACTGCACCTAGAAAATCACATCTCCCTCTTCCTTTTATTTCTTCACATCTCACAAACCCACAAATGAACGACAAACTCGAACCAAAGACTACCGCCTGCAGCCGAACTCCGCCTCCCCACGTCATTCCACCTCGTCCGCTTTCTCCCATCACCACGCACAACCGCTCGCTCCACTGTCAACGCCCCTTCATTTCCAGAACACATCCCACTCCACCAAACGACAACCGCCTCACCAGATCTCCGCCTGAGCTCCACTCTAGCTGTCTAAACCCGAGCCTGCTCCAGCCTTTCCCTCTCCGCCTTATCATCGACACCACCCCATAGCTTCGATTGCCTACCCCTCCTCCACCATTCTACATGGTCATTCTTTAAACTAGGTATTTATATTTAAACTCTATAGTTGTTTGGGTTTTAATGCAAGTATTTTATTATATATAAATTTATGATATAGAAGTACTAGATGGTAGGTGAAATTGTCAGGTTATATGTTTTAAATTTACGTATGCAAGTTGTTTATATTGTAAATATATATATGTAAGTTTTGAAGTCATGTTAGTGAATCAGCTTGCATAGATTATTGTTGGGTTATGGTATGTTATGAGTCTTTATTATATATAAGAAGGCTACAATTATGTGCATGTTTTGTTTAATATAAAGTTTTATTCTATACGTATAATTTATATTATAATATTTTAACATGTATGTTATATGGCCTACTGTATATACTTTTAAGGTTTACAATATATAGAACATATAAAGTCAGTAGTCACAAGTTATAAGTATATATGTATATTCGTATAAAAACATTGTTTGTATATGTTTTGATATAGTATATTGAACTTAGGTTCTTATAGGTTATACACCTTTTGTTGTTTGAATATTAAAATGTTGTTTTAAAAGGTTAAACTATATTGGTTTATACGTATAAGTGTGGGCTTGCATGTGGTCTTTACTGTTTATATTCACTTTAAATGTTCTAGTATAGGTTATTTGACAGCTCATACACCTATATTTGAGAATGTAAAGTATATAGCAGTTTTTATAGTGTATAGCATTACACGCAGATGGCAAAATGGTTACTATAATATAATGGTTAAAGTAATAAACATATAGTATTATATAGACGGGTTTAAGTCTATAGGTTAGCATACTTATAGTTGTTTTCATATATTTGTGTGCGCGTTGTATATTATACATTTCTTGTCTTTATAAAGGTGGATATTTGAATTGTAGAAATATAAGTTGAATTATAGTTGGTATGTGAATATTTATATAATATTTGGATTTTGATTATATGAATATACAGATTTTAATATGTACGAATTTAGGAATTTGATTTGTATATATAGAGTTATAAGTAAGATCTCTTATACCATTGATCTTCGTCAATCCAGTTGACTTGATTTCGTCAATTCCGAGCTATCTGTTGTTTTCGTCAAATTTGTGCCTATCTTACCTTGCTTTGGGATTTCATGCCTGGATTCATAACTCACCTCAGTCTCGTTCTTCCCTAGCCTCGAAAGGTGAGCACTCACTCACGATTAACGTTCATTTATTTATTAAATTTGATTTCAATTGAAACGACAATTGAAATATGCTGCTGTTAGTTAAATACACTGTTATATATGTTATTGCCTGTATCAGTTCACCTGTGACATCTGACACCATTATCTGTTATATATGCAATGATAATCCAGTTTGGTTGTTAATTGATTGATTGTTGATGTTTATATTGGATGTTAAATTGTTAATGATGTAAGTGAATAATTTGAAATTGAAATTGACATAGAATAGTTAGATTTGATATATGTATTAAAATTGATTAAATGACATTTGTATAATATGACCCCTTTTAACTGTTGAATTTATTGACACGTAGGATTTGTTTAATTACATTTTGAACCACTGAAATTGTATGTTGTTTAAACTGATGATGTATGAAATTGTAAATAGATGACAAGTGAAAACCGTAATGTAATAATCTTTAATCTACATGAAATGATAGTGTAGATTCTAGAAATAATTATATTAATTCGTACAAATAACAATGCGAATTAATATGGTTATTTCGGGATTATTTGAATTGATTTGGATTGTTATTGTTGTTGTTATTGCTTGTTTATTTACTTTGACACCATCCTAGCTATCACACTGCAAGTTCCCTTTGTTGTGCTTTGATTTTTAATTGAATTGGAATCGGGTTGAAATGATAAATACCCAAATTAAACTTTGACCTTAGATATAGAGAATTAAATAAAAAAACCCGATTGGTCAATAATTTGATTTAAAAATAAATAAAGATTTTATTTGAATAAATAATATGGTTTTGAAATGAAGTTGAAATTTGAATTTTTAATGAAAGGAAAATGTTAATATTTAATAAATCTGAAACAAAAAAATTAACAATGTAATTGTTGAAAGAAAGTTGTTTAATTTGAGAAATGATTGAATTAAGTTTGAAATGATTTAATAATTAAGTTTGAAATTATAATTAAGTTTGAAACAATTAAACTTTGAAATGATTTAATAATTAAGTTTGAAATTATAATTAAGTTTGAAATTATTAAACTTTGAAATTATTTAATAATTAAGTTTTGAATTATTTAATAATAAATTATTTAATGATTAAATAAGATTGAATTCTTAATAAGAAAAATTGAACCTTTGAATAAGTGAATTTTACTTCGTAAATAATTGAAATTGAGTTTCTTTATTAATTAAGTTTTGGAAAATTATTTAAGTAAGTAAATAAGTGAAATGGAATTTCTTTAACAAGAAATGAAAATGTGATATTTTGGAATTAATGTAAGACTTGAAATGTAAAGAATTTGATTTGATGAATTTAATTTAATTAAATTTGTAAGTTTTGATTTAATGAAGTTGAATTTAAGAAATTGATTTAATGATTTGGAAATTTAATAGAAATTGTTTTGAATGATAAATTAATTTAACGATATTGAATGAAATTGATAAATGAATTTAAATTGATTTAAATGTTAAATTAAATTAATTTAAATGTTTTCGAAATGAAACTTATATTCAAACTTGAGTTAATATTTGGATTGTTTAAATAGAAATTGAATTTGAATTATAAGATTTGAAATGATAATTTGAAAGTTTGAAATGTAAAGTATGGAAATTGGTTTTCGAAAGACAAGTGAAATGTTGATTTACGAATTGAAATTGAAATTGAAATTGATTTGGTTTTGAAATAAACAAACGACCAATCGGTGTAATAATTACGAAAGTTATTAAAGAGACCGGAATTCGGTTATGGATATACTCTCTATCTAAACCGAAAACCACTTTAATAACTATACGCGGAGTGATGATCCAGAATGAAGTGGATGGTTTGGTGAACGCGTTGACTGAAGAAAGAGAACGATTTTGGATGACCCCTGACATGACTAAAACAGGAGCCGCACCGGGCCATTGAGGATCGCCATCTCTAGCGGACACACTTCTTCGATACCATATCTATTACTTTTGTGATTCGATTTGGGTGCACCCCTCGATTATGGGAGTGTTGTTTCGCGGTGTTGGGGTAGTAGCTGCTATGCCCAACATCAGTCCGGATCAGGCAACTACTAGTATCCTAGTTGGTATCGCCTCATGTACCTTGTCATACTGATTATCCTATTCGCGACCACTACGATTTTGGTTTGTACCTTTAGTATATGGATTGCCCTCTGGTGACTTCCGGTTTTGGGGAAACTACGGTCTTGTATATGCTTTTGGGAATAAAAATGTGTTAAGGGTGGAATGGGCCATGACTTAACGCTATTTTGATATCTTTTTATATTACTGATAGACATTATCTACTTAGCGTACATTACTACATAGTAGATAGTTTAACGGATCCTTAAAGGATGGTTATTCCAAACATCCTTTGAGTTACTTGTATTTCAATTGCTATTTCACTTGAGTTGGATTTATTAATATAAGAATGTTAATCCTGACTCGAGTGTCTTGTGTTTTTGCTTTACGCTCGGGTCAGACTGAGTGATCCAGTATTCGAGACTCACCATTGGAGTTGGAGCTTTGTTTGAAGATCCAGCCATCTATTCTGCTTTCAGTATTCGATGATTCCAGTGATGTATTGTAACGCCCCACCTTTATACCCACGCTAGCCAAGAACACTACGGTGTAGTGCTGTCAACTAGCACGGAGAATAAGGCTGTTGAGGAGCGACCATCTATGTAATTGCCTTGTGCGAGCACCGATATGTCAGATAATAAAACATTGCATTTCATTTTTAGAGGAATACCGACATACCGATACAAACTCAAAGCTACTACACAGTGGCTATAATAGTTTAGGACAATAGATGTAAAAATAACACAGATAACATAAATGCGGAATAAAGATGGAACGAAAAGTCTCATATATACAATAACTGATATCAGTTACAATACATTTGACACAATACAAATGATACAACTACAATTGTCGACTCAAGAAGTTATATATACAAGTACATTATCGACTAATATACATGAATACATTATCATCTTAAAACAGACACACAGACTACTACAACAAGACGGAGACCACTTCAAATGGTATAAAAAGTCTTCATAGCTCTTGCAGCAACCCAAAGCTAAAAATCTACAACCTGAAAATACTCGGTCTGACCCGAGTATTACATTCAAAAGAAAATAATACTCGGATCAGTCTAATTCAAAATCAGTTATTAGAGCATAGAAGCAATAATAATCAATCTCAATATAGATGACAGTCACAGAAATCTCGTATATCCAACTCTCGATACGAGAATTGGATAACGGCAGAAATAACACTAAACAGTGTAAATCCACAAAACAGAAATCCAAAGCAGTTTAAATAATTGAAATGTCAATTTAAAAATATCAATGCTAATTGGCTGCAGTACACGCTAATGTGTACTGCCTCGCCAATACAGCCTACGAATTACGCAACAGGTCGATGAATTAAGAATAAAAGAGATATCGATTAAAATCTGTCAATTCGGTGTGGCTGCAGTGCACGCACGCGTGCACTGCCTCGCCACAACAGAATATAAAGTCACCACGAGGGACAAGGGTAAAACTGCTACGAAAAGGCAGTGCAGCAGCATAAAGCTTCAACTAAGAGAATACGAAATATGTACACATGAAGCAGCATGACTGTACATACTATATACAAAAGAGAATATGCTATGTAGCAAAGCAAAATAGGCCAAGGGTGAACACACGAGAAGTCACAGGTCAGGGATGCAAGAAGTCAGGGATCAAAGATCAAACATGCAGCTACAACACAACTACACAATATATATAGTCTCAAGTTAAAGACTGCGACACTACGAGTGATCACGTAACTAAGAGCAGACACTACTGGAACTGTCTTGAAAGCCAGAGAATTCAAACTACAACATCAAGTACGACACATATGTACGTAGTGTATAGGTATACTAAACTGGTTCATGCTAAAGACACATATGCACGTAGTGTATATGAAGGAAATGTGGAGTCAACTCAAATGAATTCGAAAAAAAACGAAACCAAATGCATTAGTGCCATGCAAACCAACAAGGCACGACTGCCTCTTAATAAAAAACTAACTGCAGTCACGACTGAAGACAAAAGGGCAAACTGCAACATGAACAGCAGCACATTCAAGGTGCACCAGGCCAGTTCGAAATGAACACAGGGATAATTCCAGGGAAACAATGCATATAAGGGTACCGGTGAGTATGCAACCCGACCATCGAAGTGTAGACAAAGTGGAGTCAGTGCCAATAGTAATGACAGCAACTCCATCAAGTCATAATTCAAATCCCAAAATATAGTCAATCATTCCAAGAGAAAAGAAAATGTAATTCGAACATACATATACACATATCAATTAATGTATATACATACGTCACAGCATACATATGTATGAAGACTAGAATGCAACAGGGTGCAAACAGTTTCCATATCATGAATGTACGAATTGTACATTTGTATTTAATACTGTAACTGGACAGTATTAGTTTCATAGCCTAGAACAAGGCAAATGCCAAAGTCGAAGCACATAGACGAAAGCAGCAAATATATGTCCAGATGAATCAAATGCAACAGTGCATCTAACTCTACTGGGATGAATATACCAATATCAACATGGGTGCAGAACAAATGTAATCAGGTCAAGATATATAGGTATGCAGTGACAAAGTGGATCAAAACAATTACAAAATGAAGTAGTGCAATGCAGACAATTCAACAATAGTGCTACAAGTAAGGCATCACAAAATCAAGACAGAGGTGCAGACTACAATATGAGTCAAGCATATGTATACAGTCCAGACACAAGCCAGAGGTGGCCAACATGAACTAATGAACTCATAGGGACAGTGTAATCAAAAGCACATATATGCAGCAGCTACAAACAAGTAGAGATGAAACAATGCAAACTACATAATGATCGAAGTCAAGAGTGTCAATATGATCAAGTGCATCAGTGAACAAATGCATACAGATCAGGTACAACAAAGTGCATCAAAGAGACCAGAAGTGCAGAAACACTTCTGAGAGCATGGAAATGAAACCACATAACAAGAGACCGAAGTCAATTTCTCAAGTAGTTTGACAAATAACAGAATTCACAGTATAGCCGAAATCATGGGACAACAAGTCAGCGAAGTGGTGAAAAGGTTATCACCAAAAATCAATTACCAGATGGTTACAACATTACCCCTAAATCAAACTGAAAGTCAAGGTCTCGAAACACATGAATAAACAGCACTTTGAAGTAGAGGTGGATGAAATCGAAATTCACCCATCAGTAAAAACCCAATTTGGATTCGCAAAGCAAAAGGAATCGACCAACTCAACAACTTGAATACAACGAAAACCAACGAATTTTAAAACCCTAATACACATGAACATGAATTAGATGTGAGCGAAAATGAAGATCACTCACCTTATTAATCGGTCGAGACTATCGCAGAGGCGAGCTCCTCTACGTGGATATCGAGTTGAATTCGAGCCTTCCTGAACAGTTTCGATGCAGGCGAACGAACCGCTCAATGTCGAAGCTGTGATTCGAACAGTCTGAAGCCACCAAGCAAGCTCGAAGAAACATTGATCGATAGAGGCGCGACTTCGAACGATTTCTCAGAAGCCCTAAGTTTTGTCGCCATTATTTTGTTGATCTCGAATTTGGGCCTAGGGTTCACGGATGGAGGAAAGGGAGGGGGTTGGGTGCTGAATACTATCACGGCTTCAAATCAAGCATGGGCCAAGATTTTAAAATTTATAAAGCCCGAATTCTTTTAACCATGTTTATTAAACACCTTGGTGATATTTAAAACACGATTTGAATCCATTAGAACAACGGATTCGAACACGATAAAAATTCATATTTAGGATTTTCAATACGAATAGACGATGTCATATTTAAAAAAAATATTTAAATATATTATCATATAAATGCGGGTTGTTACAGACTTCCCTCCTTAAAGAAATTGCGTCCTCGCAATCATAAGGAATAAATGGATAAAAGGTAACAACCATAAGAGCATGGCAATGTCGAATGCATACGCAAAGCAAAGGTCAACAGGGGAAGCATTAGAATTATGGAAGTATCAGATATAGAATCAAAAGGTTCGACTGAAAGAATCAACATCGTGGGGATCAAGGAATCAAAATCAGACGACTATCAAAAGCAAGAATCAATCGAGTTCTAGCAATTGAAAGAAAAGGAATCAGAGCAGAAATCACGTACTGCACGAATTGAATGTGAGTAAATCAAATTACTCACCTGAATCGTCAGAGAAAAAGACGAAGCTCAAATCTCAAAATCGCAAATATTCAATCATAAAAAATGATAGTCGAATTTCACGAATATCTAATTATCAAAAACGATAATCAGAAACATAAACATTCGATTAATCAAATCGAAAAAATATTTAATTATCTCAGAGGATAATTAAATTTCACAAATATCTGATTATCAAAAACGATAATCAGAAACATAAACATTCGATTAATCAAATCGAAAAAATATTTAATTATCTCAGACGATAATTAAATTTCACAAATATCTGATTATCAAAAACGATAATCAGAAATCACAAATATTCGATTATCAAATCGAAAAATATTTGATTATCTCAAACGATAATCAAATTTTACAAATATCTGATTATCAAAAACGACAATCAGAACCACAAATATTCGATTAATCAAATCGAAAAATATTTAATTATCTCAGACTATAATTAAATTGGAAAATATTTAATTATCACAAATGATAATCAAATTTCACAAATATCTGATTATCAAAGACGATAATCAGAAATCACAAATATTCGATTATCAAATCGAAAAATATTTGATTATCTCAAACGATAATCAAATTTCACAAATATCTGATTATCAAAAACGATAATCAGAAATCACAAATATTCGATTATCAAATCGAAAAATATTTGATTATCTCAAACGATAATCAAATTTCATAAATATCTGATTATCAAAAATGATAATCAGAAATCACAAATATTCGATTAATCAAATCGAAAAAATATTTAATTATCTCAAACGATAATCAAATTTTACAAATATCTGATTATCAAAAACGATAATCAGAAATCACAAACATCTGATTATCAAAAACGATAATCAGAAGTCATAAATATTCAATTAACGAGTCCGGAATTACCCGAAGTAGTAAAAGTATGGTTTCATAGTCCGTACTTTTGCTAAATCGTTTAAATCTCTTTATCGTTTCCTTGAAAGTGCAGGATTGTGTGTTTTAAAAATAATAACATTTCACATTCTCAAACGGACAAGTCTGGAATTAAGCGAATCAGTAAAAGAAAGGGGTCATAGTCCTCGATTTTTCTGAAATGTTTAAATCGCTTCCTCGTTCTTTTGAAAATGTAAGCTGTAAAAATTTTGAAAACAATTTTAATTTATATTTTTGAAACAACTTTTAAAAATAAAGAATTTTGAAAACACGTGATTAAATTAGCAATATCAGTATTGCGGGAGAACCGCTTGTAAATCCATTTCAAAATTGACGAGTACTGAAGTTAACACGTCAAAATCTCATCAAAATAACTGGCATCAAAATATAATGCCAAATGAATTTTCATTCATCAAAAATGTCACAAGAATCTTCTCAAAGATAGAAAGGGATATCATACCCTAAACTTGTATTCATAACAAGTTAATAACACATGAATTCACCAATACACAAAGATTGACAAAACTTGTCAATAGAAATCACGAAAATTGGTGAAGCACAAATTCTAGAAATCATCACAAGAAATCCAGAAAACACATGAAGGGGGGGGAAGGCCTAGCATAAAAATGGGAGTATGAAAACTCCAAAACACCGGTATCACATGAACGAGACGCTATCTCTTGGTGGCTAACCAATAAAGTTTCACACAGGAATGGTCCGAAGACCGTAGGGCGCTACCCTACAACAAAGCGGGGTCTAGTCTCCCTCGCAGACAAAGAGACATCGCATAATCGCTAGTCTAAATCATAAAAAGAAAAGGGGAAAGGCCTATCACAAAAATGGGAGTATGAAAACTCACCGACCGGTATCACATGACGAGACGCTATCTCATGGAAGCCATCCATTAAATTTTCACACAGGAATGGCCCGAAGACCGTAGGGCGCTACCCTACAACAAAGCGGGGTCTAGTCTCCCTCGCAGACAAAGAGACATCGCACAGTTGCTAGTCTAAATCATAAAAATCACACAAAGAGTATCCAGACAACCCTCAAAGCCCAAGAGATATGTGTGAGACGAAATCACACCGATGAGGCCTAGTCTAACCGTGCAATATGTGTGAGACGAAATCACACACTGGTGTCTAGACAATCCTCAAAGCCCAAGAGATATGTGTGAGACGAAATCACACCGATGAGGTCCAGTCTAAATCATAAAAATGATCGTCATGATCATAAAGAAGTGTCAATCACACCAAGCTAGTAAATATATGAGTTTAGCTTCATGTCCCATAACCACTTGCTTAACTTAAATATTTACGAACAAGCTGTAAATCTTCACTAGGAAATTGTCACGAAAAGGGTTCAATCGAACAAGTCCAGGAGTTAACCGACGAAGTAAACGCAAGCGTTTCATACCACTTGTTTTACTAGGCCGTTTAATTCAATTTCTCATACGAGTGAAATAAAGGCTTGTATATATTAATAGATTGGAAAACGATTTAGGAAAAGAGCTTTGTAGTAAAATAATTTTTGAAATCGTTTGGAGAAAAGGATTTTAATATTTACTACTAGTATAGAAAACCTTTATATTTTTAAAGTGACAAATCACAAAAATGATTGTAGAAACAATCAATCACAAGAATTCACATACGAAGATGTGAATGGAATCCAAAGAAATCGATACTGAATTTATTAAAATAGGAACACCCAAAAATTCCAGAAAATAGAAGTCATCAAAATCAATAAAGGTGATAACAACTAATTAGGAAAGAAGAATCGATATCAATTGGAAAAACAAAGCAAAACGAGTAGAAATGCATAATTGACTTCAACAAAAGTAAGAATCAAGTCAATGTCGAAGTCAACAATTAATAGCCGCAGTCGAGTACAAAATGAATCAATCATCATTATCAAAGAAACCAACGGCAAACAAAATCAGAGTCTTAAAAAAAATCAAGAAATTAGCAATTTCTCAAAAACAAAGTGACCGAAGTCGAATGGAATTCAAGATGAGGAAACCACAAAATATCGAGTTCAAACTCGCTGAGATTCAAACTAGATGTGAATGAGAAATCAAAATCACTCAATTTGCAACTGGTCCAGCTATTTTTCATCACAGTGTAACAGGTACACAATGACACTCATAGCATAGAACAAAAGTGGGACAAAGTCCAAAAGTCAAAATGGCTTTAATTTGCCAAATTAAAACAAAATCAACATCGGCTAAATCAATTCAAAGCCGAAAACACAAGAATAAGCGTTAGGAATTCATACCTAACAGTCAAAAATAATCATATGTAAAGATGAGAGATAAAACATCGACAAATAGTTGTAACACATGCTCCATCTAAGTTATGTTTTATAATTGTCCTAAACCCCATGCTCTGATACCAAGCTGTAACGCCCCACCTTTATACCCACGCTAGCCAAGAACACTACGGTGTAGTGCTGTCAACTAGCACGGAGAATAAGGCTGTTGAGGAGCGACCATCTATGTAATTGCCTTGTGCGAGCACCGATATGTCAGATAATAAAACATTGCATTTCATTTTTAGAGGAATACCGACATACCGATACAAACTCAAAGCTACTACACAGTGGCTATAATAGTTTAGGACAATAGATGTAAAAATAACACAGATAACATAAATGCGGAATAAAGATGGAACGAAAAGTCTCATATATACAATAACTGATATCAGTTACAATACATTTGACACAATACAAATGATACAACTACAATTGTCGACTCAAGAAGTTATATATACAAGTACATTATCGACTAATATACATGAATACATTATCATCTTAAAACAGACACACAGACTACTACAACAAGACGGAGACCACTTCAAATGATATAAAAAGTCTTCATAGCTCTTGCAGCAACCCAAAGCTAAAAATCTACAACCTGAAAATACTCGGTCTGACCCGAGTATTACATTCAAAAGAAAATAATACTCGGATCAGTCTAATTCAAAATCAGTTATTAGAGCATAGAAGCAATAATAATCAATCTCAATATAGATGACAGTCACAGAAATCTCGTATATCCAACTCTCGATACGAGAATTGGATAACGGCAGAAATAACACTAAACAGTGTAAATCCACAAAACAGAAATCCAAAGCAGTTTAAATAATTGAAATGTCAATTTAAAAATATCAATGCTAATTGGCTGCAGTACACGCTAACGTGTACTGCCTCGCCAATACAGCCTACGAATTACGCAACAGGTCGATGAATTAAGAATAAAAGAGATATCGATTAAAATCTGTCAATTCGGTGTGGCTGCAGTGCACGCACGCGTGCACTGCCTCGCCACAACAGAATATAAAGTCACCACGAGGGACAAGGGTAAAACTGCTACGAAAAGGCAGTGCAGCAGCATAAAGCTTCAACTAAGAGAATACGAAATATGTACACATGAAGTAGCATGACTGTACATACTATATACAAAAGAGAATATGCTATGTAGCAAAGCAAAATAGGCCAAGGGTGAACACACGAGAAGTCACAGGTCAGGGATGCAAGAAGTCAGGGATCAAAGATCAAACATGCAGCTACAACACAACTACACAATATATATAGTCTCAAGTTAAAGACTGCGACACTACGAGTGATCACGTAACTAAGAGCAGACACTACTGGAACTGTCTTGAAAGCCAGAGAATTCAAACTACAACATCAAGTACGACACATATGTACGTACTGTATAGGTATACTAAACTGGTTCATGCTAAAGACACATATGCACGTAGTGTATATGAAGGAAATGTGGAGTCAACTCAAATGAATTCGAAAAAAAACGAAACCAAATGCATTAGTGCCATGCAAACCAACAAGGCACGACTGCCTCTTAATAAAAAACTAACTGCAGTCACGACTGAAGACAAAAGGGCAAACTGCAACATGAACAGCAGCACATTCAAGGTGCACCAGGCCAGTTCGAAATGAACACAGGGATAATTCCAAGGAAACAATGCATATAAGGGTACCGGTGAGTATGCAACCCGACCATCGAAGTGTAGACAAAGTGGAGTCAGTGCCAATAGTAATGACAGCAACTCCATCAAGTCATAATTCAAATCCCAAAATACAGTCAATCATTCCAAGAGAAAAGAAAATGTAATTCGAACATACATATACACATATCAATTAATGTATATACATACGTCACAGCATACATATGTATGAAGACTAGAATGCAACAGGGTGCAAACAGTTTCCATATCATGAATGTACGAATTGTACATTTGTATTTAATACTGTAACTGGACAGTATTAGTTTCATAGCCTAGAACAAGGCAAATGCCAAAGTCGAAGCACATAGACGAAAGCAGCAAATACATGTCCAGATGAATCAAATGCAACAGTGCATCTAACTCTACTGGGATGAATATACCAATATCAACATGGGTGCAGAACAAATGTAATCAGGTCAAGATATATAGGTATGCAGTGACAAAGTGGATCAAAACAATTACAAAATGAAGTAGTGCAATGCAGACAATTCAACAATAGTGCTACAAGTAAGGCATCACAAAATCAAGACAGAGGTGCAGACTACAATATGAGTCAAGCATATGTATACAGTCCAGACACAAGCCAGAGGTGGCCAACATGAACTAATGAACTCATAGGGACAGTGTAATCAAAAGCACATATATGCAGCAGCTACAAACAAGTAGAGATGAAACAATGCAAACTACATAATGATCGAAGTCAAGAGTGTCAATATGATCAAGTGCATCAGTGAACAAATGCATACAGATCAGGTACAACAAAGTGCATCAAAGAGACCAGAAGTGCAGAAACACTTCTGAGAGCATGGAAATGAAACCACATAACAAGAGACCGAAGTCAATTTCTCAAGTAGTTTGACAAATAACAGAATTCACAGTATAGCCGAAATCATGGGACAACAAGTCAGCGAAGTGGTGAAAAGGTTATCACCAAAAATCAATTACCAGATGGTTACAACATTACCCCTAAATCAAACTGAAAGTCAAGGTCTCGAAACACATGAATAAACAGCACTTTGAAGTAGAGGTGGATGAAATCGAAATTCACCCATCAGTAAAAACCCAATTTGGATTCGCAAAGCAAAAGGAATCGACCAACTCAACAACTTGAATACAACGAAAACCAACGAATTTTAAAACCCTAATATGTAACGACCCTAAATTTCAACCCAATTTAAAATTTTAAATTCATCGTTTCAATAAAAATTTTGAAATTTTAAACGATCTAAATTTACATCCAAACTTTATTTGTGACATACGTCTAGTTAGATATGGACATAGAAAAAGTTTCGTTGGAAAATATTACAGTAAAGTCCGTGCGCGTTTTACTGTATATCAGTCCATATAAAGCTGCGAAAAATTTATCTTCCAAATCCAAATATTTTTACACAGTCCGCTTGTAAAAATTATTCTGATCAAGATTTTATGATTCGTTTCGTCTAAAACAGTCATCGCCTGCTCCGTTTATCTTATTTTGCAAAACGCACAATTTAAGCGGCGTAAATGCAAATTTTATAAAATCATCGTATCGCAATAATCTGTATACCGTTGGAAGCGTACCGTCGCGCTGATCAAAATGGTATATTCGTTTGCATCATTCGGAGTTCGGAGTTGAGAGTTACAAATTGTTAACGGTTTGAACCTGTCCGTTACAATATTAAACCTGTGTCCATTAGGCTTCCCTAGGGAGTGGAATTCGAGGCATCTCCTAATCAGTAATTACTCCTTGAAACTCCAACAGTCTTTTAGTGTACCTATACAATCAATTAAAGACTTTTCAATTCTGTACTATTGCGTATAAACCAGGCTCCAATTCATAATTCACTGTTTAGCACTTCATTTTCTGGTTCGTTCTTCCTCCTCTCATATTTTGTTCCTCTTCTTCTCTGTTGTATTTCTTTCTTCCACCAACTAATGAAACTCCAGCCTCTGCCTCAGCAGCCCGCCAACCCAGTTCCCCACCTGACCCGCCTCCCCTACCCGCCAGACCCGCGCCTGACTGCCCTCCGCCTCCGCCAGACCTTCGCCCACACCCGCCTTCACCCGAACCGCCAGTCCCTGTCACCCCAGACCCCGCCCGAACCCCGCCACCCGAACCGCCAGCCCCAGTCGCCTTCGCCCGCCGTCCCAGTCCCTGCCACCCCAGCCTCCCGTGCCCAGCCTCCCACCCAGACCCCCTAGCCCTCCGCCTACCGCCACCCAGACCCACCTGGCCCGACTGCCCTCCACCTGCCAGACCCGCACCAGTTCCGCCCAGACCTGCACCCGCCACCCCAGCCTCCCGTGCCAGACCCGCCTTCGACCTCTGTGCCCAGACCCCGAGCCACGCCCTCCGCCCAGACAGCACCCTGACCCCACCCCGCCTCCCCTTGCCTGCCCAGACCCCACCCAGACCCATTTCGCCTCCCCTACCCTGCCCAGTTCTACCACTACCCCACTCGCCTTCACCAGCTCCGCCGCCAACCAGCACCATCGCTTTCATCCACTTCGACTTGGCCATAACTGATTTTGTTTTTATTTTATACGAGTTTATATGGAAACTGTATATTACATAGCAATGAAATTCTTAGCATTCTAGTTGCTCACGTTGTTGCTATGTTTTATTTCCAGCTACTGCTTCGGAGTCCTAAGTTACCTTCAGCTTATCAGATCTGTCTTGCTTCATCGTTGTTGCATTCATTTTGCATTAAGCTTGTTAGTGTCTCGTATCTATCCGTCTTCGTGCTTCGTCGTCAAATCTCTAACCACGCAAGGTGAATATTTTCTATTCACGACTCAAAATCTATTATACTAGGATAATTAGATGTTGGATGTTATGAATGTAATTTGAACGTTAAATTGATTGATGTAAAAATTTGAATTGAAGTTAGTATGTTAAATAGTTATGACACCAATTTACTATGTGATATTAAATTTGTTGTTATTGTAATTAATAATAAATTTGAAACTGAATTTGATATAGAATAGATATAAAATTCCGAATGACATATGTTAAACTTGACCTCTTATATGATGAATATTGAATAGTTAAATTGACCCTTTAAATTGCTTGACTTGTGGAATTGATAAGTGTCACTTTAGACTACTGAACGTATTGAATTAACCGTTGTAATTGAAATTGAACGACCAAGTGAAACTGAAATGTTTTAATCTTTAATCTACATGAAATGATAGTGTAGATTCTAGAAATAGTTATATTAATTGGCGTAAATAACAAACGCGAATTAATACGATTATTTCGGGATTATTTGAAATTGTTGAATTGTTACAAATGAATGCTATTGCTTGTTTATTTACTTTGACACCATCCCAGCTATCACACTGCAAGTTCCCTTTGTATGTTTTATTTTGAATTTAAATAGAATGGGGTTGAAATGTTAAATACCCAAATTGAATGAATTGGCCTAGGATAGATAATTAAAATAAGTAACCGAACGGTCAACAAAGAACGTTTTGAAATTGAGACTTATTTGAAATCATGGAATGAACTTAGAAAATGGTATTGAAATTTGGTAACGTAAATATAAATAAATTTGTTGAAAAAAAAAATAAAATGATTTTATTAAATTGAATAAATGAATTGTTTTGAAATAAATAAAATGATTTTATTAAAATTGAATAAATGAATTGTTTTGAAATAAATAAAATGATTTTATTTAATTGAATAAATGAATTGTTTTGAAATAAAAAAAAATGATTTTTTTTAAATTGAATAAATGATTTGTTTTGAAATAAATAAATGATTTTATTAAATGAATTAATGAACTTGTTGAAATAAATAAAATAAATTTTATCGAATTAAATGAATTAGATTTGTTGGAATAAAGAATTTAATTGAAATAAATGAGAACGAATTAATGTAATGAATTGAAACGGATTTGTGAATTTATTTGGTTAAACAAAGTGTTTTGACAAAGTTAATCGAAATGAGATTTAAGAAGTAAATAGGTTAGAAGATAAAGTGATTAAATTTCGAGTTTTGATAAATGAATAAACGAAGTTTTGACAAAGTGAAGGTAGTAAATGAAATTGATATAGAAATGAACCTAGGAATGTAAATACGAATTTAAAGAATAAAACTTGATTTAATGAGTTGAACTAAGATTTACTATTACGGGTAATCCTTGAATTTGAATTTGATTTAATAAGTGAGATGTTGATTAAATGTGAATACTAAAATTTTGGTAACTAAAGGGCTTGAACTAGAATTTCTTTTCGAAATAAGATTTTATAAATAAAATGAACCGAATCATGAAATATCAAATTTGGAAGTCAAATTTGCAACTTGACCTTTGGACTTGATTTGTTTTAACTTTAATAAACGTTGACTGTTGGGTAATTAATACGTAGTTATTAAAGAGTCCGGGATCGGATTATGGACATACTCTCTGTCGATACCGAAAACCACTTTAATAACTAATATACGCGAAGTGTTGATCCAGAACGAAGTGGATGGTTTTGATGAACGCGTTGACTGAAGAAAGAGAACGATTTTGGATGACCCCTGACATGACTAAAACAGGAGCCGCGCCGGGCCATTGAGGTTCGCTACCTCTAGCGGACACACTTCTTCGATACCTTATCTATTACTTATGTGATTCGATTTGGGTGCACCCCTTGATTTGGGAGTGTTGTTTCGCGGTGTTGGGATAGTAGCTGCTATGCCCAACATCAGTCCGGATCACGCAACTACTAGTATCCTAGTTGGTATCGCCTCATGTACCTTGTCATACTGATTATCCTATTCGCGACCACTACGATTTTGATTTGTACCTTTAGTATATGGATTGCCCTCTGGTGACTTCCGGTTTTGGGGAAACTACGGTCTTGTATATGCTTTTGGGAATAAACAGGTTAAGAGGTGTATGGGCCCTGCTTAACCCTATTTTGATATCTTACTTTATGGATTAGACATTATCTATTTAGCGTATTCTGTAAGTAGTTTATCGATCCCTTAATGATGTTTATATTCACCTTTGAGTTATGGACTTTATTATATGCATTTGATTATCCTGTATAAGATTTTGAGTCCTGACTCGAGTGTTTCTCTTGCATATGCTCGGGTCAGTCTGAAGATATTCCGTTGCTGGTCAAGGTTGGTCGAAGATGCTGAAGGCTTAGCTTTTATCTATATCATTTTATTTCAGTATTTGATGTACTTTTGTATTGGACATCTTGTATCTCTTCAGTCGCTTTATGTTGAGACATTGTTGTATTCTCTGTAGTAGCTTCATGAACTACTATTATGACGATGTATTTTCCGCTGCATTATTCTGTGACTGTTCTGAGTCTGTGATGTTGTATTGATTCTCATTTACATTTATGTACTTATAATCCCATAATGTTCTGTGTTTTGTATTATTTAAGTTGACAAGGGTGGATTTTGTCAATTTAAATGGTCCAAATATACGGGATGTTACAGTTGGTATCAGAGCTCTGGTTTCCTAAAAACCTTAGTTCGGGATTATAAAGAAACTCATTAGAGATAGAGTAGCAATACTCTAGAATGAGGAGAATCGATTCAATATCCAAATCCTTTCAAAAATTCAAGCTCCTTTGATTCGTTGATTTGTTTTCTTAGCTTTCTATTATCTTATCTTTGGTTCTAAATCTCTTTTGGTATTTCAGGATGAGTACCAGAAGAAATGTTAGAGGTGGAAGAGGCAATGGTCCTGCCCAGGCTGCACCTGCCGCTCCAGCTCCTGTCAAATTCACTACTCTTAGCAAGGAGTATTCGCAACTGGGAGGTACTAAATTTTCTGGATCCAAGAACATCATAGAGGCTCAGCAATGGCTTAAGAGTTTGGAGAAGATATTTTCTGGATTGGAAATTACTGATGCTCAGAAGCGTCAGCTTGCTGCTTGGCAACTCCAAGATGCCGCACAAGATTGGTGGGAATCCGTTACTTCTCGTATCGAGGAGGACACCATCACTTGGGCCCAGTTTAGGTATGAATAGTTTGGATTCTAGTGGTTTAAAATTCTTCCTTCTATCTTTGAAAGGTTATTCATCTTGTCTATCTTTGATTAGGGATACCTTCTCGGCACAATGGATGCCAGCTGCTGGGAAAACCCAACTTTATAGAGCTTTCATGGATCTTAAGCAAGGCAGTATGACTATTTCTGAGTATGAGAGGAAATTTAATGAACTCTCCAAGTTTGGACCGGGTTTGATAGATACACCACTTTTGAAGAATGAGAAATTCATTTTGGGAGCTAGACCAGAATATTATGACCTGCTTACCGGACACATTCGCTCCACTTTCACAGAGCTTATTGATTTTGCCCTTAGATATGAGTCGAAGCCTAAGGGATCCACTGCCAAGGCTGCCCCTACTCAGCCCTCTTCTAGTCAGCCTGGGAAGAGGAAGATGAACTTTGATCAACAAAGAAAGCTTGGCAGAAGACTACTGGATTGGGTTATTCTCAGAAAAGCCCTATCGATCTTGCTAATATCACATGCTTCAAGTGCGATAAGAAGGGCCATTATGCCAATAGTTGTCCATCTACTGGAGCTGCTATTCCACCACCTTCTACGACTAGGAAGGATTTATGCTATGTCTGCCTCCAGCCGGGTCATTTCAAGAAAGAATGCCCAATGTATAAGCGTGGCACACCATCTGGAGTATTTGCTATCACCACTCCTACACCACCTCCACCACCTGCTCAGGATGACCAAGGTACCTTACGAAGTACTTTTTCTTTACATGATTTACCTATTAGGGTATTATTCGATACTGGCGCTTCTCATAGCTTCATATCTATTGATCTCTGTAATAAGCTCAAATTAGAACCTACTCTTGCTACTACTTCCTTATGCGTCTCCAATCCTATTGGAGGACTTGCCAACCTCAACAGAATTTGTAAAGAGGTCGTGCTCTTATACGGAAGATATCGATTCACTTGGGATTTTTATGTGCTTGGCTTCGCAGCATTTGACATCTTGTTAGGTGCTGATTGGTTAAGAAAGTTCGATGCTGTTATTTCTTGCAAAGCTCGTTCTGTTTCTCTAGTCAATGACAAGGGCATACCGCTTGTCATTGAATGCAAATCACCTCAGAAATATGCCGGAAGCTTCATATTCTCTCTTGATGCTCATCCGGATGATCTCAGTACTACACCTATTGTTCAGAAATTTCCCGATGTATTTGGAGAGGTTAACTCTCTACCGCCCAAACGGGAAATCGATTTTCGTATTGATCTTATTCCTGGAGCTACGCCCGTAGTTCTCCCACACCGAAGGATGGCACCTAAAGAAAAAGCCGAACTAAAAACCCAAATTTATGATCTATTTGCTAAAGGTTTGATTAGGAGAAGTTGCTTTGAATGGGGCGCCGCAGTTGTATTTGTCACTAAATCAGATGGATCTCTTCGCATGTGTGTTGATTACCGGGAACTGAACAAACGCACTCTCAAGAATCGTTATCCGATGCCCCGCATCAACGATTTATTCGACCAGCTTCATGGTGCTAAGGTTTTCTCACAGCTTGATCTAGCCACTGGGTTCCACCAACTCAGAGTTGCTGAAGATAGTGTCCATAAGACAGCTTTCCGTACTGAAAATGGATTCTATGAATGGTTGGTTATGCCATTCGGTTTGACCAACGCACCTGCTTATTTTGTTGACTTGATGAATCGAGTTTTCCGTGATGTGCTTAACAAGTTTGTTCTTGTTTTCATTGATGATATTCTCGTCTTCTCCAAAGACAGGAAGGAGCATGAGACGCACCTTGCTTATGTTCTGGAAACTCTCCGAAATCATCAACTTAAGGCCAAATTCTCCAAATGCCACTTCTGGCGAGATGAAGTGAGATTCCTGGGCCACATAGTTTCTGAAAATGGAATTTCGGTCGATCCAGCTAAGATCGCCGTAATCAATGTAAGTGCCACCCTATTCGCTATTTCTATTCAATTCCTCTTATTACTTTTTAATTTGAAATTTTCTACAGGATTGGGAGACCCCTAAAACTCCTACTGATATCCGTAGTTTCTTGGGCCTAGCTGGATATTATCGCAGATTTATTGAGCACTTTGCCCGGATTTCTGCCCCACTTACTGCTTTAACTCGGAAGGATGTTAAGTTTATTTGGAGTGAGAAGTGCGAATCAGCTTTCAATGAGTTGAAGAGTAAATTAACTTCAGCCCCAGTTCTTGCAGTCATCGATGGAAGTGAAGGATTGACTGTTTATACAGATGCTTGCCGAGAAGGTTTAGGCGCTGTTCTTATGCAAAATGGAAAGGTTATTGCTTATGCTGGTCGTCAGTTGAAGACCCATGAATTGAACTATGCCACTCATGATCTTGAGCTTCTTGCTGTTGTATTTGCTTTGAAACTTTGGAGGCATCATCTTTTGGGAACAAAGTTCGAACTATTCACTGATCATAAGTCCTTGAGGTATATCTTTTCTCAGAAGGATTTGAACCAGAGGCAAGTCCGATGGCTTGAATTCTTAGCTGCATACGACCTCGACATCACTTATACACCGGGGAAGGCAAATGTTGTAGCAGATGCTTTGAGCCGCAGCAAGGCATGGTCTTGTTGCAATCTTATCGAAGGCATGTTATTCCAGCTTAGTATCTCTCCATCTCTTATGGATCGCATCAAAGCTAAGCAATATGAAGACACTTTGCTCTACCGTATGAAGGAATTAGTTATGGGCAGAGTAAGTAATGCCGACAACAAAGTGGGTGCACAAGTTGATAGTGATGGAGTTTTGAGAATCGACAATCGTATTTGTGTTCCTAATGTCGATGGTCTTAGACAGGAAGTGCTGCGAGAAAATCATAAGTCTTCGCTTTCAATTCATCCCGGTACTACCAAAATGTACCAGAATATGAAGAAACTATATTGGTGGAGTGGAATGAAGCGCGACATTTCTATCTATGTTAGCAGGTGCACCACTTGCCAACAAGTTAAAGCAGATCACAGAAAGACAGCAGGATTGCTCCAACCGCTAGAGATTTCAGGTTGGAAATGGGAGCAAATTTCTATGGACTTTATTGATGGGCTGCCTAGGACTAGAAAGGGTAACGAAAGCATATGGGTAATTGTCGATAGACTGACGAAGTCCGCTCACTTTATTCCAGTCAAGACCACTCGTACAGCCTCTAGTTTGGCCGAGATATACATGAGGGAAGTTGTTAAACTTCATGGTGTACCATCTGGTATTGTATGCGATCGCGATCCTATTTTCACCAGTAAATTCTGGAAAGCATTCCAGGATACTTTGGGCACCAAACTGAATCTGAGTACAGCTTATCATCCTCAGACAGATGGCCAAACTGAGAGGGTAAATCAGATTTTGGAAGATCTTCTCCGAGCTTGTATTATTGACTTTGGGGGATCCTGGGAAGACCATCTTCACTTGGTTGAATTCACTTATAATAATAGTTACCAGGTAAAGAATTCGAATTTCAAATTTGAATAAGTATATTTGAATTTGAATTAATTATCCTTTGAAACCAGGCAAGCATTGGTATGGCACCGTTCGAAGCCTTATATGGACGGCCATGCAAATCGCCAGCTTGTTGGATTGAGTCGGGAGATCGATTAGTGCTTGGACCGGAAATGATTATGGAAGCTTCTGAAAAGGTCGAAGAAATCAGGAAGAAGATAAAGACGGCACAGGATAGACAGAAAAGCTATGCCGACAAAAGGAGAAGAGACCTCGAATTCAGTATAGGAGACAAAGTATTTCTGAAGGTGTCGCCTTTGAGGAATATTGTTCGATTTGGAAGAAAAGGGAAATTAGCTCCCAGATTCGTTGGTCCGTTTGAGATTACAGAAAGAGTTGGAACATTGGCATATAGAGTTGCATTACCAGAAAAGTTCGCTGGTGTTCACAACGTGTTCCACGTCTCACACCTTCGCAAGGTTGTACACGATCCATCTATGACCATCCCTACTGCTCAGTTGGATGAAATAGTTATTGAGCCTGACTTGACTATTGAGCGAAAGCCACTTCGGATAGTTGATCATGAGACAAAGCAACTCAGAAGGAAATCGGTAAATCTCATCAAAGTACAGTGGAGTGCAGATGAGCGGGATTGCACGTGGGAAACTGAGGATAGTATTCGGGATTCAAACCCCGAACTGTTAATTTCAGGTATTATTCATATTTCTCGAAAATCTATCTTAACTTTTCTACTTGTCTCATTTCTACTTCACTTGTCTCGTTCCTTTTCGAGGACGAAAAGTTTTGAGTGGGGGAGATTGTAACGACCCTAAATTTCAACCCAATTTAAAATTTTAAATTCATCGTTTCAATAAAAATTTTGAAATTTTAAACGATCTAAATTTACATCCAAACTTTATTTGTGACATACGTCTAGTTAGATATGGACATAGAAAAAGTTTCGTTGGAAAATATTACAGTAAAGTCCGTGCGCGTTTTACTGTATATCAGTCCATATAAAGCTGCGAAAAATTTATCTTCCAAATCCAAATATTTTTACACAGTCCGCTTGTAAAAATTATTCTGATCAAGATTTTATGATTCGTTTCGTCTAAAACAGTCATCGCCTGCTCCGTTTATCTTATTTTGCAAAACGCACAATTTAAGCGGCGTAAATGCAAATTTTATAAAATCATCGTATCGCAATAATCTGTATACCGTTGGAAGCGTACCGTCGCGCTGATCAAAATGGTATATTCGTTTGCATCATTCGGAGTTCGGAGTTGAGAGTTACAAATTGTTAACGGTTTGAACCTGTCCGTTACAATATTAAACCTGTGTCCATTAGGCTTCCCTAGGGAGTGGAATTCGAGGCATCTCCTGATCAGTAATTACTCCTTGAAACTCCAACAGTCTTTTAGTGTACCTATACAATCAATTAAAGACTTTTCAATTCTGTACTATTGCGTATAAACCAGGCTCCAATTCATAATTCACTGTTTAGCACTTCATTTTCTGGTTCGTTCTTCCTCCTCTCATATTTTGTTCCTCTTCTTCTCTGTTGTATTTCTTTCTTCCACCAACTAATGAAACTCCAGCCTCTGCCTCAGCAGCCCGCCAACCCAGTTCCCCACCTGACCCGCCTCCCCTACCCGCCAGACCCGCGCCTGACTGCCCTCCGCCTCCGCCAGACCTTCGCCCACACCCGCCTTCACCCGAACCGCCAGTCCCTGTCACCCCAGACCCCGCCCGAACCCCGCCACCCGAACCGCCAGCCCCAGTCGCCTTCGCCCGCCGTCCCAGTCCCTGCCACCCCAGCCTCCCGTGCCCAGCCTCCCACCCAGACCCCCTAGCCCTCCGCCTACCGCCACCCAGACCCACCTGGCCCGACTGCCCTCCGCCTGCCAGACCCGCACCAGTTCCGCCCAGACCTGCACCCGCCACCCCAGCCTCCCGTGCCAGACCCGCCTTCGACCTCTGTGCCCAGACCCCGAGCCACGCCCTCCGCCCAGACAGCACCCTGACCCCACCCCGCCTCCCCTTGCCTGCCCAGACCCCACCCAGACCCATTTCGCCTCCCCTACCCTGCCCAGTTCTACCACTGCCCCACTCGCCTTCACCAGCTCCGCCGCCAACCAGCACCATCGCTTTCATCCACTTCGACTTGGCCATAACTGATTTTGTTTTTATTTTATACGAGTTTATATGGAAACTGTATATTACATAGCAATGAAATTCTTAGCATTCTAGTTGCTCACGTTGTTGCTATGTTTTATTTCCAGCTACTGCTTCGGAGTCCTAAGTTACCTTCAGCTTATCAGATCTGTCTTGCTTCATCGTTGTTGCATTCATTTTGCATTAAGCTTGTTAGTGTCTCGTATCTATCCGTCTTCGTGCTTCGTCGTCAAATCTCTAACCACGCAAGGTGAATATTTTCTATTCACGACTCAAAATCTATTATACTAGGATAATTAGATGTTGGATGTTATGAATGTAATTTGAACGTTAAATTGATTGATGTAAAAATTTGAATTGAAGTTAGTATGTTAAATAGTTATGACACCAATTTACTATGTGATATTAAATTTGTTGTTATTGTAATTAATAATAAATTTGAAACTGAATTTGATATAGAATAGATATAAAATTCCGAATGACATATGTTAAACTTGACCTCTTATATGATGAATATTGAATAGTTAAATTGACCCTTTAAATTGCTTGACTTGTGGAATTGATAAGTGTCACTTTAGACTACTGAACGTATTGAATTAACCGTTGTAATTGAAATTGAACGACCAAGTGAAACTGAAATGTTTTAATCTTTAATCTACATGAAATGATAGTGTAGATTCTAGAAATAGTTATATTAATTGGCGTAAATAACAAACGCGAATTAATACGATTATTTCGGGATTATTTGAAATTGTTGAATTGTTACAAATGAATGCTATTGCTTGTTTATTTACTTTGACACCATCCCAGCTATCACACTGCAAGTTCCCTTTGTATGTTTGATTTTGAATTTAAATAGAATGGGGTTGAAATGTTAAATACCCAAATTGAATGAATTGGCCTAGGATAGATAATTAAAATAAGAAACCGAACGGTCAACAAAGAACGTTTTGAAATTGAGACTTATTTGAAATCATGGAATGAACTTAGAAAATGGTATTGAAATTTGGTAACGTAAATATAAATAAATTTGTTGAAAAATAAAATAAAATGATTTTATTAAATTGAATAAATGAATTGTTTTGAAATAAATAAAATGATTTTATTAAAATTGAATAAATGAATTGTTTTGAAATAAATAAAATGATTTTATTTAATTGAATAAATGAATTGTTTTGAAATAAAAAAAAATGATTTTTTTTAAATTGAATAAATGATTTGTTTTGAAATAAATAAATGATTTTATTAAATGAATTAATGAACTTGTTGAAATAAATAAAATAAATTTTATCGAATTAAATGAATTAGATTTGTTGGAATAAAGAATTTAATTGAAATAAATGAGAACGAATTAATGTAATGAATTGAAACGGATTTGTGAATTTATTTGGTTAAACAAAGTGTTTTGACAAAGTTAATCGAAATGAGATTTAAGAAGTAAATAGGTTAGAAGATAAAGTGATTAAATTTCGAGTTTTGATAAATGAATAAACGAAGTTTTGACAAAGTGAAGGTAGTAAATGAAATTGATATAGAAATGAACCTAGGAATGTAAATACGAATTTAAAGAATAAAACTTGATTTAATGAGTTGAACTAAGATTTACTATTACGGGTAATCCTTGAATTTGAATTTGATTTAATAAGTGAGATGTTGATTAAATGTGAATACTAAAATTTTGGTAACTAAAGGGCTTGAACTAGAATTTCTTTTCGAAATAAGATTTTATAAATAAAATGAACCGAATCATGAAATATCAAATTTGGAAGTCAAATTTGCAACTTGACCTTTGGACTTGATTTGTTTTAACTTTAATAAAAGTTGACTGTTGGGTAATTAATACGTAGTTATTAAAGAGTCCGGGATCGGATTATGGACATACTCTCTGTCGATACCGAAAACCACTTTAATAACTAATATACGCGAAGTGTTGATCCAGAACGAAGTGGATGGTTTTGATGAACGCGTTGACTGAAGAAAGAGAACGATTTTGGATGACCCCTGACATGACTAAAACAGGAGCCGCGCCGGGCCATTGAGGTTCGCTACCTCTAGCGGACACACTTCTTCGATACCTTATCTATTACTTATGTGATTCGATTTGGGTGCACCCCTTGATTTGGGAGTGTTGTTTCGCGGTGTTGGGATAGTAGCTGCTATGCCCAACATCAGTCCGGATCACGCAACTACTAGTATCCTAGTTGGTATCGCCTCATGTACCTTGTCATACTGATTATCCTATTCGCGACCACTACGATTTTGATTTGTACCTTTAGTATATGGATTGCCCTCTGGTGACTTCCGGTTTTGGGGAAACTACGGTCTTGTATATGCTTTTGGGAATAAACAGGTTAAGAGGTGTATGGGCCCTGCTTAACCCTATTTTGATATCTTACTTTATGGATTAGACATTATCTATTTAGCGTATTCTGTAAGTAGTTTATCGATCCCTTAATGATGTTTATATTCACCTTTGAGTTATGGACTTTATTATATGCATTTGATTATCCTGTATAAGATTTTGAGTCCTGACTCGAGTGTTTCTCTTGCATATGCTCGGGTCAGTCTGAAGATATTCCGTTGCTGGTCAAGGTTGGTCGAAGATGCTGAAGGCTTAGCTTTTATCTATATCATTTTATTTCAGTATTTGATGTACTTTTGTATTGGACATCTTGTATCTCTTCAGTCGCTTTATGTTGAGACATTGTTGTATTCTCTGTAGTAGCTTCATGAACTACTATTATGACGATGTATTTTCCGCTGCATTATTCTGTGACTGTTCTGAGTCTGTGATGTTGTATTGATTCTCATTTACATTTATGTACTTATAATCCCATAATGTTCTGTGTTTTGTATTATTTAAGTTGACAAGGGTGGATTTTGTCAATTTAAATGGTCCAAATATACGGGATGTTACATAATACACATGAACATGAATTAGATGTGAGCGAAAATGAAGATCACTCACCTTATTAATCGGTCGAGACTATCGCAGAGGCGAGCTCCTCTACGTGGATATCGAGTTGAATTCGAGCCTTCCTGAACAGTTTCGATGCAGGCGAACGAACCGCTCAATGTCGAAGCTGTGATTCGAACAGTCTGAAGCCACCAAGCAAGCTCGAAGAAACATTGATCGATAGAGGCGCGACTTCGAACGATTTCTCAGAAGCCCTAAGTTTTGTCGCCATTATTTTGTTGATCTCGAATTTGGGCCTAGGGTTCACGGATGGAGGAAAGGGAGGGGGTTGGGTGCTGAATACTATCACGGCTTCAAATCAAGCATGGGCCAAGATTTTAAAATTTATAAAGCCCGAATTCTTTTAACCATGTTTATTAAACACCTTGGTGATATTTAAAACACGATTTGAATCCATTAGAACAACGGATTCGAACACGATAAAAATTCATATTTAGGATTTTCAATACGAATAGACGATGTCATATTTAAAAAAAATATTTAAATATATTATCATATAAATGCGGGTTGTTACATGTATTCTGATTTGTATCTGATGTATCGTATTACTCTTCTGTTGTAAACTCTGATGTATTTTATATATTCATATAGTAGCTTCATGAACTACTATCTCTTTTATTTCCGCTGCATTTATTACTCTGTGTCTGTGATCTGTGATTATATCTATTTACTGTATATGTTCAGTTTTGCCAAATTTAAATAACAACGCGGTATTTTGAGCAATTCAATTCCGGCATGAGTGTCTACCTATACACTTATAATGGATGTGAATGGTCCAAAATATCGGGTCGTTACAGTTGGTATCAGAGCTTTGGTAGCTCTAGGCAAAACTTAACATATAGGGTAAATGTATTTACAGAATCACTCTCATTCGAGTTTCAATCTCTTCCTTTTGACTCGATTCCTTTGAATTTTGGAACGTTCCCTCGGTTTCTGTCACATACCGAAATTTTCGACTTTCGAAAATTCGACATCGATACTCACTTTATCGACTGCCGAGAAATCGAGTGCCGGAAACTCCAATAGTGAGGGTTTTAGAAAGAAGAAATAGAAGAAAAAGAGAGAAGAAGAGAAGAACAACACAGAACAACATCAGAACAGAAAACAATATCAGAATCTTACACATCGCAGCGGAACAATATATAATAGATAATTGAATAATCTTTAAATCAAAGAACTATATCATTTTATACATACGTCAATCAGAGTCAATATACGACTCAATACAACAATGGACAGTTATATAACTTGTCCTCATACAGAATACACAGTGGAATAAATACTATCAGATACAAATACTACGTCTCGTCATCCAGCTTATCTCCAAGCTCCAGAATATCCAGAATATCCTGATAATCTAACTCTAGACTGCCCGTGTGGAAATTGGTGGGCACCCAGAGTTTAGAAGGGAAACAATAAACTCCGAGTCAGTCATGGTGACTGGTGTGAGATCGTAAAACAGTTATTCTTTCACAAAGAAAATAAAACAAATTCGCAATGCTTTTGGAAAATGAAACTACCATAAGACCTCCCACCACACACACAATGCAAACGCAGAATTGGAGGAGATTTCTTCTTATGATAGTCAAAGATGCTTACTACGCAAAAATCAAATTCTTTTTGATATTATTATTAGTGCATAGTGTAGAAACATTTCGAAAGTATAATATAAATCTTAGCCAACATACGACCAGTATCGTATGCCTACTATAGCTACCATCTAAACAGTGGTGACCACCGTACGTAAATGGCAGGTTCTACAACTAATACCGTACAAAGTTCGTATTGGAGTTTGGATTTCCAACAAATGGTCAGGCTAAGGAACTTCCTATCCACGATGGGTACGTCCCTGGAATAGACGACCCGAGAAATAACCTAACATTACTGTTAGATCTCTGCCAACACAAGGCCGGGTTAGCTCTGCAAAAATAGGTAACTACTGACACGCGTATGCCATCCCCCGATCGTAACCGATCTTCCCGAGGATCCCCGATTTCCAACAAACCACATAGATAATAATGCAACAACCACATAGGTTAAGTATCTGGGCTCCATACCATGATACCACCTCTATCCAGAAGGAATGACATACACTAAGGGGCGCTACTCCCTAGAACCTTGCCGCATCCTTCCTGTTTCGACCATTTCCGGGGTGTGAGGCTCGAAGAAGTCTCGTCCACAAAGCTACGCTTTCTACAAAGCCCTGCTTTGGGTCAAACAAAAATGATCAACCTATGATCACAAAGATATAAGATCAAACAAATGATCATATCACAAATGATCAAACACTGATCACTTCACAGCAACACTCAGTATGCCACGTTACCAAATTGGGATATATCGCTGATAAATTTCAACTACATAACCTCTGAGCTCGTACGTCTCAGAGAAGGGTGTAAAGCTAAGAGAATAAATTCTCCGCCACCAACAGAAATGTATTTGAAAGAAATCAGCTTTATATCTCAAATTGTAACGTCAGACACACAATCCATATAAGTCTGTTCCGGGATCGAACAGAACCGAAGGCACTTCTCACGAAGCCCTTGCAATTTCGGATAATTTTCAATCACGTCAGGATTTCCCGTCACTAAGGGTGATAAAAACCTCTAAACCGGAGATCAGCCGATGTAGAGTAACTCGACGGTAATCCTTCCGTTTTCAAAAATATCCGGTCTTCAACACCGGTCTTCGAATGCAATTCATAACGACGTATCACATATTCGGAATGGGTTATACGACCCCATGGTCCTTTCCCGGCTAACCCGAATAGTGAGCGCTTATTCAAAAATAAGTGTGGCATTCAAATTCATCCAATTCACAACAAATATCATTCAAGGTAATTATTGATAGTCGGTTATTTAACTATCAATAAAGATGCGCAACATCATCAGATTCCAAATAATTTTCCAAATTATTCTTATCTTTCAAAATATCTTTTACTAGATATATAATTTCCACACTTCAAAAATAAATCAATATTTATTTTTCTATACAGTTTCCATTTCCTTTATAAATTCCATATTGAATTTACATTTTTCGAATATCTACTAATATTCGATTTTCAATCGTTTTCAAATATTCATTTTCGATTTATCTTTAAGAAGATAAAATCTCAAAACGTTTCATTTCATTTTGGAAAACATTCCAAACTTATTTAATAATAAGTGTTTCACAAATCTTTTATTTTCAACATTTGAAAATATTCGATATACTTAAATCAAAATTTAAGTATAAATTCATTCTCTAAGGAAAACATTACTATAACAACATTCATTTGAGTCAAAACGAATGTTACGTAAAACATCGTTACGACGACTCAAAATCTCTAGTATAGGGATTCGAAATTAAGATAGATATGTAAATCCCAATACTAGACAAAACATTTCCTTTCGGAAATCATTTACTATAACAACAGTGTTATAGTCCATCATTCCCTTATTTCTCGAAAACGTCTATTTCAACAATAAAATGTTGAAATCTATGGTTTCGATATTTCCCACATTTTAAAAAAAACATCTTTAAAATGTTTACTTCATTTTTAATGTCACTTCTTCAAAACGTATCCATTTTACTTAAAAATATATTCACTGTCCAAAATCGTGAATATAATTCACTTAACCCAATTTCAATCTTTTCTACACATTTTGATCTCAATAAAAATTCGCTATCCAAAATCGCGAATATATCTTCTTTAAAAATCTTCTATATTTAATTTCTCAAATTCAACTGATTTTGAATTTATAAACACGTTTATAAATTCTATCTCTATTTTAATAACAACTTCGACTTATAAATCTTCTTTTATTAACGAATTCGATCAATATTTCATTTGTAGGCAAAAATCCAATTTATAAGTTAATTTCTTATAAATCTTCTATTCTACAATTTCATTCATTTTAACTTCCCGATTTATACATCTATAAATTTCATTCTTTTTAACTTCACAATTTATGCATCTATAAATTTCATTCTTTTTAACTTCACAATTTATACATCTATAAATTTCATTCTTTTTAACTAAATTCCTTTTAAAGAAAATAAATTTCTTTGTCTCTTTCAATCTATTTAAAAACCCAAATTTAAATTAAATTCTTCAATTTATAATCACTGTTTTACGAAATCCATTTATTTAACATTTTCACTTTATTCTGGAAATAAATTCGATAAGATTATAAAAATTTACTTTTTATACTTTAAAAATTCCTTTCTTCAAAATTTCTTCAATTTCAAAAATTGATTCACTTAGAAATTTTCTACTTGAATTTCAAAAATTCAATTTCGTTTATCTTTGGAATCCAATGATATCAAACATTCATTCAGCTAAATTTTAGCTTTCAAACAATTTCCAGGCATCAATATGATCAATATAATCATTCACAGATTCATATCACAGTATAAATAAAATCAATCAATGTGAGGGGTCCAGTTGGATCCCTCCAACCTGTTTCCCTGCATCCAAAGACGTTAGCACAATACCAATTCCACTTCGAGGTGGAATATCGCGGTATATGGGTTTTTATAAAAATCCGCTTACTAACGGCGCAATAGGGTCTCATCCGCTATACGAGGCGGGAAATCATCAATCCAATATATACATATGCCAATATATATATATTGCTATATATATAGATATATACTACTATATCTAATACCACATCCAAATAGACAATCAAACAATAACTGAAAATTCCACTTTTCAATTTGAGTGAGAAAATAATCTCACCTTAGCTTTTTATTTTGCCATCCATTTCCATCTTGACTCGATTTCTTGATTTATAGCCCTTGTATAAATATTTATACAATTCATTAATATTCGAATAAATTGACAATAAATTATCGTCTGTTAATTTTCTTTAAACCAGTTCTTTAATTTTTTTTATCAAATGATTTATTTTAAACAAATTCTCTATTAACTATTTAAATTGACGGAACAATTCATTACTATTCTTTTTAATAAATTGATTTCATAAGAAAACTAAATTCAAAATTAATTTTCTTTTAACAAAATTTATTCTAACAAAATATTTTATTCCAACAAATTTTTCTTTTACCCAAATAAATTTAAATTCAAACTAAATTTCTATATATAAATATGTATGAATAAATCAAGAAAATACCTTACTGTAAATTTAACAACCCAGGCTCGACCACCCTGCCTTGCGATCGACACCCACGCGATCCTTCCCCTCGTTCGCGACATCATCCCAAATCGCCTGCAACCCACCAACGCAGCCACCAACATCCCAATCAGAGACTACCATCGCCTTCTACATCGCCTTTGCCCCGCAGTCGCATGTACGAACCCTAGCTATACGCCACCAGCGCGAGCACCCCCACTTCCTCTTCGAGCATCGACTTCGAACGAGCCATCGCCCAAGACCACGCGCCCCTTTCTTTTCTTGCGTGCGCGCGCGTGCGCCCCACCTGGTTGCGATCGAAACTACCCCCCCAGACCTCGCGCGACCCAAACTCCTCTTGCATTCGCCGAAACCCCTACGTCGTCGCCCAACGCCCTATCTCGTCCAGATCGATTTCGATTTTTTTTTATGAGCTGAAGGTAGGGAAAAATAATGGTTTCGATTTGGGGAGGAACGGTTTTAAATTTTATTTTCGCTTTAAATTGAAAGAAGGCAGTGGCCATTTAATTTTTCTTCGTTCTGCCATTGTTTTAAATTTTCGAATGAGATGATTTCGTATGAGATTTCTAAAGGGATGGGGAGACAAGGGATCGTGTTTAAGCAGAGAGGAGTCGTGCTTGCCTTATTTCTACGTGATTCCCTGCGTGAATCAAGGGAGGTAATATACTGACTTTTGACCAAATATTTTAAAGTTTTAAATTTTAATTGAATTTGATTTAAATTTCGATGCGTTTGCTCGCCGTACAGCCACGTATTAACTTGGAAAAATACGAAAATTGAAATCCGACAATAATTCAACGTTACGGCCCCAATGGAACTGGTTTCGTCGAATTCCGAGACTGTTTGAAAAATGACTATTTTTAAATATCGGTTCAATCGATTTAACTTCAAAACTGAACGAAACAGTTTAAAATTCAATTCTGAAGTTTCTATTATCTTCAGTATCATCAATATAAATTTTGAAAGCTTTCGAAATATTTTTCTTCAACTTCAAATTGAAGATTTAAATTTTTATTCAACATTTAACATATTAATTTTTATAATTTAGTCGCCAATTTCGAAGTTATATTCGGGATTCAAATTAAATCATCGTTCAAATATTTAAAATTAATTAAATACTTTCAATTTAATTTGTTCAAAATTCAGGGTCGTTACAGACTTCCCCCCTTAAAAGAATTTCGTCCCGAAATTACAAGTTAGGGAAAAAGGTCCTTAACTCGTCTACTATCTTTCACAAATCCAAATAGTTTTATCACTTTTTATCATAACAAATCTTTCTACTAAAGATTCGTTATTAGTTTTCAACTAACTTTCCCAAACCTTTCATAGTTTCCAAACAATATTGTTTACTTCAAAATTCAAATTCGAGTTTAAATTCAAATTTTAAACTTTCAAATTTTCTCAAAAATTTTTCTAACGCCCTAATTTTCTAAAAAATTTCGCCAGCGTCTCCTTTGCGCGGCTAATACGGTACGACTACAAAACGTCCCTACGGACTCTCAGATTTCAAAAAGAAAAAGAAAAAGCCAAGCGGCTAGAGAAATAAGTCATCAAATCTCATATTCGAATTGAAATACTTACCTTTTGTCGAGCAATTCAAATTTATCTTTGCAATTCAATTCCAATTCCTTTTATAACACCTGTATATCCTACTAGCCATAATATCTAGTTACAACATTCAAACCATTTTGCAAATTCTATTACAAAATTTTTCAATATAAACTGCTTATATCATTTCTAGTTTACTATTGAAGTTATATATATTCATTTCAAATTCTAATCCACTTACAAATTCAAATCTGTTTTCAACATTCAGTTTCAATTCCAGTTTTATTCTTTTGTTCATTCCCAAAATTTATTTTCAATTCACTATTTTGGTTTATAACCACTTATATTAAACTGGATTTCAAATCTCCATACGAATTTTAATTCATCTTTCATTTACAATTATTCAATTCAATTCATTTGCTTACAAATTCGAAATGAGTTTCAACATTTAATTTCACTTTCATTAAATTGATTCGCTTGTATTTACATTCTTTTAACTTCATTCTTTAAGTTAAATTTATTCTATCAAAATTTAAATTGTATAAGTTATATCTTTATATAGCATTTCAGAGTCTTTCCATCATTTCAAATTATCCTTTTAATTTCCAAAACAAAACCCAAATTTTCCAAACACTTCCATTTAAAACAATTTGGCAGCAATTCCTCTTTTGGAAACCCGAAAATGAACACCGGTGATGCTGCAGTCATTACCGTAGTTATTTTCCAGCGACCGAAAAGAGTTTAGAGCTTTCATCTCTCTAAACCATTTTTCAAAACCTTTGAAATTCATTTTCAAATCAAAAAGAATTTAAACTTCCAAATCTTCAACATTTTCAAATTTTTTTCAAAACATTTCCAAAAACTTCTCTGGAATTCCGTTTTAAATTACAATTCACATTTATAATTTACATTCTCAAATTTCATTTATATGTGAATTTTATTTCTTAACTTTGGAGTTACAATTTCAGTTTCTTATTCAGTTTCAATAGTAATGATAACATTTCAATATCATCACTTTCCTAACAACCAAACATCCATATATTATGATAATTCCTAGAAAATCATTTCTTTTCTATACAAAAATAGTTTTGGGCAAAATTATTTCATTTACCCCATTCTAAAATCAATACTGTGTCGGTTTATCTTGTTTAAGAGTTTAGAAACCCCTATCGATTACAGTTAGCTAGACTGCACCGACCAGAATCCATAAACAATCAACCGATAAGTCAACACAATACAAAATAATTTTATATTCACTAACAAATACGCACTCATATCTATTATTACACTCAACTCATTCTAGAGTACTACTGACTCTATCTCTAATGAGTAACACCCAACAGAGCAGGGTTGTCGCTTAACCATATGCTCTGATACCACTTTGTCACACCCCGAAAGTTTCGACTTTCGAAAATTCGACATCGATACTCACTTTATCGACTGCCGAGAAATCGAGTGCCGGAAACTCCAATAGTGAGGGTTTTAGAAAGAAGAAATAGAAGAAAAAGAGAGAAGAAGAGAAGAACAACACAGAACAACATCAGAACAGAAAACAATATCAGAATCTTACACATCGCAGCGGAACAATATATAATAGATAATTGAATAATCTTTAAATCAAAGAACTATATCATTTTATACATACGTCAATCAGAGTCAATATACGACTCAATACAACAATGGACAGTTATATAACTTGTCCTCATACAGAATACACAGCGGAATAAATACTATCAGATACAAATACTACGTCTCGTCATCCAGCTTATCTCCAAGCTCCAGAATATCCAGAATATCCTGATAATCTAACTCTAGACTGCCCGTGTGGAAATTGGTGGGCACCCAGAGTTTAGAAGGGAAACAATAAACTCCGAGTCAGTCATGGTGACTGGTGTGAGATCGTAAAACAGTTATTCTTTCACAAAGAAAATAAAACAAATTCGCAATGCTTTTGGAAAATGAAACTACCATAAGACCTCCCACCACACACACAATGCAAACGCAGAATTGGAGGAGATTTCTTCTTATGATAGTCAAAGATGCTTACTACGCAAAAATCAAATTCTTTTTGATATTATTATTAGTGCATAGTGTAGAAACATTTCGAAAGTATAATATAAATCTTAGCCAACATACGACCAGTATCGTATGCCTACTATAGCTACCATCTAAACAGTGGTGACCACCGTACGTAAATGGCAGGTTCTACAACTAATACCGTACAAAGTTCGTATTGGAGTTTGGATTTCCAACAAATGGTCAGGCTAAGGAACTTCCTATCCACGATGGGTACGTCCCTGGAATAGACGACCCGAGAAATAACCTAACATTACGGTTAGATCTCTGCCAACACAAGGCCGGGTTAGCTCTGCAAAAATAGGTAACTACTGACACGCGTATGCCATCCCCCGATCGTAACCGATCTTCCCGAGGATCCCCGATTTCCAACAAACCACATAGATAATAATGCAGCAACCACATAGGTTAAGTATCTGGGCTCCATACCATGATACCACCTCTATCCAGAAGGAATGACATACACTAAGGGGCGCTACTCCCTAGAACCTTGCCGCATCCTTCTTGTTTCGACCATTTCCGGGGTGTGAGGCTCGACGAAGTCTCGTCCACAAAGCTACGCTTTCTACAAAGCCCTGCTTTGGGTCAAACAAAAATGATCAACCTATGATCACAAAGATATAAGATCAAACAAATGATCATATCACAAATGATCAAACACTGATCACTTCACAGCAACACTCAGTATGCCACGTTACCAAATTGGGATATATCGCTGATAAATTTCAACTACATAACCTCTGAGCTCGTACGTCTCAGAGAAGGGTGTTAAGCTAAGAGAATAAATTCTCCACCACCAACAGAAATGTATTTGAAAGAAATCAGCTTTATATCTCAAATTGTAACGTCAGACACACAATCCATATAAGTCTGTTCCGGTATCGAACAGAACCGAAGGCACTTCTCACGAAGCCCTTGCAATTCCGGATAATTTTCAATCACGTCAGGATTTCCCGTCACTAAGGGTGATAAAAACCTCTAAACCGGAGATCAGCCGATGTAGAGTAACTCGACGGTAATCCTTCCGTTTTCAAAAATATCCGGTCTTCAACACCGGTCTTCGAATGCAATTCATAACGACGTATCACATATTCGGAATGGGTTATACGACCCCATGGTCCTTTCCCAGCTAACCCGAATAGTGAGCGCTTATTCAAAAATAAGTGTGGCATTCAAATTCATCCAATTCACTACAAATATCATTCAAGGTAATTATTGATAGTCGGTTATTTAACTATCAATAAAGATGCGCAACATCATCAGATTCCAAATAATTTTCCAAATTATTCTTATCTTTCAAAATATCTTTTACTAGATATATAATTTCCACACTTCAAAAATAAATCAATATTTATTTTTCTATACAGTTTCCATTTCCTTTATAAATTCCATATTGAATTTATATTTTTCGAATATCTACTAATATTCGATTTTCAATCGTTTTCAAATATTCATTTTCGATTTATCTTTAAGAAGATAAAATCTCAAAACATTTCATTTCATTTTGGAAAACATTCCAAACTTATTTAATAATAAGTGTTTCACAAATCTTTTATTTTCAACATTTGAAAATATTCGATATACTTAAATCAAAATTTAAGTATAAATTCATTCTCTAAGGAAAACATTACTATAACAACATTCATTTGAGTCAAAACGAATGTTACGTAAAACATCGTTACGACGACTCAAAATCTCTAGTATAGGGATTCGAAATTAAGATAGATATGTAAATCCCAATACTAGACAAAACATTTCCTTTCGGAAATCATTTACTATAACAACAGTGTTATAGTCCATCATTCCCTTATTTCTCGAAAACGTCTATTTCAACAATAAAATGTTGAAATCTATGGTTTCGATATTTCCCACATTTAAAAAAAACATCTTCAAAATGTTTACTTCATTTTTAATGTCACTTCTTCAAAACGTATCCATTTTACTTAAAAATATATTCACTGTCCAAAATCGTGAATATAATTCACTTAACCCAATTTCAATCTTTTCTACACATTTTGATCTCAATAAAAATTCGCTATCCAAAATCGCGAATATATCTTCTTTAAAAATCTTCTATATTTAATTTCTCAAATTCAACTGATTTTGAATTTATAAACACGTTTATAAATTCTATCTCTATTTTAATAACAACTTCGACTTATAAATCTTCTTTTATTAACGAATTCGATCAATATTTCATTTGTAGGCAAAAATTTAATTTATAAGTTAATTTCTTATAAATCTTCTATTCTACAATTTCATTCATTTTAACTTCCCGATTTATACATCTATAAATTTCATTCTTTTTAACTTCACAATTTATACATCTATAAATTTCATTCTTTTTAACTTCACAATTTATACATCTATAAATTTCATTATTTTTAACTAAATTCCTTTTAAAGAAAATAAATTTCTTTGTCTCTTTCAATCTATTTAAAAACCCAAATTTAAATTATATTCTTCAATTTATAATCACTGTTTTACGAAATCCATTTATTTAACATTTTCACTTTATTCTGGAAATAAATTCGATAAGATTATAAAATTTTACTTTTTATACTTTAAAAATTCCTTTCTTCAAAATTTCTTCAATTTCAAAAATTGATTCACTTAGAAATTTTCTACTTGAATTTCAAAAATTCAATTTCGTTTATCTTTGGAATCCAATGATATCAAACATCCATTCAGCTAAATTTTAGCTTTCAAACAATTTCCAGGCATCAATATGATCAATATAATCATTCACAGATTCATATCACAGTATAAATAAAATCAATCAATGTGAGGGGTCCAGTTGGATCCCTCCAACCTGTTTCCCTGCATCCAAAGACGTTAGGATAATACCAATTCCACTTCGAGGTGGAATATCGCGGTATATGGGTTTTTATAAAAATCCGCTTACTAACGGCGCAATAGGGTCTCAACCGCTATACGAGGCGGGAAATCATCAATCCAATATATACATATGCCAATATGTATATATTGCTATATATATAGATATATCCTACTATATCTAATACCAGATCCAAATAGACAATCAAACAATAACTGAAAATTCCACTTTTCAATTTGAGTGAGAAAATAATCTCACCTTAGCTTTTTATTTTGCCATCCATTTCCATCTTGACTCGATTTCTTGATTTATAGCCCTTGTATAAATATTTATACAATTCATTAATATTCGAATAAATTGACAATAAATTATCGTCTGTTAATTTTCTTTAAACCAGTTCTTTAATTTTTTTTATCAAATGATTTATTTTAAACAAATTCTCTATTAACTATTTAAATTGACAGAACAATTCATTACTATTCTTTTTAATAAATTGATTTCATAAGAAAACTAAATTCAAAATTAATTTTCTTTTAACAAAATTTATTCTAACAAAATATTTTATTCCAACAAATTTTTCTTTTACCCAAATAAATTTAAATTCAAACTAAATTTCTATATATAAATATGTATGAATAAATCAAGAAAATACCTTACTGTAAATTTAACAACCCAGGCTTGACCACCCTGCCTTGCGATCGACACCCACGCGATCCTTCCCCTCGTTCGCGACATCATCCCAAATCGCCTGCAACCCACCAACGCAGCCACCAACATCCCAACCAGAGACTACCATCGCCTTCTACATCGCCTTTGCCCCGCAGTCGCGTGTACGAACCCTAGCTATACGCCACCAGCGCGAGCACCCCCACTTCCTCTTCGAGCATCAACTTCGAACGAGCCATCGCCCAAGACCACGCGCCCCTTTCTTTTCTTGCGTGCGCGCGCGTGCGCCTCACCTGGTTGCGATCGAAACTACCCCCCCCCCCAGACCTCGCGCGACGTAAACTCCTCTTGCATTCGCCGAAACCCCTACGTCGTCGCCCAACGCCCTATCTCGTCCAGATCGATTTCGATTTTTTTTTATGAGCTGAAGGTAGGGAAAAATAATGGTTTCGATTTGGGGAGGAATGGTTTTAAATTTTGTTTTCGCTTTTAATTGAAAGAAGGCAGTGGCCATTTAATTTTTCTTCGTTCTGCCATTGTTTTAAATTTTCGAATGAGATGATTTCGTATGAGATTTCTAAAGGGATGGGGAGACAAGGGATCGTGTTTAAGCAGAGAGGAGTCGTGCTTGCCTTATTTCTACGTGATTCCCTGCGTGAATCAAGGGAGGTAATATACTGACTTTTGACCAAATATTTTAAAGTTTTAAATTTTAATTGAATTTGATTTAAATTTCGATGCGTTTGCTCGCCGTACAGCCACGTATTAACTTGGAAAAATACGAAAATTGAAATCCGACAATAATTCAACGTTACGATCCCAATGGAACTGGTTTCGTCAAATTCCGAGACTATTTGAAAAATGACTATTTTTAAATATCGGTTCAAACGATTTAACTTCAAAACTGAACGAAACAGTTTAAAATTCAATTCTGACGTTTCTATTATCTTCAGTATCATCAATATAAATTTTGAAAGCTTTCGAAATATTTTTCTTCAACTTCAAATTGAAGATTTAAATTTTTATTCAACATTTAACATATTAATTTTTATAATTTAGTCGCCAATTTCGAAGTTATATTCGGGATTCAAATTAAATCATCGTTCAAATATTTAAAATTAATTAAATACTTTCAATTTAATTTGTTCAAAATTCAGGGTCGTTACAGTTTCGAAATTCATTCGTGTCCCTCACTATTCGTCTTCTTTTAATTCCGGAGTATCTCATAACTCCACTTCGAATGATCTTTACGATGAATCGGCGGTCTCGCCAATCTTCGAATTATTTGTAAAAGAAGTGAAACTCCTTTACAATAGGCATTGATTTACCGGAGATTTCTATATCCTCGGTTTACGATGCTATCTATCTCCTGCTATGCCTGAATTCTATTTCGTGAGATCAAATGTCGATTTGCCTCGAAATTCTTCATTGATCTTATTCTTGAAGTTACGGACGACCGGCTAAGGTTGCCCGTGAATTAAATAAACTTACCCATCTCCCGATTCTGTTATTGAATCATCTTATCTTTTCTTTCGAATTTGTCTTCGAATCAGAATTCTCTTCGATTTGAGTCCATCAAAATTTGAATCTCTATCCTTGCTTTGAATCCATTCTTGTATCGTCGAGCGAGGAAGTGTATTTGTAAATTTATATTAAAATGTTTTATATATTGTGTTGTTTGAGTTGTTGATGTTGATTTGGGTTTCCGATCGATTCGTCTGATCAACGTTATCGATAGGATTTCCAAAACACTTGAACAGAGCAAACTGACACAATATTATTTTCAAATTTGGAAAATGGAATAAATTTGTATGAATATATTATAGATATATATAAGTAGAATTTTCTGAAATTTAATAAGTTAATTAAATTGGTTGTTGAAATGATAATAATTGATTATCACTTATTGTTCTATAAATGAATTTTAAACATGGGTTATAAACTGATTTGAAATTTAAATGAATTTAACATTTAGAATTTGAGAATTTAATTTCCAGTAATTTGAAGCTTTGGTTTTTAAATTTTTAAATGTATATTATTGGAAGTATTTTCGAATAAAAATCGTTTCCAAAGAATTTTAAATGTTGAAATCAGTGCTCTTCTCTTTGTCGCTGGAAAATAATTTCGGTGATGGCGGCCGCATCATCGACGTTCATTTTCGAGTTTCGAAGTGAAGATACTATTCTGTAGCTTTGCTACGGATCTGTTTTGAGAGAAAAGAAAATATATATTTTGATTTGAATTTCTTCAGTATATTTTGATTCACATATATATAGATATCTTATTTTAAGAATTTAAATTGATTTTGATATAGATATATTATATATATCTCTAAATTGTTTAAAATAAATCGGAAATATAATTCTTAAATTTTGTTAAGGGATGATTTTAATTATAAATAAAACCAAATTTGGGATAAATATTTAACTTGAATAATTGAATTTGAAAAAAATTATTTGTATATTGTTCAACTGCATTCCAATACAACTTACCTAAATCATTCAGAAGTTGAATATGTAATTGGATAATATATAAGATAAATTGAATTTATAAATAAAATTTGAGTGTTTATAATAAATGTTATACACTAAATTTTGATTATAAAGATGTTGATAGAGTTAGATAAGATAATAAGTAAATTCAGTTAATAATGAAATAAATTTGTTTTGAAAGAATTAATAAATTGAAATTTGATCAACTGATGAAATTACCTTGAATTTAAAAGCAATTAGTGAATATAAATTTATTTAAATCGGAACTTTTATGGTTTAAATTAATCTATATAGGTTAAATATATGTGATAAGATATATTTAGTAGAATGAATTTAACAGTAATTTGGAATAAAGAAGAATTTAAATTGCTAAAAAAATATATGATTATAATAAAAGACTATTCAAATTTATGGTTTTAGAAATTGAAAATTGAAGATAATTGGATAATAAGATAATGAATTTAGAAATAGTTGATATTGATTTTAATAAAATCAAATGGATTAAATCAATTATTAATTTGAATTTGAATTTATATGGTTTAAATTAATTGTTATTTTGTATTTCAGATCTGTTTTTCTTTCTGGTTGTTTCTATTCTCCTACCTCGTTCCTTTTCGGGGACGAAAAGTTTTGAGTAAGGGAGAGTGTAACGACCTGTAAATTTCAACTGTTTTAATAACGTAATTAGTTGAAATTTTGTGAAATTTTAAACGATAAAATTTTGAAATATAAATTTGATATTTGGAATACGGTTAGTTAAACATAGCAACTGGTAAATTTTCGTCCGGAAATATGAAAGTTATTTCGCGCGTAAATTCACTTCAATTTAATCAGTTAAAAAGCGATGAAAATAAAATGTTTCCGAAACCTAAATATTTTTACATAGAAAAATTCTAAACCATCTTCTGAGCAAGATATCAGTTTGTCGTTTTTCCAAATTCGGACATCTTTGGCTCCGTCGATCTTATTTTTCAGCGTTTTCTTGCATTATCCGCTGTTGGAAAATTCGAATTTTTATAATTCAAGCGTACCACTGATATCCATATACCATTTTGATCGGCTCGTCGCGCTGATCAAAACGGTATATTTATTCGCACAAATCGAAGTTCGAAGGAAATCGTCATGTAAATTTAATCGTTCCGGACGAACCGATTAAACATTTTCAGCCCAAAATTCTTTAGCCCGTATCCACTAAAAATTGAAATTATAATCTCAACTGGTAATAAATTGGGCAGTTGACATATAGTAGTTGCAATTTGGGAAATGGGCAGCACAGTTCATATTTCGAAACAACATTTACTGTTATCTGACTTGAAGAAAATATAGTGGCTATCCCTATTCCCCGTATCCAATATTGTATGCTGGTCAATATGATGGTTCGTTTCATTTTCTGTTCCAGTTGTAAATAAAATAATTGAAGCCTTAAAAGAAAACTGTTCACTTCCTCTGCAATCTTCTATTCGTTCAAATGAGTACCCAAATAACTATCCTAAACTACTGCACCTAGAAAATCACATCTCCCTCTTCCTTTTATTTCTTCACATCTCACAGACCCACAAATGAACGACAAACTCGAACCAAAGACTACCACCTGCAGCCGAACTCCGCCTCCCCACGTCATTCCACCTCGTCCGCTTTCTCCCATCACCACGCACAACCGCTCGCTTCACTGTCAACGCCCCTTCATTTCCAGAACACATCCCACTCCACCAAACGACAACCGCCTCACCAGATCTCCGCCTGAGCTCCACTCTAGCTGTCTAAACCCGAGCCTGCTCTAGCCTTTCCCTCTCCGCCTTATCATCGACACCACCCCATAGCTTCGATTGCCTACCCCTCCTCCACCATTCTACACGGTCATTCTTTAAACTAGGTATTTATATTTAAACTCTATAGTTGTTTGGGTTTTAATGCAAGTATTTTATTATATATAAATTTATGATATAGAAGTACTAGATGGTAGGTGAAATTGTCAGGTTATATGTTTTAAATTTACGTATGCAAGTTGTTTATATTGTAAATATATATATGTAAGTTTTGAAGTCATGTTAGTGAATCAGCTTGCATAGATTATTGTTGGGTTATGGTATGTTATGAGTCTTTATTATATATAAGAAGGCTACAATTATGTGCATGTTCTGTTTAATATAAAGTTTTATTCTATACGTATAATTTATATTATAATATTTTATCATGTATGTTATATGGCCTACTGTATATACTTTTAAGGTTTACAATATATAGAACATATAAAGTCAGTAGTCACAAGTTATAAGTATATATGTATATTCGTATAAAAACATTGTTTGTATATGTTTTGATATAGTATATTGAACTTAGGTTCTTATAGGTTATACACCTTTTGTTGTTTGAATATTAAAATGTTGTTTTAAAAGGTTAAACTATATTGGTTTATACGTATAAGTGTGGGCTTGCATGTGGTCTTTACTGTTTATATTCACTTTAAATGTTCTAGTATAGGTTATTTGACAGCTCATACACCTATATTTGAGAATGTAAAGTATATAGCAGTTTTTATAGTGTATAGCATTACACGCAGATGGCAAAATGGTTACTATAATATAATGGTTAAAGTAATAAACATATAGTATTATATAGACGGGTTTAAGTCTATAGGTTAGCATACTTATAGTTGTTTTCATATATTTGTGTGCGCGCTGTATATTATACATTTCTTGTCTTTATAAAGGTGGATATTTGAATTGTAGAAATATAAGTTGATTTATAGTTGGTATGTGAATATTTATATAATATTTGGATTTTGATTATATGAATATACAGATTTTAATATGTACGAATTTAGGAATTTGATTTGTATATATAGAGTTATAAGTAAGATCTCTTATACCATTGATCTTCGTCAATCCAGTTGACTTGATTTCGTCAATTCAGAGCTATCTGTTGTTTTCGTCAAAGTTGTGCCTATCTTACCTTGCTTTGGGATTTCGTGCCTGGATTCATAACTCACCTCAGTCTCGTTCTTCCCTAGCCTCGAAAGGTGAGCACTCACTCACGATTAACGTTCTTTTATTTATTAAATTTGATTTCAATTGAAACGACAATTGAAATATGCTGCTGTTAGTTAAATACACTATTATATATGTTATTGCCTGTATCAGTTCACCTGTGACATCTGACACCATTATCTGTTATATATGCAATGATAATCCAGTTTGGTTGTTAATTGATTGATTGTTGATGTTTATATTGGATGTTAAATTGTTAATGATGTAAGTGAATAATTTGAAATTGAAATTGACATAGAATAGTTAGATTTGATATATGTGTTAAAATTGATTAAATGACATTTGTATAATATGACCCCTTTTAACTGTTGAATTTATTGACACGTAGGATTTGTTTAATTACATTTTGAACCACTGAAATTGTATGTTGTTTAAACTGATGATGTATGAAATTGTAAATAGATGACAAGTGAAAACCGTAATGTAATAATCTTTAATCTACATGAAATGATAGTGTAGATTCTAGAAATAATTATATTAATTCGTACAAATAACAATGCGAATTAATATGGTTATTTCGGGATTATTTGAATTGATTTGGATTGTTATTGTTGTTGTTATTGCTTGTTTATTTACTTTGACACCATCCTAGCTATCACACTGCAAGTTCCCTTTGTTATGCTTTGATTTTTAATTGAATTGGAATCGGGTTGAAATGATAAATACCCAAATTAAACTTTGACCTTAGATATAGAGAATTAAATAAAAAAACCTGATTGGTTAATAATTTGATTTAAAAATAAATAAAGATTTTATTTGAATAAATAATATGGTTTTGAAATGAAGTTGAAATTTGAAATTTTAATGAAAGGAAAATGTTAATATTTAATAAATCTGAAACAAAAAAATTAACAATGTAATTGTTGAAAGAAGGTTGTTTAATTTGAGAAATGATTGAATTAAGTTTGAAATGATTTAATAATTAAGTTTGAAATTATAATTAAGTTTGAAACAATTAAACTTTGAAATGATTTAATAATTAAGTTTGAAATTATAATTAAGTTTGAAATTATTAAACTTTGAAATTATTTAATAATTAAGTTTTGAATTATTTAATAATGAATTATTTAATGATTAAATAAGATTGAATTCTTAAAAAGAAAAATTGAACCTTTGAATAAGTGAATTTTACTTCGTAAATAATTGAAATTGAGTTTCTTTATTAATTAAGTTTTGGAAAATTATTTAAGTAAGTAAATAAGTGAAATGGAATTTCTTTAACAAGAAATGAAAATGTGATATTTTGGAATTAATGTAAGACTTCAAATGTAAAGAATTTGATTTGATGAATTTAATTTAATTAAATTTGTAAGTTTTGATTTAATGAAGTTGAATTTAAGAAATTGATTTAATGATTTGGAAATTTAATAGAAATTGTTTTGAATGATAAATTAATTTAACGATATTGAATGAAATTGATAAATGAATTTAAATTGATTTAAATGTTAAATTAAATTAATTTAAATGTTTTCGAAATGAAACTTATATTCGAACTTGAGTTAATATTTGGATTGTTTAAATAGAAATTGAATTTGAATTATAAGATTTGAAATGATAATTTGAAAGTTTGAAATGTAAAGTATGGAAATTGGTTTTCGAAAGACAAGTGAAATGTTGATTTACGAATTGAAATTGAAATTGATTTGGTTTTGAAATAAACAAACGACCAATCGGTGTAATAATTACGAAAGTTATTAAAGAGACCGGAATTCGGTTATGGATATACTCTCTATCTAAACCGAAAACCACTTTAATAACTATACGCAGAGTGATGATCCAGAATGAAGTGGATGGTTTGGTGAACGCGTTGACTGAAGAAAGAGAACGATTTTGGATGACCCCTGACATGACTAAAACAGGAGCCGCGCCGGGCCATTGAGGATCGCCATCTCTAGCGGACACACATCTTCGATACCATATCTATTACTTTTGTGATTCGATTTGGGTGCACCCCTCGATTATGGGAGTGTTGTTTCGCGGTGTTGGGGTAGTAGCTGCTATGCCCAACATCAGTCCGGATCAGGCAACTACTAGTATCCTAGTTGGTATCGCCTCATGTACCTTGTCATACTGATTATCCTATTCGCGACCACTACGATTTTGGTTTGTACCTTTAGTATATGGATTGCCCTCTGGTGACTTCCGGTTTTGGGGAAACTACGGTCTTGTATATGCTTTTGGGAATAAAAATGTGTTAAGGGTGGAATGGGCCATGACTTAACGCTATTTTGATATCTTTTTATATTACTGATAGACATTATCTACTTAGCGTACATTACTACATAGTAGATAGTTTAACGGATCCTTAAAGGATGGTTATTCCAAACATCCTTTGAGTTACTTGTATTTCAATTGCTATTTCACTTGAGTTGGATTTATTAATATAAGAATGTTAATCCTTACTCGAGTGTCTTGTGTTTTTGCTTTACGCTCGGGTCAGACTGAGTGATCCAGTATTCGAGACTCACCATTGGAGTTGGAGCTTTGTTTGAAGATCCAGCCATCTATTCTGCTTTCAGTATTCGATGATTCCAGTGATGTATTCTGATTTGTATCTGATGTATCGTATTACTCTTCTGTTGTAAACTTTGATGTATTTTATATATTCATATAGTAGCTTCATGAACTACTATCTCTTTTATATCCGCTGCATTTATTACTCTGTGTCTGTGATCTGTGATTATATCTATTTACTGTATATGTTCAGTTTTGCCAAATTTAAATAACAACGCGGTATTTTGAGCAATTCAATTCCGGCATGAGTGTCTACCTATACACTTATAATGGATGCGAATGGTCCAAAATATCGGGTCGTTACACATAACATTTCTTAGACTTCGCTAGAACGAATTGATTCGCTTGTTTCTTAGGTTTCGTACAACTAGTTGAGTAGTGTCCTTTCTCTTGACAATTATAGCAAGTAACATTCTCTACTGTGTTTCCCTGGTCGCTCTTCTTTTTCTTCTTACCCTGCCATGGTTTCTTACCTCCAAACTTCCTCTTTTTCCAATTTGGATTGCTCGTATTTCCTCCCTCCTTCGAAACCTCTTGCATATCCAAAGTAGCATACCTATACCCCATATCAGTAAGATCAGAAAAAGACTCTTTGACGTGGCCAGTCATCCTTTCGTGGAACTTCTTATTCATTCCCCGAATAAACTTTTCATTCTTCTTCAAAGGTGTGTTCACCAATTCTGGACCAAAACGAGATAATTCATTGAATTTGTTTAGATACTCCTCAAATGACTAACTCCCTTGCTTCAAGTCCATGAATTCCTGATACATACGAGAAATCCCAGCTGATGGCATATAGCGCTTCTCAAATACTTCTTTAAATTTCTCCCAAGAAAACTCTTCTTCTAGCTTATCCACAGTGACTGTCTCCCACCATGCTAAAGCTTCTTCTTGAAGTTGCCAAGAAGCTATTAGTCGCATTTTATCATTTTCCAACTTTAGCCCTCTAAAAATTCTTTCACAAGATCTGATCCATGCTTGGGCCTCAACAACAGACTTCTAGCCGGTGAACGGCTTACCACCAAGCTTCGAGAAATTCTTATATAAGTCAGCCAGATTCGGCTGATGCTGAGTAGGTAAAGCTGCTTCTACTATTGGGAGAATTTGATTAGCTGTTGTAGCATTTCCTTGACCACTAGTTCTTCCTCTTCGTCCGCTCATTCTTACTATCTGTAATTAGTAAGAAAACAGGATTTAGATCCACGGACAAAATATCTTAAGGAATATCAGCAGTAAAAAGAAATAGACTAGGAAAATTCAAGGTTTCGGGTCATACTCATTCTAGGGTATACTTCACCCTATCTCTAATGAGCCATCTAATGTGTTATACTCCATAGCTAAAGTTCTTACTCAACCTTCAGCTTTGATACCAAATGTAACGATCCTGAAATCTAACGCTCGAAAATAGACATCAAATACCTTACTTGTACTCGACTGTCAGATATACAAACGTCAAACTTCAGTTCGCCGGAGCTTATAACAACATCAGATGAATATAAACAGCAGAAATAAACTGAATATCATACATTACATCATAGATACAACATCATAATAATATCCAGTACTACATTAGAGTATCATACTACATATGCCACACTCCAAATAAAACATCATAATAGTATAACAGTGATCACAAGCAAAAGTCTTCAAAGGGATGAAGGCGATAGTGAATATCCATAACTAAACACCTGGTGATCCAAAAAGCTTCCAAAATATCTTCAAGGTAGAAGTCCCCAAAATACCGCTAACACCAGAATATGGAAACCTGCTACTAGGCTGCCCGTGTGGAAATAATGGGCACCCAGAGTTTAGGAAAGAAATAAAAAAATCCAGGTCAGTCATGGGACTGGTATGAGTAAACAAAAGTAGCTACTTTAAATAAAACAGATCAAAAGAATCCGATATGCTTTTTTTAAAAATGAAACTACCATAAGACCTCCCGCCACACACACAATGCAAACGCAGAATTGGAGGAGATTTCTTCTTATGATAGTCAAAGATGCTTACTATGCAAATCATTGGATTATTATTATTAATGTCTAGTGTGGAAAAAATTTCGAAAGTATAATATTAATCTTAGCCAGCATACGACCAGTATCGTATGCCTACTATAGCTACCATCTAAACAGTTGTGACCACCATAAGTAAATGGCAGGTTCTACAACTAAAACCGTACAAGTTCCATATTGGGAATTGGATTTCCAACAAATGGTCAGGCTAAGGAACTTCCTCCTGCCACATGGGATCGCCTCTGGCTGGACGTCCCGAGAGACAACTGCTCTCTCCCAACACAAGGCCGGGTTACCCCTGTAACTAGGTAACTCACGAATATGCCATCCCCCGGTCCTTTGGGACCTTTATTCGAGGTGCCTCGATAAACACACAATCACACAATAAATGAGATCGGAGTATCCACATAGGTTAAGTACCAGGGCTCCATACCTAATACCACCCTTTTCTAGAAGGAAATGACATACCCTAAAGGGCGTGACCCTCATAACCTTGCCGCATATTCCTGTTTCGACCATTTTCGGGTTGTGAGGTCCGAAGAGGTCTCGTCCACAAAGCTACGCTTTTTCACAAAGCCATGCTTTGATCACAAATGATCAATAAATGATCAATACACAGCAACACTTAGCATGCCACATTACCAATTTGGGAGTATATTGCTGATATTCAATTACATAACCTCTGAGCTCGTACGTCTCAGAGAAGGGTGTTAAGCTAAGAGAATAAATTCTCCGCCACCAACAGAAATGTATTTGAAAGAAATCTGCTTTATATCTCAAAATGTAATGTCAGACATGTAACCATACAAGTCTGTTCCGGGTTCGAACAGAATCGAAGGCACTTCCGAAGAAGTCCTTGAAATCCGGGTATTTACAATCCCGATCGGACTTCCCATCACTTAGGGAATCTCTATACCGGAGCAACTCAGTGCAGAGACAATCGATAGGTCGTCCTATCGTTTTCATAAAAACCCGGTCTTCAACACCGGTCTTCAAATGCTATCCATTACGACGTATCACTATTCGGAATGGGTTATATGACACAAAGGTTCTCTCCCGGCTAAACTGAATAGTGATCGATAAATTTTTAAAACACGTGGATATGACAATCACAAAGATTCATATTCAGGGTTCGATGTGGGTTTTGGATAACAAACTGAAATCCGACTCCCTGTCGCATCGAAGTAAAAATGCCGTTCTACGGGCAAGTTGTCAAATAAATTTAAACAGTTAAATTCAACACTTTGAATCTAAATAACATTTATCACAGATAAATCATACACAATCATCATCTATATATCCAGAGCAATGTCATAGGAACATTACAGAATATCACCAAATAATTATCACAAATTAGAGATTCTATATATATACCTTTATCCATAAGCAATCATCTTAAATTCTTATTGTAATTAATTCAGATTTAATCAATTGCTTGAGAATTAATTACTTGACCCTGTTTAATAAATCATTAATTTAGTATCGATCAATTACTTATTCCATTTTAAATAATTAATAATAATAATAATTTGTCTTAATTAACATTTTAAGAATCTTCTTCAAACTTGAAAACCAAATTATTATTAACCACAAACTTAAGTGTTAGTTACTTTATACTTAACTTAAATTAATTGCTTAATTGAAATAATTAAGTGTTTAAGAACATTGTTAAGCTTGAACTAAAAAAATTAAAACTTGAATTAAGTCTTAACTTAACTGCTAAACATTTTCTAAGTTTTCAGTGCTTAAACAATTTGATTAAACTTCATTATAAAATGCTGCATTTGAAACCAGAGATCCATCCCTATGATACTCGAATGTTACTTCGAGTCCTCTACCCACTTGCTCCGAGTCATTTCACTCCCTTCCGTACTCTACTTCTTCCCCCTTTCTTCTTTTTTTCCTTTTTCCTTTTCTTACAGTAAATTAAATTTTAGTTTAAGTTTAAAACAAAGGCATCAGTAACTCGCTTGCATCCTCGAGTACGAACCCGAAGTAACCACCACCTTCACCCGAGAATCATCTCGTGCCATTCACCATCGAACCTGACACAGCAACAACGTGCCCATGCACGTGCACGCTGCCATTAATCGCCTCCAGGCGACGCCACAACGTCGAGGAAGTCGATGATGCTTCGAGTATCCATCCCCAATCGCCAGAATCCACTCACCCCCCTCAAAATCAAATTCGAGCTAAAATTCACGACTTGGAACTTCATCACTGAAGTCATCCAAACCTGGAACGTTGTTGTTCGCCCAACATCGACCACCAGAAAATACGAAATTTCGGCCACGACCTCGACACCCTCCATACTATCAACTCACAGAACAGTGTGCAACTCGATCGCTCCCAGAAGATGAAATCATCTTGCTACTAACCTTGTTCAAAACGTGGTCACAAACCCTAGTTTGGCTTCGTCCCTTCGATTCATGAATTTGAAATTTTATTCAGTAATTTTCTCGACATCACCGAAGTTCATACAAGCTTCAACCCAATTTCCAACATTTATTATTGGATCGATCGCTAGAAATTTGGAAAAATGCGAAATTTGTTTAAATTCGAACTGCTCTTTGAATACTCAGTTTAAAAGTCATCATATTGCTTTTAAAAATCATGTCTTTGTATGTTCATTCGAGATATGTAATCAAATCATCAAATAAAAATGCTTGACTTTATCATGAAATTCCTTTTTGCTATAAAATGGAGTTTACAGGTTCAGATTCATTTATTTTCAAACTAAACTTTTTGGACCATGGTTTCAAGTTTAAATAAACTGATTTTGTTTAAAAAAATCCTAAGTTAAAATTTTTATATGAAAATTCATTAAATTTTCCTTGTTTGTAAACATTCTGTAACTAGAAAACAAGAAGAACAGGGTCATCAAGTATACAGTATACCACATATGTTTATACAGAACCAAAACTAAATATTCAACCAAGCACAAGATTATTTATAAAACAAATATACAGATTTAAAATCCTTAGAGTAGTATGTTTACTCACCTGATAATAAGATTTTGAAAACAGAGAACACTTTTCTTTTGTTTCGAAAACCTGCAGATTGAATCTTCCTCTTTGAAACTTCTTGCTTTGTTTTGTAAATTGATCTCGAGTTCGAAAATATAGTGAAGTTTATGTTTTCCTTTCTTCCTGACTTTGCTTTATTTTTATTTTTTTCTTTTTAACGAGCTGGTATAGAGGATGTGATAAAGAAAAACAATGCAGCTGAAACAAGATATAAATTGTACTTTTTAAATTTGTTTGTACATTATTAGCCAGAGATTTTTTTCTCAATAGTGGTTGATAATCTTGCTTGATGGACTAGAGGTAATGGCATTAAATGCCTTGGTCCCTCCTTATGGTTACACATAAAATTTTTTCTTCTTGCAAGTATAGTTCGTATATAAATTTTTCTTCCTTCCTTGCTATTTGCTGTTTTAGTCCTTTTCATCATGTCTACACTTATCTCCTTGTACAAATCTTCATACTTTATTAACATGTTGTTTGAATTTCAACTATGTATTTATATACTTCATACATATTTTATTTTATTGATTAACACAAATTCTTGTTTTGTTATATTCATTCATCACTTATTTAAAACTTAAGCTATCAATTGTTTATTTATACCTATATATCTTTCTTTTATTTAATATTAAAAATAGTTTTATTTAACAAAAATTCAAACAAGTTACTAATTTTAAGTTAATAAAAATCTAGGATGTTACAATATCCCCTCCTTAAGAAAATTTCGTCCTTGAAATTTGAAAGAGAGAGAAAAGTAAACGAAGAATATACGAATGCAAAAAATAGAGAAATGGCTTACCAGTTTAAGCCGAGATGTCTATTCTGCAATTGGGATATGATTTCTTCATATTATCTTCGGTTTCCCAAGTACAGTCCTTTGGATCGCCACTCCATTGAACTTTGACCAGCTTCACAACTTTGTTTCTCAATCGCTTCTCATCACGATCTACAATCTTTATCGGTTCCCTCTTTACTGCCAAGTTAGGAGTGATTTCTAGATCCTGTTGAGCAGCTTCTTCAATAATACTATCTGGTTCATGCACATACTTCCGAAGACTAGAAACGTGAAACACATCATGCACGCCAGACAACCAGCTGGGTAGCTGCACTCGATATGCTAGAGGACCAATCCTTTCCAGAATAGGAAAAGGACCAATATAATGCAGTGCTAGCTTTCCAGTTTTCCCAAACCTCAATACACCCCGCATCGGAGACACTTGCAGAAATACAAAATCTCTAACTTGAAATTCCAAATTTCTTTTTCGGCGGTCATAATAGCTCTTCTGACGACTTTGAGCAGTTATTAATTTCTTCCGGATAAAATCAACTTTTTTAGTGGCTTCTTTAATCATATCTTGTCCAAGGACGAGTCTATCACCTGATTCGATCCAGCATGCAGGTGATCGACACGGACGACCATATAAAGCTTCAAAAGGAGCCATCTCTATACTGGCCTGATAGCTGTTATTATATAAAAATTCAACCAGATGTAAATGGTCCTCCCAAGAACCACCAAAATCATGAACACAAGCACGCAATAGGTCTTCTAAAATTCGATTAACCCTTTCTGTCCATTAGATTGCGGGTGATAAGCAGTACTAAAATTTAATTTTGTTCCCAATGTGTCCTGGAACGCCTCCCAAAATCTACTAGTAAAGATCAGGTGACGATCACTCACTATACTGCTGGGAATACTATGGAGATGAACAATTTCCTTTATATATAGCCCTGCTAAGCTTACTGCAGTCCGAGTGGATTTCACTGGAATAAAGTGAGCAGTTTTGGTTAAACGATCCACTATAACCCAAATCGCTTCATTTCCCTTCTTGGTTCGTGGCAATCCGTCGATGAAATCCATCGATACTTGATCCCATTTCCATTTTGGTACTTCCAAAGGTTGAAGTAAACCGGCCACTTTCTTTTGATCGCTTTTGATTTGTTGACAAGTAGTACAGCGACTCACATATATCGATATGTCTCTTTTCATTGTCTTCCACCAGAAAGTTCTTTTGATGTCACGGTACATCTTGTTTACTCCTGGATGGATGCAAAGTTTAGACTTATGACATTCGTCCAAAACTTCTCGTTTCAGTTCGGGAATGTCCGGGACACAAATCCTACCTTTCATCCTCATAACTTCATTGTCATCAATTGCAAAACTGGAATCTTCACCATGACCTATTCTTCTATACATTTCTCGAAGAAACTTGTCTTCTGTCTGTTGTCTTGCAATCTTTTTAAGAAGAGTAGGAGCAATAATAAGATGAGCAAGAATAGCATGCTTTCTACTCAAGGCATCGGCAACTATATTGGCTTTTCCGGGTGTATACATAATATCTAGATCATAAGATGCCAGAAATTCCAACCAACGTTGTTGTCGCAGATTCAGATCTTTCTGGGTGAATAGATATTTCAATGATTTGTGGTCGGTGAATAATTCGAATTTTTCACCTATAACAGAAGAATTTATTAAGTATAAGTATATGATAAGTTAATTCGAACTTAAAATTTTCTTTTTAGAAAGATGAAGGAGATTCTTACCTAGAAGATAATGTCGCCAGATCTTTAAGGCAAAAATAACAGCTAAAAGCTCCAAATCATGTGTTGGGTAGTTTCTTTCATGTGGGCGTAATTGTCTACTCGTGTAGGCAATCACATTCCCTTTCTGCATTAATACTGCACCTACCCATCACCACAAGCATCGGTATAGACAGATAAATCCTGGTTCCCGTTAATAATAGCGAGAACAGGAGCGGTGGTTAATCTCTTCTTTAACTCCTGAAAAGCTTCATCACATTTCGGAGTCCAATTAAATTTTGCATTCTTCATCGTTAGCTTAGTCATTGGACTAGCTATCTTAGAAAAGTCCTGAATGAACTTCCGATAATAACCTGCTAAACCCAAAAAGCTTCGAACTTCTTTCGGAGTAGTAGGTTGCTTCCAATCTAGAATAGAAGAAATCTTGCTATGATCAACAGAAATTCCTTCTTCATTAACAATGTGGCCAAGAAATTTAACTTCTTTGACCCAAAAATGACATTTAGAAAATTTGGCGATTAAGACGTTTCTTCTTAATATCTCCAAAACAATTCTGAGATGTTTAGAATGCTCCTCCTCCATTTTGGAATAAATCAGGATATCAGCAATAAATACAAGCACAAATTCATTCAATACTTCTCGGAATACACAAGTCATAAGATCTACAAAGTATGCTGGAGCATTGGTTAGCCCGAAAGGCATGACTAACCATTCATAGAACATATTTGGACCCCTGAAAGTGGTCAAATGAACACAATCTTCGGCGATTCGTAACTGATGGAATCCCTGAGCTAGATCCATCTTCGAAAAGAAACGAGCGCTGTGCAGTTGATCAAATAGATCGTCAATTCTAGGTAGAGGAAATTTATTCTTGAGAGTCTGCTTATTGAGATCGCGGTAGTCAATACACAATCTCAAAGATCCATCCGACTTAGCAACGAACACAACGGCTGAACCCCATTCAGAAACACTAGGATGAATTAATCCTTTGCTTAGCAGATCATTAGTTTGCTTGACTAATTCCCCCTTTTCTCTGGGCGCCATCCTGCGACTTGCGTGAACTACAGGACGAGCATTTGGAATTAAATCAATTCTGAATTCTATTTCTCGGTGTGGAGGTAAAGATTTTACTTCTTCGAACACGTTTGGAAAATGTCTAACAATAGGTATAGACTCCAAACTGGGTTCAGAATATCCCAAATTATACATCAACCCTTCTCTTTTAAGACTAGGGTCCTCACAAGAAATTTCAATAAAATCTCCAGATTCGGTTTTAATCGAAATCAATCGATTGTTACAATCCAATTTGGCTTCATATTTCGCTAGCCAATCCATTCCGAGTAGGATTTCGAATTCATTAAAATCAAGGACAAAGAGACCAATAGGGAATTGGTAACAAGAATATGAGATAGGGACATCTCTACATCGAAGACAAAGGTTTGCGGGGCCTCCTACTGGATTCTTTACGCATATAGGCTCCTCAACGAAATCTGTTTCAAGATTTAGTTCATTTACAGCTTGTTGAGAAATAAAACTATTTGTAGCACCTGTGTCAAACAGCCAGAACTCCCTTCCCCTTTCCTGCTTTAGAAGTTGTAGGTTGCTCTTTGACTGCATATACCTTTGCTACCTGTGCTTTCTTCCTCATTGGGCAGTCCTTGACTTCATGTCCCTCTTTCTGACAAGCATAACATTTCTTAGACTTCGCTAGAACGAATTGATTCGCTTGTTTCTTAGGTTTCGTACAACTAGTTGAGTAGTGTCCTTTCTCTTGACAATTATAGCAAGTAACATTCTCTACTGTATTTCCCTGGTCGCTCTTCTTTTTCTTCTTACCCTGCCATGGTTTCTTACCTCCAAACTTCCTCTTTTTCCAATTTGAATTGCTCGTATTTCCTCCCTCCTTCGAAACCTCTTGCATAACCAAAGTAGCATACCTATACCCCATATCAGTAAGATCAGAAAAAGACTCTTTGACGTGGCCAGTCATCCTTTCGTGGAACTTCTTATTCATTCCCCGAATAAACTTTTCATTCTTCTTCAAAGGTGTGTTCACCAATTCTGGACCGAAACGAGATAATTCATTGAATTTGTTTAGATACTCCTCAAATGACAAACTCCCTTGCTTCAAGTCCATGAATTCCTGATACATACGAGAAATCCCAGCTGATGGCATATAGCGCTTCTCAAATACTTCTTTAAATTTCTCCCAAGAAAACTCTTCTTCTAGCTTATCCACAGTGACTGTCTCCCACCATGCTAAAGCTTCTTCTTGAAGTTTCCAAGAAGCTATTAGTCGCATTTTATCATCTTCCAACTTTAGCCCTCTAAAAATTCTTTCACAATATCTGATCCATGCTTGGGCCTCAACAACAAACTCCTTGCCGGTGAACGGCTTACCACCAAGCTTCGAGAAATTCTTATATAAGTCAGCCAGATTCGGCTGATGCTGAGTAGGTAAAGCTGCTTCTGCTATTGGGGGAATTTGATTAGCTGTTGTAGCATTTCCTTGACCCCTAGTTCTTCCTCTTCGTCCGCTCATTCTTACTATCTGTAATTAGTAAGAAAACAGGATTTAGATCCACAGACAAAATATCTTAAGGAACATCAGCAGTAAAAAGAAATAGACTAGGAAAATTCAAGGTTTCGGGTCATACTCATTCTAGGGTATACTTCACCCTATCTCTAATGAGCCATCTAATGTGTTATACTCCATAGCTAAAGTTCTTACTCAACCTTCAGCTTTGATACCAAATGTAACGATCCTGAAATCTAACGCTTGAAAATAGACATCAAATACCTTACTTGTATTCGACTGTCAGATATACAAACGTCAAACTTCAGTTCGCCGGTGCTTATAACAACATCAGATGAATATAAACAGCGGAAATAAACTGAATATCATACATTACATCATAGATACAACATCATAATAATATCCAGTACTACATCAGAGTATCATACTACATATGCCACACTCCAAATAAAACATCATAATAGTATAACAGTGATCATAAGCAAAAGTCTTCAAAGGGATGAAGACGATAGTGAATATCCATAACTAAACACCTGGTGATCCAAAAAGCTTCCAAAATATCTTCAAGGTAGAAGTCCCCGAAATACCGCCAACACCAGAATATGGAAACCTGCTACTAGGCTGCCTGTGTGGAAATAATGGGCACCCAGAGATTAGAAAAGAAATAATAAACTCCAGGTCAGTCATGGGACTGGTATGAGTAAACAAAAGTAGCTACTTTAAATAAAAAAGATCAAAAGAATCCGATATGCTTTTAAAAAAAATGAAACTACCATAAGACCTCCCGCCACACACACAATGCAAACGCAGAATTGGAGGAGATTTCTTCTTATGATAGTCAAAGATGCTTACTACGCAAATCATTGGATTATTATTATTAATGTCTAGTGTGGAAAACATTTCGAAAGTATAATATTAATCTTAGCCAGCATACGACCAGTATCATATGCCTACTATAGCTACCATATAAACAGTGGTGACCACCATAAGTAAATGGCAGGTTCTACAACTAAAACATTACAAGTTCCATATTGGGAATTGGATTTCCAACAAATGGTCAGGCTAAGGAACTTCCTCCTGCCACATGGGATCGCCTCTGGCTGGACGTCCCGAGAGACAACTGCTCTCTGCCAGCACAAGGCTGGGTTACCCCTGTAACTAGGTAACTCACGAATATGCCATCCCCCGGTCCTTTGGGACCTTTATTCGAGGCGCCTCGATAAACACACAATAACATAATAAATGAGATCGGAGTATCCACATAGGTTAAGTACCAGTGACGCATACCTGATACCACCCTTTTCCAGAAGGAAATGACATACCCTAAAGGGCACGACCCTCATAACCTTGTTGCATATTCCTGTTTCGACCATTTCCGGGTTGTGAGGTCCGAAGAGGTCTCGTCCACAAAGCTACGCTTTTTCACAAAGCCATGCTTTGATCACAAATGATCAATAAATGATCAATACACAGCAACACTTAGCATGCCACATTACCAATTTGGGAGTATATTGCCGATAACATTCAATTACATAACCTCTGAGCTCGTACGTCTCAGAGAAGGGTGTTAAGCTAAGAGAATAAATTCTCCACCACCAACAGAAATGTATTTGAAAGAAATCTGCTTTATATCTCAAAATGTAATGTTAGACATGTAACCATACAAGTCTGTTACGGGTTCGAATAGAACCGAAGGCACTTCTGAAGAAGTCCTTGCAATCCGGATATTTACAATCCCGATCGGACTTCCCATCACTTAGGGAATCTCTATACCGGAGCAACTCAGTGCAGAGACAATCGATAGGTCGTCCTATCGTTTTCATAAAAACCCGGTCTTCAACACCGGTCTTCAAATGCTATCCATTACGACGTATCACTATTCGGAATGGGTTATATGACACAAAGGTCCTCTCCCGGCTAAACTGAATAGTGATCGATAAATTTTTAAAACACGTGGATATGACAATCACAAAGATTCATATTCAGGGTTCGATGTGGGTTTTGGATAACAAACTGAATTCCGACTCCCTGTCGCATCGAAGTAAAAATGCCGTTCTACGGGCAAGTTGTCAAATAAATTTAAACTGTTAAATTCAACACTTTGAATCTAAATAACATTTATCACAGATAAATCATACACAATCATCATCTATATATCCAGAGAAATGTCATAGGAACATTACAGAATATCACCAAATAATTATCACAAATTAGAGATTCTATATATATACCTTTATCCATAAGCGATCATCTTAAATTCTTATTGTAATTAATTCAGATTTAATCAATTGCTTGAGAATTAATTACTTGACCCTGTTTAAAAAATCATTAATTTAGTATCGATCAATTACTTATTCCATTTTAAATAATTAATAATAATAATAATTTGTCTTAATTAACATTTTAAGAATCTTCTTTAAACTTGAAAACCAAATTATTATTAACCACAAACTTAAGTGTTAGTTACTTTATACTTAACTTAAATTAATTGCTTAATTGAAATAATTAAGTGTTTAAGAACATTGTTAAGCTTTAACTAAAAAAAAATTAAAACTTGAATTAAGTCTTAACTTAACTGCTAAACATTTTCTAAGTTTTCAGTGCTTAAACAATTTGATTAAACTTCATTATAAAATGCTGCATTTGAAACCAGAGATCCATCCCTATGATACTGGAATGTTACTTCGAGTCCTCTACCCACTTGCTCCGAGTCATTTCACTCCCTTCCGTACTCTACTTCTTCCCCCTTTCTTCTTTTTTTCCTTTTTCCTTTTCCTACAGTAAATTAAATTTTAGTTTAAGTTTAAAACAAAGGCATCAGTAACTCGCTTGCATCCTCGAGTACGAACCCGAAGTAACCACCACCTTCACCCGAGAATCATCTCGTGCCATTCACCATCGAACCTGACACAGCAACAACGTGCCCATGAACGTGCACGCTGCCATTAATCGCCTCCAGGCGATGCCGCAACGTCGAGCAAGTAGACGATGCTTCGAGTATCCATCCCCAATCGCCAGAATCCACTCACCCCCTCAAAATCAAATTCGAGCTAAAATTCACGACCTGGAACTTCATCACTGAAGTCATCCAAACCTGGAACGTTGTCCTTCGCCCAACATCGACCACCATAAAATACGAAATTTCGGCCACGACCTCGACACCCTCCATACTATCAACTCACAGAACAGTGTGCAACTCGATCGCTCCAAGAAGATTAAATCATCTTGCTACTGACCTTGTTCAAAACGCGGTCACAAACCCTAGTTTGGCTTCATCCCTTTTTTTTTTAGCGACACGGTTGTGTAGCGTGGCACTACACAGCCGATTAGATATCATATAAATAAGTAAATATTGCGATCAACAAGCCTGATCACTGGCCAAAAAGCATTGAGAAGCAGTAAGCTAGTCATTGTGAGACAGAGTTATATATACAAAATACATATGGCGAACAACAGGGATGAAAAGACCAGAGCTAAATTGCGGTTTAATGGTGCCCATGATGCCTGTCAGGAGGAACTGCTGATGTGCTGCCCGAGGATTCAGCCTGTGGAGAGCTGGGGTGAGCTAGTCTCAGCCTGAACGGTGCGGAGAAGCTACGACCTGATATAGATGAGAAATGGTGAATAATACGTCTACAAGTTCCTTCAAAGTTAGATATGGGCTTGCAGAATACACGTGCATTGCGCTCGGCCCAGATCCACCAACTGAAAATAGCTACCGTGAGATCTAAGTGATAGTTGGGGGGGTTGTTCTGCCAATGGTCGAAATATGAGGTGAACGTGGGAATATGTCCGAGAATGTGAGCAGTTGTCGCCGCCCAGACCCTGACAGCAAAATCACACTCGAAGAAAAGATGTTGCAAACTTTCTGTTGATGTGGAACATAGGACGCAGCTGGGGTCTACTACGATGTTATGGCGGAGGAGTCTGTCTCTTGTGTTAATTCGCCCCTGGATGAGGCACCACTGCAGGAAAGCAAAGCGGGGCTGGATCCTGCACTTCCAAAGTCCGGGGAAGGTGAATAGGCGTCCAGGGTTGTTTAGGTGAGCATAGCAGGAGGCAACAGAGAAGCCGGATGAGGGGTTGGGTGCCCAAGTGAAGGAGTCTGGTCGGGGGTTGAGGTGGGTGTTGCGGAGAATTGAGGAGACAAGGTGGATCTCGGTGAGGGTGGAGAGGTCGAAGTAGGAAGCCAGGAGGAGCTGAACTGGGCCCGAAGTGGAAATGTCAAAGATGGAGGTGAAGATGTTAGTTGTATGAGCGAAGAGGTTGGGAAGGATGGAGGAGAGTGGAAGCTGATTATGCCATGTGTCCAGCCAGAAGAGGCAATTAGCCCCGTTTCCCAGGTTGACGTGGTAGAGCCTTTTAACACGTGGTAGGGTTGAAACTACTCCAGACCAGAAGGGGGATGGTTTGATGCCAGTGGGGGCATGGAGGACTAGGTGAGAGTTAGAGTGATAGTGTAGGGAGGTGATCCATGATTTCCAAAGGGTGGGGCCGGGGGTTAGGAACCGCCAGAGCCATTTGGCGAGGAGCGCTATGTTGAAGTCAATTAGATTAGTGATTCCAAGGCCGCCGTTTCTCAGGGGTAGGCAGGCAGTCTGCCAGTTTACGAGCCTCTTTATGTTACTACCATTCCAAAGAAAGGAGCTTCTGATTGAGTCGATTTTTTTGATTACCCAGGAAGGGAGTTTGTACAATGACATCCAGTAAGTGGGAATCGATGATAGAACAGATTTAACGAGGACTAGGCGCCCTGCTGAGGACAAGGAATGAGCTTTCCATGAATGAAGTCTTTTTTCGATCTTGGCGATGAGGGGGAACCAATCAGATCTATGCAATTTGGTTGGACGGATAGGGACTCTGAGGTAGGAGATGGGGAAGTGAGCGATCTTACACTTAAGCAGGCTGGAACAGGTTAGCCCGAGGTGGTCAGCTTTTCCGAGCATGATGATGGAACTTTTGCTAAAGTTGATGGACAAGCCCGATATGAGTTCGAATGAATATAGGGCTACTTTGAGGCAGTGGATGTGGTTGAACGTGGGTGATGCGAATAGAATGGTGTCGTCAGCGAATTGGAGGTTGGATATGACTAGGTTAGAATTGGGGAGGTTGATGCCTTGGAAAATGTTGTTCGAAATTGCTAATTTGATCATGCGATTGAACACATCGGCCACCAGAACGAAAAGCAAGGGAGAAAGTGGGTCACCTTGTCGCAGTCCGCGGGCCAATTTGATTAGACCCCCCGAGGTCCCATTGATGACTATCGAGGACATGCTTGAATTGAGTATAGAGGATATCCAGTTGCACCAATTTGTGGGGAAGCCTCTGTGTTCCATTAACTCCACAATGAATTGCCAGTTAACTGAGTCAAACGCTTTTGAGTAGTCTAGTTTGAGAAGCATTCCTGGTGTTGAGGTGGAGTGGCAGAAGGAAATGATCTCCTGGGTCATTGCTACATAGTCCATGATGTTACGGCCCGAGATGAATGCAGATTGCTCGATTCCAATAAGGGGGGCTATGAAGCCCTGGAGGCGGTTGGCTAGGACCTTGGTTATGATCTTAAAGGTTGTGTTAAGGAGGCTAATGGGGCGAAAGGACGAGAGGGAGGTGGCACCTGGGGATTTTGGGAGAAGGATGATATTTGCGTAGTTGATGCGGTCCACAGAGGTTGGATCGGTATGAAATTCAGAGCACATTTCGATGATGTCAAATTTGACGATTTCCCAGTAGTGTTTGAAGAAAAGGGGCCCGAAACCATCTGGGCCAGGAGCCTTATCATCAGACATGCTTTTAAGTGCTGCCCAAATTTCTTCTTCAGTGAAGGGTTGGTCAATTGGGATGAGGGGGTTAACCGGGTAGATCAGATCCCAATCGATTGGGGGGAGAGGAGGGGGGTGAAAGCCAAGAATGGATCGATAATAGTCAGTGAAGAGTTTGAGGATGGCCGATTGATCGGTGGTAGTGATGTTGTCATGAGTGATTTCAGGGATGTGATTGGATCTACGTCTGCCATTGGCAAGACGGTGGAAGTAAGCAGTGTTCTTGTCTCCGTCTTCGAGCCATTTCGCTTTGGACCGTTGTTTCCAGCCTATTTCTTCTTGCAGTGACAACCTGTCGAGGTCAGCTTCCAGCTCTCTCAGACGAGAACGGTCCAATTTAGAGAGCGGGGAGGTTTCTTCCAGGATGTTAAGGTCCAGAATCTCATCTTGGATGGCTGTGATGCGCAAACGAATGGAGCCCCAAACTGATTTGGCCCAAGGTTTGATGATTTTTCGGAGAGAACGGAGCTTGGAGACTACCCTGGCTGTTGCTGATTGGATGGGGGAAGGCTGAGTCCAGATTTCTCTGATGAAGTTGTCGAAAGATGGCTCGAGGAGCCAGAGGCGTTCGAACCTGAAGGGTCTGCTGTGACAAGCGAGGGATCCCGTGTCTAGGAGGAGTGGGCAGTGGTCGGAGATAACAGTGGCTAGGCCCGAGACGATGGAGAGGGGGAGTAAGTCTTCCCAGGCTGGGTTGAAAAGGAAGCGGTCTAATTTTGCGAGAGAGGGGTCGGATCTGCGGTTTGACCAAGTGTAAAGGCGATTACTAATGGGTGGGTCTATTAGGGAGCACAGGTTGATGAACTGGTTGAAGGCTTCGGAGTCTTGGGAAAGGTTGCCAGAGTTCCTTTCTGTTGGGGATTTAGTGGTATTGAAATCTCCTCCAACGACCTAGGGGCCATTGATATGCGAGGAGAAGGAGAGACAGTTCGTCCAGAGATCGTTTCTATCTCGAGGGTTGTGTGGGCCATAGATATTTGTGAAGAAGAAGATTGTGCCAGTTTGTAAGTGTCGAAGGGCTACATGTAGGGAAGAAGTGTGGTAGAAAGTTTGGCAGTGGGACCACACGGATTCGTTCCAGGCTGTCATTATACCGCCGCACGAACCGACAGCATTTATGTGGGCCCACCCAGTTAGGAATGGCCCACCGATCTGTCTGAGTATGTTGGGGTTTGGGTCTGATAGTTTGGATTCTTGCAGGAAAAGGATGTCTACTTTATGAGGGGATATGACAAGGCTAACAGCATGTCTTTTGCTGGGGTCCCCCAACCCCCGTGTATTCCAGGATATTAGCTTCATTGGGAGAATGATAAGCGCTCCGATTCTAGTGCCTGCATGGAGGAGTAGTGTTCTCCATGCAAGTTTACTCCCATGCAACGTGCCATTTTTTTATTTAAGCTTTTATTAAGGGACGAAAAGACAACGTGTTTAAAGAAACTACCAGGATGAGATGCTGCTATGTCCAGTCTGGAGCTACGACGCACCGCTGTTGGTGTGATTGGCTGGGACCACTGTGCAACCGCTTGAGTGGCGGGCTGAAGCTCTTGATTAGTCCTAGGAGGGGCCGCTTGACTGAGTTCCTTTGGGCTATGGACCGGGAATTGAAGAATGGGAGAGGGGGGGTCAACTTGGGGGGAGGAATGAAGGATCTGCACCGGAAGAGATTGGGTATCTGTATGAGGGGTAGGGTTAGGAGGAGGATGGGGAGGGACGGTTGAGGCCGGAGGGGTTGGGATTTGCTGGAAGAGCGGGGATGAGAGGTCCAGGTCAGAGAAAGGGTCCCACCTGTGTTCCTGGGCTGGCCATGGGTCCCAGCCCCTTGGACCCACCACCTCGAAGGAATGATCGTATATAAGGCCAGGCGCCGGTGGGGAGCCGGAGAAGATGGGGGAGTAGTTCAGGACGTCAAATCTGTCGTCTGACTCTAAGTCATCGATCTGGATGTGTTGCTCAAAAAGGGGGAAGTGCCTTTCGTAGTCGAATCCCAGCAGGTGGTTCTCCGGGCGTCTGTTCGGGTGTTCGTGTTCCCATCTTTCAATGCACAAGAGGTACTCAGTGTTGTTGAGGACGGAGACAAAGGATGAAGGGGAGATGATGCCACTGTAGAACTGGATTTGGATGTATAAAAAACGGTGGTCAAGCTCAGCCCATTCGCAATCGTCCTGAGCCTGGAACCTACCTACTGGCTTAACAGCTTCCGAAATGCTTCTGTGTTGAAGCGTAAGAGTTCAGGGAACCCAGAGATTCTTGCCCATGAAGGTGGGTCCATAGTCGGCGCGGGACGGTCCAGCTCAGACCAGGGATGGAATTGTATAGTTCCCGCGGTTGTAGAGATGGTCGATCTTTGGAGGATTTGGTCTCTGATTGAGAAAGAGGGGCAGTAGAAGATGAAGCTGTTGTCGGACTGAAGCCAGAGAGGCCAGTCTCTGTGTTGGAATGTAGAGGATAGAGTGTGGCGGAGGGAGTCTAAGGACCAAGTGCCAAAGATAATGTTTGCGACGAGAAGCAGTGATGGGTCTGCCATTGTGAAAGTTTTAGGGTTCGAAAATGAGTTATGATGCTGTTTAGGGGATTGGGGTGGGCTAAGAGGAGTTGCAGGGGAAATGATTTGCCTTGGGGAGCTGAAGGGTTTCGTACGATCTGAGTGGGGATTGGACATTGGGGCCCAACGGGCAGAGGGATGTTTGTCCTTAGTGGAAGAGGAGGGGACTTTACTAGTTATTCGAGCCTGAGGCTGACTAGGGATTTTATTGGGACAGTGAGATTGTGGATGCCCGAAAAATCCGCACTTATAGCAAATCTTTGCATCCCTGCAAGACTGCGCAACGTGTCGGAGGCCTGCGCAGCGAAGGCAACGGTTTTCTTTTTTTAGAAATTCAACCGTATGGCGCACATTTTTGAAATGAGGCAGTGGGTGGCGTCTCCTGGCCGGAGGGTTGGGCAGGAGGGGGGAACGAGGAGCAGAACTCGCAACCTGTGCATAAGTTTTGGCAGGGGGTATCTCGATGCACAGAGGCTGGTTGGATCCGGGTGGAGGCGGAGGGGCTCGGGGTGGGAGCACATGCTGGTTGGGAGCGGCAGAGGAGGAGGGGGTGGGGGATGAGGGGGACAGGATGGAATTGTATTTGCTGGGGACGAAGGAGATAGGGGGTGCGGCAGGGGGGGACTGAGGATGCCATTATGGTGAATAATTCAAACTTATAGTAAGTTTTCCACTCAACATTATGGTGCGGCAGGGGGGGCTTCGTCCCTTCGATTCATGAATTTGAAAATTTATTCAGTAATTTTCTTGACATCACCGAAGTTCATACAAGCTTCAACCCAATTTCCAACATTTATTATTGGATCGATCGCTAGAAAATTGGAAAAATGCGAATTTTGTTTAAATTCGAACTGCTCTTTGAATACTCAGTTTAAAAATCATCATATTGCTTTTAAAAATCATGTCTTTGTATGTTCATTCGAGATATGTAATCAAATCATCAAATAAAAATGCTTGACTTTATCATAAAATTCCTTTTTGCTATAAAAATGGAGTTTACAGGTTCAGATTCATTTTTTTTCAAACTAAAATTTTTGGACCATGGTTTCAAGTTTAAATAAACTGATTTTGTTTAAAAAAAATCCTAAGTTAAAATGTTTATATGAAAATTCATTAAATTTTCCTTGTTTGTAAACATTTTGTAACTAGAAAACAAGAAGAACAGGGTCATCAAGTATACAGTATACCACATATGTTTATACAGAACCAAAAATAAATATTCAACCAAGAACAAGATTATTTATAAAACAAATATACAGATTTAAAATCCTTAGAGTAGTATGTTTACTCACCTGATAATAAGATTTTGAAAACAGAGAACACTTTTCTTTTGTTTTGAAAACCTGCAGATTGAATCTTCCTCTTTGAAACTTCTTGCTTTGTTTTGTAAATTGATCTTGAGTTCGAAAATATAGTGAAGTTTATGTTTTCCTTTCTTCCTGACTTTGCTTTATTTTTCTTTTTTTCTTTTGAACGAGCTGGTATAGAGGATGTGATAAAGAAAAACAATGCATTTGAAACAAGATATAAATTGTACTTTTTAAATTTGTTTGTACATTATTAGCCAGAGATTTTTTTCTCAATAGTGGTTGATAATCTTGCTTGATGGACTAGAGGTAATGGCATTAAATGCCTTGGTCCCTCCTTATGGTTACACATAAAAAAATTTCTTCTTGCAAGTACAGTTCGTATATAAATTTTTCTTCCTTCCTTGCTATTTGCTGTTTTAGTCTTATTCATCATGTCTACACTTATCTCCTTGTACAAATCTTCATACTTTATTAACATTTTGTTTGAATTTCAACTATGTATATATATATTTGATACATATTTTATTTTATTGATTAACACAAATTCTTGTTTTGTTATATTCATTCATCACTTATTTAAAACATAAGCTATCAATTATTTATTTATACCTATATATCTTTCTTTTATTTAATATTAAAAATAGTTTTATTTAACAAAAATTCAAATAAGTTACTAATTTGAAGTTTATAAAAATCTGGGATGTTACAGGTAACCCGGCTTTGTTGGCAGAGAGCAGTTTGTCTCTCGGAGCGTCCAGTCAGAGGCGTTTCTTTCGTGGCATAGGAAGTTCCTTAGCCTGACCATTTGTTGGAAAATCCATTTTCCAATACGAACCTTGTACGGTTTTAGTTGTAGAACCTGCCATTTACTTATGGTGGTCACCACTGTTTAGATGGTAGCTATAGTAGACATACTATACTGGTCGTATGTTGGCTAAGATTAATATTATACTTTCGAAATGTTTTCTGCACTATGCACTAATAATAATAATCCAATGATTTGCGTAGTAAGCATATTTGACTATCATAAGAAGAAATCTCCTCCAATTATGTGTTTGCATTGGGTGTGTGGCGGGAGGTCTTATGGTAGTTTCATTTTCCAAAAGCATTGTGAATATTTTTCTACTTGTTTTGTTGTTGTTGTGTTTTAAAGATAAAACTGTTTTAGTTCTCACACCAGTCACCATGACTGACCTGGAGTTTATTGTTTCCTTCCTAAACTCTAGGTGCCCATTATTTTCCACACGGGCAGTCTAGAGTTAGGTTATCAGGTCATTCTGGATTCAGGAGATGTTGTGGAGCTCAGTGGCGAGCTGGATGACGAGACGTACCACTTGTATATGATATTATTTATTCCACTGTATATTCTGTATGAGGACAAATTTATATAACTGTCCAGTGTTATATTGTTGTGTAAACTCTGATGATGATGTAATGTATAAAATGATACAGTTCTTTGATTTAAAGATTATTCATTTATCTATTATATTTTGTTCCACTGCGAATGTAAGATTCTGATATTGTTTCTTTGTTTTTATGTTGTTTCTTCTTTCTTTTTCTTCTGTTTTCTTCTACCTCTTCTTTTTCTCCATAACAATTCGGTTTTTCGACATTCGATTGCTCGGCAGTTGATACAGTGAATGTATTAATGTCAATTTTCGAGCGACGAAAAATCGCAATCGTTACAGTTACGAACTACGGTGGTGTAGTTTGAGAATTCGCAACTCAGTGACTGAATTGTGGTAGGGTTTTGAGCGTAGAGTTAGGTTAGTCGTTAGCGGATGTCATAAGTTTATGTGTGTAAGCGTCTAACTACTTAATTTATAGTAGAAACCTTAGGGGCAGCACGTAGGCAGGGTTTTGCCGAAGCTGGTTAAATATGTGTTGTTCTATTTCTACTTTTATTATTCTGCTATTATCTATGTTGCAATTACTATATATATTTCCGTATTAATTTTTATTATTATTAGTATCACCATATTCACCCCCCCTTAGGGTGTAATCGATCCTACAAGTGGTATCAGAGCTAGGAACAAAAACCATTTTTTGTTTTAAAAATTTGGGCCCCATTTGGCTTGTCGTTTTGTGTTTTGTGTTTTCGTCTATACAAAAACGCGTCCGGTGTATGTATAGTTGAAAAACAAACAATTTTGAAAAATGAAATTAACATATAAAACAGAAAACAAGTTTATTTTATTTTTCGTGTTTCGAGAGATAACAAAAGCACGGAGAATAATCAATTCTTTCGTTGTCTGTTGGTCGTCCCAACGGCTAAGAATTATAAATATTCTTCTCTTATTTCTTGCTATTTCTTAGTGCAAATTGAAAACACAAAACTCAAAATACAAAATGAAACTAAACGGTCCCTTGATTTTTCAAAAACCAATTTTTGTTTTAAAAATTTGATTTTTTAAATGGCTTCTTTTAATAATGCTTTTGTTGAGGGTCAGTCCATAGTTAGACGACCCATGTTCAATGGTGAATATTCTTATTGGAAAAATAGAATGAAAATTTTTCTGAAAACCATAGATGCGTGGAATATTATTGAAACGGGATATAGGACACCAACAATAGTGGTAGATATTCAGTAAGTCGAAAATCTATGGATCAATGGACAGATCTTGAAAATAAACTTCAAAATGCTAATGCAAAAGCAATGAATTCTATTATATGTTCATTAGATCAAATTAAATTTAATCGTGTCTCACATTGTCTAACTGCGTAGAAAATTTAGCATACGCTTGAAGTGACTCACAAAGGAACCTCCCAAGTCAAAGAATCTCGCCTTGCCATGCTTAGTAGCGAATACGAGAACTTCACACCGGCCAAGGATGAAAATGTCAAAGAGATGTATCAACGACTTTCTAATCTTGTATACAAATCAAAAGCTCTCGGAAAACCATACATAGGATTGGAAATAGTCTGAATAATCCTTAGAGTCCTTCCACGAAATTTTGAAGAAAAAGTTACTGCCATTCAAGAATCGAAGGATTTGAAACAAGTTAAAGTTGAAGAACTCATTGGAAATCTCACACTTATGAGCTAGAAATGAAATTCAAGGAAGATCGTGAAGGAGGTGATACTCGAAAGAAATCGATAGCTCTCAAAGGAACAACTGAAAGTGAAGATGATGACGATGGTGCAGCAGAACTGGCGCTGATAATAAAGAAATTCAAAAGGTGGAATCACAAGTATGGAAATCCAGCTCTAAATCAACAACTAAAAAGCAGAATAGTTAAAGTTCTAGATAACTCAGAAGAGCAGGAAATCATCTGTCACAACTGCAATAAACCTAATCATATCAAGCCAAATTGTCCTCAGAATCGACTCAGCCAAGGAAAGAAACCAAAAAGGAGAAGTTTTGCAACTACTTGGGATGAAACTGATGAAGTTGATAAAAGCACTGGCAGTGAGAGTGAAAAAGAAAATTTGTGTCTTCAAGGAGAAATAACTGACAGTGACGATGACGAGCCAAGCGAGGTATCAAAACTTACTCATTCGGAATTACTTATATATTTTCATGAAGTAAATGGCTGTTTTGAAAGACTTAGGGAGAAGTACGCTAAAATTGAATCACAAAGAGATAGTTTGATAGAATTAAATAAAGAGCTTGATCAATTGGTTAAAAACTATCGAAATAAGAGCCCTAAGTGTGATAAGTGTCCATCACTTGAAGAAAAAATAAAAAAATCAGAAATTAAAATTAAATCACTTGAAAATGAAATTCTGATTTTGAAAGAAAGTGAAAATACAAGGATAGAAAATTCTATTAAAAGTGCACTTTGTTATTGAATGAAAATGAATCTCTCAAAACACAAGTCCAACAATTGTCTACAACTTTTGGAAAATTCTCCAAAGGAGAAAAATCACTAAATATGCTGTTAGGGAAACAAACTATTAATACTGTTAGACAAGGACTTGGGTATATTCAATCTAAAAGAGTTAGAAGTGAAACTAATCATGTTAACTCCAAGTGCACGATTTGTAGAAAAATTGGACACAATCAAAACAATTGCTTGTTTAGACCCAAACACACCAAAACCATACCAATTTTGGTTCCAAAAGGCACGAATATAAAATCCCTTAAAGTCAAACAAATCTGGGTACCGAAAGGAACAAATATAGATTGTCTTGGGTCTACACAAACATATTTTTCAAAATCATTTGTGACTAAAAATCATGGACCTATAAAAAAAAATAGTTCACAAAAATCTTTCCTTGTGTAGGTGTGGTGGCAGGCTAAGGAACCACAAGAGTGATACCTGGATTCTGGCTTTTCCAGGCACACGACGGGCGATAAATCAATGTTCCTTAGCCAAGTAAAATGGTGGCAGAATCACAATGGGAAACAATAAAAATTATCGGTAAAGGTAAAATAGGTAATGGTTCATTTACCTTGAATGATATATTAAATGTTGAAAATGTGCACCATAATCTGATGTAAATCAACCAGTTATGCGATGAAGAAATGAAGGTTGATTTTAATTCTGACTTATGCAAAAATGTCGACCAATCATCTTTTCTTCCTTGAACTAGTTCATATAGATTTGTTTGGACTAACGATATTGCAAGTTTAGGTGGTAAGAGATGTTGTTTTATGACTAGATACACATGGATATATTTGTTTATCTTACTACTTCTAGATCTGACACTATGTTCACTAGTTGTTAATGTGCACGTTTTCAATCAAATCCTTAAGGAATCGCATTTTAAAATCTGTAAAATGATTATAAGGTTTTTGTTGCAACTTTACGGTCTGGTCTATGATATCCAGTTTATGATAACTGTGATTTAAAGGGGTATTCAGATGCAGATTCTGCTACTAGTCTAGTTGATAGAAAAATTACTAGTGGAATGTGTTTTATGTAGGGACATTCATAAGTTGCATCACATTTCCAAATATAATATCTACATAATTTTCATTTCAACTGATTTTCAATTGGCCGACATTTCTTACAAAACCCCTTTCAGAAAATAGTTTTGTCAAATTCATCTCAGTTTAGGCATTTTAAAATTTGATAATTTTTGAATTTGATCTTAAATGCCTATTTTAACTAATATGACTCCCTACAGATTATCGAAAGGGAAAATAGTGACTGAAAAAATGTGATGAGTGTTGATATTAATCATACATTATAAATTGAGATAGTATATTTAGTAAATTTCTTTAAAAATTTAAACAAAATTTATAATAACTTTGGATGGTAAAAAATTCCATGACCATCTCTATTCCTATCATATTTCTATAGCCATCACTCATCAAAAATCTAAATAGTATGTCAAAATGTGGTATTTTTAACGGGAAATTATTCATTTTTTAAAAATTAATTAACAATAAAAACATCCAAAGTTTTCACTCTCATTTAAAAGTCCTCATGGTTATGCATGGGTGAATTACTTGGAATATTTGATTATGTGCTTTCATGCTCAGTTAAAAGTCCTCACGGTTATGCATGTATGGAACGCATATCAAAATTAATTATTAAATAGACGAGTTGATTCTAATCCCATTTAAAAGTCCTCGTGGTTATGCGTGGTTAGAAGATACTTGAAAATTATTTTTATTTTTTTTACCAAAAAATTGGGAATACTACTAATCTCATTTAAAAGTCCTAATGGTTATGCATGGTTAGTAAGTATTAAAATTCTTGTCATAAATATACCAAAAATAGATACAGCTATATGGTTTTATATACCGACATCATTCCTATCACTCTAAAGTGGAATATGCGCCTAACAGAGTAATTATGATTTTTGTTTGATTTTTTATTGAAATTTAATATTTATACCCGATTAGGTATTAATGTTGTATTGATGTCTACCACTTTATCTCTATTTTTCAAACACTACTACTCGTTTGCTGATAACAAAAGGGGGAGAGATAAGTTAAGACTTTGGCAAATAAAGTTCAAATATTTTAATTTTAATTGCATATTCTCATCTAGGCTCATTTGCATGGTTTATTGTTTTTTATTTGCAAATTTCTTTTTATTTATTTTCATGCATATACGAAGGGGGATCCTTGTTGTAGGGGGAGCATTCAAGTAGGGAGAGCTAATGGAATACATCAAAATTAAATACATTTAATAGAGTCAAAATCTTAATATATGTTTGTTATCATCAAAAGGAGGAGATTGTAGAATATGCTAGTATATGATTTTTGTTTAATGATAATAAACATATATATATATATATATATTCGTTTAAATGTATTTGTTATTGTACTATTTTATTTTTCCATTAATAAAATAAATATTTGATGAATAAAATAAATAACATAGAATTCATATTCAAATAAATATTTAATTCAAAAAAATATTTTATTACAAATTCAAATTTGAGCTCTCACTACATTTATACATTTTTCAATTACAATACAATTTCAATTACAACACTAATTTAGCTTTACAATTTACACCTCAGTACATATTCACTCAATACTCGTATTTTTATCTTCAACTTTGTTCCAGCTTGAATTCAGCATCTGAGCTATATGCAAAATATACATTGATGCAGTAAAATTGAAAAAGAAATATTTTACAGTGTACAATAAAAGTGTGTTTATGAAAACATTATTTGCCTCAGTTATTTGGGTTGTTCGTCATCATTTTTCTTTTGAATTCATTTTACACGAACAGCTTGTAACATGCACAGTGTATCGCTGTACATTTCACAAGGCCGTGCACACTGATATACACTTGCGTGTTAGAACTCCAGGGACAGATGAGCACAAGGTCAAACCCGAGCCAAAGCTGTATTCAACTCAAGTGCAATACAAAAATAAAAATAGAATGGTCAAGTACAAGTTTCAATGACTAGAACAAACTCCAACATACTTGAACTAGACCTCAAATATATATTTGAAAGGATACAAAAGCACCATAACAGTACACATGAAGCTCATATGCAAACTTCAACAGGTACAACATAAACCAGTTTCAAGAGGCATGACAGAACCATGTTCACAAAATTCAAGTTATATGTACAATGGAACTCAAGTGCAAAGTACAATGGTAGAGAACCAAACAAATATGCAGTGAGAAAGATTCCGATTACAAAGAGATGTACAAATATGTAAAACCAAACCTCAAATGCAAATATATCATGAAGCCAGAGAATCATAAATCAACCAAAGCAATCACACACATACATACATACATACATATATATATGATGGATACTATCAACACAATTAAAAGCAGCAGGAACCAAAATAGTGCAGACTCAAAAAGGATGGACTCGAAGTCTGAAAACAATACAAGCAAATGCGCTGCAACAACACAGATATGTTCACATGTAGACCACAATGAAATAGAGACTGGATTACACAAGTATTCAAATGGAAGCAGTCAAAATGTGAAGTAGACCACCATATATATATATATATACCCACACTGATCAATATAGGAAGAGACGTACTGATCAATATAGGAAGAATCAGAAGACTGACCAACTTAGAGGCAAGAGAAAAACAGCTACTGGAGAATTGGAACTGGAAGGCTGCGATGCCAGGAAATCAAGCAAGCAACGTGGAGCCGCCATGAATTTGTACTCACTGAACCCTAAATAAAATTATGAAATTTTGTGTTTGAAGTATGCTTTGTGTTGAATTGTCATACGAGGTGTCTGTGTTTTATTACTGTAATTTCAGCTATATATGCTTTGGGCCGCATTAGCCCATTATATTTCAATTAACCCATTTTAAAAAATAATTATATAGACACACACACAGATATATATATATATATATGTATATATATATATGCTCATGAACACAAATCAGGTTCACACAACAACTAGACTACTAACAAGCAACCAGACTCAATCAAAACATGTTCAAAGAGATTCGAGTACACATGAACCATCGACCAGCTCATATGAGACCGGACACATATCAGTACAGCATGATAAAGTGAACCCAAATCAGAAGTAACAGTGAAGACCAAACCCCAAGTACAAAGCACTGCAGGTCAATGTAAGTGGACATTGCAACCAAGTGCAGGCATTCAGATATGCAACCAGACTAATGCAACAACAAGTATGAAGATATACAATAGAGAAGACTGTAACATAATGATGTATACATGAAGTCCAAAATTAGCAAAGCACAAACTAGTATTACAAGCACCAGTTCAAATAATAACAGTGTGAAGTAGTTTTAAAGTAATTAACAATAGCTGTTCAAAATGAAAAGTCAAGTTTATCACAAAAATTCAAAATGCCAAAGTCAAAGCCGATAACATGAATTGAAGAAGTCATAGTGGTAGCAAGAATGAAACAAGGGTAACAAGTTCGAATTTATCAAGTCAAGATTCAAAGTCCAGAGTATCACAAATTCAAATGACAGAAAAGAACGGAATCAAATCCAACCAAGTATGAAACGAACAAGTCAAAAATAAATACCATCGTTCGATTAAAAAATCACGGTCGAGCATAGCAACGTGACAAATTCAAAAAGAAATACACGATCAAAATTTTAGCGATTTTATCCCTATAAATTACCCCATATCATCATCGGCATATGGTATTCGAGTTAAAGCAAAAAATACCAGAGCAATCCATTAAAGAAAATCACAAACCAATAACTCGAATGGAAATTGAGTTCGAAAGCAAATCAAGTCGAGCATAATCATAATCTATAAAAAGGAATTCATGTACCAGCTCAAAGCATTGATTCGAATTCGACTAATTGAAGCGACCGCATGTACTCAAGCTAGGGATCAATTGAAGAAGCAAATCAGAGTTGAAATCATCACGTCTATTAATTGATATTAAGGCGACGATTTTGATTTTGAGCAAAGCCCCAATTTTACGCAAGCCTAAGTTTCCAGTCCAGATTGATAAAGAAAACAAGGCGGCCATGATAATAAGAGAAGAGCTTCCAATTTTTATCTTTTAATTTTGGGCCGATCATTTATTTTCTATTGGGCTTTATATTTAAGAAATAGGGTTTTGTTTATTTATTTTTAGTTGTAATTTTTCTATTTTAAACTGTGTAACTTTCTAGTCGTGTGACTAGGTTACGAACTATGGTGGTATAGTTCGAGAATTCGCAACTCAATGGCTGAGTTGTGGCAGAGTTTTGAGCATAGAGTTAGGTTAGTCATTAGCGGGTGTCGCAAGTTTATGTGTGTAAGCGTCTAACTACTTAATTTCTAGTAGAAACCTTGGGGGCAACACGTAGGCAGGGTTTTGCCGAAATTGGGTAAATCTGTGTTGTTCTATTTCTGCTTTAGTTATTCTGCTATTATCTGTGCTGCAATTACTATATATATTTCCACATTAATTTTTATTATTATTAGTATCACCATATTCACCCCCCTCTAGGGTGAAATCGATCCTACAAGTGGTATCAGAGCTAGAAACAAAAACCATTTTTTGTTTTAAAAATTTGATTTTTCAAAAACCAATATTTGTTTTAAAAGTTTGATGTTTTAAATGGCTTCTTTTAATAATGCTTTTGTTGAGGGTCAGTCCATAGTTAGACCACCCATGTTCAATGGTGAATATGATTATTGGAAAAATAGAATGAAAATTTTTCTGAAAAACCATAGATGCGTGGAATATTATTGAAACGGGATATAGGACACCAACAATAGTGGTAGATAATCAGTAAGTAGAAAATCTATGGATCAATGGACAGATCTTGAAAATAAACTGCAAAATGCTAATGCTAAAGCTATGAATTCTATTATATGTTCATTAGATCAAATTGAATTTAATCGTGTCTCACATTATCTAACTGTATAGGAAATTTGGCATACGCTTGAAGTGACTCACGAAGGAACCTCCCAAGTCAAAGAATCTCGCCTTACCATGTGTTAACTCCTCTTTTTGAAGCGACAAAAAACATAAGCGACCTAGAGGATGCAACGACCTAACGACCTAAAATTTCTAGCGACCTAACTCCAGAAAGAGGCTAGCGACCTAACTCCAGAAAAGGGATAGCAACCTAACGACCTAACGGCTAAAGCGACCTAACTTCACAAAGTAACCTAGCGACCTAACTACATAAAGGATGCAGCGACCTAACGACCTAAAATTTCTATCGACCTAACTCCAGAAAGAGGCTAGCGACCTAACTCCAGAAAAGGGATAGCGACCTAACGACCTAAAGGCTAAAGCGACCTAACTTCACAAAGTAACCTAGCGACCTAACTACATAAAGGTCCCAGCGACCTAACGACCTAAAGCTCTAGCGACCTAACTGTCAACATGGGGCAACAGTAAACCACAGTGGAAAGGCAACGCGACCTACGACCTATCTTAGGTCGTTCACGACCTAAAACTTACTACCCAGTTTAAACAAGCCGAGACAACTCCTTATGCCGCTTTTCCCTAGGTCGCTCACGACCTACCACTTGTCACCTCGTTCAGACAAGATCAAGCGCAACCCTATCAAGCTATGTCTCCTAAGTCGCAAGTGGACCACAACCTATCTTAGGTCGCTCGCGACCTACGACCTATCTTAAGTCGTTCACGACCTAACTCCTGTCCAGAATTCACCTGTAAATACCCCACATACTCCAACTTGAAAAGGACTTTTGGGCTCATTTCTGGAACGCCTATACTCTGCTGTTCTCTCGACTCAACCGACACTTCGAACACTCCAAACACCGAAGAGACTTCAAAGAACTTCAAGAGAAGATCAAACACATTCAACATGAATTCGAAAGCTTCTTCTCCATACAAGTTCTAGCTACTCGTCTATAGTGTGTTGTAATCAAAGTGTATTGTAAAGAGTTGTAATTGAATCATCAATAAAGAAGATAAAGTGGAGGTAGGCTTAATTTCGAACTGAACCACTATAAACTGCTGTCTCTTTACTTTTCTGCTATTTTCTGCTTATTTCTAGTTCCCGTACCAACGGTTGGTGCTTTCACATAACTCATACACATACCAGCGTGTTAGCGTCGATTTTTACGTTAACATTTTGGTGCTTTCATTGAGAGTTGAATTCAAGAAGATCCCACCATTGCTTCACAAAGATTTGTTGAAAGAATCTCCTTAAAAACCAGAAGTGTATCGGAAATCATGGCTCTTGGAAGAAAGAGTAGATCTACGAGGTCCGGAAATGATAATGACAGGGCTGCTTCTTCTCCAGCGCCAAATCAAGAGACTCCTACGGTTGGAGTCACAAGGGCTGAATTAGACGATGTAGTATCGGGATTATACCAACAAATTGAAGCTCAAAACGCTTTGATGATGGACAGATTAAACGCTCTGCTTGGGGCAAATCAACGACCAGAAAACAATGAAACAACCTTTGCCGAAGGTGCTCATAATTTCCAAGAGAAAGGAATTCCTCAAAGCGCAACAGGAACCGCCGAAATGCCACCTTTCCAAGCTGAAGGTTCAAGGCCACAGCCAACTTTTCATGAACATTTACCCAGGCAAACTTCCGGAAGAATAGCTGACGCCTGCCCGGCGATGCCTCTGAACAATCAGGAATACCTATCAGGGATGGATCGTCGAATCATGAAAGAGAGCATGCAGAGGGAAGAAAATGAGAACGACTGGGGATTTGCTCCAAGCAAAACTCTGTTTAAGGAGAGGATCCTGAAAGCAGACTTTCCAAGGAAATTTGTACCTCCTACTATCCCGGCTTATAGGGGGACAAGTGACCCTAATCACTTCCTATATAAGTACGACTGGCATGTGACCGGAGCAAGAGCATCAGATGAAATTAAATGCCGATACTTTCCAGTGTACTTAGAAGGAGTGGCTCTACTTTGGTTCACAAAGCTACCAGTACGGTCCGTGGATCAATTCTCTGACTTAACTCGAAAATTCAAAGATCAGTTCAGGTTGTATGCTTCAAAGGCCAAAGACATAATGTCATTGTCCAGCCTCGAACAAAATCCTGGAGAGTCTATTAGATCTTTTTTGAACCGCTTCAACGTAGCCTTAGCCGAAGTTGACAACGCAGAGCTGCGGATGATTTTGACTTACTTGATGCAGGCTATCAACAAATCGAGTGAGTTTGGAAAATGGCTAAAAATGAAGGAGCCAAACTCACTCAAGAAATTCTATAAAAAGGCCGACGAATTCGAAACTATGTAACTTTCTAGTCGTGTGACTAGGTTACGAACTAGTCGTAATTTTTCTTTTTTAAACTATGTAACTTTCTAGTCGTGTGACTAGGTTACGAACTACGGTGGTGTAGTTTGAGAATTCGCAACTCAGTGGATGAGTTGTGGCAGTGTTATAAGCGTAGAGTTAGGTTAGTCGTTAGCGGATGTCGTAAGTTTATGTGTGTAAGCGTCTAACTACTTAATTTCTAGTAGAAACCTTGGGGGTAGCACGTAGGCAGGGTTTTGCCAAAGCTGGTTAAATATGTGTTGTTATATTTCTGCTTTTATTATTCTGCTATTATCTGTGCTGCAATTATTATATATATTTCTGCATTAATTTTTATTATTATTAGTATCACCCTATTCACCCCCCCTCCCCCAGGGTGAAATCGATCCTACATGCGTAGTCGTAGATTTGTACATTGTCATATAAGCCGATAGTGCGAGTGGAAGCTCTTCAACCTAGTTGCCTTTAGCTCTAGTCAGCCGCTTCTTTATGGTGATTTGATGATTTTGTTCACTGCTTCCACTACCCATTCGCTTATAGGTGCACTTCTGTAGAAAAGCTCTTCTCGATCCAGTAATGCTTGCAAAAGTCCTTAACTCAGTGCCCTCAAACTGAGTCTAGTTGTCCGTGATATTTTTCTACGGTACTCCAAACCTGCAAATATATTTTTCGTTAATAATTAATTACTTTCTTAGTGGTAATCAAGGAAAGCGGTTCCACTTCAGCCCATTTCGTAAAGTAATCAACTACAACGATAGCGTATTTGGCTCTTCCTATTGCTATCGGTAGTACACCGATTATATCGATTCCCTAGATCAGAAATGGCCAGGGCTGGCATCTTCATAAGTTCTGAAGATGGGGCTCTTGGAATATTATTGAATCTCTGGCACCAATCGCACCGTCTGGTGTAGTCTCCTGCATCTCGGTTTATCGTTGGCCAAAAATATTTGTAGCGGAATGTCTTCTTTGCTAGTGTATGGCCCTTGGTATGGTCACTACAACTGCCTTCGTGGATTTACAAGAGTACCATCCTAGCTTCATCTTTGGTTAAACACCTAAGCAAGGGGGTGGAGAATACTCTCCTATACAGCACTCCTTCCTTTATTGTGAATCATCTACTGGAACCATTCCCATCAGCTACACTTCTCCGAAACTAGCTAGCTTAGCTAAGGAATTGGCTTTCATATTCTCCTCTCTAGGAATATGAGGTATCGTGTGGTTTTCGAAGTCATTGAGCAATTCCCAAGCTTTTGACAAGTAAGGGGGCAAGCTTCGCGCCCATAGCTTGATACTCCCTTCTAAACTGGCTGATGACTAGTTGGAAGTCGCTGTAAACATGCGAGGTTTTTATTCCCAGGTCTTTCCCAATCTTTAGTCTTGTTATCAATGCCTTATATTCCGCCTCATTGTTTGTGGTAGGAAATTCCAGCTTCAGCGCGTAATAGATTGATCGTCCTTCGGGAGTTTCAACCATAACTCCGGCTCCTCAGTAGAATTCGTTCAACGCACCATCAATGAAAAATTCCCAATAGGATACTATGACTATTATGTCCTCCTCGTCATCATCCTGAATAGCGAACTCAACAATGAAGTCAACCGGTGCCTGTCCATTAACCACTCTTCAGGGATGATATGTCATATCGTACTAGCTCAACTTGATTTTCCACTTTATAAGTCGTCCCGAAGTCTTGGGTCGGTATAGTACCTGCTTCAAGGGTTGATCCATCAACACCTTAATCAGGTGAGCTTGGAAACGTGGTCGTAGTTTCTTAGATGCTACCCAGTAGTATGCCGGATTTTCCAATTTCAGGTAGTTCAATCCAGCTCCAATGAATCGCTTGCTAATGTAGTAGATGGGTTATTGAATCCTAGCTCTTTCATGCACAAGTATTACGCTTAACTCATGGGCAGACACCGCCAGATAAATGAATAAATCCTCGCCATCCACTGGTTTAGACTTTACCAATGGTGTCTCCATATGTCACAATAATTCTTTGAAAGCTGTCTGGCAGTCCTGATTTCATTCCAAGTTCTTCTTACCCTTCTTTAATGCATCAAGGAATGGTATACACTTACCCGTCGCTCTGATGATGAATCGGTTCAATGCAACAATCTTTCCCTCCAGGCTTTGTAATTCCTTCTTTATGGTCGAGGCTCTAAAATTTGTAAGGCGTCAATCTGCTCTGGATTGGCTTCATTGCCCCTTGCATTCATAATGAAAGCAAGGAATTTCCCAGAAGCAACTCAAAATGAACACTTAAGTGGATTTAACTTCATTCAGTACTTTCGAATGATCTCAAACATCTTTGAGAGATCATCGAGATGGTTTATAGACACTGTGACTTCACTAGCATGTCATCCATATACACTTCCATCATTCATCCGATCTGGTCCTTGAATATTGTATTCACCAGTCTTTGGTAAGTAGCTCTGACATTCTTAAGACCGAATGACATTACACGATATCAATATAGACCCAATTCTATGATGAAGTCGGAGTTCTCTTAATTTTGTTTGTGCATCATAATTTGATTATATCCTTGAGTAGGCATCCATAAATGAGAGAAGTTCATGCCTCTCTATTCCACCAATAAGCTAGTCGATCCAAGGTAATGAAAAGCAATCCTTTGAGCACGCTTTGTTCAAGTCTGAGTAGTCAATGCAAGTTCACCACTTTCCATTTGCTTTTCGGACCAACATAGGGATTGACACCCACTCAGGATAGGTCGTGTTATGGATGAAGCCATTAGCCAATAGCTTATCCACTTCCTCCTTTAATGCAGCGGATCGCCAATGTAACGACCCGTAGATTTCAACTGTTTTAATAACGTAATTAGTTGAAATTTTGTGAAATTTTAAACGATAAAATTATGAAATAAAAATTTGATATTTGGAATGCGTTTAGTTAAACATAGCAACTGGTAAATTTTCGTCCGAAAATATGAAAGTTTATTTCGCGCGTAAATTTACTTCAATTTAATCAGTTAAAAAGCGATGAAAATAAAAATTTTCCAAACCTGAATATTTTTCTATAGAAAATTTCTAAATCCTCTTCTGAGTGAGGCGTCTCCTTTCGTTTTCTAAAATTCTGACTTCTGTTGCTCCGTTTATCTTATTTCTGACGAAATAGCAGCATTTCTGGTACCGATTATCGACTTTTGATTGGATGATCATACCATCAATATCTGTATACCCTTTTGATCGTGTTATCGTGCTGATCTCAGCGGTATACTTATTTCTGTATTTTGAAGTCCGTTACGTGACGAACACCATAAAATATTCGTTGAAACAGTACCTTAATTTGTGAATTTATTGCTTCTTCAGTTTCAAAATTTGAAACGTACACAATGTTAATTTCTTTATTAAATGGTGCAGAATTCAATGGTCAACAGTTACATCATTTCAATTCTTTTTATGGTGGTACGTTTGCTCTTCCTCTTTGTTTCATATCTCTGTTCACACTATTCACCGTTTGAAACACATATTGAATAATGTGTTTACACATATCTCTATTTACTCAGAGCACAACTGTTCTTTCCTCATCTTTCATTTTGTAGTTTTATTTTTCCAAACCTCCTCAACAAATGAAACCCATTAACTTCCCCTACCCTCTTTCTTATCATTCTTCAAAATAAATAAAAAATATTAGCCTCTGCTATTTTGTTCCTCACCACGCACACAACCTAGGACATGTCTCTTTCAATCCGTGCTCGTCAGACTTCCAGCCTCAGCCGATCCTCTCCTTCCTTCCCTTGCCTAGCCTCCACGTTATTTTTTTAAGGTATATATTGTTTTATTCAGTATTTAAAATTGTATATATTTAAGTTATAAAGGTTTATATAAGTCCTTATTTGATTCCAAGGTATATATATACTTGTTTTGCATAAGATTTTTTTTACAGGCTGCTATATGTATATATATTTGTTCATATTTGTAATCCACGTACAAATGTATAGTTTGACCTATATATATATTTGGTTATAAATGAGTTTTTTTATATACATGAAGCTGTATATATATATATATATATATATTTATCATATAGTGATGGGTGTGTGTTTAAACGTATGTGTATATTTGTTTTCATTGTGTTTTATATATACGTTTATGTTATATATTGAAATTTTGAACTGTGTATGTATATAATGCTGCTGACAAATATAGATGTATAACTAAGCTATATATATATATATGGTCTGTGAGTCATGTATATATTTAGCAAAGTAAGTATGCATAGCTCATATATATACTCGGTTTCTTTTAGATATATGTTCTGCGTATAGTTGGTTTCAATCTGACTCATATTTACATACACTATTTTGCATATAAAATGGTTTTACAGTTGGATTTTATATAGTTGGTTATAAATTATAGTTTGCATTGTTTAACACATATATAAATATATATCATATGTTGTTGTATAGGATGGTCTTCAGAGCATGTCTGCTAAGCATTGATTATATATATATAAGTTATTGCATATATTATGATGTATTTTTCCTCGGAGGCTGTTTTGTTTACACTAATAATTCGTCAGATAATATGTATCAGTCAAATATGCATATATTTCCTTTTTGAGCATATAGAAGTCTGCATATCTAAGGTCTATGTATATTGTATATTGGTCGATATGTAAATCGTATATATATATATGGGAGTACTATAAAAATATGTATGTTTGTATTGTATATACATAGGGTCGGCATGTTATATTGACCTTTATTTATTGATGTAAGTGGTTTACAGAGATATTGGTTCCAATGAAATATAGGTCTAATAAATATTGATTTTATATTGTGACCATATAAGCTTATAAATATATTGATAAGCTTGTTTGACCTTTTGATAAATTATTTAGTTGTATACGTGTTACAGTAGAATATATAAGTACAACATTCTATTTTTACAAGTGTACAGGGTTTAGTTATACATCAGATTTGTTTGTTTAAAATACGAGGGGTATATAATTATTTGGAAAATAGGTATCTTCATATATATATGTTATACTTACATTTGTGATAATAGTTGAAAGGTATATATATATTTTATTTCAAAATTATATTATGTAGATATGTTGTTTTATTTATGTGTTTTATTCAAACCATTGATTTTGAAATATATATTTAATATAATATATGGTTAAATTAATATTGATTTGAAATTAAATACAATTTTTTTTTTCCGTTTCTATCAACCCGATCTGATCCGTTTTCATCGATTCTATTTACCAGCTTTGATCGTTGAACTCGTGTCAATCTAGTTTTGCTTCGGATTCGTGCTTGCATTTCGTAACTCAACTTCTTTGTCTATATATCTAGCCTCGAAAGGTGAGCACTCACTCAGGATTAACGTTCTTTTATTTATTAAATTTGATTTCAATTGAAACGACAATTGAAATATGCTGCTGTTAGATATTTACACTGTTATTACCTGTATCAGTTCACCTGTGACATCTGACACCAATATCTGTTATATATGCAATGATAATCCAGTTTGGTTGTTAAATGACTGATTGTTTGATGTTTACAATTGGACGTTAAAATTGTAATGTATAAAGTAATAAATATTATGCAAATAAATTTGACATAGGATAATTAAAATTTGAATCGACATATATGTTGAATTTGATTAGTTGAATATGATCCCTTTTAATTGTTAAATTAATTGACATGTAGAATAGTGATAATTACACTTTAAACCATTGAATGTATATTTGATTTAATTGTTGTAGTGTTAAAATTGAAATCGAATGACAATTGAAGAACCATATAAATATTAGTGTAATAATCTTTAATCTACATGAAATGATAGTGTAGATTCTATAAATAATTATATTAATTCGCACAAACAACAATGTGAATTAATACGATTATTTCGGGATTATTTGAATTGATGATTGGATTGTTATTGATTGTTGTTATTGCTTGTTTATTTACTTTGACACCATCCCAGTTATCACACTGCAAGTTCCCTTTGCTATGCTATGATTTTTGAATTGAATTGGAATCAGGTTGAAATGATAAATACCCAAATTGAACTTTGACCTAGGATAGAGAATTAAATAAAACCCGATTGGTCAATAATTTGATTTAAAAATAAACGAAGATTTTATTTGAATAAATAATATGGTTTTGAAATGAAGTTGAAATTTGAATTTTTAATGAAAGGAAAATGTTAATCTGAACCAAAATATTAACAATGTAATTGATGAAAGAAAGATGTTTAATTTGAGAAATGATTGAATTAAGTTTGAAATGATTTAATAATTAAGTTTGTAATTATAATTAAGTTTAAAATTATTAAACTTTGAAATTATTTAATAATTAAGTTTTGAATTATTTATTAATTAAATAAGATTGAATTATTTAATGATTAAATTAAATTGAATTTTTGAATAAGTGAATTTTACTTCGTAAATAATTGAAATTGAGTTTCTTTATTAATTAAGTTTTGGAAAATCATTTAAGTAAGTAAATAAGTGAAATTGAATTTCTTTATCAAGAAATGCAAATGTGATTTTTGAAATTAATGTAAGACTTGAAATTTAAAGAATTTGATTTGATGAATTTAATTTAATTCAATTTGTAAGTTTTGATATAATGAAGTTGAATTTAAATAATGGATTTAATGTATTGGAAATTTAATAGAAATTGTCTTGAATGGAAAATTTACTTAATGAATATTGAATGAAATCGATAAATGAAGTTAAAATTGATTTGAATGTTAGATTAAATAAATTTAAATGATTTTGGAATGAAACTTATATACGAACTTGAATTAATATTTGAATTGTTTTAAAGGAAATTGAAATTGAATTATAAGATTTTGAAATAGTAATTTAGAAGTTTTGAAATGTAAATTATGGAAATTGATTTTGAAAGACAAATGAAATGTTGATTTACGAATTCTATTTGAAATTGAATTTGATTTGGTTTTGAAATAAATAAACGACCAATCGGTGTAATAATCACGAAAGTTATTAAAGAGACCGGAATCGGTTAGGGACATACTCACTGTCTAAACCGGAAACCACTTTAATAAATATACGAGGAGTGTGATCCAGAATGAAGTGGTTGGAATGATGTACGTGATGACTGAAGAAAGAGATCGATAATGGATAGCCTTGACACTTGTGTCAAATTGGAAATGACTAAAACAGGAGCCGTGCCGGGCCAATGGAGGTCAGCTACCTCAAGCGAACACACTTCTTCGAAAACTACTTATTACTTGTTGTCGATTGGTGCACCCTTGATTTTGGGAGTGTTGTTTCGCGTTGTTGCGATCACTGCGGCGATGCGTTCTCACCAGTCCGAATAAGCAAACGGTAGTTTCACTACCTTGGGTATTGCCTCATGTGCCTTGTCATACTTGTATCCCTATTCGCGACCACTATGAATTTGTTTTGTGTTATACCTATGGAGTACTCCCTGATATCCCACTGGTTTACGGTGGAGTTTACAGTGCTGTATAGACTATAACGCTTATATAAAATGTGTTAAGGGGGATAATGGGAACGCCTTAACACTATTTTGATACCTTATATTACTGATAGACATTATCTACTTAGCGTACATTACTACCTAGTACATAGTTTAACGGATCCTTAAAAGATGGTTATTCCAAACATCCTTTGAGTTACTTGTATTTCAATTGCTATTTCACTTGAGTTGGATTTATTGATATAAGAATGTTAATCCTGACTCGAGTGTTTTGTGTTTTGCTTTACGCTCGGGTCAGACTGAGTGTACCAGTATTCGATACTCACCTTTGAAGTTGGAGCTTTGCTTGAAGATCCAGCCATCTATTCGGCTTTCAGTATTCGATGATTCCAGTGATGTATTCTGATTTGTATCTGATGTGTCGTATTACTCTTCCGTTGTATCTGGTTTAATTCTGATGTAACTTATACATTTATATAGTAGCTTCATGAACTACTATCTCTTTTACTTCCGCTGCATTCATTACTCTGTGTCTGTGATTATTTATTTACTATATATGTTCAGTTTTGAAAAATTTAAATTAACAACGCGGTATTTTGAATTATTCAAGTCTGACATGTGCGGATGCGAATGGTCCAAAATAGCGGGTCATTACAGTTGGTATCAGAGCTTTGGTAGCTCTAGACAAAAATTAACATATAAGGTAAATGTACTTACAGAATCACTCCCATTAGAGTTTCAATCTCTTCCTTTTGACTCGATTCCTTTGAATTTTGGAACGTTCCCTGCGGTTCCAAAATTCATTCGTGTCCCTCACTATTCGTCTTCCTTCAATTCTGGAGCACCTCATAACTCCATTTTTCTATAATAGATCGACGGTCTCGCCAATCTTCGAATGATTCGTAAAGGAGCAAAACTCCTTTATAATAGGCATCGATTTACCGGAGATTTATGTATCCTCGGTTTACGATGCTATCTATTCCCTGCTATACCAGAATTCTATCTCTTGAGATCGAGTGTTGATTTACCTCGGAATTCAGCATCGATCTTATTCTTGAAGTTACGGACGACCCGGTTAAGGTTGCCCGTGAATTAAATAAACTCATCCATCTCCCGATTGTGGTAATTGAATTATCCTATCTTTTGTTTCAAAATTATTTTCGAATCAAAATTCTCTTTGATTTGATTTCCATCAAATTTGAATCGCTATACATGTTTTGAAATCTATTCTTGTATCATCGAACGAAGAAGTGTAATTGTGAATTAATATTTAAAAAAAAATGTTTTATATTGTGTTGTTTGAGTTGTTGATGTTGATTTGGGTTTTCGATCGATTAGTCTGATCAATGCTATCGATAGGATTTCCAAAACACTTGAACAGAGCAAACTGACACAATAGTATTTTCAAAATTTGGTAAATAAAATAATCTTGTATGATTATATTATATATAAGTATAAATTTTCCGAAATTGAATTGTTAATTGAATTGGTTGTCAGAAAGGTAATATTTGATATTCACTATTTGTTTTGTAAATAATTGATTATTCCAACATAAAAATAAATGGAATTATATAAAGTTGGTTTATAGATTTATTTAGAAATTTAAATGAATTTAAAGTAAGAATTTGAGAATTTAATTTCCTAAAATTTCAAGCTTTGGTTTTTAATTTTTTTTAAAATGTATATTATTGAACGTATTTTCAAATAGAAACCGTTTTCAAAGAATTTTAAAATATTGAAATTAGTGCTTTTCTCTTTGTCGCTGGAAAATAATTTCGGTGATGGCGGCCGCATCATCGACATTCATTTTCGAGTTTCGAAGTGGAGAAACCATTCTGTAACTTTGCTACGGTTTTGTTTGGAAAAATATTTTAAATTTGAATTTCTTAAGTATGACTTGATTTATATGGGTATATTATTTTAAATTTAATTTGATTTAATATATATAGTATATCCATAATTTTTCTAAAGGATTTGGAATTAAACGGAAATTGAATTCTTAAAAATCATGTTAAAGGAGGTTTTCAATTATAAATAAAGCTAAATTTTGATTTAGTATTTAAACTTGAAATAATTGGATTTGAGAATATTATTTGAATAGTACTAAATGGCATTTCAATATAACGTACCTAAATTATTCAGAAGTTAAAATGTAATTTGATAATATACAGCCGAACACAAGTTGAGTCTCTTCTGCCCCACAAATGTGAACTTAGGATCGATGTTAAGTGTGTGACATGCTATCTTTGATGATATCCTGCACATTTTGAAATGCATCCAAGTGAACACATCTAGAATGGCATGAAGAAAGTTTATCAATTCCTTCCACATCTTGATTCCCAGCTACGATCCAGCTTTTAGGACTCGACTTCGGTCATCCATGTTAACAGGTATATCCACCGTAATCTCCACTGGTGATGTCGTACTCCCAATGAACTCTTCTTCGTAGGGTCCATAGCCTTGTCGAAGTGACTATGCTCCCCGAGTGAGGGGCACTTCTGTAATTGCTATGCTTGCAGTTCCTGAATGTGGAGAATCTTCCCCACATTCTTTTCCTTTTCATGGCATTTAGATTCACGTAATTCAAAAACATAGCATTCCCTTGTATCACATTGGTCTCCTCTTACTACTCCTACCCCATTGTCCACTGGGAATTTCATCATGAGACACTATGAAGCCAAAGCGATTCTAAAGTCGTCAAGGGTCGGTCAGCCCAAGAAAGCATTATAAGAAGAATATTCATCGACAATCATGAAGGTTTGGATAAGAAACACCCTCCGTTCTCCTTCTCCAAGTTCTACTAATTGATCGATCGTCCTAAGACTATGTAGTTTAACTTGTAAATCCCTGATTCTTCACCTTACAAGCAGTTAAATCCTTCATGCTAATCTTCATTTGGTTGAATGTTTTTTGAAATAGGATATTGACCAAACTTCCATTATCAACCAATGATCGATGCACAACTATTGGCCCGATCTCGACCATTATTACCATTGGGTCGAGGATCGATGCTTCTACGCCTTTGGTGTCCCAATTCTTGAAAACACTATCATTCGTAATCATCCTTTGTTGCTTGGTTGGAGCTCCGTCTTTGACAACGTAGCAACTCCCCTGTGTGTATGCTTTAAAGAACTAGCATATCATTCCATCTCGCCCCAACTCTTCTTGCCGGGTGAGGTCCTCATGTAATGGTGTTTATGAACAGTCTTCCACCTATTCACTTGGGCCCTTCTCCACTGGGTCTAGGCTAATTTCCCTGAGGATTCTACATATGGGGTCCAATAGGTTATATGGTTTTTTGTGATTTCTTCATATACTGGTAGAGCTTATTATTTCTTGTTAATTCTTCAATTAAATCCTTCAGATGTCGACATTCATTTGTGTTATGCCCATGAGTTTCATGGAAGCGATAATACTTCCCCGACCTCTTCTGTTGTTAGGTCGCTTCCCTCTTGGGTAGTTTGTTATATCGCTCAGTTCCCTGAGTGGCAAGAAAGATATTTTCCAAACTGTCAGTCATTGGCATATAGTCCTCGGGTCATAGATTACTTAGATGCTTCAAGTCCCCATCACACATACCGACATTTCGATTCCTCTTTTTCTAATTTACAGCATTCCCATCATTTCTTGTAGTAGTTCCAAAACCATTTCCATCATGTTTGACCATGACGTTTCTCTGAACTACCTCATTCGACTGCTTATCGACAGGCTTGCCTTCAACTATATTTTCTTCTTCCAATCCTAGAAACTAATTTTCATTTCGATGGAATTCCTCCATGGTAGTTGGTGGCTTCATTTTTATCCACCTACGAAATCCGTGTCAAGTTGAATTCCCTGGAGAAGTGCCATGAATACAAGATCATCCTTCATATTGCTAACTTCTATAACAACAATTTTAAATCAGATCAAGAAGGCTTTCAGTGACTACTGCGGTCCTTGTGACAAGCTAGACAACGACATAACGTCCTTTGATCGTGCTGTGTAGAGCTTGAACTGCTCCAGAAACTTCTTTGCCAACTCTTAAAATGTCGCTATGGATTTAGGAACAAGTCTGGTAAACTACATAAAAGCGACTCCTTCCAAGAAGATAGGGAAACACCTACAACGAACAACATCCGTAGCTCTAGCTCTATCCATATGCCATTTATATATGAGTAAGTGTTGTCTAGGATCGGTAGTTCCATTGTAGGATGGCATTATTAGCATGGTGAACTTCTGGTGATATTATTCTCTCAGAACATTTTCAGTAATGGAGTTTTGCTTGGTGCAGAACCTCAGTCCTCATTTTTCCTGCCTATGCTTTCCTCCACCAATCGTTTGACCACGTCGGTGATTTACAGCTCGTTGGTACGGTAATCTACGGGTAGATTATTAGGGGCTGCACCAAGTGTTTGGCTCTACAAACGATCTCGGCTTGCAGCTAAAGTCTAGGTTCTTCATTTTTCGAGAGAACAACTCCTATAGAGTTTTATTGGCGTCAAGTTGGTCTTGCCATGGCAGTTTGAACTCCCATTCTAGCATTTTGCTCATTAACATCAATATTAACCCACCATCATCCAGTTGCATGTCATTATGATAGTTAGAAACCAATAATGCATCTCCCTCTTGAGCATTATCAAGTGGGATATTTGGGTTGGTACCGAGTTATCCAAGTTGTTTTCTTATGGGGAGAGCTTCTGCTTCCCTTTGCAAGTCCTTCTACAACTCCAGTGACTCCGACCTTTTGCTTTTCCTTTCCATCTCTCCTGTTAAGGCCAAAAACTAAAGTGTTCTTTAACGACCCCACCGTTATACATAGTTTAGCAAAGAACATTACAAGTAGTGTAATCTGCTAATCCGAAGAACACGGCTTGTTAAGGGTGATCGAATGTGAATATATCTTTATACTGACACTAACACTGACACGTCATTTGTACATTTTTCTTAATGTCCGAACTGAAATTTGACGTATGCGGTATTAATACAAAGTAATAAACATATCGATTTAAAAATATCCAGAATAGTATAAAATACGAAAACGCATGTTAGAGTTACACAAATCATAGTGGAAGAATAAATCTCATAACTTATACAATTGTGAGTATACAAAATGGAACACTAAACTCACATAATATACCATTTATACAATTCTCTAACTTAATTATACATCCCATATAAGCAAAGCCCAAATGGCTAAAATGAGATAAACTGAAAGTCCAAAGGTATATCTCCTAGCTAGCCCAATCATCCAATGGTCAACGTATACCCTAGAAAGTCTCGACCTGACCCGAGCATCAAATAACACTCGGGTCAGACTATCTCTAAATATCAAAAGGTGAGATACTGATAACAAGAATATATGACTTAACCATATCAAAATAATTCATATCCAATAGGTATGTTCAAACAATATATATGCATGTTAACAAAATATATGATTAACCATAACAAAATAAGTCATATCGAATAAACATGCCCAAACAATATATATATATATATATATATATGCCAAATTCAACTTAACAATAATAAGGCATAACAAAAAAATTCACCATTTCATAAATTCATCACAAGTCATAATAGACTATCACCTACAATATGGTGACAACAACCAAAATTCTTTAGAGCCCAAAATGATATTAAAATATCCAACTATGAAAATCTCTGAAGAAAAATTTCACTAATGAAATAAAATGTTAGTCCGACATAGTACAACATAAAAGTCTATCCAGAACAATATAGACTTTCGTATTGATATAGGAGCTACCTACAAAATTGTAGAATTATCTATCCAGAACAATAAAGAAATTATCTTCTATATAAACTCTATCCAGAAAAATATAGATAATGTCAGGACTGCCTAATAACTAAGGAGTTGTAGTCTATCCATAACAATATAGACCACGGTGCATGTAAATATCTATCCAGAATAATATAGATAATACATCACAACAAACCTACCTAGAACAATATAGATTTTCCTACCAAATTATAAAATATATCGACTCATAGGTCGATGAAAAATGAGTCATCTTCTCTCAGGGATCTAACGGCCTAAAAACAAATCCAAACACCCTGAGATAATATAGCTCTATGTGTTTATTACTGCCACTCAAGTAATCAAAAGAATTTAACTAACTGTCTCATACCAGCTAGGAAATTCAAGTATTTACTAAAAGCTAGTAATTTCCACTACAAACTCTATTCAACAAATTATAGAGATAAAAAAACAATTGTACGAAATGGCCATACCAATCTGATAGTTCAATTATTTATTTAAATTCTTTATTTCGTAGAAAAGCATGAAATTCACTAAAATACAAGTGAAAATATTAATTGCTCAAAAACAACTATACCAAAAGCTGTCAAATAAATATAAAATAGTGTTTAATTAGTCATAGGCTAAACATAATATAAGCCAAATAGGATATATAGTTTGAAAGCAAATAATTCAAATTTACCATAGAAGAATTATTTTCGAAATTACTTTACATATATTTACTTTCAAACTTCTTATAAATCCATAACGCGTTTATTAATCAACTATAATTGCACGATTAAAATGAGCAGAGCATTCATCTAAAAACAAGCATCAAAATGATTTAATTAACCAAGTGTTCAAAATTCTAATTAGAAAACCAAGTTTGTTGTATATCACCATCTTAATTATAACTTATCAAAACTAAAACCATAAGAGCTTATAACCAAGTTATAATGTATAATAAATCATACTTTAGAGTTTTAGAAATATCCAGTTTTGAACATTTAAATCTCAAAATCTTGGAATACTCAAAACACAAAATTTGTAGATAAAAGTCTAAGATTTCAAATAAAAAAAAGATCATCGAATTTGGACTTACGATTCAAAAGATATGGTGATTTGATTTTCAGGTTTTAAAAATATCAAACTCAGAAAATTGATATTCACAGGGCTGAGGCATTCGGTTGCCATTTCGACAATCTAAACCTCAAAATTTTCAAAAACATACAACATGAAAGTTGTTCCTTAATGTCTTAGCTTTCTATCAGAATAAAGATTGTATAATTTGGATTAACGATTAAAAAGTTATGGCCAATTTACTATCAGGTATCAACTTGGAAATTTGATATGGTTGTGCTATAACATCAGTTTCAAACTCAGTTTTGACCCTTTTAAAGAAGTATTTCGAAAAAATCTAATAAGTGAACTTGTATCTTATTAAAAGATGTTTCTACCACAAAAGGATTGAGCCAATTCAGATCATTTTACACCAAGATATCGTTGTTTAACTACAGTAATTTCTACAAATAATTTTCATCTATCGATTTGTACAAATTTCACATTTTCACTTACATAATAAATCTTCCTTTTAGACTTCATGTGTTATGGTTCAGTAATATGCTCATTACTAACATTCATCAAGGTCAAAATAACCAAAGCAACAAGTGCATAGGTAATCAAATCCATAATTACAAGTAATAGACGTACTTCACAAGTCAATAGAATAAATATACGCACTTCACGCAATAACTTCAGTGGTTGCACTTTGCAAATCATAAATCGCTAGAAACGAATATCACAAAATGAGTCTAAACTCATTCAATCCATCAAACAATCATGAAATAAAGAGGTATAACCTAGGTTTTGGTTCTAATATTATTTTACAGTAAATTGATTTTTAGAATAACAGCAATTGAATTATTAAAGCATAACCAACAAACATCAAACAAATCTGAAATCATTCATTACTTCATGTTTATACATCTAAAGATTAAAATAGAGATAGTTGTGAGATTACTCACCTTTCTTCCTTAGCTTGCTACAACCATTCTCATCAATCTTGCACTCAATTTTAGATTATCCTAACAATTTGTCTCAAAACAAAAGAAGAAAAATAACAATCAAAACCTATCAGATACTGAAAATCAACTTGTTTAAATAGTGAGATAGAGTTAGGATAACTTACTTTTGATTTTCTCTTAACTTTAATTTTGAGAGAACTAGGTTTTAGAAGACAAGAGGAAGAAGAGCTTCTGTTTACTGTAAATAAAAAAATGAACGTGATGTTCACCATCTAAACGCAGAAGAAAGAAATCCATCTTATTCTTAAGTGGGCTGAAATCATTCTAAGCCCAAACTCATTAGTTAATTGGAAAAATAAAACATTTACACATTTTCTCATTTTCTATCTTATTAAAACACTAATAACTTGTTAAATTCAACATAGAAAAATTCAAGTTAATATACAAAAATTAAGTTCATCACCTAATCTTCATGATTAATTAATAAAACATAGTTTTTAATAATTTATAACCCCATATTTTACTAATTGAAAACATGGTATTTTGCATTTTCTGTAATATGAAAACTTGACAAATAAATAAATTTTAACTTTAAAAATCCCCATTTTCTTATTAAATAAAATTACACCATATTTAGAAAACACTAACACGTTATTTAACAAGTCTTAAAACAAGAATTTAACATCAATGAATTCCATAGTTGTTCCAATTATTATTTAAATAAAACACTAAATATTCAAATCTACTTCAATAAATGAGAAACCTAATTTCTCATTAAAATTACAAGTTTAAATCTTTATTAAATTTAAATTAACAACACTAAAACATCAGGGTTGTTACAGGTTCCCTTGTTCTATTGTAGGAGAAGTTTTCTTCCAACTCTCCTAGTAGTTCGAGGAATGAAAATTGAGCAAAGCGTCCATCTTGTCCATGAGAGCGTTTTGATTATCCGCTATCATTTGGTGGAATTCATATATTATCTTATCAAACTCTTTTGGGTTACTACTTTGTTCTTAGTAGAGGATCACCGAATTTCCTATTGATAATTTATTTCAGTTTGGTAAGCACTCCCCTCATCACCACCAGCCACACCTCTTGAGAATTTATTAGGTCTTCTTGGTGCCATGTCGTTTGTCAACATCTCTTTAAGTTCTTCAAGTCAATTTTGTGAATCTAACTTCTGGATCTATCCAATCCAAAGTAGAGAGCTAGATCTAAGTCTGGATTCAGTTGTCAGTGAAAGCACCAAAATGTTGATGCCAAAAATGGATCAACACCCATGAATGAGCTGTGGGAAAACTATAGGACCTAGATCTAGTATATGGTATTGAAAATAAAATAAAATAAAATAGAGATATACAAGATTTTTATAGAGGTTTGGCAATCTCTAGCGTGCGTCCACTTTACAGTTTTATTGATTATGGATCTGAGAGAATTAGAGTCACAAGTACAAAGGTTTGATAGTTTCTAAGGTCTAGAACTACCGAAAGTAGCTGCCTTGGTGACTATTGTTGGGTGGGAAGATTGAAAAGAGCAGTGGAGTCCCAAATACATAATATAGGAGAAAAAGTAGGGAGCGGATCCTGTTTTGGTTGCTCTATGATTTGTATTTATAGGGAAACGGGTGTGATGTGTCAGAAGCCTGCTAGTAATAGAGTCCAAACATCGGCTCAAACTCACACAAGGAAACACAAAGGCAACCAAGTTAAATAAATAACTCGGTACTAGGTCATTTAACTCGGTGCCGAGTTATTTCATTGAGTGGAAATCTCTTTAACTCCTTTCCTCTACTTTCTTATCTTCAAGTTGAAGTGATCAATGCTCTTTTCATTGTTTATTGGTTGATTCTAGTGGTTGTTCCATAATCGCTTGACTTATGCTGCTTTCTAAATGTTGTTCTCTTTAACTCTTGAAAATGGTCACCCAAAATTTGGGAAATAACTTGGTTACGAGTGGTAGAGGGAGATAATGAGTCGCATGAAGTTAGGGAAGAGTTTTGGCAAAGAAAAATTACTCGTCCCCGAATTAAATAACTCGGTCCTAAGCTATTTGCTTAATCCCTTTTTGGGTAGAACTCCCATAAGCTACTTCTTTGCCTCTTCTAAGCGTGCTTCCAAAATTTTGAGTCATTTCATCTTCATTTTGTCATTCTAACTACCATTGACTTCTTCTCGATCAAAACCCGAGTAACTAAGTGAAACACTATCCACTAGATAATTTGTCTCCTAAGTTGTATGAGGTTAGTATCGCTATCAACTATGGTCAACTCAAAGTCAAAATCTCAAGCTAAAGTGAAGCGATTAATAACGAATGTTATTATTTAACAGAGGACTTTGTAGATGGAATAAATATTTGTATACAGATATTGTTGGAGTTTTTACTGATACGAAACTGCATATACCAAAAGGTGGTATAGTATTAACGAAGATAACATGTGTACGTTATATCATCTCTTAAGGGTGTGGCCTAAATTAATCTAAAATATGATTTTATCGAAAAGATCTATAAGCAATGAATTCGGTCAAACTGTCACACTACTGGCTAAAGTGATGTGCATACGTTAATATTTGATATGTTCAATATTAATAGTATACCAAATTCATACATGTGAGTCACACAACCATATTAGTGAAATCTTTGGAGTACCACCTGATTTAGTTAGTTTATATTGTGTTATAAATTAATGAAATTAATTAATATTTCAGAAATTTTAGTTATGAGTGTATTTAATAATTAGATTTGCTTTTAGAAAATTTTCAGATGCCCTTGGTAATTATTTGGGCGTGTATATAAATATTATATATGCACTTATCGATATATGATATTGATATTTATTTTAACAGTGCACTAATTATATAGAAATAATTAAATGGGTAGAAAAATTTTCGACACATAATATGTCAATATAGGGCCAGCTATTGGTTAATGGGGTGAGTGACTGAATTAGTTTGAATTGAACTTGGAGACTAAGTAAAAGGAGCTAGATATTTTCTCCTTAGCTCTCTCTCTATAAATATTGATACTAACTCAATCACGCCGGTCGGTTTTATCAAACTATGCATGCCTATACCATTATAGCGGAACCCTACTACCTCCCATTCTTCCGAATACAACACTCCATTGGTGGTTCAGCTTGGTCTCTGCAAGTACGGTGTTGGATTCAGAATCCTTGCAGGCAATCGCAAATCAACGTGTAACAAGAAGCAAGATCTTTATAAGTAACTCTATTATATAGATTCATTTATATGTCATGCCTAAACTTATATATATATATAATTATAATGCCATATATTCAAATATTTTATTTAATTATTTTGATTTAATAATTAATTGGTGTGAATTTTATACAAAATTAACATGTATTAAAACTATAAATCAACAAAATAATATTATTTATTTCTGACCTATATTTTAAATTTGTTTTATGAAAAATAAACATTAAGAAAAGTTAAATTATTTTATTATACATATATTTCTAATTTAGAACAATAAATATAATTTTGGTTTAATACTAATATATGTATTTTAATTAATATGTGTAAATATAAATATATGCATATATAAAAATATTTATTTATATATAATAAACACTTAGCTTTTATTTTTTAAAAGTATCTAAACTCGACTAGAAATAATTTATTAATATAAGTTTTGTTTTATATGAAAATAAATTTTTATAAAATATATTTATTTTTTATTTATGAAATAATTTTATCCGAAATAAATAATTATATATTTTGTAAAATTTATATATTTTACTTAAGCAAAATATTTGATATTTATAATAAAATCTTGAATTTTAGATATATAATATAAATGTATATATTATTTTGAAATCGTCCCTTTTGTTTTAAATTAAAATATAACATATCTTTGACTTAGTCAAACTAAATTTCAATTACGGTATTTTAAATTTTGAATTTTGAATTCAAATTGGTATGAATTTAATTTGTCAAACTAAATGGATTTTTAACAAGTTTTTTCTACTTACCTAGAGAACCAAGCTACGCTTGCTCCGGGTACTTGTTATAGAGTTGTTCGTTTTGGGATCCGAATTCGTGACCTTTAGTCTCATAGTCTGTGTCATCAACCAATTGGGCCAACCATTTTGGCAAGTTTTAGTTTATATACATAAATACATACATACATACATACATATATACATACATATATATGTGTGTGTGTATGAATAATAATTTTGAAATTACATTATATATATTATAATTATCTAAATATGGCAATGTAATATATATATATATACATAGGTATGTATGTATATTCATTTATGCCTATATATATGTACATGTACACACACGAATATATATATATATATATATGGTAGTAAGAATACATGTATACAAAACCATGTGCATGTACCTTAGTATATTTAAACATATGTATGTACTTGGATATATATTACCCATGATATGTATATGAGAATGTTATGTATGTATGTATATATGTATGCACGGTAGATATAAATCTCAATATCTATATGTGTGTGTATTTTAGATACATGTTATATAGTTGTTGTTTTATATTGTCATGTTATATATACATCGCATCTTATAATATATACGGTATACGTACAATATAAAAACATTAAATTAAAACAAAACTTTATTTAAAATGTAGATTGAATCTAAATGCTAACTAGTTATTTAAATAGGCCCATTAAGGTCCATTTAGAGAAAAAAAATTCAAATTTACGCAATTTCACCTACCAAACGGGTTAGATCCAACACTTTCTTCTTGGTCTCTGTGTGCCATAATGTTTCCAAATTTTATTTTATGCGTTAAATTCTAGCATTATGTAATCGGAGTGAGTGTGTAGAGGAATTAAGAATTTTATGCTTCTTATTGCATCTTTTTCTAAAGGTTTTACTACCAAATGTTGTAAAGTTAATTTTTCTAGTGGTTTTACTACCAAATGTTGTAAAGTTAATTTTTCTAGAGGTTTTACTACCAAATGCTGTAAAGTTTTTGTGTAGTCCTCTTAATTGATACCCACATTGAAAATTTAATTATTAATTTTTATGTTATGTGTTACCAGTATTCACATGCATATTGTAGCATAGGAGTTGAAGTGTATTACGTCTTAGTTTCTGGTTTCAATTTTATTTCCATGAATTAGTCCATTAATTTCGCTAAAATAGAACTATATCAGTATAGATAGTTTTAATTTTATTTATTTTATTATACTTGGACTATATCGTAAAGATACATATCTTTGAATCAAGGAAATTGTTAAATAACAGATCAGATAAATTTACTTCTTTGATTTCTATACCTATTTCAGATTGTAATATGCCTTTTTTTGTTAATTAATTTAGAAATTATTGCAAAATAATTTAAGAAATATAGCAGGTTACATTAAGTACTGTGATGGAAAATATTTGCTAATGTACTTTCTCGACAATCATTCCCCTAGCAAATATTTTACATAATACTTGCTTGGCAAAATATTTTGTTAGCAAATATTTGCCACTATATTTGCCTGCCAAATTTTTGCATAGCAAATATCTTTCTGCCTACATTATGAAAACTGTTTGCTAGGCTTATATCCAGTACAACTATATTAGATCATACATGGTAAATATTTACAACAATAATTGTTTGGCAAATAATTTCCAAAATACTTGGTAAATAACCGCTTGATTTTCATTATGGCATATGATCGCCAGTCTGATATTTTGTAAAAATTAAAATTTTTATGGCAAATATTTGCTGACAACAAGTTGCCATGCTAATATTTGATAAAGATATGAAATATGTATACTTAACTCTTTAATTTCCTCTAGCCGATGCTGTATTAGAAATTGTTATTTAAGTTTACTTTTTTCATCATCTATTTTTGCATCTTCTGAAATTTCAAATCCATCGTGATCGAATTTGGCATTTTTATCTGATAATTCTTCACAACCATTTTTTCCTTCATAACCATTACGTTCTTTTGTTGTTGTCATGTTCTTTAATAGAATTTCATATTCAAAGTTTGGATCTTTTGTTTTGTCTTTTACTTTCCATTTTTACTCTTTTAGACATCAATGAAGGATATATTATCATTTTACTCCATTTTCTCTTTATATTTTCTTCCTTTTTTTTCTTTCTTATTTCTTTTTCATCTTTATTTGTGTATCTTCAGACTGTTAAGTTGATATTTTGTTGCTTTCTTGTCTTTCACTTGATCTAAGCAACTAGAATGTAGTATAATCAGTTCCAAATCTATCAGTTGTTTGATTTTCTTTTTATTTAATTTCTACAAAATATGTTTTAAAAAAAATATGAAAAATAGTTGTTGTAGAAAAATATATTTGATTTGGATAACTACCTTGTTGTTCTTGTTCATTTTTTCCTTCTTCTTTCTTCTATAATATTTTTGGTAACTGTCTTGTTGTTTAGTATTTGTTGTATCTAAACATTTCTACAAAAATTGTTTATTTAAATATATAAGGGACGAATCTAAATGTTGGATTATTATTGTTTGGCATATATTTGAATGGCATTTATATCTTGTGGCAAATATTTGCTTTGCTTATACTTGATTGGAAAATATTTACCTGGCATATATTTTCTTGGCAATTATACGCTTGGCAAGTATTTTTTTTCAAATACTACTTATGACATTTTATTTTCTAGCAAAAATTTGCCAGTTAAATGATTATTTGGCAAATACTATATTTGCCAACTAAATATTTGTGATTTTATGATTTAGCTGTCAAGTATGAAATTTTATGTGTACCTGATTCTTGGACCTCTTCAGTAGATGACTTTAGTTCATCCCTTTTTTGAGCATAGTTATAAATGCTTTATTAATGAAACTAAAGTGCGCATATATATAGCCCATGCAAAAAGAAAATGAAAATATTTTTTTTGAATACAAGGTAAATAGGGCCCGGCCCATAACAAATAATAATGAAACGGGTAAAACACCCAAAACCAACAAACTTAAAACCCTAGAAAGAATCAATCTACTCTTCAACTTTCATTCCACCGCGGCTTCCATTTCAGCGAAAAATAATGGCGGTTTGCTAAAATTCATTCTTCTCTTCCTCCCTTCTTCACTCCGCTAGCCTCTCCTCTTTCCTAATACGACAGCCCCTCGTTAAACTTTACCCTCATACCATCCTGCTCTTCATCAGTGAAGATATTCCTCTGGGTAGGGTTAAATTTAGGAAAATCAGTAGATCTGTAGTCAATACGACTCAGATCTGTTGATTCCTTCCTTTGAAAGGTAGCACGATCTCGATTTGAGGTCTTTTCAAAAGTGTAATCTCCAAAGATAAGTTTATTGGAAAAATATACCGATTTGTGGTCAGAACTTCTCCGATCTATTATGTCGCCGTTCTGGAGGACCATATGAGCTCTTTTAGAAACACTATCAGAAGTATATTCTTTAGATAAGTGATTGCTCGTCTGTAAGTTATTCGGGTAGGCTAAAAATAGCTCCAGAAGCTTACTCCCTGATTCGGTAATCCAGTCTTCAGCTAAATTTGCAAATTTGGTTTGATCTTTCACTTTTTTCTTCGATTTATGTAGTATAATATTACTGTCTATTTCTATTATCAGCCATTTCTGCTCTTTACTGCTGCTTGTTTTATTATGGGAATGTACATTTCTTTCCCTCCATATATGGTAGATAGCCGTAGTAAGTGATATGTGAGCTAAATCCCTTTCCATGGATTTTTCTTTAAATTTGAAATTTATAAGATGGATGGCTTGCTTGAGATCCATTTGTCCACTATTTTGAATACCTAGTTTGGCTTGTACATGCTTCCATATTAAATATGAATAACAGCATTTAAAAAACAGATGATGAGAAGTCTCATTTTCTAGATTGCATAGGGAACATAGTGAACTAGAGTTATTGAACTATTTTTTAATTTTGTCCCAAGTTGGCAATCTGTTATTTAATGCAAAAAAAGTGCAGAATGCCATCTTGGGACTGTTCACCTTGTTCCAAATGCAATCATACCAATCAACCTTGTTTACTTTAATTCTAATAGTATTCCAAGTATTTTTAAAAGAAAACTTCCATTTATTGCTTGCTTTCCCAGTCCAGTAATCACTATCTGCACTTAAATCAATATGGATTTTACATATGTCATCTTTATAAGGGTTAGTAATGGGATGAAGATGAGGTTGCCATTGATTATTTTTAATAATAGAGGACACTATTACATTAGGGTCACCAAAAATAACTAAATTACTCCAGCCCACTCTATTAACAAAAGAGTCATTTTTGTACCAAGGGTCAAACCATAGTCTAGTTTCTTCCACTAGCTTAAAATTTCTTTCTAAAAGAGACTTACCAATTTACCTACAATTTAAAATTTGTTTCCAAGTGTTAGACTGATTATTGTTTGGAACTATGTTCCAAAAATTACCCTTTTTCAGATACTTAGCTTGCATCCATCTTGCCCATAAAGAGTCTGCACTTAAAAATATCCAAAATAATTTTAAATGACATGTAAGACTAAGGTCATTCATATTTCTGATACCAAGCCCTCCTTCACTTTTTGGTTTGCAAACTTTATCCCAACTGAGTTTATGATATTTACCCCTCCATAAAAAATCAGCACATCTTTTTTCAAATTTTTTTAATAGAAGCTGCAGGAATGTGAATAGTTTGTAACCAGTAAAGAATTATAGCATAGATCACTGTTTTGATTAACTCTAATCTTCCTGCAATGGAAAGAAGTTTACAAGACCAAGTTTCCATTCTTTCTTGTATTTTATCCGATAAAATGGAACAATCTGAGTCTATGAGTTGATTTACTGACAAAGGTAGCCCTAAATATTTTACAGGAAGATTGCCCTCAGTAATTTTTAACACATTTAAAAGTCATTTTTGTATCTGCTATACTTACTAAAATAAGCTTTACTTTTATCTATGTTAAGTCGTAACCCTGCATTATTGTTCAACCTGTCAAAAAAAATTTTAATAGATGCTTCATTTACATTATTAGTCTTTACAAACACCATTAGATCATCAGCGTAAATGAGATGACTTATGTAAGGTTGAATTCTATTAATATGGTTAATATTCCCCTTAATAGTTTCTATTTCCATTAATATAGAAAAGTATTCCAAAACTATTGTGAAAAGATAGGGTGACAGTGGGTCACCTTGTCTAATACCCCTATTACTATTTATGAAACCTTCTGGTTTACCTTGAATAAGAATGGAAAAGGTAGTTGTGTTAATACATTCCATAATCAGGTCACAAAATTTAATACTAAACCCCATACATCTCATTATATGACAAATAAAATGTCTATTTACTTTATCATAAGCATTCTGTAAATCTATTTTGAGACACACATTATCACCATTCTTAGTATTAAATTTTCTCACCATCTCATGTGCTAGCATAGAAATTTCAGATATTAATCTACCAGGTACAAAAGCACTCTGGTTTTCAGAAATTAGAAAAGGTAGAAATATTTTTATTCTATTACTTAGCACATTGGATATGATTTTATAAATGAAATTACAATAAGATATATGCCTATAGTCACTAATATTAGTGGGGTTTTTCTTCTTAGGTATTAGAGTTATAAAAGTATGATTGATACTTCTCAAAATTTTACCTTTACTCAAAAATTCATTTACGACTTCATAAATTTGATTTTTTTAAATTGCCCCACTGATTTTTGTAAAACTTAGCATTAAACCCATCAGGGCCAGGACTTTTATTATCACCGGCATTAAAAATAATATATTTTATTTCCTCTAATGACACAAGAGCAAGCAAAATATCAGCAGCTTTATCTTTCAAGATATTCTTGCATATAATATGAGGAATTTTTTTAGTATTCTCAGAAAAGTATAAATTCTCATAGTACTTAATAGCTTCTTTAACAACTTTTCCATAATCATTAGAAAGATTACCACTATTATCAATAAAGTTCCCAATATTATTTATATGCTTTCTACTACTCATTTAGCATAAAAAAATTTTGTACAGTTGTAACGACCCGAAATTTCCGACTCCGAAAATCCCGAATTGTTAAGGAAAAGAAAAGGAAAGAGGTAGAAGAAGAATAGAAAACAAAACTCAGAATCATATATTCTCACATTCGCGGCGGATAAAATATAATATCAAATAATATTCTTTACACAAAGAAAACTGTAATTCTTATTTTACATTCACTACATCAGAGTTACAACCATTTACAAATATACTAGACAGTTAGAATTAACATGTCTCAGATAAACAACAGTAATATGCTCAGCGGAATACACTCCATACGTTCCTGCCATCCAGCTCGCCTCCTGAGCTCCAGAACGTCCTTACCTGGAAATCTGTAATACTCGGTCTGACCCGAGCATTACATCAAAGTAACACCCGGGTCAGGCTGGAAACCAGCGTGAGTAAACTCATCTAACATGAAATTTAAATCCATAGAACTTATTTAAACCCGGGGTAACTCGTACTTTACTACAAGTAAACAACTCATATAGTCCACATTTTATTTTCACAAAACAATATCTAAGTATCCAACTTAGTTTAAATGATCCATATTATCCAAACTAGCCTATTGATTCCACATGTCAATCTATAAAGAATTATAGAAGATTTCAAATCGAAGTGGTGTCGGATATTTCTGATACCCGACTCCGGTCTCTTCGAATCCAATATCATCTTAACCCAAATTATTCAAATGAAATACAATTCAAATTTTAAATATAGGATGTCACTGTTTTAACCCAAACATATTATATCACATAGCATTCCATATCACATACTAGAGATGTCAACTAATCTAAACATACAATACCATTCAATTATTCATAGCAAGATTAATCAATCATATCATCTCTAATTAATTTAATTAACCATAAATGAATTAAATTAATTACTTCAATTACTTTTAAACCTTAATTATTTATTTCAAACCAATTAATTAATCATCCAAAAATTAACCATCCTTGATTAATTATACTTTAATTATATTAGGTAATTAACCTTTAATTAATTTCACAAATTAATTATCCTTTAACTATTTACATTAATTAACTTTTAATTATTAGTTAATTAATTACCTTGATCTTTAATTAATTACTTTAATTAATTATTCTATAATCACTTACATAAATTAATTTCCTATTAATTAATCACATTCATTATTCACTAACCCTTTTAATTAATTGCCTTAATTAATCAATCCTTTAATTAATTACACTAAGTAACTAATCTTTAATTTCTTCTATTTAATTACTTTCATTAAGTAATTTCCCTTAATTAATTTCATTCAGTAATTAGTCTTTTAATTTCTTTCATTAATCAAGACCTTAATTAATTTTTTTAATCTTTATTTAATTAAGTGCTTGAAATTTATATATATTAAAATAATTTATTAATTATAGTTAATACCACATACTTTAATCACTTCTTAATCTCAACATTAGATTTATTTGAAACATTTAGGAACTAATTGCATAATTAATCTAATGTATGATTATATAAACCAAACAAAATTTAACTTTGGAAACTTGGTTATCTTTTCTTTGAAAACCTTTTCATTTAATATATATATACTTCTACAACTTAAACCCCTTTTTCTTTTTTACATTTTGCTCTAAACTCGAACATTCATATATATTTAAAACAGGTCTGTATATTACTTGAAACTCCCTTTTGAAAAACTTGGTTTAAAATCTACTTTTGTTTCCATTCTGAATTTCATATTTCATTTTAAACTTGGACTGGATTTCTTTAAAATTTTAAAACCTGGTAACATACACAAATAAAAACTCGAGTAAAAATACAAAATTCCCGAGTCTCTCGCGAGCCACTCACGCGATTCACTTTGCTTCGGGTCTCCCACGCAAATTCCTCGAGAACATCCCGAGAATTCATTATCTTCCTAAAACCAGACAACGCTGGTGCACGCGTGCACGTACACAATCACTCCGACCACCACTGATCATCGCCGAGGTCACTCGCCAGTCATCGGTGATCTTCCCAAAACATCCCATCACCCAGAACTTTTGCATGGTCTCGAAATCGAATTCGAGCACAAAAGAATCTACCTGAACCCATTCGATCATCAGCAACCACCCCGTGCCGACCATTCCTACCACCAGCGTTCACGCCTTCATCACTGGAGACTCGTCAACCCATCCTTCTCCTAATCCACGTGGTCCGATCCATTCGATTTTACCAACTACGACCCAATTTCCCTTCAACCCATCAACGACCAAACTCGTCTCTAAACCCTATTATCACTTCGCCGCACCACCACGGCACATGCTAACCCTTCCGACCAATTTTCTCGCCTTCCTCAATCCACCAACTACCTCAGGCCCGAACCCCGAACACCCCAGGTTCACCAATCGCCAGAAATTTGTGAAATCTCAATTCCCGTTCAACCCCAAATTACTCGATCAATACAAGTTTAAAAATCTAGATTTTACTCTTAAAAATCATTGTTTCCAAAATTGATTCAAAACATATAAGTTAAACTTGAGATTTATCTACTTTGATTTTTTTGATTTAAATTGATTTAGCACTGTACTCTTTAATTTTTGACACGATTACTTCATGTGTATACTGGAAACTATTTTTAAAAATCAAATCTGACAATTACTAACAAATTTCCTTTAAAGATCATAACATGAAAGTATTTTTATAGGGAGATATTGATTTTCTTTGATTTAGTTTTGACTGTTAATAAGAACAGAGATATTAACTATATACAGAGACATGCAGATCCATATTCACATTCATATTTACAATCATCTCTAAATAAACATGCAAAACATGCTACTTATCATAATTTCCAAGATTATCTTATGCAATCACACATATATACAGATTAAACTTTTAAGATACAAGTTTACTCACCTATTATAAGATGTTGAACAGAGACTTTGAAGCAGTTTTTAATTTGAAAACTTGTATGTTGGAAAATGCCTGATCTTTGAAACTGGACAACACTTAGTTGTTGAGATGATCTAAGCTTTTAAAAACCGAGATGGATTTCTTGATGATCTGAAACTTAATTGAGTTGCTGAAATGACTTTGCTTTTAAAACTGAAATGAATTTGCTGTTTGAATCTATCTCTGGTTTGAAAATGTTTACAGGTTTGGTAAAATTTCTCTGATTTAGAACGTGGCTGCAGTTTGATTTTTTAGAAAATGAGATGGAAAAAAATGAATGAAGAATAAGAAGTGGTGCTATATAGATTTAAATTTTGATTTATTAAAATTAAAGAAATAAAATAAAAATGTGACACTTGTCACTAAACACATTTGATAAATTTACACATGTTATTAGAGGTGTTTATATGTTAACACATATATCTCTCATGCATAATTATAATTTTATTTATTTAAATAAATCTTTTATAATTTATTTTCTAATAACTAAATACATATTTTAATTATATAAATGGAAATCTCTTTAAAGAAATAGAATAAAAACAAACTATATTTATACAAAAATCATTTATACATACCTTTAAATCCAAAATATATATTAAGATATTTATATATTATCTTTTTGAAATCCAAATATAAATTCAAACTAAAAATTAAAAAATCAATCTTAAAAATCAATTTGATATATATATATATATATATATTTAAACATCCATAATTTCAATTTGAAATAAATACTCTACTTAAAAATCTATATTCACACATATATATATACAATTTTTTTTTTAATTAAATCAGATAACTATCCAATTATCCGATGCCTGAAAATCCGGGATATCACATTCATCCCCCCTTTAAATCTTTTCGTCCTCGAAAAGGAACGAAACCAGAATTTGTTTAAAATTTTTAATATCAGTTAAATTTTCTCTTTGAACACATTTTTAAAACACTTTAAAAATCTTTTAATATTACTAAATTAGTTTTTATAAAAATACTTTTATAACTCGATGTTTCAACAAGTCAATCCTTGTTCTCACAGAAATTCGGTCATACGTTGATCAGGCATAGGACTGAAAATATATAAGTACTCGGTAAACTCGTTTCCAACACCCAGTGAAAATATTTTGGAAAATAATTTTATTGAAAATATAGGAAACAGTTTTTGAAAGTAGAGGAAATATCTTTGGTGAGAATGCTCTGGAAATCATCACCCCCATCCATGGTCGCAGTTAACCCGATGGTTACGTTGCCGTCCCGGCAAAATCCACAGATAACTGTAGGTCTCCGCGCTCCTCGATTACGCCATGGAACCCGCTATAGATCGCAGTTATACCCGGGCCTTACGTTGCTATCACAGCACAAACCCATATAACTGTAGGCATCAGCGCCACCGAATTTCGCTGCCAAATAATGAAACTTCTCCCTCATAGGTCGCAGTCTACCGATATAAAATCAAACGTAGACAGTTGGCTCTCAGCGGCACACACGACTTTCGCTATGTTACCATAGTGTCACAGTCTACCGATATAAAATCAAACATAGACAGTTGGCTCTCAGCGGCACACATGACTTTCGCTATGGTCTGCAGTAGATCGCAGTGACATCGAGTTACATTGTCGTCACAGAATAACCCAAATGCCTCTGTGGGCACCAGCCCCTCGACTTTCGCTACACAAATAATCCTCAGGAACTAGTTTTGTCCGGACTCCTCACAGGATCAACTTTAGAAACCCCCCTTGGGGCTCAAGGCAGTACCACCCAGTGGTACTCCTGAGAAGTTCATTTCAAGGAAGCGCCTTTTTCTCCAGAGCTATACTCAAAACATTTTATACTATATACTTATAGTATCTTCAAATCATACCCTTTATGATTTATGAAAATCTCCTTTACACAAAATCGATTACCAAAATCGATAATTCTCAAACTTGGCTTTTAAAAATCCAAAATTGATTTTTCCAAAAATCAAAAACCTTTCCAAAATCCATAGGTTCCAAAAACCTTTTCCAAAATCATTCTCATAAGATCCTTTATATATATAGATATAGATATATATAACTTTGAAAACTTTGGATCATTTCAAACTTGTATAAAACTTTTTTTTTCATATATACTTCAAATATTTCAAAACCCTTTTTATTCTGACTAGATTCAATAAGGGAAGTTTATCATATTACAAAATATAACTTTATATATTGCCAAATCAAATATTCAAGTTTGATTTCTTTATAAAGTTATTTACCATTTACTTACCTCCATAAAGTAAATTTCAACCAAAGAAATATCCAATTCCATTATATTTCACAAATATACTTTTCATTTCAAAGACCATTTTACAATCCTTATCCACAAATTTCTATATCAATTTCATTCAAACCCGTACGATGTACACATATCATCCGTACGCAATATTAATCTGATCGCTCACTCGATCACACAATTTCTCTTCCGAACTAGTATCGTCCACCCGACTTCCTAGTGCGGACTCAGATCTGGTTTCTTGATCAGAAACCGTCATTCTCCTTGCATAGTCATAACTATGATAGAGAATATCCAGAACCAATCAACAATCCATATCCAGGTTCGCCGTTGAAAATCGAGCGAAAAATCCCAACTCGGATCGATAATACTATCTCGAAATTCTGTGTTCGAATCTGGATCAAATCACTATGCGAATAGAATAATATACGTATATCCTACGTATTTATCTTTATTGGTTATTATCCAAATCAATTTCCTTTCTATTCACATTTCCTTTAATTTCGTTCACTTATTCTCAATTGCTACCATATCCAATTGAGTTATTACTTCAATTACAAACAGTTTGAACTCTGACCAATTTAAATTTAAAAATAGCTTGAAAAAGTTTTAAAATAGATAAGTAGTTGAAAAATAGTTATTAGTTTGTAAAATATCTGTAGAATAGTTAAATAATTGTAAAATAGTTGTAAAATAGTAATTAGTTATAAAGTAGTTATAAAACAGTTGAAAAATTGTTAAATAGTTCCAAAAATAATTGTAAAATAAGTATAAGATAGTTTGGGGTTTAAAAAGAAAGATTTGTATAGTAAATAGTTTGGAAAAATATATTTGTATTAAAACAATTTATTTTGAAAATAAACCAGAGTCAAACTGTTCAATTCTCATCAATTCAATTTAAATTTCCACCTCCATTTAAATTAACTCAATTCCAATTTAAATAACTTTAATTTCCATTGAAATTGATTTAACCTCAATTCAAGTTGAATTAATCCTCAATTTCTTTCCTAATTCAAATCAAATTCCATTTGAATTTTAAACCTATTCAACTTTTATTACAATTTCAAATTAATTCAAATAAATTTCAAATTGAAAAAAATTTCAATTCACATTAATTCCAGTTTGAATTAACCCTAATTCCCATTTGAATTTGAACTCATTCAACTTTAATTTTATTTCAAATTATTTCAATTCAAAATTTTCCATTTTAAAATTATGCTTATCCATCTTTAATCACAATTCTAATTAATTTAAATCAAATTCAATTTGAACTAATTTTATTCAAATCTCAACTTAAAACCATCTCGAATTTCATAAATTTGAGTTAAAATTTTAAATGTTGATTTAATCCTTTAAATTAAATTAACCTTTACTTTTTAAATCAAATCAACCTAAATTTTTAATTTAACAACTTAAATCTTTAAACCATTTAATTCTGAACCCAAATTCCAAAATTTCATTTTAAAATTATCTTTACTTAACTTATTACAAAGTTCAAATAAGAATTCAAAACAATTTATTCTTCAGATTCCAATTTATTATCCATTTTCAATTTTCAAAACCAATTCTCAATTTCATTGATTATTTATAACAATAGAATAATATCAGGATAAATAAACATCCAAATTTATCCTAACACCAATTTATAGTATCCATTATTCAATTTCCAGATCTCAAACCCATTTTGAGATCACTCATAACTCCCCTTTTTTAAAAAAAACAACCATTTAACTTTCCAAGTTAAATTTAAATTTCATCTTGAAATTTCCAATTCAAGTTATTCATTCAAACTTATTTAACTTCCTCCAAGTTAAATTAAATTTACTTAATCCGGTCAACTTTACACAATTTGAATTCCCATTCAAATTTTAAACTTCAGATTAATAATCTTTCCCCTTTTAAGTTTAAAAACTTACTTTACTTTGGGTTTTACATCACATTCCAATTTAAAACTCAACACTAAGTGTTCATTTCAAATCATCATTGGTATTATGTATATTCCTCATATATACATTTTCTTTACACACCAAGTTATACTTTAAATTTTAAACCATTCTTGGTTTAATTCAAAAACAAATTTTTTTTTTAAATTTTCCAAACAACTCTTATTTTAAAATAAGATCATATTCAAAAACAACCTGAAAAATATTTATTCCTTTTCTTTTAATATTTTGAAAACAATTTCAAATGTTTTCAAACTTAGGATTCAAAACTTCACAATTTAAATCCAATTTAATTTACAAATTATAAGTCATATTCACCTAAAAGTTTACTTCCCTAAAATATTTCATTTTGCTTAGTCATTAACAACATTCATTATTAAACACAACTACCATTTATGATAATAACCAAGATTATCATATCTGGAAAACAATTCATTATTATCTTTATTCTTGATAACACTTCTACAAATCCAAGATTTTAATTTCAGTTTGAATTCTATTTCAAACTTATCTTCATTTAATTTCAATTTCGTTGTATTTCTATTACCACTTAATTCTTATTATCTTATTTAATTCCAATGATTCAACACCAATTTCTTTAATATATTAAAAGAAATATTGCTTTATATATCAAATATAATCTTATATAAAAATCATTTGAAATCTTTATATGTGAAAATAACAAATACGCTCTCATATATATATACACTCAACTCGTTCTAGGGTACCATTGACCCTATCCTTAACGAGTAATCCCAACAGAGCCAAGGTTTTCGCTTAACCTTTAGCTCTGATACCAAGTGTAACGACCCGGAATTTCCGACTCCGAAAATCCCGAATTGTTAAGGAAAAGAAAAGGAAAGAGGTAGAAGAAGAATAGAAAACAAAACTCAGAATCATATATTCTCACATTCGCGGCGGATAAAATATAATATCAAATAATATTCTTTACACAAAGAAAACTGTAATTGTTATTTTACATTCACTACATCAGAGTTACAACCATTTACAAATATACTAGACAGTTAGAATTAACATGTCTCAGATAAACAACAGTAATATGCTCAGCGGAATACACTCCATACGTTCCTGCCATCCAGCTCGCCTCCTGAGCTCCAGAACGTCCTTACCTGGAAATCTGTAATACTCGGTCTGACCCGAGCATTACATCAAAGTAACACCCGGGTCAGGCTGGAAACCAGCGTGAGTAAACTCATCTAACATGAAATTTAAATCCATAGAACTTATTTAAACCCGGGGTAACTCGTACTTTACTACAAGTAAACAACTCATATAGTCCACATTTTATTTTCACAAAACAATATCTAAGTATCCAACTTAGTTTAAATGATCCATATTATCCAAACTAGCCTATTGATTCCACATGTCAATCTATAAAGAATTATAGAAGATTTCAAATCGAAGTGGTGTCGGATATTTCTGATACCCGACTCCGGTCTCTTCGAATCCAATATCATCTTAACCCAAATTATTCAAATGAAATACAATTCAAATTTTAAATATAGGATGTCACTGTTTTAACCCAAACATATTATATCACATAGCATTCCATATCACATACTAGAGATGTCAACTAATCTAAACATACAATACCATTCAATTATTCATAGCAAGATTAATCAATCATATCATCTCTAATTAATTTAATTAACCATAAATGAATTAAATTAATTACTTCAATTACTTTTAAACCTTAATTATTTATTTCAAACCAATTAATTAATCATCCAAAAATTAACCATCCTTGATTAATTATACTTTAATTATATTAGGTAATTAACCTTTAATTAATTTCACAAATTAATTATCCTTTAACTATTTACATTAATTAACTTTTAATTATTAGTTAATTAATTACCTTGATCTTTAATTAATTACTTTAATTAATTATTCTATAATCACTTACATAAATTAATTTCCTATTAATTAATCACATTCATTATTCACTAACCCTTTTAATTAATTGCCTTAATTAATCAATCCTTTAATTAATTACACTAAGTAACTAATCTTTAATTTCTTCTATTTAATTACTTTCATTAAGTAATTTCCCTTAATTAATTTCATTCAGTAATTAGTCTTTTAATTTCTTTCATTAATCAAGACCTTAATTAATTTTTTTAATCTTTATTTAATTAAGTGCTTGAAATTTATATATATTAAAATAATTTATTAATTATAGTTAATACCACATACTTTAATCACTTCTTAATCTCAACATTAGATTTATTTGAAACATTTAGGAACTAATTGCATAATTAATCTAATGTATGATTATATAAACCAAACAAAATTTAACTTTGGAAACTTGGTTATCTTTTCTTTGAAAACCTTTTCATTTAATATATATATACTTCTACAACTTAAACCCCTTTTTCTTTTTTACATTTTGCTCTAAACTCGAACATTCATATATATTTAAAACAGGTCTGTATATTACTTGAAACTCCCTTTTGAAAAACTTGGTTTAAAATCTACTTTTGTTTCCAGTCTGAATTTCATATTTCATTTTAAACTTGGACAGGATTTCTTTAAAATTTTAAAACCTGGTAACATACACAAATAAAAACTCGAGTAAAAATACAAAATTCTCGAGTCTCTCGCGAGCCACTCACGCGATTCACTTTGCTTCGGGTCTCCCACGCAAATTCCTCGAGAACATCCCGAGAATTCATTATCTTCCTAAAACCAGACAACGCTGGTGCACGCGTGCACGTACACAATCACTCCGACCACCACTGATCATCGCCGAGGTCACTCGCCAGTCATCGGTTGACGCAGCGGATAATTCAAAACAATGTAGATCTGTGAAAGTAGTAGTCGATGGATTGATGAATGCTGAATTGCCCGAATTCGTTGATCCGAAGATGCCGAACTCTAGCTATCTCGAACTCGTTGATCGCGCACGATACCGGGTTCAAAGATCTTCAATTCTTCAAGCGTTGATCAAGCGCACTTGATTCCGCGAATCGGCTTCTACAATCGTTGAATCGAGCGCACTCGATTAACCGAAAGAGGAGATAGGAGATTACACTCAACTACCAATTTGAATGAAAGCACAAAGCAATCAAAAGAGAATTTTATTCAAAAATCAACAACCTTTACAAATGAAACATCTCGCCTATTTATAGGCTACAACATGTAAACCAAAAAAAAAACATACAGCTCCTAAGTCGGCAACCGACTTAACAACACCTCCGACTTAGCATAAGTCGTATCTTATTTACAACACAGTTCAGAAAACTTTGAAAATATTACAAGTGCTTAGGTCGGTTCCGACTTAACAATAGTCGACTTATGAACCCAGACGACCTACGACTTATAAAGACTCCGACTTAACAAACAGACAAAAACATCAAAGAAAATACAAGTACTTAAGTCGTTGCCGACTTAAAAATGCTACGCGACTCAACTTAGTAGCGACTTAAGGAATCAACGGTCCAGCTTAACTCGGCAGCAGAAATCAACAGCAACAAGTCTTCGGCGACTTAAAACATGCGCATCTCAGATTAGTGGTTTAAAGAAATCAATGGTTGATATTAACTCGGCAGATCATCCAACGGCATCAGGGCTTTCGCGACTTAAAATTTCGACCGACTTAAATAAGTCGTAACTCGGTGCCGACTTAACACTTGTGCCTTGTAACTCGGTGCCGACTCATCACCTTCCTTAAGTCGGTGCCGACTTAACACTTCACCAGTTGGCTCTGTTTTCTTTCTGCATAACTCGGTAGATAGTTCAGGCGACTTAACTAAGTCGTAACTCGGCAACAACTTATTCCCTGCTTTGTTAAGTCGTACACTTGTCAAAACTAAGTCGTTAACTCGGCAGCGGCTTAAACCTTTGCATTTTCCAACTGTTCTTCCCGTAGTCTTAGGTCGTAACCCTGCACGTTTCTTAAGTCGTAGATGACTCATAGCTTCTTCCATAAGTCGGTCACGACTTATACTTCCTTCCTTAAGTCGGTTACGACTTATGCCTTCCCCTTTGGTTGTCCAGATGAGTCGTGGACGACTCATCACCGCCTCCTTAAGTCGTAGACGACTTATACCCTGTGCTGCATCATCACTAAGTCGTATAGTACGACTTAGGCTATCTCGTGTACGACTCATGCCTTGGGCAAATAAGGCCTGTGCTGCATCATCCTCCCCATGTTGAGAGAAATTCGACCTCGAATTTGCACTTTCTTCATCCCCAACAAACTCATCCCCATGATATGGTACGAGATGCTTAACATTGAATACGTCAGACGTATACACATCATCCGGCAGCTTTAGTTTATAAGCATTTTCATTGATTCGTTTCACAACTTCCACCGGACCAATTTTCCTGGCTTTCAACTTGTTATAAGCGCTCACTGGGAAACGATCTTTTGTTAATACTGCATAAACCAAATCTCCTTCGTTAAACTCAACATTTCGTCGTTTCAAATCTGCAGCTCGTTTATATTTCTCATTTGCTTTCTCTAATCGTTCTTGAACGATTTTATGACACTCCGTCAGCCCTTCGACAAAATCAGCAGCTTTCTTAATTGTCCCCTTCGAGTGTGGTATCATCGTTAAATCTAACGGTCCCTTCGGTAAATTTGAATAAACAATCTGGAACGGACTGAACCCAGTACTTCGATTTACTGCATGATTATGGGCAAACTCTGCCTGGCATAACTTCACGTCCCAACTCTTCAGATTATCTTGCACAAGACATCTCAACAAGTTTCCCAATGATCTGTTAACCACCTCAGTCTGTCCGTCCGTTTGCGGATGATAAGCACTACTGAACTTCAACTTCGTTCCCACCATTTTCCACAAACTCAACCAAAAATGACTCAGAAATCGAGTATCTCTATCCGACACAATAGATTCTGGCAATCCATGAAGTCGATAGATCTCCCTGAAAAACAACTGAGCAACATGAACAGCATCCGCCGTCTTCTTACAAGCAATAAAATGCGCCATTTTTGAAAATCTGTCAACCACCACATAAATGGAATCGTTACCACGCTGTGTCCTCGGTAATCCCAACACGAAGTCCATACTCACATCAACCCATGGTTTTACAGGTACGGGTAACGGCATATATAAACCAGCATTAGTCGCAGTTCCTTTCGAAACTTGACAAATATGACAACGCTCCACAAACCTCGCTACTTCTTTCCTCATCGATGGCCAAAAGTAGGATTGTGAAATTAACTGTAAGGTACGGTCTCTTCCAACATGCCCTTCTTCATGTAACTCCTTGATAATCTTCATTCTCAAACTACCCTCCGGTATGCACAATCGACTTCCTTTAAAAAGAAAACCATCTACCATCACGAAGTCATCCGTCTCTCCCTCCTTGACTTTTTCAACAAATTTTGCAAAGTAAGGATCATCAGTGAATAACTCTGGCAATATTTCAAATCCCGTCACTTCAACCTTTAGTGTAGTCAACAAATGACTCCTCCTACTCAAAGCATCAGCCACACGATTTGTCACCCCTGACTTGTGTTTCACAACAAAAGTAAACTGTTGTAGATACGCAATCCACGATGCATGTCTCGCTGAAATCTTGTCTTGCCCTTGCAAATGCTTCAATGCTTCATGATCAGTGTAAAGAACAAACTCTTTCTGAAACAGATAGTGTCTCCAGTGCTTAATAGATTGTACAACAGCATAGAACTCCACATCATACGTACTGTATCGCATCTTTGCTCCTGACAACTTCTCACTGAAATATGCAATTGGACGCCCCTTCTGACTCAACACTCCTCCAATCCCAACCTTGGATGCATCAGTATGTAGTTCAAACACTAGCTGAAAATCAGGTAATACTAGGATTGGTGCAGACGTCAGCAATTCCTTGATCTTCCCAAAAGCACTCCCTGCTTCCTCTGTCCATGCAAACTGTTTGCCTTTCATACAATCTGTAACAGGTGCCATCACACTACTAAAGTGTGGTATAAACCTTCGATAGAATGAAGCCAACCCGTGAAAACTACGAACTTCCGTTATCGTCTTGGGTTGCGGCCAATTTCTGATCGCCTCGACTTTACTTTGGTCAACCTGTATTCCTTTCTCTGAAACAACATACCCCAGAAATAAAACACTGTGCGTCATGAACACGCACTTCTTTGTAGCAGCATAAAATTGTTCTTGTCTCAGTACCATCAGTACTTCTCTAAGATGATTCAGATGTTCCTCTGAACTCCCACTGTAAATAAGAATATCATCGAAATACACCACCACGAATTTTCCAATGAATGGTCGAAAAATCTGATTCATCACCCTCATGAACGTACTTGGTGCATTGGATAAACCAAATGGCATGACCAACCACTCGTATAGACCCTCCCTGGTTTTAAAAGCAGTCTTCCATTCATCGCCTGGTCTGATACGAATTTGATGATATCCGCTCTTCAAATCAATCTTCGAAAAGATAATAGCTCCACTTATTTGATCTAACAAGTCATCCAACCTCGGCATCGGAAATCTATATCTCACAGTAATCTTGTTCAATGCTCGGCTGTCAGTGCACATCCTCCACGTCCCATCCTTCTTGGGTACCAATAAAGCTGGTACAGCACAAGGACTCAGACTCTCCTGCACACGCCCCTGCTCAAGCAATTCCTCTACCTGCCTCCGCAATTCTTCATGTTCCTTCGGACTCATTCGATAATGTGGTCTGTGTGGCAACACAGCACCTGGAACAAGATCTATCTGATGTTGTATATCCCTCAACGGTGGCAACTCCGTTGGTAACTCCTCTGGAAATACATCGTCAAATTCTTTCAAAACTGGTTTAACTTCTTCTGGAATTTCAACCTCTTCACTGCTCTCACGCCCAATCAACAAGAATACTTCCGGCTCTTCTTCAACTTCTTTAACAAACTCCTTCAAAGTCAATAAAGTTTTCAGCTCTTCGATTTCTTCGGACTTACTTTCTTCTTGTGATCTCTTCTTTGGAACTAATATAATCTTCGTGCCTTTAAACATAAAACTGTAGCTATTGGTCCGACCGTCATGTTGTACTGCTCGATCATACTGCCATGGTCTTCCCAATAATAAATGACAAACATCCATCTCTACTACATCACACCATATTTCATCTTTGTATTTCTTCCCAATAGAGAATGGTACACGAACTCGTCTATCCACTTTCACTTCTCCTCCTTTTCTCAACCATGCTAACTTGTATGGACTCGGATGTTTCTCTGTCTTTAATTTCAACTTCGTCACAGCTTCGGTTGAAATAATATTATCACAGCTTCCTGCGTCGATCACAAACTTACACACCTTCCCCAGAATAGTACATGTTGACTGAAAGATATTACTCCTCAACCAACTAGCTTCTTCCTGCTTCGGTGTTAAACACGATCTCCTCAGCATTAGGTTACAACCTTCGTCTCCTGACGCAATATCCTGCTTATCCTCCTCAGCTGGATTAGAACAATCTTCATCAACATCCTCATCGTCAACTTCTGCAATCATGGTTCTCTTCTTTGGTTTTGGACACTCACTGCTTTTATGACCCATTTCTTGACAATTGTAACATTTGAAACCATTGTTAACTTTCGCCTTCTCAGCCTCTTTCACCACTGGTCTACTGATAGTTTTAGAAACATTAGAACTTCCTCCAACACCCTTCGCTTGATTGTTAGAATTAGAAAACACACCACTTCCTCGTCTCCCTTGTTTTTCCCAAGCCAACGCTTTCTGATGTGCTTCTGCTACAGATCTTGGATCGAACATATTCACCATATCCTGAATCTGCATTCTCAATCCTCCAATGAACCTAGATGTCAGCTGCTCTTCTGTTTCCATAATATCGTTCCTTGCAATGAGTTGATAAAATTCATCAGCATATTCATTAACTGTCTTCGTGCCCTGCCTCAAGTTCTGCAAACGTTGATACATCAAAGATTGATAATTGTATGGTAAGAACGTTGCTTTCATCAATTTCTTCATCTTCTCCCAAGATTCAATCTTTGACTTCCCCATTCGTTCACGTGTAAGCTTGGTTTGCTGCCACCATGCCAAAGCTCTACCCCTCAGCCTCGTAGCAACCAACTTCACTCTACGATGTTCTGGTACTTCTTTGAAATCAAAAATCTCCTCTACATTAGCCACCCAATCTAGAAACTCCTCCGCTTGCATACCACCCTTGAATTCAGGAATTTCTGTCTTCATCCCCGACTCCCATTTGTGATCATACTCAGAATAGTTTCTTCCTTGACCCCTTCCTTGAACACTACCACCATCATACTCTTCTTCAAAATCAGATGCATAACGATGTCGATTCTGACCGCCAACATCTCTACTACCATTACGCCTTCCACCATCATCCCTTCTATCAACGTTCCTCCGTTCTCGATCATTCACGTTCCTCCCACGCCCTTGATCATTTTCAATACTTCGGTCTCGATTGGAATGTGGCGAGACTCTACTACCTCCATGATTAGATTCTGGTGAAACCCTTCTCCGATTTTGATTCATCTCCGTCATAAGCTTCTCTAATCGGCCAATTCCTTCATTAAGCTTCTCGCTAAAATTCTCATTGATTCTTTGCTCCATCTCATCAGCCTCTTCTCTTCGATATAAAGCTTCTACGTTTTGGTGGCGATTAGCTCTTCTTGGCGGCATACTTGAAAACTTCACAAATTCTCAAACACTTCAAATTCAAACACTTTCCGGATTTTGATCCAAAATGAAACGGATCGAAAACTTCCACTTTGTAGCAAATCGCGATGAACACGATGGACAAAGTTTCGGTCCCCCACTACAAATTCGATCAAACAATCTTCAATGCAAGGTCGAACAACTTCACTTGCTCACGGCTCACACCTCAAGCTCTCGGCTATCACTTCAAACTTCAAATCTCTTCAAATGATTAGGCTCCAAGTCTCGATCTAGCTATGATTGGCTAGAACAGGCTCTGATACCAAAAACTGACGCAGCGGATAATTCAAAACAATGTAGATCTGTGAAAGTAGTAGTCGATGGATTGATGAATGCTGAATTGCCCGAATTCGTTGATCCGAAGATGCCGAACTCTAGCTATCTCGAACTCGTTGATCGCGCACGATACCGGGTTCAAAGATCTTCAATTCTTCAAGCGTTGATCAAGCGCACTTGATTCCGCGAATCGGTTCTACAATCGTTGAATCGAGCGCACTCGATTAACCGAAAGAGGAGATAGGAGATTACACTCAACTACCAATTTGAATGAAAGCACAAAGCAATCAAAAGAGAATTTTATTCAAAAATCAACAACCTTTACAAATGAAACATCTCGCCTATTTATAGGCTACAACATGTAAACCAAAAAAAAAACATACAGCTCCTAAGTCGGCAACCGACTTAACAACACCTCCGACTTAGCATAAGTCGTATCTTATTTACAACACAGTTCAGAAAACTTTGAAAATATTACAAGTGCTTAGGTCGGTTCCGACTTAACAATAGTCGACTTATGAACCCAGACGACCTACGACTTATAAAGACTCCGACTTAACAAACAGACAAAAACATCAAAGAAAATACAAGTACTTAAGTCGTTGCCGACTTAAAAATGCTACGCGACTCAACTTAGTAGCGACTTAAGGAATCAACGGTCCAGCTTAACTCGGCAGCAGAAATCAACAGCAACAAGTCTTCGGCGACTTAAAACATGCGCATCTCAGATTAGTGGTTTAAAGAAATCAATGGTTGATATTAACTCGGCAGATCATCCAACGGCATCAGGGCTTTCGCGACTTAAAATTTCGACCGACTTAAATAAGTCGTAACTCGGTGCCGACTTAACACTTGTGCCTTGTAACTCGGTGCCGACTCATCACCTTCCTTAAGTCGGTGCCGACTTAACACTTCACCAGTTGGCTCTGTTTTCTTTCTGCATAACTCGGTAGATAGTTCAGGCGACTTAACTAAGTCGTAACTCGGCAACAACTTATTCCCTGCTTTGTTAAGTCGTACACTTGTCAAAACTAAGTCGTTAACTCGGCAGCGGCTTAAACCTTTGCATTTTCCAACTGTTCTTCCCGTAGTCTTAGGTCGTAACCCTGCACGTTTCTTAAGTCGTAGATGACTCATAGCTTCTTCCATAAGTCGGTCACGACTTATACTTCCTTCCTTAAGTCGGTTACGACTTATGCCTTCCCCTTTGGTTGTCCAGATGAGTCGTGGACGACTCATCACCGCCTCCTTAAGTCGTAGACGACTTATACCCTGTGCTGCATCATCACTAAGTCGTATAGTACGACTTAGGCTATCTCGTGTACGACTCATGCCTTGGGCAAATAAGGCCTGTGCTGCATCATCGGTGATCTTCCCAAAACATCCCATCACCCAGAACTTTTGCATGGTCTCGAAATCGAATTCGAGCACAAAAGAATCTACCTGAACCCATTCGATCATCAGCAACCACCCCGTGCCGACCATTCCTACCACCAGCGTTCACGCCTTCATCACTGGAGACTCGTCAACCCATCCTTCTCCTAATCCACGTGGTTCGATCCATTCGATTTTACCAACTACGACCCAATTTCCCTTCAACCCATCAACGACCAAACTCGTCTCTAAACCCTATTATCACTTCGCCGCACCACCACGGCACATGCTAACCCTTCCGACCAATTTTCTCGCCTTCCTCAATCCACCAACTACCTCAGGCCCGAACCCCGAACACCCCAGGTTCACCAATCGCCAGAAATTTGTGAAATCTCAATTCCCGTTCAACCCCAAATTACTCGATCAATACAAGTTTAAAAATCTAGATTTTACTCTTAAAAATCATTGTTTCCAAAATTGATTCAAAACATATAAGTTAAACTTGAGATTTATCTACTTTGATTTTTTTGATTTAAATTGATTTAGCACTGTACTCTTTAATTTTTGACACGATTACTTCATGTGTATACTGGAAACTATTTTTAAAAATCAAATCTGACAATTACTAACAAATTTCCTTTAAAGATCATAACATGAAAGTATTTTTATAGGGAGATATTGATTTTCTTTGATTTAGTTTTGACTGTTAATAAGAACAGAGATATTAACTATATACAGAGACATGCAGATCCATATTCACATTCATATTTACAATCATCTCTAAATAAACATGCAAAACATGCTACTTATCATAATTTCCAAGATTATCTTATGCAATCACACATATATACAGATTAAACTTTTAAGATACAAGTTTACTCACCTATTATAAGATGTTGAACAGAGACTTTGAAGCAGTTTTTAATTTGAAAACTTGTATGTTGGAAAATGCCTGATCTTTGAAACTGGACAACACTTAGTTGTTGAGATGATCTAAGCTTTTAAAAACCGAGATGGATTTCTTGATGATCTTAAACTTAATTGAGTTGCTGAAATGACTTTGCTTTTAAAACTGAAATGAATTTGCTGTTTGAATCTATCTCTGGTTTGAAAATGTTTACAGGTTTGGTAAAATTTCTCTGATTTAGAACGTGGCTGCAGTTTGATTTTTTAGAAAATGAGATGGAAAAAAATGAATGAAGAATAAGAAGTGGTGCTATATAGATTTAAATTTTGATTTATTAAAATTAAAGAAATAAAATAAAAATGTTACACTTGTCACTAAACACATTTGATAAATTTACACATGTTATTAGAGGTGTTTATATGTTAACACATATATCTCTCATGCATAATTATAATTTTATTTATTTAAATAAATCTTTTATAATTTATTTTCTAATAACTAAATACATATTTTAATTATATAAATGGAAATCTCTTTAAAGAAATAGAATAAAAACAAACTATATTTATACAAAAATCATTTATACATACCTTTAAATCCAAAATATATATTAAGATATTTATATATTATCTTTTTGAAATCCAAATATAAATTCAAACTAAAAATTAAAAAATCAATCTTAAAAATCAATTTGATATATATATATATATATATATATATATTTAAACATCCATAATTTCAATTTGAAATAAATACTCTACTTAAAAATCTATATTCACACACATATATATATACAATATTTTTTTTTTAATTAAATCAGATAACTATCCAATTATCCGATGCCTGAAAATCCGGGATATCACATTCATCCCCCCTTTAAATCTTTTCGTCCTCGAAAAGGAACGAAACCAGAATTTGTTTAAAATTTTTAATATCAGTTAAATTTTCTCTTTGAACACATTTTTAAAACACTTTAAAAATCTTTTAATATTACTAAATTAGTTTTTATAAAAATACTTTTATAACTCGATGTTTCAACAAGTCAATCCTTGTTCTCACAGAAATTCGGTCATACGTTGATCAGGCATAGGACTGAAAATCTATAAGTACTCGGTAAACTCGTTTCCAACACCCAGTGAAAATATTTTGGAAAATAATTTTATTGAAAATATAGGAAACAGTTTTTGAAAGTAGAGGAAATATCTTTGGTGAGAATGCTCTGGAAATCATCACCCCCATCCATGGTCGCAGTTAACCCGATGGTTACGTTGCCGTCCCGGCAAAATCCACAGATAACTGTAGGTCTCCGCGCTCCTCGATTACGCCATGGAACCCGCTATAGATCGCAGTTATACCCGGGCCTTACGTTGCTATCACAGCACAAACCCATATAACTGTAGGCATCAGCGCCACCGAATCTATAAGCACAAACCCATATAAATGTGTATGATCAATAGAATTTTGTTCCAAAGTGGAGCAAACAAAATTTGGGAAAATATTAGAAATTTCTTTATTGATTAAAATTCTATCCAGCTTACAATGGATGTTCTTAGCTAATACAGATTTCCATGTATACTTATTCCCACTAATAATTGGTTCTATAAGACCAGTGTGCATAAGAAAATTATTTTACCTTTCAATCTTACTTTGAGGAATTTTATTACCTCTAATTTTTTCTGATACATGAAAAACAGTATTATAATCACCCAAAATAATCCAAGGGAATTTATATTTTAAATTTAAATTTTTTAATTTACACCACAAATCATTTCTTTCACTTTCCAAGTTACTACCATAAATACTAGTAATTTGAATAAGAAAGCCACCTGTATTTTTAAATTGACAATCTATAAACTGCTTATCTTTATTAATTTTTAAGTTTGTCCAAATATTAGAATCCCATATAAGTATGATTCTACCTTTACAGTTACACTCATTATTATTTAAAGATTTCCAATTGTTAGAGAACTTAAGACAAAAAATTTCATAATATTCATCATTCAATTTATTTTCTAAGAGAGCAATTATAGTAGGTTTATAAGTGTTTATCATATAGAAAATATCAGACTGTTTAGCAGGGGAATTCATACCCATGACATTCCAAGCAAATATAGACATATATGTATATATATAAAATGATAAAAGGAAATTTAAATGGTACTTGACACTGTAGTACCCTTACCTCTCCTCTTATTATCTACACTCTTAGCTTTTAGTCTTGTAGACATCTCATCCCATTCTGGATTGGTTGAAATGAATTTTTGTTTGAAAGCTTTCTTCTCTTTATTTCCCTTTAGCTTACCTGTAGCTTTTGGTTTTGGAATGTGTAGATTAGATATATCAAACTAGTCAGCAGCCTCAGCCATTACTGATTCATTTTCTTCCTTTTGTTCCGATTCAGGAACCTTTATCAAAGAAATATCAAAATTAGATATATGAGGCATGGCTGAGTCACTAGGCTCTGCTATTGCAGCCTGCTTAGGGGGAGAGACCTTCTTGCAAGGCAATGTTGAGTTGATGCCTACCCTGTCCTCAACTTATGCAGCAAAATCCGAAGGAGACTCCTCCTGCATTTGACTGTTCCCAGTCTGGCTATTATCTTGATGCAAGATATTGTATATTTTTGTACCAACATTCTCTATAACTAAACATGGCTCTGATATAGGAGGGGTTTCAGAGCTAAAGTCCTTTTTAATAATAGTACCCTCCTCTGTACTATACTTATTCGAAACAGTTGAACTTTTCTCAATGTCTTTAAACTGATGAACTTCCACAGCTGTGATCTGATCATCTTGATCTGGGAGTGCTTCAGGATTATTTTCCTGATCGAAAATGATACAATCTTGGTTGATTCGATCATTGTCTTTTCGCCTTCTTGACTGGTTTGTTATTTCTTTATTGAGATTTGGTTCTTGAGTTTCGACTGAACTATTTTCTTGAAAATTGTCTCTATTTTGATTACTAGTTTTGGGTATCCACATCTGCTTTGGGTTGCATTCCTCTCTAGTGTGACCGAAACATTTACAGATATTACATTTCGGTGGAACCCATTCATATTCCACTTTTTGTATAATGTTTTCACCATTATAGAGAGTGATATTGATCTCCTCTAGAAGTTCATCAGTCGTAGATACTTCCATAAGAAGGCGAGCGTAATTCAATCTCGTCTTTATGGTAGTAGCTGCATCCATTTTAATGGGGTTTCCTATAATACTTGCTATGACACTGAAGGCTTCCCTGTCCCATAACACCAGATTAACATAGGGTAATCTTATCCAAATTGGCATAGACGTTAACAAGCCTCTGCCCATTTTTGAGAATCAGACCACTTTCTCACTACTGAAGAGCAATCTTGGGATTCTTTGAATTTTACTAGAAAGAATCCGTTCTCTCTAGTAAATATTTCAAATTCACCAATCGGATTCCAAACTCTTTGAATATATTATTTAAAAAACATGTAGTATGGTTTGGTACTGTGATGACCCTGAAATCGGCCTTCGAAAATCGGCACCCGTAATTCGCTTGTACTCGAATGCCGTTGATTCAAACGCCGAATCTAGTTCACCGGAGCTTATAACACCATTAAGTATAACAACAAAGCGGAATAAAGAAATAAATGATATCATATACAACTCCAATGAATACAATATCCAGAATGATATACAACAATGATATCAATAGATACAACAATATCAGAGATAAATAATGATACAATGGAAATAACAGAACAGAAGAGATCACTCCAAATGATCTACAAAAGAGAATGACTCCAACAACTCCAATATCAAGCTCGAACCACAAAGAGAAGTAAGTGCAGTCCCGAACTCCAAGAACTGAACCAGCTCCAGAATATCTACTAAACCTGAATATCTGAGAAACCCAACTCTAGACTGCCCGTGTGGAAAATGGTGGGCACCCAGAGTTTAGGAAGGGAACAATAAACTCCGAATCAGTCATGGGACTGGTATGAGCAAACAAAAACAGTTTATCTTTAAACAAAAGAATTTTAAACATTTAAACCTGCAATGTTTTTGGAAAATGAAACTACCATAAGACCTCCCGCCACACACACAATGCAATCGCAGACTTGGAGGAGATTTCTTCTTATGATAGTCAAACATGCTTACTACGCAAACAAAACTCCTTTTATATTATTACTAGTGCATAGTGCATAAAATCCTTTCGAAAATATAATATAAATCTTAGCCAGCATACAACCATTATTGTATGCCTACTATAGCTGCTATGTTCAATAGCAGGTTACCGCCACATTCTATAGCAGGTAATACAACTAAAACCGTATAGGGTTCATTTTGCTTCTTTGGATTTCCAACAAATGATCAAGATAAGGAACTTCCTTACACCGAAATAGAAACGCCTCTGGAAAGACGCCCCGGATCCTAACCGGATCTTTGCAAACACAAGGCCGACGCTACCTCACGCTTTAACCAAGCTGTAACTAGGTAACTAACACACGAGCTATGTCATCCCCCGGTCGTTACCGACCTTTATCCGGGATCCCGAAAACCAACAAAGCAACAATCACACAGTAATAAATTACAGTGTCCACACGAGTTAAGTATCTGGGCTCCCTACCATGATACCACCCTTTATCCAAAAGGAAATGACATACTCTAGGGACGCTACCCCTACAAACCTTTGTCGCAACATTCCTGTTTCGACCATTACCGGGTTGTGAGGCTCGACAAAGTCTCGTCCACAAAGCTAAGCTTTTTCACAAAGCCACGCTTTTACACAAAGCCACGCTTTTTCACAAAGCCACGCTTTTTCACATAGCAACGCTTTTTCACAAAGCAACGCTTTGACCATCAATGATCAACAACACTTCGTATGCCACATTACCAAATTGGGAATGTATCACTAGTAACCATCAACTACATAACCTCTGAGCTCGTACGTCTCAGAGAAGGGTGTTAAGCTAAGAGAATAAATTCTCCGCCACCAACAGAAATGTATTTGATAGAGACCAGCTTTACATCTCAAAGTGTAACGTCAAACACACATCCATACAAGTCCGTTCCGGGATCGAACGAAACCGAAGGCATTTCCTAAGAAGCCCTTGCAAATCCGGATAATTTCTAATCACGTCCGGACTTTCCATCACAAAGGGTGCTAAAATCTCTATATCGGGGCCAGTCGATGCAGAGACATTCGACGAGTTGTCCTTTCGTTTTCGAAAATATCCGGTCTTCACCACCAGTCTTCAAATGCTATCCATTTACATCGTATCACTATTCGGAATGGGTTATATCACTCAATGTTCCTCACCCGGCTAAACCGAATAACGAGCGCAATTAAAAATCATATGGATACTGGGGTCTTAGTTAAATCACAGCTTAAAGCCCAAACTTTTCATTCGAATGGTTAAAACAAATTACCATTTCCAATCTTTTAAACAAAAAGATTCAATTCACAAAGTTAACCCCATTCACAAAGATCCATTCATGGATTTCAAAACAATTTCCATTTCACTTGGATTAACTCGTCAAATCTTTAAATCAAGATTTAACTTATAGCTTTCAAAACTAGTTTCCAAAGATTCATTCATAGTCTTTCAAAACAATTCTATTTCAAGTTATATTAACTCATCCGGTCTTTGAAATCAAAGACTCATTTCATAGTTTTCAAAACATTTCAATTCCATTTCAAACTTGAAACCTTTCAACACAATTTGGAAATCCTTTCTTAAAATGAAAGCTATTATTTATTTGAAAACAAGTAGTTTTGTTTCGGAAAAATCCAGTTATATTTACACAAGTTAAAACCCTTGAATTAAATTCAAATTCCCAAATCAATACCTTTAAAATGGTTTAACCCATATATAACTTGTACAGCATCTTTAATCCCTAATTTCAAATCATAGAATTCAATTTCAAACTTGAATTCAAATTTAAATCAAATTATTTAAATTTTCAAAACTCGATTAAGTTATTCAAAATAACTTTTATCTTTGAAATTCCATTTCAAAAGCTTTTCATATTAAACCCCAATTTCCAATTTCAAAATCAATTGAAATTAAAATTTCAATTTCAAAAACATTAAATTTACATCATTTGTGACTTAACCGATTTCCACGTGAAATCCATATTTGTGTGTGTAAAGGTGTAGTCCAGGGGTTTTCACACACAATAGTGCAACAACATCAATCATCACAGTTATATCGATAAGCGGTATAATCGATAACGCTTATCTTCATTCGCAGATTCACAGATAAAATAAATTTATTAGTCACAAAGATTCACTATTACAATTCAATGTGGGTTTCGGATAACCAACTGGAATCCGACTACCTATCGCATCGAAATTCAAATGTCATTTACGGGTCAAGGGTTTTCATATTCATATAACAGTATATTCATCACAGATATAACAGCGCAATACAAAGCAATTTATATCACAAAGCATCATATCACAAAGCATTATATCACTAAGCATTCGATAATAATCAATCATCTACAATTAAGATGAATTAATTGTGTAATTATAACTAATTAATCACATTAATAAATTAACCCTTTAATTAATTTCATTAAGTAATTATCTTTAGTTAATTAAGGCCCTCATTAATTTAAAGATAAACCACTTATCTTAATTAATTACTTAATTAACAAATAAATTCTTATTTAATTCAAATGCTTGAAATTAATTTGTTATTAACAAACAAAATCACTTGAGGCCCTTTTATTAATTAGAGCTTGATACACTTAATTTAATCACCTACTTAATTCAAACATTATTAAATTCCATTTGAAAATACTTAGGGATTAATTTATTATCATCATAATAATAGTTATTTCAAAACCAAATCAATAAATTTTCAAAACTCGTTTGAACTTAAAAATTGAAAATTGTTTAAACAAACATAAATTTAGATTTAAACTTGGATTTACACTTTTCTTAAACTCTGCTTTATATTTGAAATCATTTTCAAGATTTAAAACGGGACAGGTTTAAAAGTTGAAACCTGTAACAAAACATTTTACTTTACATTTTTAAAACCTGCCTTTGATTTTACTTTAGCTTTAAAACTGTATTTTAAACTTGTAAAAGTTTCCACTTAAAACAGAAAACTCATCACAATTAAACCCGAGCAATTCACTAAAATCCCCGAGGCGAGCACGAGAGGAACTCGAATTACTTCGAGTCAACGTATTCGTTTCCAAAACCAGAAAGCTCAGATGCACATCCTAACTGCCGTGTACGTGCACGCTTCATCGGAGGCCCTCCGATCTCGGTCAAACTCTCTAGCACCTCACGCTTTGATGGGATAACCCAATCCAATCACCACCGTATCATTTCGAGCTTCCGATCGAAATTGAGGTCCTCAATCGAACCTGGAACAACTGAACCCCACCAACCCCACAACCTGTCAACGCACCACGCTTGCAGCTCCGACCACCGAAGGCGCTGAAATTCCAGTCACGGCCTCATCATCTCCCCCACTTCCAATTCCCAAGAGCATGCGACACTCGATCGATTCCAGGCGTGGAACGAATCGAACAAAACGGCCTCACCAAAATTAGGTTAAAAATATTCAAAACCCCACCGCCGCTTCCACGTCGAACTGGAGCAACTCCAAATATTTTTCCCAACTCCTCCGGAGGCTCCTTCACCCCCACGCGAAACGCCGAGCATTTCGGTCCACTCGATCACCAAAAAATCGACCATAACCCATTTTCGTTCATCCCGGAACTGCAGCTTAATCCTAGCTCTAAAAATTTTGATTCTAGCTTTAAAAATCATATTAAAGTATAACAATCCCATTTATACATCTAAATTCATAAATTACGAAGTTCGAATTCTTGCTCTTTTTGAAGTTAGCTGGGTTATCTTGCTTTCCAGAGAAAGTTAAACTTAGTTTTAACTTATATTAGTTTTTAATCTCAAGTTTATACCATAACAATCAATTTCCATTTTGATTCTAAGTCCACTCTATAAGTAGATTGAGAGAAAAAGAATTTTGAATCAAAGATATTTTGTTCATGAACTTAAAACAGAGAGGTATTTAAATATCAGCCTGCACAAGTATATTCATCTTCCAAATATATCAGAGAATCCATATATATATATATATAGAGCATACTCATTCACAGATATAGCTTGCACAGATTCATACTTTCAAAATTTTAAAAGTAGGTGTTACCCACAGGTAAAGGAAACAAAGAAGGTTTGCTCACCTGAGTTTCCAGAATGAACAGAGAATAGGAATGAAATCTGGAACTTTTGTATTTTCATTTGGAATCTGCATCTTTGATTTGTTTTAGTTGATTACTGAATTCACTCAAGTTAAAGTAGTTGAATTTACTTTGCAGGCTTTGATTTGAAAACTGATCTTTGCTTTGAGTTGCTCTGCCTTTTGATCTTTGCATTGAATCAGGTATGAATTTGATTTTGTTTTAAGTTTAAAGGTGATGTATTTTATTTTACTTCTGATCTTTTCTCAGTTTTGTTTGAATGGAACTGATGTGAGGAGGTGATACATAAAGGAAGTACACAGGTAAATATATTTTGTATAGGGTGATAGTGTTTGTACAAGTTGGTTCAGAGATTTTTTTTCTTTTGTGAACGAACTGGAATGGAAAAGATAATACATGAAAGATTGTTGTACAGATGATAATGTTGTTATGTACAATTTGCTTTGCTTGTTGACTATGCAGTCTTGTAGGTGGCTGCAAATCTTATTTTTGGTGGCCGATACAATCCATGTATTGTGTACTAGATGATATTACATTAATTGCTTTTTACAAATATATATTTATTTGCTTTTCTTATTTTGTATATTGCGTGAGAGAAAGGTCTGGTGGCTTCTATTTTGCAAGATTTTATACTTATCTTTTTTTTCCTTGTTTCATGTTTGCAAGTGTTCATGAATACTTATTTTTGTTTGTATGTTACTTTATTTCCATGAGTACCTACTTGTTTCATTTTCGTTCACATATCTTTACTTACTTGTATGTATTTTATTTCCTTTTTATTTTGCCTTTATTACTTTATATTGTATTGAATCCTATTTTTAATATGTTGTTAAATTCCTAGCAATTGTTTACTTTGTAATTTATTTTCATATTTCTTAAACCATTTATTTACAATTTAAATTCAAACCAACGTATATATATATAAATTTCAAATTTACTTGTATATGCCCAAATACATATATATTCACATATATATATAATATTTATATAATATTTAAATTTTAAATGATTTATACAAAATTTATTTTAATTCGGGAAAACTCGAACCAATCTACAATAAATTTTACAAATTTATTTCAAAAATTCAATTAATTATCAATTTAAATTTAATTAAAATCCGGGATCGTTACAGATTTCCCCCCTTAAAAGAATTTCGTCCTCGAAATTTGCTGGGGAGACACAAAGATAGATGAAGAACATTCCATCAAATCAACTGAACATCTATTCTGCATTTGGCTTACCAAATCAGAATATCAATAACAGATACAAGAACGAATCTGTTTTAACACTTCACAAGATACTCGGGTTATCCAAATCTACGAAGTATACGGTGGCATCGGTTAGTCCGAAGGGATAACTAACCATTCGTAGAACATATCCGGACCCAAATAATAGATAGATATATGGATACGATTTCAGAACTTTCAGTTTAAAACTAAAGTATACCTATCAACCATAGCAACCAAATCAACCAATACATCCAACAAACAATTTTGGCCTATTTGGAGTTTATATCCCATATTAATATATCGAATCTTCTTTCTGGACCTGCCAGAAACCATCGAAGAGTTGAGAAGAGATACTGACCAAAAGAGATTGATAGAGAAAAGATTGTTTCCTTGTCGTTACAGGGTATTGACCATTTATAATCGTATTCCCCGGTCCCCTATCTCATCCTCTTCTTGCACTCATACTTACTATCAGTGGATAGCAAGAGAATTTACTGAGGCGTACGGACAGATATCTTAGAGATTACTCATTCTAGGGTATACTTCACCCTATCTCTAATGAGCTACTTAATGTGTTATACTCTTGAGCTAAAGTTCAACCTTAGCTCTGATACCAAATGTGATGATCCTGAAATCGGCCTTCAAAAATCGGCACCCGTACTTCGCTTGTACTCGAATGTCGTAGATTCAAACGCCGAATCTGGTTCACCGGAGCTTATAACACCATTAAGTATAACAACATAGCGGAATAAAGAAATAAATGATATCATATACAACTCCAATGAATACAATATCCAGAATGATATACAACAATGATATCAATATGATACAATAATATCAGAGATAAATAATGATACAGCGGAAATAACAGAACAGAAGAGATCACTCCAAATGATCTACAAAAGAGAATGACTCCAACAACTCCAATATCAAGCTCGAACCACAAAGAGAAGTAAGTGCAGTCCCGAACTCTAAGAACTGAACCTGCTCTAGAGTATCTACTAAACCTGAATATCTGAGAAACCCAACTCTAGACTGCCCATGTGGAAAATGGTGGGCACCCAGAGTTTAGGAAGGGAACAATAAACTCCGGATCAGTCATGGGACTGGTATGAGCAAACAAAAATAGTTTATCTTTAAACAAAAGAATTTTAAACATTGAAACCCGCAATGTTTTTGGAAAATGAAACTACCATAAGACCTCCCGCCACACACACAATGCAATCGCAGACTTGGAGGAGATTTCTTCTTATGATAGTCAAACATGCTTACTACGCAAACAAAACTCCTTTGATATTATTACTAGTGCATAGTGCAGAAAATCCTTTCGAAAATATAATATAAATCTTAGCCACCATACAACCATTATTGTATGCCTACTATAGCTGCTATGTTCAATAGCAGGTTACCGCCATATTCCATAGCAGGTAATACAACTAAAACCGTACAGGGTTCGTATTGCTTCTTTGGATTTCCAACAAATGATCAGGCTAAGGAACTTCCTTACACCGAAATAGAAACGCCTCTTGAAAGACGCCCCGAATCCTAACCGGATCTCTGCAAACACAAGGCTGACGCTACCTCACGCTTTAACCAAGCTATAACTAGGTAACTAACACACGAGCTATGTCATCCCCCGGTCATTACTGACCTTTATCCGGGATCCCGAAAACCAACAAAGCAACAATCACACAGTAATAAATTACAATGTCCACACGAGTTAAGTATCTGGGCTCCATACCATGATACCACCCTTTATCCAGAAGGAAATGACATACCCTAGGGGCGCTACCCCTACAAACCTTTGTCGCTACATTCCTGTTTCGACCATTACCGGGTTGTGAGGCTCGACGAAGTCTCCTCCACAAAGCTACGCTTTTTCACAAAGCCACGCTTTTTCACAAAGCCACGCTTTTTCACAAAGCCACGCTTTTTCACAAAGCCACGCTTTTTCACACAGCCACGCTTTTTCACAAAGCCACGCTTTTTCACAAAGCCACGCTTTTTCACAAAGCAATGCTTTGACCATCAATGATCAACAACACTTCGTATGCCACATTACCAAATTGGGAAGGTATCACTAGTAACCATCAACTACATAACCTCTGAGCTCGTACGTCTCAGAGAAGGGTGTTAAGCTAAGAGAATAAATTCTTCGCCACCAATAGAAATGTATTTGATAGAGACCAGCTTTACATCTCAAAGTGTAAGGTCAAACACACTTCCATACAAGTCCGTTTCAGGATCGAACGGAACCGAAGGCACTTCCAAAGAAGCCCTTGCAAATCCGGATAATTTCTAATCACGTCCGGACTTTCCATCACAAAGGGTGCTAAAATCTCTATATCGGGGCCAGTCGATGCAGAGACATTCGACGAGTTGTCCTTTCGTTTTCGAAAATATCCGGTCTTCACCACCGGTCTTCAAATGCTATCCATTTACGTCGTATCACTATTCGGAATGGGTTATATCACTCAATGTTCCTCACCCGGCTAAACCGAATAACGAGCGCAATTAAAAATCATATGGATACTGGGGTCTTAGTTAAATCACAGCTTAAAGCCCAAACTTTTCATTCGAATGGTTAAAACAAATTACCATTTCCAATCTTTTAAACAAAAAGATTCAATTCACAAAGTTAACCCCATTCACAAAGATCCATTCATGGATTTCAAAACAATTTTCATTTCACTTGGATTAACTCGTCAAATCTTTAAATCAAGATTTAACTTATAGCTTTCAAAACTAGTTTCCAAAGATTCATTCATAGTCTTTCAAAACAATTCTATTTCAAGTTAGATTAACTCATCTGGTCTTTGAAATCAAAGACTCATTTCATAGTTTTCAAAACATTTCAATTCCATTTCAAACTTGAAACCTTTCAACACAATTTGGAAATCCTTTCTTAAAATGAAAGCTATTATTTATTTGAAAACAAGTAGTTTTCGTTTTGGAAAAATCCAGTTATATTTACACGATATAAAACCCTTGAATTAAATTCAAATTCCCAAATCAATACCTTTAAAATGGTTTAACCCATATATAACTTGTACAGCATCTTTAATCCCTAATTTCAAATCATAGAATTCAATTTCAAACTTGAATTCAAATTTAAATCAAATTATTTAAATTTTCAAAACTCGATTAAGTTATTCAAAATAACTTTTATCTTTGAAATTCCATTTCAAAAGCTTTTCATATTAAACCCCAATTTCCAATTTCAAAATCAATTGAAATTAAAATTTCAATTTCAAAAACATTAAATTTACATCATTTGTGACTTAACCGATTTCCACGTGAAATCCATATTTGTGTGTGTGAAGGTGTAGTCCAGGGGTTTTCACACACAATAGTGCAACAACATCAATCATCACAGTTATATCGATAAGCGGTATAATCGATAACGCTTATCTTCATTCGCAGATTCACAGATAAAATAAATTTATCAGTCACAAAGATTCACTATTACAATTCGATGTGGGTTTCGGATAACCAACTGGAATCCGACTCCCTATCGCATCGAAATTCAAATGTCATTTACGGGTCAAGGGTTTTCATATTCATATAACAGTATATTCATCACAGATATAACAGCGCAATACAAAGCAATTTATATCACAAAGCATCATATCACAAAGCATTATATCACTAAGCATTCGATAATAATCAATCATCTACAATTAAGATGAATTAATTGTGTAATTATAACTAATTAATCACATTAATAAATTAACCCTTTAATTAATTTCATTAAGTAATTATCTTTAGTTAATTAAGGCCCTCATTAATTTAAAGATAAACCACTTATCTTAATTAATTACTTAATTAACAAATAAATTCTTATTTAATTCAAATGCTTGAAATTAATTTGTTATTAACAAACAAAATCACTTGAGGCCCTTTTATTAATTAGAGCTTGATACACTTAATTTAATCACCTACTTAATTCAAACATTATTAAATTCCATTTGAAAATACTTAGGGATTAATTTATTATCATCATAATAATAGTTATTTCAAAACCAAATCAATAAATTTTCAAAACTCGTTTGAACTTAAAAATTGAAAATTGTTTAAACAAACATAAATTCAGATTTAAACTTGGATTTACACTTTTCTTAAACTCTGCTTTATATTTGAAATCATTTTCAAGATTTAAAACAGGACAGGTTTAAAAGTTGAAACCTGTAACAAAACATTTTACTTTACATTTTTAAAACCTGCCTTTGATTTTACTTTAGCTTTAAAACTGTATTTTAAACTTGTAAAAGTTTCCACTTAAAACAGAAAACTCATCACAATTAAACCCGAGCAATTCACTAAAATCCCCGAGGCGAGCACGAGAGGAACTCGAATTACTTCGAGTCAACGTATTCATTTCCAAAACCAGAAAGCTCAGATGCACATCCTAACTGCCATGTACGTGCACGCTTCATCGGAGGCCCTCCGATCTCGGTCGAACTCTCCGGCACCTCACGCTTTGATGGGGTAACCCAATCCAATCACCACCATATCATTTCGAGCTTCCGATCGAAATCGAGGTCCTCAATCGAACCTGGAACAACTAAACCCCACCAACCCCACAACCTGTCAACGCACCACGCTCGCAGCTCCGACCACTGGAGGCGCTGAAATTCCGGTCACGGCCTCATCATCTCCCCCACTTCCAATTCCCAAGAGCACGCGACACTCGATTGATTCCAGGTGTGGAACGAATCGAACAAAACGGCCTCACCAAAATTATGTTAAAAATATTCAAAACCCCACCGCCGCTTCCACGTCGAACTGGAGCAACTCCAGATATTTTTCCCAACTCCTCCGGAGGCTCCTTCACCCCCACGCGAAACGCCGAGCATTCCGGTCCACTCGATCACCCAAAAATCAACCATAACCCATTTTCGTTCACCACGGAACTGCAGCTTAATCCTAGCTCTAAAAATTTTGATTCTAGCTTTAAAAATCATATTAAAGTATAACAATCCCATTTATACATCTGAATTCATAAATTACGAAGTTCGAATTCTTTCTCTTTTTGAAGTTAGCTGGGTTATCTTGCTTTCCAGAGAAAGTTAAACTTAGTTTTAACTTATATAAGTTTTTAATCTCAAGTTTATACCATAACAATCAATTTCCATTTTGATACTAAGTCCACTCTATAAGTAGATTGAGAGAAAAAGAATTTTGAATCAAAGATGTTTTGTTCATGAACTTAAAACAGAGAGGTATTTAAATATCAGCCTGCACAAGTATATTCATCTTCCAAATATATCAGAGAATCCATATATATATATATAGCATACTCATTCACAGATATAGCTTGCACAGATTCATACTTTCAAATTTTTAAAAGTAGGTGTTACTCACAGGTAAAGGAAACAAAGAAGGTTTGCTCACCTGAGTTTCCAGAATGAACAGAGAATAGGAATGAAATCTGGGACTTTTGTATTTTCATTTGGAATCTGCATCTTTGATTTGTTTTAGTTGATTACTGAATTCACTCAAGTAAAAGTAGTTGAATTTACTTTGCAGGCTTTGATTTGAAAATTGATCTTTGCTTTGAGTTGCTCTGCCTTTTGATCTTTGCATTGAATCAGGTATGAATTTGATTTTGTTTTAAGTTTAAAGGAGATGTATTTTCTTTTACTTCTGATCTTTTCTAAGTTTTGTTTGAATGGAACTGATGTGACGAGGTGATACATAAAGGAATTACAGAGGTAAATATATTTTGTATAGGGTGATAGTGTTTGTACAAGTTGGTTCAGAGATTTTTTTCTTTTGTGAACGAACTGGAATGGAAAATATAATACATGAAAGATTGTTGTACAAATGATAATGTTGTTATGTACAATTTGCTTTGCTTGTTGACTATGCAGTCTTGTTGGTGGCTGCAAATCTTATTTTTGGTGGCCGATACAATCCATGTATTGTGTACTAGATGATCTTGCATTAATTGCTTTGTACAAATATATATTTATTTGCTTTTCTTATTTTGTACACTGCGTGAGAGAAAGGTCTGGTGGCTTCTATTTTGCAAGCTTTTTTACTTATCTTTTTTTTCCTTGTTTCATGTTTGCAAGTGTTCATGAATACTTATTTTTGTTTGTTTGTTACTTTATTTCCATGAGTACCTACTTGTTTCATTTTCGTTCACATATCTTTACTTACTTGTATGTATTTTATTTCCTTTTTATTTTGCCTTTATTACTTTATATTGTATTGAATCCTATTTTTAATATGTTGTTAAATTCCTAGCAATTGTTTACTTTGTAATTTATTTTCATATTTCTTAAACCATTTATTTACAATTTAAATTCAAACCAACGTATATATATATATATATAAATTTCAAATTTACTCGTATATGCCCAAATACATATATATTCACATATATATAATATTTATATAATATTTAAATTTTAAATGATTTATACAAAATTTATTTTAATTCGGGAAAACTCGAACCAATCTACAATAAATTTTACAAATTTAATTCAAAAATTCAATTAATTATCAATTTAAATTTAATTAAAATCCGGGATCTTTACAGGTACCCACTACATACACAAGAACAGAATTATTCCATGATTTAGTTGCCCTTTTACATAACTCTTCCTTTACCAGACCATACTTCTTGTTGTTAATCTTGATTAGTGCAATATGCTCTAAATTGCAATCTTCATCATTGGGTTCTTGAGGCTGATCAGCAACAATATCAGCCCAAGATTTTCGGCCTTGTTCTCTATTCAGTGAGATGGCTATTGGTTTTCTCTGTGTCGGAAACATTTGATCTTTCTTTGCTATATGGGTCTTTATATTCTGACCATCTCTGCCTTTTTTGTTGTCTCTGTTGAGAGCCGATAGCAACTCTTGTGATTTCTTAGCCTCTCTCTTCCTTTGCTGTTTGGATTGGACCAATTTAAAACCATCATCATCTATGTTGATAACCCTTGATGGCTTACTGATGTGAGAAGCCTCAGGTGGTCTGATTTGAGAAGAAGAACAAGAGAAATTTGAAGAAATTTGGGAAGGGAATTGATTTTCCCCCATGGCTTGAGAGGAAACCCTAGATTTCACCTGATTAAATGAAAATATATATATTTACACTAATTTAAAATTGACCCAAAGCCTAAAAACCCATCAGCTACTAACTCCATTTCAGCTTTGAAAATATCTATGCTTCACTAGACTTCCCAAACTGCTTCATTATCTACTAACTTCCTAAAACACCCGTTGTAGTTACTACACCATCTCCAACATTGAAATTTATCAAATGTCCGACTCATGTTAATTTTAATTCGTACATCTTCTTTGATATCCCATGCTATTAGGCATCATAAACTAAAATCCACCGATCCATAACGATTGATAAAAGATTAGTTACAAGCTCATCCTTTTGATTTTGAGTAGATCTATGTGGATTTGACCATGACTACAACATGCAGCTCAAAAGCTCTCTCGATTATCTAGTCTCATCCTTTAAATGATTAGATCTCCCTTTGCATGTATTGCTTTGTACTTCACATAGGCAGGTTAGTGAAACTCTTTTCCTTTTCTCTTTTCTCTTAAATTTTCTTATCCTAATAGTTTGAGAACTCATATTTGTGAATATTATGAACAGACCAAGAATAGGAGGAGGCCTCTACCATGATTACCATTTGGCTCATTCGATATTATTTTTTAATAATTGTAAGTAATCCTTTTATTTCCTGTAATAATAAAGTGAGTGCAAAATATGTAATTAAAATAGGGAACAGTCCATATTTGGGGACCTAAGGCACGGTGGCAGCTCATCTTCTTTTGTTTCATTGTTTTTTCTTCTTCATCTCTGTAAGAAAAAGATATAGAGCTTGTATTATTTATCGGTAACAAATACAGAGAGTACATACTGTATTTATACAAGCAAATATTGAAATGGGTTTGCGGGTAAGCCCAGAGCAATACTTACAACCCACATTCACAAGATAATATACAGCTGCCTTTATACAACCCTATCCCACTTCATTCACTATCACGCCCCCTCAAACCCAATACCTAGGGTTAGGGTTTGCGAATAAAATTCTTAAGTTCGAGAGCCGCTAGTGAAAATGGGCTCCTTCAATGCGATTCCCTTTCTCCAATGAGCTCTGGTTGAGTTGAGGAGCTCAAACAGTATAGGAGGTGACTTATGATTTGCGAGACAAGATTTCAATTTGAGTTTGAGTTGTTAGATGAGACTTCAGTGATTCTCTTTTTCATCTTCAACGGCTTCAGGAATGTAGACCGGAGCCTTATATCTTAGATTACTATCGGCTTCGTCCACATTAAGCTCTCGCCTAAATCTAATGAAGTTTAGTCGAGAGAGTGGCTTGGTTAGGATGTCGGCCTTCTGGTAAGTTGAAGGTATGTATCCGGCTTCTATGTTTTTGTTTATTACTTGCTCTCTCACAAAGTACAAGTCGAGTTCGATGTGCTTTGTGCGAGAGTGGAGTACTGGGTTTGCTGTGATTGAAATTGAACTTTGATTGTCACACCAAATAGTTGGTTTTCCACTTAGTTTGATCTGTAGTTCATTAAGCAGTGACATTAACCACATGATTTCTACAGTAGCACTAGCAGTACTTCGATACTCTGCCTCTGTGCTAGATCTTGATACAGTTGATTGCTTTTTTGCACACCATAATATAGGATTTTTGCCTAGATTGATACAGTACCCTATAGTGGATCTTCTATCATCCTGGTCAGTAGCCCAGTTTGAGTCAGTAAAGTCATTAATACACAATGTAGTGCTTGCTGGTAGAATTAATCCTTGATTGATTGTGCCCTTCAGGTATCTTAAGATTCTTTTCACTGCTTTCCAATGTTCATTAAGAGGCTTTTGCATAAACTGGCTCACTTTGTTTACACTGAATGAAATGTCTGGTCTGGTTATAGTGACATATTGCAATTCTCCTACAATACTTCTGTATTTCTTGTCATTTAGGATTGGTTCACCTCTGTTTTTTGAAAGATGACTGTTGCTTATCATTGGAGTGGGCAAAGGATTTGCTTTATCCATTTTGGTTTTAACTAGTATGTCATTGATGTACTTTCTTTGGTTTAAATGGATTTCTGAGGTTGATACTCTTTTGACCTCTATGCCAAGGAAGTAGTTTAGCTCCCCTAAGTCTTTGATTGAAAATTCTTCTTTCAGACATTGAGTGATATTCATGATTTCTGATTTGTTATTTTCTATAATAACAAAGTCATCAACATTAATTAATACATAAGTTATTGTGTTATTAAGAAATTTGGTGAATATGGAGCTGTCGGATTTAGTAGAGTTGTAGCCATGTTTTGATAAAGTTGTTTTCAGCTTGTCAAACCAAACTCTTGGTGCTTGCTTGAGCCCATAGAGTGCTTTATTGAGTTTCCACACTAGCTGGTCTTTGTCCCCTTTTGTGAACCCATGTGGCTGTTCCATATATACTTACTCCTGCAATTCACCATTAAGAAAAGTATTATTAACATCTAATTGTTTGATAGGCCAATTCTTATGCAAGGCAATTGTTAATTTGACTCTGATGGTAGTGGGTTCACAACAGGGGAAAAAGTTTCATTAAAATAGAATCCATTTTGTTGTGAATACCCCTTTGCCACCAATCTTGCCTTGTATTTAAGAATTGAGCCATCTGGATTTTTCTATAATCTGAATATCCATTTGCATCCAACTATGTTTTTAATCTGAATATCCATTGGATCCGTAATATTGTATTATTATCGAATTTCAATTTTCGTAGCATTTGGAGTTATTGTGTGAGCATACGATATATAAACGCGCTGAAAATTTGAATCGAAATGATTTGAATTTAAATTTAATTAAAATATATATTTTGGTCAAAATTGCTACTTTAGCTGAAATTATATCAACCTTAGCCTACTTTTGTACTCCCATCGCAGTTTTTCTTTCCTTTCAGTTGTCACTGTAACTAATCGATTAAAGCACACAGCTTTCTTCACAAAGACAACGAAAATCAAAAATAAACAATGGCCGCTCGTTTCTTTATATTCCAATTCGAAATCACGCTTTCTCCTCGCTATCTTAGAAATCAAAGCATATAGAGTAGTGGAGATTATCGAATTGAATCGATTCACATCAACATATTTGCGAGGCTCGATTTTAGGGCATCGACGTCGGCAAGAGTAGATCTCGTTTGTGGAAATCAGGGCAGCACCGTCGATTGCTAGCAAGGCGTCTGCGAGCTCGGGGACTTGTTCTCGTGCGTGCGAAGTTCGAGGTGGTCCGGTCGTTGATTCGTGGGCGCGACAGTTCTATCGAAGTCGCGAGGTCATATAGAGCCGAGCATCGGAGTTTGTGGGGATCCATCAAGCGGTAATGGTGACTTAGGGCAAGCCGCGTTGGTCGGAGAAGTGGCGGGGGGTTGCTCGCGAGTTCGATCCGGTGTCACGTCGTTCGAGTAAATAGGTAATCTCTGTTTGATTACGGTCAACTTAAGATTTTAATCTTTGTTTAAATGAAATTTATACCCATATATATATATATATATCCATGAGAAATGTAGGTTTATACAGTGAAAAATATATATACAGCTTTTTCAAATTTATATATATATATATATATATGTGTGTGAATATTTATATATAGAAGAAAATTACACTTACCTGTTTTGATTTAAATATATATAGGTAAAAGGAAAAATTAAAATATACAGTAAGGTATAAAATGAATTTGTTTAATTATAAGGTTTAAAACATAGAATACATATATATGACAGGTAAGGTTAACACAAAAATAATAATAATAATAATAAGTACATGACTTTTAAATGTGTTTAAGGATATGTAAAGTTAGATTTTTATCTATATAGATTATTCCTTATAAGTATATATATAAAGTTTTCAAAATAGAATGAACATGCATTAATGAAAGTAAAGTATCCGATTTTTTTTCCCATTGTTAATAAACCGTAAATGTTTGTACAGTCTGTAATCATGGAGAAATAAGTCGAGATTGGTCGGATGGCAAATTAAAAAGCAAAGGTGAGTTAATCTCACTCATCTGGTTGCTATTTAAATTTAAATATATAAATTTAAATAATTGATTGAATGATTGAATTGGTTTGATGTGCTATATTATATATAGTATTATATATTGGAGTTGTTGATATTCCCACATTATATAGCGGATGAGACCCTATGCGCCGCATAATAGCAGATGATATTTTATTGATCCCATATACCACGATATTTCACCTCGAAGTGGAATTGGTATTGTGCTAACACTGTGGATGCAGGGAAAACAGGTTGGAGGGATCCAACTGGATTCCTCAAAATTATTTAGACTGTTTAATATTCTATGATATGAATATTGGATATTCTATGGTAAATTATATTGATAATTGGACTATTGAATGTATGGTTTGCTTGAATATTCGGTACCCTAAAGTACCAAAAATATATAGAATTGGATTTTGAAAGGAAAATAAAGGAATGGACTTTCAAGTAAACTAACTTTAAAGAATTTGAATAAATTTAAGAACAAATTTGGAAAAGAATAAAAGTGATTTCAAAAATAAATATAGAAAAAGGGGATTTTAAATAAGAAGAGAAATAATGAATATTAAGCTTAAGCAATATTATTTAAAAGAATAAAGAATTTATTTTAATTCAAGGTTTAAATTTAATTAAAAAGAAAAGAAAAGGGATTTGGGAAATCTGAAATTGGTATTCTCAGTTTAAAGGGATTTTTCAATCATAATAAAGAAAGGAAATTTAAAGTTAAAGGATTTTGAATTAAATGGAGTAATTAAAGAAATTTGTTAAAAGTGAAGTAAACTGGAAATCAATTTTGGGAATTGATTTAAGTGTTAAAACGGGATTTTTAAAAGAAAGTGAGACTTGGATTTATAAAATGGGTTTATAAAAGTGAAGAAATATATCAGTGGATATTTGGAAGAATAAATTCACGGTGGGAATTTATTATAGAAATGGGTAAATTTGTTTAAAAATAAATAGTGATTTATTTTGAAAGATGTGAAAGAAAAGTGTATTTCCCTGAATAGCCAAGTACGTTTCCAAAGTAAACTTTTAAGTATAAGCTAAAGGTTTAAAAGTTGATTTAAAGTATGGATTGGAAAATCTATTATTTTTAAATGTTAAACTTTAAAGTAAGTATTTTTCAAATCTATTTTAATAGTAATTATTTAAAGATGGTTTGGTATTATGTTTTAAATGATAAAAGAATCTGGTTTTATATTTTATTAAGTAGCTTTATTTTAAATATTCTTAAAGTATATATCTTTGAAGAAAGTATTAAAGTAGTTTTAATTTAAATGTTTAAAGTATATTTTATAATAAAGTATTTCTAAATTATTTTAAAAATCTAATGTTTTTGGTACTTGGTGATTTTAGTGGAAATAGGAATATTTGGAAAATTTATTCCACTAGAGAAGGATGGTTTGAAATTGTTTTCAAAGGATTGAAAATGGAAATATATCTTGCGAAGATATTTTGAGGTTAATAAATAATTTGGAAAATTATTTATTGTTTGATGGATGTTTGTGGATGTTATTGGATAGTTAAATAACCGACTATCAATATTGGCCAATGCGCTAATCGTTTCGAAGAGACCGAGATCGAGATTAATTTCTCGAAAACCACTTCGATTCGGTTTGTACGTTTTCATGAGGAAAACGAGTTTGGAATCGAAGATGGAGCAGTGAAGTGCAAGGGCTAGTCGCTACTAATCCTGAGGATATTTCCAAAATGGATGTAGTAGGAGTAGTGCCTTCGGTTCCGTTCGAACCCGGGACGGACTTGTATGGACGATGGCTTTCGGAACATTGTCAGGAGGACGATGGGCATTCTAAGGGATATGTTCTAAAGGTAATGCTTAGCCTCAAGCCACATCAACCGGGAATGACTGAAAATCAGGGGTTATGCAGCAAGGCTTCATGGGTAGCCCCCAATTGAGAGTAAGGTCATCCCTGTCTAGAAGTCCCTTTTTATTTCGGCTTATTGGTGCGGTTGCTGATCCCAACCGTGGTGTGATTTTATTCGGAATTATCCAGTAAGGGATGGTTCCGACCTTGTGTTGCAGGGGAGCAGGCGTACTCATCGGTACTGTGATCTAGTCCACGTACTGTGACTGGTGGTACCCCAGTGCCTAGTCATTAGTTGGAAATGCATTCTCCCTACGTGCCTTTACGGTTTTGATTGTATTACCCACTTTGTGGCTAGTATGCTGGAATTTAATCATGTAACAATTTCAGCTATTTGAATAAGTATTTGTATATAGACACTATTATAATATCAGACGGATTTGATAAAAAGTGATTTGGCTATCGTAAGGTAAAAACCCGACATGTTTATTTGTGGTGTGGTCTTACGAGATGCTTTTGATTCAAAAGAGTTTGGGAAACTTTAATAATCCAATTGAGTGTGTTTTCTCACGCTAGTTTTCCAGACTGACTCTGGTGTTATTTTATTATAATGCTCGGGTCAGACCGAGTATTTTAGGTTACAAGTTATGATGCTGTGGAGCTCAGGAGACGAGCTGGATGGCGAGACGTATCACACGTATATGGTGTATATTCTGCTGTGTTGTGTATGCTGTGTATTTGGTATGTGGGACAAGTTATTATAACTGTCCTAAATTGTGATGTTGATTATATTGTACTCTGATGTTGTATTCTATGATGTATGTATAAACAGATATAGTTTCTTTTCTGTAAAGATCAGTTATTATCTATTATATATTGTTCCGCTGCGTTTGTGAGATTCTGATGTTGTTTCTATTTTCTTCTTCTACCTCTTTCTTCTTTAACCCAAATGGTTCGTATTTCCGTTCTTCTTGAGTTGATTTGTTGGAGATTAATGTCAATTCAAGGGGTATGGGTTTGCGGGCTGTTACAGTGGTATCAGAGCTTAAGCTAGCAATAACCTTGGCTCTGGTGGGATTTCTCATTGAAGTAGAGTCTATAGTACTCTAAAATGAGTTTGAGTGTATTAATAGATATGAGCGCGTATTTGTTAATGAATATAAAATGGTTTTATATTGTGTTGGTTGGTTTATTGAGTAGTTTATGGATTCTGGTCAATACGAGTAATTAACGTTATTGATAGGGATCTCTAAACACTTGAATAGAACAATTCGACACAGTATTGTTTTAAAATAGGGTAAATGAAATAATTTTACCCAAATTATTTTGTATATAAAAGAAATAATTTTCGAAAATTATTATAGTTATATATATATGGATGCTTGGTTGTTAAGGAGTGATAATATTAAGTTATTATCACTATTGTGAGAAAATTAAATAAGAAATTGAAATCATAACTAAAGGTTAAGAAATAAATTCATATACAAATGGGATTTGTAAATGAAAATTTGTAAATGTGATTTATAATTTGAAAGAAAAATTGTAGAATAATAGTTGTATGTGAATTGAAAGGATTTGAAATTTGAAATTTTGAGAAAATTTAATTCCTTTGAATTGAAAATGGTTTTCAAAAGATTTAGGGAAAATAATAGTGTTATTTCAGAAATATTTTTGAGTGGAATTTGAAAGTTTGGGGAGATTTGAAATTAAAAATATTTGATAATGTTTTTAAAGAGATAAAAGCACTAAACTCTTCTCGGTCGCTAGAAAATAACTTTGGTGATGACTGCAGCATCATCGATGTTCATTTTCGAGTTTCTAGGAGAGGAATTTCTACCGAATTGTTTTAAATTGAAATTGTTTGCGAATTGGGTTTAGTTTTGAAATTCAAAGGTATAACTGAATTTACCAAAGGATTTTGAATATAATTGATTTCAAAGGGGGTTTTGAAATTTTGGAATTGTTTAAGCTCTGGAATCTTAGTTAAAATGTTTATGGAATAATGACAATATATACTTAGCTAAATAAAATGTATAATCCCGAGTAAAAAGTAAAATGTGAATGGGATTGATTGTAAATAGATGAAAGTATGGATATAAATGAGTTTGTGACTTATAAAATTTAGAAGTGGAATAAATAAGCCAAATAAAATTGTTTTGTATTTTGGAAGATGAATAAAAATCCAAAACTTAAATTATAACATAGATTGAAACTCAAGGAAAATAGTTAAAGTGATTTTTGAAATAAAAATCAAATATTGGGTTTAAAATTGGAATAAACTAATTGATAATTAATTAGTTAATGAAATATGGAAATGGAATTTAAATGGGTTAAATGAAAGTTTAATTGTAAATTAGTAATGGAGTGGGAATGTTGTTGAATAAAATAGAGCTGGATTTTAATAGTGATCGTTTGAATTTGCAAATATTATCCAAGTGAGTAGAAATAAGTTGAATGGCCTTGTTATTAATAAATTGAATTCAGAAATAAAATGTGAATGCAAATTAGAATTTATAATGGATTGAATGAGTATACTAATTGAATTAAATTGGTAAAATAAAATGGAATTGAATAAAATTCTATGGATTGATAGAAGTAAACAAATATTGATTTTTGAATAAATTGACATGAATATGAGCTTGTTTGGATTAAAAATGGATCGAATGTAAGAAATTGAATTGTAAACCATTGAAATTGAATGAAATGGCATATGAATTGATTGTAAACAATTGAATTAGTTTCGAAATCATATAATTTGCTTATGGAAGTGTTTAGTACTTGTTGCTTATGAAATGTATGTATTTAGCTATTGAAAATAAGTGAAATGTTAATAAAACATTATAAATTTGTCACTTACATATTTAAAATGAGTAAGTACATGTATAGGGAAGCCATGTGGCTGGATTTGGTTGTGCAAATTGCTAAAATAAATAACCGCTTTGCTTAAAAATGCTAAATAAGGTACGCCTACGCAATAAAAATAGGAAATATGAACTGTTTTTGTTTTCCGACCGTGTGAGTCGATGTATACATATTTATATCTCTTGTCAAATTGTAAAAGCTCCTCCGTACAGAGGAGACTCTGCCAAAAATTTTCGAAAATTTTGGGAGTAAGAAATTTTTTGAAAATTTTCGAAATCTCCACAAACGACAAATGATTTAAAATTATGAAAAATATATTTAGATTTGAAATAATTAATAGATGGAAGCAAATTGAAATTTATATGGAATTGGAATTCAATTTGAATATAAACTTCAGCAATGAAGTAGTAAAAATAAATATAAGAAATATTTATATTGAACTTAAGAAATGAAGAATGAAATTCTTAAGTAAATTGGTATTGGGAATATACTAAGTGAATAATTGAATGAAGATTAAAACTGAAAGTTGTGAAATGGGATAATTGTGGATAAGTGAATAGAAATCAAAATGAATGTGAATAAAGAGAGAATTGATATAAGTAATGATCAATTGAAATAAATACGTAGGATGTACGTATATTATTTATTCGCATAGCGATTTGATCCAGAATTCGAGCACAGAATTTCGAGGTAAATATACCGATCCGAGTTGGGATTTTTCACTCGATTTTCGACGGCGAACCCTGGATATGGGATTTTGATTGATTCTGGATATTCTCTATCATAGTTTGTGGCTATGCAAGGAGGATGACGGTTTCTGATCAAGAAATCAGATCTGAGTCCGCACTAGGGAGTCGGGTGGACGATACTAGTTCGGAAGTGAAATTGTGTGATCGAGTGAGCGATCAGATTTGATATTGCGTACGAATGATATGTGTACATCGTACGGACTTGAATGAATAAATATTGAAATTTTGAAAAGAGGTCAATAAAATGATTTTGAATGTTATGATTGGATATTATTGCTAAGTAGGATATACAGGTGTTTAAAAAGAAAAAAAGAAATTGGGATTTTTGATTGCCCGACAAAAAGGTAAGTATTTAAATTTCTATATGAAATTTGATGGTTTTCTGGTCTAGCCACTTAGCCTTTTGTTTTCTTTTGAAATTTGGGGGACCTTCAAGGCATTTGGTAGTTGTACCGAGCTAGCCGCGCAAAGGAGACGCTGGCAAAAAAATTCGAAAATTTAAGGAGTTAGAAAAATTTTGAGAATATTTTGATGATTCAAAATTTGGTTTCAAATTTAAATTTGAATTGTTCAGTAAGTAATATTGTTTGGAACTTATGGATAAGTTTGGAAAGTTAGAAAGAGGGTTAGTGTGTCTTTGATAAAAAGATTTGTTTTGGCAAGTTGTTGACACTGGTTGATTTTGGGAAATAGTTGACGGGTTAAGGACCATTCTTCTTAACTAGTAATTTCGGGGATGAAATTCTTTTAAGCGGGGAGGAATGTGACGACCCGGAATTTTGGATATTTGAAATGAGAATATTTAATTGGTTTTAAATATTCAATAGTGAATTTTAGCTTGAATCTCAAATATCAATATTTATTTGATAATTTAATTATTGAATTAAACAATTAAAAATTGGGTAAAATGTTGAATCTGGAGTTTTAAGCCTGTTAAAAATAATTTAAAGGCTTTGAAAATTTATATTGTTAATACTGAAGGTGATGGAACTTTTAAAAATTTAATTTGAAAGTGGTTTGTTCAGTTTTGAAATTATATTGTTTGAATTGACGTTTAAAAATAGCCTTCCGGGGAACAGTCTCGAAATTCGACGAAACCAATTCCATTGGATCCATAATATTGTATTATTATTGGATTTCAATTTTCGTAGCATTTGGAGTTGTTGTGTGAGCATAAGATATATAAACGCGCTAAAAATTTGAATCGAAATGATTTGAATTTAAATTTAATTAAAATATATATTTTGGTCAAAATTTCCACTTTAGCCGAAATTATATCAACCTCAGCCTACTTTTGTACTCCCATCGCAGTTTTTCCTTTGTTTCAATTGTCACTGTAACTAATCGATTAAAGCACACAGCTTTCTTCACAAAGACAACGAAAATCAAAAATAAACAATGGCCGCTCGTTCCTTTATATTCCAATTCGAAATCACGCTTTCTCCTCACTATCTCAGAAATCAAAGCGTATAGAGGAGTGGAGATTATCGAATTGAATCGATTCGCATCAAGCGATTTGCGAGGCTCGATTTTAGGGCATCGACGTCGGCAGGAGTAGATCTCGTTTGTGGAAATCAGGGCAGCACCGTCAATTGCTAGTATGGCCTCTGCGAGCTCGGGGACTTGTTCTTGTGCGTGCGAAGTTCGGGGTGGTCCGGTCATCGATTCGTGGGCGCGACAGTTCTGTCGAAGTCACGAGGTCATATACACCTGAGCATCGGAGTTTGTGGGGGTCCATCAAGCGGCAATGGTGACTTAGGGCAAGCTGCATTGGTCGGATGTAACGCCCCACTCCGAGACCCATTCTAACAAAGAGTATTACGGAGTAATACCGTCTGCTGGAACGGAGAATAGATTAAAATGGAAGCGACCATATGTAATCAAGCTATAACTATCTACTGAATACATCAAAATGTGGTATAGCTTTTTTTTCTAGTGGTTCGACATATCCAATAGATATTTATAATGAAATTACAATGGATAAGGAAAATAGGTTCAGAACAAACATAATACTAAATGATAACATCATCATCACAGAACAGTCACATAACAGTCACAGAACATAGGTACAATATATCGTCAATACGGATCCAAATATCAAAAAGGTGGGTACAAAGCCACCGCTCACACATGTGAGTCAAAGATATGTACATAAGAGACTGAATAATCAGAGTATCTAAATAGTGGAAAAATATAAAGAGCTATCTATCCGCATAACAGATAATGTCCAAGCGAAAGCACAGAAAGCTAAGTCCAGAGACCTAACCTGAAACAACTCGGTCTGACCCGAGCGAAAAACACTCGGGTCAGGCTAGCCAAACAATCAGTTAATAAACTGAGATAAACATGATAGATAATGAGGCGATATATAACATAGTACTATAGACCACAAACTCTCACATAGAGAAGAAATAAACATCTAAGTAGAGATGTATAGCAAGCCTTGTATCATTGGCATAACATAGTCACAAATGTCAAAACAAAACATCTAAGTAGAGATGTATAATAAGCCTCATATCATCGGCATAACATAGTCACAAATGTCAAAACAAAACATCTAATTAGAGATGTATAATAAGCCTCATATTATCGGCATAACGTAAGTACAAATGCCAAAACATAAACATCTAAGTAGAGATGTCAAAAACGATACATCTAAGTAGAGATGTATAACAGGCCATCTAAGTAGAGATGCCAAACACGATACATCTATGTAGAGATGTATAACGGCCATCTATGTAGAGATGCCAAAAACGATACATCTAAGTAGAGATGTATAACGGCCATCTAAGTAGAGATGCCAAAACGATACCTCTAAGGGAGACAGTCCGAAGACACTATCCCAAAGGTAATAAAAGGAACGTGTCACGAACTTTTAGCAAGGAACCTGTAAAGTGTTAACATGAGTCCCATACCCCACGTTCGCACTAAACGGTTTACTAACCAATAGTAAGCTTCCACACTCAAAGCAGTAAAAAGTTCACCTCATTTCATCGGTAAACTAGGCCGAAAGGCCAAAACGATCAATCGAATAGGTCTGGGATTAACCGGAAAGGAAATACACACGGTTTCATAGGCCGGAGTTTTTCCCAACCGTTTAAGCACCTTTCCACTTCGCTCGAAGTGCTAAAGTGTGAGTGTGGGATTTTATTATAGATAATAATTACGGAAAACAGATTTATAATTGGTTTGAAATCACTTTAAAACGGCCTTTGAAAACTCCCCTATTATAGAGTAATTAATTTATTAATTAAAAATAATATTATCTAATAATTTTGAAAGCCATTTTGGAGTGAAAAATCCTTTTAAAAACTTTTTATAAGGCCCGTGTACGAAATCCAGCGACCAATCTCAAAGAAATCGATAAAACCAAAAAATCACTAAAAATATTCTAAGTGTTGGAAAATAGTCCAAAACTGACGCGAACCCAAGTTCGGAAAATTATTCGGACCAGCAAACTGAATCCGAATGGCATGAAAATTAGTAGGAACGTAGTCCGACATTCCTACTTTAGAACGCAAAAAGAATTACTCGATTCCGACTTGAAACGAAGTCGCAGCGATGCTCCAAAGTCGGACCCGGAAACAGTGAATACACTGTTTCAGGCTGAGATCCGGGTCCCTCTTCGACAGCAATTTCGAAGAGTCAAATGAACTCCAATACTAATCAAACTTTCTGGAGATGGAGTTCGGAACTCCAGCTTTCCAACGAGTCTGAAAACGTTGGATTCCGACCACGGATGTGACCGTGGCAGTGTCACAAAGTTTCAGTTTCAAAACTGGATACATGGAGTAAGAAACCGATAAAACCAGAAAATCACTGAAAATATTTTTCAGTGTTGGAAAATAGTCCAAAACTGATGCGAACCCAAGTTCGGAAAATTATTCGGACTAACAAGCTGAATTCGAATGGCTTGAAAATTTGTAGGAACGTAGTCCGACATTCCTACTTCAGAACGCAAAAAGAATTACTCGATTCCGACTTGAAACGAAGGTGTAGCGACGTTCCAAAGTCGGACTTAGAAACATGAAATGCACTGTTTTGCACAGCGATCTGGATTCAACTCTGACAGAAAATTCAAAGGGTCTAATGAACTCAAATGATGACCAAACTTTCCAGATATGGAGTTCGTAACTCCAACTTTCTAACGAGACCAAAATCGTCAAATTGTGACTAGTGACTCAAAAGTTACGACCAAAATAGTTTCAGTTTCATCCATAGAGCTAATATGTGTATTGCTCTCGGGAAGATAGTAGAAAAATCAATTTTTGACCTAGTTAGCCTCAAAATTATAGAAAACTCACTTAACAAAAATTGTAGAATATGTTTTAAGCTTTCCGGAACATCCAAAATTATCTAATTCGGATCAAAAACGAGAGAGATACAGGCAAAACAATATCAGATTGAAACTCAAGATAACTTGTTAAAGACAGAATTGGTCTTCTGTCTTTGAACGCATTTCAGGTCATCTAAATGGTAAAATTACAGAAAACTCGCTGAAGAAAAATTGTAGCATATGTTTTATGCTTTCCGGAACATCCAAAATTATCTAATTCGGATAAGAAACGAGTAACTTATGGCCAAATCAATTTCAGGTTTTTATTTTATCAACCCTGTAGTTTGTTGTCAGGTCAGCAACAAACAAACGTGATTTCGACCATTCAAACCACAAAATTAGGCAAAGCTCAAAACATAAAAGTTATAGCCTACAAAATAAGCTTTCCAGAACATTAAGAAAATCTTAATTCCGATTTAAGATGAATGAGATATGCCTAATTTACTAACAGTAATAAACTAATTATAATTTCAGCTAGCATATATTACCTCTTTCCCAAGCAATGAAAAGAAGATCAAAGAGTTTTACAATCTAAATGCACAAATAAAAAGAGGATTACAAAATAATTTCAGAAATTAAACAATAGATTAGAGGTGGGTTTTGTGATTGCTATTACCTTCAAATGATTAAATTAAAACCCTTTTGACTTTGATGAAGATTAATGAAGCTTTGCTCTAGATTTGGAGGCCATTATTTAGTATTTCGCTCTAGGGTTTAAGGGGTTATGGAATGAGATGTTGGCTGAAACAAATGGGTAAAAGATGGTTTATAGGCTAATGGAAGTGGGTTAGTGGGCCTAATACCCATTAGGACTTGGAATATATTCCATATCTCAAGTTAGCTAATTCCTCTAAGTACAAACTACACATTATTTACCCATAAAATTTTAAAATATGTTACCAAAATAATTTAGCTATAGTTATAAAATTTTACATCACAATATTTTCCAACTTACAATTTAACCCCTATTTATTCCAAAACATATTTTAGTCAAAATTGCCCAAAATCACCGTTTTGCAATTTAATTGTAAATTAAATTCCCAATTCAAATATTGCACTATTTTACACATATAAAATTTTGCAATATTATAAATTTCCATTTACCCTAATATATTTCCATTAAATTCTCCATTTTACACTTAGGCCCAAAATATTAATTTATTCAAAATAACTAACTTTTGAACAAATTAGTCACATAAAAAATCATTAATAGCTCCAATTAAATTAAAATCCCAATTTTAATTTATTATTTGGTAACCGCAATCATGGGTTGTTACATCAGAGAAGTGGCAGGGGGTTGCTCGCGAGTTCGATCCGGTGTCGCATCAATCGAGCAAATAGGTAATCTCTGTTTGATTACGGTCAAATTAAGATTTTAATCTTTGTTTAAATGAAATTTATACCCATATATATATAGATCCAGGAGAAATGTAGGTTTATACGGTGAAATATATATATACAGCTTTTTCAAATTTATATATATATGTGAATATTTATATATAGAAGAAAATTACACTTACCTGTTTTGATTTAAATATATATAGGTAAAAGGAAAAATTAAAATATTCAATAAGGTATCAAATGAATTTGTTTAATTATAAGGTTTATAACAGAGAATACATATATATGACATGTAAGGTTAACACAAAAATAATAATAATAATAAGTACATGACTTTTAAATGTGTTTAAGGATATGTAAAATTTGATTTTTATCTATATAAATTATTCCTTATAAGTATATATATAAAGTTTTCAAAATAGAATGAACATGCATTAATGAAAGTAAAGTATCCGATTTTTTTTCCAATTGTTAATAAACCGTAAATGTTTATACAGTCTGTAATCATGGAGAAGTAAGTCGAGATGGGTCGGATGGCAAATTAAAAAGCAAAGGTGAGTTAATCTCACTCATCTGGTTGCTATTTAAATTTAAATAGATAAATTTAAATAATTGATTGAATGATTGAATTGGTTTGATGTGCTATATTATATATAGTAGTATATATTGGAGTTGTTGATATTCCCGCATTATATAGCGAATGAGACCCTATGCGCCGCATAATAGCAGATGATATTTTATTAATCCCATATACCACGATATTCCACCTCGAAGTGGAATTGGTATTGTGCTAACACTGTGGATGCAGGGATAACAGGTTGGAGGGATCCAACTGGATTCCTCAAAATTATTTAGACTGTTTAATATTCTGTGATATGAATATTGGATATTCTATGGTAAATTATATTGATAATTGGACTATTGAATGTATGGTTTGCTTGAATATTCGGTACCCTAAAGTACCAAAAATATATAGAATTGGATTTTGAAAGGAAAATAAAGGAATGGACTTTCAAGTAAACTAACTTTAAAGAATTTGAATAAATTTAAGAACAAATTTGGAAAAGAATAAAAGTGATTTCAAAATTCAAATAAATATAGAAAAAGGGGATTTTAAATAAGTAGAGAAATAATGAATATTAAGCTTAAGCAATATTATTTAAAAGAATAAAGAATTTATTTTAATTCAAGGTTTAAATTTAATTAAAAAGAAAAGGAAAGGGATTTGGGAAATCTGAAATTGGTATTCTCAGTTTAAAGGGATTTTTCAATCATAATAAAGAAAGGAAATTTAAAGTTAAAGGATTTTGAATTAAATGGAGTAAGTAAAGAAATTTATTAAAAGTGAAGTAAACTGGAAATCAATTTTTGGAATTGATTTAAGTGTTAAAACAGATTTTTACAAGAAAGTGAGACTTGGATTTGTAAACTGGGTTTATAAAAGTGAAGAAATATATCAGTGGATATTTGGAAGAAGGAATTTATTATATAAATGTGTAAATTTGTTTAAAAATAAATAGTGATTTATTTTGAAAGATGTGAAAGAAAAGTGTATTTCCCTGAATAGCCAAGTACGTTTCCAAAGTAAACTTTTAAGTATAAGCTAAAGGTTTAAAAGTTGATTTAAAGTATGTTTTGGAAAATCTATTATTTTTAAATGTTAAACTTTAAAGTAAGTATTTTTCAAATCTATTTTAATAGTAATTATTTAAAGATGGTTTGGTATTATGTTTTAAATGATAAAAGAATCTAGTTTTATATTTTATTAAGTAGCTTTATTTTTAATATTCTTAAAGTATATATCTTTGAAGAAAGTATTAAAGTAGTTTTAATTTAAATGTTTAAAGTATATTTTATAATAAAGTGTTTCTAAATTATTTTAAAAATCTAATGTTTTTGGTACTTGGTGATTTCAGTGGAAATAGGAATATTTGGAAATTTTATTCCTTGAGAGAAGGACGGTTTGAAATTGTTTTCAAAGGATTGAAAATGGAAATATATCTTGCGAAGATATTTTGAGGTTAATAAATAATTTGGAAAATTATTTATTGTTTGATGGATGTTTGTGGATGTTATTGGATAGTTAAATAACCGACTATCAATATTGGCCAATGCGCTAATCGTTTCGAAGAGACTGGGATCGAGATTAATTTCTCGAAAACCACTTCGATTCGGTTTGTATGTTTTCGTGGGGAAAACGAGTTTGGAATCGAAGATGGAGCAGTGAAGTGCAAGGGCTAGTCGCTACAAATCCTGAGGATATTTCCAAAATGGATGTAGTAGGAGTAGTGCTTTCGGTTCTGTTCGAACCCGGGACGGACTTGTATGGACGAATGCTTTCGGAACATTGTCAGGAGGACGATGGGCATTCTAAGGGATATGTTCTAAAGGTAACGCTTAGCCTCAAGCCTCATCAACCGGGAATGACTGAAAATCAGGGGTTATGCAGCAAGGCTTCGTGGGTATCCCCCACTTGAGAGTAAGTTCATCCCTGTCTAGATGTCCCTTTTTATTTCGGCTTAGTGGTGCGGTTGCTGATCCTAACCGTGGGGTGATTTTATTCGGAATTATCCAGTAAGGGATGGTTCCGGCCTTGTGTTGCAGGGGAGCGGGCGTACTCCTCGGTACTGTGATCTAGGCCACGTACTGTGACAGGTGGTACCCCAGTGCCTAGTCATTTGTTGGAAATCCATTCTCCCTACGTGCCTTTACGGTTTGATTGTATTACCCACTTTGTGGCTAGTATGCTGGAATTTAATCATGTAACAATTTCAGCTATTTGAATAAGTATTTGTATATAGACACTATTATAATATCATATGGATTTGATAAAAAGTGTTTTGGCTATCGTAAGGTAAAAACCCGATATGTTTATTTGTGGCGTGGTCTTACGAGATGCTTTTGGTTCCAAAGAGTTTGGGAAACTTTAATAATCCAATTGAGTGTGTTTTCTCACGTTGGTTTTCCAGACTAACTCGGGTGTTATTTTATTATAATGCTCGGGTCAGACCGAGTATTTTAGGTTACAGGTTATGATGCTATGGAGCTCAGGAGACGAGCTGGATGGCGAGACGTATCACACGTATATGGTGTATATCCCGCTGTGCTGTGTATGCTGTGTATTTGGTATATGGGACAAGTTATTATAACTATCCTAAATTGTGATGTTGATTATATTGTACTCTGATGTTGTATTCTATGATGTATGTATAAACATATATAGTTTCTTTTCTGTAAAGATCAGTTATTATCTATTATATATTGTTCCGCTGCGTTTGTGAGATTCTGATGTTGTTTCTATTTTCTTCTTCTACCTCTTTCTTCTTTAACCCAAATGGTTCGTATTTCCGTTCTTCTTGAGTTGATTTGTTGGAGATTAATGTCAATTCAAGGGGTACGGGTTTGCGGGCTGTTACAATTATAATCCTCTTTCATAGCATTTTTCCAACTATCTTCCAAAATTGCTTGTTGATATGTGCTTGGCTCGGTGATTTCAGACTCAATGTTGTATGTTTTTGGTTTGAATATCCCACATTTTTCTCTTGGCATCATATGGTGTCCAGTATTTGCAGGTACAATTGGTTGTCTGTCTTCATCAGCATTGACTTCTGGTTGGGTATTGTATGACCGTGTGTCATGCAGTACTTGACAGAGGTCTGGATGATGGTATGTATATTGCATCACATTGTTGGATCTTATTGGTGCATCAGCATAATCTTGACCTGGTTCATTTGTGGGCACTGTGTGTTGAGGACTGATGTCACCCCTTCCATGATGACCAATGCTATTAATTGATATGATAACTTCTGGTGAGGGTAATACTTGAGGTATTGGAAGCTTTGAGTTGCATATTTTTTGAGTTGTTTTGATGTCTGCATTGCTAAAAGGAAACTCATGCTCATTAAATGTAACATGTGTGGATATATATATTTTTCCATTGCTATCAAGGCAATTATATCCTTTCTGACTAGTAGTATATCCTAAAAAGGTGCATGGTTTAGATTTGTACTCAAGTTTATGTGTGTTGTATGGTCTTAAATAGGGAAAGCATAGGCATCCAAAGATTTTCAAACTTTGGTAGTCTTGTTTGACATTGAATGGCACTTCTATTGGACTTTTAAACTTTATAACTTTTGTAGGCAATCTATTAATTAAATAAATTGCAGTAGAGAAGGCATCTGGCCAGAATTTCAATGGCAGAGATGCCTGTGCTAGCAGTGTTAAACCAGTTTCAACTATATGCCAATGTTTTCTCTCTATAAGACCATTTTGTTCTGAAGTGTACGAATATGTAACTCTCTGTGTAATTCCCTTCATTTGAAAGTAACCCTTCAGAGGTAAAAAATTCTTTACCACCATCAGTTTGTATGACTTTTAATTGATAGTTCGTTTGCCTTTCTACATTAGAAATAAACTGTAACACATCATCTTTAGTTTCAGATTTGGATTTTAGAAAGTAAATCCATACATACCTAGAATAGGCATCAATAAATGAGATATAATATTTATAGCAATAATCAGTGTGTATAGGGGCTGGCACCCATAAATCTGTAGCAACAAGTTCAAGAGGTTTATTATAAACAATCTTTGAATATGGAAATACATGTTTGTGACTCTTTCCCATTTGACAAAATGTGCAAGTGTAAGAATTAGGAATTTTGCTAATATGAATACTATCACAACTGCTCAAGACATGTTTAATTATATTCAAACTGGGACGTCCCAACTTACAATGCCATATGTCAAAATTTTCAGCATTTTAATTTCAGAAACATGACACCCAATTTTCATTATTTTCAACATTTCTTGAATTTGGAACATCAAATTTGTATAGCCCTTTATGTTCTTTACCTTACAAAAGAACTTCTTTAGTTAGATTATCTTTAACTAAATAATATGTAGAGTGAAATCCAAAGTAGACTTTATTGTCTTTGGCAAATTATGACACACTCATTAGATTTTTTCTGATTAATGGAACCATTAACAGATTATTGAGATATAGCTTCCTGATTCCACTAATGCTTGCATTTCCAGTATGAGAAATTTTTACAGATGTACCGTTTCCCATATATAATAACTATGTACCTTTGTATTCTCTGTTGCCAAGATTTAATTGGCTTAAGTTATTTGTCACATGATTGGTTGCCCTAGAGTCTGGATACCAGCTATCATCATGTATGTCTTCAAATTTTGCTATATTTGTGTTAGTATTGTCTGATGTTGACTCTTGTTGCACACTGACCATGTTGGCGCTGGGGTTTTGAGATCTTGAGTTATTGTTACCTTGCTGTGCTGGTGTAAAATTGACATCAAATCTGAAATAACACTTACTGGCAGTGTGACCATATTTTTCACATATTTGGCACCTTGGTTTGTTGTTGTTATTGAAATTTCATCCCTGAATCTTCATGACTGACCACCTCGGGAATTGTTTGGCTGGTTTCTGTTGCCTTGATTTCTTTCTTAATTCTTACTTTTATTTACTGATACATAGTTAGCATTGTATTCCCAATTTGTTGGTTTCTTTTGTTCAAGTCCCCTTCATAGGCAATGAGAATAGTTTGAACACTTTGTAGTGATGGTAGGTTTTCATTAGATGATATTATGGAAACCACTGCTTCATATTCTTCATCCAATCCACTTAAGATGCATAATATTTGTTCTGTGTCCGTTACCTTATGCCCAGCAGAGGCTAACTGATCACATATTGTTTTGGCCTTTGTAAGATATTCCCTCATGCTAACATTATCCTTTCTCAAATTTTGCAACTGCCATTTATATTGCATTATCCTAGCAGCAGATTGAGAACTAAATATTTGTTGAATGGTGTGCCAGATTTCATGTGTGGTTTTGCACCCAACTAACTGTGGTAATAGACTAGCACTGATAGATGATAGCAACCAAGAACTGATTAAACTATCTTGTCTTTCATGAATTGTGTATTCAGGATTACATACTAATTTTCCTTCACGATCTGTAGTGAATCTTGGAGGAGTGATGAGAGTGCCAAGAATGTATTCTTGCGGCACATATCCTCTAATAGCAGTCTCAATCTGGAATTTACAGAGCAAATAGTTGGATTCATCAAGTTGTATGGTGATGATCTGTCTTTGTGGCTTGATTATAGACTTGATGAGTTCTTAGGGTGGTATTGGTGGCATTGGACTATTGCTGAGAGGTTCTTGATTCTTATTGAGGTGTATTAGCATTATCACTGCCTCCTTCTGACGTGGTGATGAGGACTTATCAAGATGATGATGAAAAAGTTGAAGAAAGTGGATAGATCATAAATGGAGTGCAGCCAGATTCAATTGGATGGTGATCCGGATCTGACAAATGGTTCTAGGCATGGCACTTCAGGTGAGTAAGTCGGAATCTTGATGAACTGATGGAGCAGTGGTAGCCAGAGGGATGATATATGATGAGCTTATCTCTGATATCTCCCTTCTTGGCACGGTAACTGCTTCCAAATGATGGTAACTTCAAGATTTGTTGCACAGTTGTTAAACTGTGTAACTGATATCTCAAATGATGAAGTTGTTCTGATGAGATTAAAAAGTTTCTTCAAAAGATTTGATCAATTTGCTGTTAAGCAGTTTCTTTTTGCTCTAATACCATGTAAAAAAATGATATAGAGCTTGTATTATTTCTCAGTAACAAATACAGAGAGTACATACTGTATTTATACAAGCAAATATGGAAATGGGCTTGCGGGTAGGCCCAGAGCAATACTTACAACCCGTATTCATAAGATAATATACAGCTGCCTTTATACAACCTTATCTCACTTCATTCACTATCAATCTCTTTTTCTTTCAATGTTGTCTGTTTCAAATTGAGTGTTTATTTGATGACCGCTTTCGTCTTGGACATTGAACACTATTGTCTTTTTATCTATCATTTTGCTTCATCATTTTTATTTTTATCATCTTTTCTTTATCATTGTCTTTATTATTCCCATTCTCTTCATAATTGTGTCTATCACCTTCATTTTCTTTTTCATCTTTGTTATTACCATTTTCATTGTGTCCATCATTTTGTACCCACCATTTAGTGTTTGGTTGTCATCATGATCATTATTATCACCACTATCCTCATCATCATCATCATCTCCATTACCGTCATCATTTTTCTCACTTTAACTTTCATCATGTTTACCATCATCATCGCCGTCACCGTCGTCGTTGTCAGATGATTCTTCTTCGTTATCCAGTTCATTTCCATCTTTCTTCAAAATGTCATTCTCTTTTCTTAAAAATTCATTTTCGTTTTTGAGAATTGGTATCTTCTTTTTTATTTCCTTTATTTTTTGGAGCTTATCTTCATTTTCTTTTCCTTTTACATATGTCATTTTTATTTATTTGTTTTTTCTTTAATCTCTCTTGTTTTTCTTTGTTCCTTTCTTTTTTTAAATTAGTACAATTGTATTTTAGTTTAGTTTAACTTTAGTAATTTAGATGTAGTTTCAATATCAATCTAGCAAATATTTTCTAGGTATTACTCTAGCAAATATTTTCAACGAATTACTATGAAAAATATTTGCCAAACATTTGTCTGCAAATAATTTGCTAGAATTCAGTATAGAAAAAAATATCCAATCATTAATCAAGCTAATATTTGCAAATAATTATTCTATAAAATATTTTCTTACTATTAGTTTAGCAAAATTTTGCCAAATAAACATTATCAAACAGGTATGATAAATTTCTTATTATATATATACCATTTTGTTATTGTATAATTTAACTTGTCTGATGTTACTTGCTCGAGAGATCATTTTCTAATGTTACTTGCTTGAATATTTTCTTACCAGCTCTCATTTTAGAATCTTTTAGGTGGGAAGCTATATTGATTGTTACTCCTTTGTTTTTCTAATTCAATTTTTTTCCAATATCATTTTCTTTTAAAATTACTTTCACATTTCCAAAATTAAAGCAATTTTCTTGATTAAAATGGGTCAATAACCATATCTATGATGTAGGGTCTTTTGTCATATCTTTATTATGGATTTTATCTTCAACGAGAAACTTGATAAAATTGAAGAATGGAGTGAGTTGAAGTGTTTGATATGTTTTTTATTTATCAACTTCTCAATCAAGTTATCAAAATATTTCAAACTACTTTGGTAGCTCTCATTGTTATCTTTTTGTGCTGCTTTTTTCTGTTTCTTGATTAATCCATTTGAATTTTTTCTTTATGTGATGATTTTTTTGGATTCTTTAGAGTTATATATTCATCGATTATTTCACTTATTTATGCTTTTGCTTCTTATTCTATTTCTGCTTCTGGATCAGGTTGAATTGTCATTTGTGTTTGATGCTGAAATGTTTCACTTTCAAGCACATCATCATTTGTAGTTTTTTTCTTTTTTAAGCATAATAGTGTGACGACCCGACTTTTTCTCCACAGAAAGTCATATCATCTTGAATAAAGAAAGGGATAGAAAAGAGAAAAGATAGAGAAGAAGAACGAAACAATAACAGAATCTCAACAGCGAAACGAATAAAATATATTAATAACATAAGATATTACATAGTATCATATACATCAGAGTTATACAGCTTATACATCACAAACTAGACAGTTATAAACATCTGTCTAGACATTACAAATCAAGTACATACAAAACACTATCACAGAGATCAACACAGCGGAACACTATATCTACGAACGCTGAAGCCTCCTGCTCCATTGCTCCTCCAGAAAACTCGTCAAAGCTAACCTGAATTCCTTGGCTACTCGTAAAAATTTGAGTACCCAAGAGTCTAATAAAACAGAAAATAAACACTTGGGTCAGACATGGGTCTGGTGTGAGTAAACGGTTAAAGTTGCTTAACTTCAAAACCTTTTGAAAACAAAGGTATCACGTAAGACTTCTCACACATAAACATGGAAAAGTTTTTACCTTACGCTAACCATAACATTTGATAGGAAATCCGGGATTTCAAGTAAATAAGAAATAGCTGAAATTGTTACATTATTAAATTCCAGCATACTAGCCACAAAGTGGGTTATACAATCAAGTCCGATGGTACTTATTGGAGATTGGATTCCATACAATGGCAGGGCTACTGGGGTACCGCCCATCATAGTACGTGGCCTAGATCAATGTACCGAGGATCACTCCCGACCCCCTGCAACACAAAGCCGGAACCATCCCTTACTGGATAGTCCCGAACAAGACAACCACGCAGTTGCTGCGAATCAACTGCCCACTAAGCCGAATAAAAAGAAGGGACCTCTAGACAGGGGAAATCTTGTCCTACTTGAGCGCGACTCACTTAGCCTTGCTGCACCTCCCCTGTTTTAGCCATTCTCGGTTGATGAGGCTTGAGGCTACGATTACCTTTTAATAGAACATATATATCTTAGAATGCTCATCGCCCTCCTAACGATGTTCTGAAAGCATTCAATCCATACAAGTTCGTTCCGGGTTCGAACGAAACCGAAGGCACTATCTCGTTACACTCGTTTTGGAATCACCCTCAGAGTTAACCACCATAGCCCTTGCACTCTGAATCTTCATCTCGAATCTAAAAGTACTATATCCGTTAACTCATTTTGGAATCACCCTCAGAGTTATAACGGTACATAGTTCTTACACCTCGAGTCTTCACTTCATTTGAGATTCACGACCTATCGTTAATTTGGATCGATGTGGTATTCGGATATCCAAATCTAGAAACCCGATCCCGGTCTCATCGAAATCCAAAACGTATCTTTTAAGGCCAAGTTGTTTTAAAGTTAAAACAATTCAATTCAATTATCTATATACACAGATAGATAATTCACAATATCACAATAGATAATCAACATTATTATCACAAACAGATAATTCATATCATCATCACTATGCAACCCATACATCCATATCACATAGTATCAATTATCTCATATCTGAGATCTCAACTATTCAAGACAATCAATATTATCCATTCATATATAAGCAATGATCTATTAATCATACTATAATTAATTTAAAATGAATTAAATTAATTACTTCATCTCTAATTAATTTAAAATAAATTAAATTAATTACCTCATTCTATAAATCATGCTTACTTAATCATTATTAATTACAATTTAATTAATTAATCATCCTCTAGTTATTTATTTTAATTAATCATCCTTGATTAATTATCTTTTAATTACATTCAAGTAATTAGCCTTAAATTAATTTCACACATTAATTATCCTTAATCAAATATAGTAATTAACCTTTAAAACCTTCATTAATTAATTAACTATAATTAATTACATTAATCTTTAAATTAATTACATTAATTAATTACTCTATATTTACTTATTATTGATTAATTAATCTTAATTAATCAAACTTTAATTACATCATTAATTATATTAATTTATGATCCTTAATTACTACTTTAATTATTTATTATATTTAAATTAATTACATTAAGTAATTAATCTTTAATCAAACCATATTTATTAATCACTCTTGATTAACCACATTCAGTAATTAACTATCTTTAATTACTTTATTTAATAAATTAATTACTCCTTAATTAATTTTTAATTAATCCCTTGATTAATTTCAAAAAGTAATTAAATCCAAATTACTTCCATAAATATACTTAACCATTTCCATAATTGATTATCCTTAATTAATTGAATTAATTATTAAAAATTAATCACATTAATTAATTATTTAATAATCTCTCAGGTTAATGATCTTAATTAACTATTATCAATTCTTTAATTACTTCTCTTAAGTAATTAAACTTAGATTAATCATTATTAATTACAATTTAATTTATCTTTAATAATCATTTAATTAATCACTAATTATTTAATTAATTAAGTGCTTAACTGTAACTTAATTAATCCTTTATTACTTGATTAATTAATTACTAATCATTAATTTAAATCTAACCTTATTTAATTAATGATTCTTAAATTACAAATTAATTATTCTAAGAATAATTAATCTTAAACCTTAAGTTTAAACCCTTAATTACTTTAAGTAATTATCCATTTCATCAATTTATAAAATAAGTTAATTATCCATTTAATTACCCTAATACTTAAATGAATAACAAAATGTTAAATTTTAACTTTAAGATAAAACTTTTTCTTATCTATGGTTAAATTTATCATTCACAAATTTATTTGAAACATTCATTTCCAAATTTAATTTCAAATTTTCATTTTATGTTCAAGTTTAAAATGAAACTTAATTTATCTTTAACAAAATTTAAATCAATTTAAAACATTTAAATTTACATGATAAAGAATACTTTTTCTTATAAAAGAATTTTTTTCTCAAAAGCTTTAAACAAATTTCTTTTTAAATTCAAACATTTAAAATATAACTTAACATTAAAACATTTAAATTTAAAAAAACTTTATTTAAATCCTTTCTTTACATTTTCAAACTCCATTTTACAATCAATCTCTTTAAATACACTTAATTTCTTAATACTTTTAAGTTATTAAAACAATTTGAATTTAAAAACTTAATTTATTTCCAAACTAAGATTCAAATTAAACTTGATTCTATTTTTAAACTTAGATTTAAACTTAAATTTAAATCTCCTTTACAATTTAAAAAATCCAGTTTTAGATTTTTAAAACAAAGCAGATTTCCCCTTTAACCCAGAATTTTGACCCGAGCCTTACTTAAATTTGCTCCGAGTAAAATCCTACCTTGCTTCGAGCCAAGACTCGAATTACTAGAGATAAACTCGAGTATACTATTTCCTAAACAAACATCTACAGGCACAAAACAGTGCACACCGTACATATGCACTGGAGCTCCGATCAACTTCAGCCAACCTCACCGATCGTCCCCCATCAGCAAACAGCTACACGTCTCCCCGCGATCATCAGATCGTCATACAAAGGCTCGAAATCAAATCGAGACTTCAAACTCGAACCTGGAAACAACAACACGCATCACCATCAAAGCCTGTCAACGCCTCCTTCTCGAAGCTCCGACCGCCGTTACTTCTGAAACTCTGGCCACGTTCTCGTCAACCCACCATCTACCATCACCAGAAACTTCATTTCACTCGATCCACTGAGTAAGTCGAACCAATCCAAAATATTCCTCCCAGACAAACTAGGGCTACAGAACAAAATCTTCCATCGCCATCTCAATGGTGATCTACCAACAATTCTACCATTTTTCTCCAAATCTATGACCACTCATCTTCCTCCAGAAAGATACACGAACTTCCAGACCAACGAGCTTCTCAGAAATCACCAATTTTCCATTTCTTGGTCAAACCCGAACTACTCATACATCCCACCATTAAAATTTATGATTTCAGTTTTAAAAATCATGTTTTAGGATGAGAATTCAGTTTACATTCCTGAATTTAAAATTTAAGATGTTTGAATTTTTGACTTATATTAAATTTGCTCAGTTTTTCTTGATTCCCAGAGATATTACCTATTTATTTTAACTTAAATAATTTTTAAACTTTAATCTATGATAAAGCAAACAAATTTTGTTTAAATACTAAATCCTAATAATGACTAGATTAAGAGACAAAACATTTTAGATCAAATCCTAAATTTTGAAACTGGGAACAGAAGTGTTCAGGCATACATTCATTACTCATCTAAATATTCACTACTATATACACAAACATATTTGGCTTCAGATAAAAATCATGCAACCTTATTTCATATACTTAAAATTTTTAAAGGTGATGTTACTCACTGTTATTTATAAACTTTCAAATATTTAAAAACAACAGAGCATATATACAGGCATTCAATACTAACACATACACATGCATCCATTTCAATCCAGATTTTCAGACAAGCAACATTATTTTCATTCATATATCAAAATGAAATCCAGATTTTTAAACTGTTTTAAAAAATATAGTTTACTCACCGATTTTGAAATGAAGAGCAGAGCCTTCCATTTTGATTTTGACAAAGCTTGGAACTTTAAAGATTGAGTTGCTGGAATATATGTTTCTTTGATTTAAAAACTTGCATGCTTGCTGAAAACTTGAGTTGCTGGAGCTTTAACTGATTTTAAACATGCACGCTGGCTTGATTTTTAGATAAAGAAAATACAGTCTGGTTTCTTTTTGAAAATGATTTGCAGTCTTTGGTTTGATTTTTGAAAATGAGATTTACAGGTTGTTGAATTTTGATTTCTAGTTTGAGAAGTTCTGATATCAGATTTTGTTTAGAGAATTGGTTTAAGTTTCTTAGCTTTTGATTTAGGAAGATAGAAAAAAAAATAGAAAAGAAAGAGCAATAGATATATATATAGGCTGAAAATGTGATTTTAACAAAAATAAAAGAAAAATCAAATTTAAAAATGCCACTTGTTAAAACACTTAACATTTGTCATATTATAATGTTAATCAATTAACACTTGTCACTAATAACACTAAATGTGTTAACACTTGTTATTTAAGTAATTTTATTTATAATTAAGTGTTAATAAAAGCTTTTAACTTAATTAATTAGTTTTTAATACTTAGTTATATTTATATATATAACTTTAAATAATAAAAACAATTATATATATAAACACAATACATATATTTATTATTTGAAAATAACACATTTGACAATTTTATATAATTTATAAAAGAGATTATAAATTACTTATTATTTAAATGAATTAATGTTTCATATTTTAATTTTAAACTTTCATAGCTAATTTACAAATCATATAAAATAAATAATGTTAAACAAATCATTTTTCTAATCTTATTTAAAATCTAAATTAAAGATATATTTTTTTAACTAATAATATTTACCTTAAGTATTTAAAACCATATAGTTACTTAAAAATATCTTTGAAAAGTTTAATTTTAAATAAATCATAATTTCCCAATTTACCAAAGATATTAGCATTAAAAAAACATTATTTATTTATTTATAAAATTCAAACCAAAGATTTCTAATTACAATATATACAAATATATATACATTATAAATAGAAAACATTTTATTTAGCTTTTAAAAGATAAAATTCACTAATTAAATATTTATTAAAGAAGATTATTACATCAATTCAAATTTATTAACAAAATTATCAAATCAATTAAATTTTTATATACAGATTATTAAATTGATATTACCCAAAATTCCGGGATATCACATTCCTCCCCCCTTAAAATAATTTCGTCCCCGAAATTAAAAGCAAAGGTAATTTAATAATCTCATTTAAAGATTTAATTTTCAAAGCACAAGCATATATCAATCATATGCTAACAATCATAGCAACCAATTAATCTAATCAAACAAATTTAACTATCCAGATAAAATTCTGGATAGAATTTCCTTGAGTTTCCCTAAGTATATATATATATATATACCGGGATACTCGCTCTACAAACAATCTAAACTACTAAGCTACAGAGTTCCTACTCATCTAGATCTACAAAACTAAACAAGATATCAGACTATAGACAAGTCTGACTCAACAACCAAATATCTCTGAACTGCTGGTTCCAAAACCAGAGATAGATCATAACTTATCCAAATCAGAACATAGAAGAGATCCAAAATACCACGGAGCTGACTTCCCAGTCTTACCAAATCTTATAGCTCCTTCAATCGGAGAAAACTTATCCAAAATCAATCTCCGTTTCTTATCCACAAAATTCTTCGGACAATCCTGGGCTGACTACATCCTTCCTGATCAGCTCAACCTTCGCCGATGCCTCTAGAAACAAACTGAACCAAAAACAACCCAACAAAATGATCTTCTCAAGATCAACCAACAACTAAGAACAAACTCTATTCCTCAAATATCATAAGACTGAACTTACTTCTCCTATCCAGAAAGGACAAACATGAGCACTTGCCAAACTGCTTTTGCTGCACAACTCTGATCTGGAGCAGATGAGAAAATCCCCTAACTCAAGAGAACACTCAAACTATCGCAAGTCACTTTTGCGATCCTATCCAGCCTAATTCCAAACGTACTGTTCTCCCTTTACCAATCAGAACAGCTTATGCTTATCTATCCAATCCATTGAAGAAATGGATCCACTCTGCTGCTTCTGAACTCCACCACTAGAAAAAATGCTTAGCCAGATGACCTCCTTGTCGGCACACAGAATACTCAAAGCTGCACTGCTGACACAGATGCCAAGACTTCCTATTCAAAGCTTCTTCGAGAACTCGGGCCTCAAAGCCAAACAAAAACACCCTGCTAAACTGAGCCACAACATCAAAGCAGACCTACTTCCTTAAATTTGGTTTCCAAAGAAACCTCTTCGAAAACATCCATAGTCACTGCATCACACAGCTACAATTTCCTGAGATACCATCACACACTTCTGTCTAACCGACATATCCAAACTCTACTCACCCTACCCTACTTCAAAGATGGACTCCAAACCTTAACAGGTTTCCTTCAGAGATTGGTGAAATCCTTACACCACAGCAAAGCTTTCTCGAGACAGTATTGGATCTACAGTCTCGGTAGATACACTTCCAACCTCAAACATTCAAACTCCAACCATTTGTAGTTGTGTTACACACACCACTACCCTATCTACCTTTATAACTCATATTGGAAAACCCGAACAGGTAACCCAACAATATAGGTAGAAATATATATATATATATATATATATATATATATATATAGTTATATAGTTATATAAAAATTACAAATACGCGCTCTCAAGATAGACACCACTCCAGAGCCTAGGTATTCACTTAACCAAGAGCTCTGATACCAACTGTGACGACCTGACTTTTTCTCCACAGTTAGTCATATCATCTTGAAGAAAGAAAGGGATAGAAAAGAGAAAAGATAGAGAAGAAGAACGAAACAATAACAGAATCTCAACAGCGAAACGAATAAAATATATTAATAACATAAGATATTACATAGTATCATATACATCAGAGTTATACAGCTTATACATCACAAACTAGACAGTTATAAACATCTGTCTAGACATTACAAATCAAGTACATACAAAACACTATCACAGAGATCAACACAGTGGAACACTATATCTACGAACGCTGAAGCATCCTGCTCCATTGCTCCTCCAGAAAACTCGTCAAAGCTAACCTGAATTCCTTGGCTACTCGTAAAAATTTGAGTACCCAAGAGTTAAATAAAACAGAAAATAAACATTTGGGTCAGACATGGGTCTGGTGTGAGTAAACGGTTAAAGTTGCTTAACTTCAAAACCTTTTGAAAACAAAGGTATCACGAAAGACTTCTCACACATAAACATCGAAAAGTTTTTACCTTATGCTAACCAAAACATTTGATAGGAAATCCGGTTATATTATAATAGGTCTAGGATTTCAAGTAAATAAGAAATAGATGAAATTGTTACATTATTGAATTCCAGCATACTAGCCACAAAGTGGGTTATACAATCAAGTCCGATGGTACTTATTGGAGATTGGATTCCATACAATGGCAGGGCTACTGGGGTACCGCCCGTCATAGTACGTAGCCTAGATCAACGTACCGAGGATCACTCCCAACCCCCTGCAACAAAAAGCCGGAACCATCCCTTACTGGATAGTCCCGAACAAGACAACCCCGCAGTTGTCGCGAATCAACTGCCTACTAAGCCGAATAAAAAGAAGGGACCTCTAGACAGGGGAAATCTTGTCCTACTTGAGCGCGACTCACTTAGCCTTGCTGCACCTCCCCTGTTTTATCCATTCCCGGTTGATGAGGCTTGAGGCTACGATTACCTTTTAATAGAACATATCTATCTTAGAATGCTCATCGCTCTCCTGACGATGTTCTGAAAGCATTCAATCCATACAAGTTCGTTCCGGGTTCGAACGAAACCGAAGGCACTATCTCGTTACACTCGTTTTGGAATCACCCTCAGAGTTAACGACCATAGCCCTTGCACTCTGAATCTTCATCTCGAATCTGAAAGTACTATATCCGTTAACTCATTTTGGAATCACCCTCAGAGTTATAACGGTACATAGTTCTTACACCTCGAGTCTTCACTTCACTTGAGATTCACAACCTATCGTTAATTTGGATCGATGTGGTATTTGGATATCCAAATCTAGAAACCCGATCCCGGTCTCATCGAAATCCAAAACATATCTTTTAAGGCCAAGTTGTTTTAAAGTTAAAACAATTCAATTCAATTATCTATATACACAGATAGATAATTCACAATATCACAATAGATAATCAACATTATTATCACAAACAGATAATTCATATCATCATCACTATGCAACCAATACATCCATATCACATAGTATCAATTATCTCATATCTGAGATCTCAACTATTCAAGACAATCAACACCATCCATTCATATATAAGCAATGATCTATTAATCATACTATAATTAATTTAAAATGAATTAAATTAATTACTTCATCTCTAATTAATTTAAAATAAATTAAATTAATTACCTCATTCTATAAATCCTACTTACTTAATCATTATTAATTACAATTTAATTAATTAATCATCCTCTAGTTATTTATTTTAATTAATCATCCTTGATTAATTATCTTTTAATTACATTCAAGTAATTATCCTTAAATTAATTTCACACATTAATTATCCTTAATCAAATATAGTAATTAACCTTTAATTACTTCATTAATTAATTAACTATAATTAATTACATTAATCTTTAAATTAATTACATTAATTTTTTTTTTGAATAAAGGTCAAAAGCTTTATTGATATTGAAGAAACAATACAACAACAATATTTACACATAAATACACAGCAACACTATAATGCGGCCCAAACACATTCACGACCAAACCCTAAACACATTGCGAAAAATAAGCGATTCTATTTCCTCATGGCGGCTCGTTTTCTCTGCCTGTCAAATCCTCCTCTCTTCCAACTATAGCGCTGCTACTTTCAGTGCGTCTGGAAATAATAGAGTTCTCAGCTTCATCATCTTCTCTATCAATCATGTACCTTGAGGATGTTGATGTGGTTGGGAAATTAGGGATCGAGGGAAAGGTAAGGTCATCACGCGAACGTAAAATTTCCCATTTTATTAGGATGTCATCAGTATTAATCAAGCTGTGAGGGAAGAACTTAGATCTGTTGATGATTAAGTCACGAACCATATTTTTTATGGTTTTACAAACTGCAATTTTGTCTGCATTGTCATTGTTAAAGATCTTAGAGTTTCTGCTTTTCCAAATGAACCATACGGCTGAGCTAAGAGCAGCTATACTGATATCTCTCTGAATGTTGTTTGCTGCAAAATTTTGACTTATGTAGGTAATGGTGTCTGAGATAGACGTGTCATTGTTACTATGAGTTGTAGGGTCACCTAACATAATTCTGATCCAACACCACACATGTTTGGAGAAAGAACAGTTGAAAAATAAATGCTTGCAAGTTTCCTCTTCTAAATTGCATAAAACACAGATAGAATCTTCAGTCACTCCTTGCCTTTTTAATTTATCTTTTGTTGGTAGATAGTTGAAATTGGCTCTGTAAAGACAAACATTCAGTTTAGGAAGGGATATGTTGTTCCATATGATTTTGTGGTTATTGATCTCTTGAAGTTTGATTCTAAGATTGTCCCAAACATTATGAAATGAGAAATTTCCATTTTTACCATTTTTGCAAAACCAGTAGTCTTCTGCTCTGTCGTGATGAATGGGTACTTGTCTTATATCATCACTTATGTTACCAAGGTATGATATAGTCTCAGTTCTCCATGTATTTCCAGATATGATATGGTTTACCTTATGTTTTTGTCCTCTGGAGTATGATAAAGTATCTTGCCCCAATTTTTCTAATAATGTTGAACCATTTATCCATGGAGTAAACCATAAACTTGTAGATTTCCCATCTACAATTCTTCTGTCAATTATTTTTTGTGCATCTCTTCTATGGTATAGCATTTTTTTCCAAGTGCATGAGAAATTGTTATTGAAATTAGACTCCCACAGTGTTTCTTTGTTGGCATATCTCTCATTTAACCACCTTGCACTGAATGTTGAATTATTGAGTGTCTCCCAAATTCTTTTTATGCAGAAAGTGATATTTATATCAGATAGTTTTTTCAACCCCATTCCACCTTCAGATTTAGCACTTGTAACTTTTTCCCATGGAACACTGCTCTTTTTACCCTTCCAGATGAAAAGTTTGCATAATTGATTGATTTGTTGAATAGTTAGGCTGGGAAGCATAAAACACTGCATCCAAAAACTAACCATAGGATATATAACAGCCTTTATCAATTCAATTCTTCCTGTAACTGTGAGGAATTTGCACTCCCAACCTTGCATCTTTTTTAGCACTCTATCAATCAGTTGTTTGCAGTTTGATTGTTTGATATATGTCACTGATAGGGGTAGCCCAAGATATCTGACATGTAATTGTCCTTCTTGAATATTCAGAATGTTAAGCACTTGGTCTTTATTATTGCAAAACTTGTTAAAAAACACTTGTGTTTTAAGATTGTTCATTTCCAAACCAGTAACTCTCTGAAATTTCTTGAAGCAATTTTTAATGGCTTTAGCTCCAGTAGCAGTTGCATTAGTGAAAATTAAGAGGTCATCTGCATATATTAGATGTGTAATTGTGGAGTGGTTTTTGATAACTGATTCTATTTTACCTTTGGCAGCTTTTGCATCCATCAACAAAGTGAAATATTCCATGCATAAAGTAAAAGGATAGGGGGATAAAGGGTCTCCTTGTCTTAATCCATTACTACCAGTAAAATATCCCCTATGATATCCTTCGATAGAAAATGAAAAACTTGGGGTGCATATCATTTCTTGAATAATTTTTACCCATTTGGCTGGGAAATCCATGCTTTTCATCATGTGCAGAATGAAATATCTGTTTACTGAATCATAAGCTTTTTTGAGATCTACCTTTATGCACATTTTGTTGCTGCCCTGTTTATTGAAATTTCTGATGTGTTCATGTGCAAGTATTATCCCATCTTTTATCTGTCTGTTTGGTAAATATGCTGTTTGATTGTCAGATATTAATTCTGCGAGCCCAAACTTCATTCTGTCACATAGAAGTTTTGATAGGATTTTATATAACATGGAACAACAGGCTATGGGTCTGAAATCTGAAACTGATTGATAGTTTTTAACTTTTGGGATTAAGGATATGATGGTGTGATTGATTTCTCTCACTATTCTACCATTGTCAAAAGAAGTTTGCATAGCTTCAAGAAGAGGTTTCTTTAATTCATTCCAATGTGTTTTGTAGAATTTGGCATTAAAACCATCATAGCCAGGGGCTGTGTCATTATGCACACTGAAAATGGCTCTTTTTACTTCTTTTTCATCAAAAGTGGCATTAAGAAAAGTTTTTCCCCAATCATTTAGTTTCCTTTTTGGGGTGATATTAGGGAACTGATTTTCCATATTGCCTCTGTTATATATATTGGAGAAAAATTTAACAGCTTCTTCCACCATTTCATTTTGGGTTTTAACTACATCTCCATTTTCTTTTAGAAAATTGTGGGAGCTGTTGACAAATTTTCTGGTTGTTTGTTTTGCAAAGAAAAATTTAGAGCAGCTATCATCCCACTTGATCCATTGACATTTGGTTTTTTGTTTGTTATCAATTGCTAACAACTCCATACTTTTGGCCATTCTCACTTGAGCCTCATGTAAATTTTGTGCATTCAAGTAATTATGATCTGATTCTAATATTTGCAGAGCAGTGTTGACTTCTTGCTTGCTTTTTAGTACTTGTGATTGTAAATCATTTTTTCCTTTGCACCAATTTTTGATTTCTTTTTGGATGTTCTTCTGCATCTGGATAAGGTTGTATAACTGATTGCCTTTAGGGAACATAAAACTTTTTTCCACTGTCTCTTTGTACCCCTCACACATAATCCAGTGATTCATGAATTTGAAGGGTTTAGGACCTTCATATGTTTGGATGTTATTAAAGTAGAACATGATAGGAACATGATCACTTGTTGATAGATCTAAATATTTTGCATGAGAATATTTGAACATGTTCATCCATTCTATATTACAGAACAGTCTATCAATTTTAGAAGCAATGTTTTTCTGAGGCCCTGATCTCCATGAATATTTAACTCCAGAAATACTGATTTCATTAACTCCTGTAGAATTGATAAAGTTGTTAAGTTCTTGAATATTTCTGATGGTCAGTGTAATGACCCGACTTTCCTGACCCGTAAAATCGAACCATTTGAGTTAAGAAGAAGAGGTAGAAGAAGAAAAATAGAAAACAAAATCAGAATCTAACCATCGCAGCGGAATAAAATATAATATATATTAACAGATCTTTACACAAATCAAAACTATATCAGTTTTATATAATATGGCATCATAGTATACACCAGAGAACACATAACATACAACTGGACAATAACCATATCATGTCATCAATACAACAGAGTACAACAATCAACACAGCGGAATATATATATATATAAACAAGTACGGGAGATACGTCTCGCCATCCAGCTCATCTCCTGAGCTCCACAGCATCATATCCTGTAACCTATAATACTCGGTCTGACCCGAGCATCATATAAAAAAATACCCGAGTCAGTCTGGAAAACCAGCGTGAGAAAATCACACTCAAATTGATTATTAAAGTTTCTAAATCCTTTGAAAACAAAAGCATCTCGTAAGACCACGCCACAAATAAACATGTCGGGTTTTTACCTTACGATAGCTAAAACACTTTATATCAAAATCCTCTGATATTATAATAGTGTCTATTCACAGATACTTATTAAAATAGCTGAAATTGTTACATGATTAAATTCCAGCATACTAGGTATACAAACAAATACCGTACAAGGCACGTAGGGAGAATGGATTTCCAACGAATGACTAGGCACTGGGTACCACCTGTCACAGTACGTGGCCTAGATCACAGTACCGAGGAGTACGCCCGCTCCCCTGCAACACAAGGCCGGAATCACCTATGGGCAATTCCGAATATGATCACCCCGCGGTTGGGATCAGCAACCGCTCCACAAAGCCGAAATAAAAAGGGACATCTAGACAGAGATGACCATACTCTCCAGTGGGGGCTACCCACGAAGCCTTGCTGCATAACCCCTGATTTTCAGTCATTCCCGGTTGATGAGGTTCGAGGCTAAACGATACCATTTCAGAACATATCCCTTAGAATGCCCATCGTCCACCTGACGATGTCACGAAAGCATTCGTCCATACAAGTCCGTCCCGGGTCCGAACGGAACCGAAGGCACTATTCCTACTACATCCATTTTGGAAATATCCTCAGGATTAGTAGCGACTAGCCCTTGCACTTCACTGCTCCATCTTCAACTCCGAACACGTTACACGAAACGTACAAACCGAATCGAAGTGGTATTCGAGTCTCCAGACCTAGAATCCCGGTATACGGAAACCCGATCCCGGTCTCTTCGAAACGATCAGCGCATTTGGCCAATATTGATAGTCGGTTATTTAACTATCAATTAACATCCACAAGCAACCATCACACAATAAATAATTTCCCACATTATTTATTTGCCCAAATATCTTTCCAAGATATATTTCCAAATTTTCAAAGCTCATTTGAAAACAATTTCAAAACAGTTTCCGCTTACGGAAAACATTTTCCAAATAATTATTTCCACTGAATCACCAAGTACAAAATACTTTTAATTTTAAAATAATTTAAAAACACTTTATTTTAAATATATCTTATAACATTGAAATTAAACTACTTTAATACTTTATTAAAAGTATATACTTTAAAATAAACTACTTTATAAATATAAACTAAATTTCCTCTTTAAAACATAATACCAAATCACTTTTATATAATTACTACAATAATAGATTTTTGAAAATACTTACTTTGGAAATTAACCTTTAGAAATAATCAATTTTCTAAAATATGCTTTTTAAAACATATTAAAACTTTTAACTTATATTTCAAATTGCCTTGGAAAACGTACTTGGCTATCCAGAGAAATACCCTTCTCACTCCCATCTTTTAAAAATAAACCAACATTTATTTTTAAACCAATCCATATTCTTTTATAAATTCCCACCTTGAATTTATATCTTCAAATATCCAATGATATTTTATTTTACTTTATAAACCCAGTTTATATCTCCAAAATCTCATTTCTCTTTTAAAAATCCAAGTTTTTAAACACTTAAATCAATTTCCCACTGATTTCCATTTTACTTTACTTTGAAATAAATTTCCCTATTTACTTCAATTATTTCAAATACATTAACTTTCATCTTTTATTTCTTTATTATGCGTTAAAACCTTTTTAACTAAAATACCAATTTCGGATTTCCAAACTTCTTCAATTAATATTTTAATTAAATTAAATCTTTAAATTTCAATAAAATCAATTCTTTTATATTTTTAAATAATATCACTTTAGTTAAAGATTTATTTCTTCACTGTTAAATTCAAAATCCTTTTTTTCCCATATTTGTTCGAATTAAGAAATTTCTTTTACAATTCCTTATTTAATTTATTCGAATTCACTAGAATTATTTAACTTGAATTTTACTCTTTTATTTCTTTCCAAAAATCTAATTCAATTGCTTTTGATAACTCATTATACTGGGAAATTCAATCCAACCAGATTATCAGATATAAATCATCACAGGATATCAACAATCATATCACAGAATATTTAAACAAAATTAAATATTTTGAGGAATCCAGTTGGATCCCTCCAACCTGTTTCCCTGCATCCACAAACGTTAGCACAATACCAATTCCACTTCGAGGTGGAATATCACGGTATATGGGTTTTATAAAATATCATCCGCTATTATGCGGCGCATAGGGTCTCATCCGCTATACAATGCGGGAATATCAACAACTCCAATATATACATATGCCAATATGTATATATTGCTATATACTACTATATATATAGCACATCAATCAATGCAATCATCCAATCAATTATTTAAATTTAACCATTTAAATTTAAATTAAAAATTCAGCTGAGTGAGATTAACTCACCTTTAATTTTTATTAGCATCCATTTGCAATCCAGCTTGCTTCTTTTCAGATGTGGACCATGAAAAATAATTTATGTGATTTATTAATATTCGAAATATAAATCGACCTTTAATTACCATTTTATAATTCAATTAAATGTCGAACTAATCTTCTTGAAATAAAATATTTTTAGTGCCTAGACTAATTAGAAACAAATTAACCACCTACTCCATTATTTTCTTAAAATAAATTTAGTAAATTAAAACTTTTATATTTATTTCTATTTCTTTTACACAATTTTATCTCCTTTAAAAAAAATACAAACTGCAGATTCACTTCCATCTTCTTTTTATGTGTAAACATCACTTATTTAATTAAAATAAAACAGAACGATACCTCGATCTAGACTGCGATCATCAAAGAACGCGCCTGTCACTCGCGACACCATCGCAACCTATGAACTTCATCGCTGCCGCCAACGTCGATCACCACACATCGATGACCCACTCCGCAGCCCTTACCCACTACGAAATCGACTCCATACCCAAAGTCCACGTCGATGGTCAAACAAAACAGACCCGAAGCCCTAGATCCCAATTCACTCGACTTCATTGTCGATTTTTCCAAACCCACGCAATCGCGATGACAGCCACGGCCCTAGCCTCGTCGAACCACCGGCCTCGCGAGCTTTCCCCCGACACCTCAACGCGATCGACCCCCTTCGCGAGTGCACCGGCCTCGTTTCCTGCCATTGACGAACGATCGAGCTGCCCCATCCTCTTCCGATCGAAGTTCGATCTCGAGTAACAGAGGAGAAGATAAAAGAATTGTTTGGTTTTGAATTTCGAACTGAACTAGAGAGGAAAGAAGAAAGGCTCGCGTCCAGGATTCCTTCCGCCATTTTTCTTTAGACGCGATATCCCACTTTCTTTTTTTCTTTTGCCTGGAAATGGAAGGAGGTGTTTATTTCTTCCTTAAGTTTTTGAAAAGCTTGGCCACGATTTAAGTAAAGGAGAGGGGACATGATTTGAACTGATGGAGAGAGCAGCGTGATAATAGGCGTAATCCCAGGCGTGATTTAAGGATGCTGATATTGACCAATTTAAATTTAAATTCAAATTGGATTCATTTTAAATTTCAACGCGTTTATACGTCGTACGCTCACACGGCAACTCCAAACACTACAAAATTTGAAATCCGGTAATAAGTCAATATTACGGACCCAATGGAACTGGTTTCGTCGAATTCCGAGACTGTGCCTCGGAAGGCTATTTTTAAATTCAAATTTAAAACGATAAATTTCAAAACAGAACCAATCTCTGTTAAATTCAATTTTTTACTCATCTATTATTTTCAATATTATAAATATAAATTTTACAAGCCTTCAAATTATTTTTAATTAGCTTAGAATGCCAGATTTACTATTTTATCTGACTTCAAATAAATTTAATTAAATAATTAAATCACTCAATAAACAACGATATTTGAGATTTTAAGTTTATATAATCCCTGAATATTTAAAATTAATTAAATATTCCTATTTCAAATGCTCAAAAATTCCGGGTCGTCACATTCCTCCCCCCTTAAAAGAATTTCGTCCCCGAAATTACCAGTTATGAAGAATGTCCCATATCCCGTTAGCTATTTCCCAAGTTAGCTATTTCCCAAATTCAAACAGTTTTAACAATACCCAAACAATCTTTTATTAATGATACACTAATCATCTTTTAACTTCCCAAACTTATTCATAAGTCCCAAACCATATCACTTACTTAACAATTCAAATTTTAAATTTGAATTCAAATTTTAAATTTGAATTCAATTTTTAACTTATCAAAATTTCTCAAAATTTTTCTAACTCCCTTAATTTCCGAAAAATTTCGCCAGCGTCTCCTTTGCGCGGCTAGCTCGGTACTACTACAAAATGGCTCTACGGCCTCCCAATCTCAAAAAGAAAACAAAAAGCCAAGTGGCTGGATCAAAAACCCAATCAAATTTCATATAGAAATTCAAATACATACCTTTTGTCGGGCCATTTAATTTTTATCTTCTAAAATCAAAAATCCCAATTATCCATTGCTTTTATACACCTGTATATCCTACTAAGCAATAATATCAATCACAATCCCAACGTCATTTTATACTTTTCTTTACAAATTTACAATATTTGTTTTACTTAAGCCCGTACGATGCACATATATCATCCGTACGCAATATCACATTCGATCGCTCAATCGATCACACAATTTCACTTCCGAACTAGTATCGTCCACCCGACTTCCTAGTGCGGACTCAAATCTGGTTTCTTGATCAGAAACCGACATTCTCCTTACATAGCCACCAACTATGATAGAGAATATCCAGAATCAATCAACAATCCATATCCAGGCTCGCCGTTGAAAATCGAGTGAAAAATCCTAATTCGGATCGATAAAACTATCTCGAAATTTTGTGTTCGACATCTGGACCAAATAGCTATGCGAATAAAATAATATACGTACATCTTACGTATAAATTTCAATTGATTACCAATTACTTCAATTCTCTTTTATTCACATTCCTTTTTGATTGTTATCCCCTTATTCACAACTATCCCATTTCACAACTTCAGTTTTAGTCTTCATTCAACTATTCACTTAGTATATATATTTTTCCAATCCAAAATTACTAAGTATATTTCCAATACCAATTTTCTTAAGAATTTCATTCTTCAATTCTTAAGTTCAATATAAATTTTTCTTATATTTATTTACTACTTCACCACTGAAGTGTATATATTCAAATTGAACTCCCATTTCATATGAATTCCAACTTACTTTAATTTACTACTTCATTTCCAAATTTTTTTCTTAAATTCAATTCATCTCCAACTTCCAAAAATTGAATTTTATTTAGCTCGAAAACAATCCAAGTTAATTCATTCAATAACTATTTCTCAACTTATTTAAACCACTCTTCTGTTTGAGTTCAGTTTCCATTCAACATTTACTTAAGTCAATAACTTAAGTTTATTTTCCATTTAACCAACCCTTTAAAGTTTTATTTCCATCTTTCATTTGATTCTTATTTAATCAAATTCCATCCATTTATTTATTTAATATAATTGGTTCATTCACTCAATCATTATGAATTTTATTTTCCATACTCAATTCATCTGGAATTATTTTATTAATAACCAGGTCATTTCCAATTTATTTTCACTTATTTGGATTTCATTCGCAATTCAACCCATCACTATGTTAATCCAATTTCATTAACTCACAATTCAATTCCATTAACTAATTTATTATCAAATTAGTTCCTCCGCTGGTTAAAATTAAATACTTGCTTTTTAAATCCCAAATATCACTTCACTTAATCATCTTAAGTTCAATTTATTTTATAATTCACGTTTGGATTTATTTAAAAATTAAGATTGCTCATCTTAGTCATTTCCATTTGATAATTACAATTTCAAATTATAACTCTTAATGGTTCAAAGCAATGGATTCCCATTTATGACTTACAATTTCATTTCTATTCATAAGTTTTAACTTACTTGCTGAAGATCTGGGACTATTCATTTAAGTCCATTTCCATCTTTATAATCAAATTTCAAATTATTACACTTAAGAACTTAAGAATATGAATTTCTTTACACAATTATAAGCATTTTACACTACCTTTATATCCAATTCAATTCGACTTCAACTTATTTACATTTAATTCAATTCCAATTCTCAATTTTATTTAACTTATCTTAAGTTAAATTCAAATATATTTTATTCACCTTCATATACTTAGGTTACAAGTTTTCAATTTCTACTCAATAATGAGACTAACTCATTATGGTCATTTTCTAACAACCAAGCATCCAAATATAACTATAATAAATTTCGAACAATTATTTCTTTTATATACAAAATAATTTGGGCAAAATTATTTCATCCACCCATTTAAAACAATATTGTGTTGAACTGTTCTATTCAAGTGTTTAGAAACCCCTTCGATACAGTTGTCCAGACTGTGCCGACGAAGGTTCATATGCCACTCAATAAACCAACCAACACAATATAAAACCATTTTATATTCACTAACAAATACGCGCTCATATCTATTAATACTCTCAAAATTCCCAACAGAGCCAAGGTTGTCGCCAGCCTAAGCTCTGATACCACTGTGACGTCCCGACTTTCCTGACCCGGAAAATCGAACCATTTGAGTTAAGAAGAAGAGGTAGAAGAAGAAAAATAGAAAACAAAATCAGAATCTAACCATCACAGCGGAATAAAATATAATATATATTAACAGATCTTTACACAAATCAAAACTATATCAGTTTTATATAATATGGCATCAGAGTATACACCAGAGAACACATAACATACAACTGGACAATAACCATATCATGTCATCAATACAACAAAGTACAACAATCAACACAGCGGAATATATATATATATATATATATATATATATAAACAAGTACGGGAGATACGTCTCGCCATCCAGCTCATCTCCTGAGCTCCACAGCATCATATCCTGTAACCTATAATACTCGGTCTGACCCGAGCATCATATAAAACAATACCCGAGTCAGTCTGGAAAACCAGCGTGAGAAAATCACACTCAAATTGATTATTAAAGTTTCTAAATCCTTTGAAAACAAAAGCATCTCGTAAGACCACGCCACAAATAAACATGTCGGGTTTTTACCTTACGATAGCTAAAACACTTTATATCAAAATCCTCTGATATTATAATAGTGTCTATTCACAGATACTTATTAAAATAGCTGAAATTGTTACATGATTAAATTCCAGCATACTAGGTATACAAACAAATACCGTACAAGGAACGTAGGGAGAATGGATTTCCAACGAATGACTAGGCACTGGGGTACCACCTGTCACAGTACGTGGCCTAGATCACAGTACCGAGGAGTACGCCCGCTCCCCTGCAACACAAGGCCGGAATCACCTATGGGCAATTCCGAATATGATCACCCCGCGGTTGGTATCAACAACCGCTCCACTAAGCCGAAATAAAAAGGGACATCTAGACAGGGATGACCATACTCTCCAGTGGGGGCTACCCACGAAGCCTTGCTGCATAACCCCTGATTTTCAGTCATTCCCGGTTGATGAGGTTCGATGTAACGACCCGTAATTTTGGGCAATATATTTTAATAAATATAAAATCTAAATTTAAATATAATACGAGTACATAAAAATAAGTAGACTATAATATTTAATAAAGTATAAAATGAAATACATCTTACAAATTAATTAACAAAAATAAATATAACATGTATGGATAAATAAATAACATTACAAATAAACTATCGTTAAACGAATATTAAGTGAATCATCTTCTATCAATAAATTAAATCGTAAGTATAAATCAAATTGTAATTATAAAATAAAAGTAAACACTTATTATCATTTGAATATGTAAGTAATACAAGTATAAAATAAACAAAACAAAGATAACCTGTAGAATATATTTATACAATACAAACACAAGAATAAGCTATGAATCAAACAAAATTTAAAACAAATATTTTTAACAACCTGTGAACATTGCAATAATAATTTAAATAAGTTAAACACTTATATACATAAACCAGCTGCTCCCAAGTGCTCGTATAAGATACATAGTAGAATGTAAACATCTCCCCAAACCAGCCTACAAATAAAATGCTAAGTATTAAGTGAACATAACAAAGCAGGTTACACTAGAAAAAGAATGAATAAAATAAAAATATAAATTGCTAAGTATAAAGTCAATAAAGCAAGGTAAGGCTGCACATGTAAAAGAAAGAGAAAGTTGCACATTTTAAGCTTGTAATACAAGCCGGCTACACAAATTTATAAAATATAAATATATAGTACAAGTGATAAATTACATATTGACAAACATAATAAATGAAGCCACTATTCTTCTCTTATCAGCCTACAAATTTTGATAAAAATCTCTGGACATTTTCTTTTTCAAGTACGAAAAAATCTTGTTTACATTTCCAGCCTGCCTACCTTCTTGTACCAGATCATTTCATATTTCATTTTTGCGTTCATCACTTAAAACTGAAGAAAAGAAAATAAGATAGGAGCTACAACCTGAACAAGATATAACTTAAATCAAAAGTAAACTGGAAATCAAGTATTGCAATCATCTTGAAGACTGGGAAACTTCAAAACTGGAAACTAGGAAACAAAGAACAAGCCTGCCTGTGATCATCTGAAATTTTGTTCCTCTGTTCAATATTCTATTCTGGTGAGTAAACAATAATTTCAAAGATTTAGTTGTTAAACTAGATTAAGATGCATATAAAATCTGGTTTGTGCATAGTCCAGTTTGAATCTAATGATGTGCATATATATATACACTGCTCTGTATATTGTTTGATCTGCCTGTAGTTACAAAGTTTAGTAGGTGATCAACTTTTAGATATTACCACTCAAACATTATAGATTGTGATTTAAACAAAGTGAGTAGTTCCAACTATAAAGCAAGTTTTTAAACCTGTTTTACAGAAGATATGCTAAATTTTGATAAAATTCGAGTAATTCGAATCTGAGATTAAATTTTATAATTTGAATCGACTTCGAAAGGTAGGATTTTTAAAATAAAAATGAAGATTTTTAAGCAAGTATTCAAGGTGCAGTTCGAACGTGAAGCATAGAGGCATTTTTGCCAATATCAGATGATCCAAACAAATTTAAATTCTGGAATTTGATGAGAGGCAAGTTTGGGAACGTAGTAATACGGGAAAAATGAAAAAAATATTTTCGAATGCATGGGTTTTGAGAATTGATCGAATGTAGGGTTTTAGACTGGGTTTTGGTCAAGTCTGGAATCGAGGCCACTGCGAAGCCTCTGAAGGATCGAGTGCTATCGCCTTTTGGGGGATGGAAGAAATGAGGTTGTCGGAGTTGTAAATGGAAGTGTAGACACTCCGGTGGACGAGATGGCCGTGACGAGGCAATTTTTGGTGAACTTGAATGTTTCAGTTTTCGACTGGGAATGTCGACTTTGATTTGAGCATTTTTCGTTGGACTGGGGGAACGATCGTGTAGGGATGGTCGTTTTGGACTCGCCAGTGATCGAGGGGATGGCCAGTGTTGGTCGAGGAGTGGTGCACCGTGCACGCGTGCACAGTTGAGACTCAGATGGGTAGCAGCGAACAACTGGGTTCTGTCTCGAGTGATACTCGAGTTTTCGTGGGTTTGTCTCGAGTGAAACTCGAAGGAGAAAGAGAGATGCTCGGGAAAACTGGTGCGTGAGTTTCTTAGACAAGTTTGTCGATTTAAGAAGAAAGGGACAGGGAGAGAAATGAAGAAGGACGCGTGAAATAGAGAAAGGTCTCGGGGTTTTTCCGTGAATTACTCGAGCAACACTCGAGTTTTTATAAGGGTAGGCACGAGTTTCTTTTTTCCACCCGCAATTAGTTTTAAGTGAACAAATTTCTTCCAGTTTGAACCCTGTAGACTTTATAAATTTTGGTAATCAAGTTGAGCTTAAAGATGAGTTGATTATTTAGCTCATATTTTAAATATGTAAACCTTAGCAATTCCTCTAATTTAGAAAATTATTTAAGTTAACAATAAAACTTGTTTAATACTTAAGTCTTTGAAATTATTCCAAGTTATTTAAATTTATTAAAATCTAATTATTTTAAAATATTAAAGATGATTGAAAATGTACGATAAATGATATTTAAATGAATTATATTGTAAGCTAGTAGAAATGATAACAAATGGGAAACGGTAATTAACCAAAATAATCTATAAATATAGAGTTGATCGATAAGTAAGGAATACGGAAATCATTAAGCGATATTTAATAAGATGACCAAATTTATGTTAGAGAATTACGTAATGATCAACGAGATATTTGAAATAAATTATTAAATAAATTAATAATTAAATTATCAAATAGTGGATCAATATAAATTGATTTTATATTGATAAATTGTCGAGTAACCTTGAAATATCTGAATTGTGATAGCTTCCTGTGATATTGCTTTGTGACATACCTGTTCTGATTCTGTATATGATTATCTGTGATTGATATTATATAAAATTGAATTGATAAGTTAAATAGACAACTTGGCCTTTAAAACACGTTTGGATCTGATGAGACCGGGATCGGAATAATCAGTTTTGATTCTCCGAAAACCACATCGATCCAAATTAAACGATAGGTCGTGACTTATCAAATGAAGATTGAGATGGAGTTTTCTGAATGCAAGGGTTATTGTCGTTAACTCTGAGGGTGATTCCAAAACGAGTGTAACGAAATAACGCCTTCGGTTTCGTTCGAACCCGGAACGAACTTGTATGGATTGAATGCTTTCAGCACATCGTCAGGCGGACGATGAGCATTCTAAGTGATGAGTTCTATAAAGGTAATCGTGACCTCAAGCCTCATCAACCGGGAATGGCTAAAACAGGGGAGGTGCAGCAAGGCTTCGTGGGTAGCACCCACTTGAGAGTAGGATACACCCCTGTCTAGATGTCCCTATATTTTCGGTAGTGGGCAGTTGTTGGCCACAACTGCGGGGTTATCTTATTTAGAACTGTTCAGTAAGGAATGGTTCTGGCTTTGTGTTGCAGGGGAGCGGGCGTACTCCTCGGTACTCTGATCTAGGCCAGGTACTGTGACGGGCGGTACCCCAGTAGCCCAGCCATTGATGGAAATCCAATTTCCCTACGTGACCTTACGGTTTTGATTGTAAACCTAGTATGCTGGAATTTAATCATGTAACAATTTCAGCTATTTCTTATTTACTTGAAAACCCTAGACACTATTATAATATCACCGGATTTCCTATAAACTATTTTGGTTAGCGTAAGGTAAAAACTTACCCGTATTTATTTGTGGGGAGTCTTACGTGATACCTTTATTTTAAATGTTTTTCAAAGTTAAACAATTTTAAACCGTTTACTCATACCAGACCCATGTCTGACCCGGAGTTTATTCTGTTTTTTTTCTTAAACTCTCGGGTACTCAAATTTTTATGAGTAGCCGAGTAGTCAGGTTTGGATTACTGATATTTGATGGAGCTTGGAGCAGGAGTCCAGGCGTATCTATATATATATTCCGCTACAATAGTATGTACGTGATGTATTTTGGATGTGTAGTGACAGATGTATATGTATGACTGTCTTATTGTACTATGATGTATGACTCTGATATGTATAATTATGTAACAGTTATGTGATGTATTATATTTTTTTCCATTCCGCTGTGAGATTCTGATTTTGTGTTGTTCTTTCTTCTTTCTTTTCTATTTTCTCACCTCTTTCTTTCTTAACGATGATGCGTCTTTCTGGGCTTAGAAAGGCGGGTCGTCACAGTTGGTATCAGAGCACTAGGTTGAGTGAATACCTAGGCTTTGTAATAGTATTTATCGTGAGAGTGCGTACTTGTATTTTTATATACTTATATACATATCTAAATTTATTTGGGTACCTTTCCAGGTTACCAATATGAGTTCTAGGAGAAGAGGCAGAGGCAGAGGCAGTTCATCAACTGATAATGGACGAAGTCAGGTTGCTAATGAGGTTGTTGATCCAGAACCGCCTCGAGTCAGTTTTGCTACCTTATGCAAAGATTTCACAAATCTTGGAGGCAAACCATTCAAGGGGTCTGAGACTATTATTGAAGTCCAAGCTTGGTTGCGCTCGTGCGAGCGAATTTTTAAGAGTATGGGATTAACTGATGAGCAAAAGAAGGCAATGGCTTCTTGGCAATTGCAGGAAAGCGCAGCAGCATGGTGGGATACCGTTATAGCTCATATTTCGGAGGATGACATGTCTTGGAATAGTTTTAAAGAGCTGTTTGAGGAGAAATTTATACCAACAACCGGAAGAACTCTTTTGTACCAAGATTTCCTGAATTTGAAGCAAGGAAGTATGTCTATAGCGGAGTATGAAACTAAATTCAATGAACTTTCATGCTACGGACCAGGACTTATTGATACTTCTCTTAAAAAGAACGAGATGTTCGTGCGAGGCCTAAAACCCGAATATCATGAGAAGATGACCGCACATCTGAAAGGATCTTTTGTCGAGCTTATTGATATGGCTTTGCGATATGAAGATTTGATGAATAAGAAGTCAGTAGCACCTACAGCAGCATCGGGAGGGAGCTCAGCTAATCCTAACAAAAGAAAATTCAATCCCTTTTGGAAGAAACGAGGCAAGGGGAAGAAGCCTGGAGGAAATAACAGTGGACCCCGGAAGTGCTATATCTGCCAGCAAGAAGATCATTTGGCAAATAAATGTCCAAAGAAAGGAATCCAGCAGCAACAACATCAGTATGGACCAGGGGTAGCGATGGTTCAGAAATCACTTTGTTACAATTGTCACCAGCCAGGCCATATGATTAAAGATTGCCCGCTTATGCAGAAGGTTCAACCAAATAAAGTATTCGCTTTGGAAGGAGCACCGTCAACTTCTTTCAAGGGCAAAGGGGTATTGGAAGGTACTTTACTTATTAATGGCATTTACGTTAAAGTGTTATTTGATTCTGGAGCTTCTCTCAGTTTTATTTCTTTGGAGACCGTAGAAAAGTTTTACCTTACCTCTTGTATTGCGGAAAATTTTGTTTGTGTCTCTAATCCTATTGGAGGAGTAACTCGTCTTAATAGGGTTTGCAAAGGCTTGCGGATCACGTATCTTTCCCATAGTTTTGCTTGTGAACCTTATGTACTAGATTTCAAGGGTTTTGATCTTATTCTGGGAATGGATTGGCTTGATAGACATAAAGCCATCCTGAATTGCGAAGATAGAACAGTTTCGTTAGAGACTGATCTTGGAAGCATTGCTAAAGTATCTTGTGATAATTCTGAAATTCACCTGAGTAGTCTTCTTTGTGGAGTTGAGACTGTTCCAGAAAAGAGTGAAGATATTGATGTGGTTAAGGAGTTTTCTGATGTATTTGAAGAAGTTAAGTGTTTACCGCCACATCGGGAAATCGAATTTCGAATTGATCTTATACCAGGGGCAATACCAGTTGTTCATCCTAGTCGAAGGATGGCACCTAGGGAAAAAGAAGAGCTGGTAAAGCAGACCCAGGATTTCTTGGAGAAAGGTCTGATCAGACCTAGTTTTTCTAGTTGGGGTTCTGCAGTTGTTTTCGTCACTAAATCGGATGGTTCACTTAGATTCTGTGTCGATTACAGAGAATTGAATAAAATGACTATTCGAAACAAGTATCCATTGCCTCGAATTGATGATCTCTTCGATCAGTTACATGGGGCTTCGGTTTTTTCTTAATTGGACTTAGCATCGGGTTTTCATCAGTTGAGGGTAGCTGAGGACAGTATTCCTTTGACTGCCTTCAGAGGACCTAACTGTTTCTTCGAGTGGCTGGTTATGCCATTCGGTTTAACCAACGCTCCAGCTTATTTTGTTGATTTGATGAATCGAGTTTTCCGAGATGTGTTGAATAAAATTGTTCTGGTGTTCATTGATGATATTCTCATCTATTCTAAATCTGAAGAAGAGCACAAGGAGCATTTGAGGATTGTTTTGGAGACTTTGAGGCGACATGTTCTAAAGGCCAAATTCTCGAAATGTCATTTCTGGAAATCTGAAGTCAGATTTTTGGGCCATATTGTTTCCGGTGAAGGTATTTCTGTAGACCCAGCTAAAGTAGCTACTATTCTTGAATGGAAGCAGCCGAAGACACCGACAGAAGTTCGTAGTTTTCTGGGATTAGCCGGCTACTACAGAAAGTTCATCAAAGACTATTCTAAAATTTCTTCGCATCTGACCAAGCTGACAAGGAAAGGAGCTAAATTCAAATGGACACCTCAGTGTGAAGAAGCTTTCCAGGAGCTGAAGACAAGATTGACCAGTGCACCGGTGTTAGCTATCCCGGATGGCAAGAGTAAATTTGAAGTCTACACGGATGCATGTATTGTTGGACTAGGAGCAGTTCTTATGCAAAATGGAAGAGTTATTGCGTATGCGAGTAGGCAATTAAAGCCACATGAGAAGAATTACGCTACGCACGATCTGGAGTTACTGGCTATTGTTTTTGCTCTGAAAGTCTGGAGGCACTATCTTCTGGGAGAGAAATTTGAGCTGTTCACGGACCACAAACCACTGAAATATCTTTTCTCTCAGAAAGATCTTAATCTCAGGCAGCAACGATGGGTTGAATTCTTAGCATCCTACGACTTGGACATTCTATATACACCAGGCAAAGGAAATGTAATAGCTGATGCTCTGAGTAGAAATGCAGTTCTATCTATTCTGGAAGTTGTTCCATCTCTTATGGAAAGGATCGCGAGTAAACAAGAGTCAGATAAGAAGTTGAAGAGAATCATTGAAGAGGTTAAGAGTGGACAGTGTTCTAGCTTTGAGATTGATGGACAAGGAGCACTGAAGATCAATGGAAGGATTTGTGTGCCAAATCTCAAAGAGTTGAAGCAGGAAGTCCTATATGAATGTCATCGCTCCAGGTTGAGTATTCACTCGGGAATCGCGAAGATGTATAAAGATATGAAAAGAGTTTTCTGGTGGCCGGGTATGAAGAAGGATGTAGCTGCTTTTGTCAATAATTGTGCAAATTGCCAGCAGGTGAAAGGCGACCAACAGAAGACAGCCGGTTTATTGCAGCCGTTGGAAATTCCAGAATGGAAGTGGGAGATGATTTCTATGGATTTCATAGACGGTTTGCCCAGAACCAGGAGAGGTAATGAAGGAATTTGGGTGATTGTGGATCGTCTAACTAAAAGCGCTCATTTCATCCCAGTGAAGGCGACTCGTACTGCTGTATCTTTAGCTGAATTGTTTTTGAAGGAGATAGTCAGATTACATGGAGTTCCTGTCAGTATAGTGAGTGACCGTGACCCTATTTTCACTAGTAAGTTTTGGGAAGCTTTGCAGACGGCTATGGGTACGAGACTGAATTTGAGTACGACATATCACCCACAGACAGACGGACAGACGGAGAGACTGAACCGAGTTCTAGAAGATATGCTACGGGCTTGTGTTTTAGATTTTGGTGGATCGTGGGAAGACCATCTTCATCTAGTGGAATTTTCTTATAATAACAGCTACCAAGCAACTATTAAGATGGCTCCTTACGAAGCTTTATATGGAAGACCCTGTAGATCACCATCTTGTTGGATAGAATCAAAGGATCGTCTTGTACTTGGACCTGATCTAATTCGTGAAGCTTCTGCTAAAGTCGAGTTAATTAAAAAACGGATGAAAGCTGCTCAGGATCGTCAGAAGAAATATGCAGATAGAAGACGGAGACCATTGGAATTCGAGATTGGAGATTTAGTTTTCGTCAAAATTTCTTCGATCAAAGGAGCAGTGAGGTTTGGGAAGTCGGGAAAACTCGCACCGAGATACATTGGACCATTTCCAGTGCTTGAAAGAATTGGTGCAGTGGCTTATAGAGTTGAATTGCCAGAACGAATGTTTGGAATTCACAATGTATTTCATGTATCTCATCTCAAGAAATTTATTCATGACCCGTCATTGATTGTTGAACAAGTTGATCAGGAGGATCTGGAAGTCGAACCGAATCTGACTGTAGTCCGGAATCCAGTTCAGATTGTTGATCAAGACGAGAAGCAACTCAGGAACAAATCAGTGAAGCTTGTGAAAGTGCAGTGGAGTGAAGACCCTCGAGACTGTACTTGGGAAACACTGGACAGTTTTAGGAGATCTTATCCAGATTTGTGTCCGGATAGCTAGTGATGTTTGTTAGGATGCTCTGTTTGGTTTGTTGTAATATATGGATGCTATGTATGTTTGAATGGTTGTTATAAAAAGCTTTTAAATTAACTATTGTTTAAATTTCGGGGACGAAATTCTGTTAAGGGGGGAGAAATGTAACGACCCGTAATTTTGGGCAATATATTTTAATAAATATAAAATCTAAATTTAAATATAATACGAGTACATAAAAATAAGTAGACTATAATATTTAATAAAGTATAAAATGAAATACATCTTACAAATTAATTAACAAAAATAAATATAACATGTATGGATAAATAAATAACATTACAAATAAACTATCGTTAAACGAATATTAAGTGAATCATCTTCTATCAATAAATTAAATCGTAAGTATAAATCAAATTGTAATTATAAAATAAAAGTAAACACTTATTATCATTTGAATATGTAAGTAATACAAGTATAAAATAAACAAAACAAAGATAACCTGTAGAATATATTTATACAATACAAACACAAGAATAAGCTATGAATCAAACAAAATTTAAAAAAAATATTTTTAACAACCTGTGAACATTGCAATAATAATTTAAATAAGTTAAACACTTATATACATAAACCAGCTGCTCCCAAGTGCTCGTATAAGATACATAGTAGAATGTAAACATCTCCCCAAACCAGCCTACAAATAAAATGCTAAGTATTAAGTGAACATAACAAAGCAGGTTACACTAGAAAAAGAATAAATAAAATAAAAATATAAATTGCTAAGTATAAAGTCAATAAAGCAAGGTAAGGCTGCACATGTAAAAGAAAGAGAAAGTTGCACATTTTAAGCTTGTAATACAAGCCGGCTACACAAATTTATAAAATATAAATATATAGTACAAGTGATAAATTACATATTGACAAACATAATAAATGAAGCCACTATTCTTCTCTTATCAGCCTACAAATTTTGATAAAAATCTCTAGACATTTTCTTTTTCAAGTACGAAAAAATCTTGTTTACATTTCCAGCCTGCCTACCTTCTTGTACCAGATCATTTCATATTTCATTTTTGCGTTCATCACTTAAAACTGAAGAAAAGAAAATAAGATAGGAGCTACAACCTGAACAAGATATAACTTAAATCAAAAGTAAACTGGAAATCAAGTATTGCAATCATCTTGAAGACTGGGAAACTTCAAAACTGGAAACTAGGAAACAAAGAACAAGCCTGCCTGTGATCATCTGAAATTTTGTTCCTCTGTTCAATATTCTATTCTGGTGAGTAAACAATAATTTCAAAGATTTAGTTGTTAAACTAGATTAAGATGCATATAAAATCTGGTTTGTGCATAGTCCAGTTTGAATCTAATGATGTGCATATATATATACACTGCTCTGTATATTGTTTGATCTGCCTGTAGTTACAAAGTTTAGTAGGTGATCAACTTTTAGATATTACCACTCAAACATTATAGACTGTGATTTAAACAAAGTGAGTAGTTCCAACTATAAAGCAAGTTTTTAAACCTGTTTTACAGAAGATATGCTAAATTTTGATAAAATTCGAGTAATTCGAATCTGAGATTAAATTTTATAATTTGAATCGACTTCGAAAGGTAGGATTTTTAAAATAAAAATGAAGATTTTTAAGCAAGTATTCAAGGTGCAGTTCGAACGTGAAGCATAGAGGCATTTTTGCCAATATCAGATGATCCAAACAAATTTAAATTCTGGAATTTGATGAGAGGCAAGTTTGGGAACGTAGTAATACGGGAAAAATGAAAAAATTATTTTCGAATGCATGGGTTTTGAGAATTGATCGAATGTAGGGTTTTAGACTGGGTTTTGGTCAAGTCTGGAATCGAGGCCACTGCGAAGCCTCTGAAGGATCGAGTGCTATCGCCTTTTGGGGGATGGAAGAAATGAGGTTGTCGGAGTTGTAAATGGAAGTGTAGACACTCCGGTGGACGAGATGGCCGTGACGAGGCAATTTTTGGTGAACTTGAATGTTTCAGTTTTCGACTGGGAATGTCGACTTTGATTTGAGCATTTTTCGTTGGACTGGGGGAACGATCGTGTAGGGATGGTCGTTTTGGACTCGCCAGTGATCGAGGGGATGGCCAGTGTTGGTCGAGGAGTGGTGCACCGTGCACGCGTGCACAGTTGAGACTCAGATGGGTAGCAGCGAACAACTGGGTTCTGTCTCGAGTGATACTCGAGTTTTCGTGGGTTTGTCTCGAGTGAAACTCGAAGGAGAAAGAGAGATGCTCGGGAAAACTGGTGCGTGAGTTTCTTAGACAAGTTTGTCGATTTAAGAAGAAAGGGACAGGGAGAGAAATGAAGAAGGACGCGTGAAACAGAGAAAGGTCTCGGGGTTTTTCCGTGAATTACTCGAGCAACACTCGAGTTTTTATAAGGGTAGGCACGAGTTTCTTTTTTCCACCCGCAATTAGTTTTAAGTGAACAAATTTCTTCCAGTTTGAACCCTGTAGACTTTATAAATTTTGGTAATCAAGTTGAGCTTAAAGATGAGTTGATTATTTAGCTCATATTTTAAATATGTAAACCTTAGCAATTCCTCTAATTTAGAAAATTATTTAAGTTAACAATAAAACTTGTTTAATACTTAAGTCTTTGAAATTATTCCAAGTTATTTAAATTTATTAAAATCTAATTATTTTAAAATATTAAAGATGATTGAAAATGTACGATAAATGATATTTAAATGAATTATATTGTAAGCTAGTAGAAATGATAACAAATGGGAAACGGTAATTAACCAAAATAATCTATAAATATAGAGTTGATCGATAAGTAAGGAATACGGAAATCATTAAGCGATATTTAATAAGATGACCAAATTTATGTTAGAGAATTACGTAATGATCAACGAGATATTTGAAATAAATTATTAAATAAATTAATAATTAAATTATCAAATAGTGGATCAATATAAATTGATTTTATATTGATAAATTGTCGAGTAACCTTGAAATATCTGAATTGTGATAGCTTCCTGTGATATTGCTTTGTGACATACCTGTTCTGATTCTGTATATGATTATCTGTGATTGATATTATATAAAATTGAATTGATAAGTTAAATAGACAACTTGGCCTTTAAAACACGTTTGGATCTGATGAGACCGGGATCGGAATAATCAGTTTTGATTCTCCGAAAACCACATCGATCCAAATTAAACGATAGGTCGTGACTTATCAAATGAAGATTGAGATGGAGTTTTCTGAATGCAAGGGTTATTGTCGTTAACTCTGAGGGTGATTCCAAAACGAGTGTAACGAAATAACGCCTTCGGTTTCGTTCGAACCCGGAACGAACTTGTATGGATTGAATGCTTTCAGCACATCGTCAGGCGGACGATGAGCATTCTAAGTGATGAGTTCTATAAAGGTAATCGTGACCTCAAGCCTCATCAACCGGGAATGGCTAAAACAGGGGAGGTGCAGCAAGGCTTCGTGGGTAGCACCCACTTGAGAGTAGGATACACCCCTGTCTAGATGTCCCTATATTTTCGGTAGTGGGCAGTTGTTGGCCACAACTGCGGGGTTATCTTATTTAGAACTGTTCAGTAAGGAATGGTTCTGGCTTTGTGTTGCAGGGGAGCGGGCGTACTCCTCGGTACTCTGATCTAGGCCAGGTACTGTGACGGGCGGTACCCCAGTAGCCCAGCCATTGATGGAAATCCAATTTCCCTACGTGACCTTACGGTTTTGATTGTAAACCTAGTATGCTGGAATTTAATCATGTAACAATTTCAGCTATTTCTTATTTACTTGAAAACCCTAGACACTATTATAATATCACCGGATTTCCTATAAACTATTTTGGTTAGCGTAAGGTAAAAACTTACCCGTATTTATTTGTGGGGAGTCTTACGTGATACCTTTATTTTAAATGTTTTTCAAAGTTAAACAATTTTAAACCGTTTACTCATACCAGACCCATGTCTGACCCGGAGTTTATTCTGTTTTTTTTCTTAAACTCTCGGGTACTCAAATTTTTATGAGTAGCCGAGTAGTCAGGTTTGGATTACTGATATTTGATGGAGCTTGGAGCAGGAGTCCAGGCGTATCTATATATATATTCCGCTACAATAGTATGTACGTGATGTATTTTGGATGTGTAGTGACAGATGTATATGTATGACTGTCTTATTGTACTATGATGTATGACTCTGATATGTATAATTATGTAACAATTATGTGATGTATTATATTTTGTTCCATTCCGCTGTGAGATTCTGATTTTGTGTTGTTCTTTCTTCTTTCTTTTCTATTTTCTCACCTCTTTCTTTCTTAACGATGATGCGTCTTTCTGGGCTTAGAAAGGCGGGTCGTCACATTCGAGGCTAAACGATACCTTTTCAGAACATATCCCTTAGAATGCCCATCGTCCACCTAACGATGTCACGAAAGCATTCGTCCATACAAGTCCGTCCCGGGTCCGAACGGAACCGAAGGCACTATTCCTACTACATCCATTTTGGAAATATCCTCAGGATTAGTAGCGACTAGCCCTTGCACTTCACTGCTCCATCTTCAACTCCGAACATGTTACACGAAACGTACAAACCGAATCGAAGTGGTATTCGAGTCTCCAGACCTAGAATCCCGGTATACGGAAACCCGATCCCGGTCTCTTCGAAACGATCAGCGCATTTGGCCAATATTGATAGTCGGTTATTTAACTATCAATTAACATCCACAAGCAACCATCACACAATAAATAATTTCCCACATTATTTATTTGCCCAAATATCTTTCCAAGATATATTTCCAAATTTTCAAAGCTCATTTGAAAACAATTTTAAAACATTTTCCGCTTACGGAAAACATTTTCCAAATAATTATTTCCACTGAATCACCAAGTACAAAATACTTTTAATTTTAAAATAATTTAAAAACACTTTATTTTAAATATATCTTATAACATTGAAATTAAACTACTTTAATACTTTATTAAAAATATATACTTTAAAATAAACCACTTTATAAATATAAACTAAATTTCCTCTTTAAAACATAATACCAAATCACTTTTATATAATTACTACAATAATAGATTTTTGAAAATACTTACTTTGGAAATTAACCTTTAGAAATAATCAATTTTCTAAAATATGCTTTTTAAAACATATTAAAACTTTTAACTTATATTTCAAATTGCCTTGGAAAACGTACTTGGCTATCCAGAGAAATACCCTTCTCACTCCCATCTTTTAAAAATAAACCAACATTTATTTTTAAACCAATCCATATTCTTTTATAAATTCCCACCTTGAATTTATATCTTCAAATATCGAATGATATTTTATTTTACTTTATAAACCCAGTTTATATCTCCAAAATCTCATTTCTCTTTTAAAAATCCAAGTTTTTAATCACTTAAATCAATTTCCCACTGATTTCCATTTTACTTTACTTTGAAATAAATTTCCCTATTTACTTCAATTATTTCAAATACATTAACTTTCATCTTTTATTTCTTTATTATGCGTTAAAACCTTTTTAACTAAAATACCAATTTCGTATTTCCAAACTTCTTCAATTAATATTTTAATTAAATTAAATCTTTAAATTTCAATAAAATCAATTCTTTTATATTTTTAAATAATATCACTTTAGTTAAAGATTTATTTCTTCACTGTTAAATTCAAAATCCTTTTTTTCCCATATTTGTTCGAATTAAGAAATTTCTTTTACAATTCCTTATTTAATTTATTCGAATTCACTAGAATTATTTAACTTGAATTTTACTCTTTTATTTCTTTCCAAAAATCTAATTCAATTGCTTTTGATAACTCATTATACTGGGAAATTCAATCCAACCAGATTATCAGATATAAATCATCACAGGATATCAACAATCATATCACAGAATATTTAAACAAAATTAAATATTTTGAGGAATCCAGTTGGATCCCTCCAACCTGTTTCCCTGCATCCACAAACGTTAGCACAATACCAATTCCACTTCGAGGTGGAATATCACGGTATATGGGTTTAATAAAATATCATCCGCTATTATGCGGCGCATAGGGTCTCATCTGCTATACAATGCGGGAATATCAACAACTCCAATATACACATATGCCAATATGTATATATTGCTATATACTACTATATATATAGCACATCAATCAATGCAATCATCCAATCAATTATTTAAATTTAACCATTTAAATTTAAATTAAAAATTCAGCTGAGTGAGATTAACTCACCTTTAATTTTTATTAGCATCCATTTGCAATCCAGCTTGCTTCTTTTCAGATGTGGACCTTGAAAAATAATTTATGTGATTTATTAATATTCGAAATATAAATCGACCTTTAATTACCATTTTATAATTCAATTAAATGTCGAACTAATCTTCTTGAAATAAAATATTTTTAGTGCCTAGACTAATTAGAAACAAATTAACCACCTACTCCATTATTTTCTTAAAATAAATTTAGTAAATTAAAACATGTATATTTATTTCTATTTCTTTTACACAAGTTTATCTCCTTTAAAAAAATACAAACTGCAGATTCACTTCCATCTTCTTTTTATGTGTAAACATCACTTATTTAATTAAAATAAAACAGAACGATACCTCGATCTAGACTGCGATCATCAAAGAACGCGCCTGTCACTCGCGACACCATCGCAACCTATGAACTTCATCGCTGCCGCCAACGTCGATCACCACACATCGATGACCCACTCCGCAGCCCTTACCCACTACGAAATCGACTCCATACCCAAAGTCCACGTCGATGGTCGAACAAAACAGACCCGAAGCCCTAGATCCCAATTCACTCGACTTCACTGTCGATTTCTCCAAGCCCACGCAATCGCGATGACAGCCACGGCCCTAGCCTCGTCGAACCACCGGCCTCGCGAGCTTTCCCCCGACACCTCAACGCGATCGACCCCCTTCGCGAGTGCACCGGCCTCGTTTCCTGCCATTGACGAACGATCGAGCTGCCCCATCCTCTTCCGATCGAAGTTCGATCTCGAGTAACAGAGGAGAAGATAAAAGAATTGTTTGGTTTTGAATTTCGAACTGAACTAGAGAGGAAAGAAGAAAGGCTCGCGTCCAGGATTCCTTCCGCCATTTTTCTTTAGACGCGATATCCCACTTTCTTTTTTTCTTTTGCCTGGAAATGGAAGGAGGTGTTTATTTCTTCCTTAAGTTTTTGAAAAGCTCGGCCACGATTTAAGTAAAGGAGAGGGGACATGATTTGAACTGATGGAGAGAGCAGCGTGATAATAGGCGTAATCCCAGGCATGATTTAAGGATGCTGATATTGACCAATTTAAATTTAAATTCAAATTGGATTCATTTTAAAATTTCAACGCGTTTATACGTCGTACGCTCACACGGCAACTCCAAACACTACAAAATTTGAAATCCGGTAATAAGTCAATATTACGGACCCAATGGAACTGGTTTCGTCGAATTCCGAGACTGTGCCTCGGAAGGCTATTTTTAAATTCAAATTTAAAACGATAAATTTCAAAACAGAACCAATCTCTGTTAAATTCAATTTTTCACTCATCTATTATTTTCAATATTATAAATATAAATTTTACAAGCCTTCAAATTATTTTTAATTAGCTTAGAATGCCAGATTTACTATTTTATCCGACTTCAAATAAATTTAATTAAATAATTAAATCACTCAATAAACAACGATATTTGAGATTTTAAGTTTATATAATCCCTGAATATTTAAAATTAATTAAATATTCCTATTTCAAATGCTCAAAAATTCCGGGTTGTCACATATTCCCTCCCATTTTTTCATTCAAGAGCCTAACACAATTAAAGTCACCAATGATGCACCAAGGTGTACTAAAAATGTTAGCTTCTTTTTCCAACTGTCTCCATAAGCTTGTCCTGTCTGTTTCAAGATTTGAAGCATAAATAACAGTGATAATGCATTGTGCCCCTGCAGTGTTGTTAAACATACAAGTGATGTGCTGTTTACTCATAGAAATTGTATAGCTGCTCCAAATATCTGAATTTATCATGATTAGAATTCTGCATTTGTGATGATACTCAAAATTGTTTATGCAAGTCCATTTATTTCCCCAAAATTCTGCGAATTGCTGAAGATTATTTCTTCTCAATTTATTTTCCACTAAACAAAATATAGATGGCTTATGAGAGCACACAATATTTTTAACCTCTAAAACATGTGCTGCCTTGTTAAGACCACGCACATTCCAACATAGGATAGACATTATTTGGATGAATTTGCTTGACTCCTTGTCCTTATAGTGGGAGTCACACTATCTAATATCCCTTTATTCTTTCTCCTGTCATGTAAATTCTTACTCCTCATATCTGCAATTTCTTTTTCAAATTCAGGATTGATGGATGTGAGGTCTGTGGGTAAACTATTAGGAGGTTTATCACTTGATGGGTATGTGGGATTGATACATGATTGAGATAGAGAAGAAGCATCCACCTTCGAGTCTATCATCTCTTTCTGCACCTGAAAAGTATTAAGCATTACAGTTGTTAGATCAAAAATTTGAGAAATTGAATTATTTGAAGCAGGAATAATTTGGTTTAATAACTCCCTGGTACTATTTATCTCCGATGATGATGAAATGATTGAGGCGATGAAGTCACTGCATTTGGATCAAGAGTTCTTATACTCAAGGGTGGTCCTTCTTCAATGTTATGAATGTGAGGTGGTTCAGAAACCTGAGCATTGTTACCCTTTGCAATTGTAGCAGCCATGCTAGTATTTAAAGGTAAGTCAGATACACATACAGTTGATGGCGAGGCTGCAATTGCAACTGCTGGTTTCATTGAAGATGTCTGAACTATCTCAACATTTAGAGCATTCGAATCTGATGGAGATATGTCTTTTTCTATGCTTAAATTATTGTCTTTAAATGTATGATCTTGGACATTGGACGCATCAATAGTGATACTTTCTGCATTATGATGTACTACTCCTTGTGAATTAACATAAAATGTTTGTTGAGTTGAGACAACTGCTGGATTAATATCCTTGCTAGGTTTTGGTATCCATTTTTGTTGAAATGATATGGGACATTCATTATCCATATGACCAAAACATATACAGTTGTGACAAACTAGTGGAATGAACTCATATTCAACCTTTTGCATAACACAGTCGCCTTTGGGCAGTTTCATTTGAACTTCATTTTCAAATTTATATGACGCATCTACTTCTATTAGCATTCTGGCGAAAGCTATTCTACTTCTTTTTTTGGTATGCTCATCCATTGCAAGAGGTTTTCCAATAGTGCTAGCTATTTTACACAGTGATATGTGATTCCAATATGCAAAGTTGAGATTTGGAAACCTTACCCATATAGGTATAGATAATAAAAGGTCTTTTTCATATTTGATAGAACTGCTCCATTTTTTCATAATAATGAACTTACCATCCATCATCCAAGGTCCTCCTTCTAGTATTTTATTACAATCTTCTGCCAATTCAAATTGAACTAGATAGAATCCATTATCCCTAGCAAAAACTTCAAAATTACCTTTTGGAAGCCACATTCTTTTGATATATGCTTTAAAAAACATATAATACGGTCTTTTACCCACCAAATAGATAAGAATTGAGTTGGACCACATTTTCTCTGCAGACCTGAGTTCTTCCTCTTCAATTATAGCTGTTTTTCTGTCGTTGACAATAGCTGGATCAAAGAATTGTAGGGTATCATCTTGCTTTTTTCCTTTGACCAAATCACACCAACTTACGGGAGGTGCCTTGGGATTAACGGCAAAACCCGATCCATCATTTGATTTAAAAGACTTCGCCTGATCTGATACAGCCGCCTGTTTCCTCCGCCGATTTAAATAATTCTGATTTTTCCGATCCATCTTGAGGTTGGTTGCACGACCCAGCACTTTACGATCCTATGTAGCCGCCAGCTTTCTCCTCCGATCTATCACCAAATTCCATCCCTCTTCATCTGCCTCCTCCCCTCCTACATCCGCTTGAGACGCCATTATAGAGATTAATTTAACAAACCTTTTTTTAACGTATGCCAAAGCAAAAACAAAAACAATGTTTTTTTTGTTTTTCCATTAATTACATTAATTAATTACTCTATAATTACTTATTATTGATTAATTACTCTTAATTCATCAAACTTTAATTACATCATTAATTATATTAATTAATGATCCTTAATTACTACTTTAATTATTTATTATATTTAAATTAATTACATTAAGTAATTAATCTTTAATCAAACCATATTTATTAATCACTCTTGATTAACCACATTCAGTAATTAACTATCTTTAATTACTTTATTTAATAAATTAATTACTCCTTAATTAATTTTTAATTAATCCCTTGATTAATTTTAAAAAGTAATTAAATCCAAATTACTTCCATAAATATACTTAACCATTTCCATAATTGATTATCCTTAATTAATTGAATTAATTATTAAAAATTAATCACATTAATTAATTATTTAATAATCTCTCAGGTTAATGATCTTAATTAACTATTATCAATTCTTTAATTACTTCTCTTAAGTAATTAAACTTAGATTAATCATTATCAATTACAATTTAATTTATCTTTAATAATCATTTAATTAATCACTAATTATTTAATTAATTAAGTGCTTAACTGTAACTTAATTAATCCTTTATTACTTGATTAATTAATTACTAATCATTAATTTAAATCTAACCTTATTTAATTAATGATTCTTAAATTACAAATTAATTATTCTAAGAATAATTAATCTTAAACCTTAAGTTTAAACCCTTAATTACTTTAAGTAATTATCCATTTCATTAATTTATAAAATAAGTTAATTATCCATTTAATTACCCTAATACTTAAATGAATAACAAAATGTTAAATTTTAACTTTAAGATAAAACTTTTTCTTATCTATGGTTAAATTTATCATTCACGAATTTATTTGAAACATTCATTTCCAAATTTAATTTCAAATTTTCATTTTATGTTCAAGTTTAAAATGAAACTTAATTTATCTTTAACAAAATTTAAATCAATTTAAAACATTTAAGTTTACATGATAAAGAATACTTTTTCTTATAAAAGAATTTTTTTCTCAAAAGCTTTAAACAAATTTCTTTTTAAATTCAAACATTTAAAATATAACTTAACATTAAAACATTTAAATTTAAAAAAACTTTATTTAAATCCTTTCTTTACATTTTCAAACTCCATTTTACAATCAATCTCTTTAAATACACTTAATTTCTTAATACTTTTAAGTTATTAAAAAAATTTGAATTTAAAAACTTAATTTATTTCCAAACTAAGATTCAAATTAAACTTAATTCTATTTTTAAACTTAGATTTAAACTTAAATTTAAATCTCCTTTACAATTTAAAAAATCCAATTTTAGATTTTTAAAACAAAGCAGATTTCCCCTTTACCCAGAATTTTGACCCGAGCCTTACTTAAATTTGCTCCGAGTAAAATCCTACCTTGCTTCGAGCCAAGACTCGAATTACTCGAGATAAACTCGAGTATACTATTTCCTAAACAAACATCTCCAGGCACAAAACAATGCACATCGTACATATGCACCGGAGCTCCGATCAACTTCAGCCAACCTCGCCGATCGTCCCCCATCAGCAAACAGCTACACGTCTCCCCACGATCATCAGATCGTCATACAGAGGCTCGAAATCAAATCGAGACTTCAAACTCGAACCTGGAAACAACAACAGGCATCACCATCAAAGCCTGTCAACGCCTCCTTCTCGAAGCTCCGACCGCCGTTACTTCTAAAACTCTGGCCACGTTCTCGTCAACCCACCATCTACCAGAAACTTCATTGCACTCGATCCACTGAGTAAGTCAAACCAATCCAAAATATTCCTCCCAGACAAACTAGGGCTACAAAACAAAATCTTCCATCGCCATCTCCACGGTGATCTACCAACACTTCTACCATTTTTCTCCAAATCTCTGAACACTCATCTTCCTCCAGAAAGATACACGAACTTCCAGACCAATGAGCTTCTCAGAAATCACCAATTTTCCATTTCCTGGTCAAACCCGAACTACTCATACATCCCACCATTAAAATTTATGATTTCAGTTTTAAAAATCATGTTTTAGGATGAGAATTCAGTTTACATTCCTGAATTTAAAATTTAAGATGTTTGAATTTTTGACTTATATTAAATTTGCTCAGTTTTTCTTGATTCCCAGAGATATTACCTATTTATTTTAACTTAAATAATTTTTGAACTTTAATCTATGATAAAGCAAACAAATTTTGTTTAAATACTAAATCCTAATAATGACTAGATCAAGAGACAAAACATTTTAGATCAAACCCTAAATTTTGAAACTGGGAATAGAAGTGTTCAGGCATACATTCATTACTCATCTAAATATTCACTACTATATACACACAAACATATTTGGCTTCAGACAAAAATCATGCAACCTTATTTCATATACTTAAAATTTTTAAAGGTGATGTTACTCACTGTTATTTATAAACTTTCAAATATTTAAAAACAACAGAGCATATATACAGGCATTCAATACTAACACATACACATGCATCCATTTCAATCCAGATTTTTAGACAAGCAACATGATTTTCATTCATATATCAAAATGAAATCCAGATTTTTAAACTGTTTTTAAAAATATAGTTTACTCACCGATTTTGAAATGAAGAGCAGAGCCTTCCATTTTGATTTTGACAAAGCTTGGAACTTTAAAGATTGAGTTGCTAGAATATATGTTTCTTTGATTTAAAAACTTGCATGCTTGCTGAAAACTTGAGTTGCTGGAGCTTTAACTTATTTTAAACATTCATGCTGTCTTGATTTTTAGATAAAGAAAATGCAGTTTGGTTTCTTTTTGAAAATGATTTGCAGTCTTTGGTATGATTTTTGAAAATGAGATTTACAGGTTGTTGAATTTTGATTTCTGGTTTGAGAAGTTCTGATATCAGATTTTGTTAAGAGAATTGGTTTAAGTTTCTTAGCTTTTGATTTAGGAAGATAGAAAAAAAATAGAAAAGAAAGAGCAATAGATATATATATATATATAGGCTGAAAATGTGATTTTAACAAAAATAAAAGAAAAATCAAATTTAAAAATGCCACTTGTTAAAATACTTAACATTTGTCATATTGTAATGTTAATCAATTAACACTTGTCACTAATAACACTAAATGTGTTAACACTAGTTATTTAAGTAATTTTATTTATAATTAAGTGTTAATAAAAGCTTTTAACTTAATTAATTAGTTTTTAATACTTAGTTATATTTATATAGATAACTTTAAATAATAAAAACAATTATATATATATAAACACAATACATATATTTATTATTTGAAAATAACACATTTGACAATTTTATATAATTTATAAAAGAGATTATAAATTACTTATTATTTAAATGAATTAATGTTTCATATTTTAATTTTAAACTTTCATAGCTAATTTACAAATCATATAAAATAAATAATGTTAAACAAATCATTTTTCTAATCTTATTTAAAATCTAAATTAAAGATATTTTTTTAACTAATAATATTTACCTTAAGTATTTAAAACCATATAGTTACTTACAAAATATCTTTGAAAAGTTTAATTTTAAATAAATCATAATTTCCCAATTTACCAAAGATATTAGCATTAAAAAAAACATTATTTATAAAATTCAAACCAAAGATTTCTAATTACAATATATACAAATATATATACATTATAAATAGAAAACATTTTATTTAGCTTTTAAAAGATAAAATTCACTAATTAAATATTTATTAAAGAAGATTATTACATCAATTCAAATTTATTAACAAAATTATCAAATCAGTTAAATTTTTATATACAGATTATTAAATTGATATTACCCAAAATTCCGGGATATCACAATTGTTTTAGCACTAGTTGATTTTATGTAGGTTCGGCTTCAGTTTTTCAAGATTTACCTAAACTAGCAGATTTACTTTGATTATTTGGAGTATCTATTTCTGTTTCTTGTGTAAAACATGTTGTTTCATATTTTCCTTTGATTTTTTTATAGTTATTTCTTTTCAAAAATTTCTTTATGTTTACTACTTTGATTCTTTGAACTTTTATTTTTGAATCCAAGATTTTTTGTTTTTGAACCGGTAAAAACAAATTATAATGAATATGATTATTATAGTCAATTGTTATCGTAAAATGTTTGCCTACCAAATATTTGCTAGGATCAGATAAATATTTATCGGGCATATTTTCTCTTTAAATCTAATACCGTTATTCAAACTTGTAATCCAAACTTAACATAATTTAAACAAAAATTACAGAGAATAATATCAAATATTATTGCATATTAAATATTTTTCTTATAAAATATTGTTAGGAAAATATCTATCGGGCAAATATTTGCCAAACAAATGTTTTTCAAGGAAAATTTGTGACTAATAAATATTTGCTAAGCAAATTATTGTCATTGTCAGATTTATTTTTACAGCCTATCTTTAAAGTTAATACTATTTTGTAAAATATATTTGTGGTCTACTATCATTATTCAAACTTGTAATGCACTAAAATTTAACTTAGTATCAAATAAAAAGTGTATTTAAAACATTTGTGTTTTGAAACATATATTAGAAAAATAATTGCAATTTAAATAGCTAATATTATTGCATGTTCTACATTTTTGTTTCAAAACATTTTACTAGCAAATATTCACTAAGTAAATGTTATTCTAGGTAAATATATTACTACAAAATATTGATAGGTAAATATTTTCCATGTTGAAATTTTCCATTATTTGTCTATTTGTATCATTAAAGCTAATACTATTTTGTATAATACAATGTCAAATTTTGATTGAATATCTTTATATATTCATATTTATAATGTACTAATATTTAACTTAATATTTACCGGAAGTGGAAGAGAATATTACCAAGTAGTATTACTGTGGTCAAATATCATAAGTTTAATATTTACTAAAAATTATAGAGAATATTACAAAATTTATAAAGAATATTACAAAATTTTGCAAAGAATATTTACCAAAATTACGGTTGAATATTATCTAATTTATATGTCAAATAATATTTCATAACATTTTTTTGGTAAATTTTTGCTAGCTAGGTAAATTTTAGCAAGGCAAATGTTTACCTGGAAAACATATCTAAATATTGAAGTACAACCTATCACCCATAGACATTGGGATTGACTGAGTGGGTGAATCGAGTGTTAGAGGATTTATTCCATATGTGTATTTTGGATTTTGGATGTTTTTTGGAAGGTTACTTGCAATTGGTAGAGTTTGCTTATAATAACAACTATTAGGTAAGTACTGGGATGACACTGTTTGAGGCGTTGTACAGGTGACTATGCAGATCTCCATCTTAGTTGTAGGACACTACAAAAAGGATTATTATTGGACCAGAGATGATTAGATGGGATTTAAAGAAGGTAGATTTAATTTGCAGATGGATGATCAGACAAATCTCCATCAGCTTAGGCTTCATTGCGAGCAAAAGTTCCTCCCTAAGGAAGAGAAAGTAGTTATGGCTAGGAACTTCATTGATTTGAAGCAAGTACGGATGGAAGTGGCAGAGTATGTGGCTACCGTAGAGGCTCTTTCAAAGTATGGTACCGATCTCATCAACACTCCTCTCAAGAAGAATCAAAAGTTCGTTTATGGCGTGACCAAGGCCTTGAGGAACGCTGTACTCCCATAGCTTGAGGATACTTTTGAGAAGCTTGTTGATACAACTTTGAGTTAGGAGGAGGTGGATAAAGAGAGTGGTGATGAGGTTCAAAAGGGCAAGAGCAGTATTGTCCAGAAACGGAAGTTTCCACTTCATAAGAAGAAGCTTAGCTTTTAGAGGAAGCAAGTTTAGCGAAAGACAGCTGTAACGACCCAGATTTTCAGTCGTTTGATTTTGAACATTTAATTTATTTTAATGTTGAATTTGAAATGTAAATGGACTTTTAATATGAAGTTATCGATCGAATAAGCGGAATAAGATTTAAATTTCAAATATAGCGATTATCGTAATACGAATAGTGCAATTAATTTGAATTTGGGCTAAATATGAATTGAAATGAATTTTAAAGTGAATATAAGTTCTATTTGAATTAGAAATTAGATAGTAAGTTTTTAAAACTGAAATTTCAAGTGATCTCGTAAATTTTTGAAATCGTCGTTTTTATCGACGCGTTAAAATAGAGATCCGAGGCACAGTCTCAGAATTCGACGAAACTAGTTCCATTGGATCGATAATAGTGTATTATTATAAGATTTCAAATTTCATAGCATTTGGAATTACCGTTTGGTCGTGCGAGTTGAAAATGAACATGATTAATTTAATTTAAATTGTTGATTTAAAAAGCTATCTTCCACATACGATCAAATCAGGGCTCGAGACTACTTCCATTGGGTTCGAAATAGGGGTATAACATGTATAACACCAGGCGGCATGCCTCGATAGGAGTTTGGGATTTCGAGATATGCTAAGCGTGATATTTTGAAATTAAATAATATTATAAAATTTAAAAGTCAAACCCTATATAACCAGCCACCCTACACATCTGAATCACACCACCCTACTAGTTCAAAAATCGTGTATCTACTCTTCTTCTTCTTTAAAAAAAACGAACCAGTGAAGAAAAAAAAGAAGCAACTTCAAAAATTAATTTCTCAAATTTTACTTGATAAAAAAATCGGAGACAAGCTTTAATAATCGTGATTCAAGGAGTGCTTCGATCTGATATACTATTTGTAAGGTGCGGTAGTGTTTTCATGGGCTTGGTTGGAGGCAGTGAAACTAGGGTTTGCAAATTCTTGAGTTTCGGCCATTGATTCAAGAAATAGAGTTGTTTTTCGACTTCGTGGTGGGTTAGCATGTCGAAGGCTGCGTTTTGGAGGCGCGCAATGGAGGTTTGGGTGGTCCGATGGTCATAGGTCATGGCTCCAAATTGTAATGTATGGCATGAGATCGAGCTTCGATCGATGGTACCAGGCAGGACGAGATCTTCGAGAGAAGCTTCAAGGTGAAGACAGTTTGCGAAACGGAGCGGCGTAGCACCGTCGTTGTCGTGCACGCGAGTTAGGTGGATGGTATCAGGCTATGCACATTTGAGGATTTTGGGAAGAAGGTGATAGCGGGTCGGGTTTGTTTTGTGGGCTGGGTTTGAGTTATATGGGTATGGAAATAAAAACGTAATTAAATGAATATAAATTGTTTTAATAAATTCAAAAGCTTATAAAATTCATAACTCACTCGTTTTAGGTCCAAATCCAACGCGGTCAGTAGCGTTAGACTCATGTCAACATAAGCTTCGTTATGGAATTGGATTGTAGCAAGCTTCCAGATTTTTTAGCTAAATTCGAACGCTATTCGAATTTAGTCGGAATCGGAACGCCGAAGCGACAACAGGAATCAAAGTGATTAAATCTCACTCATTTCTGATTACTGGTTTTAATTTAAAATGTTAAAAATTATTTATTGGTTGATTGGATGAATTGATAAATTTATCAGTTGGATGTTATATTATATATATTAGTATTTGGGTATATTTCCCACCAATTGGAGCGGATGAGACACTATGCACCCTGCATAATAGCAGATGGCCATTTTTATTGCGATATCATGCCTTGAAGCGAGATTATTATTTTATGTTATATAGCATCAGTGGTTGTAGGGAGATAGGTTGGAAGGATCCAACTGGATTCCTCAAAATGTTTGTTTTAATTTCATATATGGTGATATATGATGTGTTAGATTAATCTGTTATAGATTATGTTATGATTTGGTTTATTGGATGCTATAGTAGCACTGACCTTAATTTTGGTATTATAAATACGATAAATGATATTTTTGAATATAAAAAGGGGATTCAAAGGTGATTTTGGGAATGAAAATATTTATATTGAAATTTGGGATCATTTAAAAAAGAATTGATTTTTATAAAATAAACAATTTAATTTTAGATATTTATTTAGCTATTTTGTAAAATGGTTTCAAATAAAGAATTTAATTTGAGTATTTTTAAACAAAGGATTTTTAATTGAGATTTCTGGGAATACGAAATAGAAGTCGAAATCGAGATTTGAAATGTTTTGGAATATAGTCCGAATTTATTAAGAAATAGATTCATAAATAGGATTTTAAATAGGAACCGATTTATAAATAGTGTTGTTTAATATGAATCTGTTATTAATAAAGAAATGAGATTTGAGTTTATAAACTTATAAACGATGTTTATAAACAAGTGGAATGAATATCATTTGATAAATTGGAAATATAAATTCACAGTATGACTTTAAAATGAGATATGGAAATCGGTTTAGAAAGAAATAGTAAATTCTACTTTGGAATTTGGGGAATAGTTATGAAATTGGAAATGTAAACCGACTTGAGATAAATCGAGAGTGATTTATAAGTATAAAAATGGGTATGTTAAATTTAAAAAATTGTTTTTCACAAGAATTAAGGTTTTTTTTAGAAAAGGATTTTTATTTATTAAACTATGTAGTTTTAAAAACTATTAATTGGACTAAAATATTTCAGAAAGTTAGTTATTTAAATATTTGAATTTGTTGAAATGAATTCTAAGTTTATAAACAAGTTATGTAAATCGATTAGAAATCTTATAACTGAATTATTGGAATTAGTTATCGACGTTTATTTTAAAAGTCCTATGATATTTTAAATAATTTTTTAACCATGTTTTTGAAATTTATTATTATTATTATTATTATTATTATTATTATTTTTATTATTATATATAGTTTAAAGGTAAGTGATTACAAATTATTTATAAATGCTCTCGAGATTTGTGAACTGGGTTTTATTTAATCGATGTGATATTATAAGAGGAAATTTTATAATGGAATTTAGGAGCTTAAGAAAATTTGAGAAAAGGAAATTTCCAAATTGTCTAGATACGGGAATTTCAAAAATAAATATGAATTCATTAAAGGAGTTATAAATTGTTAGTTTGATTATAAATAAGTATAGTCCATAATTTTTGGAAATTGTAATGGGAATTAATAAAAAAAAGTTTTGGAGATTTATGAGATAAGTACGGAATGTTCCTAAGTATGGATATTAGAAATGATTTTGGAAAATAAACTTATAATATTTTCCTAAGTATTGGAATTAAAGGTTTTGGAGATATTTTAGCAACAAAATGATTTATATAGAAATATTTTTCTAAGTAATGAATTATAAGTTGGATTTGGAAATATTCCTAAGTGTTGATATGGGTTGAAATACCCTGTTATGGATTTAAGTATTTGGAATCGTTTTCAAATATTGAAATACTGGAAGAGATTTGAATATATATCTTTGTAAAGAAATTTTGAAACAAATGTTTAAGAAGACTTATAATATGGCACAGTGACGGCTTATGTGTGTAATTTGATAGTTAAATAACCGATTATCAAATCTAGCCAATTTCGTTAATCGTTTTGAAGAGACCGAGATCGGATTTAATTATCTGAAAACCACTTCTATCTGATTTGAGCGTTGCAAATTGTGATATCGTGAAGATAATGGAAACGGTGGTTTTGGAGATTCGGTTTGTTCAGATCCAGAACAACTTGTATGGATGGATGCTATCATTGCATTGTTGCTTGGAAGAAAGTGTTAGCATTCCAAGTGGAATTGTTATTCAAAAAGGTAAAACGTAGCCTCAAGACTCATCAACCGGGAATGATTGAAAATCAGGGGAGATGCGGCAAGCCTATGTGGGTTGCACCCATTAGGCTATGTTGTCACCATTCTAGATACCTTACATCTACATATTTATGGATTGGTTGTGCATGAGAGCTCGGTAAAAAGGTTGGGAACAACCGGGGTGATGACATGTTCGGTACCATCCAGTAAGGGGTAGGACGGTCTTGTGTTGGTAGGGATCGATAGGTTCGATCTCGGTACATTTTTCTACAGGTGTACTGTGATAGGTGGTACCCTAGTGCCTAGTCATTGTATGGAATCCATTCTCCAATAAGCGATGTACGGTTTTAGTTGTATACCAATATGCTGGAATGTGAGATGCAAGCATTTCAGCTATTTTATAGTTTATTTTCTATAGACACTATTATAATACCAGATGATTTTGATATAAAAGGTTTTGGTTATCGTAAGGTAAAAACCAATCGTATTTATATGTGGCATGGTCTTACGTGATACCTTTGTTTTTCAAATTGATTTTTTTGAAAATAATTAAATTCAAATTGAGTGTGTTTTATCACGCTGGTTTTCCAGACCGACTCGGGTGTTATTTTATTATGATGCTCGGGTCAGACCGAGTATTACAGATACAAGTTAGGATGCTATGGAGCTCAGGAGATGGGCCAGAGGATTTCAGGTGTAGTACACGTACTTTGTTATTTCCGATGTGTGTGTTAAACTATATATTCGGTACTTGTGGGGACAATTTATTATAACTGTCCAGATTGCTATGATAATTATTGTACTTTGATGATTGTATTTATATTAACAGTTATAGTTTCTTTTTGTATAAAGATCTGTATTTATCTATCATATATTGTTCCGCTACGATTTGTGAGATTCTATGTGTCGTTTCTATTTCTTCTATCTCTTCTTCTTCACCCCTAGCCTTCGATATTTTCGGCACTTGAATATTCGGCATGCTACACAGTGAACATATTGATGTTGATTTCGAGGGTTGAAAAACCCGATTCGCTATAACAACTGAATTCAAAAGGCAAGCCAAGGAGCTAGTAGAATGCTTCAATTGTGGAGAGTGTGGAAATTATTCTAAAGAGTGCAATAAGCCAAGTCCTCCAACTTCTCGGCTGAAGTGCACGATTTATAAAGAGTTAGGACACCTTAATTACTCTTGTCCGAAGAATTTTGAGATGTTGAATGTTATAAAGGCTTCTAATGGACCTTCTCAAACTAAAGGAAATGCTCTATTTATCCTCGAAGGTACTATCTTATGCAGAGATTCTTCCATTAGAGTTCTTTATGACACGACTGCATTTTATTCTTTCATGTCGAAGGAATTGGTTTACAAATTTGATCTTGATGTTGTGTACTTCGTTGCATCTTTGAGGATTGCTAATCTAATATGGGGTTATGCAACCCTTGGGATGTTATGTAAAAATGTGTTTTTGGACTTATGTGGATTCTCTTTCCTCTATGATTTTCATGTATTCGAGTATTTGGGATTTGGAATGGATTGGTTGCATCGATACGAGGCACATCTTTTGTGTCCCAAAAGGGTAATCACTCTTAACCATCCAGATTCCATTGAGTGGCTCTGCTTTGCTTTTGGAAGCCTTAGTCAAAGATCGAGTGGTTCTCTATTTGCTCTTGAGTCTTGAGAAGAAGAAGATATTGCCAGAATCTTTATTGTTAGAGACTATCTTGATGTCTTTGATCCAATTACTGATTTTCCACTGAGGCGGGTTATAGAGTTTCCTGTTAATCTTATTCCTGAAGCTCAGTCAATGTTCGTACTCCCATGAGGACATATGGCAAAGAGAACGAGGAGTTAAAGAAGCGGTTGTCAAAGCTAGAGGCTAAGGATTTTATCTAGTCTGGTAGTTCACCTTAGAGGGTCGCGGTAATGTTTGTAAAGAAAGCAGACGGTACCCTTAGGTTATGCATTGATTACCAAAAGCTCAACAAGTTTACCGTGAAGAATGAATATCCTTTGCCCGGGATTGATGATATTTATAATCATCTTAGTGAAGCTATGGTCTTTTCTCAGCTTGGAATTGTAGTCAGTTTCCATCATGTCTGTATAGCAGAGGATAACATTCCATACTCATTATAGCTCTTATGAGTGGCTTTTGATGCATTCGAATTGACGATTGCACCTGCATACTTCTTCGATCTGATGAATAGGATTTTCGGAGACTATCATGATAAGTTTGTCCTAGTACTCATTAATGATATCTTGGTTTATTCTAAATTAGAGGTAGAGTATGAGAAGCACCTTAGAGTAGTTCTAGAGACACTTGGGCGGAATCAGTTGAAGGCTAACTTCTCAAAATGCCACTTTTGGAAGAAGGAGGCAAAGTTCTGAGGCCATGTAGTATTAAGGCTGGTATGTCTGTTGACCCTACCAAGATTGAAGCTATTCAAAATTAGAAGAAGCTAAAGGTAGTTGCCGAGATCCATAGTTTTCTAGGATTAGCCGGTTATTATCGGAGCTTCATAAAGGATTTCTCAAAGACCGTGCTACCTCTTACTAATCTTACAAGGAAGAGAGTGAATTTTAGTGGACATACATATTTGAGGAAAATTTTCATAAGCTAAAGAAGTTACTTACCTATGCACCTATTCTTATTGTGCTGGAAGGTAACCAGGATCTTGAAGTTTATAAAAATTCACGTGGTTCTAGTTTGGGAGCAGTTCTTATGTAGGGAGGTAGAGCGAGGGCTTGCACTTTTAGGCAATTGAGGTATAATGAAGTCCGCTATGCCACTCATGATTAAAGCACGCCACCATTATCTTTGTGTTATAGATATTGTGTCATTATTTGCTTGGTAAGAGATTTGTTCTTTATGTAGATCATAAGTCATTGAAGTATATGTTCACTTAGAAGGATCTCAACATGAGGCAGCTGATTTAGCTTGAGTTTCTTGCAGCTTATGACTTTGAGATTCAATATACCCCTAGGAAGGGGAACAGAGTAGCTATTCCATTGATTAGGAAGCATCGGGCAGTTTCTTTCTATGTGTGACATTTGAGATAGAAATTATGTAGTTGGTTCGGGTGCGCCATTTGCTTGTCTTGTCGCATGAGCATCCTTGGTTGATCAGATTACAAAGGCTCAGAGGAGAGATCCTACTATTCTTGCTATTATTTAGAGGTTGTAGTATGTGATTAAGGTGATGTCTTATTGTTTATTCTCTTGATGCTCGTAGTTGCTTACGGAAGAATGGTAGACTAGTTATTCCTGATTTGGATAGCCACTGTTAGGAAGTGATAGATGATTATCATCGATCGTGCCATATTATTCATCCAGAGGAAGTAAGATGTGTATGGATATGAAACATGTTTACTATTGGAAAGGGATTAAGCGCGACATTAGGAAGTATGTGAAGGGATGTTTGACTTATCAATTTGTTAAAGCTAAACATTAGAGGTCTAGCGGTCTTCTTCAGCCATTATTGATTCCGCTATGGAAGTGGGACCGGGTATAAGTGGGTTTGATTATTTCATACTAGTTCACTTATATAAATCCTAATGTGTAATCTAGTAAGGATTTCTTTAATGTATTCTTTTCAAATATCTATGGATTTTATTGGTCTTCCTCGATTTAGGAGTGGTCATGATAGCATTTTGGTAGTAGTTGATAGCTTGACTAAATCGACGCACTACATACTGACGAAGTCAAGTAGGACGACTCCTTACTTGGCCAATCTTTATATGAAGGAGGTTGTGAGACTTCATGGTGCTTCCAGTGCCATTATGTGTGATCGTTATCCATTATTTACCAGTGATTTTTGGAAGAGTTTTCAAACAGCTTGGGTCCAAAGCTCAACTTTCGTAATGCATATCATCCGCAGACTACTGGTCAGAGATAGTTAATCGGCGCTAGAGAATTTTCTTTGATCCTGTGTTCTTGATTTGGGGGATAATTGGGAGGACTGTATCTATTTGGTTGAGTTGGCTTACAACAAAGGTTACTAGTCCAGCATTGGCATGGCACCGTTCAAGGATATATCCGGTAGACCGTGTTGTTCACCATATTGTTGGCTTAATACTGGAGACAGATTTGTTCGTGGTCCTAATTCTATCAAAGAGGCTTCCGAGAAGATAGATTTGATTAGACAGGGGATGACGGAAACCTATGATCGATAGAAGTCTTATGCTGGCAATAGGAGGAAGGATATCGAGTTTGAGGTTGGTGACCTTATCTTTGAAGATATCTCCTTTGAAGGTTGTTATGAGGTTCAGTAAGTCGGCGAAGCTTTCACCTTGGTTTATCGATCCATTTTTTTATTATCGAGCGCTTTGGCTATGTTAATTATCAAGAAGCTCCTCCTGATCAGTTCCCTAGTATCCATGATGTCTTCCATATTTCCCACTTAGGGAAGTGTCTGAGGAGTACTGAGAATGTTTTGGAGCCAAGACAAATTGAGGAGCTTGATATTTTGCCAAACTTGACTTATGTGCAACATCATGTATGATAGTCAACTCGGGGGTTAAGGGCTTAGAAGGAAGCAGATCCCGTTAGTGAAGGTGCAATGGTTCGACAGGCTGTTGGATTGTACCTTAGAGACCGAGGAGCATATGGTATAGACCTATGCCGAGATGTTTTCTAATGCTCATGAGTCTAGTATTTTTTGCTTTCTTTGCTTGCTGTTTGTTTTGTAACCAGTGTCGTCGAGCTAGAAGTTATTGGCTATGTTATGGATTTTTTTCCCATGAAGAAATTGCAAAGATGTAATTCTCTTAAGGGATGGAATCTGTAACAACCCGTAGTTGAGAAGGAATTAATATAAAGATTTAATTTATTAAAAAGGGATTTTAAAATTTTAATTGTAGAAAAATAGAAAAAATGAGGAAGTTATATGGGAAAAATATTTAAAATTAATATAATAATTTATTTGAGCGAATTTTTATTTTAAAATGATTTTGGACATTTTTAAGGGTCAAAATGATTTTTCAAAATATAATTAAAATCATTTGATAAATGATTTTGGACATTTATAGTAATTTTCTCATATAATTTTACTGTACGATATCAATTTTTTTACATGTAGCTATTTTTGCATTAATTGATGATTGGTGAGCAAGATGAGGTGGGCAACGATATTATTATGAGCTGAAAGACGTTGGTGGCATGGCGGGCGGGGAGTAGGAGCATGATTTTTTTAGGGTTAGTTATGGAGGATGTGGTAGCTAGGGAGGTGGCTGTTATGGAAGGCAGTGGCTATTAGCAGTGGCGGAGCGGAGGTGTAGGGCGGCGTAGGGGTGCGGAAGTGTGGGTTGTGGCGGTATAGGAAGCAAGATTTTGGCCTGTGTGTGAAGAAGTGTCCTTGTAGCTAATTTTTGGATGTGTTGTCATAGAAGCCAAAAAAAGTTCGCACATTTGTCCATTAAACTTCCCTTTAAATTATTTGAATTTAAGAATTCAATATTTAAAATTTCTCTTATAATATTCATTATTTAAAAGAAACTAATAAAGATGGGTATTATTGTAAAAAAACATATTTTTTAATACTAATCAGAAGTTATAGAATACAAATAAACAAGTAAATAATTATTTAGAATTCAGTGTTATGCAATCAATGCTCAAATATCATCATTTAGTAATTAGAATTCAAAATTCAACACTTTTAACAAACGGAGCCTTAGAGTTCAAACACGAATCCAATTATATTAAATATGATTTAGTGTAAATATAAAATTATGCATGATAATACTATAAAAGATCTAGTGCAAAATGAATTAAAAACAACTTATTTTAAATGTTTTTTTACTCCAATGCACGATGTACTTGATCCAACACAAAGTTCATAACGAAATTACTTAAAGACATGGCCAATTTTTAATGGAAGTAAATCATTTTGGTATCGGAAAACATTCATCTTCCTTTCTTTCATGTATGTCAAAAGAATATTATTACTTCACAAAATTAAGCTATAATATGAAACTTCCCATAAGCAAGTAAAGTCCACACAAAAAATTAAAGAAAATATCGGGGTGCTATTACCATAGGATATTGAATTAAAAGAGGGAATAAGCTGGGACTTCGTGAAGGTGTTGATGAATTATGAGATAAAGGGAAATTTATAGTTATTTTTGTTTTGCTCCTTCCATTTATTAACTTTTTTTTAATATACTCTCTCTAATTTAATTAATGATTTATTTTCAGTTAGCAATAACTTTTTATACTAATTTCCAAAAAATGCCATGATTCTATAAAGCAGTTACAGTTTTGAATTCCAAACAGTAGATTTCATACAAAGTATAAATAGTCTTACATGCTTAATTTGGAGAATGGTTAAGTATTATTTATTTCGTTCTATGAAGAAAAATTATTGCTAAATGGCCATATATATGTATATGTATATGTGTGTGTGTGTGTATTTATATGTATATATGTATGTATGTCAGTACTCAGGCCCGTACGATGAGCGCATACAAAGAAAAAGGATTATCTCAACTTTTTTATTTCAAAAAATGAGTCTGTAACACTCATTAAGAATGGGTAATTTTGTAATTTAAAACTTCAAATGAAGGAATTAATACACACTGAAAGAAACATATATATATATATAGCATTTCGATGATAACAACCATACAACAATGCTACTAATATGTTTATTGAATTATTTCAGCTCAAAACGATGATAGAAAAGGTGAAAAATAAAATGGATAAAAATATGTAAAGCTAGGATTCAAACCCAGGTGGTTTGAGAAATAAGCACATGCTCTTACCAATGCACAACACAAGCTTTTGGAAAATACTATGATTTAGTGGACTGAAAGCCTTGTTCAACCGACTGAACCTAGTTGACTAAATATGAATAACTTGTCTATTGTTTTTAGCTATGCTCATGGGCTCAAATTTTGCACTAAGCCAATCGACTAAAGCCTGTTTTCAGTTGACTGATGTAGTATAAACGGCTAGTTTTTTGAATAGATACCATCATGTCTCTTTGTTCCAGAAGTTGCATCTCTTTGCTCCTGCAGCCAGTTCTCTTCATCAGTGGGGATATTGGAAGGTTGTACCCTACTTTAACATCCTTACAACATCTATATAAACCCCTAACCATCCCTTAATCAACACACAACTCTATGCTTTGATTTCCACTCCTAAACTCTCAATTCCTAAGGCAATTCTCCGAGTTCCAAGAAATTCATCTGATTTTGAGATTTCAACTAGTTTGCTTCATTTCTACATCCCATGCTCTAGTCGAATAAACTCCTTAGCATCTACACTTCCACTCAATATCATTTGGTTTGGTTATAGGAGTCATTGTACATCAAACTAACACTCTGTGTATCAAGATACGATGTGTTAGAAAGTAACATTTCTGTTACACTACGTATAACTGTTGTTGAAGTCCTGTTTGGTTGTTCAACCAGAGTTTGTAAACTTGTTCCTCCGGGGGAAGTGAGGGTGTTGATAGTGAAATACCGAATGGGAGCTTTGGGACTGGGCTTAGGACGTCAGGTCGAACCAATATAAAATCGAATTATGGCCTACTATACTATTCCGCTGCTTTTACATTGTTTATTGCCGTTGGCCATCTTCGATCCTGTTCATAGCAACCAACAAGTGGTATCAGAGGCTGAAATTCTATTGATCGTCATGACATCAAGGTACATGTTTGATGTACAATGACTCCTATAACCAAAAAAGTGGTATCAGAGAGAAGCATTCTATAGAATCAAGGTACATGTGTTGTATGACTAATTTCAGATCAAAATCAGTAAGCTTAGTTTTATATATAGTGATCTTTTACAAACGCGTGAGAAGTTATTAAAAGATTTTAAAGCATCGCAAAAGGTCAATTGCTTTAGCTAAATTAGATGATCGTGAGGTAAAATTAGTATTTTAATGGAAGAAATATGTTTTTAGTAAAACAAACTGAAGTTTTGAAAATATACTAGAAGAACTTATTTTACAAAAAAGATTTTCTAATAAAAGATAATAAGAGATTAAATGATAAAAATACTTATCTTTTAAAGGAAATCACAGTTTTACAAAATAAAAATATATTTTTGGAAAATTGTTTAAATGACTCTAATTCTAAACTTTTGTCTCTTGAAAAATAGAATAGGGCTTTAAATGATAAGAATCTAGAGTTAATTAAAAAATGTGAATTTTTTAAGGATAATAATATAATGCTGCAAAAAGTAATTTGTGATTCCAAAGTTGTTTTTGATAAATTAAGTGAGAAAATCACAAATTTAATAGAGAAAACGATGATTTATCTTCCTTAACTACTAGTGGCAAAGCTCACAATAATAGAACTGGTTTAGACTATAAACAAGATAATTGTAGAAAAAGTACTAGATATGCATTCCTACATACACATTTTAACGCTAGTACTAAAAGTAGAGATGGTTCTAAAACCAACCCATGTCATAATATTATTATGCTTAGAAATAGAAAAAATCCTTTGAATACTAAATCAATGAAAATTAATGTTCATATATGGGTTCCTGCTAATCTAACTGATTAAGATAGACAATCATACATTAGCAATTATTACGATACTGTGATTAATAGTAATAATTTTTTTTTAAAGATCAACCACAACCAACTAGATATGGTTTCCTATGTGAGCCTTATATCTATTGTAAAATGAGTATCATTTTGCTTACACTTGACACATCTATTAGAAACTCATCACTTTCATTAATGCTAAATTATTTATTTTTGACTTTTCTATGATATTCTCCATTTATTTTTAATACCCTCATACTTTTTGTTAATTACTTAAGGGGGGAATTAATGAGCATATTGATAGGGAGAGTACGTAGTTAAAAGTTAAAGTGAAACATTATACCAGGGCCGGTCCTTACCCAAAGCAGTAGAAGCAGCTGCTTTGGGCCTCCAAATTTCTAGGGCACAGAATTTTCTACTGTATCATATATATAAAAAATACCTAAAAAAAAGGCAGCAGCACAAAAAAAATCGTGAAGCATTGGCAGTAGAGAAGAAGTAGAAAAGGCTGGACAAAGGCAAGCAATCTCCAATGAGCAATCTCTTTCTCAATGCTTTGATTTCTGATTTCTCTCCCAATTTCCTTTTGTTTTTACTTTCTTGAACATTGGATCAAAGCTTAGAGTTTTTATGTTTTTTAAATTAAGTTTATAATTGATTTTGTACCATGAATCTCTTAAAAGCGGTATTAGTGGAATGATAAATTTGATGAAAACAACATTGTTTAGTTAGAAATTTAATGATTAACTTTTTTATCAAATTGATTCAGGGAAAATAAATTTTTCTTCAAATTACTGTATGTATGTATTATTTGTAAATTATTGTTTATAGTATTTTTTGTTGATAACTAGTTCATTTTGATTCATTCAAATATTAATTTTTGAATTGTCAACTATTATGACAAATTCATTTTGTTTTATGTAGATGAATTTCATTTCAGGTTCAATTTCCATTCTATTTTGAATGATTTTGTTTTTTGTGGATTTAAAAATTACCTTTGTCAATTGTTTTACAGAATTTTAATATATACCTGTGTAAGTTAGGTAAACGATTGTTTATGATAATCTATTTATGGGCTTTTGAAGTATATGTAATTAAAAAACAAACCTTATCTTTTCTTAAATTATTATTAATACAATATATTTTTCTATATTTTTATTGTTTTATAGTGTCTACAGGTGTACAAACAAGAATCGGGACTCGCTAAATTAGTACGTATATAAAGGCCTTAGTTTATAATTGGCTTTAGGTACCGAAACTCTTAGGGGCGGCCCTGCATTATACTTAGGGAGAGTTTTTATCATAAAGTACGCTAATGCTCTTATCCCTTTTTTTTATGACAAAGGAGGAGAAGAATGTGTGTTTTACATATTTTATAGTGGCATTTATACGAAGTTGTGGGAAATAAACTTACATAATATATATTTAGGATGAGCTATTATTTTATATTAAAGTTTTGTGGTTCTCATCATCAAAAAAGGGGGAGAATAAAAGAATCACGTGCGCGCGCACACACACTGATATATATTTAAATATATATATATATACATATATACATATATATAGCATTTTGATGATAACAACCATACAATAATGCTATTAATATGTTTATTGAGTTATTTCAGGTCAAAACGATGATAGAAAATGTGAAAAATAAAATGGCTAAAAATATGTAAAGCTAGGATTCAAAACCGAGAGGGATGATAGATAAGCGCATGTCCTTACCACCGCACAACACAAGCTTTTGGAAAATACTATGATTCAGTCGACTGAACCTAGTCGATTGAATATGAAAAACTTGTCTCCTGTTTTTTAGCTATGCTCTCGGGCTTGAATTTTACACTAAGCCAGTCAATTGAATCCTTCTTTTAGTCGACTGACCTAGTATAAAACAGCTAGTTTTTTGAACCGATATCTTCATGTCTCTTCACTCTAGAAGTTGCATATCTCCGCTCGTGTAGACACTTCTCTTCATCAATCGCGAAATTGGAAGGTTGCACCCTACTTTAGCATCCCTACAACATATATATAAACCCCTAACCATCCCTTAATCAACACACAACTCTATGCTTTGATTTCCACTACTAAGCTCTCAATTCCTAAAGCAATTTTCCGAGTTCTAAGAAATTCATCTGATTTAGAGATTTCAACTAGTTTGCATTATCTCCACATCCCTTGCTCTAGTCGAATAAACTCCTTAGCCTCTACACCTTCACTCAATACCATTTGGTTTGATTATAAGAGTCATTGTACATCAAATTGACATTCTGTATATCAAGATACGATGTGTTAGAGAGTAATATTTTTGTTACACTACTTATAACTGTTGTTGAAGCCATATTTGGTTGTTCAACCAGAGTCTGTAAACTTGTTCCTCCGGGTGAAGTGAGGGTGTTGATGGTGAAATAACGAAAGGGAGCTTTGGGAATGAACGTAGGACGTGAGGTCCGAACTAGTATAAAATCGACTGTGTGATCTACTATACCACTACGTTTACATTGTTTATTACTGTTGGTCATCTTTGATCATGTTCATAACGACTAGCACACACACATACTGGTACATTAGGCATGCCCGTTGAATGTGTGCGAATAAAATAATGAGCAAATTCATCTTTCTGTGAAATAATGGTTGTATGCATAAACAAAAATAACCATTCGAGATGGTAAAAGTATTAAATCATATTTTTTCTAAGTTTTATTGGAATGTGAGGAATACTAAGGCAAAAATAACCACTCTGAGTACTAAATATTATAAAGGGCATTTTGGATAATTTAGAAGCATCAAATTCCACGTGCGATACACATGTACATAGAAAAAGATTCATCTTATTTTTTTAATTTAAAAAGACCTTTGGTAAAAAATGATGAAATCGGTAGCAACATAATTTTGATATCTTTAGGGTCCGAACCTAGGAATTCTAGAGCCCTAGTCCAGAGCACTCATTTAGCATGGATATTTAATTTTAAAAGTTTCAAATAGCGGTATTCTCATTATATATATATATATATATATATATATATATATATATATCAAGGTTTTAACTTTTAGTCGACAAGGTGGAATTCCGGCTGTTTCGTTTTCGATTCTGGCATGGACCGGACCAAAATATGTGATAAAGTCCGATTCCAAATAAAAACTATGAGGAAAAAAATCTAATCTTACATGAGCTTCCTTCGTCCATTTTCTTCCTTGAGATCCATACAAGGTCGAGCTTCATCATCAAGCTGAAAGAATTGTTTTCTTTCATGTGCGACGTTGGTTTTAGGATCTAAAGTTGCAGCACATGTGTTGATTTGGGAACTAGGGTATTGGTTTACTGAGAAAGAAGAGTGATGAGGTAATGGAATAACTAAGCCGGGTTTACAAGGAGAAAAGGGTCAGGTTTTAGTGGGCTATCTTTTATTGTTTTATAATTAGGTTTTATCAAAGTATATTTCACAATGTTTTATTTGACTTTTTTATAAATGGTCCTAGTTGTTATCAATTATTCTAAAATTTTGTTTGTTTGTAAAAAAATTATTTTGATTAGAATTGAATATTTATTTAATGTTATTATATAAAAAACAGTGTCGAAAGTTACCAAAATATACAGATAGGAATTAAAGCAGAATACCCAAAATAACCGCAATTTCAAAAATCAACAATGACTGAAGCGAAAACGAAAAACCAAAATTTTAACTTATTATATATATATATAATAACACACTTTATTTAGCACCATATATTTTGCAGGCTCGTGGTATCCACCACAAGTTTCTATTTAAATATTTGTTCTTCCCAAAAATCAAATATTTAAAATATAAACTTATGTTTAATATTAGAGGTTTACAAATAATGCTAAATAAAAGGGGCAATTGATCTTAGTTCTACATATGTGTGTATTGCTTTCTAATCAAATAACAACTAATGATATGAAAATCATTGAAAGTTACCGAAATTTACTGATGCAGCGCAATCTGCCAATTCATCAGAATGAAATCGTTCAAGTCCCTTAGGTCGCTCACGACCTAGTGAAGGTCGCTCACGAGTTAATGGAATCAGTGTTAAGTCATGCAAGCAACTAAGCGAGATAAGCGAACCAACATTAGGTCGCTCCGACCTTTCGAATGTCGATTGTTTCGAGTTATGACCTAAGTTAGGTCGCGGGAAGATAGGTCGCTCGATCTTATGTTGCTGGGAAGATAGGTCGCAGGAAGATAGGTCGCTCGATCTTATGTCGCTGGGAAGATCGGTCGCTCGATCTTATGTCGCTGGGAAGATAGGTCGCGGGAAGATAGGTCGCTCGATCTTATGACGCTGGAAGATAGGTCGCTACCTTGTATTTTAGGTGGTTATGTATGTTAAGTCGCATGTGTTGTAATTTTCTTATGTTTGTTAAGTCTTAGGTTGTACCTGGTTAGGTCGGCCGTGTATGTACTAGGTCGTTTATTTGTTGTAATGTGTATGTTGTTAGGTCATTGATCTGTTAGGTCGTTGGCGACCTATGTTAGGTCGGTGAAGGCTTTGTGATGTATGTTGTGTTGTAATGTTTTTAGGTCGCAGGTGTTAGGTCGTTCACGACCTATGTGTTGTAATTTGTTGAGTCGTGTATGTGTGCTGTTGTAACCCTATAAATAGGGATGGAGGTGTCATTTGTAATGGTTGATTGATTTTGAATAAAACTTTGTTTGAGTGCTTTGTGCCTCTTCTCAAATTGGTAGTTGAGTGTAATCTCCTATCTCCACCTTCGGCATTCGAGTACGCTCGAATCAACGATTGTTGAAGCCAATTCACGGTATCAAGTGCGCTTGATCAACGTTCAAAGAATTGCAGAACTTCTTTCACGGCATCATGCACGATCAACGTGACGAAGTTAGCTAGATTCCGGTATCTTGAGATCAACGGAATTGGGCGTTTGGTATTTTTCAATCCACCGATTGCTACTTTCACCTTTTCATCCATTTCAGATATCCGCTGCTGCATCATTTGGTATCAGAGCTAGACTTAGCCAATCATAGCTAAGCCGAGTCTTGGAGCCAATTTCTATTGAAGAGTTCAAGCCGAGCCAATCAAGTTAGGCCGAGCTAGTTGAAGTGTGAAGTTCAATTGAAGTTCAAGCCGAGAGTTAAAGTTTGTGAATTTTTGACGATGCCGCCGAGAAGAGCTAATCGCCATCAGAATGTTAAAGCGTTGTATAGAAGAGAAGAAGCCGACCAAATGGAACAACGCATCAATGAAAAGTTTGATGAAGGCATTGGGAAGTTAGAGAAACTGATGAATGATATGAATCAAGGACAAAGGAGAAGTTCGCCAGTCTCGAACCATGGAGGAAACAGAGTTTCTCCATCGGTTACGGAAGCGAGGAGGGTGTCGCCACAATTTTATCGAGAAAGAAGAGAATCTTTAGTTTCATTAAGAAGAGAACATCATGAGTATAGAGATGAAGAGAGAAGAACTCCACGTGAGTTTGAATATGAACCATACAGTGATGATGAAAGACAAAGTAGAAGAGATATGCGTGATCATAGAGATGTGGGTGGTCGAGATCGTTATCGAAGTACATCTGTTTTTGATGAAGATGGTGGTAGATGTAGTGTTCTTTCTCGAGATCGAGACCAAGTACGAAATGCATATCGGGATGTTGAAGATGATCGTCGATGGGAATCGGGGATGAAAACTGAAATTCCAAAATTCAAGGGTGGAATAGTAGCGGAAGAATTTTTGGATTGGTTGTCTAATGTGGAAGAAATTTTGACTTCAAAGAAGTACCCGAGCATCGTAGAGTGAAGTTGGTTGCTACTCGTTTTAAAGGAAGAGCTATGGCATGGTGGCAGCAAACTAAACTTACACGGGAGAGGATGGGAAAGTCAAAGATTGAGTCATTGAAGAAGATGAAGAAATTGATGAAGGCTACTTTCTTGCCTTATAATTATCAATCCCTTATGTATCAACGATTGCAGAATCTGAGATAGGGAACAAAGTCAGTGAATGATTATGCGGATGAATTTTATCAACTTATTGCCAGGAATGATATCATGGAGATGGAGGAACAGTTGACAGCTAGATTTGTTGGAGGGTTGAGAATGCAAATTCAAGATATGGTGAATATGTTCGATCCCAGATCTGTTTCTGAAGCACATCAAAAGGCTCTAGCTTGGGAGAAGCAAGGAAGGAGAGGTGGTGGTGTGTTTACAAATTCCAACAATCAAATTAAAGGGGCTAGTAGCAATGCGAATGTTTCTAAGGCTGTTGCAAAACCGGTTGTAAGTGAAGTTTCTAAGACCAAGGTCAATAGTGGTATCAAATTCTTCAATTGTCAGGAGATTGGTCACAAAAGCAATGAATGTCATAAGCTAAAGAAGCGAGCGATGATTGCTGAGGTTGAAGATAAGGATGCAGAAGTTGAATGTTCTAATTCACCACAGACTGAGGAGGAAGAAAATGTGTCGGGAGATGAAGGGTATTCATTAATGATGAAGAGATCTTGTTTAACACCAAAGCAAGAGGATGATTCTAGTTGGTTGAGGAGTAACATTTTTCAGTCAACGTGCACTATCTCGGGAAGGGTTTGCAAGTTTGTCATCGATGCGGGAAGCTGTGATAACATCATTTCTACCGAGGCTGTGAAGAAGTTGGCATTAAAAACTGAGAAGCATCTGAAACCTTACAAGTTAGCTTGGTTGAGAAAAAGTGGGGAGGTGAAGGTTGGACGAAGAGCTTGTGTGAATTTTTCGATTGGGAAGAAATACAAAGATGAAATTTGCTGTAATGTTGTGGACATGGATGTATGCCATCTGTTGTTGGGGAGACCGTGGCAATATGATAGGGCTGTGCAACATGATGGTCGTACTAACTGTTATAGTTTCATGTTTGAAGGTACTAAAATCACTTTAGTTCCTAAAAAGCGACAACAAGAAGAAAGCAAGTTGGAGGAGATTGAAGAACTTAAAACTTTTCTATCTTTGAAGGAGTTTGTTAAGAAAGTAAAGGAGGAGCCTGAAGTATTTTTGTTGATTGGACGTGAGAGTAATGAAGTGGTTGAAATTCCTGAAGAAGTAAAGCCAGTGCTGGAAGAATTTGACGATGTATTTCCTGAAGAACTGCCAACAGAGTTACCGCCATTAAGGGACATACAACACCAAATAGATCTTGTTCCAGGAGCTGTGTTACCGCATAGACCACATTACAGAATGAGTCCAAAGGAACACGAGGAGTTGAGAAGGCAAGTGGAAGAGTTGCTTGAACTGGGGCGTGTACAGGAAAGTTTAAGTCCTTGTGCAGTTCCAGCTTTGTTAGTGCCAAAGAAGGATGGAACGTGGAGGATGTGTACTGATAGTCGAGCACTAAACAAGATTACAGTGAGATACAGATTTCCTATAACTAGATTGGATGACTTGTTGGATCAACTTAGTGGAGCTGCTATCTTTTCGAAGATCGATTTGAAGAGTGGTTATCATCAAATTCGAATTAGACTAGGGGACGAATGGAAGACAACATTCAAGACGAGAGAAGGATTATATGAATGGCTGGTTATGCCGTTTGGTCTTTCGAATGCACCGAGTACATTTATGCGGGTGATGAATCAGATCTTTAGACCTTTTATTGGGAAGTTCGTGGTGGTGTATTTTGATGATATACTGATATACAGTGGAAGCCCAAAAGAACATTTACATCATTTGAGAGAAGTGTTGATGATACCGCGACAGGAACAATTTTATGCTGCAACGAAGAAATGCGTGTTCATGACGCATAGTGTTTTATTTTTGGGATATGTTATTTCAGAAGGAGGTATACAGGTGGATCAGAATAAAGTTGAAGCAATCAGAAATTGGCAACAACCCAGAACGATAACAGAAGTTAGAAGTTTTCATGGTTTAGCATCATTCTACCAAAGATTTATTCCACACTTCAGTAGCATGATGGCACCAGTTACAGATTGTATGAAGGGGAAGCAATTTTCATTGTCGGAGGAAGCAGGGTTTGCTTTTGAGCGGATCAAAGAACTTTTGACGACCGCACCAATTCTAGTATTACCAGATTTTCAGTTGTTGTTTGAGTTATATACGGATGCATCTAAAGGTTGGATTTTAGGGGTGTTAAGTCAGAAGGGACGTCCTATTGCATTTTTCAGTGAGAAGCTATCGGGAGCCAAGATGAGATATAATACTTATGATGTGGAATTTTATGCTATTGTTCAAGCTATAAAACATTGGAGACACTATTTGTTCCATAAAGAATTTGTTCTATATATTGATCATGAAGCATTGAAACATTTGCAGGGGCAGGACAAAATTGCAGCCAGGCATGCTTCGTGGATCGCCAACCTGCAACAATTTACATTTGTGGTGAAGCATAAGTCGGGAATTACAAACCGTGTGGCAGAGGCATTGTGTCGAAGGAATCATTTGTTGACTACAATGAAGGTTGAAGTGACGGGGTTTGATGTGTTGCTAGAATTGTTTGTTGATGATCCTTACTTTGCAAAGTTTGTTGATGAAGTCGAGAAGGGAAAGACGGATGAGTACGTGTTGGTGGATGGTATTCTTTTTAAGGGGAATCGATTGTGTATACCAGAGTGCAGCTTACGAATGAAGATTGTGAAGGAGTTGCATGAGGAAGGTCATGTGGGTAGAGATCGTACTTTGCAGTTGATTTTCGAATCATATTTTTGGCCATCTATGAGAAGAGAAGTTGAAAGATTTGTGGAGAGATGTCATATTTGTCAAGTTTCCAAAGGGACAGCGACGAATGCAGGATTATATATGCCATTACCTGTGCCTACTAGACTATGGGTTGATGTGAGCATGGATTTTGTTTTGGGTTTGCCTAGAACTCAAAGGGGAAATGATTCCATATATGTGGTGGTAGATAGATTTTCCAAGATGGTGCATTTCATAGCTTGTAAGAAAACAGCTGACGCCGTCCGTGTTGCTCAATTATTCTTTAAAGAGGTGTATCGATTACATGGACTACCTAAATCTATTGTTTCTTATCGGGATACTAGATTTCTAAGCCATTTTTGGTTAAGTTTGTGGAAGATGGTTGGAACGAGCTGAATTTTAGTAGCACCTATGATGCATCCCAGCCAGAAGAAGTCTTAGGTCGCGAGCGACCTAACGAGCTGTTAAGTCGCGTGCGACCTAACGGGGTGAAGAATGATGCGAGTTATGTGGGAAAGAGTAGTTTAGCGACCTATGACAAGTCGCCAAGCGAGCTAACAAGCGGTAACCTAAATGAGTTACGACCTAACAAGATTCTCAGGTCGTGTGAAGAGTTAGGTCGCTCAAACGAGGCCTAACGACCTAACGATGAACGAGCTAACGAGATAGATCAAGCATTAAGAGGAAATACGGTGAGTTATGCAAGGAAAGGGGAGCCAGCAACCTACGATAAGTCGGTCAACTATAGGTCGCTAAGCAGTAATGTTTGCTTAGGTCGCGAGGACTTAGGTCGCTCAACTTTAGGTCGCTCGAAGATTTCCAGAAGCGATGTTCTTAGGTCGCTCGATCTTATGCCGCTTTCTTTAGGTCGCGAATGACCTACCATAAGTCGTGGGAAGATAGGTCGCTCGACCTTATGTCGCTGAAAGATAGGTCGCTGGAAGATATGTCGCTATGAAGATATTCCGCACTCTCACATGCCAATCTCCTTAAGTCGCGTCAACTTTAAGTCGCAACCACCTTAGGTCATAAGTCGTATGCCGCATTGACTTAAGTCGCTGACGTTAAGTCGCTCTCCGATTGGTGCTGTTGTCTATTTTAGGTTGCTCGACCTTATGTGATGTTGTATGTGATGATGTGTTGTACTTAGGTCATATATTTGTAACTCGTGTATGTTGTATCTGTTCTACTTTGTTGTGTTGTAATGTTTTAAGCCGTTTGATGTTGTAAAGGTTAGGTCGTTAACGACCTATCTTAAGTCGTGTACTCTTTTAAGTCGTGTATTGTAATGTGTGTGATGTGTTTGTTTTTAGGTCGCAAGTGTTAGGTCGTTGCCGACCTATGTGTTGTAGTGTGTTGAGTTGTAAGCCTATAAATAGGCGGGTGGTGTCATTTGTAATAGTTAGTTAATTTTGAATAAACTTTTGTTTGAGAGCTTTGTGCCTATCTCCACTTTCGGCATTCGAGTGCGCTCGAATCAACGATCGCTGAAGCCGGTTCACGGAATCAAGTGCGCTTGATCAACATCGAAGAATCGAAGATCTTTAAACACGGTATTGTGCGCGATCAACGTGTTTGAGATAGCTAGAATCCGGTATCTTTGGATCAACGGATTTAGGCCTTTGGTATATTTCAATTCCTCGATTTCTACATTAACCGATTCATCATTTTTGTTATCCGTTCCTGCGTCATTTGGTATCAGATCTAGACTTAGCCAATCATAGCTAAGCCGAGTCTTGGAGCCAATTTCTATTGAAGAGTCTGAGGAGTTTCAGCCGAGCCAAGGAAAGTGTTAGACTTTGTGCCGAGTTAGTGAAGCCGAGCTACATCAAGCGAAGCCGAGCTAAGTGAAGTGTGAAGTTCATTTTTTGATCAAGGCCGAGAGTTAAAGTTGAAGTTTGTAAAGATTCAATCATGCCGCTAAGAAGAGCTAATCGCCATCAAAATGTTGAAGCGTTGTATAGAAGAGAAGAAGCCGAGCAAATGGAACAACGCATCAATGAAAAGTTTGATGAAGGCATTGGGAAGTTAGAGAAACTGATGAATGATATGAATCAAGGACAAAGGAGAAGGTCGCCAATCTCGAACCATGGAGGAAACCGAGTTTCGCCATCGGTTACGGAAGCGAGGAGGGTGTCACCGCAATCTTATCGAGAAAGAAGAGAATCTTCAGTTTCATTGAGAAGAGAACATCATGAGTATAGAGATGAAGAGAGAAGAACTCCACGTGAGTTTGAACATGAACCATACCGTGATGATGACAGACAAAGTAGAAGAGATATGCGAGATCATAGAGATGTGGGTGGTCGAGATCGTTATCGAAGTACATCTGTTTTTGATGAAGATGGTGGTAGATGTACTGTTCATTCTCGAGATCGAGACCTAGTACGAAATGCATATCGGGATGTTGAAGAAGATCGTCGATGGGAATCGGGGATGAAAACTGAAATGCCAGAATTCAAGGGTGGAATGGTAGCGGAGGAATTTTTGGATTGGTTGTCTAATGTGGAAGAAATTTTTGACTTCAAAGAAGTACCCGAGCGTCGGAGAGTGAAGTTGGTTGCTACATGATTGAAAGGAAGAGCTATGGCATGTTGGCAGCAAACTAAACTTACATGGGAAAGGATGGGAAAGTCAAAGATTGTTACAAGGGATAAGATGAAGAAGTTGATGAAAGCTACATTCTTGCCGTATAATTATCAGTCTCTTATGTATCAACAATTGAGATAGGGAACAAAGTCTGTGAATGATTATGCGGATGAGTTCTATCAGCTGATTGCAAGGAATGACATCATGGAGACGGAGGAGCAATTGGCAGCTAGATTTGTTGGAGGGTTGAGAATGCAGATACAAGATATGGTGAATATGTTTGATCCCAGATCTGTTGCGGAAGCACATCAAAAAGCTCTAGCGTGGGAGAAGCAAGGTAGGAGAGGTGGTGGTATGTTTATGGATTCCAACAGCTAGAACAATGATGTTAGAAGCAGTGTAGAAGTTTCCAAAGTCGTTAGTAAGCCAATTGTAAATGAAGCCAACAAAGCAAAGGTCAATAGTAATCTCAAATGCTTTTATTTTCAAGAGTGGGGCCATAAAAGCAATGAATGTATAAAGCCAAAGAAGCGAGCAATGATTGTGGAGATTGAGAATGAAAATGCGGAAGTAGAGTGTATCAATTCAATACCAGTTGAAGAAGAAGAATTACTGACAGGAGATGAGGGTTGTAGTTTGTTGATGAGAAGATCGTGTTTGACACCAAAGCAAGAGGATGATTCAAGATGGTTGAGGAGTAACATTTTCCAGTCAACGTGCACTATCTTGGGAAGGGTTTGCAAGTTTGTCATCGATGCGAGAAGCTGTGATAATATCATTTCTTCAGAAGCTGTAAAGAAGTTGTCATTGAAAACAGAGAAGCATCCAAACCCCTACAAGTTAGCTTGGTTGAGGAAAGGAGGGGAAGTGAAGGTTAATCGAAGAGCTTGTGTTAATTTTTCCATTAGGAAGAAATACAAAGACAAAATTTGGTGTGATGTGGTTGACATGGATGTATGCCATCTGTTGTTGGGAAGACCATGGCAATACGATAGAGTTGTGCAACATGATGGTCGCACAAACAGTTATAGTTTTATGTTCAAGGATACACGAATCATTTTGGTTCCTAAAAGGCGTCAACAGAGTGAAAACAAATTGGAGGAAATCGAGGAGCTAAAGACTTTGTTGTCTTTAAAGGAATTTGTTGATATGGAAGATGAAGTCGATAGTGTTCAATCACCAAAGTTTGACGGAGATGAGGTTGTTGATTTTCAACCAACGAAATCTGATGAATATGAGGTTGAAAATTCACAGTCAGCAAAGTTGGATGAGGGTGAAGAAAGTAAGTCAGGAGGGAAAGAGGTTAAGTCAATGTTGAATGAATGTGAAGATGTAATTCCTGCAGAGTCGTCCAAGGAATTACTGCCACGGGGGAACGTACATCATGTTAATCAAGTGTCAAGTGCTATTGTACCGTATATGCCACGTAATCATATGTATCCAACAGAGCAGGTAGAGTGGAGAGGATTGGTGGATGGATTTCTGTTCAAAGGAAGGCAATGGTATACTCCTGGTTATAGTTGGCGAATAAGGGTTATCAAAGACTTACATGTAGAAAGACATGAGGGCCGTGATCATACCATGCAATTGACTATAATGTTTTGTTTTGGGCCGTTAATAAGGAAATGGGTTGAAAGGCTTGTTCGGAAGAGTCAGAGTTACCAAATTTCAAAAGAGACTGCGACGAAGTCAGGATTAAGTATGTCATTACCTATACATACTAGATCATGGGTGGACGTAAGTATGGACTCTGTATTGGATTTGATGAAGATGCAAAGCGGCAATGAATCTTTCTATTCGATGGTTGAACAATTTCTTGTTGGTACTTACAATAAGCTAGATGTTGGAGGAATGGGTCGTTTGGAAATTTTGAAGGAAATTTGTGAGAATTATCGTAAGTTAGGCTTACCGGATCATCGTCCTATTACTAACGTTGACAATATCAAACACTGGGTTCTGTTTCACGAAGATGAGAGTGTCGAAGATGAAGAAACTGTAAATTCGAGGACGAATTTCTGTCAACCGGGGGAGGATGATGCAGCCCAGCCAGAAGAAGTCTTAGGTCGCGAGTGACCTAACGAGCTGTTAAGTCACGTATGACCTAACGGGGTGAAGAATGATGCGAGTGATGCGGGAAAGAGTAGTTTAGCGACCTATGACAAGTCGCCAAGCGAGCTAACAAGCGGCAACCTAAATGAGTTACGACCTAACAAGATTCTTAGGTCGCGTGAAGAGTTAGGTCGCTCAAACGAGGCCCAACGACCTAACGATGAACGAGCTAACGAGATAGATCAAGCATTAGGAGAAAATACGGCGAGTTATGCAAGGAAAGGGGAGCCAGCGACCTACGATAAGTCGCTCAACTATAGGTCGCTAAGCAGTAATGTTTGCTTAGGTCGCGAGGACTTAGGTCGCTCAACTTTAGGTCGCTCGAAGATTTCCAGAAGCAATGTTCTTAGGTCGCTCGATCTTATGCCGCTTTCTTTAGGTCGCGAACGACCTACCATAAGTCGTGGGAAGATAGGTCGCTCGACCTTATGTCGCTGGAAGATAGGTCGCTGGAAGATATGTCGCTATGAAGATATGCCATACTCACATGACAATCTCCTTAAGTCGCGTCAACTTTAAGTCGCAACCACCTTAGGTCGTAAGTCGTATGCTGCATTGACTTAGGTCGCTGACCTTAAGTCGCTCTCCAATTGGTGCTGTTGTCTATTTTAGGTCGCTCGACCTTATGTGATGTTGTATGTGATGATGTGTTGTACTTAGGTCATATATTTGTAACTTGTGTATGTTGTATATGTTGTACTTTGTTGTGTTGTAATGTTTTAAGTCGTTTGATGTTGTAAAGGTTAGGTCGTTAAAGACCTATCTTAAGTCGTGTACTCTTTTAAGTCGTGTATTGTGATGTGTTTGTTTTTAGGTCGCAAGTGTTAGGTCGTTGCCGACCTATGTGTTGTAGTGTGTTGAGTTGTAAGCCTATAAATAGGCGGGTGGTGTCATTTGTAATAGTTAGTTAATTTTGAATAAACTTTTGTTTGAGAGCTTTGTGCCTCTTTCTAAATTGGTAGTTGAGTGTGATCTCCTATCTCCACTTTCGGCATTCGAGTGCGCTCGAATCAACGATCGCTGAAGCCGGTTCACGGAATCAAGTGCGCTTGATCAACGTCGAAGAATCGAAGATCTTTAAACACGGTATCGTGCGCGATCAACGTGTTTGAGATAGCTAGAATCCAATATCTTTGGATCAACGGATTTGGGCCTTTGGTATCTTTCAATTCCCCGATTGCTACTTTCACCGATTCATCATTTTTGTTATCCGCTGCTGCGTCAACCTATCATCCGCAATCAGATGGGAAAATGGAAGTGGTGAATAGATCATTGGGAAATTTGTTGAGATGTCTTGTGAAAGATAATTTGAAGAGCTGGGATATGAAGTTATGTCAAGCGGAATTTGCACATAATCATGCTGTTAAACGAAGTACTGGTTTCAGTCCATTTCAGGTTGTATATTAAGTAATTCCAAAGGGACCGTTAGATTTGACGACCGTGCCATGTCAGAAGGGAGTTGTTAAGCGAGCTTGTGATTTTGTGACTGAGTTATAGGAGTGCCACAGAACTGTTTATGAACGATTGCATGCATCAAATGAGAAGTATAAACAACTGGTAGATAAAAAGCGAAGGAGTGTGAATTTCATAGAAGGTGACTTGGTTTATGCCGTGTTGACAAAAGATCGTTTTCCTGTTGGAACTTACAACAAGTTGAAAGCTCGAAAAATCGGTCCAGAAGAAATTTTGAAGAAGATTAATGATAATGCGTATTAGTTGAAATTGCCAGAGCATATTCACACTGCAGACGTTTTTAACGTCAAATACTTGATTCTGTATCATGGGAATGAGCTTGTTGTGGAAGAGGAAGGTGCAAATTCGAGGTCGAATTTTTGTCAACAGGGGGAGGATGATGCAGCGCAACTAGCCAATTCATCAGAATGGAATCGTTCAAGGCCCTTAGGTCGCTCACGACCTAGTGAAAGCTTAGGTCGCTCACGACCTAGTGAAGGTCGCTCACGAGTTAATGGAATCAGTGTTAAGTCATGCAAGCAACTAAGCGAGATAAGCGAACCAACATTAGGTCGCCCCGACCTTTCGAATGTGGACTGTTTCGAGTTACGACCTAAGTTAGGTCGCGGGAAGATAGGTCGCTCGATCTTATGTCGCTGGGAAGATAGGTCGCTCGATCTTATGTCGATGGGAAGATAGGTCGCTCGATCTTATGTCGCTGGGAAGATAGGTCGCGGGAAGATAGGTCGCTCGATCTTATGACGCCGGAAGATAGGTCGCTACCTTGTATTTTAGGTCGTTATGTATGTTAAGTCGCATGTGTTGTAATTTTCTTATGTTTGTTAAGTCTTCGGTCGTACCTGGTTAGGTCGGCCGTGTATGTACTAGGTCGTTTATTTGTTGTAACGTGTATGTTGTTAGGTCGTTGATCTGTTAGGTCGTTGGCGACCTATGTTAGGTCGGTGAAGGCTTTGTGATGTATGTTGTGTTATAATGTTTTTAGGTCGCAGTTGTTAGGTCGTTCACCACCTATGTGTTGTAATTTGTTGAGTCGTGTATGTGTGTTGTTGTAACCCTATAAATAGGGATGGTGGTGTCATTTGTAATGGTTGATTGATTTTGAATAAAACTTTGTTTGAGTGCTTTGTGCCTCTTCTCAAATTGGTAGTTGAGTGTAATCTCCTATCTCCACCTTCGGCATTCGAGTGCGCTCGAATCAACGATTGTTGAAGCCAATTCACGGTATCAAGTGCGCTTGATCAACGTTCGAAGAATTGCAGAACTTCTTTCACGGCATCGTGCGCGATCAACGTGACGAAGTTAGCTAGATTCCGGTATCTTGAGATCAACGGAATTGGGCGTTTGGTATTTCTCAATCTACCGATTGCTACTTTCACCGTTTCATCCATTTCAGATATCCGATGCTGCATCATTTACAGATCGGAATTGAAGCAGAGTATTCAAAATAATCCGAATTCCAAAAATTAACAATGACTAGAACAAATACGTTAACGGAATTTTAAACATATGCATACACACACAAAAAATCAATAGCATACTTGATTTAGCACCATTTTGTAGGCTCTTGATATCAGCCATATGTTTCTATTTAAGTATTTACTTGTATATTTTAATATAAACTTATGTCCCATACCAAAGGGCTACAAATTGTGCTAAATAAAGAGGGCTACTGATCCTCATCCAATATATATGTGTTGCTACCTAATCAAATAACTACAGGAAAATCATTGAATGTTCTAATGAGATTTATTTTTGTAACAATGTTAATACCCAAAACTAAGAAAGAAAGATGATTAAAGAGGGTCCCATTCATTTATCTCTATTTTGCAGAATATGGCACCTTTTGTGTGGAATAAAATAGTATTATTGTTTTATATTTTGGTAAAGGCATATCCTTAAGTGATAGTGTTGAATAAACATTAAATGCTATATTAGTGAGAAATGAAAACAATGAAAAGTCATGTCTATTAGAGTGAAGAGTCATGTCTGTTGAAGTGAAGAGTCGTGTCTGTTTAATGAAAAGTCGTGTCTATTGAATGAAGGGTCGTGTCCGTTGAAACGAAAAGGTGACTATCTAAAAAGTTGTGTCTATTTATAAGAGTGTGTGTTCCACTATAAATAGTGGTCATTTTATTGTGTTGGTTGTCAAGATTGTAATGAAGTAACAAAAGTTGAATTAGAAGAAGAGAAAGTTATTCATTTGTCTCTCCTCTAAAATTATACTCCCCTTTTTCTCTCTTGACAAATTGGTATCAGAGCCAATGGAGAGTATGATGAGCCAAATGCCGCTACCACGACTAACGAAGGCGAATTATGAGAACTGGAGTATTCAAATGAAAGCTCTCCTCGGATCTCAAGATGCATGGGAGGTGGTCCAAGAAGGTTTTGATGAACCAACAAATACCACGGGATATATAGCAGCTCAAAACAAGGCGCTGAAAGAGTTACGATTGAAGGATAAGGCGGCACTATACATGTTGTTCCGAGCCATCGACGAGTCGGGCTTTGAGAAGATTGCTGGTGCAACTACTTCAAAAGAAGCATGGGACATTTTAAAAAAAAGTGTTTAGAGGAGCCGACCGAGTTAAGCAAGTGCGTCTCCAAACTCTTCGTGGTGAGTTGGAGAGGATTAAGATGAAGGAGTCGGAAACTGTATCTGACTACATCACACGTGTGCAGGCTGTGGTGAACCAACTCAATCGTAATGCCGAAGCGCTGGCTGATGCGTGTGTTGTGGAAAAGATTTTGAGATCATTGACAGACAATTTTGAGAATGTTGTGTGCGCGATAGAAGAATCAAAGGATCTTGCGACGCTTACAGTCGAAAAACTTGCCGGTTCTCTCGAGGCACACGAACAACGTAAGAAGAAAAAGAAGGAGGAGACACTTGAGCAGGCACTTCAAACCAAGGTGTCAATAAAAGACGAAAAGGTACCTTATGCACAAAATTTTCGTGGTAGAGGGCGTGGACGTGGAGGTCGCAACAGTGGTCGCGGTGGTGTAGGCCGCGGTCAGGGTGAATATTATAAGAAAAAGGGGCAGTCAAGCCAACAAAATAGTCGAGGTAGAGGACGTAGTCATGGTAGAGGTGGCCGGTCAAATTATTCAAATGTCGAATGCCACAACTGCGACAAGCATGGACACTACGCAAAAGAGTGCAAATCAAACATCGATTGCTATAATTGTGGTAAATATGGACACTATGCAAAGGAGTGCTATTCCGAAAAAAAGGTAGAAGAAAACGAAAATTTAGTCGCGGAAGAAGAGACAAGAGAAGATGGTGTTCTCATGATGGCTTACAAAAATACCGTTTCCGACAATGACATGGAGTGGTATCTCGATACCGGCGCTAGTAACCACATGTGCGGGCACAAGCACCTGTTAAGGGGGATGCGAGAGGTTGAATATGGACACGCTTCGTTTGGAGACGCGTCAAGGATCCAAGTAAAAGGCCAAGGTACAATTTATTATCTACAAAAAGATGGTACAGAAGGATCAACTGAGAATGTTTATTTTGTACCTGATCTTAAGAACAATGTTTTGAGCATGGGGCAATTCATGGAGAAGGGATACTCAGTGTTCATGAAAAACCAGGCACTGCAATTGAAAGATAATGAAGGGCGTTTAGTTGCTCGAGTCGAGATGGGAAGAAATCAGATGTACAAACTGAAATTGAGAAGCATACAGGAAAAATGTTTGCGAGTCAATATAGAAGACAAGGCATCGCTGTGGCATCTCCGCTTTGGTCACCTATATCGTGGTGGTCTAAAGAAGTTAGCAAAGAAGAATATGGTGCACGGACTGCCAGACATGGACTATGAGGGCAAATTTTGTGAAGAATGTGTGCTTGGGAAACAAACGAGAACCTCGTTTCAAAAGAATGCAGAATATCGAGCTAAACATATTCTCGAGTTGATTCATACCGACATATGTGGACCAATTACCCAAGAATCTTTCAGCGGTAAAAGGTACTTCATTTCTTTTATCGATGACTTCTCACGGAAAACTTGGGGTTATTTTTTGAAAGAAAAGTCTGAGGCATTCGAGGTGTTCAAAAAGTTCAAAGTTATGGTGGAGAAGGCAACTGGTAGACACATCAAAGCCATACGATCTGATAGAGGTGGCGAGTATACTTTGACGGCATTTATGGAGTATTGCGTGGAGCAAGGCATAAGGAGATTTCTAACCGCATCATACTCTCCTCAACAAAATGGTGTGGCCGAGAGGAAGAACGGGACTATTCTCGATATGGTTCGATCAATGCTCAAAAGCAAGAAGATGCCGAAGGAATTCTGGGCAGAAGCTGTACAATGTGTCATCTATGTACAAAATCGATGTCCACATATGAAGTTAAATGATCAAACACCACAAGAGGCATGGAGCAGACAGAAGCCGACAGTTTCTCATCTCAAAGTGTTCGGTAGTGTGGCTTATGCACATGTACCAGATCAGCAAAGAACGAAGCTTGAAGACAAAAGCAAAAGGTATATTTTTATTGGGTATGATGAGAAGACAAAAGGGTACAAGCTACTCGACCCGATAAGCAAGAAGGTGATGGTGAGTAGTGATGTGCGAGTAAACGAAGCAAGCGAGTGTGACTGGAATAATTCGACAGAGGCTATTATAGAAGTTGGAGAATCATCAGCCATTGCACCAGCAAGTATATCAACAGACCCTAAAACTGCTGATAATGAAGATGAACCACTACAACCCAAAATACGAAGTTTGCAAGATTTGTATGATTCGACAAATGAGGTACACCTTGTATGTCTTCTGTCAGATGCTGAAAATATCAGTTTTGAAGAGGCGGTTCGAGACAAGAAGTGGCAAACTGCCATGAACGAGGAGATTAAGGAAATTGACCGCAACAATACATGGGAGCTAGCAGAATTGCCGAAAGGAAGTTAGCCCATTGGTGTGAAATGGGTGTTCAAGAAAAAGATGAATGCTCAAGGCGAGATAGAACGGTACAAGGCACGACTTGTTGCGAAGGGATACAAGCAAAAGAAAGGAATCGACTATGACGAGATATTTGCTCCTGTTGCAAGAATGGAGATAATCTGATTACTCATTACACAAGCTGCTTAATTCAAATAGCCGATATTTCAAATGGATGTCAAGTCGGCATTCTTGAATGGAGTGCTTGAAGAAGATGTCTACATCGAACAACCACCCGGATACATAAAAGTCGGAGAAGAGAAGAAGGTGCTAAAATTGAAGAAGGCACTTTATGGGTTGATGCAAGTACCGTGGGCTTGGAATACACGCATCGATTCATATTTCAAGGAGAACGGGTTCAAGCAATGTCCTTATGAGCATGCCCTTTATGTAAAGAAGAATGGAGGTAACATATTATTTGTTGCTCTTTATGTCGATGATCTCATCTTTATGGGTAACAATAATGAGATGATAGAAGAGTTTAAGGGCACAATGACACGGGAATTCGAGATGACAGATTTGGGCTTGATGAAGTTTTTCCTGGGTTTGGAGATTAGACAAGTAGAGACGGGAATTTTTATATCACAGGAGGCATATACAAAAGAGATATTGAAGAAGTTCAATATGGAAAATTGCACCCCTGTATCAACACCAATGGAACCAGGTGCAAAACTTTCAAAGTTCGGTGGAGGAGAACGTGTCGATGCGAATAGATACCGGAGTTTGATAGGAAGCCTTCGCTATCTCACATGCACAAGGCCGGATCTTTCATTTAGTGTCGGCATTGTAAGTCGGTTCATGGAGGAGCCGACTCATTCGCATTGGAAAGCGCTAAAGCGAATCCTACGGTATATCCAAGGAACGCTGTCACTGGGGCTGTTCTACTCAAAAGCAGAAGAATACAAGTTGGTTGGCTATTCCGACAGCGATTGGTGCGGAGACATAGACGATCGGAAAAGTACTTCGGGATATGTGTTCTTTATGGGAGGTAATGCGTTTACTTGGCTTTCAAAGATGCAACCGATCGTAACGCTCTCGACGTGTGAAGCTGAATATGTGGCAGCATCTTGGTGTGTATGTCATGCGATATGGCTTAGAAATTTGTTGAGCAAGATGGAGCTAAAGCAACTTGGTGCAACCGTGATTCATATTGACAACAAATCAGCAATTGAGTTGGCAAAGAATCCTATAAACCATGAAAGAAGCAAACACATTGATGCTCGTTTTCACTTTATCCAAGATCATGTGAAGGAAGGAAGTGTGGAATTGGTGCATGTGACAAGTCAGGATCAAGCTGCGGATATCTTTATAAAACCACTGTCGAAAGTACTTCTCAACAGATGCAAGAAAATGATTGGCATGACGGATGGAAGAAGCATTTAAGTTTACAGGGGAGTTTTGTTGAATAAACATTAAATGCTATATTAGTGAGAAATGAAAACAATGAAAAGTCATGTCTATTAGAGTAAAGAGTCATGTTTGTTGAAGTGAAGAGTCGTGTTTGTTTAATGAAAAGTCATGTCTATTTAATGAAGGGTCGTGTCCGTTGAAACGAAAAGGTGACTATCCAAAAAGTTGTATCTATTTATAAAAGTGTGTGTTCCACTATAAATAGTGGTTATTTTATTGTGTTGGTTGTCAAGATTGTAATGAAGTAACAAAAGTTGAATTAGAAGAAGAGAAAGTTATTCATTTGTCTCTCCTCTAAAATTATACTCCCTTTTTTCTCTCTTGACAGATAGTTCATCAAAAACGGAGAAAATTGTAATAAATAAATAAGTCAACCAGAAAGCTGACAAAAACAAACAACATAACACAGAGAGAAAATAACAACGTTGATACACAGTGCAAGTAAGTAGATGGTACATGCATGGTAACCAGACAAGGGAAACCCCATGGTGATAACACACAACTAAAAACACAGCTTCAGTGCACAAGAGAAGCTTTATTTTAGACATTTACTTAAATAAAGGACAAATACTAGTCAGTGCTACATAGTTGCCATCCACCATGGAGATAGAAAACCATCACTTACCGAGTGCAATATTACCCCAATATTTCACAGCATAGTTAACAAGCTCCTCCCACTCATGAACACCTTCAATGGAATTATCTCTATTGGTATCAACGTTCTTCATTGCCTTCCATGATTTCCATGCTGCACTTTGCATCCCAAGTTCATTGAGCGCAACACATAGCTCTTGCCTGCTAATTTTACCGTCTCCATCTTTGTCAATACTCTTTACCCATTCCCTTATTTTTTCTTTATCCATGACTTTGTTTTCTTTTTTGGGTGATGGGGACTCCTGCAACATTTTTGCTGTTGTTATTTTCCTGATAATATCGTTGTCATTTGAAATTGACCTGTGTACAAGATTATGAGGCATTATAGTTGCAATATGAAGAGTTTTAATTTGTTACTTAATTGGTTTGAGTGATTGTTAAATTGATATATGAGACATTTATAGAAGGATAAAGTCGGGCAAGGATTTTGATCAACAGTAAAAGCATATGATTACCCTGTTACCACTTTGAGTAATTTAACAGCTAGATTACCTTTCGTGTATGGTCTATTAATATGCCCACCTATATATGTATATTCAGTTCAATAGGAAGAAAAAGCGTTTCATAAACTCAGTAATGTACCGTGGTCAAATTTGAAGTGTAAGCCGTAAAAGAATTACAATAACTTGTGCTATGATGCTACAAAGCTAGAATGGGCCCTGGAGACAAATCACCTAAATATAACTGAACATAGAAAATGTGCAAATTTGCTTCCGCCCTAGAACCTGGAATTGAGAAAACTAAAGCCCCGTTTGACTTGTGGTTTTTTGTTTTGTGTTTTCGTCAATACAAAAGTGCGTCCGTCATATGCATGGTTAAAAAACAAACAATTTTGAGAAATGAAATTAACATGTAAAATAGAAAACAAGTTTATTTTGTTTTTCGTGTTTCGAGAGATAACAAAAGCACGAAAAACAATCCAACTCCTTCATTGTCCGTTGATCGTCGCAATGACTAAGCATTGTAGATATTCTTTTCTTATTTCTTGGTATTTCTTAGTACAAGTTGAAAACACAAAACTCAAAATACAAAATAAAACCAAACGGAGCCTAAATTTTTTAAGCCTTTTATGTTTTGACTTGTAAAACACATAAGATTTTGAGCTTTATACTTCAGTAGCATCCTGCGCTTAGTAGCTGACAACTTATGACAGTACTAATCGAGACTTGCAGGAAACTCATATTTTGAATCTAATTGAATTCTGAATATATTTTTTGTAATTCAATTCTACTAAAAAGGAAAACAGTAGCAATGAAAGAGTAAATATGTGACAAAATAAGGTTTAATTGTTTAATTTATTGGCTATAAAGTGGTACATATTAACCCATAATTAGCTGATTGTAATTGCGGAAAAGCGATGATATAGTCATATGTATGCAATACCATTTTGCATACCATTTTGCATGTACATGAGAACGTTATATAATGGAAACAATATATGCCGCATAACTTCAATTCCTTTATCCACCAAATATATGAACATTATGTATGTATGCTTGTACCAATATATGAAAATTTAATGTCTACATTAAAGAATGTAAATCATGAACAAAATATATCTGTTTAACTAGTCATATTGGTCCTGCCAATCAGAATCTGGGACACTCATGGCCGGCCCTAAGTTCGAGCAGCATGAGCTACTGCTCAGTCACAGTACTGTTTGGGGTTCAAAATCTTCTGAGATGTACAAATAATTTATCTATAATGAACTGCATTTTTAAATGTAATAATACGCAATTTGGTAACTGGCTACAAATAATTTTTTTCCAGTTATTTAACATTGACATATTTACTTCTACTAAGAACCCAGAAAATTATTGGATAATGGGCCCTGGAGACATACCCTGGATATGGTAGTGATAGTGATACACTTCTTTGTGCACCACTGCCCTTATAAATGCCAATATCAATCAAATGAATTATGAACAAAGATCCTTTTCTAGTTCATTGTGCTTTTTACTGCAAAGAGCAATAAAATCAGTGCTTGGTCCATCTTTGTCTGATAAACAATGGTGGGAGGAAAGTAATAAATTAACTACGAATGCATGCACTATAACAATATGAACAATAATATTAAGCTAAAGATAATAGTAGCTTACTGGTTCAGAACTAGATTCCTTCTACAGGATGAAAAATTAAATTTTTTAAACTAAATTTAATCACAGTCGACCAATGGCACTCCATTAACTACTTTATGGTGGGCATCCGAATAATATAAAGGTCAGAGTAAACTAATCATCGACAAATGTCGGAATCCATAACATAAAATAAGATGAAATGACATGCAAATGGGAATTTACCTTTCCTCATGTTATGGACAATATACTGACAACATTGTGTTGGTAATAATTTAAAACATGGTAATGTGGTTCTTTTTCAAATAAGAAGACTCAAACTGCTAGCCGTGGAGATTTTGTAGGTGATGGTTGAATAAGTTTAGTGGTAGAGTTTTTGTAGGAGTCAGATATGCACATACTGAAATGGTTTCCTGTTTTATAGCATTCTCTGTAGTTGATTTCTATTTATCTTTGTAATCAGTATCGCAATAAAAAACTAAGTCTTTTGACACAAATACTTGTCTTGTTTGTTCAGTTTTATATCATACAAGTTACTATAATTACAATTATATAACCAGATTTGGTATCGGAGCCTAGGCAGGTGATCGAGTGAATGTCAAAGACTGGGATGGATAAGCTCAAAGGTTCAATTGGCCTTAGTTACCCGACTCTGACAAAGGGGAACTATACGGCGTGGTCCATGAAAATGAGAGTGTTTATGCAGGCACATGGAGTGTGGGATGCTGTTGAGAACAATGATCCCAAGGCTGTTGTCGAAGGAAAGACAGACAAAATCGCATTGGCTATGATCTATCAGGGCATTCCTGAGGATTTCTTACTGTCAATTGCTGAGAAGAAAACAGCCAAAGACGCCTGTGAGGCGATCAAAACCATGAGTCAAGGTGCAGAAAAGGTGAAACAGGCGAAAGTTCAGACATTGAAGGCTGAATTCGAGGCATTAAGCATGAAGGACACAGATCAAATTGATGATTTCTACATGAAAATCAATGGCATTGTGTCAAACATACGGGCACTTGGAGAAGCAGTGGTAGAATCGTATGTGGTGAAGAAATTATTGCGGGCGGTTCCACCAAAATTTCTTCAAATTGCTTCTACTCTTGAACAATTTGGGAACTTGGATACCATGTCTATTGAGGAAGCAATCGGAGCACTGAAAGCACATGAAGAAAGACTGAAGGGAACGGTTACTACTAACGACGTGCAGCTAATGTTGACAGAGGAAGAATGGCGAAAGAGAGACAATGAGGGTGAAAAATTTTTGCTCACACGTGAAGAATGGTTGAAAAGGTCAAGTCGAGGGGCCTCGAGTGGGGCTTCTGGACAGAAGGGACGTGGGAATCGCGACTAAAGTCAGGTGAAGTGTTTTAACTGTGGCATACTGGGGCACTATGCGGCGGAGTGTAGAAAACCACGTCGAGCAAGAGAATTAAAACAAGAGGCAAATATCGCATCAATTGAGGACGAAGAGCCAGCCTTGTTGTTGGCAAAATTCAAAAAAAATGAAAAAAATCTGGTCTTGTTGAACAAAGGAGAGGTGACACCAAAACTTTTATCTGCAGGTCACGAGAAAGTAAGAGAATCAAATACTTGGTACTTGGATAATGGCGCGAGCAACCATATGACGGGCGATAAATCAAAGTTCAACGTTTTAAACCAAGACATCTGTGGAAATGTGAGATTTGGAGATGGGTCAACAACCAAGATCGAAGGAAAAGGGTCGATAAATTTCAGATGCAAGAATGGGGAAGAAAGAACTCTCCATGATGTTTATTACATTCCAACTCTGTGTAACAACATCATCAGCCTTGGGCAACTTTCTGAAGGAGGTAACAAAGTTGTGATCAGTGGAAATCTACTTCGAGTATATGATAACCATGAGAAGTTACTGATGAAGGTGACCAGGTCGAACAACAGACTATACAGAATTGTCATCGAGCCATGTAACAATACTTGTTTGCTTTCAAAATCTGAAGATATATCTTGGCTTTGGCACTCGCGTCTCGGGCATGTAAACTTTCAGGCTATGGAGTTAATGTCCAAAAAGAAGATGGTAAAAGGGATGCCAGATATTGCACAACCTAAGGGTGTTTGCAGTGGATGCTTAATGGCTAAACAAGTAAGAAAATCTTTCCCTTCTCAGTCAAATTTTAAAGCAAGTCATGCATTAGGACTTATTCATGGAGACTTATATGGTCCTATCACACCCACAACTCTAGCCGGGAATCGTTATTTTTTTCTATTGGTCGATGACTACACTCGAATTATGTGGGTGTATATGCTAAAAAATAAGAGTGATGCTTTCGATGTTTTCAAGAAATTCCGAGTCAAAGTCGAAAAGGAACAGAAAGAAAAGATTGGAACCTTCAGGACTGACAGGGGAGGGGAATTCATGTCAAAGGAATTTGTCTCTTATTGCGAGGAATATGGTATTACCAGGCACTTTACGGCACCATACACGCCTCAACAAAACGGCGTGGTGGAAAGGAGAAACCGGACTGTGGTTGAAATGGGGAGGAGCTATTTGAAGCAAATGAAGATGCCATCTGTGATGTGGGCCGAAGCAATAAGGCATGCTGTTTATGTTCTCAATAGGCTGCCCACTCGAGCTTTGTCTGGGCAGACGCCGTATGAAGCATGGACGGGGTTTAAACCAGATATTAGACATATCCGAGTATTTGGGTGTGTTGCTCATATGAAAATGCCAGGCGATAAAGTAAAAAAACTTGATGATAGAAGCTTGAAGGTGGTTAATCTTGGCAAAGAACCCGGTACTAAAGCTTACCGCCTGCTCGATCCTAGAGAAAACAAGTTATATGTTAGCCGTGATGTGGTTTTTGAGGAAGAAAGAGCTTGGGATTGGAATAATCATGGGGAGTCAAATATCAGCAACACTTATTTCTTTGATGTGCCAGAAGTACCTGCCGTTGAGAGTATTGATGTTGAAAGCCCCAGACAAGAGTATACTGGCGCCGCAGAAGAAACAGAAGTTAGAACTCCTATGTCGCAACATTCCAGTTCAAGTCTTGACAGAGATGCCTATGATGATAGTGCAACTCCCAGAAAATTCAGATTACTCGAAGATGTTTATCAAGACACTGAAGAGATTGAAATAGAAGACGAGCTTCTCCTTATGGGAATTGATGAACCAAATTCGTATGTTCATGCTGTGAAAGACAAGGCCTGGAGAACAGCTATGCAGAATGAAATGGAGTCAATTGAGAAAAACGGAACTTGGGAACTCACTGATTTGCCACCAGGAAAGAAAGAAATTGGTTTGAAGTGGATATTCAAGTTAAAAAAGGACGCAAATGGGAACATTGTGAAGCATAAGGCTCGATTGGTGGCAAAAGGATATGTGCAAGAAAAGGGAGTTGATTTTGACGAGATTTTTGCACCAGTTACACGCTTGGAAACAGTCCGTCTACTACTGGCATTGGCAGCAAAGAATTCATGGGAGGTGCATCATCTTGACGTCAAGACGTCTTTCTTAAATGGTGAAATTGGTGAAGAAGTGTATGTGACTCAACCGGAGGGGTTTGTGGAAAAGGGGCAAGAAAAACGAGTGTACATGCTGCTCAAAGCCTTGTATGGGCTCAGACAAGCTCCTCGAGCTTGGTACTTGAAGCTTAATAAGTGTCTTGAAAGTCTTGGTTTCGTGAGATGTCCCTACGAGCATGCTGTTTATGTAAAACGGGAGGGAGAAGAATCAATAATAGTTGGCGTGTACGTGGATGATTTACTAGTTACGGGAACTGATATGTCTCTTATTCGAAACTTCAAGGAGCAGATGAGTAATAATTTCGAAATGAGTGATATGGGGAAGTTAAGTTATTATTTGGGGATAGAAGTTAAGCAAGGTGCTGGGTTCATAGAGCTGAAGCAATCAGGCTACGCCAAGAAAGTACTTGAAAGGGCTGGAATGTTTCAATGTAATCCGTGTAAATTTCCAATGGATCCAAAGGAACGGTTGACAAAAGATGAAGGTGGAAGGGCTATAGATGTAACAGAGTTTAAGAGTGTAGTAGGAGGACTACGGTACCTGGTTCATACCAGACCGGATATAGCGTTTTCGGTAGGCATTGTGAGTCGATACATGGAAAGACCAACCACTGTACACTTGAATGCTGCTAAGAGAATTTTACGGTATATTAAGAGTACGTTGGAGTATGGATTGATTTATACTAAGGTTGCTGGAAATAACGTTTTGACAGGTTACTCTGATAGTGACCTTGCAGGACACATCGAAGACAGAAAATCAACTGGGGGTATGGTATTTTATCTGAACGAATGCCTAGTCACTTGGGTCTCGCAGAAACAGCGGTGTGTTGCGTTGTCATCATGCGAAGCGGAGTTCATAGCGGCCACGGCTGCTGCATGTCAAGCAATATGGTTAAGGAACGTTCTGAAGGAATTAACTGGTGAACAAGTACCTCCTGTTATCATCTATATCGATAATAAGTCTGCTATAGACTTGGCAAAAAATTCTGTTTTTCACGGGAGAAGCAAACATATTGATGTTAGATATCATTTTATCCGGGAGTGTATTGAACGTGGGGAAGTTATTGTCAAACATATTAGCAGTGAGAATCAGAAGGCGGATCTGTTAACTAAAGCTTTGTTTGCTGTGAAATTTGAGAGAATGAGGAACTTACTGGGTATCAAGGTTCTGGGTTGACATGTTTGAAATTATGGGGGAGATTGTTGGTAATAATTTAAAACATGGTAATGTGGTTCTTTTTCAAATAAGAAGACTCAGACTGCTAGCCGTGGAGATTTTGTAGGTGATGGTTGAATAAGTTTAGTGGTAGAGTTTTTGTAGGAGTCAGATATGCACATACTAAAATGGTTTCCTGTTTTATTGCATTCTCTGTAGTTGATTTCTATTTATCTTTGTAATCAGTATCGCAATAAAAAACTAAGTCTTTTGACACAAATACTTGTCTTGTTTGTTCAGTTTTATATCATACAAGTTACTATAATTACAATTATATAACCAGACATTGGAAGGGGAATATGTACACTAACTATTTTGATAATATAAACAAATATGGTCGGTCAACTACCATATTATATGTACTTCAAAGCATACATGTTAGAGAATGTGATACCAAAATATCAAGTTAGAAAATCCATCGAAGAGGGGCAAGAGATAATAGATTTCATCAAGTAAAATTATGAACACAAAGAAGATTTCACCGCAATGGTCTATGACTAATGCATGGAAAGCTCATCGTAACAAGGAGGGGAAGAATATAAAACTCCTGAATGCCTATATGGGTTCCGGTAATCTAATTTTAGTTTCGCTCGAGAATCCCTATAAACTGCAAACTGCAAATACTATTCCAAAACCAATTTGCATGGATGAACATATGTAGGAAGGCCGGCCCATAAACGGGTTGCTCAAGCCCAGAAGTGTTAGACCGGACTTGGAAAAGAATGAAAATTCGGTTGCCCGTTGCAAGCTTGAACTCTGCTCTGCAATGTGGGCAAACCACATACCATAACCCCAATACTAAATTACTTAGTTATATATAATTATACTTACAATATTGCATTAACATATGCTTACTACAGGATTATATTTTCAATTTTTTGATCCCATCTAAGAGGTTGTTGTTAACCCACCTTTTGGGAAGACAGTATACATGCGGATTTAACCCAATAGACTTCACGATTATCAAGGCAGAAATATCATAGACTTGGATCAGATGAATGGATGGACAATCCACTACGGATGATAAATACGAATATGAAGCCGAGATTAAGTATGGTTGATGGATAAACAACGCAGGGTACTTGGGGTATGGATTTTGGCAAGAGATGGGTTGCTTAGGGTCTACTTTGGGTCGGCCCAAAGATGGCCTCGGGTCAGCATATAGATGGCATGGGATCGGCATATGGGGAAGGCATCTGGTCGGCATATCGGGATGGATCCGGGTCGGTGTTGGTTATTCTTCGGGTCGGCATTGAGATAATATGGGGTCGGCATCAACTTGGGGTCGACACGAGGAAGGAGCTTGGGGTCGATAGCATTCACTCAACTTCGGGTCGGCATTAGGAAAACTTGAGGTCGGCTATAGGAATTGCAAGGGATCGGCTATGGGGATTACTTCGGGTCGGCTATGGGTGTTACTTTGGGTCGGCTGCAGGTTTGCTTCGGGTTTGCACTGATTTTTCTCCGGGTCGACATGTTGTCTACTTCAGGTTGGCGTATTTGGACAAGTTGGGCTCGACGGTCGCTATGGTGGGCCCATGTAGGCGAGGAGGCCTTGTAGATGAGATTTCACCCATAAATGGAGCAGGTGTGGCTTTAGAAAAGAGGATTCTAATTCTATTTCTCTTCATCTTCCACCTAAAGGCTACTCTGCCAATTTTGTTTCATAAATTCCGGATTGTAATTGTAATCAAATTTCAGTATAATAAAAATAATTTTCTGCAGTGGACATATGCCGAAGTTAGCCGAACCACTATAAATTTTGTCATTTTTACTGCTTTCATTTTAATTTTGGTTATTCTTCATATTATATCCTCTAATATACTCTATCAATGATATGTGACTGGATATTGGTGTTTTCGCTTGCAATTGGGTGTTGGTGGTCAATTTTGACGCCAACATTTTGGTGCTTTCATTGAAAAAACTAGCACTCGGGGATTTGGAAGTTTGGATCTTGGATTTGAAAGCTTGGGAACTTGGATTTAGGAAGAAATGGCTAGGCAATCAACAAGGAGACGAAGGGCAAGGACAAGATGGAAATAATGATGGATGCTATGCATGAAAGGATGCTAAAGAAAGAGGAGGAAATCCAGGATCAGATTCAGAAAAAAGAAGCAAGCAGGATGATGGATGGAGTAGAGTCAACAGGAGCAGCCCCTAACCAACCATAGATCGTTCCTCACTCGGGGGCATGCCCTGGGTCATGTTAACTTGATTCCTGGATGAATATTGGATGAAGCTATGGATTTTGGCATGGATCCAAACTTGGATGCACGTTTGGAAGAGGATGGTCTTGGATTCCCTTCTAGACTTGGGGGCAGGATGAAAAGGATGATTGGAGACCATTTCTGGATGCTGGAATAGCTGGAAATTGGAACCAAGGACTTGGAGCGGAAATTAGCGGGCTTAGCTATGGATTGGATTAACCGGGGGCAAACCCCGACCAAGGAGAATGGATCGGCACAACTCCCCATGGAACTGAGGGCATGGATTTGGATGGCTTTTCTTGGAAATGGATAGCGGTGATGGAACATGAGCAGTCATCATCCTCTTAATGGCATGAACTAAAAAACTATTAATAAATCCTTCACCAAAATGGCTAAGTCATTTACACATGTACGGGATTGCGAACGGTTCTTAGGTATGCTCTGAGATGGTGATGAACCGCCATAACAAATGATCCTGAATTTACTCGAACGTGAAATCTGACATTAATCATACCGAGTCCCGACTTCGAACGGTGACATCTCGCCTCAAAAGGCACCCAACCTCGAACGGTCACATTTCGCCTCGAACGGCACCCGACCTCGAACGGTCACATCTCGCGTCGAAAGATAACCGACCTCAAACGGTCACATCTTGGCTCGAACGGCACCCGACCTCGAATGGTCACATTTCGCCTCGAACGACACCTGATCTCAAACGATACATTTTGCTTTAAACGGCATCTGATCTCGAACGATCACATTTGGCCTTGAACGGCACACGATCTCGAAAGATCGTTATTAACAATCAGGCAAGATCATTGATCTCTTCAATGGTCATCTACAGGTTTTAAACATCGGACTTCAGGCAATTCAAAACACGCCTTCTTATCGCATGGCATGTTTTAGGGGGCAAAGTGTTAACCCACCTTTTGGCAAGGCAGTATATAGGCGGATTTAACCCAATAGACTTCACGATTATCAAGGCTGGAATATCATAGACTTGGTTCAGATGAATGGATGGACAATCGAATATGGATGATAAATGCGAATATGAAGCTGGGATTAAGTATGGTTGATGGATAAACGACGTAGGGTACTTGGGGTATGGATTTTAGCAAGAGATGGGTTGCTTAGGGTTTACTTCGGGTCGGCACAAAGATGGCTTCGGGTTGGCATATAGATGGCATGGGTTCGGCATATGGGGATGGCATCAGGTCGACATATCGGTATGGCTCCAGGTCGGTGTTGGTTATTCTTCGGGTCGGCATTGAGACAATATGGGGTTGGCATCAACTTAGGGTTGGCATGAGGAAGGATCTTAGGGTCGGTATAAGGAAATGCTTCGAGTCGGCACTCACTCAACTTTGGGTCAGAATCAGGAAAACTTGGGGTCGGCTATAGGAATTGAAAGGGATCGGTTATGGGGATTACTTCGGGTTGGCTATGGGTGTTACTTCGGGTTCGGCTACAGGTTTGCTTCGGGTTTGCACCGAGTTTTCTCCGGGTCTACATGTTGTCTACTTCAGGTCGGCATATTTGGCCGAGTTGGGCTCGACGGTCGCTATGGTGGGCCCATGTAGGCGAGGAGGCCCTGTAGACGAGATTTCACCTATAAATACAGTATGTGTGGCTTCAGAAAAGAAGATTCTCATTATGTTTCTCTTCATCTTCCACCTAAAGGCTACTCTGCCACTTTTGTTTCAGACATTCCAGATTGTAACTGTAATCAAATTTCAGTATAATAAAAAGGATTTTTCTGGAGTGGACATAGGTCGAAGTTAGCCAAACCACTATAAATCTTTTCTTTTTTACCGCTTTCATTTTAATTTTGGTTATTCTTCATATTATATCCTCTACATATACTCTATCAGTGATCTGTGATTGGATATTGGTGCTTTCGCTTGCAATTGGGTGTTGGTGGTAAATTTTGACGCCAACAGTTATCCTAGCAGAAAAACTTAGTGGGTCGTCCTCTAAGCCAGATGTGAACCTACAAAAAAAAGTATTGAATTAAATATCTAAAATTTTGGTCTTTAATTAAATGATCCATTTTTCAAATTAAAATTAAAGACCGATTAAAAATTAAAATTTTAGTCTTTGAATCCATCCAAGGTGTTGTGATTGAATTTGTTAGGGTTTCTAAGGTTCCTCCACAATTAGATTTTAAAAGAGTTAAGAAGTGAAAAAATAATTATAAATATATTCCTTCGAACACAACCTTTATTAGTTCACCCAAAGATAACAACAGAAAGCCTAAAAATTGAAAAGATATTTCAATTTCTAAAACATTAGAAATTTTTTTTATCATATATCCAATGAATCCTTTACATGTGTATTTACAATATCTTGGCAAAATATTTCATTAAGAAACTATTGAATACTTTCATAAATTGAATACTTTCATAAATTTTTTCCATGTAGACAGGACCGGCCCAAGCATATTTGATGCCCAAGTCCAATAAAAAAAAAGTTTTTGTTGCCCCGTTATTTAATAAACAATAATACATTTATATGTGTAAAAGAAAATGAATATTCTATTATAAAATCTAACGTGAATTACAAAATATAGGTTAAAAAATCGTTTAGATTACATATCAAGTAACCTTTTTTACACCCCTTGATGTTTACCTACAGCAAATAAAATAAAATAGTTAATACAATAATAATCAAGAGTTTAAAATCAAGTTTAACATTATCTTATTTAATTCAATAATGTACTTATCATATTTGAACCATTATCATATCCATGTCCTCTCACATCATTAATATCAAGTTGAAGATCATCCAAAAACCTTTTCAAGTTCTTAAAAAGGCCAATTCCGGATGTATCATCGATAGTTATGAATCCAAGAAAATATTCTTCCACCTTGTTATCAATTGCGTCGTCAACATTCACACATCTTATAATAATGGACATTTGCTCCTTATGACTCAAATCCGGAGTGCAATCAAGGATGACAGAAAAATATTTTGCTTCTTTATTTTTGCAAGCATCGTTACTTTGATCTTGTTGGCCAACAAACTTATCAATTCATTTTGAATTTTGTGGCTAAGATAATGATTATTTATTTCATTGTTTACAACATGCCTAAGATGATCTTCCATAATTGGATCAAATTCGGCCACAAATTCTATAAGTTAGCAAGAAAGACCATTGTTTTTCTCATAAATCTTCTCATTTGATCCGCGAAATGGAAAGTTATTTCTAGAAAGGGTTTTGACTACACCAATTATACGTACAAGCACTTTTTTCTACCGTTGTCTCTCTTTATCAATTTGAGCTTCCATTGCTTTATCAATCATTTTCTTTTGTTGAAGCCCATGTGCAAGTCAATCCATTTTATAAGATTTGCATTGTGCGATGGATTACCTTTAGCTTCTTAGATAAATTATGCCAATCACTACATCCTTCATCGGCCAATTGTGATACCTTTTGTGTGTGCTTAAAAAGCTTACAACAAAAACAATAATCTTTATTGCATTCATTTGAATACACATGCCATTTTCTTTCATGCTCTTCTCTACGTGGATTACCGCAATGTAATGTGTAGAAGAAAAGTGTCTACCATCAATGTTGCTTTTCGGAAATGCATCATTTTCTTTTATAATCTTAATTGGACCACGTTGAATTAGCATTATTCTTTTAGTATCACTAATTATTTCCCATAATCCTGGATCATAATTGATATCGACATCCTCTTCAAGATCAATTGTTGATTATCAATTTCTACTTCAACATTTTCATCTATTGACTCTTCGTTCATAGGCACACAACTGGTTTCTAATTCAATTTGACTTGAAGTTTGAGATTTTAAAATTTTGGCTTGAAATAAAGTTGATATTGAGCCAGCTAATGATCTTGCCTCTTCATCTTTTCATTGTTTTTCTTCCTATTTTGACATCCGGAATTTTGTCTTTGATTCCTATCTTAAACAATTATTATTTAACAATCAAATAATAAGTAGCTGATTGATATGGTTTAAGTAGCTATTTGGTGTAATCAAATATGGACAACATCAAATTGGGGGAAATCGAATTGGGGAAAATTAGTAAATTAATTATGAGTAAATTAATTGTCAGCACACTTCACCCTAAATTAATTATTAGTAAATTAATTGTCAGCCCACTTTACCTACCATAAACTATTAACCCTAAATTACCAATCCATCCCTAAATTTACTAGCTAAATAAATTACTAACACTAAGATAAAAATCAATTATCGACGTACATTTCTACAGGTAGTTGGAATCGAGCAGGCGGAGCCGCGGAGGAGGGGCAGCAGTAGAGACTCGGGCGAGCAGCAGGAAAGGAGGACTGGAGCATGACATAGGCGGAGGCGGAGGTTGGAGCACGGCACAGGCGGGTGCGACACAAGCAGGCGTGACACAAGCAAGTGTGACTGATTTTTTTTCTTTTTCGTGAGCTGGAACGTTTTTTTTCATGGCATAGGCGAGCGTGGCACAAGAAGAAGCAGAAACTATTTTTTTTCATTATCCCCCTTATTTTATTGCCTAGGCAAAGGCCAATGTTGCCTACGTGATGGGCCGGGTCTGCATGTAGATAATTCATTGTCTTCTTTAATACAATAAAAGAGGTAATTAATCAGTCTTCAAAATCTATAAAAGAGATAATGTATTTGAGTCACAATTCCACCCACACTCAAATATCTACAAAATCTACTTTGAGTTGGAAATATTATATCACACAATCCAACAAAAATATCGGTTTCAAAAATTTAAAACTAAAATTCAATCTAAGCTAAAGTAAAGACCGATGATTAGTTTCTAACCAGTCTCAAATTATATAAGATAGAACATGAAGGCTTTGAGATGGAATAGATAATCTTATATTGACAGTATTGTGTGCAATTGTCAATTATGAAAATCATAGCAACTAGGCAGATAACACAGAATATGACTAATTGTTTATCTAATACGAAACAACTATGAAAGTACCATTTGTTGCTACCAGACCCAAAAGGTCAATCAATTGGCCAAACCGTTCCAATGAATATAGGGAAGTAATTGCAGAACAAACAACTAAAAACGCATAAACAATTATTACAAATTTCTTTATTATGTTTGTTTGATACAAATGAGTGGTCTAGAATGATTGACAAATAGAAAATATCCAGCTGTATGTACTCTATATATGATAAATAGAATGTTTGAATGTAATCTATATATCTGGCAACGTAATGAACAAATTTGCATGCTAGGTAAACATTTTTTCTTCGTTTCTCTTGTCTTTTACCTCTAAACTCTTTCTCCTTCTCACAAAAGTCGTTTTGCGGCACATTCTTTTGCAGCAGAGAGCCTTGTGCATATCATTGACTATCATAACCATCTTGAAGATGTCGACCTAAACCTATAGAGGCACACCGAGAAATTACATGGACTTTCAATCACTTTAAATGTTGGGCTGTTTCGGTTGAAACTTCAATCGCTAAACTGTATCAAACCATTCAACGGTTACCGTGTATTACACTAACGATTATGATAATTGTTCTAGATTTTGATAACCGCAATAAAACATGTCAATTCTACACAGGGCCGGCATCAGGGCTAGGCTAACTATGCAGCTGTTTAGGACAACCCCCTCAGTGGTGGCAACAACCAAGAAACATATGTCTATGATGAATGATAGGTTATTATCAAACAAAATTTTTTAAATATATTTTATAATAAGGTTCTTTGGTTTAGTTGGTTGTAGGCCCGTTTACCTTCTATTAGATTAGGAGTTCAATTCTTGAGGGCAATATTTTTTTCCATTTTGTGGTATTTTTGCACATAATCCACAGTTGTTCGTTTTGGAAATAAACTTAATTTTGCAATCTAGATTTTTCATATAAGAAATATCTAGAATATAGAATATATGGAATAATATATTTGAAATTGTATGAGAGAATATTTAGGAGATATGTAGGAGAACCGTTAGGTTAAGATAATCTCCACCGTTTATTTGAGATGTGAACCTCTATAAATAGAGGTGGATTCACTCATTTAGTATGTAAAAAAAACAAAAAATGTAAGAAAAAAATACGAACTTTTGTAATAAAGTTTTTCTCCTTATAAGAAAAAAATCGTTTTTTTCTTCTTTAACCACTTGTCTGTCTTCTTCTAATATCAAATCTATTTGCTATTAAAGAAAACTTCCAACAAAGTGGTATCGAAGTTTGAAGGTCCTCCTAAAAAGATGGCGAATAGCGGTGTTCCCTTACAAATCCCAATGCTCACCAAGGTCAATTATGACATTTGGAGGTTAAGGATGATGGCTCTCCTTGGAGCACACGACGTATATGAGATAGTCGAAAATGGCTACACCGAATAAGAGAATGAAGACAGTTTATCTCAAAATCAAAGGAATAGTTTGAGAGAGACACAAGGATGAGAGACAAGAAGGCTCTTTGTCTATTCTATCAAGCATTGGATGACGATATTTTTGAGAAGGTTTCAAGATCAAAGTCAGCAAAAGAAGCATGGGAAAAGCTTCGAACATTTTACAAAGGAACCGATCAAGTCAAAAAGGTACGTCTTCAAACTTTAAGAGGAGAGTTTGAAACTTTGCATATGAAAGAAGGTAAACTTGTTTCATATTACTTTTCAAGAGTTTTAATGGTTACTAATAACCTAAAAAGAAACAGTGAGAAGTTAATGATGTAAGAATTATGGAGAAATTTTTAGACCATTAGATCTAAAGTTGAAACATATAGTCGCCATCATCGGAGAGATAAAAAACTTGGAGGCCAGGAAAATAGAGGGACTTCGCGGTTCATTACAAGCTTATAAAGAAAAGAAAATGAAGAAGAAAGAGATTGTGGAGCAATATTCAAGACACGAATTGATTCAAAAAGGAAGAAAGCAATCGAAGCCAACAAAGACGAGGTTGCGGTCAAGAGCGAGGAAGAGGTCGTGGATATGGACATGGATGATGTTGGAGACCCAATACGACAACAACAATGATAACAACAACCAAAGAGGAGAAAGATCAATAAGAGGTAGTGGGAGAGGAAATTCAAAGTCAACGCACGACAAGTCACGCGTTAAATGCTACAATTGTGAAATTTTTGGATATTATGCTTTTCAATGTATAGCTTCTAGCAATAATAAAGTCGAAGAGAAGGCCAATTAAACTGAAAAAAGAAGTCAAGAAGATGGTACATTACTGCTAGCTTATAAGGAAAATGAAAGAGGTGAGGATAATCAATGGTATCTAGATAGCGGTGCAAGCAACCATAAGTGCTGAAGAAGAAGCATGTTCATGGAGCTTGATGAATCGATGAAGGGAAACGTGACATTTGGAGATGAGTCCAAAGTAGAGGTGAAAGGTAAATGAAATGTTCTCATTCGATGGAAGAATGGAGATCACCAATTCATTTCCAGTGTTTACTATGTGCCAAATACGAAGAGCAATATTTTGTGCCTAGGACAACTCTTAGAGAAAGGTTATGATATTCGATTAAAAAATAAAAACCTTTCTATAAGAGATCGTGCAAGTAACTTCATTGCTAAGGTGCCGATGACAAAAAATAGAATGTTCGTTCTCAACATTCAAAATGATGTCACATAATGTCTTAAGATGTGCTATGAAGATACTTCTTGGCTTTGGCATCTTCAATTTGGGCATCTTAATTTGAGAGTATTAGAGTTGCTCTCAAAGAAGGAAATGGTAAAAGGATTACCTTGCATCAGCCATCCTGATCAAGTATGCAAAGGATGTCTACTTGGAAAACAATTTAAAACGAGCTTTCCAAAGGAGTCATATTCAAGAGCTAAAATCCATTGGAACTCATACAGACGGATGTGTGTTGTCCGATCAAGCCAAGTTCACTTGGTAAGAGTAACTATTTCCTTCTTTTCATTGATGTTTTTTCAAGAAAAACATGGGCATGTTTTTTAAAAGAGAAATCAGAGATGTTTGAGAACTTTAAGAGGTTAAGACCCATGTCGAAAAGGAAAGTGGCCTTGTGATCAAAGCCATGAGATTTGACCGTGGAATAGAGTTCACATCAAAGGAATTCTAGAAGTATTATGAAGATAATGGAAGCCGATGACAACTGGCGGTTCCTAGATCCCTCCAGCAAAATGGAGTAGTAGAAAGGAAGAACAGGACAATCCTTGAGATGGCGAGGAGCACACTCAAAAGTAAGAGGATGACAAAGGAGTTTTGGTCGGAAGCAGTTGCATGTGCAGGTTATCTATCGAACCGATCTCTAGCAAAAAGTGTATGGGGAAAAACACCACAAGAAGCATGGAGTGGAAGGAAGCCCGACATTTCCCAACTAAGAGTGTTTGGAAGCATAGCTCATGGACATGTACCAGAGGAGAAGCGAAGCAAATTAGATGACAAAAGTGAGAACACTACAAGAAAGTATGTTATTAATAACGCCAATTGATAACGCATTATTCTAATGCGTTATTGTTTACCCTTCACTCTTTACTTTTTTTTACTTTAGTTGTTCTCTTGTGTATACAAGTAACACGTAACGCTTGGCCCCCAAAACAAAAATATCCCTCCCAATATTTTCGTCTCCCTCTCAAAACACTTATTCAGCTCATCTTCCTCCCAAAACAAAATAACAGCTACATCTCCCTCCTAATCGCTCATCGCTCGCCATCTCCGATCTTCAATCCAGCTTTCCATCTCTAATCTTAGATCACCACTCTCAACATTTCCGAAATCGACGTGTCATCCAGAACCCTAAATCATCTGCTCGAATTTCTCGTCCAGAACCCTAAAACGTCTGCTCGGATTTCTAGGTTAGAAATTTATAGGTTATGTTTATTAACTGTTTTATTTTGATATTATCGTTTGGTTATGATCTTAGATATTTTTATCGTTAGATTATGATTTTATGGTTTGGTTACATTTCTATGTCCTGTCTTATTATTTTGTTCATACTCTTCTTTCTCATCAAGAATGTTTATTAACTGTTTTATTTTATGGTTATGATCAAATATCAAAGTAATAAGACCCATTTTTCTCATCAAGAAAAAGGACAAACGCATATTCTATGTACTACTATTAAGCATATATAATTATGTCATAACCCAGTTGACAGAGGCTCAATTACTGTCCAAAATTGTATTATCAAATTAGACCCCTCGGTTATAAGTGCAAGGATTTTGAAACCACTCATTGGATCATGCAAAAATATAACTTGGATCATGCAAAAATATAACCGCAACAATACTAGTAACTGGCACTCTGACTGCATTCACAACTCAAGCAAGTATGGTCGAGGCTAGAAAAAGGATGGCTGGTGCCCTTAGAACTCCCAGCCGAAATGTGATAGCCGACCAGAACCGAACCATTATGTACAAAATCTGTCCATATGTTTGAAGTTCTTTGCTTCTGTGCTCATGGTTTTGAAATCTCCGTTTATAACCGTGCCTACGACGGTGAATATCATTGCACATAGTGATACCATCATCTAGCTTGCATTTTTGTACGAGTAATAAGTTTGGGCCTTGTTCATTTAAAACCAAAATCAAAATGACGTTTTGGTACCCAAAAAGAAGTAACTTTTAGGGTTATTTTTTTGCCTTTATTTGGAAGAAAACATTCCAACTAAACTTATTTATATATTGACAGTTGAATCAAACTAGTGTTATACAATTGATTAATATCAAAATCTTCTCATAGAATCATAGTTCAACAATTTATAGTTTACTCCAGGTATGAAAATGTAGTTATTTTCTAACTATAAAATGGCGAAACCTTTAGTGTGTAGATTTACTAGTGATTAAGTTCCAATTCTCAAAGTACTTATTACTAGTTTTATTATAGCTTTGTATTAGTAATAAAAAAAATCAAACTCTGTTTTTTCCACTCAAGCTATTAGCAGTGTTGATATTTTTAATATTGTAACACATATTGTTAGTTTTCTCTTGGGTACACATGCACTAGTGAAAGATGCCAGATATTTAATTCAAAAGGTTTTAAGAGATATGAAAATGGAAGTTTTACTAAGGTCATAACTAATGTTATCATTTTTATGATTATAACCTAGCATTCATTTTCCACTAATGATATGAATGCTTTGTAATAATCTATGTTATAACACATGTTCATTTTAGTTAGGTTATCGATCAATTGGCCATCAACCTATCAAATCCATGTCTTGCTAATTAGGTCAAATATTATGGAGTACAATATGCATGAATCCTTTCCTGGAGGCTCACATATGAACATATGCTCAAATCGGCTTTGAAGGAGGAGGGATCAATTAGACTGTCAATTGGCAAAGTCGGATAAATATAACGCGCATAGTGCTCGAAGCCGGGAACGATGATCGTAGCGTTTGATGGGGCGTGCGACTGTTGCCGCATCGGACCTGGTGAATGCTGGCAACGTTAAAGATTTAGGGCAGTGCGATGAAGGCAACTAGGCTGGCAAAGTTAGAGATGGTGGTTGTTGGCGATTTAAGGGAGAGGAGGTCACTTGATTGTGGCAGTGAAGGGGAATGATGTTGGTCATGATGGAAGCTGAAATCGACCCTTGGTGAAGTCCCAACCTAATGAACCGAGGTAATGTTTGAATATATATTTGTATGTATGTTGTTGTGTGGGTAGAGAGAATGTTGTGCTCTGTTTACATTTATGTGTGTTGGCATATGTAAATATATGTGCCTAGGTGTTGTATTTATTGAATTATATGAAGCGTGTGTGAATATGGCTGCAACTGTGTATCAATGCATAGGTGATACACACACATACATATATATACTCTCCCCTATGTGCATATTTGACTGAGTATGTCACCGGGTTTGTGTGTGTTGTTGGCTTCTGTGTGTGCTGTTGGCTTCTGTGTCTGATTCTGGAAAATGTGCATCTATGTTGTTGTGACTGAATGGGTGTAATTATGTATCTATTCTTGTGAGATGGAGGTGATCTAATATGTGTGTGTATGTATATAAATGCATGCATGTGTGGTGTATACATGCATCTTTGTGTGTTCCATGTGTGTGTACAACTGAGTAATAAATGAATTGATGTGTTTTGTGGTAGAGCAGTGTGCTGTGGTGAGTGTGTATGTGTATGTGCTGATATCTATTTAGGTGTGTGATTGTGTTTATGTAAGTGTTGATTTGCTATGTGCGTGTGTTATAGGTGCTAGTGCGTGCATACTTTTGGATGTGGGTGTGTTTATGTGGAAAAAGGTGAGTGATCCTGTAGATGTACTTTTACTATTTTGTTTAAATTAATGTAGAGCTGTGTGTAAGTGTATGTCTGCATATTCTATATTCTTACATTTCTGCCATGTCTTGTGTACTCGACCATTTACTGCCAATACAACTAATTTTCTATGATTCATTTGGCTTTTATCACCTGTGAGTGCGTTCAATATTATATGAATGCAAGTTCTAGTAATTTTTAGTCGAGTTGTGTATATATTTTTCTGACTGTCAATTGGCAAAGTCGGATAAATATATAAAGCAAAGCAGATTTTCTCTCCTCCAACAATATTGCAACTAATAAGAATTTTTTTCCCACATCATTAATCTTCATTCTTGTGTGCATTGTTGGAAAATTAAATGTTTTCTCCCCATTAAATATATTGGAATAATAAGAGATGACTCTTATTATCATAAATATATTCCTTGTTGGTTTTTAGTAGTGCTTGAATTTTGTTTCTATGTTTACTCATTTACTTCATTGCATAGAAAACTTTGTATCACCAAATTGTAGTCATAGTATCTTAAATTGTTGTTTTTCCACTTCATGTTTCTTTTTCAGTTGCTCAGTGAGCTGCATATTAAGTTGAAGCATGTTGTCATATAAAGTATCATTTTCTGGATTTTCACTAGTTTGCATGAATTCCAATTTAAATCCTTCTTCAAGCTTTTAAACAGGATTTGACTTGGTTTTATTCTTGTTCCATGTTTTTGCATTGAAACCTATGAGTTGCACCCTCTCATGTTGAAACCTATGGCTTTCACTGTTATTTATAATAAAATAGTTAGGACTTGTGGGAATGCAGCATTGAAATCAGTGATAATGGAGAACTATAGTCATGTTTTGTATGCTGCTAACGGGGAAATGGAGCTGGAAGGGGTACTTTTACTCGTCTATTGAATGCTAGTATAGATTACTTGGATTCTATATGTTTCATTTCAGTAGACTGTATTCTTATATCAAATTACTTATATTTGGGTGACATTTGTATGGCAGAAGCATGTGTCTCTGACATGAATTCAGTTGGTCGGTTGGACGTAAACGTTCCAAGCAATACTAATCCCTCAAAGGCTGGTATATATTACTTGAGTGTATTTTTTTTATTTTCATCCCTTTTTTCTTTTGTAAATTAAATCATTATATCAGATTACTTTAATTTTGGTGTTAGTTCTAAGATAGAAGCAAATGCGGCCAACATGAATTCGCATGGTCTGTTGGATCTGAATGTTCCAATCAATGATGAGTATAAGTGTTATCTTGTTCTTTTCATGGTTTCATGTCATATATACAAATGTTGATTTGAATAACATTTTCCTATCATGATTAATATCATATTGGTTTAATATTAAGCAGTACGCATCGATTATATAGTTTACATATGTAATATCTATTCGACCTGTTCTCCTTACTTTTAGTTAATAGTCCCTAGCCTAAAAATTATCTTTCCCAAAGATAATTTGTAACATATAGCATTATCTTTCCAAAATCTTATAATACTAATACTATAATAATAATAATAATAATAATAATAATAATTGGCAGTTTTGTAAAAGATATTTTTGTATGGCTTAGACTATTTAAGGCTTCTTTAATTTACTTCTAGACTTATTAGAAGTTTTATAAACTTAAATTAAAATTTTATATATAGTTGGTATTTATATAAATATATTTATAGAATTCAATGGTTGGATCGAAAAAGCTTTCTATATTGCAATTTTTCATAAAAATTATTTATTGGATATTTCCGTAAAGGTATTTTTCATAAATTTTTTGACTTTTGCACCTTTCATTCTTTTGACCAGAGGAGATAACCTCTCACTTATCATGGTATAATAATATTCTTTTGTCTTTGCTTTTCTCAAATTATCGTATTAGCTAATTGTACATTTTTGTGTAGTATCTACAACTACTGCCTGGGCTAGATAGTCATGGGAAATTTTCAAGTGTTGATGTTTGTGTGCAGCTATTAGGAGGTGGTTTAGATGGGATAACCGCGGCTTCTATTACATATCCACTAGATCTTGTCAGAACTCGTCTATCAGTAGCACAGGTGGATATCTGTTAAATTCACAGTAATTTCAAGGCTTTTAATAGCCTTTTAAGTTACTCTTCCACAAGTTTGCAACTGCCCATTGTCTTGCTTTAATTTATTTGGTTATACCATTTAGCATGTTTAGTCTTTGAGATACCCCTATGTTGCATAAATAAAATTAGCAAAATGTTGGTCTGATACATGACAATAATTTATTAAATAATTGACATGTCTAGGATGCATTTTAGAGAGGCCAAAATCAACATAGACATGGACAGTTCCACCAATTGTGACTACTTGTGCTTCTCTGGACAAAGTTATATCTGTTGATTAAGTCATAAAAGCTGATAAGGTTTATAAACACGCGCGCACACATATACACAGGTTTACAAACACATGACTGCAGTATTATAAGGAGGCAAACGCACTTGCAGGGGTGAGGAAGCAGGTGCTATGCTATGTTGAACTCCTAATCAGAAGAGGTGAAGCGTGATGATGCTGAAAGTGTTGAAAAACAGGCGCTGAGCTGCTTGGAAGGAAAAGGAAGAGCAAGAGTAACTAGAATGTTCAAAGATGCTGCAAAATTAGGTCTCACTGTCTGTAGAACTTGGGCTTTTAATGATGGTACTTATCATGCTTTGCAAGTTTCACTTGGGCAGTATGATGAAATAGCGTTTCAGGTATGCTTTGATATAGTGTTTAAAATAAACTAACAAAACAAAGTGAAAAAGTAAACACATATGGAAGATCTACTTCTTTATTATATTGTTTGAATAAACCCTTAATATATGATCCTTATTTGTAGGCCTAACTAATACATGTAAAAGGAAAGTAATAAAACAAGAAATTACTAAAAATAGGTAAACATACTAATATATGATTCTAAACAATTTTTAGTTTCTAAAAGTGAATATACTTCTTAATCTTTTGTTTTCAATATCAACTGTTGTGCTTTTTATATCTGGATTGTTTGCATCAATTCATTCCCTAGCAATTAATCTTGTTCAATTATATAATTATCTTGAATGTTACCTTTTCAACTGTTATTTTGATCCAAATATGTGATTGAGGTAATGTTTTCATATTACAGACATGCGTTGCTACCCACAATCAGTTTTGATTATGAATATATTAAAAATATAAATTTACTGACGTAGTAAACTGTTTTGCATTTTACAAAACTACTTGACTAGTGCTTCATTTTTAGTCACCCAGTAGCTAACACTAAAATAAATTACAGAATATAGTACATGGCTTATGAATATATTTGATCTCTACTTATATGAAAATAAATTAAAAGTAGGCACGCATTATATACAAATTAATCCAGATTCATTACTACGTTAAGGTAATTTCATTCTGAACATCATATACAAATTCTTATGGTGAACATACTAATATTGGCTTATATAGACTATTTTGACAAGGAAAAATCATAGTGCAGCAGGCCTAAAAAACAGGGGTTGCTGAGTTGCTGGAGCTAGTAGCTTGAAGTGTGAGGTGTGGATTGCTAGCAATGAGAATGTATGATAAACTGCACGCAGTTGCAATAGTAGGCAAAATTTCCTATGTAAATGGTTCGGTGCTGCCGGGGTGGGATCAAACAGTGAGTTGCCGTGATGGAGGAGAAGCAGGCTCAGTTGGTTGTTTGATTGGCAGAAATAATGTAGTTTCTAGTTCATGCACTTGCTTTAATGTTTGTACACTGTAATGAAAATTATATATCACATTTCTATCTGAGCATGCACTTGTTTTAACATTTTCTGTTTCTTTGTGTTAACAAGGCTTTGTTGATTATAATCTTTATTCGTTTATGAAGATTTAGTTTGATTGTTATTATTAAAATGTAATATATAGGCATAGCTTTTGAAAAGTGTATCTACGATTTTTATAGCGGCATATATGAGCTGTAAAAGAATTTATCAATACTATAACATGTTGATTTAGCTATATTATAGCGGCTATAATGAGCTATTGGATAAATATTTTATAGCGGTAAAATGGTGTTATAAAGATTTCCAGTTCCGTTGAGATTTAGATGTATTATAGCGACTAAAATAAGCTATTGAATTAACGTACCATAGCGGCGAATTTGCGTTATAAAACTAAGCTCAACCATAGTGGCATATTTTGTGTTATAAATATTCAACAGTTTTTTATAACATGTCGATATACAGCGCTTATCAAACCGCTATGGTTGTTATTAATAGCGGCTATATGCCGCTATAAAAGACACTTTTGTTGTAGTGAAAGTTCATCTTTATTGGTCACGACATCAACACTAAAAGCCACAAGCTCTGCAATCCTAATAAGAGGAAGAAAATCATTAGTCGAGATGTTGTGTTCAATGAAGAAGGAGAATGGGATTGGAGTTCACATAATGATGACTACAACTTCTTTTCACATTTTGAAGAAGATGACATGCAACAACCAAGGATGGAACAATCAAGAGAGAAGCCTACTTCTCCACCAGCTTCACCAGCCACGAGTTATTAAAAAGGTGAAAGCTCAAGTGAAAGGGCTTCACGCTGTATAAGCCTTCAAGAAATATATGAGGTAACCAAAAACCAAGACAATCTTACTCTTTTTTGTCAATTTGCGGATTGTGAGCCCATGAACTTTCAAAAAGCTTGGTGTTAACGATAAAATCCACTTAAGAACAATGGTATGAAAGAAGGCTTATAAAATTTCCAGGCTCTACCAAATTTAAAGGCACGGTTTTCGCTAAAGTCGAAAGAAGAGTGTTTCGAAGGCATTGAGATGGCTTTCGAAGGAGTCGCAAGCAATAGGTACCATTACAGATGATAATAGAACAAAAGCTTTCGAAAAATGGAAAATAAGGCAAGGTTACCCTTCCGCCTCACTAAGGCCTACCGACGCAGATGGATTTGCATATATAAGAAAAGTAGGAATGGATTCGAAACACCTTTAGAAGGTATTGAACGAAAGGTTCGCACACATGAACCGGTTCCCTCAAAATAGTAGGTTTCTTCATTGTCAATTTGCCACTTAAAGGATTGATTCCAATACACCTTTCGAAAGTAAGTGTAACGACCCAGAATTTTCGAAGCCGAAAATTCCAGATAGTTATGAAAAAGAAGAAAGAGATAGAAGAAGAAGAACAGAAAACACCATCATCTCACATTTCGCAGCGGATAAAATATAATAACAAATAATAACAGTTTACAAGAATACTGTATCTGTAGATTACATTTTAATATATCAGAGTTTACATATATTCAGTCACTGAATACATTCAATTATCATGTCACAGATACACAAAAATATACTGCAGCGGAAATACTCTATACGCTCCTGCCATCCAGCTCGTCTCCTAAGCTCCAGAACGTCCTACCTGAAAATCTGTAACGCTCGGTCTGACCCGAGCATTACACCAAAGTAACACCCTCCATGGTTTCAAAAGTCCACCCTCCATGGTTTCAATAAGGTTGAATGGAACTATCAATCACCATCAATGGTTTCAAAAGTCCACCCTCCAAAAGCAATTTTTCCAAGTCAATCCAATCGAAAGGGGTTTCGAGGGGATTGATCATTTCTAAAGTTCTCCTTTTTTAAGTGCAAATAATATTTTTTGTTTACCACATAGCTTTGGGGATGTTGAAAAGTTTTCGTATTAATATTTTTTGCGCTAGAAGGAGGGATTGAACTTCCGACCTTGTGGCTACCTTATAGACTAATTATGGATTGTTTAACATGGTGTAGGAAAATGAATTCCAAAAGACTTAGCTGAATGGACGAAGAGGCTATTCACACTACAACTTTAGAAAAAAATATAACTCCAACTTTCAAATTGGAGGCGGTTATGCCAGGGCAACCATCAACCTCAGCTCAACAAGATGATAACGCCACCAAAATAAAGCACTTGGAACAGCAAATGCTGAAGATGCAGGAATTTCTCAAGGTAGCATTGTCTCGAAATCTTCTAAGAGTAAAATTGATTTGACATCTTCAAAAAAGAAAGAGCGTCCTCGAACTAAATTTGATCAAGGAAGAGTACTAGATAAATCTCTCGAACAGTCCGGTAGTACAACATCGAAAGAGTACAATCCAAACTGAAAAAGTTATCATGATGCCGAGGCTTATCTGAAAAACGTGGTAGAAAAAGCAATCAATAATATTCTGAATGCTAAAGGGAAGAGGACCTTGGATGAGAAAGCAAATGATAACGAGCTAGTGGTGCCTTTTACGAATGAAATCATGTCAACGGTTATCCTACCCTATGTAAAGATCCCAACTTTGAAGTATCATGGTACTACAAATCCCGACGATCACTTGATGGCTTTCGATAGCCAAATGGATCTGTATTATGCATTTGGAGCCATAAAATGCAGATTGTTTCCAGTATCTCTCCAAGGGGCCATAGCTAAATGGTATCGACAATACCGTGAAAAGACGATCTACTCATGGAAGAAATTTTCTTACGAGTTCTCTGCCCAATTTTGTATGTGCAAGGATGCAACCATCGATTATGCAGTTCTGGCTAACATTAAATAGAGACAGGGAGAGTCTTTGGGAGATTACCTCAAAAGGTTCAACATAGAAGCATTAAAGGCTAAAGACATGAATGACCGTGATAAGCTCATTGCGGTACATTCCGGATTAATAAAGAATACACCATTCTGGAAATAAATCTTTATTCATGGGTGCAAGGATCTACAGGACTTCCATTTTCAGGCTGACAAATTCATTCGTATGAATGAGATATATTATGCTAAAAAGTAAGAAATTTCAAAGAAGGAAAGTGGAAGGCTTGGATTGGATCGAGGACATAAGAGAATATGATGGGAAGAGCCTAGTGCTAATTCAATCGCTTTAAACAATCCATTGTCTTACATCTATACTGTGACAAAATAGAAGGTCAATTTCCCAACTTCTTTCAAAGCCAAGAATAGGATCGATGTAATTCATGGAGGGCCACATCCAGCGGGGACTAGTAAGGGGGCCTGGAACAGGTACATCAAAGAGGCTAGAGAAGGTGTATTCTCTATTCAAAAAGTGCCCCTGCTTAAAAATCCACGAGTCAACATCCCGATGCCTAATCTTGTCATTACTCACCAAGAGCCAAGGTAGGGAGTCCATCACCCGCATAATGATCCCCTAATGATCACAGCTCAAATTAGACTGTCTATAATGTCCAAGATTTTTGTGGATACTGGTAGCGCAGTCAATGTCATTTTTAAGCATGCCTTTGATCAGAGGGCATCCCTGTAGAAAAACTAGAGCCCAACAATGAACCAATCTTTGGGTTCTACAACAAAGGATCGACCCCAGCGGGACAAGTAAAGTTTCTAGTACAGATGGAGATACCACCATGTTTTCGAACTTTCGAAACTCTCTTCGTGATCATTAACCGGCCATTCTATTACAACGCCTTCTTTGGGAGACCGCACTTGATGAGATAGATGTTTTTGTCTCGCCGAAATATCTGATGGTGAAATTCTTAACCAAGAGAGGCTGGGGAACTGTCCGCAGAGAGCAATTCATCTCTTGAGAAATGCATTTTGCTACGATTGATCAATACAAAAGGGAGTCTTCTGCTTACTTTGATTCTTTCATTGTTTTTTAGCCATCCAACATTCGAAGCAAAGATTAGATCTAATAAGAATAACAAACATATGTATGAAAGGTACATTTCCCCTGGAAGCAAGAGGAAGAGGGTCGATGCTAATTCTGTAGAATAAGGCCAAATCATCATAGAATTTGATTGCCGTGGAGAAGTGGAAAGAATAAAACCCATAGAAGACCTTGAGGAGACATGCATAAACCCAGATGATTCCACTAAAGTAGTCAAAGTGGGAAAGGAATTGGATAGCAATTTGAAGAAGGACTTGATTCAGTTTCTTAAAACCAATAAAGATGTATTTTCCTGGTCTCATTCAGATATGGTGGGGATTGATCCATCAGTTATATGTCATGCGTTAAACATCAATCCAGAAGCCACCCTCATTAGATAGAAAAAGAGACAACTGGATAAAGTGCGGTCTGACGCCTTAAAAGAGGAAGTTAAAGGGCTCCCTAAAAATGGATTTATTCGGGAAATCTACTAACCAAAATGTCTACCAGAACTAGTATTAGTAAAAAAGTCGAAGGGTAAGTGGGGGACTTGTGTCGATTATACTGACTTGAACAAGGCCTGTTCGAAAGACTGTTTTCCTTTGCCACAGATTGATCAGTTAGTTAATGCAACTAGTGTGCAAAGATTGTTATCTCTCATGGATGCATACTTAGGATACAATCAGATACCCATGTTCAAGCCAAATGAGGAACATACAAGTTTCATTGCTGATTGGGGAATCTACTGCTACAGGGCAATGCCTTTCAGATTAAAGAATGAAGAGGCTACATATCAAAGTTTAGTCAATACGATGTTTAAAGAACAGATTGGTCAAAATATGGAAGTTAGTGTTGACGACATGCTAGTGAAGTCTTATGAAGCTAAAAGTCACCTTGAAGATCTAGAAGAAATGTTCGAAATATTACGGAAATATCAAATGAAACTGAATCCCCAGAATTGCTCTTTCGGAGTCCATTTAGGGAAGTTTTTAGGCTATCTTGTGAGCGCTCAAGGGATTGAAGCTAGCCCAGACCAAATTCAAGCTACCAAGGACATGGCTGAGCCCAAACTAGCAAAGAGGTAATGAGTTTAAATGGAAGGATAGCCATTCTAAGTAGATTCATTTCCAAGGCGACCGATAACTGTATTCCCTTTTTCGATGTAATCAAGAAGAAGAAAAACTTTGAATTGGGTGAAGATTGTAAGAAAGCTTTTCAAGACTTAAAAAATCATTTGGAAAAACTACCAATACTATCAAGTCCCGAGAATGGTGCAATCTTGTGCCTATACATGGCAGTCTCAGAACATGCGGTGAGTTTGGTTTTGATCAGAGAAGGAAGTGGGACTCAACTTCCTATTTAATACGGTTGCAGGCTATTAAAGGATGCAGAGGTTCGATACCCAGTATTAGAAAAACTAGCTTATTGCTTGATACTCATAGCGCAAAAACTTAGGGCTTACTTTTAAGCACATCTAATCAGGGTATTGACCAATTTTCCCCTCAAACAAGTTTTCAGTAAGCCGGAAACTTCGGGTAGTTTGGTAAAAAGGGGAATTGAGCTTAGCAGTATGATATTGAGTTTCAACCATGAGCAGCTATCAAAGGGAAAGCATTGGCGGATTTAATTAATGACTGTACAAGCTTCATTAAGGAACAATTACAAAAGGAAAAGGATCAAAACCTATGTGGCAGTTAGTTGTCGATGGTTCATCAAATGAACAAGGAGCTGGTGCGGGGTATGTCATAATAACACCAGACGGACACTGCCTACACTATGCCATGAAGTTTGGATTTCTTGCAACAAACGATGTAGCCGAATATGAATCAATGGTTGCAAGGTTGACTTTCGCATTGGAACTCAAAATCTCACGGATTCAAATCTTTAGTGACTCCCAATTAATAGTAAATTAGATATGGCAAGTATATCGGACTAAAGGCACCAAGCTATCTGTATACATAAAGAAGGTATTAAAGATGCTCGCTCTATTTGAAGACTTTTCTATACATCAAGTTTCAAGAGGAGAAAACTCACAGGCGGATTCATTAGTAAAGTTGGCTAGCTCAAGGGGAGCCCTAGAAACTCGGGTTATGCTAGTAGGGTACCAAGCAACTCCAGGTATTTAAGTGGGAACACCCGAACAAGAAAAGGAACTGTTATTCTTAACAAGGTCCCAAGCCATGTTATAAGAGAAAGAAGGAAGAGAAATTAGTAGAGAAATTTCAGACGAGAGAGTCAATCATCCAAGGACAATGACTCGTATGATAACACTTGGATGTCACCTATTGTCGAATATCTTTCTAAAGGGACATTGCCATCTGACAAGGGTGAGGCTAGAAAAATCAGGTGAAAATCTCCAACCTTCACAATATTGGATGGAATCCTTTACAAGAAAGGATATGAACTACCTTACTTAAGATGTGTAAGCCTGGAAAATTGGATAAAGTTGTTGGTGGATGCGCATGAAGGAGTCTGTGAAGACCAATCTAACGGGAGAAGGTTGGCAAAAAAGATAGCGAGACAGGGTTTTTATTGGCCTCGTATGGTAAGTCAAGCCACCGAATATGTAGGGAGATGCTAGAAATGCCATAAATACTCGAAGATTCCTCGATTGCCACCAAGTCAGTTAACCCCGATTTCAAGTCCATTGCCCTTTGATATATGGGGAATTAATTTAATCGGCCCATTGTCAATTTCTAAAAGGGGAGCAAAATATGTTGTAGTCGCCATAGACTACTTTACTAAGTGGGTCGAAGCAGAACCACTCCCCAATATCACTTCTAGGAAAGTGCTAAGATTTGTCATTAAAAACATTATAGCCAGATTTGGAATTCCCCATAAGATTATCTCAGACAACGGAATGCAGTTTGAAAGTGAAGAATTCTCTCGGTTTTGTCATAAGTTGGGATTATTAAAAGTTTTTCCACCGTGGCACATCTAAAGGCAAATGGGGCCGTTGAAGCTGCAAATAAGACATGAATATATGTGTGTGCATATGTTACACAATGTGCATAACGTTTTTTGGTAACTTTTTGGTGCCGAAATGTCGAAAATTCGAAAAACGTTCTTAAGTCATATTTACTATTTTTATTTGAACTATCTGTATTTGTAAATAAATTTTGAAAACTATTTTATCATCATTATTAAATAATTAAAATAGATTTATTTGCTAATAAAAATACATTTATTGATTATATAAAATATATTTAAATAACTTATTTTAAAGTGGAAAAATCCTAGGTCGTTACAAATCTATTTTACCATCGTTTGTTATTAATCAAAAGAGTTATATTTTTAATTATAAAACCTATTATTTGAATATTTAAACTTTATTAAATGTTCGCAAATCAAAGCTGTAAAATTTTCGGTCATTACACTCTTTTCCCCTTAAAAGAATTTCGTCCCTGAAATTGTACCACTACCCTAATTCCCAGAAACACTTAAACTATTCATCCATTCGTATGATGTACATAGATCATTCCTATGTAATGGAGAAATGATCTTCATACAAGCTACGTATTGATCTAACGATTCTTGCTATCTAACAACTTTCTACCCTCCCGCCATGCTTTATAAGAATCAATTTTAAATTTATTAACTTATATAATACTCTTCTACATCCTAAGAGTATATATAAAGATATGATTTTTAATTCTATTTAATTTTAAACTATTAGATGCAGGCCAAAAGTAATTTGGGTCCTGAAACTAAGTTGACCAAATCAACGTCTTTACCCTAATTGGTCTGGTAAGTAGCTAAGAGTAGTAGGATGCTAGTATCCAAACTCCATCCTAGATTCTACTTTTTTTAGACACCACAAAAGTAAAAATGTGCATTAGCCGGCCTAACAATATCAAATAATTCTTCACATCCTAGATGTTAAAATCAAAAGACATAGTTTAAATAAACAAAGTTTATTAAATCTCCTTATTAAATTTAACCTAATTGTAACTTCATTTATTAATCCACCTTCAAAATATCGTTTTATTTTGAAAACTCTTCCTTATAAAGGATCCAAGAAAACAATATCCGGGTTTTATTTCAAAAACCTTTAGAAAACATACATGTAGCCCGAGTAACTCCAAAACGATGTCAAGGAACTGGGTGCTACCAAATAGTATCATATACCCCTTTACTAAGATGGGCAATACTCAAGAGAAGTGTTTACCATACGAACACATCATTTACCCATTTTTAGTCATTTTTGAGACACTCGAACTAGTTAATAAAAATAATATTCTTCTTTTTTTCCCCAAATTTCTTCTCAAAACAATACTATTTATAGACAAATAATTATAACAAAATCATCCACTTGCTTTGGATTCATTCTGATTTGAACTCGTCCCGATTGTACAATGATAAAAAGAATAACAAGTGCACCATCAAATCTGCTAAACAAAACATTTGATTGTCGCTTAGAAGAATATTCTGATTATCACAAAACAGATCAAGACTTATTCCCGAACTGTCCAAAGAAAACCTTACTCTCGAACTTTATTTTAAAATATCTATATCTTAAGATATCTTTAAGAGAGATTACTACTATTTTCCAAAATCAATTTGAATTTATCAAAGCCACTGGGATTTAAAATTCTCAAAACCCTTTTCATTTTTAAAACACATTTAATAGTTCTGATTTGTAAAATCATCTCTATTAATTCATCCTATAAAACTATTTGAAGATTTTCTTTTAATAAACACCTTTATTAAAATTCAATTTTTAACCCTACATATCGTCGAATGTCTTATAGTCAAATTATGAAACTTAATTCACAAGGTGTTCGATTCAATGTTGCTACAAATTCTATCTACCCAACCCATGATGGAAAAAGGAAATCTACTATTAAATATGACAATAGTCAATGCTCAAAACTGGACGAGTATGACTAGTTAAACCCTAAATGCTAATAATTTAAATATTATTAACTCTTAACCCGCTCTCCTCATAGATAACTACATTGATTCAGAAAATCATTCCTTTTTATATATAGAAAATATATTCCTTGGTAAAATTATTTCATTTACCAAATTTAAAACAATATTATGTCAATTTAATTTGTTCAAGTGTTTAGGAAATCCTTATTGATAACTTTGACCAGACGCATCGACCAGAATTCTTATGCCACTCAACGAGTCAAACAACACAATATAAAACATTTTTATTCACTAACAATTACGCACTTATATATATATGTATATATATATATATATTACACTCAGACTCATTCTAGGGCACTACTGACTTTATCTATAATGAGTTTACCCCACTATAGCCTAGGTGTTCGCTCAACCTAAGCTCTGATACCAAATGTAATGAACCACCTTCCTTACTACAAAGTGGACACTTAATACATCCTCGGTATTCGTGTGCCGATCATTTAGTCATCTGAAAGATAGGTCATTAGGTGTGAAAGAAAGAAAAGATAGAAGAGAAGAAACTAAACAACACAAAATCTCACAACGCAACGGAACAATATATATTGCTCAACATAATATATTACAAAGTCATTTAAAAAATGTTACATCAGAGTCATACTAATACAAATTCTAACGTAGGACGGTTATAATAACCTGTCCTTTCGTAACTGATACAATATACAAATAATATAGCGGAAACAAGAAAAATAACTAGCTATAAATGAAGCCACCTGCTCCAAGCTCCTCCAAGATGAATCTGCGGGAAACTTGAACTATTTGGCTGCCCATTCAAATTTGAGCACCCAAGAGTTTAAGAAAAAGGGAAAATAAACTCTGGGTCAAACATGCGTCTGGTGTGAGTAAAGCATATGTCTTTAACTTTATAAAACCTTTAAATCAATGGCATCTTATAAGACCAAGCCGCACATAAACACAGACGGATTTTTACCTTACGATAACCAAAACATTTTTATATAAAAATTCAGTGATGTTATAATAATGTCTATGGTTTCAAATAAATATCAAAATAGCTGAAATTGTTACCATATTAAATTCCAGCATACTAGGCTTTACAATCAAAAACCGTAAAGGAACATATTGGAGATTGGATTCCATACTATGGCAAGTTAAGGGACTACCTTCCAATGGTACACCCCTAGAAAATGCACCGGAGTCTGACAATAACTCCTAGTACCCCTTTTACACAGAGTTAGTTGCCTTTTTAACATGGGGAACCAGATTACCTCATTCCTTTTTGACACCGAGGCCTTATACTACCACGGTGTTTTCACGCAAAACAACTCAAATATGGACAATCTAGAATGGGATGGTGGCTCTTAATGGTAGCTGACCACATTGCACTGCTGCATACCCTGTTTTTGCCATTTCCCGATTTGTGAGGCTCATGAGGTCACGTATTTGCCTCCTTCCTCTTAGCAGACCATCTTAGAATGCTAACACAGCCCTCCACACAGAGATACAATGCCAGCACTCATCTATGCAAGTTGTTCCGGGATCGAACAAACATTCCACATTATTGTCTTCCTTTTTGGAATTAACCACGGAAGAATAGTATAACTCCACGGCATACTTCAATATGAATAACGAACAATATTAGTTTGGAGTGGTTTGGATAAATCTGGGAACTGGTGTATCCAAAACTAAGCGATAATTTCCGGCTAACTCAATTCCGGTTCTTTTGGAAGATGCACTAAGGAATTAAGTCCTCACCGGGCAAACTCGAATATACCACTACGCCATAGATGGCCTATTGCAATGAAATTACAAGGTGTTGCTAGCTACAATGTAACGATAGCTATGCTGATTTTAGTCTATTGCAACATTCACTTCAATGTGTTAGCATAGATATTAGCAAAATGTTGCAGTAGCTATAAATATATTCAAATTAAAAAAATTAATAAAATTTTACACCTCAGCGATCCACACCATCATTTAAAACAAAATCTCAACCATCAATTCACACCATCAATCCACACCTTAGCAATTTCCATTTCCCGCTTTACTTTTCTTTCTCGTTCCCCTCCGTGTGAAAATTAGGGCACGCGATTTTTCTTTCTCGTTCCTCTCTGTGAAAACTAGGGCACGCGATTCCAGTTGCTTTGATGCTCTGATTGATCGAATCTAGTGTGAGAAACGTTCCTGGTAGCTTTCTCCTTCGTTCTCCTTGATTGATTGCTCGAATTGCTTTGACTTCGTCGTCGGGTGCGATGTGATATTATTTGGTATGTATTCTGCCTTCTGGTTTACTTGATTATTCTCGATTTTGGTTACACTCGCACGCTTTTGTCGATGATGAATTGGGATTTATTTATATGCTTTATTTCCTAATCTCGAGTTTAATCTTTCTGTTGGACTTTGAGAAATCTGCTATGTTGGATTGTGATGATGTATTGGTATGTTGGATTTTGGTTCACTGGCTTGATTTTGCTTTGCCGATGATGAATTGCGATGTGATATTATTTGGTATGTTGGATTTTGGTTCACTAGCTTGTTTTTGATTTCTGATCTGAGCTTGTTAGCTCCTTTCTACTGCATTTGTTAAACCAGAACTTGAACCTTTGTTAAACTTGTTCACATACCTTTGTACCTTGCTCACATACCTTTCTTCCTGATGCATTCACTGTTTTTGCTTGATGGGCTGCCTATGTGTACTGCTGTGTTTCTTGCACTGGCTTATCTACATTTTGCTGAACCTGGTTCTTGTTTGTTTTGTTGGTTGCTTGCCCCTGAGTTGAATCCAGTCGATGACTCAGGTTTGACCTTGTGCCGTGTCCATTTTTTTTGGTTTGTCTACATATCTGGCTGCACTTGAGTATGAACTTGCACTTGAGTAGTTGCACTTGAGTAGTTTCTTGTACCAAGCCTTATGATGCATGTATGTTCATCCATGTACATGCATTTCTTGGTCATGTTATGTTGCTTGCTGTGTTGAGTACTACTTTGTGCACTTGGCTTCTCCTTTGTGCATTTTTGCCTAAACTGTTGCTTGCTGTCTTCCATACTGCCTTGTATCCATGTATTGCATTCATGTTTGGCTTATGCACTTGTGAATAGCTGACTTGTGCACTGTTTTGCTGCTGCACTGGTTTTTCTGCCATGTCCATTTTTGTGGGAATTTTCAATCGTCCATGAGATAAAAATGGGAAACGGCCTTGTGATATATGCAGTGATACACTGTGTATATCATAGGTTGTCCGTGCAAATATTTGGTCCTTGTTAGAAAAAAATATGAAAAGAAATAACCCAAATACCTGAGGCAAATAATATAACAAAAATATTTTCATTTTCTGTTCGAGTTAAATATTATTTTCCAGATTACTGCTTTTGAATTATATGTGACAGGTATTGAAGACTGGACAGCTGGATACAAGCTTGTAGAAAGAGTCAAATCAAATGTGCATGAGTTATGAGTGCATGAGCTTGAAGACATGTTTCAATGAAGGCTCGATCTTCCGAAATCGGATGAATCTGGCGGTGCCCCGGACCCCCGCCGGCGCTGCGCCCGGACCCGCTACTCGGCTCGCCTTCGGCTCGGCACTCGGGTCGTCATATATTTGTCAGTGTCGGTGTCTGTATAAATTGAAACTGCATATGTAATGAGTGAACTGAGTGATGTAGTGAGGAATATCTGTATATGTGAATATCAGTGTTATATATCATTGAATTGTAAAATAGTGGAGTCAGGAATTTGTACTATTTCAAATGTTGAAATAAAATATTTATTTAAATAAATTACTGTTTGAATATCAAATTCTGTGCAATAGCATTTTATTAAATAAATATTTATATTAAAAAATCAAATATGCTCTACATTGTGGGCCCCACAAATTCAGAAAGTTAATATCTATAGCAACATTTTGGAATGTTGCTACAAACACCTATGGATGTTGCTATAGACCCAAATAGGGTTCTATTGCAACAATATTTCTTATGTTGCCTTAGTTAGTCAAAATGTTGCCTTTGAGGTCTGCGGCAACGCGGCAAAATGCATCACCGAGAAAGTGTTGCCTTTGCCCTTTTTTAGCATATAGCAACATTTTTTGGCACTTCCTGCATCACTTCTTGTGTGTTGTAGTATGCAATCTATGGCGTAGTGTACCCAACACTTCCTGAGTCAAAAGAGGTCCAGATTTGATAGTTGGTTATTTAACTATCAAATAGACAAACAATAACCCGTTCCATTTTAGATTTATTTATCCATAGCAACCACTAAGCCTCAAAACACATTTTTGTTTAATAAATCTCTTTCAAAACGTTTGTCTAAAACATTCATATACTTATCTCTCTGACATAAGTATATTCACAAAAACATTTTGCGAATATCTTCTTTCTTCCAAATCATGTTAAAAAGGATTATACAAATGTTATTTAAATTGGATTTAAGGGCAACCCTAAACACTATTCCCTTGGTGTTAAGTGTGGAACGGATGTTCCATACCACTATTTTTAAAAGGTAAGTTTAGAGAAACTTAGATCTCAAATTCTTTTTGAGAAAAATGTGTGATCCTCTAAAAAGAGGAGAGCACACATGTAAATATATATATATATATATAACACAAGACAAGGTGCTGCCAACATGCATGGCAAGTAGCAAATCTAAGTACAAGCATCCAAGAAAAAACTCAAGTACCCCCATAATAAGCTTCGGCAAGGCCACTGCCCATTACACCTTAGTACCGAGCTCTGGCAAGGCCACTGCCCGATATTAAGGTGTTAGAAGTACCTGAAAAACAATGGAATATCACAAAGCCAATAAAACTGGAAGCTAGCTCCATCTAAGAAGGAAATTCCATGCTGCTGACTCGGATGGAGTGGATATGCGAAAGATCTGAAGGGGAACTGCTAATGATCCTGAATAGAAAACTCCGCTCTGAAGACTCAGTAAATCTAGAAGTAGCGCCTAGCGGAGAATAGAATCCTCCTGAAAATAGAAAGCCATAATGAAAATGAAAGTGTACTAAGAAGAACCCCTCACTGCAATCAACAATCCTGCAATCAGCGTTCCTGTGTACCTGCAAAAAGAAATTAACACCATACCTAGCCCAAACCTGTAACTGAAAAGAAACTAAAGAAAATAGTTAGAATGAGACACATATATGTATATAAATGGAATTTATATACATATATATGTACAAATGGGATAAAAGTAAAGGTACAAAAGTTAAGCTAATAGAACATAATAAATTAAAGATTAGAAAAATGACTAAGAAGGATCCATAATCTAAAGAACCAAAAGTTCTATAAGCTAAAACAAACAAAGTCTAAAACAATAACTAAAACAAATCTAAAAATATCTTATGGCCTTTTGAGCAAAAGGATATTATGATACATAGTGAAATCATCATTTAAGTTTGAAAAAAATATAATACTTCAATTATTAATGTCAAAAATATTATTATTATATTTAAATAGTTTAATATTATCATTAACCTTATTAAGATATTCTTTAAATAATTATTTTTCGCTAATTTATATTTAGGATTTGAGATCCAATTAAAACAAAATGAAGAAATTATAAAAATCAATTTAGTGACTATTAATATTTTTAAAAATTCTCTGATTTCTTTCAAACCAAATACATCAACAAGTTATAATGACTAAAGTGTCAAGTAAGAATCTATTATCCTCTTTGAATATAAATCTAAAACTATTCCAATAGAATTCACAATCAGAAATTTTAGTTGTTATATTAAAGTTAAAGATTTTAAGGTTATTATTCAGAATGAAATAAGTATCAACGCAATCATAGTATACATGCTTAATATCCTCAAAATGCAGATTACAAAAATAACATTTATAATCAATTTGCATACTTTTTCTTTTTAAAAATTCTATAGTTTTTAGTTTTCCATGCATAATTAACCACATGTGAATTTTAGATTTAAGAGGAGCATTTGATTTCCAAATAAATTTAAAAAATTTATTGATTACACCCGAAAAGTTAATAAATCTATAAAAAGATTTATAAGTATATTTCTTACTCTTATCCAATTCCTAACTAATATTATCATTATCATTATCAATATTATTTAGATTTAATCTAGCATAGAGCAAAGAAAGCTGCCTAAGAGTTGAACCTACTAAAACACTGTTAAAACTAAAATTCCAAGGAGGGTCATTTTCGAGAGGAAAAACTTCTATAATTTAAGCATTCTTAAAATTACAGATTTCGTATAGCTCTCTATATTCAATCCGAAGAGGGATAACAGAAATCCAACGATCGTGCCAAAAAGAGGTACTATAACCTGAATGAACTAATGTAATAGTGCCTAAGTTAAAAATCTCATGACATTTTAAAATAGATTTCCAAAAATTAGATAGTTTATGTGTGACTATAGGAGTAATTTGATATAAATTGTTAGTACCATTATAGTAATATTTAGAAATGATTTCTTTGCAAGCAGCATTATCATTAAAATCCTTAAACTTCCATAACCATTTACCTAATAAGTACAAATTCATATTACACGAATTAATGTCTGCTAAACTACCATCCTTTTTGGATTTACAAACAGTTCGCCAATTTACTAAACATTTAATGCTGCTATTTGAGTTTTCCTCACTCTATAAGAAATCCCTTCTAATTTTATCTATTTTATCGATCAACCAATAGGGAAAAAGATGTATGGACATCCAATAGATCGGGAGAGCTGATAAAACAGAATTAATTAGAACTAATCTACCCGATCTCGATAAAAATCTCACATTCCAATTAGAAATCCTATTTTTTTTATCTATGATTATAAACCAGTCATCATGTTTAACCTTAGTAGGTCTAATCACAAAACCAAGGTAGTCAAAAGGAAAATTCATAGTTTTACAATTAAGCGTATTTGCAACTAAATTTTCAACTTTACTGAAATCATTTAAAACTAAAACTGAACTTCTATCAAAATTTATTTTTAACCCTGAAAGTAGTTCAAAACTATATAAAATAAACTTAAGAGTAATAATGTGTCTAGGCAAGTGGGAAGAAAAAAGCAAGGTATCATCTGCAAATTGAAGGATAGATGTACCATTACGCGATATATCATTACCAACATTCCCCAGAGATCCGTTATCAACTGCTTTTTCAATTATCTTAGTGAAATCCTCTACGGCTAAACAAAAGAGGCGATAAAGGATCACCTTGCCTTAAATCTCTCTTAGATTGAATTTTATTACCTAAAATACCATTAACCATAATACTAGAGTAACCAGTTCTAAGTAAATTCCTGATCCAGCTAATCCATCTATGACCGAAACCTCTAGCAAGAAATATATCTACTAGAAAATCCCAATCTACCAAATCAAAAGCTTTTGCGAAGTCTGATTTTAAAATCGCACATGTTTAGATTATTCTTACAACAGTGATTAATGTATTCTTGAACAATAGCCACACCATCGGTGAAATTTCTCCCTTTAATGAAAGTAGATTGTGAACAGTCAATTAGATCGTTCATTCTTATACTAAGACTATTAGCTAAAACTTTTGAAATAATTTTTACTGAACAATTAATTAATTAAATAGGTCTAAAATATATTAATTTATTAGCACCAACTTTTTTGTGTAATAAAATATCATTTGCAAAATTAAATCTACCTAATTGCAAATTTCCATTATAGAAATCATTAAACATGTTAATTAAATCGAATTTTAAAACATCCCAAAAAGTTTTGTAAAAGAAAATGGGAAACCCATCCGGACCTGGGGATTTATCACCTGACATGTCATTAATAGCTTTCCAAATTTCCTCTTCGGTAAAAGGATTATCTAACTCAGAAAAATCAACATTAGAATCAGAAGGATAAAGATCACCCCATCTAACACTAACTCAGATCTCAAATTCTTTTTATAATTCTTTCGATAAAACCTTTTTAATCAAATCTATTTCATTCATGAAATCTCTTTTGCTGTAAATCCAAATCCATTTCAAAATACTTACCAAACTTCCAAAATTCATTTATAAAAACCCTTTTCTAAATATTCAGAATCATTTATATAAATTGCTTTTATAAACGTCCAAAAATTTTCTATAAATTTCTTATAAATATCCAAACCTTTTTATAAAATCCCTTTATGAGTATCCAAATCATTTTCTAAAACTTCTTTTATAAATACCCCAAAATCATTTATAAACTTCTTTATAAACCTTTCCTGTTTAAATAACTTCATATATAACCTTAATCAAATCAGCTTCCTTTAATAAGCAATCCACTTTATATCTCCTTATTTATGACATCTTCTTTCCTTAAAAACTCAAATCCATTTCCCCGAAATACTTTATAAGTTTTCTAACTCCTTGATAAAACTTCTTTTTATAACATGGAAAGCCATTCTCATTAGTTAAGAATCTCTTTAGAAAACCAATTGTCAATTGTTCAAAATGCAATAACTTTGAAACCATTTCAAAAAGAAAATGAAATATTTATCCTTACAAAAGAAAATGGAGGCTTAGCGACCATAATGGTGCTTTTAGTTTGGTTTAACTTATCTAGTCTATCATGGCATAACATAAGAACATGTATATAAGGGATCAACACATAACAATCAATCAACTTAAGTAAATGTCAAAGTTAATTATAATAGAAGAATGGTGTATTGTTCTACTAATAGATGCCATTTAGATTTCCTAATCATACGGGGTTACTTAAGGGTAAGCGACACAGAAATCCCTTGATTTAAAACAAATTTGTAACAAAAACAGTTTTAAAACAAAACCGATTACTTAAACTCAAAGTGATTTTAAAACAATAAAATCTTATTAATTTGAATCAAATCCTTGTTAAATAGTAATTAAACTCTAATTAAAAGTAATTAAACTTTAACTAAGCCTTATCAAAATATAATTAACTTTAATCAAAGATTAATTAAATAAAACCCCTTTTTAAAATAATAATTTATTAATAATTATTTTAAAAAAATAATCAAATATTAATTAATTAACCCTTAATTAATAATTAAGTAATAATTAACTTTAATTAAGTAAAAAATCATGATTAACTTAATTGATTAACATTTGAGTTTTAAAACCATTATTAACAAATGATTAAGTACTAATTATTTTTATTAACTAATCGATTAAATAATCATTAAATAATTAATTCATTAATTTTTCTATAATTTCTTAATTAAAGTTAGAAAACATTTACTAAAATATTTCTAAGTGAAAACAAGTTTATATTAGAAAAATAGTTAGATTTCCGAACTACGCGTATAGCGACTATCGCTATACGAACCCGTAATTTCAAAACTTGAAATTTTCTTTTCTAACTTTCAAAACTTAAACTTTTTTAAAACTTATCCTTTCTAAAACATAAAGGAATGCTTTAAAATCTAAAACAAAGATTCAAACTTGAAATGCTTTAACTTTTTTTAAAATCCAAATGTCTAACTTTTAATAAGGAATTTTTCATGTCGCTTTAAGTTAGTAACTGCTAACTTTCTTCAACATGAACTAACAAACACTTAACTTTACATCCACATCACAAATCATATTATATCACATAACCACTAGCATTAGCAACATAATTTACAACATTTACTAACTAACTTTATAGTTCAAGTTAACTTATTCCATAAACCGACATACACATCCACAACCAATCATCATCACATCCAAGTACATCAATGCATAACCATTCAACATCATAGTTACACCATATAAGCATCATTGTTGACTACTAATTACACTTCAAATTTAAAGGTAATAAATTGGTTTAAAAAGGAGAACTTTACTAACCAAACTTTCACTAAATCAAACTAAACTTGCTCTCGACCTAGCTCACTTGCTCCTAACTCAACAAAGTGAAGATGTGGACCCTTAGAAGGCTAAATGGGCTCGTACATGCATGTGTATGGGCTCGGACAAGGCTAGAACAAGGCTTGGCTTAAGTGCAAACAAGGGATGTTGGGGTTTGTTTTGAAGAGGAGTGATGTTTGGAGTGAAGTAAGGAGTTTAGGTATGGTTTTGAAGTACGTATGCAAGCTTTTTAACTTAAGAAAATAGTTTTAGTAGCCATGGAAATAAGATTATGCATGAAGAGTGTTAGGAATTTTAGAAATGGAATGATGAAATGAGAATGTAAAGTGAGAAATATGAAGCGGTGGTGGTATATATAGGCATAGAAATGTAAAATTACCTAAATGATCTTATAAGACTTGCCATCTACTCAAATTGTTCCATGTGTCCCTCCTCCCCACCATGTGCACACGTTGGTCACCCCCTTCCATACCACTAAATCAAGGAAGGCCGTGTTGTGTACTTGAGTGATGACTTAAGGTATGGTAAAACATGATATCTTGCTTTATATATAATTTTTCTTTTAAACTTTATTTCATAATTAGTCACATCATTATTATCTTAACCAAACACTTATTTAAACCTTAATAAAATCTTATTATTATACTATGACATGAATATATGTGTGTGCATATGTTACACAATGTGCACAACATTTTTCCATAACTTATCGGTGCCGAAAAGTCGAAAATTCGAAAAATGTTCTTCGGTCACACTTTATATTTTTATTTTAAAAGGCTAGCCGGTTTTACATTCTATTTTTATTTGAACTATCTATATTGGTAAAGAAATTTTGAAAACTACTTTATCATCATTATCAAATAATTAAAATAGATTTATTTTGTAATAAAAATCTATTTATTGATTATATGAAATATATTAAATTGCCTATTTCAAAGTGGCAAAATCCTAGGTCGTTTCAAATCTATTTTACCATCATTTGTTATTAATCAAAAGAGTTATATTTTTAATTATAAATCCTATTATTTGAATATTTAAAATTTATTAAATGTTCGCAAATCAAAGCTGTAAAATTCCAGGTCATTACACTCTTCCCCCATTTAAAGAATTTCGTCCCTGAAATTGTACCACTACCCTAATTCCCAAAAACACTTAAACTATTCACCCATCCGTATGATGTACATAAATAATTCCTATCTAAAATTTGATTTGATCATTTACTCAAATACATAACTTCACTATCGAACTAGTATCGCTCACCCGACTTTCATGTGTGGACTTTGATCAGGCCTCTTAATTAGAAACCTCTGTTCTCCTTGCATAGTCATAAAATATGATAGACAACTTTTGGTTCCGCATAAGAACTCTCACATATGCTCGCCATCAAAAATTGAGTGATAAATCCTTATTCAGAATGGTGTAAAACACCTCCAGTCATATACTCGAATCTAGGATCGAGAACTATGTGAAAAGGAGTAATGATCTTCATACAACCTACTTATTGATCTAACGATTCTTGCAATCTAACTACTTTCTACCCTCCCACCGTGCTTTATAAAAATCAATTTTTAAATTTATTAACTTATATAATACTCTTCTACATCCTAAGAGTATATAAAACATATGATTTTTAATTCTATTTAATTTTTAACTATTAGATGCAGGCAAAAAATAATTTGGGCCTTGAAACTAAGGTGACCAAATCATTGTCTTTACCCTAATTGGTCTGGTAAGTGGCTAAGAGGAGTAGGATGCTAGTATCCAAATTCCATCCTAGATTCTACTTTTTCTTAGACACCAATAAAGTAAAAATGTCTATTAGCCAGCCTAACAACATCAAATAATTCTACACATCCTAGATGTTAAAATCGAAAGACACAGTTTAAATAAAAAAAGTTTATTAAATCTCCTTATTAAATTTAACCTAATTGTAACTTCATTCATTAATCCACCTTCAAAATATCTTTATATTCTCAAAAATCTTCCTTCTAAAGGATCCAAGAAAACAATACCTGGGTTTTATTTCAAAAACCTTTTGAAAACATACATGTAGCCCGAGTAGTTCCAAAACAATGTCAAGGAACTGGATGCTACCAAATAGTATCATATACCCCTTTACTAAGAAGGGCAATACACAAGAGAAGAGTTTGCTATTCGAACACATCACTTACCCATTTTTAGGCATTTTCGAGACATTCGAACTAGTTAATAAAAATATTTCTCTTCTTTTTTTTCCTAAATTTCTTCTCGAAACAATACTATTTATAAACAATTCAAATGTTTCTAGACTTAGGTTTTAAAATTTCACAATTTAAAACCCACTTCTATTTAGAAGTTATACTCATCTTAAAAGTTTGCTCCATTTGGCTTACTTATTAACAAATATATCATTATTAAACACAATAGTTATTTATGATGATACCCAAGAGATTATCATATCTGGATACCAATTCATTTTTATCTTATTCTGAAACTCCATCCCAAATTCAAGATTTTAAATTTTTGTTTGAATCCATTTCAAATTTACCTTATTTAATTTTAATTTGGTTGTATTTCCATTATTTCTTAATTTAATTCTAATAATTTTTTTTAACAACCAATTTCCTTAACATTTATTAGTAAGAAATATTGCTTTATATATATCAATATATATTCTTATAAAGTCATTTAAAATCTTTATATAAGAAAATAACAAGTACGCTCTCATACATACATATACACTCAACTCATTCTAGGGTACCATCGACCCTATACTTAATGAGTATCCCCCACTAGAGCCAAGGTTCTTGCTTAACCTTTGCTCTGATACCAAATGAAACGACCCAAAATTTTCAATCCCGAAAATTCCAGATAGTTAGGAAAAGAAGAAAAGAGATAGAAGAAGAAGAAACAGAAACACAGCACTGATTCTCACAAATCGCAGCGGATCAAAATATAATATCAAATAATAACGGTTTACAAAAGAATACTATATCTGTCAGTTACATTTTAATACATCAGAGTTACACACATACACAAACACTAGACATATACAAATCAACATGTCTCACATAAATAGAAATATATCACAACGGAAACACTCCATACGTTCCTGCCATCCAGCTCGCCTCTTGAGCTCCAGAACGACCTTACCTGAAAATCTGTAATACTCGGTCTGACCCGAGCATTACATCAAAGTAACACCCGGGTCAGGCTGGAAACCAACGTGAGTAAACTCATCTCATAAGGAATACTAATGCAAAAACTTATTTAAAACTCGGGTAACTCGTAATTCACAATGAGTTCTCAACTTATTATAGTCGACACTTATTCATATATCATTATCTATGTACCTCTACAAAGTTAAAATGGTCCAATTACTTAAATCATTCCATTCAGCCTTTTTATTTAACATAACAATTCTATAAGGAATTTTATAGAAGATTTACAAATCGAAGTGATTTCGGGTATTTACTGATACCCGACCCCTGGTCTCTTCGAGTCCCGTGTCATCATAACCCAAGTTATTCAAATGAAATACAATTCAAACTTTTTAATTATAGGGTGTCATTTTTTTTACACAGCATTTCATAATCGATGGATAACCATATTACCATTGTCCACCCAAACATATCATTTTACAAAACATTTCATATAGATATTAACCAATTCAAGGTATTTAACATTATTCAATTATTCATAAGCAAGATTGTTCACTTCCAAAATTAATTTGATTTATCTCTAAATTAAATTAATTACTATTCTTTAATCACTAAGATTACCTTTACTCAACATTAATTAATTACAAACTAATTAATTAATTATATTTTAAATTAATTACCCTTGACTAATTATCCGTTAATTACAATAAGTAATTAACTCTTTATTACTTACATAAATTAATTACCTTTACCCATCCATAATAGTTAAATTGAACTTAATTAATTACTCAAATCAAATAGCTTATAATCACTTACATTGATTTATTATCCTTTAATTAATCACATCCATTAATAATCCCTAACTTAACTTCCTTAATAAATCAATCCTTTGCCTAATTACTCTAAGTAATTAATCCCTCAATTACTTCCCTTAAGTAATCATCATTTAAGTAATTACTTATATTAATTAACCTCTAATTTCCAATTAATTAATCTCCAATAAATTAATTTAAAATCTTTAGTTATAAATTAATTTATCCTTAATTATTAATTTATTCCTCTCAGTTACTTATTAATTTTATCCTTGCTTAATTACATTGGTTAATTAACCTTATTAATTAAAGTTAAAATAAATCACCCAACTTTAAATCAACCAAACAATTACTATTTAGAATAATAATTAAAGAAATTTTAAACTTTACTTTGGTTAATCCTTAAACTTTATATCCCTAGTTAATATATCTTGCAGACATGATTAGCTAAATTTTCCTTTTGTTTAAACCCGCAATTCCTTGATCCTTTTATCATCAGGTCATGTTCCTTCCATTCAAACCTGGCTACCTAACAAAACTCTCACCCGAGCTCTAATCTAAATCTTCCCCGAGTCAAACTTCGATTTACTCATGCACGCACCCGATACAACTCGCTTCTTCCCCGATGCCAAACACACAGCATCCTTTAGATACACAAAGACAAACGTGCACGTGTACACGTCGCCAGTCGCTGCTCCGATCATTGACATCTTCGCCGCGAGTCAACCCAAGCCTCCCTACCCAATTTCGACCATTAGTGTTTCAGTTCGAACACGGAAACAAGATCGAGTCTGAGTGCAACTAAACCCATAACGAACCATCACCCAAAAAAATTTCCAAGCCACCACCTCCGGCCACCAGAAGCATCGTCACTCCGATCATTACTTCGCCATAGGCCCACGCACCTATTCCCCTACTCGCAATCAAGCCCGAAGTCCTGTCAATGTCGCAACGACCCTGAAATCAATCATGATCAAAACCCAGGTTATGCCCTAGTTCGCCAATCCCCCGCCTCCTCGCTGATCGATAGGACCAGTCAACATTCATTCCTCCATCCCCGCCTTATGACCTTACTCTGGTCACAATTCCGATCCTGAAACCCTCGCGACAGCCTGAAATTGACAAACACGCCATTTCCGTTCATCAAGGAAATTCTCAATATCCCCTATCCTAAAAATCATGAAATCAATACCTACATTCATGTTATCCCATGCTGAGTCTTGATATATAAATGAAATCATGAATTAAAGAAATTGATTTCTGCACATACTTTTCTTTTCACTGTACATTTTTTTTCCAGATAATCCCTAAGTAAATTTTAACTGATGTTAAATTTTAAAATAGGATTTCACAAATTCAAACACATTCCCTTTAGACACTATATCCTATCATTGATTTAGTGAAGAGATTTCGAGTTTTTGAGTGATTTGTTTAGTTTGTAAGTTAAAACAGAATCAGGGTATCATATAGTCAAGCATGGACAAAACTTTCATATACATATATTCTTGCATCCATCTTTAAACAGTCATGAAATCAATTATCACAGGTTTACTTCAAGTTTCTACATGCAAAAAGATTTTAAAACAGATCTAAAGTTTTGTTCTCTCATAAATTCTCGTGATTTACTAAACTAAAATTCATGATTTTTCCTTTAAAAATCATAGTTTTCGAAAGCATATCATATTATACAGATGAATCTAGAAATTTAAATACTTGAATTTTGACATGCATTTGATTTTACTATAAATTCTTATTCCAGGTTAAAACTTCTTTCAATTTTACTTAAAAGTATTTTTAGAACCTAGATCTTGATTAAACAAATATGTTTTGTTTGAACCTTAAAGCCTATAGAAGATTAGAGGGAGAGAATTTGGATTTTGTAACAGGTTTGAAACCTGTAAACCTGGAACAGAGCCATTTTCCTTATTCCTAGACATGCACATATCATTTACATGTATATATATACACATGCATTCATAATTACTTACATTTAAACATTCTTCACAGCTTCACTCTACAAACATTAGGTTATAGATCAAATTAGAGGTAGTTTACTCACCATTTTTGTTTGAACAGAGCAGATTTTTGAAAATTTGGAACTGGACTTGATTCTTGATTCCTGATCTATACTTAGTTGAGTTGAACTTTGAAAAATTGAAGTTTTGGATCTGATCTGATCTATTGCTGACTATTTTGAGATGATCTTTGAGTTTTTTACAGGTTGATTTCTCTCTGGTTTAAGTGTTAGATTTTTTTTAAAGAATGAAATGATAAAAGAAATGAAAGAGAGGGATGGAGATAAGGCTTACAGGGCAAGCCAAGGCTGATATTTGTGTGTATAGGCTTGATCTGAAAAGTTTTGATTTGCTATTGACTTGATACAATGCTTGAAATGATGTATTGTATGCTTAAGATGAATGTGCATTAAATGCTTGAATTAAATGCTTGCTATGATGATGTTTCATATGTATATATATTTATATACACTCCTTTGCTTACATATATATATATATATATAGCTACATATACTTATATGTTTGCATACATATTTGCTTACATGACATATACACCCACTTATATTTATACATATTTTAATATACATTGCTTATGTATATTTTATCATTATATGCATATATATATATATATATTCACATTTGCACAAATTTTCATGTATATTAGTTCATGTGGCAAATATATATGTATACATATTACTTATATGCTTGTTTATAAATTTAAACATCATAAGCTTTTACATGTTTAATTATCATAAAGCTTGTATAGTTATATACACTTTTATGGATATTCCATCTAAATTTCAAATGGAAGAGTTTTTATATATTTTTCTATGAAATTTATCATAACTAAAATGTTATAACTTAAGTTTGAATATAGTTTTTAAATCAATTTATATATATTCAAATATTTTAAATATCAGAAATTCATTTGTTCGACTAATCAAAACTAATATTCCAATAATTACATCAGTTAATCACCTGATAAATAGACATTAAAAATCCGGGTTGTCACAATATAGAAAATATATTCCTTGGTAAAATTATTTCATTCACCAAATTTAAAACAATATTATGTCAATTTAACTTGTTCAAGTGTTTAGGAAATCCCTATCGATAACGTTGATTAGGCGCATTGATCAAATTCTTAAGCCACCCAACGGGTCAAACAACATAATATAAAAAAATTTATTCACTAACAAATACGTACTAATATATATATATATATATTACACTCAGACTCATTCTAGGGCACTAGTTACCCTATTTGTAATGAGTTTATCCCACCAAAGCCTGGGTGTTCGCTCAACCTAAGCTCTGATACCAAATGTAACAAACCGCCTTCCATACTACCAAAGACGACACTTAATACATCCAAAAGACAGGTCGTTATGGGTGAAAGAAAGAAAAGATAGAAGAGAAGAAACTAAACAACACAGAATCTCACAATGCAATGGAACAATATATATTACTCAACGTAATATATTACAAAGTATTTCAAAAATGTTACATCAGAGTCATACTAATAAAAATTCTAACCTAGGACGGTTATAATAGCTTGACTTTCCTAACTGATACAATTTACAAATAATATAGCGGAAACAAGAAAAATAACTAGCTATAGATGAAGTCACCTGCTCCAAGCTACTCCAAGATGAATCTACGGAAAACCTGATCTACTTGGCTGCCCATTCAAATTTGAGCACCCAAGAGTTTAGGAAAAAGGGAAAATAAACTCTGGGTCAGACATGGGTCTGGTGTGGGTAAAGAGTAAGTCTTTAACTTTATAAAACCTTTAAATCTAAGGCATCTCGTACGACTAAGCCGCACATAAACACAAACAGGTTTTTACCTTACGATAACCAAAACATTTGTATATAAAAATTCAGTGATATTATTATAATGTCTATGATTTCAAATAAATATCAAAATAGCAGAAATTGTTACTTAACTGGAATGTAGTGTTTGAATTTTTATTTGGTTGAATTCATATCAAATTTGATGTAGAAGTTGAATTCGAATTCGAGTTTGCTGCTTATTAATTTTAAAACAAGAACTATTAGTTATGATTTTTAATTTTCAATTATCAAAATTTAATCATATGGGTCATAGTGCATAGGTTGATCAGGAATGCCCACTTCATTCCAGTTAAGTCAACCAGAACGGCACTTGTTTTAGCTAAGTTGTTTATGAAGAATGTAGTTAGACTTCATGGAATTCCTAGTAGTATAGTAAGCGATAGAGATTCCTTATTCACTAGTGAATTTTGGAAGAGTTTACAGGAGATTTTAGTTACCAAGCTCAAGATGAGTACCGCTTACCATTCGCAGACAGACGGGCAAGCATAAAGAGTTAACAAAGTCTTAGAAGATTTGTTACCAGATTTTGGAGGATCATGGGAAGACCATGTACACTTAGTCGAGTTTTCGTATAATAACAGTTATCGGGCTAGTATAGGGATGGCACCTTTTGAAGCTTTGTATGGAAGGCCATGCAAATCTCCCATTTATTGGTTAGAGACCGGGGATAGCTTAGTTCTTGGTCCAAATTTAGTTAGAGACGCTGCAGAAAAGATTGAATTTATTAGAGTTAGAATGATGGAAGCTCGATCTAGGCAGAAGAGTTATGCCGATAAGGGACGGAAAGACTTAGAATTCTCAGTTGGGGATCATGTTTTCTTCAAAGTATCACCAATAAAGGGTGTGATCTAATGGTTTCGAAAGGCATATTTAAAGTGTTTAGAAAAGGATGTATAAGGTTAATAAAGCTTTCGAAGAAGATGTTTTCAATGATTTCGAAAGGACTATGGTAAAAGGTTTCAAAAGGTATGTTTTGGCCTTCGACCTAAGGTTATAAAATAAAGAAATTTACTTGTATCGAAAAGGGTACTTTCAAATGTTTTGAAAGGGATTGTTTAAAAGTTTAAACAAAGGTTTCGAATGTCCTCATCAACAATATTTTGAGTAAAGCATATATCATGGCAAAGTGATTTGAGTAAAGCAAATAGTATGTTTTCCTTGTATAAGTATGATTTAAAGGGTTGAATCATTTTGAAAAGGTTTTCAGGGAAAAAATTTAAAGGGTAGTTAACCCTAAGTAAAATGACTCGGATATTTGTATACCAGATGGGACTCGTATAGGGTCACGCTCTATACATTAGCTATTAGCCCCTAGCTATTTAGTCCCAAATTCCAGTGTGTAGGGCTTAGTTACAGGTAAGACTTAAATGATGGTTACACATAGAAAGGGATATATATGTACAAAGATGAAGGATAGGTTATTGGTAAGCCCAAAAAACCATTAGGATTAGGTGACTCTTGGAGAGGTAAGTTAAGAACAGACCGTACAGAAGTATGTCTAACAGTTGTTAGATAATTTGTTTAGTTTGTGTAGTAGGCCCAAGTCAGCCAAAGGTTAGTAATTAGCCGCATAAAACGGCATCATTTTGGACAGATGGTCCATTTATTACTTGTTTGATCATATATGATATTTGCTATTATTGATATATCAGTTTGATTAACCAGTTTGGTTGCAGGGTTTTGATTTGTAATAAGATATGTTTTAAAGGGATATTAGTTAGGGGAAACGAGTTCCCCTAAGAGGCGTGGTCTCACTTAATATCAGTAAACCAAGATGTAATAGTATTATTCACACCAGGCTTTATGTCTGACTCGAAGTTTATGTTTTCCCCTTAAACTCTCGGGTGCTCAAAATTGATTTGAGTAGGCTGAGGCTTGAGAATTTAAAGGTTTTAGTAGGTGGACGAATAAAGCTTCCGGAGACGAGCAGTAGGCTGATGCTAGCTATATTTAGGAGTTGTTTCGTTTCATTTATGATGTGTTGTATTAAGTCTGTTATGACTATTTAATACTCTGGTCAACCAAGGGCGCATCTTCATATGTCGCTCTTGGCGTATTTTGTAATAATTATATTTGATCTGAACCTGGGAAACGATTGGGATTATGTAACTTGGATATGAAATGTTGTTTTGAAATGTAATCAAAAAAGTGTTTTAGTTTATGATGATTTTATTTCATATTCAAGTGCTTCTGATATTATGGATACCGTTAACATTACCGTATTTGGTCACCGGAAGTTAATACTATGGATGACTGCAGCATCTGTAGCACTTAGATTCGGGCCACTAGATAGGGGATGTTCCAGCTTTGAACCTTTCAGACGCGACTAAAGCAATGCTAGTTCTAATAAGGTTGGGATCGATTTTCCCGGTCAATCCAATGGTTTTCTTACAAGAACACTATTCCATTGGTTCAAGAAGCAAATTTTGTTGATAAATAGAAGAATGGCAAGTCGTGCCTATTTACAATGCCCTCAATATCCTTGGATGGCTTATTTGCAAAAATAGGAAATATATAGATATCAAGTGTAGCAATGCCACAGCAAGTAATTATTCCAGGCATGCGGGATGGGAACTCCATCTACTATAGCTAGCTTGAATGTTCCATCTCCAAGCTCTGGTCAATCACATATGGTTCTTCCCAATTTGGGCCAAGCGCTCTTGTACCCAGGAATATTCTTCTCTGGACGAGATCCCCCACTTCGAAGGTACGGTTATGAACCTTGGTGTTAAAGAGGCACGCCACTCTTTTTTGGTGAGCAGCGACCCTCAGTTCAGCCTCTTCTCGCTTCTCATCGATTTGGTTGAGGGAATCGAGCAGCAGTTGTTCACTCTCTCTCTGATAGAAGTGTCTTCTACGATGAGAGGGGACTTCCAGTTCCACTAGGATCATAGCTTATGAACCATATGCCAAGGCGAGCGGTAAGTGCATTATAGAATATGCTAGTATATGATTTCTGTTTGATGATAATAAAAATATATATATTCGTTTAAATGTATTTGTTATTGTACTATTTTATTTTTCACATAATTAAATAAATATTTGATGAATAAAATAAATAACATAGAATTCATATTCAAATAAATATTTTATTCAAATAAATATTTTATTACAAATTCAAATAGTGCAAATTTGAGCTCTCACTACATTTATACATTTTTCAATTACAATACAATTTCAATTACAACACAAATTTCACTTTACAATTTACACCTCATTACATATTCACTCAACACTCGTATTTTATCTTCAACTTTGTTCCAGCTTGAATTCAGCATCTGAGCTATTTGCAAAATAAACATTGACGCAGTAAAACTGAAAAAGAAATATTTTACAGTGTACAATAAAAGTGTGTTTTTGAAAATTTCATTTGCCTCAGTTATTTGGGTTGTTCATCATCATTTTTATTTTGAATTCATTTTACACGAACAGCTTGTAACATGCACAGTGTATCACTGTACATGTCACAAGGTCGTGCACACCGATATACACTTGCGTGTTAGAACTGCAGGGACAGGTGAGCACAAGGTCAAACCCGAGCCAAAGCTGGATTCAACTCAGGTGCAATACAAAAACAAAAACAAAATGGTCAAGTACAAGTTTCAATGACTATAACAAACTCCAACATACTTGAACCAGACCTCACATATATATTTTAGAGGATACAAAAGCACCAGAACAGTACATATGATCTCATATGCAAACATCAACAGGTACAACATAAACTAGTTTCAAGAGGCATGATAGAACCATGTTCACAAAATTCAAGTTATATGTACAATGGAACTCAAGTGCAAAGCACAATGCCAGAGAACCAAACAAATATGCAGTGACAAAGATTCCATTTACAAAGAGATGCACAAATATGTACAACCAAACCTCAAACGCAAATATATCATAATGCCAGAGAATCAGAAAGCAGCCAAAGCAATCACACACATATATACATACATATATGTATGTATATATGTATGGATACTATCAACACAATTAAAAGTAGCAGGAACCAAAATAGTGCAGACTTAAAAAGGATGGACTCGAAGTCTGAAAACAATACAAGCAAATGCGCTGCAACAACACAGACAAGTTTACATGTAGACCATAATGAAACAGAGACTGGAGTACACAAGTATTCAAATGGAAGCAGTCAAAATGTGAAGCAGACCACCATACACACTCACATGTATACATACATACATACATACATACATACATACATATATATATATATATATATAAATATATATATATATATATATGCTCATGAACACAAATTAGGTTCATACAACAACTAGACTACTAACAAGCAACTAGACTCAATCAAGACATGTTCAAAGAGATTCGAGTACACATGAACTATCGACCAGCTCATATGAGACCAGACACATATCACTACAACATGGTAAAGTGAACCCTGATCATAAGCAGTGAAGACCAGACCCCAAGTACAGAGAAGTGCAAGTCAATGCAAGTGAACAGTTTAACCAATTGCAAGCATTCAGGTTTGCAACTAGAATAATGCAACAACAAGCATGAAGATATACAATAGAGAAGACTGCAACATAATGATGTATACATGAAATCCCAAATTAACCTAAGTACAAACCAGCATTACAAGCAGTAGTTCGAACAATAACAGTGTGAAGCGGTTTTAAAGTAATTAGTTGTAGTAGTTCAAAATGAAAAGTCAAGTTTATCACAAAAATTCAAAATGCCAAAGTCAAAGCCGATAACGTGAACTGAAGAAGTCATAGTGCTAGCAAGAACAGAACAAGGGTAACAAGTTCGAATTTAACAAGTCAAGATTCAAAGTCCAGAGTATCACAAATTCAAATGCCAGAAAAGAATGGAATCAATTCCAACCAAATATGAAACGAACAAGTCAAAAATAAATACCATCGTTTGATTAAAAAATCACGGTCGAGCATAGCAACGTGACCAATTCAAAAGGAAATATACGAACGAAATTTTAGGGATTTTATCCCTATAAATTACCCCATATCATCATCGGCATATGGTATTCGAGTTAACGCAAAAAATACCAGAGCAATCCATTGAAGAAAATCTCAAACCAATAACTCGAATCGAAATCGAGTTCGAAAGAAAATCAAGTCGAGCATAATCATAATCGATAAAAGGTAATTCACGTGCCAGCTCAAAGCATTGATTCGAACTCAACTATTTGAAGCGACCGCATGTACTCAAGCTAGGGATCAATTGAAGAAGCAAACCAAAGTTGAAATCATCATGTCTATTGATTGATATTAAGGTGGCGACTTTGATTTTGAGCAAAGCCCTAATTTTACGCAAGCCCTAGTTTCCAGTCCAGATTGATAAAGAAAACAGGGCGACCATGATAATAAGAGAAGAGCATCCAATTTTTATCTTTTAATTTTGGGCCGATCATTTAATTTCTATTGGGATTTATAGTTAAGAAATAGGGTTTTGTTTATTTATTTTTAGTTGTAATTTTTCTTTTTTAAACTGTGTAACTTTCTAGTCGTGTGACTAGATTACGAACTATGGTGGTGTAGTTCGAGAATTCGCAACTCAGTGGCTGAGTTGTGGCAGGGTTTTGAGCATAGAGTTAGGTTAGTCGTTAGCGGGTGTCGCAAGTTTATGTGTGTAAGCGTCTGATTACTTAATTTCTAGTAGAAACCTTTTGAGCAGCACGTAGGCAGGGTGTTATCCCAACTTTTGGCAAAGTCGAGATACCCAAAGATTAACTAAAAATCAATGATTATTAGTCATGAACATCGATTGTGCATCGCAGGTTCACCACGGATATCGATGAATTTTGTCCGAGTCCGGATCGGGCTGCAATTGATAAGACATGTCAAGCAAGGTCAGATGAAGCAATATTCCAAATCTCGAGTCAATCCGAGTTCATACGCCCAAGATATCATCGACGCAAGTAGAGGACATAGCCTTGGGTTCGTCTCCCTATGGTTCGATTCCCCTAGGGTCGAATCCATCAAACTAGATCCCAACGAAGTTCCCCTGATGACTTCGAATCCATGAAAGTGCTTTAACCTCCAACGTTCGAATCCATCAGCCACATAGTGATTCGAACCCATCCACAGACCATGCTTCGAATCCATCCCACTGGGCCTCGCTTTGAATCCATCGAAGAAAGGATCCTTCGAATCCATGCATGTAGAGGAGCTCCGACTCCATTCCAAAGCACCGACATCATCGATTCGAAGGAAGCTAACCTTCGACTCCAGTACCTTCGAAAACTATAATAAGGCAACTTCGAATCGATCCGCGATAGCACATCTTGATCGATTCGAACAGACCTTCGCTCATTCGATTCGAAGAGGGATATCTTCGAATCGACTACCACGAATCCCCAGTCAAAGCTGCTAAAACCATGGAGTCGACCCAGTCAACTCGGCATAGAAGTCGGATCGATACGAAGGAGGCGCTCCACGTCATCACAGAAGCGCACGCTTGATCGATTCGAAGCAATCGATTCGAACTAGATCGATTCGAACCAGGCTAGTCAAACCAGAAATGCAACCTTGAATCGATCATAACTTGAGATCTATACATCCAAATGCTATGAAATTTTCACAGATGCTTGAGCACATGTTGAAGAATGTCCACACCAAATTTCAGCTTGATTGGACAATTTCTTGATCGATTCGAACCAAGGGTCGAATCGATCCCAAAGTGGGCCCGGATCTCCAGATTTCGGCCATGTGGGCCCCCTGACGTACCAGAACTGGTCTCCCTTCATTTTAGGCGAAATATCAGCCTCCTACACCTATAAATAGAGCCCCTGCTCATTCAGAAAAGAGGTCGGATAATTTTGAGAGCTAAAGAGCACCCAGATTCTACCAGATTTACTCTAGATCACCATTGCTGCCTTAGATTCAGACTTAGTTCAGCAAATCAATTGTAATACAACATACAAAATTGTAATCTTCAAGCATCGAGCAATAAAACCATAAAAAACCCTGAAGTGGACGTAGGCCGGAGATAGCCGAACCACTGTAAATTGTGTGTCACTGTTCATTATTTCTTGATTGCTGCTTGTTACTTGCTTAGATCTGTAATTTGCGTGTGAATACTGTTGATTGGTATTCATACGCTGGTGCTTTCACTACACTTGGGGTTTGTGACCATTTTTGGTGCAAACACTTTGGTGCTTTCACTGAGAGGAACCAGCACCCGCTACACCAAATTCAAAATTTAGATTTGGAATTTTAAGGATTCAGATCTGACTCTACAATGACTCGACAAACTAGACAAAGAACTGAGAGGAGCCAACAGGCAGGAAGTCAAGAGGCATCCTCTGGCGCTGGAGAAGGACAAGCTTCGATCTACATTACTAGAGATGAGATGGAAGCGATGAATAACTTAATGCAGGAAAGAATGATGAAAAGCCAACAAGAGTTGCTGCAGAATTTCTTCGAGCAGATGAGAGCTGCAGGGACGCAGAACCCTGGACCAGCTACAGCGGCTGTGAATGTAGAACAAGGAGCTAGGGCTATGGAATCCAACGGAGGACAGAATGCAGAACCAGAAGGCAATCAACAAGGGCTTGGGGGCAGACCCGCAGGATCCAACGCAGAAGTACCTTTGGAAGGAGCTCAACCGGCTAGGGCCAACACAAATGCTAACGAGCCACCCGAAGAGTACGCACTAGAATTCCCTACAAGACTCGGAGGGCAAGACAGAGACATGACAAGGGGGCAGCCCCTAGATGGAGATGAAAGAATAATTGGCCTAGTGAGACGACTCATGAGAGGAGGGTTGTCAGGAGGAGGATTGGAAGAAGTTAGTCGGAGTCCGTTCGCTCCGAATATCAGGAATGCAAGGAACCCTCCGAAGTTCAAACTATCAACGCTGAATCCTTATGACGGAAAGTCAGACCCGACCATGCATATCACCAGATATATCAGACACATGGAAGTGCTGGGAGCATCCGAAGAAGTGATGGCATGATGTTTCCCCTTATTCTTATCAGATTTGGCTGCGCTTTGGTTTAGGCAGCTAGAAACCGGATCAATCAGGACATGGGGCGAGCTTGTGGATTGCTTCATGATGCAGTTTAGGGTTCACGTGACGCGACCTAAAAGCGTGATGACTTTGGCATCAATAAAACAAAGGACCGGAGAGTCCATAAAAGATTTTTTGTTACGATTTAATGCGACGGTGACTTCTGTAGATCGCCCAGACCCATCGATGATTTTGATGGCGGCGGTGGCAGGAGTTGGAGAAGGCACCGAATTCAAAGACTCTTTGACTAAAGATCCACCGCAAGTTCTTGGAGAGTTTTTCCATGAAGCTGAAAAATTCATTCGATTAGAGGAATCACGGGCCGAGAGGCAGGAAATAAATGTTGCACAAGGCGAAGGAACCGCCAGGGAACAGTCCAGGGCAGACAAAGGAAAGAGAAAGCAGGATGACGCACATGATGGTCCTGATAAACGGAAGAAATTCCGAGAGCCCAGATTCAGGCAATACACAGACTTGGTGGCAGGACTGGAACGAATTTACACTGAAACTCGGGGGCAACTCCCGTATCGAAAACCACCTAGGAGAGATCCCACGGAGCGGGAACGCAGGACCGGAAAATACTGCCTATTCCATGAGCTGGATGGGCACACTACCGATGAATGCCGCCACCTGAAGGATGAGGTGGAAGAACATGCCAGGAGTGGTAGGTTGTCGCAGTATATCAGAGAACGTGCAACGGCGGTTAGACCCGAACAACTACCGCCTCAACCTAACAGGAATGATCCTGGATCGGGATCACGACTCGTCATCAACTGATTGTGATGGCAAGGGCCAAGTTCAAGATTTGGACTCTGGTCGATTAGTTTTCTTAGATTTGATTTCCAAAATAAAACGGCTATCCCACTTACTCATGTACGGGAACCGGAGAGATCCCTAGGCATGCTTTGAGATGGAAATAGACCGCTCCGCCCGGAGAGGCATTATCTTGTTTTTCCTGGTGTTTGAGATTGAACATCTAGGATTTGAATTTAATAAAGAAACACTTATTAAAATAAACCTTTGACCGGAGAGTTAAAGGATAAACATTAAATATCAATATAAACATGATCGCTTTATGATCCTACCCGGAGAGGCAGGGTCCGGAGTGCAAGAAGTGAGTTGCTTCGCCGGAGAGCGACAGGATCAACTCACTTAAGCATCGTTTCCCCTTCACCGGAGAGTGACAGGATGGGATCCAACATGAGCCCGGAGAGGCTGTGATCGACCGACGATTCAGGTCATGACATCGCTTAATGTTCAGATACACTGAACCGGAGTGCAGGAGGTGAGTCGCTTCGCCGGAGAGCGACAGGATTGACTCACTTAACGTTTTTTCCCCTTCACCGGAGAGTGACATGATGGGATCCAGCATGAGCCCGGAGAGGCTATGATCGGTCGAGAACGACCAAGACATCGCTATACGCCCTAGCTGGGGCCAGAGTGCAAGGGATAGAAAGCAACGCCGGAGTGCAATAGGATCTTTCTATTCAATCGCTAAATCTGGAATGGGTTTGACAAGGGTCCGGAGTGACCATCAATAGTACGGAGAGACCGTAGAATTTCATTCTTAACTTCCACTGGAAAAAATTGATAACAATTCGGCTTCGAACAGCCATGGACTTGATTGAAAATGCTATAAGCTATGAGTAAAACATGAACTCACTGCATCCAACTTAAGACTGATCAAAACACGCCTTTTACCAAAAAGGCATGTTTTGGGGGGCAAAATGTTATCCCAACTTTTGGCAAAGTCGAGATACCCAAAGATTAACTGAAAATCAATGATTATTAGTCATGAACATCGATTATGCATCGCAGGTTCACCACGGATATCGATGAATTTTGTCCGAGTCCGGATCGGGCTGCAATTGATAAGACATGTCAAGCAAGGTCAGATGAAGCAATATTCCAAATCTCGAGTCAATCCGAGTTCATACGCCCAAGATATCATCGACGCAAGTAGAGGACATATCCTTGGGTTCGTCTCCCTATGGTTCGAATCCCCTAGGGTCGAATCCATCAAACTAGATCCCAATGAAGTTCCCCTGATGACTTCGAATCCATGAAAGTGCTTTAACCTCCAACGTTCGAATCCATCAGCCACATAGTGATTCGAACCCATCCACAGACCATGCTTCGAATCCATCCCACTGGGCCTCGCTTCGAATCCATCGAAGAAAGGATCCTTCGAATCCATGCAGGCAGAGGAGCTCCGACTCCATTCCAAAGCACCGACATCATCGATTCGAAGGAAGCTAACCTTCGACTCCAGTAACTTCGAAAACTATAATAAGGCAACTTCGAATCGATCCGCGATAGCACATCTTGATCGATTCGAACAGACCTTCGCTCATTCGATTCGAAGATGGATATCTTCGAATCGACTACCACGAATCCCCAGTCAAAGCTGCTAAAACCATGGAGTCGACCCAGTCAACTCGGCATAGAAGTCGGATCGATACGAAGGAGGCGCTCCACGTCATCACAGAAGCGCACGCTTGATCGATTCGAAGCAATCGATTCGAACTAGATCGATTCGAACTAGATCGATTCGAACCAGGCTAGTCAAACCAGAAATGCAACCTTGAATCGATCATAACTTGAGATCTATACATCCAAATGCTATGAAATTTTCACAGAAGCTTGAGCACATGTTGAAGAATGTCCACACCAAATTTCAGCTTGATTGGACAATTTCTTGATCGATTCGAACCAAGGGTCGAATCGATCCCAAAGTGGGCCCGGATCTCCAGATTTCGGCCATGTGGGCCCCCTGACGTACCAGAACTGGTATCCCTTCATTTTAGGCGAAATATCAGCCTCCTACACCTATAAATAGAGCCCCTGCTCATTCAGAAAAGAGGTCGGATAATTTTGAGAGCTAAAGAGCACCCAGATTCTGCCAGATTTACTCTAGATCACCATTGCTGCCTTAGATTCAGACTTAGTTCAGCAAATCAATTGTAATACAACATACGAAATTGTAATCTTCAAGCATCGAGCAATAAAACCATAAAAAACCTTGAAGTGGACGTAGGCCAGAGATAGCCGAACCACTATAAATTGTGTGTCACTGTTCATTATTTCTTGATTGCTGCTTGTTACTTGCTTAGATCTGTAATTTGCGTGTGAATACTGTTGATTTGTATTCATACGCTGGTGCTTTCACTACACTTGGGGTTTGTGACCATTTTTGGTGCAAACACAGGGTTTTGCCGAAGCTCGGTAAATCTGTGTTATTCTATTTCTACTTTTATTATTATGCTATTATATGTGCTGTAATTATTATATATATTTCCGCATTAATTTTAATTATTATTAGTATCATCCTATTCACCCCCACTCTAGGGAGAAATCGATCCTACAAGTGGTATCAGAGCTAGGAATAAAATCCAATTTTTGTTTTAAAAATTTGATTTTTTAAATGGCTTCTTTTAATAGTGCTTTTGCTGAGGGTCAGTCTATAGTCAAACCACCCATGTTCAATGGTGAATATGCTTATTGGAAAAATGGAATGAAAATTTTTCTAAAAACCATAGATGCATGGAATATTATTGAAACAGGATATAGGGCACCAACAATAGTGGTAGATAATCAGGAAGTAGAAAATCTATGGATCAATGGACAGATCTTGAAAATAAACAGCAAAATGATAATGCTAAAGCTGTGAATTCTATTATATGTTCATTATATCAAATTGAATTTAATCGTGTCTTCCATTGTCTAACTGTGCAAGAAATTTGGCATACGCTTGAAGTGACTCACGAAGGAACCTCCCAAGTCAAAGAATCTCGCCTTGCCATGCTTAGTAGAGAATACGAGAACTTCACAATGGCCAAGGATGAAAATGTCAAAGAGATGTATGGACGTCTTTCTAATCTCGTATACAAAAAAAACTCTAGGAAAACCATACACAAAATTGGAAATAGTCCGAAAAATCCTCAGAGTCCTTCCATAAAATTTTAAAGCAAAAGTTACCACCATTCAAGAATCAAAGGATTTGAAACAGGTTAAAGTTGAAGAACTCATTGGAAATCTCACCACTTATGAGGTAGAAATGAAATTCAAGGAAGATCGTAAAGGATGTGATACTCAAAAGAAATCAATAGCTCTCAAAAGAACAACTGAAAGTGAAGATGATGATGACGATGATGATGGTGCAGCAGAACTGGCGCTGATAATAAAGAAATTCAAAAGGTGGAATCACAAGTATGGAAATCCAGCTCTAAATCAACAATTGAAAAGCATAATAGTCAAAGTGGTAGACAACTCAGAAGAGCGGGAGATCATCTGTCACAACTGCAATAAACCTAGTCATATCAAGCCAAATTGTCCTCAGAATCGACTCAACTAATGAAAAAACCGAAAAGGAGAAGTTTTGCAGCTACTTGGGATGAAACTGATGAAGCTGATAAAACCACTGGCAGTGAGAGTGAAAAAAAAATTTGTGTCCTTAAGGAGAAACAACTGACAGTGATGATGACGAACCAAGCTAGGTATCAAAACTTACTCATTCAGAATTACTTATATATTTTCATGAAGTAAATGGCTGTTTTGAAAGACTTAGGGAGAAGTACGCTAAAATTGAATCACAAAGAGATAGTTTGATAGAATTAAATAAACATCTTGATCTATTGGTTAAAAACTATAGCAATAAAAGCCCTAAGTGTGATAATTGTCCATCACTTGAAGAAGAAATTAAAAAATCAGAAATTAAAATTAAATCACTTGAAAATGAAATTCTGATTTTGAAAGAAAGAGAAAATACTAGGAGAGAAAATTCTATTAAATAGTGCACTTTGTTATTGAATTAAAATGAATCTCTTAAAACACAAGTCCAACAATTGTCTACAACTTTAGGAAAATTCTCCAAAGGAGAAAAATCACTAAATATGCTGTTAGGGAAACAAACTGTTAAAACTGTTAGACAAGGACTTAGGTATATTCAATCTAAAAGAGTTAGAAGTGAAACTAATCATGTTAACTCCAAGTCCTCAATTTGTAGAAAAATTGGACACAATCAAAACAATTATTGGTTTAGGCCCATACAAACTAAAACCATACCAATTTGGGTTCCAAAAGGCACGAATATAAAATCCCTTAAAGTCAAACAAATCTGGGTTCCGAAAGGAACAATTATAGATTGTCATGGGTCTACACAAACCTATTTTTCAAGATCATTTGTGACTAACAATCATGGACCTATAAAAACAAATAGGTCATAAAAATCTTTCCTTATGTAGGTGTGGTGGCAGGCTAAGGAACAACAAGAGTGATACCTGGATTCTGGCTGTTCTAGGCACACGATGAGCAACAAATCAAAGTTCCTTAGCCTAGTAAAATGGTGGCAGAATCACAATGTACAACAATGAAAAATTATCGGTAAAGGTAAAATAGGTAACAGTACATTTATCTTGAACGATATATTAAATGTTGAAAATCTGCACCATAATCTGATGTAAATCAACCAGTTATGCGATGAAGAAATGAAGGTTGATTTTTATTCTGACTTATGCAAAAATGTTGACCAATCAGCTTTTCATCCTTGAACTAGTTCATATAGATTTGTTTGGACTAACGATATTGCAAGTTTAGGTGGTAAGAGATGTTGTTTTATGATTACTCTAGATACACAAGGATATATTTGTTTATCTTACTGCTTCTAGATCTGGCACTATGTTCACTAGTTGTTAATGTGCACGTTTTCAATCAAATCCTTAAGGAATCACATCTTAAAAGCTGTAAAATGATTATAAGGTTTTTGTTGCAACTTCACGGTCTGGTCTATGATATCCAATTTATGAAAACTGTGATTTAAAGGGGTATTCAGATGTAGATTCTACCGGTAGTCTAGTTGATAGAAAAATTACTAGTGGAATGTGTTTTATGTAGGGACATTCATAAGTTGCATCACATTTCCAAATAAAATATCTGCATAATTTTCATTTCAACTGATTTTCAATTGGTAGACATTTCTTACAAAACCCATTTTAGAAAATAGTTTTGTCAAATTCATCTCTGTTTAGGCATTTTAGAAATTTGGTAATTTTTTGAATTTGATCTTAAATGTCTAAGTTAACTAATCTGACTCCCTATAGATTATTGGAAAGGAAAATAGTGACTGAAAAAATGTGATGAGTGTTGATATTAATCATACATTATAACTTGAGACGGTATATTTAGTAAATTTCTTTAAAAATTTAAACAAAATTTATAATAACTTTGGATTGTAAAAAATTCCATGACCATCTCTATTCCTATCATATTTTTATGGCTATCACTCATCAAAAATCAATATAGTATGTCAAAATGTGGTATTTTTAACGGGAAATTATTCATTTTTTAAAAATTAATTAGCAATAAAAACATCCGAAGTTTTCACTCTTATTTAAAAGTCCTCACGGTTATGCATGAGTGAATTACTTGGAATATTTGACTATGTGCTTTCATGCTCATTTAAAAGTCCTCACGGTTATGCATGTATGGAACAAATATCAAAATTGATTATTAAATAGACGAGTTGATTCTAATCCCGTTTAAAAGTCCTCACGGTTATGCGTAGTTAGAAGATACTTGAAATTTATTTTTATTTTTTTAAAAAAAATTGGGAATACTACTAATCTCATTTAAAAGTCCTAACGGTTATGCATGGTTAGTAGGTATTCAAATTCCTGTCATAAATATACCACGAATAGATACAACTATATGGTTTTATATACCGACGTCACTCCTATCACTCTAAAGTGGAATATGCGCCTAATAGAGTAATTATGATTTTTGTTTGATTTTTTATTGAAATTTAATATTTATACTCGATTAGGTATTAATGTTGTATTAATGTCTATCACTTTATCTCTATTTTTCAAACAATATTACACTTTTGCTGATAACAAAAGTGGGAGAGATAAGTTAAGATTTTGGAAAATAAAGTTCAAATATTTTATTTTTTAATTGCATATTCTCATCTAGGCTCATTTGCATGGTTTACTGTTTTTTATTTGCAAATTTCTTTTTAAGTTCAATATCAAAATTTCTTTTTATTTATTATCATCTGAGCTATCTGCAAAATAAACATTGACATAGTAAAAATGAAAAAGAAATATTTTGCAGTGTACAATAAAAGTGAGTTTTTGAAAATATTATTTTCCTCGGTTAATTGGGTTGTTCTTCATCATTTTTCTTTTGAATTCATTTTACACGAACACCTTGTAACATGCACAATGTATCACTGTACATGTCACAAGGCCGTGCACACCGATATACACTTGCGTGTTGGAACTTCAGGGACAGATGAGCACAAGGTCAAACCCGAGCCAAACTAGATTCAACTCAGGTGCAATACAAAAACAAAAATAGAATGGTCAAGTACAAGTTTCAATGACTAGAACAAACTCCAACATACTTGAACCAGACCTCATATATATATATTTGAGAGGATACAAAAGCACCAGAATAGTACACATGAAGCTCATATGAAAACTTCAACAGGTACAACATAAACCAGTTTCAAGAGGCATGACAAAACCATGTTCAAAAAATTTAAATTATATGTACAATGGAACTCAAGTGCAAAGCACAATGCCAGAGAACCAAACAAATATGTAGTGACAAAGATTCCAGTTACAAAGAGATGTACAAATATGTACAACCAAACCTCAAATGCAAATATATCATGAAGCCAGAGAATTAGAAAGCAACCAAAGCAATCACACACATATATACATACATATATGTATATATATATGATGGATACTATCAATACAATTAAAAGTAGTAGGAACCAAAATAGTGCAGACTCAAAAAGGATGGACTCGAAGTCTGGAAAAAAACAAGCAAATGTGCTGCAACAACACAGACATATTCACATGTAGACCACAATGAAACAGAGACTGGAGTAAACAAGTATTCAAATGGAAGCAGTCAAAATGTGAAGCAGACCACCATACATACATACATACATACATATATATATAGACACACACACACACACACATATGTATACATATATATATACACTCATGAACACAAATCAGGTTCATATAACAACTAGGTTACTAACAAGCAACCAGACTCAATCAAGACATGTTCAAAGAGATTCGAGTACACATGAACCATCGACCAGCTCATATGAGACCAGACACATATCAGTACAACACGGTAAAGTGAACCCAGATCAGAAGCAACATTAAAGACCTGACCCCAAGTACAAAGCAGTGCAAGTCAATGCAAGTGGACAGTGCAACCAAGTGTAGGCATTCAGGTATGCAACCAGACTAATGCAACAACAAGCATGCAGATATACAACAAAGAAGACTGCAACATAATGTTGTATACATGAAGTCCCAAATTAATATAAGTACAAACTAGCATTACAAGCAGCAGTTCGAACAATAACAGTGTGAAGCAGTTTTAAAGCAATTAACAGTAGTAATTCAAAATGAAAAGTCAAGTTTATCACAAAAATTCAAAATGCCAAAGTCAAAGCTGATAACGTGAATTGAAGTAGTGCCAGCAAGAATGGAACAAGGGTAAGAAGTTCGAATTTATCAAGTCAAGATTCAAAGTCCAGAATATCACAAATTCAAATGCCAGAAAAGAACGGAATCAAATCCAACCAAGTATGAATCGAACAAGTTAAAAATAAATACCATCGTTCTGTTAAAAAATTACGGCCGAGCATAGCAACGTGACAAATTCAAAAATAAATATACAAACGAAATTTTAGGGATTTTATCCTTATAAATTACCCCATATCATCATCGGCATATGGTACTCGAGTTAAAGCAAAAAATACCAGAGAAATCCATTGAAGAAAATCACAAACCAATAACTCGAATCGAAATCGAGTTCGAAAGCAAATCAAGTCAAGCATAATCATAATCGATAAAAGGGAATTCACGTACTAGCTCAAATCATTGATTCGAACTCGACTAATTGAAGCGACCGCATGTACTCAAGCTAGGGATCAATTGAAGATGCAAACCAGAATTGAATTCATCGCGTTTATTGATTGATATTAAGGTGGCGACTTCGATTTTGAGCAAAGCCCCAATTTTACGCAAGCCCTAATTTCCAGTCCAGATTGGTAAAGAAAACAAGGCGGTCACGATAATAAGAGAAGAGCTTCCAATTTTTATCTTTTAATTTTAGGCCGGTCATTTATTTTCTATTGGGCTTCATATTTAAGAAATAGGGTTTTGTTTATTTATTTTCAGTTGTAATTTTTCTTTTTTAAACTGTGTAACTTTCTAGTCGTGTGACTAGGTTACGAACTACGGTGTTGTAGTTAGATAATTCGCAACTCAGTGGCTGAGTTGTGGCAGGGTTTTGGGCGTAGAGTTTGGTTAGTCGTTAGCGGGTGTTGTAATTTTACATGTGTAAGCGTCTAACTACTTAATTTCTAGTAATTTCTAGTAGAAACCTTGGGGGCAGCACGTAGGCAGGGTTTTGCCGAAGCTGGTTAAATCTATGTTCTTATATTTTTGCTTTTATTATTCTGCTATTATCTATGCTGCAATTTATTATATATATTTCTGCATTAATTTTTATTATTATTAGTATCACCCTATTCATCGCCCTCTAGGGTGAAATCGATCCTACATGCACAGTCTTAGATTTGTGGATTATCCTATAAGCCGATAGTGCGAGTGGAAGCTCTTCAACCTAGTTTCCTTTAGCTCTAGTCAGCCGCTTCTTTATGGTGATTTGATGATTTTGTTCATTGCTTCCACTTTTGCATTCGCCTATAGGTGCACTTCAGTAGAAAAGATCTTCTTGATCCAGTAATGCTTGCAAAAGTCCTTAAACTCAGTGCCCTCAAACTGAGTCCCGTTGTCCGTGATATTTTTCTACGGTACTCCAAACCTGCAAATAATATTTTTCGTTAATAATTAATTACTTTCTTAGCGGTAATCATTTCGTAAAGTAATCAACTACAAAGATAGCGTATTTGGCTCTTCCTTTTGCTATCGGTAGTACACCGATTATATCGATTCCCTAGATCGGAAATGGCCAGGGACTGACCATCTTCATAAGTTCTAAAGATGGGGCTCTTGGAATACTATTGAATCTCTAGCACCAATCGCACCATCTAGTGTAGTCTCCTACATCTCGGTTTATCGTTGGCCAAAAATATCTGTAGCGGAATGTCTTCTTTGCAAGTGTCTGCCCCTTGGTGCGATCACTACAACTGCCTTCGTGGATTTACATGAGGAACATCCTAGCTTCATCTTTGGTTAAACACCTAAGCAAGGGTGTGGAGAATACTTTCATGTATAGCACTCCTTCCTTTATTATGAATCCTCTACTGGAACAATTCCCATCAACTACGCTTCTCCGGAACAAGCTAGCTTAGCTAAGGAATTGGCTTTCATATTCTCCTCTCTTGGAATGTGAGGTATCGTGTGGTTTTCGAAGTCATTGAGCAATTCCCAAGCTTTTGACGAGTAAGGGGGGCTAGTTTCGCGCCCATAGCTTGATACTCCCTTCTAAACTGGCTGATGACTAGTTGAAAGTCGCTGTAAACATGCGAGGTTTTTATTCCCAGGTCTTTCCCAATCATTAGTCCTACTATCAATGCCTCATATTCCGCCCCGTTGTTGGTGGTAGGAAATTCCAGCTTTAATGCGTAACAGATTGATCGTCCTTCTGGAGTTTCAACCACAACTCCCACTCCTCAACAGAATTCGTTCAACGCACCATCAATGAAAAATTCCCAATAGGATACTATGATTATTATGTCCTCCTCATCATCATCCCGAATAGCGAACTCAACGATGAAGTCAGCCGGCGCCTATCCGTTAACCGCTCTTCGGTGATGATATGTCATATCGTACTGGCTCAACTTGATTTTCCACTTTATAAGTCGTCCCGAAGTCTTGGGTCGGTATAGTACCCACTTCAAGGGTTGATCCATCAATACCTTGATTGGGTGAGCCTGGAAACATGGTCGTAGTTTCCTAGATGCTAGCCAGTAGTATGTCGTCTTTTCCAACTTTAGGTAGTTCCATCCAGCTCCACTGAATCGCTTGCTAACGTAGTAGATGGGTCATTGAATCCTAGATCTCTCATGCCCAAGTATTACGCCTAACGCATGGGTAGACACCGCTAGATAAATGAATAAGTCCTCGCCATCCAATGGTTTAGACTTTACCAATGGTGTCTCCATATGTCGCAGTATTCTTTGAAAGTTGTCTGGCAGTCCTGATTTCATTCCAAGTTCTTCTTACCCTTCTTTAATGCATCAACGAATGGTATACACTTACCCGTCGCTCTCATGATGAATCGGTTCAATGCAACTATCTTTCCATTCAGGCTTTGTAATTCCTTCTTTATGGTCGAGGCTCTAAAATTTTGTAAGGCATCAATCTGCTCCGGATTGGCTTCATTGCCCCTTGCATTCATAATGAAAGAAAGGAATTTCCCAGAAGAAACTCAAAATGAACACTTAAGTGGAATTAACTTCATTCAGTACTTTCGAAGGATCTCAAACATCTTTGAGAGATCATCGAGATGGTTTCTAGTCACTCTGACTTCACCAACATGTCATCCATATACACTTCCATCATTCGTCTAATCTGGTCCTTGAATATTGTATTCACCGATCTTTGGTAAGTAGGTCCGACGTTCTTAAGACCGAATGACATTACGCGATAGCAACATAGACCCAATTCTATGATAAAGTCGGAGTTCTCTTGATTTGGTTTGTGCATCATAATTTGATTATATCCCTGAGTAGGCATCCATAAATGAGAGAAGTTCATGCCTCGCTATTCCACCAATAAGCTAGTCGATCCAAGATAATGAAAAGCAATCCTTTGAGCACGCTTTGTTCAAGTTTGAGTAGTCAATGCAAGTTCACCACTTTCCATTTTCTTTTCGGACCAACATAGGGTTTGATACCCACTCAGGATATGTCGTGTCATGGATGAAGCCAATAGCTTATCCACTTCCTCCTTTAATGCAGCGGATCACTAAACACTTGCTGCATCTCTTCTGCCCCACAGATGTGAACTTGGGATCGATGTCAAGTGTGTGACATGCTATCTTTGATTGAAATGCATCCAAGTGACTATGGCAATTGTAATCTCCGCAGGTGATGCCCGCACTCCCAATGAACTCTTCATCCTAGGGCCATAGCCTTGTCGAAGTGACTATGCTCCCCGAGTTAGGGGCACTTCTGTAATTTCTATGCTTGCGGTTCCTGAATGTGGATAATCTTCCCCACATTCTTTTCCTTTTCATGGCATTTAAATTCATGTAATTCAACAACATAGCATTACCTTGTATCACATTGGTCTCTTCTTATTACTCCTACCCCATTGCCCATTGGGATTTCATCATGAGACACCATGAAGAAAAAACGATTCTAAAGTCGTCAAGGGTCGGTCAGCCCAAGAAAGCATTATAAGAAGAATATTCATCAACAATCACGAAGGTTTGGATAAGAAACACCCTTCGTTCTCCTTCTCCAAGTTCTACGAATTGATCGATCGTCCTAAGACTGTTTAGTTTCAGCTATAAATCCCTGAATCTTCACCTTACAAGCAGTCACGTCCTTCATGCTAATCTTCATTTGGTTGAATGTTTTTCGAAATAGGATATTGACCAAACTTCCATTACCAACCAATGATCGATGCACAACTATTGGCCTGATCTGGACCATTATTACCATTGGGTCGAGGATCGATGCTTCTACGCCTTCGGTGTCCCAATTCTTGAAAACACTATCATTCGTAATCATCCTTTGTTGCTTGGCCGAAGCTCCGTCTTCGACAGCGTAGAAACTCTCCTGTGGTGCATGCTTTAAAGAACTAGCATATCGTTCCATCTCGCCCCAACTCTTCTACGCCGGGTGAGGTCCTCATATAATGGTGTTTATGACCACTCTTCCACCTATTCACTTGGGCCCTTCTCCACTGGTTCTAGGCTGATTTCCTTGAGGATTCTACATATGGGGTCTAACAGGTTATATGGCGTTTTGTGATTTCTTCACATATTGGTAGAGCCTATTATTTCTTGTTAATTCTTCAATTAAATCCTTCAGATGTCGACATTCATTTGTGTTATGCCCGTGAGTTTCATGGAAGTGATAATACTTTCCCGGCCTCTTCTGTTGTTAGGTCGCTTCCTTCTTGGATGGTTTGTTATATCGCTCAGTTCCCTGAGTGGCAAGATAGATGGTTTCCAAATTGTTAGTCAATGGCATATAGTCCTCCGGTCTTAGATTCCTTAGATACTTCCAGTCCCCATCACGCCTATCGGCATTTTGATTCCTATTTTTCTAAATTACAGCATTCCCATCATTTCTTGTAGTAGTTCCAAAACCATTTCCATCATGTTTGACCACGACGTTTCTCTGAATTACCTCTTTCGACTGCTTATCGACAGGCTTGCCTTCAACTATATTTTCTTCTTCCAATTTTATAAACCGATTTTCCTTTCGATGGAATTCCTCCATGGTAGTTGGTGGCTTCATTTTATCCACCTACGAAATCCGTGTCAGGGTGAATTCCCCGGAGAAGTGCCATGAATACAAGATCATCCTTCATATTTCTAACTTCTATATAAGCAATGTTAAATCAGATCAAGAAGGCTTTTAGTGACTCCTTCGGTCCTTGTGACAAGCTAGACAATGACATAACATCCTTTGATTGTGCTATGTAGAGCTTGAACTACTCTAAAAACTTCTTTGCCAACTCATAAAACGTCGATATGGATTTAAGCGCAAGTCTGGTAAACTACATCGAAGCGACTCCTTCCAAGAAGATAGGGAAACACCTACAACGAACAACATCCGTAGCTCTAACTCTGTCCATATGCCATTTATATATGAGTAAGTGTTGTCTAGGATCAGTAGTTCCGTTGTAGGATGGCATTGTTGGCATGGTGAACTTCTAGGGATATTATTCTCTCAGAACATTTTCAGTAATGGAGTTTTGCTTGGTGCGGAACCTCAATCCTCATTTTTCCTGCCTATGCTTTCCTTCACCAACCATAGGACCATGTCGGTGATGTACTGCTCGTTTGCACGGTAATCTACGGTTAGATTATTAGGGGCTGCACCAAGTGTTTGGCTCTGCAAACGATCTCGGCTTGCAGGCTAAAGTCCAGGTTCTTCATTTTTCGAGAGAACCACTCCTATAGAGTTTTATTGGCGTCAAGTTGGTCTTGGCATGGCAGTTTGAACTCCCATTCCAGCATTTTTCTCATTAACATCAGTATTTAACCCACCATCACCATCATCCATCTGCATGTCATTATGATAGATAGAAACCAATAATGCATCTCCCTCTTGAGCATCATCAAGTGGGATATTTGGGTTGTTACCGAGTTCTCCAAGTTGTTTTCTTATAGGGAGAGCTTCTGCTTCCCTTTGCAAGTCCTTCTACAACTCCGGTGACTCTGACCTTTTGCTTTTCCTTTCCATCTCTCCTGTTAAGGCCAAAAACTAAAGTGTTCTGTAACAACCCCACCGTTATACATAGTTTAGCGAAGAACATTACAAGCAGTGTAATCTACTAATCCAAAGAACATGGCTTGTTAAGGGTGATCGAATGTGAATATATCTTTATACTGACACTAACACGTCATTTGTACATTTTTCTTAATGTCCGAACTGAAATTTGACGTATGCAGTATTAATACAAAGTAATAAACACACTGATTAAAAAATATTCAGAACGGTATAAAATACGAAAACATATGTTAGAGTTACACAAATTATAGTGGAAGAATAAATCTCATAACTTATACAATTGTGAGTTTACAAAATGGAACACTAAACTCACATAATATACAATTTGTACAATTCTCTAACTTAATTATACATCCCATATATGCAAAGCCCAAATGGCTAAAATGAGATAAACTAAAAGTCAATACAATAAATATACGCACTTCACGCAATAACTTCGATGGTTCCACTTTGCAAATCCAAACTCGCTAGAAACGAATATCACAAAATGAGTCTAGACTCATTCAATCCATCAAACAATCATGAAAATAACGAGGAATAACCTAGGTTTTGGTTCTAATATTGTTTTGCAGTAAATTGATTTTTAGAGTAACAGCAACTGAATTACTAAAGCATAACAAACAAACATCAAACAAATCTGAAATCATTCATTACTTCATGTTTATACATCATTACTCACTTCCTTAGCTTGCTACAACCATTCTTATCAATCTTGCACTCAATTTTAGAAAATCCTAATAATTTGTCTCAAAACAAAGGAAGAAAAATAACAATCAAAACCTACCAGATACTGAAAATCAACTTGTCTAAATAGTGAAATAGAGTTAGGAGAACTTACTTTTGATTTTCTCTTAACTTTGATTTTGATAGAACTAGGTTTTAGAAAACAAGAGGAAGAAGAGCTTTTGTTTACTATAAATAAAAAATGAACGTGATGTTCACCATCTAAACGTAGAAGAAAGAAATCCATCTTATTTTTAAGTGGGCTGAAATCATCCTCAGCCCAAACCCATTAGTTAATTAGAAAAATAAAACATTTACACATTTTCTCATTTTCTATCTTATTAAAACACTAATAACTTGTTAAATTCAATATAGAAAAATTCAAGTTGATATACAAAAATTAAGTTCATCACCTAATCTTCATGATTAATTAATAAAACATAGTTTTTAATAATTTATAAACCCATATTTTCCTAATTGAAAACATGGTATTTTGCATATTCTGTAATATGACAACTTAACAAATAAATTAATTTTAACTTTAAAAATCCCCATTTTCTTATTAAATAAAATTACACCATATTTAGAAAACATTAACACGTTATTTAACAAGTCTTAAAACAAGAATTTAACATCAATGAATTCCATAGTTGTTCCGATTATTATTTAAATAAACACTAAATATTCAAATCTACTTCAATAAATGAGAAACCTAATTTCTCATTAAAATTACAAGTTTAAATCTTTATTAAATTTAAATTAACAACACTAAAACATCAGGGTTGTTACAGGTTCCCTTGATCTATTGCAGGAGAAGTTTTTCTTCCAACTCTCCTGGTAGTTCAAGGATTGAAAATTGAGCAAAGCGTCCATCTTGTCCATGGGAGCGTTTTGGTTACCCGCTATCTTCTGGTGGAATTCGTATATTATCTTATCGAACTCTCTTTGGTTACTACTTTGTGCTTATCAAAGGATCACCGAATTGCCTATTGATTATTTATTTCAGTTTGGTGAGCACTCCCCTTATCACCAGCAGCCATACCTCTTGAAGATCTATTTGGTCTTCGTGGTGCCATGCCGTTTGTTAACATCTCTTTAAGTTCTTCAAGTCAGTTTTCTGAATCTAACTTCTGGATGTCTCCAATCCAAAGTAGAGAGCTAGATCTAAGTTTGGATTTAGTTGTCAGTGAAAGCACCAAAATGTTGATGCCAAAAATGGATCAACACCCATGAATGAGCTGTGGGAAAACTGTAGGACCTAAATCAAGTATATGGCATTGAAAATAAAATAAAATAAAACAGAGAGATACAAGATTTTTATAGAGGTTCAGCAATCTCTAGCATGCGTCCACTTTACAGTTTTATTGATTATGAATCTGTGAGATTTAGAGTCACAAGTATAAAAGTTTGATAGTTTCTAAGGCCTAGAACTACCAAAAGTAGCTGCCTTGGTGACTATTGTTAGGAGGGAAGATTGTAAAGAGCAGTAGAGTCCCAAATACAGAATATAGGAGAAAAAGCAGGGAGCGGATCCTGTTTTGGTTGCACTATGATTTGTATTTATAGGGAACTAGTGTGATGGGTCAGAAGCCTGCTAGTAGTAGAGTGCAGAAGTCGGCTCAATCTCACACAAGGAAACACAAAGGCAACAAAGTTAAATAAATAACTCAATACTAAGTCATTTAACTCAGTGCCGAATTATTTCATTGAGTGGAAATTTCTTTAACTTCTTTGCTCTACTTTCTTATCTTCAAGTTGAAGTGTTCAATGCTCTTTTCATCGATTATTGTTTGATTCTAGTGATTGTTCCCTAATCACTTGAGTTATGCTGCTTTCTAAATGTTGTTCTCTTTAGCTCTTGAAAATGGTCACCCAAACTTAGGGAAATTACTTGGTTACGAGTGGAAGAGGGAGATAATGAGTCGCGTGAAGTTGGGGAAGAGTTTTGGCAAAGAAAATTTACTCGGCCTCGAGTTAAATAACTTGGTCCCGAGCTATTTGCTTAATCCCTTCTTGGGTAGAACTCCCATAAGCTACTTCTTCGCCTCTTCTAAGTGTGCTTCCAAGATTTCGAGTCATTTCGTCTTCATTTTGTCATTCTAACTACCATTGACTTCTGCTCGATTAAAACCCGAGTAACTAATTAAGTGAAACACTATCCACTAGAGAATTTGTCTCCTAAGTTGTATGAGGTTAGTATCGCGGTCAACTATGGTCAACTCAAAGTCAAAATCTTAGGCTAAAGTGAAGCGATTAATAATGAATGTTATTATTTAATAGAGGACTTTGTAGATGGAATAAATAGTTGTATACAGATATTGTAGGAGTTTTTACCGATACGAAACTCCAGATACCAAAAGGTGGTATAGTATTAACGAAGAGAACATGTGTATGTTATATCATCTCTTAAGGGTGTGGCTTAAATTAATCTAAAATATGATTTTATGAAAAGATCTATAAGCAATGAATTCGGTCAAACTGTCACACTACTGGCTAAAGTGACGTGTATACGTTAATATTTGATATGTTCAATATTAATAGTAGACCAAATTCATACCTGCGAGTCACACAACCATATTAGTGAAATCTTTGGAGTACCACCCGATTTAGTTAGTTTATATTGTGTTAGTTATGAGTGTATTTAATAATTAGGTTTGCTTTTAGAAAATTTTCAGATGCCCTTGGTAATTATTTAGGCGTATATATAAATATTATATATACACTTATCGATATAAGATATTGATATTTATTTTAACTGTGCACTAATTATATAGAAATAATTAAATGGGTAGAAATTTTTTCAACACATGATATGTCAATATAGGGCCAGCTATTGGTTAATGGGGCGAGTGATTGAATTAGTTTGAATTGAACTTGGAGACTAAGTAAAAGGAGCTAGATATTTTCTCCTTAGCTCTCTCTCTATAAATACTGATACTAACTCAATCACGCCTATCAGTTTTGTCAAACTATGCATGTCTATACCATTATAGCGGAATCTTAGGGACCTCTCATTCTTACAAATACAACACTCCATTGGTGGTTCAGCTTAGTCTCTGCAAGTACGGTGTTAGATTCAGAATCCTAGCAGGCAATCGCAAATCAACGTGTAACAAGAAGCAAGATCTTTATAAGTAACTCTATTATATAGATTCATTTATATGTCATGCCCAAAACCTATATATATATGATTATAATTCAATGTATTCAAATATTTTATTTAATTATTTTGATTTAATAATTAATTGGTGTGAATTTTATACAAAATTAACATGTATTAAAACTATAAATCAACAAACACTACAACAGGTTATGGGTTTCATAGCGTTTTAAAAACGCTATAACAGGCTACCATAGCGTTTCAGAGAACGCCGTGAAACCACAAGCTATGGTAGGCCGGCAACATTACATAGCAGGAAGGAAAACGCTATAATAACTAATAGCGTTTACAAAAGTGCATAGTGTTTGCACCCTACCATAGCGTTTTTTCTCTGTTATTAAACTTAAACGCTATAGGGAATTTAATCCTTCATTTAACTTCTATAGCGTTTTTGAGCACATTTTATAGCGTTTCATCAAACCATGTTATAGCGTTACAATGTTTTTCGATAGCATTTTTTGTCATTCTTGTATAGCGTTTTTTATTTTCTACTATAGTGTTTTTGATTCTATTATAGCGTTTTTGATGCATAAATCTTACATCTTATATAGAGTTGCGATAGCGTTTGATGAAGCTATAGCGTTTTTCAAACGCTATCCTATATAATATTAATTTTCAGCATTTGTTTCAATTTTCTTTTTTTTTATATTATATTATATATATGCACACAGATAGATATATGTATATACAACATTACATAATAACAACATTACATTACATAATAACAGTCTTGGTCATAATTAGCAGTTTGCCTCCAACATTACATAATAACAGTCTTGGTCATAATTAGCAGTTTGCCTCCAACAATACATAATAACAACATTATCTAGCATAATGTACTAATACAAGTATGAAGAAAACATAAGCATATTACTTAGCCGAGGCATCCATCTTTCCCATCATTTTTGCAATCACAGGAGATACCTTAGGATTTGCTTGATGTTTCGCCAAACTTGCAGTATTACTCGTGCCTGTGCAAATTCAATGAACATATGAGGTAATTTGCAGATAATTTTATACTGTCATTACAAAAGCACACTCAGAATTTCCCAACAAAAAGAAAAACTGTAGAATTTCATGTATACATCTCACAGAACAGAGGTAGAACCATTTAACTGTCAAGTGTGCATAAACAGAAACGTGTTTCTCACAGAACAGAGGTAGAACCATAACTAAGTAAACTGATGGTGTCTGATTTTTACTATACTTCACCAAGTGTTATTTTCTATAGGTTTAAATGATAAACTAGTAATTTCATATAGGTAAATGATTTTCTACAGGTGTAATTTTCTAGGTTTTGGCTTAGAATTTGAGAATCAAATTGAAATAGAGAAGAGTCAACTGAAATGGGATTTCAATTGTTTTGCCAATGTTTTACAGAAAATACTAAAGTCCATTAACCCAAAACTGTATACATATTGATTTAAGTGTACAAATCAAACCAAACAAAACAGATATTGCAAGAGTGAAACAGAGTGGGTTACCTGCACGGTAAGTTCGTAGAACATCAAGCTCTAAATTAGTGATAGGTTATACAACTATGCCCACTGATCAGTAGACACACTTTCACTTCAGCTTCGGCACGAAGCTTTTCAGCCCAACTAATGAAGTCTCAATGCTCCTGTATTTTCAACTTCAGGAGTCCGTGTATTGCTTCTACAGGCATTTCAGCTTCGGCCTGCACTACGATGCTCGTGCTTACATTCCAGTTTCTGCCCGCATTTCAATCCCTGCATGCATCATAATTTGCTGCTTGTTATTCACTTGCTGTCTCACATCTATCCTCATATTGCAACAAAGTGATGCTTGTTGGTCACTTGCTGCCTCAAGCATGTACACATGCTGTATCATAGTATTGAACGTCTACTCATGTTGCTTCATATTTCTGCCTTCACAGGCATGTACACCTGACCTCACTGCCAGCAGTTGAGTTTGCATTTCATCTTCTTCTCAGTTCATATCAGGCTGTTGCTGCCAGTTTGGCATGCTTCAGATCAATGCTTCAATTCATCATAGTTGCAGTTCTTCATTCACATTTCATATTGCACAGGCAAGAGCAGCCTACAACTATATATATAGTCTATGCTTTGCATGCCTACAACCACTTATTGCAGCCTCTATCCGCTCTTGTATGCATGGTTCAATTCGGATATTTGCATGTTGCATTTATGCTCTTCAGTTTCAATTGGGAAAAGATACCTTAGTCCACTCACTTCAACCAAATAACAGTTTCTATCTTTGAACATGCATCATACTGCAGCAAGCTTTAGCAATGTTAATCATCATACTGCAATTTCTACACCTGCAAGTTCAACATCTCGCATGCTCAATCTCTACTCTCGCATGTTTAGCATTTGTTTAGCATCCCATAGGATCAATTTCTGAAATCGCATTTCTTGCATTCCTACTACGGTTTATTTCATTTCTGCTTGCAACAATGCCACTATTGCATGTGAAGCTACTGCACCTTGTTCCTCCCTTTCACGTTGTGTCTTAGCCAGATTTCTACAACCCGTATGTTCAAGAATAAGAAACTATACCCTGCACCAGCATCCTCGACTACTCTACTTCAATTTCTCTTCCAATGGCAGTAACTCTGCATAGCAGGGGCTTACTTCTTCCTTTTGTTGACCTTGTTTTTGAACCTTTTGATCATTTGGGAAAAAGGAAAATATACCATCAACATTGTTCCCAATTATAAAATTCAGTCATATGCTCACATAGGACTAACAAGGATGGAAAATAACTTAAACAAGCACATGGAAAAGAATATTCTAATATAAATGTGACTTCCTACATAAGAAATTTAAATGAAAATATTTTAGTATATTGTGATTAAATATCATCTTGGCATTTAGTAGTCGACTATAAATTGTTAAATACAATTTTAAAACAAATACCTTTCCTATGCAAAGTTAACTTAGGTACTCTCTATGATTCCATGCAAAAGGTTCATCAACTCCACCACAGCGTGCCTATCAGGTTGAAATATAAGAGGAAATTACAATGGAAACATAAGTAGAGTATATCCATAAGTAATTAACTACATAATCCGTAACATGCTCTGTAAATACATGCAAACACAATGAAATGAGACCACTGGAACTGTAAATCTTTCAACCATATTACATGTGCATCCTTAAGCCTTGAGTATTCACGGGTGAATCCATTTCCATATTGTTATATAATCATGCATGCTAATTTAGTTGTATACCATAGGAGAATCACTACACCCACTTGCTAACAGACTTGAGAGTTTTCAACATTGATGATAGCTCAAACATAAGGACTAATATGTTTATATAGAAAAGAAGTTAAGAAATGCAATCAAATAACAAATCATGCAATAAGCAAATCAACAAAGAAATATCTGTTTCTTTATTACGCAGAAGGCATTTTTTACATAGAATTCATGATTCTAAGGAAATGTAGCCATATGTCATTGCTATTTTAGCAATTATAGTACTTAGCATAGAATGAATTGGCTCGTACCAATTTTGGGGCAATAATGAACGACAAAGTGATAATTTTTTCCAAGTGAAATTTCTAATGTGGTGATTGCCATTATCACTAAGAAATCACCCAAAGGAACGACCTTCACTTTCCCTTTGAGCTATCCTGTTACTCCTTGTATATACCCCATCAACTATTGGCAACAATATTCAGATTATACATGAAGTAAAGCCGTCGCATTAAACTTAGGATTGAAAGAATTTCTATTATGCTCCGATCCTAGAGCAGCAATTATATCATAAAACTCTATGGTAAGTAAGCATGATAATAGTTTTAAGCATACAAAAATATCCTGATAGTAAAATAGTTTTCACATTAAATAGATTATAGGCTCCGACTTAAACCTTATGAGAAATACTGAAATATATTCATTTGTGGTATGTGACATATTCTGATGTGTGTTAGAAATCGAGGAAATGAGTTATGAAACTCACCTGATTCATGTTATTGTTATAGTTGTAAAATGCAGTGATAGAGGATGTTGAAATTTCTTTCTAAATTTTGGTTTCCACGTTCGGCATAATTTGGTACAATTGTCCATACGATTCTTTTATTTGCTCTACTGTAAAAAAAATACTAATTAGTTTATACATTTCAAAACAAAATCATTTTGTAAAATTAGATCACAAACTTCTTGGACATAGACCATTGCAATATCATCATCATTTTTGCATCTTGCATGTAGGCTTACAAGAAAAGCTAGTAAAATATATATATATATATAATACTAATTAAAAATAATAATATATAGCCTACTAGAAAAGGCACATTAAAGTCTAAACAGCCTACTTAACAAAAAAAATTAACAAAAGCTAATCATTCTTATATCATCCGACAACAACAAACAAAGCATGTGAGAATCTGTTAATGCATTTTTATATTTTGCAGCACTACTTAACCAACTCAATCAAGTTTTTCCATGACTAAACCAACCATTAATGAAGACAAACAAAATTACATACCACACCCACTAAAATACTAAAATCAGGAACAAACAAAATCTAAACTAAATTATCAAAAAATAAATATAATACTACAATTAAACTACGCATAATGCAACTCATGTTTTAGTCCCTTTTCCAGAAGATACTGAAAGTAGTAAGAAAGTAGAGAGAAGGATGCTTCTATTGAATATAATAGTTCGAATAATTAGGGTAAATTGAGCTGCGGAGTGAAAGATGTAAGAATTCAAATAAATCAATAAGCTCAAAAGCATGACAATTCTTAAAGAGATCAAAACCTAATGATGAAGCTATATATAAATTGGTAGAATAGGAAAGGGAAAGTTAAACAGGTGCTGCGACGAAAATCGTACCTTATTGAGTTTGAAATGAAGGAAGATGTTGGAGACCACTATCGACAACTGTTGCTCGGCATCATACTTGATTGAGTTTTTTTTTAGGGTTTTAAATTTTTCAGAGAAGAAGGAGAAAGACATGTAAAGTGTGAAAAGTAGTACTGCGGGAATACTAAAAAAACGCGGCCTTCGAAATAAATTGGAAGCCCGCCATAAGAATTCATTATACAGCGTTTATGTTTTTTTAGTACTGGTCACCACGAGAATGAAATAGCATTGTGCCTTCAAACGCTATTCTATGATGCTATTGACTAGAAATTTTCTTGTAGTGAAAATAATATTATTTATTTCCGACCTATATTTTAAATTTTTTTATGAAAAATAAACATTAAGAAAAGTTAAATTATTTTATTATACATAAATTTCTAATTCAGAACAATAAATATAATTTTGGTTTAATACTAATATATGTATTTTAATTAATATGTGTAAATATAAATATATGCATACATAAATATATTTATTTATATATAATAAAACACTCAGCTTTTAAATTTTTTAAGTATCTAAACTCAACCAGAAATAATTTATTAATATAAGTTTTGTTTTTTATGTAAATAAAGTTTTATAAAATATATTTATTTTTTATTTATGAAATAATTTTAGCCGAAATAAATAATTATATATTTTGTAAAATTTATATATTTTACTTAAGCAAAATATTTGATATTTATATTAAAATTTTGAATTTTAGATATATAATATAAATGTATATATTATTTCGAAATTGTCCCTTTTGTTTTAAATTAAAATATAAAATATCTTTGACTTAGTCAAACTAAATTTGAATTAAGGTATTTTAAATTTTGAATTTTGAATTCAAATTGGTATGATTTTAATTTGTCAAACTAAATGGATTTTTAACAAGTTTTTTCTACTTACCTTGAGAACCAAGCTATGCTTGCTCCGGGTACTTGTTATAGAGTTGTCAGTTTTGGGATTCGAACTCGTGACCTTTAGTCTCATAGTCTGGGTCATCAACCAATTCGGCCAACCCTTTTGGCAAGTTTTATTTATATACATACATACATACACACATACATACATACATACATACATACATACATATATGTATGTATGTATGTATGAATGAATAATAATTTTGAAATTACATTATATATATTATAATTATCTAAATATGGCAATGTAATATATATACATATGTATGTATGTATATTCATTTATGCCTATATATATGTACATGTACACACACACGTATATATATATGGCAGTAAGAATACATGTATACAAAACCATATGCATGTACCTTAATATATTTAAACATATGTATGTACTTGGATATATATTAACCTTGATATGTATATGAGAATGTTATGTATGTATGTATGTATGAATGTATGTATGCACGGTAGATATAAATCTCAATATCTATATGTGTGTGTATTTTAGATACATGCTTTATAGTTGTTATTTTATATTGTCATGTTATATATATATATATATATATATATATATCACATCTTATAATATATATGGTATACGTACAATATAAAAACATTAAATTAAAACCAAACTTTATTTAAAATGTAAACTGAATCTAAATGCTAATTAGTTATTTAAATAGGCCCATTAAGATCCATTTAGAGAAAAAAAATTCAAATTTATGCAATTTCACCTACCAAACGGGTTAGATCCAACACTTTCTTCTTGGTCTCTATGTGTCATAATGTTTCCAAATTTTATTTTATGCCTTAAATTCTAGCATTATGTAATGGGAGTGAGTGTGTAAAGGAATTAAGAATTTTATGCTTCTTATTGCATCTTTTTCTAGAGGTTTTACTACCAAATGGTGTAAAGTTAATTTTTCTAGAGGTTTTACTACCAAATGTTGTAAAGCTTTTGCATAGTCCTCTTAATTGATACCCACATTGAAAATTTAATTATTATTTTTTGTGTTATGTGTTACCATTATTCACATGCATAGTGTAGCATAAAAAATGAAGTGTATTACATCTTAGTTGCTGGTTTCAATTTTATTTCCATGAATTAGTCCTTTAATTTCGCTAAAATAGAACTATATCAGTATAGATAGTTTTAATTTTATTTATTTTATTATACTTGGACTATATCATGAAGATACATATCTTTGAATCAAGGAAATTGTTAAATAACATATCAGATAAATTTACTTCTTTGATTTCTATACCTATTTCAGATTGTAATATGACCTTTTGTGTTAATTAATTTATAAATTATTGCAAAATAATGTAAGAAATATAGCAGGTTACATTAAGCACCTTGATGGAAAATATTTCCTAATGTGCTTTCTCGGCAATCATATCCCTAGCAAATATTTTACATAATACTTGCTTGGAAAAATATTTTGTTAGCAAATATTTGCCACTATATTTGCCTGCCAAATTTTTGCATGGAAAATATCTTTGTGCCTACATTATGAAAAGTGTTTGCTAGGCTTATATCCAGTACAACTATATTAGATCATACATGGCAAATATTTACAACAATAATATTTGCCAAATAATTGCAAAAATACTTGGTAAATAACCGCTTGATTTTCATTATGGCATATGATCTCCGGTCGGATATTTTGTAAAAATTAAAATTTTTATGGAAAATATTTGCTGACAACAAGTTTCCATGCTGATATTTGATAAATATATGAAATATGTATACTTAAATCTTTAATTTCCTCTGGCCGATACAGTATTAAAAATTGTTTTTTAAGTTTACCTTTTTCATCATCTATTTTTGCCTCTTTTGAAATTTCAAATCCGTCGTGATCAAATTTGGCGTTTTTGTCTGATAATTCTTCACAACCATTTTTTCCTTCATATCCATTACGCTCTTTTGTTGTTGTCTTGTTCTTTAATAGAATTTTGTATTCAAAGTTTGGATCTTTTGTTTTGTCTATTACTTTCCATTTTTACTCTTTTTGACATCGATGAAGGATATATTATCATTTTACTCCATTTTCTCTTTATATCTTCTTCCTTTTTTTCTTTCTTATTTCTTTTTCATCTTTATTTTTGTATCCTCAGACTGTTAAGTTGATATTTTGTTGCTTTTTTGTCTTTCACTTGATCTAAGCAACTAGAATGAAGTATAATCAATTCCAAGTCTATCAGTTGTTTGATTTTCTTTTTATTTAATTTCTACAAAATATGTTTTAACAAGAATATATGAAAAATAGTTGTTGCATAAAAAATATTTGATTTGGATAACTACCTTGTTGTTCTTGTTCATTTTTTCCTTCTTCTTTCTTCTATAATATTTTTGGTTACTGTCTTGTTGTTTAGTATTTGTTGTAGCTAAACATTTCTACAAAAATTGTTTAATTAAATATATAAGGGACAATCTAAATGTTGGATAATTATTGTTTGGCATATATTTGATTGGAATTTATATCTTGTGGCAAATATTTGCTTTGCATATACATGATTGGCAAATATTTACCTGGCATATATTTTCTTGGCAATTATATGCTTGGCAAGTATTTTTTTCCAAATACTACTTATGACATTTTATTCCTAGCAAAAATTTGCCAGTTAAATGTTTATTTGGCAAATACTATATTTGGTAATTAAATATTTGTTATTTTATGATTTAGCTGCCAAGTATGAAATTTTATGTGTACCTGTTTTTATCTGTTCTCGGACATCTTCAGTAGATGATTTTAGTTCATCCCTTTTTTGAACATTGTTCTAAATGCTTTACTAATGAAACTAAAGTGCGCATATATATAGCCCATGCAAAAAGAAAATGAAAAAATATATATTTACACTAATTTACAATTGACCCAAAGCCTTCAAACCTATCACCTACTACCTCCATTTCAGCTTTGAAAATATCTATGCTTCACTAGACTTCCCAAACTGCTTCATTATCTACTAACTTCCTAAAACACCCGTTGTAGTTAGAGCATCTCCAATGGCAACAACTCAGGGTTTAATATTAAGGTTTTCAGTCTCAGTCGTGAATTCAAGGCTTAAAATTAAGGTTAATATTCAAGATCCGGTTCAAAATCCTAAACTGGGCTTGGGCACCCATTTAATGGGCGCCTAAGCCCTGGCGCCCATTTAATGGGCACCAGGCTTTTGGCTCCCATTAAATGGGCGCCCAAGCCCCCATTTTTCATGGGGTGTCAGGCTCCCACTAAATGGGCGCCTGATGCCAGGCGCCCAATAAATGGACGCCTGGACCCTGGAGTTCCCAGCCCACTTCAGGGCTGAATATTCAGGGCTCTGAATATTCAGCCCTGAATGGACAAGAGATGCCCTTACTACACCATCTCCAACATTGAAATTTATCAAATGTCACACTCATGTTAATTTTAATTCGTACATCTTCTCTGATATCCCATGCTATTAGGCATCATAAACTAAACTCCACTGATCCATAATGATTGATAAAAGATTAGTGACAAGCTCATCCTTTTGATTTTGAGTAGATCTATGGCAGATCTATGTAGATTTGACCATGACTACAATATGCAGCTCAAAAGCTCTCTCGATTAGCTTGTTTCATCCTTAAATGATTAGATCACCCTTTGCATGTATTGCTTTGTACTTCACATAGGCAGGTTAGTGAAACTCTTTTGCTTTTCTCTTAAATTTTCTTATCCTAATAGTTTGAGAACTCATACGTGTGAATATTATGAACATACCAAGAATAGGAGGAGGCCTCTACCATGATTACCATTTGGCTCATTCGATTTTTTTTAATAATTGTAAGTATTCCTTCTATTTCCTGTAATAATAAAGTGAGTACAAAATATGTAATTAAAATAGGGAACAGTCCATATTTGGGGACCTAAGGCAAGGTGGCAGTTCATCTTCTTTTGTTTCTTTGTTTTTTCTTCTTCATCTCTTTTTATTTCAATGTTGTCTATTTCAAATTGAGTGTTTATTTGATGACCGCTTTCATCTTGGACATTGAACACTATCATCTTTTTATCTGTCATTTTGCTTCATCATTTTTATTTTTATCATCTTTTCTTTATCATTGTCTTTATTATTCCCGTTCTCTTCATAATTGTGTCCATCATCTTCATTTTCTTTTTCATCTTTATTATTACCATTTTCATTGTGTCCATCATCTTGTACCCACCATTTAGTGTTTGGTTGTCATGATGATCATTATTATCACCACTATCCTCATCATCATCATCATCTCCATTACCGTCGTCATTTTTTTCACTTTAACTTTCATTATATTTACCATCATTACCATCATCATTGCCGTCGTCGTTGTCAGATGATTCTTCTTCGTTATCTAGTTTATTTCCATCTTTCTTCAAAATGTCATTCTCTTTTCTTAAATATTCATTTTCGTTTTTGAGAATTGGTATCTCCTTTTTTAATTCCTTTATTTTTTGGAGATTATCTTCAATTTCTTTTCCTTTTACATCTGTCATTTTTTATTTATTTGTTTTTTCTTTAATCTCTTTTGTTTTTCTTTGTTCCTTTCTTTTTTTGTAAATTAGTACAATTGTATTTTAGTTTAGTATTAACTTTAGTAATTTAGATGTAGTTTCAATATCAATCTAGCAAATATTTTCTAGGTATTACTCTAGCAAATATTTTCAATGAATTACTATGAAAAATATTTGCCAAACATTTGTTTGGAAATAATTTGCTAGAAATCACTATAGAAAAAAATTTCCAGGCATTAATCAAGCTAATATTTGCAAATACTTATTCTACAAAATATTTTCCTACTATTATTTTAGCAAAATTTTGCCAAATAAACATTATCAGACAGATGTGATAAATTTCTTATTATATATATGTATAGTTTTGTTATTGTATAATTTAACTTGTCTGGTATTACTTGCTTGAGAGATCATTTTCTAATGGTAGGAGAGTCTTCTTCATAATTTTACTTCGAGTTATGGCATTTGTGATGTCGCTAAACCAATACTCCATAAATATATAACAGTTGAATTGTGCTTTATATATTAGGAATTATGATAACAAGCGTTAAGGCATGCGCTTGACGCGTGATGTTGGCACGTGCTTGGCGCTTGATTTTTTTATAAATTATATATGTTCAACACATTCAAGAGAAAATGATTTGCATAAATATTTAGTTGTCTTTTAACGTTGAAATTGTGTGTCGTTAGTTTAATTTTTTTATTCTTGGTTGAATCATCTAATTTTTATTTGTTAGTTTGGATTTTTATTTATATTATTAATTAATAAAAAACGAATCTTGTAAAGTAAGTTTATTTGTTGAGACATATTTTTAAGTGACATTAGATCTGGTGATATTTGTAGAGGAACATTTTGAATTTGTAAAGGAAATTTAATTGTTAGATCTAATTTTTAAGGGATATTAAAATTTGTTAATATCCGTAAAGGTGTATTTTTGGTAGTTCAGGCTAATAGAGGAAAAAAAGAAGTATGACACCAAACATATTACAACTATTATTAAAGATGTGAAATAATAATGATGATATACAACTAATACTGTTATGCAAGAGCATATTTTTCTTGGATTTTCTTTACTTCTTACTTACTTCATCAGATGCTTCTGTTTAGTAACTAACCATGAAACAGATTTTATTTATTTTTGCTCATATATGTGTGGCAGTAGCACCACTTGGAGTATGGAGTTGAATTTTGAGAACAAACATGTTGCAAGTAGGCACATTATTATAAATCTTACTGCATTTATATAATCATCGACTTTTTCATTTTAAAACGTCATAAATTCATGACTCGATATCTTTTACCATATTTAGCCTGCAAAAGTATTTTTTATTGAATATTTTCATACCAGCTCTCATTTTAGAATCTTTTAGGTGGGAAGCTATATTGATTATTACTCCTTTGTTTTTCTAATTCAATTTTTTTCCAATATCATTTTCTTGTAAAATTACTTTCACATATCCAAAATTAAGGCAATTTTCTTGATTAAAATGGGTCAATAACGATATTTATGATGTAGGTTCTTTTGTCATATCTTTATTATGGTTTTTATCTTCAACGAGAAACTTGATAAAATTGAAGAATGGAGTGAGTTGAAGTGTTTTATATGTTTTTTATGTATCAACTTCTCAATCAAGTTATCAAAGTATTTCAAACTACTTCGGTAGCTCTCATGGTTATCTTTTTATACTGCTTTTTTCTGTTTCTTGATTACTCCATTTGAATTTTTTCTTTATGAAATGATTTTTCTTTTTGGATTCTTTAGAGTTATATATTCCTCGATTATTTCACTTATTTCTGCTTTAGCTTCTTATTCTATTTCTGCTTCTAGATCAGGTTGAATTGTCATTTGTGTTTGATGCTGAAATGTTTCACTTTCAAGTACATCATCATTTGTAGTAGTTTCATTTTTAAGCATAATTGTTTTAGCACTAGTTGATTTTATATAGGATCGGCTTCAGTTTTTCAAGATTTACCTAAACTAGCAGATTTACTTTGATTATTTGGAGTATCTATTTATGTTTCTTGTGTAAAACAAGTTGTTTCATATTTTCCTTTCATTTGCTTGATAGATATTTCTTTTCAAAAATTTCTTTATGTTTACTACTTTGATTCTTTGAATTTTTATTTTTGAATCCAAGATTTTGTGTTTTTGAACCAGTAAAAACAAATTATAATGAATATGATTATTATAGTCAATTGTTATCGTAAAATGTTTGCCTACCAAATATTTGCTAGGATCGGATCGATATTTATCGGGCATATTTTCTCTTTAATGCTAATACCATTATTCAGACTTGTAATCCAAACTTAACATAATTTAAACAAAAATTACAGAGAATAATTTCAAATATTATTGCATATTAAATATTTTTCTTATAAAGATTGTTAGGAAAATATCTATCGCGCAAATATTTGCCAAACAAATGTTTTTCTAGGAAAATTTGTGATTGATAAATATTTGCTAAGCAAATTATTGTCGTTGTCAGATTTATTTCTACATCGTATCTTTAAAGTTAATACTATTTTGTAAAATATATTTGTGGTCTACTATCATTATTCAAACTTGTAATGCACTAAAATTTAACTTAGTATCAAATGAAAAGTGCATTTCAAACATTTGTGTTTCGAAACATATCTTAGACAAATAAATGCATTTTAAATAGGTAATATTATTGCATGTTCTATATTTGTGTTTCAAAACATTTTACTAGCAAATATTCACTAAGTAAATGTTATTCTAGGTAAATATATGACTACAAAATATTTAATAGGTAAATATTTTCCATGTAGAATTTTTCCATTATTTGGTCTATTTTTATAGTGTGTCATTAGAGCTAATACTATTTTGTACAATACAATGTCAAATTTTGATTGAATATCTTTATATATTCATATTTATAATGTACTAACATTTAACTTAATATTTACCAAAAGTTGTAGAGAATATTACCAAGAAGTATTACTTTGGTCAAATATCATAAGTTTAATATTTACCAAAACTTATAGAGAATATTTCAAAATTTACAAAGAATATTACCAAAATTTGCAAAGAATTTTTACTAAAATTACGGTTGAATATTATCTAATTTATATGTCAAATAATATTTCATAACATTTTTTTGGTAAATTTTTGCTAGCTAGGTAAATTTTAGTAAGGCAAATGTTTACTTGGAAAACGTATCTAAATATTTAAGTATAGCCTATCACCAACAGACATTAGGATAGACTGAGCGGGTGAATCGAGTGTTAGAGGATTTATTCCATATGTGTATTTTGGATTTTGGATTTTTTTTGGAAGCTCACTTGCAATTGGTAGAGTTTGCTTATAATAACAACTATCAGGTAAGTACTGGGATGACACTGTTTGAGGCGTTGTACGGGTGACTATGTAGATCTCCATCTTAGTTGTAGGACACTACAAAAAGGATTATTATTGGACCAGAGATGATTATATGGGATTTAAAGAAGGTAGATTTAATTTGCAGAAGGATGATCAAACAAACTAGTGATGATCAAACAAATCTCCATCAGCTTAGGCTTCACTTCGAGAAAAAGTTCCTCCCTAAGGAAGAGAAAGTAGTTATGGCTAGGAAGTTCATTGATTTGAAGCAGGTACGGATGGTAGTGGCAGAGTATGTGGCTACCGTAGAGGCTCTTTCAAAGTATGGTACCAATATCATCAACACTCCTCTCAAGAAGAATCAAAAGTTCGTTTATGGCATGACCAAGGCCATGAGGAACGCTGTACTCCCATAGCTTGAGGATACTTTTGAGAAGCTTGTTGATACAACTTTGAGATAGGAGGAGGTGGATAAAAAGAGTCATGATGTGGTTCAAAAGGGCAAGAACAGTATTGGCCAGAAGCGGAAGTTACCATTTCATAAGAAGAAGCTTAGCTTTTAGAGGAAGCAAGTTTAGCGAAAGACAGCTGTAACGACCCGGATTTTCAGTCGTTTGATTTTGAACATTTAATTTATTTTAAATGTTGAATTGGAAATGTAAATGGACCTTTAATATGAAGTTATTGATCGAATAAGCGGAATAAGATTTAAATTTCAAATTTAGCGATTATCGTAATACGAATAGTGCAAATAATTGGAATTTGGGCTGAATATGAATTGAAATGAATTTAAAGTGAATATAAGTTCTATTTGAATTAGAAATTAGATAGTAAGTTTTTAAAACTGAAATTTCAAGTAATTTCGTAAATTTTTAAAATCGTCGTTTTTATCGACGCGTTAAAATAGCGATCCGAAGCACAGTCTCAGAATTCGATGAAACTAGTTCCATTAGATCCATAATAGTGTATTATTATCGGATTTCAAATTTTGTAGCGTTTGAAATTACCGTTTGGTCGTGCGAGTTGAAAACGCACAGGATTAATTTAATTTAAATTGTCGATTTAAAACGCTATCTTATACATAGGATCGAATCAGGCCTCGAGACTAGTTCCATTGGGTTCAAAATAGGGGTATAACATATATAACACAAGGCGGCACGCCTCGATAAGAGTTTGGGATTTTGACATATGCTAAGCGTGATATTTTGAAATTAAATAATATTATAAAAGTTGATAGTCAAACCCTATATAACCAGCCACCCTAAACCCCATACATGGGCCGCCCTACACATCTGAATCACACCGCTCCCACTAGTTTAAATATCGTGTATCTACTCTTCTTCTTGTTTAAAAAAACAAACCAGTGAAGAAGAAAAAAGAAGCAACTTCAAAAATTAATTTCTCAAATTCTACTCATTAAAAAAATCCGAGACAAGCTTTAAAAATCACGATTCAATGAGTGCTTCGATCTGATATACTATTTGTAAGGTGCAGCAGTGTTTGCATAGGCATGGTCGGAGGTAGTGAAACTAGGGTTAGCGAATTCTTGAGTTTCGGCCATTGATTCGAGAAATAGAGTTGTTTTTTGACTTTGTGGTGGGTTAGCGCGTCGAAGGCTGCGTTTTGGAGGCGCGCGGTGGAGGTTTGGGTGGTCCGATGGTCGTAGGTCACGGCTCCAGATCATAATGTATGGCATGAGATCGAGCTTCGATCGATGGTACCAGGTAGGTCGAGATATTCGAGAGAAGCTTCAAGGTGAAGACGGTTTGCAAAACGGAACGGCGTAGCTCCGTCGTTGTCGTGCATGCGAGTTGGGTGGATGGTATCAAGCTGTGCACGTTTGAGGATTTGGGGAAGAAGGTGATAGCGGGTCGTGTTTGTTTTGTGGGCTGGGTTTGAGTTATATGGGTATGGAAATTAAATTGTAATTAAATGAATATAAATTGTTTTAATAAATTCGAAAGCTTATAAAATTCATAACTCACTCGTTTTAAGTCCAAATCCAATGCGGTCAGTCGCGTTAGACTCATGTCAACATAAGCTTCATTATGGAATTGGATTGTAGCGATTTGGAGCTACCAGAATTTTTAGCTAAATTCGAACACTATTCGAGTTTAGTCGGAACTGGAACGCAGAAGTGACAACTGGAATCTAAGTGATTAAATCTCACTCATTTCTGATTACTGGTTTTAATTTAAAATGTTAAAAATTATTTATTGGTTGATTGGATGAATTGATAAATTTATCAGTTGGATGTTATATTATATATATTAGTATTTGGGTATATCTCCCGCCGATTGGAGTGGATGAGACACTTGTGCCCCGCATAATAGCGGATGACCCTTTTTATTGCGATATCCTACCTCGAAGCGGGATTATTTTTTTATGTTATATAGCATCAGTGGCTGCAAGGAGATAGGTTGGAGGGATCCAACTGGATTCCTTAAAATGTTTGTTTTAATTTCATATATGGTGATATATGATGTGTTAGAATAATCTGTTATAGATTATGTTATGATTTGGTTTATTGGATACTATAGTAGCACTGGCCTTAATTTTGGTATTATAAATATGATAAATAATATTTTTGAATATAAAAAGGGGATTCAAAGGCGATTTTGGGAATGAAAATATTTATATTGAAATTTGGGATTATTTAAAAAGGAATTGATTTGGATAAAATAAATAAATTTGATTTTAGATATTTATTTAGCTATTTCGTAAAATGGTTTCAAATAGAGAATTTAATTTGAGTATTTTTAAACAAAGGATTTTTAATTGGGATTTCTGGGAATACGAATTAGAAGTCGAAATCGAGATTTGAAATGTTTTGGAATATAGTCCGAATTTATTAAGAAATGGATTTATAAATGGGATTTTAAATAGGAACCGATTTATAAACAGTGTTGTTTAATATGCATCTGTTATTAATAGAGAAATGATATTTGAGTTTATAAACTTATAAATGATGTTTATAAACAAGTGGAATGAATATCATTTGATAAATTGGAAATATAAATTCACAGTGTGAATTTAAAATGAGAAATTGAAATCGGTTTAGAAAGAAATAGTAAATTCTACTTTGGAATTTGGGGAATAGTTATGAAATTGGAAATGTTAATCGACTTGAGATAAATCGAGAGAGATTTATAAGTATAAAAATGGGTACGTTAAATTTAAAAAAAAATGGTTTTTCACAAGAAGTAAGGTTTGTTTTTAGAAAAGGATTTTTATTTATTAAACTATGTAGTTTTAAAAACTATTAATTGGACTAAATTATTTCAGAAAGTTAGTTATTTAAATACTTAAATTTGTTGAAATGAATTCTAAGTTTATAAACAAGTTTTGTAAGTCGATTAGAAACTTATAAATGAATTGGAATTAGTTATCGACGTTTATTTTAAAAGAGCTTTGATATTTTAAATAATTATTTAACCATGTTTTTGAAATTTATTATTATTATATATATATATAGTTTAAAGGTAAATGATTGCAAATTATTTATAAATGCTCTCGAGATTTGTGAACTGGGTTTTATTTAATGGATGTGATATTATAAGAGGAAATTTTATAATGGAATTCGGGAGCTTAAGAATATTTGAGAAAAGGAAATTTCCAATTTGTTTAGATTCGGGAATTTCAAAAATGAATCTGAATTCATCAAAGGAGTTATAAATTGTTAGTTGGATTATAAATAAGTATAGTCGATAATTTTGGAAATTGTAAAGGGAACTAATAAAAAAAATTAAGATTTATGATATAAGTACGGAATGTTCCTAAGTATGGATATTAGAAATGATTTTGGGAAATAGACTTATTATATTTTCCTAAGTATTGGAATTAAAGGTTTTGGAGATATTTTAGCAACAAAATGATTTATATAAAAATAAGTTTCTAAGTAATGAATTATAAGTTGGATGTGGAAATATGCCTAAGTGTTGATATGGGTTGAAATATCCTGTTATGGATTTAAGTATTTGGAATCGTTTTCAAATATTGAAATATTAGAAGAGATTTGAATATATATCTTTGTAAAGATATTTTGAAAACAATGTTTTGGAAGATTTATAATATGGCCCAGTGACTACTTATGTGTGTAATTTGATAGTTAAATAACCGATTATCAAATCTGGCCAATTTTGTTAATCGTTTCGAAGTGACCGGGATCAGATTTAATTATCTGAAAACCACTTCGATCCAATTTGAGCGTTGCGACTTGTGATATCGTGAAGATAATGGAAACGGTGGTTTTGGAGATTCGGTTTGTTCAGATCCAGAACAAATTGTATAGATGAATGCTATCATTGCATTGTTGCTTGGAAGGCAGTGTTAGCATTCCAAGTGGAATTGTTATTCCAAAAGGTAAAACGTAGCCTCAAGACTCATCAACCAGGAATGACTGAAAATCAGGGGAGATGCGGCAAGCCTATGTGGGTCGCACCCATTAGGATATGTTGTCACCTTTCTAGATACCTTATATCTACATATTTATGGATTGGTTGTGCATGAGAGCTCGGTAAAAAGGTTGGAACAACCGAGGTGATGGCTTGTTCGGTACCATCCAGTAAGGGGTAGGCCGGTTTTGCGTTGGCAGGGATCGATAGGTTCGATCTTAATACATTTTTCTAGAGGTGTATTGTGATAGGTGGTACCCCCAAGCCAAATCATTGTGTGGAATCCATTCTCCAATAAGCGCTGTACGGTTTTAGTTGTATACCAATATGCTGGAACGTGGATGCAAGCATTTCACCTATTTTATAGTTTATTTTCTATAGACACTATTATAATATCAGATGATTTTGATATAAAAGGTTTTGGTTATCGTAAGGTAAAAACCCGTCGTATTTATATGTGGCGTGGTCTTACGAGATACCTTTGTTTTTCAAAAGGATTTTTTCGAAAATAATTAAATTCAAATTGAGTGTGTTTTATCACGCTGGTTTTTTAGACTGACTCGGGTGTTATTTTATTATGATGCTCCGGTCAAACCGAGTATTACAGATACTGGTTAGGATGATATGGAGCTCAGGAGATGAGCCAGAGGATTTTAGGCGTATTACACGTACTTTGTTATTTCCGATGTGTGTGTTAAACTATATATTCAGTACTTGTCAAGACAATTTATTATAACTGTCCAGATTGCTATGATGATTATTGTACTCTGGTGATTGTATTTATATTAACAGTTACAGTTTCTTTTTGTATAAAGATCAGTATTTATCTATCATATATTTTTCCACTATGATTTGTGAGATTCTATGTGTTATTTCTATTTCTTCTATCTCTTCTTCTTCACCCCTAGCAATCGGTATTTCCGGCACTTGAATATTCGGCATGCTATACAGTGAACGTATTGATGTTGATTTTGAGGGATGAAAAACCCGATTCGTTACAACAGCTGAATTCAAAAGGCAAGCCAAGGAGCTAGCAGAATGCTTCAATTGTGGAGAGCATGGAAATTATGCTAAAGAGTGCAATAAGCCATGTCCTCCAACTTCTCGGCTAAAGTGCACGATTCGTAAAGAGTTAGGACATCTTAATTACTCTTGTCCGAAGAATTTTGAGATGTTGAATGCTATAAAGGCTTTTGATGGACCTTCTCAAACTAAAGGAAATGCTCTATTTATCCTCGAAGGTACTATCTTATGCAGAGATTCTTTTTTTAGAGTTCTTTATGACACGGCTGCATTTTATCTTTCATGTTGAAGGAACTGGTTTAAAATTTTATCTTGATGTTGTGTGCTTCGTTGCATCTTTGAGGATTGCTAATCCAATATGTGGTTATGCAACCCTTGGGATGTTATGTAAAAATATGTTTTTGGACTTATGTGGATTCTCTTTCCTCTATGATTTTCATGTATTCGAGTATTTGGGATTTGGCATCATTTCTTGGCATGGATTGGTTGCATCGGTATGAGGCACATCTTTTATGTCCCAAAAGGGTAATCACTCTTAACCATCCAGATTCCATTGAGTGGCTCAGCTTTGCTTTTGGAAGCCTTTGTCAAAGCTCGAGTGGTTCTCTATTTGCTCTTGAGTCTTGAGAAGAAGAAGATATTGCCAGAATCTCTATTGTTAGAGACTATCTTGATGTCTTTGATCCTATTACTGATTTTCCACTGAGGCGGGTTATAGAATTTCCTATTAATCTTATTCTTGGAGCTCAGTCAATGTTCGTACTCCCATGAGGACGTATGGCAAAGAGAATGAGGAGTTGAAGAAGCGGTTGTCAAAGCTAGAGGCTAGGGATTTTATCTAGTCTGGTAGTTCACCTTAGAGGGTCGCGGTAATGTTTGTAAAGAAAGTAGACGGTACCCTTAGGTTATGCATTGATTACCAAAAGCTCAACAAGTTTACCGTAAAGAATGAATATCCTTTGCCCAGGTTGATGATATTTATAATCAGCTTAGTGAAGCAATGGTCTTTTCTCAGCTTGGAATTGCAATCAGTTTCCATAATGTCTGTATAGCAGAAGATAACATTCCATTGACATCTTTCCATACTCATTATAGCTCTTATGAGTGGCTTGTGATGCATTCGAATTGACGAATGCACCTGCATACTTCTTCGATCTAATGAATAGGATTTTCAGAGACTATCATGATAAGTTTGTCCTAGTACTCATTAATGATATGTTGGTTTATTATAAGTCAGAGGTAGAGTATGAGAAGCACCTTAGAGTAGTTCTAGAGACACTTAGGTGGAATCAGCTGAAGGCTAACTTCTCAAAATGCCACTTTTGGAAGAAGGAGGCAAAGTTCTTAGTCCATGTAGTATTAAGGCTGGTATGTCTGTTGACCCTACCAAGATTGAAGCTATTCAAAATTAGAAGAAGCCAAAGATAGTTGCCGAGATCCATTGTTTTCTGGGATTAGTCGGTTATTATCGGAGCTTCATAAAAGATTTCTCAAAGATTGTGCTACCTCTTACTAATCTTACAAGGAAGAGAGTGAAGTTTTAGTGGACATACATATTTGAGACAACTTTTCAGAAGCTAAAGGAGTTACTTACCTATGCACCTATTCTTATTGTGCTGGAAGGTAACAAGGATCTTGAAGTTTATACAAATGCATGTGGTTCTAGTTTGGGAGCAGTTCATATACGGGGAGGTAGAGCGGGGCTTACACTTTTAGGCAATTGAGGTCTAATGAAGTCCGCTATTCCACTCATGATTAAAGCACACGACCATTATCTTTGCGTTTTAGATATTGTGTCAATATTTGCTTGGTAAGAGATTTGTTCTTTATGTAGATCATAAGTCACTGAAGTATATGTTTACTCAGAAGGATCTCAACATGAGGCAGCTGATTTAGCTTGAGTTTCTTGCAGCTTATGACTTTGAGGTTCAATATACCCCTAGGAAGGGGAACATAGTAGCTATTCCATTGAGTAGGAAGCATCGGGCAGTTGCTTTCTATGTGTGACATTTGAGATAGAAATTATGTGGTTGGTTGGGGTGCGCCGTTGGCTTGTCTTGTCGCCAGAGCATCCTTGGTTGATCGGATTACAAAGGCTCAGAGGAGAGAGCCTACTATTCTTGCTATTATTTAGAGGTTGTAGTCTGGTGATGAAGATGATGTCTTGTTTTTTATTCTCTTGATGCTCGTAGTTGCTTATGGAAGAATGGTAGAATAGTTATTCCTGATTTGGATAGCCTCTGTTAGGAAGTGATGGATGATTGTCATCGATCGTGCCATATTATTCATCCTAGAGGAAGTAAGACGTGTATGGATATGAAACATGTTTACTATTGGAAAGGGATTAAGCGCGACATTAGGAAGTATGTGAAGGGATGTTTGACTTGTCAGCTTGTTAAAGCTAAACATTAGAGGTCTAGCGGTCTTCTTCGGCCATTAGAGATTCCGCTATGGAAGTGGGACCGGGTATAAGTGGGTTAGATTGTTTCATACTAGTTCACTTATATAAATCCTAATGTGAAATCTAGCAAGGATTTCTTTAATGTTGTATTCTTTTCAAATATCTGTGGATTTTATTGGTCTTCCTCGATTTAGGAGTGGTCATGATAGCATATTGGTAGTAGTTGATAGCTTCATTAAATCGACGCACTTTATACTAACGAAGTCAAGTAGGACTACTCCTTACTTGGCCAAGCTTTATGTGAAGGAGGTTGTGAGACTTCATGGTGCTTCTAGTGCCATTATGTGTGATCGTGATCCATTATTTACCAGTGATTTTTGGAAGAGTTTCCAAACGGCTTTGGTCCAAAGCTGAACTTTCGTACGGCATATCATCCGCAGACTGCTGGTCAGACAGAGATAGTTAATCGGGGCTAGAGAATTTGCTTTGATCCTGTGTTCTTGATTTGGGGGATAGTTAGGAGGATTGTATCTATTTGGTTGAGTTGGCTTACAACAAAGGCTACTAGTCTAGGATTGACATGGCACCGTTCGAGGATATATACGGTAGACCGTGTTGTTCACCACGTTGTTGGCTTAAGACTGGAGACAGATTTGTTCTTGGTCCTAATTCTAACAAAGAGGCTTCCGAGAAGATAGAGTTGATTAGACAGGGGATGAAGGAAACCCAGGATCGGTAGAAGTCTTATGCTGACCATAGGAGGAAGGATATCGAGTTTGAGGTTGGTGACCTTGTCTTTGTGAAGATATCTCCTTTGAAGGTTGTTATGAGGTTCAGTAAGTCAGCTAAGCTTGCACCTTGGTTTATTGGTCCATTTTTAATTACCGAGCACTTTGGCTATGTTACTTATCAAGAAGCTCTTCCTGATCAGTTCCCTAGTATCCATGATGTCTTCCATATTTCTCACTTTGGGAAATGTTTGAGGAGTACCGAGAAAGTTTTGGAGCCAAGACACATTTGGGTGCTTGATATTTTGCCAAACTTGACTTATTTGCAGCATTATGTATGATAGTCAACTCGGCGGTTAAGGGCTTAAAAGGAAGCAGATCCCATTAGTGAAGGTGCAATGGTTCGACAGGCTGTTGGATTGTACCTTGGAGACCGAGGAGGATATCGTATAGACCTATGCCGAGATGTTTTCTAATGCTCATGAGTCTGGTATGTTCTGCTTTCTTTGCTTGCTGTTTGTTTTGTAGTCAGTGTCGTGGAGCTAGAAGTTATTGGTTATGTTATGGATTTTTTTCCCAAGAAGAAATTGCGAAGATGCAATTCTCTTAAGGGAGGGAATCTGTAATAACCCGTAGTTGAGAAGGAACTAATATAAAGATTTAATCTATTAAAAAGGGATTTTAAAATTTTAGCTGTAGAAAATAGAAAAAATGGAAGTTATATGGGAAAAATATTTAAAAATTAAAAGAATAATTTATTTGAGCGAATTTTTATTTTAAAATGATTTTGGACATTTTTAAGGGTCAAAATGATTTTTCAAAATATAACTAAAATCATTTGATAAATGATTTTGGACATTTATAGTAATTTTCTCATATAATTTTACTGTATGATATCAGTTTTTTTACATGTAGATATTTTTGCATTAATTCATGATTGGTGAGAAAGATGAGGTGGGCAACGGTATTATTATGAGCTGAAAGACGTAGGTGGCACGGCGGACGGGGAGTAGTGTCATGATTTTTTTTAGGGTTAGGTATGGACGATGTGGCTGTTAGGGAGGTGGTTGTTATGGAAGGCAGCGGCTATTAGCAGTGGCAGAGCGGAGGTGTAGGGCGGCGCAGGGGTGCGGAAGTGTGGGGTGTGGCGGTATAGGAAGCAAGATTTTGGCCTGTGTGTGAAGAAGTGTCCTTATAGCTAATTTTTGGATGTGTTGTCATAGAAGCCAAAAAAAATTCGCACATTTTCCATTAAACTTCCCTTTAAATTATTTGAATTTAAGAATTTAATATTTAAAATTTCTCTTATAATATTCATTATTTAAAAGAAACTAATAAAGATGGGTATTATTGTAAAAAAACATATTTTTTAATACTAATCAGAAGTTATAGAATACAAATAAACAAGTAAATAATTATTTAGAACTCCATGTTATGCAATCAACGTTCAAATATCATTATTTAGTAATTAGAATTCAAAATTCAACACTTTTAACAAACGGAGCCTTAGAGTTCAAACACGAATCCAATTATATTAAATATGATTTAGTGTATATATAAAATTATGCATGATAATACTATAAAAGATCTAGTGCAAAATGAATTAAAAACAACTTATTTTAAATTTTTTTTACTCCACCACACGATGTGCTTGATCCAACACAAAGTTCATAACGAAATTACTTAAAGACATGGCCAATTTGCCATGGAAGTAAATAATTTTGGTATCAGAAAACATTCATCTTCCTTTCTTTCATGTATGTCAAAAGAAAATTGTTACTTCACAAAATTAAGCTATAACATGAAACTTCCCATAAGCAAGTAAAGTCCACACTAAAAATTAAAGAAAAAATCTAGGTGCTATTACCATAGGATATTGAATTAAAAGATGGAATAAGCTAGGACTTCGTGAAGGTTTTGATGAATTATGAGATAAAGGGAAATTTATAGTGTTTTTTGTTTTGCTCCATTCATTTATTAACTTTTTAAATATACTCTCTCTAATTGAATTAATGACTTATTTTCAGTTAGCAATAACTTTTTATACTAATTTCCAAAAAATGCCATGATTCTATAAAGTAGTTACATTTTTGAATTCCAAACAGTAGATTTCATTCAAAGTATAAATAGTCTTACATGCTTAATTTGGGGAATGGTTAAGTATTTTTTTTCGTTCTATGAAGAAAAATTATTGCTAAATGGTCACATATATGTATGTGTATATGTGTGTGTGTGTGTGTATTTATATGTATATATGTATGTATGTCAGTACTCAGGCCCGTACGAGGAGCGCATACATAGAAAAGGATTATCTCAACTTTTTTATTTCAAAAAATGAGTCTATAACACTCATTAAGGATGGGTAATTTTGTAATGCAAAACTTCAAATGAAGGAATTAATACACACTGAAAGAACCATATATATATATATATACCATTTTGATAATAACAACCATACAACAATTCTACTAATATGTTTATCGAATTATTTCAGGTCAAAACGATGATAGAAAAGGTGAAAAATAAAATGGATAAAAATATGTAAAGCTAGGATTCAAACCCAGGTGGGCTGAGAAATAAGCACATGCTCTTACCAATGCACACCACAAGCTTTTGGAAAATACTATGATTTAGTCGACTGAAAGCCTTGTTCAACCGACTGAACCTAGTTGACTGAATATGAGTAACTTGTCTACTATTTTTAGCTATGCTCACGAGCTCGAATTTTGCACTAAGCCAATTGACTGAAGCCTGTTTTTAGTTGACTAATCTAGTATAAAACGGCTAGTTTTTTGAACAGATACCATCATGTCTCTTTGCTCCAGAAGTTGCATCTCTCCGCTCCTGCAGCCACTTCTCTTCATTAGTGGCGAAATTGGAAGGTTGCACCCTACTTTAACATCCCTACAACATCTATATAAACCCCTAACCATCCCTTAATCAACACACAACTCTATGATTTGATTTCCACTCCTAAACTCTCAATTCCTAAGGCAATTCTCCGAGTTCCAAGAAATTCATCTGATTCAGAGATTTTAACTAGTTTGCTTCATCTCTACATCCCATGCTCTAGTCGAATAAACTCCTTAGCCTCTACACCTCCACTCAATATCATTTGGTTTGGTTATAGGAGTCATTGTACATCAAACTGACACTCTGTATATCAAGATACGATGTGTTAGTAACATTTTTGTTACACTACTTATAACTGTTGTTGAAGTACTATTTGGTAGTTCAACCAGAGTCTGTAAACTTGTTCCTCCGGGTGAAGTGAGGGTGTTGATAGTGAAATACCGAAAGGGAGCATCGGGACTGAACTTAGGACGTGAGGTCCGAACCTGTATAAAATCAAATTGTGGTCTACTATACTATTTTGCTACTTTTATTTTGTTTATTACCGTTGGCCATCTTCGATCCTGTTCATAACAACCAACAAGTGGTATCAGAGGCTGAAATTCTATCGATCGTCACAACATCATAGAATAATGGCCAGAAAGAGAAGATCAAATCAGAACTCAAAGATAGTCGAGAAAAAGCAAATTTCTGGAAGCGAGCAACATTCTATAGAACCAAGGTACATGTGCTGTATGACTAATCTCAGATCAAAATCAGAAAGCTTAGTTTTATATATAGTGATCTTTTACAAACACATGAGAAGTTATTAAAAGATTTTAAAGCATCGCAAAGGGTCAATTCTATTGCTTTAGCTAAATTAGATGACTGTGAGCATAAAATTAGTATTTTAATGGAAGAAATATGTTTTTAGTAAAACAAACTGAAGTTTTGAAAATACACTAGAAGAACTTATTTTACAAAAAGATTTTCTGTTAAAAGATAATAAGCGATTAAATGATAAAAATACTTATCTTTTAAAGAAAATCAAAGTTTTACAAAATAAAAATATATTTTTGGAAAATTGTTTAAATGATTCTAATTCTAAACTTTTGTCTCTTGAAAAAGAGAATAGGGCTTTAAATGATAAGAATCTAGAGTTAATTAAAAAATGTGAATTTATTAAGGATAATAATATAATGCTGCAAAAATAAATTTGTGATTCCAAAGTTGTTTTTGATAAATTAAGTGAGAAAATCACAAATTTTAACAGAGAAAACGATGATTTATCTTCCTTAACTACTAATGGCTAAGCTCACAATAATAGAACTGGTTTTGACTATAAACAAGATAATTGTAGAAAAAGTACTAGATATGCATTCCAACATACACATTTTAACGCTAGTACTAAAAGTAGAGATAGTTCTAAAACCAATCCATGTCATAATATTATTATGCTTAGAAATAGAAAAATCATTTGAATACTAAATCAATGACAAGTAATGTTCATATATGGGCTCCTGCTAATCTAACTGATTAAGATAGACAATCATACATTAGCAATTATTACGATACTGTGATTAATAGTGGAATTTTTTTTTAAAAGATCAACCACAACCAACTGTATTTGGTTTCCTAATTTGTGAGCCTTATATCTATTGTAAAATGAGTATCATTTTGCTTACACTTGACACGTCTATTAGATACTCATCGCTTTCATTAATGCTAAATTATTTATTTTTGACTATTCTATGATATTCTCCATTTATTTTTAATACTCTCATACTTTTGTTAATTACATAAGGGGGGAATTAATGAGCATATTGATAGGGAGTGTGACGACCCGCCATTCATTCCACAGAATGACGCATCGCTGATAAGAAAGAAAGGGATAGAAAGAGAAAAGAAGAGAAGAAAGAAAGAAACAACAACAGAATCTAAACAGCGGAACGAATAAATTATATTAATAACATAAACTATTACATAGTATCATTTACAACAACTATCAGAGTTACACAACATATACAACACATACTAGACAGTTATAAACACCTGTCTAGTTTCTACAATACAAGATACAACACAGATAACAAATGACTCAGAGATCAACACAGCGGAATACTATATCTACGAACGCCGAAGCCTCCTGCTCCATTGCTCCTCCAGAATATTCGTCAAAGCAAACCTGACTCCCTTGGCTACTCGTAAAAATTTGAGTACCCAAGAGTTTATATAAAACAGAAATAAACACTTGGGTCAGACATGGGTCTGGTGTGAGTAAACGGTTTAAACTTGCTTAAGTTCAAAACCCTTGAAATCAAAAGGTATCACGTAAGACTTCCCACACATAAACATGGGTAAGTTTTTACCTTACGCTAACCAAAACATTTGATAGGAAATTCGATTGTATTATAATAGGTCTAGGGTTTTCAAGTAAAATACAGAAATAGCTGGAATGCTTACATCTCACGTTCCAACATAGTTGGGCACAACTAAATCGTACGTCACTTATTGGAAGTTGGATTTCCATACAATGGCAGGGCTACTGGGGTACCGCCCGTCACAGTACGTGGCCTAGATCACCGTACCGAGGAGTACGCCCGCTCCCCTGCAACACAAAGCCGGAACCATCCCTTACTGGATAATTCCGAATAAAATCACCCCACGGTTGTGTACATCAACCGCACCACTAAGTCGAAAATAGAAAGGGACATCTAGACAGGGATGACCTTACTCTCAGTGGGCGCTACCCACGAAGCCTTGCTGCACCTCCCCTGTTTTAGCCATTCCCGGTTGATGAGGCTTGAGGCTACGATTACCTTAGAAAAGAACACATCACTTAGAATGCTCATCGTCCTCCTGACGATGTGCTGAAAGCATTCAATCCATACAAGTTCGTTCCGGGTTCGAACGAAACCGAAGGCATTATCTCGTTACACTCGTTTTGGAATCACCCTCAGAGTTAACGACAATAACCCTTGCACTCTGAATCTTCATCTTCACTTGAGATTCACGACCTATCGTAATTTGGATCGATGTGGTATTCGGGTCTCCAGACCTGGAAATCCGGTATACGGAAACCCGATCCCGGTCTCATCGAAATCCAAAACGTATCTTTTAAGGCCAAGTTGTTTAAAGGTTTAAACAATTCAATTCAATACTTGAATTCACACAGCTTAAACATAGATAAATATTACACATTTATCACAGATATATCTAATATCATATCACAGAATATCATAGTATATCATCCAATAGATATCAACCAAATCAGACATTCTACTCAACCATCATTCATAAGCAACCATTTATTAATCTCTATTATAATCAATTTAATCAACTTAAATTAAATTAATTACTTAAGAATTAATTCCTATCCTTGCTTAATTAATCATTAATTAATTACAATACATTTTAATTAATTAATCATTCTTTAAATATTAATCACTCTTGATTAATTATTCATTAATTACATAAAGTAATTATCCTTTAATTAATTTCACAAATTAATTACCCTTAATCATTTATAGTAATTAACCTTTAATTATTCTCATTAACTACAATAATTAATGATCCTTAATTAATTACATTAATTAATTAACTATAATTAATTACATTATTCCTTAATTAATTACATTAATTAATCATGCATTAATTAATTACTTCCATTAATCAACCTTAAATAATCATTAACAGTAATTAACTATTCTTAATTACTTTAATTTCTTTTATAAATCCTTTTTGATTAAATTCACCAATTACATATAGTAATTCATTTATTAATTACTTACACTAAGTAATTATACTTAACCAATCTTATTAAGTAACTACACTTAATCAATTACCAAGTGACTATCCTTAATTAATTAACAAATTAATTAACTTAAATAAATCACATTCATTCCTAAATCATAACTGAGTAATTCATCCTTAATTACCCTTTAAACAAATTAATTAATCCTTGATTAATTATTCTTTAACTATTAATTAATAAACCTTAATTATTAATCAATATCTTTTAATACAAAGTAATCAATCCTTAATTACTTTTATAATTAATTAATTAACCTTAATTAACTAATTAATTATTCTTAGTTATTAATTAATAAAAGTTAATTATTAATTAACAACCTTAATTACCAATTTAATTAATCCATAATTATCTATTAATCAATCTTTAATGATAATTAACTAACCTTAATAACAGTTAATTAATCCTTAATTAACTTTAATTATAATTTAATAACTTCTTAATTATTAATTAAGAAAACTTAATTATTACTTAATAAAACTTTATTAAGTACTTTTTAATTACTAGTTTAATTAACTCTTAATCATTTAATCAATCCTTATTAAATAAATTAATTAATCTTAATTTCTTAATTAAATTAATTAATTTCAACTTATTTAAAAATCTTAATTAATCTTAAGATAAAACATTATCATTTAAAAACATTTGATCTTAATAATTAACTTACTTAATTAAAATTATTAATTAAGTTAAAATAAATAATCATTAATTACTTATCCTTAATTATTAATTAACAATCCTTAATTACAAGTAAATAAAACACTTGAAAACTTAATTGTTAATTCATAAATCATTAATCACTTACTAATTTAATTAACAAATCACTCTTTATTTATTTCCTTTATTATCAAACTTAAATTAAGTTTGAGATAAACATTTCTTTACTAATTTCCTTATTTTCAAATTAAATTTGAAAATAACTTAAGGATTTTACTTAATATATTTAAGTTAAAAACCATACAAATTAATTTATTTCAAACTTCCCATTTCAAAGAAATGTATTTTCAAGAGATGATTTAACTTGATTTTTAAAGTTTTAAAAAAACTAGTTTAAATATTTTACTTTGTGTTTAAGTCATATGTATTTGAATCAAACAATTACATCTTCGTCTTATTCTTCCTTTTTAAACAAAGTTTAGTTTTAATTTTTAAAAACTGTTTTGAAAGCTTAACAGGTTCACTCGAAATCACGCGTACAACCCTATAACAGACCCGAGCCAAAAGCCTTCTTCCCCGAGAAATTTTTAAACTGTGTTTTTAAAATTTTAAACTGTTAAAAACTTTAACAGTTATCACACAAAAACTCGCGTATCATCCTCGAACACACCCGAGCCAAAATCTGATTTCTACGAGTCCTTCCCGAGTACGAGCTCGAGAACCTCTTCTTCCCCAACTCCAAACCACTGACACGCGCTAACAGTCGTGCACGTGCACACCACGACCAACCACCTCCGATCATCGCTCCGGCCATCGACGAGTCACTAATCTTCTCCTCGAACACCCCAACAACTCCGATCGTCGAACAAAATTGAAAATCAAAATTAAGCTTCTCGATCACTACCTGGAACAACACTCCGAACAAGAACCACCTCGTCAGACTACTTCTGACCACCAGCACCCCTTCGCCTTCGACCAGAGCTTCGCCTCCGACCCACGCTTCCATTCCCCCACGTGCGGTAGCCTCCAGTTCACCCACGACGTCAGGAAAAATCGCGAATCAATCATGCCCAACATCATCACTAAACCCTAAATCCTTGTCTTTCGATCACTCTGGTGATCGAGAAATCCTACGAACATTTTTCCTGTGATCCACAGACATTCAGCTACCTTCACCAACGATCACGACACTCAACCCTCTGTCGATCATCGGAATTTGACAAGAGTGTCTTTTCCGTTCAACCTCAAAATCCCACCTCAGATCAAAACTAAAAATCATAATTTTATTATTAAAATTCATCACTTGCAAGATCGAATCAGGTTACACAATCAAAATAAGAAAATTTGAACATTGATTTTCTGATTATTCTAGATCATTACTGACATTTATTGTTTTTGAAATAAATATTCAACATAAACTCTTGCAATTACTTTTAAAAATAACTTTACATTGTTATGAACATTTACTTTTAAGAAATCATAACTTGAATTGGTTAGAATAAGAAGATACGAATTTTATTTAATGAAGTTGTAGCCTGTAATATAACAGAGAAGTAAATATAGACATGCACAGCCAATCTACCTATGTATGTATACATACTGACAATTTCTTTCCTTCATACAACATTTTTCACAACAAAAACTTCAAGCATTCATCAAAATATATAACAGATTTAAATTCGAAATAGTAGTTTGCTCACATCTTAAAGATGAACAGAGTAATTAACTATTTAATCAAACATGCACACTGTAATTCTCACATATATACAGAGTATCTATGTATAAATAAACATGCAAGACACTTCATTCAGATACCATTCGAAAGCAAGTTTAAATTCATTTTAACTTTTGCAAAAGAATTGTTTACTCACAGATATGATAGGCAGAGGAGTTAAAGCAGATTTGAACAGAGCCTGAAAAACTGGAACTTTGAAACTGAATTTGCTTTCATTCTTTTAAAACTGAAGTGCTTGCTTTAAAACTTTGAAATGCTTTGAAAACTTTTTGCTGTTGCCTCAGATTATATTGCATGAACTTGGAATAATTCAGACTTGAATCTTTGAAACAGGAGAATGTTAACAGGTCTTGAAAACAATGGTTACAGGCTTTTGATAAGAGTATTGCAGATTGGTTTTGAAAGTGGCTCAGGCAATTGAACTTTTGAGATGATTTTCAGGCATTGATTTGGTTTTAGAAATATGGTTTCAGGTATTTGAAAACAATGGTTTGGAGAAGATTTCAGATTACAGGGTATTGATTTTAATCTGAGGAAGGGTTTCAGGTTTGAGATGAAATTTCAGTTTTGGTTTTGAGGAGATGATTTCGGTTTGGACATTTTCCTGGTTTTGATTTTTGTCTTTGTTTAGAAAATGAGATTAGAAAGAAAAAGAAAATGGGAATGTAGGCTTATATATAACTTAATTTATGGTTTATTAAAAATCAAAGAAAAAGGATAAGAAAATGACACATGTCTCTACATTCTTATTATGTTAACACATGTTACTTAAGATGTTTAGAACTTAACACTTGTCCTTATTTATTTTTATATTATTATTATTATTTTTTTAAAAGATTTTAAAAGCTTTTATATTTATTTCCTAAATAGATAAATACATATTTTATTTAATAAATGCTTTCCTATATTATAAATAAATGAAATCTTTAAAAGAAAATAAAATAAAACCCATTTATATTCTAATAAAATTATATACAATGTATTTCATTCATTTTTAAGTGTAAAAATATCTTTTGTATTTATTTACTATTTAAATAAACACTTTATTTAGTTTGAAATTGATATAAAACAACTCAAGACAATATATATATATATATTTAAACAATACTATTAAATATTGGAAATGATAAATCTATTTTAAAATTAAATTTATAAAATAACATAATTAAATAATTATCCTTATTATAATTCAATCTATATCATAATTAATACATCATATCATTATTATTTGGTTATTTATATTTGAAAATAACAATTATTATCAATTTAAAATAATTTAAATTAAGAGATTATCACATTTTAAACTTCTCGAAATTCCGGGATATCACATTCCTTCCCCCTTAAAAGAATTTCGTCCTCGAAATTTAAAACAAAAGATAATCAAAAAAATTTAAATTTATTTTCAAAAATCCAAGCATACACATCAACCATACACTATCAAACAATCAACCATTCATCCAAACAAACAATTTCATCCAAGCAACAATTCATACAAACAAACAACTCTAGTTATCCGGACATAGATCCGGATAAACTCCCTAAAATTATCCCGAGTTTCCCCGATACAGATACTGGGTTACTCGCTCTACTAAATCCAAACTGGTAATTCAATACCGAAGCCAAAACACATATCCTCACAAAAACTCAGAAAGATCTAATATACTCGGAGCTATCTTCCTAGTCTTACCCAATCTTATTTGCTCCCTTTTACTGGAGAAATAACAATGAAGTCTCCAACTTCGAATTCCAAATTCTCCATCTCTAATCCACAGAACTCTTCTGACGATTCTGAGATGCCTTCATCCTTCCTGATCAGCCCAATCTTTGCTGATGCTTCTCGAAACAAACAGGACCAAAAACAATCCAATAAACGAATCCTCTCTAGATCTACAGAAATCCAGAACTCAAACTCTACTCCTCAATCATCAGTAGATTCCAAATACTTCTTTTATCAAGACAAAACAGATTCTCTCACCAATCTGACCTTCAAATCTTGAAAAGCTTCCTGTAGGAACCCTTTAATCCAAACACTGCAACTTCCGGCTGCTTCTACTCTAGAACAACTACTACCAAGCTTTCGCTGCTCAACTCTGATCTAGATGTCGTCTATGAACTCGAACACAAACTAGATCAACACTTCCCATAAAATCTCTGACAACTCTATAACTCCTACATCTACTAGAGATGCCTCAAACTCAAGCAAAGATTTCCCAAGAGAATACCCAATTATCGCAAGTCACTTTTGCGATTCTATCCAGTCCAATATCCAAAAATACTGTTCTTTCTTAACCCATCAGAACAGTCTAGTGCTTGACCAATCCATTTGAAAAATGAATTTACTCTGCAGCTTCTGAACTCCACTTCTAAGAAATTGCTAAGCCAAAAGATCTTCCAGCAGGAACACAAAACACTCGAGCTGCATTGCTGCCACAGATGCCAAAGAATCCTTATCCAAAGCTTCTAGAGAAACTCGGACCTCAAACCGAACACAAACATCATGCTGAACTCAGCCACATCACCGAATGCAGATATACTTCCTTAAACTTTCTCCAAACAGAAACATCGTCGGAGATATCCATAGTTACTGCATCTCATCACGCAGCTACTACTCCTGAGTTACCCAAGATACCATCACTCGCTTCTGTTCAACCAACAGATCCAAACTCTCAAAAATCCGCCCACACGAGCGCGATTCAACTTATACTTCAATAATGGACTCCGAACCTTAACAGGTTTCCTTCAGAGATTAAATGAACACCAAATCAAAGTTCACTCGAGACGGTATTCGGTCTACAGTCTCGACAGATACTTCCAATCTCAAACATTCAAACTCCAACTATTGGTAGTCGTGTTACACACATCACTACCCTATCTACCTTTATATCTTATATTGGAAAACCCGAACAGGTAACCCAACAAATAGGTAGAAATAAATATATATAGTAAATATTACAAATACGCTCTCTTAAGATAGACACCACTCCAGAGCCTAGGTATTCACTCAACCTATAGCTCTGATACCAAATGTGACGACCCGCCATTCATTCCACAGAATGACGCATCGCTGATAAGAAAGAAAGGGATAGAAAGAGAAAAGAAGAGAAGAAAGAAAGAAACAACAACAGAATCTAAACAGCGGAACGAATAAATTATATTAATAACATAAACTATTACATAGTATCATTTACAACAACTATCAGAGTTACACAACATATACAACACATACTAGACAGTTATATACACCTGTCTAGTTTCTACAATACAAGATACAACACAGATAACAAATGACTCAGAGATCAACACAGCGGAATACTATATCTACGAACGCCGAAGCCTCCTGCTCCATTGCTCCTCCAGAATATTCGTCAAAGCAAACCTGACTCCCTTGGCTACTCGTAAAAATTTGAGTACCCAAGAGTTTATATAAAACAGAAATAAACACTTGGGTCAGACATGGGTCTGGTGTGAGTAAACGGTTTAAACTTGCTTAAGTTCAAAACCCTTGAAATCAAAAGGTATCACGTAAGACTTCCCACACATAAACATGGGTAAGTTTTTACCTTACGCTAACCAAAACATTTGATAGGAAATTCGATTGTATTATAATAGGTCTAGGGTTTTCAAGTAAAATACAGAAATAGCTGGAATGCTTACATCTCACGTTCCAACATAGTTGGGCACAACTAAATCGTACGTCACTTATTGGAAGTTGGATTTCCATACAATGGCAGGGCTACTGGGGTACCGCCCGTCACAGTACGTGGCCTAGATCACCGTACCGAGGAGTACGCCCGCTCCCCTGCAACACAAAGCCGGAACCATCCCTTACTGGATAATTCCGAATAAAATCACCCCACGGTTGTGTACATCAACCGCACCACTAAGTCGAAAATAGAAAGGGACATCTAGACAGGGATGACCTTACTCTCAGTGGGCGCTACCCACGAAGCCTTGCTGCACCTCCCCTGTTTTAGCCATTCCCGGTTGATGAGGCTTGAGGCTACGATTACCTTAGAAAAGAACACATCACTTAGAATGCTCATCGTCCTCCTGACGATGTGCTGAAAGCATTCAATCCATACAAGTTCGTTCCGGGTTCGAACGAAACCGAAGGCATTATCTCGTTACACTCGTTTTGGAATCACCCTCAGAGTTAACGACAATAACCCTTGCACTCTGAATCTTCATCTTCACTTGAGATTCACGACCTATCGTAATTTGGATCGATGTGGTATTCGGGTCTCCAGACCTGGAAATCCGGTATACGGAAACCCGATCCCGGTCTCATCGAAATCCAAAACGTATCTTTTAAGGCCAAGTTGTTTAAAGGTTTAAACAATTCAATTCAATACTTGAATTCACACAGCTTAAACATAGATAAATATTACACATTTATCACAGATATATCTAATATCATATCACAGAATATCATAGTATATCATCCAATAGATATCAACCAAATCAGACATTCTACTCAACCATCATTCATAAGCAACCATTTATTAATCTCTATTATAATCAATTTAATCAACTTAAATTAAATTAATTACTTAAGAATTAATTCCTATCCTTGCTTAATTAATCATTAATTAATTACAATACATTTTAATTAATTAATCATTCTTTAAATATTAATCACTCTTGATTAATTATTCATTAATTACATAAAGTAATTATCCTTTAATTAATTTCACAAATTAATTACCCTTAATCATTTATAGTAATTAACCTTTAATTATTCTCATTAACTACAATAATTAATGATCCTTAATTAATTACATTAATTAATTAACTATAATTAATTACATTATTCCTTAATTAATTACATTAATTAATCATGCATTAATTAATTACTTCCATTAATCAACCTTAAATAATCATTAACAGTAATTAACTATTCTTAATTACTTTAATTTCTTTTATAAATCCTTTTTGATTAAATTCACCAATTACATATAGTAATTCATTTATTAATTACTTACACTAAGTAATTATACTTAACCAATCTTATTAAGTAACTACACTTAATCAATTACCAAGTGACTATCCTTAATTAATTAACAAATTAATTAACTTAAATAAATCACATTCATTCCTAAATCATAACTGAGTAATTCATCCTTAATTACCCTTTAAACAAATTAATTAATCCTTGATTAATTATTCTTTAACTATTAATTAATAAACCTTAATTATTAATCAATATCTTTTAATACAAAGTAATCAATCCTTAATTACTTTTATAATTAATTAATTAACCTTAATTAACTAATTAATTATTCTTAGTTATTAATTAATAAAAGTTAATTATTAATTAACAACCTTAATTACCAATTTAATTAATCCATAATTATCTATTAATCAATCTTTAATGATAATTAACTAACCTTAATAACAGTTAATTAATCCTTAATTAACTTTAATTATAATTTAATAACTTCTTAATTATTAATTAAGAAAACTTAATTATTACTTAATAAAACTTTATTAAGTACTTTTTAATTACTAGTTTAATTAACTCTTAATCATTTAATCAATCCTTATTAAATAAATTAATTAATCTTAATTTCTTAATTAAATTAATTAATTTCAACTTATTTAAAAATCTTAATTAATCTTAAGATAAAACATTATCATTTAAAAACATTTGATCTTAATAATTAACTTACTTAATTAAAATTATTAATTAAGTTAAAATAAATAATCATTAATTACTTATCCTTAATTATTAATTAACAATCCTTAATTACAAGTAAATAAAACACTTGAAAACTTAATTGTTAATTCATAAATCATTAATCACTTACTAATTTAATTAACAAATCACTCTTTATTTATTTCCTTTATTATCAAACTTAAATTAAGTTTGAGATAAACATTTCTTTACTAATTTCCTTATTTTCAAATTAAATTTGAAAATAACTTAAGGATTTTACTTAATATATTTAAGTTAAAAACCATACAAATTAATTTATTTCAAACTTCCCATTTCAAAGAAATGTATTTTCAAGAGATGATTTAACTTGATTTTTAAAGTTTTAAAAAAACTAGTTTAAATATTTTACTTTGTGTTTAAGTCATATGTATTTGAATCAAACAATTTCATCTTCGTCTTATTCTTCCTTTTTAAACAAAGTTTAGTTTTAATTTTTAAAAACTGTTTTGAAAGCTTAACAGGTTCACTCGAAATCACGCGTACAACCCTATAACAGACCCGAGCCAAAAGCCTTCTTCCCCGAGAAATTTTTAAACTGTGTTTTTAAAATTTTAAACTGTTAAAAACTTTAACAGTTATCACACAAAAACTCGCGTATCATCCTCGAACACACCCGAGCCAAAATCTGATTTCTACGAGTCCTTCCCGAGTACGAGCTCGAGAACCTCTTCTTCCCCAACTCCAAACCACTGACACGCGCTAACAGTCGTGCACGTGCACACCACGACCAACCACCTCCGATCATCGCTCCGGCCATCGACGAGTCACTAATCTTCTCCTCGAACACCCCAACAACTCCGATCGTCGAACAAAATTGAAAATCAAAATTAAGCTTCTCGATCACTACCTGGAACAACACTCCGAACAAGAACCACCTCGTCAGACTACTTCTGACCACCAGCACCCCTTCGCCTTCGACCAGAGCTTCGCCTCCGACCCACGCTTCCATTCCCCCACGTGCGGTAGCCTCCAGTTCACCCACGACGTCAGGAAAAATCGCGAATCAATCATGCCCAACATCATCACTAAACCCTAAATCCTTGTCTTTCGATCACTCTGGTGATCGAGAAATCCTACGAACATTTTTCCTGTGATCCACAGACATTCAGCTACCTTCACCAACGATCACGACACTCAACCCTCTGTCGATCATCGGAATTTGACAAGAGTGTCTTTTCCGTTCAACCTCAAAATCCCACCTCAGATCAAAACTAAAAATCATAATTTTATTATTAAAATTCATCACTTGCAAGATCGAATCAGGTTACACAATCAAAATAAGAAAATTTGAACATTGATTTTCTGATTATTCTAGATCATTACTGACATTTATTGTTTTTGAAATAAATATTCAACATAAACTCTTGCAATTACTTTTAAAAATAACTTTACATTGTTATGAACATTTACTTTTAAGAAATCATAACTTGAATTGGTTAGAATAAGAAGATACGAATTTTATTTAATGAAGTTGTAGCCTGTAATATAACAGAGAAGTAAATATAGACATGCACAGCCAATCTACCTATGTATGTATACATACTGACAATTTCTTTCCTTCATACAACATTTTTCACAACAAAAACTTCAAGCATTCATCAAAATATATAACAGATTTAAATTCGAAATAGTAGTTTGCTCACATCTTAAAGATGAACAGAGTAATTAACTATTTAATCAAACATGCACACTGTAATTCTCACATATATACAGAGTATCTATGTATAAATAAACATGCAAGACACTTCATTCAGATACCATTCGAAAGCAAGTTTAAATTCATTTTAACTTTTGCAAAAGAATTGTTTACTCACAGATATGATAGGCAGAGGAGTTAAAGCAGATTTGAACAGAGCCTGAAAAACTGGAACTTTGAAACTGAATTTGCTTTCATTCTTTTAAAACTGAAGTGCTTGCTTTAAAACTTTGAAATGCTTTGAAAACTTTTTGCTGTTGCCTCAGATTATATTGCATGAACTTGGAATAATTCAGACTTGAATCTTTGAAACAGGAGAATGTTAACAGGTCTTGAAAACAATGGTTACAGGCTTTTGATAAGAGTATTGCAGATTGGTTTTGAAAGTGGCTCAGGCAATTGAACTTTTGAGATGATTTTCAGGCATTGATTTGGTTTTAGAAATATGGTTTCAGGTATTTGAAAACAATGGTTTGGAGAAGATTTCAGATTACAGGGTATTGATTTTAATCTGAGGAAGGGTTTCAGGTTTGAGATGAAATTTCAGTTTTGGTTTTGAGGAGATGATTTCGGTTTGGACATTTTCCTGGTTTTGATTTTTGTCTTTGTTTAGAAAATGAGATTAGAAAGAAAAAGAAAATGGGAATGTAGGCTTATATATAACTTAATTTATGGTTTATTAAAAATCAAAGAAAAAGGATAAGAAAATGACACATGTCTCTACATTCTTATTATGTTAACACATGTTACTTAAGATGTTTAGAACTTAACACTTGTCCTTATTTATTTTTATATTATTATTATTATTTTTTTAAAAGATTTTTAAAGCTTTTATATTTATTTCCTAAATAGATAAATACATATTTTATTTAATAAATGCTTTCCTATATTATAAATAAATGAAATCTTTAAAAGAAAATAAAATAAAACCCATTTATATTCTAATAAAATTATATACAATGTATTTCATTCATTTTTAAGTGTAAAAATATCTTTTGTATTTATTTACTATTTAAATAAACACTTTATTTAGTTTGAAATTGATATAAAACAACTCAAGACAATATATATATATATATTTAAACAATACTATTAAATATTGGAAATGATAAATCTATTTTAAAATTAAATTTATAAAATAACATAATTAAATAATTATCCTTATTATAATTCAATCTATATCATAATTAATACATCATATCATTATTATTTGGTTATTTATATTTGAAAATAACAATTATTATCAATTTAAAATAATTTAAATTAAGAGATTATCACATTTTAAACTTCTCGAAATTCCGGGATATCACAGGGAGAGTATGTAGTTAAAGGTTAAAGTGAAACATTATACCAGGGCCGACCCTTACCCAAAGCAGCAGAAGCAACTGCTTTGGGCTTCCAAATTTCTAGGGCACAAAATTTTCTACTGAATCATATATATAAAAAATACGTAAAGAAAAAAGGCGGCATCACAAAAAAAACCATGAAGCATCGGCAGTAGAGAAGAAGTAGAAAAGGCTGGACAAAGGCAAGCACTCTCCAATGAGCAAGCCCTTTCTCAATGCTTTGATTTCTGATTTCTCTCCCAATTTCCTTTTGTTTTTACTTTCTTGAACATTAGATCAAAGCTTATTTTTACGTTTTTTAATTTAGTTTATAATTGATTTTGTGCCATGAATCTCTTAAAAGCGGTATTAGTGGAATGATAAATTTGATGAAAACAACATTGTTTAGTTAGAAATTCAATGATTAACTTTTTTATCAAATTGATTAAGGAAAAATAAATTTTGCTTCAAATTACTGTATGTATGTATTATTTGTAAATTATTGTTTATAGTATTTTTTGTTGATAACTAGTTCATTTTGATTCATTCAAATATTAATTTTTGAATTGTCAACTATTATGACAAATTCATTTTGTTTAATATAGATGAATTTCATTTCAAGTTCAGTTTCCATTCTATTTTGAATGATTTTGTTTTTTGTGGATTTAAAAATTACCTTTGTCAATTGTTTTACATAATTTTAATATATACCTGTGTAAGTTAGGTAAACGATTGTTTATGATAATCTATTTATGGGCTTTTGAAGTATATGTAATTAAAAAACAGACCTTATTTTCTTAAAGTTATTATTAATATAGTATATTTTTATTTATTTATAGTGTCTACAGATGCACAATCAAGAATCGGGACTCACTAAATTAGTACGTATATAAAGGCCTTAGTTTATAATTGGCTTTAGGTACCGAAACTCTTAGGGCCGACCCTACATTATACTTAGGGAAAGGTTTTATCATAAAGTACGTTAATGCCCTTATCCCTTTTTTTATGACAAAGGAGGAGAAGAATGTGTGTTTTACATATATTTTATAGTGGCATTTATATGAAGTTGTGGGAATAAACTTACATAATATATATTAAAGTTGAGTTATTTCAGGTCAAAACGATGGTAAAAATGTGAAAAATAAAATGGCTAAAAATATGTAAATCTAGGATTCAAAACCGTGAGGGCTGAGAGATGAGCGCATGTGCTTACCACCGCACAACACAAGCTTTTGGAAAACACTATGATTCAGTAGACTGAAAGCCTTGTTCAGTCGACTGAACCCAGTCGATTGAATATGAAAAACTTGTCTCCTGTTTTTAGCTATGCTCTCGGGGTTGAATTTTACACTAAGCCAGTCAATTGAAGCTTTCTTTTAGTCGACTGACCTAGTATAAAACAGCTAGTTTTTTGAACAGATATCTTCATGTCTCTTCGCTTTAGAAGTTGCATCTCTCTGCTCCTGCAGACACTTCACTACATCAATGGCGAAATTGGAAGGTTGCACCCTACTTTAGCATCCCTACAACATCTATATAAACCCCTAACCATCCCTTAATCAACACACAACTCTATGCTTTGATTTCCACTCCTAAGCTCTCAATTCCTAAAGCAATTCTTCGAGTTCTAAGAAATTCATCTGATTCAATGATTTCAACTAGTTTGCTTCATCTCCAAATCCCATGCTCTAGTCGAATAAACTCCTTAGCCTCTACACCTTCACTCAATACCATTTGGTTTGATTATAAGAGTCATTGTACATCAAATTTACATTCTGTGTATCAAGATACGATGTGTTAGAGAGTGACATTTTTGTTACACTACTTATAACTGTTGTTGAAGCTATATTTGGTTGTTCAACCACAGTCTGTAAACTTGTTCCTCCGGGTGAAGTAAAGGTGTTGATAGTGAAATACCGAAAGGGAGCTTCGGGACTGAACGTAGGACGTGAGTTCCGAACAAGTATAAAATCGACTGTGTGTTCTACTATACTATTCCACTACGTTTTCATTTTTTATTACTGTTGGCCATCTTCGATCCTGTTCATACCGACTAACACACACATACTGGTACATTAGGCATGCCCGTTGAATGTGTGCGAATAAAATTATAAGCAAATTCATCTTACTGTGAAATATTGGTTGTATGCATAAACAAAAATAACCATTCGAGATAATAAAAGTATTAAATCATAATTTTTCTAAGTTTTATAGGAAAGTGGAGAATACTAAGTGTGACGCCCCACCCCGAGACCCACATTAGTAAATAGAATTACTAAGTAATTCTGTCTACTAATGCAGAGAATAGGGCTGGTTAAGGGTGACCCTCATGATAATGCATTAGCTAAGAGCTAGTATGTCGATATTTTTTTCCCATTACCTCATATATGATCGACACTCCTAGTCCTTAGCAAATACGATACCATGGTGGTTTAGGACCATTTCAGAATAAATGCAATATACAAAAACAAATATATAAACAGTCACAGAACAGCAAACCCAGATGAGAGTATACATACATCACCATACATCATACATAATACAACATACATAAGTATCATGAACTACAAAGTATACATACACGACCATCCCACAAAATAATAGTTACAATGTCCAAGTTCAAACAAAGTGGTCCAAACAAAAGCAAGCTAACCAATCCAAGAAGGAGTGAGCTAAATCCATACCTAACCTACAACTCGGTCTGACCCGAGTAATAAATACACGGGCCAGGCTAGCTAGAACTCATCATTAGTAAAGATAACAGTAATAGGAACCATTCCGTTGTTGCCAACGGAACGATATAAGTATCATTAAGATCATCTCTAAGGTGAGACATCTATGGGTTCATCTTCAATAGTTATATAAGTGAAATAGGCAAGGATTTAAATCATATAAATAATTATCATAAAACGGTCTAAAACTTCATAAATTCATCATAATAGAACTCAAAGAGTTCAAAACATCATATTTAGAAATCACCATAAAACCATCAATACATGTAAGCCTTCATCTTACTCAAGGCTATAATAAACTTTCTCATAAAAAGGTGAAATCAAAACATCTAAAATTTCATGGAATACTGCACGTGCTTACATCGTGACTAGTACTAATATTTGGTACCATAAACATCGTGATGACTGGAGTCAAGTAACATTACAACATCATGAACATCATGATGACTATAGTCGAAAATATCGTAATGACTCCTAGTCACAAAGACCTGAGTTAATAACATCGGGATGATCGGAGTCGCAACTACATTGTGATGACTCCAATTGAGTACTCATGGTCTATAGTACTAGTAAACATCGTGAATGTGTCTCAACTTCTCGGATAGAAACCCAATAGGCGTTAACTACGTCCCATACCATACGTTCCCACCTAATGGTTTACTAACCGTTAGTTAGTGCCACACTAAAAAAACATCATAAACATCATGAAAATATACTCCGCCTAGTCTCATGGGCGAGTAAATACAATACCCTACTCGTCTCATCTCATTGACGAGTACTAGATGCATCGTGACTTGTCTCATCTCATCGACAAGTAAAAGCCATCATCATACATCTCAACATCGTAAAAATTATCATAAAGAAGCTTCCTAAAACATCTAAAATGAGTGAATTAGGTTAAGAAACGAAAGAGTTATGGTCAATTTCGTTTCAGATTCAAACACAGAGCAATAATAGTTTTGCTCTCGAGATTGCAATAGAAACACTCAATTTTGAAATAGATAACTTCAAAATTTTGAAAAACACAAAACATAAAACTTGTAGATCTATATCAGAGCTTTCTAGAACATCTAAAATTATCCAATTTGGTTAAGAAATGCAAAAGATATACTTAATTTAGTTTCAGATTCAAACATAGAGCAATAATAGTTTTGCTCTCGAGATTGCAATAGAAACACTCAACTTTGAAATAGATAACTTCAAAATTTTGGAAAACACAAAACGTGAAACTTGTTGCTCTATATCAGGGCTTTCCAGAACATCTGAAACCATCAAATTTGGTTAAGAAATGCAAAAGTTATGCTTAATTTAGTTTCAGATTCAAACACAGAGCAATAATAGTTTTGCTCTTGGGATTGCAATAGAAACACTCAATTTTGAAATAGATAAGTTCAAAATTTTGAAAAACACAATATAAAACTTGTAGCACTATATCAGGGCTTTCCAGAACATCTGAAATCATCAAATTTGGTTAAGAAATGTAAAAGTTACGCTTAATTTAGTTTCAGATTCAAACACAGAGCAATAATAGTTTTGCTCTCTGGATTGCAATAGAAACACTCAATTTTGAAATAGATAACTTCAAAATTTTGGAAAATACAAAAAATAAAACTTGTAGCTCTATATCAGAGATTTCTAGAACATCTGAAATCATCAAATTTGGTTAAGAAATGCAAAAGTTATGCTTAATTTAGTTTCAGCTTAAATCTCAAACAAATTTTACAGAGACGATGTTCTTATTATTTTTTTCGTTTTCTTTTGCAAAGTTCTCACAAGATTATCATTTCAGCTAGCAAATTTGTGAGCTTGCACTCACCTCAGCAAATTCGCAAGAATTTGGACGATTTCAAGATCAGGGTGAAAGCTTTTGGTGGAGAAACAACCTTCAAGAACCTGTAATAGCTAGAAGAAGACATGCAGAAGAAATAAAAAAAGTTACATACAAGATTCATCTCAAATTCATGATTTTGATGAAATTAATTTAGTATTGGTAGTGATTACCTCTTCTAATCATTGTTTGGTTGATTTTATCTTTGAATTTGCAACAAATTAGAATGGAAACTGAATTTATAGGAAGGCTTCCATTTTTTCTTCTTTTTGTTGTTTACTGTATATTTTTGAGAAGAAGATGAAAGAAAGACTACGTACTATTCGTTCTTTTATTTCTTTCTCACCAGAAGGTTCCAGTAATGGGTTATGGACTTAAACCTTACCCAAAAAGCCCAAGGTAATAACACTTATTGAATATGTTAAGTTATGTACATATTTATCCTATTCTATCAATATATGTACAATCTTCTTCATTTTAAAACCAAATAAAAATATATGCTACAAATGTTTGTGAATAAAATTGGTATCTTAACAAAATAAAATTTATTTCAACTATAAAAATTTATTTTTATCAATAAAACCTTATTTTTATCAAAAACACACAATTTACACCTTTTTATTATAAAAGCACCATTTTTAATACAACAATTTATACAAAAATTGTTTTCTTGTCAAATAAATTACCATAAATCATTTTAACTCTTTTCAATCATCAAAATAATATTTTTAAACCATATTTTACTCTTTTATATCAATAAATACAAATATAATTACTACATCTTTCTCCTTTTATATTCAATAAAAGGCTAATATTGGCAATAATTACCAATATTATCACATTGACTCAATTAAAATCCAATAATTAATTATTTTCACTCCAAATTCTCAAATTAAAGTTTTTAAAACTTTATTTTCATCAATTTATATTTATTAACTCAAATTTACCTAAATTCCAATATTTTCCATTTTATTTAACTAAAACTCCAAACAATTAAAATTTCAAGCCCAATATTTATTCTCAAACACATTGATTATTTGAAATAAACAATTTAACCCAAATTTATTTCTACATTACATTCTATTTACCATATTAAATTATAATTATCGTTATAATTTAATATCATCAGTAATCTCCAATACCAAGGTTGTTACAGACTCCCCCTCTTATAAAAATTGCGTCCTCGCAATTTCTAGAGGAACTATTTATTCAACACACTTTATTTCATCAAACAAAGGAAATTTGAATAGATTAAAATGGAAAATTCTTACCTTCGTATTGAGAAGATAAGAATTCAGGATACGATCGCTCGATGAATTCTCTGGTTTCCCAAGTGCAGTCATTGGGATTATCAGACCATTGAATCTTCACGAGCGGAATACTCTTGTTGCGAAGGCATCTTACCTCCGAAGTAAGAGCCCTCACAGGATGTTTCACGAATGATAGATTAGGAGAGACTTCTAGCTTCTCTAAAGCACGAGAATCAAACACAGAATTTGAATCTCGTAAACACTTCCGCAACTGAGAGATGTGGAATGCATCGTGAACTCCAGAAAATTGATCGGGAAGTGCTATGCGATATGCAACAGGACCGATACGCTCTGTAATAGGAAATGGTCCAATATAGCGTGGTGCCAATTTCCCTGTCTGGCTGAAGCGTATCACTCCCTTCAAAGGAGAAGCTCGAATATAAACAAGATCGCCCACTGAGAACTCAAGAGGCCTCCTACGGTTGTCCGCATAGGATTTCTGTCGGCTCTGAGACTCTTTCATTCTCTCTCGGATAAGATGGATCTTCTCAGATGATTCTCGAATAGACTCAGGGCCAAGAATGAGCTTTTCCCCCGACTCAAGCCAACATGATGGAGATCGACACGGCCTTCCATATAAGGCTTCGAAAGGAGCCATGCCGATAGAAGTTTGGTAGCTATTATTATAATTAAACTCAACTAAAGGAAGATGATCCTCCCAACTACCACCAAAATCCAAGATACAAGCACGAAGCAGGTCTTCTAAGATACGATTCACCCGTTTAGTCTGTCCATCGGACTTTGGGTGATAAGCAGTGCTAAGATTAAGCTTTGTGCCCAAAGCTTGCTGGAGACTCTGCCAGAAGTGACTCGTGAAAAGAGGATCACGATCACACACAATAGATGAAGGAACACCGTGTAATCGCACGATCTCCTTAATATATAGGTTCGTTAAGAGAGATGTCGTCCTATTAGATTTAATAGGAATGAAATGTGCGGACTTAGTGAGACGGTCCACAACAACCCAAATACTGCTATGGCCTGACCTCGAACGAGGTAAGCCATCGATGAAATCCATAGAAACTTGGTCCCATTTCCACAATGGAATCTCTAAAGGCTGAAGAAGACCACTGGGTCGTTGATGCTCGGCCTTGATAAGTTGACAAGTCATGCAATTGCTTACATAACTTGCTATATATCGCTTCATGCCTTCCTAGTAATAAAGACGACACATATCAGCATACATCTTGCTGCTGCCAGGATGAATATTATACTTAGAACGGTGACATTCAGCTAGAATGTCTCGTCTAAGTTCTGGAATAGGAGGCATGACTAGACGGTTCTTCTTTCGAAGACACCCATGAATATCGATGATGAAATCCCTCATCTCAATGTCATCGTGGGATTCAGACTTATACTTCTGAATAAGAGTAGATATATTGGAGTCTTGCCGCTGAGCCTCGACAATTCGATCTAGAAGAGTAGGACGAGCTTCCATGCTATATAATAGAATAGGAGAGTTGGATGTGGAAGCACGTTCACGATTATCACACATGGAAAGAGTCTCAAGCACTTTCCATTCTGCAATCATCATGGAAACAATAGCTGAATTCTTATGACTCAAAGCATCAGCTACTCGATTTCCCTTGCTAGGGGTATTCTGAATATCGAAATCATATGAAGCAAGAAATTTGAGCCAACGCTGTTGTCGCATGTTGAGCTCCTTTTGGGTGAACAAGTACTTGAGAGACTTGTGATCGGTAAAGAGGGTAAAGTGCTCTCCTAACAAATAATGACGCTACATCTTCAAAGCAAAGACAATGGCGGCAAGGTCTAAATCATGGGTAGCATACCGAACTTCGTTCGGACGTAATTGCCTTGAAGCGTAGGCAACTACCCTATCCTTCTGCATAAGAACAGCACCGAGGCTACTATGACTGGCACGGTATAGACAATAAGATCCCCATTCCCTTCGGGGACTACAAGAACAGGAGCATTAGTGAGAAGCTCCTTCAATCTCTGAAAGGAAGCCTCACACTTATCTGACCATATATAGCGAATGCCTTTCTTTGTAAGGCTAGTCAAGGGAAGCACAATACGGGAAAAGTCTTTGATGAATCGACGGTAATAACCCGCCAAACCCAGAAAGCTAAGAATCTCATGAACATTCTCAGGACTCTTCCAATTCTGGATGGCTTCGATCTTAGAAGGATCGACAGAAATGCCTTCGGAAGAAACAACGTGGCCTAAGAACTTAACTTGCTTTTCCCAGAAATGACACTTAGAAAGCTTTGCTTTGAGTTGATACTGTCGAAGAGTACTCAAAACAATTTTAAGATGTCGAGTATGGTCCGCCTCGGACTTAGAATATACAAGAATGTCATCAATGAAAACAAGAACAAACTTATCGAGATATTTTCGGAATACTCGATTCATAAGGTCAATGAAATAAGCAGGGGCGTTCGTCAAACCGAACGGCATGACGAGCCACTTATAAGAACCATAGCGAGTGCGAAAAGCTATAAGTGGAATTCTATCTTCCGCAACTCGGAGCTGGTGAAATCCCGTGGCAAGGTCAAGCTGTGAAAAGACCTTAGCGCCACTCAACTGATCGAACATATCATCAATCCTAGGCAATGGATAGCGGTTCTTGATGGTCAACTCATTAAGCTTGCGATAATCGACGCATAGCCTAAGAGTCCCATCAGACTTCCTCACGAATACCACCGTAGCTCCCATGGTGAAGAACTAGATCGAATGAAATGCTTGGCTTCAAGCTCTAGGAGTTGCTTCTTGAGTTCCTCATTCTCTTTAGTAGACATCCTCGTGGGAGGACGACGAACTGGCTGTGTGCCTGTAATAAGGTCAATGCAGAACTCAATAGCCCGCTTGGGTGGTAATCCCGAAACAGGCTCAAATAAGTCCAGAAAGTCACGAACAACAAGAATCCGAGACACATTATCATCTTCGTCTCGAGAATCAAGAGAAAATAAAGAGGCTACAGAATCATGATTGGACTCTTGAAGCAGAAGAGACAACTGAGTAGGAGAATCGGTATGACGAAGATATAAAACTCTCTCCAAACAAAGAATCCTGGCATCGTATCTAACTAGCCAGTCCATACCAAGAATCATATCAAATCCAAGAGAAGGAATCACATGCAGATTCGCACGGAAAGAAAAACCACAAATCATAATCTCAACATCTTCACAAAGAATACTAAGGGTTGTAGATCCCCCGATAGGATTCGCAATCCGTAAAGAAATAAGCATGCAAGAAACACCTAACTGTAAAGCATCAACAAGTTCCTTTGATACGAATGAATGAGAAGCACCCATATCGAAGAGTACTCGAATAGAATGATCATGAAATAAAATAGAACCCTCTAAAACAGAAGAGAATATACCTTATGACTGAGAAGCATCACCAGAAGTGGAAGCTACATTAAGATGACCCTGACGAGAACTCTTCTCCCTCTTAGGACAAGCTGAAATCAAATGTCCCTCCTTCTTACAATAGAGGCATCTCTTAGGCTTGGCACACTCTCTTACAGGATGGTCAGGCGAACCACAATTGAAACAAGCAAAAGGCTTAGCTGAAGGAGTAGCTGGAGATTGAGAAGAGGATCCACCTTGCTTCTTCTTCTTATTAGGGTGGAAAGGCCTAGACTTGCGGAAAAACTTTTACTTGTTCGGATTTCCCCGAACCTCACCCTCAACATCACTATCCTTCTCCTTCTCGACTGCTTCAAGCTGAAAGGCCGTATCCACAAGTTTCTCAAAAGAAAGCTCAAAACGAAGCATAAGAGATTTCTTCAAGTATTTCTTAAGTCCAGAGACGAACTTAAGATTCTTCTTATACGGAGTAGAAATGTGCTCAAGACCACACTTAAATAAGGCTTCAAAAGATGCAACATACTCAGAAACTGTCGACTTCCCTTGTTTGAAATCAAGGAAACTTCGAGCTAAAATAGCTTTCTCGGATTCAGGAACAAACTTGAGTTCGAATCTCTCACGGAACTGATCCCACTCTAAGGTAGACTCATCAACTTCTGCCACAAGCAAGTCATACCAATTCAATGCATGTTCTTGCAACACACTCGATGCGACAAGAACGCAATGATGGCTAGATATCTCCATACAGCTAAATATGCGTTCACAAGAACTGAGCCATGCCTCGACCTCTAAGACGGTCTCAGTGCCTCTAAAGATCTTGCCACCAAGATGAGTGAAGTCGCTACACATGCGTGTAAATGTGGATTTGCGCGGAAGAGAAGATCGAGCTGGATCTGGAGGCTGAGTGCTCCTAATAAGCTCGAGAATCTGATCGGTAGACATATATACACCTTCGGGACGAGAACCACTGGATGGTCCCACCGTCGAAGAGCGTCCTTTACCTCTACTAGACATAGCTGAAAGATAAGATAAGATAAGATAGGATAGGATTACTCACATGGTAGATAGATATATTAGCAATTCAAATGTAGAAATTATGGAATACTATGGAATTAAATTAACATTCCTAGACATATTCCTTTCTATCTACCCCAAAGGAATCGAAAAGGGACACGAATCAAAACAAGGACAAGGTGAGATGGATCACGATTGGGGATGATGTGTACAAATGTATTATATTTGATGTAGGGAAATCTTGTGTACTGTTCTACCTATATCACATTATATTCTGAAATCCTGCTCTGATACCAAGCTGTGACGCCCCACCCCGAGACCCACATTAGTAAAGAGAATTACTAGGTAATCCTATCTACTAATGCAGAGAATAGGGCTGGTTAAGGGCGACCCTCATGATAATGCATTAGCTAAGAGCTAAGTATGTCGATATTTTTTTTTCCATTACCTCGTATATGATCGACACTCCTAGTCCTTAACTAATACGACCATGGTGGTTTAGGACCGTTTCAGAATAAATGCAATATACAAAAACAAGTATATAAACAGTCATAGAACAGCAAACCCAGATGAGAGTATACATACATCACCATACATCATACATAATACAACATACATAAGTAGCATGAACAACAAAGTATACATACATGACCATCCCACAAAATAATAGTTTCAATGTCCAAGTTCGAACAAAGTGGTCCAAATAAAAGCAAGCTAACCAATCCAAGAAGGAGTGAGCTAAATCCATACCTAACCTGCAACTCGGTCTGACCCGAGTAATACATACACGGGTCAGGCTAGCTAGAACTCATCAATAGTAAAGATAACAGTAATAGGAACCTGTAACGACCCGGAATGTTCGAACCCGAAAATTCTAGATAGTTAAGAAAAGAAGAAAGAGATAGAAGAAGAAGAAACAGAAAACAAAACACAGAACCTCACATTCGCAGCGGATCAAAATATAATATCAAATAATAACAGTTTACAAAAGAATACTGTATTAGTTGATTACATTTAAATACATCAGAGTTACAACATATACACAAACACTTGACAGATACAATCAACATGTCCCAGACAAACTACAATATATCACAGCGGAATACACTCCATACGTTCCTGCCATCCAGCTCGTCTCCTGAGCTCCAGAACGTCCTTACCTAAAAATCTAAAATACTCGGTCTGACCCGAGCATTACATCAAAGTAACACCCGGGTCAGGCTGGAAACCGGCGTGATTAAACCCATCTAACATGGAATACAACAGCATATAACTTAAATAAAACCCGGGGTAACTCGTGTAAATTTACAAATTCACAATTCGTTATAGACATCACTTATTTCACACATAAATTTCTAAGTACCAAAACTTAGATTAAATGGTCCAATCCACTTTAATCATTCCATTCTAGTAAATTTATTTCATAGATCAATCTATAAAGAATCAAAGTGGTTTCGGGTATTTCCTAATACCCGACTCCGGTCTCTTCGAATTCAGTTCATCATAACACAAATTATTCAAGTGAAATGAAATTCAACTTTAAATAAAAGATGCCACCTTTTACTTTGCAATTCCTCATTGATAAATAACCACAATATCATTGCCCACCCAAACACACCATATCACGAACCATTTCATATCAGGGGCATCAATCAATTTAGGGCATTTAAACAATCATTTAATCATACATAAGCAAGATATACCAATCACACCATCTTGAGTAAATCTAATTGAATTAAATCAATTACTTTTAAGTCCTGCTTATTGATTTATTACAACCCAATTGATTAACCATCCCATAATCATTCATCTTAGTTAATCCTCCTTTATTAATTATTCTTTAATTTCATTAAATAATTAATCTTTAATTAATCACATAGATTAATTATTTCACCATTCACACTAATTAACCTTAACTCACTTTATTATTTTACCTCTAGTTACTTAATTAAGTAACTACCTCTTTATTATCGTTTTCAATAAATATCCATTAACTAATCTCATTAATTAAATAAAGTTTAATTATTCACATAAATTAATTGATTTTCCTTAATTAATTCTCCAAGTAATTAATCCTTAATTACTTCCTTTAATTACTTACATAAAGTAATTACCCTCTTAAATTTATTACATACATTAACTACTTACACTAAGTAATACCCTGGATTAATCTCATTAAGTAACCAATCCTTAATCAATTCCAAGTTTATCCTTAATTAATTTAACCCAATTAATTTTCTTAAATTAATTACCTAAATTAACTAATCATTTCTTAACCACTAGTTAATGATCCCAACATTAACTATCCATTATAACTTACTCTAAGTAATTATCATTTGACTTTATTACGTCATTAATTAATTCCAATTAGTCACATTCAGTAATTAACTTATTCCTTAATTAACTTCATTTAGTAATTATTCTTTAAATTATGTACCTCTAGTAATTATCCTTGATGTTTATCATTATATTTCCATTTGAAAGCAATTTGAAAATCAATTTCAATAACTTAAAATTCTTTAACACTTGAAAGCTTGTTAAAACGTCCTTCTTTTGAAACTGTACAAGATCATAATTTCCCCTAGTTCCAAAAATGATTTACAAACTAAATTATCAGGCTTAACATCTTGAAATCTTAGACCCATGCAAAATCCTAATTTACTCGAGTTCAAACCTAGTGTTTTTTTTCTTTCTTCTTATATTCAAACTGTTAAAAATGTTTTGAGAAATCTGTTTGAGTTTCTTTTGCGAAACTAGATGAAGACCCAGTAAACCCATAGAAAAATGCGACGCAGCACTCAAGACATCTTCCTCATTCTCAAGCACGCCCCCAAACCATCTCAACCTCACGAACATATCAACTCAGCATTGGCCATTGACACATGAGGAATACATGCACATGCACCACGATTCCAGCCACTGCCGATCGAAGCTATGATCATCAACACGTCGGCGATGATCCCACAAACACCCACGATTACCCAGAAATCGAAGTCGACGGTGAAAGCGAAATCGAGCAATACCACCCAACTGGAACCAAGACAAACTTCAAAGAAGCGCCTCGCCCCGAATCCATAGGCCACCAGAGACGATGATACTTGGGTCAGCGCTTCTCCAACTTCCCCTCTTTCGATTGCCATGGGTGCGAACTGGTCCGGTCAACTGAGGACGACGTAGCACTTAGAATTCGACACATACACAAACCCAAGCTAAAACCCTATATCGTCATAGTCCGGCCTCTGCGACGATTGATAAATTCGTCAGACATTTTTACCGAGGTCTTCAGATCCTCCTCCACCTTCGAGCACAACCCCGACCCCAGAAATTATTCCAATCGCCAGAATTTGCCACCATACCCAATTTCGATCAATCCACAAAATCTCCCAATATACTATCTTAAAAATCAAGATTTTTGTTTTAAAAATCCTAGAATTTGATAACTAACCTGATTTTAACCCTGAAACCACAAGTTAATAAGGTTGAAATTTTGATGTAATCAAGATTTCACTGAAATATTTATATCCTGGTTAATATTGTCCTAAATTCTTACTTAAATTATTTTTAACGTCTGAATCTGTGTATTACTAACAATTTTTGTTTAAACAACATAACACCAAACTGATCAGGTAGAGAACAGTTGATTTTTGAATTTCATTTGCAACTTGTAATAGAGGAACAGGGCGTATGAACTGTTAACAGACATGCACCCAAGTATATTCATACATATATTTAGATATCCACACATATAATTATGATACCAACACGCAGACCATTTATCATTAATTCAAATTCAAGTTTTCTACATGCATCAAAATTTAAAAACAGATGAAGGCTCTGTTTACTCACCTGTCTTCAAAGAGAGTAGTGTGCTTCCAGGAAACACTGCTAGCTTAGTTGATTTGTTGATTAAGTTTTGTAAAAGGAAAGAAAGGAGAAGCTTGCTACAAAATTTTCTGGTTTGCTATTCAACGAACTAAACAAAAACATTGCATATATAAAGAAGATAGGATTTGTATAAAGAAGGTGTTTACTGGTTTAGGTATTTAGTTTGTTCTGAGATATTTTCTCTAAATGGAGGCTGAATTGATTTTTATACAAATTCGAAATGACTTCATTTGTATGCTGAGAAATGGAAGCATTTAATGCAATGGTACTTTATGTTTCACTTATCTCATTTTGTGTCTAAAGATATTTTCTTCCTTTACACAGTTTATATATGTTCTTTTACTTGCCTGGTTTCTTGCCTGTCTTATTTCATACTTAACCATTTTTGTTTTTATGTTCATAGATATTTATTTATACTATGTTCTTAGCTTTATATTCAAAATCTTTCAGGCAACATACATCTTGTATATGAAGCTATTTATTTATGAATATTTGTTTTGCTTCCAGTTGAATATTTTACATATATGTGTCGGGTTTATTTTCATACCTTTGGCTTGCTTATGAAAATAGTTTGTTTAATTATCTTCTTGCTTAATTCATATGGTTTACTTATACTAATATTTATTTGTATTCGTATTTTAGCTATCAATAGTTAAATGATATTCATACTTACCTATTTATGTTTATATTTTATATTCTAACTATCAATATTAAATTACATTCATTATGGTTTACTTACATTTTATACCTATATTTATTTCTATATGTATTTTATCAATAATCAAGTTATATTCATATGTTAGACTTATTTTTTTTATGTTGATAGAATTAGATGTTATCTTAAACATTATCATCTACATATATTTACCAAATGTAAACAAAGTAAAGTATTTTAATTCAATTATATAAGATAAGTTTTATTACAAATATTATTGAAAGATTTTATTTTAAATTTTCAAATCAATTTCCTTTCAAAACACCAATATATGCAAATAATTGGCAATTATTCCAAAAGATTTAATCAATTTAAAATGATCAGTTTATTTTTTTTCATCAGATTAAATATTTATTTAAAATAACAGGGCCAAATCCAGGGTCGTTACATTCCTCCCCCCTTAAGAACTTTTCATCCCCGAAAAGGAACGAAGCCAAATTTATTAAAATGCTTAAAATCAGTTAAATTTTCTTTGATCATTTTTAAACTACTTTAAGAATCTATATAATATTTCTAAAATAGTTTTTATAAAAAAGTACTTTTATAACTCGATGTTTCAACAAGTCCATCCTTGTCCTCACAGAAATTCGGTCATACGTTGATCAGGCGTACGACTGAAAATCTATAAGTGCTTGGCAGACCCGTTTCCAACACCCAGTGAAAATACTTGGAAACTGATTTTATTGAAAATATAGAAAACAATTTTTGAAAATAGAGGGAATATCTTTGGTGAAAATGCTCTGGAAATCATCACCCCCATCCATGGTCGCAGTTAACCCGATGGTTACGTTGCCGTCCCGGCAAAATCCACAGATAACTGTAGGTCTCTGCGCCCCTCGATTACGCCACGGAACCCGCTACAGATCGCAGTTATACCCGGGCCTTACGTTGCTATCACAACACAAACCCATATAACTGTTGGCATCAGCGCCACCGAATTTCGCTGCCAAAAGAATAAAACTCCTCCACTTGACCATAGACCGCAGTCTACCGATGTTGCGTTGCCATCCCGGCAAAATCAAGTGTAGACAGTTGGCACTCATCCTCCACACGATTTTCGCTATGGTCCCCACAGTAGATCGAAGTGACATCGAGTTACAATGTCGTCACAGCATAACCCAAATGCCCCTGTAGGCATCAGCGCCATCGACTTTCGCTACCAAATAATCCTCGGGAACTAGTTTGTTCGGACTCCTCACAAGATCAACTTTAGAACCTCCCCTTTAGAGGCTCAAGGTAGTACCACTCAGTGGCACTCCTGAGAAGTTCATTCAAGGGAGCGCCTTTTCCCCAGAGCCACTTTCAAAACACTTTATACTATACACATATAGTATTTTCCAAATCATACACCAAGTATGAATCTCATATAAAGCCCCTTTTAAAATCGATTCCCAAAATCGATAATTCACAAACTAGGCTTTCCAAATTCCAAGTTTGATTTTCCTCAAAAATCAAAAGCCTTTCCAAATGCCATTGGTTCTCAAAACCTTTCCTCAAAATCATTTTCACAAATCCTTTATATATATATATATAATAATCTTGGAAAATATTTAGTTCAATTTATACTTGTATAAATTCATTTTTATACTTCAAACACTTTCAAAAATCATTTTCTTCTGGCAATAGATTCAACAAGGAGAGTTTACCATATATAACGAAGATAAATAACTTTGTTTATTCCAAATCAAATATTCAAATTAGATTACTTATAAAGTCATTTACCAAATTATTTACTTTGATAAAGTAAATTTTAACCATAAAGATATTCCATTTTCACTTTTATTTATTGTATATTTCTCAAAATTTACTTCCATTTCAAAAATCATATTACAGTCCTTATCTCCAATTCAATAACAATTTCAATGTGACGCCCCACCTTTATACCCACGCCAGCCAAGGACACTACGAGGTAATGCCGTCAACTAGCATAGAGAAAAAGGCTGTAGAGGAGCGACCATCTGTATAATTTCTTTGTGCGAGTACCTATATGCCAGATTAAAATATAACTTTTCGTCTCAAGAGGAAATCCAACATACCGATACAAACTCAAAGCTACTACACAGTGGCTATATGGACTTCGGAAACAAATATAGAAATAAACATAACACAAATCAGTCACAGACAATTCATATCACAAAGGAGGAAATAGATATGAATATAACACATGAAAGTGTACATCAGAGAAGTGGTCAAATAAGATCCACGATAATACAAAAGAATAGCATCACGAGCTATACAAAAGAATAAGTACACAACATAGAGTCTATATCTCAAATGTGTACATCCAAAAACTACTAATCTATGTAGTTAGCCAAAAGTCAGAATAATCCAGAAGAGAAGTCAAGCAGAAGCACCTGTAACATCTCGGTCTGACCCGAGTATTATTTATAAGAAAATAATAAACGGATCAGTCTAGCTATAAATATCAGATGATATGGTATAAAGTAAACGACATGACATGAACATGTAATCACCATAACGTCGTACTACTATAAGTACGTAAATGATAAGCAACAAGAGATTAATCAATTTCTCAAGGATCTTCTCGAAGATCCAAACCCATAAAAAGGTAATGACACACCAATTCACCAATACACAATAAAAACTGATATCATATCATTGAAAATTACAAAAGTTGATGAAGCACTAAATCCAGAAATCAACACACGAAATCCAGAACAAATCTCAAAATTCAACACACGAAATCCAGAAATCACTAAAAGGGGGAAGTCCGAGCACACAGACGAGAAGTTATACATTTAATTTTCCGAACACACGGATGGCCCGAAGGCAAGTCCGAACACACGGACGAGAAGCTATCTCATGGAAACTATCCATTTAATTTTCCAAACACACGGATGGCCCGAAGGCAAGTCCGAACACATGGACGAGAAGCTATCTAAATCACAAGAATGATCGTCATGACATAAGGAAGTGTCAATTACACTAAGCCAGTAAATATATGAGTTTAGCTTCATGTCCCATAACCACTAGCTTAACTTTAATATTTACGAACAAACTGTAGATCTGCACTAGGAAATTGTCACAAGAGTTTCAATCGAACAAGTCCATAAATTAACCGACGAAGTAAACGCAAGCGTTTCATACCACTTGTTTTGCTAAGCCATTTAATTAGATTTTCTCATACGAATGAGGTAAAGGTTTGTATATACTAATAGATTGGAAAACGGTTTTAAGAAACGAGCTTTGATATTGAAAATAGAGTTGAAATCGTTTTGATGAAGAAGTTTTGATATTTAATACTAGTATAGAAAACCTTTATATTTTGAAGTGACAAATCATTGAAGTGATTGTAGAAACAATCAATCATAAAAATTCACATTCGAAGACGTGAATAAAATCCAAAGAAATCGATACCGAATCCATCAAAATGGATATTCCCAAAAATCCCGAAGAAAAGAAGTCATCAAAGTCGGTAATAAATGATAACAACAAAAGGGAAACAACACGAATCGATTAAAGTTGGAAATTCAAACAAATATGCAATATAGGAAAAATTGGCAAATAGGAGCAGGTCGGTCAACCGGACCCTGAGGTCGGTTGACCGGACCAGAGGCAGAAGTGCTCGGGTAGCAGGTCGGTCGACCGGACCCTGAGGTCGGTCAACCGAAGCATGTAACCTGCACTCCCCAAAACAGAGGCAGGGAAATGCTAGAGTAGCAGGTCGGTCGACCGGACCCTGAGGTCGGTCGACCGGAGCCTGTTTCTAGCACTCCCATGCCAATCAAATGAATGCCAATCCCTTCTGAAATGCAATCGGTCGAGCAACGGCACTAAGGGTTTACGCCCATCGACTACCCGACCATATAAGCTCTTCGATTCATCACCAAAAACATGATCAAAACATCAAAGTTAGGATTTTCAAAGAATTGAACTCAAAACACTAAAAATTGGAATATTCTCCAAATCAATCCAAACCAAAAGCAATTGCACAAGAATAAGTGTTAGGAATTCATACCTAACAATCGAAGATAGTTATAGACTAAGATGTGAGATAAAAATCTCACCTTTTTACAAAGACAATGAAGAAGGAGCTTTTAAAACAAGCTAAGATCAATTCCTCTTCAATAACAACTCAAGAAGCTTCAATTTAAGCTTTAAAAGAAGAACATTCCCAAAGTTAGGTTTAGGAATTTCTGAAATTGGAAGGAGAAAAAGTTGGAGAAGAAGAAGGAGATGCTTACCAATGGGTTCTCTTTGAATTTGGAGCTAGAAGTTGGATTTGCTAATGAAGACTAGGGTTTTGAATTTCTATTTCCCATTCTCTTCCACCATTGTTGTTTTAGAACTGAAAAGAGGACGAAGTGAGAGTGAATGGGGAGGAGTGGTTCAGATTTGAGTATAAGTTGGCTAGTGGGCTGAACCCAAACCCAAACCCAAAGTGAAAATGGTCAAATGTTTGACTAGCTCCAAACATATCGAAGGTTACACTCAAAAAGATCGCAAACGACATTCTGAACTCAATGGAAGTCGTCTCGAGTCCCAATTCGAGAGTTTGCAAAAAAGTAGCTTTTCGGACTAAAATCCGACTAACGATGAAATATTTAAATAAAATATTTAAATATAAAATCAATAAATATGCGGGTTGTTACAGACTCCCCTCCTTAATGAAATTGCGTCCTCGCAATACTTAAGAAGAAGATAAATAGTAACAACCATAAAAGCATATCAACAAAAAAGAAAATTTGAAATAAGAAGTTCACCATAAAGAGCACGAAAGAGTAAGTCCGAACGTGTTCGCTCGATGAATCCTCTGGATTCCCAAGAGCAATCCTTGGGGTTTGAGAACCATTGAACTTTCATAAGAAAAACATCTTTATTTCGAAGGCGCTCAACCTCCGAAGCAATGATGCGAATTGAATGTTGCTCAAAAAGTCAAATCTGGTGAAACTTCAATTTCCACAATAATACCGGGCTCAAGAATAAAAATCGGAAACCTAAAATCATTTCCATAGTTAAAAGACGTGGAAAACGTCAAGAAAAGCAGAAAATTGAGCCGGTGCAACGGTGTAGTACAAAATAATATGCCCGAGAAACTGGAAACACCAATAACTCCGAACATCGACGTAGTACAATAACGGTTCATCCAATGAACGGAAACTTTCGGACCACCGACGTAGTACAAAATGGTACGTCCAATGATCCGAACACCATAAAAGAACATCGAACGCTAGTCCATAAAAGAAATGAGATAAAGCTCAGTAAAACGAAGTATATCAAAACGTCCGATGAACTTGATAAAAATATAATTCCATTCAGACATCTTCTAAGAATCAACCACTTGTTGCTTACGACTAAGCGCATTGGCAACACGATTTCCCTTTCCGGGAATATACAAAGAATATCAAGATCATAAGATGCAAGGAACTCGATCCAATATTAAGTTCCTTATGAGAAAATAAATATTCCAAAGATTTATGATCAGGGTAGAGAACAAATTTCTCACCCAAAAATAATGATGCCAAATTTTTAAAAGCAAAATCGATAGCCACGACCACTAGATCATGAGTGGCATATCTAGTCTCAATAGGCATTAATGATTTAAAAGAAAAAGAAAGAGAATGACATCCAAACCAATACGATTAGCATTGGTACAAAATATAAAGTCTTGGTTCCCATCGGGAATCACAAGAATAGAAATATCAGAAAAGAAGTCTTTCAAACAATCTTCTTTCCCGAAAAGCTAAAACTTTCAAAATCACAATTATATTTATGTAAAAATCTTTCTAGAAAAATTTGCATTTTACAAGTCAATATATCGTGTCTGATTGCCTCATCAAAGCGTTTAGGAAATTCCTATCGATAACGTTGATCAAGCGCATCGACCAAAATTCTTAAAGCACTCAATGGGCAATACAATCACAAAACCATCTTCAAGATAATAAACATGTTTCTTAAAAACTCTTAAGAATATTCTTTGTTTGCTTAAAGAACAAAATCCAATTGTACTTATAAATAAATCTTATGAAAAAGATTTGCAAAATTTTAAATTGCTATTTTCACCCAAAATCAATGAATACAAGAATGGTCTCATCGAAATATTCATAGAATACTCGATTTACAAAAATGGATGAAATAAACTGGATAAACTGAATGACATAACAAGTCATTCATAAGAATCATAACGAGTGCGGAATGTGGTAAGTGGATGCTAACTTCCGCAACTCGTAGCTAAAGAAAACCGATGGTAAGGTCGAGCTAAAAAGACCTTATCACCACTCAAGATATTGCTTAGGTGATAATCCTAAGACAAGCTCAAAAATACCGAAAATTCTCAAACTACATGAATGAGAGAAATAACGCTTTCCTCATCATGAGGGCTTAAAGAATAAAATGATGCCATCAAATTGGAATCGAAATCACAAAGGAAAAAATAGAAATCTGCTTAATAGGTTGAAAATGTCGAAGATGAATAGTCCACTCGAGACATAGGATATGGCTATATAAAAATTAAGTCAATCCTTACAAAAATCAATTCCGAAGCCTAAGTAAAAACCGGCCCAGAAAGAAAAATCACATAAAATAATTTCGACATCAATAAAAAGCAAATTGAGTGTTGCGGATCCACCAACCGGATTCGCAATTCTCAAGAAAGTCATCAAGCGCAAAATGTTTTTAAAGAAAAAGAATCAACAAATTCCTTTGATATAAAATAATGAGATGAAACCCATATCAAAAAGAACTTGATTTAGATAATCACAAAATAAATGTCATCAAGAATAGAATGGATACCTTGACTAAGAGAAGAGTTGCTAGGGGCTTGCGCAATATTTAGCTTTCTCATGTTCTTGTTAAAAAGTTTGGGACATGCAGATAAAAGATGACCCGGTTTTTTGCAATAGTGACAAGAATGAGGTTTCAGACACATATTTGCATAGTGTTCCTTAGAATTACAATTGTAGAATCCTCCATGATTAGGGATTGGATTATTTGCTACAAAAGTAGTTTGCTTCACTCTCTTATTGGGATTAGGGCTTTTGAACTTAATATGCCTCTTCTTGGAAATCCCAATATCACTAACACTTCCTTTACCAACCTCTTCATATCGAAGAGTGATATCCACAAGCTGTTTGAAAGGAACTTCAAGTTTCAAAGGTAAAATCTTTTCGGGGTTCTTACCCAAAGCACAGATAAACCTTTGATTCTTTACAAGATCCAAAAGTTGTTCGGCAGACATGAATGTGCCATCCAGAGACGGACTACTGGATTGACCAATGCTAGGACTGCTAGATCCAACCATCTCTTTTCTTTAAGAAAGAAAGAAAAGAAGAAGAAAAAGTTATTCTTAGAATGAACATCAAACAAACTTGATTGATAAAACAAGGAATCATAAAAGAAAATAGGATAGAACGGTACGAAGACACGAATTAAATCCTAAGGCACAATTCCTAAGAAAGACTTAGGACATGATCCTTGCTAGATTATTCTACCTTGTTCCGAAGTTTGGCTCTGATACCAAGCTGTGACGCCCCACCTCTATACCCACGCCAGCCAAGGACACTACGAGGTAATGCCGTTAACTAGCATGGAGAATAAGGCTGTTGAGGAGCGACCATCTGTATAATTGCTTTGTGCGAGTACCGATATGCCAGATAAAAATATAACTTTTCATCTCAAGAGGAAATCCGACATACCGATACAAACTCAAAGCTACTACACAGTGGCTATATGGACTTCGGAAACAAATATAGAAATAAACATAACACAAATCAGTCACAGACAATTCATATCACAAAGGTGGAAATAGATATGAATATAACACATGAAAGTGTACATCAGAGAAGTGGTCAAATAAGATCCACGATAATACAAAAGAATAGCATCACGTGCTATACAAAAGAATAAGTACACAACATAGAGTCTATATCTCAAATGTGTACATCCAAAAACTACTAATCTATGTAGTTAGCCAAAAGTCAGAATAATCCAGAAGAGAAGTCAAGTAGAAGCACTTGTAACATCTCGGTCTGACCCGAGTATTATTTATAAGAAAATAATAAACGGATCAGTCTAGCTATAAATATCAGATAATATGGTATAAAGTAAACGACATGACATGAACATGTAATAACCATAACGTCGTACTACTATAAGTACGTAAATGATAAGCAACAAGAGATTAATCAATTTCTCAAGGATCTTCTCGAAGATCCAAACCCATAAAAAGGTAATGACACACCAATTCACCAATACACAATAAAAACTGATATCATATCATTGAAAATTACAAAAGTTGGTGAAGCACTAAATCCAGAAATCAACACACGAAATCCAGAACAAATCTCATAATTCAACACACGAAATCCAGAAATCACTAAAAGGGGGAAGTCCAAGCACACGGACGAGAAGTTATACATTTAATTTTCCAAACACACGGATGGCCCGAAGGCAAGTCCGAACACACGGACGAGAATCTATCTCATGGAAGCTATCCATTTAATTTTCCGAACACACGGATGGCCCGAAGGCAAGTCCGAACACACAGACGAGAAGCTATCTAAATCACAAGAATGATCGTCATGATCATAAGGAAGTGTCAATTACACTAAGCCAGTAAATATATGAGTTTAGCTTCATGTCCCATAACCACTAGCTTAACTTTAATATTTACGAACAAACTGTAGATCTGCACTAGGAAATTGTCACAAGAGTTTCAATCGAACAAGTCCGTAAATTAACCGACGAAGTAAACGCAAGCGTTTCATACCACTTGTTTTGCTAAGCCGTTTAATTAGATTTTCTCATACGAATGAGGTAAAGGTTTGTATATACTAATAGATTGGAAAACGGTTTTAAGAAACGAGCTTTGATATTGAAAATAGAGTTGAAATCGTTTTGATGAAGAAGTTTTGATATTTAATACTAGTATAGAAAACCTTTATATTTTGAAGTGACAAATCATAGAAGTGATTGTAGAAACAATCAATCATAAAAATTCACATTCGAAGACGTGAATAAAATCCAAAGAAATCGATACCGAATCCATCAAAATGGATATTCCCAAAAATCCCGAAGAAAATAAGTCATCAAAGTCGGTAATAAATGATAACAACAAAAGGGAAACAACACGAATCGATTAAAGCTGGAAATTCAAACAAATAGGCAATATAGGAAAAATTGGCAAATAGGAGCAGGTCGGTCAACCGGACCCTGAGGTCGGTCAACCGGACCAGAGGTAGAAGTGCTCGGGTAGCAGCTCGGTCGACCGGACCCTGAGGTCGGTCAACCGAAGCCTGTAACCTGCACTCCCCAAAACAGAGGCAGGGAAATGCTAGAGTAGCAGGTCGGTCGACCGGACCCTGAGGTCGGTCGACCGGAGCCTGTTTCCAGCACTCCCATGCCAATCAAATGAATTCCAATCCCTTTCGAAATGCAATCGGTCGAGCAACGGCACTATGGGTTTACGCCCATCGACTACCCGACCATATAAGCTCTTCGATTAATCACCAAAAACATGATCAAAACATCAAAGTTAGGATTTTCAAAGAATTGAACTCAAAACACTAAAAATTGGAATATTCTCCAAATCAATCCAAACCAAAAGCAATTGCACGAATAAGTGTTAGGAATTCATACCTAACAATCGAAGATAGTTATAGACTAAGATGTGAGATAAAAATATCACCATTTTACAAAGACAATGAAGAAGGAGCTTTTAAAACAAGCTAAGATCAATTCCTCTTCAATAACAACTCAAGAAGCTTCAATCTAAGCTTTAAAAGAAGAACATTCCCAAAGTTAGGTTTAGGAATTTCTGAAATTGGAAGGAGAAAGAGTTGGAGAAGAAGAAGGAGATGCTTACCAATGGGTTCTCTTTGAATTTGGAGCTAGAAGTTGGATTTGCTAATGAAGACTAGGGTTTTGAATTTCTATTTCCCATTCTCTCCCACCATTGTTGTTTTAGAACTGAAAAGAGGAGGAAGTGAGAGTGAATGGGGAGGAGTGGTTCAGATTGGAGTATAAGTTGGCTAGTGGGCTGAACCCAAACCCAAACCCAAAGTGAAAATGGTCAAATGTTTGACTAGCTCCAAACATATCGAAGGTTACACTAAAAAAGATCGCAAACGACATTTTGAACTCAATGGAAGTGGTCTCGAGTCCCAATTCGACAGTTTGCAAAAAAGTAGCTTTTCGGACTAAAATCCGACTAACGATGAAATATTTAAATAAAATATTTAAATATAAAATCGATAAATATGTGGGTTGTTACATCCAATCAAACTCGTACGATGTCCACATATCATCCATAAGCAATATCAATCTGATCGCTCACTCGATCACACAATTTTACTTCCGAACTAGTATTGTCCACTCGACTTCCTAGGACGAACTCAGATCTGGTTTCTTGACTTGAAACCGTTATTCTCCTTGCATAGTCACAACTATGATAGAGAATATCCAGAACCAATCAAAAATCCATATCCAGGTTCGCCGTCGAAAATCGATCGAAAAATCCCAACTCGGATCGATAATACTACCTCGAAATTCTGTGCTCGAATCTGGATCAAATCACTATGCGAATAGAATAATATACGTACATCCTACGTATTTATCTTCATTGATTATCAGTTAAATCAATTCCCTTTCTATTCACATTCACCTTGATTTTATTCACTTATCCACATTTACCTTAATCCCCATTTGGATTATCACTTCCATTCTAATCTCAGTTTATATTTAGAAAATAGCTTGAAAATTTTAAAAATAGATAAATAGTTGAAAAATAATTATTAGTTTGTAAAATAGTTGTAAAAATAGTCAAGTAATTGCAAAATAGTTATAAAACAGAAATCAGTTATAAGGTAGTAGAAAAATAGTAATTAGTTTATAAAACAGTTGTACAATAGTTAAATAGTTCCAAAAGTAATTGTAAAGTAAGTTTAAAATAGTTTTTGGTTTAAAAAGAAAATTGTGTAGTAAATAGTTTGAAAAAAATAGATTTATATCAAAACAATTTATTTTGAAAATAGTCCAGAGTCAAACTGTTCAATTCCCCATCAATTCAATTTAAATTTCAACACCCATTTAAATTGACCCACTTCTAATTTGAATAACTTCAATTTCCCTTGAACTTGATTTATCCCCAATTCAAGTTGAAATAACCTCAACTTCTTTCCAAATTCAAATCAAATTCAGTTTGAACTAACTCAGTTTAAATCTCAATTTTAAACCATCTCGAATTATATAAATTCGAGTTAAATTTTCAAAAGTTGATTTAACCCTTTAAATCAAATTAACCTTTATTTTTAAATTAATAATCCAAATATTTAAACATTTAATTCTGAGTCCAATTCTCAAAATCCCATTTTAAATTATCCTTACTAAACTTATTTCAAAGTTCAAGTAAGAGTTCAAAACAATTTTACCTTAAAAATTCAATTTATTACCCAATTTCAATTTTGAAACCAATGCTTAACAATTTAAATTTCCAAGTTCTTTTTAAACATTTAAACCTTAAATTCAAAGTGGTTTCATCTCCTTAATTCCAAATTTTAATTTCCCTTTTAGCTAAATAATGGATATATCACCACAATCCATTTCCTCATTCATTTAAACAAATCCAATTCACAATCTAAAGATTATTAATAACAATAGGATGATATCATCCAATTTATTCCAAAACATCCATCCATTTCCAATTTCCAGACCTCAAACCCATTTTGAGATCACACAAATTCCCAATTCAAATTAACCATTTAACTTCCCAAGTTAAACCTCAATTTCATCTTGAAATTTCCAATTCAGGTTCTTTGTTAAATTATTTAACTTACCCAAATTTTGAATTCCCATTTTAAATTTTAAACTTTACATTAATAATCTTATAAGTTCAAAACTTATCACCTTGGATATCACATCACATTTCAAATCTAAAACTCAGCATTTAGAGTTTATTTCAAACCATTTTTCATATTATGTATATTCCTCATATATACATATTATTTTCTTTGCACATTAAGTTATCCTTAAATTTTAAACCACCTTTGGTTTTTAAATTCAAAACAAATTCCTTTAAATTTTCAAACAACTCTTGTTTGAATTAAGCCCTTTCATTCAAATAATATTATTTACTATTCCTTTATCATTTTGAAACAATTTTCAAATTCTGGGCTCAGATTTAAAACTTCACAATTTATATCATCTTCAGTTCCAATTTATAAATCATACTTATCTAGAACATCTCATTTTGCTTACTCATTAATACACATCTTATTCTTAAACACAACAATCATTTATGATAATAACCAAGATTATCATATCTGGGAACCAATTCATTATTATCTTACTTTGAAACGTTTCCCAAATTCAAGATTTAATTTCAGTTTGAATCCATTTCAAATTTACCTTCATTCAATTTCAATTTGGTTGTATTACTTAATTCTCATTATTTTATTTAATTCCAATAATCAACAGCTAATTTCATTAATATATTTAATAATTATAAATATTATTTCTTTATATATCAAAAGAAACTTATATAAAATCATTTTTAAAACCATTTTTAAATCTTTATATAAGAAAATAACAAGTACGCTCTCATATATACATATACATTCAACTCATTCTAGGGTACCATCGACCCTATACTTATGAGTATACCCACCAGAGCCAAAGTTCTCGCTTAACCTGGCTCTGATACCAACTGTAACGACCCGGAATTTTCGAACCCAAAAATTCTAGATAGTTAAGAAAAGAAGAAAGAGATAGAAGAAGAAGAAACAAAAAACAAAACACAGAATCTCACATTCGCAGCGGATCAAAATATAATATCAAATAATAACAGTTTACAAAAGAATATTGTATCAGTTGATTACATTTAAATACAGCAGAGTTACAACATATACACAAACACTGGACAGATACAATCAACATGTCCCAGACAAACTACAATATATCACAGCGGAATACACTCCATACGTTCCTGACATCCAGCTCGTCTCCTGAGCTCCAGAACGTCCTTACTTGAAAATCTGTAATACTCGGTCTGACCCGAGCATTACATCAAAGTAACACCCGGGTCAGGCTGGAAACCAGCGTGAGTAAACCCATCTAACATGGAATACAACAGCATATAACTTAAATAAAACCCGGTGTAACTCGTGTAAATTTACAAATCACAATTTGTTAGAGACATCACTTATTTCACACATAAATTTCTAAGTACCAAAACTTAGATTAAATGGTCCAATCCACTTAAATCATTCCATTCTAGTAAATTGATTTCACAGATCAATCTATAAAGAATCGAAGTGGTTTCGGGTATTTCCTAATACCCGACTCCGGTCTCTTCAAATTCAGTTCATCATAACACAAATTATTCAAGTGAAATGAAATTCAACTTTAAATAAAAGATGCCACCTTTTACTTTGCAATTCCTCATTGATAAATAACCACAATATCATTACCCACCCAAACACACCATATCACGAACCATTTCATATCAGGGGTATCAATCAATTTAGGGCATTTAAACAATCACTTAATCATACATAAGCAAGATATACCAATCACACCATCTTGAGTAAATCTAATTGAATTAAATCAATTACCTTTAAGTCCTGCTTATTGATTTATTACAACCCAATTGATTAACCATCCCATAATCATTCATCTTAGTTAATCCTCCTTGATTAATTATTCTTTAATTTCATTAAATAATTAATCTTTAATTAATCACATAGATTAATTATTTCACCATTCACACTAATTAACCTTAACTCACTTTATTGTTTTACCTCTAGTTACTTCATTAAGTAACTACCTCTTTATTATCGTTTTCAATTAATATCCATTAACTAATCTCATTAATTAAATAAAGTTTAATTATTCACATAAATTAATTGATTTTCCTTAATTAATTCTCCAAGTAATTAACCCTTAATTACTTCCTTTAATTACTTACATAAAGTAATTACCCTCTTAAATTTATTACATACATTAACTACTTACACTAAGTAATACCCTGGATTAATCTCATTAAGTAACCAATCCTTAATCAATTCCAAGTTTATCCTTAATTAATTTTAACCCAATTAATTTTCTTAAATTAATTACCTAAATTAACTAATCATTTCTTAACCACTAGTTAATGATCCCAACATTAACTATCCATTATAACTTACTCTAAGTAATTATCATTTGACTTTATTACGTCATTAATTAATTCCAATTAGTCACATTCAGTAATTAACTTATTCCTTAATTAACTTCATTTAGTAATTATTCTTTAAATTATGTACCTCTAGTAATTATCCTTGATGTTTATCATTATATTTCCATTTGAAAGCAATTTGAAAATCAATTTCAATAACTTAAAATTCTTTAACACTTGAAAGCTTGTTAAAACGTCCTGCTTTTGAAACTGTACAAAATCATAATTTCCCCTAGTTCCAAAAATGATTTACAAACTAAATTATCAGGCTTAACATCTTGAAATCTTAGACCCATGCAAAATCCTAATTTACTCGAGTTCAAACCTAGTGTTTTTTTTCTTTCTTCTTATATTCAAACTGTTAAAAATGTTTTGAGAAATCTGTTTGAGTTTCTCTTGCGAAACCAGATGAAGACCCAGTAAACCGTAGGAAAATGCGACGCAACACTCCAGACATCTTCCTCATTCTCAAGCACGCCCCTAAACCATCTCAACCTCACGAACATATTAACTCAGCATTGGCCATTGACACATCAGGAATCCGTGCACATGCACCACGATTCCAGCCACTGCCGATCGAAGCTATGATCATCAACACGTCGGCGATGATCCCACGAACACCCACGATTACCCAGAAATCGAAGTCGATGGTGAAAGCGAAATCGAGCAATACTACCCAACTGGAACCAAGACAAACTTCAAAGAAACGCCTCGCCCCGAATCCATAGGCCACCAGAGACGACGATACTCTGGTTAGCGCTTCTCCAACTTCCCCTCTTTCGATTGCCATGGGTGCGAACTGGTCCGGTCAACTATGGACGACGCAGCACTTAGAATTCGACACATACACAAACCCAAGCTAAAACCCTATATCGTCATAGTACGGCCTCTACGACGATTGATAAATTCGTCAGACATTTTTACCGGGCACTACGCCATAGATTGCATACTGCAACACCAAAGAAGTGATGCAGGAAGTGCCAAAAAATGTTGCTGTATGCTAAAAAAGGGCAAAGGCAACACTTTTTCGGTGATGCATTTTGCCGCGTTGCCGCAGACCTCAATGGCAACATTTTGACTATCTAAGGCAACATAAGAAATATTGTTGCAATAGAACCTTATTTGGGTCTATATCAACATCCATAGGTGTCTGTACCAACATTCCAAAATGTTGCTATAGATATTAACTTTCTGAATTTGTGGGACCCACAATGTAGAGCATATTTGATTTTTTAATAGAAATAAATATTTATTTAATAAAATGTTATTGCACAGAATTTGATATTCAAACAGTAATTTATTTAAATATTTTATTTCAACATTTAAAATAGTACAAATTCCTGACACCACTATTTTACAATTCAATGATATATAACACTGATATTCACATATACAGATATTCCTCACTACATCACTCAGTTCACTCATTACATATGCAGTTTCAATTTATACAGACACCGACACTAACAAATATATGACGAGCCGAGTGCCGAGCCGAAGGCGAGCCGAGAAGCGGGTCCGGGCGCAGCGCCGGCGGGGGTCTGGGGCACCGCAGTCCCGGCGGGGGTCCGGGGCACCGCCCGATTCATCCGATTTCGGAAGATCGAACCTTCTTTGAAACCTGTCTTCAGCTCATGCATTCATACACTCATGCACATTTGATTTGACTCTGTCTTCAAGCTTGTATCCAGCTGTCCAGTCTTCAATACCTATCACATATAATTCAAAAGCAGTAATCTGGAAAATAATATTTAACTCAAACAGAAAATGAAAATATTTTTGTTATAATATTTGCCTCAGGTATTTGGGTTGTTTCTTTTCATAAGTGCATAAGCCAAACATGAATGCAACACATGGATACAAGGACACGGCACAAGGTCAAACCCGAGTCATCGACTGGATTCAACTCAGGGCCAAGCAACCAACAAAACAAACAAGAACCAGGTTCAGCAAAATGTAGACAAGCCAGTGCAAGAAACACAGCAGTACACATAGGCAGCCCATCAAGCAAAAACAGTGAATGCATCAGGGATGTACAAGAGAAACATAGGCAGTAATATGATATACAGAGGACTTGGAGCATCAGTTCATGTTAAAGAACAAGGTTAGCATGGTACCAGTTCAGTCCAGACCAAGAAAAACCAACAAAGCTCAACACACATATGTTTGTATATATTGTGGAAATCAAAACTCAATGTTCAGATTAGTCAATAGTTTTAGAAAACCAAAGATCACTTTCAAAGTTCTGATTTTCAAAAATGCAGAATTTTTCAAGTGAAGCAGTTTTCTAGAGGATAGCAGAATACAAATACTTCAAGTTCTGGTTTAACAAATGCAGCAAGGTACAAAGGTATGTGAACAAGTTTAACAAAAGTTCAAGTTCTGGTTTAACAAAGGTTCAAGTTCTGGTTTAACAAATGCAGCAGAAAGGAGCTAACAAGCTCAGATCAGAAATCAAAAACAAGCCAGTGAACCAAAATCCAACATACCAAATAATATCACATCGCAATTCATCATCGGCAAAGCAAAATCAAGCCAGTGAACCAAAATCCAACATACCAATACATCATCGCAATCCAACATACCAGATTTTTCAAAGTCCAACAGAAAGATTAAACTCGAGATTATAGAAAAAAAGCCTATAAATAAATCCCAATTCATCATCGGCAAAAGCGTGCGAGTTTAACCAAAATCGAGAATAATCAAGTAAACCAAAAGGCAGAAAACATACCAAATAATATCACATCGCACCGGACGACGAAGTCAAAGCAATTCGAGCAATCAATCAAGGAGAACGAAGGAGCAAGCTACCAGGAACGTTTCTCACACTAGATTCGATCAATCAGAGCATCAAAGCAACTGGAATCGCGTGCCCTAGTTTTCACAGAGTGGAACGAGAAAGAAAAATGTCGTGCCCTAATTTTCACACAAAGAGGAACGAGAAAGAAAAGTAAAGCGGGAAATGGAAATTGCTAAGGTGTGGATTGATGGTGTGGATTGATGGTTGAGATTTTGTTTTAAATGATGGTGTGGATCGCTGAGGTGTAAAATTTTATTAATTTTATTAATTTGAATATATTTATAGCTACTGCAACATTTTGCTGATATCTATGCTAACACATTGAAGTGAATGTTGCAATAGACAAAAATCAGCATAGCTATCGTTACATTGTAGCTAGCAACACCTTGTAATTTCGTTGCAATAGGCCATCTATGGCGTAGTGGGGGTCTTCAGATCCTCCTCCACCTTCGAGCATAACCCCGACCCCAAAAAGTATCTTGATCGCCAGAATTTGCCACCATACCCAGTTTCGATCAATCCACAAAATCTCCCAATATACTATCTTAAAAATCAAGATTTTTGTTTTAAAAATCCTAGAATTTGATAACTAACCTGATTTTAACCTTAAAACCACAAGTTAATAAAGTTGAAATTTTGATATAATCAAGATTTCACTGAAATATTTATATCCTGGTTAATACTATCCTAAATTCTTACTTAAATTATTTTTAACGTCTGAATCTATGTATTACTAACAATTTTTGTTTAAACAACATAACACCAAACTGATCAGGTAGAGAACAGTTGATTTTTGAATTTCATTTGCAACTTGTAATAGAGGAACATGGCCTATGAACTGTTAACAGACATGCACCCAAGTATATTCATACATATATTTAGATATCCACAAATATAATTATGATACCAACACGCAAACCATTTATCATTAATTCAAATTCAAGTTTTCTGCATGCATCAAAATTTAAAAACAGATGAAGGCTCTGTTTACTCACCTGTCTTTAAAGAGAGTAGTGTGCTTCCAGGAAAAACTGCTAGCTTAGTTGATTTGTTGATTAAGTTTTGTAAAAGGAAAGAAAGGAGAAGCTTGCTACAAAATTTTCTGGTTTGCTATTCAACGAACTAAACAAAAACATTGCATATATAAAGAAGATAGGATTTGTATGATGAAGGTGTTTACTGGTTTAGGTATTTAGTTTGTTCAGAGATATTTTCTCTAAATGGAGGCTGAATTGATTTTTATACAAATTCGAAATGACTTTGTTTGTATGCTGAGAAATGGAAGCATTTAATGCAATGGTACTTTATGTTTCACTTATCTCATTTTGTGTCTAAAGATATTTTCTTCCTTTACACTGTTTATATATGTTCTTTTACTTGCCTGGTTTCTTGCCTGTCTTATTTCATACTTAACCATTTTTTTATGTTCATAGATATTTATTTATACTATGTTCTTAGCTTTGTATTCAAAATCTTTCAGGCAACATACATCTTGTATATGAAGCTATTTATTTATAAATATTTGTTTTGCTTCCAGTTGAATATTTTACATATATGTGTCGGGTTTATTTTCATACCTTTGGCTTGCTTATGAAAATAGTTTGTTTAATTATCTTCTTGCTTAATTCATATGGTTTACTTATACTAATATTTATTTGTATTCGTATTTTAGCAATCAATAGTTAAATGATATTCATACTTACCTGTTTATGTTTATATTTTATATTCTAACTATCAATATTAAATTAAATTCATTATGGTTTACTTACATTTTATACCTATATTTATTTCTATATGTATTTTATCAATAATCAAGTTATATTCATATGTTAGACTTATTTTTTTTTATGTTGATAGAATTAGATGTTATCTTAAACATTATCATCTACATATATTTACCAAATGTAAACAAAGTAAAGTATTTTAATTCAATTATATAAGATAAGTTTTATTACAAATATTATTGAAAGATTTTATTTTAAATTTTCAAATCAATTTGATTTCAAAACACCAATATATGCAAATAATTGGCAATTATTCCAAAAGATTTAATCAATTTGAAGAAAACACCAATATATGCAAATAATTGGCAATTATTCCAAAAGATTTAATCAATTTAAAATGATCAGTTTATTTTTTTTCATCAGATTAAATATTTATTTAAAATAACAGCGCCAAATCCAGGGTCGTTACAGAACCATTCCGTTGTTGCCAACGGAACGATATAAGTATCATCAAGATCATCTCTAAGGTGAGACATCTATGGGTTCATCTTCAATAGTTATATAAGTGAAATAGGCAAGGACATAGCAATATCAGGGCTTTCCAGAACATCTGAAACCATCAAATTTGGTTAAGAAATGCAAAAGTTATGCTTAATTTTATTTCAGATTCAAACACATAGCAATAATAGTTTTGCTCTCGGGATTGCAATAGAAACACTCAATTTTGAAATAGCTAACTTCAAAATTTTGAAAAACACAAAACATGAAACTTGTAGCACTATATCAGGGCTTTTCAGAACATCTGAAATCATCAAATTTGGTTAAAAAATGTAAAAGTTATGCTTAATTTAGTTTCAGATTCAAACACAAAGAAATAATAGTTTTGCTCTCTGAATTGCAATAGAAACACTCAATTTTGAAATAGATAACTTCAAAATTTTGGAAAACACAAAACATAAAACTTGTAGCTCTATATCAGTGATTTCTAGAACATCTGAAATCATCAAATTGGGTTAAGAAATGCAAAAGTTATGCATAATTTAGTTTCAGCTTAAATCTCAAACAAATTTTATAGAGATGATGTTCTTATTATTTTTTTCGTTTTCTTTTGCAAAGTTCTCACAAGATTATCATTTCAGCTAGCAAATTTATGAGCTTGCACTCACCTCAGCAAATTCGCAAGAATTTGGACGATTTCAAGATCAAGGTGAAAGCTTTTGGTGGAGAAACAACCTTCAAGAACCTGTAATAGCTAGAAGAAGACATGCAGAAGAAATAAAAAAAGTTACAGACAAGATTCATCTCAAATTCATGATTTTGATGAAATTAATTTAGTATTGGTAGTGATTACCTCTTCTAATCATTGTTTGGTTGATTTTATCTTTGAATTTGCAACAAATTAGAATGGAAATTGAATTTATAGGAAGGCTTCCATTTTTTCTTCTTTTTGTTGTTTACTGTATATTTTTGAGAAGAAGATGAAAGAAAGACTACGTACTATTCTTTATTTTTTTTCTTTCTCACTAGAAGGTTCCAGTAATGGATTATGGACTTAAACCTTACCCAAAGAGCCCAAGGTAATAACACTTAGTGAATATGTTAAGTTATGTACATATTTATCATATTCTATCAATATATGTACAATCTTCTTCATTTTAAAACCAAATAAAAATATATGCTACAAATGTTTGTGAATAAAATTGTTATCTTAACAAAATAAAATTTATTTCAACTATAAAAGTTATTTTTATCAATAAAACCTTATTTTTATCAAAAACACACAATTTACACCTTTTTATTATAAAAGCACAATTTTTAATACAACAATTTATACAAAAATTGTTTTCTTATCAAATAAATTACCATAAATCATTTTAACTCTTTTCAATCATCAAAATAATATTTTTAAACCATATTTCACTCTTTTATATCAATAAATACAAATATAATTACTACATCTTTCTCCTTTTATATTCAATAAAAGGCTAATATTGGCAATAATTACCAATATTATCACATTGACTCGATTAAAATCCAATAATTGATTGTTTTCACTCCAAATTCTCAAATTAAAGTTTTTCAAACTTTATTTCCATCAATTTATATTTATTAACTCAAATTTACCTAAATTCCAATATTTTCCATTTTATTTGACCAAAACTCCAAACAATCAAAATTTCAAGCCCAATATTTATTCTCAAACACATTGATTATTTGAAATAAACAATATAAACCAAATTTATTTCTCCATTACATTCTATTTACCATATTAAATTATAACTATCATTATAATTTAATATCATCAGTAATCTCCAATACCAAGGTTGTTACACTAAGGCAAAAATAACCACTCCGAGTACTAAATATTATAAAGGGCATTTTGGATAATTTAGAAGCATCAAATTATTGTTTCCTCATTATATATACCAGTACTCATGCACGTGCGATACACATGTACATAGAAAAAGAATCATCATATTTTTTTATTTAAAAAAACCTTTGGTAAAAAATGATGAAATCGGTAGCAGCATAATTTTGATATCTTTAGGGTTCGAAACTAGGAATTCTAGAGCCCTAGTTCAGAGCACTCATTTAGCATGGATATTTAAATTTATAAGTTTCAAATAGAGGTATTCTCATTATATATATATATATATATATATATATATATATATATATTAAGGTTTTAACTTTTAGTCGGCAAGGTGGAATTCTGGCTGTTTCGTTTTCGATTCTAGCATGGACCGGCCCAAAATATGTGATAAAGTCCGATTCCAAATAAAAACTATGTGGAAAAAAAAATCAAATCTTACATGAGCTTCCTTCGTCGATTTTCTTCCTTGAGATCCGTACGAGGTCGAGCTTCATCATCAAGCTGAAGGAATTGTTTTCTTTCATGTGCAACGTTGGTTTTAGGATCTAAAGTTGCAGCACATGTGTTGATTTGGGAACTAGGGTATTGCTTTACTGAGGAAGAAGAGTGATGAGGTAATGGAATAACTAAGCCAGGTTTACAAGGAGAAAAGGGTCAGGTTTTAGTGGGCTATCTTTTATTGTTTTATACTTAGGTTTTATCAAAGTATATTTCACAATGTTTTATTTGACTTTTTTATAAATGGTCCGAGTTGTTATCAATTATTCTAAAATTTTGTTTGTTTGTAAAAAAATTATTTGGATTAGAATTGAATATTTATTTAATTTTATTATATAAAAAACGGTGTCGAAAGTTACCAAAATTTACATATCGGAATTGAAGCAGAATACCCAAAATGACCGCAATTTCAAAAATTAACAATGACTAAAGCGAAAATGAAAAATTGAATTTTTAACTAATTATATATATATATATATATATATATAACACACTTTATTTAGCACCATATATTTTGCAGGCTCCTAGTATCTGCCACAAGTTTCTATTCAAATATTTGTTCTTTCCAAGGATCAAATATTTAAATATAAACTTATGTTTAATATCAGAGGTTTACAAATAATGCTAAATAAAAGGGGCAATTGATGCTAGTTCTACATATGTGTGTATTGCTTTCTAATCAAATAACAACTAATGATATGAAAATCATTGAAAGTTACCGAAATTTACAGATCGGAATTGAAGCAGAGTATTCAAAATAATCGGAATTCCAAAAATTAACAATGACCGGAACAAATACGTTAACGGAATTTTTAACACATATACATACACACACACAAAATCAATAGCATACTTGATTTAGCACCATTTTGTAGGCTCTTGATATCAGCCATATGTTTCTATTTAAGTATTTATTCATATATTTTAATATAAACTTATGTCTGATACCAAAGGGCTAAAAATTGTGCTAAATAAAGAAAGCTACTGATCCCGATCCTATATATATGTGTTGCTACCTAATCAAATAACTACGGGAAAATCATTGAAAGTACTAATGAGATTTATTTTTGTAACAATGTTAATATCCAAAACTAAGAAAAAAAGATGATTAAAGAGGGTCCCATTCATTTATCTCTATTTTGCAGAATATGGCACCTTTTGTGTGGAATAAAATAGTATTATTGTTTTATATTTTGGTAAAGGCGTATCCTTAAGTGATAGTTCATCAAAAATGGAGAAAATGGTAATAAATAAATCAGTCAATGAGAAAGATGACAAAAACAAACAACATAACACAGACAGAAAATAACAACGTTGATACACAGTGCAAGTAAGTAGATGGTGTTATCCCACTTTTAGGTCAAAGCTGGAATATCAACAGAATTGGCCGGGAAGGATGAATATCAGGATTGGAGATCAATTGGAAACAAGGCTGTAAATGGGTGTCGTCGAAATTTGGCCAGGCTCCGATCAGGACGGAATCGATTGGAGATGATAACGAGGACTAGAAAAGGCTATATTTCAAATTTCAAGTTAATTGGAGTTCATACGGACAAGATATGATCGATACAAGTTGGGGGAGATGTGTAGTTCGTATCCATTGAAAGGCCGAGGTGATGGTCCATTCGAATCCATCAGGTTCGAATCTACCAGTATGACATCGCCTCGCTCTATTCGAATCCATCGGGTTCGTATCCATTGAAAGGGCCACACGATCGTATCCATCAACTTCGTATCGATACATCCCGTGTTCTCATTTCGTATCGATCGCCTACCACCTACTTCGTATCCATCGAGCCACAGCTAAAACTGCTTGTTCGTATCCATCTACTCTGGTCGATACGAACAAGAGTTGGATTGATGGATGCGAGCGAGGCTACCTCTATCGATATGAATTAGAGCATCTCAAGCAACGTCATCGATATCCCTAGTTATTGATGCGAACGTGTCGATGTAAACGTGGCGAAAGCTTCGGAACGAATCGATCAACGCGGCACAAAAGGTGGAGCGATCCAAGATCCTCGTGCCACGTCACTGCAGGCTCACGTGTCCAGGTCGATTCGAAATGATGGATACGAATCCATGGATTCGAACGCAGTAGTACACACGAAAATACAATCTTGTATCGATCATATCTCATGAACCATTGATCCAAATGCAATGAAATTTTCACAGTAGCTTGCGTGCAAGGTAAAGAACAATCCTGCAAAGTTTCAGCTCGATTAGATCATTTCTTGATGGATACGAAATTGCTTCGTATCGATCGCAGATCGAGCCGAAACTTGGTGGGGTCGGTCGCGTGGGCCCCCTCACGTGCTAGAAGAAGTCTCCCGAAGTTTGGGTGCGATCTCAGCCTCCTATGCCTATAAATAGCCCCCTGAAGCCTGTAGAAAGGGGGATCTTTTGGCCATTCGACGTCCAGACTCTGCCGGATTCAATTCTACTTCTTTCCATTGTTGTTATACTCGAATTCATTCATTGTATCTGCTGCAATCATCTGTAACCAGCAAGGATAATAAATAAAAGATAAAAACCTTGAAGTGGACGTAGGACGGAGATAGCCAAACCACTATAAATTGTGTGTCACTGTTCATAATTTCTGGATTGTTGTTTGTTGCTTGCTTAGATCTGTGATTTGTGTTTGGAATATTGCTGATCTACATTCATAACCTGATGCTTTCACGATATTTGGGGTTTGTGACCATTTTTGGCGCAAACACTTTGGTGCTTTCACTGAGAAATGAACTCACACCCGCTACGCAAGATTTGAAGTTCAGATTTGGAAGCTTGAAGATTTGAAAGACAATGACTCGGAAAACAAGTAGAAGGCAAAGAGCTGAAAGAAGCCAACAAGGAGGAAGTCAAGAGGCATCCTCTGGTGCTGGAGAAGGACAAGCTTCGATTTACATCACCAGAGATGAAATGGAAGCTATAGCAAATTCATTGCAAGAGAGGTTGCTGAAAAGTCAACAGGATATGATGCAGACTTTCTTCGAGCAGATGAGAGCTGCAGGGACACAGAACCTTGGACCAACTACAGCGACTGCAAATGTGGAACAAGGAACTAGGGTTGCGGAACCCAATGGAGGACAGAATACAGAACCGGAAGGAAATCAACAAGGGCTTGGGGGCAGGCCCGCCGGATGCAACACAGGAGGACCTTTGGAAGGAGTTCAACAGGCTTGGGCCAACGTTGCTACTAATGAGCCACATGAAGAATATGTTCCAGAGTTCCCTCGGGAGCATGAGGGGAACCCCTGTCAGACAACGCTGGATTAGTGGAAATCATTAGGAAGACTATGCGTGGAGGCTTGACCAATAGAGATTTGGAAGGAGTGAACATGAGTCCGTTCGCTCGGGAAATCAGGGTAGCTCGGAATCCACCTAAGTTCAAGCTACCTAGCGTGGAAGTATATGATGGCAAGGCTGACCCAACCGATCACTTGATGAGATACACTAGACACATGGAAGTGTTTGGGGCATCAGAGGAAGTGATGGCCAGATGTTTCCCGTTGTATTTGACAGATCTAGCTGCAATGTGGTTTAGGCAGCTGGAAGAAGGATCTATCAGGACTTGGAGGGAATTGGTGAATAGGTTTTTGGGACAGTTTTGGGTTCATACCAAAAGACCTAAGAACGTGATGACATTAACATCGGTAAAGCAAAGGACAGATGAATCGCTTAGAGCATTTTTAACTCGTATCAATGCGGCAGTTGCTTCGTTGGATCGACCAGATCCATCGATGGTTTTAATGGCGGCGGTGTCGGGAGTCAGAGAGGATTCAGATTTCAAGGTATCTTTAGTACGAGACCCGCCATTAGATCTCGGAGAATTTGTGACGCCCCACCTCTATACCCACGCTAACCAAGAACACTACGATGTAGTGCTGTCAATTAGCACGGAGAATAAGGCTGTGGAGGAGCGACCATCCATGTAACTTCTTTGTGCGAGCACCGATACGTCAGATAGAATAGAATGCATATCTTTTAAGGAGGAAATCCGACATACCGATACAAACACAAAGCTATCACACAGTGGCTATATATAATCTTCGGAAACAAACATAGAAATAATCATAACATAAATCAGTCACAGACATCCATATCCCAAAGGCGGAAGAAGATATGAATAAATATATAACACATGAAAGTGTACATCAGAGTAGTGGTCAGAAAGATCCACTATAATACAAAAGAATAGCATCACGTGCTATACAAAAGAATAAGTACATAACATAGAGTCTATATCTCAAAGGTGTACATCCAAAAACTACTAATCTATGTAGTTAGCCAAAAGTCAGAGTAATCCAGAAGAGAAGTCAAGCAGAAGCACCTGTAACATCTCGGTCTGACCCGAGTATTATTTATAAGAAAATAATAAACTGATCAGTCTAACTATAAATATCAGATGACATGATATAGGATAAGGGGTATGGCATAAACATATAATAACCATGATGGCATACTACTATAAGTATGTAAATGATAATCAACAAGGGATTAATCAATGTCACAAGAATCTTCTCAAAGATCCAAAACATAAAAAGGTAATGACACACAAATTCACCAATACACAAAAACTGATATCATATCAGTGAAAACCACAAAAGTTGGTGAAGCACTAAATCCAGAAATCAACACACGAAATCCAGAACAAATCCCAGAAATCAACACACGAAATCCAGAAATCACTAAAAGGGGGAAGTCCGAACACACGGACGAGAAGCTATCTCATGGAAGCTATCCATTTAATTTTTCCGAACACACGGATGGCCCGAAGGCAAGTCCGAACACACGGACGAAGAGACATCGCTCAATCGCTAGTCTAAATCACAAGAATGATCGTCATGATCATAAGGAAGTGTCAATCACACCAAGCTAGTAAATATATGAGTTTAGCTTCATGTCCCATAACCACTTGCTTAACTTAAATATTTACGAACAAGCTGTAAATCTTCACTAGGAAATTGTCACAAAAAGGGTTCAATCGAACAAGTCCAAGAGCTAACCGACGAAGTGAACGCAAGCGTTTCATACCACCCGTTTTACTAAGTCGTTTAAGTCGATTTCTCATTCGAGTGAAGTAAAGGCTTGTATATACTAGTAGATTGAAAATCGGTTTGAGAAAACGAACTTTTGATATTTAAAATAGTGTTGAAATCGCTTTGATGAAAGAGTTTTGATATTTACTATTAGTATTGAAACCTTCATATATCTTTAAAGTGACAAGTCATAAAACGATTGTAGAAACAAATCAATTCACGTTCGAAGACGTGAGTAAAGTCCAAAGAAGTCAATCCCAAAACCCTCAAAGTAGAAATTCTGATAAATTTTTTTCAGAAGAGATTGCCTACGCAGAATGCCATGCGACCTAGCAGAAGAACAAGTCGAACGACCTAGGGGAAAACAGGTCAAACGACCAAGTACTAACTCGCGAACGACTTACGACTTAAGAGCCATACGAACCAACGACCTAAAACTGGCGACCTAAGGATACGCGACCTAAAGGCTTAGCATGGTCGAGCGACTTACGAGCTACGACCTAAGGTGACGAGGGACTTAACAGTTTAAGGGTCTACGACCTAACGGGTTAAAAAGGTCCAACGACCTAAGAAAAATTAGGGTCATACGACCTAAAGAGGTTCGCGACATAAGGTTGGTCGCGACCTAAAAGTGCACGACCTAAGGTCTTACGACCTAAGGAACAGAAAAGACTTACGACCTAAGTCTTAACTCGTGGACGACTTAGCACAACTCGCGAATGACTTAGCACTTTAACTCGAAAGTGCACGACCTAAGGTCTTACGACCTAAGGAACAGAAAAGGCTTACGACCTAAGTCTTAACTCGTGGACGACTTAGCACAACTCGCGAATGACTTAGCACTTTAACTCGTGAACGACTTAGCACTTTAACTCGTGAACGACTTAGCACTTTAACTCGCGAACGACTCAAGCCAGTAACTCGTGAACGACTCAACACTTTAACTCGTGAACGACTTATGCCTTTAGCTCGTGAACGACTTAACATTTTTCCTGGAGATTATAGGTCGGCAACGACCTACGACTTAAGGGCCAGAACGACCTAACTCCGAACGAGCTAAAAATGGGCAGAACGACCTAGTAGCAGTTTTTCACCAAAATCACTAAATTTTGGAGTTTTTCGCCAATCCAATCCAAACCAAATGCAAATGTTGATGCTAGAGTGATAGGGAATCATTCCCAACAGTCCAATGACAATCATAGGCAAGATGTGAGATCAAAAATCTCACCTTTTCCACGAAATTGATGAAGATGAAGATTGAAAGCAAGGAGAAGCAATCCAAAGCTTGAATCCACAATCTTCTACTTGAATTTGATGTTGAATCTCGGATTTGCAATAGAATTTGAGTTGGGAGTTTTAATTTCTCTTTCCCACCACCATTTTTGACAAAGCTTGAAGTGTTTGAACAAATGAGAAAGAGGGTTGGGTTGAACTAAAGGGGTGCAGTCCAAACCAAAGTCAAAGGCGGGAAAAAGTGCCGAAAAGTTCACTATCTCCAAACATATCGAAGTTTACACTTAAAAAGATCGCAAACGTCATTTTGAACTCAATGGAAGTGGTCTCGAGTCCTAATTTTACCATATGCAAAAAGTAGCTTTTCGGACTAACATCCGACTAACGATAAAATATTTAAATAAAATATTTAAATATAAAATCGATAGATATGCGGGTTGTTACAAATATTTAAATATAAAATCGATAGATATGCGGGTTGTTACAGAATTCTTTCATGAGGCTGAGAGATTCCTCCGACAAGAGGATGCATGTGCAGATTTAAAGTTGAAGGAAGTGAATGCAACTGAGGGTGGAGGACCATCCAGTAGAGGTTCAGATAAAGATAAAGGGAAAAGGAAGTTGGATGATGATTCTGAAAAAGCTAGGAAGCGATGGAAGGATCCAAAGTTTTCCACATACACGGGATTAAACGAGACACTGGAGCGGATATACATGGAAACTCGGAATCGCCTTCCTTACCGGAGGCCGGCTAGGAGAGAACCATCCGAGCAGGAAAGAGCATCAGGAAGGCACTGTCTCTTCCATGATTTGGATGGGCATGATACCAACAGCTGCAGGCACTTAATGGACATAATTGAGGAGCATGTGAGGAACGGACAATTGAGGTAGTATGTTGGGACACGGAATGCAGCGGTGGAGCAGGAGCAACCACCGCCCACCTCACACCATGATGATGTGAGGCCCATGAATGACGGTCGATTGGTTATCAATTGACCAGGATAATATGAAATAAGTAACAAACCATTGGCGAGCAACCAAGTCATTTACACATGTATGGGGACGGAGATAGCCCCTAGGCATGCTCTGAATGATGATAAACCGCGAAGCCATGGTTTGCGAAATCTGTCTTTTGTTTTTTGATTGGACACTTGGTTTTCAGGTTTGGTTTTGGAGTTTGGTTTGAACTCCTGGTTTTGTTTGTTTTCTGTTTTGGATTTTCGTTTGGATGATTGGTTCCTGTTTTGGATGCTGGTTTGGATTTCTGATCTTTTTGGTTTGACTTGGATTTTGGATTGGATTTTTGTTCGGGTTTTGATGAAACGGTCGTCGGGTATGGATTATGCCTGTCAAGGGGTGAGTCGTTTTGCCCGAACGCGGTAAAGTGACTCATTCAGGTCATCGAGCATGGACTGTGCTCGATAAGGGTCCGGAGAGACAAGGATTCAGCCTAGGACTTAGGCCCCATATTATCGATTATTGTTTCAGGTCGTTGAGTATGGACTATGCTCAACAAGGGTCCGGAGAGACCAGGATTCGGCTTAGGACTTAAGCTATGGCATTACTTACGTCCAGGGACACTGGACCACGGTCGTCAGGTATGGATTGCGCTTGGCAAGAACCCGGAGAGGTTAGCTCAACGTCCAGGGACACTGGAACACGGTCGTCAGGTGTGGATGGAGCTTGGCAAGAGCCCAGAGAGGTTATGGATTTGGATATCGACCCGGAGAGGTCTTGGATTCGGTTGTTGGACAAGGATGGACTAAAAACTCAGTCATCGAGTTCGGATGGACCTGGAATTGGCTAGGGACTTCGGGTATCGGATTCGGAACTATTCAAAACACACCTTATTATCACAAGGCATGTTTTGGGGGGCAAATGTTATCCCACTTTTAGGTCAAAGCTGGAATATCAACAGAATTGGCCGGGAAGGATGAATATCAAGATTGGAGATCAATTGGAAACAAGGCTGCAAATGGGTGTCATCGAAATTTGGCCGGGCTCCGATCGGGATGGAATCGATTGGATATGATGATGAGGAATAGAAAGGCTATATTTAAAATTTCAGGTTAATTGGAGTTCATACGGACAAGATATGATCGATACAAGTTGGGGGAGATGTGCAGTTCGTATCCATCGAAAGGCCAAGGTGATGGTCCATTCGAATCCATCAGGTTCGAATCCACCAGTATGACGTCGCCTCGCTCTATTCGAATCCATCGGGTTCGTATCCATTGAAAGGGCCACACAATCGTATCCATCAACTTCGTATCGATACATCCCGTGTTCTCATTTCGTATCGATCGCCTACCACCTACTTCGTATCCATCGAGCCACAGCTAAAACTGCTTGTTCGTATCCATCTACTCTGGTCGATACGAACAAGAGTTGGATTGATGGATGCGAGCGAGGCTACCTCTATCGATATGAATTAGAGCATCTCAAGCAACGTCATCGATATCCCCAGTTATTGATGCGAACGTGTCGATGTAAACATGGCGAAAGCTTCGAAACGAATCGATCAACGCGGCACAAAAGGTGGAGCGATCCAAGATCCTCGCGCCACGTCACTACACGCTAACGTGTCCAGTTCGGTTCGAAATGATGGATACGAATCCATGGATTCGAACGCAGAAGTACACACGAAAATACAATCTTGTATCGATCATATCTCATGAACCATTGATCCAAATGCAATGAAATTTTCACAGTAGCTTGCGTGCAATGTAAAGAACAATCCTGCCAAGTTTCAGCTCGATTAGATCATTTCTTGATGGATACGAAATTGCTTCGTATCGATCGCAGATCGAGCCGAAACTTGGTGGGGTCGGTCGCGTGGGCCCCCTCACGTGCCAGAAGAAGTCTCCCGAAGTTTGGGCGCGATCTCAGTCTCCTACGCCTATAAATAGTCCCCTGCAGCCTGTAGAAAGGGGGATCTTTTGGCCATTCGACGTCCAGACTCTGCCGGATTCAATTCTACTTCTTTCCATTGTTGTTATACTCGAATTCATTCATTGTATCTGCTGCAATCATCTGTAATCAGCAAGGATAATCAATAAAAGATAAAAATCTTGAAGTGGACGTAGGACGGAGATAGCCGAACCACTATAAATTGTGTGTCACTGTTCATTATTTCTGGATTGTTGTTTGTTGCTTGCTTAGATCTGTGATTTGTGTTTGGAATATTGCTAATCTACATTCATAACTTGGTGCTTTCACGATATTTGGGGTTGGTGACCATTTTTGGCGCAAACAGATGGTACATGCATGGTAACCAAACAAGGGAAACCCCATGGTGATAATGCACAACTCAAAACACAACTTCAGTGCACAAGAGAAGCTTTATTTTAGACATTTACTTAAATAAAGGAGAAATACTAGGCAGTGCTACATAGTTGCCATCCACCATGGAGATAGAAAACCATCACTTACCAAGTGCAATATTACCCCAATATTTCACAGCATAGTTAACAAGCTCCTCCAAATCATGAACACCTTCAATGGAATTATCTTTATTGATATCAACGTTCTTCATTGCCTTTCATGATTTCCATGCTGCACTTTGCATCCTAAGTTCATTGAGCGCAACGCATAGCTCTTGCCTTCTAATTTTACCATCTCCATCTTTATCAATACTCTTTACCCATTCCCTTATTTTTTCTTTATCCACGACATTATTTTCTTTTTTGGGTGATCGGGACTCCTGCAACATTTTTGCTGTTGTTATTTTCCTGATAATATCGTTGTCATTTGAAATTGACCTGTGTACAAGATTATGAGGCGTTATAGTTGCAATTTGAAGAGTTTTAATTTGTTACTTAATTGGTTTGAGTGATTGTTAAATTGATATATGAGACATTTATAGAAGGATAAAGATGGGCAAGGATTTTGATCAACGGTAAAAGCATATGATTACCCTGTTACCACTTTGAGTAATTTAATAGCTAGATTACCTTTCGTGTATGGTCTATTAATATGCCTACCTATGTATGTATATTCAGTTCAATAGGAAGAAAAAGCGTTTTATAAACTCAGTAATGCACGGTGGTCAAATTTTGAGTGTAAGCCGTAAAAGAATTACAATAACTTGTGCTATGATGCTACAAAGCTAGAATATAATGATGCATATGGCGTTGGAAATATTAAACTTGATTTGTTATGGTTAATTTCTAGAAGTTTCTTATTATTAAAGTTTTTAGAGTCTTCTTGTATTTGATAGAATTTGGTGAGAGCTCTAGAATTTTATATTAGTTGCTAGAAATAAGAGTTATATAATAGTTATGTTTCTAGAGTTGTCTAAAGAGTCATTTCTAGAGTTGTCAAATGAGTCATGTTTCTAGAGTATTTTGTATCTAGAATTTTCTATTGAGTCATATAAATAAAGGAGCTCTCCCCTCATTTTGTATAAAGCAAGAAATAACTCATCAATAAAGAAAAGTTTTCTAAAATAAAAAAAAGAAAAACTCCTCTTTCTTATATTCTCTCCCTCTTTCTCCTAAAAATATTCAACAAAGTGGTATTAGAGAAAGAATTAAAAAAAAAGATAGAGATGGCGAATAATGGCGTTCCCTTACAAGTTCCAATGCTCACCAAGAACAATTATGATAATTGGAGTTTAAGGATGATGGCTCTCCTTGGAGCACACGACGTGTGGGAGATAGTTGAAAATGGCTATACTAAACATGAGAATGAAGATGGTTTATCTCAAATTCAAAGAGATGGTTTGAGAAAATCAAGGACAAGGGACATGAAGGCACTTTGTCTAATTTATCAAGCATTGGATGATGATACCTTTGAAAAAATTTCTAGATCAAAGTCGGCCAAAGAAGCATGGGAGAAGCTTCGAACGTCTTACAAGGGAGCTGATCAAGTCAAAAAGGTATGTCTTCAAACTTTAAGAGGAGAGTTTGTAACTTTGCATATGAAAGAAGGTGAGCTTGTTTCTAATTACTTCTTAAGAGTTCTAGTGGTTAGTAATAATCTTAAAATAAATGGTGAGAAGTTAGATGATGTAAGAATTATGGAGAAGATTCTTAGATCATTAGATCCAAAGTTCGAACATATTGTCGCCATCATTGAAGAAACAAAAAACTTGGAGACCATGTCAATAGAGGAACTTCTAGGCTCATCGCAAGCTTATGAAGAAAAGAAAACGAAGAAGGAAGAGACTGTGAAGCAAGTCCTTAAGACACGGATTGATTCAAAAAAGGAAGAAAGTAATCGAAGCCAACAAAGATGGGGTGGTGGCCAAGAAAGAGGAAGAGGTCGTGCATATAGACATGGACGAGGTTGGAGGCCAAACTATGAAAACAACAACAGCAACAACAATAAAAGAGGAGAAAGCTCAACAAGAAGTCGTGGGAGAGGAAATTCAATGTATGACAAGTCACATGTTAAATGCTACAATTGTGAGAAATTTGGACATTATGCTTCTGAATATAGAGCTTCAAAGCATAATAAAGTTGAAGAGAAGACCAATTACATTGAAGAAAGAAGTCAAGAAGATGATACTTTACTGCTGGCTTACAAGGAAAAAAAGATGAGTTAATCTCCAAAGGATTATGGGAGGATGTCGAAAATGGTTATGAATGGCCGAATGATTTGGAGAGGATATCGCAAATAGACAAGAAAGCTTTTTCAAAATTATGATGGAATGACCATCATGCTCATGTTGTGACGAGTCAGAACGTTGATGAAGTAGCTTATGATCATATACTTGGAGAAGGTTCCACAGAAGATTCGTGGAATTTGTTGAGAGAAACATATGGAAAGAATGATGCAAAAGTAATAGAAGAAGACAATCTGATTGATGAAGAAGAGGAGAAGACGAATAGAGAGAAAGAGAAAAATACAGAAAAATTGCTGAAATTTGAGGAGGAAAAATTGGAAGAAGAAGGAAAACACGTAGAGGATAAAAAGGAAGAAGATGAAGAAAATAAAGTAATCGAAGATGACACCAATAATGAAGAGTACGAAAGAAAATGAGATAAAAACGAAGAAGACATAAATCAAGGAGATGAAATTCAAGAGCTTAGAAGAGATTTGAAATATGAGCAAAAATCTGAAGAAATGAAAACGGAGAATGTTAAAGAAATTGAAATTGAATTGGTCAAAAACTACAAGAGCGATGTTATGAAAGAAAGCAAGGATAAAATATATGATCATTCAAAATTTATGCCTCTGAAATAAGGCAGTTGTTAGAACGCTTACTTTATGGGAAATTCTATTATGATAAAGAAGGACAAAATGAAAGAAGTAAAATAAGAATTCGTGAACTTGCATTGAAGATCTCAATGTTTGGCAAGAAGGTCAAAATGATGAAGAAAGTTTGGATAATATCTTTATTCCTACCAAAGCACGTGAAATACAAAGATTTCAAGCATCACTTGGTATTACAAATCAAGTTTAAAGGGGGGTGTTGGAAATATTAAAATTTATTTGTTATGGTTAATTCTAGAAGTTTCTTATTATTAATGTTTCTAGAGTCTTCTTGTATTTGATAGAATTTGGTGATAGCTTTAGAATTTTATATTAGTTGCTAGAAATAAGAATTATATAATAGTTATGTTTCTAGAGTTGCCTAAAGAGTCAATTCTAGAGTTGTCAAATGAGTCATGTTTCTAGAGTATTCTATATCTAGAATGTTCTATTGAGTCATATAAATAAAGTAGTTCTCCCCTCATTTTGTATAAAGCAAGAAATAAATCATCAATAAAGAAAAGTTTTCTAAAATAATAAAGAAAAACTCCTCTTTCTTATATTCTCTCCCTCTTTCTCCTAAAAATATTCAGCATATATGGTGTATAGGAAAAAAATAATAATAGTAGTAGTAGTAGTAGTAATAATAATAATAATAAAACTTCAAAACCAGATGTCTGAAACAAATCACCGAAATATAACTGAACATAGAAAATGTGAAAATTTGGTTCTGCCCTGGAACCTGGAACTGAGAAAACTAAATTTTTTAAGGCTTTTATGTTTTGACTTGTAAAACACATAAGATTTTGAGCTTTATACTTCAGTAGCATCCTGCGCTTAGTAGCTGACAACTCATGACAGTACTAATCGAGACTTGCAGGAAACTCTTATTTTGGATCTAATAACTTTTGAATTCTGAATATTTTTTTTTGAAATTCAATTCTACTAAAAAGGAAAACGGTAGCAATGAAAGAGTAAATATGTGACAAAATAAGGTTTAATTGTTTAATTTATTGGCTATAAAGTGGTGCATATTAACCCATAATTAGCTGATTGTAATTGCGGAAAAGCGATGATATAGTCATATGTATGCAATTCCATTTTGTATACCATTTTGCATGTACATGAGAACGTTATATAATGGAAACAATATATGTCACATAACTTCAATTCCTTTATCCACCAAATATATGAACATTATGTATGTATGCTTGTACCAATATATGAAAATTAAATGTCTACATTAAAGAATGTAAATCGTGAACAAAATATATGTTAACTCATATTTTTATGCTGACCTAAAACTCTGCGACTCAAGACTCTGTGACCTAAGGGACTTAACGACCTAAGGAAGTTAGCGACCTAAGGGACTTAACGACCTAAGGAAGTTAGCAACCTAAGGGACTTAACGACCTAAGGAAGTTAGCGACCTAAGGGACCTAACGACCTAAGAGAGCCTCCGACCTAACTGAGTTAGCGACCTAAGGAAGCTAACGACCTAACTAAGTTAGCGACCTAAGGAAGCTAACGACCTAACTAAGTTAGCGACCTAAGGAAGCTAACGACCTAACTAAGTTAGCGACCTAAGGAAGCTAACGACCTAGCAGACTTCACGACCTAAGAAGTACCACGACCTAAGAAGTACCACGACCTAAAGAATGACACGACCTAAAGAATGCCACGACCTAAGAAGTGTCACGACCTAAAGAATGTCACGACTTAAAGCTTCACGACCTAATTGCAGAAACGACTTAAAGCTTCACGACCTATCTCAGGTCGTTTACAACCTATCTTAGGTCGCTTACGACTTACCACTTCAGATGAAACCGAGTGCAACTCCATCAGTCCAGCTTCCTAAGTCGTGAGAGGACCACGACCTATCTTAGGTCGCTCGCGACCTACGACCTAACTTAGGTCGTACGCGACCTAAGACTTGGGGAAAATTTCTATCCAGAATTTAACTTCTATAAATACCCCCCTAACTCCAACGGCGAAAGGACTTTTGGCGAACCATTTTCTGAAGCACCGTTACTCTACCAAATTCTCAACTCATCCAACATTTGAAGAACTCTAACCACTCCAGACATTAGAACAAGCTTTGAGAGAAATCTACTGCATTCAACATGAATTCGAGAAGATTTTCAACATCGAAGCTTAAGCTAATAGTCTAAAGTGTTTAGGAATCGAAATATATTGTATTTTGAAGAGCATTGTATCATTTTGTAACCAGAATCAGCAATAAAAGACTATAAAGTGGACGTAGGCTCAATTACGGGCCGAACCACTATAAATCTGTTGTTCCTTTACTGTTTTATGCTATTTCCTGCTTATATTCTGTTCCCGTACCAACGGGTGGTGCTTTCACATTGTTATTACACACACCAGGTGTTAGCGTTCGATTTTCAGCGTTAACATTTTGGTGCTTTCACTGAGAATTGAACTCAGGAAGATTGTCATCATTGCTTCAAAAAAAAGTTTGTTGAAAAAGTCTCTTTCAAAACCAGAAGTTTGTTAGATATAATGGCACCTGGAAGAAAACGCAAGACTGTCAGATCTGAAGATGCTCACGATAACACAGCTACTTCTCTTTCTCCAAGTCAAGTAGCTCCCAGCATTGGGGTGACGCGAGAAGAGTTAGATGCTGCAGTGACCGGGTTGTATCAGCAAATCGAGACACAGAATACTCTAATGATGGAGAAGTTAAGTGCTTTGCTCGGGGCTAGTCAAAGACCAGTTAATAATGAAGAAAACATTGTTGATGCTCTTCACAACTCCGAAGGAAGAAATATTCCTCAAGGGGGATCAGGTGCCACTGAAGGAGCACCCCTCCAAGCTGAAGGATCCAGGCCATCACCAGTTCTCTGTGAACATCTACCCGGACAAACTTCCGAGAAAATGGCTGAAGTCTACTCCGCAAAGTCATTGAATAATGAGGAATATCTCTCCGGCATGATTTGGCAAATAATGAAAGAAAGCATGCAGGGAGATGAAGACGAGAGCGAATGGGGATTTGCACCGAGTAAAACTCCGTTTACTGAGAGGATACTAAAAGCTGAGTTTCCCTGAAAATTTGTTCCCCCCACCATTCCTGCTTATCGGGGGACAAGTGACCCAAATCAATTCTTGTATAAATATGACTGGCACATGACCGGCGCAAGGGAAACTGACGAGATTAAGTGTCGGTATTTCCCGGTATATTTGGAAGGAGTGGCACTTCTTTGGTTTACCAAGCTTCCTGTTCGATCTGTAGATCAGTTTTCTGATCTGACCCGAAAGTTCAAAGAGCAATTCAGGCTGTACGCTTCAAAGGCGAAGGACATTATGTCATTGTCTAGTATTGAGCAGAATCCTGGAGAGCCTATTAAATCATTCCTGAATCGCTTCAATATAGCTCTGGCCGAGGTTGACAACGCAGAGCCACGAATGGTTTTGACTTATCTAATGCGAGCAATCGATAAGTCAAGTGAATTTGGGAAGTGGCTGAAAATGAAAGAACCAAATTCGCTCGAGAAATTCTATAAGAAAGCTGATGAGTTCATACGCTTGGAAAATCTTCCAGCACCAATGAAAGTGGCGGCGACAAGAGTAGAGAACAACATTGCTACTTCAGCTAAGAAAGATTCTGGAGGTCAGAAAAGGGAAAATAATGATGGGAAGAAACAAAAGGATATAAAGAAACCTCGCTTCTTCAAACCTTCAGATTTCACTCCATTAACCGACACTCCAGAAAATATTTTCTTTGCCACTAAAGATGCTGTGGATTATCCCAAACCAGCTGAAATAAAACCGGGAAAGGGTGCAATGCGAAATGGAAAATTCTGCTGCTTTCACAACCAACCCGGTCATGATACCAACGAACGCCGTCACTTGAAAAGCTTAATTGAAGAATTGTTGAGGGAAAACAAGCTGCAGCAGTATGTAAAGAAGAGTAGGAATGACCCAAATTCGTCTACTCAGGGGCAGCAGCTTCCCACTCATCCATTTGGCTCGGGGAAGAACACTGCCGCACATGAGTCCGAAAGGCCAGTTAGCAATGTAATTACAGGAGGCCCACACCCATCGGGCAGAAGCTGGGGTGAAATGGAACGATATGCCCATGCTTTGAAATACACCCCGGCAGAAGAAGATTATTTTGCTATAGAAGACGCTGCACCCCTGAAGCAGCAGAAAATTTCTAATGATGATATTATGTTCAAGGCAAAGGATTCTATGGGTATTGAAGCTCCAACCATAGATCCCTTGGTTATTTCTGCTGGAATTGGGCCAGCTATTGTAAGACGAGTGCTCATTGATTGCGGTGCTTCCTGCAACATACTCTTCAAGAAAACATTTGACCAAATGAAGATCCCAATGAATGACGTTCAGGCTTCATCACAGAAGATTGTTGGGTTCACTGGGGAACCGCAGCAACCAATCGGAACTGTTGACTTGTTTGTTGAACTTGGAGAGGGGCAGAAAAGGGTAGTTCGGAAACAAACTTTTGTAATTGTTGATGGATTTTCTGCCTACAATGCCTTCCTAGGCCGCCCAACTTTAGCTGCATTCAGAGCCATTCTGGCCCCGTGGTGCCTAACTATGAAATTCCCTACAGATAATGGTGTTGGTGTCATTAAGGGAGATCAAAACGCTGGGCGGGAATGCTACCTTATAGAGCTTCGAGAGGCCAGGAAGAGAGAAATAGGAAAAGATGCGGCAGCTCCCCTCCGCATCAAAAGCCCAACCTTGTAGCAAATACAGGGCGGTCCCTGCACTGGCGAACATAGTGGTGCGAGGAGAGAAATGGACCCCAGAAAAGCCAGTGCAGAGGAAAATAGAGTGGTGCCAATGGAAGTAACGGTGCCAGCACCTGTTGATCTTAAGGACCCGAACAAAGTGCTGAATGTGGGTTCGCAACTCAGTATGGTAGTCCAAAATATGCTGATATCATTTTTGAAAGCAAATCTGGACGTATTCGCTTGGAGTCACGCCGATATGTGTGGAATATCCCCAGAGATTGCTGTACATACTCTGAATATTGATCCGAAATTCACACCTGTGAGATAAAAGAGAAGAACCCAAGGTCCAGAAAGGTCAGCAGCGCTAAAGGAAGAGGTAGACCGACTCATGGAAAATCATTTCATCAGAGAGTCCATATATCCAAATTGGGTTTCAAATCCTGTGCTGGTTAAGAAGGCCAATGGAAAATGGAGAGTGTGCATTGATTTCTCAGATTTAAACAAAGCATGTCCCAAAGACTGCTTCCCGTTGCCAAGAATCAATCAGCTGGTAGATGGAACAGCCGGGCACGAATTATTATCTTTTATGGATGCTTACTCCGGGTATAACCAAATTATGATGCATGAGTCAGATCAGGAGGATACGAGCTTCGTCACAGATGTTGGTTTATACTACTACAAAGTCATGCCTTTCGGATTGAAAAATGCAGGGGCAACATATCAAAGGCTTGTTAATGCAATGTTTAAATCACAGCTTGGAAAAACTATGGAAGTCTTTGTCGATGATATGTTAGTGAAATCAAAGAAAGCAGTTGACCATATGGACCACTTAGCAGAAATGTTTGAAATCCTCCGAAGATATGGAATGAAGCTCAACCCCTTGAAATGTTCATTCAGAGTAGAGTCCAGGAAATTCTTGGGATTTATCATAAGCGCTAGGGGCATTGAAGCCAATCCTGCTCAAATTACTGCTCTAAGAGAAGTTAAAGCCCCTAGAACAAAGAAGGAACCGCAGAGCCTAAATGGAAAAGTTGTTGCCTTAAGTCGATTCATTTCCAAAGCCACTGATAAATGCATCCCTTTCTTTGACGCTTTAAAAAAAGGAAAGAAGAACTTCGAATGGACACCTGAATGCCAGAAATCTTTCGATGAATTAATCCGTCACATGGAAGTGCCTCCAATACTTTCTAAGCCCAACAACAGCGAAGGCCTTTTCATATACTTGGCAGTTTCATCCCATGCCCTGAGTGCAGCACTGGTACGAGAGGATGCAAAAGTTCAACGTCCGGTTTACTATATCAGCAAAAGACTCACTGGGGCAGAAATGAATTATTCCAAGTTAGAAAAGCTTGCCTACTGTTTACTGATTGCTTCTAGAAAGTTGAGGCCGTATTTTCAAGCTCACCCTATCAAAGTTCTCACCGACCAGCCCCTAAAGCAAGTCCTATTTCGCCCTGAAACTTCGGGCCGCCTTCTGAAATGGAATATTGAGCTTAGCCAGTATGATATCACTTATCATCCCCGAAAAGCGATCAATGGACAGGCCTTAGCGGATTTCATCGCAGAGTATACAGATAAGGGTGATAAAGAGGAAGAGACTACAGTAGACATCCCAACCAAATGGAAGTTATATGTCGATGGATCAAGAAATGATTACTGTTCCGGAGTTGGGGTTGTACTTGAAACCCCCGAAGGGCGATCGTTATGTTACGCATTAAGATTGGAATTCCCTTTCACAAACAATAAAGCAGAATATGAAGCTCTAATTGCTGGATTAAAGATTGCAAAGGAATTGAACATCAAAGCATTGCAAATCTTCAGTGATTCTCAGCTAATTGTGTGTCAGGTAAAGAAGGAATTTCAAGCTAAAGGAGGAAATCTGCCCGCTTATTTGTCGAAGGCTTCTGAACTTCTCAATGACTTCGATCAATATTCGATAAGCCACATACCTCGAGAGGAAAATATGAAAGCAGATTTTCTAGCAAAGTATTCAAGCTCCGGAGAAGCTCAGTTATTGGGATTGGTTCCTGTGGAGGTTTTGTCAGCTCCAAGCATTGATGATATGGATATCGACTGGATCATGGCTGTATCTCAAGAACAAGAGTCATGGATGACCCCAATCAAAGAATATCTGCTCAACGGCTCCCTACCAGAAAGTTCTAAAGAACGCCAAAAGCTGTTAAGAAAAGCATCAAGATATGTAATTCAAGGCGGCCGGTTATACAGGCGGGGATTCTCAATGCCACTACTCCGTTGTGTAACCAAGGAAGAAGCTAGGACAATCTTAGCAGAGGTACACGGAGGAGAATGTAGGGATCATTCAGGCGGTCAAACACTTGCCAAGAAAGTTCTTCGGTATGGGTATTTCTGGCCCGATATTAATCGAGATGCTGCTATCTACTCCAAAAAATGTGACAAATGCCAGAGATTTGCAAAAATCCCAAGAGCACCTTCAACTGAACTAACACAGATGGTCAGCCCATGGCCGTTAGCCATTTGGGGGATAGATCTAATCGGACCTTTGCCAATTGCCAAGTCGGGAATCAAATATGCTATTGTCGCTGTTGATTATTTCACTAAATGGGCTGAAGCTGAGCCTTTGGCCACTATTACTTCTAAAAAGATGATAAATTTTGTAACGAAAAATATCATTTGCAGATATGGTGTGCCACAAAAGATAATCACGGACAATGGTACTCAATTTGAAAGCGAAGAGTTCCAGGACTTCTGCAAACAATTCAAAATCCGAAAAAGTTTCTCGGCAGTGGCTCATCCACAGGCAAACGGGCAAGTGGAAGCAGTAAACAAAATTATCAAGTCAACCATCAAAAAGCAACTTGAAAAAGCAAAAGGTGGATGGGTTGATAAGCTACCACTAGCACTATGGGCATACAGAACGACCCATAAAACTGCAACTGGGCACACTCCATTCTCATTGGCATACGGGTCGGAAGCAATGATTCCAGTTGTGCTAGAAGTCCCTTCGCACAGGAGGGTTCATTTCAATCAGGCCGAGAGTGAAAAATTGCAACTCGAAGCACTTGACTTTCTTGATGAGAGAAGGGAAGAAGATAGACTCAGAGTTGCAGCATATCAGCAAAGAATTGCAAGGCACTTCAACTCTAAAATCCATCAGCGAAACTTCGAAGTCGGGGATTTAGTTTTAAAAAGGATCATGACAGCAGTCGGAGTATTTGGACCAAACTGGGAAGGGCCGTATGTCATAGGCAATAAACTTCTTGATGGCACATTCAAACTAACAACTGTCGAAGGAGATCCAATCCCAAGAGCCTGGAACAGCAATCATTTGCGCCCATATTTTACTTAAAAAGCTTTGATTGAAATTGTAAAATGGTTATGGATGTATCGATTGTATTGTAAACCATTGTAAAATCAGTGATGATAAATGAAGAGCTATAAAGTGGATGTAGGCCCAATTTTTGGCCGAACCACTATAAATTCTGTATTCTTTATTATTATAATATGCCTGCTTCATTTCGATATGTAAATACTTTAAATGTATTGCTAAAATGTCTATTCAATACTGCAGGTCATTAAAACAAAGCTTACCCATCACAATGCCAAGTGAACCCCACAAATCACTCAATAGACAAATTTCAAGCCACAAAAAGTTCCAAATTCAAATCCAACGTAAAAAGAACTTTACAACAAAGGTTGATGATTCCACCAAAGAGACACTTTTCCAAAGAAAAGGAACTAGACGCTTGTTAACTAATCACGATCGTTTGTATAAACAAACATCTGATTGAATAACTTGCACATGTCCCATGGAATCAGTCAACAGTAAAAGTACACTCTATTGGATAGAACAAGCTGCTTGCAAAGGAAAAGAACATAGGCTCGGAGACTATAACAAAGGGACATGGGCGAGCTGATCAATAAAAGCCCTCTTCGGAGGTACAAGCCCTCTTCGGAGGCACAAGACCTCTTCGGAGGCGCAACTCTTCGGAGGATAAAGACCTCTACGAAGGCACAAGCCCTCTTCGGAGGCACGCCAATAAATGGAAATGCTCTTCTCAACAAAAAGGTTGATGGAACCACTGAGGCAAGGCCTTTGTTAACTAATTGCGATCGTTTGTGCGAATGAACATCCAATTAAATAACTTGCGTCCGCCCCGTGAATCCATTTAACTGTGAGAATGTAACTTCCATGCAATCAAATAAAGACCTCTTCGGAGGCACAAGACCTCTTCGGAGGCATAAGACCTCTCCCGAGGCATCGCAAGCCCTCTCACGAGGCACAAGCCTTCCCCAAAGGCACATACTGCCCTCTTCGGAGGCAGAAGACCTTCCCCAAGGCACACAAGACCTCTCCGAAGGCACAAGACCTCTTCAGAGGCATAAGACCTCTTCGGAGGCGCAAGACTTCTCCGGAAGCACAAACAAAAGACTTCTCCAGAAGCACAAGACCTCTCCGGGGGCACAACACTACTTCACAAAGCATAATGCTACTCTTCGGAGTCCAAATGCTACTCCTTAGAAATAACGAAAAGCCCTCCTCAGAGGCACACTTCAATTCTCAAGGAAGATTTACTTGTTCATCTTGAAAAATTCTTCCCCAGAAATTGAAGTGCTAAGTAAAATCCTCTTTAGAGGCCCGCTCTACCGCGTAGGAGAATTCACTTCTCAAAAATATGAAGTGACCATCTCCGAAGGTTAAAGCACAAAAACTTCTCCAAAAATGAGACATGCTCTATTTATGTAGAATAATTGTTTCCTCAAAGACGGAATAATTATTCTCCAAAAATAAGAGTACAAGTCTCGCCAAAGCAAAAAGATATTGCAATGCACTTGTGGTATAGGGGTAATATAATACAATAAAACTACAACAATGAAAGTAGTATCCAAGCAACATACCGCAAGCACATCACAATATCACGCGGAAAAGATGTGGAATAAATGCATTCTCAAACACAGACAAAAAGTTTGTACAAGTAGAAAGAATCGCTTATTCTACACTAAAATGAGAAATAAATGCATTCTTACATATACAATAATTCGTACAAGTAAAAGAATTATTTTATTCAATATTGTGAAAATTCTTTACATGTGCAGATCTCAAAAAAGCAGGGACCGGTACCCGCACAATCTCCGGTCGATACAAGCAAAAAGCAAAATAAGAAAAGAAGAGCCTAGCTTATCACTCTTTCTTCTTGCCGCCCATAGTACCATAGCCTGGTTTGATGATTAATTTCGGAACCCGGCGTGGACGGGTCGGAGAAGGAGGAGGAGAAGGTGTAGCCGGATCTTCCTCTGCTTTATCTTCTCCAGCGGAAATACTTTTCTTCTTCTTCTTCATGACGCGCTTCCCCTTCCTCTTCGAAGAAGATTCGCTTCCCGAAGTAGCAAGCAGTGTAGAAAGCTTTGTGTCATCATCAAGAGACTGCTCTGGGGTCTTCTCGATGTCGTCAAGATCCTCCGCCTTCTGCTCCTGCGAAGCAGCCGGATCATCCAGGCCTTGAAGAGCTTCAATTTTCTCTGCCAGTGATCCCGGTTGAGAAGCAGAAGGAGGAGTAACTTGAGAAGATGGAGGAGTGGCAACTAGAGGAGTGGAAGTTTGTGCAGTATTCGGTGCTTCCACTATAGAGAAAAGAAGTTAAAATCAGTACTCTCCGGAAAAAGTAAAGATGTTGGTTCATTGACACTTAAGTAGCAATTGAGAAATTCATCAAACTCGGTTGAAGCAAATAAGTAGTCTGCTAGACTTGGATCAACATCGAAGTTACCTGGAGAAGTTGGTTTGATCACATTGATTTCAAAATGTTCAGCTTCAATGTCGTCTTGAGTCTTCTCCTCGTCCTGAGCAATGGAAGGCTCGGTAGCTGTGGTTTTAGCTTCGGCATTTGCAGGAGGTAGAGAATGGGAACTAGAGCCAATGTTTTCGGGATCGACCGAAGCCGGAGGACGAGCAGAGTCAGTTACAGTCACTTTTTCTAAACATTCTTCTCCCGCTGCTTCGGCTCGCTCCCTAGCAAGCTGCTCTTTTCCCCTGGCAAGGGCGACGCGCGCCTCATCATCCAGATAAGTCGATTTAAGATCCGCCTCTGCATATCCAGCACCTCCGAACATGTCCATTATTGCTTCCCACACTTCGGCTAAAGTGGTCTCATATGTTGTTCCCAAAAAGGAGAGACTACCACGCCCCAGGACGCTGTGCAGATAGAAATCAAACAAAGTAGAACTAATTTTGGCCTTCGTCGCCTCATGCGACTGCTCAGCTGCCTCTTTTTCGGCAATGGCCTCATCGCGCTCTTTTTCAGTTTTTGACAGCTGAGTTCGTAAACGCATAATTTCCAAATCCTGGGAACTTGCCTTCTCTCATAGCTGGGTAATGTCGGCGCGATAGATTTCTGTCATCTTCCTTTCGGCTTCAAGTTGGGCCTCAGCATTTCGTTGTGCAGCATGAGCATCGCGAACTTGCTTTTGAAGTAATTCTTCCTTTTGAGTAAAGGAAGTAGAAGAAGTAGCAAGCTCGTCTTTGAGTTTTCTAACTTCAGTCTCAAGCCTCTCGTTGTCTTTAGCAATACTTGTCATTTCCGCGTCATGCTGCTTGCAAATCTTGTCCCATTCCGTCTTGTCGTTCTCCATAGTCAGCATGGCTTCAAGATTCACATGATTGACTCTTTGCAGCTCATCAACAAGCTTTTGCCATCCGGACACCCTTTCAATATTAAGTTTGACAGCATCAAGGCTACGCAGCATATCCGATTTATCGATCAGAACCAAATCAAGGTCAAAACGCACCCCTTTTAAGCACCAACGGAAATCGGTTTTGAAGAATAGGAGGGGCATCTTTGACCTGATATTTAGGTCTGCTGATGATCGCCTGGATGTCAGATTTCTTTAAAGCAGGAGAGCCGGATGGAATATTAGGAGAGATGGGAGCATCGGTCTTTTCCGAAATTGCAGACGTGTCCTTTTCGCCAAGTTTGGTCCACTTGCTAGAATCATCAACAATGTGACTCTTCCCCTTGTCGTCGTAAGATTTCCTTTTTTGAGAATCGTCACTTCTGCGGGAAGAGTCGTATCGCTCGTCCCTACTCCCATATTGTTGTTCATCTTCTCTTCTGCGGCGCTCTTCATAATCCCGTCTCTCGCGAGCTTTTCTAGAGGCCCTTTCTTCATCGGTCTCCTGACGGGAAGGAAGATAGCGCCTAAAATCATAAGTATCGCGGCCTCCATGACGCTGGAATTTGTCGTAGTACGATCCGCTCTGCCCCATCGAAGAATCTGAAAAAGAAAAAGAGACAAGTCTTAAAATCTTCGAAGAAAAGGAATTTAAGTGCGTAAGTGCCGAAAAATCCTAAGTGTGTGTGATGTGCAAACTACGCGCGTCAGACTACAAACCACTCTGTGGTGTAGGAATGGCAATGGCTTGTGTTGAAGGTGTTGTAATTTGTTGCAAAGAAGAAGTCGCTTCAACAACAGGAGAGATCGCTTTTGAAATATCATCTTTAAAAAGATCCTGAGAATTCATCATTATATCGCTCAAATCATCAAAAGTATCATCGCCGTGATGCCCAGCAGAACTCTCTTTTTCGACTTCCACGTCAGCCGTCTTTTCAGAAATATGAGGATTTTCCTCCTCTTCAATAACTGGAGAAAGTGTTAACTTGCTGGATGACCCCGCAACATTAATGGAAGCGGAACACTTCACTAGTGAAGTCTCACTGGTGGGTTCTTTCGGTGAAGGTTCTTCGGCAAGGGCTGGGGCATCTGACGTCTTTGTCGGAGAATCAGGAACTACATGAGGCTGGATGGAACGAGAAGAATGTAGAAGTTCGAACTGGTGCAAAAGTTCATCTTTCAACAAGAATTTGGCGCTCCTCTCTTCCATAGCCACAGCATTTAAAGTTTCAAAAATCGACTTGAGGCTGGGATTTCTAAGGGGGGGAGGAAGTGCTGAAAAAAGAAAATGATGAGGATAAGCATTTGATAAATTTGGGTTTCGAAAAGCTCATGAGATTTACAGAGAAAGACAATCTTACTCCCGACTCTCCAGACAGAGTAGAATCCCGGAGGACATCGGACAAAGAAGAATTGATTTAGGAACCCGTGAGCATTATCGGGTAAATCCAAAATCAACTTCCGGTTTCTGGCACCTCTTACAAGCACGATTGAAGGGTGATCTTTGTTCTTAGCAAAAGTACACAAATAGCAAATTTCATCGAAGCTTGGAAGACGGTCGAGCGTCCTCCTAAACAGAACACACAATCCCATCAAGACGGCGTAACTGTTGGGGTGTAGCTGGAAAGGCGAGATAGCTAATCGAAGGAAAAGTTCTCGGAGATATTCGTTGAAAGGTGGAATAGCTCCGCTTAAACACATCTGGCGATTCACTACGACAAAACCGAGAGGTGGCCTGTCAGCTGTGTCACTTGCTCCAGGGAATATAGCATCTGATTCGGCAATACCGAATTGGGTACACAGTTGTCTAAAAACTTTGTGGCTCAGAGCGGTCGGAGTTCTCTCCGGAGGATCGATCAGTGGGTTAGCAATCGGGAAAGCTTCTCCGGCTGGTCCTAAATCTTTTTGTTGAGATGTCATTCTACACAATCAACTGGATATTTAAATATGAAGGTGCACGTTTCCTAAAAAGTGTGAAGTGTTGTGCAGAACTAAAACGATAATAAGCAAGTATAACTGAAATTGAGATAGTTGACATTTGTCGATTATAAAGTTTCGAGGCTTGTCATTTTAAGTTTAAATACAATGTTGTGTTGATGCAAACAAATCAACTTAGGTTGATTATTTCAGCTTTGCTTCAATACTTCATTTGAATTTGTCATTTCACAGCATTTCATTCACAGAATTCATTTAAGTTAATTACTAGTTATGAACTAATCTGTCATGCGATGTGGGCAGTCAATGGTAGTATATTTGTCCTGTTTTTCTGCAAATGTTGTTTTTAAACAGGTTATTAGCATTAAAGTCAAGACAGTCTGAAAAGAAATGCAACACAGTTTAAATTCAAAGGTCAACCAAGTTCTGTCCAAGTTTCACAAGTGTTAGGCCGTCCAGTGACCTAGCATAGGTCGGAACCTTCATAGGTCGCACAGTGCAAGTTAAAAGGTTCAAAGCAATGCAGATTTGTTCAAGACCTAGCTCGGCCGCGACTTAAAGCCTATGTCGCAGGAAAGTTAGGTCGTGCAGTTTTTAGGTCGTGCGATTCTTAGGTCGTGCAGTTTTTTAGTCCAAGCAACTCTTGGGTCGTTTAGTGACCTAGCACAGGTTATAGCTATTCTTAGGTCGTGAATTGTCTTAAGTCGCTTGAGACCCTTATGATGGTAACTTCCTCTCCACGCCACAACCCACCAGACCCGATAACCCGTTATCAGCTACACATATAAATCCATCGTCTTCTTCATTTCTCCATATCACCGAATCACCCCAAAAGCAATTCAAAGCATCCCCAATCCATCGCAGATTCAACACATTACTATGCCTTCATGAATCGATTAAAGCAGCGATCAAAAGTCGATTACAACAATCACTCGAGACGATGCACAACTCATAGAATGGGGCTAAGGTCGAAAGATAGGGATTCAAGATTCGACGATGATTATGGTGGGATGGAGATCAAATTCACTTACGAGATGTAGTGGTGAGGATGAATCAGTGAGTAGAATAGGTTGAATTCGTCTTTGAAAACTCGGAAATTCTTCAATGGCGGAGCGGGAAGTCAAAGTAATTAAGTGAGGAAGAAGCTCACGACCTAACTAATTTATATGAGGCTGAGAGAGGAAGGCGAATAGGCGTACAAGTTAGCACGAGTTTTAGGTCGTTCACAACCTAGCAAAGTTAAGTCGAAGCACGCGACCTATGTCATAGGCCTGCACTTCGAGGGGCAAATGTTAACTCATATTTTTGTGCCGACCTAAAACTCTGCGACTCAAGACTCTGCGACCTAAGGGACTTAACGACCTAAGGAAGTTATCGACCTAAGGGACTTAACGACCTAAGGAAGTTAGCGACCTAAGGGACCTAACGACCTAAGAGAGTCTTCGACCTAACTGAGTTAGCGACCTAAGGAAGCTAACGACCTAACTAAGTTAGCGACCTAAGGAAGCTAACGACCTAACTAAGTTAGAGACCTAAGGAAGCTAACGACCTAACTAAGTTAGCGACCTAAGGAAGCTAACGACCTAGCAGACTTCACGACCTAAGAAGTACCACGACCTAAGAAGTACCACGACCTAAAGAATGACACGACCTAAAGAATACCACGACCTAAGAAGTGTCACGACCTAAAGAATGTCACGACTTAAAGCTTCATGACCTAACTGTAGAAACGACTTAAAGCTTCACGACCTATCTCAGGTCGTTTACGACCTATCTTAGGTTGCTTACAACTTACCACTTCAGATGAAACCGAGTGCAACTCCATCAGTCCAGCTTCCTAAGTCGTGAGAGGACCACGACCTATCTTAGGTCGCTTGCGACCTACGACCTAACTTAGGTCGTACGTGACCTAAGACTTGGGGAAAATTTCTGTCCAGAATTTAACTTCTATAAATACCCCCCTAACTCCAACGGCGATAGGACTTTTGGGGAACCATTTTCTGAAGCACCGTTACTCTGCCGAATTCTCAATTCATCCAACATTTGAAGAACTCTAACCACTCCAGACATTACAACAAGCTTTGAGAGAAATCTACTACATTCAACATGAATTCGAGAAGATCTTCAACATCGAAGCTTGAGCTAATAGTCTAAAGTGTTTAGGAATCGAAATATATTGTATTTTGAAGAGCATTGTATCATTTTGTAACCAGAATCAGCAATAAAAGACTATAAAGTGGACGTAGGCTCAATTATGGGCCGAACCACTATAAATATGTTGTTCCTTTACCGTTTTCTGCTATTTCCTGCTTATATTCTGTTCCCGTACCAACGGGTGGTGCGTTCACATTGTTATTACACACACCGGGTGTTAGCGTTCGATTTTCAGCGTTAACAATATATCTGCTTAACTAGTCATATTGGTCTTGCCAATCAGAATCTGGGACACTCATGGCCGGCCCTAAGTTCGAGCAGCATGAGCTACTCCTCAGTCACAGTACTGTTTGGGGTTCAAAATCTTTTGAGATGTACAAATAATTTATCTATAATGAACTACATTTTTAAATGTTATAATATGCAGTTTAGTTACTAGTTACAAATAATTTTTTTCAGTTATTTAACATTGACATATTTACTTCTACTAAGAACCCAGAAAATTGTTTTACAATGGCACATGGAGACATACCCTGGATATGGTAGTGAATAGTGATACACTTCTTTGTGCACCACTGCCCTTATAAATGCCAATATCAATCAAATGAATTATGAAGAAAGATCCTTTTCTAGTTCATTGTGCTTTTTACTACAAAGAACAATAAAATCAGTGCTTGGTCCATCTTTGTCTGTTAAACAATAGTGGGAGGAAAGTAATAAATTAACTACGATGCATGCACTATAACAATATGAACAATAATATTAAGCTAAAGATAATAGTAGCTTACTGGTTCAGAACAATATTCCTTCTACATGATGAAAAATTAAATTTTATACACTAAATTTAATCACAGTCGACCAATGGCGCTCTAGTAACTACTTTATGGTGGCATCTGAATAATATAAAGGTCAGAGTAAACTAATCATCGAGAAATGTTGGAATCCATAACATAAAATAAGATGAAATGACATGCAGATGGGAATTTACCTTTCCTCATGTTATGGACAATATACTGACAACATTAGAAGGGGAATATGTACACTAACTGTTTTGATAATATAAACAAATAGGGTCGGTCAACGACCATATTATATGTACTTCAAAGCATACATGTTAGAGAATGTGAAACCAAAATATCTGGTTAGAAAATCAATCGAAGAGGGGCAAGAGATAATAGATTCTATCAAGTAAATTATGAACACAAAGAATATTTCACAGCAATGGTCTATGACTAATGCATGGAAAGCTCATCGTAACAAGAAGGGGAAGAATATAAAACTCCTGACTGTCTATATGGGTTCCGGTAATCTAATTTTAGTTTCTTTCGCTCAAGAATCCCTACAAACAGCAAACTGCAAATACTATTCCAAAACCAATTTGCATCGATGAACATATGCAGGAAGGCCGGCCCATAAACGGGTTGCTCAAGCCCAAAAATGTTAGACTGGACTTTGAAAAGAATGAAAATTCGGATTCCCGTTGCAAGCTTGAACTCTGCTCTGCTATGTGGGCAAACCACATACCATAACCGCAATACTAAATTACTTAGTTATATATAATTATAGTTACAATATTGCATTAACATATGCTTACTACAGGATTATATTTTCATTTTTTTTGATCCCATCTAAGAGGTTTTGTTAACCCACCTTTTGGGAAGGCAGTATACAGGCGGATGTAACCCAATAGACATCACGATTATCAAGGTTGGAATATCATAGACTTGGTTGAGATGAATGGATGGACAATCGACTACGGATGATAAATATGAATATGAAGCCGGGATTAAGTATGGTTGATGGATAAACGACACAGGGTACTTGGGGTATGGATTTTGGCAAGAGATGGGTTGCTTAGGGTCTATTTCGGGTTGGCACAAAGATGGCTTTGGGTCGGCATATAGATGGCATGGGGTTGGCATATGGGGATGGCATCAGGTCGGCATATCAGGATGGCTCCGGGTCAGTGTTGGTTATACTTCGGGTCGGCATAGACAATATTTGGTCGGCATCAACTTGGGGTCGACAAGAGGAAGGAGCTTGGGGTCGGTATAAGGCAATGCTTCGGGTCGGCATTCACTCAACTTCGGGTCGACATCAGGAAAACTTAGGGTCGGCTATAGGAATTGCAATGGATCGGCTATGTGGATTACTTTGGGTCGGCTATGGGTGTTACTTCGGGTCGGCTACAGGTTTGCTTCGGGTTTGCACTGAGTTTTCTCCGAGTCGACATGTTGTCTACTTTAGGTCGGTGTATTTGGACGAGTTGGGTTCGACGGTCGCTATGTTGGGCCCATGTAGGCGAGGTGGCCATGTTGATGAGATTTCACCTATAAATACAATAGGTATGGATTCAGAAAAGAGGATTCTAATTCTGTTTCTCTTCATCTTCCACCTAAAGGCTACTCTACCACTTTTGTTTCAGAAATTCCGAATTGTAACTGTAATCAAATTTCAGTATAATAAAAATAATTTTTTTGGAGTGGACATAGACCGAAGTTAGCCGAACCACTATAAATTTTTTCTTTTTTACTGCTTTCATTATAATTTTGGTTATTCTTCATATTATATCCTCTACATATACTCTATCAGTGATCTGTGACTGGATATTGGTGCTTTCGCTTGCAACTGGGTGTTGGTGGTCAGATTTGACGCCAACATTTTGGTGCTCTCACCGAGAAAGTAAGCACTCGGAGTTTTGGAAGTTTGGATCTTGGATTTGAAAGTTTGGGAACTTGGATTTAGGAAGCAATGGAAAGGCAATCAACAAGGAGACAAAGGGCAAGGACAAGATGGAAACAATGATGGATGTTATGCATGAAAGGATGCTAAAGAAAGAGGACGAAATCCATTATCAGATTCAAAAAAAATAAGCAAGTAGGATGATGGATGGAGTGGAATCGCCGGGAGCAGCCCCTGACCAACCAAAGATTGTTCCTCACTCATGGGGCATGCCCCTAGGTCATGTTAACTTGATTCCTGGATGAATATTGGATGGAGCTATGGATTTTGGCATGGATTAGAACTTGGATGCACGTTTGGAAGTGGATGGCCTTGGATTCCCTTCTAGAATCGGGGATAGAATGAAAAAGATGATCAGAGACCATTTATGGATGCTGGAATAGCTGGAAATTGGAACCCAAGACTTGGAGCGGAAATGAGCAGGCTTAGATATGGATTGGATCGACCGTGGGCAAACCCCGACCAAGGAGAATGGATCAGCACAACTCCCCATGGAACTGGGGGCATGGATTTGGATGGATTTGCTTGGAAATGGATAGTGGTGATGGAACAGGGGCAGTCATCATCCTCTTTATAGCATAAACTAAATAACTAATAATAAATCCTTCACCAAAACGGCTAAGTCACATACACATGTATGGGATCGCGAACGGTCCTTAGGCATGCTCTGAAATGGTGATGAACTGCCATAACAAATGATCCCGAATTTACTCAAACGCGAAATCTGACATTAATCATACTGAGTCCCAACCTCGAACGGTCACATCTCGCCTCGAACGGCACCCGACCTCGAACGGTCACATTTTGCCTCGAACGGCACCCGACCTCGAACGGTCACATCTCGCCTCGAAAGACACCCGACCTCGAACGGTCACATCTCGCCTCCAACGGCACCCGACCTCGAACGGTCACATCTCGTCTTGAACAACACCCGACCACGAACGGTCACATTTCACCTCGAACGGCACCCGATCTCGAACGATCACATTTTGCCTCGAACGGCATCCGACCTCGAACGATCACATTTCGCCTCGAACGGCACATGATCTCGAAAGATCGTTATTAATAATCAGGCAAGATCATTGATCTCTTCGCAGGTCATCTACGGGTTTCAAACATCGGACTTCAAGCAATTCAAAACACGCATTCCTATCGAAAGGCTTGTTTTAGGGGGCAAAGTGTTAATCCAATAAATGCGAATATGAAGATGGGATTAAGTATGGTTGATGGATAAACGACGTAGGGTACTTGGGGTATGGATTTTGGCAAGAGATGGGTTGCTTAAGGTCTACTTCGGGACGACACAAAGATGGCTTCAGGTCGGCATATAGATGGCATGGGGTTGGCATATGGGGATGGCATCAGGTCGGCATATCAGGATAGCTCCAGGTCGGTGTTGGTTATTCTTCGGGTCGGCATTGAGACAATATGGGGTAGGCATGAACTTGGGGTCGACATGAGGAAGGAGCTTGGTGTCGGTATAAGGCAATGCTTTGGGTCGGCATTCACTCAACTTAGGGTCGGCATTAGGAAAACTTGGGGTCGGCTATAGGAATTGCAAGGGATCAGCTATGGGGATTACTTCGGGTCGGCTATGGGTGTTACTTCGGGTTCGGCTATAGATTTGCTTCGGGTTTGCATTGAGTTTTCTCCTGGTCGACATGTTGTCTACTTCAGGTCGGTGTATTTGGACGAGTTGGGCTTGACGGTCGCTATGGTGGGCCCATGTAGGCGAGGAGGCCCTATAGATGAGATTTCACCTATAAATACAGCAGGTGTGGCTTTAGAAAAGAAGATTCTCATTTTGTTTCTCATTTTGGATTGTAACTATAATCAAATTTCAGTATAATAAAAAGTATTTTTCTGTAGTGGGCATAGGCCGAAGTTAGCTGAACCACTATAAATCTTGTCTTTTTTACTGCTTTCATTTTAATTTTGGTTATAATTCATATTATATCCTCTACATATACTCTATCAGTGATCTATGATTGGATATTGGTGCTTTCGCTTGCAATTGGGTGTTGGTGGTCAATTTTGACGCCAACATTTTGGTGCTTTCACTGAGAAAGCTAGCACTCGGTGATTTGGAAGTTTGGATCTTGGATTTGAAAGCTTGGGAACTTGGATTTAGGAAGCAATGGCCAGGAAATCAACAAGGAGACGAAGGGCAAGGACAAGATGGAAATAATGATGGATGTTATGCATGAAAGGATGCTAAAGAAGGAAGAGGAAATCCAGGATCAGATTTAGAAAAAAGAAGCAAGCAGGATGATGGATGAAGTGGAGTCGCCGGGAGCAGCCCCTGACCAACCAGAGATCGTTCCTCGCTCGTGGGGCATGCCTTGACGCAGCAGCGGAATGACAAAATGATAATTCTGTGAAAGTAGCAGTCGATGGAATGAAGAATACTGAATGGCCCAAATTCATTGATCCGAAGATACCGAATTCTAGCTATCTTCGTCACGTTGATCGCGCACGATACCGTGAAGGAAGATCTGCAATTCTTCAGATGGTGATCTAGCGCACTAGATACCGTGAATTGGCTTCTACGATCGTTGATCCGAGCGCACTCGAATGCCGAAAGAGGAGATAGGAGATTACACTCAACTACCAATTTGGTGAAAGGACAAAGCTAACAAAACAAAAGTTTTTATTCAGATCAACTAACTATTACAAATGACCCAACCCGCCTATTTATAGGCTTACAACTCAATATGCCAAAACAGACAACACTTAGGTCTATGTCGACCTAACAACACCACACGACTCAACTTAGGTCGTACGCGACCTAACAGACTCACCCGGTTCAACATTACCACACAGTTATACGCCCTATACAACTCACACGACTTATACAGAACGACCTAAAAACATATGACTTAACAATATGTTTAACGACTTAAACCAGCTACGACATAACATCCTCCGCGACTTAAAAGAATCAACGGCATAGAGTAAAGCGGCATAAGGAATCCACGGCTTCAAGCTTCAGCGACCTAACCTAGGTCGTAACCCGCTTCTACGACCTAACCTAGGTCGTAACTCGCATGAACGATCCAACACAACAGGCTCTGGTTTGCTTAACTCGCTAGGTCGTTCCAGCGACCTATCCTTTAACTCGTTAGGTCGTACACGACCTAAATCACTTCCCTTAAGTCGTAGCCGACTTAAGCCTTGCGCATTCTCAACTCGTGGTTCTCCACTAGGTTGTTGCCGAGCTTCACTAAGTCGCTGGAGCGACTTAAAGGCATTATTAGGTCGGTCACGACTTATGGCTTCGTTAGGTCGGTCACGACTTAGTACTTCATTTTGTATCCCTTCCTCGCGAACATCCTTGGTAGCTCCCATGTTCTTAGGCTGTAAACGACTCATCATTTCCAAACGACTTAAGGTTTCGTTAGGTCGGTCACGACCTAATACTTGGCCTGCATCATCCTCCCCTGGTTGAGAGAAGTTCGTCCTCGAATTTGCACCTTCCTCCTCCGCAACACACTCATCCCCATGGTATGGAACTAAGTATTTGACGTTGAACACATCAGAAGTACGAACATTATCCGGCAATTCCAATTGATTAACACTGCATAAACCAAATCCCCACCGGAAAACGATCCTTTGTTAACACTGCATAAACCAAATCCCCTTCAATAAATTCAACACTCCTTCGCTTCAGATCTGCAGATCGTTTGTACTTCTCATTCGTTTTCTCCAATCATTCCTGAACGATTTGATGACATTCTGCCAATCCATCAACAAAATCAATAGCCCGTTTAACGGTTCCCCTGGGTTGTGGTACTATCGTCAAATCCAACGGTCCCTTTGGTAAACTTGAATACACTATCTGAAATGGACTGAACCCTGTACTGCAGTTTATAGCATGGTTATGAGCAAACTCCGCTTGACATAATTTCATATCCCAACTCTTCATATTATCTTTCACAAGACATCTCAACAAATTCCCCAACGATCTGTTCACGACCTCGGTCTGTCCATCCGTCTGCGGATGATAAGCACTGCTAAAGTTCAACTTCGTTCCCACCATCTTCCACAAACTTAGCCAAAAATGACTTAGAAATCTAGTATCTCGATCAGAAACAATGGATTCTGGCAAACCATGTAAATGATACACTTCTTTAAAGAATAACTCAGCAACACGGACGACATCAGCTGTCTTCTTACAAGTGATGAAATGTGCCATCTTTGAAAACCTGTCTACTACAACATATATCGAATCATTTCCCCTCTGAGTTCTCAGTAATCCCAAAACAAAATCCATACTGATATCAACCCATGGTTTAATAGGCACAGGTAACGGCATATACAATCCCACATTCGTCGCTGTCCCTTTGGATACTTGGCAAATATGACATCTCTCCACAAACTTCCCAACTTCCCGCTTCAACGAAGGCCAATAATAAGATTAAGAAATCAATTGCAAAGTGCGATCTCGGCCCACATGACCTTCCTCATGTAACTCGTTCACAATCTTCATACGTAAGCTGCACTCCGGTATACATAATCGATTTCCCTTAAAAAGAAAACCATCCACCATTACAAACTCATCCGTCTTTCCCTCCTTGACTTCATCAACAAACTTTGCAAAGTAAGGATCATCGACAAATAATTCTGGCAACACATCAAACCCTGTCACCTCTATCTTCATTGTAGTCAACACATGATTCCTTCTGCTCAACGCATCCGCCACATGGTTCGTAACCCCAGATTTGTGTTTCACAACAAAGGTAAACTGCTGCAGGTACGCAATCCACGATGCATGCCTTGCCGAAATCTTCTCTTGTCCTTGTAGATGTTTCAGAGCCTCATGATCAGTGTATAGCACAAACTCTTTGTGAAATAAGTAATGTCTCCAATGTTTAATGGCTTGCACAACAGCATAAAATTCCACATCATACATACTATATCTCATCTTCGCTCCTGATAACTTCTCACTGAAATATGCAATAGGACGCCCCTCTGACTCAACACCCCTCCAATTCCAACCTTCGATGCGTCAGTATGTAATTCAAACAACAACTGAAAATCAGGTAATGCTAGAATTGGTGTTGTCGTCAACAGTTCCTTGATTTGTTCAAAAGCAACCCCTACTTCCTTTGACCATGCAAACTGTTCGCCCTTCATACAATCAGTAACAGGTGCCATCACACTACTAAAGTGTGGAATAAACCTTCGATAAAATGAAGCCAACCCATGAAAACTTCGAACTTCTGTTATCGTCTTGGGCTGTGGCCAATCTCTAATTGCTTCGACTTTACTTTGGTCAACCTGTATTCCTCCTTCCGACACAACATACCCCATGAATAAGACACTTCGCGCCATAAACACATATTTCTTTGTAGCAGCATAGAATTGTTCTTCACGAAGAATAATTAACACTTTCCTCAAATGCTGAACATGCTCCTCAGTACTAGCACTGTAAATCAAAATATCATCAAAGTATACCACCACAAATTTCCCAATGTATGGCCTAAAAATTTGGTTCATCACTCTCATAAACGTGCTCGGTGCATTCGATAGACCAAACGGCATGACCAACCATTCATACAATCCTTCCCTCGTCTTGAATGATGTCTTCCACTCGTCTCCTGGTTAATTCGAATTTTATGATAACCACTTTTAAGATCAATCTTCGAAAAGATCACAGACCCGCTGATTTGATCTAACAGATCATCAAGCCTCGGCATCGAAAATCTGTATCTGACAGTTATCTTATTCAATGCCTTGCTATCCGTACACATTCTCCATGAACCATCCTTCTTCGGTACGAGTAATGTTGGTACAGCACACGGACTTAAACTCTCCTGTATTCGTCCCTGTTCAAGCAATTCCTCTACCTGCCTACGCAACTCTTCATGTTCTTTCGGACTCATTCTATAGTGTGGTTTATGTGGCAACACAGTACCCGGAACAAGATCTATCTGGTGTTGTATATCCCTCAACGGTGGCAATTCCGTTGGCAGCTCTTCCGGAAATACATCATTAAATTCTTCAAGTACTGGTTTAACTTCTTCAGGTATTTCAACCACTTCACTGCTCTCACGCCCAATTAACAAAAACACTTCAGGCTCCTCTTCGACTTCTTTAACAAACTCCTTCAAGGATAATAAAGTTTTCAGCTCTTCAATCTCCTCTAGTTTGTTTTCTTATTGTTGCCGCTTCTTTGGAACTAGAGTAATCTTTGTGCCTTCAAACATAAAACTATAACTGTTGGTATGCCCATTATGTTGCATCGCCCTATCATACTGCCACGGTCTCCCCAGCAACAAATGACAGACATCCATATCTACCACATCGCACCAGATTTCATCCTCGTATTTCTTTCCAATCGAAAAATTAACTCGAGCCCTTCGTCCAACTTTCACCTCCCCTCCTTTCCTCAACCAAGCCAGCTTGTATGGTTTCGGATGTTTCTCAGTCTTCAATGCCAGCTTCCTCACAGCTTCTGAAGAAATTATATTATCATAGCTTCCAACATCAATAACAAATTTGCAAACTTTCCCCGGAATAGTACATGTCGACTGAAAAATATTGCTCCTTAACCAACTACAATCCTCCTCTTGCTTTGGTGTCAAACAAGACCTCCTCATCATCAGATTACAACCTTCGTCTCCCGACACTTCTTCTTCCTCCTCATCAGGTGGTGAATTGGAACATTCAGCTTCTTCATCCTCATCATCAACCTCCGCTATCATAGCTCTCTTCTTCGGCTTTGGACATTCATTACTTTTGTGGCCCATTTCTTGGCAATTATAACACTTGAAACCATTATTGACTTTCGTCTTCCCAACCTCATTCACAACTGGTTTTGCAACAGCTTTTGAAATATTAGAACTTCCACTAACACCCTTCACTGGATTGTTGGAATTTGTAAACACACCACCTCCTCGTCTTCCTTGTTTCTCCCAAGCCAATGCTTTCTGGTGTGCTTCCGCCACAGATCTGGGATCAAACATGTTAACCATATCTTGAATCTGCATTCGCAACCCCCAAACAAATCTAGCTGTCAATTGTTCCTCTGTCTCCATAATATCATTCCTTGCAATCAGTTGATAAAATTCATCAGCATAGTCATTCACAGATTTCGTCCCCTGTCTCAAGTTTTGCAACCTCTGATACATAAGCGACTGATAGTTATAAGGTAAGAATGTAGCTCTCATCAGTTTCTTCATCTTATCCCAAGATTCAATCTTTGACTTCCCCATTCTCTCCCGTGTTAGTTTAGTCTGCTGCCACCATGCCATAGCTCTACCCCTCAACCTTGTAGCAACCAACTTCACTCTACGATGTTCTGGAACCTCCTTGAAGTCAAAAATCTCTTCCACATTAGACAACCAATCCAAAACTCCTTAGCTTGCATACCACCCTTGAATTCTGGTATTTCAGTCTTCATCCCAGACTCCCACTTGTGATCATACTCCGATTGATTTCTTCCTTGGCCTCGTCCATGAACACTATGACCATCAAACTCCACTTCAAAATCAGATGTATATCGATGTCGATTCTGACCACCAACATCTCTACTACCATTATTCCTCCGATCACGTTCCCGATCATCAACATTTCTATAACTGTCTCGGCTCACACTTCTATGATCATTATCATTACTTCTCTCTCGATTGGAATGTGGCGAAACTCTGCTTCTCCCATGGTTAGATTCAGGTGAAACCCTTCTCTGATTTTGATTCATCTCCAACATCATCTTCTCTTATCGACCAATCCCTTCATTAAGTTTCTCACTAAAGTTCTCATTAATTCTTTGCTCCATCTCATCAGCCTCTTCTCTTCTATACAAAGCTTCTACGTTTTGATGATGATTGGCTCTCCTTGGCGGCATGATTCAAAATTCTCACAAACACTTCAACAAATTCACACTTCAAATTTCAAATCTTCAAAAACTCACAACAACTCAAAGTTAACTCGGCCAAACTTAGTTCGCTTGGCTCGGACGACCTAGCTTGGCTCGGCACACACAATTCAATGCCTTTTGGCGCGCAAAACTTCCACGGCCAAATTCAAACAACTTTCGAACTTTGATCCAAAATGAAATGGATCGAAAACTCCCACTTTGTTGCGAGAATATGATGAACGCGATGAACACAACTTCTCCAAATAATGCAACTTTCAATCTCTAAACTCTTCGATTTCAACTCGGCATTGCTTGATGTAGCTCGGCCTCTCTAACTCTTCAAACTTCTTCAAAAAGAATCGGCTCCAAGACTCCATTTAGCTATGATTGGCTAAAACAAGCTCTGATACCAAATGACGCAGCAGCGGAATGACAAAATGATGATTCTGTGAAACTAGTAGTCGATGGAATGAAGAATACTGAATGGCCCAAATTCGTTGATCCGAAGATACCGAATTCTAGCTATCTTCGTCACGTTGATCGCGCACGATACCGTGAAGGATAATCTGCAATTCTTCAGACGTTGATCTAGCGCACTAGATATCGTGAATTGGCTTCTACGATCGTTGATCCAAGCGCACTCAAATGCCGAAAGAGGAGATAGGAGATTACACTCAACAACCAATTTGGTGAAAGCACAAAGCTAAAAAACAAAAGTTTTTATTCAGATCAACTAACTATTACAAATGACCCAACCCGCCTATTTATAGGCTTACAACTCAATATGCCAAAACAGACAACACTTAGGTCGTTGCCGACCTAAGAACACCACACGACTCAACTTAGGTCGTACGCGACCTAACAGACTCACCCGGTTCAACATTACCACACAGTTATACGCCTTATACAACTCACACGACTTATACAGAACGACCTAAAAACATACGACTTAACAATATGTTTAACGACTTAAACCAGCTGTGACATAACATCCTCCACGACTTAAAAGAATCAACGGCATAGAGTAAAGCGGCATAAGGAATCCACGGCTTCAAGCTTCAGCGACCTAACCTAGGTCGTAACCCGCTTCTACGACCAAACCTAGGTCGTAACTCGCATGAATGATCCAACACAACAGGCTCTGGTTTGCTTAACTCGCTAGGTCGTTCCAGCGACCTATCCTTTAACTCGTTAGGTCGTACACGACCTAAATCACTTCCCTTAAGTCGTAGCCGACTTAAGCCTTGCGCATTCTCAACTCGTGGTTCTCCACTAGGTCGTTGTCGAGCTTCACTAAGTCGCTGGAGCGACTTAAAGGCATTATTAGGTCGGTCACGACTTATGGCTTCGTTAGGTCAGTCACGACTTAGTACTTCATTTTGTATCCCTTCCTCGCGAACTTCCGTGTTAGCTCCCATGTTCTTAGGTCGTAAACGACTCATCATTTCCGAACGACTTAAGGTTTCGTTAGGTCGGTCACGACCTAATACTTGGCCTGCATTATGCCCCCGGGTAATGTTAACTTGATTCCTAGATGAATATTGGATGGAGCTATGGATTTAAGCATGGATTAAAACTTGGATGCACGTTTGGAAGAGGATGGTCTGGGATTCCCTTCTGGACTTGGGGGTAGGATGAAAAGGATGATCATAGACCATTTATGGATGCTGAAATAGCTGGAAACTGATAACCCGGACTTGGAGCAGAAGTTAGCGGGCTTAGATATGGATTTGATCAACCGAGGCAAACCCCGACCAAGGTGAATGGATCGGCACAACTCCCCATGGAACTGGGGGCATGGATTTGGATGGGTTTGCTTGGGAATGGATAGCGGTGATGGAACAGGAGTAGTTATCATCCTCTTGATGGCATGAACTAAATAACTAATAATAAATCCTTTACCCAAACGGCTAAGTCACTTACACATGTACGAGATCGCGAACAGTCCTTAGGCATGCTCTGATATGGTGATGAACCGCCATAACAAATGATCCCGAAATTTACTCAAACTTGAAATCTGACATTAATCATACTGAGTCCCGACCTCGAACGATCACATCTTGCCTCGAACGACACCCGACCTCGAATGGTCACATTTCTCCTCGAACGGCACCCGACCTCGAATGGTAACATCTCGCCTCGAACGACAACCAACTTCGAACGGTCACATTTTGCCTCGAACGGCACCTGATCTCGAACGATCACATTTTGCCTTGAACGGCATCCGATCTCGAATGATCACATTTCGCCACGAACGAAACATGATCCCGAAAGATTGTTATTAACAATCGGGCAAGATCATTGATCTCTTCGCAAGTCATCTGCAGGTTTCAAACATCGGACTTCAGGCAATTCAAAACACGCCTTCCTATTGCAAGGCATGTTTTGGGGGGCAAAGTGTTAACTCGCCTTTTGGCAAGGCAGTATATAGGCGGATTTAACCCAATGGACTTCACGATTATCAAGGTTGGAATATCAGAGACTTGGTTTAGATGAAAGGATGGACAATCGACTACGGATGATAAATGCGAATATGAAGCCGGGATTAAGTACGGTTGATGGATAAACGACGCAGGGTACTTGGTGTACGGATTTTGGCAAGAGATGGGTTGCTTAGGGTCTACTTCGGGTCAGCACAAAGATGGCTTTGGGTCGGCATATAGATGGCATAGGGTTGGCATATGGGGATGGCATCAGTTTGGCATATCGGGATTGCTCCAGGTCAGTGTGGGTTATTCTCCAGGTCGGCATTGAGACAATATGGGGTCGGCATCAACTTGGGGTCGACATGAGGAAGGAGCTTGGGGTCAGTATAAGGCAATGCTTTGGGTCGGCATTCACTCAACTTCAGGTCGGCATCAGGAAAGCTTGGGGTCGGCTATAGGAATTGCAAGGGATCGGTTCTGTGGATTACTTCGGGTCGACTATGGGTGTTTCTTTAGGTCGGCTACAGGTTTGCTTTGAGTTTGCACTGAGTTATCTCTGGGTCAACATGTTGTCTACTTCAGGTCGGCGTATTTGGACGAGTTGGGCTCGACGGTCACTATGGTTGGCCCATGTAGGCGAGGAGGCCCTGTAGATGAGATTTCACCTATAAATACAATAGGTGTGGCTTCGAAAAAGAAGATTCTCATTCTGTTTCTCTTCAACATCCACCTAAAGGCTACTCTGCCACTTTTATTTTAGAAATTTCGGATTGTAATCGTAATCAAATTTCAGTATAATAAAAAGGATTTTTCTGGAGTGGACATTGGCCGAAGTTAGCCAAATCACTATAAATCTTGTCTTTTTCACCGCTTTCATTTTAATTTTGGTTATTCTTCATATTATATCCTCTACATATACTTTATCAGTGATCTGTGACTGGATATTGGTGCTTTCGCTTGCAATTGGGTGTTGGTGGTCAATTTTGACGCCAACAGTTATCCTAGCAGAAAAACTTAGTGGGTCGTCCTCTAAGCCAGACGTGAACCTACAAAAAAAAGTATTGAATTAAATATCTAAAATTTTGGTCTTTAATTAAATGATCCATTTTTCAAATTGAAATTAAAGACCGATTAAAAATTAAAATTTTAGTCCTTGAATCCATCCAAGGTTTTGTGATTGAATTTGTTAGGGTTTCTAAGGTTCCTCCACAATTACATTTTAGAAGAGCTAAGAAGTGAAAAAATAATTATAAATATATTCCTTTGAACACAACGTTTATCAATTCACCCAAAGATTACAACAGAAAGCCTAAAAAATTGAAAACATATTTCAATTTCTAAAACATTAGAAATAAATATTTGTCATATATCTAATGAATACTTTACATGTGTATTTACAATATCTTGGCAAAATATTTCTTTAAGAAACTATTGAATACTTTCATAAATTGAATACTTTCATAAAATTTTTCCATGTAGACAGGACCGACCCAAGCATATTTGATGCCCAAGTCCAATAAAAAAATGTTTTTGTTGCCCCATTATTCAATAAACAATAATACATTTATATGTGAAAAAGAAAATGAATATTATATTATAAAATCTAATGTCGATTATAAAATATAGGTTAAAAAATCGTTTAGATTACATATCAAGTTACCTTTTTTGCACCCCTTGATGTTTACCTATAGAAAATTAAATAAAATAGTTAATACAATAATAATCAAGAGTTTAAAATCAAGTTTGACATTATCTTATTTAATTCAATAATGTACCTTTCATATTGAACCATTATCATATCCATGTCCTCTCACATCATTAATATCAAGTTGAAGATCATCCAAAACTTTTTCAAGTTCTTTAAAAAGGCCAATTCTGGATGTATCGTCGATGGTTATGAATCCAAGAAAATATTCTTCCACCTTGATATCAATTGCGTCGTCAACATTCACACATCTTATAATAATGGACATTTGGTCCTTATGACTAAAATCCGGTGTGCAATCAAGGATGATGGTGCTAGTTTATTTTTGCAAGCATTGTTACTTTGATCTTGTTAGCCAACAAACTTATCAATTCATTTTGAATTTTGTGGCTAAGATAATGATTATTTGTTTCATTGTTTACCACACGCCTAAGATGATCTTCAATAATTGGATCTAATTCGGCCACAAATTCTATAAGTTAGCAAGAAAGACCATTGTTTTTCTCATAAATCTTCTCATTTGATCCGCGAAATGACAAGTTATTTCTAGAAAGGGTTTTGACTATACTAATTACACGTACAACCACTTTTTTCCAACGTTGCCTCTCTTTATCAATTTGAGCTTCCATTGCTTTATCAATCGTTTTCTTTTGTTAAAGCCCCATGTGCAAGTCAATCCATTTTATAAGATTTTCACCGTGCGATGGATTACCTTCATGTTCTTTTAGCTTCATAGATAAATTATGACAATCACTACATCCTTCATCGGCCAATTGTGATACCTTTTGCGTGTGCTTAAAAATCTTACAACAAAAACTATAAACTTTTTTGCATTCATTTGAATACACACGCCATTTTCTTTCATGCTCTTCTCTACGTGGATAACCGCAATGTAATGTGTAGAAGAAAAGTGTCTACCATCAATGTTGCTTTTCAGAAATGCATCATTTTCTTTTATAATCATAATTAGACCACGTTGAATTAGCATTATTCTTTTAGTATCACTAATTATTCCCCCACAATCCTGGATCATAATTGATATCAACATCCTATTCAAGATCAATTGTACTTAAGACATTAGCATCTTCATCATTAGAATGACCAATAACATTTTCATTATACTCATCCTCCATAACTTCTACAATATGTTGATTATAAATTTCTACTTCAACATTTTCATCTATTGACTCTTCCTTTATAGGCACATAACTGGTTTCTTCAATTTGACTTGAAGTTTGAGATTTTAATTTTTTGGCTTGAAATAAAGTTGATATTGAGCCAGCTAATGATCTTGCCTCTTCATATTTTCGTTTTTTTTTCTTTCTGTTTTGACATCTGGAATTTCGTCCTCAATTCCGATCTTAAACAATTATTATTTAACAATCAAATAATATGTAGCTAATTGATATGGTTTAAGTAGTTATTTGGTGTAATAAAATATGGACAACATCAAATTTGGGCAAATCGAATTGGGGAAAAATCAGTAAATTAATTATCAGTAAATTAATTGTCAGCACACATCACCCTAAATTAATTATTAGTAAATTAACTATCAGCCCACTTTACCTACCCTAAATTATTAAACCTAAATTAGCAATCCATCCCTAAATTAACTAGCTAAATAAATTACTAACACTAAGATAAAAATCAATTACTGACTTACATTGCTACAGGCAGCTGGAATCGAGCAGGCAGAGCCGCGAAGGAGGGGCAGCAGCAGAGACTCGGGCGAGCAACAAGAAAGGAGGGCAGGAGCACGACACAGGCGGAGGCGGAGGTTGGAGCGCGGCACAGGCGAGTGCGACACAAGCATGGGCGGTTGATTTATTTTTCTTTTCCGTGAGCTGGAATGTTTTTTCATGCCACAGGCGTGCGCGACACAAGAAGATGCAGAAACTATTTTTTTTTCATTGCCACCCTTATTTTGTTGCCCTAGGCAACGGCCTATGTTGCCTACGTGACGGGCCGGGTCTACATGTAGATAATTCATTGTCTTCTTTAATACAATAAAAGAGGTAATTAATCAGTCTTCAAAATCTATAAAAGAGATAATGCATTTGAGTCACAATTCCACCCACACTCAAATATCTACAAAATCTACTTTGAGTTGGAAATATTATATCACACAATCCAACAGAATTATCGGTTTCAAAAATTTAAAACTAAAATTCAATCTAAGCTAAAGTATAAAGACCGATGATTAGTTTCTAACCAGTCTCAAATTATATAAGAAAGAACATGAAGGCTTTGAGATGGAATAAATAATCTTATAATGACAGTATTGTGTGCAATTGTCAATTATGAAAATCATAGCAACTAGGCAGATAACACAGAATATGACTAATTGTTTATCTGATACGAAACAACTATGAAAGTACCATTTGTTGCTACCAGACCCAAAAGGGCAATCAATTTGCCAAACCGTTGCAATGAATATAGGAAAGTAATTGCAGCACAAACAGCTAAAAAGCGCAAAAACAGTTATTACAAATTTCTTTATTGACAAATAGAAAATATCCAGCTGTATGTACTCTATATATGACAAATAGAATGTTTGAATGTACTCTATATATCAGGGAATGTAATGAACAAATTTGCATGCTAGGTAAAGATTTTTTCTTCGTTTCTCTTGTCTTTTACCTCTAAACTCTATCTCCTTCTCACAAAAGTCGTTTTGTGGCACATTCTTTTGCAGAGAGCCTTGTGCATATCATTGACTATCATAACCATCTGGAAGATGTCGACCTGAACCTATAGAGGCACACCGAGAAATTACATGGACTTTCAATCACTTTAAATGTAGGGCTATTACGGTTGAAACTTCAATCGCTAAACTATATCAAACCATTCAACGGTTGTCGTGTATTACACTAACGATTATGATAATTTTTCTCGATTTTGATAACCGCAATAAAACATGTCAATTCTACACAGGGCCGGCATCATGGCTAGGCTGACTAGGCAGCCGTTTAGGACAACCCACTCAGTGGAGGCAACAACCAAGAAACATATGTCTATGATGAATGATAGGTTATTATCAAATAAATTTTTTAAATATATTTTATAATAAGGTTCTTTGGTTTAGTTGGTTGTAGGCCTGTTTACCTTCCATTAGATTAGGAGTTCAATTCTGGAGGGCAAATTTTTTTTCCATTTTATGGTATTTTTGTACTTAATCCACAGGTTGTTCGTTTTGGAAATAAACTTAATTTTGCAATTTGAATTTTTCATATAAGAAATATCTAGAATATAGAATATATGGAATAATCTATTTGAAATTGTATGAGAGAATATTTAGAAGATATTTATGGAGAACCGTTAGATTAAGAAAATCTCCACCATTTATTTAAGATGTGAACCTCTATAAATAGAGGTGGATTCACTCATTTAGTATGTAAAAAAAAGAAAAAATGTAAGAAAAAAATATGAACTTTTGTAATAAAGTTTTTCTCCTTATAAGAAAAAAATCGTTTTTTACTTCTTCAACCTCTTGTCTATCTTCTTCTAATATCAAATCTATTTGCTATTGAAGAAAACTTCCAACAAAGTGGTATCAAAGTTTGAAGATCCTTCTAAAAAGATGGCAAATAGCGGTGTTCCCTTACAAATCCCAATGCTCACGAAGGTTAATTATGACAATTGGAGGTTAAGGATGATGGCTCACCTTGGAGCACACGACATATAGGAGATAGTCGAGAAAGGCTACACCGTATAAGAGAATGAAGACAGTTTATCTAAAAAATCAAAGGAATAGTTTGAGAGAGACAAGAAGGCTCTCTGTCTAATCTATCAAGCATTGGATGACGATACTTTGGAGAAGGTTTCAAGATCAAAGTCAGCCAAAGAAGCATGGGAAAAGCTTCGAACATTTTATAAAGGAACCGATCAAGTCAAAAAGGTACATCTTCAAACTTTAAGAGGAGAGTTTGAAACTTTGCATATGAAAGAAGGTAAACTTGTTTCTTATTACTTCTCAACAGTTTTAATGGTTACTAATAACCTAAAAAGAAACAGTGAGAAGTTAATGATGTAAGAATTATGGAGATGATTTTTAGATCATTAGATCTAAAGTTCAAACATATAGTCGCCATCATCGAAGAGATAAAAAACTTGGAGGCCAGGGAAATAGAGGGACCTCTCGATTCATTGCAAGCTTATAAAGAAAAGAAAAGGAAGAAGGAAGAGATTGTGGAGCAATATTCAAAACACGAATTGATTCAAAAAAGGAAGAAAGCAATCGAAGCCAACAAAGACGAGGTTGTGGTCAAGAGCGAGGAAGAGGTCGTGGATATGGACATGGACGATGTTGGAGACCCAATAACGACAACAACAATGATAACAACAACCAAAGAGGAGAAAGATCAACAAGAGGTCGTGGGATAGGAAATTCAAAGTCAACGCATGACAAGTCATGCAATAAATGCTACAATTGTGAAATTTTTGGACATTATGCTTCTGAATGTAGAGCTTCTAGCAATAATAAAGTCGAAGAGAAGGCCAATTACACTGAAAAAAGAAGCTAAGAAGATGGTACTTTACTGCTAGCTTACAAGGAAAATGAAAGAAGTGAGGATAATCAATGGTATCTAGATAGTGGTGCAAGCAACCATAAGCGCGGTAGAAGAAGCATGTTTATGGAGCTTGATGAATCGATGAAGGGAAACGTGACATTTGGAGATGAGTCCAAAGTAGAGGTGAAAGTTAAATGAAATGTTCTCATTCGATTGAAGAATGGAGATCACCAATTCATTTCCAGTGTTTACTATGTGTCAAACATTAAGAGCAATATTTTGAGCCTAGGACAACTCTTAGAGAAAGGTTATGATATTCGATTAAAAAATAAAAACCTTTCTATAAGAGATCGTGCAAGTAACTTCATTGCTAAGGTGCCAATGACAATAAATAGAATGTTCATTCTCAACATTCGAAATGATGTCACACAATGTCTTAAGATGTGCTACAAAGATACTTCTTGGCTTTGGCATCTTCGATTTGGGCATCTCAATTTCAGAGGATTAGAGTTGCTCTCCAAGAAGGAAATGGTAAAAGGATTACCTTGCATCAGCCATCCCGATCAAGTATGCGAAGGATGTCTACTTGGAAAACAATTTAAAACGAGCTTTCCAAAGGAGTCATACTCAAGAGCTAAAAAACCATTGGAACTCATACAGACGGATGTGTGTGGTCCGATCAAGCCAAGTTCACTTGGTAAGAGTAACTATTTCCTTCTTTTCATTGATGATTTTTCAAGAAAAACAAGGGGGTATTTTTTAGAGGAGAAATCAGAGATGTTTGAGAACTTTAAGAGGTCAAGACCCATGTTGAAAAGGAAAGTGGCCTTGTGATCAAAGCCATGAAATTTGACCGTGGAATAGAGTTTACATCAACGGAATTCTAGAAGTATTGTGAAGATAATGGAATCTGACGACAACTGGTGGTGCCTAGATCCCTCTAGCAAAATGGAGTAGCAGAAAGGAAGAATAAGACACTCCTTGATATGGCGAGGAGCATACTCAAAAGTAAGAGGCTGCTAAAGGAGTTTTGGTCGGAAGCAGTTGCATGTTCAGGTTATCTATCAAACCGATCTCTAGCAAAAAGTGTGTGGGGAAAAACACCACAAGAAGCATGGAGTGGAAGGAAGCCCGGCATTTCCCATCTAAGAGTTTGGAAGCATAGCTCATGTACACGTACCGGACGGGAAGTGAAGCAAATTAGATGACAAAAGCGAGAAGTTCATATTTATTGGTCATGACATCAACACTAAAAGCCACAAGCTCTACAATCCTGATAAGGGGAAGAAAATCATTAGTCGAGATGTTGTGTTCAATGAAGAAGGAGAATGGGATTGCAGTTCACATAACGATGACTACAACTTCTCTCCACATTTTGAAGAAGATGACATGCAACAACCAAGGATGGAACAATCAAGAGAGAAGCCTACTTCTCCACCAACTTCAACAGCCATGAGTTATTAAAAAGGTGAAAGCTCAAGTGAATGGACTTCACGCTTTAGAAGCCTTCAAGAAATATATGAGGTAACAAAAAACCAAGACAATCTTACTCTTTTTTGTCAATTTGCGAATTGTGAGCCCATGAACTTTCAAGAAGCTTGGTGTTAACCATAAAATCCACTTAAGAACAATGGTATGAAAGAAGGCTTATAAAAGTGCCTGGCTCTACTAAAATTAAAGGCATGGTTTTCGCTAAAGTCCAAAGAAGAGTGTTTCGAAGGCATTGAGATGGCTTTCGAAGGAGTCGCAAGCACCAGGTACCATTACAGATGATAACCGTACAAAAGCTTTCAAAAAATGGAAAAGAAGGCAAGGTTATCCTTCCGCCTCACTAAGGCCTTCCGACGTAGATGGATTTGCATATATAAGAAAAGCAGGAATGGGTTCGAAACACCTTTCGAAGGTATTGAACGAAAGGTTCGCACGCATGAACCGGTTCCCTCAAAATAGTAGGTTTCTTCGTTGTCAATTTTCCACTTAAAGGATTAATTCCAATACACCTTTCGAAAGCAAGGATAAGCCTTTCGAAACGGTTGGAACCTTTTAAAAGCATGATGAAAATCGCATATGAAAGCCAAGAGTCCTTTCGTTAAGCCTTAGATGTTACTCTCATTCCTTTCGAAGCAATGTGAAAGCTCAACTCACTTCTTAGTTGCAACAGTATAGCAACGCAAAGCAAAGAGCACTTCTAGCGCCCTTTTGACGAAGTCGAAAGCAGTCAAGTAAAAAGCAAAGGAAAAGAGGCACTCGGACCTTAATGGCAGCAGAAGGTTAGCGAAAGGTTGTAAAGAAGATCCTTTCGACTGAGTCAAAAGGTCTGGAATGAGAAGATAGGAGCGCAAGAATAGACGGGAAAGCTCGAAAGGATAGCCTTTTCACAGCATCGAAAGCAGGCGCGCCGAAAACTGAAAGAAGGTCTTTGGACCATGTCGGAAGGATGACTGCGGAAGATAGGTAGACCTTTCGACTGAGTCGAAAGGATGGGCATGAAAGGGGGCCGACCTGCATCTATAAATATGACCCTATGGGTTCGATTTAGGGATTGGATTTTTGAATCCTAAACTCATTCTCGCATTTCTTACTTCTTAACAAGATCAAATCTTTGTAACCCTAAATCAATTTGGGGAAAAGCACTCATAATTGTAACTCAATTTGGATTAATATTAAAAGTGGAAGCGCATGGATTTAATAAAGATTTGGATTATGAGGGAGATCATTTCGATCATTAGCTTGTCTAATGATCAGTTGTACATGATTCTAGCTTATCTTCTTAATTTCTTTTTTTCTTATGTGATGCCCATGGAATCATTTTGGATAATATTCATATGAATCACATAATCATCGTGTTTATTGATAATTAATGATAACAAAGATGATAATGATGTTTCGATCCAAATGAGTTCATAGAGCTTATGTTACCCAAGATGATATTCCATTGCATATATAAACATAGAGCTTGCATATTATACATTAGATCTACTTCGAAAGAATAAAAATCCCCTTCGACTTGGTCGAAATGGATGTTACGAAAAGGATTTGATGTATGAATGATAAGCAATCTTATGTGGATGAATTCCTTCGAAAGGTGCACGAATTCTACAATCCATATAACCTTTTTGAAGGGATTCTTCCCTAGAGAAACATAAGCAATGATGTAGAAAACAAATACTTTTCCTTAAAAGAAAAATGGCCCTTTCGACACAGTCGATAGGAATGAATGATAGGAATGAATGTCTGATGTAAATTTTCTCTTTCGACTCACTCAGAAATGGGGTTTTGAGAAAGGTGCTTTTTCTTAGCCTTCATTTCAATAATGTTGATTGGAACTATCAATTACCATCAATGATTTCATAAGTCCACCCTCCAAAAGAAATTTTTCCAATTCAATCCAATCGAAAGGGGTTTCGGGGGGATTGATCATTTCTAAAAGTCTCCTTTTTAAGCGCAAAGAATATTTTTTGTTTACCACATAGCTTTGGGGATGTTGAAAAGTTTTCTTGTTAATATTATTGGCGCTAGAAGGAAGGATTGAACTTCCGGCCTTGTGGCTACCTTATAGACTAATTATGGATTGTTTAACTTGGTGTAGGAAAATGAAATCCAAAAGACTTAGCCGAATGGACGAAGAGGCTGTTCACACTACAAATTTAGAAGAAAACATAACTCCAACTTTCAACTTGGAGGCGGTTAGGCCAGGGCAACCATCAACCTCAGCTCAACAAGATGATAACGCCACCAAAATAAAGCACTTGGAACAACAAATGTTGAAGATGCAAGAAGTTCACAAGGTAGCATTGTCTCGAAATCTTCTAAGACAGCAAGGCCAACGAAAAGGGATGAGGTGATCTCTCCGAGAATGAATTTGAAGGCTTATACAAACGAAGAAAAGAGAAAAATTGATTTGACATCTTCAAAAAAGAAAGAGCATCCTCGAACAAAATTTGATCATAAAGGAAGAGTACTAGATAAATCTCTCGAATAGTCTGGTAGTTCAACATCGAAAGAGTACAATCCAAACCGGAAAAGTTATCATGATGCCGAGGCTTACCTGAAAAATGTGGTAGAAAAAGCAATTAAAAATATTCTGAATGCTAAGGGGAAGAGTGTTGGGAACTAAGATGTTGGTTTTGATGACAACAACCTTTTTAACTTATCTTATTATAAAGTATATACTAACACTATTGTCTAGATAGATATGTATATGCAGGAACTATGTAGGATATATATATATATATATATATATATGCAGGTATTGATTAATGAAGACTGATCAGTATAAAGACTCAAGATTCAAAATGGAGATATCAAGATTGAAGACTCTAGAGTATCAAGATCAAGATTTCAAGATAAGTGTCTAATTTTTGTTAAAACTTCATAATAGTATGGAAATCTTCATTCCAAATTTCATTTGGGATGGAACCCATTTCTATCTTCTTAGTGGCTTACAAACCGACGACAAGTAGCTTACAAACCTACGACAAGTGGCTTACAAACCCACGAACATCCTGGTTTTGTACAAGTTCTCGAGTCCTGATGTGAAGAGATATTCTGTAGGAAGAAGCTTGCAAAACTACTTCAAAATGATTTTTCTAAATGGTTTTCAAAACTGCTTTTCAAAATGTTTTAGCCTTAAAAATTATCTTTTCAAATAATTTTCAAAAAGTTGTTTTAGCCTTAAAATATTCTTTTTTTCTGTTTTTAAATAAACTCTTGTTTTAAACTTCGTTTGTTTTTAAAACTATCTTCTGATTTTTAAATATTCTTTTATAATATATATATACACTTGAGATTTAAATCAAATTTATATATACATTCCAAAAATATATTTTCTACTCTTCTTTATTTTAAAACATAGGAAAATTAGTTTATTTTACTCCAGAATCATTTCATCTTGTTTTCCTTTCAATACCATTTTCAAAACAAATTTTACATTGTTTTTAACTAAGGGATGTCGACATCATGGGATACCCCATGTCGACATGGTGGCCGCTAAATTCAAAAGTTTCAATTTTCAAAAGAAGTGACTATTCGTTTAAATCTCTTCACGAATGGTTATGATCGTTACTGGTCTATAAATAGCCTTCACAAATGAATTTTTTAACTAACTATTTTCTTCACTCCTTCTTCTCCACAAATCCATATTCTAAAATTTTCATATTTTTAAGATCGTGCTGAAATTCTGCCGAATTCTCAAGTGAATCAAATTAGAAACGCATTCTTGTTTGGTTCTCTGCCCTCTCTCGAAGATCAAAGTGCTATTCAGAGTTATAGGATCAATTTGTAATCAAAAGTTTATCGAGTCTTTCTATAAGGTGTGGTTGTGCCTGGAAATCAATTGGGTGATCTTGTGTCCCGTAAATCAAGAGAGATTGCCTCAGACTCGAAGACAGGAGGGTACCAGAAGGCCTTTAGAAATTGAGGATTGTAATCTCGACATTGGTACAATAAAAATCTGTACGAGGTGTTTGCCTTAGTGCAGGACTGGATGTAGGGTAACTCCGAACCAGTACAAAATACGGTGTGTTCTTTCCTTTTACTGCTTTTTATTTACTTTCTGCATTTGTGTTTGATTCTGTAATTGTTCTGTGATTAAGTTCTGCATTTGTTTATGTCATAATTTTAATTTAGTCCATATAAGTCTTAGAATGCATTAAACACTATTCACCCCCTCCTCCTCCAGTGTTAAATTAGCCTTAAGATCTGTAATCCGCTCTCCATTTCAATTGGTATCAGAGCATTGGTTTTCATAGTTTTCATAATCTGAAACTTGAAAATTGTTTTAATGGCTACCAACACTAGTAATGTCAACTCTGGCACTAGTTCTGTTAACACTAACACTAGTTCATTTGTAGAAGGTCAGTCTACTGTCAGACCACCATTTTTCAATGACAGTAATTATGCATATTGGGCTTGTAGAATGAAAATTTATTTACAATCAGTAGGATTAGACACTTGGAATATCACACAAACTGAGTATGTTGAACCAACTACCGATTTTACCCAGTGGACTGCTGAGCAAAAGGGTGTTGCACAAAATAACTCAAAGGCCATGAATATATTATTTTTTTCATTAGATAGGAATGATTTTAATAGAGTGTCTGTTTGTAAGTCTGCATTTGAAATCTGGAAAACTTTGCAAGTTAAGGAACAAGCAAAGCGAAGACTAAAATTTCCATATTAACTAATCTATTTCAATTGTTTAAAATGCATGCAAATGAGTCCATTTCTGACATGTATTGTCGATTTCAAGATATTGTTCATTCACTAATTGAAATGGGAAAAAGCTTTTTGGAGGAAGACCAAGTCAGAAAAATTCTAAATTCACTCACTCCAGAATGGGATCAAAAGACACTTGCAATCGAAGAAGCAAATGATATCAGTCTAATGAAAATAGAAGAATTGATTGGGAATCTGATGTCTTATGAAGTTCAACTGCAAGGAAGAAGAGAAAACAAGGCTACATAAAAGAAGCCATTAGTATTCAATGCAACAACTGAAGATTCGGAACCAGACAGTGATGAGGAGATTGCTTCCATGACAAGAAACTTCCGGAAATTCCTAAAATGTAGAAAAATGAATAATTACAAAAGAAATGATCAAAGGAATTCCAGAGATAATACGGAGAACGTCAACAATGATAGATGCTACAATTGCAATAAAGTCCGGCATCATAGGAAAGATTGTCTGTATCCAGATAAACAGTTGTTCCCTCCGAACAATGATTCGTCAAGGAAAAGAAAGAAAGCATACATAGCAACTCTTGATGACTCAGACTCATTATCCAGTGACGATGAAAAGAAGACGGATAATTCAAATATGTGTTTCACTGCTATTCACGAATCAGAGGACGATGGGAGTATGTATCTAAAAATAGGTACGCATTTACATTATTTTTAATTTTTCTTGTTTGAATGAATGCTTATTTGTTTGCTTGATTTTTTTAATTTCCTTGAATTTTAAATTCAGATTTATCCCTTGAAATTTGAATTTTAAATTCAAAAATAATATTATTTTAAAAATATTTTAAATATTAAATTATTAATATTTAAGTATTATTATATTTAATGTTATCATAGGAATTATATAAGTAGAATATAGGATATAATATAGGGTAAGTTTGGCTCACATCCCTAACAAGTTTTAAAATAGATAAAACATCCTTCACAACCAACATTTACGTTTCCGCTCCCTATTTTCAAATTCACGCACGAAAAAAGACCCAAATACCCTTTATGTTTTTAACTTTTCAAACGTGTATAACTTTATTTACAAAAACCGGATCAACATACCGTTTTCACCAAAAAATCACAAATTTTATGATCTTTAAAATGAGATCCATTGTTGATACCAAAAATTTATATTTGTATTAAAGGTGCAATTATTTCAAATATTTGCAGACAATTCAGCAAATATTAAACATTTTCGATTTTTTTTCAAATTTATAAAAATTGTAAAAAATTGCAGATATTTCTGCAACTATATGGTATAGTTGCAGAAATGTCTGCAACTATTGGGTATAGTTGCAGAAATTTATGCAACTATATTGTATAGTTGTAGAAATATCTGCAACTATTGCATATAGTTGCAAACATTTCTGCAACTATTGAAAATAGTTGCAGAAATGCAACTATGGCAAATAGTTGCAGAAATGTCTACAACTATTGCGTATAGTTGCAGAAATTTCTGCAACTATTGCTTATAGTTGCAGAAATAACTGCAACTATTGCGTATAGTTGCAGACATTTTTCCAACTATTGCATATAGTTGCAGAAATGCAACTATTGCAAATAATTGCAGAATTGTCTGCAACTATACGCAATAGTTGCAGACATTTCTGCAATAGTTGTAGAAATGTCTGCAACTATCGCGTATAGTTGCAGAAATTTCTGCAACTATCGCATATATTTGCAGAAATTTGTTGCGATTATTTAGTACTGCAAATATTAAGAATATCATATTTCATAAAAAAAACTTGATTCGTCTTCAATTTAATTACGGTTTTCATTTAAATCGAAAAATAAGAAGAAGAATTAAAGCTCGATAGTGAAGCACAGGGGTAATTTGGGGAATAAATTGGCGGAAAACAGAAACAGGGATGTAGAAAATATATTTTTTATGACAAGGATCCGCATTGAAATTAAGTTCCGTTTTAAGGATGTGTCACTAATTTTCACTATAATATATACATTAATTTGAAATTAGGAATGGACACTTGTCCTTTGATTCAATAGGCACATGTCGACATACCTAGATTCCCCATGTCGACATGCCCTCAGAAATTTGATTTCAAAATTTGAATTCAAACTTTTGAATTTCCCTCCACCTTTTCACCAACTTCAATGCTCTGGAAGGATGCCTCTTGACCAGAGAACATGTCTATAGAATCTCTATTTAATTCTCTCCTTATCATCACTTTTCACTTTTATTTCAAATTTCAAATTTATCTTTATTATCTTCAACTCCTCTCAAACTTCTTCAGTGGCCTCTTCAAGCACTCCTAACACCATTAGGCTTCCAAAAGCTATCAAAAACTTTCTTTTTAATGACCCGGAAGCTATCAAAGCTTACAACAACTATGTAAGCTTTGGTAAAATTCATACGGGGAAATTTGCTATTTTTTAAGATTTTCCTTCTTATGAAATTGAAATCTTTTTCAACAATGTTCTATTCTTAGTGTAGTAGATAACAAACAAAATGATTTTGTTTGTTATCCAAATCTTGTTAAGATGTTTTATGCGAATTTGAATCGTGGTTTTTATGATGGGCAAGATGGACAAATTTGGAGTAGTGTTAAAGGAACACAAATAGTTTTGGATTGTGAAATTTTAGGAAACTAGTGAGTAGCCCGTGCTACGCACACGGGCATTGCTATACTCTGTAAAGTTTAATCTCAACACGTGAAAGACGATGTTAGGACATAAGAGTGACCATAACTTTCATATGCATATTCATGCACAATGTATAGCGGATACATATATCAGCACGAACATGTTATTCAATTAAAGCGTTAATGCAACTGAGCATGACAAACATAAATGGTAGTTCAAAGCTGGTGTTGTGGTTTTAAAAAATTGCACATATGTAATGTAGGTGAAAGCAAACTAATTCAGTCATCAAACGTCCTGACGTACAATCTTGTAAAAAAAGTGCAAAATGAGGTAACAGAAAAAAAAAGAACGACGTGCAAAACATACACAAAATTAGTAGCTATAACCATAAAAAAGTAAATGTACCATAAACATAAAATCATAAAATGCCAACCCAACATTTTGGTCCATTCAATTAACGGAGCAAAATAGTTGGCCCCATACTTGATGCATCAGACGTGTCGGATGCAATGCTTACTTTAAATGGCTAGTTTCTACTCGCCAACGATGCCTTTGACGTTTCTAATTACATGTTCATATTGAAGCATTTATTAAAGCAAAATGATATTATATGGAATACAATATGTGGTGTGTTTAGTATGGATGGAATAATATATACAAAAGACTACATTGCTTAAACATTACATGTTTATTACGTAAGATAATGACCAATTATTAAGCATATAGCTGTAAACTATGTAAAAGGTATCAACAGTTGAGATCCAATTCAAAACGTTCTGGTATATTGATATCCAAGCTTTAACATAGGTTACTATGTAGTTAAATATGAAAATAAATCTGAGCATAATTGCATTCTTATTATTATATCCTTCTATTATTGTAAATGCACAGATTTTGATATTTTCCACTGATTTTTTATTAAAATATTTGCGTTAAAAACAGAAATAGCTAGTGCATGATGTCATCAAGTGATAATGCATACCGTATTACCCTAAAGCATAAACCCATGTGATCATGAGCATATGAACTATTATATTAGTTATATTTATCAGAAGAGAAAAGACAACTACAAAATGCAACCATGCAACCTGAAAGATAACTGTATTTGAGTCAATACTTTAATGGCTATCGAATTAATATAGCAAGCAACCATCAAGTTTAATGTGTAACACTGTTCTATGTTTCTAATCTAATTTTGATACAAATTTAAGTACTTTAAAGTTCACAGAAGAATAATATTGAATATATACATGGTTTATCAATATTTACCAATTAATCACTTTAGTTGCTAAAGAGCAATACACTGTTATAAATTTTATTAGCCCACTAATTTTAATCATGAGGTATGAAATCCATCTACATATGAAAAGATCGAGTTAAAGAAACTATGTTAGCTGTCAAAGTAAACTAATGAAGGCATAATAATTTAGAAAGAAAAAACTGCATTTATATTACCAGGAGTCAAATTTTATTTTCTGTAACCTAACTTCCTCTAAATCTCAAGTTTTTAAAAAAACAATTATACATCAAATATAGTAATACCAGGATTAGTAATATAGGACCATGTTGCCACATCTACCCTTTCCTATTGAAGTACCCAACTTGTAGGAGATCATTCATCGGTTCAGTTGAAGAAACTCTTATGATTTGGACCTAGATTCAGTAATAGCTTTCGAGGGATATAGGTAGAGACTTAGGTTATCATATATTTTTACCTCTTTGGAAGCATATTTTCAAGATTTCCATTCCTATTTTCCCACTAACAACTTATTAGCTTTAATTAATTAGTACAGTAAGCAGATATAGTTATGTGATAAAAAATGCTCCAATCTAGTAAACTATTGGCTTCTTAGCCTACTTACTTTATAATAATGTTATTTTGGAAGTTAATTAAAGTAATCTAACAAAATTACATTTCCTACCTACATTAACTGTCCTTTTCATCAATCTTCCTTTTATTTTCTTATGCTACTTGTTATATGTTGGTTCACATATTGAAAGGTAATGTCAAACAATTGAATGTTAATCAATTACCCTGAGGAAAATATGGATCAACCCTACAACATATTTCAACCAATTCAAAGGTAAGAAAATCAATTCATGTAAAGAAAAATAATCTTGGTTTTTAACTATATAAGTAAAAGCCAGGAGCAAACTATGGAAGAATATGCTTATTGATAATAAAGTGTCTTCTGCTCATGGTAACAACAATTTAGACAATTTGCATGTCAATGGAATAGTTATGATAAAAAAACTTTCCTTAAACCAAACAAAAAAAATCAAACGCATTTAAAATGCAGTGTTTATATAATATAAGGCGTGCCAATATATCAACCAAGTTAGTTTGAAAATCTATATGTGAAATTCACCATGTATACATAATGAAAAAGCATAGTTTGCAATGTGAGGGAATATATCATGAAAATTTAGTAATGTCAACACAATTAATAAATGGATAATCGATCTCCCTTCTTCTAATCCACCTATTCAAAAATACAGGTGGATGATAAAAACAATTATGTTTAAGTTTATTATTTGCACAAATGCGGAATGTGATACATATCAGATTGTCTATACTTCATATAAAAAATATTAGATTCATTTATGGTAATTAGGAATATAATCTTTGTAACTATTATCGGTGAAATACAGGTTAATTCACAATTGTAATTAGGGATGTAATCTTAGTAAAAAAATTTACTTCATAGATTAATTGAATTTTAATCATTACAGAATCACAATCCGCTGGTAGAATCATGTTTCTTCCCTTCTTTTCATTTTGGAAGCTTCGTTAGAGAGGATTACCTCTGATAACAAAAGTAACATTTCAAATTCAGATGTTTAACATAAACATTTTAACTGCACTGTAGTTACTTTTAGAGCAATATACACCAAAAGAACGTAAAAATAACTTCAAATCCTTCTTACCAATATTTGCTGAAGTCATAATTTCCTCATTAATTTCTTAAATATTCTTATATGAACTTACTCTAACTTAAATCAGAAAGGTTATTGAAGTATGATACCATTGTGAAAGAACATCATTATCCAAATTAAAATAGGGGAACCCAGTTTAACACCATCAATGTATACAATATAATAATTAATCAATTATTCAAGTGTTAACAACAAATTGGTACACCGGTAATGGTTAGCCTTGGAAATCACTTCATGGTTGGTGAATATAATGTCCATCGACATATTAGTTGAAGACAATGACCGAGATATAGATTGTAGGATAAGTAGGTAGATAAGTAAAAATTATACCTCACAGTTTAAAAAGAGTACGAAGGTTTGAAAGTCGTCCATACTTTGTAGCCTTTCGTACACGGATGTAAACATCAGTTGCGACTTTAATTCGACATGTGAGCATCTTACGACAACAATGGGTTGTCGTTATACTGCTACCACCTCTCCATAGAATCAATCAGAAAAAATGAAAAATACTAAAATTTCGGTTGTTTGTCATGAACATGAAGGCAGACATAGGATAAGTATCGGCATGTGTCGTGAAGAGAGATAAAATCAAACAAATTCTGATTAGGGTTTTCATATTGAAGAAGAAAAGCTGCAGTGGAATAATGAAATTGGGAGTCAGGGTTTAGTAAATGGAGCAAGAACGTGGTTTGGGAGTTAACGTTTCGTGAATGGAGCAAGAACGTGGTTTGGCAGAAATCATTTTAGTCGGTTATTTGGGTAAATTTTGAAAATAAATAAAGGAGAGGCATAGATTGACGTAATTGCAGTAGGATAAGGGGATAAATGGGAGCGGTTGTTGAATGGGAAAGAGGGGAAGTTGGGTGGGCAACAGCGTGGTGAAAGAGAAGGAAGATGAGGTACTGGTCACGTGCTATAGCAGTTCGACGTAAGTTGAAAGAAACACGGAAGTGGATAAGGAAGCAGTATTTTGAAATGAGAAAGGCACAGAAGTCCACATCAGCGTGGAGAGGTTCCTGCTTTAAGATAAAGTAATAGATATTTTGGGATGCAAGTATACCGGAATGAATCTCTCGGAATTTCAAATAAATGAAAATGATCGAGAGACATTTCATCACATCTTTGAAGGGGATGACAATTTTGCATTCAAAAATCGTTATTTTCGTCCAAAAGCAAGAATTGTTAACCTTCTGTAACGACCCATAAATTTTAGTGGTTTTATCTATTTAATAAATTTAAATTTTGTGAATTTTTAATAGTTGAATTTAGAAATAAAAATTTAATATTTGGAATACATCTATTTGAACACTGCAAATGGTAAATTTTCATTTGAAAATACGGGAGTTTACTTTAGTGTGTAATTTCAATTTCAAATTAGATCAGTTAAAAACGATGATAATAAAATGTTTCCAAACCTGAATATTTTTATACAATAAATTTGTAAATCATCTTCTGAGTGAGACGTCATATTTCGTTTCTTCAAATTTGAAATGTTATTGCTCCGTCTATCTTATTTTCGACAAAATAGCAGCATTTTCGGTACCGATTATCTACTTTTGATCGGATGATCGTACCACTAATATCTGTGTACCATTTTGATTGTCTCGTCATGCCAAGCTCTGCGATGTATCCAATTCGGTGTTTTGAAGTCCGGTACATAGCGAAATCCACGAAAAAACGGTAACAGTATCTGTACCACTTTTACACTTTTGATAGTGGTGTCCATTCAAATTTCAAATGGTAATTGTCAGCAACTAGCATTTATTATTACATTCATTTTTGCTAGAATTCAGCCGTTCCCTATGCCCAAATTTCCACTCTTATGTTTGTCATTTCGAAAATCTAACGTATAAAGGTGCTATTACCCTTTGTTTTCATTCATTTATTTATTTTTACGATTCTTTTCCATCTGCTTTATGACTTCTTATTTTTTTCCTCTTTCTTTCATTTTTTTTTCTAAAAGCTTGCTCCTTCTCTGTGCTTCAAAAAGAGATGAACTTCAACATTTTTCCTTCCTTCTCTTGAAAATTTTGCACTAGCCTCCACTTCCTACCGAACACATGAAACACCGACCACGCTAGCAACCGCCTCCACAACCTTGCATTCTCGAAGCCACCACACTCGAGCCCAGTCACATCTCTCCCTCGCCTAGCTTGCCACGTCGCTCTCCCAATCGGACACCGTCCATTCCGTTTCCCCTCCTCGATTTTGCCGAGCACCTCTGTGGCCTTCCTCTTCCAGCAGCTTGTGTGAATCGTGTGTTCGTATATATATATAGTATTATATATTATACATTAGTATATTAGTTTATATATATGCTACATAGTTATATATATATATATGTTTATAAAAGTTTGTATACAGCAAGTATATGTAGATATACGAGTAGCTTTTGAACTTTGTTGTTCTGATTTCGTTTATAGAGATATATTAGCATTTTATTTTATGTGATTTTGGTTCTAGTATGTGTTTTATTTTATAAGTTTAAATTATATATATATATATATATACACATTAATTTATAAGTTACAGTATTTATATATGCTGTTAGCATAAGTTATATAGAGTAGTTTATATGGGTATGGTTTGAGACCTATTAGTTATATGTAAGTTTAAAAAATATTGTTGTATATATGATATTTTTGGAGGAATATTTTACATATTATAATGTTTCTAGTTTTATATTCTGTCCATATTTGATTTTTGAATTTTATAAAGTGTAAGTTCATACATCTATATAGGTAGGCCTGAGCAGTTTTTTTCTGTTATTATATGAGAATTGTTTTAATATTATTTTAATTATTGTTTAAAATTTTAATATGTGAGGTCAGTACACATATTAGTTGATATATGCACTATCTGTTGTTTATTATATATAAGTTTGTATAAAGTTATATTGACTTGTTAAGTTATAAAGTATAAGTTATATATTTAACAGTTGTATAAATATATTTTAGTAGAAGCTATATTTTCGTATAGCTATAGTTACATTAGTGTAAGCTATATTTTATAACATGAAATATATTTGACAATTATATATATATATATATATTACTTATGTGTTTTAATGACTAATACATATTGACTAACGTGTTAAGTGTTATCTCTATATATTAGTTATATATTATTGGTATAGTATATATTCTGTTTGATTTTTATACGGTATATATATACATATAAGATTGCTTATAACCTGTTTTATATATTATACATATATTGTATATTTTGCAGCTTTCAGTATTTCTATACTATGAAAATATTATATATATGATATTGTAAATAGCAATATATTTTGTTTTATTAAACATTTATGTTAGAGTTGTGTGCGTGAGTTATAAATGGTTCTTAGCCTGATGTGTACATAATTGTTTATTGATATAAGTTGATTTGCATACTGGCATTTGCTGTTACATATAAAGTTTATAGAACGTATACTATAAGATCATATATATAGTGATGCTTTGATTTCAAAATATCTATAGATTTTAATCTTCAAATGTATGTGTTTTTTTAAAAGTTATATTGATTTTTAAGTGTATTTTTATATATTTTGTTTTTTTATACGGGCTTTGATTTAAACGTTGTTTTGAAAGAAGGAAAATATTAATATAATATACATTTCATTTCAATTATATCAAACTGATTTTGATTGGTTCCCATCGATTTCTGTTATCAGCTCTATCCGTCAAATTTGTGCCCATCTAGCTTTGCTTTGAAATTCGTGCTTGGATTCGTAACTCAATTTCATTGTCCAATCTCTCTAGCCTCGAAAAGTGAGCAATCACTCACTATTAACGTTCTTATATTTATTAAATTTGATTTCAATTAAAACGACAATTGAAATATGCTGCTAAATTGAACTGTTAATTTTATAATTGCTATATATTATATGCTATTTTCTGAGTTGTTCACCTGTGGGATATGACACCATATCCTATTGTTTATATTCTATTGAACTTGTTATTGATGATATATCTCTGTTGTTGATATGTTGTATTATTATCATAACTGTTCTCACTCTGCAAGTTCCCTGTTAGAATAAAATTCCCTATGGGTTGAAATGATATGTACCCGAACGATCTTGTAGAATAGGAGAAAATCGTTATAGGTCGAAATGATAAACCCAAGCGATTTTCATTGAATTGAATTTAGGATTGCGGGTTGAAAAGATATATACCCGTATATATTTAAACTGCGGATTGAAATGATAAATATCCGTATCACTTGACCATAGGATAGAAAATTATATACAGGCACCGTTGGTCCATATATATATATATATTGAAAATGATTTCCAAGGTTTTGAAAAGAAATATATGTGGTTTTAATAAATATTGATTTTTAAATATTATATTTTTAATATAGATTTTTTATAATAATATTAATAAATTAAGTTGGAAAGAGAAATAGAAATTTATTTGAAATTTATTTGAATTTTACTTAAATAAAACCGATTTGAAACATATTAAATTTGAGATTTTAAAGATATGATTTATAACTCGATTTTGATTTAAAGTGATTAAATGAATATTTCAAGTAATAAATTGAAGGGAATATTAATTTATGTAAATTGTAATTTAAGGTTTTATTTAAATGATATTAGATTTACTAAGTGAATTTTTCAATATTAAATAATGGTAAAGTTGAGTTTGAAATGTAAATGAATTTAAGCTTTGAAATCTATTAAAATGGAAATGGTTTAAATTGTAGTATATATATGTATTTGAAATCAAAAAAATATTTTAAATGGTTTTGAACTGAATTGAAATTGGTGAATTGAGATTAAATTAAATTGAATTTTTGGAATTCGAGTTGATCTGAATCGATTTGTGAAATTTGAGGAAACTATATTTTATTTTGTATAAAGTATTTTAATACATAAAAATATTTTACTTTATGAATTATTTTAATATAAACTATTTTTAATATAAAACTATTTCAATATACTAATTATTTTAATATAAACTATTTTTTAACTATTTTAATATACAACTATTTTGTTATATAAACTATTTTTATTTTATAATCTATTTTATTACGTATACTATTTTCTATATCTAAACTGGTTGAGTGGAAAGTATTATGATTTCAAAGTGTTATGATTTCAAAGTTTTATAATTTCCCAAGTGTTATGATTTCTAAAGTGCTATGATTTCAAAAATGTTATGATTTCGAAACGGTTATAATTTTTGAAAGTGTTACGATTCTGGAAATGAATATTATTTAAGTGAATAATGATATTGAATTGTTATGGTTTCAAAATGAATATGATATTTTGATTTTGAAGTATGAACTATTTGAAAAATGACCACGGTGTTATAATAACGTTTGGTTGTTAAAGAGACCGGGATCGGATATTATCATACTATCTACCAATACCGAAAACCACTTTAACAACTGTGTACGTGGTGGAGATTCCAGAATGAAGTATGATGGTTTTTTGACGATTCTGTATGGTATTTACGTAGCCCTGGCTCTCGTGAGTCAGCTTGATGTGGCTAAAACAGGAGCTATACTGGGCCAAGTTAGGCCATTCCTCCGATCGAGCAAATTTCTTCGATACCATTCTATTGCTTTTGTGATTTGATTGGGTGCACCCTTTGATTTGGGAGTGTGTCATAAGGTGGGCGGTAGTTGCTGCTATGCGTTACCACCAGTCCAGGAGTGCAAATGGTATATCTACCCTAGAATTGCCTCGAGTACCGTGTCACATGCCCTATCGCGCCTTCTACGAGTTTGTTTTGTGTCGTACCTATGCAGTGCTCCCTGATAGCCTACTTGCGAGTGGAGTTTACAGTATCTGTATAGACTACGACATTATAAAAATGTTTTAAGGGGGATATGGGTAACGCCTTAATGCTATTTTAATACTTTACTTTACTATAGGCATATTATAATAGCGTATATTACTACATAGTAGATAGTTCCACGGATCCTTAGAGGATGGAAATCCCAAACATTCTTTAAGTTACTTGTATTTCAGTTGACATTTCACTTGAGTTGAATTTATTAATATAAGAATGTTAATCCTGACTCGAGTGTTTTGTGTTTTGCTTTACGCTCGGGTCAGACTGAGTGCTACAACATTTGAGACTCACCTTTGGAGTTGGAGCTTCACTTGGAGATCCATCTGTATCTATCCAGCTTTCAGCTATCCAGTGGTTTTGTTCAGACTTGTCATCTGTCTGTACTCGAGATTGCATTGTATTTAAATTATTCTGTTGTAATTATTTCAAACTCTGTTGTTTATATAGTAGCTTCATGAACTACTATTTATCTATTCCGCTGCTTATTGTTATATTACTCTATATCTGTGATTCTGTGATTGATTTATTTACATATATACTTAGTTTTGCCAAATTATAAATTAACAATCTGATATTTTAAGCAATTCAAGTCCGACATGTGCGAATGCGAATAGCATGAAATAGCGGGTTGTTACACCTTCTTATTCAACACACCCTTATAATAAGATCGGGAAACTACAACAACCCAACTTTTAAAGTTTGCAAAGCTCTTTTTGAAATTTTTGGAAATTATGATATCAATTGGGCTCAAGTTATTTTGGATGAGCTAAGGCCCAAGAATTTTACTATGGGTGAAATACATTATATCATGGAGTTTATCTCACTCGGATTTTTAATTACTTTGGAGTTGATTTCAAAAGGGAAGAATTTTAACTAGAAAGTGTTCAACCATGGAAACATTTCCCTTATGGAAATTCCATTAGTGTTTCAACCATATTAAACACTTACGGAAAAGGAAGAAAGACTTGCTCACGAAGAGATGGAAGAAATGGAGGAAGAAGAAGAAGAAAAAGAGGAAGAGAAAGGAATGGAAATTGAGGAGGAGGAAGAGGAAGATCAAGAAACTTCCTTAGAGAGTATTGAATATCCTACTAATCCCGCTAATCCATCCAATAAGACCATTCTCAATAATCAAAGAATTATAGTAGAAAACCAAAAGACACTCAAAAGATCAATGAGTAAGAAAATCGATAAGATTTCCACTAAAATCAACAAGTTCTTCGGGAAAGTTAGTAGAAAGCTTGGACTATCATCTTCTTCATCTTCATCTGATTAGTTTAAGTTCATGTTATCTTGTTTGCTTCAAGTTCTATCCATGTATTCTCTTTTATTTTATTTAATATTATATATTTTTATGTAATGTTGACTAGAATCATTAATGAAATCTTTTATTTCCAGTTATTCAACTTCACTTGTCTCTGTAATTGCTTGTTTCATAATATTCAAAACAAAGCAAATTGTCACTTTAGGCAGAGACATGTCGACATCTCCCATCCCCTCATGTCGACATTCAACAGGCAGAAAGTAGTTACACTTTCAAATTTTAATTTCATGTAACTAACTAGTGTCTATTCATTTTAAACGACTTTCTACCCCTATTTATACATGTTTCTTCCAGAATAAATTATCAAACTTCATTTCTAATCACTCCCTTTCATATTTCTTCCTATTTCTTGAATTATGGCTTCTTCGATTAAGAATCTAAGTGATAATCTTGAGGAAACTCTCACTTCCTTCAAGAATATCCTTACATTCATACTTTGTAATCAGCACCACTTAGAATTGAGTCAAATGCAGCTGATCAAGGAGAAAGAGAGACATTTCGATGCCCTTCGTTGGATGATCTCAGCCCTTAACAAGGACGATCTCGAAGGAAATCCACCAGTCACTCTCGATAAAGATAAAGAAGAATGAGATGCCATCAAAGTAGACCCTATCTTTGGAGAAGATGGATGGGTGGAAGTACCAAGGAATGTCTAGTCATTCTGTATGTTATTTGTTTGATTTGATTGGTGTGTTTTAAACTTGATTAACTTGACTTGTTTAAAACATTTGGTGTGGTTTGTATATATGATTGGATTGAATAATTACTGTAAATATGATTGGATGATGATTGATTTACTTCTGGATTACACTTATGATCACACTCATGATCACATTTCACATTTATGATCACATTTCATACTTATGATCACACATAGCACTTATTACACTTATATATGGATTGCTCTATTGTATTATGGTTCATTATCTTATATCAAGTTCAGGAAATTTATTAGTAAGAAGTTTTTGTTGATGACAAAGGGGGGAAGTTATAAAATAGTAGTTGGCTAAAGTAAGGGGGAGTTATGATTGGAGTAAGGGGAAGTCATGGAGTAAGGGGGAGTTATGATAGGAGTTATGGTATGGTAAGTATATTTTATAAATACATGTTGTCATCATCAAAAAGGGGGAGATTGTTAGGAACTGAGATGTTGGTTTTGATGACAACAACCTTTTCAACTTATCTTATTATAAAATATATACTAACACAATTGTCTAGATAGATATGTATATACAGGAACTATGTAGGATATATATATGTGTGTGTGTGTGTGTGTGTGTGTGTGCAAGTATTGATTACTGAAGACTGATCAGTATAAAGACTCAAGATTCAGAATGGAGATATCAAGATTGAAGACTCTACAGTATCAAGATCAAGATTTCAAGATAAGTGTCTAGTTTTTGTTAAAACTTCATAATAGCACGGAAATCTTTATTCCAAATTTCATTTGGGATGGAACCCATTTCTACCTTCTTAGTGGCTTACAAACCCATGACAAGTAGCTTACAAACCTACGACAAGTGGCTTAAAAACCCACGAACATCTTGGTTTTGTACAAGTTCTTGAGTCCTGATGTGATGAGATATTCTACAGGAAGAAGTTTGCAAAACTACTTCAAAATGGTTTTTCAAAACTGCTTTTCAAAATGTTTTAGCCTTAAAAATTATCTTTTCAAATGAATTTCAAAAAGATGTTTTAGCTTTAAAATATTCTTTGTTTTTGTTTTTAAATAAACTCTTGTTTTAAACTTCATTTGTTTTTAAAACTATCTTCTGATTTTTAAATATTCTTTTATAATATATATATACTTGAGATTTAAAATCATATTTATATATACTTTCTAAAAATATATTTTTCTACTCCTCTTTATTTTAAAACATAGGAAAATTAGTTTATTTTACTCCAGAATCATTTCTTCTTGTTTTCCTTTCGATACCATTTTCAAAAAAAATTTACATTGTTTTTAACTAAGGGATGTCGACATCATGGGATACCTCATGTCGACATGGTGGCCGTTAAATTCAAAAGTTTCAATTTTCAAAAGAAGTGTCTATTTATTTAAATCTCTTCACGAATGGTTTTGACCGTTAGTGGTCTATAAATAGCCTTCACAAACGAATTTTTTAACTAACTATTTTCTTCACTCCTTCTTCTCCACAAATCCATATTCTAAAATTTTCATATTTTTAAGATCGTGCCGAAATTCTGCCGAATTCTAAGGTGAATCAAATTAGAATCTCATTCTTGTTTGATTATTTGCCCTCTCTCAAAGATCAAAGTGCTATTCAGAGTTATAGGATCAATTTGTAATCAAAAGTTTATCGAGTCTCTCTATAAGGTGTGGAAGTGCCTGGAAATCAATTGGGTGATCTTGTATCCCGTAAATCAAGAGAGTTTGCCTCGGACTCAAAGATAGGAGGGTACCTCAAGGCCTTTAGAAATTGAGGATTGTAATCTCGACATTGGTACAATAAAATATGTACAAGGTGTTTGCCTTGGTGTAGGACTGGACGTAGGGTAACTCCGAACCAATATAAAATCCGGTGTGTTCTTTCCTTTTACTGCTTTTTATTTACTTTCTGCATCTATGTTTGAGTCTGTGATTGTTCTGTGATTAATTTCTGCATTTGTTTGTGTCATAATTTTAATTTAGTCCATATAAGTCTTAGAATCCATTAAACACTATTCACCCCCCCCTCTAGTGTTTAATTAGCCTTAAGATCCTTAATCTGCACTCCCTTTCAAAGAGTACCTTGGATGAGAAAGCAAATGATAACGAGCGAGTGGCGCCTTTTATGGACGAAATCATGTCAACGGTTATCCTACCCTAAGTAAAGATCCCAACTCTGAAGTATAATGTTACTACAGATCCTGACGATCACTTGATGGCTTTCGATAGCCAAATGGATCTGTATGATGCATTTGGAGCCATACGATGCATATTTTTTCCGGTATCTCTCCAAGGGGCCATAGCTAAATGGTATCGACAATACCGTGAAAAGATGATCTACTCATGGAAGCAATTTTCTTACGAGTTCTCTGCCCAATTTTGTATGTGCAAGGACGCAACCATCGATCATACAGTTCTGGCTAACATTAAATAGAGACAGGGAGAGTCTTTGGGAGATTACCTTAAAAGGTTCAACATAGAAGCAGTAAAGAATAAATGACCGTGATTGTAACATCCCGGAATTTTCGACTTTCGAAAATTCGACATCGATACTCACTTTATCGACTGTCGAGCCATCGAATGCCGGAAACCCGAAAAGTTATGGTTTTAAAAAGAAGAAAAAGGTAGAAGAAGAAGAGAGAAGGAAAAGAGAAGAACAACATCAGAAAAGAAAACAATATACGAATCTTACACATCGCAGCGGAACAATATATAATAGATAACACTAGTCTTTTAAAACAAAGAACTATATCAGTTTATACATACATCAATCAGAGTCAATATACAACAATGGGCAGTTATATAAACTTGTCCTCATATAGAATACACAGCGGAATAAATACTATCAGATACAAATACTACGTCTCGCCATCCAACTTGCTTCCAAAGCTCCACAATATCCTGATAACATAACTCTAGACTGCCCGTGTGGAAATTGGTGGGCATCCAGAGTTTAGAAGGGAAACAATAAACTCCGAGTCAGTCATGGTGACTGGTGTGAGATCGTAAAACAGTTATTTTTCACCAAGAAAATAAAACAAATTCACAATGCTTTTGGAAAATGAAACTACCATAAGACCTCCCACCACACACACAATGCAAACGCAGACTTGGAGGAGATTTCTTCTTATGTTAGTCAAAGATGCTTACTACGCAAAAATCAGATCATTTTTGATATTATTATTAGTGCATAGTGGAAAATATTTCGAAAGTATAATATAAATCTTAGCCAGCATAGGTACCATTACATTATGCCTGCTATAGCTACCTCCTGAGGAGACAGGTTATACAATTGAAATCGTAAAGGCTCGTATTGTTTCTTTAGATTTCCAACAAATGGTCAGGCTTAGGAACTTCCTTTTCCACGATGGGTACGTCCCTGGAATAGACGACCCGAGAACCTAACCGGATCTCTGCCAACACAAGGCCGGGTTACCTCTGCAAAAATAGGTAACTACTGACACGCGTATGCCATCCCCCGATCGTAACCGATCTTCCCGAGGATCCCCGATTTCCAACAAACCACATCAAAATAATAATGCAGCAACCACATAGGTTAAGTATCTGGGCTCCATACCATGATACCACCTCTATCCAGAAGGAATGACATACACTAAGGGGCGCTACTCCCTAGAACCTTGCTGCATCCTTCCTGTTTTGACCATTTCCAGGGTGTGAGGCTCGACGAAGTCTCGTCCATAAAGCTACGCTTTCTACAAAGCCCTGCTTCGGGTCAAACAAAAATGATCAACCTATGATCACAAAGATATAAGATCAAACAAATGATCATATCGCAAATGATCAAACACTGATCATTTCACAGCAACACTCAGTATGCCACGTTACCAATTGGGAGTATATCGCTGATAAATTTCAACTACATAACCTCCGAGCTCGTACGTCTCAGAGAAGGGTGTTAAGCTAAGAGAATAAATTCTCCGCCACCAACAGAAATGTATTTGAAAGAAATCAGCTTTATATCTCAAATTGTAACGTCAGACACATAATCCATACAAGTCTGTTCCGGGATCGAACAGAACCGAAGGCACTTCTCACGAAGCCCTTGCATATCCGGATAATTTTCTAATCACGTCCGGACTTCCCGTCACTAAGGGTGATAAAACCTCTAAACCGGAGATCAGCCGATGTAGAGTAACTCGACGGTAATCCTTCCGTTATCAAAAATATCCGGTCTTCAACACCGGTCTTCGAATGCAATTCATAACGACGTATCACATATTCGGAATGGGTTATACAACCCCATGGTCCTTTCCCGGCTAACCTGAATAGTGAGCGCTTATTCAAAAATAAGTGTGGCATTCAAATTCATCCAATTCACAACAAATACCTATTTAAAGGTAAATATTGATAGTCGGTTATTTAACTATCAATAAAGATGCGCAACATCATCAGATTCCAAATAATTTTCCAAATTATTTTATCTTCCAAAATATCTTTACTAGATATAAAATTACCACACTTCAAAAATAAATCAACATTTATTTTTTCTAAACAGTTTCCATTTCCTTTATAAATTCCATAGTGAATTTATATTTCAAAATATCTACTGATATACGATTTTCAATCGATTTCAAACATTCACTTTCAATTTATCTTTAAGAAGATAAATTCTCAAAACGTTCGTTTCATATTGGAAAAACAATTCCATACTTATTTAAAAATAAGTGTTTCACAAATCTATTTATTTTCAACACTTGGAAAATATTCGATATACTTAAATCAATATTAAGTATATATTTCGTTCTTTAAGGAAACCATTTACTATAACACATTTATCTGAGTCAAAACGAATGTTACGTAAAACATCGTTACGACGACTCAAAATCACTAGTATAGGGATTCGGATTTAGATAGATATATAAATCCCAATACTAGACAAAAACATTTCCTTTCGGAAATCATTTACTATAACAACAGTGTTATAGTCCATCATTTCCTTATTGCTCGAAAACGTCTATTTCAACAATAAATGTTGAAATCTATGTATTCGATATCATAATACATTTTAAAAACATCTTTAAAATGTTTAACTTCATTTTCAATGTCACTTTTCCAAAACTATCCATTTTACTTAACGATATATTCACTATCCAAAATCGTGAATATACTTCACTAATTACATTTCACTATTTTCTACACATTTTATTTCAATAATAATTCGCTATCCAAAATCGCGAATATATCTCCTTTAACAATCTTCTATATTTAATTTATCAAATCCAATTGATTTCGAATTTATAAAACAACGTTTATAAATTCTATTTCTATTTTCTAACAACTTCAATTTAATAAATCTCCTTTATTAACAATTCGATTCATAACTCAAATCTTATACCAATAATCCATATTATAAGTTAAATACTTATAATTCCTTTATTTTACAAAATCATTTACCTTTATAAGTTCACAATTTATAAATTTCATTTATTTATAAATTCTTAAAAATTCATTTTAACGCTTATAAAAACTTGTTTTATAATACCAACATTTTAAAGTTTAAAATATCAATCTTGTACATCTTTTACATACATTGTTTTTAATAATTCAAAAATTCCCATTAAAAACCATTTTATAAATTTCTTAACTATTTATTTCAAAAGAAATTACCTTTTGGTTATAATTCACAAATCTTAACTTTTATAACTTTAAAATCTTAATGTTTATAAATCAATTCAAAAATTCCATAAAACGTATATTTTCAAAAAATCACTTTAAAATCCTTTTAAAGTAAAAGTCGTTATTTTTAAACTTCAAAACTTGAATCCGATGATGCAACAGCACCAATTAGTCAATCACAACATCAAACATCATATATCAACATATGATAACAGAATATACATCAATATCTATAAATAAATAAATACTGGTGAAGAATCCAGTTGGATCCCTCCAACCTGTTTCCCTGCATCCACAGACGTTAGCACAATACCAATTCCACTTCGAGGTGGAATATCGCGGCATATGGGTTTTATAAAATCATCCGCTTACTAACGGCGCAATAGGGTCTCATCCGCTATACGAGGCGGGAAATCAATCAATCCAATATATACATATGCCAATATGTATATATTGCTATATATATAGATATATCCTACTATATCTAATATCACATACAATAGCAAACAAACAATAACTGAAAATTCCACTTTTCAATTTTGAGTGAGAAGATCTCACCTTAGCTTTTTATTTGCAATCCCACTTCGATTCCAGTTTGTTTTTCACGATCTTTTGACCTTGTATAAATATTGTACAATTCATTAATATTCGAACAGATCGAATAATAAATTTTCATTTGATAATTTGATTCGTCGGTGATTTCGTTCTAAACAATAAATTTAAATTTTTAACTAATTTCCTTTTGAAATAACTTATTTAACTAAGATTTTATTTTTATTTTCTTTTCCTTCCTGTTAACTTGTAAAAATAGAAATGTTTCAAACTACCCTATCATATATTTTTAGTCACTGTATATCTATTTTATTTAATACATAACAGAATTTCTTTTACATTTTTCTTTCAGTATCAAAGCATTTTAATAAAAATCTGAAAATAGAACTTTAACTTTACTGTCAATTTACCTCCTAAACCATATATACATATATGTCTTGATTTCATCGTTTGTGTAGATATTAAAGCAAATTAAAATAATAAAAAAAATAAACAAAACTACCTCACTGTAAGAAAAAAATTTGTGACCCTGCTCTAGCTCCGATCGACTTCAGCAAGCCCCTACTTCCCATCGCCTCACACGCGAAACCCACTCTCCACAGTAGTCGTCTTTGCTTGCGAGCAACACTGCTTTTCCAGCTTCGATCGACACGAAGCTACTCATCATCAGAAACCCAAACGAACCCACTGTCATCGAGTAACACACCGTCGCCATTGACGCGGTCGCAATCCCCCTAGGCTCGTCGTCTTCCAGTCGTGAGTCCCATACTTCACTTCTCGTGCTCGCGCCTACGAACGCGACTCTCGACCTTCAACTTCCGTGATCTCCTCCCCGTGCTGCCGCGAGTCTCGACGAGCTCGCAAGCCCTACCCTACGCAACTCGATCTCGTATATTGTAATTTGGGGATGTCGACTGATTTCAATTTAAGAATGAAGAAGAAAAGGAGCCGGGTTTTGATTTCAAAAGAGGGATTTGTTTTGTTTTAAACGGAGACGGCCATTCTTCGTTTGCTCCTTTTTAAATCTGAGGAATGAGGGAGAGGGAAAGAGAACGAATAAATTTAGCTGAACGCCATTTTCATTTGAACGAAATGATTTCTCGCGTGAGGTATAAACGAGATGAAAGGGAGACAAGAGGAGACAAGACGCGATGTTTTTCAGAGTATAGGTCTGCTTACACGATCTCGTTCGTGATTCTCTGCGTGTTTTAAGGGAAGATAACGTGTTACGTTTTACCAAATTTTAAATTTAAAATGAATTTGAATTTGATTTTTGTAACAACCAGAGTTTTTCTAACACGAAAAACCGGACCATTTTAGTTAAGAAGAAGAGGTAGAAGAAGAAGAAACAGAAAATCAACAACAGAATCTCACATCGCAGCGGAATAAAATATAATATATCAACAGATCTTTACACAAATCAAAACTATATCTGTTTATACAATATAGCATCAGAATATACACCAGAGAACACATAACATACAACTGGTCAATAACCATATCATGTCCTCAATATAACAGAGTACAGCAATCCACACAGCGGAATATATATAAACAAGTACGAGAGTACGTATCGTCATCCAGCTCGTCTCCTGAGCTCCACAACATCATATCCTGAACCTGTTTATCTCGGTCTGACCCAAGCATCATATAAAACAATACCCGAGTCAGTCTGGAATACCAGCGTGAGAAAATCACACTCAAATTGATTATTAAAGTTTCAACATCCTTTGAAAACAAAAGCATCTCGTAAGACCACGCCACAAATAAACATGTCGGGTTTTTACCTTACGATAGCTAAAACACTTTATATCAAAATCCTCTGATATTATAATAGTGTCTACAGAAAGTAAAATAGAATCTAGCTGAAATGCTTGCATCTCACATTTCAACAATAGTTGGGCACAATCAAAACCGTACAGGCACGTAGGGAGAATGGATTTCCAACGAATGACTAGGCACTGGGGTACCACCTGTCACAGTACGTGGCCTAGATCACCGTACCGAGGAGTACGCCCGCTCCCCTGCAACACAAGGCCGGAACCATCCCTTACTGGATGATCCTGAATAAAATCACCCCACGGTTGGGATCAGCAACCGCACCACTAAGCCGAAATAAAAAGGGACATCTAGACAGGGATGACCTTACCCTCCAGTGGGAGCTACCCACGAAGCCTTGCTGCATAACCCCTGATTTTCAGTCATTCCCGGTTGATGAGGTTCGAGGCTAAACGATACCTTTTAGAGAACATATCCCTTAGAATGCCCATCGTCCGCTGACGATGTTTCGCAAGCATTCGTCCATACCAGTCCGTCCTGGGTTTGAACGGAACCGAAGGCACTACTCCTACTACATCCATTTTGGAAATATCCTCAGGATTAGTAGCGACTAGCCCTTGCACTTCACTGCTCCATCTTCGACTTCGAACACGTTACCCGAAACGTACAAACCGAATCGAAGTGGTATTCGAGTCTCCAGACCTAGAATCCCGGTATACGGAAACTCGATCCCGGTCTCTTCGAAACGATCAGCGCATTGGCCAATATTGATAGTCGGTTATTTAACTATCAATTAACATCCACAAGCAACCATCACACAGTTAAATAATTTCCCACATTATTTATTTTCCCAAATATCTTTCCAAGATATATTTCCGAATTTTCAAAACTCATTTGAAAACAATTTCAAAACAGTTTCCGCTTACGGAATACATTTCCAAATATTTATTTCCTCTGAAACACCAAGTACAAAACACTTAGATTTTAAAATAATCTTAAAACACTTTACTATAAATATACTTAATAATATTGAAATTTAAAAAAAACTACTTTAATACCTTAACAAAATATATACTTAAGAAATATTTAAAATGAAACCACCTTACAAATATAAACTAAATTTCTCTTTTTAAAATACAATACCAAATCACTTTTATATAATTACTACAATAATAGATCTTTGAAAATACTACTTTAAAGTTTAAATATTTAAAAAGAATAGGTTTCCTAAAACATACTTACTTAGGAAATTAACATTTAGAAATAATAAATTTTCTAAAATATGCTTTTAAAAATACAATTAGAACTTTTAACTTATATTAAAATTGCTTTGAAAACGTACTTGGCTATCCAGAGAAATACACTTCTCATTTCCATCTTTTTAAAAATAAATCAACATTTATTTTTAAACCAAACCATATCTTTTTATAAATTCCCACCTTGAATTTATATTCAAATATCCACTGATATTTTATTTTACTTTATAAACCCAGTTTATATCTCCAAAATCTCACTTCTCTTTTAAAATTCCAATTTTAAACAACTAAATCAATTTCCAATTGGTTTTCCAATTTACTTTACTTTACTCTGAAATAAATTTCCTTTACTACTTCATTTATTTCAAAATACATTAACTTTTAGATTTATTCCTTTATTTGAGTTAAAACCCTTTTTAACTGAAAATACCAATTTTAAACTTCCAAAATTCCTTCTTTAGCCTTTAATTAAATTTAATCCTTACATTCAAAATAAATCCTTTATTCTTTAAATTTAATATCACTTTAGTTTAAAGTTAATATTTCCCTTGTTATTTCGAAATTCCCTTATTCCAATTCACTTGAATTATTTACTTAAATTTTACTCTTTTATTTCTTTCAAAATCCAATTCAATATATTTTGATAACTCCTTTTTATTGAAATATTCAATCCAACCATATCATCCAATATTTCAATCATCAATAAAATCATCACAGGATATCAATATTCATAGAACCGAATATCAAATAATCTAAATAATTTTGAGGAATCCAGTTGGATCCCTCCAACCTGTTTCCCTGCATCCACAGACGTTAGCACAATACCAATTCCACTTCGAGGTGGAATATCGCGGTATATGGGTTTTATAAAATATCATCCGCTATTATGCGGCGCATAGGGTCTCATCCGCTATATAAATGCGGGGATATCAACAACTCAAATATATACATATGCCAATATGTATATATTGCTATATACTACTATATATATAATATAGCATATTCAATCAATGCAATCATCCAATCAATTATTTAAATTTAACCATTTAAATTTAAATAAAATTCAACTGAGTGAGATTAACTCACCTTTGATGTTTGAAATTCCAATCCAGATCTCGACTTGTTTCTTCATAGTTTTGACCTTGTATAAATATTTATACGGTTACTTAATAATTGGACTAATCAAACAAATCCTATTATCCATTTTACAATTTTAGTCGGCTGCTAAATTAATTTAAACTAAAAATTAGGTTTAAATTAAAAATATATTTTTTTAAACAGATTTATTACCTTAATACTTTGCCTTGAAATAAGTTAATAACTTTTAAAGTGTATGCTGGTAAATTTATCTTCTTTTGAATCTACAAATAAGTTACCATTTCATAAATTGAATTAACCAATAATTTGCTTTAGACTAATCATTGGGTTTTCAAGAAATAATTTAATCTTCAACCATAAATGTTTAAATCTGTAAAAGAATAGTTATTCTCCTGATTCCAGTAAATATGTATAAATAGATGAATAAATATACCTTACAGCCTCGATACCTCGCCAAGCCCAACAGCAGCTTCCCCAATAACTCGATCACTCCCCACTTCCAAGTCCTTCTCGTCGTCGCAGCAGCACCTCGCGTGCCTTAAACCCCCAACGAACTCGAGTCGAACTCGATCGCGATGCCACCAGGCGCTCGAAGTAACATCGCCGTCCTTTGCTTCCCCCGACACACTCGAGTAGTTGACGTCAGGAACCACGAACCCCTAACTCGATGCCCTAGTTCTCGACCTCACGAATCTCCCCTGAAGCTTCGACCGGCAGCTCGCGCCTTGCCTAGCAACCCCACAACCATCGGAGGAACTCCAATCCTAACGTGGAGTCTTCGTTCATCGTGCTCGCCTGAGCATCAGGCGCTAAGCCTCGCGATACTGTAATTTGAATTCGAGATCTTCCTCGTCTATTTTCGATTTGAAAATGAAGGCTCGGTTGGAAAATAAAAATTGAGAAGAGGGAAAAGATCCTGGAGAAGGAAAGTATTTGGCCATTTATTTTCTTTTGAACGAAAATGATGAAGTGTTCGGTTGTTTACTTTTAAGGGGGACGCGTGTTCTATTAGGTGAACACGTGCTCTAAAATTTTCTTTCGTTACCTGGCTTAAGAATGAAGAAAGAAAGAGATAAGGTCGGTTGAGTTGAAAAAGATCTGATAGATGAAAAGACGAAGGATATTTAAATTTAAAACGATTAATTATTGTCTAGACGTTTCTAACTCGTACGGTCACACGAAAATTACGAAATTTGAAATCTGGCAATAATTTAATATTACGAATTAAATGGAACTGGTTTCGTCTAAATCCGAGACTATGCCTCGGACAGCTATTTTTAAATTTAATTTCAACGATATATTTTTAAAACTGAACAAAACTCTTTTAAAATTCCATTTTAAAAGTTCTATCATCTTCAGTATTAACAATATAAATTTTCTGAACCTTTGAACTATTTTTAACAGGCTTAAAATCGAGATTCCATATTTTACCCAATCCCGATAATTAAATTTAATAATTAATTATCCAAAGAAATACTGTATATTTGAAATTAGAGTTAAAATTTAACCTTCGGATATTTAAAATAAATTAAATATTCATATTTCAAAATATACAAAAATTCCGGGTCGTCACATTCCTCCCCCTTAAAAGAATTTCGTCCCCGAAATTACCAGTTAAGAGAAATGATTCGATACCCGTTCTTTTTCCCCATCCAAATAGTTTTAACAACTTTCCATAACAATCTTTTATTAATGATACACTAATCATCTTTTAACTTCCCAAACTTATTCATAAGTTCAACTCATACCACCTACTTATCCATTCAAATTTAAATTTGAATTCAAATTTTGAATTATCAAAATTTTCTCAAAATTTTTCTAACTCCCTAAATTTTCGAAAAATTTCGCCAGCGTGTCCTTTGCGCGGCTAGCTCGGTACTACTACAAAATGGCTCTACGGCCTCCCAATCTCAAAAAGAAAACAAAAAGCCAAGTGGCTGGATCAAAAACCCAATCAAATTTCATATAGAAATTCAAATACATACCTTTTGTCGAGCCATTAAATTTTTATCTTCTAAAATCAAAAATCCCAATTTCTCCATTGCTTTTATACATCTGTATATCCTACTAAGCAATAATATTCAATCACAATTCTAAAGTCATTTTATACTTTTCTTTACAAATTTCCAATATTTGTTTTACTTAAGCCCGTACGATGCACATATATCATCCGTACGCAATATCACATTCGATCGCTCAATCGATCACACAATTCCACTTCCGAACTAGTATTGTCCACCCGACTTCCTAGTGTGGACTCAGTTCTGGTTCCTTGATCAGAAACCGTCATTCTCCTTGCATAGTCACAAACTATGATAGAGAATATCCAGAATCAATCAACAACCCATATCCAGGCTCGCCGTCGAAAATCGAGTGAAAAATCCTGATTCGGATCGATAAAACTATCTCGAAATTCTGTGTTCGACATCTGGACCAAATAGCTATGCGAATAAAATAATATACGTATATCTTACGTATAAATTCCAATTGATTATCAGTTATATCAATTCTCTTTTATTCACATTCCTTTTTATTTGTTATCCCCTTATTCACAACTATCTCATTTCACAATTTATAGTCTCACCTTAATTCAATTATTCACTTAGCATACTTTCAGTACCACATTTTCTTAAGAATTCACTATTCATTTCTTAAGTTTAAGATAAGCATTTTACATACTGCTTATACATATTTTCACTTCACTATTGAAGTTCCTATTCATTTCTATCCACTTTTGCCTTTACATTTCCACTTGAATTCAATTTATCTTCCACTTGAATATTGAATTAGTTGCACTTACTAATTAATTTAAATCTCAATTAAAAATTTGTTTGCAAGCTTTACTTTCGTTAGTTCCTTCGATTTCACTTACTTTACTTTCACATTTTAAATAGATTTCAATACTCAGTTTCAACCTTATTTGTTTAACAAATTTTAAATCATTTGTTGTCAGTGAAAATTTCCAAAAATTTCCAAAAATTTTCTAACTCTCAAAATTTCTAGAAAATTTTGGCAGAGTCTCCTTTGTACGGAGGGACTTCTGCGATATCGCAGGATGCACAAATATGTATATACATCGGCCTCAGGCCGGAAATCACAATATATATCAATATATGCAGTTCATATTTCCTATTAAATTCTTTTGCGTAGGCGTACCTCTATTTTAGCATTTTTAAAGCAAGCGGCTTATTATTTAGCAATTAATGCAACCCAAAATCAGCTATACGGCTTCCCTGAACCTGTACTAACTCAATTTAAAAGTGTAAGTGACAAATATAGGAAGTTCATAGCATTTCACTTATATTTAAATAGCTAAAATATGGATTCTATTACAATGCATGTTATATACTTCCATAAACACGTATGAAATGTTCCAACACTAATTTTAATTGTTTCCCAACAACATTTAAACCATCCCATTCAATTTAAATGATTTTACAACTTCCTTTCTTAACTTCAATTTATTTTTAAGTCCAAACAAACTCATATCATTACAATTGATTCAAAACAAATTTTATTGTTTATATTAACTCAATAGATTTATACAATCTCATTTTCATTGCATTTTGAATTCGAACCCTTTAACTACTTAGGTTCATCTTCATTACCAAGTGGATTTCCTTTTTATCTTAATTCATTCACAACAATTATTTAGCTCGACGCATTCCAATTAAATGTTATCTGTAACTCACCTAAATTTAGTTCGATTAAAATTTATTTCCACTTAGTTGGATTCTATTTGCAATTCATACCATTTCTATTTTAACCCAATTTCATTTTTATATGATACAATTTCAATTATAATTAATTTGTTAACACTTCATGTTAACTTTTAATTTATAACTCGAGTTCTAGATCCACTACCCGTTTCCAATCTACTTATTTCTAATATTTGATTTTTATTTCAAAAACACTTTACTATTTTCAAGTGTTCAATCTATTTTATAATTTAAATTTCTGGATTATATTCCTTACTATTACAAACAGTTTTATTTGGCTTATTTATTTTACTTCCAAATTTTATAAGTCCCAAATTTATTTATATCTATATTTTATTCATTTATAATCGATTTCATTCACATTTTAATACTTTACTACAGGATTTATATTTTATTTAGTTTGGCATATTTATTATTCCATATAAACATTTTAAATATGATTCCAGAGTTTAAACAATTCTCCAAAATTTCAAAATCACTTTTGAAATCAACTTCATCCAAAACCCTTGACAATTTTCATTTCCCTTTGGAATTTTAAAACCAAACCTAGTTCACAAACAATTCCAATTTAAAACAGTTTGGTAGCAATTTTTCTTTGGAGACTCGAAAATGAACATCGATGATGCTGCAGTCATCATCGAAGTTATTTTCCAGCGACCGAAAGAGAATTTAATGCTTTCATCTCTTTAAAAACATTTCAAATACTTTTAATTCCCAAATCTCACAAGATTTCAAATTCAACTCAAAAATATTCCTGAAATAATACTATTAGTTTTCCAAAATTTTTGAAAACCATTTCCAAATCCCAGGAATTTGAATTTTTTCCCAAAATTCCAAACTTGAACTCCATTCCGATTTATTTTCAACATTTCTCTGGAATCCTATTTCCAATTATAAATCACATTTGTATATGAAGTTCATTCAATTCATTTATAACCGATATTCTCCGATTTCCATTTGTTATATCAATTTATTTTTCAACTTGGTTATAAACTTTCAATTTTCAATTTTTTTTTTATTCAATTTACACTTAAATGATAATAATTTAATATTATCACTTCCTAACAACCAAGCAACCGAATATATATATTTACAAAAGTTATTTCTTTATATACAAAAATAATTTGGGCAAAATTATTTCATTCACCCTATTTAAAACAATACTGTGTCGAATTGTTCTACTTAAGTGTTTAGAGATCCCTATCAATGACGTTAATTACTCGTATTGACCAGAATCCATAAACTACTCAATAAACCAACCAACACAATATAAAACCATTTTATATTTACTAACAAATACGCGCTCATATCTATTAGTACTCTCAAAATTCCCACCAGAGCCAAGGTTATCGCTAGCCTAAGCTCTGATACCACTGTAACAACCAAAGTTTTTCTAACACGAAAAACCGGACCATTTTAGTTAAGAAGAAGAGGTAGAAGAAGAAGAAACAGAAAATCAACAACAGAATCTCACATCGCAGCGGAATAAAATATAATATATCAACAGATCTTTACACAAATCAAAACTATATCTGTTTATACAATATAGCATCAGAATATACACCAGAGAACACATAACATACAACTGGTCAATAACCATATCATGTCCTCAATATAACAGAGTACAGCAATCCACACAGCGGAATATATATAAACAAGTACGAGAGTACGTATCGTCATCCAGCTCGTCTCCTGAGCTCCACAGCATCATATCCTGAACCTGTTTATCTCGGTCTGACCCGAGCATCATATAAAACAATACCCGAGTCAGTCTGGAATACCAGCGTGAGAAAATCACACTCAAATTGATTATTAAAGTTTCAACATCCTTTGAAAACAAAAGCATCTCGTAAGACCACGCCACAAATAAACATGTCGGGTTTTTACCTTACGATAGCTAAAACACTTTATATCAAAATCCTCTGATATTATAATAGTGTCTACAGAAAGTAAAATAGAATCTAGCTGAAATGCTTGCATCTCACATTTCAACAATAGTTGGGCACAATCAAAACCGTACAGGCACGTAGGGAGAATGGATTTCCAACGAATGACTAGGCACTGGGGTACCACCTGTCACAGTACGTGGCCTAGATCACCGTACCGAGGAGTACGCCCGCTCCCCTGCAACACAAGGCCGGAACCATCCCTTACTGGATGATCCTGAATAAAATCACCCCACGGTTGGGATCAGCAACCGCACCACTAAGCCGAAATAAAAAGGGACATCTAGACAGGGATGACCTTACCCTCCAGTGGGAGCTACCCACGAAGCCTTGCTGCATAACCCCTGATTTTTAGTCATTCCCGGTTGATGAGGTTCGAGGCTAAACGATACCTTTTAGAGAACATATCCCTTAGAATGCCCATCGTCCGCTGACGATGTTTCGCAAGCATTCGTCCATACCAGTCCGTCCTGGGTTTGAACGGAACCGAAGGCACTACTCCTACTACATCCATTTTGGAAATATCCTCAGGATTAGTAGCGACTAGCCCTTGCACTTCACTGCTCCATCTTCGACTTCGAACACGTTACCCGAAACGTACAAACCGAATCGAAGTGGTATTCGAGTCTCCAGACCTAGAATCCCGGTATACGGAAACTCGATCCCGGTCTCTTCGAAACGATCAGCGCATTGGCCAATATTGATAGTCGGTTATTTAACTATCAATTAACATCCACAAGCAACCATCACACAGTTAAATAATTTCCCACATTATTTATTTTCCCAAATATCTTTCCAAGATATATTTCCGAATTTTCAAAACTCATTTGAAAACAATTTCAAAACAGTTTCCGCTTACGGAATACATTTCCAAATATTTATTTCCTCTGAAACACCAAGTACAAAACACTTAGATTTTAAAATAATCTTAAAACACTTTACTATAAATATACTTAATAATATTGAAATTTAAAAAAAACTACTTTAATACCTTAACAAAATATATACTTAAGAAATATTTAAAATGAAACCACCTTACAAATATAAACTAAATTTCTCTTTTTAAAATACAATACCAAATCACTTTTATATAATTACTACAATAATAGATCTTTGAAAATACTACTTTAAAGTTTAAATATTTAAAAAGAATAGGTTTCCTAAAACATACTTACTTAGGAAATTAACATTTAGAAATAATAAATTTTCTAAAATATGCTTTTAAAAATACAATTAGAACTTTTAACTTATATTAAAATTGCTTTGAAAACGTACTTGGCTATCCAGAGAAATACACTTCTCATTTCCATCTTTTTAAAAATAAATCAACATTTATTTTTAAACCAAACCATATCTTTTTATAAATTCCCACCTTGAATTTATATTCAAATATCCACTGATATTTTATTTTACTTTATAAACCCAGTTTATATCTCCAAAATCTCACTTCTCTTTTAAAATTCCAATTTTAAACAACTAAATCAATTTCCAATTGGTTTTCCAATTTACTTTACTTTACTCTGAAATAAATTTCCTTTACTACTTCATTTATTTCAAAATACATTAACTTTTAGATTTATTCCTTTATTTGAGTTAAAACCCTTTTTAACTGAAAATACCAATTTTAAACTTCCAAAATTCCTTCTTTAGCCTTTAATTAAATTTAATCCTTACATTCAAAATAAATCCTTTATTCTTTAAATTTAATATCACTTTAGTTTAAAGTTAATATTTCCCTTGTTATTTCGAAATTCCCTTATTCCAATTCACTTGAATTATTTACTTAAATTTTACTCTTTTATTTCTTTCAAAATCCAATTCAATATATTTTGATAACTCCTTTTTATTGAAATATTCAATCCAACCATATCATCCAATATTTCAATCATCAATAAAATCATCACAGGATATCAATATTCATAGAACAGAATATCAAATAATCTAAATAATTTTGAGGAATCCAGTTGGATCCCTCCAACCTGTTTCCCTGCATCCACAGACGTTAGCACAATACCAATTCCACTTCGAGGTGGAATATCGCGGTATATGGGTTTTATAAAATATCATCCGCTATTATGCGGCGCATAGGGTCTCATCCGCTATATAAATGCGGGGATATCAACAACTCAAATATATACATATGCCAATATGTATATATTGCTATATACTACTATATATATAATATAGCATATTCAATCAATGCAATCATCCAATCAATTATTTAAATTTAACCATTTAAATTTAAATAAAATTCAACTGAGTGAGATTAACTCACCTTTGATGTTTGAAATTCCAATCCAGATCTCGACTTGTTTCTTCATAGTTTTGACCTTGTATAAATATTTATACGGTTACTTAATAATTGGACTAATCAAACAAATCCTATTATCCATTTTACAATTTTAGTCGGCTGCTAAATTAATTTAAACTAAAAATTAGGTTTAAATTAAAAATATATTTTTTTAAACAGATTTATTACCTTAATACTTTGCCTTGAAATAAGTTAATAACTTTTAAAGTGTATGCTGGTAAATTTATCTTCTTTTGAATCTACAAATAAGTTACCATTTCATAAATTGAATTAACCAATAATTTGCTTTAGACTAATCATTGGGTTTTCAAGAAATAATTTAATCTTCAACCATAAATGTTTAAATCTGTAAAAGAATAGTTATTCTCCTGATTCCAGTAAATATGTATAAATAGATGAATAAATATACCTTACAGCCTCGATACCTCGCCAAGCCCAACAGCAGCTTCCCCAATAACTCGATCACTCCCCACTTCCAAGTCCTTCTCGTCGTCGCAGCAGCACCTCGCGTGCCTTAAACCCCCAACGAACTCGAGTCGAACTCGATCGCGATGCCACCAGGCGCTCGAAGTAACATCGCCGTCCTTTGCTTCCCCCGACACACTCGAGTAGTTGACGTCAGGAACCACGAACCCCTAACTCGATGCCCTAGTTCTCGACCTCACGAATCTCCCCTGAAGCTTCGACCGGCAGCTCGCGCCTTGCCTAGCAACCCCACAACCATCGGAGGAACTCCAATCCTAACGTGGAGTCTTCGTTCATCGTGCTCGCCTGAGCATCAGGCGCTAAGCCTCGCGATACTGTAATTTGAATTCGAGATCTTCCTCGTCTATTTTCGATTTGAAAATGAAGGCTCGGTTGGAAAATAAAAATTGAGAAGAGGGAAAAGATCCTGGAGAAGGAAAGTATTTGGCCATTTATTTTCTTTTGAACGAAAATGATGAAGTGTTCGGTTGTTTACTTTTAAGGGGGACGCGTGTTCTATTAGGTGAACACGTGCTCTAAAATTTTCTTTCGTTACCTGGCTTAAGAATGAAGAAAGAAAGAGATAAGGTCGGTTGAGTTGAAAAAGATCTGATAGATGAAAAGACGAAGGATATTTAAATTTAAAACGATTAATTATTGTCTAGACGTTTCTAACTCGTACGGTCACACGAAAATTACGAAATTTGAAATCTGGCAATAATTTAATATTACGAATTAAATGGAACTGGTTTCGTCTAAATCCGAGACTATGCCTCGGACAGCTATTTTTAAATTTAATTTCAACGATATATTTTTAAAACTGAACAAAACTCTTTTAAAATTCCATTTTAAAAGTTCTATCATCTTCAGTATTAACAATATAAATTTTCTGAACCTTTGAACTATTTTTAACAGGCTTAAAATCGAGATTCCATATTTTACCCAATCCCGATAATTAAATTTAATAATTAATTATCCAAAGAAATACTGTATATTTGAAATTAGAGTTAAAATTTAACCTTCGGATATTTAAAATAAATTAAATATTCATATTTCAAACTATACAAAAATTCCGGGTCGTCACAATTTTATTCTGATGCGTTTGCATATCGCATGGTCACGTATTAACTCTGAAAAATACGAAATTTGAAATCCGGTAATAATTCAATATTACGGACCCAATGGAACTGGTTTCGTCGAATTCCGAGACTGCGCCTCGGACGGCTATTTTTAAATATCGATACGAACGATGTAATTTCAAAATTGAACAATTCACTTCCAAATTAAATTCTGAAGCTCCTGTTAACTTCAGTATTATCAATATGAATTTTAAAAGCTTTTGAAATATTTTTCTTCAACTTAAAATTGAAGATTCGAATTTTTATTCAACGCTATATAGATTAAATTCTGTAATTTAACCGCCAATGTCAAAGTTATATCGGGGATTCAAATTAAATCATCGTTCAAATATTTAAATTAATTAAATATTCTCAATTTAATTTGTTCAAAATTCTGGGTCGTTACAAACTTCCCTCCTTAAAAGAATTTCGTCCTCGAAATTACAAGTTAGGGAAAAATGTCCTTAACTCGTCTACTGTTTTTCAACATCCTAATAGTTTTATCAAATTCTCAAAACAAATCTTCCTACTAAAGATTCATTATTACTTCAACTAACTTTTCAACTTAACTTTAAGTTTCAAACAATCATTGTTTTACTACTCTATTCAAATTAAAATTTAAATTCAAATTTAAACTTTCAAAATTTTCTCAAAAATTTTCTAACGCCCTAAATTTCTGAAAAATTTCGCCAGCGTCTCCTTTGCGCGGCTAATACTGCACGACTACAAAACGTCCCTACGGACTCTCCGATTTCAAAAAGAAAAGAAAAAGCCAAGCGGCTAGACAAGAAATCATCAAAAACTCATATTATAATTCAAATACTTACCTTTTTGTCGAGCAATTCAAATTATCTTTGAAATCAAAATCCCAATTTCCTTTATACACCTGTATGTCCTACTAGCCATAATATCTAGTTACATATTCAAACTATTCTAGACATTTTATTACAAAATTCACAATACATGCTTCTTATATCATTTCTAATTCACTATTGAAGTTTCACGTATTCATTTTCATTAAATTTTACATTTCAAATTCATTTGAATTCAATTCACCATTTCCATTCAATTTAACTTCTGAATTCTGAATTTATCAACTATCTTTTATTCACAACTGTACTATTTTAAATTCGTTCCAATTACTAATTCGTTACAAATTCCAATTTCCAATATTCAGCTTGAATTAATTAATCATCAAAGTGATTTATTCGGATTCAATCCATTTTATTTTTCAATTTCAATTCATTGCTTACAACTTCAAAATGAATCTCAACTTCCAATTTCATCTTCATTTATAATTATTCAATTCAATTTATTGCCTACAAATTCGAAATGAATTTTAACATTCAATTTTATTTTCTCGCATTTGCCATTGCAAATTTATTTATTTGTTCACAAATTCTTTTATTTCAATTTGAACATTCATTTCAATCAGATTTCAAATATTCTATAAGTTATCAACTTATTTTCATTTCGATTTATATAATCACTTATATATTCATATTACAAATTCATTTCATTAATGAATTTTAAATTTTCCAATATCTATCTGGAATTCCATTTTCATTTATAAATCACATTTACAATTCATATTTACCATTTTATTCATATATGAATTCGTTTCCTTATGCTTCCAATTCATATTTAAAATTTCATTCGTTAAATGGATTTTTATTTAAACTTTAAACTTTACAAGTTATCAACTTCATAATATTTCATAAATATTTTTTTATAGTATTCCAGAGTCTTTTCAACATTTCAAAGCCATTTTGAAAACAATTCAAATTATCCTTTGAATTTCAAAAACAAAACCCAAATTTTTCAAACAACTTCCTTTTAAAACAATTTGGCAGCAATTTCTCTTTTGGAAACCCGAAAATGAACACCGGTGATGTCGCGATCATCATCGGAATTATTTTCCAGTGATCGAAAAGAGTTTAGAGCTTTTCATTCCTTCAAAATGCTTTTCAAAACCTTTGAAATTCATTTTCAAATCAAAAAGGATTTAAACCACCCAAATCTCCAAAATTTTCAAATTCCTTTCAAAACATTTCCAAAAACTTCTCTGGAATTCCGTTTTAAATTACAATTCACATTTATAATTTACACTCCTTAATTTCATTAGTATATGGATTTATCTCTTAACTTTGGAGTTATGATTTCAATTTCTTATTCAATTTTAGTGATGATAATTCACTATTATTACTTCCTAACATCCATGCAACCATATACTATAGTACTTTACAGAAAAACATTTCTTTTCTATACAAAAATAGTTTTGGGCAAAATTATCTCATTTACCCTATTTTAAAACAATACTGTGCCGAATTGTTGTATTCGAGTGTTTAGAGATCCCTATCAATGATCGTTAATTACTCGTATTGACCAGAATCCATATACCACTCAACAAACCAATCATCACAATATAAAACAATTTTATATTCACTAACAAATACGCACTCGTATCTATTATTACACTCAACTCATTCTAGAGTACTACTGACTCTATCTCTAATGAGTAACACCCAACAGAGCAGGGTTGTCGCTTAACCATATGCTCCGATACCAGCTGTAACATCCCGGAATTTTCGACTTTCGAAAATTCGACATCGATACTCACTTTATCGACTGCCGAGCCATCGAATGCCGAAAACCCGAAAAGTTATGGTTTTAAAAAGAAGAAAAAGGTAGAAGAAGAAGAGAGAAGGAAAAGAGAAGAACAACATCAGAACAGAAAACAATATACGAATCTTACACATCGCAGCGGAACAATATATAATAGATAACACTAGTCTTTTAAAACAAAGAACTATATCAGTTTATACATACATCAATCAGAGTCAATATACAACAATGGGCAGTTATATAAACTTGTCCTCATACAGAATACACAGCGGAATAAATACTATCAGATACAAATACTACGTCTCGCCATCCAACTTGCTTCCAAAGCTCCAGAATATCCAGAATATCCTGATAACATAACTCTAGACTGCCCGTGTGGAAATTGGTGGGCACCCATAGTTTAGAAGGGAAACAATAAACTCCGAGTTAGTCATTGTGACTGGTGTGAGATCGTAAAACAGTTATTTTTCACCAAGAAAATAAAACAAATTCGCAATGCTTTTGGAAAATGAAACTACCATAAGACCTCCCACCACACACACAATGCAAACGCAGACTTGGAGGAGATTTCTTCTTATGTTAGTCAAAGATGCTTACTACGCAAAAATCAAATCATTTTGATATTATTATTAGTGCATAGTGGAAAACATTTCGAAAGTATAATATAAATCTTAGCCAGCATAGGTACCATTATATTATGCCTGCTATAGCTGCCTCCTGAGGAGACAGGTTATACAATTGAAATCGTAAAGGCTCGTACTGTTTCTTTGGATTTCCAACAAATGGTCAGGCTTAGGAACTTCCTTTTCCACGATGGGTACGTCCTTGGAATAGACGACCCGAGAACCTAACCGGATCTCTGCCAACACAAGGCCGGGTTACCTCTGCAAAAATAGGTAACTACTGACACGCGTATGCCATCCCCCGATCGTAACCGATCTTCCCGAGGATCCCCGATTTCCAACAAACCACATCAAAATAATAATGCAGCAACCACATAGGTTAAGTATCTGGGCTCCATACCATGATACCACCTCTATCCAGAAGGAATGACATACACTAAGGGGCGCTACTCCCTAGAACCTTGCTGCATCCTTCCTGTTTTGACCATTTCCGGGGTGTGAGGCTCGACGAAGTCTCGTCCACAAAGCTACGCTTTCTACAAAGCCCTGCTTCGGGTCAAACAAAAACGATCAACCTATGATCACAAAGATATAAGATCAAACAAATGATCATATCGCAAATGATCAAACACTGATCATTTCACAGCAACACTCAGTATGCCACGTTACCAATTGGGAGTATATCGTTGATAAATTTCAACTACATAACCTCTGAGCTCGTACGTCTCAGAGAAGGGTGTTAAGCTAAGAGAATAAATTCTCCGCCACCAACAGAAATGTATTTGAAAGAAATCAGCTTTATATCTCAAATTGTAACGTCAGACACATAATCCATACAAGTCTGTTCCGGGATCGAACAGAACCGAAGGCACTTCTCACGAAGCCCTTGCATATCCGGATAATTTTCTAATCACGTCCGGACTTCCCGTCACTAAGGGTGATAAAACCTCTAAACCGGAGATCAACCGATGTAGAGTAACTCGACGGTAATCCTTCCGTTTTCAAAAATATCCGGTCTTCAACATCGGTCTTCGAATGCAATTCATAACGACGTATCACATATTCGGAATGGGTTATACGACCCCATGGTCCTTTCCCGGCTAACCCGAATAGTGAGCGCTTATTCAAAAATAAGTGTGGCATTCAAATTCATCCAATTCACAACAAATACCTATTTAAAGGTAAATATTGATAGTCGGTTATTTAACTATCAATAAAGATGCGCAACATCATCAGATTCCAAATAATTTTCCAAATTATTTTATCTTCCAAAATATCTATACTAGATATAAAATTACCACACTTCAAAAATAAATCAACATTTATTTTTTCTAAACAGTTTCCATTTCCTTTATAAATTCCATAGTGAATTTATATTTCAAAATATCTACTGATATACGATTTTTAATCGATTTCAAACATTCACTTTCAATTTATCTTTAAGAAGATAAATTCTCAAAACGTTCGTTTCATATTGGAAAAACAATTCCATACTTATTTAAAAATAAGTGTTTCACAAATCTATTTATTTTCAACACTTGGAAAATATTCGATATACTTAAATCAATATTAAGTATATATTTCGTTCTTTAAGGAAACCATTTACTATAACACATTTATCTGAGTCAAAACGAATGTTACGTAAAACATCGTTACGACGACTCAAAATCACTAGTATAGGGATTCGGATTTAGATAGATATATAAATCCCAATACTAGACAAAAACATTTCCTTTCGGAAATCATTTACTATAACAACAGTGTTATAGTCCATCATTTCCTTATTGCTCGAAAACGTCTATTTCAACAATAAATGTTGAAATCTATGTATTCGATATCATAATACATTTTAAAAACATCTTTAAAATGTTTAACTTCATTTTCAATGTCACTTTTCCAAAACTATCCATTTTACGTAACGATATATTCACTATCCAAAATCGTGAATATACTTCACTAATTACATTTCACTATTTTCTACACATTTTATTTCAATAATAATTCGCTATCCAAAATCGCGAATATATCTCCTTTAACAATCTTCTATATTTAATTTATCAAATCCAATTGATTTTGAATTTATAAAACAACGTTTATAAATTCTATTTCTATTTTCTAACAACTTCAATTTAATAAATCTCCTTTATTAACAATTCGATTCATAACTCAAATCTTTTACCAATAATCCATATTATAAGTTAAATACTTATAATTCCTTTATTTTACAAAATCATTTCCCTTTATAAGTTCACAATTTATAAATTTCATTTATTTATAAATTCTTAAAAATTCATTTTAACGCTTATAAAAACTTGTTTTATAATACCAACATTTTAAAGTTTAAAATATCAATCTTGTACATCTTTTACATACATTGTTTTTAATAATTCAAAAATTCCCATTAAAAACCATTTTATAAATTTCTTAACTATTTATTTCAAAAGAAATTACCTTTTGGTTATAATTCACAAATCTTAACTTTTATAACTTTAAAATCTTAACGTTTATAAATCAATTCAAAAATTCCATAAAACGTATATTTTCAAAAAATCACTTTAAAATCCTTTTAAAGTAAAAGTCGTTATTTTTAAACTTCAAAACTTGAATCCGATGATGCAACAGCACCAATTAGTCAATCACAACATCAAACATCATATATCAACATATGATAACAGAATATACATCAATATCTATAAATAAATAAATACTGGTGAGGAATCCAGTTGGATCCCTCCAACCTGTTTCCCTGCATCCACAGACGTTAGCACAATACCAATTCCACTTCGAGGTGGAATATCGCGGCATATGGGTTTTATAAAATCATCCGCTTACTAACGGCGCAATAGGGTCTCATCCGCTATACGAGGCGGGAAATCAATCAATCCAATATATACATATGCCAATATGTATATATTGCTATATATATAGATATATCCTACTATATCTAATATCACATCCAATAGCAAACAAACAATAACTGAAAATTCCACTTTTCAATTTTGAGTGAGAAGATCTCACCTTAGCTTTTTATTTGCAATCCCACTTCGATTCCAGTTTGTTTTTCACGATCTTTTGCCCTTGTATAAATATTGTACAATTCATTAATATTCGAACAGATCGAATAATAAATTTTCATTTGATAATTTGATTCGTCGGTGATTTTGTTCTAAACAATAAATTTAAATTTTTAACTAATTTCCTTTTGAAATAACTTATTTAACTAAGATTTTATTTTTATTTTCTTTTCCTTCCTGTTAACTTGTAAAAATAGAAATGTTTCAAACTACCCTATCATATATTTTTAGTCACTGTATATCTATTTTATTTAATACATAACAGAATTTCTTTTACATTTTTCTTTCAGTATCAAAGCATTTTAATAAAAATCTGAAAATAGAACTTTATCTTTACTGTCAGTTTACCTCCTAAACCATATATACATATATGTCTTGATTTCATCGTTTGTGTAGATATTAAAGCAAATAAAAAAAAAACAAAACTACCTCACTGTAATAAAAAAATTTGTGACCCTGCTCTAGCTCCGATCGACTTCAGCAAGCCCCTACTTCCCATCGCCTCACACGCGAAACCCACTCTCCACAGCAGTCGTCTTTGCTTGCGAGCAACACTGCTTTTCCAGCTTCGATCGACACGAAGCTACTCATCACCAGAACCCCAAACGAACCCACTGTCATCGAGTAACACGCCGTCGCCATTGACGCGGTCGCAATCCCCCTAGGCTCGCCGTCTTCCAGTCGCGAGTCCCATACTTCACTTCTCGCGCTCGCGCCTACGAACGCGACTCTCGACCTTCGACTTCCGTGATCTCCTCCCCGTGCTGCCGCGAGTCTCGACGAGCTCGCAAGCCCTACCCTACGCAACTCGATCTCGTATATTGTAATTTGGGGATGTCGACTGATTTCAATTTAAGAATGAAGAAGAAAAGGAGCCGGGTTTTGATTTCAAAAGAGGGATTTGTTTTGTTTTAAACGGAGACGGCCATTCTTCGTTTGCTCCTTTTTAAATCTGAGGAATGAGGGAGAGGGAAAGAGAACGAATAAATTCAGCTGAACGCCATTTTCATTTGAACGAAATGATTTCTCGCGTGAGGTATAAACGAGATGAAGGGGAGACAAGAGGAGACAAGACGCGATGTTTTTCAGAGTATAGGTCTGCTTACACGATCTCGTTCGTGATTCTCTGCGTGTTTTAAGGGAAGATAACGTGTTACGTTTTACCAAATTTTAAATTTAAAATGAATTTGAATTTGATTTTATTCTGATGCATTTGCATATCGCACGGTCACGTATTAACTCTGAAAAATACGAAATTTGAAATCCGGTAATAATTCAATATTACGGACCCAATGGAACTGGTTTCGTCGAATTCCGAGACCGCGCCTCGGACGGCTATTTTTAAATATCGATACGAACGATGTAATTTCAAAATTGAACAATTCACTTCCAAATTAAATTCTGAAGCTCCTGTTAACTTCAGTATTATCAATATGAATTTTAAAAGCTTTTGAAATATTTTTCTTCAACTTAAAATTGAAGATTCGAATTTTTATTCAACGCTATATAGATTAAATTCTGTAATTTAACCGCCAATGTCAAAGTTATATCGGGGATTCAAATTAAACCATCGTTCAAATATTTAAAATTAATTAAATATTCTCAATTTAATTTGTTCAAAATTCTGGGTCGTTACAGTGATAAGCCCATTGCGGTACATTCCAGATTAATAAAGAATACACCATTCTGGAAATAAATTTTTATTCATAGGTGCAAGGATCTACAGGACTTCCATTTTCAGGCTGACAAATTCATTCGTATGAATGAGTTATGTCATGCTAAAAAGTAAGCAATTTCAAAGAAGGAAAGTGGAAGGCTTGGATTGGATCGAGGAAATAAGAGAATAAGATGGGAAGAGCCCAGTGCTAATTCAATCGCTCTAATCAATCCATTGTATTACATCTATGCTGTGACAAAAGAGAAGGTCAATTTCCCAACTTCTATTAAAGCCAAGAATTACCAAGAACAAAGGAAAGGGGATGACTATTGTGTTTACCACAAAGCAAATGGCCACAAAACTGATGAATGTAGAGTCTTGGCGGGAATCATTAATAAGTTAATTCACGAGGGTCATTTGAAAGAGTTCATCCAGGACAAACAGAAAGCTCCACGGACTGGGGACGGTCCACAAAAGTTTCCAAGTAATGTTGTTAATATCCTGGAGGAAGAAGATCCATTGAGCTTGAGTCCACCACTGAATAGGATCGATGTAATTCATGGAGGGCCACATCCAGCGGGGACTAGTAAGGGGGCTTGGAACATGTACATCAAATAGGCTAGAGAAGGTGTATTCTCCATTCAAAAAGAGCCCCTGCTTAAAAATCCACGACTCAACATCCAAATGCCTAATCTTGTCATTACTCCCCAAGAGCCGAGGAAGGGAGTCCATCACCCACACAATGATCCCATAATGATCACAGCTCAAATTGGACTGTCTATAGTGTCCAAGATTCTTGTGGATACTTGTACCGGAGTCAATGTCATTTTTAAGCATGCCTTTGATCAGAGGGCATCCCTGAAGATTAACTAGAGCCCAACATTGAACCAATCTTTGGGTTCTACAACAAAGGATCGACCCCAGCGGGACAAGTAAAATTTCTAGTACAGATGGAGGTACCACCATGTTTATGAACTTTCGAAACTCTCTTCGTGATCATTAACCAGCCATCTTATTACAACGCCTTCTTTGGCAGACTCACACTTGATAAGATAGATGCTTTTTGTCTCGCCGAAATATCTGATGGTGAAATTCTTAACCAAGAGAGGCCAGGGCACTGTCCGCGGAGAGCAATTCAGCTCTCGCGAAATGTATTTTGCTACGATTGACCAATACAAAAGGGAGTCTTTTGCTTACTTTGACTCTTTCGTTGTTTTTCATCCTTCGGATGATGGATTTTTACATCCAACATTCGAAGCAAACGTTAGATCTAATAAGACTAACAAACGTATGTATGAAATGTACATTTCCCTTAGAAGTAAGAGGAAGAGGGTCGATGCTAATTCTGTAGAATAAGGCCAAATCATCACAGAATTTGATTGCCGTGGAGAAGCGGAAAGAATAAAACCCATAGAAGACCTTGAGGAGACATGCATAGACCCAGATGATTCCACTAAAGTCGTCAAAGTGGGAAAGGAATTGGATAGCAACTTGAAGAAGGACTTGATTCAGTTTCTTAAAACCAATAAAGATGTATTTGCCTGGTCACACTCAGATATGGTGGGGATTGATCCATCGGTTATGTATCATGCGCTAAACATCAATCCAGAAGCAACCCTCATTAGATAGAAAAAGAGACAACTGGATAAAGTGTGGTCTGACGCCTTAAAAGAGGAAGTTAAAAGGCACCTTGAAAATGGATTTATTCGAGAAATCTACTACCCAAAATGGCTAGCAAAACCAGTATTAGTAAAGAAGTCGAACGGTAAGTGGAGGACTTGTGTCGATTATACTAACTTGAACAAGGCCTGTCTGAAAGACTGTTTTCCTTTACCACGAATTGATCGGTTGCTTAATGCAACTAGTGGGCACAGATTGTTTTCTCTCATGGATGCATACTCAGGATACAATCAGATACCCATGTTCAAGCACAATGAGGAACATACAAGTTTCATTGCTGTTTGTGGAATCTACTGCTATAAAGCAATGCCTTTCGGATTAAAGAATGTAGAGGCTACATATCAAAGGTTAGTCAATAGGATGTTTAAAGAACAGATTGGACGAAATATGGAAGTTTGTGTTGACGACATGCTAGTGAAGTCTTATGAGGCTAAAAGTCACCTTGAAGATCTAGAAGAAATGTTCGAAATATTACGAAAATATCAAATGAAACTGAATCCCCAGAATTGCTCTTTTGTAGTCCATTTAGGGAAGATTTTAGGCTATCTTGTGAGTGCTCTAGGGATTGAAGCTAGCCCAGACCAGATTCAAGCTATCAAGGACATGGCTGAGCCCAAACTAGCAAAGAGGTAATGAGTTTAAACGGAAGGATAGCTGTTCTAGGTAGATTCATTTCCAAGGCGACTGATAACTGTATTCCCTTTTTCGATGTAATCGAGAAGAAGAATAACTTTGAATTGGGTGAAGATTGTAAGAAAGCTTTTCAAGTGTTAAAAAATCATTTAGAAAAACCGCTAATACTATCAAGTCCCAAAAATGGTGCAATCTTGTACCTATACATGGCAGTCTCAGAACATGCGGGGAGTTCGGTTTTGATCAGAGAAGGAAGTGGGACTCAACTTCCTATTTATTACGTAAGCAGGCTATTAAAGGATGCAGAGGTTCGGTACCCGGTATTAGAAAAACTAGCTTATTGCTTGATACTCATAGCGCGAAAACTTAGGGCTTACTTTCAAGCACCTCCAATCAGGGTATTGACCAATTTTCCCCTCAAATAAGTTTTCAGTAAGCCAGAAATCTCAGATGACATAGTCAATCAGCCAAGGACAGATGACTGGTATAGTAACACTTGTATGTCACCTATTGTCGAGTATCATTCTAAAGGGACATTGCCATCTGACAAGGGTGAGGCTAGAAAAATCAGGCGACAAGCTCCAACTTTCACGATAGTGGATGGAATCCTTTACGAGAAAGGATATGCACTACCTTCCTTAAGATGTGTAAGCCTGGAAGATGGGATAAAGTTGTTGGTGGAATCGCATGAAGGATTCAGCGGAGACCAATCTAACGGGACAAGGTTGGAAAAAAGATAACGAGACAGGGTTTTTATCGGCCCATTGTCAATTTCTAAAGGGGGAGCAAAATATGTTTAGTCGCCATAGACTACTTTACTAAGTGGGTCGAAGCAGAACCACTCCCCAAGATCACTTCTGGGAAAGTGCTAAGATTTGTCATTAAAAACATTATAGCCAGATTTTGAATTCCCTATAAGATTATCTCAGACAACGGAACACAGTTTAAAAGTGAAGAATTCTCTCGGTTTTGTCATAAGTTGGGATTATTAAAAGTTTTTCCTCCATGGCACATCTAAAGGAAAATGGTGCCGTTGATGTTGCAAATAAGACTATAATGTCTATTTTGAAAAAGCGACTAAACAAAGCTAAAGGGAATTCGGTAGAAGAGTTGCCACTTGTACTATTGGCTTATCGAACATCTACCAGAACAGCAATGGGACATACTCCCTATTCATGAACATAGGGGTGTGAGGCGATGTTACCAATTGAAATTGAACTACCCTCACATCGAAGGATTGCATATGTATTTGATTTAAACTAGGAGCTAAAGAGAAAATCGCTAGATTTAATACATGAGTTGAGAGATGAAGCAGTAATTCGAACAGTAGAATAACAGAGAAGAATTTCGAAATATTACAACTCAAAAGTGAAAACAAGATCATTTCAAGAAGGAGACCTAGTAATGCCAGGGGTAATGGAAAACACAAGAAATTCCACGGATGGACCGCTAGGACCAAACTGGAAAGGTCCCCTAATCATATGCAAAGTAATTCCCCTAGGAGCTTACAAGTTATGTCGACCAGATGGCAATATGGTTCCTAGAACATGGAACCCAGAACATTTGCTACCATATTTTCCTACAATGAATGAATAAAGCATATCTTTCTTCAAAAGAAAAGTCTACATGGTTGGGAGTAGAATTCTCCTTGCACTTGGACATTACCTTTAATGGTCAAAGCCTTTGTCCGTACCGAGTTGTCCAGGTCAAAGCGCCTCCTGGAGGGAGGTTAGAGTAAGCCTTTATCCGCGCCACGCTATGGCCAGGTTAAAGCATTAACAAGCCCTTGGTCGCGCCACGCTATGGCCAGGTCAAGGCACCTCCTGGAGGGAGGATAGAGTAAGCCTTTATCCGTGCTATGCTATGGCCAGGTTAAAGCATCGACAAGCCCTTTGCAGCGCCACACTATGGCCAAGTCAAGGTGCCTCTTGGAGGGAGGTTAGAGTATGCCTTTATTTGCGCCACGCTATGGCCAGGTTAAAGCATTGACAAGCCCTTTGCCGCGCCACGCTATGGCCAGGTCATGGCGCCTCCTAGAGGGAGGTTGGGTAAGTCCTTAAGTCCTGCTTGAGAATAAGCTAATCAAGCGCACTAGACAACAATGGACTGAGATGTCCAAGCCCAAGAAGCGACATATCAAACAATGGTCTAAGAATCCAAGACCAAGAAGCAGCATATCAAACGATGGACTAAGATGCCCAAGCCCAAAACGCGGCATATCAAATGATGGACTAAGACGTCCAGGCCCAAGAAGCGGTATATCAAAGGATGGACTAAAACGTCTTAGCCCGAGAAGCGATATATCATACAATGGACTCAGACGTCCAAGCCCGTGAAGTGGCATACCGAACGATGGACTAAGATGTCCGAGCCCGAGAAGTGGCATGTCAAATAACGGACTAAGACGTCCAATGTAGCGAACCACCTTTCTTACTACCAAAGACGACACTTAATACATTCTTGGTATTTGTGTGCAAATCATTTAGTCGTCCGCAAAAAAGGTCTTTAGGGGTGAAAGAAAGAAAAGATAGAAGAGAAGAAACTAAACAACACAAAATCTCACAGCGCAACGGAACAATATATAATACTCAACATACTATATTGTAAATTCATTTCAAAAATGTTACATCAGAGTCATACTAATACAAATTCTAACCTAGAATAGTTATAACATCCCGTTGTTTCCTAACTGATACAATATACAAATAATACAACGGAAACAAGAAAAATAACTAGCTATCGATGAAGCCACCTGCTCTAAGCTCTTCCAAGATGAATCTGCGGAAAACCTGAACTACTTGGCTGCTAATTCAAATTTCAGCACTTAAGAGTTTAGGAAAAAGGGAAAATAAACTCTAGGGCAGACATGGGTCTGATGTGAGTAAAGCATAAGTCTTTAGCTTTATAAAACCTTTAAATCAAAGTCATCTAGTAAGACCATGATGCACATAAACACAGATGGGTTTTTACATTATGATAACGAAAACATTGTATACAAAAATTTAGTGATATTATAATAATGTCTATGGTTTCAAATAAATATCAAAATAGCTGAAATTGTTACCATATTAAATTCCAACATACTAGGCTCTACAATCAAGAACCGTAAAGGAATGTATTGGAGATTGGATTCCACACTATGGCTAGGTAAGGGACTACCTTCCGATGGTACACCCCTAGAAAATGCACCAGAGTCTGAAAAGAATTTCTTGTACCCCTGCTACACAGAGCCAGCCGCCCATTAACATGATGAACTGGATTACCTCATCCCTTTTTGACACTGAGGCCTTATACTACCGTGGTGTTTGCGTGCAAACAACTTAAATATGGACAATCTAGAATGGGATGACAGCTCCTAATGGAAGCTGAACACAAAGCTCTGCTGCATACCCTGTTTTTTCCATTTCCCAGTTTGTGAGGCTCGTGAGGTCACGTATGTACCTTCATCCTCTTAGCAGACTATATTGGAATGCTAACATTGCCCTCCAAACAGGGATACAATGCCAGCACTCTTCGGTGAAAGTTGTTCCGGGATCGAACAAACATTCCACATTACTATCTTCCTTTTTGGAATCACCCATGGGAAGAATAGTATAACTCCACAGTATACTTCAATATGAAAATACAAATGATATTAGTTTGGAGTGGTTTGGATAAATCCGAGAACCGGTGTCTCCAAAACTAAGCGATAATTTCTGGCTAACTCAATTTCGGTTCTTTTGGAAGTATGCACTAAGCAATTGAGTCCTCACCGGGGAAACTCGAATATACCCGACACACTTTTTGAGTCAAAACCGGTCCAGATTTGATAGTCGGTTATTTAACTATCAAATAAACAAACAATAACCACTTCCATTTGAGATTTATTTATCCATAGCTACCACTATGCCTCAAAACACATTTTTATTTAATAAATCTCTTTCAAGACGTTTGTCTAAAACATTCATATACTTATCTCTCTAACACAAGTATACTCACAAAAACATTTTGCGAATATCTTCTTACTTCCAAATCATGTTAAAAAGGATTAAACAAATATTATTCAAATTGGAGTTAAGGACAATCCTAAACAATATTCCCTCGGTGTTAAGTGTGAAACGGATGTTCCATACCACCATTGTTAAAAGGTCAGTTTAGAGAAAACTAGATCTCAAATTCCTTTTATATTTCTTTCGATAAATCCTTTTTAATCAAATTTATTTCATTTGTGAAATCTCTTTTGCTTGAAATCCAAATCCATTTCAAAATACTTTCCGAACTTCCAAAATTCATTTATAAAAACCCTTTTATAAATATTCAAAATCATTTATATAAATTGCTTTTATAAATATCCAGACATTTTCTATAAATTTCTTATAAATATCCAAATCTTTATATAAACTCCCTTTATGAATATCGAAATCATTTTGTAAAACTTCTTTTATAATTACCCCAAAATGATTTATGAACTTCTTTATAAACCTTTATTGTTTAAACAACTTTTTAAATAACCTAAATTAAATTAGCTTCCTTTAACGAGCAATCCATTTTATAAATCTCTTTATTTATGACATCTTCTTTGCTTAAAAACTCAAATCCATTTACCCAAAAACACTTTATAAATTTTCAAACTCCTTTATAAAGTGTCTTTTTATAACATGGAAAACCATTCTCATTAGTTAAGAACATCTTTAGAAAACTATTTGTCAATTGTTCAAAATGCAATAACTTTGAAACCATTTCCAAACGAAAATGAAATATTTTTCCTTACAAAATCAAACGAAGGCTTAGCGACCACAATGGTTCTTTTAGTTTGTTTTATTTATCGAGTCTATCATGGCATCACATAACAACATGTATATAAGAGATCAACACATAACGATCAATCAACTTAAGTAAATGTCCAAGTTAATTATAATAGCAGAATGATGTTTTGTTCTGCTAATATATTACATTTAGTTTTCCTAATCATATGGGGTTACTTAAAGGTAAGCGACAATTGAATCTCTTGATTTAAAACAAATGTGAAACAAAAACAGTTTTAAAACAAAAATAATTACTTAAACTCAAAGTGATTTTAAAATAATAAAAATCTTATTAATTAGAATCAAATCCTTGTTAAATAATAATTAAACTCTAATTAAAAGTAATTAAACTTAACTAAGCCTTATCAAAATATTATTAACTTTAATCAAAGATTAATTAAATAAAACCCTTTTTTAAAATAATAATTAATTAATAATCACCTTAAATAAATAATCAAATAATAATTAATTAATCCTTAATTAATAATTAAATAATAATTAACTTTAATTAAGTAACAAATAATGATTAACTTAATTGGTTAACATATAAGTTTAAAAACCATTATTAACAAATGATTAAGTACTAATTACATTTATTAATTAATTAATCAATTAAATAATCATTAAATAATTAAATAATTGTTCTATAATTTCTTAATTAAAGTTAGAAAACATTTCCAAAGATATTTCCAAGTGAAAACAAGTTTATATTATAAAAATAATAAGATTTTCCAAACTGCGCGTATAGCGACTATCGCTATACGGATCCATAGTTTCAAAACTTGAAATTTTCTTTTCGAACTTTCAAAACTTAAACTTTTTGAAAACTTATCCTTTCTAAAACATAAAGGAATGTTTTGAAATCTAAAACAAAGATTCAAACTTGAAATGCTTTAACTTTTTAAAAAATCCAAATTTCAAACTTTTAATATGGAATTTTCATGTCGATTTAAGTTAGTAAGTGCTAACTTTCTTCGACATGAACTAACATACACTAAATTTTACATCCACATCACAATTCATATTATATCACATAACCACTAGCATTAGCAACAACATTTACAACCTTTACTAACTAACTTTAAAGTTCAAGTTAACTTATTCCACAAACCAACATACACATCAACAACCTATCATCATCACATCCAAGTAAATCAATGCATAACCATTCAACATCATAATTACACCATATAAGAAACATTATTGACTACTAATTACACTTCAAATTTAAAGGTAATAACTTGGTTTAAAAAGGAGAACTTTACTAACCAAACTTTCACTAAATAAAACTAAACTTGCTCTCGACCTAGCTCAGTTGCTCCTAACTCAACAAAGTGTAGATGTGGACCCTTGGAAGGCTAAATGGGCTCAGCCATGCATGTGTTTGGGCTTGGCCATGGATAGAATAAGGCTCGACTTAAGTGCAAACAAGGGATTTTTGGGTTTGTTTGGAAGAGGAGTGGTGTTTGGAGTGAAGTAAGGAGTTTAGATATGGTTTTGAAGTATGTAAGCAAGCGTTTTAACTTAGGAAAATGGTTTTAGTAGCCATGGAAATAAGAGTATGAATGAAGAGTGTTAGGAATTTTAGAAATGAAATGAAGAAATGAGAATGTAAATTGAGAAATATGAAGCGGTGGTGGTATATATAGGCATAGAAATGTAAAATTACCTAAATGACCCTATAAGACTTGCCCTCTACTCAAATTGTGCCATGTGTCCCTCCTCCCCGCCATGTGCACACGTTGGTCACCACCTCCCATTTCACTAAATCAAGGAAGGCCATGTTGTGTACTTGAGTGATGACTTAAGATATGGAAAAACATGATATCTTGCTTTATATATAATTTTTCTTTTAAACTTTATTTCATAATTAGTCACATCACTATTATCTTAACCTAACACTTATTTAAACCATAATAAAATCTTATTATTATCCTATGACATGAATATATGTGTGTTCATATGTTACACAATGTGCATAATGTTTTTCGATAACTTTTTGGTGCCGAAATGTCGAAAATTCGAAAAACGTTCTTCGGTCATATTTTCTATTTTTATTTGAACTATCTGTATTGGTAAAAAAATTTGAAAACTATTTTATCATCATTATTAAATAATTAAAACAGATTTATTTTCTAACAAAAATCCATTTATTGATTATATAAAATATATTTAAATAGCCTATTTGAAAGTGGCAAAATCCTAGGTCGTTACAAATCTATTTTACCATCATTTGTTATTAATCAAAAGAGTTATATTTTTAATTATAAAACCTATTATTTGAATATTTAAACTTTATTAAATGTTCGCAAATCAAAGCTGTAAAATTTTGGGTCGTTACAATCTTCCCCCCTTAAAAGAATTTTGTCCCTGAAATTGTACCACTACCCTAATTCCCAAAAACACTTAAACTATTCATCAATTCGTATGATAGACATAGATCATTCCTTTTTAAAATCTGATTTGATCATTTACTCAAATACATAACTTCACTTTCAAACTAGTATCGCTCACCCAACTTTCTAGTGTGGACTTTGATTAGGCCTCTTAATTAGAAACCTATGTTCTCCTTGCGTAGTCATAAACTATAATAGACAACTTTTGGTTCCACGTAAAAATCCTCACCGATGCTCGCCATCAAAAATCGAGTGATAAATCCTTATACGGAATGATTTAAAACGCCTCCAATCATATACTCGAATCTAGGATCGAGAACTATGTGAAAAGGAGAAATGATCTTCATACAACCAACGTATTGATCTAACGATTCTTGCCATCTAACAACTTTCTACACTCCCTCCATGCTTTATAAGAACCAATTTTTAAATTTATTAGCTTATATAATACTCTTCTACATCCTAAGAGTATATATAAACATATGATTTTTAATTCTATTTAATTTTTAACTATTAGATGCATGCCAAAAATAATTTGGGTCTTGAAGCTAAGTTGACCAAATCAACGTCTTTACCCTAATTGGTCTGGTAAGTAGCTAAGAAGAGTAGGATGCTAGTATCCAAACTCCATCCTAGATTCTACTTTCTTTTAGACACCACTAAAGTAAAAATGTCCATTAGCCGGCCTTACAACATGGAGTAATTCTTCACATCCTAGATGTTAAAATCAAAAGACATAGTTTAAATAAACAAAGTTTATTAAATCTCCTTATTAAATTTAACCTAGTTGTAACTTCATTTATTAATCCTCCTTCAAAATATTTTTTATTTTGAAAACTCTTCCTTCTAATGGATCGAAGAAAACAATATCCGGGTTTTATTTTAAAAACCTTTAGAAAACATACATGTAGCCCGAGTAACTCCAAAACAATGTCAAGGAACTGGGTGCTACCAAATAGTATCATATACCCCCTTTACTAAGAAGGGCAATACTCAGGAGAAGTGTTTGCCATCTGAACACATCTTTTACCCATTTTTAGTCATTTTCGAGACACTCGAACAAGATAATAAAAATATTTCTCTTCTTTTTTTTCCAAAATTTCTTATCGAAACAATACTTTTTATAGACAAATAGTTATAACAAAATCATCCACCTGCTTTGGATTCATTCAGATTTGAACTCATCCCGATTGTACAATGACAAAGAGAATAATAAGTGCACCATCAAATCTGCCTAAGTAAACTTTCGATTGTCGCTTAGAAGATTATTCTGATCATCACAAAACAGATTAAGACTTTTTCCCGAACTGTCCAAAGAAAACCTTACTCTCAAACTTTATTTTAAAATATCTATATCTTAAGATATCTTTAAGAGAGATTACTACTATTTTCCAGAATCAATTGGAATTTATCAAATCCACTAGGATTTAAAATTCTCAAAACCCTTTTCATTTTTAAAACACATTTAATAGTTCTGATTTCTAAAATCATCTCTATTAATTTTTGAAAAGCAATGGGCTAAGGGAGCCCTGCCCAATATATTCTTCACTCAGAAATGTATACATGCAAATATAGTCTTATATTTGGAAACACATTTACACTTTGTAACATAATCACATCAATGGCATAAAACTAAAATACATCAATATCATCACATCTTTCATTTCAGCCTGCTCAATCTTTTGCGAATTCTCTTATCAATTTTACTACATAGAGTAACTGCATTTTTCATTTTAAGATCAAAGATTCTCATATTCCTTTCATTCCATATCTCATATGCAAAGATCTTTAATATAATAATAAGTATCTCTGTCTTCGAAGACTTCCAGCTTGTTTCCTTGAATATATTAAACAATTCTATTCTCGAGTTTTTATCAAGTTTGTGATAATTTCCATTTGCTAGTAATCTGCACCATATTCCAAAAGTGTAGTTGAATCCAAAAAATAAATGAGTATTAGTTTCAGGATGCTTTTGACAGAAAACACAATCTTCATTGCTTATTACACCAAGACTTGTTAATTTCTGTTTAGTATTAAGTGCATTTGCCATAATTTTCCATAATAATAAATTTTCTTTAGCAGGTGATTTTTCCATCCAAATTCTTGCTGCCTAAGGAAAGCTCTCTGAATTGGCAATATTTAACAAAGCTTTATACACTTGAGAAATTGTATGCTTCTTTCCATTATAGGTCCAAAGGACTTTAAGATTTGAAGATGGAAGAGACAGTGATGATATATATTGCCATAAATTTCTGACTTGACTAGAACTGCAATAAGGTAAAACAATTGAACCATCATTAATGTATGAAGTAACTTTAGCATTAAAAGGAATGCTAGACTGCAGTTTTAAGGGGTATGGAAATATTTCTTGTATAATCAAACCAGGTTTAGCCCAAGGAGATGTCCAAAAATATAAATCATTGTTCTCAAGTGGATTGCTTTGAATGAGTGGCAGAAAAGTAGTTCTTAATTTCAGAATATTACGCCAACTCCAGCTGCTTAAATTGGGAATATTCATCGACCGAAAATCCTTTCCTTTTAAAAGATTCTTTAGTATCCACTATGTCCAGAGATCTTCTTTTCTTGATAGTATTTTGTCAAAATATACTGATATAGCTACAATGTTCCATATCTTTATATTAGTTATTCCCAAACCACCTCTATCCTTTGGCAATTGAATCTTCTTAAATGATATTGGAATTTACTTTTTTGAAAATGGATCACCACGCCATAGAAATCTATTCAGCGCATTATTAATCATTGATACAAGTTTGCAAGGAAGAATATAGTGTCTCATCCAATAATTAGCCATAACACTTGCAATACTCTAAACAATGACTAATCTTCCTGCTTGAGATAGTTTTGTGTTAGGCCAACTAGATAGTTTATCAGTAATTTTTTCATATAAAGGCAAACAGTCAGATTTAGTGATTCTTGCAGAAATAAGTGGTAAACCCAGATATCTAGCATTGTGTTGCATCTCTTTAAGTCCAGAGTGAGTAATAATTTTAGCTTTCAGATCATCACTAAGGCCAGCTATTAGTATGTGTGATTTATTAAAATTTATCTTCAAACCAGTGATTGAATAAAATTGATCCAATACCTCGAGTATAGTGGTAATATTTGAAATAGTTGGTTTGGTAAAGATGACAAGATCATCAGCAAATAATAGATGGGTTATGAGTGGATCCTTGAATTTAGGATGTAACTCTATCTTCTTGGCGTTCACTTGTTCAATTATCAACGAATTAAGAACCTCCATTACTATAATGAACAGATAAGTAGAAATTGGATCACCTTGACGTACACCTTGAGTTCCTTTGAAGTATCCTCAAGAACATCCATTTCTTAAAATGGAGAAATGAGTTGTAGAAATGCAAGTATAAATCCATGCCAGCATTGGTTTAGGAAAATTCATCCTTGAAAGAATTGGTATAATAGAACTCCATGATATAGAATCAAAAGCTTTTTGTATGTCAAGTTTCAACATACATCTAGGTGATATATTCCCAATACCATAACCTCTTATAAGCTCTTGTGTTAGTAAAATAATATCACTGATATTTCTGTGAGGCATGAATGCAACTTGGTTGCTTGAAATAATTGAAGGCAAAACACTTTGAAGTCTATTTGCTATTATCTTGGATATGATTTTGTAAAGAACATTGCAACATGAAATAGGTCTAAACTTAGAAACACTGACTGGATTTGAACATTTTGGCACTAGAGCTATATTTGTTGCATTTACACCAGTTGGTAATTTTTTATGACAGAAGAAATATTGTGTTGCTTTGATAACATCACGTTTAACTATTTTCCATGTATTTTGGTAGAAAAAAGCATTAAATCCATCAGGTCCACCACTACAATCATATTTTAAAGTGAAAACTGCCCTTTTAATCTCCTCAGGTAAAACTTCTTGTATCAGATCACTTGCCTGCTTCTTATCCAGGAAAGGTACTTGCATTTTAAAGAGGGGTAACAGATTTGGAATCATTGGAGTTGGATTAGTAAGTACGGAAGAGAAATAATCAATGAAAGCCTTAGAAATGGAATCTTCAGTATCTTGTATTACTCCATACATATCAGTAATACTCAAAATCCTTTCTTTGACCTGTGTTATTTTGATTGAGTTATGATAATATCTTGTATTTCTATCACCTTGTTTATCAATAATATCATGTAGAACTTCTTTTCTCATTAAAGCCTCAAACTCCAGTGCCTCATGTAAATCTTTAGATAAAACTGTTTCTTGGCAAGCCAGAATTGTATTCATTGGATCGTTCTGAAGTTGCTGTTGTATATAATATAGTTTATCTCTTATTCCATCAGAAACTTTTGATCCTTCTCCAAAAATTTATTTTGACCATATTTTTAGTTTTGCCTTCAACTTTTGTAACTTTGTCTTTAAAATATATAGTGGATTTCCAACGGTTAACTCCTACCAAACCTGCATAACAATACTAGAGAAACTTTTATGATTAGTCCAAGATTTATAAAATCTAAAAGCTGAATTTCTCCTAGTTGCATTTTCTTCCCAAGATAGAATTATAGGAGAGTGATCAGAAATAGGTGGATTTAAGAATTTGCAGAGAAGATTAGGCCATAAGTTTATAGAATGAATGTTATGAAAAGCATGATCAAGTTTGCAGAATGTTCTTGGCCCATTTTTACTTTTATTATTCCATGAATATTCAGCTCCAACAAAAGAGATATGACTAAGAGATGAATTAATAAGGACTTGCTTCAAAGGGGAAATATCTTTCAAAGATAGAGGAATTCCTCCAACTTTTTTATCAGAGGAATACATACAATTAAAGTCTCCAAGAATTAGCCAAGGTAAATTTGGATGAGCAAAAGAAGGGATATTGGAAAGAAGAGATTCTTCTATCCAAAGAATTTTGTGCATAAACAAATGTAATCAGAAAAGATGTATTTGAAGGTAAGGATATAGCATTGAAATGAATAAATTGATCATCTTCCAATAACTTTGTCATTTTGAAAAAAAACTGAATTCCATAGTACTAAAATTCTTCCATATGGAGCACTTTGCAAATTATCTTCATATGACCAATCCGGAGCAATATTTTTGCAAGCTATTCCAGATTTTGTCTTGTTCAACTTTGTTTCACTGATAGCAATAAGTTGTATTTTTTGTTCTTTAATCAATTTCTTCACTTCATATTGCTTTGATAATAAATGCTCTCCTCTGATATTCCAATATGCTATATTGTTGTTCATCATCATAATTGTTTAGGAGATAGGAGAATTGTGGGATGCTTCCTTGTATGTCTATTTCCACTTGAATTAGTTGAAGATTCTTTATAAGATGCTGCAGACTCATTGTTACATTTAGGCTGAATTTCATCAATTTTATAGTTATTCCCATTATTAAGATCATCACCTGATTCATTGAAAGAGACTTTCTTTTTACCTCTTTTACCTTTTTGTTAATTGATATAACATGTTCTACTATTTCCTCCTTTGAATTACAAGGTGGTGGTAGGATTAAGTGATCAGGAGGAGTAATATTAAGATATGGATAAGATTGTTTAGTGATAGCATCTTTACAATACTTCAAGGACATTGAATTAATATCATTTTCATAATTTCCTTGTATAAACAGTACAGGTGATTCCAAAGCCTTGTCATTTTTTGAATTTGCAGTTTCCTTGTGTTTTTGATATTCCATATTTACAAATGAGTTCTCTTCCAAAATCTCTTTATTTTCCAGTATCACATTTGTAGGAGTAGAATCCTTTTCATCAGGTCTATTATCAAACATAAAGGCATGATTTTCAGTTGACACTATAGTATCCTGATTGTTTCCAGATTGAGAATTATAGGTCTCACTTTCTTTTATTAACACATTATTATTAGCTTCTTCACCAATATCTGACAATACCATGAAAGAATTTGAAGTTGTAATATTCTCCTTATATCCCATATCATCCAATTTGTTTTGTTCAGTACTAAAACCAGAAGAACATTTATCAATATATGTCTCTGATTGCTTTTGAACTTTCTGATTTAGATCCCAATTCTTCTCCCCAATATTAGATAAAAGATTATATGATTTCTTATTCCAATTATTACAATCTTTAATAAATTCTTTATCTTTAACCTTCCTCCTCCAAACTTTCATAGTCTTAAAATTTAAATTTCCAAAATTGTTTGTCTTCGGTACCTTTCCTTGCATAATATTCTGTTCATTGTAATCACTGTAATCAGTTACTCCAAAATCACTACCAAAAAGCATTTATGATCTCTCAACCTTACAATTTCCTAAACAATCTTTAGTTTCATGTCCAAAAACATTGCATTTACAACAAATTTTTGGTTTCCAATCATATACAACCTTAACTTGAGAACAGCTGTCACCTAAATCATCAATTGCAATATACTCAGGAAGTTCTTGATCAGGAGTTACTTCAATCAAAGCTTTAGCATATTTGAATCTTTTCAATTTTTCTGTACTTTCATCAAGACAGATCAATTTTCCAATATGACAAGCCAACCAATTAATTCCAATTAAGTCCAAGCAATCAAAGAAATTCTATAAAAATGTACCCAAACTGGAACTTTTTTAATTTGTTGTTCAACATAACCGTATGATGGATTCCATGTTGTTATAATGAACATTTTACCTTCAATGAAGATAGGATTGGATTGCAAGATCTTCATTCTATCTAGATCATTCGAGAAATTGAAGTAAAAATTTTCATTATCAGATTTTATCTCAACTTCACCTTTCAATCTCCAAATACTTCTCAAATATTTTGTCACAGTCAAATAAGAAAGAGAACCTTCCAAGAAAAATCCAACCAAATGATCACACCAGTATTTAATTCCTTCTCTTTTAACTTCTTCAGGTAAAGGTTTCGGTAAGCCATCTTTCTTAATATCAAATTGAATAGGCACAAACACTCCAGCATTTCTAGGCTTTTTCTTGAATAGCAATGCCCACTTATTGTCAGTATCAGAAACCATTGTGGAATGTAAAGAACTATTTATCAGCTTAGAATTCGTATTATCAGATAGGGAAGGAAAGTTCGTATCTGATAACAATGATGATTGTTTCACATAGTTCAAGCATGATTGAGAAATCAGAGATGAGGGTGGAGGAGGGATCGAAGAAAAGGGAGGCAGAGAAGAGGGAGGAATCGCAGAAGAGGGAGAAGGAGGAATCGGGAAAGAGGGAGGAGGAGGAATCGGGGATGAGGGAGGAGGAGGAATCGGGGAAGAGGGAGGAGGAGGAATCGGGGAAGCATCTTTATAAAAATTCAATTTTTAACCCTACATATCGTCGAACGTCTTATAGTCAAATTATGAAACTTAATTCATATGGTGTTCGATTCAATGTTGCTACAAATTCTATCTACCCAACCCATGATGGAAAAAGGAAATCTATTATTAAATATGACAATAGTAAATGCTCAAAACTGGACGAGTGTGACTAGTTAAACATACCAAATGTAACGAACCGCCTTCCTTACTACCAAAGACGACACTTAATACATCCTCGGTATTCGTGTGTCAATCATTTAGTCATCCTAAAGATAGGTCATTAGCGGTGAAAGAAAGAAAAGATAGAAGAAAAGAAACTAAACAACACAGAATCTCACAACGCAACAGAATAATATATATTGCTCAACATAATATATTACAAAGTCATTTCAAAAATGTTACATCAGAGTCATATTAATACAAATTCTAACGTAGGACGGTTATAATAGCTTTTCCTTTCATAACTGATACAATATACAAATAATATAGCGAAAACAAGAAAAATAACTAGCTATAGATGAACTATTTGGCTGCCCATTCAAATTTGAGCACCCAAGAGTTTAGGAAAAAGTGAAAATAAGCTCTGGGTCAAACATAGGTCTGGTGTGAGTAAAGCATAAGTCTTTAACTTTATAAAACCTTTAAATCAAAGGCATCTCATAAGACCAAGCTGCATATAAACACAAACGGGATTTTACCTTATGATAACCAAAACATTTGTATATAAAAATTCAATGATATTATAATAATGTCTATGGTTTCAAATAAATACCAAAATAGCTGAAAATTGTTACCATATTAAATTCCAGCTACTAGGCTCTACAATCAAAAACTGTAAAGGAACACATTGGAGATTGGATTCCATACTATGGCAAGGTAAGGGACTACCTTCCAATGGTACACCCCTAGAAAATGCACCGGAGTCTTACAATAACTCCTTGTACCCCTTCTACATAGAGCCAGCTGCCTTTTTAACATGGCGAACCGAATTACCTCATTACTTTTTGACACCGAGGCCTTATACTACCACGGTGTTTGCATGCAAAATAACTCAAATATGGACAATCTAGAATAGGATGGCGGCTCCTAATGGTAGCTGACCACATAACACTACTGCATACCCTGTTTTTTCCATTTCTCGATTTGTGAAGCTCGTGAGGTCACGTATTTACCTTCTTCCTCTTAGCAGACCATCTTAGAATGCTAAAACTTCCCTCCACACAGAGATACAATGCTAGCACTCATCTATGCAAGTTGTTCCGGGATCGAACAAACATTCCACATTATTATCTTCCTTTTTGGAATCAACCACGGGAAGAATAGTATAACTCCACAGCATACTTCAATATGAATTATGAACAATATTAGTTTGGATAAATCCTGGAACCGGTGTCTCCAAAACTAAGCGATAATTTCTGGCTAACTCAATGCCGGTTCTTTTGGAAAATGCACTAAGCAATTAAGTCCTCACCGGGGAAACTCGAATATACCCGACACTTCTTGAGTCAAAAGAGGTCCAGATTTGATAGTTAGTTATTTAACTATCAAATAAACAAACAATAACCAGTTCCATTTGAGATTTATTTATCCATAGCAACCACTAAGCCTAAAAACACATTTTTGTTTAATAAATCTCTTGCAAAACATTTGTCTAAAACATTCATATACTTATCTCTCAGACATAAGTATATTCACAAAAACATTTTGCGAATATCTTTTTTCTTCCAGATCATGTTAAAAAGGATTAAACAAATGTTATTTAAATTGGAGTTAAGGGTAACCCTAAACACTATTCCCTTGGTGTTAAGTGTGGAACGGATGTTCCATACCACTATTTTTAAAAGGTAAGTTTAGAGAAACTCAGATCTCAAATTCCATTTGAGAAAAATGTGTGTCCTCTAAAATGTAGAGAGCACATATGTAAATATATATATAACACAAGACAAGGTGCTGCCAGCATGCCTGGCAGGTAGCAAATCTTAGTACAAGCATCCAAGAAAAAACTAAAATACCCCTATAATGAGCTTCGGCAAGGCCACTTCCTATTACACCCCAACAGCGAGCTCCGACAAGGACACCGCCCGATAATAAGGTGTTAGAAGTACCTGAAAAACAATGGAATATCACAAAGCCAATAAAACTGGAAGCCAGCTCCATCTAAGAAGGAAACTCCATGCTGCTGACTCGGATGGAGTGGAGATGCGAAAGATCTGAAGAGGAACTGCTAATGATCCTTAATGGAAAACTCTGCTCTGAAGACTCAGTAAATCTGGAAGTAACGCCTAGCTAAGAAGAGAATCCTCCTGAAAATAGTAAGCCATATTAAAGATGAATATCTACCGAGAAGAACCCCTCACTGCAATCAGCAATCCTGTGTACCTGCAAAAAGAAACTAACACCATACCTAGCCCAAACCTGTAACTGAAAAGAAACTATAGAAAATAGTTAGAATGAGACACATATATGTATATAAATGTAATTTATATCCATATATATGTACAAATGAGATAGAAGTAAAGATACAAAAGTTAAGCTAATAGAACATAATAAAGTGAAGATTAGAAAAATGACTAAAAAGGATCCATAATCTAAAGAACCAAAAGTTCTATAAGCTAAAACAAACAAATACTAAAACAATAACTAAAACAAATCTAAAAATATCTTATGGCCCTATGAGCAAAAGGATATTATGATACATAGTGAAATCATCATTTAAGTTTGAAAAAATATTAATACTACAATTATTAATGTCAAAAATATTATTATTATTATTATATTTAAATAGTTTAATATTATTATTAAACTTATTAAGATATTCTTTAAATAATTATTTTTAGCTAATTTATATTTAGGATTTGAGATCCAATTAAAACAAAATGAAGAAATTATAAAAATCAATTTCCTAAAGTGACTATTAATATTTTTAAAAATTCTCTGATTTCTTTCAAACCAAATACACCAATAAGTTATAATGACTAAAGTGTCTAGTAAGAATCTATTATCCTTTTTGAACATAAATCTAAAACTATTCCAATAGAATTCACAATCAGAAATTTTAGTTGTTATATTAAAGTTAAAGATTTTAAGGGTATTATTCAGAATGAAATAAGTATCAATGCAATCATAGTATACCTGCTTAATATCCTTAAAATGCAGATTACAAAAATAACATTTATAATCAATTTGCATATTTTTCTTTTTAAAAATTCTATATTGTTTAGTTTTCCATGCATAATTAACCACATGTGAATTTTAGATTTAAGAGGATCTTTTGATTTTCAAATAAATTTAAAAATGTTATTGGTTACACCCGAAAAGTTAATAAATCTATAAAAAGATTTAGAAGTATATTTCTTACTCTTATCTTATTCCCAACTAATATTATCATTAATATTATCAATATTATATAGATTTAATCTAGCATAGAGCAAAGAAAGCTGCCTAAGAGTTGAACCTACTAAAATACTGTTAAAACTAAAATTCCAAGCAGGGTCATTTTCGGAAGAAAAAAATTCTATAATTAAAGCATTCTTAAAATTACAAATTTCATATAGCTCTCTAAATTCAATCCAAAGAGGGATAACGGAAATCCAACGATCGTGCCAAAAAGAAGTACTATTACCTGAATGAACTAAAGTAATAGTACCTAAGTTAAAAATCTCATGACATTTTAAAATAGATTTCCAAAAATTAGATAGTTTACGTGTGACTGCAGGAGTAATTTGATATAAATTGTCAGTACCGTTATAGTAATATTTAGAAATGATTTCTTTCCAAGTAGCATTATCATTATAATCCTTAAACTTCCATAACCATTTACCTAATAAGGACAAATTCGTATTACACAAATTAATGTCTCCTAAACCACCATCCTTTTTGGATTTACAAACTGTTCCCTAATTTACTAAACATTTAATGCTGCTATTGGAGTTTTCCCCACTCCATAAGAAATCCCTTCTAATTTTATCTATTTTATCGATCACCCAATCTGGAAAAAGATGTATAGATATCCAATAGATCGGGAGAGTGATAAAATAGAATTAATTAGAACTAATCTACCCACTCTCGATGAAAATCTCACATTCCGATTAGAAATCCTATTTTTGATTTTATCTATGATTATAAACCAATCACCATGTTTAAGCTTAGTAGGTCTAATAACAAAACCAAGATAGCCAGAAGGAAAATTCATAGTTTTACAATTAAGAGTATTTGCAACTAAATTTTTAACTTTACCGAAATCATTTAAAACTAAAACTGAACTTTTATCAAAATTTATTTTTAACCCTGAAAGTAGTTCAAAACTATATAAAATAAACTTAAGAGTAATAATGTGTTTAGGCAAGTGGGAAGAAAAAAGCAAGGTATCATTTGCAAATTGAAGGACATATATACAGTTACGCGATATATCGTTACCAACATTCCCCAGAGATCCGTTATCAACTGCTTTTTTAATTATCTTAGCGAAAACATCTATGGCTAAGTTAAACAAAAGAGGTGATAAAGGATTCCCTTGCCTTAAATATCTCTTAGATTGAATTTTATTACCTAAAATACATTAACCATAATACTAGAGTAACTAGTTCCAAGTAAATTCCTGATCCAGCTAATCCATCTATGACTGAAACCTCTAGCAAGAAATATATCTACTAGAAAATCCCAATCTCCCGAATCAAAAGCTTTTGCAAAGTCTGATTTTAAAATCGCACGGGTTTAGATTATTCTTATAACAGTGATTAATGTATTCTTGAACAGTAGCCACACCATTGGTGAAATTTCTCCCTTTAATGAAAGCAGATTGTGAACAGTCAATTAGATCGTTCATTCTTATACTAAGTCTATTAGCTAAAACTTTTGAAATAATTTTTACTGAACAATTAATTAATGAAATATGTCTAAAATCTTTTAAATTATTAGCACCAACTTTTTTGTGTAATAAAATAACATTTGCAAAATTAAATCTACCTAATTGCGAATTTCCATTATAGAAATCATTAAACATGCTAATTAAATCAAATTTTAAAACATCCCAAAAAGTTTTGTAAAATAAAATGGGGAACCCATCCGGACTCGGGGATTTATCACCTGGCATGTCATTAATAGCTTTCCAAATTTCCTCTTCGGTAAAAGGATTATCTAACTCAGAAAGATCAATATTAGAATCAGAAGGATAAAGATCACCCCATCTAGCATTAACTCAGATCTCAAATTCTTTTTATATTTCTTTCGATAAAACATTTTTAATCAAATCTATTTCATTCATGAAATCTCTTTTGCTTGAAATCCAAATCCATTTCAAAATACTTACCAAACTTCCAAAATTCATTTATAAAAACACATTTATAAATATCAAAATCATTTATATAAATTGCTTTTATAAATATCCAAAATATTTCTATAAATTTCTTATAAATATCCAAACCTTTTTATAAACTCCCTTTATGAGTATCCAAACATTTTCTAAACTTCTTTTATAAATGCCCCAAAATCATTTATAAACTTCTTTATAAACCTTTCTTGTTTAAACAACTTCATATATAACCTTAATCAAATCAACTTCCTTTAATAAGCAATCCACTTTATATCTCCTTATTTATGACATCTTCTTTGCTTAAAAACTCAAATCCATTTACCAGAAATACTTTATAAATTTTCTAACTCCTTTATAAAACTTCTTTTATAACATGGAAAGCCATTCTCATTAGTTAAGAACATCTTTAGAAAACCAATTGTAAATTGTTCAAAATGCAATAAATTTGAAACCATTTCAAAAAGAAAATGAAATATTTATCCTTACAAAAGCAAATGGAGGCTTAGTGACCCCAATGGTGCTTTTAATTTGGTTTTACTTATCTAGTCTATCATGGCATCACATAACAACAGGTATATAAGGGATCAACACATAACAATCGATCAACTTAAGTAAATGTCCAAGTTAATTATAATAGCAGATTGGTGTTTTGTTCTGCTAATAGATGCTATTTAGTTTTCCTAATCATACGGGGTTACTTAAGGGTAAGCGACACAGAAATCCTTTGATTTAAAACAAATTTGAAATGAAAATCGTTTTAAAACAAAACTGATTACTTAAACTCCAAGCGATTTTAAAACAATAAATATCTTATTAATTTGAATCAAATCATTGTTAAATAGTAATTAAACTCTAATTAAAAGTAATTAAACTTTAACTAAGCCTTATCAAAATATAATTAACTTTAATCAAGGATTAATTATATAAAACCCCTTTTTAAAATAATAATTAATTAATAATTATCTTAAATAAATAATCAAATAATAATTAATTAACCCTTAATTAATAATTAAGTAATAATTAACTTTAATTAAGTAAAAAAATCATGATTAACTTAATTGATTAACATTTGAGTTTAAAAACCATTATTAATAAATGATTAATTACTAATTATTTTTATTAATTAATTAATCAATTAAATAATGATTAAATAATTAATTCATTAATTTTCTCTAATTTCTTAATTAAAATTAGAAAACATTTTCTAAAACATTTCTAAGTGAAAACAAGTTTATATTAGAAAAATAATTAGATTTTCCGAACTGCGCGTATTGTGACTATCGCTATACGGACCCGTAATTTCAAAACTTGAAATTTTCTTTTCTAACTTTCAAAACTTAAACTTTTTGAAAACTTATCATTTCTAAAACATAAAGGAATGTTTTGAAATCTAAAACAAAGATTCAAACTTGAAATGCTTTAACTTTTTAAAAAATCCAAATTTCAAACTTTTAATAAGGAATTTTTCATGTCGCTTTAAGTTAGTAAGTGCTAACTTTCTTCAACAGGAACTAACAAACACTAAACTTTACATCCACATCACAATTCATATTATATCACATAACCACTAGCATTAGCAACATAATTTACAACATTTACTAACTAACTTTAAAGCTCAAGTTAACTTATTCCACAAACCAACATACACATCCACAACCAATCATCATCACATCCAAGTACATCAATGCATAACAATTCAACATCATGATTACACCATATAAGAATCATTATTGACTACTAATTACACTTCAAATTTAAAGGTAATAAATTGGTTTGAAAAGGAGAACTTTACTAACCAAACTTTCACTAAATCAAACTAAACTTGCTCTCGACCTAGCTCACTTGCTCCTAACTCATAAATGTGAAGATGTGGACGCTTAGAAGGCTAAATGGGCTCGGCCATGCATGTGTATGGGCTCAGACATGGCTAGAACAAGGCTCGGCTTAAGTGCAAACAAGGGATGTTGGGGTTTGTTTTGAAGATGAGTGATGTAAGGAGTTTAGATATGGTTTTGAAGTATGTAAGCAAGCTTTTTAACTGAGGAAAATAGTTTTAGTAGCCGTGGAAGTAAGAGTATGCATGAAGAGTGTTAGGAATTTTAGAAATGGAATGAAGAAATGAGAATGTAAAGTGAGAAATATGAAGCGGTGGTGGTATATATAGGCATAGAAATGTAAAATTACCTAAATGACCCTAAAGGACTTGCCCTCTACTCAAATTGTGCCATGTGTCCCTCCTCCCCACTATGTGCACATGTCGGTCACCCCCTCCCATACCACTAAATCAAGGAAGGCCATGTTGTGTACTTGAGTGATAACTTAAGTTATGTTAAAACATTATATCTTACACTTTAAAACTTTATTTCATAATTAGTCACATCATTCTTATATTAACCAAACAATTATTTAAACCTTTATAAAATCTTATTATTATCCTATGACATGAATATATGTGTGTGCATATGTTACCAATGTGCACAATGTTTTTCGATAACTTATCGGCGCCGAAAAGTCGAAAAACGTTCTTCGGTCATATTTCTATTTTTATTTTAAAAGGCTAGCCGGTTTTACATTCTATTTTTATTTGAACTATCTATATTGGTAAACAAATTTTGAAATCTAATTTATCATCATTATCAAATAATTAAAATAGATTTATTTTCTAATAAAAATCTATTTATTGATTATATGAAAAATATTTAAATAGCCTTTTTCAAAGTGGCAAAATCCTAGGTCGTTTCAAATCAATTTTACCAACATTTGTTATTAATAAAAAGAGTTATATTTTTAATTATAAATCCTATTATTTGAATATTTAAAATTTATTAAATGTTCGCAAATCAAAGTTGTCAAATTCTGGGTCGTTACACTCTTCCCCCATTTAAAGAATTTCATCCCTGAAATTGTACCACTACCCTAATTCCCAGAAACACATAAACTATTCATCAATCCGTATGATGTACATAGATCATTCCTATGTAAAATCTAATTTTTTTCATTTACTCAAATACATAACTTCACTATCGAACTAGTATCGCTCACCCGACTTCCTAGTGTGGACTTTGATCAGACCTCTTAATTAGAAACCTATGTTCTCCTTGCGTAGTCATAAACTATAATAGACAACTTTTGGTTCCACGTAAAAACTCTCACCAATGCTCACCATCAAAAATCAAGTGATAAATCCTTATTCGTAATGGTGTAAAACACCCCTAGTCATATACTCGAATCTAGGATCGAGAACTATGTGAAAAAGAGAAATGATCTTCATACAACCTACGTATTGATCTAACGATTCTTGCTATTTAACAACTTTCTACAATCCCACCGTGCTTTATAAGAATCAATTTTAAATTTATTAACTTATATAATACTCTCCTACATCCTAAGAGTATATACAAACATATGATTTTTAATTCTATTTAATTTTTAACTATTAGATGCAGGCCAAAAATAATTTGGGTCTTGAAACTAAGTTGACCAAATCATTGTCTTTACCCTAATTGGTCTGGTAAGTAGCTAAGAAGAGTAGGATGCTAGTATCCAAACTCCATTCTAGATTCTAATTTTTCTTAGACACCACTAAAGTAAAAATGTCTATTGGTCTGCCTAACAACATCAAATAATTCTACACATCCTGGATGTTAAAATCGAAAGGCACAGTTTAAATAAAAAAAGTTTATTAAATCTCCTTATTAAATTTAACCTAATTGTAACTTCATTTATTAATCCACCTTCAAAATATCTTTATATTCTGAAAAATCTTCCTTCTAAAGGATCCAAGAAAACAATACCCGGGTTTTATTTCAAAAACCTTTTGAAAACATACATGTAGCCTGAGTAGCTCCAAAATGATGTCAAGGAATTGGGTGCTACTAAATAGTATCATATACCCCTTTACTAAGAAGGGAAATACACAAGAGAAGAGTTTGCCATTCGAACACATCACTTACCCATTTTTAGGCATTTTCGAGACACTCGAACTAGTTAATAGAAATATTTCTCTTCTTTTTTTCCTAAATTTCTTCTCGAAACAATACTATTTATAGACAAATAGTTTTAAAAAAATCATCCACTTGCCTTGGATTCATTAAGATTTGAACTCGTCCCGATTGTACAATGACAAAGAGAATAATTTACTATGCACCATCATATCTGCCTAAGCAAACATTCGATTGTAACTTAAAAGATTATTCTGATCATCACAAAATAGATCAAGACTTATTCCCGAACTGTCCAAAGAAAACCTTACTCTCGAATTTTATTTTAAAATATCTATAAGATATCTTTAAGAGAGATTACTACTATTTTCCAAAATCAATTGGAATTTATTAAAGCCATTGGGATTTAACATTCTCAAAACCCTTTTCATTTTTAAAACACATTTAATAGTTCTGTTTTGTAAAATCATCTCTATTAATTCATCCTATAAAACTATTTGAAGATTTTCTTTAAATAAACACCTTTACTAAAATTCAATTTTTAACCCTACATATCATCGAACGTCTTATAGTCAAATTATGAAACTTAATTCATAAGGTGTTCGATTCAATGCTGCTACAAATTCTATCTACCCAACCCATGATGGAAAAAGGAAATCTACTATTAAATATGACAATAGTCAATGCTCAAAACTAGACGAGTATGACTAGTTAAACCCTATATGTTAATAATTTAAATATTATTAACTCCTAACCCACTCTCCTCATAGATAACTACATTGATTTTGAAAACAAGCCCTTTTTGTATATAGAAAATATATTCCTTGGTAAAATTATTTCATTTACCACATTTAAAACAATATTATGTCAATTTAACTTGTTCAAGTGTTTAGGAAATCCCTATCGATAACGTTGATCAGGCGCATCGATCAGAATTCTTAAGCCACTCAACGGGTAAAGCAACATAATATAAAACAATTTTATTCACTAAAAAATATGAACTAATATATATATATATATATATTACACTCAGACTCATTCTAGGGCATTACTGACCCTATGTATAATGAGTTTATCCCACCAAAGCCTAGGTGTTCGCTCAACCTAAGCTCTGATACCAAATGTAACAAACCGCCTTCCTTACTACCAAAGAAGACACTTAATACATCCTCGGTATTCGTGTACCGACCATTTAGTCATCCGAAAGACAGGTCATTAGGGGTGAAAGAAAGAAAAGATAGAAGAGAAGAATCTAAATAGCACATAATCTCACAACGCAATGGAACAATTTATATTACTCAACGTAATATATTACAAAGTCATCTCAAAAATGTTACATCAGAGTCATACTAAAAAAAATTCTAACCTAGGATGGTTATAATAGCCTGTCGTTTCCTAACTGATACAATATACAAATAATATAGCGGAAACAAGAAAAATAACTAGCTATAAATGAAGCCACCTGCTCCAAGCTCCTCCAAGATGAATCTATGGAAAACCTAAATTACTTGGCCACCCATTAAAATTTGAGCACCCAAGATTTTAGGAAAAAGGGAAAATAAACTTTGGGTCTGACATGGGTCTGGTGTGAGTAAAGCGTAAGTCTTTAACTTTATAAAACCTTTAAATCTAAGGCATCTCATATGACCAAGTCGAACATAAACACAAACAGGTTTTTACCTTACAATAACCAAAACATTTGTATATAAAAATTCAGTGATATTATAATAATGTCCATGATTTCAAATAAATATCAAAATAGCTGAAATTGTTACTTAACTGGAATGTAATGTTTGAATTTTTATTTGGTTGAATTCATATCGAATTTGAAGTCGAAGTTGAATTCAAATTCGAGTTTGCTGCTTATTAATTTTAAAACAAGATCTATTAGTTATTAATTTTTAATTTTTAGTTATAAAAATTTAGTCATATGGGTCATAGGGACAGGTTGACCAGGAGTGCCCATTTCATTCCAGTTAAGTCAACCAGAACGGCACCTGTTTTAGCTAAGTTGTTTATGAAGAATGTAGTTAAACTTCATGGAATTCTTAGTAGTATAGTAAACGATAGAGATTCCTTATTCACTAGTGAATTCTGGAAGAGTTTACAGGAGATTTTAGTTACCAAGCTCAAGATGAGTATCGCTTACCATCCGCGAATAGATGGGCAAACAGAAAGAGTTAACAAAGTCTTAGAAGACTTGTTATGAGCTTGTGTGCTAGATTTTGGAGGATCATGGGAAGACAATCTACACTTAGTCGAGTTTTCATATAATAATAGTTATCGGGCTAGTATAGGGATGGCACCTTTTGAAGCTTTGTATGGAAGGCCATGCATATCTCCCATTTATTGGTTAGAGACCGGTGATAGGTTAGTTCTTGGTCCAGATTTAGTTAGAGAAGCTGCAGAAAATATTGAATTGATAAGAGTTAGAATGAAGGAAGCTCGGTCTAGGCAGAAGAGTTATGCCGATAAGAGACGGAAAGACATATAATTCTCAGTTGGGGATCATGTTTTCGTCAAAGTATCACCAATGAAGGGTGTGATCAGATTCGGGAAATCAGGAAAGTTGGCATCAATATTCGTTGGACCATTTCCTATTGTGGAGAGGATCGGGAAACTCGCATATATAGTAGAGTTACCGAACAGTTTGGTGCGAGTCCACAATGTTTTCCATATTTCTCGTCCAAGGAAGTGTATTCATGATCCAAAGACTATCATAAACGCCGACTGTGTTAGACGACTTAGTAGTTTAACCGAACTTGACTATAGTTAGAAAGCCAGTTCGTATAGTCATGAGAGATAAGAAGATGCTAAGGAACAAGACACTCAGATTAGTTAAAGTCCAGTGGAGTGACGACGAGAGGGACTGTACTTGGGAAACTGAGAGTAGGATTCAAGATACTTATCCTGACTTGCTTCATGGTATGTTTTACAGTTTTGATTGATTTTGATGACTGCCTTATTGTAATTTCGAGGACGAAATTCTTTACGGAGGGGAGTCTGTAACAACCCTAATTTTGAGTAACATTATTTAGGACATTTAATTAGTTAAATTAAATGGAATAATGTAAGTTGGTTAAGGGATTGAGATTTGTATAATTTAAAGGGTAGTCATGCCTAGTTAAACTAATGAAGTAAATGGAATTAAAATGAAATAGAAAAGAAAAATTAGATAAGATCAATATAGGAATAAGCTATATTCTTATACCCTAAACCCTCATACCATATCATTTTCATGTTCACAAGCAAATTAAAGCTAAACCAAAGGCCGGTCACCATTAAAGAGAAGTAAGGGGAAGATAAGCAAGAATTAAGAGGAAAAGCTTAATCAAATTCAATCCAAGATCAAATCTCAACTCCTTAACAACAAAGCTAAGGTGGATAATTGTTACATCTCATATTTTCGATGTTTCGATTTCTAGAATCAGATACGAATGTTTTTGCAAGTATATTGCCATGTTTTGAATGATGTTTAGATATATACATGCTTGTTGATGAATTATGCTTATTCCTATTGATCTTATGACATGTTTTGAATTGAAAAACCTATCAAATGACATCCAAATGTCTTGCGATTTTAATATATGGTCAGAAATGATATTTTTAGGACGGGTTTCAAGTTTTATAATTTTCTAAATTAATGTGGATTTATTATTCATTTTCTAGTGAAGAAAATGGTTATTTGGGTTTAAAATTAATTACGGCAATTATATATATATTTTTGTCAGAAATTTAAATATGCTAGAAAACATATTAAATGTGATTTATGTGAATTTTTGTAGGATTTTCTTAAGCTTTTTACACTACGCCATAAATGGCCTACTGCAACACAAAAAAAATGTTGGCTCAGGCCCGAAAAATGTTGCCATAGGTCTATGGCAACACTTTTAGGGTGATGCAATTTTTTCCGTTGCCTTAGACCTCAAAGGCAACATTTTGACTATCTAAGGCAACACAAGTAATATTGTTGCAATAGAACCCTATTTGGGTCTATGGCAACACCCATAGGTATCTGTAGCAACATTCCAAAATGTTGCTATAGATATGAACTTTTTGAATTTGTGGGGCCCACAATGTAGAGCATATTTGATCTTTTAATAAAAATAAATATATATTTAATAAAATGCTATTACACAGAATTTGATATTTAAACAGTAATTTATTTAAATAAATATTTTATTTCAACATTTGAAATAGTACAAATTCCTGACTCCACTATTTTACAATTCAATGATATATAACACTGATATTCACATATACAGATATTCCTCACTACATCACTCAGTCCACTCATTACATATGCAGTTTCAATTTATACATACACTGACACTGACAAATATATGCCGAGTCGAAGGCGAGCTGAGTGCCGAGCCGAAGGCGAGCCGAGAAGCGGGTCCGAGCGCAACGCCGGCGGGGGTCCAGCTGTCCAGTCTTCGATACATGTCACATATAATTCAAAAGCAGTAATCTGGAAAATAATATTTAACTCGAACAGAAAATGAAAATATTTTTGTTATATTATTTGCCTCAGGTATTTGGGTTGTTTCTTTTCATAAGTGCATAAGCCAAACATGAATGCAACACATGGATACAAGGCAGTATGGAAGACAGCAAGCAACAGTTCAGGCAAAAATGCACAAAGGAGAAGCCAAGTGCACAAAGTAGTACTCAACACAGCAAGCAACATAACATGACCAAGAAATGCATGTACATGGATGAACATACAAGCATCATAAGGCTTGGTACAAGAAACTACTCAAGTGCAACTACTCAAGTGCAGCCAGATATGTAGACAAGCCAAAAAAATGGACACGGCACAAGGTCAAACCCGAGTCATCGACTGGATTCAACTCAGGGCCAAGCAACCAACAAAACAAACAAGAACCAGGTTCAGCAAAATATAGACAAGCCAGTGCAAGAAACACAGCAGTACACATAGGCAGCCCATCAAGCAAAAACAGTGAATGCATCAGGCATGTACAAGAGAAACATAGGCGGTAACATGATATACAGAGGACTTGGAGCATCAGTTCATGTTAAAGAACAAGGTTAGCATGGTACCAGTTCAGTCCAGACCAAGCAAAACCAACAAAGCTCAACACACATATGTTTGTATTCATCATCGCAATCCAACATACCAGATTTCTAAAAGTCCAACAGAAAGATTAAACTCGAGATTATAGGAAATAAATCCTATAAATAAATCCTAATTCATCATCGGCAAAAGCGTGCGAGTGTAACCAAAATCGAGAATATTCAAGTAAACCAGAAGGCAGAAAACATACCAAATAATATCACATCGCACCCGACGACGAAGTCAAAGCAATTCGAGCAATCAATCAAGGAGAACGAAGGAGCAAGCTACCAGGAACGTTTCTCACACTAGATTCGATCAATCAGAGCATCAAAGCAACTAGAATCGCGTGCCCTAGTTTTCACCGAAACCAATTAGACTACCCCCTGCCACTCTGACATCAGGCCCCAACCATGAAATTGCGACTAAATCAGCAACTCCCTAAACCATCGCAATCCCACAACCTTACCTCGAATCACCAGAATCGCCAAAAACCTGAACAAAATCGCAAATCCGGAAGTAGTGAGGAAAACTGACGCAAGGCGAAAGAAAATAACGGAAATTGATATGGCCGACAGGGGATAAAAGCAAAGCCAGTTATTCTCCAGATCGAAGAAACAAGGAGGAGCAGCGTCATTTTTTTAAAGTCGGCGGAATAAAAATTAGGGATTGGAAAATTGGGGGTGAGAAACGAAAGCGGGTGAGTGAAAAGTAAAGCGGGAAATGGAAATTGGTAAGGTGTGGATCGATGGTGTGAATCGACGGTTGAGATTTTGTTTTTAAATGGTGGTGTGGATCGCTGAGGTGTAATTTTTTTTTAATTTTTTAATTAGAATATATCTATGGCAACACTATATAAAAATGTTGCATCGTGTTACACTTGTTTAGCTAGAGCAACACATTTTTATGGCTAAGGTAACACCAAAAATACAACGTTGCAGTAGGACCAAAATTCTATAGCTGTCGCAACATTTTAGCTGGCAACACCTTGCAAAAATGTTGCAAAAGGTCATCTATGGCGTAGTGTTAACAGATATATAAAATTATTTAAGGTTTGGGACTTAAATGTTTTATATATTTATAAAAGGTGAAGTGGTTATTTGTTAATGTTTTAAAATGTTAATTTCTGAAATGCGGCAGCACTTTGTAGAAAAGATTTTGAAAAATTAAAGGAAACCAATTATATGAGGACAAATAAGCAAGTTAGTTGAAAAGAATTACTTTTTAAAGTTAAAAATCAGATTTTCCAAGGTTCCACTATCTCACCATCTTCGGCAGCCACCTTTCGACTTAGACCTCCGCCTCCAACCAGATCGAAATTAATGCACATGATATCAAAGACTTGGTACATAGTGAATTGAACATAGGCGAAGGGTATAGGGTCGAAACATGATGTTTTGAAGGGGTCAAAGCCTTGTTTTGTTTTCTAAAGGAAAATGTCGGATTTGCTTTTGAATAAGATAGCCTTCGACTTGGTCAGCTATCGACTGGGTCAAATTAGTTTTAAAGAAAGGAGCTTTCAAAATAGGTTACACCCTTGTTTTAAGTAAATGTTTTCGAAGGGGTCAAAACCCCTACCTATCGCCTTTATACCTTTCGAAGCAATGCCTTCGAAAAGGTTCTTTTAAAAAAAAATTAGAGTTGCTTCTTCAATGTTTTCGAAGGGATTGGTTTCAACACCATCCACTTCTTTACTTAGAAAATTGCTTTCGAATGAGTTACTTTTGACTTAATTGTTTTAAGACCCTTTTTAATATTTTGAAAGTTAAACCCAAAGGTTTCGAAAGAAATGGTTTCGAAAGATTGTTCCACATATTTCAAGTTAAATCCAATGCTTTCGAAAGGTTTTTTTTAAGTAGTATACTTTAATTCTTTCGAGAGGTAACAAGGAAAGGTTTCGAAGGGGAGGTCCCCCAGTATTTTCGAAAGCTGTGTGTGTGTGTGTCTATATATATAAGGTTTCAAGGGGGTGATTCCCCAGTGTTTTCAAAAGGTTTACCTTAGTGTTTAAATGGAAGGATTCTAATGGTTTTGAAAGGCATATTTATAGTGTTTAGAAGAGGATGTCTAAGGTTTATAAAGCTTTCGAAAAATAAGTTTTCAATGAATTCGAAAGGACTATGGTTAAAGGTTTCAAAAGGTATGTTTTGGCCTTCGACCTAAGGTTATAAAGTAAAGAAATTTACTTATATCAAAAGGGGTACTTTCAAATGTTTCGAAAGAGATTGTTTAAAGGTTTAAACAAAGGTTTCAAATGTCTTCATCAACAATATTTTGAGTAAAGCATATATCATGGCAAAGAGATTTGAGTAAAGCAAATAGTATGTTTTCCTTGTATAAGTATGATTTAAAGGGTTAAATCATTTTGAAAAGGTTTTCAAGGAAAAAATTTAAAGGGTGGTTAACCCTAAGTAAAATGACTCGGATATTTGTATAACAAATGGGACTTGTACAGGGTCGTTGTTAACCCTTAATTCTCCACGACTTAAGAAGTACGCGACTCAAGAGTTAACGAGTTAAGGGAGTGTAAGACTTAACGAGTTAAGAGTTAGATGACCTACGACTCAACAGGCTCCGACCTAAGGAATGGTCCGACTCAACGACCTACGAGTTAAGAAGTTTAACGACTTACGACTTAGCGTGCTACGACTCATAAAGATTAACTCTTCTACGACTCAACGAGACAAGCTTTCTACGACTCATGGTCTTACGACTCATCAGGTTCAACGAGTCATGGAGTATACGACTCATGGTCTTACGACTCATCAGGTCTGTACGACTCATCAGGTTTACGACTCAAAAGGACCTTACGACCTAACAATGTACGAGTTAAAGCACCTGCGACTTAAGGAGTCTGCGACCTAAGATGTCTACGACCTAGGACTCAATGACTTAGCTTGCCCAGCGACCTAAGGCTACAGGAATGTCACGACTTAAGGAGTTTGCCGACTTAAGAAACACTCCGACTTAAGGAGTTTGCCGACTTAAGAAACACTCCGAGTTAAGGAGGTGCCGAGTCAAGATGCTTGTCGACCTAAGAGAGCTACGACTTAACGGTTTGCGAGTTAAGGATGGCTGCGACCTATGTGGACTTATGACCTACCGGGTTAAGGAGCATTCGACTTATAAAGTGTGCCGACTTAACAGGTTGCCGAGTTAAGAAAGGCGCCGAGTTAAGAAGATTCCGAGTTATGAAATGCTCCGACTTAAGAAGGTTCCGACCTAACCATCCCTTAACTCGTCACCGACCTAACCATCCCTTAACTCGTCACCGACCTAACCCCATTCCTTAACTCGTCACCGACCTACCCTAAGTCGGCTACGACTTAAAGACTTAGAGAAATTTCCTAAGTCCAGAACAGCTCCTATAAATACCCCATCACTTCCAACTTAAGGGGGACTTTTGGCCATTCATTTCTCCAAGCGCCGTTACGCTGTCGAAGCCTCCTCTCATTCAGCAATCAAAGATCTCCAAGCATTCGAGACACTACAACGATCTTCGAGAAGAGCTCCTAACATCCAACGCGGATTCGTCGAGTTTCATCATTAAAGATCGAGCTAGTAGTCAAGAATGATTTCATGATCAAATTGTATTGTATTTAGAGGGATATTGTATTGAATTGTAATCAAATCAGCAATAAAAGACTATAAAGTGGATGTAAGCTCAATTACGGGCCGAACCACTATAAATCTGTTGTTCATTTACTGCTTTTCTGCTATTCTCAGCTCATATTCTGTTCCCGTACCAACGGGTGGTGCTTTCACGATTCTATTACACACACTGGGTGTTAGCGTTCACTTTTTACCGTTAACAGTCGTGCTCTATACATTAGCTATTAGCCCCTAGCTAATTTAGTCCAAAATTCCAGTGTGTAGGGCTTAGTCACAGGTAAGACCTAAATGATGGTTACACACAGAAAGGGATATATATGTACAGAGATGAAGGATAGGTTATTGGTAATCCCAAAATACCGTTAGGATCAGGTGACTCTTGGAGAGGTAAGTTAAGAACAGACCGTCCAGAAGTATGTCTAATAGTTGTTAGATAATTTGTTTAGTTTGTCTGGTAGGCCCGAGTCAGCTAAAGGTTAGTAATTAGCCCAATAAAACTACATCGTTTCAGACAGATGGTCCATTTATTACTTGTTTGAGCATATATGATATTTGCTATTATTGATATATCAATTTGATTAACCAATTTGGTTGCAGGGTTTTGATTTGCAATAAGATATGTTATAAAGGGATATTAGTTAGGGGAAACGAGTTCCGCTAAGCAGCGTGGTCTTACTTAATATCAGTAAACCAAGATGTAACAGTATTATTCACACCAGGCTTTATATCTGACTCGAAGTTTATGTTTTCCCCTTAAACTCTCGGGTGCTCAAAATTGATTTGAGTAGGCTGAGGGTTGAGAATTTAAAGGTTTTAGTAGGTGGACGAATAAAGCTTCTGGAGACGAGCAGGAGGCTGATGCTAGCTATATTTAGGAGTTGTTTCGTTTCATTTATGTTGTGTTGTATTAAGTCTGTTATGACTATTTAGTACTCTAGTCAACCAATGGGGCATCTTCATATGTCGCTCTTGGCCTTTTTTGTAATAATTATATTTTATCTGAACCTGGAAAACGATTGGGATTATGTATCTTGGATATGAAATGTTGTTTTGAAATGTAATCAGAAAAGTGTTTTAGTTAGTGATGATTTTATTTCATATTCAAGTGCTTCTGGTATTATGGATACCGTTAACATTACCGTATTTGGTCACCGAAAGTTAATACTATGGATGACTGCAGCATTTGTAGCGCTTAGCATCGGGACTCTAGATAGCAGATGTTACTGCTTTGAACCTTTTAGACGCGGCCAAAGCAACGCCAATTCTCATAAGGTTGGGATCGATTTTCCCCATCAATCCAATGGTTTTCTTACAAGAACACGGTTCCATTGGTTCAAGAAGCAAATTTTATTGATAAATAGAAGAATGGCAAGTCCTGCCTATTTACAATGCCCTAAATTTCCTTGGATGGCTTATTTGAAAAAATAGGAAATATATAGATATCAAGTGTAGTAATGCCACATCGAGTCATTATTCCAAGCATGCAGGATGGGAACTCCATCTACTGTAGCTGCTTGAATGTTCCATCTCCAAGCTTCTGGTCAATCACATATGGTCCTTCCTAGTTTGGGCCAAGCTCTCTTGTACCCGAGAAGATTCTTCTCAGGATGAGATCTCCCACTTTGAAAGTACGGTTACGAACCTTGGTGTTAAAGTGGCATGCCACCCTTTTTTGGTGAGCAGCGACCCTCAGTTCAGCTTCTTCCCGATTCTCATCGATTTGTTTGAGGGAATCGAGCGGTAGTTGTTCACTCTCTCTCTAATAGAAAAGTCTTCTACAATGGGAGGGGACTTCTAGTTCCACTAGGATCATAGCTTATGAACCATATGCCAAGGCGAGCGGTGAGTGCGTAGTAGAATATGCTAGTATATGATTTTTGTTTGATGATAATAAAAATATATATATTCGTTTAAATGTACTTGTTATTGTACTATTTTATTTTTCACATAATTAAATAAATATTTGATGAATAAAATAAATAACACAGAATTCATATTCAAATAAATATTTTATTCAAACAAATATTTTATTACAAATTCAAATAGTGCAAATTTGAGCTCTCACTACATTTATACATTCTTCAGTTACAATACAATTTCAATTACAACACAAATTTCATTTTACAATTTACACCTCACTACATATTCACTAAACACTCGTATTTTTATCTTCAACTTTGTTCCAGCTTGAATTCAGCATCTGAGCTATCTGCAAAATAAACATTGACGTAGTAAAATTGAAAAAGAAATATTTTGCAGTGTTCAATAAAAGTGTGTTTTTGAAAATTTCATTTGCCTCAGTTATTTGGGTTGTTCGTCATCATGTTTCTTTTGAATTCATTTTACACGAACAGCTTGTAACATGCACAGTGTATCACTATACATGTCACAAGGCCGTGCACACCGATATACACTTGCGTGTTAGAACTGCAGGGACAGGTGAGCACAAGGTCAAACCTGAGCCAAAGCTAGATTCAACTCAGGTGCAATACAAAAACAAAAATAGATTGGTTAAGTACAAGTTTCAATGACTAGAACAAACTCCAACATACTTGAACCAGACCTCACATATATATTTCAAAGGATACAAAAGCACCAGAACAATACACATGAAGCTCATATGCAAACTTCAACAGGTACAACATAAACCAGTTTCAAGAGGCACGACAGAACCATGTTCACAAAATTCAAGTTATATGTACAATGGAACTCAAATGCAAATCACAATGCCAGAGAACCAAACAAATATGCAGCGACAAAGATTCCGGTTACAAAGAGATGTACAAATATGTACAACCAAACCTCAAATGCAAATATATCATGAAGCCAGAGAATCAAAAAGCAACCAAAGCAATCACACACATATATACATATATATATATATATATATATATATGTATATATATATATATGTATGTATGTATGGATACTATCAACACAATTAAAAACAACAGGAACCAAAATAGTGCAGACTTAAAAAGGATGGACTCGAAGTCTGAAAACTATACAAGCAAATGCGCTGCAACAACACAGACATGTTCACATGTAGACAACAATGAAACAGAGACTGAAGTACAGAAGTATTCAAATGGAAGCAGTCAAAATGTGAAGCAGACCATCATACATACATACACACACACACATATGAAAACATACATACATACACACACACACACACACACACACACATATATATATATATATATATATATGCTCATGAACACAAATCAGGTTCACACAACAACTAGACTACTAACAAGTAACCAGACTAAATCAAAACATGTTCAAAGAGATTCGAGTACACATGAACCATCGACCAGCTCATATGAGAGCAGACACATATCAGTACAACATGGTAAAGTGAACCCAGATCAGAAGCAACAGTGAAGACCAGACCCCAAGTACAAAGCAGTGCAAGTCAATGCAAGTGGACAGTGCAACCAATTGCAAGCATTCAGGTATGCAACCAGACTAATGCAACAACAAGCATGAAGATATACAACAGAGAAGACTGCAACATAATGATGTATACATGAAGTCCCAAATTAACATAAGTACAAACCAGCATTACAAGCAGCAGGTCGAACAATAATAGTGTGAAGAAATTTTAAAGTAATTAACAATAGCAGTTCAAATGAAAAGTCAAGTTTACCACAAAAATTCAAAATGCCAAAGTCAAAGCCGATAACATGAATTGAAGAAGTCATAGTGCCAGTAAGAACGGAACAAGGGTAACAAGTTCGAATTTAACAAGTCAAGATTCAAAGTCCAGAGTATCACAAATTCAAATGCCAGAAAAGAACGGAATCAAATCCAACCAAGTATGAAACGAACAAGTCAAAAATAAATACCATCGTTCGATTAAAAAATCACGGCCAAGCATAGCAACGTGACAAATTCAAAAAGAAATATATGAAAGAAATTTTAGCGATTTTATCCCTATAAATTACCCCATATCATCATCGGCATATGGTATTCGAGTTAAAGCAAAAAATACCAGAGCAATCCATTAAAGAAAATCACAAACCAATAACTCGAATGGAAATTGAGTTCGAAAACAAATCAAGTCGAGCATAATCATAATCTATAAAAAGGAATTCATGTACCAGCTCAAAGCATTGATTCGAATTCGACTAATTGAAGCGACCGCATGTACTCAAGCTAGGGATCAATTGAAGAAGCAAATCAGAGTTGAAATCATCACGTCTATTAATTGATATTAAGGTGGCGATTTTGATTTTGAGCAAAGCCCTAATTTTACGCAAGCCCAAGTTTCCAGTCCAGATTGATAAAGAAAACAAGGCGGCCATGATAATAAGAGAAGAGCTTCCAATTTTTATCTTTTAATTTTGGGCCGGTCATTTATTTTCTATTGGGCTTTATATTTAAGAAATAGGGTTTTGTTTATTTATTTTTAGTTGTAATTTTTCTATTTTAAACTGTGTAACTTTCTAGTCGTGTGACTAGGTTACGAACTATGGTGGTATAGTTCGAGAATTCGCAACTCAATGGCTGAGTTGTGGCAGAGTTTTGAGCATAGAGTTAGGTTAGTCATTAGCGGGTGTCGCAAGTTTATGTGTGTAAGCGTCTAACTACTTAATTTCTAGTAGAAACCTTGGGGGCAACACGTAGGCAGGGTTTTGCCGAAATTGGGTAAATCTGTGTTGTTCTATTTCTGCTTTAGTTATTCTGCTATTATCTGTGCTGCAATTACTATATATATTTCCACATTAATTTTTATTATTATTAGTATCACCATATTCACCCCCCTCTAGGGTGAAATCGATCCTACAAGTGGTATCAGAGCTAGAAACAAAAACCATTTTTTGTTTTAAAAATTTGATTTTTCAAAAACCAATGTTTGTTTTAAAAGTTTGATGTTTTAAATGGCTTCTTTTAATAATGCTTTTGTTGAGGGCCAGTCCATAGTTAGACCACCCATGTTCAATGGTGAATATGGTTATTGGAAAAATAGAATGAAAATTTTTCTAAAAAACCATAGATGCGTGGAATATTATTGAAACGGGATATAGGACACCAACAATAGTGGTAGATAATCAGTAAGTAGAAAATCTATGGATCAATGGACAGATCTTGAAAATAAACTGCAAAATGCTAATGCTAAAACTATGAATTCTATTATATGTTCATTAGATCAAATTGAATTTAATCGTGTCTCACATTATCTAACTGTATAGGAAATTTGGCATACGCTTGAAGTGACTCACGAAGGAACCTCCCAAGTCAAAGAATCTCGCCTTACCATGTGTTAACTCCTCCTTTTGAAGCGACTAAAAACATAAGCGACCTAGCGACCTAAAGGATGCAACGACCTAACGACCTAAAATTTCTAGCGACCTAACTCCAGAAAGAGGCTAGCGACCTAACTCTAGAAAAGGGATAGCAACCTAACGACCTAAAGGCTAAAGCGACCTAACTTCACAGAGTAACCTAGCGACCTAACTACATAAAGGATGCAGCGACCTAACGACCTAAAATTTCTATCGACCTAACTCCAGAAAGAGGCTAGCGACCTAACTCCAGAAAAGGGATAGCGACCTAACGACCTAAAGGCTAAAGCGACCTAACTTCACAAAGTAACCTAGCGACATAACTACATAAAGGTCCCAGCGACCTAACGACCTAAAGCTCTAGCGACCTAACTGTCAACATGGGGCAACAGTAAACCACAGCGGAAAGGCAACGCGACCTACGACCTATCTTAGGTCGTTCATGACCTAAAACTTACTACCCAGTTTAAACAAGCCGAGACAACTCCTTATGCCGCTTTTCCCTAGGTCGCTCACGACCTACCACTTGTCACCTCGTTCAGATAAGATCAAGCGCAACCCTATCAAGCTATGTCTCCTAAGTCGCAAGTGGACCACAACCTATCTTAGGTCGCTCGCGACCTACGACCTATCTTAGGTCGTTCACGACCTAACTCCTGTCCAGAATTCACCTATAAATACCCCACATACTCCATCTTGAAAAGGACTTTTGGGCTCATTTCTGGAACGCCTATACTCTGCTGTTCTCTCAACTCAACCGACACTTCGAACACTCCAAACACCGAAGAGACTTCAAAGAACTTCAAGAGAAGATCAAACACATTCAACATGAATTCGAAAGCTTCTTCTCCATACAATTTCTAGCTACTCGTATATAGTGTGTTGTAATCAAAGTGTATTGTAAAGAGTTGTAATTGAATCATCAATAAAGAAGATAAAGTGGAGGTAGGCTTAATTTCGAGCTGAACCACTATAAACTGCTGTCTCTTTACTTTTCTGCTATTTTCTACTTATTTCTAGTTCCCGTACCAACGGGTGGTGCTTTCACATAACTCATACACATACCAGCGTGTTAGCGTCGATTTTTACGTTAACATTTTGGTGCTTTCATTGAGAGTTGAATTCAAGAAGATCCCACCATTGCTTCACAAAGATTTGTTGAAAGAATCTCCTTAAAAACCAGAAGTGTATCGGAAATCATAGCTCTTGGAAGAAAGAGTAGATCTACGAGGTCCGGAAATGATAATGACAGGGCTGCTTCTTCTCCAGCGCCAAATCAAGAGACTCCTACGGTTGGAGTCACAAGGGCTGAATTAGACGATGTAGTATCGGGATTATACCAACAAATTGAAGCTCAAAACGCTTTGATGATGGACAGATTAAATGCTCTGCTTGGGGCAAATCAACGACCAGAAAACAATGAAACAACCTTTGCCGAAGGTGCTCATAATTTCCAAGAGAAAGGAATTCCTCAAAGCGCAACAGGAACCGCCGAAATGCCACCTTTCCAAGCTGAAGGTTCAAGGCCACAACCAACTTTTCACGAACATTTGCCCAGGCAAACTTCCGAAAGAATAGCTGACACCTGCCCGGTGATGCCTCTGAACAATCAGGAATACCTATCAGGGATGGTTCGTCGAATCATGAAAGAGAGCATGCAGAGGGAAGAAAATGAGAACGACTGGGGATTTGCTCCAAGCAAAACTCTGTTTATGGAGAGGATCCTGAAAGCAGACTTTCCAAGGAAATTTGTACCTCCTACTATCCCGGCTTATAGGGGGACAAGTGACCCTAATCACTTCCTATATAAGTACGACTGGCATGTGACCGGAGCAAGAGCATCAGATGAAATTAAATGCCGATACTTTCCAGTGTACTTAGAAGGAGTGGCTCTACTTTGGTTCACAAAGCTACCAGTATGGTCCGTGGATCAATTTTCTGACTTAACTCGAAAATTCAAAGATCAGTTCAGGTTGTATGCTTCAAAGGCCAAAGACATAATGTCATTGTCCAGCCTCGAACAAAATCCTGGAGAGTCTATTAGATCTTTTTTGAACCGCTTCAACGTAGCCTTAGCCGAAGTTGACAACGCAGAGCCGCGGATGATTTTGACTTACTTGATGCAGGCTATCAACAAATCGAGTGAGTTTGGAAAATGGCTAAAAATGAAGGAGCCAAACTCACTCGAGAAATTCTATAAAAAGGCCGACGAATTCATGCGCTTAGAAAGCCTTTCTGCTCCAGCGAAAGTAGTGGTTGCCGAAATCCAGAATAACAGTGTTGCTTCTAATAGAAGAGAATCTGGAGGACAGAAGAGGGAAAATGATGACGAGAAAAAGCAGGGAAATGCGAAGAAAACTCGCCACTTCGAATCTTCGAATTTCACTCCCTTGACTGATACTCCAGAGAATATTTTCTTTGCAACTAAGGATACTGTTGAATATCCTTAACCACATAAGTTGAGACTTGGGAAAAATGCCACGCAGAGTGGAAGATTTTGTAAGTTCCACAATCAGCCTGGCCATGACACTAATGAGTGCCGCCACTTGAAGGATTTAATTGAAGAGCTATTGAAAGAGAATAAACTTCAACAATATGTCAAGAAAAACAGGAATGACCCATCCTCATCCACTCAGGGGCAACAACTTCCTGACCATCAATACGGCTCAAGCAACAAAATTTCAAAGCAGGAATCAGAGAGGTTTGTCATTAATGGTGTCACAGGGGGTCCTCACACAGCGTTTGACTACACTCCATTCTGATTGGCATATGGATCAGAAATAATGATTCCAGCGGAAATGGAGATTCAATCCCGAGATTCCGGAACAACAATCACTTGCATCCAATTTTTACTTAACAGCATTGCTTAAATTTGTAAAATGATGATGGATGTATAACTCTTGTATTGTAAACCACTGAGGAATCAGTGTGAATCAATAATAAAGAACTATAAATCTTGTGTTCTCTAATACTATAAAATGCATGTCTCATTTCGATATGCAAGTATCTTTAAAATATTGCTAAAATGTCGATTTAATATTGCAGGCTATCAAAGCAAAGCTTACCTATTCAACACATCACAAGGCTCAGCGATTCCTATAAATCACTCAACAAACAAATGTCAAGTCACAAAAGTTCCAAAATTCAACTCTTACAAAAGAAGTGCTATTCACAAACAGTTGATGATTCCACCAAAGTGGGCACCTTCCTGACGGGAAGGTTCCAGACCCTTGCTAACTAATCGCGATCGTTTATGCAAATGAACATCCGGTAAAGTAGCTTGCGTCTGCCACGTGGATTCACTCAACAACAAAGTACACTTCTCTGGCAAAAAGCAAGCAACTTGCAAAAGAATGGAACATGTACTTGAAGTGATAACGAGGAATCGCTAAGGAACAAATGGTGGAAGGACACAAGCAATAAAAGCACTCTTCGGAGTCCAAATGCTACTCCTCCGAGTTCACGTGCTACTCTTCAAAGTCCAACTGCTACTCTTCGGAGTCCAAATGCTACTCCTCCGAGTTCATGTGCTACTCTTCGGAGTCCAACTACTACTCTTCGGAGTCCAAATGCTACTCCTCAGAGTCCAAATGCTACTCTTCGGAGTCCAAACGCTCCTCTTCGTAACCAAAAAGACCTCTTCGGAGGCACAAGCCCTCTTCGGAGGCATAACTCTTCGGAGGATCCCACTCCCGAGGCAGAAAAGCCCTTCCCAAAGGCATATCAAACAAGCCCTCTCCCGAGGCACAAATTAAGAAGCCCTCTTCGGAGGCACAAAGCCTTCTTCGAAAGCACTAAACAAGTGAAGCCCTTTAAACAAGGCACATCCAAAAACTTTGTCGATGGAACCACTAAAGGGGTACCTTCTCAAAAAGAAGGTTCCAGGCCGCAGCTGAATACTTACAATTATTTGTACAAACAAATATCCGATAAAACAGCTAACGCTTGTCCCGTGGACCCATTCAACGATGAAATACAACTTTCTGACAAACAGATCAAAACATTCTTCAGAAGCTCGCTTCACTGCGTAGGGGAATCCACTTTTCAATAAATAAAAGTGATCATCCCCGAAAGTAGAAGTGTTCTTTAAAAAGAAAGAGAAAGAAAAACTTTTCCGATACAAAGCGTATTCTATTAAAAGCAGAATAATATTTCCTCAAAACGAAAGAATTATTCTCTAAAATAAGAATACAAGTCTTTTCAGAATATTGCAGTAAGCCGTGATATGGGGGCATATAGCTATATTAATAAAAACAACGCTCAAACATCATACCACGAGCTCACTACAATATCATATAAAGTAAATAAAGAAACTTGTGCAAAAACAAGGAACAAATGCGTTCACACATATACTAACAAGAAATTGTACAAGTAAAAAGAACCATATTATTCCATACTATGAAATTTTTGTACATATGCAAGTTTCAACAAGCGGAGGCCGGTATCCGCATAATTTTCGGTCAATACATGCAAAAAGCAAAAAGCAAAACAACAAGCATGAAGCCAATTCATCACTCCTTCTTCCCGCCACCTTTAGAGCTCTTGCCCGGCTTGATGATTAGTTTCTGAATCCGGCGTGGACGGGTCAGGGAAGAAGGAGAAGAAGGTGTAGCCGGATCTTCGTCTACTTTTTCTTCACCAGCAGAAGCGCTTTTCTTCTTCTTCTTCGTAATCATGCGCTTCCCATTCTTCTTCGAAGAAGACTCACTGTCTGGAGTAATTAGCTCAGATAGCTTCGTGTCGTCATCATGAGTTTGCTCCGGAGTCTTTTTACCTTCTTCAAGTTCCCCAGTCTTATGCTCTTTTGAAGCAAGTGGATCATCCAAGCCTTGAAGGGCTTCTATTTGCTCTTCCTGCGACCCCGACTGAGAAGCAGGAGTTACTTGAAGGGATGGAAGGGGAACAACTGGAAGGGGAGAAGTTTGCGCAGCTCTCGGTACTTCCGCTACAGAAGAAAAGAAGTTAAAATCAGTATTCTCCAAAAAAAGAGAAGATATTGGTTCATCGAGACTTAAGTAATCAGCGAGAAATTCATCAAACTCAGGTGAAGCAAGCAAGTAATCCGCTTGACCTGGATCAACATCGAAGTTATCTTGAGAAGTCGGTTTAATCACTTCAATTTCAAAGTTTTCGGCTTTAGTGTCATCCTGGGTTTTCTCCTCGGCTTGAACAGTCGGAGGCTCGGTAATCGCAGTTTTAACTTCGGTTTTTGCAGGAGGTGGAGAATAAGAACTAGAGCCAATGGTATCAGGGTCGACCGAAGCCGGAGGACGAGCGGGGTCAGTTAAAGTCGCTTTCTCTAAACGCTCTCCTCCTACTGCTTCGGCTCGCTCCCTAGCAAGCTGCTCTTTTTCCCCGGCAAGGGCGGTACGTGCTTCATCATCCATATAGGTCACCTCAAGATCCGCTTTTGCATAGCCAGCACCTCCGAACATGTCAATTACCGCTTCCCATACTTCGGCCAAAGTAATTTCGTATGTCGACCCCAAAAATGAGAGGCTCCCGTGCCCCAAGATGCTATGGATGTAAAAATCAAATAGTGTAGAGCTAATTTTGGCCTTTGTCGCCTCATGCGATTGCTCAGCCGCTTCTTTTCCGGCGATGGTTGCTTCTTTTCCAACGACGGCCTCATCGCGCTCTTTTTCAGTTTTTGACAGTTAAGCTCGCAACCGCATAATTTCCAAATCATGGGAACTTGCCTTCTTTCGTGAATGGGCAATGTCGGTGCGATAGATTTCTGTCATCTTTTTTTCAGCTTCAAGTTGAGCCTTAGCATTCCGTTGAGTAGCATGAGCATCGCGAACTTGTTTTTGAAGTTCTTCTTCCTTTGGAGTGTAGGTAGTAGAAGAAGTAACAAGCTCATTTTTGAGTTTTCCAACTTCAGCCTCAAGTCTCTCATTGTCCTCAACGATGCTTGTCATTTCTGTATCGTGCTGCTTAAGAATTTTCTTCCATTCAGAATGATCGTTTTCCGTAGTTAACATGGCTTCGAGATTCATATGATTAACCCTTTGAAGCTCATCAACCAACTTCTGCCATCCGGACATTCTCTCGATGTCAAGCTTAACAGCATCGAGATTCCTTAGCATGGCCTGCTTATCAATAGGAACCAAATCTAAGTCAAAGTGCACTCCTTTTAGACACCAATTTGGGAATCGACTTTGAAGTGTAGGAGGAGCATCCTTGACTTGATACCGAGGCCTGTTAATAATTGTCTGAATGTAAGTTTTCCCAAGAGCAGGAGAACCGGAGGGGATATCAAGAGGGATAGAAGCAGCAGTCTTTTCAGAAATTGCAGACGCGTCGCTAAGCTTGGTTTGTTTGCTCGGATCTTCAGCAACGTGTCCTTTCCCTTTAACGTCAGAAGATTTCCTTTTATGTGAGTCATCATTCCTTCTTCTTTGCCACTCCTCATAAGTTTTTCTTTCATGAGCTTTTCTGGCAGCTCTTTCTTCATCTGTTTCCCTCGGGGCAGTGAGATAGCGCCTATAATCATAAGAGTCACGGCTTCCATGGCGCTGGAAATTGTCATAGTACGAGCCACTTCGCCCCATCGGAGAATATGAAAGTAAAAAAAAAGACAAGTCTTAAGAATCTTCAGAGTAAAGAAGCTAAGTGCGTATAAGTGCCAAAAATCCTAAGTGTGTGTGATGTGCAAGCTACACGCGTCAGACTACAAACCACTCTTTGATTGGGGAGTGATAACAGATTGTGAAGCAGGAGTCAACTTTTGAGCTGACGAAATTTGCTGCAAGGCGGATGTCACCTTGACTGCTGGAGATGTAACTTTAGTTGTAAAAGAGTCGTCTTTAAAGAGCTCCTGTGAAGTAATCATTAAATCACTCAATCCCTCAAAAGTATCATCTCCGTCATGCTTAGCGGGACTCTTTTTCTCAACTCCTTCATCATCAGCCTTCCCGGAGTGTTGATGAAGTTCCTCTTCTTCGATTAGTGGGAGAAGTGCAAGTTTATCGGATGACCCCGCAACATCAACGAAAGTAGAACACTTCAGCAATGCAGCCTCTACAGTAGGTTCTTCCGATGCAATTTCTTCTGCAGAAACTGGGGCATTTGATGTCTCTGCTTGAGAACCTGGGGCAGCTAATGTTTCGGTCTCAGAACTAGAAATTTTGTGAATCTGAGTAGATCGAGAGGAGTGTAAGAGTCCAAACTGATGCAGAAACTCGTCTTTCAGCAAAAATTTAGCGCTTCTCTCTTCAGCAGCCACAACAATTAAAGTTTCGAAGGTTGGCTTGTGGCTGGGATCTCTAAGCGGAGGAGGAAGTGCTATAGAAGTAAAGAATGAAGTTCAGTACTTGACAATTCAAGTTTCAAGAGACTCGGAAAAAATGAAGTAAACGGAGAAAGGCAATCTTACTTCCGACTCTCCAGACTGCATAGAATCCTAGGGGGCAGCAGACGAAGAAAAATTGACCTAAAAACCCATGTGCACTCTCGGGCAAGTGTAGAATCAATTTACGGTTTCTTGCGCCTCTTACAAGTATATTTGAAGGGTGATCCTTGTTCTTTGCAAAAGTGCACAAATAGCAAATCTCTTCAAAGCTTGGAAGACGGTCGAGCGTCCTCCTGAACAGCACACACAACCCCATCAAGATGGCATAACCGTTGGGGTGTAGCTGGAAGGGAGAGATAGCCAATCGAAGAAGAAGCTCTCAAAGAAAATCATTAAAGGGAGGAATGGATCCACTTAAGCACATCTGACGATTAACTGCGACAAAACCAAGAGGTGGCCTGTCAGCGTATCGTTTATTCCAAGAAATAAAACGTCTGCTTTGGTAATACCGAACTGAATACACAATTGACTGAAAACTCTATGATTCAAGGAAGTCGGAGTTCTTTCTGGAGGATCAATAAACGGATTAGCAATTGGAAAGACTACTCCAGCTGGTCCTATTTCTTCTTGTTGAGAAGTCATTCTACATAAGGAACTGGATGTTCAAATATGAAGGTGCACGTTTCCTAAAAGTGTGAAGTGTTGTGCAAAACTAGTAAAATGACAAGCAAATATAACTGGAGAATCAAATTAGTTGACATTTGTTAATTATAGAGTTTCAGGGCTTGTTATTTCAAGTCCAAGTACAGTGTTGATGCAAACAAATCAGCTTTAGTTGATTATTTTAGTTTTTCTTTAATACTTCACTTGAACTTGTTAATTCACAACGTTTCATTCACATAGTTCGTTTAAGTTTATTATTCTTTATCGACTAATCTATCATTTGATGTGGGCAGTCAATGGTAGTATATTCGCCCTAGTTTTCTACAAATGTTGTGTATAACAGGTTGTTAGCTTAAAAGATAGCATAATCTGTAAAAAAGTGCAACAAAGTTCAAGCAGTTCAAAGTTCAAGCAAGTTCTTTCAAAAATGTACAAGTATTCCAATTCTGTCCATCTCTTAGGTCGTTCAGCGACATAACATAGATCGGGTTCTCCTTAAGTCGTACTGTGCAAGTTAAAGAATAAGGCTTCAGGACCAGATAATGCAAATTCCTACAAGTCCTAGCTAGGCCGTGACCTAAAGCCTATGCCGCAAAAAGTTAGGTCGTTAATTTGATTAGGTCGCTCTGCAGTCATTCACGAAAGTTAGGTCGTTAACTGGTTAAGTCTTTCTGCTTGAAATTCATGTGCAAATTTGTTAAAGTCCTAGGTCATTTAAATCCCAGCGCAACCTAAAAGTTAAGTCGCAGATTCGAAGGATCCTTAGGTCGCGAGAATTTGTTAGTCGGTTGGTTCATTAGGTCGGCCAAGTTTTTAAGTCGCTCAGATCTGTTAAATCGCTAACTTCTTCTCCCCTCAACAACTCGCTATCCCGTTAACAGTTAACCCGATAACCCGTTATCACCTACTCAAAGAAATCCATCATCCTCTTCGTGAAATCCATTCTCTCTTCATACCACCCGAAAATCGATTCAAACATCTCCGATCCATCATAGATTCAACGCATTGCTGTGCTTTCATGAATCACAACAACAACACAACTAATGACGATCGGAAATCGATCGCAACACGATTCAAAAGGGAAACGCAACGTACGGAGTTGGATTGGGGTTAGAGGGTGGGAATTCACGATTTGGCAGTAATCATGGATGGATAAAGATCGGGTTTACTTACGTAATATGATAGCAAGGATGAATCTCGAATTCGCCTTTGAAATCACAAAATTCTGTTAATAGTAAAGCGGGAAATCGAAGCAGTTGAGTGAGGAAGAAGCAGCGACCTAGCAGTTTATATGGGGCAAAGAGAAGAAGGCGAATAGACACGCGAGTTAGCACATGTTTTAGGTAGCTCACGACCTAGCAGAGTTAGGTCGAAGCACACGACCTATGACATAGGCATGTACTCCGAGGGGCAATTGTTAACTCCTCTTTTTGAAGCGACTAAAAGCATAAGCGACCTAGCGACCTAAAGGATGCAACGACCTAACGACCTAAAATTTCTAGCGACCTAACTCCAGAAAGAGGCTAGCGACCTAACGACCTAAAGGCTAAAGCGACCTAACTTCACAGAGTAACCTAGCGACCTAACTACATAAAGGATGCAGCGACCTAACGACCTAAAATTTCTAGCAACCTAACTCCAGAAAGAGGCTAGCGACCTAACTCCAGAAAAGGGATAGCGACCTAACGACCTAAAGGCTAAAGCGACCTAACTTCACAAAGTAACCTAGCGACCTAACTACATAAAGGTCCCAGCAACCTAACGGCCTAAAGCTCTAGCGACCTAACTGTCAACATGGGGCAATAGTAAACCACAGCGGAGAGGCAACGCGACCTACGACCTATCTTAGGTCGTTCACGACCTAAAACTTACTACCCAGTTTAAACAAGCCGAGAAAACTCCTTATGCCGCTTTTCCCTAGGTCGCTCACGACCTACCACATTTCACCTCGTTCAGATAAGATCAAGTGCAACCCTATCAAGCTATGTCTCCTAAGTCGCAAGTGGACCACAACCTATCTTAGGTCGCTCGCGACCTACGACCTATCTTAGGTCGTTCACGACTTAACTCCTGTCCAGAATTCACCTATAAATACCCCACCTACTCCAACTTGAAAAGGACTTTTGGGCTCATTTATGGAACGCCTATACTCTGCTGTTCTCTCGACTCAACCGACACTTCGAACACTCCAAACACCGAAGAGACTTCAAAGAACTTCAAGAGAAGATCAAACACATTCAACATGAATTCGAAAGCTTCTTCTCCATACAAGTTCTAGCTACTCGTCTATAGTGTGTTGTAAGCAAAGTGTATTGTAAAGAGTTGTAATTGAATCATCAATAAAGAAGATAAAGTGGACGTAGGCTTAATTTCGAGCCAAACCACTATAAAACTGTTGTCTCTATACTTTTCTGCTATTTTCTGCTTATTTCTAGTTCCCGTAGCAACGGGTGGTGCTTTCACATAACTCATACACATACCAGGGTGTTAGCGTCGATTTTTACGTTAACACCATGCTTAGTAGCGAATACAAGAACTTCACAATGGCCAAGGATGAAAATTTCAAAGAGATGTATGGACGACTTTCTAATCTCATATACAAATTAAAAGCTCTCGTAAAACCATACACAGAATTGGAAATAGTCCGAAAAATCCTCAGAGTCATTCCACAAAATTTTGAAGCAAAAGTTACTGCCATTCAAGAATCAAAGGATTTGAAACAAGTTAAAGTTGAAGAACTCATTGTAAATCTCACCACTTATGAGCTAGAAATGAAATTCAAGGAAGATCTTCAAGGAGGTGATACTCGAAAGAAATCAATAGCTCTCAAAGGAACAACTGAAAGTGAAGACTATGATGATGATGATGGTGCAGCAGAACTGGCGCTGATAATAAAGAAATTCAAAAGGTGGAATCACAAGTATGGAAATCCAACTCTAAATCAACAACTGAAAAGCAAAATAGTAAAAGTTCTAGACAACTCAGAAGAGCAGGAGATCATCTGTCACAACTTCAATAAACCCGGTCATATCAAGCCAAATTGTCCTCAAAATCAACTCAGCCAAGGAAAGAAACCGAAAAGGAGAAGTTTTGCAGCTACTTGGGATGAAACTGATGAAGCTGATAAAAGCACTAGCAGTGAGAGTGAAAAAGAAAATTTGTGTCTTCAAGGAGAAAAAACTGACAGTGATGATGACAAGCCAAGCGAGGTATCAAAACTTACTCATTCGGAATTACTTATATATTTTCATGAAGTAAATGGCTGTTTTGAAAGACTTATGGAGAAGTACGCTAAAATTGAATCACAAAGAGATATTTTGATAGAATTAAATAAACAACTTGATCAATTGGTTAAAAACTATCGAAATAAGAGCCCAAAGTGTGATAAGGGTCCATCACTTGAAGAATAAATTAAAAATTAAAAATTAAAATTATATCACTTGAAAATGAAATTCTAATTTTGAAAGAAAGTGATAATACTAGGAGAGAAAATTCTGTTAAAAAGTGCACTTTGTTATTGAATGAAAATGAATCTCTCAAAACACAAGTCCAACAATTGTCTACAACTTTAGGAAAATTCTCCAAAGGAGAAAAATCACTAAATATGTTGTTAGGGAAACAAACTGTATATATATATATACATACATCTATGTATATACATACATCTATGTCAATATATATATATATATATATATATATATATGGTAGTAAGAATACATGTATACAAAACCATATGCATGTACCTTAATATATTTAAACATATGTATGTACTTGGATATATATTACCCTTGATATGTATATTAGAATGTTATGTATGTATGTATGTATGTATGTATGCACGGTAGATATAAATCTCAATATCTATATTTGTGTGTATTTTAGATACATGCTATATAGTGTAATTTTATATTGTCATGTTATGTATATACATCATATCTTATAATATATACGGTATACGTACAATATAAGAACATTAAATTAAAACAAAACTTTATTTAAAATGTACACTGAATCTAAATGCTAACTAGTTATTTAAATAGGCCCATTAAGATCTATTTAGAGAAAAAAAATTCAAATTTACGCAATTTCACCTACTAAACGGGTTAGATCCAACACTTTCTTCTTGGTCTATGTGTGCTATAATGTTTCCAAATTTTAATTTATGCGTTAAATTCTAGCATTATGTAATGGGAGTGAGTGTGTAGAGGAATTAAGAATTTTATGCTTCTTATTGCATCTTTTCTAGAGGTTTTGCTACCAAATGTTGTAAAGTTCATTTTTCTAGAGGATTTACTACCAAATGTTGTAAAGTTTTTGCGTAGTCCTCTTAATTGATACCCACCTTGAAAATTTAATCATTATTTTTTGTGTTATGTGTTACCAATATTCACATGCATATTGTAGCATAGGAGTTGAAGTGTATTACGTCTTAGTTGCTGGTTTCAATTTTATTTCCATGAATTAGTCCATTAATTTCGCTAAAATAGAACTATATCGATATAGATAGTTGTAATTTTATTTATTTTATTATACTTGGACTATATCGTAAAGATACATATCTTTGAATCAAGGAAGTTGTTAAATAATAGATCAGATAAATTTACTTCTTTGATTTCTATACCTGTTTGTAATATGCCTTTTTTGTTAATTAATTTAGAAATTATTGTAAAATAATGTAAGAAATATAGCAGGTTACATTAAGCACCATGATGGAAAATATTTGCTAATGTACTTTCTCGGCAATCATTTCCCTAGCAAATATTTTACATAATACTTGCTTGGCAAAGTATTTTGTTAGCAAATATTTGCCACTATATTTTCCTACCAAATTTTTGCATGGAAAAATATCTTTCTGCCTACATTATGAAAAGTGTTTGCTAGGCTTATATCCAGTACAACTATATTAGATCATACATGGCAAATATTTACAACAATAATTGTTTAGCAAATAATTGCCAAAATACTTGGTAAATAACCGATTGCTTTTCATTATGGCATATGATCGCCAGTCTGATATTTTGTAAAAATTAAAATTTTTATGGCAAATATTTGCTGACAACAAGTTGCCATGCTGATATTTGATAAAGATACGAAATATGTATACCTAACTCTTTAATTTCCTCTAGCCGATGCTGTATTAGAAATTGTTTTTTAAGTTTACTTTTTTCATCATCTATTTTTGCCTCTTTTGAAATTTCAAATCCGTAGTGATCGAATTTGGCGTTTTCATCTGATAATTCTTCACAACCATTTTTTCCTTCATATCCATTACGTTCTTTTGTTGTTGTCTTTTTCTTTTAATAGAATTTTGTATTCAAAGTTGGGATCTTTTTTTTTGTCTTTTACTTTCCATTTTTACTCTTTTAGACATCGATGAAGAATATATTATCATTTTACTCCATTTTCTCTTTATATCTTCTTCCTTTTTTTTCTTTCTTATTTCTTTTTCATCTTTATTTGTGTATCTTCAGACTGTTAAGTTGATATTTTGTTGCTTTCTTGTCTTTCACCTGATCTAAGCAACTAGAATGTAGTATAATTAATGACAAGTCTATCAGTTGTTTGATTTTCTTTTTATTTAATTTCTACAAAATACGTTTTAACAAAAATATATGAAAAATAGTTGTTGTAGAAAAAAATATTTGATTTGGATAACTACCTTGTTGTTCTTGTTCATTTTTTTCCTTCTTCTTTCTTCTATAATATTTTTGGTTACTATCTTGTTGTTTAGTATTTGTTGTATCTAAACATTTCTGCAAAAATTGTTTATTTAAATATATAAGGGACGAATCTAAATGTTGGATAATTATTGTTTGGCATATATTTGAATGGCATTTATATCTTATGGCAAATATTTGCTTCGCATATACATGATTGGAAAATATTTACTTGGCATATATTTTCTTGGCAATTATACGCTTGGCAAGTATTTTTTTTCCAAATACTACTTACGACATTTTATTCCCAGCAAAAATTTGCCAGTTAAATGTTTATTTGGTAAATACTATATTTTCCAATTGAATATTTGTGATTTTATGATTTAGCTATCAAGTATGAAATTTTATGTGTACCTGTTTTTATCTGTTCTCGGACATCTTCAATAGATGATTTTAGTTCATCTCTTTTTTGAACAATTTATATTAATGAAACTAAAGTGCGCATATATATAGCCCATACAAAAAGAAAATGAATATATATATATATATATATATATATATATATATATATATATTTACACTAATTTACAATTGACCCAAAGCCTACAAACCCATCACCTACCACCTTCATTTCAGCTTAGAAAATATCTATGCTTCACTAGACTTCCCACACTGCTTCATTATCTACTAACTTCCTAAAACACCCGTTGTAGTTACTACACCATCTCCAACATTTAAATTTATCCAATGTCAGACTCATGTTAATTTTAATTCGTACATCTTCTCTGATATCCCATGCTATTAGGCATCATAAACTAAACTCCATTGATCCATAACGATTGATAAAAAAATTAGTTACAAGCTCATCCTTTTGATTTTGAGTAGGTCTACGACAGATCTATATAGATCTAACCATGACTACAACATGCAGCTCAAAAGCTCTCTCGGTTAGCTTGTTTCATCCTTTAAATGATTAGATCTCCCTTTGCATGTATTGCTTTGTACTTCACATGGGCAGGTTAGTAAACTCTTTTTCTTTTCTGTAACGATTTCAATCTTTAGACGCTCGAAAGTCGACATTAATACGTCCACTGTATCAAATGCCGCGCAATCGAATGCCGGAAAACCGAATCATTAGGGTTAAAAAGAAGAGGTAGAAGAAGACAGAAGAAAAAGAAAGTAGAAAAAAACAGAAACAGAAACAATATCAAAATCTCACATTCGCAGCGGAACAATATATAATAGATAATCACTAGTCTTTTAAACAAAGAACTATATCAGTTTATACAATACAACAATGAGAGCCAATATACAACTCAATACAACAATGGACAGTTATATAAACTTGTCCTCATACAGAATACAAGACGGAATAAATAAACAAGTACGGGAGTACGTCTCGCCATCCAGCTTGCCTTCAAAGCTCCAGAATATCCTGATAACATAACTCTAGGCTGCCCGTGTGGAAAATTATGGGCACCCAGAGTTTAGAAAGGGAACATTAAACTCCAGGTCAGTCATGGTGACTGGTGTGAGATCGTAAAACAGTTATTTTCACAAAGAAAATAAAAGAAATTCGCAATGCTTTTGGAAAATGAAACTACCATAAGGCCTCCCGCCACACACACAATGCAAACGCAGAATTGGAGGAGATTTCCCCTTATGATAGTCAAAGATGCTTACTACGAAAGATCGGTTGATATTATTATTAATGTCTAGTGTGGAAAACATTTCAAAAGTATAATATTAATCTTAGCCAGCATAGGTACCATTATATTATGCCTACTATAGCTGCCATGTTAAATGGCAGGTTCTACAACTAAAATCGTACAAGGTTCGTATTGGGAATTGGATTTCCAACAAATGGTCAGGCTAAGGAACTTCCTACTACCACATGGGTACGCCTCTGGCGGGACGTTCCGAGAACTAACTAGCTCTCTACCAACACAAGGTCGGGTTACCTCTTACACTAGGTAACTACTACACGAATATGCCACCCCCCGGTCCTTTGGGACCTTTATCCGAGCACTCGATAACCAACAACATCACACGGTAATAAATATAGTGTGTCCACATGAGTAAGTATCTAGGATCCATACCATGATACCACCCTTTTCCAGAAGGAAATGGCATACCCTAAAGGGCGCGACCCTCATAATCTTGCCGCATCATTCCCGTTTCGACCATTTCCGATCTGTGAGGCTCGATGAGGTCTCGTCCACAAAGCTACGCTTTTTCACAAAGCCATGCTTTGATCAACAAATGATCATCAAATGATCATCAACACACAACAACACTTAGCATGCCACACTACCAAATTGGGAGTATATCACTGATAACCTTCAACTACATAACCTCTGAGCTCGTATGTCTCAGAGAAGGGTGTTAAGCTAAGAGAATAAATTCTCCGCCACCAACTGAAATGTATTTGAAATAAATTAGTTGTATATCCCAAAGTGTAATGTCAGACATACAACCATACAAGTCTGTTCCGGGTTCGAACAGAACCGAAGGCACTTCCAAAGAAGCCCTTGCAATCCAGGTATTCACAATCCCGATCGGACTTCCCATCACATAGAAGAGTGATATAAATCTCTATATCGGAGCAACTCGGTGCAGAGACATTCGACAGGTTGTCCTTTCATTTTCGAAAATATCCGGTCTTCAACACCGGTCTTCAATTGCAATTTATAACGTCGTATCATTATTTGGAATGAGTTATATGACACAAAGTCCTCTCCCGGCTAAACCGAATAATGAGCGCTTGTTTTAAAACAAATTCAAATGTCATTTCAAAGGAAAATATTGATAGTCGGTTATTTAGCTATCAATAACATTCACAACAATCAACCAATTTAAATAATTTTCCCAAATTATTAAATTTCAAATATCTTCGCAAGATATATATTTCCCACACTTCATCACTTTGAAAACAAATTTCAAATCACATTTCACCTTTCAAATTTTGAAAACAAATTTCAAATCAATTTCCTTACGCGGAATATATTTCCAAATATTTCTTTTAAAAACCAACTTTAGAACCTTTAATTTATATTTTTAAAAGCTACTTTGGAAATATACTCAACTTAATAGTGAAAATACACTTTCACTACAAAATGGTCCATTTAAACCAATTAAATAATCCTTATCGATTCATTTCAAATTTACGTTCCAAATCCGTAAATGTATTTCCACACTTAAAAATAAATCAGTGTTTATTTTTAAAACAAATTTCCCTTTCCTTTATAAATTCCATTTTTGAATCTACATTTCCAAATATTCACTTTTTATACGATTTTCAAATCGATTTCTCAAATATTTACTTTCAACTCCAAATCAACTTTCAAATGGATTTCCAGATTTATTTCCCATACTAAATCAAATTTTTTTTTACAAATCGATTCCCAAATTATTTTTCAAACACTAAATCAATTTCAAATTGATTTCCAATTTTATTTCAACACAAAATAAATTTTCATTCAAACACCAAATCAATTATCTTATTAATTTCCCAAAATTTTATTTCCCAATACCAGATAATTATCAAATGGGTTTCAAACAAATTTATCACCTTTTAAAACAAATCCCTTTTTTCTTTCCAAATTATTCAAAATTCCATTTCCAATAAATTCTTCTACTTTTAAACAATATTATTCAAAACCCATTTATTTATATCTTTTCCTATATTTTGGAATTAATTCGATAAGATTTTAAAAATCAACTTTATGCTTTTAAATTCCTTCTTTTAAATTCACTCAATTCTTTCAAAAGAAATTTACTTAAAATTTCCAACTTTAATTTCAAAAATCCAATTTCATTTATTTCTGGTATCCAACGATACCAAAAATACATTCGGCTAAATTTAGCCTTCAACAATTCCAATCACAAATATAATCACACACAAATTATAAACAATCACATCACAATACATGAAACAAATTCACATAATTTTGAGGAATCCAGTTGGATCCCTCCAACCTGTTTCACTGCATCCACAGACGTTAGCACAATACCAATTCCACTTCGAGGTGGAATATCACGGTATATGAGATTTATAAAAATATCATCCGCTATTATGCGGCGCATAGGGTCTCATTCGCTATATAATGCGGGAAATCAACAACTCCAATATATATATATATTCCAATATATATATATTGCTATATACTACTATGTATACTATCACAATCAGGCAATCAATCGATAACTAAAAATTCAAATTTTAATTTGATTGAGAAGATCTCACCTTTATTTTATTAGCATCCATTTCCAACTCCTTTCCATTTTCGGCTTGTTTCTCAATTTTTAAACCTTGTATAAACAATTTATACAATTTATTAATATTCGAATAATTCGAACAATTTGTTTCCTTTTGTTAGTTTTACTTAACTAAGAATTTTATTTAAACTCAATTTCCTTTTAAATAATTTATCTTTAGTAACTGAAAAAAATGTAAATGGGTTAACAAAACAATTAAATCACCATAATCTATTTTTTTTTAAATTAACTTTCAAACACTTAAAAATTCCTATTATTTTTTCCTCAAAATCTATCTATATAAAATAATTTTCTGTTTACCTATATATAAAAATAAATTAAAATGCTGGTGAATATATATTTTCCTTCAGTAATGAATATTGCCTTTACTGTAAAAATTATTTTCTTCCTTCAATCTGTATACATATATATACATTTATAAAAATAAACTATAACAAAGTCTAATTTCTATAAATTTTTCAACATTTAAATCCTTATGTTTTCCCAAAATCACATATATAAATATATTTTCTATTTTTACAGTTTCCTTTCCAGTAAATAACATAATTAGTAATTTTAAAATCTACATATCTATATTCTAATTATTATTGTGTAAATATATATTTTAAATAATAATAAAAACAACGAATTCCTCACTGCTCTCGAATTTGAACTCGAAGATGCCATCTCCTCATCCTTGCGAACGAGCCGCTGTCACCGATTTCAACTTCGCGAAACCCTAGATTCGCCACCAAGACAACGTGCCATCGACTCCGCACCCACCGAGAACGCGACACTCTATGAATGAAGAAATCGTTAACACCCCTCATCGATAGCGCTGCTCCTCTCCTCCAGGCGACTCGCCGAGCAAATTGCGATTTCTTTTATATAACGTGAATTCAGAATGAATTGGAGAGGAGGAAAGGAATCGCGATTTTTATCTGAGCTTGATTAAATATATTTTTCTTTCGAATTGTAAGCGAAGGAGGGCTCGGCCATGATTTTATAAAATTTTCTTTGGAGAACTTCGTTCTGCCTTGTTTTTGAAAATGTTAATTGCGTGCTTTGAAAGATAAAGAGGAAACAGTGAAGATGGTTGCATGTAGGAATTGATGATCGGTGATTTGAGGGAAGAACGGCTGATGTTGATATATTTTTAACTGGAGACAAATATATATTATAAATTTAAATTCAAATTTGAATCGACTCGAAAACGAAGTCAAAAATTTCGACTTCCTATCAAGGCATGCCGCTAGGCGTTTGTGATGTTAAACCCTTATTACGAACACAATGGAAAAGGTTCCGAGTCCAAATTTGATCGTATGGAGAAAATAGCTTTTTAGACCAGTTATAATATTAAATTTTCGATTTAATTCCAGCACGTTTACTTATCGTATGCTCACACAACCACTCCAATCACCACGAAAATTGAAATTCAATAATAATACAATATTACGGATCCAATGGAACTTGTTTCGTCGAATTCCGAGACTGTGCCTCGGAAGGCTATTTTTTAAATATCGATTTAAACGATAAAATTTCAAAACTGAACAAAACAGTTTCAAATTCAATTCTGAAAGTCCCATTATCTCCAGTATCATAAATATGAATTTTCTAAGCCTTGAAAATATTTTTAAATCAGCTTAAAACTGAAGATTCAAATTTTTACCCAGATTTAACGATTAAATTCAATAATTAAATCGAAAAATTCATTCTGATATCTCGAATTTCAAATTAAACTAACTTCCAGATATTTAAAATCAATTAAATATTCTGATTTCCAATGTCAAAAATTCAAGGTCATTACAATCTCTCTTAAATTTTCTTATCCTAATAGTTTGAGAACTCATAGTTGTGAATATTATGAACAGACCAAGAATAGGAGGAGGCCTCTACCATGATTACCATTTGACTCATTCGATAATTTTTTTAATAATCGTAAGTATTCCTTCTATTTCCTGTAATAATAAAGTGAGTGCAAAATATGTAATTAAAATAGGGAACAATCCATACTTGGGGACCTAAGGCACGGTGGCAGTTCATCTTCTTTTGTTTCTTTGTTTTTTCTTCTTCATCTCTTTTTCTTTCAATGTTGTCTGTTTCAAATTGAGTGTTAATTTGATGACCGCTTTCGTCTTGGACATTGAACACTATCGTCTTTTTATTTATCATTTTGCTTCATCATTTTTATTTTTATCATCTCTTCTTTATCGTTGTCTTTATTATTCCCATTCTCTTCATGATTGTGTCCATCATCTTCATTTTCTTTTTCATCTTTGTTATTACCATTTTCATTGTGTCCATCATCTTGTACCCACCATTTAGTGTTTGGTTGTCATCATGATCATTATTATCACCACTATCCTCATCATCGTCATCATCTCCATTACCGTCGTCAGTTTTCTCATGGTAGGAGGGTCTTCTTCATAATTTTACTTCAGAGTTATGAAATTTGTAATGTCGCTAAACCAATACTACATAAATATATAACAGTTGAATTTTGGTTTATATAAGAGGAATTATGATAACGATCGTTAAGGCATGCGCCTGACGCGTGATGTTGGCACGTGCTCGGTGCATGAATTTTTTTTATAAATTATATATGTTTAACACATTCAAGAGAAAATGATTTGCATAAATATTTAGTCGTCTTTTAGCGTTGAAATTGCGTGTTATTAGTTTAATTTTTTATTCTTCGTTGAAACATCTTATTTTTATTTTTTAGTTTGGATTTTTATTTATATTATCAATTAATAAAAAACGAATCTTGTAAAGTAATTTTATTTGTTGGGTCATATTTTTAAGTGACATTAGATCTGGTGATATTTTTAGAGGAACATTTTGAATTTGTAAAGGAAATTTAAATGTTAAATCCTATTTTTAAGAGATATTAAGATTTTTAAATATCTGTAAAGGTGTATTTCTGGTAGTTCAGGCTAATAGCGGAAAAATAGAAGTATGACACCAAACATATTACAACTATTATTAAAGATGTGAAATAATAATAATGATATAAAACTAATATTGTTATGAAAGGGCATATTTTTCTAGGATTTTCTTTACTTCTTACTTACTCCATCAGATGCTTCTATATAGTAACTAACCATGAAACAGATTTTATTTATTTTTGCTCATATATGTGTGGCAGTAGCACCACTTGGAATATGGAGTTGAATTTTGAGAACAAACATGTTGCAAGTAGGCACATTATTATAAATCTTACTACATTTATATAATCATTGACTTTTTCATTTTAAAACGTCATAAATTCATGAATCGATATCTTTTACCATTATCAATTTTTAGCCTGCAAAGTATTTTTGCTTGAATATTTTCATACCAGCTCTCATCTCAGAATCTTTTAGGTGGGAAGCTATATTGATTGTTACTCCTTTGTTTTTCTAATTCAATTTTTTTCCAATTTCATTTTCTTTTAAAATTACTTTCACATTTCCAAAATTAAAGCAATTTTCTTGATTAAAATGGGTCAATAACCATATCTATGATGTAGTTCTTTTTTCATATCTTTATTATGCATTTTATCTTCAACGAGAAACTTGATCAAATTAAAGAATGGAGTGAGTTGAAGTGTTTGATATGTTTTTTATTTATCAACTTCTTAATCAAGTTATCAAAATATTTCAAACTACTTCGGTAGCTCTCATTGTTATCTTTTTGTGCTGCTTTTTTCTGTTTCTTGATTACTCAATTTGAATTTTTTCTTTATGAAATGATTTTTCTTTTTGGATTCTTTAGAGTTATATATTCATTGATTATTTCACTTATTTCTGCTTTTTCTTCTTATTCTATTTCTGCTTCTGGATCAGGTTGAATTGTCATTTGTGTTTGATGCTGAAATGTTTCACTTTCAGGTACATCATCATTTGTAGTAGTTTCTTTTTTAAGCATAATTGTTTTAGCACTAGTGGATTATATGTAGGTTCGGCTTCAGTTTTTCAAGATTTACCTAAACTAGCAGATTTACTTTGATTATTTGGGGTATCTATTTATGTTACTTATGTAAAACAAGCTGTTTCATATTTTCCTTTGATTTGCTTGATAAATATTTCTTTTCAAAAATTTCTTTATGTTTACTACTTTGATTCTTTGAACTTTTACTTTTGAAACCAAGATTTTGTGTTTTTGAACCAGTAAAAACAAATTATAATGAATATGATTATTATAGTCAATTGTTATCGTAAAATGTTTGCCTACCAAATATTTGCTAGGATCAGACCAATATTTATCGGGCATATTTTCTCTTTAATGCTAATACCGTTATTCAGACTTGTAATCCACCAAAAATTAACATAATTTAAACAAAAATTACAGAGAATAATATCAAATACTATTGCATATTAAATATTTTTCTTATAAAGTATTGTTAGGAAAATATCTATCGGGCAAATATTTGCCAAACAAATGTTTTTGTAGGAAAATTTGTGATTAATAAATATTTGCTAAGCAAATTATTGTCGTTGTCAGATTTATTTCTATAGCCTATCTTTAAAGATAATGTTATTTTGTAAAATATATTTGTGGTCTAATATCATTATTCAAACTTGTAATGCACTAAAATTTAACTTAGTATCAAATAAAAAGTGCATTTCAAACATTTGTGTTTCGAAACATATCTTAGACAAATAATTGCATTTTAAATAGCTAATATTATTGCATGTTCTACATTTGTGTTTCAAAACATTTTACTAGCGAATATTCACCAAGTAAATGTTATTCTAGGTAAATATATGAGTACAAAATATTTAATAGGTAAATATTTTCCATGTAGAAATTTTCCATTATTTGGTCTATTTTTATAGTGTATCATTAAAGCTAATACTATTTTGTAGAATACAATGTCAAATTTTGATTGAATATCTTTATATATTCATATTTATAATGTACTAACATTTAACTTAATATTTACCAAAAGTTGTAGAGAATATTACCAAGTAGTATTACTATGGTCAAATATCATAAGTTTAATATTTACCAAAAATTATAGAGAACATTACAAAATTTATAAAGAATGTTACTAAAATTTGCAAAGAATATTTACCAAAATTACGGTTGAATATTATCTAATCTATATGTCAAATAATATTTCATAACATTTTTTTGGTAAATTTTTGCTAGCGAGGTAAATTTTAGCAAGGCAAATGTTTACTTGGAAAACTTATCTAAATATTTAAGTACAGCCTATCACCCATAAACATTGGGATAGACCGAGCGGGTGAATCAAGTGTTAGAGGATTTATTCCATATGTGTATTTTGGATTTTGGATGTTTTTTGGAAGCTCACTTGCAATTGGTAGAGTTTGCTTATAATAACAACTATCAGGTAAGTACTGGGATGACACTGTTTGAGGTGTTGTACGGGTGACTATGCAGACCTCCATCTTAGTTGTAGGACACTACAAAAAGGATTATTATTGCACCAGAGATGATTAGATGGGATTTAAAGAAGGTAGATTTAATTTGCAGAAGGATGATCAAACAAACCAGTGACGATCAAACAAATCTCCATCGGCTCAGGCTTCACTTCGAGCAGAAGTTCCTCCCTATGGAAGATAAAGTAGTTATGGCAAGGAAGTTGATTTAAAGCAAGTACGGATGGCAGTGGCAGAGTATGTGGCAACCGTAGAGGCTCTTTCAAAGTATGGTACCGATCTCATCAACACTCCTCTCAAGAAGAATAAAAAGTTCGTTTATGGCGTGACCAAGGCCTTGAGGAACACTGTACTCCCATAGCTTGAGGATACTTTTGAGAAGCTTGTTGATACAACTTTGAGATAGGAGGAGGTGGATAAGGAGAGTCATGATGAGGTTCAAAAGGGCAAGAGCAGTATTGGCCAGAAGCGGAAGTTTCCATTTCATAAGAAGAAGCTTGGCTTTCAGAGGAAGCAAGTTTAGCGAAAGAAAGGTGTAACGACCCGGATTTTTAGTCGTTTGATTTTGAACATTTAATTTATTTTAAATGTTGAATTTGAAATGTAAATGGACTTTTAATATGAAGTTATCGATCGAATAAGCGGAATAAGATTTAAATTTCAAATATAGCGATTATCGTAATACGAATAGTGGAAATAATTAGAATTTGGGCTGAATATGAACTGAAATGAATTTTAAAGTGAATATAAGTTCTATTTGAATTAGAAATTAGATAGTTAGTTTTTAAAACTGAAATTTTAAGTGATTTCGTAAATTTTTGAAATCGTCGTTTTTGTCGACGCGTTAAAATAGCGATTCGGGGCACAATCTCGGAATTCGACGAAACTAGTTCCATTGGATCCATAATAGTGTATTATTATCGGATTTCAAATTTCATACCGTTTGGAATTTCCGTTTGGTCGTGCGAGTTGAAAACGCACAGGATTAATTTAATTTAAATTGTCGATTTAAAAGGCTATCTTCCACATACGATCGAATCAGGCCTCGAGACTAGTTCCATTGGGTTCGAAATAGGGGTATAACAAATATAACACTAGGCGGCACACCTCGACATGTTAGAGGGATGCAACTAGATTCCTTAAAATGTTTGTTTTAATTTCGTATATGGTGATATATGATGTGTTAGAATAATTTGTTATAGATTATGTTATGATTTAGTTTATTGGATGCAATAGTAGCACTGGCCTTAATTTTGGTATTATAAATACCATAAATAATACTTTTGAATATAAAAAGGGGATTCAAAGGCGATTTTGGGAACGAAAATATTTATATTGGAATTTGGGATTATTTAAAAAGGAATTGATTTGGATAAAATAAATTGATTTTAGATATTTATTTAGCTATTTCGTAAAATGGTTTCAAATAGAGAATTTAATTTGAGTATTTTTAAACAAAGGATTTTTAATTGGGATTTCTGGGAATACGAAATAGAAGTCGAAATCGAGATTTGAAATGTTTTTGAATATAGTCCGAATTTATTAAGAAATAGATTTATAAATGGGATTTTAAATAGGAACCGATTTACAAACAGTGTTGGTTAATATGAATCTGTTATTAATAGAGAAATGAGAGTTGAGTTTATAAACTTATAAGCGATGTTTATAAACAAGTGGAATGAATTTCATTTGATAAATTGGAAATATAAATTCACAGTGTGAATTTAAAATGAGATATGGAAATCGGTTTAGAAAGAAATAGTAAATTCTACTTTGGAATTTGGGGAATAGTTATGAAATTGGAAATGTAAATCGACTTGCGATAAATCGAGAGAAATTTATAACATAAAAATGGGTATGTTAAATTTAAAAAATGGTTTTTCACAAGAAGTAAGGTTTGTTTTAAGAAAAGGATTTTTATTTATTAAACTATGTAGTTTTAAAAACTATTAATTGGACTAAAATATTTCAGAAAGTTAGTTATTTAAATATTTAAATTTGTTGAAATGAATTATATGTTTATAAACAAGTTTTGTAAATTGATTAGAAATCTTATAAATGAATTTGAATTAGTTATTGACGTTTATTTTAAAAGTGCTTTGATATTTTAAATAATTATTTAACCATGTTTTTGAAATTTATTATTATTATTATTATTTTTTATATATATTTTAAAGGTAAGTGATTGCAAATTATTTATAAATGCTCTCGAGATTTGTGAAATAGGTTATAATTAATGGATTTGATTTTATAAGAGGTGATTTTATAAGGGGAATTCGGGAGCTTAAGAAAATTTGAGAAACGGAAATTTCCAAATTGTTTAGATACGAGAATTTCAAAAATGAATCTGAATTCATTAAAGGAGTTATAAATTGTTAGTTGGATTATAAATAAGCATAGTTGATAATTTTTGGAAATTGTAAAGGGAATTAATAAAAAAATCGAAGATTTATAACATAAGTACGGAATGTTTTTAAGTATGGATATTAGAAATGATTTTGGGAAATAGACTTATATTATTTTCCTAAGTATTAGAATTAAAGGTTTTGGAGATATTTTATCGAAAAGTGATTTATATAGAAATATTTTTCTAAGTAATGAATTATAAGTTGGATTTGGAAATATTCCTAAGTGTTGATATGGGTTGAAATATCCTGTTATGGATTTAAGTATTTGGAATCATTTTCAAATATTGAAATACTAGAAGAGATTTGAATATATATCTTTGTAAAGATATTTTAAAAACAAATGTTTTGGAAGATTTATAATATGGCCCAGCGACTGCTTATGTGTGTAATTTGATAGTTAAATAACCGATTATCAAATCTGGCCAATTTTGTTAATTGTTTCGAAGAGACCAGGATCGGATTTAATTATCTGAAAACCACTTCGATCTGATTTAAGCGTTGCAAATTGTGATATAGTGAAGATAAAGGAAACGATGGTTTTGGAGATTCGGTTTGTTCAGATCGAGAAAACTTGTATGGATGAATGCTATCATTGCATTGTTGCTTGGAAGGCGGTGTTAGCATTCCAAGTTGAAGTGTTATTCAAAAAGGTAAAACGTAGCCTCAAGCCTCATCAACCGAGAATGACTGAAAATCAGGGGAGATGCAGCAAGCCTATGTGGGTCACACCCATTAGACTATGTTGTCACCTTTCTAGATACCTTACGTCTACATATTTATGGATTGGTTGTCATCGGAGCTCGGTAGAAATGTTGGGAACAACCGGGGTGATGACATGTTCGGTACCATCCAGTAAGGGGTAAGCCGGTCTTGTATTGGCCGGGATCGATAGGTTCGATCTCGGTACATTTTTCTAGAGGTGTACTGTGATAGGTGGTACCCCATTGCCTAGTAATTGTATGGAATCCATTCTCCAATAAGCGCTGTACAGTTTTAGTTGTATACCAATATGCTGGAACGTGAGATGCAAGCATTTCAGCTATTTTATAGTTTATTTTCTATAGACACTATTATAATATCAGATGATTTTGATATAAAAGGTTTTGGTTATCGTAAGGTAAAAACCCGTCGTATTTATATGTGGCGAGGTCTTACGAGATACCTTTGATTTTCAAAAGTTTTTTTTGAAAATAATTATATTCAAATTGAGTGTTTTTAATCATGTTAGTTTTCTAGACTGACTCGGGTGTTATTTTATTATGATGCTCAGGTCAGATCGAGTATTACAGATACAAGTTAGGATGCTATGGAGCTCAGGGGACGGGCCAGAGGATTTCAGGCGTATTACACGTACTTTGTTATTTCCGCTGTGTGTTAAACTATATATTCAGTACTTATGGGGACAATTTATTATAGCTGTCCAAATTGCTATGATGATTATTGTACTCTGATGATTGTATGTATGTTAACAGTTATAGTTTTTTTTGTATAAAGATCTGTATTTATCTATCATATATTATTCCGCTACGATTTGTGAGATTCTATGTATTGTTTCTATTTCTTTTATCTCTTCTTCTTCACCCCTAGCAATCGGTATTTCCAGCACTTGAATATTCGGCATGCTATATAGTGAACGTATTGATGTTGATTTTGAGGGTTGAAAAACCTGGTTCGCTACAACAACTGAATTCAAAAGGCAAGCCAAGGAGCTAGTAGAATGCTTCAATTATGGAGAGCGTGGAAATTATTCTAAAGAGTGCAATAGGCCATGTCCTCCAACTTCTCGACTGAAGTGCACGATTAGTAAAGAGTTAGGACATCTTAATTATTCTTGTCCATAGAATTTTGAGATGTTGAATGCTATAAAGGCTTCTAATGGACCTTCTCAAACTAAAGGAAATGCTTTATTTATCCTCGAAGGTACTATCTTATGCAGAGATTCTTCCATTAGAGTTCTTTATGACACGACTGCATTTTATTCCTTCATGTTGAAGGAATTGGTTTACAAATTTGATATTGATGTTGTGTGCTTCGTTGCATCTTTGAGGATTGCTAATCCAATATGGGGTTATGCAACCCTATGGATGTTGTGTAAAAATGTGTTTTTGGACTTATGTGGTTTGTCTTTCTTCTATGATTTTCATATATTCTAGTATTTGGGATTTGGCATCATTTCTTGGCATGGATTAGTTGCATCGGTACGAGGCGCATCTTTTATGTCCTAAAAGGGTAATCACTCTTAACCTTCCAGATTCCATTGAGCGGCTCAGCTTTTCTTTTGGAAGCCTTAGTCAACGCTCGAGTGGTTCTCTATTTGATCTTGAGTCTTGAGAAGAAGAAGATATTGCAAGAATCTCTATTGTTAGAAACTATCTTGATGTCTTTGATCCTATTACCGATTTTCCACTGAGGTGGGTTATAGAGTTTCCTATTAATCTTATTCCTGGAGCTCAATCAATGTTCATACTCCCATGAGGACGTATGGCAAAGAGAATGAGGAGTTGAAGAAGAAGTTGTCAAAGCTAGAGGCTAAGGATTTTATCTAGAATAGTAGTTTACCTTAGAGGGTCGTGGTAATATTTGTAAAGAAAGCAGACGATACCCTTAGTTTATGCATTGATTACCAAAAGCTCAACAAGTTTACCGTAATGAATGAATATCCTTTGCCTAGGATTAATGATATTTAAAATCAGCTTAGTGAAGCTATGGTCTTTTCTCAGCTTGGAATTGCAGTCAATTTCCATCATGTTTGTATAGAAGAGGATAACATTCCATCGACAACTTTCCATACTCATTATAACTCTTATGAGTGGCTTGTGATGCATTCAAATTGACGAATGCACTTGCATACTTCTTCGATCTGATGAATAGGATTTCCGGATACTATCATGATAAGTTTGTCCTAGTACTCATTAATGATATCTTGGTTTATTCCAAGTCAGAGGTAGAGTATGAGAAACACCTTAGAGTAGTTCTAGAGACACTTAGGCAGAATCGGTTGAAGGCTAACTTGTCAAAATGCCACTTTTGGAAGAAGGAGGCAAAGTTCTTAGGCCATGTAGTATTAAGGCTGGTAAGTCTGTTGACCCTACCAAGATTGAAGCTATTCAAAATTAAAAGAAGCCAAAGATAGTTGCCGAGATACATAGTTTTTTGGGATTAGCCGGTTATTATCGGAGCTTCATAAAGGATTTCTCAAAGACTGCGCTACCTCTTACTAATCTTACAAGGAAGAGAGTGAAGTTTTAGTAGACATACATATTTGAGACAGCTTTTCAGAAGCTAAAGGAGTTACTTACCTATGCACCTATTCTTATTGTGCTGGAAGGTAACCAGGTTCTTGAAGTTTATACAAATGCATGTGGTTCTAGTTTGGGAGGAGTTCTTATGTAGGGAGGTAGAGCGGGGGCTTACACTTTTAGGCAATTGAGGTCTAATGAAGTCCGTTATGCCACTCATGATTAAAGAACGCCACCATTATCTTTGCATTATAGATATTGTGTCATTATTTGCTTGGTAAGAGATTTGTTCTTTACGTAGATCATAAGTCATTGAAGTATATGTTCACTCAAAGGATCTCAACATGAGGCAGCTGATTTAGCTTGAGTTTCTTGCAACTTATGACTTTGAGATTCAATATACCCCTAGGAAGGGGAACATAGTAGCTATTCCATCGAGTAGGGAGCATCGGGCAGTTGCTTTCTATGTATGACATTTGAGATAGAAATTATGTAGTTGGTTCGGGTGTGCCGTTGGCTTGTCTTATCACCCAAGCATCCTTGGTTGATCGGATTACAAAGGCTCAGAGGAGAGATCCTGCTATTCTTGCTATTATTTAGAGGTTGTAGTCTGGTGAAGAAGATGATGTCTTGTTGTTTATTCTCTCGATGCTCGTAGTTGCTTATGGAAGAATGGTAGACTAGTTATTCCTGATTTGGATAGCCTCTGTTAGGAAGTGATGGATGATTGTCATCGATCTTGCCATATTATTCATCCTAGAGGAAGTAAGATGTGTATGGATATGAAACATGTTTACTATTGGAAAGGGATTAAGCACGACATTAGGAAGTATGTGAAGGGATGTTTGACTTGTCAACTTGTTAAAGCTAAACATTAGAGGTCTAGCAGTCTTCTTCAGCCATTAGAGATTCCGCCATGGAAGTGGGACCGGGTATAAGTGGGATTGATTGTTTCATACTAGTTCACTTATATAAATCCTAATGTGAAATCTAGTAAGGATTTCTTTAATGTTGTATTCTTTTCAAATATCTGTAGATTTTATTGGTCTTCCTCGATTTAGGAGTGGTCATGATAACATTTCGGTAGTACATGATAGCTTGACTACATCGATCACTTCATACTGACGAAGTCAAGTAGGACTACTCCTTACTTGGCCAAGCTTTATGTGAAGGAGTTTTTGAGACTTCATGGTGCTTCCAGTGCCATTATGTGTGATCATGATCCATTATTTACCAGTGATTTCTGGAAGAGTTTTCAAATGGCTTGGGTCCAAAGCTGAACTTTCTTACGGCATATCATCCGCAGACTGATGGTCAGACAGAGATAGTTAATCGGAGCTAGAGAATTTGCTTTGATCTTGTGTTCTTGATTTGGGGGATAGTTGGGAGGATTGTATCTGTTTGGTTGAGTTGGCTTACAATAAAGGCTACTAGTCCAGCATTGGCATGGCACCGTTCGAGGATATATACGGTGGACCGTGTTGTTCACCATATTGTTGGCTTAAGACTGGAGACAGATTTGTTCTTGGTCCTAATTCTATCAAAGAGGCTTCTAAGAAGATAGAGTTGATTAGAAAAGGGATGAAGGAAACCCAGGATCGACAGAAGTCTTACGCTGACCATAGGAGGAAGGATATCGAGTTTGAGGTTGGTGACCTTGTCTTTGTGAAGATATCTCCTTTGTAGGTTGTTATGAGGTTCAGTAAGTCGGCGAAGCTTGCACCTTGGTTTATTGGTCCATTTTTGATTGCTGAGCACTTTGTCTATGTTACTTATTAAGAAGCTCTTCCTGATCAGTTCCCTAGTATCCATGATGTCATCCATATTTCCCACTTGGGGAAGTGTTTGAGGAGTACCGAGAAAGTTTTGGAGCCAAGACACATTGAGGAGCTTGATATTTTGCCAAACTTGACTTATGTGCAACATCATGTATGATAGTCAACTCGGAGGATAAGGGCTTAGAAGGAAGCAGATCCCGTTAGTGAAGGTTCAATGGTTCGACAGGCTGTTGGATTATACCTTGGAGACCGAGGAGCATAGGGTACAGGCCTACGCCGAGATGTTTTCTAATGCTCATGAGTCTGTTATGTTCCGCTTTCTTTGCTTGCTGTTTGTTTTGTAGTCAGTGTAGTCGAGCTAGAAGTTATTGGCTATGTTATGGATTTTTTTCCCAAGAAGAAATTGCAAAGATGGAATTCTCTTAAGGAAGGGAATCTGTAACAACCCGCAGTTGAGAAGAAATTAATATAAAGATTTAATCTATTAAAAAGCGATTTTAAAATTTTAATTGTAGAAAAATAGAAAAAATGAGGAAGTTATACGGGAAAAATATTTAAAAATTAATAGAATAATTTATTTGACGAATTTTTATTTTAAAATGATTTTTGACATTTTTAAGGGTCAAAATGATTTTTCAAAATATAATTAAAATCATTTGATAAATGATTTTGGACATTTATAGTAAATTTCTCATATAATGTTACTGTATGATATCTGTTTTTTTTACCTATAGCTATTTTTGCATTAATTGATGATTGGTGAGCAAGATGAGATAGGCAACGGTATTATTATAAGCTGAAAGACGTAGGTGGCACGACGGGAAAGGAGTAGGGGCATGATTTTTTTTAGGGTTAGGTATGGAGGATGTGGCAGCTAGGGAGGTGGCTGTTATGGAAGGCAGCGGCTATTAGCAGTGGCGGAGCAGAGGTGTCGGGCGGCGTAGGGGTGCGGAAGTGTGGGGTGTGGCGGTATAGGAAGCAAGATTTTGGCCTATGCGTGAAGAAGTGTCCTTGTAGCTAATTTTTGTATGTGTTGTCATAGAAGCCAAAAAAAGTTCGCATATTTGTCCATTAAAACGCCCTTTAAATTATTTGAATTTAAGAATCCAATATTTAAAATTTCTCTTATAATATTCATTATTTAAAAGAACTAATAAAGATGGGCATTATTGTAAAAAACATATTTTTTAATACTAATCAGAAGTTATAGAATACAAATAAACAAGTAAATAATTGTGACGCCCCACCTCTATACCCACGCTAGATAAGAACACTACGGTGTAGTGCTGTCAACTAGTACGGAGAATAAGGCTGTTGAGGAGCGACCATCTATGTAATTGCCATGTGCGAGCACCGATATGTCAGATAATAAAACATTGCATTTCATTTTTAGAGGAAACCCGACATACCGATTCTCACTCAAAGCTACTACACAGTGGCTATAATAGTTTAGGACAATAGATATAAAAATAACACAGATAACATAAATGCGGAATAAAGATGGAACGAAAAGTCTCATATATACAATAACTGATATCAGTTACAATACACTTGACACGATACAAATGATACAACTACAATTGTCGACTCAAGAAGTTATATATACAAGTACATTATCGACTAATATACATGAATACATTATCATCTTAAAACAGACACATTGACTACTACAACAAGACGAAGACCACTTCAACTGGTATAAAAAGTCTTCATAGCTCTAGTAGCAACCCAAAGCTAAAAATCTACAACCTGTAAATACTCGGTCTGACCCGAGTATTACATTCAAAAGAAAATAATACCCGGATCAGTCTAATTCAAACTCAGTTATTAGCGCATAGAAGCAATAATAATCAATCTCAATATAGATGACAGTCACAGAAATCTCGTATATCCAACTCTCGATACGAGAATTGGATAACGGCAGATATAACACTAAACAGTGTTAATCCACAAAACAGATATCAATGCTAATTGGCTGCAGTACACGCTAACGTGTACTGCCTCGCCAATACAGCCTACGAATTACGCAACAGGTCGATGAATTAAGAATAAAAGAGATATCGATTAAAATCTGTAAATTCGGTGTGGCTGCAGTGCACGCACGCGTGCACTGCCTCGCCACAACAGAATATAAAGTCACCACAAGGGACAAGGGTAAAACTGCTACGAAAATGCAGCAGGTTAGCAAGTGCTCAAGGATGAACAGATGCAAGTGAAAATGACACATGGATATGCAGTGTATACCCAAGTACAACTAAAATAGAAACAGGTCAAGCATATATAGATATGCAGTGTCAAAGTGAACCAAGTCACAATGATCGCAAGGTCGAACCCCGAAATCGGGTTCAACTCAAATGAATTAGAAGTGGTTGGCTGTCTCAAGCAACGGCAACCAAACAAGTTCGAACAAAACCAAACAATGTCAAAGTTTAGCATCAGGTCAAAAGGAATATAAGCAAACAGCCTATAGGATCGTACATGCCACTCAGTAAAGCTACAACAAGCTATGGTGCATTTAAAACTACAATGGAGCCAACAAAGAATGCAGACCTCAAATACACAAGAGTGAAGTGATCAAACAAACTACACAAAGGATTCAACAGCATAAAGACCAGAGTGTGCAGTAATGCAAACATCAAATGCCAACCTGAACCCAAAATAGTAAAACTGCACACAGGCAGTGCAGACAAGTATGAATTCAAACATGAAATGGAGAACATCATTGCAAGTGCAACAGGTAGAAGATGATGCAGTGAAGCATGTACAAGGGCAACATCAGCGACAAAACAGTGTCAAAATGAAGAGACCAGAGGAATGCAACTAAAAACTGATGATAGTGGTAATCACATAGTGGAATGCAATTGAGTGATGCTTGCCGAATTCCAAACGGCTCCTAAAACAACTGCTCGAAAACTACAATGCAGGCTCAAATCAATCTTTAGTGAATGCAGACTACAAAGGCTACGAACAAGTTTAAAGCATCAATGTACACTGAAACAACATGCACAAACAAATAGTCAAGCTGCAAGTAAAATCAACCCAATGTCAACTCAGAGAACAAAAGCAAGTGCTACTGAACTAAAGCAAAATAAACATACATGTATGGTGTCAAGTGAACAGACACAGGCAAAGGCAGCAAGACAAGTGCAGAACAAATATGATCACATTCAAAGCTATGTGATTTCAAGTTAAAGACCAGAGGGATATAAACAACTGTAGCAGTGAAGATTAATGTCAGATGAAGCTCCCATCAGGATCACCAGTAAACAAGTCAAGGCAGTGAAGTGATTTAAGTCTAAAGTATAACTTCAAACAAGATCATAGTTTGAACTAAAAGCTACAACATAAATACATACAATGGCAAGCTAACTGGCATATGAACAACTACAGCAGGTCGAGAAAGTATTCAGGGATGAACATGCATGAATCAGGAAATCAAGCAAATGCAACAGATCGAAACAAGTATAGTTCAAACCAGGGTGCACGACAATGAATGCAGAGGTCAGAGAATTGAAGAAAATCAGTACAGTGATACATGAAATCGCATGAACAAGTTCGAACAACCAGACAACATCATATTCACGAGTGCAATGTTCAAGTGGAGACCAGAGAAGATGGCCAGAGATGAAGACAGGGATGAACACCAAGATGGCCGAAGCCGTGTCAATTCAAGTGTTAACCAGGTCAAAAATCAAGTGTGTCATGATCGAACAAAGCATATGAAAAGGTCAGAGATAAATCCCAAAACCAAGTCCAGATTCAAAGTCGTGGAGAACAAGTATCAAATATACGAATATATACGATTTTGAATAAGTCGTAAATCATCTCATTCATCAATACGAAAATCAATGGCCATAATAATTTGATTGACGAATTCAAATAATATATACGAACTAAATGGAGGGGATTGAACTCAGATAAACAAAATCCAGACTTTCGTATGAATTAGATGTGAGTGATGAACACTCACCTTGTTCGAAGTGAAGAGCACGCTTGTTCGGAGTAGCAAGCCACAAGGATCATCTCGAAATCGATCGAACCAATCACGCGCTTCGACATACAAAGCCCACAAATCAGAGCGCAAGAGGAATGAAAGCCCTAGCAAGCATCGAAAGAACGAACGAGGCCAAGCCCTAGTCTGATCAAGAAAACGAAGAGGAAATCGTCGCCATTTTTTCGTTTTTGTTTTCGGTTAGGGTTTGAAACGCAATTGAATGAAGAGGGGAATGGGGATGGGTTGTCTTTGGTGAATACGGCACCAAGAAAGAATGGACCCAGATGATTTGTTAAGCCCACAATCCTTTTAACAAAAATCTTATAATTGAATTTCAATCCAATTTGAAAAGAATTCAAACCAGATAAGAAGAGAATTTCAATTCGATCAAAATGCCAATAGCTTATTAGCAACCAGATTAGATCGTCAAGAGGCGATAATTAAATGGGTACGAAATGTCGGGTTGTTACAGACTCCCCTCCTTAAAGAAATTGCGTCCTCGCAATCCTAAGAGATAAGTGGGAAAGAGGTAACAACCATAAGAACATAACAATGTCGAATGCATAAGCAAAGCAAAGATCAACAGGGAAGTATAGGAATTATGGAAGTATCAGACATAGAATCAAAAAGGTTCGACTGCTTCAAGTCAAAAGGATCAACATCGTGGGGATCAAGGAATCAAAATCAGATGACTATCAAAACAACCTCAAACATCATCATCGACTGATAAAAACAAAATCAATCGAGTTCTAGCAATTGAAAGAAAAGGAATCAGAGCAGAAATCACGTACTGCACGAATTGAATGTGAGTAAATCAAATTACTCACCTGAATCGTCAGAGAAAAAGACGAAGCTCGAATCTCAAAATCGCAAATATTCAATCATCTAAAACGATAATCGAATTTTCACAAATATCTGATTATCAAAAACGATAATCAGAAACACAAACATTCGATTAATCAAATCGAAAAATATTTAATTATCTCAGACGATAATTAAATTGGAAAATATTTAATTATCACAAATGATAATCAAATTTCACAAATATCTGATTATCAAAAACGATAATCAGAAACACAAATATTCGATTAATCAAATCGAAAAATATTTGATTATCTCAAACGACAATCAAATTTCACAAATATCTGATTATCAAAAACGATAATCAGAAACACAAATATTCGATTAATCAAATCGAAAAATATTTGATTATCTCAAACGACAATCCAATTTCACAAATATCTGATTATCAAAAACGATAATCAGAAATCACAAATATTCGATTATCAAATCGAAAAATATTTGATTATCTCAAACGATAATCAAATTTCACAAATATCTGATTATCAAAAACGATAATCAGAAATCACAAATATTCGATTATCAAATCGAAAAATATTTAATTATCCCAAACGATAATCAAATTTCACAAATATCTGATTATCAAAAACGATAATCAGAAATCACAAATATTCGATTATCAAATCGAAAAAACTATTTGATTATCTCAAATGATAATCAAATTTCACAAATATATAATTATCAAAAACGATAATCAGAAATCACAAATATTCGATTATCAAATCGAAAAAATATTTGATTATCTCAAACGATAATCAAATTTCACAAATATCTGATTATCAAAAACGATAATCAGAAAAATCAGAAATATCCGATTATCAAAAACGATAATCAGAAACACAAACATCTGATTATCAAAATGATAATCAGAAGTCATAAATATTCAATTAACGAGTCCGGAATTAACCGAAGTAGTAAAAGTTTGGTTCCATACTCCTTACTTTTGCTAAATCATTTAAATCTCTTTATCGTTTCCTTGAAAGTGCAGAATTGTGTGTTTTAAAAAAATAACATTTCACATTCTCAAACGGACAAGTCCGGAATTAAGCGAATCAGTAAAAAAAAGGGGTCATAGTCCTCGATTTTTCTGAAACGTTTAAATCGCTTCCTCGTTCTCTTGAAAATGTAAACTGTAAAAAATTTTGAAAACAATTTTAATTTATATTTTTGAAACAACTTTTAAAAAATAAAGAATTTTGAAAACACATGATTAAATTAGCAATATCAGTATTGCGGGAGAACCGCTTGTAAATCCATTTCGAAATTGACGGTTACTGAAGTTAACACGTCAAAAATCTCATTAAAATAACTGGCATCAAAATATAATACTAGATGAATTTTCATTCATCAAAAATGTCACAAGAATCTTCTCAAAGATAAAAAGGATGTCATACCCTAAACTTGTATTCATAACAAGTCAATAACACATGAATTTCACCAATGCACAAAAACTGATATCATATCAATGAAAATCATGACAATTGGTGAAGCACAAAATTCCAGAAATCATCATCAGAAATCCAGAAAACACATAAAAAGGGGGGAGGCCTAACACATGAATGGGAGCATGAAAACTCACCTACGCATAAACACATGACGAGAAGCTATCTCATGGAAGCTATCCATTAAATTTTCACACAGGAATGGCCCGAAGACCGTAGGGTGCTACCCTAGAAATGTGATGGCGAAACATCACATAATCGGGGTATAGTCTCCCACGTAGACAAAGAAATATGTGATGGCGAAACATCACATAATCGGGGTATAGTCTCCCCGTAGACGAAGAAATATGTGATGGCGAAACATCACATAATCGGGGTATAGTCTCCCCGTAGACGAAGAAATATGTGATGGCGAAACATCACATAATCGGGGTATAGTCTCCCCGTAGACGAAGAAATATGTGATGGCGAAACATCGCATAATCGGGGTATAGTCTCCCCGTAGACGAAGAAATATGTGATGGCGAAACATCACATAATCGGGGTATAGTCTCCCCGTAGACGAAGAAATATGTGTGAGACGAAATCACACAAAGAGTATCCAGACAACCCTCAAAGCCCAAGAGATATGTGTGAGACGAAATCACACCGATGAGGCCTAGTCTAACCGTGCAATATGTGTGAGACGAAATCACACACTGGTGTCTAGACAATCCTCAAAGCCCAAGAGATATGTGTGAGACGAAATCACACCGATGAGGTCCAGTCTAAATCATAAAAATGATCATCATGATCATAAAGAAAGTGTCAATTACACTAAGCTAGTAAATATAAGAGTTTAGCTTCATGTCCCATAACCACTTGCTTAACTCAAATATTTACGAACAGATTGTAAATCTCCACTAGGAAATTGTCACAAAAGGGTTCAATCGAGCAAGTCCAAGAGCTAACCGACGAAGTGAACGCAAGCGTTTCATACCACTCGTTTTACTAAGTCGTTTAAGTCGATTTCTCATTCAAGTGAAGTAAAGGCTTGTATATACTAATAGATTGGAACCCGTTTAAGAAAAAGAGTTTTGTAGTAAAATAGTTTTGAAATCGTTTGGAAAAAAGGATTTTAATATTTACTACTAGTATAGAAAACCTTTATATTTTTAAAGTGACAAATCACAAAAATGATTGTAGAAACAATCAATCACAAGAATTCACATACGAAGATGTGAATGGAATCCAAAGAAATCGATACTGAATCCATCAAAGTAGGAATACCCAAAAATTCCAGAAATAGAAGTTATCAAAATCGACAAAGGTGATAACAACTAATTAGAAAAGAAGAATCGATTATCAACTGGAAAAACAAAGCAAATCGAGCAGAAATGCATAAATGACTTCAACAAAAGTAAGAACCAAGTTAATGTCGAAGCCAACAATTAATAGCCGCAGTCGAGTACAAAATGATTCAATCATCATTATCAAAGAAACCAACGGCAAACAAAATCAGAGTCTTAAAATCAAGAAATTAGCAATTTCTCAAAAACAAAGTGACCGAAGTCGAATGGAATTCAGATGAGGAAAACACAAAATATCAAGTTTAAAATCGCTGAGATTCAAACTAGATGTGAATGAGAAATCAAAATCACTCAATTTGCAACTGGTCCAGCTATTTTTCATCACAGTGTAACAGGTACACAATGACACTCAAAGCATAGAACAAAAGTGGAACAAAGTCCAAAAGTCAAAATGGCTTTAATTTGCCAAATTAAAACAAAATCAACATCGGCTAAATCAATTCAAAGCCGAAAACACAAGAATAAGCGTTAGGAATTCATACCTAACAGTCAAAAATAGTCATATGTAAAGATGAGAGATAAAACATCGACAAATAGTTGTAACACATGTTCCATCTAAGTTATGTTTTATAATTGTCCTAAACCCCAGGCTCTGATACCAAGCTGTGACGCCCCACCTCTATACCCACGCTAGATAAGAACACTACGGTGTAGTGCTGTCAACTAGTACGGAGAATAAGGTTGTTGAGGAGCGACCATCTATGTAATTGCCTTGTGCGAGCACCGATATGTCAGATAATAAAACATTGCATTTCATTTTTAGAGGAAACCCGACATACCGATTCTCACTCAAAGCTACTACACAGTGGCTATAATAGTTTAGGACAATAGATATAAAAATAACACAGATAACATAAATGCGGAATAAAGATTGAACGAAAAGTCTCATATATACAATAACTGATATCAGTTACAATACACTTGACACGATACAAATGATACAACTACAATTGTCGACTCAAGAAGTTATATATACAAGTACATTATCGACTAATATACATGAATACATTATCATCTTAAAACAGACACACTGACTACTACAACAAGACGAAGACCACTTCAACTGGTATAAAAAGTCTTCATAGCTCTAGCAGCAACCCAAAGCTAAAAATCTACAACCTGTAAATACTCGGTCTGACCCGAGTATTACATTCAAAAGAAAATAATACCCGGATCAGTCTAATTCAAACTCAGTTATTAGCGCATAGAAGCAATAATAATCAATCTCAATATAGATGACAGTCACAGAAATCTCGTATATCCAACTCTCGATACGAGAATTGGATAACGGCAGATATAACACTAAACAGTGTTAATCCACAAAACAGATATCAATGCTAATTGGCTGCAGTACACGCTAACGTGTACTGCCTCGCCAATATAGCCTACGAATTACGCAACAGGTCGATGAATTAAGAATAAAAGAGATATCGATTAAAATCTGTAAATTCGGTGTGGCTGCAGTGCACGCACGCGTGCACTGCCTCGCCACAACAGAATATAAAGTCACCACAAGGGACAAGGGTAAAACTGCTACGAAAATGCAGCAGGTCAGCAAGTGCTCAAGGATGAACAGATGCAAGTGAAAATGACACATGGATATGCAGTGTATACCCAAGTACAACTAAAATAGAAACAGGTCAAGCATATATAGATATGCAGTGTCAAAGTGAACCAAGTCACAATGGTCGCAAGGTCGAACCCCGAAATCGGGTTCAACTCAAATGAATTAGAAGTGGTTGGCTGTCTCAAGCAATGGCAACCAAACAAGTTCGAACAAAACCAAACAATGTCAAAGTTTTGCATCAGGTCAAAAGGAATATAAGCAAACAGCCTATAGGATCGTACATGCCACTCAGTAAAGCTACAGTAAGCTATGGTGCATTTACAACTACAATGGAGCCAACAAAGAATGCAGACTTCAAATACACAAGAGTGAAGTGATCAAACAAACTACACAAAGGATTCAACAGCATAAAGACTAGAGTGTGCAGTAATGCAAACATCAAATGCCAACCTGAACCCAAAATAGTAAAACTGCACACAGGCAGTGCAGACAAGTATGAATTCAAACATGAAATGGAGAACATCATTGCAAGTGCAACAGGTAGAAGATGATGCAGTGAAGCATGTACAAGGGCAACATCAGCGACAAAACAGTGTCAAAATGAAGAGACCAGAGGAATGCAACTAAAAACTGATGATAGTGGTAATCACATAGTGGAATGCAATGAAGTGATGCTTGCCGAATTCCAAACGGCTCCTAAAACAACTGCTCGAAAACTACAATGCAGGCTCAAATCAATCTTTAGTGAATATAGACTACAAAGGCTACGAACAAGTTTAAAGCATCAATGTACACTGAAACAACATGCACAAACAAATAGTCAAGCTGCAAGTAAAATCAACCCAATGTCAACTCAGAGAACAAAAGCAAGTGCTACTGAACTAAAGCAAAATAAATATACATGTATGGTGTCAAGTGAACAGACACAGGCAAAGGCAGCAAGACAAGTGCAGAACAAATATGATCACATTCAAAGCTATGTGATTTCAAGTTAAAGACCAGAGGGATATAAACAACTGTAGCAGTGAAGATTAATGTCAGATGAAGCTCCCATCAGGATCACCAGTAAACAATTCAAGGCAGTGAAGTGATTTAAGTCTAAAGTATAACTTCAAACAAGATCATAGTTTGAACTAAAAGCTACAACATAAATACATACAATGGCAAGCTAACTGGCATATGAACAACTACAGCAGGTCGAGAAAGTATTCAGGGACGAACATGCATGAATCAGGAAATCAAGCAAATGCAACAGATCGAAACAAGTATAGTTCAAACCAGGGTGCACGACAATGAATGCAGAGGTCAGAGAATTGAAGAAAATCAGTACAGTGATACATGAAATCGCATGAACAAGTTCGAACAACCAGACAACATCATATTCACGAATGCAATGTTCAAGTGGAGACCAGAGAAGATGGCCAGAGATGAAGACAGGAATGAACACCAAGATGGCCGAAGCCGTGTCAATTCAAGTGTTAACCAGGTCAAAAATCAAGTGTGTCATGATCGAACAAAGCATATGAAAAGGTCAGAGATAAATCCCAAAACCAAGTCCAGATTCAAAGTCGTGGAGAACAAGTATCAAATATACGAATATATACGATTTTTAATAAGTCGTAAATCATCTCATTCATCAATACGAAAATCAATGGCCATAATAATTTGATTGACGAATTCAAATAATATATACGAACTAAATGGAGGGGATTGAACTCAGATAAACAAAATCCAGATTTTCGTATGAATTAGATGTGAGTGATGAACACTCACCTTGTTCGAAGTGAAGAGCACGCTTGTTTGGAGGAGCAAGCCACAAGGATCATCTCGAAATCGATCGAACCAATCACGCGCTTCGACATACAAAGCCCACAAATCAGAGCGCAAGAGGAACGAAAGCCCTAGCAAGCATCGAAAGAACGAACGAGGCCAAGCCCTAGTCTGATCAAGAAAACGAAGAGGAAATCGTCGCCATTTTTTCGTTTGTTTTGTTTTCGGTTAGGGTTTGAAACGCAATTGAATGAAGAGGGGAATGTGGATGGGTTGTCTTTGGTGAATACGGCACCAAGAAAGAATGGACCCAGATGATTTGTTAAGCCCACAATCCTTTTAACAAAAATCTTATAATTGAATTTCAATCCAATTTGAAAAGAATTCAAACCAGATAAGAAGAGAATTTCAATTCGATCAAAATGCCAATAGCTTATTAGCAACCAGATTAGATCGTCAAGAGGCGATAATTAAATGGGTACGAAATGTCGGGTTGTTACAATAATTATTTATAATTCAGTGTTATGTAATCAACGTTCAAATATCATCATTTAGTAATTAGAATTCAAAATTCAACACTTTTAACAAACAGAGCCTTAGAGTTCAAACACGAATCCAATTATATTAAATATGATTTAGTGTAAATAAAAAATTATGCATGATAATACTATAAAAGATCTAGTGCAAAATGAATTAAAAACAACTTATTTTAAATGTTTTTTTACTCCACTGCACGATGTGCTTGATCCAACACAAAGTTCATAACGAAATTACTTAAAGACATGGCCAATTTGCCATGGAAGTAAATCATTTTGGTATCGGCAAACATTCATCTTCCTTTCTTTCATGTATGTCAAAAGAAAATTGTTACTTCACAAAATTAAGCTATAACATGAAACTTCCCATAAGCAAGTAAAGTCCACCCAAAAAATTAAAGAAAATATCAGGGTGTTATTACCATATAGGATATTGAATTAAAAGAGGGAATAAGCTAGGACTTCGTGAAGGTGTTGATGAATTATGAGATAAAGGGAACTTTATAGTGTTTTTTGTTTTGCTCCTTTCATTTATTAACTTTTTTTAATATACTCTCTCTTATTGAATTAATGACTTATTCTCAGTTAGCAATAACTTTTTATACTAATTTCCAAAAAATGCAATGATTCTATAAAGCAGTTACAGTTTTGAATTCCAAACAGTAGATTTCATACAAAGTATAAATAGTCTTACATGATTAATCTAGAGAATGGTTAAGTATTATTTTTTTCATTCTATAAAGAAAAATTATTGCTAAATGGTCATATATATATGTATGTGTACATGTGTGTGTGTATTTATATGTATATATATGTATGTATGTCAGTACTCATGCCCGTACGATGAGCGCATACATAGAAAATGGATTATCTCAACTTTTTTATTTCAAAAAAAGAGTCTATAACACTCATTAAGAATGGGTAATTTTATAATTCAAAACTTCAAATGAAGGAATTAATACACACTGAAAGAACCATATACATATATATATAGCATTTTGATGATAACAACCATACAACAATGCTACTAATATGTTTATTGAATTATTTCAGGTCAAAACGATGATAGAAAAGGTGAAAAATAAAGTGGATAAAAATATGTGAAGCTAGGATTCAAACCTAGGTGGGCTGAGAAATAAGCACATGCTCTTACCAATGCACAACACAAGCTTTTGGAAAATACTATCATTTAGTCGACTGAAAGCCTTGTTCAACCGACTGAGCCTAGTCAACTGAATATGAATAACTTGTCTACTGTTTTTTGCTATGCTCATGGGCTCGAATTTTGCACTAAGCCAATCGACTAAAGCCTGTTTTTAGTTGACTGATTTAGTATAAAACAACTAGTTTTTTGAACAGATATCATCTTGTCTCTTCTCTCCAGAAGTTGCATCTCTCCGCTCCTGCAGCCACTTCTCTTCATCAGTGGCGAAATTGGAAGGTTGCACCCTACTTTAACATCCCTACAACATCTATATAAACCCCTAACCATCCCTTAATCAACACACAACTCTATGATTTTATTTCCACTCTTAAACTCTCAATTCCTAAGGCAATTCCCCGAGTTCCAAGAAATTCATCTGATTCAGAGATTTCAACTAGTTTGCTTCATCTCTACATCCCATGCTCTAGTCGAAAAAACTTCTTAGCCTCTACACCTCCACTCAATATCATTTGGTTTGGTTATAGGAGTTATTGTACATCAAACTGACACTCTGTATATCAAGATACGATGTGTTAGAGAGTAACGTTTCTGTTACACTACTTATAACTGTTGTTGAAGTCCTATTTGGTTGTCAACCAGAGTCTGTAAACTTGTTCCTCCGGGTGAAGTGAGGGTGTTGATAGTGAAATAACGAAAGGGTGCTTCGGGACTAGACGTAGGACGTGAGGTCCGAACCGGTATAAAATCGAATTATGGTCTACTATACTATTCCGCTGCTTTTACATTGTTTATTGCCGTTAGCCATCTTTGATCCTGTTCATAGCAACCAACAAGTGGTATCAGAGGCTGAAATTATATCGATCGTCGCAACATCAAAGAATAATGTCCAGAAAGAGAAGATCTTGTCAGAGCTCAAAGATAGTCGAGAAAAAGAAAATTTCTGGAAGCGAGCAACATTCTATAGAATCAAGGTACATGTGCTGTATGAATAATCTCAGATCAAAATCAGTAAGCTTAGTTCTATATATAGTGATCTTTTACAAATGCATGGGAAGTTATTAAAAGATTTTAAAGCATCGTAAAAGGTCAATTCTATTGCTTTAGCTAAATTAGATGATTGTGAGCGTAAAATTAGTATTTTAATAGAAGAAATATGTTTTTAGTAAAACAAACTGAAGTTTTTGAAAATACACTGGAAGAACTTATTTTACAAAAAGATTTTCAATTAAAAGATAATAAGCAATTAAATGATAAAAATACTTATCTTTTAAAAGAAATCAAAGTTTTACAAAATAAAAATATATTTTTAGGAAAATTGTTTAAATGATTCTAATTCTAAACTTTTGTCTCTTGAAAAAGAGAATAGGGCTTTAAATGATAAGAATCTAGAGTTAATTAAAAAATGTGAATTTTTTAAGGATAATAATATAATGCTGCAAAAAGAAATTTGTGATTCCAAAGTTGTTTTTGATAAATTAAGTGAGAAAATCACAAATTTTAATAGAGAAAGCGATGTTCTATCTTCCTTAACTACTAATGGCAAAGCACAAATAATAGAACTGGTTTAGACTATAAACAAGATAATTGTAGAAAAAGTACAAGATATGCATTACTACATACACATTTTAACGCTAGTACTAAAAGTAGAGATAGTTATAAAACCAATCCATGTCATAATATTATTATGCTTAGAAATAGAAAAATCCTTTGAATACTAAATCAGTGACAATTAATGTTCATATATGGGTTCCTGCTAATCTAACTGATTAAGATTGATAATCATACATTAGCAATTATTACGATACTGTGATTAATAGTGGAAACTATTTTTTTAAAAGATCAACCACAACCAACTGGATATGATTTCCTAATTTGTGAGCCTTATATCTATTGTAAAATGAGTATCATTTTGCTTACACTTGAAACATCTATTAGATACTCATCGCTTTCATTAATGCTAAATTATTTATTTTTGAGTTTTCTATGATATTCTCCATTTATTTTTAGTACTCTCATACTTTTTGTTAATTACATAAGAGGGGAATTAATGAGCATATTGATAGTGGGAGTACGTAGTTAAAGGTTAAAGTGAAACATTATACCAGAGTCGGCCCTTACCCAAAGCAGCAGAAGAAGCTGCTTTGGGCCTCTAAATTTCTAGGGCACAAAATTTTCTACTGTATCATATATATAAAAAAATATGTAAATAAAAAAGGCAGCAACACAAAAAAAATCGTGAAGCATCGGCAGTAGAGAAGAAGTAGAAAAGGCTGGACAAAGGCAAGCAATCTCCAATGAGCAATCCCATTCTCAATGCTTTGATTTCTGATTTCTCTCCCAATTTCCTTTTTTTTACTTTCTTGAACATTGGATCAAAGCTTAGAGTTTTATGTTTTTTAAATTAAGTTTATAATTGATTTTGTGCCAAGAATCTCTTAAAAGCGGTATTAGTGGAATGATAAATTTGATGAAAACAACATTGTTTAGTTAGAAATTCAATGATTTACTTTTTTATCAAAATGATCCGAGGAAAATAAATTTTGCTTCAAATTACTGTACGTATGTGTTATTTGTAAATTATTGTTTATAGTATTTTTTGTTGATAACTAGTTCATTTTGATTCATTCAAATATTAATTTTTGAATTGTCAATGATTGTGACAAATTCATTTTGTTTAATGTAGATGAATTTCATTTCAGGTTCATTTTTCGTTCTATTTTTAATGATTTTGTTTTTTGTGGATTTAAAAATTACCTTTGTCAATTGTTTTACAGAATTTTAATATATACCCGTGTAAGTTAGGTAAACGATTGTTTATGATAATCTATTTATGGGCTTTTAAGTATATGTAATTAAAAAACAGACCTTGCTTAATTTTTTTAAGTTATTATTGATACAATATATTTTTCTATATTTTTATTGTTTTATAGTGTCTACAGATGCACAAACAAGAATCGGGACTCGCTAAATTAGTACGTATATAAAGGCCTTAGTTTATAATTGGTTTTAGGTACCGAAACTCTTAGGGCCGGCCCTGCATTATACTTATGGAGAGTTTTTATCATAAAGTACGCTAATGCTCTTATCCCTTTTTTTTATGACAGAATAGGAGAAGATTGTGTGATTCTTTGAGTTATTTTGATGATAACAACCGTACAACAATGCTATTAATATGTTTATTGAGTTATTTCAGGTCAAAACGATGATAGAAAATGTGAAAAATAAAATGGCTAAAAATATGTAAAGCTAGGGTTCAAAACCGAGAGGGCTGAGGGACAAGCGCATGCCCTTACCACCGCACAACACAATTTTTTGGAAAATACTATGATTCAGTCGACTGAAAGCCTTATTCAGTCGACTGAACCAAGTCAATTGAATATGAAAAACTTGTCTCCTGTTTTTAGCTATGCTCTCGGGCTTGAATTTTATACTACGCCAGTCAATTGAAGCCTTATTTTAGTCGACTGGCCTAGTATAAACCAGCTAGTTTTTTGAACATATATCTTCATGTCTCTTCGCTCAAGAAGTTGCAACTCTCCGCTCCTGCAGACACTTCTCTTCATCAATGGCGAAATTGGAAGGTTGCATCCTACTTTAGCATCCCTACAACATCTATATAAACCCCTAACCATCACTTAATCAACACACAACTCTATGCTTTGATTTCCACTCCTAAGCTCTCAATTCCTAAAGCAATTCTCCGAGTTCTAAGAAATTCATCTGATTTGGAGATTTCAACTAGTTTGCTTCATCTCCACATCTCATGCTCTAGTCGAATAAACTCCTTAGCCTCTATATCTTCACTCAATACCATTTGGTTTGATTATAAGAGTCATTGTACATCAAAATGACATTCTGTATATCAAGATACAATGTTTTTAGAGAGTAACATTTCTGTCACACTACTTATAACTGTGGTTGAAGTCCTGTTTGGTTGTTCAACCAGAGTCTATAAACTTGTTCCTCTGGGTAAAGTGAGGGTGTTGATAGTGGAATACCGAAAGGGAGCTTCGGGACTGAACGTAGGACGTGAGGTCCGAACTAGTATAAAATCGGCTGTGTGATCTACTATACTATTCCACTACATTTACATTGTTTATTATTGTTGGCCATCTTCGATCCTGTTCATAGCGACTAACACACACACATACTGGTACATTAGGCATGCCCGTTAAACGTGTGCGAATAAAATTATGAGAAAATTCATCTTATTGTGAACTAATGGGTGTATGCATAAACAAAAATAACCATTCGAGATAGTAAAAGTATTAAACCATAATTTTTCTAAGTTTTATAGGAATGTGGGAATACTAAGGCAAAAATAACCACTCTGGGTACTAAATATTATAAAGGGCATTTTGGATAATTTAGAAGCATCAAATTATGGTCCTCATTATATATACCATTACTCATGCACGTGCGATACACATGTATATAGAAAAAGAATCATCTTATTTTTTTTGTTTAAAAAAAACCTTTGGTGAAAAATGATGAAATCAGTAGCAACATAATTTTGATATCTTTAGGGTCCGAACCTAGGAATTCTAGAGCCCCAGTCTAGAGCACTCATTTAGCATGGATATTTAATTTTAAAAGTTTCAAATAGAGGTATTCTCATTATATATATATATATATATTTATATATATATATCTAGGTTTTAACTTTTAGTCGGCAAGGTGGAATTCCGGCTGTTTCGTTTTCGATTCTAGCATGGACCACACCAAAATATGTGATAAAGTCCGATTCGAAATAAAAACTATGAGGAAAAAAATCAAATCTTACATGAGCTTCCTTCGTCGATTTTCTTCCTTGAGATCCATATGAGGTCGACTTCATCATCATGCTGAAGGAATTGTTTTCTTTCATGTGCAACGTTGGTTTTAGGATCTAAAGTTGCAGCACATGTGTTGATTTGGGAACTAGGGTATTGATTTACTGAGAAAGAGGAGTGATGAGGTAATGGAATAACTAAGCTGGGTTTACAAGGAGAAAAGGGTCAGGTTTTAGTGGGCCATCTTTTATTGTTTTATAATTAGGTTTTATCAAAGTATATTTCACAATGTTTTATTTGACTTTTTTAATAAATGGTCCGAGTTGTTATCAATTATTCTAAAATTTTGTGTAACGACTAGCTATTTTGGATTATTCGCATCCGCACATGTCGGACTTGAATAATTCAAAATACCGAATTGTTAATTTAAATTTTGGAAAAACTGAGCATATACATTAAATAAAGTAATCACATATCACAGACACAGAGTAATAAATGCAGCAGAAACAAAAGATAGTAGTTCATGAAGCTACTATATACATATCAGAGTTAAATAAGGTACAACAGATGTCTCGAATAAAATAATCAAATAAAATATCAGAATACATCACTAGAATCAACTGGATATTTGAAAATGGATAGATAGCTGGATCTCCAAGCGAAGCTCCAACTCCAAAGTTGAGTCTCGAATACTGGTACACTCAATCTGACCTGAGCGTAAAGCAAAACACAAAACACTCGAGTCAGTATTAACATTCTTATATCAATAAATCCAACTCAAGTGAAATAGCAACTGAAATACAAGTAACTCAAAGGATGTTTGGAATAACCATCCTTTAAGGATCCGTTAAACTATCTACTATGTAGTAGTGTACGATAAGTAGATAATGCCTATCAGTAATATAAAATATCAAAATAGTGTTAAGGTGTTATCATTATCCCCCTTAACACATTTTATATAAGCATCATAGTCTATACAGCACTGTAAACTCCACCGTAAACTAGTGGGCTATTAGGGAGTACTCCATAGGTATAACACAAAACAAATCGTAGTGGTCGCTTATATAGGGATACAAGTATGACAAGGCACATGAGGCAATACCCAAGGTAGTGAAACTACCGTTTGCCTGATCCGGACTGGTGAGAATGCATCGCCGCAGTGATCGCAACACCGCGAAACACACTCCCAAAATTTCGAGGGTGCACCAATCGATAACAAGTAATGAGTAGTTTTCGAAGAAGTGTGTTCGCTCGAGGCAGCTAACCCCATTTGGCCCGGCACGGCTCCTGTTTTAGTCATTTCCAATTTAACACAAGTGTCAAGGCTATCCATTATCGTTCTCTTTCTTCAGTCATCACGTACATCATTCCAACCACTTCATTCTGGATCACACTCCGCGTGTAGTTATTAAAGTGGTTTTCGGTTTAGACATTGAGTATGTCCCTAACCGATTCCGGTCCCTTTAATAACTTCCGTGATTATTACACCGATTGGTCGTTCATATATTTCAAAACTAAATCAATTTAAATTTCAATTAAAATTCGTAAACCAACATTCCATTTGTCCTTCTAAAACAATTCCCATAATTTACTTTCAAAACTTCCAAATTACCATTTCAAAATCTTATAATTAAAATTAAATATTTGATTTAAGACAATTCAAGTATTCATTTAAATTCGTATATAAGTTTCATTCTGAAATCATTTAAATTCATTTAATTTAACATTCAAATCAATTTAAATTCATTGATCGATTTCATTCAACATTCGTTAAGTTAATTTATCATTCAAAACAATTTCTATTTAATTTCCAATTCAATAAATCAATTGCTTAAGTTCAACTCCAATATATCAAAACTTACAAATTTGATTAAATTAGATTCGTCAAATCAAATTCTTTAAATTACAGGTCTTACATAAATTTAAATAAATCTCATTTTTATTTCTTGTTAAAGAAATTCAATTTCACATTTTATTTACTTAGTTACAATTTCAAAACTCAATTAATAAAGAAACTTAATTTCAATTATTCAAGAAGTTCAATTTCACTTAACAAAGAGTTCAATTTTATTTAATTATTAAATAATTCAATCTTATTTAATTATTAAATAATTTCGAAACTTAATTATTAACTAATTTCAATACTTCATTATTAATAATTCCAAATTTAATTATTAAATAATTAATTTTAAAACAACATTCTTTCATCATCTACTATGTTAATATTTTGATTCAGATTATTAAATATTAACATTTTCCTTTCATATAAATTCAAATTCTGACTTCATTTCAAAACTTTATTATTTATTCAAATAAAATATTTATTTATTTTTAAATTAAATTATTGACCAATCGGGTTTTTATTTAATTCTCTATCCTAAGTCAAAGTTTAATTTGGGTATTTATCATTTCAACCCGATTCCATTTCAATTCAAAATCAAAGCATAGCAAAGGGAACTTGCAGTGTGATAACTAGGATGGTGTCAAAGTAAATAAACAAGCAATAACAACAATCAATAACAATCCAATAATTGATTCAAATAATCCCGAAATAATCATATTAATTTACATTGTTTTTTGTGCAAATTAATATAATTATTTCTAGAATCTACACTATCGTTTCATGTAGATTAAAGATTATTACATTAATATTTATACTGTTTTTCAATTGATATCTATTATTTAATTTCATACTACATCAATTTGAACAACAAACATTTACATTGTTCAAGGTGTATTTTAATTCATATTTTCGTGCCGACCTAAAACTCTGCGACCTAAGGAACTTATCGACTTAAGGAGCAGAACGATTTAACGACCTAGCAGGCTTCACGATCTAGTGCCTCCAGACTTCGCGAGCTAAGAACTTAGCGACCTAAGAAAGCCTGCGACCTAAAGTGGCTGCAAGTTAAGGAACTCTGCGACCTAAGGACTTCACGACCTAAGAACTTAGCGACCTAAGAAAGTCTGCGACCTAAAGTGGCTGCGAGTTAAAGAACTTAACGACCTAAGGAAGTTAGCGACCTAAGGGACTTAACGACCTAAGGAGTGTCACGACCTAAGAACTTCGCGACCTAGCAACCTAACTGGTTCAGAAGGCAGTGGGACTTACGACCTACCTTAGGTCGCTCACGACCTAACTCCGTTGCCCAGTTTATACAAACCGACCTAGTTCCCTATGCCGCTTTCCTATAAGTCGCTTGCGACCTACCAGCCCACTAGGTCGCCAACGACCTAATACCTTCCTTAACCCGTTCACAACCTACTACTTGCCACCTTATTCAGAGAAGACCGAAAGCAACTACATCAAGCAACACTTCCTAAGTCGCGAATGGCCCACGACCTATCTTAGGTCGCTCGCGACCTACGACCTAAATTAGGTCGTACGCGACCTAAGACTTGGGGGTTAAATTTCGCACTGAATCACTCCTATAAATAGAGCCCCAACTCCAACTAGCAGAGGACTTTGGGCCGATCATTTCTCGAAGCGTCATCACTCTGCCGAATTCTCAACTCATCCAACATTTGAAGAACTCCAATCACTCAAGACATTACAACAAGCTTTGAGAGAAATCTACCGCATTCAACACGAATTCGAGGAGATCTTCGACATCGAAACTTGAGCTAATAGTCGAAAGTGTTTAGGAATTGAAATATATCATATTTCACAAGTGTATTGTATCATTTTGTAACCAAATTCAGTAATAAAGATATTCAAAGTGGACGTAGGCTCGACCTCAAGCCGAACCACTATAAACTGCTGTCTTTTACTGCTTTTTCGCTATTTTACTGCTTAATTCTTGTTCCCGTCACGCGGGTGGTGCTTTCACAACTCTATTACACACACGGGTGTTAGCGTTCAATTTTTAGCGTTAACATTTTGGTGCTTTCACTGAGAATTGAACTCAGGACCGTATTCGCCATAGCTACACAAAAGTTTGTTGAAAAAGTTTCCTTCAAGACCAGAAGTCTGTCAGACATAATGGCTCCTGGAAGAAAACGCAAGTCTATTAGATCTGAAGATGCTCGTGATAATACAGCCACTTCTCCCTCTCCAAGTCAAGGAGCTCCGAGTGTCGGAGTGACGTGAGAAGAATTAGATGCTGCTGTATCCGGGTTGTACCAGCAATTTGAGACTCAGAATACTCTAATGATGGAGAAATTGAATGCTCTGGTCAGGGCTAATCAAAGACCAGTAAACAATGAAGAAAACTATGCTGATGCTATTCATAACTCCGAAGGGAGAAATATTCCTCAAGGGGGATCAGGTGCTCCTGAGGGGGCACCCCTCAGGCTGAAGGATCCAGGCCATCACCAGTTCTCCGTGAACATTTACCCGGGCAAACCTCCGAGAAAATGGTCGAAGTCTACTCCGCAAAGTCGTTAAACAATGAGGAATATCTCTCCGGCATGATTCGGCAAATAATGAAAGAAAGCATGCAGAGAAACGAAGATGAGAATGATTGGGGATTTGCTCCGAGTAAAACTCCATTTACTGAGAGGATTCTAAAGGCTGAGTTTCCCAGAAAATTTGTTCCTCCTACCATTCCTGCTTATCGAGGAACAAGTGATCCGAATCAATTCTTGTATAAATATGATTGGCACATGACTTGCGCCAGAGCAACTGATGAAATTAAATGCCGATATTTCCCGGTATACTTGGAAGGTGTGGCGCTACTTTGGTTTACCAAACTTCCAGTACGATCTGTTGATCAATTTTCCGATCTAACTCGGAAATTCAAGGAACAATTCAGATTGTACATTTCAAGAGCAAAGGATATAATGTCTCTCTCAAGTCTTGAACAGAACCCTAGAGAGCCCATCAAATCCTTCCTGAATCGCTTTAATTTAGCCCTAGCCAAAGTTGATAACGCAGAACCGCGAATGATTTTAACCTACTTAATGCGGGCTATTGACAAGTCAAGCGAATTTGGAAAATGGTTGAAGATGAAGAAACCAAACTCGCTCGAAAAGTTCTACAAAAAGGCTGATGAGTTCATGCGCCTAGAAAATCTCTCTGGGTCAACTAAAGTTGTGACTACAGTGGTGGAAAATAATGCTCCGGCTCAGAATAAAAAAGAATCTGTAAATCAGAAAAGGGAGAGTAATGGTGGAAAGAAGCAGAGGGATCTCAAAAGGCCCCGCTTTCTCAAGCCTTCGGATTTTACCCCTCTAACTGATACACCGGAGAATATTTTCATCGCCACTAAGGATGCTGTTGAATTTCCAAAACCACTGGTAGTAAAAGTTGGGAAAAATGCTGCTCAAAGCGGAAGATTTTGTAAATTTCATAACCAACCAGGCCATGATACCAACGAGTGCCGCCACTTGAAAAGCCTGATTGAAGAATTGTTGAGAGAAAATAAGTTGCAGTAGTATGTTAAAAGGAATAGAAAAGACCCTTCTTCATCTAACCAGGGGCAACTACCCCCAGCTCATTCATCTGGTTCAGGAGAGAGGCCTGCTGAAAAGGAAAGACCTGTTATCAATGTGATCACAGGAGGACCTCATCCGGCTGGAAGGAGTTGGGGTGAGATGGAAAGGTATGCTAGAGCCTTGAAATATGCCCCAGCTGAAGAAAGTGTCTTAATCTTGGAAGATGCTGCACCTCTGAAGCAGCAAAAGACTTTTCATGATGATATTATGTTCAGAACCAGGGATACTATTGATGTGGAAGCTCCTACAGAGGACCCTTTAGTTGTCTCTGTCGGTATTGGGCCGGCTATTGTCAGAAGAGTGCTGGTTGATAGTGGCGCCTCGTGCAACATACTCTTTAAAAAGACATTTGACCAAATGAAAATTCCAATGACAGACGTACAAGCTTCTTCACACAAGATTGCCGGTTTTAAAGGAGAGCTGAAACAGCCAATTGTAACGGTGGACTTGTTTGTTGAAATGGGCAAAGGGCATAAGAAGGTGGTTCAGAAGTAAACTTTTGTAATTGTTGATGGATTCTCCGCCTATAATGCTTTCTTGGGTCGGCCTACTCTTGCTGCTTTCAGGGCCATCCTCGCTCCGTGGTGCTTAACAATGAAATTTCCCACTGATAATGGGATTGCTGTCATTAAGGGAGATCAGAGCGCGGGGCGAGAATGTTATCTTGTAGAGCTCCGAAAGGCCAGGAAAAAAGAGATGGGAAAAGATGCGGCAGCTCCGCTCCGCATCAAAGAACCAACCTTGTAGCAGCTATGGGGTGGCCCCTGTACTGGTGAACACAGCAATGCAAGGAAAGAAATGGACCCCAAGAAAGCCAGTACAGGGGATAATAGAGTGGTACCCGTGGAAGTAACGGTACCAATATCTGTTGACTCGATAGACCCAAACAAAGTACTCAATGTGGGTTCACAACTGAGCATAGCAGTTCAAAACACGTTGATATCGTTCTTAAAAGCCAATCTGGATGTGTTCGCTTGGTGTCATGCTGATATGTGTGGGATCTCCCCGAAAATTGCTGTACATACTCTGAATATTGATCCAAAATTCACACCAGTGAAACAGAAAAGAAGAACCCAAGGCCCAGAAAGGTCGACAGCGCTAAAGGAAGAAGTCGATCGGCTCATGGAGAACGGCTTCATCAGAAACTCCACTTATCCAAATTGGGTTTCAAATCCAGTACTGGTTAAGAAGGCAAATGGAAAGTGGAGAGTATGCATCGATTTTTCGGACCTAAACAAAGCATGCCCCAAAGATTGCTTCCCGCTACCCAGAATCGATCAATTGGTGGATGAAACAGCTGGGCATGAGTTGTTATCATTTATGGACGCTTACTCCGGGTACAATCAGATTATGATGCATGAGCCAGATCAGGAAGACACAAGCTTTATCACAGATGTGGGTCTCTACTGCTACAAAGTTATGCCTTTCGGATTGAAGAATGCTAGGGCAACCTACCAAAGGCTCGTCAATGCGATGTTCAAACCTCAGATTGGCAGAACCATGGAAGTTTATGTTGACGATATGTTGGTAAAGTCAAAGAAAGCTGTAGACCACATGGGTCACTTGGAGGAAATGTTTGCAATTCTTCGAAAGTACGGAATGAAGCTCAATCCATTAAAGTGTTCATTCGGAGTAGAGTCCGGGAAATTCTTGGGTTTCATTGTGAGCGCTAGGGGCATCGAAGCCAATCCCACTCAAATCACAGCTCTAAGGGAGGTCAAAGCCCCTAAAACAAAGAAAGAAATGCAAAGCCTCAATGGAAAAGTCGCTGCTCTGAGTCGTTTCATTTCCAAGGCCATAGATAAATGCATTCCCTTCTTTGACGCTCTAAAGAAAGGAAAGAAAAATTTTGAATGGACTCCCGAGTGCCAGAATGCTTTCGATGAACTAATTCGTCATATGGAAACGCCTCCAGTTCTTTCCAAGCCTACTGATGGTAAAGACCTTTTCATCTATTTAGCAATTTCATCTCACGCCCTCAGTGCAGCACTTGTACGAGAAGATATGAAGATACAACGTCCAGTCTATTACATCAGCAAACGGTTCACTGGGGCAGAGATGAATTATTCGAAGATAGAAAAGCTTGCCTATTGTTTGCTAATTGCTTCTAGGAAGTTGAGGCCATACTTTCAAGCTCATCCTATCAAGGTCCTTACCGATCAACCTCTAAAGCAAGTCCTGTTTCGTCCTAAAACTTCGGGCCGTCTTTTGAAATGGAACATTGAACTCAGCCAATATGATATCACTTACCATCCCCGGAGAGAAATCAACGGACAAGCTTTAGCAGATTTCATCGCAGAGTCTACTGACAAAGGTGATAGTGAGAATGAAATAACTGATGGCATTCCAATCCAGTGGAAGTTATATGTTGACGGATCGAGAAATGATTACTGTTCTAGGGCAGGGGTTGTGCTCGAAACCCCCGAAGGACGATCGTTGTGTTATGCATTGAGACTGGAATTTCCTTCAACGAACAATGAAGCAGAGTATGAAGCTCTTATTTCCGGTTTGAAAATTGCCAAGGAACTGAACATCAAAGTGTTACAAATTTTTAGAGATTCCCAACTTATTGTTTGCCAGGTAAAGAAAGAGTTTCAAGCTAAAGGTGGAAATCTGCCCGCATACTTGTCAAAGGCATGTGAGCTTCTCGAAGATTTTGATCATTACACGATAAGTCACATTCCTCGAATAGAAAACATGAAAGCGGATTCTCTAGCAAAGTACTCAAGTTTTGGGGAGGCTCAATTATTAGGATTAATCCCTGTGGAAGTTCTGTCGTCTCCAACCATCAATGAGATGGATATTGATTGGATCATGGCTACGTCTCAAGAGCATGAATCATGGATGACTCCAATCAAAGAATATTTTCTCAATGATTCACTACTAGAAAGTTCGAAAGAACACCGAAAACTGTTATGGAAAGGGTCAAGATATATAATTCAAGACGGCCGATTATACAGAAGGGGATTCTCAATGACATTGCTCCGATGTGTAACTAAGGAAGAACCCAAGACAATTCTAGCTGAGGTACATGGAGGAGAATGTGGAGATCATTCAGGAAGTGCGACAAATGTCAAAGATTTGCAAAAATCCCAAAATCGCCTTCCACCGAGCTCACACAAATGGTCAGCCCATGGCCGTTCGCCATTTGGGGAATAGACTTGATTGGACCGTTACCGATCGCTAAATCGGGAATCAAATATGTTATTGTTGCTTTTGATTATTTCACTAAGTGGGCTGAAGCAGAACCCTTGGCCACCATTACCTCTAAAAAGATGATAAATTTCGTAACTAAAAATATCATTTGTAGGTATGGTGTGCCGCAGAAGATAATCACAGACAACGGCACTCAGTTTGAAAGTGAAGAATTCCAGGATTTTTGCAAACGGTTCAGAATTCGAAAAAGTTTCTCAGCAGTGGCTCATCCGCAGGCAAACGGGCAAGTGGAAGCAGTAAACAAAATTATCAAGTCAACCATCAAAAAGCAACTTGAAAAAGCAAAAGGTGGTTGGGTCGATAAGCTGCCACTAGCACTATGGGCATACAGAACTACTCACAAAACTACGACTGGGCACACTCCATTTTCACTGGCATATGGATCAGAGGCAATGATTCCAGTGGAAGTAGAAGTTCCTTCGCATAGAAGAATTCACTTCAACGAGGTTGAATATAAGAAACTGAAACTTGAAGCCCTTGATTTTCTTGATGAAAAAAGAGAAGAAGCTAGACTCAGAGTTTCAGCTTATCAACAAAGGATAGCCAGGCACTTCAACTCTAAAGTTCACCAACGCAGCTTTGAGGTCGGAGATTTAGTCTTGAAAAGGATCATGACAGCCACCGGGGTGTTTGGGCCAAACTGGGAAGGGCCATATGCCATAGGCAGTAAATTTCTTGATGGCACTTTCAAACTCATAACTGTTGAAGGAGATCCAATTCCAAGAGCCTGGAACAGCAACCACTTACGTCCTTATTTTACTTGAAAAAAAAGGCTTTGCTCAAGATTGTAAAATAGTGATGAATGTATCAGTTGTATTGAAAGACATTGTAAATCAGTGCAAGTTAATAAAAGCTATAAAGTGGATGTAGGCCCGATTCTTGGCCGAACCACTATAAATCTTGTGTTCTTTACTATTTTATAATGCCTGTTTCATTTCGATATGTAAATACTTTAAATGTATTGCTAAAATGTCGATTCAAAATTGCAGGACATTAAAAACAAGGATAACTCGTCACAAAGCCAAATGACCCCTATAAATCACCTATTAAGCAAATACCAAGCAACAAAAATTCCAGATTCACGTCCTATACAAGAAGAACTTCACATAAAAAGTTGGCGACTCCACTATGTCAAGCACTCGTTAACTGGTTGCGATCGTCGATATAAAAAGACATTCAACCAAGTAACTTGCGTTTGCTCCGTGAAGTCACTCAACAATGAAGTCTACTTCTTCAGATAAAGCAATTTACTTGCAAAAGAAAGGAAGATGCGCTTGGAAATGATAATAAAGGATCGCTGGTGAACAGATGATGAGAAAGACATGGGCAGGCAAACAGAAACGCAACCTCTCTGGAACACCAACCAAAGCCCTCTAATGAGGCACGCCAAAAGATGAAAGTGCTTTCCTCAATCAAAAAAGATTGGTGGAACCACCGGAGGGGCACCTTCCCAAGCTGAAGGAACAGGGCCCTTGTTAATTGTTTGCGATCGTTTGTACAAACGAACATCCAATCAAGCAACTTGCGTCCGCCCCGTGGGTCCATTCAACCATGAGAAAGTAACTTCCAGGCAATCAAAAGCCCTCTTCGGTGGCACAAGCCCTCTTCGGAGGCACATGCCCTTTTCGGAGGCAAAAGCCCTCTCCCGAGGCACCACAAGCCCTCTTCGGAGGCACATGCCCTCTTCGGAGGCAAAAGCCCTCTCTCGAGGCACCGCAAGCCCTCTCCGGAGGCACAAGCCCTCTTAGGAGGCACAAGCCCTCTTCGGAGGCACAACTCTTTAAGAGGAGCCCTCTTCGAAGGCATGCCCCAAAATAGAATACTCAAACAAAAAGCCTACTCCGGAAGCACATTTCAACTCTCAAATGAAGATTAACTTATTCATCTCAAAAAGTTCCTCCTAAAAAAGTTGAAATGCTACAAAAAGACCTCTTCGGAGGCACATTTCATTATGCTTGAAATACCAAACTTAAGCTCTCTACCGGGGCACAAAATTAAAACCTCATTCAGAAGCTCATTTCACTGCGTAGGAAAATCCACTTTTTAACAAATAAAAGTGATCATATCCGAAAGTTGAAGTGTTCTTCAGAAAGAAAGAGAAAGAAAAATTTTCTCCAGTATGAAACGTGTTCAATTAAAAGCAGAATAATATTTCCTCAAATCGGAAGAATTATTCTCTAAAATAAGAATAAAGTTTTTCCAGAATATTGCAGTGAGCCGTGATACGGGGTCATATACCTATATTAATAGAGACAACGCTCAACCATCATATCACGAGCTCACTACGGTATCGTATAAAGTGAATAAAGAATCATTTATTCTACATTATAATGGGAAATAAATGCATTCTCACGTACACAAGAATTTGTACAAGTAAAATAGCTATTTTATTCAATACTATGAAAACTTTTTACATTGTGCAGATCACAAAAAGAAGCGGGGCCGGTACCCTCACAATCTCCGGTCGATACATGCGAAAAGCAAAATAAGAAAAGAAGAGCCTAGCTTATCACTCCTTCTTCTTGCCACCCTTAGTACCATAGCCTGGTTTGATGATTAATTTCGGAATCCGGCGTGGACGGGTCGGAGAAGGAGGAGGAGAAGGTATAGCCGGATCTTCCTCTGCTTTATCTTCTCCAGCGGAAACACTTTTCTTCTTCTTCTTCATGATGCGCTTCCCCTTCCTCTTTGAAGAAGATTCGCTCCCCGGAGTAGCGAGCAGTGTAGAAAGCTTTGTATCATCATCAAGAGACTGCTCCGGGGTTTTCTCGGCATCATCAAGTTCCTCCGCCTTCTGCTCTTGTGAAGCAGCCGAATCATCCAGGCCTTGAAGAGCTTCAATTTTTTCTGCCTGTGATCCCGGTTGAGAAGCAGAAGGAGGAGTAACTTGAGTAGAGGGAGGAATGGCAACTTGAGGAGTAGAAGTTTGTGCAGTATTCGATGCTTCCGCTATAGAGGAAAGAAGTTAAAATCAGTATTCTCCAGAAAAAGTAAAGATGTTGGTTCAGTGACACTTAAGTAACAATTGAGAAATTCATCAAACTCGGTTGAATCAAATAAATAGTCTGCTAGACTTGGATCAACATCGAAGTTACCTGGAGAAGTTGGTTTGATCACATTGATTTCAAATTGTTCGGCTTCAATGTTGTCTTGATTCTTCTCCTCGTCCTGAGCAGTGGAAGGCTTAGTAGCTGTGGTTTTAAGTTCGGCATTTGCAGGAGGTGGAGAATGGGAACTAGAGCCAATGTTTTCAGGATCGACCGAAGCCGGAGGACGAGCAGAGTCAGTTACAGTCACTTTTTCTAAACATTCTCCTCCCGCTGATTCGGCTCGCTCCCTAGCAAGCTGCTCTTTTCCCCTGGCAAGGGCGGCGCACGCCTCATCATCCACATAAGTTGCTTCAAGATCCGCCTTGGCATATCCAGCACCTCCGAACATGTCCATTATTGCTTCCCACACTTCGGCTAAAGTGGTCTCATATGTTGGTCCCAAAAAGGAGAGACTACCACGCCCCAGGATGCTGTGCAGATAGAAATCAAACAAAGTGGAACTAATTTTGGCCTTCGTCGCCTCATACGACTGCTCAGCTGCCTCTTTTCCGGCAATGGCCTCATCGCGCTCTTTTTCAGTTTTTGACAGTTGATTTCGTAACCGCATAATTTCCAAATCCTGGGAACTTGCCTTCTCTCGTAGCTGGGTGATGTCGGCGCGATAGATTTCTGTCATCTTCTTTTCGGCTTCAAGTTGGGCCTCAGCATTTCGTTGTGCAGCATGAGCATCGCGAACTTGCTTTTGAAGTAATTCTTCCTTTTGAGTAAAGGAAGTAGAAGAAGTAGCAAGCTCGTCTTTGAGTTTTCTAACTTCAGTCTCGAGTCTCTCGTTGTCTTCAGCAATACTTGTCATTTCCGCGTCATGTTGCTTGCAAATTTTGTCCCATTCCGTCTTGTCGTTCTCCATGGTCAGCATGGCTTCAAGATTCGCACGATTGACTCTTTGTAGCTCATCGACAAGCTTTTGCCATCCGGACACCCTTTCAATATTAAGTTTGACGACATCAAGGCTACGCAGCATATCTGATTTATCGATCGGAACCAAATCAAGGTCAAAACGCACCCCTTTTAAACACCAATTCGAAAATCGGCTTTGAAGAATAGGAGGGGCATCTTTGACCTGATACTGAGGTCTGTTGATGATCGCCTGGATGTCAGATTTCTTTAAAGCAGGAGAGCCGGATGGGATATTAGGAGAAATGGGAGCATCAGTCTTTTCCGAAATTGCAGACGCGTCCTTTTCGCTAAGCCTGGTCCGCTTGCTAGAATCATCAGCAATGTGACTCTTCCCCTTGTCATCGTAAGATTTCCTTTTATGAGAATCGTCACTTCTGCGGGAAGAGTCGTATCTCTCATCCCTACTCCCATAGTGCTGTTCATCTTCTCTTTTGCGGCGCTCTTCATAATCCCGTTTCTCGCGAGCTTTTCTAGAGGCCCTTTCTTCATCGGTTTCCTGATGGGAAGGAAGATAGCGCCTAAAGTCATAAGAATCGCGGCCTCCATGACGCTGGAATTTGTCGTAATACGATCGGCTCTGCCACATCGAAGAATCTGAAAAAGAAAAAGAGACAAGTCTTAATATCTTCGAAGAAAAAGGAATTTAGGTGAATACAAGTGCCGAAAAATCCTAAGTGTATGTGATGTGCAAACTACGCGCGTCGGACTACAAACCACTCTGTGGTGTAGGAATGGCAATGGCTTGTGTTGAAGGTGTTGTAATTTGTTTCAAAGAAGAAGTCGCTTCAACAATGGGAGAGATCGTTTTTGAAATATCATCTTTAAAAAGTTCCTGATAAGTTATCATTATATCGCTCAAATCATCAAAAGTATCATCGCCGTGATGCCCAGCAGAACTCTCTTTTTCGACTTCCACGTCAGCCGTCTTTTCAGAAATGTGAGGATATTCCTCCTCTTCAATAACTGGAGAAAGTGTTAACTTGCTGGATGTCACTGCAACATTAATGGAAGTGGAACACTTCACCAGTAAAGTCTCACTGGTGGGTTCTTTCAGTAAAGGTTCGTCGGCAAGGGCTGGGGCATCTGACGTCTTTGCCGGGGAATCAGGAACTACTTGAGGCTGGATGGAACGGGAAGAATGTAGAAGTTCGAACTGGTGCAAAAGTTCATCTTTTAACAAGAATTTAGCGCTCCTCTCTTCCATAGCCACAGCATTTAAAGTTTCAAAAATTGACTTGAGGCTGGGATTCCTAAGCGGGGGAGGAAGTGCTGAAAAAAGAAAAGGATGAGGATAAGCATTTGATAAATTCGGGTTCCGACAAGCTTATGAGATGAATAAAGAAAGGTAATCTTACTCCCGACTCTCCAGACAGAGTAGAATCCCGGAGGACATCGAACAAAGAAGAATTGACTTAGGAACCCGTGAGCACTCTCGGGTAAATCCAAAATCAGCTTCCGATTTCTAGCGCCTCTTACAAGCACGATTGAAGGATGATCTTTGCTCTTAGCAAAGGTGCATAAATAGCAAACTTCATCGAAGCTCGGGAGACGGTCGAGCGTCCTCCTAAACAGAACACACAACCCCATCAGAACGGCATAACCGTTGGGGTGTAGCTGGAAAGGCGAGATGGATAATCGAAGAAAGAGTTCCCGGAGAAATTCGTTGAAAGGTGGAATGGCTCCTCTTAAGCACATCTGACGATTCACTGCGACAAAACCGAGAGGTGGCCTGTCAGCGATGTCGTTTGCTCCAGGAAATATAGCATCTGATTCGGCAATACCGAACTAAATACACAGTTGTCTGAAGACTTTGTGGCTTAGTGTAGTCGGAGTTCTTTCCGGAGGATCGATTAGTGGATTAGCAATCGGGAAAGCTTCCCCGGCTGGTCCTGAATCTCCTTGTTGAGATGTCATTCTACACAATCAACTGGATATTCAAATTTAAAGGTGCACGTTTCCTAAAAAAGTGTGAAGTGTTGTGCAAAACTAAAACGATAACAAGCAAGTATAACAGAAATTGAAATAGTTGACATTTGTCGACTATAAAGTTTCAAGACTTGTCATTTTAAGTTCAAATACAATGTTGTGTTGATGCAAACAAATCAGCATTGGTTGATTATTTCAGCTTTGCTTTAATACATCATTCGAATTTATCGTTTCACAACATTTCATTCACAAAATTCATGAAAGTTAATTGTTCTTTGTCAACTAATCTGTCATGCGATGTGGGCAGTCAATGGTAGTATATTTGTCCCGTTTTCTCTGCAAATGTTGTATTTAAACAGGTTATTAGCATTAAAGTCAAGACAATCTAAAAAGAAATGCAACACAGTTCAAATTCAAAAATTCATTCAAGTTCTGCTCAAATTTCCAAGTGTTAGGTCGCTCACGACCTAGCATAAGTCGAAGCATTTTTAAGTCGTGCTGTGCAAATTAAAGCATTCAGGGCTGTGCAGAGATGGTTCAAGTTCTAGGTCGTTCAGTGACCTATCATAGGTCGAGGCATCTTTAGGTCGCACAATGCAACTGAATGAATCAAGGCGATACAATTTTCTCTAAGCCCTAGGTCGCACACGACTTGGCATAGGTCGGAAACTCTTTAGGTCGCAAAAAAAAAGGTTGTTCGGTTTCGTTTAAGTTGCAGATATTCTTAGATCACAAGGTTTAGGTCGCCAAGAATCCCAGCACAACCTAACTTTTAGGTCGTCCAGATCTGGTAGGTCGCTGACTTCCTCTCCACGCAACACCTTACTGGACCCGATAACCCAATACCGCCATTACAAAAGGATTAGTCGTCCTCTTCATTTCAATCTCCACATACCACTAAATCGCCCAGCAAGTCGATTACAAACCCCTCCGACCATTGTAAAAGTCACTATGCGTTCATGAATCACCACAACGTATCAAACGACGATCAAAAATCAATTGAAATAACCATTCAAAAAAAATGGAGCATGGCGCATGAAATTATACTTGGGTCGGAAAATGTGGATTCACGATCGAGCGGCGATAATGGAGGAGTAGAGATTGGATCCACTTATGTAATATGCTGGTAGGAATGGATCGGTGATTAGCTGAATTAAATTCGCCTTCGAAAGCTTGATAATTCGTCAATGGCAATGAAAGTTCAGAACAGTAAGGTGGGGAGGAAGGAGCGACCTAACTAATTTATATGGGCTGAGAGAGGAAGGCGAACAGGCATACAAGTTAGCACAAGTTTTAGGTCGTTCACGACCTAGCAAAGTTAAGTCGAAGCACACGACCTATGGCACAGGCCTGCACTTCGAGGTGCAAATGTTAACTCATATTTTCGTGCCGACCTGAAACTCTGCGACCTAAGGAACTTAACGACTTAAGGAGCAGAACGATTTAACGACCTAGCAGGCTTCACGATCTAGTGCCTCCAGACTTCGCGAGCTAAGAACTTAGCGACCTAAGAAAGTCTGCGACCTAAAGTGGCTGCAAGTTAAGGAACTCTGCGACCTAAGGACTTCACGACCTAAGAACTTAGCGACCTAAGAAAGTCTGCGACCTAAAGTGGCTGCGAGTTAAAGAACTTAACGACCTAAGGAAGTTAGCGACCTAAGGGACTTAACGACCTAAGGAGTGTCACGACCTAAGAACTTCGCGACCTAGCAACCTAACTGGTTCAGAAGGCAGTGCGACTCACGACCTACCTTAGGTCGCTCACAACCTAACTCCGTTGCCCAGTTTATACAAACCGACCTAGTTCCCTATGCCGCTTTCCTATAAGTCGCTTGCGACCTACCAGCCCACTAGGTCGCCAATGACCTAATACCTTCCTTAACCCGTTCACAACCTACTACTTGCCACCTTATTCAGAGAAGACCGAAAGCAACTACATCAAGCTACACTTCCTAAGTCGCGAATGGCCAACGACCTATCTTAGGTCGCTCGCGACCTACGACCTAAATTAGGTCGTACGCGACCTAAGACTTGGAAGTTAAATTTCGCACTGAATCACTCCTATAAATAGAGCCCCAACTCCAACTAGCAGAGGACTTTGGGCCGATCATTTCTCGAAGCGTCATCACTCTGCCGAATTCTCAACTCATCCAACATTTGAAGAACTCCAATCACTCAAGACATTACAACAAGCTTTGAGAGAAATCTACCGCATTCAACACGAATTCGAGGAGATCTTCGACATCGAAACTTGAGCTAATAGTCGAAAGTGTTTAGGAATTGAAATATATCATATTTCACAAGTGTATTGTATTATTTTGTAACCAGATTCAGTAATAAAGAGATTCAAAGTGGACGTAGGCTCGACCTCAAGCCGAACCACTATAAACTGCTGTCTTTTACTGCTTTTTCGCTATTTTACTGCTTAATTCTTGTTCCCGTCACGCGGGTGGTGCTTTCACAACTCTATTACACACCCCGGGTGTTAGCGTTCAATTTTTAGCGTTAACAGTGTATTTTACCAAATTTCTACGTGTCAATAAATTCAACATTTAAAGGGGTCATATTATGCAAATGTCATCAAACCAAATTTAACACATATATCAAATCTAACTATCCTTCGTCACTTTCAATTTCAAATTATTTATCACTTACAACATTAAAATTTTAACGTCCAATGTCAACATCAAATAATCAATCATTTAACAACCAAACTAGATTACCATTGTATATATAACAGATAATGGTGTCAGAAGTCACAGGTGAACTGATACAAATAATAGCATATATAACAGTGTAATTAACTAACAGCAGCATATTTCAATTGCCGTTTCAATTGAAATCAAATCTAATAAATAAAAGAACATTAATCGTGAGTGATTGCTCACCTTCCAAGGCTAGAGGAGTTTGACAATAGAATGAGCTACGAATTTCACGCACGAATTCCAAAGCAAAGCAAGATTGGCACAAATTCGACGGACAACTGATAAATAAGATTTGACAAAAAGCAAATCAGAACTGAATCGATGACGATAAATGGTGTAAGTGGACTCATAAATATTAAATATATATGACTATTTATATATCTAAAATGTCATACAAATATATATACTATACCAAATATATATATATATATATATAGTTTTAGTAAACATTTTCATTTAAACACTAATATTATTATTATAATATATATTAAAATGAAATCTATAATAGTTTAAAATATCGAAACAATATGTATACCAATATAGACAGCCATGCACGCATCGTTTACTAAAATGTAAACATCAACACACACGTATATTAAAATTTTATAAATATAGTTTGAAGATTATCAAATGCCACTGTCAAATTCAATTTATGATAAAATGAAACCCAAAGTTCTGGAAATATATATAAACTGTCAATAGTAAAACTTGTGTATATGCTTATAAATATATGCTCCAAAATCAATACCGGATAAACAGATATCACCATATTTTTAAGTACATATGAAAATACACATAACGCATCATATAATATAAAACTTACTATATTTTTTATTTTTAGGAGAGAGCAAGGAGTGCTCGGCCAGGGAGGAAGAGCATACGCGCATGGGGTTAGGTAGGATCTAGTGCGCTCTTGGGTTGTGGCGAAGGTCGGGCTTGCGAATAGAGGAGAGAGAGTGAACGGGTTGGAGCTGCTATCAGGTGGCCCTGCTTGGTGGAAGAAGAAGGTGGCGGCTTGAACTGCTGCATGGGTGGTCGAGAGTTGTAGCAGAGGGAGGGAGATTAGCGGCAGAGGTGGCCGGGAGCGGTGGAGGTGCTGCTCAGCAAACGTGGTGGCTAGGCGAAGATGGAAGGGCGCAGTTGGATCGGGTTTCGGGAAGGAGTTATGTGGATGGTCAGGTACCGGTAGGGTTCTCTAGGCGGAGGGCTTAGGATGGTCGGCTTGCTGGTGAGGAGGAAGAGTTTGCATGTGAGACCGAGCGTAGGCTAAAGGAAGATGTTGGATAAATGGAAGGTGAGTGGCAAGGTTGAGATGAGAGCAGGCTTCTCAAAGAAACAAGAAACGTACAGGAAAAAGTGAAGAGAAAGTGAGGAGAGAATAAAAGACATCAATCTGTAAATGAACAGTTCAAGGAACGAAGGACCAGAGAGAGCGAACCAAATACTAAAATCTTGAAACCAGTGTAAAACAATAATTACATCCACAGAATTCAAGAAATATAAAAGGTTATGCCTGTTGATTTTCACTGTAGGGAACGAATGGACACAAAGAAGCAAACAGCTCAGACGCATATCGATATGTACAATCGTTTCACGGATTTCGTCGCATACCGGAATTTTGAAACACCGAAATGAATATACCGCTGAGATCAGCACGACAAGACGATCAAAACGGTATATAGATATCAATGGTATGATTGGATTATAAAATTTGAATTTTCTACTAACGAAAAATGCAGCAAAACGCAGAAAAATAAGATCGACGGAGCTAAAGAAGTTCAAATTTGGAAAAACAAAAAATAACGTCTTGCTCAGAAGATGGTTTAGAATTTTTCTATATAAAAATATTCAGGTTTCGAAAATATTTTATTTTCATTAATTTCTAACTGATTGAATTGAAATAAAATTACACAGGAAATAAACTATCATATTTTTGGATGAAACTTTACCATTTGCTATGTTTAACTAGACGCATTTCAAATATTAAATTTTTATTTCAAAATTTTGTTGTTAAAATTTCACAAAATTCAATTAAATATATAAATAAAACAAATAAAATTTATCGAAAATTTACGGATCGTTACACTCTCCCCCACTCAAAACTTTTCGTCCCCGAAAAGGAAGGAGGTGGAAGAATAGAAACAACCAGAAAGGAAATAGACTTGAATTACAAAATGAAACAGTTAATTTAAACCATATAAATTTCAATTTAAATTAATTTATATTCAACAATTGACTTTAAACTCAAGGAATTTCATTAACTTGGTTTATTTTCAATTTATCATTGTTTGTTTCAAAATTTATTTCAAACAACAATTTATTTTATTAATCCATTTATTATTCAACTAACCTAGTATTCTATTTATCTCTATTAATCATTTTATAATTAAACTTTAAGTGTATAACAATTTATGTGCACTCAAATTTTAATTATAAAGACAATTTATATTGTATACTATCCACACTACAACAAAACAGTCTTTTTACAACGGGCAATGCCCGTTGTAATATGGTTTTCGCAACGGGCATGTGCCCGTTGTAATAGGCCTCATTGTAATAGATCCACCACATTTTACAACGGGCAAAGCACGTTGTAGTATACCTTTTTACAACGGGTTATGACCATTGTAATAGACTATAATACAACGGCCGTAACCCATTGCAATAGACTAACTATATTAGTTGCATAGCATGTTTCACAACATGCATTGACCGTTGTAAAAAGCTCATATAACAACTCATATTGCCCGTTGCAAAATTAATGCAAATTTTAAAAAAAAATTACAGCAGCATCCATGCAATACATCCATACTAATACTAAATATTGTCGTAAAATAATTAAAATCACATACGAAAATACTAAGAGGTAGAGTCATAGAATTCTAACAGTCCAAAAAGTTAGATAAGTTTACATGCCAAATACATAAAGCATTAACACCCTAAGCCATACATCCCAAACTTGCATGCAATTCACATACTTCACAGCACAACATTAAACCAACTGCTATCCACTACTTGCTCTAGACCACTGTAGTGCTCGAACAACAAACCAACCTCACTGCCAAATTGACAGTTACTTTCCTCAAACACCCTACACACATACAATTGATGCACTTGAACCAAACTCAAACACTTCAAATTTCAACAACCATCCAAGCAACTACAACTTCCCATCAACCATTTCTGCACATATACCTGACCAACTTCAACATACAAAATCCTCCTTGGCCATTCAAACTCCCACTACTACACTGTTCGAAACAACAACAACAACCTTAAACCTTCGGCATATTCAAACCCAACCACCTACTTCATCACAAAATACCACCTCAGTCCTCCCTTCATCTACAATTCAATCTACCACTGTCCAAGCAAATATTTGATTTATATTAAATCTGCTTTTTCCGTGAAATACATGTACTACTTTTCATAAAACTGAATCAACGATAGTGATAAAATTACCTGGCCAGTAATATAACCTGAAGCAGGTGAGAGAGCAAGAAACTCCACCAACCCAGCAACTTCTTCTGGCTTTCCATACCTCCCTGTAAAATGGGAACACTATTTGTATGTTGTTGAATGCGACTGCTGATACTGAACCCGACCCGCCTTGCCACGTCTTTATCCAAAGGTCGTTCTCTGAGTTTTTTATGATGGAGTTGGATACCGAAATGTTCGAAACACATGCACGTGAATTTTTTATTCCGAGGCTTCCAATGCTATGATTACATTATTAGAGTTTTATGAATTTTGATTAGAAGGGTAAAATAATTAATTAATCAATTAGTTACCTGATTCCATGACTTGGCCCACAAGTGGCATTGTTTATGTCAACGTTGAAACTTCCTGCTCCAATAAAGATGCAATCATCACCTGTAAAAATACAAAAGCATACACACAAATGTAATCTAACAAGAAGATGAGCTATTAAAGGCATTAGACAGTAAGAGGTTTCAAGAGCTTACAGCTATCCTGATGTGTTTGTATTGCAAAGTACGCCTGTTTATTTGAGTGGGATGAGCAGTTAAGACAATTTCAATCTCCTGTCAAACAAATCAGAATCAAGAAACATATGTCTCCAATATTAATTTATCACTATTTTTATTTTATTATTGCTTATAATTAGAGTAGGTAACCTGATTGCACACAGATTCAAATAGCTGATCATCAGATACTCCTCCATTTATTAACTTACTGAAAGAGTCATCACATGATTTCGATAGATTTATGTCATTACGTGCTTTCCGGACTCTGCATTAAAACACTTAAATGATTATTACCACAAAGTGCATTTTATTATGTCCTTTGCACATCTTGAGATTACTGAATTGGTCACACATCATGACTCTGAAGTCTGAACAATTGAATGAATTATGCTAAAGATACAATGTGAATAGAAAATGAAATGTATGTATATTATTTGAAGCACCTATGATGGGTTTCAGCAATTCCCATTAGATTGAGGTAATGACTAAAAGCACGTGCTAATGCTAGAGCTTCCTCAAGAGTCATCTTTTATACCTCTTCTGATAGTAATTTCTCAAGCAACTCCGCTGTGCTCTCCATTCCAACATTTCTCATACTAATAGCACTCTACACATTTCATAAACAGAATTAACAAACGGAATTATATATGTTAAAAAATGCATCATGTGATGATAACATCACAAAATATTACCAGATAGAAGCAAGTAGAATATTAAGAAGCTTAAAATCTACCTTGTACAAGCAATCCTATGAAAAGTATGCAGGAAAAATAATGTTATGATACTTCAAAAAAATTTAATACTTGCTCCAAAAATTTATCATTTACAGATACAGATTTCCTTCATTCAGAAATGTTTATTTCGTAGGGGTCGAATCTGCCCCATTTATTAACATGTCAACCTCGTTAAACATGCAAGTTTAGATTCATTAAACCAAGTGTAATCGATGACAACTTAATTTCAAAGCTAACTTCAGCATGCAACAATATATGGAGTTTGGTTTATAGTCTAGGCTTTTAATAAACTTAGTAACAAAATTATACATGTTTGAAAACTTATTATGAAACATTCTGCCATGTAAGCATAATTGACAACTTTATACTGTTGCCATTCTAAATCACAACAATTCATTTTGAAAATAATAGGAGTGGATATTGAGACACAAATAAAAACACAATGTGACAGTATATCTTAGCCATGAAATCTCTATGTTTTTATTTGTTTAATATTCTCTATTTGGTGTTGAGCCACATTGCATCATTATGCATCATCAACTACGTTTTTATGTGTTTCAATAGCCGATCTCATTATTTTCTTGGACAAGTAGTCATTGTTTTGTCACTTAAAAAAAGGATTGCAAAATATGTATTATACTTATTTTCTTGCAAATCTCTTGATCTAGCAAAGAAGATAGGATGAAAATGAGAAGAATATACATATATACATATGTTGTGTGTATATATATATATATTGAATTGGCACACAAATAAAGTTTAGTCTATCGCTCCTATAACGGTGGCTATTAAAAATTAATCAAATTTGTGTAAGGCAACGTTTAGTACAGAAAATATATGGTTGGTACAATGTTGATGTTTTTTTTTTCATTTCTCAATAAACTGTATATATTTTATGAAAAACTACATTTTTTTTTCTAACATGATTTTTTTCCTTTATCCAAATGTCAAGTTCTTTAACAGCCGCCAATTTAGCATGGCAAGAAATATCTAATTTGTAATAAGTTTTCAACAAATATATGTCTATTATAAGTTTGGAAAAATAAGACTACTAGTAGTAGAAAAAATAGATGTTATACATGATAAGCCAGAAATTATCACATAAAACATATTTAAGAAATACACCAATAACAATAGCAAAACAAAACAAAAAACAATAAAAACTAAACTAAAATAAAAAAAGGGGAAAAAGAAAAGACGAATAAACAAACAAAGGGAGAAAAATCCACAAATTCCATTGTACCCGAAAAATTAAACAAATCAAGATGAAATGATGCTATTAAGAGCATCTCCAACTTCCATGTGATTACAATGTAATTTTAATGTCACATAGGTAAGTCGCAATTTTGTTTAAATTTGTATCTTCAATTGTCATGTAGACTAAAGGTAAAGTATGATATATCATATATCATACATTTTTTTACTAGATGTTGTGAAATGCAATTTGTAGACATTCCGCTTCACAGTGGTAATTACTTACACGCTAGTGATGTGGTGACTCATAAACAAAGTCAAACAATTTTAGTTAATTTTCATCCATTTGCATTGGAGTAAGGTTACAATTTAGTCTTTGGAAACAAGTTCGTTAACATGCTTTTCACATGTGAAACAATTAACGTCACATGATTAAATTACAATATAACAATGAAAAGGATTGGAGATACTCATGTTAATGGTAACAAGCAGGGGTGGAGGTAGTATATGGCTAGCAGGGGCCATGCCTTGCCTCAATTTTTGCAGTTCTTTCACAACTAATATTTTGTGTGAAATTTAGCTCTATTGAGAATAACCGTTTTGGTAACAATGCAAGTTATAATTCTACAACAAGCAGTAAGCTCCGTAGCTATACCTCACTAAATAGTACGTAAGAGTTGACAATAGCATAAAACGTCCAATAAGATCAGCATTAGTAATGCTAAACACTCCATTACATTCTCATAAAAATAAAGTATTAAGCATGCTCAAAGCCTATAACATGAATATATCCTCGCCAAATTAACATGCACATAATAAAAGAAGCAAAATCTACGCTACATGTGTGCAAAATAGTGAAAGCTTGTAAAAAAAGACTAGTTAAAATAAAAAATACCTGTGTGCAGAGGAAAACACCGTTTAAGTTCAGAACAATTACGTCTTGCCAATGATTTTTCTTCATTCTCATCAGCAAAGTATCCCTTGTGATTCCTGAATAAAATAGATTATCAGATGTTGTAGATTATATATGAACTGCAGTAACAATAAAATGTGATTCTTCAATTCTACTACCAATATTCTTCATCCCTGCATATAAAAAGAAATAAGATTTTACCAAAATCATCAAGCAGCAATAAAAACAAACAGGGCATTTGGGAATATTTAGTAACTAGCTTGTTTTTCCTATGTAACTATAAAAGAATATTGGGCTATATGTAAAATCCAACTATTTCCATTAATGGTGCACTATATTCAGAGAATCAAAATCCAAGAGTTTGCTGCATAATGCTGACCATTAATATGTTTGCATAATGAAATTTCAAAAAAAAAATTATAACCTATTGATAGTAGATTCTATTACTTTTAGTTGCTAGTAAGCCAACAACAAGTTAAGGGAGACAATGCTTTCAGAATCAAAGCAATGTGACTTTAAAATAAACATACCAATGCCATTTACTACTTGAATTTATGTATGCATTTCAACCCCTACATTATCTATTTCTAGTAACGGTGTTGTATATGGGTATTAAACAAAGTTATCACACACTTCTTTTGTGATATTAAACAAAATTACATGGAAGAGTAATAAATGGAACAGTAATGTTTCACCAACATGTTGGTTGTGTAATAACGCAGAAGAAACGAGATATCGCTTATTTTTTGAATGTGAATACTCAAAAAATATGTGGATTCGAAACAAGAAGCATTTTAACATAGGGTTTCTATAGCATGTAATCTGCTGGATTTTGTGAAATCAATATCAAACAACCATGTATAGACAAACATCATAATAATATCATAGATGCATGTTTGATGACTACAGTATGACATATATGGTGTAAAATAAGCAATCGGCTATTTAATAAATTAGAAATGTCACACCAAGTTAGATATGAACTTAGTAAGCAGGATATTGCTATTTTATTGTCTAAATCTAACAATAGGTAGCAATTTAGTGAAATTTCATAGGACCAAAGTACTTATCTTGCTTGCGTAATCACTGCACTGGTTTTTCTTAATCTGGGAGCTTTAGCTAGAGGGATTAGCTGTTCGTACGGTAGCAAGATTCTTGCATGAAGGATAAATGAAAATTCGATTTTGAGAAGAATATGATAATTTAATGTTGTCAAGTTTGAAGTTGAATCCGAACGAAGGTGCATTCGACTACAATGTATGAACTCACTAGATCTGCTTCTATCCAAGTGTTTCCGCCCAGAAATAGAAGATCTCAATGAAAAGGGTATAGACTCTGGTTCACTGGGAGGAATAGGAATACTTGCTGATGCTGTTGGAGACTCGAATTCTTCCTGAGCCCTAGAGCCGTCGAAAGCGATCTTTGTAATTGGGTCTGTGGTCGCACTAGAAGTATCTTCGAGCACTGTTATTGTGGTAGGAACATCCACTGACTGCATATAAGATTGAAAGCCCTATCTAATCTAAAGCAATCAAGAATATCTGGATCAAGTAGTAAAGGATAAACCTTTCTCTTCTCGAAATCAATAGAGGAAAAGGTGATACTGCAGTCGAAAGAACAATCAACGAAAGCCCTTTTTCCATCCTCTACTCGGTGCTGGTTCGAGTCCAATTTATCAACTGAGGTTTTACTAGTAATCAATCTCGGAATTCATACAACCCAAAATCGCAATTCCAACCTCAGTAATCAATCTCGAAATTCGATTTTGAGAATATATGAAAAGGAGATTGTGGAAATCGAATTCTTCTGAATATATGAAAAGGAGATTGTGGAAATCGATTTTGAGAATACATGAAAAGGCCATGAACAGAAGATCGCGGCCAACATTTTTACAGAGCAATAGAGAACAAAATAAAAGGACAAAGGGCCGGCCTTGCTTTTTTAATTGGAAATTAGGGTTTTGATTGGCATCTATTGCAACGGTTGCTTTTAGCCCGTTGTAAAATTGGCACCTATTACAACGGGCTTGAATGGACCATTGTAATAGCCTTCTATTACAACGGGCAACCGATGCCCGTTGTAAAAAGAGTGTTGTATATGGCATCTTTTACAACGGGCCTGAATGGACCATTGTAATAGCCTTCTATTACAACAGGCAACCAATGCCCGTTGTAAAAAGGGCGTTGTAATAGGGTATTTTTGTTGTAGTGCCAATTACATAGTTAACTTTTTGAGCAATTTAGATAAGTTATATTGAATGCAATTAAGTATTATACAGGTAAATTTCTAATTCAGTTCTCTCAAGTTTAAATATTAATTCAAAATTTTGGTTTCATTTGTAATTGAAATCATCTTTTACTCAAATTTTAAGAATTAAATATCTGATTTACTTCAAACAATTTAGAGATAATTATATACATACAGTATATCCAAGTCAAATCTAAATCAATTACTAATATATATATTTTAAATCAAGTCATACTTTAGAAATTCAAATCAAATTCATTTCAAAACAAAAGTATAGCAAGCTACTAGTGGTCTCTCCTCTTCGAAACTCGAAAATAAATGTCGATGATGCAGCCGCCATCACCGAAATTATTTTCCAGCGATAAAAGGAAGAGCACTGATTTAAACATTTAAAATTCTTTGGAAATGATTTCTATTCGAAATTACCTTTTATAATATGCATTTTAAAATTTAAACCCAAAGTTTTAAATCGCCGGAAATTAAATCTAATTTTTTTTTATATATATTTTTTTATATACATTTCAAATTCCAAATCAAATTATAGCCAAGTTTTATAAATTCATTTATTATTATTTCTGACAACAAATTCATTATCAATTTAATTTCAGAAAAATTTATACTTATATAAAGTATAATCATACAAAACTATTTTATTCGCCAAATTCGAAAATACTATTGTGTCAGTTTGCTCTGCTCTAGTGTTTTGGAAATCGTATCGATAGCGTTTATCAGACGAATCGATCGGAAATCCAAATCAACATCAACAACTCAAACAACACAGCATATATTAAAACATTTTAAATATTAATTTACAAATACACTTCCTCGCTCGCCGATACAAGAATAGATTTCAAATCAAGGATAGAGATTCAAATTTGATAGACTCAAATCAAGGAGAATTCTGATTCGAAGATAAGTTCGAAACAGAAGAAAAGATGATTAAATAACGAAATAAGAAGATGGATAAGTTTATATAAGTCGCGGGCAATCTTAACCGGGTCGACCGTGACTTCAAAAATAAGATCAATGCAGATTTTCGAGGCAAATCTATATTTGATCTCAAGAAATAGCCTTCAGGCATAGCAGGAGGTAGATAGCATTGTAAACCAAGGATACAAAAATCTCCGGTAAATCGATCTCTATTGTAAAGGAGTTTCTCCAATTTAAAAATCATTCGAAGATTGGCGAGACCGCCGATTCATTATAAAGATCATTCGAAGTGGAGTTTTTGGGATGCTCCAGAATCGAAAGAAGATGAATAGTGAGGGACACGAATGGATTTTGGAACCGCAGGGAATGTTCCAAAATTCAAAGGAATCGAGTCAAAAGGAAGAGATTCAAACTCGAATGAAAGTGTTTCTGTAAATACATTTACCATATATACTAAGTTTTTCCTAGAGCTACCAAAGCTCTCATACCAACTGTAACGACCCGCTATTTTGGACTATTCGCATCCGCACATGTTCGACTTGAATAATTCAAAATACCGAATTGTTAATTTAAATTTTGGCAAAAATGAGCATATACAGTAAATAAAGTAATCACAGACACAGAGTAATAAATGCAGGGAAACAAAAGATAGTAGTTCATGAAGCTACTATATACATATCAGAGTTAAATAAGGTACAACAGATGTCTCGAATACAATAATCAAATACAATATCAGAATACATCACTAGAATCAACTGGATATCTGAAACTGGATAGATAGCTGGATTTCCAAGCGAAGCTCCAACTCCAAAGGTGAGTCTCGAATACTGGTATACTCAGTCTGACCCGAGCGTAAAGCAAAACACAAAACACTCGAGTCAGGATTAACATTCTTATATCAATAAATCCAACTCAAGTGAAATAGCAACTGAAATACAAGTAACTCAAAGGATGTTTGGAATAACCATCCTTTAAGGATCCGTTAAACTATCTACTATGTAGTAGTGTACGATAAGTAGATAATGCCTATCGGTAATATAAAATATCAAAATAGTGTTAAGGCATTACCATTATCCCCCTTAACACATTTTATATAAGCATCATAGTCTATACAGCACTGTAAACTCCACCGTAAACTAGTGAGCTATCAGGGAGTACTCCATAGGTATAACACAAAACAAATCGTAGTGGTCGCGTATATAGGGATACAAGTATGACAAGGCACACGAGCCAATACCCAAGGTAGTGAAATTACCGTTTGCCTGATCCGGACTGGTGAGAACGCATCGCTGCAGCGATCGCAACACCGCAAAACACAGTCCCAAAATTTCGAGGGTGCACCAATCGATAACAAGTAATGAGTAGTTTTCGAAGAAGTGTGTTCGCTCGAGGCAGCTAACCTCATTTGACCCGGCACGACTCCTGTTTTAGTCATTTCCAATTTGACACAAGTGTCAAGGCTATCCATTATCGTTCTCTTTCTTCAGTCATCACGTACATCATTCCAACCACTTCATTCTGGATCACACTCCGCGTGTAGTTATTAAAGTGGTTTTTGGTTTAGACAGTGAGTATGTCCCTAACCGATTCCGGTCTCTTTAATAACTTCCGTGATTATTACACCGATTGTTCGTTTATATATTTCCAAACTAAATCAATTTAAATTTCAATTAAAATTCGTAAACCAACATTCCATTTGTCCTTCTAAAACAATTCCCATAATTTACTTTCAAAACTTCCAAATTACCATTTCAAAATCTTATAATTAAAATTAAATATTTGATTTAAGACAATTCAAGTACTCATTTAAATTCGTATATAAGTTTCATTCCGAAATCATTTAAATTCATTTAATTTAACATTCAAATCAATTTAAATTCATTGATCGATTTCATTCAACATTCGTTAAGTTAATTTATCATTCAAAACAATTTCTATTTAATTTCCAATTCAATAAATCAATTGCTTAAGTTCAACTCCAATATATCAAAAATTACAAATTTGATTAAATTAGATTCAACAAATCAAATTCTTTAAATTACAGGTCTTACATAAATTTCAATAAACTCATTTTTATTTCTTGTTAAAGAAATTCAATTTCACATTTTATTTACTTAGTTACAATTTCAAAACTCAATTAATAAAGGAACTTAATTTCACTTATTCAAGAAGTTCAATTTCACTTAACAAAGAGTTCAATTTTATTTAATTATTAAATAATTCAATCTTATTTAATTATTAAATAATTTCGAAACTTAATTATTAACTAATTTCAAAACTTCATTATTAATAATTCCAAATTTAATTATTAAATAATTAATTTTAAAACAACGTTCTTTCATCATCTACTACGTTAATATTTTGATTCAGATTATTAAATACTAACATTTTCCTTTCATAAAAATTCAAATTCTGACTTCATTTCAAAACTTTATTATTTATTCAAATAAAATCTTTATTTATTTTTAAATCAAATTATTGACCAATCGGATTTTTATTTAATTCTCTATCCTCAGTCAAAGTTTAATTTGGGTATTTATCATTTCAACCCGATTCCATTTCAATTCAAAATCAAAGCATAGCAAAGGGAACTTGCAGTGTGATAACTGAGATGGTGTCAAAGTAAATAAACAAGCAAAAACAACAATCAATAACAATCCAATAATTGATTCAAATAATCCCGAAATAATCGTATTAATTTACATTGTTGTTTGTGCAAATTAATATAATTATTTCTAGAATCTACACTATCGTTTCATGTAGATTAAAGATTATTACATTAATATCTATACAGTTTTTCAATTGTTATCTATTATTCAATTTCATACTACATCAATTTAAACAACAAACATTTACATGGTTCAAGGTGTATTTTACCAAATTTCTACATGTTAATAAATTCAATATTTAAAGGGGTCATATTATGCAAATGTCATCAAACCAAATTTAACACATATATCAAATCTAACTATCCTTCGTCAATTTCAATTTCAAATTATTTATCACTTACAACATTAAAAATTTAACGTCCAATGTCAACATCAAACAATCAATCATTTAACAACCAAACCGGATTACCATTGTATTTATAACAGATAATGGTGTCAGAAGTCACAGGTGAACTGATATAGGTAATAGCATATATAATAGTGTACTTAACTAACAACAACATATTTCAATTGTCGTTTCAATTGAAATCAAATATAATAAATAAAAGAACATTAATCGTGAGTGATTGCTCACCTTCCGAGGCTAGAGGAGTTTGACAACAGAATGAGCTACGAATTTCACGCACGAATTTCAAAGCAAAGCAAGATTGGCACGAATTCGACGGACAACTGATAAATAAGATTTGAAAAAAAATCAAATCAGAACTGAATCGATGACGATAAATGGTGTAAGTGGACTCATAAATATTAACTATATATGACTATTTATATATGTAAAATGTCATACAAATATATATACTGTACCAAATATATATATACATAGTTTTAGTAAATATTTTCATATAAACACTAATATTATTATTATTATATATATTAAAATGAAATCTATAATAGTTTAAAATATCGAAATAATATGTATACCAATATATACAGCCATGCACACATCGTTTACTAAAACGTACACATCAACACACACATATATTAAAATTTTATAAATATAGTTTGAAGATTATCAAATGCCACTGTCAAATTCAATTTATGATAAAATGAAACCCAAAGTTCTGGAAATATATATAAACTATCAATAGTAACACTTGTGTATATGCTTATAAATATATGCTCCAAAATCAATACCGGATAAACAGATATCACCATATTTTTAAGTACATATGAAAATACACATAACGCATCATATAATATAAAACTTACTATATTTTTTATTTTTAGGACAGAGCAAGGAGTGCTCGGCCAGGGAGGAAGAGCATACGCGCATGGGGTTAGGTAGGATCTAGTGATGCGCTCTTGGGTTGTGGCGAAGGTCGGGCTTGCGAATGGAGGAGAGAGAGTGAACGGGTCGGAGCTGCTATTAAGTGGCCCTGCTTGGTGGAAGAAGAAGGTGGCGGCTTGAACTACTGCGTGGGTGGTCGAGAGTTATAGCGGAGGGAGGGAGATTAACGGCAGAGGTGGCCGGGAGTGGTGGAGGTGCAGCTCAGCAAACGTGGTGGCTAGGCAAAGATGGAAGGGCGCAGTTGGATCGGGTTTCGGGAAGGAGTTGTGTGGATGGTCAGGTACCGGTAGGGTTCTCTGGGCGGAGGGCTTAGGGTGGTCGGCTTGCTGGTGAGGAGGAAGAGTTTGCCTGTGAGGCCGAGCGTAGGCTAAAGGAAGATGTTGGATAAATGGAAGGTGAGTTTCAATGTTGAGGATGAGAGCAGGCTTCTCAAAGAAACAAGAAACGTACAGGCAAAAGTGAAGAGAAAGTGAGGAGAGAATAAAAGACATCAATCTGTAAATGAACAGTTCAAGGAACGAAGGACCAGAGAGAGCGAACCAAATACTAAAATCTTGAAACCAGTGTAAAACAATAATTACATCCACATAATTCAAGAAGTATAAAAGGTTATGCATGTTGATTTTCACTGTAGGGAACGAATGGACACAAAGAAGCAAACAGCTCAGACGCATATCGATACGTACAATCGTTTCACGGATTTCGTCGCATACCAGAATTTCGAAACACCGAAATGAATATACTGCAGAGATCAGCATGACAAGATGATCAAAACGGTATATAGATATCAATGGTATGATTGGATTATAAAATTTGAATTTTCTACTAACGAAAAATGCAGCAAAAATGCAGAAAAATAAGATCGACGGAGCTAAAGAAGTTCAAATTTGGAAAAACGAAAAATGACGTCTTGCTCAGAAGATGTTTTAGAATTTTTCTATATAAAAATATTCAGGTTTCGAAAATATTTTATTTTCATTAATTTCTAACTGATTTAATTGAAATAAAATTACACACGAAATAAACTATCTTATTTTTGGATGAAAATTTACCATTTGCTATGTTTAACTAGACGCATTTCAAATATTAAATTTTTATTTCAAAACTTTTTTGTTAAAATATCACAAAATTCAATTAAATATATAAATAAAACAAATAAAATTTATCGAAAATTTACGGGTCGTTACGTTTTGTTTGTATGTAAAAAAATTATTTGGATTAGAATTGAAAATTTATTTAATGTTATTATATAAAAAATGTAATTTGGGAGTATGGATGAAGAAGTGCATTTGCTGATATTTACTTATGCTAAAGCCCATTTGTGTAAAGCCCATGTACAATATGGAGGCCGCATTTTACATTTTCCATTTACCCGCTTGTTTGAAATCTAGATCTGATATATAACAAATATTGTATTTTGGGAGTATAGAAGAAATAATGAAATAAAAAATTAATGGCCTCCTATTTGATGCAGCAGCGGAATAACAAAATGATGATTCTATGAAAGTAGCAATCGATGGAATGAAGAATACTGAATGGCCCAAATTCGTTGATCCGAAGATACCGAATTCTAGCTATCTTCGTCAAGTTGATCGCGCACGATACCGTGAAAGAAGATCTGCAATTCTTCAGACGTTGATCAAGCGCACTTGATACCGTGAATTGGCTTCTGCGATCGTTGATTCGAGCGCACTCGAATGCCGAAAGAGGAGATAGGAGATTACACTCAACTACCAATTTTAATGAAAGCACAAAGCTAACAAAAAAAAGTTTTTATTCAAATCAACCCACCTTACAAATGATCCACACTCCGCTATTTATAGAAGTTACAACTCAACACGACTTACTTCTGGACAACACTTAGGTCGGCAACGACCTACGACCTAAAATAGTGCGACCTAAAACAGACGCGACCTAAACAGACGTGACCTAAAAGAAACAACAAGTACAATACAACAACATAAGAACAACACACGACTTACAATATTTACATCTCAACACATTACAAACCATCACGACTTACGACCTAACATATGAGCGACCTAAAAATTTAAGGCAGCGACCTAACTCCTCAGTGCATAAGGTCGAGCGACCTAAAGACATTGCTTCAGGATATCTTCGCGACCTAACATAGGTCGCAACTCCTCTTCGCGACCTAACATAGGTCGTAGCTCCTCTCCACGACCTAACTTAGGTCGTATCTCTTCTCCGCGACCTAACTTAGGTCGTATCTCTTCTCTGTGATCTATCTTCACGCGTCTTATCTTCCAGCGACCTAGCATAGGTCGAATCTTATCTCCGCGACCTAAAGTAGGTCATAATTCAATCTCGCGACCTAACTTAGGTCGTAGCTTGTTAGATCGTTCACCTGCCTTCACGCTGAATCCATTAACTCGCGTGCCACCTTCACTAGGTCGTGAGCGACCTAAAATTTCGTTAGGTCGTGAGCGACCTAAGTCTTCAACTTCCAACGACTTATCCCCCAGTTTTAGTTTGTTAGGTCGTCTGTGACCTAGGACTTCTTCAGGCTGGGCTGCATCATCCTCCCCAGGTTGAGAAAAATTCATCCTCGAATTTGCGCCCCCTTCTTCCACAACAAATTCATTCCCATGATACGGTATAAGATGTTTAACATTAAACACGTAAGAAGTGTACACATCCTCCGACAGCTTTAACCTATAAGCGTTTTCATTGATCTGTTTCACAATACAGGACCAATCTTTCGAGCTTTAAGTTTATTGTATGCTCCTACTGGAAAACGATCTTTCGTTAGTACAGCATATACTAAATCTCCTTCATTAAATTCAACGCTTCTTCGCTTCAAATTCGCAGATCGTTTATAATTTTCATTTGCTTTCTCCAATCGTTCCTGAACGATTTTATGACATTCTACCAATCCATCAACAAAATCAACAGCCCGTTTAAATGTCCCTTTCGGTTGTGGTATTATCGTCAAATCCAACGGTCCCTTTGGTAAACTTGAATACACTATCTGAAATGGACTGAAACCCGTACTACGGTTTATAGCATGATTGTGAGCAAACTCTGCTTGGCATAACTTCATATCCCAACTCTTCAGGTTATCCTTCACCAGGCACCGCAATAAATTCCCCAGAGATCTGTTAACAACTTTGGTCTATCCATCGGACTGCGGATGGTAAGCACTACTGAAATTTATCTTTGTTCCCACCATCTTCCACAAACTCAGCCAAAAATGACTTAGAAATCTAGTATCCCGATCAGAAACAATGGATTCTGGTAAACCATGTAAGCGATACACTTCTTTAAATAATAACTCGGCAACACGGACGGCATCAGCTGTCTTCTTAAAAGCGATGAAATGTGCCATCTTCGAAAACCTGTCTACTACCACATATATTGAATCATTCCCCCTCTGAGTTCTCGGTAATCCCAAAAAAAACCATACTGATATCAACCCATGGTTTAATCGGCACGGGTAATGGCATATACAATCCCGCATTTGTCGCTGTTCCCTTGGAAACTTGGCAAATATGACATCTCTCCACAAACTTTCCAACTTCCCTCTTCATCGAAGGCCAATAATAAGATTGAGAAATCAATTGCAAAGTACGATCTCGGCCCACATGACCTTCCTCATGCAACTCCTTTACAATCTTCATACGTAAGCTGCTCTCTGGTATGCACAATCGATTTCCCTTAAAAAGAAAACTATCCACCATTACAAACTCATCCGTCTTCCCCTCCTTGACTTCATCTACGTACTTTGCAAAGTAAGGATCATCAACAAATAGTTCTGGTAATACATCAAACCCCGTCACTTCAACCTTCATTGTATTCAGCAAATGATTCCTTCGACTCAATGCATCTTCCACTCTATTTGTGATTCCTGATTTATGCTTCACCACAAATGTAAATTGTTCTAAGTATGCAATCCATGAAGCATGCCTTGCTACAATCTTGTCCTGTCCCTGCATATGCTTCAATGCCTCATGATCAATATATAAAAAAAATTCTTTATGAAACAAATAATGCCTCCAATGTTTCACAGCTTGCACAATAGCATAAAATTCCACATCGTAAGTATTATATCTCATCTTTGCTCCTGATAACTTCTCACTGAAATATGCAATAGGACATCCCTTCTGACTTAAGACCCCTCCAATTCCAACCTTTGATGCATCAGTATGTAATTCAAACAATAACTGAAAATCCGGCAACACTAGAATCGGTGCTGTCGTCAAAAGCTCCTTGATCCTTTCAAAAGCAAATCCTGCTTCCTCCGACCATGAAAATTGTTTCCCTTTCATACAATCAGTAACTGGAGCCATCACGCTACTGAAGTGTGGAATAAACCTTCGGTAGAATGATGCCAAACCATGAAAGCTTCTAACTTCTGTAATCGTCCGGGGTTGTGGCCAATTTATGATTGCTTCAACTTTATTCTGATCCACCTGTATACCTCCTCCTGATATAACATACCCCAAGAATAAAACACTATGCGGCATGAACACACATTTCTTTGTTGCAGCATAAAATTGTTCCTGTCGCAATACCATCAACACTTCTCTCAGATGTTGTAAGTGTTCTTCTGGATTCCCACTATATATCAGTATATCATCAAAATACACCACTACAAACTTCCCAATAAATGGTCTAAAGATTTGATTCATCACCCGCATGAATGTACTAGGTGCATTCGAAAGACCAAACGGCATGACCAGCCATTCATATAATCCTTCTCTCGTCTTGAATGATGTCTTCCATTCATCCCCTGGTCTTATACGAATTTGATGATATCCGCTTTTCAAATCAATCTTCGAAAATATAGTAGCCCCACTCAACTGATCCAATAAATCATCAAGTCTCGGCATTGGAAATTTGTATCTCACAGTAATCTTATTCAGCGCTCGACTATCAGTGCACATCCTCCACGTTCCATCCTTCTTTGGTACTAACAAAGCTGGCACCGCACAAGGACTTAAACTTTCCTGCACATGCCCCTATTCAAGCAATTCTTCCACTTGCCTTCTCAACTCCTCATGTTCTTTTGGACTCATTCTGTAGTGTGGTCTATGAGGTAACACAACTCTTGGAACAAGATCAATTTGATGTTGAATGTCTCTCAACGGCGGTAACTCCGTTGGTAGTTCCTCAGGAAATACATCGTCAAATTCTCCCAGCACTAGTTTCACTTCCTCAGGGATCTCAACCACTTCATGACTCTCACGTCCAATCAACAAGAATACTCCAGGCTCCTCTTCTACCTCCTTAACAAACTCCTTCAATGATAACAAAGTTTTCAACTCTTCAATCTCCTCCAACTTGCTTTCTTCTTGTTGTCGCTTCTTAGGAATCAAAGTGATTTTAGTTCCTTCAAACATAAAACTGTAACTGTTAGTATGTCCATCATGTTGCACAGCCCTATCATATTGCCACGGTCTCCCCAGCAACAGATGACATACATCCATGTCCACGACATCACACCAAATTTCATCCTTGTATTTCTTACCAATTGAAAAATTAACACAAGCTCTTCTTCCAACTTTCACCTCCCCACCTTTCCTCAACCAAGCTAACTTGTAAGGTTTCGGATGCTTCTCTGTCTTCAATGATAACTTCTTCACAGCTTCTGTAGAGATAATATTATCACAACTCCCCGCATCAATGACGAACTTGCAAACCCTTCCCAAGATAGTGCATGTTGATTGAAAGATGTTACTCCTCAACCAACTAGTTTCTTCCTCCTGTTTTGGTGTTAAACACGACCTCTTCATCATCAATGAATACCCTTCATCTCCCGACACATTCTCTTCCTCCTCATCATGCAGTGAATTAGAACATTCAGCCTCTACCTCATCTTCCTCTGCCTCAGCAATCATAGTTCTCTTTTTTGGTTTCGGACATTCGCTGCTCTTGTGTCCCACTTCTTGACAATTATAGCATTTGAAATTAGTGTTGACCTTTGGCTTAGCCACTTCATGAACAACAGGCTTATTCGATGCCTTAGGAACATTAGAACTACTACCCGCTCCTTTGTTCTGCCCTGTAAAACTTAGAAACACACCTCCCCCACGTCTTCCTTATTTCTCCCAAGCCAACGCCTTTTGATGTGCTTCTGCCACAGATCTAGGGTCGAACATGTTCACCATATCCTGGATCTGTGTTCTAAGTCCACCCACAAATCTAGCGGTCAATTGTTCTTCTATCTCCATGATGTCATTTCGAGCAATCAACTGGTAGAACTCATCTGCATAATCAGTAACAGCCTTCGTCCCTTGCCTCAGGTTTTGTAATCTCTGATACATTAATGATTGGTAGTTGTAGGGTAAGAAAGTAGCCTTCATCAATTTCTTCATCTTTTCCCAAGCAGCAATCCTTCACTTCCCCATTCGTTCTCTAGTAAGTTTGGTTTGCTGCCACCATGCCATAGCTCTCCCCCTCAACCTAGTAGCAACCAACTTCACTTTACGATCCTCCAGAACCTCCTTGAAGTCAAATATTTCCTCAACATAAGCTAACCAATCAAGAAATTCCTCGGCTTGCATACCTCCCTTGAACTCAGGTATTTCAGTTTTCATCCCAGACTCCCACTTGTGATCATACTCCGACTGATTCCTTCCTTGTCCTCGTCCTCGTCCATGAACACTACCACCATCAAACTCCTCCTCGAAATCTGATGTATATCGATGTCGATCCTGACCACCAACATCTCTACTACGATCATCTCTTCCACCAACATCCCTTCGATCTACATTCCTCTGATCATGATCGTTCACATTCCTATCACGTCTTCGATCATCATCATTTCTATAACAATCTCGACTCACACTTCTATGATCATTATCAGCACTTATTTCTTGATTGGAATGTGGTGAGACTCTACTTTCCCCATGGTTAGATTCGGGTGAAACCCTTCTCCGATTTTGATTCATCTCCAACATCATCTTCTCTAATTGTCCAATTCCTTCATTAAGCTTCTCACTAAAGTTTTCATTAATTCTTTGCTCCATCTCATCAGCTTCTTCTCTTCTATACAAAGTTTCAATATATTGATGACGATTAGCTCTCCTCGGCGGCATAGTTGATTCTTCAAAACTTTAACTTTCGGCCTTGCACAAACAAATGATCAAACGATACCAAATGATGCACTACACACTTCACTTAGTTCGGATCTCTACTTCAAACTCTCGGTCTCGAACAACAAGGTGATACACGACTTGAATTCTTTGATAAAATATTGGCTCCAAGGCTCGGCTTAGCTATGATTGGCTAAGTCTAGCTCTGATACCAAATGATGCAGCAGCGGAATAACAAAATGATGATTTTGTGAAAGTAGCAATCGATGGAATGAAGAATACTGAATGGCCCAAATTCGTTGATCTGAAGATACCGAATTCTAGCTATCTTCGTCACGTTGATCGCGCACGATACCGTGAAAGAAGATCTGCAATTCTTTAGACGTTGATCAAGCGCACTTGATACCTTGAATTGGCTTCTGCGATCGTTGATTCGAGCGCACTCGAATGCCGAAAGAGGAGATAGGAGATTACACTCAACTACCAATTTTAATGAAAGCACAAAGCTAACTAACAAAAGTTTTTATTCAAATCAACCCACCTTACAAATGACCCACACTCCGCTATTTATAGAAGTTACAACTCAACACGACTTACTTCTGGACAACACTTAGGTCGGCAACGACCTACGACCTAAAATAGTGCGACCTAAAATAGACGAGACCTAAACAGACGCGACCTAAAAGAAACAACAAGTACAATACAACAATATAAGAACAACACACGACTTACAATATTTACATCTCAACACATTACAAACCATCACGACTTACGACCTAACATATGAGCGACCTAAAAATGTAAGGCAGGACCTAACTCCTTAGTGCATAAGGTCGAGCGACCTAAAGACATTGCTTCTGGATATCTTCGTGGCCTAACATAGGTCGTAACTCCTCTTCGCGACCTAACATAGGTCGTAGCTCCTCTCCGCGACCTAACTTAGGTCGTATCTCTTCTCCGCGACCTAACTTAGGTCGTATCTCTTCTCTGCGATCTATCTTCACGCGTCTTATCTTCCAGCGACCTAGCATAGGTCGAATCTTATCTCCGTGACCTAAAGTAGGTCGTAATTCAATCTCGCGACCTAACTTAGGTCGTAGCTTGTTAGATCGTTCGCCTGCCTTCACGTTGAATCCATTAACTCGCGTGCCACCTTCACTAGGTCGTGAGCGACCTAAAATTTTGTTAGGTCGTGAGCGACCTAAGTCTTCAACTTCCAACGACTTATCCCCCAGTTTTAGTTCGTTAGGTCGTCTGCGACCTAGGACTTCTTCAGGCTGGGCTGCATCACTATTCTATGCATTTTCATCTTAATTCTTTGCGATTTGGAGGAGATCTCTCGAAAAGTATTTAGTGCTCGTTTTTTTTATGCAGTTCTAGAATAGAATATAAGAAGTAAGGATTTTTATAAGATTTCTGATATTTTCTTTCATATATAAATAACATGGTATCAGAGCTCCTTCGATCTAGGGCTTCGAAAGTTTGAGATCCAATTTTACTTTCTTCTTCCTCTGTGCTATTTCAGTCTTGTTCTTGAATCTATGAATCATGTCGGAAACTAAGGGAATCGATGTAATGTCAATGATGCCAAAGATTACAGATCGAAAGTTGAATAGTTCTTTCTATCTCGATTGGAATAAGACAATCCGTCTTTATATTCGGAGTATGGATAAGAATGGTCATTTGATTAAAGAACCACCTCAATCAGATTCAAAAGACAAAGATGATCAGAATTGGCTTCGTGATGATGCTTGCTTATTTCTGCAAATTCGAAATTCAATAGAAAATGAAGTTATCGAATTGATTAATCATTGTGAAACGGTGAAAGAATTATGGAATATTTAGAGTTTCTATATTCAGGCAAAGGGAATTCAACAAAAAAGTATGATGTTTGTCAAGATTTTTATAAAGCTGAAAAGAAGGATATGAATTTGATGAATTACTTCATGACATTCAAACAAACTTACGAAGAGTTTAATCTCCTATTACTAATGAGTACTGATATTAAAGTTCAACAAAAACAAAGAGAATAAATGGCAATTATGAGATTTTTGGCTGGACTTACACCTGAATTTGAAAGTGCTAAATCACAAATTCTTGCAAACACTGATATAACTTCATTACATGAAGTATATAGCCGTATTCTTCGAACTGAAAATATATCCATTACTGGTAAAACAGGTGCCAACACAAGTAACAGTGCATTTATTAGTAGCAGTGGAAATCTTGCTTCAAATGATTAATCTGATATTGGAAAATTCAATGCACCACAACATGCACAAACTTGGAGACCACAAAGACCACCTAATGCATAATCTTGGAGACCATCTACACAATCTTGGAGACCACCTAGACAACCTGGAAGATCTCAAAGATCATCATGGAGACCACCATTGAATCAAAATAAGATTTGCAACTATTGTAAGCGAATTGGCCATGTGATATCTGAATGTAGAAGTCTTCAGTGGAATCAAAGAAATACAAACCCCTCTAATATCAAAACTGTGCTCATGACAGCAGAAGAATTTGACAAGTACTCTAAATTTCAAAACTCATTACATAGTAATTCATCTGAATCTGGAGCTACATCAGCAACAACTTTAGTTGCAAACACTAGTACTGGCACAACTACATCAAAATGGATAATTGATTCAGGTGCTTCAGATCACATGACATGTAATCAAAATCTGTTTATAAGTTTAAAAGCAAGTAGAATTCCTCACATGGTTACATTAGCAGATGGATCACAATCTTTAGTTAAAGGAACGGGTGAAGTAATATCCAGCTCATTTATACCAATGACATCTGTGTTATATTTACCCTCTCTATCATTCAATTTACTCTCAATGAGCCAAATTACACATAATCTTAATTGCAGCATCACATTCTTTCCTAACCATTGTGTGTTTCAGGATCTTGTGACGAATTAGACTATTGGTAGAGGAAGTGAGTCTGGTGGCTTATATACTCTTGACACACTTTCAAAACCTACTGCTTGTTCGATCATGGATCCAGCATTCAAAGTTCATTGCCAACTTGGTCATCCTTCTCTCACTTTATTCAAGTAGCTTTGCCCTCAGTATAGCAACCTACCTACAATAAATTGTGAAGCATGTCAGTATGCAAAGCATCATAGAAGTAGTTCTTATCCTAGAGTTAATAATCGTGCAAGTAGTCCATTCTCTTTAATTCATTCTGATATTTGGGGACCATCATCAATTGTATCTAAACCTGGTTATAGGTATTTTGTAACATTTGTTAATGATTACACTCGTATAACATGGCTATTTCTTATGAAGTCTCGAACTGAATTGTTTTCTATCTTTTGTAAGTTCAATGCTGAGATTAAAACACAGTTCAATACCACTATACAAACACTTCGTAGCGATAATGCTAAAGAGTATATGTCTACTGAATTCAACAATTATCTAACTCAAAATGGTATTCTCCATGAAACTTTATGTGTTGATACTCCTTCCCAAAACAGTGTAGTTGAGAGAAAGAATAGACATTTATTAGAAACTGCTAGAGCACTATTGTTTCAAATGAATGTACCAAAAGTTTTCTGGGCTGATGCTATGTCCACTTCATGCTTTCTTATTAACAGAATGCCCTCAATCGTTCTTAACAATGAGATTCCTTATCAAGTTCTCCAACCAGATAAAAGCATGTTTCCAGTTAAACCTAGGGTATTTGGGTGTACATGTTTTGTTAGAGATGTTAGTCAGCAGCTGAGTAAACTTGATCACAAATCTTTAAAGTGCATCTTTGTTGGATATTCTAGACTTCAGAAAGGTTATAGATGTTTTTGTCCAAGTTTACAAAAGTATATTGTATCAATTGACGTGACTTTTATAGAAGACACACCGTTTTACCAAACTAGTACACCTCATGTACAGGAAGACAATGAAGAGTTTTTGGTATATTCTACCATACCCAGTGGAGTGTCTCAAGTAAATAATACAGATAATACACATGCAGATGATCCACAGACAGATGATACACCTCAACCTGAAGAAGATTCAAGTTTGAATTTACCTATTGCTCTCAGAAAAGGGAAGAGAAAATGTACCTACCCTAATTCTTCCTATGTGACATACAAGAAGCTACCACATTCATCACATGTTTTCATTTCGTCATTGGACTCTATCACTATACCAAAGACTGTAGGAGAGGCTATATGTAACAATCCCGGATTTTAATTAAATTTAAATTGATAGTTAAATTAATTTTTTGAATAAAAATTATGAAATGTATCGATGAAGTGATGCAAGTTTTACCGAATTAAAATAAATTTTGTATAAATCATTTAAATTTAAAAATATTGTATATATGTATACGGGCATATATGAGTAAAATTGAATATATATGTATATATTTGATTTAAATTTAAATCGTAAATAAATGGTTTAAAAATGAAATTATATAAGATATAAAAGTATAAAATAAATGCATAAATAAATTATAACCACATATTAAATATGGAAATACATTCAAATATAAAGATAAGTTAAAAACAAACAAAAGGAGGAAACAAATATATATAAGTATATGTAGGCTTGTAAAAGAAGATGATCAAATACAAACAAGTAAGAAACAAAAATACATGAATATAAAGCTTGCATAGAAGCCACATCAAATTTTCTTCAACTTGTACAGCCGAAATAGAAAAATATAAATATGGTACAAAGTAATCAATGCAATATCTTTAGCATACAAATACATATATCTTCAGCCCCATACAGATATCCATCAGCCGAAATGAGGAAAAGCAAAACAAATATATGTGTTAGCTTGCAAAGGAAAGAAAGAAAATATAAATATAGTTTTGTACAAGCCTAATTAATGCCAAAGTCTCTAGTACACTACCCTATATCTTATCAGCCACCAAGTGATTGTTTCAGCCTCCAAGCAAAAGAAAAAGTCTCTGGTATTTGTACAAACAAATATTAATAACCCTGTACAACAACAACAAAAAAATATAACACCACCAGTACTCATTCTTTTTATACATCAAGCTCTCACCTCATTTCGTCCATTTGAAGCTAAGTAAAAATCTGAAGAAAAAAATCCATTTCAAACTTCAACAAATTCAATTTAAACCATTAAAACAAATTCAGATCAACCAGAGATTGAAGGAAGAGAGTTCAACTTACATTTTTTACAACCTATTCAACATGAAGCAAGCTCTGTTCTTTCCTGGAAATCATGTGAGCAAACTTTTAACTTAAACCTTTAATCTATTTATATGTGTTGATTGTGAGTAAACTTAATCTTCGAAAAGTTTAAATTTATTTAAAACAGTTCAAACTTCATTTGTTAACTGCTTTGAATATGCTTCAGTTTGCATATGATTTTGTATGCTCTATGTTCTCTGGAAATTTGATACGGATTTGCATTTTGGTTCAAGCACACAAACTATCCTTATTTAAATCAATTGTAAGCCTTGATTCTCAACAAAACAAATGGTTAAACTTAAAAAAATGAGATTTTTCAAGGTTGATTTAAATCATCTTTATCAAGCACATCGCTGTAATATTGTTTTACAGGTTTCAAGTGATAATTTGATAAAAATAAATTGTTGTAAAATATTAATCCAGGAATATATATTGAATATATACTGCAACCCATGATTTTTAAAACAAAATTTAAGGTTTTTAGATTTATATTTTAAGGGCAGTTCGTATATAAACAAAGTTTGCATTTCTGCCAATTTCTGATGATTGAATCAATTATAAATGCTGAAACTTGATAGGTAGCAAGTTTGATCCTCCATGAATCCAAGATAAATGCTAAAGAATTTTTCTATTGCATAGATTTTGGGGTCGATTCAAATTTAGGGTTTAAGCAACATGTTTGCAGTGAGTGAGAAGTGAGGTGATTTCATCACCTAGGAGTGATCGAGTGGCACGCGACGATGGGGGAAGGTAGTATGGGGTGTTGACAAGACGTGGCCGAAGTTACGGCGTCGCAGGTGATCTGTGCGGCATTGGCGAGGTGGATATGTTCGTTTTGGTTGAGCTTCAGTTTCGACCAGAAGGATAAAATTCGATTTGAAACTTTTGGAGGCGATGCGATTTTAGTTTTTGAGTTAGGGACGATTTGCAACTTGCTGGTAATCGTGGGGTTCGCCGGAGCTTGGTCGCGTTGTCGTGCACGTGCACGAGGTATCTGGGTTCGTTTGTACTGGAAGGTTTGGGAAGACAGCATTGCCTCGGGATAGCACTCGAGCGAGAGGGCTTTTGACTCGAAGCAAAGCTCGAGTTTGCGTGAGTATATAAAACTATTGTTTTAAACTTTAACTTGGTTTGAGGGAATTTGAAAAAGGGAGTTTACTCAAGAATGGACCCGAGAATTTTGGTGGTTGGCTCGGGTCTGTAGATTTAGTATGAAAACGGTTTTAACTTTTAAAACTAAATCAAGTTTTATTTAAACAATTTTGTAAAACCAGTCCTTTTGTAAATAGTAAATGTTATTCAAGTTTTGAATTGGAAAGGGTTTTCAAATAAGATTATTTTTAATTAACCAAGTTTAAAAGTGTTTAAGATATGTATAACCTTTATTTTAAAGTCATTTTTAATTAAACTTAATAATGTAATTAAGTAATGTTTTTATAATTAAATAAACTTAAGGGCTTGAGATAAATTTTAGCTTAATTCATTAAGATAAGTAATTAAAGGTAATTAATTACTTGAAGATAATTACTTAATTTAAAGTGATTAAATAAATGATTAAAAATTGACTAATCAAGTGATTAAAGAATAATTGTGCAATGTGATTAATTTGTGATAGGGATAATCATTTTTGTAATTAATTAAGGGTTAATTAATTATAAATAAAAGGTTAATTAATTAATTAATTAAGGTAATTAATTAAGAAGTAATTAATTAATGAAAGTGATTGAGATTTAATTAATTAATAATTGAGGATAATTAATCATTGATTAAAGATTCTTAATAAAAGTAATTATGTGATTAATTAGTTATAATTACACAATTAATTCATCTTAATTGTAGATGATTGATTATTATCGAATGCTTTGTGATATAATGCTTTGTGATATGATGCTTTGTTATACAAATTGCTTTGTATTGAGCTGTGATATCTGTGATATGTTTCTTGTGAATGTAAAACCCCTTGGCCGTAAAACGACACTTGAATTTCGATGCGACAGGGAGTCGGATTCCAGTTGGTTATCTGAAACCCACATCGAATTGTAATAGTGAATCTTTGTGACTGATAAATTTATTTTATCTATGAATCTATGAATGAAGATAAGCGTTATTGATTATACCGCTTATCGATATATCTGTAATGATTGATGTTGCACTATTGTGTGAAACCCCTGGACTACACTTTTACACACACAAATATGGATTTCACGTCGAAATCGGTTAAGTCACAGATGATGTAAATTTAATGTTTTTGAAATTGAAATTTTAATTTCAATTGATTTTGAAATTGGAAATTGGGGTTTAATATGAAAAACTTTTGAAAGGAGTTTTTAAAGATATTTTGGATATCTTGAAATTTAAATAATTTGATTTAAATTTGAATTCAAGTTTGAAACTGAACTCTATGATTTGAAACTAGGAATTAAAGATGTTATACTAGTTATATATGGGTTAAACCATTTTAAAGGTATTGATTTGAGAATTTGAATTTAATTCAAGGGTTTTAACTCGTGTAAATATAACTGGATTTTTCCGAAACAAAAACTACTTGTTTCCAAATAGTAATAGCTTTCATTTTAAGAAAGGATTTCCAATTTGTGTTGAAAGAATTTCAAGTTTGAAATGGAATTGAAATGTTTTGAAAACTATGAAATGAGTCTTTAATTCAAAGTCCGGACGAGTTAATCCAACTTGAAATAGAATTGTTTTGAAAGGCTATAAATGAATCTTTGGAAACTAGTTTTGAAAGTTATAAGTTAAATCTTGATTTAAAGATTTAACGAGTAAACCTATTCGATTAAAATGGAAATTGTTTTGAAATCCATGAATGGATCTTTGTGAATGGAGTGAACTTTGTGAATTGAATCTTTTTGTTTAAAAGATTGGAAATGGTAATTTGTTTTAACCATTCGAATGAAAAGTTTTGGGCTTTAAGCTGTGATTTAACTAAGATCCTAGTATCCATATGATTTTTAATTGCGCTCGTTATTCGGTTTAGCCGAGAAAGAACCTTTGTGTCATATAACCCATTTTGAATAATGATATGACGTATATGGATAGCATTTGAAGACCGGTGGTGAGGACCGGATACTTTCAAAAACGAAAGGATTACCATCGATTGTCTCTTCATCGGCTGATCCCCGGTATAGAGATTTTAGCACCCTAAGTGATGGGAAGTCCGGACGTGATTAGAAATTATCCGGATTTGCAAGGGCTTCTTTGGAAGTGCCTTCGGTTCTGTTCGAACCCGGAACATACTTGTATGGATGTGTGTCTGACGTTACACTTTGAGATGTAAAGCTGGTTTCTATCAAATACATTTCTGTTGGTGGCAGAGAATTTATTCTCTTAGCTTAACACCCTTCTCTGAGACGTACGAGCTCAGAGGTTATGTAGTTGATGGTTACTAGTGATACATTCCCAATTTGGTAATGTGGCATACAAAGTGCTGTTGATCATTGTTGGTCAAAGCGTTGCTTTGTGAAAAAGCGTGGCTTTGTGGAAAAGCGTGGCTTTTTGAAAAAGCGTGGCTTTGTGAAAAAGCGTAGCTTTGTGGATGAGACTTCGTCGAGCCTCACAACCCGGTAATGGTCGAAACAGGAATGTTGCGGCAAAGGTTTGTAGGGGTAGCGCCCTTAGGGTATGTCATTTCCTTCTGGATAAAAGGTGATATCATGGTATGGAGCCCAGATATTTTACCTATGTTGATGCTGCACAGTTATTATACTTTGTGGTTGTTGCTTTGTGATCGGGATCCCGGATAAAGGTCGGTGACGACCGGGGGATGACATGACTCGTGTGTTAGTTACCTAGTTACAGCTTGGTTAAAGCGTGAGGTAGCGTCGGCCTTGTGTTTGCAGAGATCCTGTTAGGTTCTTGGGGCGTCTTTCCAGAGGCGTTTCTTTTTCGGTGTAAGGAAGTTCCTTTGCCTGATCATTTGTTGGAAATCCAAAGAAACAATACGAACCTTGTACGGTTTTAGTTGTATAACCTGCCAAGGAATGTGGCGGTAACCTGTTATTGAACATGGTAGCTATAGTAGGCATACGATGAAATGTTGTATGTTGGCTAAGATTGATATTATACTTTCGAAATATTTTCACACTATGCACTAGTAATAATATAAAAGGAGTTTTGTTTGCGTAGTAAGCATGTTTGACTATCATAAGAAAAAATCTCCTCCAATTCTGCGTTTGCATTGTGTGTGTGGTGGGAGGTCTTATGGTAGTTTCATTTTCCAAAAGCATTGCGGATTTCAATGTTTAAAAGCCTTTTGAGTTTGTTTAAAGATAAACTGTTTTTTTTGTTTTCTCATACCAGTCCCTTGACTGATCCGGAGTTTATTGTTCCTTTCCTAAACTATGGGTGCCCACCATTTTCCACACGAGCAGTCTAGAGTTGGGTTTCTCAGATATCCAGGTTGAGTAGATTATCTGGAGCTAGTCAGTCTTTGGAGGACTGACCTTGCTTTTTGCTAGCTATGGAATGGAGCATTCTATTGGAGATATTCTATCCGCTGCTGGTGTTATCTATTTTCTTTCCGCTGCTATTTCTTGTATCATACCTCTGATGTATATTGATATTCATTATATCACGCTGTTGTATCGGATATTGTATCAATGTTGTATATCAATGTATTATTCTTTTTCTTCCACTGTGTTGTTATACTTACTGTGTTATAAGCTCCGGTAAACCAGATTCGGCGTTTGAATCTGCGGCATTTTGAGTACAAGGGAAGTACGGGTGCCGATTTTCGAAGGCCGATTTCAGGGTCATCACACTATAGCTTCACCAGAATGGTATGAAGCAATGATAGAAGAAATGAGGGCTTTAGAACAAAAAAAACTTGGGACTTAGTTCAGTTACCACCAAATAAAAAATCAATAGGATGTAAATGGATTTTCTCCATTAAGATGAATGTAGATGGAACTGTGGCAAGACTAAAGGCTCGATAGTTGCCAAAGGTTATGCTCAGATATATGGAATTGATTATTCTGAAACTTTTTCACCCATGGCCAAACTGACATCTATTAGACTGTTCATCTCCATGGTAGCACGATATAAGTGGAGGTTTCATCAACTGGACATTAAGAATGCTTTCTTCATGGTGATCTTTCTGAAGAGGTGTATATAGAGCAACCGCCTAGCTTTGTTGCTCAGGAGGAGACAAGCTTGGTTTGTAGACTTAAAAAATCGTTGTATGGACTTAAACAAAGTCCAAGAGCATGGTTTGGCAAGTTTAGCTTAGCAATAGAATATTTTGGAATCATGAGAAGTAAATCAGATCACTCTATTTTCTACAAAAAATCTGACAAAGGAATTATATTGTTAGTTGTCTATGTAGATGATATAGTCATTACAGGAAGTGATGAAGTTGGCATTCTTGCTCTCAAGCAATTCATTCAGACTCAATTTCACACTAAAGATTTAGGAGAGCTCAAGTATTTTCTAGGTGTTGAAATTACAAGAAGAGATGAGGGAATATTTTTGTCACAAAGGAAATATACACTTGACTTACTAAGGGAGACAGGAAAACTAGCTGCTAAGCCATGCAGTACTCCTATGATGCCTAATCATAGTCTAAATGAAGAGGGTGAACTAGTTAATGATCCTGAAAGGTACAGACGATTGGTAGGCAAACTTAACTATCTATGTGTTACCAGACCTGATATAGCATATTCGGTGGGTGTGGTAAGTCAATCCATGACAAAGCCCACTGTTCATCATTGGGCTGCTCTTGAGCAAATTTTATGTTATCTTAAAGGTACTGCAGGTCAAGGTCTTGTATACATGAATCATGGTCATATGAACATTGAAAGCTTTTGTGATGTTGATTGGGCAGACTCGAAAACTGATAGAAGATCAACTTCTGGATTTTATGTATTTGTTGGAGGCAATTTGATATCATGGAAAAGTAAGAAACAACCAGTGGTTTCATGTTTAAACCCAGAATCAGAATATAGGGCAATGGCGAATGCTTTTTGTGAAATAATGTGGATAACTGATTTAATGAATGAGTTTGATTTGAAACTTAGATTACCTGCAAAGCTGTTGTGCAACAATTAAGCTGCAATTCATATTGCATCGAATCCAGTGTTTCACGAAAGAACAAAAAACATTGAGGTAGATTACCATTTTATCAAAGAAAAAATTCAGCAGGGAATAGTTGAAACTGGGTTCGTTCGATTAGGAGAGCAGATTGCGGATATTTTCACAAAAGCTTTGAATGGATCACGTATAGAGTATCTATGCAGCAAGTTGGGAATGAAAAATATGTATTCTCCAACTTGAGGGGGAGTGTAATCTGGGAGCATGGATGAAGAAGTGCATTTGCTGATATTTACTTATGCTAAAGCCCATGTACAATATGGAGGCCGCATTTTACATTTTCCATTTACCTGCTTGTTTGAAATCTAGATCTGATATATAACAAATATTGTATTTTGGGAGTATAGAAGAAATAATGAAATAAGAAATTAATGGCTTCCTATTCTATGCATTTTCATCTTAATTCTTTCATATATAAATAACAAAAAATGGTGTCGAAAGTTACTGTTTCCTAGAGATTTGGCCAGGCAACTGAGTACTCGGCATCTAGGAGTACTCGGCATCTTGGAGTACTAGGCATCCAGGAGCACTCGGCATCCAAGAGCGCTCGGCATCAGGCAACGTTCGGCTAGAGGCATCGGTCGGCCAGAGACATCGTCCGACCAAGGGCTTTGTTCGGCCTAAGGACATCGTTCGGCTAAGGGCTTCGTTCGGCCTAAAGGCACGTTCGGCTAAGGGGCTTCGTTCGGCCAGAAGACACGTTCGGCCAGATACTTCGCTCGGCCAGGAGATACGTTCGGCTTCGATGGCTATTCAGCCTACTCTTCCCACACAGCAAGCGCCTCGTTCGGCAGAAGGAGAGTGGTTCGGCACCCAACTGTTTGGCCTGATTGGTTCGGCACACATGGACCAGCCTATCTGGACTGAGTTATTCAGCTACCAGGTCCGCCAGAGAAGTCCAACCCACCTTTGTCTATAAATAGAGGGGCAGGGGCATAGTGAAATGGACCTTTTTTGGGAGAACAATGGGGAGACTCTGCCACTTTCAAGACTTACTATTTTCAGTTCAAACTTGTATTCAGGTCATTAATATATGGATTGTATCTGTATTCAACTACTTGTGAAAGAAATAAAGATCAAAACTCAAAGTTGATGTAGGTAGTTACGCTGAACCACTATAAATCTGGTGTTCTTACTTTCTGCATTTAAATTAGCATATTCTTCCTTGTTTAATTTAACTTCATCACTTACATCTCTACACAATCTTTCTCAACGAGGTTAGTGACCAATTTTGGTGCTAACACTTTAGTGCTTTCACTGAGAATTGAATTCTCAGCTTGATTGGATCTCATCGTCTACTAGTGGATTTCCATATTCGCGAGATTGATCCAGTTGTTTACTAGAAAACTTCCTGTTCTACTCAGATTTGAAAGAAATCTATAGGAAGTTGATAGCCGTAGATTGGATTCACTGATGTATGCAAGATCTAGGGATTGGACGTTGAAGTTTGCACTCAAGCTGAATGAAGGCCGACCCTCCTCTAAAGGCAATTCGGTCGATCACTCCAGAAAAGGCTTATGTCGATCGCCTCAGAAAAGGCTTATGCCGATCGCCCCAGAAAAGGCGTATGCCGAACGTTCCAGAAAAGGCGTAGGTCGAACGCTCTTCCAGGCCGAACATACCTCTAGGCCGAACGCTCTTCCAGGCCGACCATACCTCTAGGCCGAACGCTCTTCCAGGCCGACCATACCTCTAGGCCGAACGCCCTTCCAGGCCGAACATACCTCTAGGCCGAACGCCTCTGTAATGCCGAACGGTAGTGTATGCCGAACGACTCGGTTGTGCCGAACAAGAATGAATGTCGAGCGCCTCTGTAATGCCGAATGGTATTGTATGCTGAACGACTCGGTTGTGCCGAATAGTGTGAATACCGAACACGTGTGGAATGCCGAACAGTGTGGATGCCGAACAGCTTTGGCCGAACCACTTCTGGACGATCCACTTTGGACAAACAGTCTTGGCCGAACAGCTTTGGCCGAACCACTCCAGGCCGATCCACTCTACTGAACAGCCTTGGCCGAACAGCTTTGGCCGAACCACTCCAGGCTGATCCACTCTGCCGAACAGCCTTGGCCGAACAGCTTTGGTTGAGCCACACGCCAACACCAAACGCCCCAATGCCGAACGGTACTTCTGTATGCCGAACGGTACTTCTGTGCCGAACGAAGTATCCAGACTGATCCATGCACTGTATACCGATCTCTCTCTCAAAAAACAATCTGACTAGTCCCTATACAAAAAATATATGGATCGAGTACGACCCTTATTTTCAAAAAATATTTTTTCGGGTACGACCCAAATTTCCAAAAAAAGAGGCTAAAAAAATTCGGGGGGAAACCCCCCCGAACCCTAGCCGCAGCGCAGTGCCTCCGGATAGTGAGTTCAAAACTTTACTTAATAAAGGAACATTCTATCCACTTCCCTGACATCCCATGATTGACCAGGGCATAGAGGATCTAGCGGCAGCTTATGAACGACATCAAGGGAACGGACAAGCAACCGCTATTCAAACAGTACTCCCAAAGGTTGGAGAATATAGATTATATGACTCTAGCAAACGTCAAGATGACTCCAAGCACCATTCTTCGCTGACCCAGCACTTCGAATTTAGTGACTCCAAGCAAACCAATGCTTGGCTCTAAGCAATTTATTCCAAATACTAACAAGGGTATCATACTAATCACATTTGAGGAAAGTCGACCTCCAGATATATTTTGGCAGCTAGTTAGCTAAAGAGCCTCCTACGACTATGGATCGTTTCTTTTACAAAATGAATCAGGACTAAAGTGAGGTGGAGTGGAGCATACTAAGAAAAATAACAATGAAGGCCCGTTGGCTAAGGATGTAGATCCCAGTAGCCAAAACAAGACTTCAGAATTCAGCTCATATGCTCTTTGAAAGTTTCAATTGACAACCTCTACTTGAAGACTCGCGACTCGGAGTGGTACTGGAAACCAACCTCGAGAGAGTACACCAAAGTCTAAAGAAAATCAGGGGAATGTTGTATATTCCCGAATGCTCGCTGATCCTAACACGGATGATTACAAACACCTCCGAGGTGTGATCGAAAAGATGACCTGGAAAGGAAAGCTTCAATAGTATGTACAAGTCCTGCAGAATGGTGGGCAGCGAATATCCGATGCCTATTAATAAAGGGCTATAATTATCAATTGGACGGTTGACGGCCAACATCCCTTTGAAAGGAGCCAGGGGCGGAGTCGAATAGCGAGCACATGATGCTGCTTCACATATCAATGAGATTTACCATAATCTTCTTTGAAGTGTCCAGGTACTCAGATTTGGTTGCCACCCAATCTACGCAGACCATGATCGGACGTGTGGAGTTACATCTGGACGAGAATAATTCTATTGCTCATCATCAACCATATGCCTTTGATTTGGGGCTATGGATTAAATACAATGTACAACATCACGATGCACGGAGAGCTGAATTCCATCATACAAGTGGAATTTATTCAAGTAGAGAGCGGCTGCAATACGACCAGCCACTCGCTAAGTGAAACTCGAGCTCGAGGGCAAGCCATCACATCAAGGCTAAAAATGGATTGATACACGAGGATCCTTCGCACAACTCCGTACTCCCAGAGTGCGAGACGGAGTATAAACATCTACTTAACTCCGTACTCCCAGAGTGCGAGATAGAGTATAAACATTCATCAACTCCGTACTCCCAGAGTGCGAGACGGAGTATAAAAATCTACTTAACTCCGTACTCCCAGAGTGCGAGACGGAGTATAAACATTAATCAACTCCGTACTCCCAGAGTGCGAGACGGAGTATAAACATCTACTTAACTCCGTACTCCCAGAGTGCGAGACGGAGTATAAACATTAATCAACTCCGTACTCCCAGAGTGCGAGACGGAGTATAAACATCTACTTAACTCTGTACTCCCAGAGTGCGAGACGGAGTATAAACATTGATCAACTCCGTACTCCCAGAGTGCGAGATGGAGTATAAACATTAATCAACTCCGTACTCCCAGAGTGCGAGACGGAGTATAAACATCTACTTAACTCCGTACTCCCAGAGTGCGAGACGGAGTATAAACATTAATCAACTCCGTACTCCCAGAGTGCGAGATGGAGTATAAACATCTACTGAACTCCGTACTCCCAGAGTGCGAGACGGAGTATAAACATTGATCAACTCCATACTCCCAGAGTGCGAGACGGAGTATAAACATCTACTTAACTCCGTACTCCCAGAGTGCGAGATGGAGTATAAACATTAATCAACTCCGTACTCCCAGAGTGCGAGACGGAGTATAAACATTAATCAACTCCGTACTCCCAGAGTGCGAGACGGAGTATAAACATTCGCTTAACTCCGTACTCCCAGAGTGCGAGACGGAGTATAAACATTAGTCAACTCCGTATTTCCAGAGTGCGAGACGGAGTATAAACATCTACTCAACTCCGTACTCCCAGAGTGCGAGACGGAGTATAAACATACATCAACTCCATACTCATCCCAAAAACTGGGGGCATAACCAAAGCAAAGCACGCTAGTTGAACATTTGTCTAAAAGAAGATTGCAACGAAACGATTAAAAGACGACTGTCAAGCAATCAACTGAACGGAAATATTCAGCATGAAAGACTGCGGTTTTTCAAAGCACGTCATGTTTACACAAGACGTCCTTTGGGGGGCAAATGTTATCCCGCCTTTTGGCAAGGCCGTGACACCAAGAACTTGATTAGAAACCAGTGACAGTTCGTCTTGGAGATCGGTTACACAAAGGCTCACTATGGATATCGATGGATTTTGTCCGAGTCTGGATCGAGCCATGATTAGCAAGACATAACAATCAAAGCCAAGGAAGCCAATGTTCCAAGTTTCAAGACGATCCAAGTTCGTATGCCCAACTTATGATCGATTCGAACAACCGACCATCCATCCATCAACCTCCACATTTGACTTAGAGACCTAAACTGCTTGGAATGAATATGGCCCGATCATCCACTCCAATCGAGTCATAGAACAAAGTTCGACAAAATACAGATACCCCTCATGAAGCTCAGTGACGCCGGGATCCGTCTAAAGTGGACGTGATTTGATCATCTACACATCAAATCCTACCCTGAACACGAAAGGTTGTTCGAAAGCCCAACTTGAAGTAGCTATGGTAGACTGCGTACTCGCTAACCATCGCTATCAATATATGGACACGACTGCACCTTGGAACATATGCAACTTACTTTGTCTACTCAACAATCTATTATCCTTATTTTCTAGAAGGAGATACGGAGCAAATTGTAAGAGATAGGCTATCTAACCCAACATGGATGTGATTCAACCATCTGTCATATACCTCCTTCCTTGACTTGATTGGAAGAGCTTTAATCACCAAGTGGACGAGAATCGATCGTCCATTTTTCAAATTCCGTCCCTCATCCTGGGGGCAGAATCCCATTCCGTGAGCAAACGTGGTTCGATTGTTCATTCGACGACATTAGCCTCGATACAATAGATGAATACAAATTAAAGAATGGAAATACGACTGCTCTCAACTTAAACCTCCAAGTCCCCAGAGTGCGGACTGGAGTACTCTAAGTCCCCAGAGCGCGAACTAGAGTATAAACGACTTAAACCTCCAAGTCCCCAGAGTGCGGACTGGAATACTCTAAGTCCCCAGAGCGTGGACTAGAGTATAAATGACTTAAACCTCCAAGTCCCCAAAGTGCGGACTGGAGTACTCTAAGTCCCCAAAGCGCGGACTAGAGTATAAACGACTTAAACCTCCAAGTCCCCAGAGTGCGGACTGGAGTACTCTAAGTCCCCAGAGCACGGACTAGAGTATAAACGAATTAAACCTCCAAGTCCACAGAGCACGGACTGGAGTACTCTAAGTCCCTAGAGCGCGGACTAGAGTATAAACGACTTAAACCTCCAAGTCCCCAGAGTGCGGACTGGAGTACTCTAAGTCCCCAGAGTGCGGACTAGAGTATAAATGACTAAAACCTCCAAGTCCCCAGAGTGCGGACTGGAGTACTCTAAGTCCCCAGAGCGCGGACTAGAGTATAAACGACTTAAACCTCCAAGTCCCCAGAGTGCGGACTGGAGTACTCTAAGTCCCCAGAGCGCGGACTAGAGTATAAATGACTAAAACCTCCAAGTCCCCAGAGTGCGGACTGGAGTACTCTAAGTCCCCAGAGCGCAGACTAGAGTATAAACGACTTAAAACCTCCAAGTCCCCAGAGTGCGGACTGGAGTACTCTAAGTCCCCAGAGCGCGGACTAGAGTATAAATGACTTAAACCTCCAAGTCCCCAGAGTGCGGACTGGAGTACTCTAAGTCCCAAGAGCGCGGACTAGAGTATAAATGACTAAAACCTCCAAGTCCTCAGAGTGCGGACTGGAGTACTCTAAGTCCCCAGAGCGCGGACTAGAGTATAAACGACTTAAACCTCCAAGTCCCCAGATTGCAGACTGGAGTACTCTAAGTCCCCAGAGCGCGGACTAGAGTATAAATGACTTAAACCTCCAAGTCCTCAGAGTGCGGACTAGAGTACTCTAACTCCCCAGAGTGCAGACTCGAATATAAGCGAATCGGATCTCCAAATTCCCTGAATATGAACTATGACACAAATGACTTGAATTTGTCAAATCCCTGACATACGGGCTAGAAAGTATTCTAAGTGCTCGAAGCACAGAATGGAAGTTCAACGACTCCCGAAGAGTTTCCAAGTTATATGAAGATGGACTGAGAAGTCTATGTTACTCACAACTGCTTGGATTAAAATCACAATCACAAAGAAAACTGAACAATAAGAGTCTTTTGTAAGACAGAAAAAGGAACTAAACCTTATTCAGAAATGAGTTTCTATTACAACCCCTCCAAAGTTCAGAGTCGACATTCTATCTACAAGGACTAAGGAAATAGATGAAAATAATTACATGACTTAAACTAACCCTCGTTGAACGAGGATAGTAATCACTTCTTGTGCTTCTTCAACTTCTTTCCAGACGGCTCCTCTCCAGAGCATTTACCCTTGGTACTCTTCTTTGATAGAGGGGTAGCAACTGAAGGAGTACGGGGGCCTTCCATGGGCTTGGACCCGCCAGGAAGGATGACCTTCAACGGCTTGTTCAAAGGATCGTCCAAGTCCACAACTCGGGGATCTACTATGACCTTGACCGTCTCCTCCCTCTCTTTCTCGAGCCGCTCCTCCATGCTCAATTCGGATGTATGCTCAGAGGCGCCTGTAATTTCTACTTCATAACCCCCATCGGTAGGAGAGGAGGTTTCAGACTTGTCTTCGTCAAGCGCTCCGATCACCTGAGCGTCTGGACCAGAAGCCTCCCCTGCATGAGTGGCTTCACTTGTTTTCTCCCCCACTTCCTTGGCGACATCGCTCCTCGGAGTGGGCTCGGGGTCAGAACGGCCTGCAAAAAATCGTGGAAAACAAGCATCAGAATGCAATAGTCCTGCATAAAGAATAACGACTTTCGAAATCTTAAAGAGAACCTTAAAGAGAAGGATTATCTACCAGGTTCGGGCAAACTCTCAGCCATCCGAGGGGTCTCACCCTTTGGAATGGGAGACAGAATGCGGACTAAAGTACTCTAAGTCCCTGAGTGCGGACAAGAGTATAAATGACTCAAAAACCTCTACGTCCACAGAGTGTGGACTATAGTACTCTTAGTCCCCAGAGCATGGACTGGATTAAAGACGACTTTAGAAAAATCCCTAAATCCCAGAAGCGGACCGGATTACTCTAAGTTCCCAGAGTGCGGACTAGAGTATAAACGAGTTGACGAAAATCTCTGCGTCTCGAACTGTGGACTAAAGCGTAAACCGTTCGACAAATCTCTAAGTCCCCGGAGCGTGGACCGAAGCATGAACACAAATTGGGCGCGAGTCAACCGGGGGGAGAATAACACTAAGTCAACAGAATGCAGAGTGGTGTATAAACATCGATAAATAGACGAGTGGATTTCGACCATTTTCTATTCCGCAAACTTCGACCTGGAATCGACAGGAGGATTATTAACCCGCTGAGGATGGAGTTCGACCATCCAACCAGTGACCTGGCCAAATCATTACTGGGGGCAGGGGTACAAAACACTAAAAAGCTGAATACGACAGCTTATTGTAGCTCTAGCGTGGCGTTCTTTATAACTTGAGGCAGCGACTGCAGGGAGGCCTCAATACAGAGCCAATCGAAACGGCATCCAAAGCTACGAGCAACCTACTATATCATACCTCAGACCAAGGGTCAACGCCGATATGCACCAAGCACATACGAATGTGACTCGGATGTTTTTTAACAAACTATGACCCCCAGAGTATGGAAAATAGGGTAAACCACGAATACTTGGTCAAAAATTCTCCAGCACCCTCGTTCGATTCGTCAGGAGGAGTATGAAACTGGATGAGCATAACCCGACTGCATTTGTAGCCAACTTTACCCCGAGATCTGATTACAGAGCATGAACCAAAGTGGACGTGGATGACCATCCACTGTCCAAATTACGCCCTGAAACTTACATGGCATCGAAGTATTCCTCTTGGAATGGAAAACCATGATAAAATCCAAGATAGGCGAGACCTAGTCTCCCATCGACTGACATGATCCCACGATCCAACGGGAAAGAGAGTAAAGCTAAAGTGGGCGTGGTTGGCCTTCCCACTTATCGGTATATGCCCCAGACCTGGGGGCACGAGCGATAAGCAAGATGAATGTGAACCGACTATTCACCAATCACCTCTATGTCTTTGGAGTGTAGGTGAAAACATAAACATAGCTAGGACGAGACTCAACCGCCCATGCAGTACATTTATCAACCCGAGACTGGGAGAAGACGCATGGTCATCCAAAAACTGGCTACGATAGCTCAGTATTAGAACTTATATATAGTGCTCACAGCTACTCAAGGCAACGACCGAAAGGATGCCTAGAGATATAATCATAAAATCGATGCCAATGCTTGTGGGAAACTGACTGTCACTCCAACCCGAAGGGCGAGTGAAGGATCATGAATGCATTAAATAGAAAATGTGTTACTCGAATATACAAGCAAATTCAAACTCATAGCATGATCCAGCTATGCAGTTGCACGCAACTCGAGGCTAGCCCCTACTCGACATTTCCTTCAACGTGCTTTTAAGCCTGATCTTTGGCCATTTGCAGATAATTAATTAGAGCATTCAGAGCCCTTCATTATTTGACTTAACAACACATGACAAGACTCTAGGATTTGACCAGAGTAACCATCAACATTGACCGTCCCAACCATATTTCACATTGAATGTTATGCAAAATAGTTACATCTTTGCTCAAAGAATCTGGGATGGCACCAGCTAAGCTGACGGTCGACATTACAACCAGCCATGGCGACCCTTTCCGGGTGCTGAATATCGGATCATAGCTCAGTGCAGTGATGATAAAAGAATTAGTTGGATTTTTCTGAATAAATGATGATATGTTCCCTTGGACCCATTCTGACATGCATATGTGATTTCATTAACTATCGCGAGCCATGCATTGGATATCAACCTGAAGCTACAAAAGCTAGCACAATCTCTATTGATTTCATCATGAAAGCTCCACTCTTACTTTTAGGCTCACCCCATCAAAGTCTATGCCTACCAGCCGTTGCGACAAGGCATACAATGACCTAAGACGTCTGAAAGACTACTTAAATAGAATATCAAACTAAGCTAATTCGATATCACTTATTTTCCACGAAGGGCTATCCAAGGACGGAAATTAGCAGACCTCACACCCAAATTCACTACCTCATATGACTACTCGAAGAGTAGCAGAGAACCAACCATAAGATGGAAAATGTACACGGATGGAGCATCCAATGATCAGTGTTATGGCTTGATAATGACTCCTGAGGAACGATCAATCTGCTACGTCCTAAAACTCGATTTACCTGTAACAAACAACGATGCTTAGTATGAAGCCTTAACTACCAGCCTCAAACTTGCTAGAGGATTTGAAGTGAAAACTTTTCATATCTTTTGTGATTCTTGCTTGGTAGTATACAAATTTAAGGAAGTTGATCTTGCTAGGGGGCATTGTCTTGCTCCTTTTCTCGGCCAAGTCCAAGAGCTACTAACTGACTTCACGTATTACATCATTACACACGTACTCAGCGAACAAAATGAAAAGGTGTCATGGTTGACTCCTATCAAAGACTATCTAAAATGAGGAATTCTTACTGAACGGAGGAATGGCAAACGACGGATCCTCCTCAAAGCTTCACGCCAAATCATCTAAGAATAATTCGTGTGTCAAAAGGAGTTTATCCATCCCCATGCTTCGACATATCGCCCATGATGATATCTTGAGCAAAATCTATGAAGAAGAATGCGGTAATAACATCAGGGAGAAAACCATGATAAAGAAGATACTCTGCTACAAGTTTTACTGGCCAACCATCAACCCAGATGCGGTTGATCATGCTAGACAATGTGACGAGTGCAAGATGTTTGAAAAGAATCCGGGAACCCCACCGATGGAAATTATTCAAATGCCTAGTTCATAGCCGTTTGCCACTTGGGGGCACTGAAATCATCTTCTTGTCGATCCTAAAGGTGATGCGAAATACACCATCATAACAGTTGATTACGTCACCAAATGGGCAGATGAAGAACTCTTAACCACGACCAAGATGAAGAAAATAATCAACTTCTTTATCCGTAACGTCATATGTCCTTATGACCTTCCATGATCCATTATAACTGCAAATGGACAGGTTGAAGCTGTGAACAAAATCATAGAGTCTGTACTGAAGAGAGGTATGGAAAACTCCTCAAGTGGCTGATTGCAACCCTTATTTCACAGAAAATACAAACAAGGAATTGCGATTGAATTGCAATTAAACTAGATGGAGTTGGCGACGACTTATGAGCATATAAAACGCATCCGAGAGCCAATGGCAAGAACATGTACCCGAACGTGCATGTGTATGTCCAAAAAAGTTCGACTTCTTGAAATCAACAGAAATTGAATTCTTTTTTTTTGCAGATTAAGCGGGGTTAAACTGGGCCCCTACCAGCTTTATAAAAAACAACGAGAAAGAAACACCACACAAGAACAACACAGAAAGGAAAAGAAAACAACGGAGGAAGAGACTATGGAATCCATGGCTCAATGTGATCATCACAAAAAGAGTGTGGGCTGTAGCGCATCCCCTTGTAAATATCATTCTTCAAAACAGCCCAAACGACCTCCTTGCTTCTACTTATACCTTCAAAACACCTTGTGTTTCTTTCCCGCCAAATCACTGTCATAAGTTTTTTCAAAACAAAGAAAAAATGCTGCTTATTATCTTCACTCCACCTATTTGCACTGTCAATAAATTCCCAGTGGTTAGTTCCAACAGTATACGCAGTATCCCAACGACAGCAAACAACCAATTTACCCCAAATATCAGACGCATAAGCACAGTCAAAAAACAAGTGCAGCACACTCTCACTATGTTGTTGACATAATTCACAAATGGGATTGACAGGCATCCCATAACTGATGAGTTTATCCCTAGTCATCAAAGCCTTATTTGAAACTTTCCAAAACATTAAATTATCACTGTTAGAAGATAAAGAACTCCACATCACCTTGCTCCACTTACACTTCGGCATTAAGTCCACTCCACTCAAAGCATCAAAAACAGCAGAGATGGTGTGCGCCTTACCATTCCACTGTACAATATCATGTTCTTTAGAGGCATAAGTGTTTACCAGATATTTGCTCCAACAAAGCCTGACAAACCGATTGCTTGAGTACGGTAACATAAGCCTACTATTCACCATATGATGAACAGCAAGAGCATTAGTAACAATATGATTGAATTCTCACTAAGGGTTATTAAGAGAAGACTAGATCAGATAGCCGAAGCCTATTAGCTCTGCAGAATCAGACACGGATGACCACGGATATTCTCAAGAAGGCATCTCCATTAGAATTTAGTCAAGGATTTGAAACGAGACATGGAGGATACATAGTTCAAAGCCTATTACGTGCAGTCACACAACACACTTTGGGGGGAAAGTGTTTCCTGGAGATTTGGCCAGGCAACTGAGTACTCGACATCTAGGAGTACTCGGCATCTTGGAGTACTCGGCATCCAGGAGCACTCGGCATCCAGGAGCGCTCGGCATCAGGCAACGTTCGGCTAGAGGCATCGGTCGGTCAAAGACATCGTCCGACCAAGGGCTTTGTTCGACCTAAGGACATCGTTCGGCTAAGGGCTTCGTTCGGCCTAAAGGCACGTTCGGCTAAGGGGCTTCGTTCGGCCAGAAGACACGTTCGGCCAGATACTTCGCTCGGCCAGGAGACACGTTCGGCTTCGATGGCTATTCGGCCTACTCTTCCCACACAGCAAGCGCCTCGTTCGGCAGAAGGAGAGTGGTTCGGCACCCAACTGTTCGGCCTGATTGGTTCGGCACACATGGACCAGCCTATCTGGACCGAGTTATTCAGCTACCAGGCCCGCCAGAGAAGTCCAACCCACCTTTGTCTATAAATAGAGGGGCAGGGGCACAGTGAAATGGACCTTTTTTGGGAGAACAATGGGGAGACTCTGCCACTTTCAAGACTTACTATTTTCAGTTCAAAATTGTATTCAGGTCATTAATATATGGATTGTATCTGTATTCAACTACTTGTGAAAGAAATAAAGATCAAAACTCAAAGTGGATGTAGGCAGTTACGCTGAACCACTATAAATCCGGTGTTCTTACTTTCTACATTTAAATTAGCATATTCTTCCTTGTTTAATTTAACTTCATCACTTACATCTCTACACAATCTTTCTCAACGAGGTTAGTGACCAATTTTGGTGCTAACAGTTACCAAATTACAGATAGGAATTGAAGCAGAATACCCAAAATAACCGCAATTTCAAAAATTAACAATGACTGAAGCGAAAACGAAAAACCGAATTTATAACTTATTATATATATATATATAATAACACACTTTATTTAGCAACATAATTTTGATATCTTTAGGGTTCGAGCCAAGGAATTCTAGAGCCCTGGTCCAGAGCACTCATTTAGCATGGATATTTAATATTAAAAGTTTCAAATAGAGGTATTCTCATTATATATATAAGGTTTTAACTTTTAGTCGGCAAGGTGGAATTTCGGCTGTTTCATTTTTGATTCTGGCATGGACCGGACCAAAATATGTGATAAAGTCCGATTCCAAATAAAAACTATGAGGAAAAAAAATCAAATCTTACATGAGCTTCCTTCGTCGATTTTCTTCCTTGAGATCCGTACGAGGTCGAGCTTCATCATCAAGCTGAAGGAATTGTTTTCTTTCATGTGCGACGTGGGTTTTAGGATCTAAAGTTGCAGCACATTTTTTGATTTGGGAACTAGGGTATTGGTTTACTGAGAAAGAAGAGTGATGAGGTAATGGAATAACTAAGTCGGGTTTACAAGGAGAAAAGGGTCAGGTTTTAGTGGGCTATCTTTTATTGTTTTATAATTAGGTTTTATCAAAGTATATTTCACAATGTTTTATTTGACTTTTTTTATAAATGGTTCGAGTTGTTATCAATTATTCTAAAATTTTGTTTGTTTGTAAAAAAATTATTTGGATTAGAATTGAATATTTATTTAATGTCATTATATAAAAAACAGTGTCGAAAGTTACCAAAATTTATAGATCGGAATTGAAGCAGAATACCCAAAATAACCACAATTTCAAAAATTAACAATGACTGAACCGAATTTTTAACTTATAACTTATTATATATATATATATAATACACTTTATTTAGCACCATATATTTTGCAGGCTCATGGTATCTGCCACAAGTTTCTATTTACATATTTGTTCTTTCCAAGGATCAAATATTTAAATATAAACTTACGTTTAATATAAGAGGTTTACAAATAATGCTAAATAAAAGGGGCAATTGATCCTAGTTCTACATATGTGTGTATTGCTTTCTAATCAAATAACAACTAATGATATGAAAATCATTGAAAGTTACCAAAATTTACAGATCGGAATTGAAGCGGAGTATTCAAAATAATCGGAATTTCAAAAATTAACAATGATTCGAACAAATACGTTAACAGAATTTTAGTTTGTTGCCACCAGTCCATGGCTTTTCCTTTCAAACTTGCAGCAACTAACTTCACTTGACGATCCTCAGGAACGTAGTTGAGCTCAAAAACATTTTCAATCGTGGATAACCAGTCCAAGAATTCCTCTGCTTGTAGTCCACCTCGGAATTCTGGAATCTCCATATCCTTTCTTGATTTCCATGTATAACCATCCTCTTCGATATTCTGGTATCGATTTTGCCCTTGATCGGAATACCGAAAATGAACACAATCACCATAACTTTCCTCTTCAAAATTAGTTGAACTTCGTCGTCGATTCTGAACATCGACTCTTCTATGCCCATGCACGTCCTCTCTACTTCTTTTCTCATAATCATAAGATGGCTCATGCTCATAACCACGATACGCTCTTCTTTCTTCCTTCTGATAATCACGATTGTCTCGAGCTCCACGATCTCGATTTGTTGACAAAGATGATTCTCTTCTTTCTCTATCATAACGTGGCGACACTCTCCGTTGATTTCGATTCATGTCAAACTTCATTCTCTCTACTTTCTCAAAATCCTTATTGAATCTTTCATCACTACGTTGCTTCATCTGTTCAGGATCTTCTCTCCCATACAAATCTGCAACACTATGATGATGGTTATCATATCTCGGAGGCATGATCAAGTCTTCAACAGATCCAAACAAAAACTTCACTTTGATCCAAAAATTTTCGAATCAAACTTTCCCACTTGTTTGAAATTCAAGAACACCCAAATAAACAAACGACTTCAATCGAACTCCAAACTTCAAATCTCAAAATTGATGCCCAATGAACTTGAACAAATCTCCCACACACTTGAACAAGTTCGCCTCTAGCTCTTCGACACTTCAAAGAAAATTCAAACACAATTCAAATCCACGTTTGGCGTGCAAACTTCCACGGTCAACTCAAACACTTTTCCCTCCTTAGATCCAAAATGAAATGGATCGAAATCTTCCAAGTTGTTGCAACTTTATGATGAACACGACGCACACCAAAAGATGCACGGCTTTACTTCAAGCTCTCGGCTTTAAACAACAAATGATGTATGACTTGAATTCTTCGATGGAATATTGGCTCCAAGACTCGGCTTAGCTATGATTGGCTAAGTCTCGCTCTGATACCAAATGACGCAGTGGTGGAATACAAAAAATTGATGATACGATGAATGTAGCAATCGGTGGATTGATGAATACTGGAATGCCTAAATTCGTTGATCCGAAGATACCGAATTTTAGCTATCTACGTCACGTTGATCGATCACGATACCGTGAAAGTAGATCTTTAATTCTTCGAGCGTTGATCAAGCGCACTTGATACCGCGAATTGGCTTCACGATCGTTGAATCGAGCGCACTCGACTGACCGAAGGTGGAGATAGGAGATCACACTCGACTACCAATTGGATGAAAGCACAAAGCTAACAAAGGAAATTTTATTTCAAAATCAACAACCTTTTACAAATGATATAACTTGCCTATTTATAGGCAGACAACACAACACTTACAACACAACTCATAGGTCTTGAATGACCTAACACTTAGAATATTTACAACACATAACGACATCTTAACAACCCATACAATAGTACACGACTTAACAAACGAAACTACAAACGAATCAACACACTTTATACAAACGACATAAGTATAGCTCGGCAGCGGCATAAGATCTTCTCGCGACTTAAGGAAAATGAACGACTTAACTGTAGGTCGTTCGCGACTTATCCTTCTCACGATTCAACTGGAAATAGGGCAGCGAGCTAAAAGACTTCCCGACATAAGAAATTCGACGACTTAAGGAAGCATGTTCGCGACCTACTGTAATGCCGTGACCTAAAAAAAGGTCGTTTGCGATTCCTCTGGAAACGATTTAGGGTTAGGTTAAAGAAAATGATGAAGTTAAGGTGCGGTGAAAATTACGTTGGAGAAGAATTAGGTCGTGAGGAGATTTGATGAGTCGCGCGCGAGTTAGATGATGGGTAAGTCGTTGGCGATGTAGGCGAAGGCCGTGGAGATGGATAAGTCGTACGCGAGTTAGGAGTTAGGTCGCGACATGGTTTGCGACCTATCGTTAGGTCAGAGCTCTTCTGGAGTTAGGTCGGACATTGGATTTAGGTCGTAGGAGTTAAATCAATTGACTTCGTCTTCGCCATTGCGGCACCAGGTATGTGCTGCATCAATACCCAAAACTAAGAAAGAAAGATGATTAAAGAGGGTCCCATTCATTTCTCTCTATTTTGCAGAATATGGCACCTTTTGTGTGGAATAAAATAGTATTATTGTTTTATATTTTGGTAAAGGCATATCCTTAAGTGATAGTTCATCAAAAACGGAGAAAATGGTAATAAATAAATCAACCAGAAAGATGACAAAAACAAACAACATAACACAGAGAGAAAATAACAACGTTGATACACAGTGCAAGTAAGTAGATGGTACATGCATGGTAACCAGACAAGGGAAACCTCATGGTGATAACGCACAACTAAAAACACAGCTTCAGTGCACAAGAGAAGCTTTATTTTAGACATTTACTTAAATAAAGGACAAATACTAGTCAGTGCTACATAGTTGCCATCCACCATGGAGATAGAAAACCATCACTTACCAAGTGCAATATTACCCCAATATTTCACAGCATAGTTAACAAGCTTCTCCCACTCATGAACACCTTCAATGGAATTATCTCTATTGGTATCAACGTTCTTCATTGCCTTCTGACGCAGCGGCGGAATAACAAAAATGTGTGATACGGTGAAAGTAGCAGTCGATGGAATGAAGAATACTGGTATGCCGAAATTCGTTGATCCGAAGATACCGAATTTAGCTATCTACGTCACGTTGATCGATCTCGATACCGTAAAAGTAGATCTTCAATTCTTCGACGTTGATCAAGCACACTTGATTCCGCGAATTGGCTTCACGATCGTTGAATCGAGCACGCTCGATTGACCGAAGGTGGAGATAGGAGATCACACTCGACTACCAATTGGATGAAAGCACAAAGCTAACAAAAGAAATTTTATTTCAAAAATCAACAACCATTACAAATGACATAACTCGCCTGTTTATAGGCGTACAACACAACACTTACAACACAACCCATAGGTCTTAAATGACCTAACACTTAGAATATTTACAACACTCAACAACACGAGTTACAAACGAATTACAAACGACATAAGAAAGTAGTACCGACTTAACAAAGTATTTAACGACCTATAGAAACAATAGTCTTCCGACTTAAAAAAATTCACGCGACTTAAAGAAATGTACGCGACTTAAAGAACGTGCGCGACTTAACATCTTTCACGCGACTTATAGAAAACAGCTCGCGACTTATCAGTATTATCTCCTCGACTTATCAAATTAGCTCACGACTTATCAATATTTCCTCCCGACTTATCAATGTCTCGCGACTTAATTTCCTAGCGGCATTGTTTGATTGAAGTCTTATGTTGTTCGCGAGTTAATGAAGTATGGCAGCGACATAACAGAGGATCTTCACGACTTAGGATTAGATTGTAGAAGCTAGGTCGTGGAGTCTGGAAGGTCAAGGAATTTGTTAGGTCGTAATTGATGGGTCGTAGGTCGTGGTGAGGTTCACGACTTAGGGATAGGTCGGGAAGTGATTGCGACCTATCGTTAGGTCAGAGATTGTTGGCGAGTCGCGACTTACTGGAATTAGGTCGGGGAAAATTCAAAGAAAGGCAATTAGGTCGGGACGTTTTATAGGTCGGGAAATTTAAATCGTAGGTCGCGGTGGAATGGATTAGGTCGTAGGTTGCGATGGAGGCTGAAGATAGGTCGGAGCTTCTGGTAGGTCGTAGGTCGCGGGAAATGGAGTTTAGGTCGGAGAATGTTTTCGTCTTCAAATCCAGGTGCGCTGCTTCATCATCCTCCCCTTGTTGACAAAAATTCGACCTCGAATTTGTACTTCTCTCTTCTTCAACAAGCTCATCCCCATGGTACGGAATCAAATGTTTAACGTTGAAAACGTCAGCAGTGTGAATATGATCTGGCAACTTTAACCGATAGGCATTATTATTGATCTTCTTCAAAATTTCTAACGGACCAATTTTCCGCGCTTTCAACTTGTTGTACGTTCCAATTGGAAATCGATCCTTTGTCAACACCGCGTACACAAAATCTATAACGTATCGGGTTTTGCCCGCTCGAAAATCAACATCCGTACTTCACATTGTACTAAAATGCCGCAGATTCGACCGTTCAAATCCGATTCGCTAGAGCTATAACACAATTAAGTAAATAACACAGTGGAAGAAAAGAATAATACATTGATATACAATATCTGATACAACAGAGTAATACATTGAATATCAATATACATCAGAGATATGATACAACAAATAGCAGCAGAAAAGAAAAGATAACAACAGCAACGGAACAATATCAATAGAAATGATAACTCCAAAATGATCTTCAGACAAGAATGAATCCACAACTCCAAGATAAGCAACTCCGATGAATGAACTAGCTCCAGATAATCTACTAAACCTGGATATCTGAAAAGAAACCCAACTCTAGACTGCCCGTGTGGAAAATAGTGGGCACCCAGAGTTTAGGAAGGGAACAATAAACTCCGGATCAGTCATGGGACTGGTGTGAGCAACAAAAACACAGTTTATCTTTTAAACAAACAACAAAAGAATTTTAAAACATTGAAACCCGCAATGCTTTTGGAAAATGAAACTACCATAAGACCTCCCACCACACACACAATGCAAACGCAGAATTGGAGGAGATTTCTTCTTATGATAGTCAAACATGCTTACTACGCAAATCATTGGATTATTATTATTAGTGCATAGTGGAAAACAATTTGAAAGTATAATATTAATCTTAGCCAGCATAGGTACCATTATACTATGCCTACTATAGCTACCATATTAGATGGTAGGTTCTACAACTAAAACCGTACAAGTTCCGTATTGGAGAAATGGATTTCCAACAAATGGTCAGGCTACCTTCCGCCGCATGGGAACGCCTCTGGCGTGACGTCCCGAGAGACAAACTGCTCTCTGCAAACAAGGCCGGGTTACCCCTGTAACAGGTAACTCACGAATATGTCACCCCCCGGTCCTTTGGGACCTTTATCCGAGGCGCCTCTAAACCAACATCACACATAATAAAGTGTATCCACAAGAGTAAGCATCTGGGCTCCATACCATGATACCACCCCTTTCCAGAAGGAAATGACATACCCTAAAGGGCGCGACCCTCATAACCTTGCCGCAACATTCCTGTTTCGACCATTTCCGGGTTGTGAGGCCCTGACGAAGTCTCGTCCACAAAGCTACGCTTTTTCAAAAAGCCACGCTTTGGGTCAACAGATGATCAACCTATGATCACAAAGATATAAGATCAAACAAATGATCATATCACAAATGATCAAACACTGATCATCACACAGCAACACTCAGCATGCCACATTACCAAATTGGGAATATATCGCTGATAACCTTCAACTACATAACCTCTGAGCTCGTACATCTCAGAGAAGGGTGTTAAGCTAAGAGAATAAATTCTCCGCCACCAACAGAAATGTATTTGAAAGAAATCTGCTTTATATCTCAAAGTGTAATGTCAGACATGTAACCATACAAGTCTGTTCTGGGTTCGAACAGAACCGAAGGCACTTCTCACGAAGCCCTTGCAATTCCGGATAATTTCCATTCACGTCCGGACTTCCATCACAAAGGGTCATAAAATCTCTATATCGGGGCCAGTCGATGCAGAGACATTCGACGAGTTGTCCTTTCGTTTTCGAAAATATCCGGTCTTCACCACCGGTCTTCAAATGCGATCTATATACGACGTACTAGTATTCGGAACGGGTTATATGACACAAAGGTCCTCTCCCGGCTAAATCGAATAATGAGCGCAATACTTTAAAACATATGGATATTGGGATTTCAATTAAGTCACAACTTATTACCCAAAATCTTTCTTCAAATGGTTTAAACAAATTACCATTTTAAATCTTTAAACAAAAAGATTCATTTTAACAACCTTAAATGGTTTAACAATTTTCCACATTTTTATCTTTTAAACAAAAGATTCATTCACAGATTTTCCAAATCGATTTCCATTTCAATTTAACTCGTTAAATCTTTAAATCAAAGATTTAACTTATAGCTTTCAAAACTCGTTCCCAAAGATTCATTCATAGCCTTTCAAAACAATTTTATTTCAAGTTAGATTAGCTCGTTCGGTCTTTGAATCAAAGACTCATTTCATAAATTTCAAAACATTTCAATTCTATTTCAAACTTGAAACCGTTCAACACAATTTGGAAATCCTTTCTTATGTGAAAGCTTTTACTATTTGAAAACAAATAGTTTTCGTTTCGGAAAATCCAGTTATATTTACACGAGTCAAAACCCTTGAATTAAATTCAAATTCCCAAACCAATACTTTAAAATAGTTTAACCCATATATAACTTGTACAACATCTTTAATCCCTAGTTTCAAATCATAGAATTCAATTTCAAATATTGCATTCAAATTTAAATCAACTTATTTAAATTTCAAAACTCGATTAAGTTATTCAAAATAACTTTTATCTTTGAAATTCTATTTCAAAAGCTTTTCACTTTAAACCCAAATTTTCAACTTCAAAATCAATTGAAATTAAAATTTCAATGTCAAAAACATTAAATTTAAATTATCTGTGACTTAACCGATTTCCACGTGAAATCCATATTTGTGTGTGTATGGTGTAGTCCAGGGGTTTTACACACAATAGTGCAACATCAATCATCACAGATATATCGATAAGCGGTATAATCGATAACGCTTATCTTCATTCACAGATTCATAGATAAAGTCAATTTATCAGTCATAAAGATTCATCATTACAATTCGATGTGGGTTTCGGATAACCAATTGGAATCCGACTCCCTGTCGCATCGAAGTTCAAGTGTCGTTTAGAGGTCAAGGGTTTCATATTCACATAACAATATATACATCACAGAAATAGGAATTTCAGATCACAGCATAAATCAGGGTATATCACAAAACATCATCCAATTAATTACATCCAGTAATTATTCATCAATTACTTTCCTAAGTAATTATATCTCCCAATTATCAAGTGATTAATCCAAATTAATTAAACTTAATTAATTAACTCAAATTAATCAATTACTCAATTAACTAAAATGGGTATTTAATACCTTAATTACTTCCCATTTTTAATTACACTTAACAATTACAATGTTGATTATCGAATTAATTAATCTAATTAACTATTAAAAATCAATTATATTAATTAATTATAAAATAATCTAGTTAATGACCTTCATTAACATTTATTCAATTTCTTATCTAAAATAATTATCTTACCTTAATCATTATTAATTATAAATTCCATTAACCCTTCATTAATTAATTAAAGTCAAATCTATAATTCTTAATTACATATTAATTACTTAACTCATTATTTACTCTAATTAATACATTTAATCTTATAATTACTAATCTAATTAATACAATTTCTCAATTATCATCCTAATTATCTTAAATAGTTAATGAATTTAAATCTTAATCTTCATTACTTAAAGAAAACCCATTTTTCATTTATTGATTTAAATTTCACTTCCATATGTTTGAAAACATTTATCTCATTTTATAAAACTAACTTTTAAAAACCATTAAACTACAAATTAAAGCAAATCTTAGTTATGAAGGGATTTTAAATCAAATCCTCTTTAAGTTCAAAATATTTAACTTATTTAAAGTATTTAAATTTTAAACTTTCTTTCTTCAAAAATATGGAATTTAAATGTTCCTTAGACTCAGATTAACTTGGTTTCAAATTTAAAAACCAACATTTAAAAACTGGGTACAGGTTTATAGATTAAAACTGGAAAACAAATATACCCGAGTTTCCCTCAAATTACTCCGCGTAAAACATGAATTCACTCGAACCAAACAAGAATTTACTCGAGTAAATCTCGAGTGCTCTTTCTACCCAACCCACATCTCAACAGACAACAGGATGCACGGTGCACGTGCACACCGTTGATGATCGTCTCCGATCACCATTGTGTCGCCGAGCAAGTCGACCTCGCCGCCCCTACCCACTGCAGATCGACGACACCACTTCCTCTCCTTGCAAACGAAATCGACTCGATCACGAAACCTGGAACGTAAACCAAGAAACACCCCATCCCTGGAAACATCGCCGCTCCCCAAATTCCGACCACCAGAGGACCACCACCGATGGCCACAGCCTCGTCTATCTCCCCTCTACCAAACCCCATAGGCTCGCTACACTCGATCAATCCCTGACGTCGAACGAGACGAAAAGCCATAGCCCACTAAAACTAGGTTTACGAAAATGAAAACGTTGCTATCGCCTCCACGTTGGCCTGACCACCCCTCCACCATTTTTCCGAGCACCACCCATCACTCCTCTATCTCCAAACCAGAACTCGACATCTCCGGTCAACTTGATCACCCACGACAACACCAAATGCACAAAACAGATGAACCAAAACTGCTCTCAACCTTGATCACTAAAAATTATGATACAAACTTTAAAATTCAAGTTTTCCAGTGAGGATTCAAGTTAGGTACCTGAATTCGAAAATTTAGAGATTCGAATTTTTGATTAATATGAGTTGTGCTCAGACATATTTCTTTTCAGAGGTGATACCAAGCTATTTTAATTTGAATTTATTTTTAAAATTCAGTTCAAGTTTAAATAAACAATATCTGTTTTGACTCTAAGTCCAAATATCTAATAGATTGGGAAGAAATGATTTTTGAAAGCAAGATTTTTGTTTCCAGAGTATTAGAGAGCAAGCATATATAAGCACTTCCAGAGGAATTATAGTTTATTTTATTTTATTTTATTTTAAATAAAATTAAAACTTTAACTTATATTACATAAACTATATATTGTTTTGAATCTTGAATCTTAACAAATGTTTGAACATAGGATCATGATTATGATCAGAGATTAATCCTATAATTCTAGGACAGGCAAAACGAATCACAATATAAGCATGCTTTCAGAAAACATACTTATTACAGGAAATTACAACACATACATCCACTTCAAACATGATTATCACAGAAAATTCCACAAGCAACTATTGTTTATCTACCTAAACTTTAAATTAAAGAGTTTACTCATAGGAAAGGATAAACAAGGAAATCTGTTTTAAAAAAAAGGTTACTCACTTTGTTTTCAAAAGAAGAACAGAGCTGCTATGCTGAAACCAGATTTTGAAATTGCTAGCTGAAGCCTTCATCTTGATTCTCTGGTTTTTATTGATTGTTTTGATGTTTTAAGTTGATATTTTGTTTAGATTTTAAATGGTATTTCCTCAGTTTTGCACAGCCTATAATGAACGAAACTGAGAGATGAAAGTTGATATATGGGAATTTAGTTTACAAGTGATAATTTATTTTGTACAGGGGAATGTACACTAGTACAAGACTTTTGTATTTGGTCAGGGATATTTTTTCGAATGGAGGCTGATGATAATATTTGTGGTGGCTACATTAATTGCGTTGGTACCTTATCATCTTTACAATACTATTTCTTTAATTTTGTATGTACAATATATATACTTTGGTTTGTTTCATCCTTATCTTATTTTCCTTTTACTTGTTCTTACACTTTCCTGCATATCTACTTTACAGTCTACATTATATCTTACCTTCCTTTGTCTGGTTTCATTAATTTATAATGTAAATGAACTTCTACATACTCACTTTATTTGCTTGTTCATGAATATACATTGCATTAGAGAAAAATCTGGTGGCTGATAGATGCTTTGTTTATTTTGTTTTACTTAATATGCTTTGATCATTTTGTTTGTTAAAGGTAGGCTCAACTGGTACAAGTTTTATTTCTTTAGTTTACAACTTATACTTGTTGCCTTGTTTCCTTTAAATAGAAATGAAGTTCCATTTTATTATGTTGTTTGGTTTCATCATTTTGCAAGCCCAAGGATATTTACTTTATATTCTACATAATTTTATTATGTTGTTATAGTTTATTTTTAATGTATTACTTTCTATTTTATATAACTATAAATTTGTTAAAAATATCTGTTCGAAACAAATACTTATTCGTTTCGGGGAAACTCGGATCTATTAACCGATAAATATTGAAATTTTTATTCAAAAATTAAATTAATTATCAATTTAAACTTAATTAAAATCCGGGGTCGTTACAGACTTCCCCCCTTAAAAGAATTTCGTCCTCGAAATTACCAAGGAGACACAAAGACAGATGAAAGACATTTCATCAAATCAAACTGAACAGTTATTCTGCATTTGGCTTACCAAATCAGAATATCGATAACAGATACAAGAACAAATCTATTTAACACTTCACAAGATACTCGGGTTACCCAGATCTACGAAATATGCAGTGGCATCGGTTAGTTCGAAGTGATAACTAACCATTCGTAGAATATATCCGGACCCAAAGAATAGATAGATATATGGATACAATTTTAAAATTTTCAGTTTAGTCGCTAAAGTATACCTATCAACCATAGCAAACAAAACAAACAATTTTGGCTCAGTTGGAGTTTATGTCCCATATTAATATATCGAATTTTCTTCCTCGATCTACCAGAAATAATCGAAGAATTGAGAAAAAGATGCTGAACAAAAGAGATTGATAGAGAAAAGATTGCTTCCTCGTTGTTACAGAGTATTGACCGATTATAGTCATAATCCCCTGTCCCCTATCTAGTCTTCTTCTTGCACTCATACTCACTATCAGTGGATAGCAAGAGAATTTACTGAGACGTTCAAACGGATATCTTAAGGATACTCATTCTAGAGTTTACTTCACTCTATCTCTAATGAGCTACTTAATGTGTTATACTCCTGAGCTAAAGTTCAACCTTAGCTCTGATACCAAATGTAACGTATCGGGTTTTGCCCGCTCGAAAATCAACATCCGTACTTCACATTGTACTAAAATGCTGCAGATTCGACCGTTCAAATCCGATTCGCCGGAGCTATAACACAATTAAGTAAATAACACAGTGGAAGAAAAGAATAATACATTGATATACAATATCTGATACAACAGAGTAATACAATGAATATCAATATACATCAGAGATATGATACAACAAATAGCAGCGGAAAAGAAAAGATAACAACAGCAGCGGAACAATATCAATAGAAATGATAACTCCAAAATGATCTTCAGACAAGAATGAATCCACAACTCCAAGATAAGCAACTCCGATGAATGAACTAGCTCCAGATAATCTACTAAACCTGGATATCTGAAAAGAAACCCAACTCTAGACTGCCCGTGTGGAAAATAGTGGGCACCCAGAGTTTAGGAAGGGAACAATAAACTCCGGATCAGTCATGGGACTGGTGTGAGCAACAAAAACACAGTTTATCTTTTAAACAAACAACAAAAGAATTTTAAAACATTGAAACCCGCAATGCTTTTGGAAAATGAAACTACCATAAGACCTCCCACCACACACACAATGCAAACGCAGAATTGGAGGAGATTTCTTCTTATGATAGTCAAACATGCTTACTACGCAAATCATTGGATTATTATTATTAGTGCATAGTGGAAAACAATTTGAAAGTATAATATTAATCTTAGCCAGCATAGGTACCATTATACTATGCCTACTATAGCTACCATATTAGATGGTAGGTTCTACAACTAAAACCGTACAAGTTCCGTATTGGAGAAATGGATTTCCAACAAATGGTCAGGCTAAGGAACTTCCTTCCGCCGCATGGGAACGCCTCTGGCGGGACGTCCCGAGAGACAAACTGCTCTCTGCAAACAAGGCCGGGTTACCCCTGTAATAGGTAACTCACGAATATGTCACCCCCCGGTCCTTTGGGACCTTTATCCGAGGCGCCTCTAAACCAACATCACACATAATAAAGTGTATCCACATGAGTAAGCATCTGGGCTCCATACCATGATACCACCCCTTTCCAGAAGGAAATGACATACCCTAAAGGGCGCGACCCTCATAACCTTGCCGCAACATTCCTGTTTCGACCATTTCCGGGTTGTGAGGCCCTGACGAAGTCTCGTCCACAAAGCTACGCTTTTTCAAAAAGCCACGCTTTGGGTCAACAGATGATCAACCTATGATCACAAAGATATAAGATCAAACAAATGATCATATCACAAATGATCAAACACTGATCATCACACAGCAACACTCAGCATGCCACATTACCAAATTGGGAATATATCGCTGATAACCTTCAACTACATAACCTCTGAGCTCGTACGTCTCAGAGAAGGGTGTTAAGCTAAGAGAATAAATTCTCCGCCACCAACAGAAATGTATTTGAAAGAAATCTGCTTTATATCTCAGAGTTTAATGTCAGACATGTAACCATACAAGTCTGTTCTGGGTTCGAACAGAACCGAAGGCACTTCTCATGAAGCCCTGGCAATTCCGGATAATTTCCAATCACGTCCGGACTTCCCATCACAAAGGGTGATAAAATCTCTATATCGGGGCCAGTCGATGCAGAGACATTCGACGAGTTGTCCTTTCGTTTTCGAAAATATCCGGTCTTCACCACCGGTCTTCAAATGCGATCCATATACGACGTACCAGTATTCGGAACGGGTTATATGACACAAAGGTCCTCTCCCGGCTAAACCGAATAATGAGCGCAATACTTTAAAACATATGGATATTGGGATTTCAATTAAGTCACAACTTATTACCCAAAATCTTTCTTCAAATGGTTTAAACAAATTACCATTTTAAATCTTTAAACAAAAAGATTCATTTTAACAACCTTAAATGGTTTAACAATTTTCCACATTTTTATCTTTTAAACAAAAGATTCATTCACAGATTTTCCAAATCGATTTCCATTTCAATTTAACTCATTAAATCTTTAAATCAAAGATTTAACTTATAGCTTTCAAAACTCGTTCCCAAAGATTCATTCATAGCCTTTCAAAACAATTTTATTTCAAGTTATATTAGCTCGTTCGGTCTTTGAATCAAAGACTCATTTCATAAATTTCAAAACATTTCAATTCTATTTCAAACTTGAAACCATTCAACACAATTTGGAAATCCTTTCTTATGTGAAAGCTTTTACTATTTGAAAACAAATAGTTTTCGTTTCGGAAAATCCAGTTATATTTACACGAGTCAAAACCCTTGAATTAAATTCAAATTCCCAAACCAATACTTTAAAATAGTTTAACCCATATATAACTTGTACAACATCTTTAATCCCTAGTTTCAAATCATAGAATTCAATTTCAAATATTGCAATCAAATTTAAATCAACTTATTTAAATTTCAAAACTCGATTAAGTTATTCAAAATAACTTTTATCTTAGAAATTCTATTTCAAAATCTTTTCACTTTAAACCCAAATTTTCAATTTCAAAATCAATTGAAATTAAAATTTCAATGTCAAAAACATTAAATTTAAATTATCTGTGACTTAACCGATTTCCACGTGAAATCCATATTTGTGTGTGTATGGTGTAGTCCAGGGGTTTTTCACACAATAGTGCAACATCAATCATCACAGATATATCGATAAGCGGTATAATCGATAACGCTTATCTTCATTCACAGATTCATAGATAAAGTCAATTTATCAGTCATAAAGATTCATCATTACAATTCGATGTGGGTTTCGGATAACCAATTGGAATCCGACTCCCTGTCGCATCGAAGTTCAAGTGTCATTTAGAGGTCAAGGGTTTCATATTCACATAACAATATATACATCACAGAAATAGGAATTTCAGATCACAGCATAAATCAGGGTATATCACAAAACATCATCCAATTAATTACATCCAGTAATTATTCATCAATTACTTTCCTAAGTAATTATATCTCCCAATTATCAAGTGATTAATCCAAATTAATTAAACTTAATTAATTAACTCAAATTAATCAATTACTCAATTAACTAAAATGGGTATTTAATACCTTAATTACTTCCCATTTTTAATTACACTTAACAATTACAATGTTGATTATCGAATTAATTAATCTAATTAACTATTAAAAATCAATTATATTAATTAATTATAAAATAATCTAGTTAATGACCTTCATTAACATTTATTCAATTTCTTATCTAAAATAATTATCTTACCTTAATCATTATTAATTATAAATTCCATTAACCCTTCATTAATTAATTAAAGTCAAATCTATAATTCTTAATTACATATTAATTACTTAACTCATTATTTACTCTAATTAATACATTTAATCTTATAATTACTAATCTAATTAATACAATTTCTCAATTATCATCCTAATTATCTTAAATAGTTAATGAATTTAAATCTTAATCTTCATTACTTAAAGAAAACCCATTTTTCATTTATTGATTTAAATTTCACTTCCATATGTTTGAAAACATTTATCTCATTTTATAAAACTAACTTTTAAAAACCATTAAACTACAAATTAAAGCAAATCTTAGTTATGAAGGGATTTTAAATCAAATCCTCTTTAAGTTCAAAATATTTAACTTATTTAAAGTATTTAAATTTTAAACTTTCTTTCTTCAAAAATCTGGAATTTAAATGTTCCTTAGACTCAGATTAACTTGGTTTCAAATTTAAAAACCAACATTTAAAAACTGGGTACAGGTTTATAGATTAAAACTGGAAAACAAATATACCCGAGTTTCCCTCAAATTACTCCGCGTAAAACATGAATTCACTCGAGCCAAACAAGAATTTACTCGAGTAAATCTCGAGTGCTCTTTCTACCCAACCCACATCTCAACAGACAACAGGATGCACGGTGCACGTGCACACCGTTGATGATCGTCTCCGATCACCATTGTGTCGCCGAGCAAGTCGACCTCGCCGCCCCTACCCACTGCAGATCGACGACACCACTTCCTCTCCTTGCAAACGAAATCGACTCGATCACGAAACCTGGAACGTAAACCAAGAAACACCCCATCCTTGGAAACATCGCCGCTCCCCAAATTCCGACCACCAGAGGACCACCACCGATGGCCACAGCCTCGTTTATCTCCCCTCTACCAAACCCCATAGGCTCGCTACACTCGATCAATCCCTGACGTCGAACGAGACGAAAAGCCATAGCCCACTAAAACTAGGTTTACGAAAATGAAAACGTTGCTATCGCCTCCACGTTGGCCTGACCACCCCTCCACCATTTTTCCGAGCACCACCCATCACTCCTCTATCTCCAGACCAGAACTCGACATCTCCGGTCAACTTGATCACCCACGACAACACCAAATGCACAAAACAGATGAACCAAAACTTCTCTCAACCTTGATCACTAAAAATTATGATACAAACTTTAAAATTCAAGTTTTCCAGTGAGGATTCAAGTTAGGTACCTGAATTCGAAAATTTAGAGATTCGAATTTTTGATTAATATGAGTTGTGCTCAGACATATTTCTTTTCAGAGGTGATACCAAGCTATTTTAATTTGAATTTATTTTTAAAATTCAGTTCAAGTTTAAATAAACAATATCTGTTTTGACTCTAAGTCCAAATATCTAATAGATTGGGAAGAAATGATTTTTGAAAGCAAGATTTTTGTTTCCAGAGTATCAGAGAGCAAGCATATATAAGCACTTCCAGAGGAATTATAGTTTATTTTATTTTATTTTAAATAAAATTAAAACTTTAACTTATATTACATAAACTATATATTGTTTTGAATCTTGAATCTTAACAAATGTTTGAACATAGGATCATGATTATGATCAGAGATTAATCCTATAATTCTAGGACAGGCAAAACGAATCACAATATAAGCATGCTTTCAGAAAACATACTTATTACAGGAAATTACAACACATACATCCACTTCAAACATGATTATCACAGAAAATTCCACAAGCAACTATTGTTTATCTACCTAAACTTTAAATTAAAGAGTTTACTCATAGGAAAGGATAAACAAGGAAATCTGTTTTAAAAAAAAGGTTACTCACTTTGTTTTCAAAAGAAGAACAGAGCTGCTATGCTGAAACCAGATTTTGAAATTGCTAGCTGAAGCCTTCATCTTGATTCTCTGGTTTTTATTGATTGTTTTGATGTTTTAAGTTGATATTTTGTTTAGATTTTAAATGGTATTTCCTCAGTTTTGCACAGCCTATAATGAACGAAACTGAGAGATGAAAGTTGATATATGGGAATTTAGTTTACAAGTGATAATTTATTTTGTACAGGGGAATGTACACTAGTACAAGACTTTTGTATTTGGTCAGGGATATTTTTTCGAATGGAGGCTGATGATAATATTTGTGGTGGCTACATTAATTGCGTTGGTACCTTATCATCTTTACAATACTATTTCTTTAATTTTGTATGTACAATATATATACTTTGGTTTGTTTCATCCTTATCTTATTTTTCTTTTACTTGTTCTTACACTTTCCTGCATATCTACTTTACAGTCTACATTATATCTTACCTTCCTTTGTCTGGTTTCATTAATTTATAATGTAAATGAACTTCTACATACTCACTTTATTTGCTTGTTCATGAATATACATTGCATTAGAGAAAAATCTGGTGGCTGATAGATGCTTTGTTTATTTTGTTTTACTTAATATGCTTTGATCATTTTGTTTGTTAAAGGTAGGCTCAACTGGTACAAGTTTTATTTCTTTAGTTTACAACTTATACTTGTTGCCTTGTTTCCTTTAAATAGAAATGAAGTTCCATTTTATTATGTTGTTTGGTTTCATCATTTTGCAAGCCCAAGGATATTTACTTTATATTCTACATAATTTTATTATGTTGTTATAGTTTATTTTTAATGTATTACTTTCTATTTTATATAACTATAAATTTGTTAAAAATATCTGTTCGAAACAAATACTTATTCGTTTCGGGGAAACTCGGATCTATTAACCGATAAATATTGAAATTTTTATTCAAAAATTAAATTAATTATCAATTTAAACTTAATTAAAATCCGGGGTCGTTACAAAATCACCTTTGTTGAACTCCACACTTCTTCTCTTCTTATCCGCTGCTCGTTTATACTTCTCATTTGTCTTCTCCAAACGTTCCTGAACGATTCTATGGCATTCTGTCAATCCATCAACAAAATCAACAGCCCATTTAACAGTTCCCTTTGATTGTGGTACTATCGTTAAATCCAACGACCCCTTTGGCAAGCTTGAATACACAACTTGAAATGGACTGTAACCAGTACTTCGGTTAACAACATGATTATGAGCAAACTCCGCCTGACACAACTTTAAGTCCCAACTTTTCAGATTATCCTGAACTAGACACCGCAATAAATTGCCCAGGGATCTGTTCACAACTTCAGTTTGTCCATCTGTCTGTGGATGATAGGCACTACTGAATTTCCATTTTGTTCCCACCATCTTCCACAAACTTAGCCAGAAATGACTTAGAAATCTAGTATCCCTGTCTGAAACAATCGATTCAGGTAATCCACGAAGTCGATAGATTTCTTTGAAAAATAACTGAGCCACACGAACAGCATCCGTCGTCTTCTTACAAGCAATAAAGTGTGCCATTTTCGAAAATCGATCAACCACCACATAAATGGAATCATTACCACGCTATGTTCTCGGCAACCCCAACACAAAGTCCATACTCACGTCAACCCAAGGTTTAGTTGGTACAGGTAACGGCATATATAACCCAGCATTAGTTGCAGTTCCTTTCGACACCTGACAGATATGACATCGCTCCACAAACCTTTCAACCTCTTTCCTCATCGATGGCCAAAAGTAAGATTGAGAAATCAGCTGTAGTGTACGGTCTCTACCCACATGACCTTCTTCGTGCAATTCTTTCACAATCTTCAACCGTAAACTGCAATCCGGTATACATAATCGAGTTCCCTTGAACAGAAAACCATCTGCCATCACAAACTCGTCAGTACTACCATCTTGGACTTTCTCAACAAGCTTTGCAAAATAAGGATCATTGACAAATAATTCTGGCAACATATCAAATCCCATCACTTCAACCTTCAATGTAGTTAACACGTGATTTCTTCCACTCAATGCATCCGCAACACCATTCGTCACTCCCGATTTGTGTTTCACAACAAACGTAAACTGTTGCAGATATGCAACCCATGATGCATGTCTCGCTGAAATCTTGTCTTGCCCTTGTAAATGTTTCAACGTCTCATGGTCAGTGTAAAGAACAAACTCTTTCTGAAATAGATAGTGTCTCCAGTGTTTAATAGCCTGCACAACAGCATAAAATTCCACATCATATGTACTATATCTCACCTTTGCTCCCGATAGTTTCTCACTGAAATATGCAATAGGACGCCCCCTTTGGCTCAACACTCCCCCGATTCCAACCTTGGATGCATCAGTATGTAACTCAAACAACACCTGAAAATCTGGTAAAACTAGAATTGGTGCTGTCGTCAAAAGTTCTTTGATCCATTCAAAAGCAACCCTGCTTCTTCCGACCAAGAAAACTGCTTCCCCTTCATGCAATCCGTAACCGGTGCCATCACGCTATTGAAGTGTGGAATGAATCTTCGGTAGAATGATGCTAGCCCATGAAAACTTCTCACTTCGGTTATTGTCTTCGGCTGTGGCCAATTTCTGACTGCTTCAACCTTATTCTGGTCCACCTGGATACCTTCTCCTGATACAACATACCCTAGAAATAAAATACTATGCGTCATGAACACGCATTTCTTTGTTGCAGCATAAAATTGCTCTTGTCGTAGTACCATCAGCACTTCTCTCAGATGATTCAAATGTTCCTCTGGACTTCCACTATATATCAGAATATCATCGAAGTACACCACCACAAATTTCCCAATAAAAGGTCTAAAAATCTGATTCATCACCCGCATAAATGTACTTGGCGCATTTGATAAGCCAAATGGCATTACCAACCATTCGTATAGACCCTCCCTGGTTTTAAAAGCAGTCTTCCACTCATCACCTGGCCTGATACGAATTTGATGATATCCGCTCTTCAAATCAATCTTCGAAAAGATAGTAGCTCCGCTTATTTGATCTAGCAAGTCATCCAACCTCGGCATTGGAAATCTATATCTCACAGTAATTTTATTCAATGCTCGACTGTCAGTGCACATTCTCCACATCCCGTCCTTCTTCGGTACTAACAAAGCTGGTACAGCACAAGGACTTAAACTCTCCTGCACACGCCCTTGTTCAAGCAATTCTTCCACCTGCCTTTGCAACTCCTCATGCTCTTTTGGACTCATTCTGTAGTGTGGTCTGTGAGGTAACATAGCTCCTGGAACTAGATCAATTTGATGTTGAATGTCCCTCAACGGCGGTAACTCCGTTGGCAACTCCTCTGGAAATACATCCTCAAATTCTTTCAATACTGGTTTAACTTCTTCTGGAATTTCAACTTCTTCACTGCTCTCACGCCCAATTAACAAGAATACTTCCAGCTCCTCTTCGACTTCTTTAACAAACTCCTTCAAGGTTAAAAAAGTTTTCAGCTCTTCAATTTCCTTCAGTTTGTTTTCTTCTTGTTGACGCTTCTTGGGAACGAGAGTAATCTTCGTGCCTTCAAACACGAAACTGTAACTGTTGGTACGCCCATCATGTTGCACCGCCCTATCATATTGCCACGGTCTCCCCAACAACAAATGGCATACGTCCATGTCCACAACATCACACCAAATTTCATCCTTGTATTTCTTCCCAATTGAAAAATTAACACAAGTCCTTCGACTAACTTTCACCTCCCCACCTTTCCTCAACCAAGCTATCTTATACGGTTTCGGGTGCTTCTCTGTCTTCAATGATAACTTCTTTACAGCTTCTGTAGAGATAATGTTATCACAACTTCGAGCATCAATAACAAATTTGCAAACCCTTCCCAAGATAGTGCACGTCGATTGAAAGATGTTACTCCTCAACCAGCTAGTCTCTTCCTCCTGCTTCGGTGTTAAGCAATTCCTCCTCATCATTAATGTATAACCATCATCTCCAGACAACAATTCTTCCTCCTCAACTGGTAATTGATTAGAATCTTCAGCTTCCTCATCCTCATCCTCAACCTCAGCAATCATTGCTCTCTTCTTTGGCTTTGGACACTCATTGCTTTTATGACCCAACTCCTGACAATTGTAACATTTGAAACCGTTGTTAACCTTTGCCTTCTCAGCCTCTTTCACCACTGGTTTACTGATAGGTTTAGAAACATTAGAACTTCCACTAACACCCTTCACTTGATTGTTGGAATTAGTAAACACACCACCTCCTCGTCGTCCCTGCTTCTCCCAAGCCAACGCTTTCTGATGTGCTTCCGCCACAGATCATGGATCGAACATATTCACCATATCCTGGATCTGCATTCTCAATCCCCTAATGAATCTAGATGTCAGTTGTTCTTCCGTTTCCATAATATCATTCCTTGCAATAAGCTGATAAAACTCATATGCGTAATCATTAACAGTCTTTGTGCCCTGCCTCAAGTTCTGCAAACGTTGATACATCAGAGTTTGATAATTGTAAGGTAAGAACATTGCCTTCATCAATTTCTTCATCTTCTCCCAAGATTCAACTTTTGACTTCCCCATTCGTTCACGTGTAAGTTTGGTTTGTTGCCACCATGCCAAAGCTCTACCCCTCAACCTTGTAGCAACCAACTTCACTCTACGATGTTCTGGAACTTCTTTGAAATCAAAAATTTCTTCAACATTAGCCAACCAGTCCAAAAACTCCTCAGCTTGCATACCACCTTTGAATTCTGGAATTTCAGTCTTCATCCCAGATTCCCACTTGTGATCGTACTCCGACTAATTCCTTCCTTGTCCACGTCCTCGTCCATGAACACTACCTCCATCATACTCTTCGTCACAATCCGATGTATATCGATGTCGATCCTGACCACCAACATCTCTACCACCACCATTTCTTCCACCAACATTCCTACGATCTACATTCCTCCGATCTCGATCAGTCACATTTCTATCCCGACTTTGATCATCAACATTTCTATTACAATCTCGATCCACGCTTCTATGATCACTATCAACACTTCTCTCTCGATTTGAATGTGGTGAAGCTCTACTTCTCCCATGGCTCGATTCAGGTGATACTCTTCTCTGATTTTGACTCATCTCCAACATCATCCTCTCTAATCGACCAATCCCTTCATTAATCTTCTCATTAAAGTTTTCGTTAATTCTTTGCTCCATCTCATCGGCTTCTTCTCTCCCATATAAAGCATCAATGTTGCGATAACGGTTAGCTCTTCTCGGAGGCATGATCACTCTTCGACAAATTTCAACAAAACTTCACTTCGATCTAAAAATCTTCAAATCAAAACTACCCACTTGTTGAAAACTTCAAAATTCTCCAAACGAACAAGTCTCTTCAAAATATCGATAACCCACTTCTCCAAATGATGTAAATCTCGCACAACTCCAAAAATCTACGCAAACTCCTTGCGTTCTAGCTCTGATACCAAATGACGCAGCGGCGGAATAACAAAAATGTGTGATACGGTGAAAGTAGCAGTTGATGGAATGAAGAATATTGGTATGCCGAAATTCGTTGATCCGAAGATACCGAATTTAGCTATCTACGTCACGTTGATCGATCTCGATACCGTGAAAGTAGATCTTCAATTCTTCGACGTTGATCAAGCGCACTTGATTCCACGAATTGGCTTCATGATCGTTGAATCGAGCACGCTCGATTGACCAAAGGTGGAGATAGGAGATCACACTCGACTACCAATTGGATGAAAGCACAAAGCTAACAAAAGAAATTTTATTTCAAAAATCAACAACCATTACAAATGATATAACTCGCCTATTTATAGGCGTACAACACAACACTTACAACACAACCCATAGGTCTTAAATGACCTAACACTTAGAATATTTACAACACTCAACAACACGAGTTACAAACGAATTACAAACGACATAAGAAAGTAGTACCGACTTAACAAAGTATTTAACGACCTAGAGAAACAGTAGTCTTCCGACTTAAAAAAATTCACTCGACTTAAAGAAATGTACGCGACTTAAAGAACGTGCGCGACTTAACATCTTTCACACGACTTATAGAAAACAGCTCGCGACTTATCAGTATTATCTCCTCGACTTATCAAATTAGCTCACGACTTATCAATATTTCCTCCCGACTTATCAATGTCTCGCGACTTAATTTCCTGGCGGCATTGTTTGATTGAAGTCTTATGTTGTTCGCGAGTTAATGAAGTATGGCAGCGACATAACAGAGGATCTTCGCGACTTAGGATTAGATCGTAGAAGCTAGGTCGTGGAGTCTGGATGGTCGAGGAATTTGTTAGGTCGAAATTGATGGGTCGTAGGTCGTGGTGAGGTTCACGACTTAGGGATAGGTCGGGAAGTGATTGCGACCTATCGTTAGGTCGGAGATTGTTGGCGAGTCGCGACTTACTGGAATTAGGTCGGGGAAAATTCAGAGAAAGGCAATTAGGTCGGGACGTTTTATAGGTCGGGAAATTTAAATCGTAGGTCGCGGTGGAGTGGATTAGGTCGTAGGTCGCGATGGAGGCTGGAGATAGGTCGGAGCTTCTAGTAGGTCATAGGTCGTGGGAAATGGAGTTTAGGTCGGAGAATGTTTTCGTCTTCAAATCCAGGTGCGCTGCTTCATCATCCTCCCCTTGTTGACAAAAATTCAACCTCGAATTTGTACTTCTCTCTTCTTCAACAAGCTCATCCCCATGGTACGGAATCAAATGTTTAACGTTGAAAACGTCAGCAGTGTGAATATGATCTGGCAACTTTAACCGATAGGCATTATTATTGATCTTCTTCAAAATTTCTAACGGACCAATTTTCCGCGCTTTCAACTTGTTGTACGTTGCAACTGGAAATCGATCCTTTGTCAACACCGCGTACACAAAATCACCTTCGTTGAACTCCACACTTCTTCTCTTCTTATCCGCTGCTCGTTTATACTTCTCATTTGTCTTCTCCAAACGTTCCTGAACGATTCTACGACATTCTGTCAATCCATCAACAAAATCAACAGCCCGTTTAACTGTTCCCTTTGATTGTGGTACTATCGTTAAATCCAACGGCCCCTTTGGCAAGCTTGAATACACAACTTGAAATGGACTGTAACCAGTACTTCGGTTAACAGCATGATTATGAGCAAACTCCGCCTGACACAACTTTAAGTCCCAACTTTTCAGATTATCCTGAACTAGACACCGCAATAAATTGCCCAGGGATCTGTTCACAACTTCAGTTTGTCCATCTGTCTGTGGATGATAGGCACTACTGAATTTCAATTTCGTTCCCACCATCTTCCACAAACTTAGCCAGAAATGACTTAGAAATCTAATATCCCTGTCTGAAACAATCGATTCAGGTAATCCATGAAGTCGATAGATTTCTTTGAAAAATAACTGAGCCACACGAACAGCATCCGTCGTCTTCTTACAAGCAATAAAGTGTGCCATTTTCGACTATCGATCAACCACCACATAAATGGAATCATTACCACGCTGTGTTCTCGGCAACCCCAACACAAAGTCCATACTCACGTCAACCCAAGGTTTAGTTGGTACAGGTAACGGCATATATAACCCAGCATTAGTTGTAGTTCCTTTCGACACCAAACTGATATGACATCGCTCCACAAACCTTTCAACCTCTTTCCTCATCGATGGCCAAAAGTAAGATTGAGAAATCAGCTGTAGTGTACGGTCTCTACCCACATGACCTTCTTCGTGCAATTCTTTCACAATCTTCAACCGTAAACTGCAATCCGGTATACATAATCGAGTTCCCTTGAACAGAAAACCATCTGCCATCACAAACTCGTCAGTACTTCCGTCTTGGACTTTCTCAACAAGCTTTCCAAAATAAGGATCATCGACAAATAATTCTGGCAACATATCAAATCCCATCACTTCAACCTTCAATGTAGTTAACACGTGATTTCTTCTACTCAATGCATCCGCAACACGATTCGTCACTCCCGATTTGTGTTTCACAACAAACGTAAACTGTTGCAGATATGCAACCCATGATGCATGTCTCGCTGAAATCTTGTCTTGCCCTTGTAAATGTTTCAACGCCTCATGGTCAGTGTAAAGAACAAACTCTTTCTGAAATAGATAGTGTCTCCAGTGTTTAATAGCCTGCACAACAGCATAAAATTCCACATCATATGTACTATATCTCATCTTTGCTCCCGATAGTTTCTCACTGAAATATGCAATAGGACGCCCCCTCTGGCTCAACACTCCCCCGATTCCAACCTTGGATGCATCAGTATGTAACTCAAACAACACCTGAAAATCTGGTAAAACTAGAATTGGTGCTGTCGTCAAAAGTTCTTTGATCCGTTCAAAAGCAACCCCTGCTTCTTCCGACCAAGAAAACTGCTTCCCCTTCATGCAATCCGTAACCGGTGCCATCACGCTACTGAAGTGTGGAATGAATCTTCGGTAGAATGATGTTAGCCCATGAAAACTTCTCACTTCGGTTATTGTCTTCGGTTATGGCCAATTTCTGACTGCTTCAACCTTATTCTGGTCCACCTGGATACCTTCTCCTGATACAACATACCCTAGAAATAAAACACTATGCGTCATGAACACACATTTCTTTGTTGCAGCATAAAATTGCTCTTGTCGTAGTACAATCAGCACTTCTCTCAAATGATTCAAATGTTCCTCTGGACTTCCACTATATATCAGAATATCATCGAAATACACCACCACAAATTTCCCAATAAAAGGTCTAAAAATCTGATTCATCACCCGCATAAATGTACTTGGCGCATTTGATAAGCAAAATGGCATTACCAACCATTCGTATAGACCCTCCCTGGTTTTAAAAGAAGTCTTCCACTCATCACCTGGCCTGATACGAATTTGATGATATCCGCTCTTCAAATCAATCTTCGAAAAGATAGTAGCTCCGCTTATTTGATCTAGCAAGTCATCCAACCTCGGCATTGGAAATCTATATCTCACAGTAATTTTATTCAATGCTCGACTGTCAGTGCACATTCTCCACGTCCCGTCCTTCATCGGTACTAACAAAGCTGGTACAGCACAAGGACTTAAACTCTCCTGCACACGCCCCTGTTCAAGCAATTCTTCCACCTGCCTTCGCAACTCCTCATGCTCTTTTGGACTCATTCTGTAGTGTGGTCTGTGAGGTAACACAGCTCCTGGAACTAGATCAATTTGATGTTGAATGTCCCTCAACGGCGGTAACTCCGTTGGCAACTCCTCTAGAAATACATCCTCAAATTCTTTCAATACTGGTTTAACTTCTTCTGGAATTTCAACTTCTTCACTGCTCTCACGCCCAATTAACAAGAATACTTCCGGCTCCTCTTCGACTTCTTTAACAAACTCCTTCAAGGTTAATAAAGTTTTCAGCTCTTCAATTTCCTCCAGTTTGTTTTCTTCTTGTTGACGCTTCTTGGGAACGAGAGTAATCTTCGTGCCTTCAAACACGAAACTGTAACTGTTGGTACGCCCATCATGTTGCACCGCCCTATCATATTGCCACGGTCTCCCCAACAACAAATGGCATACGTCCATGTCCACAACATCACACCAAATTTCGTCCTTGTATTTCTTACCAATTGAAAAATTAACACAAGTCCTTCGACTAACTTTCACCTCCCCACCTTTCCTCAACCAAGCTAACTTATACGGTTTCGGGTGCTTCTCTGTCTTCAATGATAACTTCTTTACAGCTTCTGTAGAGATAATGTTATCATAGCTTCCAGCATCAATAACAAATTTGCAAACCCTTCCCAAGATAGTGCACGTCGATTGAAAGATGTTACTCCTCAACCAGCTAGTCTCTTCCTCCTGCTTCGGTGTTAAGCAATTCCTCCTCATCATTAATGTATAATCATCATCTCCAGACAACAATTCTTCCTCCTCAACTGGTAATTGATTAGAATCTTCAGCTTCCTCATCCTCATCCTCAACCTCAGCAATCATTGCTCTCTTCTTTGGCTTTGGACACTCATTGCTTTTATGACCCAACTCCTGACAATTGTAACATTTGAAACCGTTGTTAACCTTTGCCTTCTCAGCCTCTTTCACCACTGGTTTACTGATAGGTTTAGAAACATTAGAACTTCCACTAACACCCTTCACTTGATTGTTGGAATTAGTAAACACACCACCTCCTCGTCATCCCTGCTTCTCCCAAGCCAACGCTTTCTGATGTGCTTCCGCCACAGATCTTGGATCGAACATATTCACCATATCCTGGATCTGCATTCTCAATCCCCCAATGAATCTAGATGTCAGTTGTTCTTCCGTTTCCATAATATCATTCCTTGCAACAAGCTGATAAAACTCATCTGCGTAATCATTAACAGTCTTTGTGCCCTGCCTCAAGTTCTGCAAACGTTGATACATCAGAGTTTGATAATTGTAAGGTAAGAACGTTGCCTTCATCAATTTCTTCATCTTCTCCCAAGATTCAACTTTTGACTTCCTCATTCGTTCACGTGTAAGTTTGGTTTGCTGCCACCATGCCAAAGCTCTACCCCTCAACCTTGTAGCAACCAACTTCACTTTACGATGTTTTGGAACTTCTTTCTAATCAAAATTTTCTTCAACATTAGCCAACCAGTCCAAAAACTCCTCAGCTTGCATACCACCTTTGAATTCTGGAATTTCAGTCTTCATCCCAGATTCCCACTTGTGATCGTACTCCGACTGATTCCTTCCTTGTCCACGTCCTCGTCCATGAACACTACCTCCATCATACTCTTCGTCACAATCCGATGTATATCGATGTCGATCCTGACCACCAACATCTCTACCACCACCATTTCTTCCACCAACATTCCTACGATCTACATTCCTCCGATCTCGATCAGTCACATTTCTATCCCGACTTCGATCATCAACATTTCTATTACAATCTCGATCCACGCTTCTATGATCACTATCAACACTTCTCTCTCGATTTGAATGTGGTGAAGCTCTACTTCTCCCATGGCTCGATTCAGGTGATACTCTTCTCTGATTTTGACTCATCTCCAACATCATCCTCTCTAATCGACCAATCCCTTCATTAATCTTCTCATTAAAGTTTTCGTTAATTCTTTGCTCCATCTCATCGGCTTCTTCTCTCCCATATAAAGCATCAATGTTGCGATAACGGTTAGCTCTTCTCGGAGGCATGATCACTCTTCGACAAATTTCAACAAAACTTCACTTCGATCTAAAAATCTTCAAATCAAAACTACCCACTTGTTGAAAACTTCAAAATTCTCCAAACGAACAAGTCTCTTCAAAATCTCGATAACCCACTTCTCCAAATGATGTAAATCTCGCACAACTCCAAAAATCTACGCAAACTCCTTGCGTTATAGCTCTGATACCAAATGACGCAGCGGCGGAATAACAAAAATGTGTGATACGGTGAAAGTAGCAGTCGATGGAATGAAGAATATTGGTATGCCGAAATTCGTTGATCCGAAGATACCGAATTTAGCTATCTACGTCACGTTGATCGATCTCGATACCGTGAAAGTAGATCTTCAATTCTTCGACGTTGATCAAGCGCACTTGATTCCACGAATTGGCTTCATGGTCGTTGAATCGAGCACGCTCGATTGACCGAAGGTGGAGATAGGAGATCACACTCGACTACCAATTGGATGAAAGCACAAAGCTAACAAAAGAAATTTTATTTCAAAAATCAACAACCATTACAAATGATATAACTCGCCTATTTATAGGCGTACAACACAACACTTACAACACAACCCATAGGTCTTAAATGACCTAACACTTAGAATATTTACAACACTCAACAACACGAGTTACAAACGAATTACAAACGACATAAGAAAGTAGTACCGACTTAACAAAGTATTTAACGACCTAGAGAAACAGTAGTCTTCCGACTTAAAAAAAATTCACGCGACTTAAAGAAATGTACGCGACTTAAAGAACGTGCGCGACTTAACATTTTTCACGCGACTTATAGAAAACAGCTCGCGACTTATCAGTATTATCTCCTCGACTTATCAAATTAGCTCACGACTTATCAATATTTCCTCCCGACTTATCAATGTCTCGCGACTTAATTTCCTGGCGGCATTGTTTGATTGAAGTCTTATGTTGTTCGCGAGTTAATGAAGTATGGCAGCGACATAACAGAGGATCTTCGCGACTTAGGATTAGATCGTAGAAGCTTGGTCGTGGAGTCTGGAAGGTCGAGGAATTTGTTAGGTCGGAATTGATGGGTCGTAGGTCGTGGTGAGGTTCACGACTTAGGGATAGGTCGGGAAGTGATTGCGACCTATCGTTAGGTCGGAGATTGTTGGCGAGTCGCGACTTACTGGAATTAGGTCGGGGAAAATTCAGAGAAAGGCAATTAGGTCGGGACGTTTTATAGGTCGGGAAATTTAAATCGTAGGTCGCGGTGGAGTGGATTAGGTCGTAGGTCGCGATGGAGGCTGGAGATAGGTCGGAGCTTCTGGTAGGTCGTAGGTCGCGGGAAATGCAGTTTAGGTCGGAGAATGTTTTCGTCTTCAAATCCAGGTGCGCTGCTTCACCTTCCATGATTTCCATGCTGCACTTTGCATCCCAAGTTCATTGAGCGCAACACATAGCTCTTGCTTGCTAATTTTACCGTCTCCATCTTTATCAATACTCTTTACCCATTCCCTTATTTTTTCTTTATCCATGACTTTGTTTTCTTTTTTGGGTGATGGGGACTCCTGCAACATTTTTGCTGTTGTTATTTTTCTGATAATATCGTTGTCATTTGAAATTGACCTGTGTACAAGATTATGAGGCATTATAGTTACAATATGAAGAGTTTTAATTTGTTACTTAATTGGTTTGAGTGATTGTTAAATTGATATATGAGACATTTATAGAAGGATAAAGATGGGCAAGGATTTTGATCAACAGTAAAAGCATATGATTACCCTGTTACCACTTTGAGTAATTTAACAGCTAGATTACCTTTCGTGTATGGTCTATTATGTTGGAGCAGGACAAATATATATATATATAGAGAGGAATTAATATAAAACGCAGGTTTCAAAAAACAATGGCACACTTACTTTTATTCAGAGAAACTAAAGCCTTTTATAACAGGCTGTTACATTTTGAAAAATAAAAGTGATCCTAAACTCTAGGCATTAACAGCAAACTAAGACAACTACTACTTATTCAACAAATAAGATAAACATGAAACGAGAAATATCATTTGAAGCATTTAATTAAACACTCCCCCTTGCTTCAAATCTGCAAACACCAAGTTTCTTCCTGAAATAGTTGTGCTTTACTTCAGAGAGTGCTTTTGTCATAATATCAGCAAGCTGTTCATTTGTGCCACAAAACTTCAATTCTATCTCTCCATTTGCAGTAAGACTTCGAACATAATGATACCGTATATCAATATGTTTAGTACGACTATGAAATGAAGGATTTTTCGTCATTGCAATTGTAGCTTTATTGTCACAAAATATTGGCATAGCACTTGTTTGCTCATATTCAATGTCTACCAGTAGTCTTCTTAACCACACAGCTTGACATGCTGCGAAGGTTACAGCAACATATTCCGCTTCAGATGATGATAAAGCAACTACATCCTGCTTCTTCGATCTCCATGATATTGCTGCAGACCCCAAGTTGAAAACATACCCAGACGTACTTTTCCGATCATCAATATTACCAGCCCAGTCACTGTCACTAAATCCGACCAAGTTGTAATTTGTAGAATTTGAATACCAAAGCCCAAAATCAGAAGTCCCAGCAATGTAACGCAACACTCTTTTTGCGGCACCCAAGTGTTGCATAGTAGGAGAATGCATGTATCTAGACAACACACTTATCGAATACATAATATCAGGGCGAGTATGAGTTAGATAATTCAACCCACCTATAAGACTTCGATAGTAACTCGGATCTGCAGGTTTTGTTCCATCTTCAAGCTGCAATTTTTCGTTTGTGTTCATAGGTGTTGGTGTCACTTTTCAATTCTGCATACCAAACCTTAAAAGAAGGTCTTTTGCATATTTTCTTTGTGAGCAGAAAATTCCATCTGCAGATTGCTTTATCTCCAAGCCAAGAAAGTATTGCAAACCTCCCAAATCCGACATTTCAAACTCTTTCTGCATGCATGACTTGAACTCGGCAACCAAAGCTTTTGATCCCATATAAATCATATCATCTACATAAATGCAAACAACTAGAAAGTTGCCATTATTTGATTTTTTTTACGTATAATGTAGGTTCATTCTCACTTCTCATAAATCCATTTAAAATAAAATATGAGTCGATTCTTTTGTACCACGCCCGCGGAGCTTGTTTGAGCCCGTAAAGAGCTTTCTTAAGCTTGTATACTTTGTGTTCATTTCCTTTAACAACAAAACCATCAGGCTGACTTACATATACTTCCTCATCTAAATCTCCATTTAGAAACGCTGATTTCACATCAAACTGGTAAATTGGCAATTTCAGTTTTGCAGCAAAAGAAAGAAGAGTTCTCACTGTTTCAAAACGAGCAACCGGTGAGAAAGTTTCATCAAAATCAATACCTTGATATTGTGCATAGCCTTTAGCAACGAGCCGAGCTTTGTATTTTTGAATTGTGCCATCTGCATGATGTTTGATTTTGAACACCCACTTCAGCCCGATGGCTGTCTTACCTTCTGGTAGCTCTACTAAATCCCATGTACGATTGTGTTCAATTGACCTCATCTCTTCCTTCATTGCAACTTCCCACACTTCATTGTTAATAGTTTCTTCAAAACATGTTGGTTCTTGTACATATAAGGCAAATGAGCATGATTCATATACTTCTCTCAAAGACTTGAACTTCCGAGGAGGCGTTTTCGAGTTGGAACTTGTAGTCGTGTTGCTAGTTGGAGGCGAGTTTCTGCCACTGCTTGGTGAAGATGGAGGGCTATTGTTTACAAGTGCATCTTCTGTTACATAGTCATCATCTTCTGGAATTTTCAGATTTAAGATTTCTGCATTTGCGCCATTTTCCCAAGACCAACTTCCTGCTTCATTAAATCTTACATTCCTACTCACAACAACTTTGCCACTTACGGGGTTATATAACTTATATGCTTTGGATTGAGTGCTATAACCCAAAAATATACATTTCTGAGATTTTTCATCATGTTTTGAATGATAAGAATTTATCAAAGCATAAGCTACACAACCAAAAATACGTAAGTGACTCACCTTGGGTTTTCGACCTTTCCATGCTTCATATGGAGTCTGATTGAAGATAGCTTTTGTGGGGGAAATATTGAGAAGATAGACAGATGTAGCTACTGCTTCTCCCCAAAACTGCTTCGGAACACCTCTTGCCTTCATCATGCTTCTACTCATTTCAACAATAGTACGATTTTTTCGCTCTGCAATTCCATTTTGTTGCGGCGAGTATGGTGCTGTAAGCTCCCTGTGAAGTCCATTTTCCTCACAATATGCATTAAACTCATCTGATACAAACTCCCCTCCTCGATTAGTGCGTAACGTCTTGATCAGACAACCACTTTGTTTCTCAACCAAAGATTTAAACTTCTTGAAATACTCAAATGCTTCAGATTTATTTTTTAGGAAAAACACCCAACTCATGCGACTGTAATCATCAATAAACAGCTTAAAATACCGACTCCCTCCAAGTGACTCGACAGACATTGGACCACACAAATCAGCATGGACAAGTTCAAGATGAGTCGATGCTCTCCATGATTTACCTACAGGAAATGATGATCTAGTTTGCTTTCCATATACGCATCCTTCACAAAAACCATGATCATGAATTTTTGGCAATCCAACAACCATGTTTTTGCTTTCTAACAGCTGCAACCCTCTATTATTCAAATGACCATATCTAAGATGCCACAGATTAGACTCCAAATTCTCCTTAACCACCAATGCACTATTATCTACACCAGTTGACACATCAAGTGAAAACATTCTGTTTGGAGTCATTTTAACATGGAAAATTTTGCTACCAGATTGCTTATGTTGAATACTGCATGACTCATTATCAAATACAATATAATAGCCACTTAAAATCAGTTGTCCTACACTTAGCAAATTATGTGCAAGACATGGAGCATTCTGCACATCATGAATAAGCTTTACATGACCACATTCAGTTCTGAGAGCAACTGTACCTTTGCCTTCTACTTGAATTGGCTTGCCGTTGCCAAGTCGGACCTCCGTTTTTTTTGTTTCATCAAGATTTTTAAACAACGATCTTGTGCCAGACATGTGGTTGCTGCATCCGCTATCGATGAACCAAACGCTATCTATACCGCCATCTTTACTTCAATGAGCCATGAATAGGTTGCTCTCCTCATTTGCTGATTCTGTGATGTTTGCATGCTTCTGCTCATCCCTCTGCTTATTCCAACATTCAGATTCTTTATGACCACCTTTTTTGCAATAGTAGCACTTAATATAATTCCTGGATTTTGCACCTCCAGGCTGACCGCGTCCTCCGAATTGACCATTGCCTCTGCCTCCTCCACGGCCTCGTCCTCTAAAACCTCCTCTGCTATGTCCTCTGCCACCTGAGTGTTCATTCTTCCCTTTATAGGAAGGTTCTTCCTTTACTTGCAAAACTTTATCTTCACTTTTGTCAGATGCTTTAAACCGTTCTCCATGTGACAATAAAGAACTCATCAACTCATCAAAAGTATAGGTTGATAAATCTTTAGATTCTAATATAGCAGTAACAATATGGTTGTAATCGGAATTTAGACTTCTCAGAACTTTACTAACAATTGTTTCATCAGTAACAATTTCACCATATGTTCTCATATGACTTACAATCGCAGAGATTTTTGATAAGAAACTTTGTATAGACTCTTTTTCCTTCATGGTCAGAGTAGTAAAATCTGATCGAAGAGTTTGTAATTTTACAGCAATTACCCGTTTGTCGCCGAAATACTCAGTTTTGAGAATCTCCCATGCTTGCTTGGAAGAAGTAACTGCTGCAATTCTGGGGAATATCTCATCATCCAATGCCGACCGAATGAAAAATAGAGCCTTTGCATCTTTTTTACGGTTCTCACGCAAACGCTGGTCTGGTGCCGCCGGAGGCACCGCTGGTTCTTCGTACCCACTTTCCACTATGTCCCATAATTCTTGAGATCTGAACATAGTCTTCATCTTCAAACTCCATAGGTGATAATTTTCCCCTTTAAACAGAGGAATTGCAGGGCTAGATGCACCATTCACTCCATTGTTGGCCATGACCGAAAAGAAGCTAATTTTTTTTTTAAGAGGAGAAGCAAATAAAGTCTGCGCGTGACCTCACTTTACTTTAATCTGGCTCTGATACCAAAGAATATGTTGGAGCAGGACAAATATATATACAGAGGAATTAATATAAAACGCAGGTTTCAAAAAACAATGGCACACTTACTTTTATTCAGAGAAGCTAAAGCCTTTTATAACAGGCTGTTACATTTTGAAAAATAAAAGTGATCCTAAACTCTAGGCATTAACAGCAAACTAGGACAACTACTACTTATTCAACAAATAAGATAAACATGAAACGAAAAATATCATTTGAAGTATTTAATTAAACATATTAATATGCCCACCTATATATGTATATTCAGTTCAATAGGAAGAAAAAGCGTTTCATAAACTCAGTAATGTACCGTGGTCAAAATTGAAGTGTAAGCCGTAAATAAAAAGATTACAATAAAAAACTAAAAATAAGAATGCCCGAAAATGTGCAAATTTGCTTCTGTCATGGAACCTGGAACTAGGCAAACCAAAAAATTTAGGGGTCGTTTGGTTTATTTTGTATTTTATGTTTAGAGTTTTCAACATTAATTACAAAATATGAGAAGAATGAAGGGAGGTTGGAAGGGATGAACGGAAGATTGGAGGGGACCACAAAGTGGATGAAGGAACGACGAAAGGATGAATTGTTGCTCGTGCTTCCGTTTTTCTCAAAACACGAAAAATGAAAAAAAATTGTTTTCTATTTTGTATGTTAAATTCGTTTTCTAAAATGATCATTTTTCATAATATACATGCGTCGTGCGTATTTTTGTATGGACGAAAACTCAAAACTAAAAACGGTAAAACAAACATAGCCATAGTTATTTGGATTGAAGACAGATTTTGTGTTTTGTGTTTTCAATATGTGACAAATGCAATGGAATAAAGGAGAAGGTGGAAAATCCTACTAATTTCAACAAATAAAAGAAGTGGAAGCTGAGAGAAGATTGTATTTTATGTTTTCTAATAGTAGGAAAAAAGGATTTATATGTTAAAACCATTTTTCAAATTGAGCTTTTCCATCCCGTTCTCTTCTTCTGTGCATTTTCTAAACATCCATTAAAATTGATGCAAAACACAAAACTCTTTTTAAACCGAACACTGTCTTAAGGTTTTATTACGTTATAACTCATAAAACACATGAGGGTAAGATTTTGAGCTTTATACTTCAGTACCATACTTGGCTTACTAGATAATGACAATACTAATCAAGATTTGCAGAAAACTCATATTTTGAAGCTAATAAACTATTGAATTCTGAATATATTTGTAGAAACTAACTTTTATTTAAAAGGAAAACAACGGCAATGAAAGAGTAAATAGGTAACAAAGTAAGATTTAATTATTTAACTAATTGGCTATAAAATTGTACATATTAGGTTATTTGTTAGAGCTACCGCTTCGTTTTGCATATACAAGAGACGTTCTGCAATGGTTCAAAGTTTACTTTTGATCTAACAATAAGCAAAGTTCTTTTTCTATTATATTTAGTAATACACAATCAATTCCAATATGATACGAACATTAAGGCTCCAGTAAATTATGGAAAAAGGTAGATCAATGTTATTCGCCATTGTTATGAAATACAAGCGTTTAAGCAAATGTTATCTTTAAATTTGCGTAAGCTGTTCGTAGGAAAAAAACATATAGAAGGGAAACTTTACATATACATACCTTCCATTCCTTCGTCTACAAAAGATATGCACATAATGTAAGTGTGTGCATGCATGCTTGTACCTATAGATGAAAACTGAATGTATATCTATATTGTAGAATGTGAATTCTGAACAAAATATCTGTTTAGCTTGTCATGTTGGTCTTGCGAAACTGGGACACTAAAGGCCGGCCCTAAGTTTGAACAGCTCAGGCTACTGCTCAGCCACTTTACGGTTTGGGGTTCTAAATTTTCTAAGCTGTCGAAATAATTTATCTATACTGAATTAAATTTTTAACTGTAATAAAGAAAGGAGGCGTGTTGCAGTTTGGTTTTAAATTTATATATTGTATGTGCATGATTTAGTCTTAGTATTTTTGTTTGTTTTCCTCCTTTTTAACAAATATGTTTAGTATTTGTTTTCAGCTATGCAACATTGACATATTTACAATTACGTAGTGGAGACAGTACCCTGGAATCTAGATATAGTAATGATAAACTACTTTGTGCACCATTGCCCTTATAAAATGCCAATATCAAATGAATTATGAAGAAGTGTCTTTTTTAGCTCATTTTGCTTTTTACTGCAAATAACAATAGTATCACTGCTTGGTCCATCTTTATCTGATATAAACAATGGTGACAGGAAAGTAATAAATTAACTACGAATGCATGCACTATACCAGTATGAACGATAATATTAAGCTAAAGATAATAGTAGCTTACTGGTTCAGACCTAGATTCCTTCTACAGGATGAAAAATTAAAGAAATTTTATACATTTAATTTAATCACAGTCGACCATTAATGCTCCTTTAACTACTTTAAGCTGAGCATCCGAATAATATAAAGGCCAAAGTAAACTAATCATTGAGAAATATGAGACTTCTTGATATAAAATAAAATGAAATGATATGCTTACGGGAACTTACCTTTCCTCATGTTATGAACAACACTGACATTATTGGAAATTTGGAAGGGGATATATACTAACTGTTTTAATAATATGAATAAATATGGTCGGTCAACGACCATATCACAATCGCTTCAAAGCATACGAGTTAACAGTTGTTCCACTGTTAAAATAATAGTGTGGGTCTATTTTGATAGAGAGCAATTTATTAATTATTTCAAAGACTAATACAAGTGATCAATATACCTATTTTATTGAATGTTTAATACAAGAGTAGAAAGTGTTGAAAGTTTTCTTTAGTAACGAATAGATTTGATTTTAAAAGACGAAAGATTGAAGAGAAAAAACGAATTTTTCTTATAAGGATGAAATATGACTTTATTGCAAAAGCTCATATTTTTGCATGTCTATAAAAATAGTGAATCCACCTCTATTTATACTAGTTTACATCTCAAATAAACGGTGAAGATTCATTTGATATAATGGTTCTTCATAAATATCTTTTAAACTCTCGCTTCTACAATTTCAAATGTATTATTTCATAAATATCTAACATATATTCTATATATTTCCTATGTGGAAAAATCAAGATCAACAAAATACAAAGTTAAGTTTACGTTCAACATCCCCGTAAACTTGATTTTTGTAATACCAAGCAAGCCTTGATTTTTGATGCAGCAGCGAATATCTGAAATGGATGAAACGGTGAAAGTAGCAATCGGTGGATTGAAAAATACCAAACGTCCAATTCCGTTGATCTCAAAGATGTCGGAATCTAGCTATCTTCGTCACGTTGATCGCGCGCGATGCCGTGAAGGAAGATCTGCGATTCTTCAAACGTTGATCAAGCGCACTTGATACCGTAAATTGGCTTCAACAGTCGTTGATTCGAGCGCACTCGAATGCCGAAAGTGAAGATAGGAGATTACACTCAACTACCAATTTCAAAGAGGCACAAAGCACTCAAACAAAGTTTTATTCAAAATCAACTAAGAATTACAAATGACACAACCCCGCTATTTATAGAGGTTACAACTCACACAACCACAGTTTTCACCGACCTAAACAGTCCTACGACCTACGACGTACGACCTAACATAGGTCGTTAACGACCTAACAGACGCGACTTAAAAAGAAACACACAAATACAATACAACACATCATAGCAGTGCGACTTACGACTTAGAGTATTTACAACACATAAGCGACTCAACAAATTACACATAACGACCTAACATACACGGCAACAGCGACCTAAGAACAAAGCTTTATGACAGCGACTTATGGAAACCTCCTCCAGCGACTTAAGGTCCCGCGACCTATTCTTGATCGACCTAAGAACATGTCTTCAGGAAATCTTCATGCGACCTAGTCTTGAACGACCTAACCTCTTGAGCGACCTAAGGAGAGCGGCAATCTTGAGCGAGATAAGGAAAATGTGGCACCATCTGCTAGGTCGTAGCTCGCTCGCGACTTAAGTGTTATCGCACTAGGTCGTAGCTCATTTAGGTCGTAGCTCGTTAGTTCGCTTGGCGACTTATCATAGGTCGCTGGATCAACCTCTCGTACACAACTCACCGTTAGGTCGCTCGGCGACTTACCATAGGTCGCTGGTTCATCCTTCCTTGCATAATTCGTTAAATCGCTGAATCCATTAACTCGCGAGCGACCTTCACTAGGTCGTGAGCGACCTAATTCACTAGGTCGTGAGCGACCTAAGGCCCTTGAACGCCTCAAATCCAATGAGTTGGTTGATTGCGCTGCATCAATTTTGTAATACCAAGCAAGCCTTGTAGACTTCTAAAGTTTTCATGTTTCAAAGTCTTAGTAAAAATATCTGCTACTTGATCTTTGAACATACATACTTCGCTTGAACTTCCTTTTTTGCAATGCACTCTCTAATGAAATGATAGTGTGTTTCTATATGTGCACTTCGATCATGGAAGACATGGTTCTCCACAAGAGCTACAACTGACTTGTCCAAAAAAATGTCAGTTGCATTATGTTGTGGCATATGCAACTCCTTCAAAAACTCTTAAAGCCAGATTGCATGACGAACATGAGTCTATGCAGCAAATACTTAGCTTTACAGATGGACAGCGTAATAATTGGTTGTTTTTTTTGAACTCCAAATAAAAGTTGTGTCTCCCATAAAGAAAACAAATCCACCTGTACTTTTATGATCATCGGCATCTCCACCCCAATCACCGTCGCTGTAACCAACCAACTTGAAATGTTTAGAACATGAATATAATAAAAAAAAAATCAATGGTACCTTTGATATATCGAAGGATCCTTTTAGCAATTTTCGAATTTTATCAATGATAACGTTCCATGCTTTAGTGGCTTGTTTTAAACCATAGAGTGCATTTTTTAATTTCAAAACTTTATTTCCACGTCCTTTAATTTTAGCCTAGTGGTTGCTCCAAATAAACTTTTTCTACTACGTTGCCATTTAAGAAAGCAGATTTCACATCTATGTGATAAATTTTCTATTTATTTTGAGCCGCCAATGAAACTAGTAATCTTATAGTTTTAAACGAGCTAGGGAGCAAATACATCTGCACAGTTTATATATATCTTCTTTTTGCTTGTATCCTTTGGTAACCAATCTCGCTTTGTATTTTCCACTTCTCATTTGGCATTCCTTCACTTTGTACACCCACTTTACTCCAATAGCTTTGTATCCTTCGGATTTGCTAGCCAACTCGTATGTATCATTCTTTACGATAGCTTTGATTTCATCATACATAGCGTCTCTCCATTTTTATCTTATTTCGCTTCTTCGAAACCTATTGGTTCATAATTTGCAAAAAAAACAAAAAAAAAGTAATATCTTCAAAAAATGGTGTTACCTCGTATATCTCTTACAAAGATCACATGCATGGTGGTCTTTCACTTGTGCTTACATCCAATGGAGATTCTTCATGAAAAGTTGATGAAGATGATGGTGTTGGACTAGTGGACTCTTCTTGCACCTCATTGTTTTCTTCGTCTTTATAAAGTGGAAAGAAATTATAATCAATTTCTTCTTGTTTGCACCAATTCCATGTGTTTTCTTCATTACACTCCACATCTCTATTAAAAACCCATTTTCATTAATAGGGTTATATAATTTATAGCCATTTGACCTTGAGTCATAGCCAATGATTTTTATTTTATTTTTTTGCTTTTATCATCCGATTTCAAGCGTTTTTGATCTGGGACATGGGGATATGCTACCAAATACTCTCAAATGTGATATGCATGGCTTTCTGGTGCTCCATGCTTTTTCGGAGGTTTTATTCCACACACTTTGAGTTGGAGAGCGATTCGATAAATACACTGCACATCAAATAGCTTCGACCCAAAAGTCTTTTGGAATATTTGTACTTTTTAACATACTACGAGCCATATTGAGTAGGGATATATTCTTCCTTTCTACAATGTCATTTCGTTGTGAGGTGTATGGGCTCGTCAAAGGGCAATGAATTCTTATTTCTTCACAAAATTTCTCAAACTCTTTTGAGGGGAATTCTCTGCCTCGATCGTATATCATAGCTTTTATCTTATAGTCGCTTTCATTTTCTACAAAAACTTTAAATTTCTTAAAAGCATCAAATACGTTCAATTTTTGTTTAAGAAAATAAATTCATGTTTTTCTGCTAAAATCATCAATAAAGAGTGCAAAATAATTACTTTTTCCAAGTGAGCACGGTTTTATCGAACCACAAATGTCCATATGAATTAGAACTAATGGTTCTTTAGCACTTGTAGTGGATTCTTTTGAAAAACTTTTTCATGATTGTTTTTCAAATAAGCATCCTTTACATAATTGATTTGTAACGACCCGTAAATTTTAACTGTTTTAATAACGTTATTAATTGAAATTTTGCGAAATTTTAAACGATAAAATTATGAAATATAAATTTTATATTTGAAATGCGTCTAGTTAAACATAGCAACTGGTAAATTTTCGTCCGAAAATATGAAAGTTTATTTCGCGCGTAAATTTACTTCAATTTAATCAGTTAAAAAGCGATGAAAATAAAATGTTTTCGAAACTCAAATATTTTTACATAGAAAAATTCTAAAACATCTTCTGAGCAAGGCACCATTTTTCGTTTTTCCAAATTCGAACTTCTTTGGTTCCGTCGATCTTATTTTTCTACGTTTTTGCTGCATTTTCTGCTAGTAGAAAATTAGAATTTTTATAATTCGATCGTACCACTGATATCTGTATACCGTTTTGATCGTCTCGTCGTGTTGATCTCAGCGGTATATTTATTTTTATTTTTCGAACTCTGGTATGTTGTGAAATCAGTAAAACGGTTCTATCTCGGTACCGTTTAAATCTTTGAACTTCACGTGACCATTCAAATTTCTACCGTACAAATTTCAACAAAAATCAACAGCCATGAACAATTATAATTTCAGCCTTTGACCCTTTATATCCCTACTGGTCATACGACTTTTACTTTTCCTCACCGGTTCCAACATATATTGTTTTGTTCTTTCATTTAGATCTCTGTTGTCTTGAAACCATTTTTCTTTCGCTTCTTTGTTATTGTTCACTTTGGAACATAAAATAGACATTATATATATATTAATTTTGGGAACCTGCGTAATCTTCTTCTCCACTCTCCTATCTCTCTCATCATTATCACCTTCACAATATCCTACCTCTGCATGCTGCCATCGGCCCACCACGTGAGCGGCCACGCAAGCATTTCGCAGCCCAGAACTCCTCCGACCGAACGCCGAGCAGCCACCGTCTTCCCTCGCCGGTAGCTCGACAGTCACGTCCTTCGATCCGAGCCTCTCCTCTATAGCCGCTGCCTTGTTTGTCCAACCACATCAAGTAAGCAGTTTCCTTCATTTTTTATATAGCATGTATATATATTTTTGCAGATGTGTATAATTATATATATCGATTTACTAGCTTGTGTGTGTGTGTGTGTGTGTATATATAGATGATATGTTGTTATATAGTAAAGTTTATATCGGTCTTGTCTTTGTATGTAATGTTTGTATAAGTCTTTTTTTTCTGATTTTGTGCAGGACGTATTGAGTGTTTATATATATTATATGTTACTATCCCTTTAAATCTTGCCTGCAGATCGGTTACACTATTTACTGTAACATATTTATATTTATATTTGTAGTTTATATATATCTAACTATTTTATAAGTATATAAATATATATTTATATGTTTGCCTGGAGAAGAATGTTGTATTCATATATTTGTTATTGCATATTCAAGCCTATGTACTGTTATATATTATCTTATTAGGTAATGTATAGTATTTCTTTAACGTGTCTGTCTATGTGTATAAATTATATTAAAGCATGGTTATATTGATTCCATATTAGATATGGATCTTGATATCGGTTACTGATTTATACGTAGGGATGTTTTTTTATATTAATTCATATACTAGTTATATATTATTATCTTAGACATGGGTTTGTATATATTTAAAGTTATAGTAGTTGTTGTTTATATATGATCCGTGCATTTTATATAAAGTTTATATTGGTTTGCTGAAGCATATTATAAAGTACACAATATATATTATAAAGTATAGGTCAAAGTATGAAGTGTATATATTTCTGATATAGGGTCTGCATACATACTATAAATACATGTATTTTGATTTAAATTATTTGTGTGTGTGTGTGTCTCTATATATATATATATATATATATTGATGTTTTGCTAATTTCTTCATGAATATGTGTAAGGTATATATCTGTTTCTAAAGATTTGCAGCGTGGCTGACATGTATTCTATATATTATATAGTAATCTGACTTTTAAAGTAATGACATTATATGTGCTGTGTTCAATTTTATATAAATATCGCTTTACAAATATTGTTAAGTATTGTTAAAAATATCAAATATATTGACTTTAATTATATGGGCTTTAACTTGGATATTGGATTTTAGATATATGTGTTTTAATTTGAAACAACAATTTTGAGATATATATATACTTAAAAATTATATGTGTCTGAATTTAAAATATGATTTTATACATATAGTTATATATATAAGTGCACTTATACCATTGTTCTCCTTCGATTCAGTTCTGATTTATTTCGTCGATTCCTCGTCATCAACTTTGATCGTCAAATTCATGCCAATCTTGCTCTGATTTGGAATTCGTAGCTTGTTCTATTATCAACCTCTCTAGCTTCGCAAGGTGAGCAATCACTCACGATTAACATTCTTTTATTTATTAAATTTGATTTCAATTGAAACGACAATTGAAATATACCGCTGTTAGTTATTTACACTGTTATATATGTTATTACCTGTATCAGTGCACCCGTGACATCTGACACCCTTATTTGTTACTTATATGATGATAATCAAGTTTGGTTGATAGATGATTGATTGTTTGATATTGATATTGGACGTTAAAATTGTTAATGTAGGAAGTGATAAAATATGAAATTGAATTTGGCGTAGGATTGTTAGCGACTTAAAATTGATATATATGTTGAATTTAATTAGACAAATTTGTATAATATGACCGCTTTAAATGTTAAAATTAATTGACACGTAGAAAAATAGTTAGTTACCCTTGAACCATTGAATTTATGATTATATTAATTGATGAAGTATGAAATTTAATAATTGATGTCAAGTGTAGAATTGCATAGAATAATAAGTGTAATAATCTTTAATCTACATGAAATGATAGTGTAGATTCTAGAAATAATTATATTAATTCGCACAAACAACAATGTGAATTAATACGATTATTTCGGGATTATTTGAATTGATTATTGGATTGTTATTGATTGTTGTTATTGCTTGTTTATTTACTTTGACACCATCCCAGTTATCACACTGCAAGCTCCATTTGCTATGCTTTGATTTTTGAATTGAATTGGAATCGGGTTGAAATGATAGATACCCAAATTGAACTTTGACCTAGGATAGAGAATTAAATAAAACCCGATTGGTCAATAATTTGATTTAAAAATAAAATAAAGATTTTATTCGAATAAACAATAAGGTTTTGAAATGAAATTGGAATTTGAATTTTAAAGAAAGGAAATGTTAATATTTAATAATCCGAAACAAAATAATAACATAGTAGTTGTTGAAAGAATGTTGTTTTAAAATTAATTATTTAATAATTAAGTTTTGAAATTAGTTAATAATTAAGTTTTGAAATTATTTAATAATTAAATAAGATTGAATTATTTAATAGTCAAATAAAATTGAATTCTTTATTAAGTGAAATTGAACTTCTTGAATAAGTGAAATTAAGTTTCTCTATTAATTGAGTTTTGAAATTGTAACTAAGTAAATAAATAAGTGAAATTGAATTTCTTTAATAAGAAATAAAATGTGATTTATTGAAACAAATGTAAGACTTGAAATTGGAAAATTTTGATTTGACGAATTTGATTTAATTGAAAATTGTAAGTTTTGATTTAATGAAGTTGAACTTAATTAATTGATTTAATGAATTGGAAATCAAATAGAAATTGTTTTGAATGATAAATTTAACTTAACGAATATTGAATGAAATCGATCAATGAATTTAAATTGATTTGAATGTTAGATTAAATAAATTTAAATGATTATGGAATGAAATTTATATCTGAACTTGAATCAATATTTGAATTGTTTTAAATCAAATATTTAATTGAATTATGAGACTTTGAAATGGTAATTTGGAAGTTTTGAAACGTAAATTATGGAAATTGTTTTAGAAAGACAAATGAAATGTTGGTTTACAAAATTCTAATTGAAAATTGAAATTGATTTGGTTTTTAAATAAATAAACGACCAATCGGTGTAATAATCACGAAAGTTATTAAAGAGACCGGAATTGGTTAAGGACATACTCACTGTCTAAATCGAAAACCACTTTAATAACTATACGCGGAGTGTGATCCAGAATGAAGTGGTTGGAATGATGAACGTGATGACTAAAGAAAGAGAATGATAATGGATAGCCTTGACACTTGTGTCAAATTGGAAATGACTAAATTAGGAGCCGTGCCGGGCCAAATGGGGGCTAGCTACCTCGAGCGAACACACTTCTTCGAACTACTCATTACTTGTTGTCAATTGGTGCACCCTTGATTTTGGGAGTGTTGTTTCGCGGTGTTTCGGTCGCTGCGGCGATGCGTTCTCACCAGTCCGGATCAGGCAAACGGTAGTTTCACTACCTTGGGTATTGCCTCATGTGCCTTGTCATACATGTAACCCTATTCGCGACCACTACGAATTTGTTTTGTGTTATACCTATGGAGTACTCCCTGATATCCCACTAGTTTACGGTGGAGTTTACAGTGCTGTATAGACTATAACGCTTATAAAAATGTGTTAAGGGGGATAATGGTAACGCCTTAACACTATTTTGATACTTTATATTACTGATAGGCATTATCTACTTATCGTACACTACTACATAATAGATAGGTTAACGGATCCTTAAAGGATGGTTATTCCAAACATCCTTTAAGTTACTTGTATTTCAGTTGCTATTTCACTTGAGTTGGATTTATTGATATAAGAATGTTAATCCTGACTCGAGTGTTTTGTGTTTTGCTTTACGCTCGGGTCAGACTGAGTGTACCAGTATTCGAGACTCACCTTTGGAGTTGGAGCTTTGCTTGAAGATGCAGCCATTTATTCTGCTTTCAGTATTCGATGATTCCGGTGATGTATTCTGATTTGTATTTGATGTGTCGTGTTACTCTTCCGTTGTATCTGGTTCAACTCTGATGTAACTTATACATTTATATAGTAGCTTCATGAACTACTATCTCTTTATTTCCGCTGCATTTATTACTCTGTGTTTGTGATCTGTGATTATTTTATTTACTGTATATGTTCAGTTTTGCCAAATTTAAATTAACAACGCGGTATTTTGAATTATTCAAGTCCGACATGTGCGGATGCGAATGGTCCAAAATAGTGGGTCATTATAGTTGGTATCAGAGCTTTGGTAGCTCTAGGCAAAGCTTAGCATATAGGGTAAATGTATTTACAGAATCACTCTCATTCGAGTTTCAATCTCTTCCTTTTGACTCAATTCCTTTGAATTTTGGAACGTTCCCTCGGTTCCGGAATTCATTCTTGTCCCTCACTATTTGTCTTCTTTTAATTCTGGAGTATCACATAACTCAACTTCGAATGATCCTTATAATGAATTGGTGGTCCCGCCAATCTCAAATTGATTTGTAAAGGGGTGAAACTCTTTTACAATAGACATCGATTTACTGGAGATTTCTGTATCCTCGGTTTACGATGCTATTTATCTCCTACTATACCTAAATTCTATCTCTTGAGATCGAATGTAGATTGGCCTCGAAATCCTGCATTGATCTTATTTTTGAAGTCACGGTCGACCCGGATAAGGTTGCCGCGATTAAATTAACTTATCCATCTTCTTATTTGTTATTTAAATCATCATATTTTTGTTTCGAACTTATCTTCGAATCAAAATTCTCTTTGATTTGAGTCCATCAAATTTGAAACCCTATCCTTATTTGAAAATTAATTCCTATATCGTCAAGCAAAGAAATGTATTTTATAAACTAATATGTATAAATGTTTTGATATATGCTGTGTTGTTTGAGTTGTTGATGTTGATTTGGGTTTCCGATCGATTTGTCTGATCAACGCTATCGATAGGATTTCCAAAACACTTGAGCAGAGCAAACTGACACAATATTGTTTTCAAACTTGGTAAATAAAATAATTTTGTATGATTATATTATAAATATAGGTAAATTTTTCTAGAACAAAAAAGAAGAAAAAAGAAGAAGAGGTTAATTAATTCGTTGTTTGAAATGATAATATTTGATTATCATTTATTGTTCTAAATGAATTTGTAAATATGGTTAATAAATTTATTTGGAATTTGAAATGAATTTAATTTAGAAATTTTGAATTTAGTTCCGGTGATTTCGAACTTTGGTTTCAAATTTTTAAAGTATATATTGTTGAAAGTATTTTCGAATAGAAATCGTTTTCAAAGAATTTTAAATGTTAAAATCAGTGCTCTTCTCTTTGTCGCTGGAAAATAATTTCAGTGATGGCGGCCGCATCATCGACATTCATTTTCGAGTTTCGAAGTGGAGAAACCATTCGGTAGCTTTGTTATGGTTTTGTTTGGAAAAATATTTTGATTTGAATTTCTTACATATGGCTGGATTTATATATATATATGGGAATATTATTTTAAATTTAATTTGATTTAATATATATAGTATATACATAATTATCTCTAAAGGGTTTGAAATTAATCGGAAATTTAATTCTTAAATTTATGTAAAGGGTGATTTTAATTTCAAAATGAAACCAAAATTTTGAATAAATATTTAAATTTGAAATAATTTAGTAAGGAAATATTTTACTTGTATACTACTCAATTGCATTTCAATATAACTTACCTAAATTATTCAGAAGTTAAAATGTAATTGGATAATATACAATATAAAATGATTTTAAAAATAAAATTTGAGTGTTTATAATAAATGTTATGCACTTAGATTTTTATTATAAAAATGCTAATAAAGATGATAGAATAATAAGTTAATTGAATGAGATAAATAAAGTAAATTTTATTCTGACAGAATTAACAAATTGAATTGAATCAGCTTAATGAAATACCTTGAATTAAGATCAATTATTGAATATTAATTGATTTAAAATGAAATTTATATGATCAGAATTAACGATTGAACTAACAAATTTAAATCGAATGACTATTTATTGATTTAATATAAATGGATTTAACTAAATTGAAAAAAAATATAAATTAATTTAAATTGAAATTTATATGGTTTAAATTAATTTATATGGTTTAAATATACGTAATAAGATATATTAAGTGGAATAAACTTAATAATAAAATTGGAATAAAAGAATTAACTTTGTTGAATAAAATATAAGTACAATAAAGGATTATACAAATTGATGATTTAGAAATTGTTAATTGATGATGACTAGATAATAAGATAATGAATGTAGAAATAGATAGATTAATTTAAGTTTAGTGAATTCAAAGGGATTTAACCAACTGGTTAAATATTATTTAATTTAAATTGAAATTTATATGGTTTAAATTAATTGTTTACTTGTATTCCAATCTATTTTCTTTCTGGTTGTTTCTATTCTCCTACCTCCTTCCTTTTCAAGGACGAAAAGTTTTGAGTGGGGGAGAGTGTAACGACCCGTAAATTTTAACTGTTTTAATAACGTTATTAATTGAAATTTTGCGAAATTTTAAACGATAAAATTATGAAATATAAATTTGATATTTGAAATGCGTCTAGTTAAATATAGCAACTGGTAAATTTTCGTCCGAAAATATGAAAGTTTATTTCACGCGTAAATTTACTTCAATTTAATCAGTTAAAAGCGATGAAAATAAAACATTTTTGAAACTTAAATATTTTTACATAGAAAAATTCTAAATCATCTTCTGAGCAAGGCACCATTTTTCGTTTTTCCAAATTCGGACTTCTTTGGCTCCGTCGATCTTATTTTTCTACGTTTTTGCTGCATTTTCTGCTAGTAGAAAATTCGAATTTTTATAATTCGATCGTACCACTGATATCTGTATACCGTTTTGATCGTCTCGTCGTGCGGTATATTTATTTTTATTTTTCGAACTCTGGTATGTTGTGAAATCAGTAAAACGGTTCTATCTCAGTATCGTTTAAATCTTTGAACTTCATGTGACCATTCAAATTTCTACCGTACAAATTTCAACAAAAATCAACAGCCATGAACAATTATAATTTTAGCCTTTGACCCTTTATATCCCTACTGGTCATATGACTTTTACTTTTCCTCACCGGTTCCAACATATATTGTTTTGTTCTTTCATTTAGATCTCTGTTGTCTTGAAACCATTTTTCTTTCGCTTCTCTGTTATTGTTCACTTTGGAACATAAAATAGACATTATATATATTAATTTTGGGAACCTGCGTAATCTTCTTCTCCCCTCTCCTATCTCTCTCATCATTATCACCTTCCCAATATCCTACCTCCGCATGCTGCCATCGGCCCACCACGTGAGCGGCCACGCAAGCATTTCCCAGCCCAGAACTCCTCCGACCGAACGTCGAGCAGCCACCGTCTTCCCTCGCCGGTAGCTCGACAGTCACGTCCTTCGATCCGAGCCTCTCCTCTATAGCCGCTGCCTTGTTTGTCCAACGACATCAAGTAAGCAGTTTCCTTCATTTTTTATATAGCATGTATATATATTTTTGCAGATGTGTATAATTATATATATCGATTTACTAGCTTGTGTGTGTGTGTGTATATATATATAGATGATATGTTGTTATATAGTAAAGTTTATATCGGTCTTGTCTTTATATGTAATGTTTGTAAAAGTCTTTTTTTTCTGATTTTGTGCAGGACGTATTGAGTTTTTATATATATTATATGTTACTATCCCTTTAAATCTTGTCTGCAGATCGGTTACACTATTTACTGTAACATATTTATATTTATATTTGTAGTTTTTATATATATATATATATATATCTAACTATTTTATAAGTATATAAATATATATTTATATGTTTGCCTGGAGAAGAATGTTGTATTCATATATTTGTTATTGCATATTCAAGCCTATGTACTGTTATATATTATCTTATTAGGTAATGTATAGTATTTCTTTAACGTGTTTGTCTATGTGTATAAATTATATTAAAGCATGGTTATATTGATTCCATATTAGATATGGATCTTGATATCGGTTACTGATTTATACGTAGGGATGTTTTTTTATATTAATTCATATACTAGTTATATATTATTATCTTAGACATGGGTTTGTATATATATTTAAAGTTATAGTAGTTGTTGTTTATATATGATCCGTGCATTTTATATAAAGTTTACATTGGTTTGCTAAAGCATATTATAAAGTACACAATATATATTATAAAGTATAGGTCAAAGTATGAAAGTGTATATATTTCTAATATAGGGTCTGCATACGTACTATAAATACTTGTATTTTGATTTAAATTATTTGTGTGTGTGTGTGTGTATATATATATTGATGTTTTGCTAATTTCTTCATGAATATGTGTAAGGTATATATATCTGTTTCTAAAGATTTGCAGCGTGGCTGACATGTATTCTATATATGATACAGTAATCTGACTTTTAAAGTGATGACATTATATGTGCTGTGTTCAATTTTATATAAATATCGCTTTACAAATATTGTTAAGTATTGTTGAAAATATCAAATATTTTTGACTTTAATTATATGGGCTTTAACTTGGATATTGGATTTTAGATATATGTGTTTTAATTTGAAACAACAATTTTGAGATATATATATATACTTAAAAATTATATGTTTCTGAATTTAGAATATGATTTTATACATATAGTTATATATATAGGTGCACTTATACCATTGTTCACCTTCGATCAAGTTCTGATTTATTTCGTCGTTTCCTCGTCATCAGCTTTGATCGTCAAATTCGTGCCAATCTTGCTCTGATTTGGAATTCGTAGCTTGTTCTGTTATCAACCTCTCTAGCTTCGCAAGGTGAGCAATCACTCACGATTAACGTTCTTTTATTTATTAAATTTGATTTCAATTGAAACAACAATTGAAATATACCGCTGTTAGTTATTTACACTGTTATATATGTTATTACCTGTATCAGTTCACCCGTGACATCTGACACCCTTATCTGTTACTTATATGATGATAATCAAGTTTGGTTGATAGATGATTGATTGTTTGATATTGATATTGGACGTTAAAATTGTTAATGTAGGAAGTGATAAAAATATGAAATTGAATTTGGTGTAGGATTGTTAACGACTTAAAATTGATATATATGTTGAATTTAATTAAACAAATTTGTATAATATGACCCCTTTAAATGTTAAAATTAATTGACACGTAGAAAAATAGTTAGTTACCCTTGAACCATTGAATTTATGATTATATTAATTGATGAAGTATGAAATTTAATAATTGATGTCAAGTGTAGAATTGCATAGAATAATAAGCGTAATAATCTTTAATCTACATGAAATGATAGTGTAGATTCTAGAAATAATTATATTAATTCGCACAAACAACAATGTGAATTAATACGGTTATTTCAGGATTATTTGAATTGATTATTGGATTGTTATTGATTGTTGTTATTGCTTGTTTATTTACTTTGACACCATCCCAGTTATCACACTGCAAGCTCCCTTTGCTATGCTTTGATTTTTGAATTGAATTGGAATCGGGTTGAAATGATAGATACCCAAATTGAACTTTGACCTAGGATAGAGAATTAAATAAAACCCGATTGGTCAATAATTTGATTTAAAAATAAAATAAAGATTTTATTCGAATAAACAATAAGGTTTTGAAATGAAATTGGAATTTGAATTTTAAAGAAAGGAAATGTTAATATTTAATAATCCGAAACAAAATAATAACATAGTAGTTGTTGAAAGAATGTTGTTTTAAAATTAATTATTTAATAATTAAGTTTTGAAATTAGTTAATAATTAAGTTTTGAAATTATTTAATAATTAAATAAGATTGAATTATTTAATAGTCAAATAAAATTGAATTCTTTATTAAGTGAAATTGAACTTCTTGAATAAGTGAAATTAAGTTTCTTTATTAATTGAGTTTTGAAATTGTAACTAAGTAAATAAATAAGTGAAATAGAATTTCTTTAATAAGAAATAAAATGTGATTTATTGAAACAAATGTAAGACTTGAAATTGGAAAATTTTGATTTGACGAATTTGATTTAATTGAAAATTGTAAGTTTTGATTTAATGAAGTTGAACTTAATTAATTGATTTAATGAATTGGAAATCAAATAGAAATTGTTTTGAATGATAAATTTAACTTAACGAATATTGAATGAAATCGATCAATGAATTTAAATTGATTTGAATGTTAGATTAAATAAATTTAAATGATTATGGAATGAAATTTATATATGAACTTGAATCAATATTTGAATTGTTTTAAATCAAATATTTAATTGAATTATGAGACTTTGAAATGGTAATTTGGAAGTTTTGAAACGTAAATTATGGAAATTGTTTTAGAAAGACAAATGAAATGTTGGTTTACAAAATTCTAATTGAAAATTGAAATTGATTTGGTTTTTAAATAAATAAACGACCAATCGGTGTAATAATCACGAAATTTATTAAAGAGACCGGAATCGGTTAGGGACATACTCACTGTCTAAACCGAAAACCACTTTAATAACTATACGTGGAGTGTGATCCAGAATGAAGTGGTTGGAATGATGAACGTGATGACTGAAGAAAGAGAACGATAATGGATAGCCTTGACACTTGTGCCAAATTGGAAATGACTAAAACAGGAGCCGTGCCGGGCCAAATGAGGGCTAGCTACCTCGAGCGAACACACTTCTTCGAACTACTCATTACTTGTTGTCGATTGGTGCACCCTTGATTTTGGGAGTGTTGTTTCGCGGTGTTTCGGTCGCTGCGGCGATGCGTTCTCACCAGTCCGGATCAGGCAAACGGTAGTTTCACTACCTTGGGTATTGCCTCATGTGCCTTGTCGTACTTGTATCCCTATTCGCGACCACTACGAATTTGTTTTGTGTTATACCTATGGAGTACTCCCTGATATCCCACTAGTTTACGGTGGAGTTTACAGTGCTGTATAGACTATAACGCTTATAAAAATGTGTTAAGGGGGATAATGGTAACGCCTTAACACTATTTTGATACTTTATATTACTGATAGGCATTATCTACTTATCGTACACTACTACATAGTAGAAAGTTTAACGGATCCTTAAAGGATGGTTATTCCAAACATCCTTTAAGTTACTTGTATTTCAGTTGCTATTTCACTTGAGTTGGATTTATTGATATAAGAATGTTAATCCTGACTCGAGTGTTTTGTGTTTTGCTTTACGCTCGGGTCAGACTGAGTGTACCAGTATTCGAGACTCACCTTTGGAGTTGGAGCTTTGCTTGAAGATGCAGCCATTTATTCTGCTTTCAGTATTCGATGATTCCGGTGATGTATTCTGATTTGTATTTGATGTGTCGTGTTACTCTTCCGTTGTATCTGGTTCAACTCTGATGTAACTTATACATTTATATAGTAGCTTCATGAACTACTATCTCTTTATTTCCGCTGCATTTATTACTCTGTGTCTGTGATCTGTGATTATTTTATTTACTGTATATGTTCAGTTTTGCCAAATTTAAATTAACAACGCGGTATTTTGAATTATTCAAGTCCGACATGTGCGGATGTGAATGGTCCAAAATAGCGGGTCATTATAGTTGGTATCAGAGCTTTGGTAGCTCTAGGCAAAGCTTAGCATATAAGGTAAATGTATTTACAGAATCACTCTCATTCGAGTTTCAATCTCTTCCTTTTGACTCAATTCCTTTGAATTTTGGAACGTTCCCTCGGTTCCGGAATTCATTCTTGTCCCTCACTATTTGTCTTCTTTTAATTCTGGAGTATCACATAACTCAACTTCGAATGATCCTTATAATGAGTTGGTGGTCCCGCTAATCTCAAATTGATTTGTAAAAGGGTGAAACTCTTTTACAATAGACATCGATTTACCGGAGATTTCTGTATCCTCGGTTTACGATGCTATTTATCTCCTACTATACCTAAATTCTGTCTCTTGAGATCGAATGTAGATTTGCCTCGTAATCCTGCATTGATCTTATTTTTGAAGTCACGGTCGACCCGGATAAGGTTGCCGCGATTAAATTAACTTATCCATCTTCTTATTTGTTATTTAAATCATCATATTTTTGTTTCGAACCTATCTTCGAATCAAAATTCTCTTTGATTTGAGTCCATCAAATTTGAAACCCTATCCTTATTTGAAAATTAATTCCTATATCGTCAAGCAAAGAAATGTATTTTATAAACTAATATGTATAAATGTTTTGATATATGCTGTTTTGTTTGAGTTGTTGATGTTGATTTGGGTTTCCGATCGATTCGTCTGATCAACGCTATCGATAGGATTTCCAAAACACTTGAGCAGAGCAAACTGACACAATATTGTTTTCGAACTTGGTAAATGAAATAATTTTGTATGATTATATTATAAATATAGGTAACTTTTTCTAGAACAAAAAAATAGAAAAAAAAGAAGAGGTTAATTAATTCGTTGTTTGAAATGATAATATTTGATTATCATTTATTGTTCTAAATGAATTTGTAAATATGGTTAATAAATTTATTTGGAATTTGAAATGAATTTAATTTAGAAATTTTGAATTTAGTTCCGGTGATTTCGAACTTTGGTTTCGAATTTTTAAAGTATATATTGTTGAAAGTATTTTCGAATAGAAATCGTTTTCAAAGAATTTTAAATGTTAAAATCAGTGCTCTTCTCTTTGTCGTTGGAAAATAATTTCAGTGATGGCGGCCGCATCATCGACATTCATTTTCGAGTTTCGAAGTGGAGAAACCATTCGGTAGCTTTGTTATGGTTTTGTTTGGAAAAATATTTTGATTTGAATTTCTTACATATGGCTGGATTTATATATATATATATATATATATATGGGAATATTATTTTAAATTTAATTTGATTTAATATATATAGTATATACATAATTATCTCTAAAGGGTTTGAAATTAATCGGAAATTTAATTCTTAAATTTATGTAAAGGGTGATTTTAATTTCAAAATGAAACCAAAATTTTGAATAAATATTTAAATTTGAAATAATTTAGTAAGGAAATATTTTACTTGTATACTACTCAATTGCATTTCAATATAACTTACCTAAATTATTCAGAAGTTAAAATGTAATTGGATAATATACAATATAAAATGATTTTATAAATAAAATTTGAGTGTTTTTAATAAATGTTATGCCCTTAGATTTTTATTATAAAAATGCTAATAAAGATGATAGAATAATAAGTTAATTGAATGAGATAAATAAAGTAAATTTTATTCTGACAGAATTAACAAATTGAATTGAATCAGCTTAATGAAATACCTTGAATTAAGATCAATTATTGAATATTAATTGATTTAAAATGAAATTTATATGATCAGAATTAACGATTGAACTAACAAATTTAAATCGAATGACTATTTATTGATTTAATATAAATGGATTTAACTAAATTGAAAAAAAAAATTAATTTAAATTGAAATTTATATGGTTTAAATTAATTTATATGGTTTAAATATACGTAATAAGATATATTAAGTGGAATAAACTTAATAATAAAATTGGAATAAAAGAATTAACTTTGTTGAATAAAATATAAGTACAATAAAGGATTATACAAATTGATGATTTAGAAATTGTTAATTGATGATGACTAGATAATAAGATAATGAATGTAGAAATAGATAGATTAATTTAAGTTTAGTGAATTCAAAGGGATTTAACCAACTAGTTAAATATTAATTAATTTAAATTGAAATTTATATGGTTTAAATTAATTGTTTACTTGTATTCCAATCTATTTTCTTTCTGGTTGTTTCTATTCTCCTACCTCCTTCCTTTTCGAGGACGAAAAGTTTTGAGTGGGGGAGAGTGTAACGACCCGTAAATTTTAACTGTTTTAATAACGTTATTAATTGAAATTTTGCAAAATTTTAAACGATAAAATTATGAAATATAAATTTGATATTTGAAATGCGTCTAGTTAAACATAGCAACTGGTAAATTTTCGTCCGAAAATATGAAAGTTTATTTCGCGCGTAAATTTACTTCAATTTAATCAGATAAAAGCGATGAAAATAAAACGTTTTCGAAACTTAAATATTTTTACATAGAAAAATTCTAAATCATCTTCTGAGCAAGGCACCATTTTTAATTTTTCCAAATTCGGACTTCTTTGGTTCCGTCGATCTTATTTTTCTACGTTTTTGCTGCATTTTCTGCTAGTAGAAAATTCGAATTTTTATAATTCGATCGTACCACTGATATCTGTATATCGTTTTGATCGTCTCGTCGTGCGGTATATTTATTTTTATTTTTCGAACTCTGGTATGTTGTGAAATCAGTAAAACGGTTCTATCTCGGTATCGTTTAAATCTTTGAACTTCATGTGACCATTCAAATTTCTACCGTACAAATTTCAACAAAAATCAACAGCCATGAACAATTATAATTTTAGCCTTTGACCCTTTATATCCCTACTGGTCATACGACTTTTACTTTTCCTCACCGGTTCCAACATATATTGTTTTGTTCTTTCATTTAGATCTCTGTTGTCTTGAAACCATTTTTCTTTCGCTTCTCTGTTATTGTTCACTTTGGAACATAAAATAGACATTATATATATTAATTTTGGGAACCTGCGTAATCTTCTTCTACCCTCTCCTATCTCTCTCATCATTATCACCTTCCCAATATCCTACCTCCGCATGCTGCCATCGGCCCACCACGTGAGCGGCCACGCAAGCATTTCCCAGCCCAGAACTCCTCCGACCGAACGCCGAGCAGCCACCGTCTTCCCTCGCCGGTAGCTCGACAGTCACGTCCTTCGATCCGAGCCTCTCCTCTATAGCCGCTGCCTTGTTTGTCCAACGACATCAAGTAAGCAGTTTCCTTCATTTTTTATATAGCATGTATATATATTTTTGCAGATGTGTATAATTATATATATCGATTTACTAGCTTGTGTGTGTGTGTGTGTGTGTATATATATATAGATGATATGTTGTTATATAGTAAAGTTTATATCGGTCTTGTCTTTGTATGTAATGTTTGTAAAAGTCTTTTTTTTCTGATTTTGTGCAGGACGTATTGAGTGTTTATATATATTATATGTTACTATCCCTTTAAATCTTGTCTGCGGATCGGTTACACTATTTACTGTAACATATTTATATTTATATTTGTAGTTTATATATATATCTAACTATTTTATAAGTATATAAATATATATTTATATGTTTGCCTGGAGAAGAATGTTGTATTCATATATTTGTTATTGCATATTCAAGCCTATGTACTGTTATATATTATCTTATTAGGTAATGTATAGTATTTCTTTAACGTGTCTGTCTATGTGTATAAATTATATTAAAGCATGGTTATATTGATTCCATATTAGATATGGATCTTGATATCGGTTACTGATTTATACGTAGGGATGTTTTTTTATATTAATTCATATACTAGTTATATATTATTATCTTAGACATGGGTTTGTATATATATTTAAAGTTATAGTAGTTGTTGTTTATATATGATCCGTGCATTTTATATAAAGTTTACATTGGTTTGCTGAAGGATATTATAAAGTACACAATATATATTATAAAGTATAGGTCAAAGTATGAAAGTGTATATATTTCTAATATAGGTTCTGCATACGTACTATAAATACATGTATTTTGATTTAAATTATTTGTGTGTGTGTGTGTATATATATATATTGATGTTTTGCTAATTTCTTCATGAATATGTGTAAGGTATATATATCTGTTTCTAAAGATTTACAGCGTGGCTGACATGTATTCTATATATGATACAGTAATCTAACTTTTAAAGTGATGACATTATATGTGTTGTGTTCAATTTTATATAAATATCGCTTTACAAATATTGTTAAGTATTGTTGAAAATATCAAATATTTTTTACTTTAATTATATGGGCTTTAACTTGGATATTGGATTTTAGATATATGTGTTTTAATTTGAAACAACAATTTTGAGATATATATATACTTAAAAATTATATGTGTCTGAATTTAAAATATGATTTTATACATATAGTTATATATATAAGTGCACTTATACCATTATTCTCCTTCGATCCAGTTCTGATTTATTTCGTCGATTCCTCGTCATCAGCTTTGATCGTCAAATTCGTGCCAATCTTGCTCTGATTTGGAATTCGTAGCTTGTTCTATTATCAACCTCTCTAGCTTCGCAAGGTGAGCAATCACTCACGATTAACGTTCTTTTATTTATTAAATTTGATTTCAACTGAAACGACAATTGAAATATACCGTTGTTAGTTATTTACACTGTTATATATGTTATTACCTGTATCAGTTCATCTGTGACATCTGACACCCTTATCTGTTACTTATATGATGATAATCAAGTTTGGTTGATAGATGATTGATTGTTTGATATTGATATTGGACGTTAAAATTGTTAATGTAGGAAGTGGTAAAAATATGAAATTGAATTTGGCGTAGGATTGTTAGCGACTTAAAATTGATATATATGTTGAATTTAATTAGACAAATTTGTATAATATGACCCCTTTAAATGTTAAAATTAATTGACACGTAGAAAAATAGTTAGTTACCCTTGAACCATTGAATTTATGATTATATTAATTGATGAAGTATGAAATTTAATAATTGATGTCAAGTGTAGAATTGCATAGAATAATAAGTGTAATAATCTTTAATCTACATGAAATGTTAGTGTAGATTCTAGAAATAATTATATTAATTCGCACAAACAACAATGTGAATTAATACGGTTATTTCGGGATTATTTGAATTGATTATTGGATTATTATTGATTGTTTTTATTGCTTGTTTATTTTCTTTGACACCATCCCAGTTATCACACTGCAAGCTCCCTTTGCTATGCTTTGATTTTTGAATTGAATTGGAATCGGGTTGAAATGATAGATACCCAAATTGAACTTTGACCTAGGATAGAGAATTAAATAAAACCCGATTGGTCAATAATTTGATTTAAAAATAAAATAAAGATTTTATTCGAATAAACAATAAGGTTTTGAAATGAAATTGGAATTTGAATTTTAAAGAAAGGAAATGTTAATATTTAATAATCCGAAACAAAATAATAACATAGTAGTTGTTGAAAGAATGTTGTTTTAAAATTAATTATTTAATAATTAAGTTTTGAAATTAGTTAATAATTAAGTTTTGAAATTATTTAATAATTAAATAAGATTGAATTATTTAATAGTCAAATAAAATTGAATTCTTTATTACGTGAAATTGAACTTCTTGAATAAGTGAAATTAAGTTTCTTTATTAATTGAGTTTTGAAATTGTAACTAAGTAAATAAATAAGTGAAATTGAATTTCTTGAATAAGAAATAAAATGTGATTTATTGAAACAAATGTAAGACTTGAAATTGGAAAATTTTGATTTGAAGAATTTGATTTAATTGAAAATTGTAAGTTTTGATTTAATGAAGTTGAACTTAATTAATTGATTTAATGAATTGGAAATCAAATAGAAATTGTTTTGAATGATAAATTTAACTTAACGAATATTGAATGAAATCGATCAATGAATTTAAATTGATTTGAATGTTAGATTAAATAAATTTAAATGATTATGGAATGAAATTTATATATGAACTTGAATCAATATTTGAATTGTTTTAAATCAAATATTTAATTGAATTATGAGACTTTGAAATGGTAATTTGGAAGTTTTGAAACGTAAATTATGGAAATTGTTTTAGAAAGACAAATGAAATGTTGGTTTACAAAATTCTAATTGAAAATTGAAATTGATTTGGTTTTTAAATAAATAAACGACCAATCGGTGTAATAATCACGAAAGTTATTAAAGAGACCGGAATCGGTTAGGGACATACTCACTGTCTAAACCGAAAACCACTTTAATAACTATACGCGGAGTGTGATCCAGAATGAAGTGGTTGGAATGATGAACGTGATGACTGAAGAAAGAGAACGATAATGGATAGCCTTGACACTTGTGCCAAATTGGAAATGACTAAAACAGGAGCCGTGCCGGGCCAAATGGGAGCTAGCTACCTCGAGCGAACACACTTCTTCGAACTACTCATTACTTGTTGTCGATTGGTGCACCCTTGATTTTGGGAGTGTTGTTTCGCGGTGTTGCGGTCGCTGCGGCGATGCGTTCTCACCAGTCCGGATCAGGCAAACGGTAGTTTCACTACCTTGGGTATTGCCTCATGTGCCTTGTCATACTTGTATCCCTATTTGCGACCACTACGAATTTGTTTTGTGTTATACCTATGGAGTACTCCCTGATATCCCACTAGTTTACGGTGGAGTTTACAGTGCTGTATAGACTATAACGCTTATAAAAATGTGTTAAGGGGGATAATGGTAACGCCTTAACACTATTTTGATACTTTATATTACTGATAGGCATTATCTACTTATCGTACACTACTACATAGTAGATAGTTTAACGGATCCTTAAAGGATGGTTATTCCAAACATCCTTTAAGTTACTTGTATTTCAGTTGCTATTTCACTTGAGTTGGATTTATTGATATAAGAATGTTAATCCTGACTCGAGTGTTTTGTGTTTTGCTTTACGCTCGGGTCAGACTGAGTGTACCAGTATTCGAGACTCACCTTTGGAGTTGGAGCTTTGCTTAAAGATCTAGCCATTTATTCTGCTTTCAGTATTCGATGATTCCAGTGATGTATTCTGATTTGTATTTGATGTATCGTGTTACTCTTCCGTTGTATCTGGTTCAACTTTGATGTAACTTATACATTTATATAGTAGCTCCATGAACTACTATCTCTTTATTTCCGCTGCATTTATTACTCTATGTCTGTGATCTGTGATTATTTTATTTACTGTATATGTTCAGTTTTGCCAAATTTAAATTAACAACGCGGTATTTTGAATTATTCAAGTCCGACATGTGCGGACGCGAATGGTCCAAAATATTGGGTCGTTACATGATTCATCCATTAGCTCTTGTAGTAGATTCTTTTGAAAAACTTTTTCATGATTGTTTTCCATATAAGCATCCTTTACATAATCGATTCGTCCATTAGCTCTTGTAGTAGATTCTTTTGAAAACTCTTCCACGATTGTTTTACAAATAATCATCCTTCACATAATTGATTCGTGTGATTAATAGATGGTAAACCTTTTACCAAAATTTTATTCTTTAGTAATTTTAAACCTTCGAAGTTTTGGTGTCCAAATCTTAAATGTTAAAGCCATGATAAATCTTTGTGACAAGCTTTTAAACATTTAATAGCATTATTCAAAATATTTAGTGGAAACATTCTATTTTTTGACATTGTTTCTTTAGCAATTAAATTTCTTTTACCATCTCTCTTGAAGAGACTATGGTTTTTCATGTCAATATCGTATCTTTTTCTAAAGTTGTCCGAAGATTATACTATTTGTTTTCCATATTAGGCACATAGTAAACATTAGAGATAAAATAATATTTTCCATTTTTTAAATAACTTGGTATTTTCCTTTACCTCTAACAAGAATTCTAGGTTCATCACCAAAATGAACGATTACATTTACCGACTCATCAAGCGCCTTAAATATGTTTCATTTTCCACACATATGATTGCAGGCTCCTGTATCCAAATACCATGTAATGTCATTTTTGTTTTCATCTCCATTATGTGCCCATAAAAGTGTTTAGTTTTATTCCTCTACTTTAGCGAAATTTCTGTGAATTTTATTGGAAGTATATCTGCATTCAGATGCAAAAATACCCAAAATTATTACAATTATAACATTTAATTTGTGACGTATCATACCTTAGCCATCCATTGTAATTTGTGTTTCCTCTTCGTCCTCGACCTCTTGTAGCATATATATTTTGGTTTCTTTCTTCTTTATTGACAAATTTTTGGATGCCTCTATCATTGTTTTGGCCATGACCTCTTCCTCTTTGGCTATGACTTCTTCCAATTTTAAATGATTCATTCTCCCACAAGGTGAGTTTCGTTTGAAGGGCTTGCTCCATTGGCTCTTCTTTAACTCTTCCATTTAATTTTTCTTCATAGGCTTGAAGATCTCTTATGAGTTGATCGACGGTCATGTTTTTAAGACCTTTGGATTTTTCAATTGCTACAACTATGTAGTTAAATTTGAAATCCAAAGATCGTAAAATTTTCTCAACTACTCTAGAATCTACTATTTTTTTCTTCGTATCTATTCATTTGATTTACCATAGATAAATCATAAGAAAAATAGTTATCAATTGATTCCGAAAATTTCATATATAAAAATTCAAACTCACCTCGCATTGTTTATAGTCTAATTATATTTACTTTATCAATTCTTTTGAAAACATTCTCCAAAATATCCCATGCTTTCTTACTACGCTGCGCATTTGCAGTTTTTTCAAACATAACTTCGTCTAGAGCTTGATGGATGATGTTAAGAGCATGTTGATCCTTCTTCGTCAATTTCCTAAAATTATCCCTTTCTTTTTGAAATAAAGTTGGGACATCGACGATCTTTTCATATCCATTTTTTACGATATCCCACACACCTTATGATCCAAGCAATGCCTTCACACTAATGTTTCAATTGTCATAGTACTTTTTTTGGAGCAAGGGAACGTTAACCAAACTCAATCCACTTGCCATATTTCTTCGATATAGCTCTGATACCCCTGTTAGAAAATTTCTTTAATAGCGAATAGATTTGATTTTAGAAGAAGATAGATAAGAGATTGAAGAGAGGAAAAACGAATATTTTCCTTATAAGGAGGAAATAAAATTTTATTGCAAAAATTTAATATATAAGTTCATATTTTGCTTGCTTCCAATATGAGTGAATCGACCTCTATTTATACTAGTTACATCTCAAATATATGGTGGAGATTCACCTAATCTAGTCCCATAAATATTTCCTAAACCCTCTCTTATACAATTTCAAATATATTATTTCATAAATATCTAACATATATTCTAGATATTTGCTATATGGAAAATCTTGATTAAGAAAATACAAAATTAAGTTTACGTTCAATATAAAGAATTAAAACTTAGAGGATGAGGATCTCTAATGATGACGCGTTTATATAGAGATTGATACGGTCTAGAAAATTTTGATTTATATAATAAACCAATACTGCATCAATTCACCGGTTCGTATGGAAACATATATCTATTTTGTTTTTTCAGTTTTCTCTAATATACATGCGCCGGATAGCATGTCTTTATTCATCAACTAATTAGGGAATTTGTTAATTACTTCACCTCTCAAATTTATTTCTTTTTCGTGTAAATAATTTGTTGTCTTCATATTCTCTAACATATATTTGAGTTACAATTCTAACACTCTACCATTCAAATATATATCTAAACAAAGCCTATCTAACTCCACCTTCAACCAATATTCATCAAATCTAAGATGACATGAACATGGATACTTCCCCAATGAGCTTCAGCAATACCACCATTCATTGCACTCTTCTAACGAGCTCTAAAATGTCACATTACAACAAAATGATCATATTACAACTTTTCGTTTACAACCTTCGCACAATGAAAGTTGTAATAAACGTTTTTACAATTTTTTTTAAAAGTTGCAACAAGTTGGCTGTGAAAACTATTTTTTTTAATGGTTATAATAAACTACTTTTGCAACTTTCTATTCTTGACTGCTGTAAGTTAGTAATTTATAACAACCTTTATTTATAGTTGTCATCCTTACAAGAATAGTAATAATAAACTTTTTTAATTACTTTTTTTTTCAAATCTTGAAAGATTTCTAAATTTTTATTAATTTCTTTTTTTAACCAATTAAAAAATTAAATAGTTCATATAATTCCAAGAAATTAGCAAAAAATATATTAAAATAAAGGTGAAAACCTATAGGTTAGGTAAACAACATTCACCGAGAGTTGACTTAATTCATGACCATCATGAATTGATAACCAATATTAACAATTAATTTATATCATTTATAATATCAAAATTTCCTCAAGTTAAAAAAAATTAAAAAATTGATATTACTAAGTTATTTGCTTAAGATTTTTTCTTAAAAAGTACATATATTTTACACATAATACAATATTCATATCGGATCTCTATTTCATAATTGAATTGTAAATCAGATCCCTTAGCCAACCTAATTATATAAATTAGATCCCTACTTCTCTAACATCAACCCAATAATTATTAACATTCGCCAACTCATTTATTTTCAATCTTTAAAAGGTGATAATTTTTTGTAGATTAATCGGAGTTAAGAATCGTTTTTACCATTAAATTACAAATTTAATAAACTTTCCAATGCTATTCATTGTTGATATATAGAAATAAAATTTTGAAAAACATAATTTTACATAGCAGTTTTTAACTGCATTTAAGCAATGCAGTATAAAACTAAATTTTCAATAGTGCAGTTTTTAATTGCATTATGAAAATGCAATTAAAAACTATATTTAAATTGTGTATTAAAATGCAATTGAAAATTGCATTTAGTTGGTTCAGTTTTTAACTGCATTACTAAAATGCGATTAAAAACAGCTAGAAATGCAATAAAACAACTGCACCTAATGCAGTTAAAAACACTATGTTGCAGCTTTTAACTGTATTTTTGTAATGCAGTTGAAAATTGTATTCAAGTGGTGCAATTTTTAACTAAATTTCTAAAATGCAGTTAAAAACTACACCATTAAAATGCAATAAAAAATTGCACCTAATGTAGTTAAATGCTGCAATTAAAAACTACAACACTTGCTGCTTTTAACTACATTTCTAAAATGCAGTTAAAAGCTTCACCACTAAAATGCTAGTAATGCAGTTATGACTGCATCATTAAAGCACATTTAAAAACTGCATGTCTTAGATGCAACTATAATTGCATCTGTAATATTCAGTTTTAACTACATCAATTGTTATAATTTTTCAAGTGATATAAATAAAAATATGATTGTTTTTCAAAATTTTCAAATTTTGAACTTTTCAAAAATGAGTTTTGAAATTTTGATTTTTTTTACATATCCATAATCCATAATATCTATAATTAAAAAGAAAATTAAATTTGTGATTTAATAGTGAAAACAGTTTGTTAATCTGACATTTATAGAAAAAGTTATTTTATTTCAAAGATTTATAATTAACGGAGTGTGGATTTTAAATAAGAGTGTGAGAATAAAAGCTACATATGAAAGAATAATCTAAATTATATAAATTATTACATATGGGCGTTTTGTTTATTTTAAGTAAAAAACAAGGACTTGTAAGAAACGAACGATTCCATTTAAATATCTTAAAAGGCAACAATGCATGTACCAAGTCTCAAGCGCTATGTACGAAAATGATGGTTTATCGTTGGTTGGTTACGACAAAGCAAGGAGCCCAATGAAAAAACACACCTATAACCACTCATAAGCCACTACGACCACAATCCATTTAAACTCTCGGCCTTTCCCGCTATGTTGAGATAAATCAACAAGCAAATAAAAGACCCAAAAAAATAAACAGGTCGTCGATCACATAAATAATATATCTATCCTATGCAAAAACAAATAAATAGTTTCTGTTTTAATTATATTTAGTAAACGGTTTACTATCTTGCCAAATATTTCACTTCACGCTAATATTTCACTCAGTGGCTTTATCTCTTTCAGCTAAAAAATTTCATTTTCCCTCTTTTACACCAGAATTTCTTGCGAAATCAACATCATCGCCTCTTCCATTTATTCAACATCACCACCTCCACCAACTCAAATTCGCCATCCCCTCTTCCTTCTCCAACCTTGCGTACTTGTTCAACCCTTAACCGATTAGTATGGTAGACTTCTTTTTGTTTGTTCATATAATGTTATAAAGCCCGGTACCTCTTTGTTAGTGATCCAAACCTCAGCCTTTGTGTGTGTAACAAATGCATTTTCTTATGTTGTGTGCTTCTGTTTGCAATGCAAACTTCAATTCTTTTTTGCTTTCTCATGAAGCTTCGACCGTCTCTTATGCAAAAGCAAGTCTGAAAACATACACCATTTATTTTTGATTGTTCATACTCGAGGCATATATGGTGCATAACTAAAAATTAAATTAAAGCTCAATCAACAGCAGACACTTCAAAACAGGGAAAGTATTCAACACATACAAAAAGTGTTCAAAGGCAAGAAAAAAGAATTCAACAGAGCATGCATTGTTTTAACTACTGTAATATACTTCATATGGAAGGAAAGTAATAACATATATTGCATAAAAGAACCGCAACAGGCAGTCTACAACTATGGAAAATTGTAGAAATAGAATATAATACTCTGTTTCTAAAAACTTGTAAAGAGGCTATCATCAACAACCAAAATCAAAGCATATGCGAACATAACAATTATGAGGAAAGAGTGGAAGATTACTTACAAAGTGGGAAACTCTCATCTGAGATCTCCTGAGGAAGTCGTAATAACAATTTCCCTCAGCTCATTGATTATAACATATCAAAGGAATTAGGTACTGATCACGACAACAACTCTGCTGGCAATTCAATTAGAGGAGGCAATTACAGAATCCAAACCAGAAATATTTCCTACAAGAGAAGTCAACAAGCTATTAAGATTCATAAATCGGTCAATATTTAAATTTTTAACTCTAATTACTTGTTATCTTTACCTGATTTGGGTAGAAGCTACCGCATACCCAATATTGAGTGTAAAGAGAAAAAATTTCTACAACAAGACGGAAATTTGCAACTGGAAATCAATATCAGATATTAAGAGTAAGAAGCAAGCTCAACAACAAAGTTTATCATTTATCTGTTTGGAACAAAGGGAAAAGCAGCAAGCTTCAGGAGCCAGAGAAGCAATCAACTAACGAATTCAACAATATAAGCAAATCCAACGGAAATTGCATTGATTCAAAGGAAAGCAGCAAGCTTTAGGAGCTAGCGAAGCAAAACAAGCTTCAAGAGCAAGGGAAGCAAGCAACTAACGATTTCAACAACATAAGCAAATCCAGAGGAAATTACATTGATTTGAAGTCTCCTGATACTATCGAAAGCAAGAAGAAGCTTGGAAGCCTCCTTAAAGGAAGTCCATGCTATTTAATTTGGAAATCAAGACGAATCGCATCGACACTCCGAAACCCTAATTTGTTTTCTCTAAAGGGGACGAAAGATGAATGAAGAAGCGACTAGCTCGGGTTAGGAATTGTAATATGAATAAATGCGGGGTCGGGTAGTTGTGTAGTTGTTTTAAACCCGGCCTTATGTGTTATGTGATGTTTTATATATGGGTTGATCTGTTTGCCCGATTCGTACAGGCTTTGGGCCAAACTTTTACCGTTTTCAAAAAAAATAAAAAATAAATAAATGATCCTAACAAACATGAAATATATGACCAACATGGTGACTTTGCTCTTAACTAAGGAATGGGTGAAGGTGTTGAATCTTGCATGTGCTTGTGACCCTTTTGACATTTTCTAGTAATTATTTGGCGGTGATGGTTGTGGAGGGAATATTTTGTTTCATCATACTCTTTGTCATCGATAATAATTTGTAATATAAATTGGAATAATTTGTTTGGATCTTACATGAACAAATCAAAAGATTTGGAACTCGTGGAATCTTGGGTGTTTTACTTTTGAAGGCACTTGCTTTCTCGAATGGTTTTTTGTTCTCTTTTCCCATAATTTGTCATTTGTTGTGTAGTCATTAAACTAAATTGGTGAAACCATCAGCTCTAATCCAATCACTGGAATAAAACATAAAATTTCACTACTCTCTCATGAACTAATTTCCGAATAAACTGACAAATAAGGCAATGGTATTATAAAGACAGCTTTTTAGAAATGATAGTAGTTAGAAGAGCACTATAATGGTTTTTGGCTTTATTTATTTTTAGAATGCATGTTATTTTCAATCAACCTATATTAACTAAGCGACTAAAATGTAGAATACACGTTAATGCTATCTATAATTTTGAAGACCGAACCCGACTGCGGTTGAACTGTGGTTAACCATGTAGGATCTAGATTAACCCTAGAGGGGGGGTGAATAGGGTTATAGCAAATTTTCTCGAATTTACACAAACTGCAGAGAAGTAAATATGCTGTAAAGTAAATCACACACAAAATTTACCCAGCTTCGGCAACCCCTGCCTACTGCTGCATTCCCAGATTTCTATTAGAATTAAACAGTCTCCCGCTTACAAACACTCTAACAGACTCGCAAACCCTGCTACCGCCTATAGAGTTTTGCAAACTCGCAAACCCTTCTTACTGAACTAATCCTAACTAGACAATCTGACACAACCTAAATCCTAGGTGGTGTTCCACCAAGATTTGATTTAAAAAGCACAGACTTAAAAAAAATAAGAGCAACAATAAATAAAAACTTGAGTACAAAATTTTTGCCCTTAAAACAAAACAACCCGACCCAAAACAAAAAGTAAACACGGCCACTTCCCTCTTTCGTTCGTTCCTTTTAGCTCTGTAATTAGGGCTTGAATAAAATTGAAGATGCCGACTTTATTTAGCACGATCGAATGATGATTTCGTTCTTGCTTGATCGATCGATGCTTTCTTCTCTTTGCTTCACGGCTGCTTCAATTTTCTTGTTCGTTGCTTATGAAATTAGGGCTTTGGTTTGGTTGCTTTGAGCTTGATAGAATTCGACTTCTCTGGTATGTTATTTGATCCTTTAGTTATCAGGATTGATTACTTGAATTCGATTGATTTTATTGCCGATGATGATTGGAATTTATAGGGTTCGATCCCCTGAGTTTTCGTTCGTATATAATTGTTTGAATTTGTCAATTATTCATCTTGGCCGGTTGATTTTGTATTGATGCTCGAGATGGTTTCTAACTTCTTCAAAAATACGTATATATTGTGATTCTTGGTTGACACGGCTTTGGTTTCGACTCCTTGGTCATCACGGTGTTGACTTCGACTATTTCAGATTTTATGAATTTCTGGCGTTGACTTGTACGTTCGAATTTGAATTGTTCGATTCTGTTTATCTCTGCCTTGGTCATCATGGCATTGTTTTTCTGGTGACATTGATTACTGTTCGATTCAGTTCTTGTTAGCTTTGACTTGATTAGATTTTGACTCGATCATAACTACTGCACATACTTTTATGCTTGTTGTAGATATTTGCTTTTGCCTTGAGCATTTCACTGTGGCTTTGGTTCTTCTTTGGTCATGGCTGGTTTGAAATTGCAGTTTGAATTATGATGAGTTACTAGCTTGCATTGTGAATTGTTGAGTTACTTGCGGCTGTTTGGGCACTGCCTCCATGTGTTTCATGTAGTCTGGTTTATATTGTATTATTTGTTGCCAGTTGCCTCTGGTTTTATGATGTATGTCTCTGGTGCATGTGTACTTCACTTGTGCATATTGTCCTCTCTGTTGCATATTCATGTTCATATGTTATTTGCATCCATATGTATTTGATATGGTTGCATGTCGACTTGGCATATATATTGTGTTGTAGCCCCAAGCCTGGTGTATTGAGTGACATTCAAACTGTACTGCTGTATGCACTGTGTACCACTGGTTATTGGTCTTGACTTTGTTTATATGCATCTATGTTGAGTTGAGCTGATTTAGTCTTGTTTGCTCATGAACATATGATGCCATTTTGTCCAGACTTGAGTTACCTGTGTACAATTGCTTTTGTTGACTGTGCACACGAGTTGGCGAGGCAGTGCACACGTGTATAAATGTACACGTGTGTATTGCAGCCACTCATGATTACCTGTCCCTGATAAGAATACTGATATGCACAGATATTACACAATCGAAAAATTATGACAATAACCCATATATCTGAGGCACCAATAAAAACAAATTTATATTTTTGCAAATTCAAATTTGTTTATTTTCAGATTACTGATGTAGTTGCTAATTATATAGGTGCACATAAGACATGACAAGAACTGGAGCTGGACAATGCAGATAGATGCAGATGTGCAGACAGAGTGAAAAACTAAGTGTTGAGTGTTGTAGTGGGAAAAAATGTGAATGTGAAATGTATGAAACCGGTGTATGTATATAGAGAGAGCTGAAAACTTTGTACTGTATAAGTGTTGAAATAAAATATTATGTTGAATAAAAATACTGATTGAATTATATAAATTCTGTGCAATAGTATTATTATTCAATATGAATATTTATTCCTATATGTGTATAGTACAATCTGCAAACACATATATAAATTGATATATGTTTGTTATCATCAAACAAAAAATCACATCAAACAATCTCCCCCTTTTGATGATGACAAACATATATATTAAAGATTTTGAAATTCTAATAAATGTGTTTGAGCATGAAATATTTAGCTCCCCTTATATGAATGCTCCCCCTACAACTGAGACCACTCCCTATTTAGAAGATTTAGAAAATTACAGAAGAATAAAAGAACTAAAGAAAATTAACTAACAACATTTAACAAATTTGTTGAAGTATTCCAAAAATATTTACTTCCTTATCAAAATCTTGTTCTTCTCCCCCTTTTGTTATCATCAAAAGACTGACAAAAACTAACGGAACAGTAGTGAATTTAAAAAAAAAACAAATGCAAAACAAAGAAAAATCATAATATATCATAACGAGGTAACAATTTCCACATTGTAGAGAATGGATCGATGATTCGGTTTTTATATAATGAGAAGAGAGATATTTTAAAAATAATTTGACATTTAAGCACAAAAATAAGCACTTACTAACCACGCATAACCATAAGGACTTTTAAATGGGATTAGCAGTTACTTATTAGTCTAAGCATCCGGACTTTTAAGTGAGACCAAAAAAATACTTAGCTACCATACTCCATCCATGCATAACCATAAGGACTTTTAAATGAGAATGGAATGATGGTAAAATAATTCACTCACATGCTCCATCCATGCATAACCATAAGGACTTTTAAATGAGAATGGATGCATGAGATTTTTTTTGTTTTTAAATTTTAAAAGAAATCACTCTTCTCATTTTACAAAACCATTATGAATGATAGAAAGATGGTAGAAATAGAAATGATCGTGGAATAAGTTACCAAGTTAATTATATTATGAAACATTTTTTTTAATTTTGAAAAGAAATAAAACAAAACATATTTCCACTACTGAATACCATATTCGAATCAATCTTTGAATAATATCCAAAACTGGTTTGAATCCTAGAAATTGAAGTTGAAAATAAATATCCAAGAATATTTCAACCAAAAAATGGAAAATGATTAGTCAATTTCTATAATCCCCAAATCCAAACGTAATCTGGAAAATCTATCTTTGGGGGGGGGGGTTTTGTGAAAATATCAGCAAGTTGAGCCTCAGTTGGAATATGTTCAATGCAAATGTCTTCCTTAGCAATGTGATCTCTAAGAAAGTGGTGTCTCACATCAATGTGTTTTGTGCGTGAATGATGAACAGGATTATTTGACAAGTCTATTGCACTATTACTATCACATTTTACTGGAACTTGTTTATAAACTAAGCCAAAATCAGAAAGAGTTTGCATCATCCATAAAATTTGAGCACAACAACTTCCTAAAGCAATATATTCTGCTTCAGTGGTGGATAATGCAACACAATTTTGTTTTCGACTTGACCATGAAACTAATGAATGTCCTAGCATGAAACATGTCCCACTAGTGCTTTTCCTGTCAACCAATGAACCAGCATAATCAGCATCAGAATAACCAACTAAATCAAAATTTTCACAAGAAGGGTACCATAGTCCAAATTTGTGTGTGTGTGAAAGATATCTCAAAATTCATTTAGTAGATTTCAAATGAGATTCTTTAGGATTAGATTGAAAACGTGCACACAAACACACAGAAAACATAATATCAGGTCTAGAAGCAGTAAGATAGATAAGTGAACCAATTATCCCTCGATATTTCTTCTGATCAACAGCAACTCCTTTCTCATCTTTGTCCAACTTTGTTGATGGGCTCATAGGAGTTCTCAATAGTTTGGAGTTCTCAACTCCAAATTTCTTCAACAGTTCCAACACATACTTGGATTGTGAAATGAAAATACCATCACTGCTTTGCTTGATTTGAAATCCATGAAAATATTTCAATTCTCCAACCAAGCTCGTCTCGAATTTAGCCTGCATGACTTGTTCAAATTTCTCGCACAAGAGTTCATTAGTAGCACCATAAATGATATCATCCACATAAATCTGAACAATAAAAAAATCACTTCCTTTATGTAATAGAAACAGTGTCGTGTCAGCACTCTCCTTTTTAAAGCCATTTTCCAAAAGATATGTACAAAGGCAGTCATACCAAGCTCTAGGAGCTTGCTTAAGACCATATAATGCTTTTTCTAGTTTATACACATGATTTGGAAAATCATGATTTTCAAATCCGGGGGGTTGTTCAACAAAAACTTCTTCTTTCAAATCACCATTTAGAAAGGCACTTTTTACATCCATTTGTTTAAGTTTGAAACCCTTATAACATGCAAAACTTAGCAAAATCCTAATGGCTTCTAACCTAGCAACTGGAGCAAATGTTTCATCAAAATCTATGCCTTCTATTTGGTTATATCCTTTTGCGACCAACCTAGCTTTGTTTCTAATTACATTTCCTGATTCATCAAGTTTATTTTTGAACACCCATTTAGTTCCAACAATTGGATAGTCATTACGCCTAGGAACTAATTTCCAAACTTCATTTCTCTCAAATTGATTAAGTTCATCTTGCATAGCTAAAACCCAACTTTCATCATTAAGAGCCATTTCAACAGAATTAGGTTCAATCTCAGAAATAAAACCACTGTGACAACAAAACGCACACAAATTTTTATCAAATGAAGAGCGAGTGCGTATACCTTCCGTAGGATCACCTATAACCAATTCAGGCAGATGATTGGATTTGAACTTCAATCTATCAGCATCAACAGTCCTACTTTCAGCTTTCTCACTAGATGTCCCTTCTTCAATGCCTTCATGATCTACCCCATCGTCAACCGCCTTTTCAGTTGTCCTTTCCAGGTCAGATTCATCGAATTTCACATTGATTGATTCAACAATTGTTTTTGTTCGTTTGTTGTATATCCTGTAAGCCTTGCTCCTTGTTGAATAGTCCATGAAAATTCCCTCATAGCCTTTGATTCGAATTTTCCAAGTTGATCACCTGTGTTAAGAATGAAACAAGGACATCCAAATACACGAAAATAAGAAATGTTAGGTTTCCTTTCATGCCACAATTCATAAGACGTTTTGCCAAATATTGGTCTAATCATTACTCTATTCATTACATAGCATGAAGTATTCACTGCCTTTGCCCAAAAGGTTAGAGGTAGTTTATACTCACTCAACATGGATCTAGCCAATTCTTGCAATGTACGATTTTTCCTTTCAACCAACCCATTTTGTTGAGGTGTTAGTGGAGCAGAAAATTAATGTTTTAAACCATTTTCTTCACAAAAGCTTTCAAATTCCAAATTTTCAAATTCGCCTCCATGATCACTTCTCAAAGTTTTAATTGAAACTCCTTTTTCATTTTGAACAAGTTTTGCAAATTTTGAAAAATAATCAAAAGATTCGGACTTTTTGGCTAAGAAATAAACCCATGTAATTCTAGAATAATCATCAACCAATACATAACAATAACGTTTTCCATTCAAGCTTGCAATTTCATTTGGTCCAAATAAGTCCATGTGTATTAATTCAAGGACCCTTGATGTGCTAACAATGTTTTTAGGGCGAAATGATGATCGACTAAGCTTGCCCAAGGAACATGCTTTACACACTTTATTATTTTTAAATTTCTGATGTGGTAACCCGCTGACTAATTCTTTCGTTTCAAGTTTTTTTAAGAGGCCCATGCTAGCATGTCCAAGTCTCCTATGCTATAAAGATGCCTCTTCGTTAGTGGCTACCAAACATCTAGAAAGATTTAGATTATCAAACGAAAGCGTGTAAACATTTCCTTTTCTTTTGCCCATAAAAACAATGTTATTAGAAGATTTATCAATGATTTTGCAAGTATCACTATCAAAAACCACATTTATACCTTTGTCACATAGTTGGCTAATAGAAATGAGATTGTGATGCAAATTATCGACGTATAAAACATTAGTCAAGGAAAAAGTACCGTTACCTACTTCACCTTTACCAATAATCTTACACTTGCTATTGTCTCCCATGATCACATTTCCACCTTTAAAATTCTCTAGGCTAAGGAACTTCGATCTGTCACCTGTCATATGTCTAGAACAACCTGAATCTAGAAACCATTCTTGTTGCTCCTTAGCCCGCCAACAAACCTACATAGAGAGAGAGGAAGATGACCTAGAGAAACTCTTAGGTCCAATGATATTAGTGACTGAAGCATTGTGAATAAACAATCCCTTTAGAACCAAAACTTGTTTTGTCCTTTCATTCTTGTTCCAATAGACATGAAATTTGTTTGTAGAATTCTTAGGAACCCAAACTTGTATAAATTTTGTGTTCTTGTTCCTATGACTATAATTTTCAGCACGATGTCCAATTATTCCATATCTAGCAAAGACACTCTTACCTTTTGCATTATCATCAACTTGTGTTTTCCCATAGCCTAGTCCTTTCTGTTGTTAGCAAAAAGTTGATTTCCCAATAACATGTTGAATGATTTTTCTCTTCTTGAAAAGTTATTCAGAGTTTTCTCAAGATTTTGGACTTTGGTTTTTAGTGTTGTGTTTTCAGTCACAAGTGAGGTGCATCTATTTATAAAAATCCTTTTTCCTAGTGTCAATGGTTTCCTTAAGACTCAAGTTTTCTTTTTCAAGATTCTCAAAGCTATTCTTAAGTTTTGATAATTCTGAATCTAAAATTTTACATTTTTTACAGTCTAGGTTTTGAAGATTTTCAAGTTCAGTTTCTAACCTAGAATTTTCATGGACAAGTTCTCTCCTATCAGATTTCAGTTTTTCAATTTTAGATCCAAGAGTATCAATTGTTTTAGTAAGATCACAACACATCAAAACAAGTTCTTTATAAGAATAGTCACTTACCTCACTTGTTTCCTCTGAGCTTGCTTCTGAATCTGATTTTGCCATAAGACACAAATTAGCCTCCTATGAGCTATTATTCGAAACTTCCTCTCCTTCTTCATCATCCCAAGTCGCTGCAAAGGCCTTCTTCTTCTTTTTCTTTCCTTTGTTGTTTTTGAGAAGTGGGCATTTTTGTTTGAAGTGGCCAGGCTTCTTGTAGTTAAAACAAGTCAATTCATTAACGGAATTGTTAGAATATTTTGACCTATTACCACTTGTTTTCTTCTTGCGTGGCCCGAATCTTGACCATTTTCTAAGATTATTGACAGTCATTGCAAGCTCTTCAATTGGATCTTCTTCTTCTTCATCGCTCTCTTCTTTGCTCTTTAAGGCAATCGTCTTCTTCTTTGATTCGGAGTTGTTGCGTTCCTCCTTTGTTTTTAGCTCAAGCTCATATGTCATCAAGTTGCCGATCAACTCCTCCATGCTTAGTTTACTCAGATCTTTCGATTCTTGTATTGCCGTGACTTTTGCCTCAAAGCTCATCGGTAAGACTCGTAGCACCTTCCTTACAAGCTCTACCTCAGTGAATACCTTCCCAAGCGCTCTAGCATTGTACACCAAAGTTGAAAAGCGACCAAACATGTCCCTTATGCTCTCGCCTTTGTCCATCACAAATTTCTCGTATTCATTGCTGAATAGGGCTAGATGAGACTCCTTGACTTGAGAAGTTCCTTCATGTGTCACCTCCAAGGTATGCCAAATTTCCTGCGCAGTTTTACAATGAGAAATTCTATTAAATTCATTCTTATCAAGAGCATAGATCAAAGCATTCATGGCTTTAGCATTTGTAGTTTTTAATTTCATATCGTTAGCGTCCCACCTATCCTTAGGTTTAGGAATCTCAGTATCACCAACAGTTATAGTGGGAGATTTATAGCCAGTTTCAATAATGTCCCAAACATCATAATCAACAGAACTAAGATAAATACCCATCCTAACTTTTCAATAAGCATAATCATTCCCATTAAACATGGGTGGCCTAGCAATAGATTGCCCCTCAGAAAAATCATTATTTGGTGGATTCATGACTCTAGAGTTAAAGAAAAATACCGGGCTCTGATACCACTTGTAGGATCTAGATTAACCCTAGAGGGGGTGAATAGGGTTATAGCAAATTTTCTCGAATTTACACAAACTGCAGAGAAGTAAATATGCTGTAAAGTAAATCACACACAAAATTTACCCAGCTTCAGCAACCCCTGCCTACTGCTGCATTCCCAGATTTATATTAGAATTAAACAGTCTCCCGCTTACAAACACTCTAACAGACTCGCAAACCCTGCTACCGCCTATAGAGTTTGGCAAACTCGCAAACCCTACTTACTGAACTAATCCTAACTAGACAATCTGACACAACCTAAATCCTAGGTCGTGTTCTACCAAGATTTGATTTGAAAAGTACAGACTTAAAAAAAACAAGAGCAACAATAAATAAAAACTTGAGTACAAAATTTTTGCCCTTAAAACAAAACAACCCAACCAAAAACAAAAAGAAAACACGGCCACTTCCCTCTTTCGTTCGTTCCTTTTAGCTCTGTAATTAGGGCTTGAATAAAATTGAAGATGCCGACTTTATTTAGCACGATCGAATGATGATTTCGTTCTTGCTTGATCGATCGATGCTTTCTTCTCTTTGTTTCACGGCTGCTTCAATTTGCTTGTTCGTTGCTTATGAAATTAGGGCTTTGGCTTGGTTGCTTTGAGCTTGATCGAATTCGACTTCTCTGGTATGTTATTTGATCCTTTAGTTATCTGGATTGATTACTTGAATTCGATTGATTTTATTGTCGATGATGATTGGAATTTATAGGGTTCGATCCCCTGAGTTTTCGTTCGTATATAATTGTTTGAATTTGTCAATTATTCATCTTGGCCGATTGAATTTGTATTGATGCTCGAGATGGTTTCTGACTTCTTCAAAATACGTATATATTGCGATTCTTGGTTGACACGGCTTTGGTTTCGACTCCTTGGTCATCACGGTGTTGACTTCGACTATTTCTGATTTTATGAATTTCTGGCTTTGACTTGTACGTTCGAATTTGAATCGTTCGATTCTGTTTATCTCTGCCTTGGTCATCACGGCATTGTTTTTCTGGTGACATTGATTACTGTTCGATTCAGTTCTTGTTAGCTTCGACTTGATTAGATTTTGACTCGATCATAAGTGTTGCACATTGGTTTATGCTTGTTGTAGATATTTTCTTTTGCCTTGAGCATTTCACTGTGGCTTTGGTTCTTCTTTGGTCACGGCTGGTTTGAAATTGCAGTTTGAATTATGATGAGTTACTAGCTTGCATTGTGAATTGTTGAGTTACTTGCGGCTGTTTGGGCACTGCCTCCATGTGTTTCATGTAGTCTAGTTTATATTGTATTATTTGTTGCCAGTTGCCTCTGGTTTTATGATGTATGTCTCTAGTGCATGTGTACTTCACTTGTGCATATTGTCCTCTCTGTTGCATATTCATGTTCATATGTTATTTGCATCCTCATGTATCTGATATGGTTGCATGTCGACTTGGCATATATATTGTGTTATAGCCCCGAGCCTGGTGTATTGAGTGACATTGAAACTGTACTGTTGTATGCACTGTGTACCACTGGTTATTGGTCTTGACTTTGTTTATATGCATCTATGTTGAGTTGAGCTGATTTAGACTTGTTTGCTCAGGAACATATGATGCCATTTTGTCCAGACTTGAGTTCCCTGTGTACAATTGCTTTTGTTGACTGTGCACACGAGTTGGCGAGGCAGTGCACACGTGTATAAATGTACACGTGTGTATTGCAATCACTCATGATTACCTGTCCCTGATAAGAATACTGATATGCACATATATTACACAATCGAAAAATGATGACAATAACCCATATATCTGAGGCACCAATAAAAACAAATTTATATTTTTGCAAATTCAAATTTGTTTATTTTTAGATTACTGCTGTAGTTGCTAATTATACAGGTACACAGAAGACAGGACAAGAACTGGAGCTGGACAATGCAGATAGATGCAGATGTGCAGACAGAGTGAAAAACTAAGTGTTGAGTGTTGTAGTGAGAAAAAAAATGTGAATGTGAAATGTATGAAACCAGTGTATGTATATAGAGAGAGCTGAAAACTTTGTACTGTATAAGTGTTGAAATAAAATATTATGTTGAATAAAAATACTGATTGAATTATATTAATTCTGTGTAATAGTATTATTATTCAATATGAATATTTATTCCTATATGTGTATAGTACAATCTGCAAACACATATATAAATTGATATATGTTTGTTATCATCAAACAAACCATGGGTTGCCTATCAACACAGTCTGAAGATGATTAAAACCTTAACTGTATTTCGACCACGATTTAACCTTGAGAATCATGGTTTACAGGCCAAGTCAAGCCGAAAAGAAGTGAAAGGAGTGAAGGTTTCAAGTGAAAATTTTGAATTTTAAGTTAATAAAAAGGCAATGTTAGATGGTTTTTGATGGTGTTTAGACAGAAAAATAATAGTGAATAGACGAGAGGAGAGAAATGAAGGTATTTAAATAGTATTATCTTTCGTTCGAGCTGCAATAGGCTAGGCCAGAAGTTCTGAGCTGTCCATCATTAGCTGATAACCGATTATTCCTCTTGAGATGCAGATCTGTTATTACAGACAATTACATTTGAAGTATGGTGCATTAGTTTATTTGTATTTAATGGCTACAGCAAGGTTGGTATTGACATAGGTTAAAATTTAAAATCAAGAAATCGTTGTGTTTGATTTTTTGTTATATTATCAATTTTTTTTACTATTTCAATGAATATATTAGTTTCAATTAAATTAAATATATATAGAATTGATATGGTTCGACTAATCGAACCTTTAAAACCTTTGACCTTGAGGCATTATAGTTCTATTCACGGTTCTGCCTTAAAAACTATGATGCTAACAATCCTACCAAACAGAAAAATAGAAATACAGACATACTTTTATCTAATGAGCTTTATAATGCTAGTTGACTATAAAAAAGAAGCTGATAGTTATGAATTTTAAATCTGCAAAATAAGCATGATTTGTTGATGTAGAATAAACTAAGGGCATATTAAATATTTTTCTTATTCTATTTGTTATTTGTTTATTTATTAAGCACCTGCTTGCTTTCTGTTATTTTAATTTTTTAATTATTTGAAATGGGGTTCACTACCACCTGCTTGGCATTTTTAAAATTTGAGATCAAGATTTTAAGTTTCACACTAGGATTATAGTTATTTGTGACTTCTTGCTAAAAATCTCATTGTTTATGGTTTTTTCTCACATTAAAGTTTGGTTAAGAAATGTGGTTAATTTTTAGGGTTCCTAGGTTCATGAAGGATGGGTGAGCAGCCCATCTTTTGAAGAAGCATGAGCATGTAATGTTTTTTTGCTATTGTAGTTTTGTTTTTGATCTTGTTCGTGTATAGTGTTAATTTGAAATTGTATGCAGAGTTTCATCAGATCATAATTTAAGCGATGGGAGGACCCCAAGAATATTTTTTAATAAGATAAATGGCCCATGGCCTACAAAAAATAAAAGGACATTCGGGTAATCCAAATCTAGTTATACCTACATTTATACACAGTTACAATCTTCATCTCATTTCAACCCTAGCCTCTTTCATTCATAACCCTAGCTTCAATCTTGTAAACAATGGCGGTCCCAAATTGAAAGAGAAAACTCTCTTTAGCTCTGATCTGAATTAATTAGCTAAATCATGGGGACTTCCAGCTCCATCTTTCTTCTTCTTCCCCTTTATCTCGAATCCAAGTTGGTTTCTCTAATAAAGCAGATCACTTTAGCTTCCAATCTGACTTTTGAGCGACTAGATGCGAATAATTACATTCCCACCTTTGCTTGACAGATGAGTGATAGATTTTATTGACAATTTAACTTCTGTAATACTCTCCATTAACGATTGGATTGTTAATGATCTGCCCTAATTTCGCATATTCAGGTCCACTTCGATTCCAATTTCGTGGGTGATTACTAGAGCGGTAGAGTTTCTTTAAATCAAGTATATGAATCTCTTCGTCTTCTCTTGAATTTTTGCTGTGTTTTCATGCTCTAACTTCCTCATTTGCTTATTTATAGGAATATTTTCTGGTTTAGGGAGGATTTGACTGCCTGTAGTTCGCACGTTCTTTGAAATTGTAGCATCTGGCCCTGACTGGTCCAAGTTGAGTTGGGAAGCTTCTGTAAAATAATTTGTGATCAATTATGGATAGCTTCTCTTTACCTTGAAGCTTTCCGCAATTGCACTTATCCCCATCAGGTAAGTGGTTTGATTCTCTGGCTTTTCTAAAAGCTATCCCTTGATCTTTGATTTCTGATATCAAGTTGCAAAATTCCCTATTGTAGGAATGTGGTCTCTTCATGCACGTAACTGTGTATGCGGTAGTCCCTGCTCAAATTAGGTAAATGAAAATTTTTATTGGCATCTATCATTGATTTAATAGTGTAACTTATGAATATTAATAACATGTCTACTTCCGTTGCAGGAGTCCCTTTTGGTTTGAGCTTAGAAATGACTGCCTCTAGCAGTCATGCTCTCTAGATTGATTCTACTCCAATCACTTGCCTTTTGCATCCAATGGTTATTACTGTGATGGAAAAGTTTGCCATGGGAAATGTCAAAATTGACTTTCCCGCTTTGTAAGAAGCTTCTAACCATTCGTTGTCCAGTTTCCATATTTCCTGATTTGCATCATCTGAAAGTTTGGATTTATTATTTGATTTTTTGAGTAGTATTTGACTTTCTAATTCAATTGCTTTCCATAGTTGAGTGCATTCTGTTTCTTTTTGTGTTTGCAATTCCAGTTCCTCTCTTTCCATATATGAAAGATAACTGTTGTTAACAGTACACATGCTTTCTTGAACTCTTTTGATTTTGCCTTTTAATTCTGTTGGATGTATCGTATGTTTATCTGATGCTTTGCACTGCTTGATGTAAATCGAATTTCAATTTTTATTTGGCTATGAACCCAATGTGTCTTGAGTATTCACATCAAAGAACAAATGCCCAATATTTTGTTATTTTATTATACTGAGGAGACAAATGGTTTTCCTGTTTTATTCCATTTCAAACACCTATCCCTAGTTGGTAATCTGTTTAAAATTGCAAAGTATGCACAGTGAGACATTTTGTTGCAATTTGATTTATTCCAAATGTCTTTGTGCCACTCTACCTCTGCTTCATTTCCTCATATATACTCCTTTTTTTTAAATGAAAATCTATCTTTTGATGATAGCTTCCAATACCAAGTATCCTTTTACAGATTTGGATCTACCGATATTTTCCTAATTGTTGTATTAAATATTGAAGTTGACGGGTTGTTTTATGTATTCCACTGTTGATTTTGTATAATGCTTTGAACCATTTCATTAGCTCCTCTGTACATGTAAATGTTTTGCTAACCCAATAAACTGACTAATGTGTTTCCATGAATCCATGGGTCAAACCATAAACTGGTTTGCTTACCCTCCTTGAATCTTCTTTCCAGTTGTTTAACGGTTATTTCTCTGCAGTTAAGTATATTTTTTCACGCAAAAGAATGATGGCTTTCAATACTCATAGTCCAAAAGTTTTTGTTTTTGAGATACTTTTCCTTCATCCATTATTCCCATAATGATTTTCCTTCAAAAAAATTCCAAATTAGCTTGAGATTGCAAACTTCTATTAAATCGCTTATGTTTCTCAACCCAATCCACCTGATTTTTTTGATTAGAAAATTGTTTCCCATGCCACTTTTTGATGATTTCCTCTCCAAATAAAGTTTGCACACATTCTTTCTATTTTGTGTATTGCTTTTTTAGGATGTTGTGAGATTGAATCCAGTACATTATAATTGTTGTGATGACAGTATCAGTTAGCTCTATTCTCCAACCTAATGACAACAATTTACTAGACCATCCCTAAAGTCTATTTTGAATTATATCATACAATCTTGTGTAATCTTTTTCATTTAATCGATTCATACTTAGAGTCAGTCCTAAATACTTTACTGGCAGAGATACCTCTTTGAATTTTAGAATATTCGAAATTTCCTCCTTTTTGTCACATGCTTTTCTGAAATATATTTTTCTTTTACATTCATTGACTAGCAAACCAACAAGTTCTTTTAATTTTTCCAAACACCCTACTAATAGCTTCAGCACTTTGTAGGTCTGCATTTAAAAATATAAGTAAATCATCAACATACAGTAAATGAGAAATGTTAGGTTTAAATCTATTTATAGGTGTAATATTTCTATTTATCTGTCCAGCCCCAATTAGAATTGAAAATAATTCCATAACAATAGTAAATAAGTATGAGGAAAGTGGGTCCCCATGCCTATTACCCCTATTGCTTTAATAAAACCTTTGGCAGACCCATTAATGTTTATTGAATAAGTAACATTGTTTATACATTCATTTTCCAATGTATAGAAATTTTCATGAAACACCAATTGTATCATCATATGTATTATAAATTGCCTATTGATTTTATCAAAAGTTTTATGTAAATCAATTTTTATACACATGAGTTTTTTATTTTTACAATTAAAGTTCATGATCAGCTCATGTGCAAGTAAAGTATTTTTTGATATAGGTTTATGAGGTATAAAAGCACTTTGATTCTCTAACATTAAATATTTTAGAAAAACTTTCATTCTATTATGTTAGAAATAATTTTATACATAAAATTACAATAGGCTATTGGCCTATAATCCTCTTAACCATTGGAAATCTTCACTTTTGGTAATAAGATTATAAAAATATGATTTAAATTTTTTAGAATTTTCCTAGTCCTAAAAAATTCATTGATTGCATCAAACAATTTTTTATTTATTTCTTCCTAATGAGTTTTATAAAACTTAGGCTCCAAACCCATCAGGGCTAGGGATTTTATTTACATTTGCATTAAAAACTATGTTTTTGATCTCTTCCATCCAAATAAGGCAAGTAATATTTCTTGACTATTATCATGAAGCACATACTTTGTATTAAATTTTGGAAAATTATTTCTGTAAGAGTCAGTATTATATAATTATGTAAAATACATTACTGCCTCCTTTTCAATAAATGTAGCATCATTTATAATATTCCCATTTGCATCAAGTAATTTTCATACATCATTTTATATTTTCTTTTGGAAATTTTAGCATAAAAAAATTTGCGAGCTTCATCCCCATTGGTAAGTCAATCCACATTTGCTTTCTGCCTTAGATTGACAGACTGCACCCGTAATGATCTAATCAGTTTATCTTGAGCTTTAAAAAAATTGTTGACCTTATTTAAGTCTGAGCAATCATTGTCTAATTCATTTTGCAACATCTCACGTTCCTCTCTAATTTGTTTCAAATCATTTTTATTTCTATGTTTCTTCCAATTTTTCAGATTATGTTTCGTGATATGAAGAATTTTATTTAAATTATATTGGGCAGTGCTCTGTACTTTTGTTGTCAAACTTTTATTAACCATTTCTCTATAATTCTCTGCATAAATCCACCAATTCACAAATCTAAAGAGGGATTTATCTTATATAAAGAATTTTGAGAAAGATATAATGGAACTGGTTTGTGATCACTTGAAGTCTGCGACAAAGTATAACATTTAAAATCAAGAAATATATTTACAAAATTCTAATTTATTAAAATTCTATCCAACTTGTAGTGAATGTTTCTATACTCCATAAACTTCCAAGTGAATTTGTTGCCAAAAATAACTGGTTCAATTAATCCAATCTTTAAAATAAAATTGTTAACCTTTTCTAATTTTTTGAAAAAAAATTGGATTAAACCCACCTCTTTTCAAAAGAATGTAAGATTGTATTAAAATCTCCGATGATTACCTAGCGATTTCCTATATTTTTATTTACCTGCTCAAGATGATTCCATAAAATCATTCTTTCATTCTCACTATTTGATGCATATACTAAAGTAATTTCCAAAAGGAATCCTCCCTTATTCCTATCCTACATTTATAGTGAATGTATTGTAAGTTGAAGAAGTATTCATTAATATCCCACTTTTGGATCCCAAAGTATCATGATTCTACCATTTTCTCTCATGTTATTATTATTTATACTATTCCAGTTTTTTAGACTTTTAGCCTAATAATCATCAATTTTACTATACTCTAATTTATGTTCTAGTAACCCTATAATCGAGGTTTAATTGATGATTACAGATTTGATAAGTCTAACTTTCTTTCAGGGGAATTAAGCCCCCTTACATTCCATGCAATTATAGACAGGATATAAAAAATAGTATAAAAAATAACATATATTCAAAAGGATACAATCTCGTGCTACACTGAAGCACTATAAGTGTTATCATCATCTACCACTGTGAACTTTTTACCACTTTTCTTAGAAGGTTTTTTGTGCAGTATTTTTAGCTTTCTTTCCCAACTTGCATTTTTCACTATGTATTTTTTCTTGAAATAATTATCGTCTACCCCCTCTAGTTTATTAGTAGGTATAATGTAATTTATGTCTTTTATTCTATTTTTTTTCTTTTCCTTTTGCTTGCTGATGCAGAAGCAGTTACTATCTTACTTATTGCACTTTTAATTGCTTGATTTGATACTGTTTTCCTTGATTGAGGATTTAAATTGCCAAATAGCATTGATGTATTTAAATCATCTACTGCTACAGATTCCTTAACCAGTGGTGAGAAAAGGCTTGTGTTATCATCCAGGTTCATGCACTCATTATTTGTAGTATACTCATTGATTTTGTTTGATCTACATTCCTATTGTCAGTCTTTTGTTTACCCTGATTGATAGGAGCCTCATTTTCATGAGCGCTTACATTTTTAGATCATTTTGGCAAATTAATTTCTGAAGCCTTTTGTAGTGATTCCTTTTCCTTAGTTTTATCCCCAGTTGTGTGATGATTTGCATGAACTAAATATTCCAAGATTTCATTTCCAGAATTTGTGTTTTTATCCACCACAATGCTATCATTTTTCTCTAATTGCTTCCCTTCCCTTATTTCTCTCTAAGTTGTAGATGAATTTGTGTTTTCTTGATTTTCTAGATTATCATTTCCAGGATTTGCATTCTTGTCTACTTGCATGCTATTGTTGTTCCCGGATTGTTTTCCATTTTTTGTATTTGCTTCTGAGTTAGTCTTTTCTTTTCAAATTTTTTTGGAGACATGATTTTCATCATTATGCCCAAAACATGCACAAGTTTTGCAACGTGGGAGGATCCATTCATATTCTATTTTCTGCACTAAGTTTTCTCTATCATCCATAGAGATGTATGCTTTTTTAGGAAGATTAGCATCTTCTTTGATCTCTGCTAATATTCTTGCATAACATAATCTTGTTTCTTTTGTAGTGGGTTCATCCAATTTCAGTGGGATACCCACAACACTTGCAATAGCAATAAATGCATCCTTATCCAATAGTTTTAGATTCAATTCTGGTAAATGAATCCATATTTGCATTGTTGAGAGAAAATCTTTATCAAAGTTAAGTTTCTTTCTCCATTTTTTCAATATTATAAGTTCTCTATTTATAAAGAACCGTCATTTATTACTTTCTCACAATCTACAACATTTAAGAATCTAGTAATATAAAAACCTTTATTTCTCATGTAGATTTCTAACCTACCTATTGGGTTCCATGATCTTGTGATAAAAGCCTCGAATTGATGATATGCGGGCATGTTGCCAAAGATATATACAACTATTGATAATCTCCACTTGATTTATGTTCTTTACTGACCTCCTCCTTCATAACAACAATTTTCTTCTTGCTAGTATTTAATGGTTCAACAAAAATCAAATCAAATTATGAATTTAACCCCCTTTCTTGACCATGTCTGCCCAAGTTGATGCTTTATTCTGATTGTGATTATCTTGCTATTGCATTTCCAGGCCTTCTTATACATTTCTTGAAGCAGGGCCATTTCTTGAGATAGAAACATGTTTATATACTTACTTTCTTATAACAGTTGTTGGTTGGGTGCTCTACTTCATTTTGGTGGCATGATATCGATTTGATTAATAGTTGAGTCTTCTACTTCTCACAATCTGAAAACCTTCATCATTAAAGTCTGGGGGCTTTTCTTTTGGGTTTTAGGTGGATTGAGATTTGGTAAGTGTTATCCCGCCTTTTGGCAAGGCCGTGACACAAAAAAATTGACTTGAAACCAGAGGCAGTTCGTCCCGAAGATTGGTCATACACGAATTAGCTATGGACATCGATGAATTTTGTCCGAGTCCGGATCAAGCTACAATTGATATAACATGTCAAGCAAAGCTACGAGAGCGAACGTTCCAAATTTCAAGTCAATCCGAGTTCGTATGCTCAAGTTACGATCAATGCAAATTCAGGTGAAAACTCGCTCCACCGTGACTCGCTCCTCCGTGACTCGCTCCTCCGTGACTCGCTCCTTGGACTCGCTCCCTTCAACTCGCTCCTCCGTGACTCCCTCCTTCGAATCGCTCCCTTCGACTCGCTCCTCCGTGACTCGCTCCTCCGTGACTCGCTCCTTCGACTCGCTCCCTTCGACTCGCTCCCTTCGACTCGCTCCTCCGTGACTCGCTCCTTCAACTCGCTCCCTTCGACTCGCTCCTCCGTGACTCGCTCCTTCGACTCGCTCCCTTCGACTCGCTCCCTTCGACTCGCTCCTCCGTGACTCGCTCCTCCGTGACTCGCTCCTCCGTGACTCCCTCTTGCTCCGCCGTGACTCGCTCCGCCGTGACTCGCTCCTCCGTGACTCGCTCCTTCGTGACTCGCTCCTCCATGACTCGCTTCTTCGACTCGCTCCCTTCGACTCGCTCCCTTCGACTCGCTCCTCCGTGACACGCTCCTCCGTGACTCGCTCCCTTCGACTCGCTCCCTTCGACTTGCTCCTCCGTGACTCGCTTCTCCGTGACTCACTCCGTCATGACTCGCTCCGCCGTGACTCGCTCCTCCGTGACTCGCTCCTCCGTGACTCGCTCCTCCGTGACTCGCTCCCTTCGATTCGCTCCCTTTGACTCGCTCCTCTGTGACTTGCTCCTCCGTGACTCGCTCCTCCGTGACTCGCTCCTCCGTGACTCGCTCCTCCATGACTCGCTCCGCCATGACTCGCTACGCCGTGACTCGCTACACGTTAGCGCCACGTCACCGAGTCAAACAGAACCGAGTCGAATGAAAAGCCAGTCGAAACAAAAGCGAGTCGAACCAAACAGCCTAGCGAGAATCCCAATTCGTATCGATCATATCTCCCAATCTACAAGTCCAAATGCCACCAAATTTTCACAGCAGCTTAAGTACAATTTGAAGAATGTTCCTGCCAAATTTCGACTCGATCGGGGCAAGTCTTGACCGAGTCAAAATTCGTTCATATCGCTCGCGGATGGAAAAACTCCAACTTGCATCGATCTTATCTCATGATCTACAAGTCCAAATGCTATGAAATTTTCATAGAAGACTAGGTGCATGCTAAAGAATGTCCACGCCAAATTTCGACTCCATTGGATGAAATCTTGATCGAGTCAAAATCTGTTCGTGTCGATCACGGATCAGACCGAAACTTCACGGGCTTGGGCATACGGGCCTGGTCACGTGCCAAAGAGGGTCTCCCGAGATCTGAGCGAAATATCAGCCTCCTACACCTTTAAATAGACCCCCAAAGCCAACAGAAAAGGGGTTCTTCTTCTTCTTTGAGATCTCAATGTCCAGACTCTGCCAGATCTAGATCCAAACTCCATTGCTGCTGCTACCAACGAATTCCACTGCTGCAAACCATAATTATCTGCTGTAATTCATTGAATTCACTTGTAAACATCAAAGAAAGATCAATAAAGCAAAATACTTCAGAGTGGACGTAGGCAAGATCGCTGAACCACTATAAATCTTGTGTCTCTGTCTACTTCTTTCTGTTTTAAGTTTATTATTCTTCATTTCTATCCTCTACAATATTTAGATCTGAGATCTGTGATTATATATTGCTGATTTGTGTTCATACACTGGTGCTTTCACGATATTTGGGGTTTGTGACCATTTTTGGTGCAAACACTTTGGTGCTTCCACTGAGAACTGAACTCAGGATTCTATCATTTGGAAATTTAATTTTAAGGTTTAGAGAATTCAGATCCGAAAAGCTATGACAAGGCAATCAAATAGAAGACAAAGGCTAGAGAGAGGTCAGCAGGAAGGGAGTCAAGAGGCTTCCTCAGGTGCAAATCGGACATCAATCTACATCACCAGGGATGAGATAGAGACAATGATGAAAAGACAAGAGGAAATGATCTAGAAGTTGCTTCTTCAAATTGGGCAACTGGGAGCGCAAAATCAAATAGCAACCAGAGTTCAGAATGGTGCAGGACCATCTGGCACAGCCCCAGAACTAGGGGCACTTACCCAGAGCATGTTGACCTTATCCCAGGAGCAGTACCAGGAGGAGCTGCGCTGCGCGGCGTTGATAGAGAAGCAAATGCTCGTTCAGGAGAGCAGACTCCAGGAATCCCTCGTGAAATCGGGGGGCAAATCGGAAACGACGGACCAGGACTACAACTTGGAGATAGTGACTGATTGGCAGAGATGGTCAGATGAGCCATGAGAGGCGGACTAGTGAATAGAGATCTGGAGGATGTGAATAGGAGTCCCTTTTCTCCTACGATCAGGCAAGCTAGGAATCCACCAGAATTCAATCTACCAACATTGGAGACGTACGATGGAAGGACAGATCCTGCAGTGCATCTGACACGATACATGAGGAATATGGAGGTATTGGGGGCATCGGAGGAGGTCATGGCCCGATGCTTCCCATTGTACTTGACAGAAATTGCAGCGCTTTGGTTTAGACAACTGGAGAGTGGCTCCATAGGAACATGGACCGATCTGACTGAGAGGTTTATAAGGAAATTCAGAGTTCACATTTTGAGACCTAAGAATGTGATGAGTTTGGCAGCAATGAAGCAAAGAACCGGGGAGTCTTTGAGGAACTTTCTAACGCGATTCAATGCAGCGGCGGCGTTGGTGGATCGAACCAACCCGTCCATGGTCTTGATGGCAGCTGTATCTGGCATAGCTAATGGCACAGAATTCAAGAATTCGTTAACAAGGGATCCACCTATGGATCAAGGAGAATTTTATCATGAAGCTAAAGGATTTTTACGATTAGAGGATGCAAATGCTGAAAGAGAAGAAGGAGAAGGAGTTGATGTTTACGCCGTCAAGGGTGAAAATCTTCCTAACGCGGATTCAGGAACTGACCGAGGGAAATGAAAGGCTGAGGACAATAGTGATAGACCGATGCGACCACGAAAGCAACCAAGATTCACCTCTTACACAGAGTTGAATGAGACTTTGGAGCGAATCTACGAGGATACTAGGGGACAGATTCCCTACCGAAGGCCGATGATAAGGGATCCAACCAACAATGAAAGAAGATCCGACAAATATTGCGTATTCCACGAGCTGAACGGTCATAACACGAATGACTGCAGACACTTGAAGGATGAGGTTGAGGGACATATCCGGAATTGTATGCTATCACAGTATGTAAGAAGGGGAACGACAACGGTGGAACGGGAGCGACCACCACCTGCACCTGCCGGGGATGGCTTAGGATCGCAGCGTCAGCTTGTCATCAATTGATTGGGGTAATGACGAATAAGTAGCAAAATCCACACCAACGCGGTTAAGTCATTTACACATGTACAGGACCGCGAACAATCCTCAGGCATGCTCTGATACGACTACTAGTCGCAACGGTGTGGGCGTTTGCACTTTGACGTCCTTGTTTTCCTTTTATTTTCCATTTCTAATATTTGAACCTGATTTTGCTGAACATTTCTGTTGAAAAAATCGTTTTGAATAAAAGCATGCCATTTGTGATACCATGACGGCTAAGCCACTTACACATGTCAGGGATCGCGAACGGTCCTCAGGCATGCTCTGAGACGGCGATAAACCGCCACCACAAACAACTCAGGAAATCACTCGAACGTGAAATCTGACGTTGTTAACACTAAGTCCCCCCTAGGCACACAAAAATCGCCGCGAACGACACAGGACCGCGAACGGTCACAAATCGCCTCGAACGGCACCCGACCACGAACGGTCACAAATCGCCGCGAACGGCACCCGACCACGAACGGTCACAAATCGCCGCGAACGGCACTCGACCACGAACGGTCACAAATCGCTGCGAACGGCACCCGACCACGAACGGTCACAAATCTCCGCGAACGGCACCCGACCATGAACGGTCACAAATCGCCGCGAACGTCACCCGACCACGAACGGTCACAAATCGCTGCGAATGGCACCCGACCACGAACGGTCACAAATCGCCTCGAACGGCACATGACCGCGAACGGTCACAAATCGCCTCGAACGGCACCCGACCACGAACGGTCACAAATCGCCGCGAACGGCACCCGACCACAAAAGGTCACAAATCACCTCGAACGGCACCCGGCCGTGAATGGTCACAATTCGCCTCGAACGGCACCTGATCGCGAACGATCACAAATTGCCTCAAACGGCACCCTGATCGCGAACGGTCATCATTCGCCGCGAACGGCATCCGACCGCGAACGGTCACATATCACCTTGAATGACATACGATCCCGAACGATCGTCATTCATGGTCAAATAAAACTATCAATTTCTTTGTAGGTCATCAACAGGATATGAACATCCAGCTTATGGCATTAAAAAACACACCTTCTTATAACAAGGCATGTTTTGGGGGGCAAATGTTATCCCGCCTTTTGGCAAGGCCGTGACACCAAAAAATTGACTTGAAACCAGAGGCAGTTCGTCCCGAAGATTGGTCATACACGGATTAACTATGGACATTGATGAATTTTTTCCGAGTCTAGATCAAGCTACAATTGATATGACATGTCAAGCAAAGCTACGAGAGCCAACGTTCCAAATTTCAAGTCAATCCGAGTTCGTATGCTCAAGTTACGATCAATGCAAATTTGGGTGAAAACTCGCTCCACCGTGACTCGCTCCTCCGTGACTCGCTCCTCCGTGACTCGCTCCTTCGACTCGCTCCCTTCGACTCGCTCCTCCGTGACTCGCTCCTCCATGACTCGCTCCTCCGTGACTCGCTCCTTAGACTCGCTCCTTCGTGACTCGCTCCTCCGTGACTCGCTCCTCCGTGACTCGCTCCTTCGACTCGCTCCTTCGACTCGCTCCCTTCGACTCGCTCCCTTCGACTCGCTCCTCCGTGACTCGCTCCTCCGTGACTCGCTCCTTCGACTCGCTCCATTCGACTCGCTCCTCCGTGACTCGCTCCTTCGACTCGCTCCCTTCGACTCGCTCCTCCGTGACTAGCTCCTCCGTGACTCGCTCCTCCGTGACTCGCTCCGCCGTGACTCGCTCTGTCATGACTCGCTCCTCCATGACTCTCTCCTCCGTGACTCGCTCCTTCGACTCGCTCCCTTCGACTCGGTCCTCCGTAACTCGCTCCTTCGACTCGCTCCCTTCGACTCGCTCCCTTCGACTCGCTCCTTCGTGACTCGCTCCTCCATGACTCGCTCCGCTGTGACTCGCTCCGCCGTGACTCGCTCCTCCGTGACTCGCTCCTCCGTGACTCGCTCCTCCGTGACTCGCTCCGCCGTGACTCGCTTCTCTGTGACTCGCTCCTCCGTGACTCGCTCCGCCGTGACTCGCTCCGCCGTGACTCGCTACATGTTAGCGCCACATCACCGAGTCAAACAGAACCGAGTCGAATGAAAAGCCAGTCGAAACAAAAGCGAGTCGAACCAAACAGCCTACCGAGAATCCCAAATCTTATCGATCATATCTTCCAATCTACAAGTCCAAATGCCACCAAATTTTCACAGTAGCTTAAGTACAACATGAAGAATGTTCCTACCAAATTTCGACTCGATCGGAGCAAGTCTTGACCGAGTCGAAATTCGTTCGTATCGATCACGGATGGAAAAACTCCAACTTGCATCGATCTTATCTCATGATCTACAATTCCAAATGCTATGAAATTTTCACAGAAGACTACGTGCATGCTAAAGAATGTCCGCGCCAAATTTCGACTCCATTGGATGAAATCTTGATTGAGTCGAAATCTGTTCGTGTCGATCACGGATCGGACCGAAACTTCACGGGCTTTTGCGTACGGGCCTGGTCACGTGCCAAAGAGGGTCTCCCGAGATCTGAGCGAAATATCAGCCTCCTACACCTATAAATAGACCCCCAAAGTCAACAGAAAAGGGGTTCTTCTTCTTCTTTGAGATCTCCAACGTCCAGACTCTACCAGATCCAGATCCAAACTCCATTACTGCTGCTACCAACGAATTCCACTGCTGCAAACCATAATTATCTGCTGTAATTCATTGAATTCACTTGTAAACATCAAAGAAAGATCAATAAAGCAAACTACTTCAGAGTGGACGTAGGCAAGATCGCCGAACCACTATAAATCTTGTGTCTTTGTCTACTTCTTTCTGTTTTAAGTTTATTATTCTTCATTTCTATCCTCTAAAATATTTAGATCTGAGATCTGTGATTATATATTGCTGATTTGTGTTCATACACTGGTGCTTTCACAATATTTGGGGTTTGTGACCATTTTTGGCGCAAACAGTAAGGGAGATGGAATCGGTGGTGAAGATGAGCCCCTATTCTAATCTTCACTATGGTAAAAAAAACACATCAGACGATAGATATGCTCCGTTGTCTGATTGCATATCTGTTTGTCGTTAATTCCCATGCCGTCTCATTTCACATCAGACCACAGATATGCCCCGTCGTCTGATATCCACTAACACAAAAAAACCATATGTTGTCTAATGTTGCAGAGTCATTTCTAGAATTTCCTATTAGACAACATATATATATTGACCGATATGCATACCGATTACACTTATATTATATTTGCAAAATCAAATAATTGAATCACAAATTTATTTAAACAAATATTTTATTTCAAATCAAATTCAAATGCAATACAACTTTCACCATCACTCTCATATATACAACTTTTCTCTACACTCATATATAACCTTTTTTTATTCGCTCTCACTCACACTCACTCGAGTTTATTTTTGAAGTGTTGATATTGATTTGCTTGCTCTAGCTTGTATCCAGCCATATCCTATACCTGTCAAATAAACAATGCAGTAATATGGAAATGGAAACAAACCTAAATTGCATAAGTAAATTGAATTGGAATATTAATATTTCCTCAGTTCATGGGTTTGTTTTCACTTCATGTGTTAGACAGGGACAAATATATATGTGCATGGACAACTTATGATATGCACAGTGTATCACGGTGAATATCACTAAACTAGGCATCGATTAAATCTCATGGACTGTTGCACAAACAAGTAAAGGTACAAGCACATGAAAGTGAACAAACCAGATTAACCACCAACATACACTATATATACATACATATGTATGTATATACATGGAAATTCAAAGTAAAAACAAGTTTCGACAATTCAACAACATGAACCAGCAAAGATAAAAAAGATCAATAAGTGCCAGTGTGCACTGCCTTGAACAGGGTTGGCAGTGCACCATCAAACCAAAGCAAAGCCCCATCAAAGCACCATCAAACAAAGCTTCAAAGTCACAAAACAAAATTGACTACATATAAAAGTGTTAAACCAGACTCATAGGTTCAAACATGTCAGTAATTGAACAATTGCCGTAAATTGAATAATAATAATAAGTCCATATCACTAACAATTTCATACCACTGCTTGAACAAGTGCCATAAATTGAACAAGGCTCAAAGTGAGCCATAAAATTGAACAAGATACTAACACTAACCACAAATTCGAACCACCAACATTTATACATATATGTATACATATGTATGTATGTATATACATGGATGATATTGGAATCAAAGTGCATAACTTTACCTCGACCGATAGTTGAAATTACTGAAAAGTACTAATCCAAGTAAAAACAAAGTGTAGTCAACAATGCAACATTAAAGTAATCAAACAAAAAAACATGAAGTAAAGGCCCAAGCACATGAAAGTGAACAAACAAGTAAAAGCACAAGCATATGAAAGTGCACAAGCACACAAGTTAAAGCTTAAGTTTAGTGAGCAACACACACACAGGTACACACACATGTATACATGTATATAGGCAACACATGTTCAGTGTTGAAGTGCACTACCTTGAACAAGGCAGTTCCAGTCAACACTGCCTTGAACAACAAGGTCCGACATAGCAATCCACTAACTTAGACATAAAGTCAAGAGCACATGGTCAGACAACATAGCAAAAAACAAGATCCAACATAGCAATCAAATTAGTAAATGGAAACCAAAGCAGAAATTCAAGAATCAGAAAATCATCAAGAGCGTTCAAACATAAATCGACACCCAAGAAAAATAATTTGAAAAATTCAAATCGAATCATATATTCGCATATTTAGGAAATAAATTCCTATATAAGAAACACAAATCATCATCAGCAAGAGATTAGAAGTCGAGAATAATATAAATCGAAAGGGCCATAAACCATACCAATATCAATCGAAGAACACTCGACAAGGAGGAGCCACAACCATCAATAGTCAGTAAACCAAAGTATGCAATCTACAAGGAAGGAAGGAAGCAAGGTGATTCGAAGCTAAACTTTTAAGCAGCGGCTTTCATGAAATCCTAATTTCAAAACAAAGAAGAAAGTGGAAGCTCCGATTAGGAAAGCCTAAGTTTAATCGAAGAACATCGACGGGATGGGAGAAGGCTAGGGTCGGCAGCAGGCGATGGCTAGGAGGAGGGATAGGCGAAGGCGGCGAGGAAAATAGTTGAAGGAACGAATGCCATTTTTTTCTCTAGAAATGAAAGAAAGAAGGGGAAATAATTGAAAGAATGTGGCCATGAAATAATCTAGGCAACATTGAGAGGGAAAACAAAATTTTGATAAGGAGGCAAAATGAATGTTTTGATAATTTAAATCAGACAACGGATAAAATATTGTCTGAATGGCATGGATGAAATTTCAATAGAACAAATATTTCATGGGCTATGACACATAACAGATGGTTTTTCCATGTGTTGTGTGAAACATTGGTAAATATTGGGATAATAGCAAATCTACCTTATGTTGTATAACCGCTGTTGTCTGATCCACTTTGTGGCATAGTGCTTGGCACTCATTGATGTGGATTGGATTTGTTCTTAAGCCATTACTTTGGACCCCAAGATTTATAGCATTACTATTTCATAAGTTTTTTAAATGATTTGTGGCTTTAATTGGAAATCAAAATCTATTGTTGTGGAATGTTTGAAGATTGATTGTGCTGTTTATTTTTTGAAAGTCTACAGCCCTATTTGGTTTGTGTTTTTAGTTTTCGGTTTCCATCTAAACAAAAATGAGCATTCCCTGTGTATTGTTGGAAAAATAACAATTTTTAAAATTGAAACTAGCATGCAAAACCGAAAACAATTTAATTTGTTTTTCATGTTTTAGGACATAACAAAACCATCAACAACAACACATCTCCTTTGTTATCAATCCATCATCGCAATGGCAATAAATTGTAAATCTTCTTTCACATTTCCCTGTATTTTGTAATGTAGGTTGAAATCTCAAAACACAAAACTCAAAATAGACCAAATAGGCCCTACATTTCTAGATAAAGTTTGCAACCATCTAAATTTCATGATGGTAACATAATTTTCTTCAGATGCTATCAAGCTTCCAAAATGACTTGTTATAAGCCATGCAATTGAAAATGGTGGAGTTGGACACAGCTTTTTAATGAATCATTTCTCAAAGGTGATCGACCAGGTGGTGATTGTCTCTCTTGGCCATAATAGAGCATTAGCTTATTCCACTAATGATAAAAACATCTTCGTTCCAAGGTATAATTCTACATTATCCATTAAAATGAATTATTTTGTTGGGCATGATATGTAACAACCCTGGTCGAGATTTCTTAGAATCAAAATTTAAAATATGAATTAATTAATTTTAATTAATTATTTGAATGAATTTGGGGAATTTGTAAATTATTGTATTTCCACATTAAAGTACTTTGGAGTTTACTAAATTAGGGATTTAGTGAATTTTCTTTTTATGCTAAATTACTCTTATATTCAATTATATAAGGATAATTTTGGAAAAAATGAATAAATAAATTGTATGAAAACAATTTCATTAGTTGAAATATGGTTTTTATATTAATGGTTCATTTTATTAAGAATATGGAGAATGATCTTTTATTTTATAATTTGTAATTAAGTTTGATAAAATATTTCAATATTAATGAAATGTGAGATTTTAACATGTTATTTATATTGTGGAAATTTTAGAAATGAATGTTTGTTAAATTAGAATATTTTTTAATTAAATTAGTAATTATGAAGTGTTAAAATGAAATGCAGCAAATTAGCAACACTTTGGTTTTGAAAAAATTAGCAACAATTGGCCAATGGATCCACATTCTTTACCAACTTAGCCCAAAACAAAAGAAATTGAAATGAGAAACCGTATGTATATCATTTATCACTTTTCATTTTTACCTCCAAACCAGAAATTGAAATATACTCTAAGTACAAAAACCCTAAATCCCCAAATTTACAAATCAAAGAGTGAAATCAAAGGACTTTCAATGTGTTTTAGTGTGTTTTGGTAAAAGGTAATATTCTCTATCTATCTATGCATCAATTTAATGATTTATTTCAGTTTTAATTTTAAAATTGATCATTCCTATCCAATCTTTGTTCATAGCCTAGGTTGATATTGTCATGGAAGTGGAATAGGAGATTCTAAGCTCTAATCTTCCATTCCAGGTTTGTTTAGATGAGTTTATCCCACGATTTCTAGCCTTAGATAAATGGTTGCTGCTAATATGATTATGGTTGAATTTGAAGTATATATGATCTTAATATGTTGATGGATTAATTGTCTAATTGAATTGAATTTGCTGTTTTTAAAAAACCACCATATGAAATTATGAATTTCATCCAATTATACAAGTTTATATGCATGCATGACTGCCTATTCAGTACCTCAGATTAGTAGAGAAGCTAGACAAGAAGAATGAGCGAAAATGGATTGACAGAAGGTCACCATAATCACTTGGACGTCAGCCTAGGCGAGCCAATCGATGGGCCGGTTGATCGAACCGGTGCACTGGTTGTAGCCTGAACCTGACATTCAAGTTACATTCTGATATTTCCCGATTGATCCGCTTGTCACTTATATGCCCGGTTGATTTCTAGAAGTTGACTGCTTAATATTAATACTGCATTTCATATCAATTTCATTGATATTTTTCGGATTCGTGACTTATGAAATGTTGAATTAATTTTGATGTTTTATACCATAGAGATTGTATTTTGGATCTTGTAAGAATTACACAATTTTGATACACATTTGCAGCCCAGATTTATTGATGATTGATTTCGATATCCAATCATTTTATACAAGACAATTTATATACCAATCTAATATATATATATATATATATATATATATATATTCATACAAAGAATTTTAGTAACATATATATACTATCTATTTTCATATGCAATGGTTTTAAAAATGTTTTGGAACGATAGTTTGAAAAGCTTACTTATATATATATATATATATATCCATTATAAACAAATATTTTTAAAATGGTTTTAAAAGAGAAATATTTTCATAAAATTGCACGTTATCGATGGAATGAGAAATTGATTTAAATGGTTAAATAAAACGAGTGGTATGGAATGCTAGCGTTTGTTTTACCGTTTAATTCCTGCACTTGTTCGATCGAACCATTGTTACACATGAGTGGAGTTTACTATTGTATAGTAAACATTTTGGCAAACCCTTGTGGTATGGGACATATGGTAGTTATCTATTCGATTGGTATATAAAAGTATTTAACACTTTTTGACGAGTTTATGAATCGTGTTTGATGTTATAGGACTTGTTTCTATTTGATGTTTATAGGTTTTTTACATATCTTAATGTTTATAGGACTTGTTCCTATTCGATGTTTATAGGTTTCGTACCTATCTTGGAGTTCATAGGTTTTATACTTATTTCGATGTCTATAGGTATCGTACCTATCTTGATATTTATAGACATATGCGTCTATCTTGGAGTTATATGCATGTAGGTTAATTTATTTCACCAATCTTAGAGTTTGGCACCCCAACTTATTTATGAGATTTCTGGATTTCTATTTATGATATTTCTATATTTAAAGTTGTTGGATTATCGCCAAATCAATTCGGAGGAGTTTGCTTTTAAGAAGCTATTATGAGTTTTTGTATTTGGTGATTTGAAGTTATTAATGCATGTATGATATTTGTCGATATATGCTTATAAATACGATCTAAATTACTTTATTTATCATTCAGTTTGCTAACACATTTATCATAGTCTAGACTGACCTGTCTATTATTTTTATAATACTCGGGTCAGACCGAGATGTTTCAGGTTCTTCAGCTTGAGGATTTAGAGTGGTTATCGTACCTCTTAGCTAGTAGTTCTCTTTCTTCATCCTATGTATATATTTGACATTATGTAGTATCTTTTGTTGAGATTAGACTGCTTTTGTGTTCATATTCATTTTGAGATGTAGCGCTTTGTATATGTGTAGTCTACATAATGTATTTATTAAGTGTCGGTTCAGACTTGTATTTATTATATTCTACTTTGACTGATCTGGTACTCTGTGATCTGTATATTATTATATATTGTTCTAAATTTTTATTATAGCCACCGTAGTTTTGTTTTAAGCTTAAATTGTATACGTCGATTCTACTTAATTCAACAAATGTATAGCATACTAATCGACGTGTCAATTCTCACTTAAAGAAAAAATTCATAGATGGTCGCTCCTAACCAATCCTATTCTCTACACCAGCCGACAATATTGCTTTGTAATATTCTCTGTTAGTGTGGGTCTCGGGGTAGGGCGTCACAGCCTTGTGTCAGAGCTGAGTTTAGAACAAAGTATTATATTACACATACGGATCGTGGATTAGGCAAGTCTTAGGAATCGTCACTTAGGTTTTCATGAAGTATATTCCTTATTGTTTATCATTGAAATAACTAACACCGAATCGTACAGCTCTTGAATAATCTTTTATCTTATCTTATTTCTTTCAGAATCTTAGATGGTTGGCGGTAGACCACCTACTCGTTCTTTTGGTGGGCAGTCTAGTGGCCCTCCTTCAGACAGAGTGTTTATGTCCGCCAAGCAGAATGTGGAACTCGTTAGGAATACTCAGTCTATGGGACCTCCTTTGGGTTCTTCTTCTCGCAAGTCGAGTTTTGCTATGTGCAGTGACTTTGCATATCCTGGTGGCAAGCCCTTTAGAGGTTCCGAGAGTGGAATTAAGGTGCAAGCATGGCTCAGGACATGCGAGCGGATAGTTTCTCACATGGGTCTTGAATATCAGTAGAGAGTTCAGGTAGCTTCGTCAGCTCTAAGAGCGAGCTCTTGATTGGTATGAGCTTTTTACAACAGAGGTGGATGAGTTTACTCTTTCTTGGGAGTAAATTAGGGGACGATTTAAGTTGAAATTTGTTCCTGAATTGGAGAAAGCCTCATTAGCTAAGAGGTTTATTGAGTGAAGCAAGGCAAGTCTTCTATAGTGGAGTATGTTTCGACCTTCGAAGCCCTTTCCAAATACGGGGTGGAGCACATAAGTACTCCACTATAGAAGAATCAAAGGTTCGTGGACGGTCTAAAGAAGCATCTTAAGAAGGCGTTGATGTTGCAATTGAAGGTTCCATTTGAGGAGTTAGTTGATTCGGCCCTTAAGCTTGAAGCGGTCGAAAAGGATAGTAGTGAGGAAGACGTAGCGGAGAAGAAGAGCTTTCATCCAAAGAAGAAGAAACCATTAAACAAGTCGAAGCCCTTTCATCCTAATAAGAAGATCAAGAAGCAAGGTTCTATTTCCACTCCATCATAGACAACTAAAGGAGAGTGCTTCAATTGTGGTTTTAAGGAGCATTTCATTAAGGATTGTCCTAAAGCTCCGATATGTCGTTATTGCAAGAGGGAAGGCCATCTTTTAGCATCTTGTCCCCGAGCAGCTAAAGGCCTCTCTTCTGGGAAGCTTAGTGTTGTGCATGCTTCTGGTGGATCTTCTCAGCTTCGAGGTATATCTCCTTCTATTCTTGAAGGTGTAATTGTCTTTCGGAATCTTCCTATTCGGGCTCTCTTTGATACAGGTGTATCTCACTCATTCTTATCGAAGAACTTGTTAATGCTTTATTTTTGGATGCTATATGCTTGGTGACTTCACTAAGAATTGTGAAACCGGTCGATGGGTCTGTAACCCTCAGTATGCTTTGTAGAGATGTTGAGATTATCTTATGCGGTCATTCTTTTCATGCCAATCTTCATGTTATGCATTATCTTGGGTTTGGAATGATTTTGGGAATGGATTGGCTTAACCATTATGAAGCACAGATCCTATGTCTTGAAAGAACTATTTATCATAGACATATGGAATCCGTTAAGCAGTTTTTTATCATTCTTCATGATGTTGATTTTTATTTAGAAGCATCCTTATTTTCTCTTGAGGCTCGGCAAGACGATGACATTTCCTGAATTCCCGTTGTTTGTGATTATCCTGATAATTTGAACATGTTTCGAGGTTGCCTCCCAAGCGAGCGATTGAGTTTCGAATTGATTTTATCCCTGGTGCTCGTCCGGTTAGTCATCCTCCCTATTAGAAGTCTGCTAAGGAGAATGAGGAGTTGAGGAAGCAATTGTCGGAGTTAGAAGAGAAGTAGTATATCCAGTATAGTTCTTCTCCTTGGGGAGCTTCTGTCGTGTTTGTGAAGAAGGCTGATGGTACTCTTAGGCTTTGCGTTGATTACCGCAAGCTTAATGAGCTTACCATTAAGAACAAGCATCCCTTGCCTAGGATCAATGATCTTTTTGATCAGCTTTGCGGCGCTAAAGTCTTTTCCCAGCTAGACTTAGCAACCAAATTTCATTAGCTTTGGATGGCTAAGGACAACATTCCTCTTACTTCATTCTGTACCAATTATGTTTCTTATAAATGGCTCGTTATGCCCTTCAGATTAACGAACACTCCAGCTTATTTTGTCGATCTCACGAATTCTATTTTCCAATAATTTCTCGATCGATTCATTCTTATATTCATTGATGATATTCTTGTTTATTCTAAATTTGAGGAAGAACATGTGGGACATCTTAGGATTGTTTTGGAGACACTTAGAAAGAATCAGTTGAAAGCCAAATTTTCTAAGTGCCACTTTTAGCAAAGGCAAGTGAAGTCCTTAGGGTATGTAGTTTTCAAAGAAGGAATTTCTTTTGATTCGTCGAAGATTGAAGCAATTCAAAATTTGAAGAGGCCAAAGAACGTATCAAAGATTCGTTGTTTTCTTGGATTGGTGGGTTATTACCATCAATTCATAAAGGACTTTTCCAATATCGTTTTACCTCTTACTTCTGTGACTAGAAAAGGAGTTAAGTATATTTAGTCAGATAATTATGGATCTTCTTTTCAAAAGTTGAAAGAACACCTTTCCAACGCTCATGTTCTTGTGGTTCTGGATGGGAATTAAGTCCTTGTGGTCTACACAGATGCTAGTAGGTTTGGTTTGGGTGTTGTTCTTATGTAGCACAACCATGTTGTTGCTTTTTCTATGAGGCAGTTGAAGTCGAATGAGGTGGGATATGCCACTCATGATTTGGAGCTCGCGGCTATAGTCTTTGCTTTAAAATTTTGGCGTCATTATTTGTTAGGTGAGGGATTTGTGCTTTATACCGATCATAAGTCGTTGAAGTACTTATTCACTCAAAGGGAGCTTAATATGCAACAATAGAGATGGCTCGAATTCCTCGCTTCCTACGATATTGATATTCAATACACTTTGGTGAAGAGGAATAAAGTAGCGGATGCTCTTAGCTGTAAGCAGCAGGCTGTTGTTTCTTTGATGTTAACCGAATGGAAGGATCTTGAGATTCTATCTTCTTGTGAGATTAGGGATCATATTCTGGATTCTAGTTCTTCCATCTTGTTATTTTTCTTGGATTCTCGTTTTTGTCTTTTGGACCAGATTGCGAAATCCCAGAAGCGTGATCCGAATCTATCTCATCTTTTTCAGCAGTGTAGTGGCGTTTCCCGAAGTGATGAGTTGAAGGATTTTATTATTGATGTTCGTGGTTGTACTGGAAAAAGCGGTCAGCTTTTAGTTCCCGATGATAGTGACCTTAGGAGAGATATTCTTAAGGAGTGTCATCGCTCCAAATATAATATTCATCTTGGTAGTAGTAAGATGTATGGCAATATAAAGCGTCTTTATTATTGGGAAGGTATGAAGCGGGATGTGGACTTTTCAGCTTGTTAAGGTCAAGCATCAGCGTCCCAGTGGTCTTTTGCAACCATTGGAGGTCCCGATTTAGAAGTAGGACCAGGTATTATGAGCATACTTTTACAAATTCATATTTGAATTCTCTTTGGTGTCGACCTTGTAATAATCGCAATCTTATTCTTTTTTTCCATTTTAGGTTTCTATGGATTTCATCGATGGTCTTCCTCGTTTGAGGGCTATCCATCATAGCTTTTGGATGATTGTTGATTGTTTGACCAATTTAGCCCACTAAATTCCTGTTAAGTCCAATCGTACTGCTTCTCAGCTTGCTAAGATCAACGTTAAGGAGATCGTAAGACATCATGGCATCCCTAGTGCCATTGTTTGTGACCTAGATCCATTGTTTACAAGCGAATTTTGGAAGAGTCTCCAGAAAGCCTTGGGTTCAAAGCTTAATTTTAAGACTGCCTATCATCACCAAACAGATGGGCAGACGGACCGAGTGAATAAGATATTGAAAGACTTACTTCGTGCTTGTATTCTTAACTTCGGTAGGAGTTGGGAAAATCATATCTACCTTGTTGAGTTTGCTTACAACAACAGTTTCCAATCTTGTATCGGCATGGCACCATTCGAGGCCCTTTATAGAAGGCCGTGTCGATCACCTTCTTGTTGGCTTGAGTCCGGGGAGAAGCTTATTTTAGGTCCCGATACTATTTTTTGAAGCTTCTGAGAAGATCGATCTCATTCGAAAAATAATGAAAGAGGCACATAGCATGTAGAAATCCTATGCGGATAATGGGATAAAGGCCTTGGAATTCTCTGTAGAGGATCGAGTCTTTATTAGTATATCTCCATTGAAGTTTGTGATGCAGTTCAGTCATTCCAGAAAGTTGGCTCCCAGATATATTAGGCCATACATTATCATTGAGTGTGTCTGCCAATTTGCTTATTGAATACCTCTTCCTACCCAATTCTGCGGTATTCATGATGTACTCCATGTTTCTCAACTTCGTAAGTGTCTTCGTAATTCAGATTCTTTGAGCCGAGAATTCTTGAAGAGCTTGAGATTTCACCCAACCTTACTTATGAGTAGAGTCCTATTCATATTGTTGCATCGGAGGTTAAACGCCTTTGAAATAAAGACTTTCCGCTCATTAAAGTCCAATGGTCTAGCAACCCAAAGGACTATTTGTGGCAGACTATAGAGTTCATCGAGCGAACACATCCAGAAATCCTTTCTCGTGCTCATTAGTGGTGAGACTCTTGTTTTGAATTATTTTGTACTTATGATTTTATCCTCTTTAGATGCATCGTTCAATTGTCATTGACTTTTCCTTAAGAAATTACGGGGACGCAATTTTTATAAGGGGGGAGTCTATAACAACCCCGGTCGAGATTACCTAGAATGTAAATTTAAAAGATGATTTAATTAAATTTAGTTAATTAATTAGATGAATTTGGGGATATTTGTGAATTATTGTATTTCCAAATTAAAATGGATTTAGAGTTTAATAAATTTGAATTTTCTTTTTACGCTAAATTACTCTAATATTTAATTATATAAGGATAATTTTAGAAAAAATGAATAAATAAATTGTATGAAAATAATTCATTGGTTAAAATATGGTTTCTATATTAATGGTTCATTTTATTAAAAATACAGAGAATGACTTTTTATTTTATAAGTTGCAGTTAATTTTGATAAAATATTTCAATATTAATAAAAAGTGAGATTTTGACATGTTATTTATATTGTGGAAGTTTTAGAAATAAATGTTAGCTAAATTAGAGCATTGTTTTAATTAAATTAGTATTTATAAAGTGTTAAAATGAAACACAATAAATTAACAACACTTTGGTTTTGAAAGAATTAACAACACTTGGCTAATGGATCCACATTCTTTACCCACTTAGCCCTAAACAAAAGAAATAAAAATGAGAAAACATATGTATATCATTTCTCACTTCTCATTTTTATCTCCAAACAACAAATCGAAGTATACTCTAAGTATAGAAACCCTAAATTCCCAAATTTGCAAATCAAGGAGTGAAATCAAAGGGCTTTCAATCTATTTTAGTGTGTTTTGATAAAAGGTAATCTCCTCTATCTATCTATGCATCAATTTAATGATTATTTTAGTTTTGATTTCTGTAATTAATCATTCCCATCCAATCTTTGTTCATAGCCTAGGTTGATATTGTCATAGGAGGGAATAGGAGATTCTAAGCTCTAATCTTCCTTTATGGGTTTGTTTAGGTGAGTGTATCTCACGATTTCTAGCCCAAGATAAATGGCTGTTGTTGTTATATGATTATGGTTGAATTTAAAGTATATACGATCTCAATATGTTGATGGATTCATTGTCTAATTGAATTGAATTTGCTATTTACTCAAAACCACCATATGAAATCTTGAATTTCATCCAATTATACATGTTTATATGCATGTATGACTGCCTATTTAGTAACTTAAATCATTAGAGAAGCAACATAGGAAGAATGAGCGAAAATGGATCAACGGAAGGTCACCGGAATCGCCTGGACATTAGCCCAGGCGAGCCAACTGGTGGGCCGGTTGATCGAACCAGTGCACTGGTTTTAGCTTGAACCTGTAATCCAAGCTACGTTCCGGTATTTCCCGATCGACCCATTTGTCACTTGTATGCCCAATTGATTTCCAGAAGTTGATTACATAATTTTAATATTGCATTTCACATCAATTTCACTGATATTTTCCGAATTCGTGACTTATAAATTGTTGAATTCATTTTGATGTTTTATACCATAGAGATTGTTCTATCGATCTTGGAAGAATTACACACTTTTGATGCACGTTTGCAATCCAGATTTACAAATGATTAATTTCAAAGTCCAATCATTTTATACAAGACTATTTATGTACCAATCTAATATATACACACACACATATTTATGTATGTATTCATACAAAGAATTTTAGTAACATTTATATACTTTCTATTTTCCTATGAAATGGTTTTAGAAATGTTTTCGAATGATAGTTTGAAAAGCTTACTTGTATATATGTATATAGGTATATATATATTTCCATTATAAAAAATTAATTTAAAAATGGTTTTAAAAGAGAAGTATTTTCATAAAATTGCATGTTACTGATCGAATGAGAAATTAATTTAGATGGTTAACTAAAACGAGTGGTATGGAACGCTCGCGCTTGTTTTACCAATTAACTCCTGGACTTGTTCGACTGAACCATTGTTACACATGAGTGGAGTTTACTATCGTATGGTAAACGTTTGGGTAAACCACTGTGGTACGGGACACACGGTTGTTATCAATTCGATTATTATGTAAAAGTATTTAACGCTTTTCGATGAGTTTATGGCTCGCCTTTGATGTTTATAAGACTTGTTCCTATTTGATGTTTATAGGTTTTGTACCCGTCTTGATGTTTATAGGACTTGTTCATATTCGATATTTATAGGTTTCATACCTATCTTAGATCTTATAGGTTTTATATCTATTTCGATTCTATAGGTCACATACATGTCTTGATGTTTATAGACATATACATCTATCTTGGAGTTATACGCATGTAGGTGAATTTATTTCATCAATCTTGGAGTTTGGCGCCAACCTTATTTATGAGGTTTCTGGATTTCTATTTGTGAGATTTCTAGATTTAACATTGTTGGATTATCACCAAATCATTTCGAAGGTTTTTGCTTTTAAGAAGTTATCATGAGTTTTTGTATTTGGTGATTTGAAGTTATTGATGCATGTTTGATATTTGTCAATATATGCTTATAATTGAGATCTACATTACTTTATCTATCATTCAGTTTGCTAACACATTTATCTTAGTCTAGACTGACTCGTTTATTATTTTTGTAATACTCGGGTCAGACCAAGATAATTAAGGTCCTTCAACTTGAGGCTTTAGAGTGGATAGCTAACCTGTTAGCTAATAGTTCTCTTTTTTCACCCGATGTATATATTTGACATTATGTAGTATCTTGTGTTGAGATTAGACTCCTTTTGTATACATATTCATTTTGAGATGTAGCACTTTGTATATGTGTAGTATACATCATGTATCTATTATGTGTCGGTTCAGACTTGTATCTATTATATTCCACTGTGATTGATCTGATATTCTATGATCTGTATACTATTACATGTTGTTCTGAATTTTTATTATAGCCACCGTAGTTTTGTTTTAAGCCTGAATTGTATACGTTGGTTGCACCCGATTTAAGAAATGTATAGCATATTAATCGACGTGTCAATGCTCTCTTAAAGAAAAATTCACGGACGGTCACTCCTAACCAGCACTATTCTCTGCACTAGCCGACAATATTACTTTGTAATATTGTCGTTTAGTGTGAGTCTCGGGGTAGGGTGTCACATAATAAGACAAAATTTATTTTATTACTTGCTCATCAAAAGTGATCAAATGAATAAATAACAGTTGAGTTGTTGTATTAGTGCATTGACGGTTGTTAATTGATTAATAAATGATAAATTGATTATTTGATGACCAATTCATAGATGTGGATTATATTACATAAATCAGATATATTTTTCATGTATTTGAAGATTGTTTTCTGCCAAGGATGACATATTTTGCATATTTTATGGACACTTTGATAATTTTACTATATTGAAACAACAATATGGCCTGAACAAATGCATGAACGAAGCAATCATCAGAATAGAACCATATAAAACATTCAGAGATTGAGGACCTTACTTTGGGGCTCAAGTTATGAGAGATTTAAAGGGTAGTTTTGCAATTATTCAGTTCGATAGCTTGTCTAAATCAGCCTAGATGCAGTTGTGAGTGTACACTTTTTTTCATTATTCATAATTTTTTTAGCAAAGCTAGCCAGCTTTATAGTGGGCCATGCCACTGTATATAAATAAAAGCAGGTATTATGCACTTGCACAGAATAACTAACATGGTTTTAAAGTGGCCATACCACTAAAACATAGAAAACACTAGACGTACTCCTTAGAGTTGGTACCACTGTCGTCATCAACGGGACAAAGCCCCAAAACATGGATAAATCCTGAGAAATGAGCCGCAATATCTGGATCAAAAACCGTGGATTCACTGGAGTAGATAAATTTTCTATCCCAAGTGTCATCCTCCAAAATAAGTCTATTGTCATCCCCATCGCCACCATCATAGAAAAGAACAAGACCATCACCAACAACATGATAAAATAACCGCCTCATCTCTCCATCTCCACCTACAAACATATAATAGCAATCATACTATGGACTATATCACATCTCAGATATCATATGAGACCAAGTCTTCTCCCTGGAGTTTGTAACGACCCCACCGCGATGCCCAATTTAGCAAAGAATATTACAAGTAATGTCGTCTACTAATCTGGAGAATACAGCTTGTTAGGGGCGATCGAATGTGAATATATCTTTCTACTAACACTAACACGTCACTTACTTTTTTTTCCACTTAATATCTGAACTAAATTTGACGTGTACAGTATTAATACAAAGTAATAAACACACCGATTTCTCAGAATCAGAAAAATATATCATATAAATAAAAGTCATCGATCATAGCGGAATAAATCTCAACTTATACATATACAAATTATTTAGTTTACAAAATGAAATACTAAACTCGATTGTTATACAAATTTTTACATTCTCTAATCTCAATTGTACATCTTATAAACATATTCACAAATTTCCTTAATGAGATAAACTTAAAAAGTCAAAGGTGTTTATCTCCTTGCTAGCCAAAAAATCCAAAGGTCAACTTGTCTTGTAACCTGAAAAGTCTCGGCCTGACCCGAGCAAAATAACACCCGGTTCAGACTATCTTTAAATATCCAATAGGGTGAGAATAAGATATAACACAAGAACAAACAACATATAAGTAATTGGAGATGTCCATGAAATCGTGAGTCACGTGAATTAATTTAACTTAGAGTTCATCACAGGCACTTGGTTATACATTTAAGTCACAACACATATTAGTCACTAAATATAAAATAACAGAATTTACTTAACATCCATCAGAAGTCAAAAGAACATATATTTATTTCACTAACACAAGACACAAGAATATATATCTATTTAATTAACACAAGGCAAAATAATATATATCTATTTCACTAACACAAGACACAAGAATATATATATATATATATATATATATTTCACAAACACAAAATAGTCATAGAATCCAAGAGATCTTAATCCAAACCGATCGTAATGATCGTCCAAAACAATCGCAATGATTGTACTCAAAACCCGTGGCAAACAAACAAACAAATTGGTATCACTCGAATCGATATGATACCAAGGATCATACTCAGACCGGGAACACAGAATCACAGAATGATCTCAAGGATAGTCCATACCGATCAAGGTGATCGTAGAAACCATGACTCGATAATTCCACATTTATTTAATATTATTAAATTATTATGTTTGAAAAGAAATCCAGGAATAAACTTCTTAAGGATCTAGCAACCACTTACTACACATCAAAAGAGAGTAAACTATAAAGTGTCAAATACTATCACTTTCAGTAATCACTAGAATTTAACCAATACGTCCCATACCATATGGTGAAATTCAAGTATTTACTAAAAGCTAGTAAATATCACTTATTACAGATACCACTGGAAAAGCTGAACCATATTCTCTTAGGGATCTAGCAACCACTTATCGCATACCAGAAGAGAATACAACTCTAAAGTGTTAACTACTTTCCCAAAATTGATCACAAGAATTTAACCAAGGCATCCCATACTATCCGTTGGAATTCGAGTATTCGTTAATGGGCTAGTAAATTTCACTCAAAATACTATTCAATGAGTCATACCTATTCAACGAAGCGTTACTCGAAAGCATTTAAAACAATCGATAACATTAAGTCGAATAATAGTACTTTCCAAATTATAGAATTAAGGTTCTCAAAATAATTTTTCTCTCTGATTTTTATTAGTAAAAAAACACTTGTTATAATTTTTCACAAACACACTTATTATTTAACTTTAATAAATACTCACTTAATATAAATGTTCCATTTCAAGGTTAGAAACATGGTTGTTTACCATTTCAAAGCAACAGTAAATTATTTTTGAGTGCATGTCCTTGTTCATGCAAGGAGCAAGGCACATGGTTATAAATCAAATAAGTAACAATTTGTTAAAAAATTTACATCTGTTAACCGAGAATGCAATTAGAAACATAAAACAAAAATGCATTCAAATTATTAGGTGAGATCACTTAAAAAGGAAGAGCAGGCAATTATATCATTAGAGCACACAATGGCTTCCAAGAACTTACTAAGTTATAATATAACTTTTCTAAATATATATAATATAAGTTTCAAAATGTATCATATTTTAAGATCACTGCATGACACCTTTTTAAAACATATAGTACAAAATGTATAAATTTGCTTGACTCGTTATATGAATATATTAGTGATGCAGCAGCGGATAACAGAAAATGTATGATGCGGTGATCCAAAGATACCGGATTTTAGCTATCCAAAGATACCGGATTTTAGCGATCGATGGAGTAGAAGATACCGAATGGCCCAAATCCGTTGATCCAAAGATACCGGATTTTAGCTATCCCAAACACGTTGATCGCGCACGATACCGTGTTAAAAGATCTACGATTCTTCGACGTTGATCTAGCGCACTAGATTCCATGAATCGGCTTCAACGATCGTTGATTCGAGCGCACTCGAATACCGAAGGTGGAGATAGGAGATCACACTCAACTACCAATTGGAGAAGTGGCACAAAGCACACAAACAAATTTTATTCAAAATCAACTTAACTATTACAAATGACACCACCATCCCTATTTATACGGTTACAAATATACACGGCTCAAAACTTGACAACACTTAGGTCGTGAACGACCTAACATAGACCAACGACTTACGACCTAAAACAATGCGACCTAAAAACAAACAAGTTTACAACACACGCTTACATCACAAAACATCCGACCTAAAACAGGCCTGCGACCTACGACCTAACATAGGTCGTTAACGACCTAAAACATTACAACACAACAAGTACAACATCACACAAGGTCGAGCGACCTAAAAATACACAGCAGCGATCCATCTTGAGCGACCTAAAATAGAGCGACCTAACTTCAGATGGCTTTAGTGATCTTGCAGCATACACATCAGCGACCTAACTTAGGTCGTAACCCGCTTCCGCGACCTAACATAGGTCGTATCACTTCTCCATGACTTATCATAGGTCTTAACCCTTCTTCGCGACCTAGCATAGGTCGTAATTCATTCTCGCGACCTAACTTAGGTCGTAACTCGTTAGGTCGTTTGAGTAACTCGGAGCGACCTATAGGAATTAGTAACTCGCTAGGTCGTTTGATCGCCTTCTTCTTTAACTCGTTAGCTCGTTCCAGTATGATCTCTTCCTCGTTAGGTCGCACACGACCTAACGGCTCCTTAGGTCGCTCACGACCTATTTTGGGCTGCATCATCCTCCCCTGGTTGGCAAAAATTCATCCTCGAATTTGCACCTTCCTCTTCCACAACAAGCTCATCTCCATGATACGGAATCAGGTATTTGACGTTGAAAACGTCTGCAGTGTGAATATGATCCGGCAACTTCAACTGATACGCATTATCATTTATCTTCTTCAAAATTTCCACTGGACCAATTTTACGAGCTTTCAACTTATTGTATGTTCCCACTGGAAAGCGATCTTTTGTCAACACGGCGTAAACCAAATCACCTTCTCTGAAATTTACACTCCTTCGCCTTTTATCTGCCAGTTGTTTATACTTCTCATTTGATGCAAGCAATCGTTCATGAACAGTTCGGTGGCACTCCTGCAATTCAGTCACAAAATCACCAGCTCGCTTAACAACTCCCTTCTGATATGGTACTGTCGCCAAATCCAACGGTCCCTTTGGCAAGCTTGAATATACAACCTGAAATGGACTGTAACCAGTGCTTCGGTTAACAGCATGATTATGAGCAAATTCCGCCTGACACAACTTCATATCCCAACTCTTCAAATTATCCTGCATAAGACATCGCAACAAATTTCGCAACGATCTGTTCACCACTTCCGTTTGCCCATCTGTCTACGGATGATAGGCACTACTAAAATTCAGCTTCGTTCCAACCGTCTTCCACAAACTTAACCAAAAATGGCTTAGAAATCTAGTATCCCGATTAGAAACAATAGATTCTGGTAGCCCATGTAATCGATACACCTCTTTAAAGAATAATTGAGCAACACGGACGGCATCCGCTGTCTTCTTACATGCTATGAAATGTGTCATTTTCTAAAACCTGTCCACTACAACAGATATTGAATCATTCCCCCTCTGAGTCCTCGGTAACCCCAAAACAAAATCCATATTGATATCAACCCATGGTCTAGTCGGCAAGGGTAAGGGCATATACAATCCCGCATTCGTCGTTGTCCCTTTGGAGACTTGGAAAATATGACATCTCTCCACAAACTTTTCAACTTCCCGCTTCAACGAAGGCCAATGATAAGATTGAGAAATCAATTGCAAAGTACGATCTCTACCCACATGACCTTCCTCATGCAACTCCTTCACAATCTTCATTCGTAAGCTGCACTCGGGTATGCACAATCGATTCCCCTTAAAAAGAAAACCATCCACCAATACAAACTCATCCATCTTTCCCTCCTTGACTTCACCTACAAACTTCGCAAAGTAAGAATCATCAACAAACAATTCTGGCAACACATCAAACCCCGTCACTTCAACCTTCGTTGTAGTCAACAAATGATTCCTTCGACTCAAAGCATCTGCCACTCGATTCGTAATTCGTGACTTATGCTTCACCACAAATGTAAATTGTTGTAAGTATGCAATCCACGAAGCATGCCTAGCTGCAATCTTGTCATGTCCCCGCATATGCTTCAACGCTTCATGATCAGTATATAAAACAAATTCTTTATGAAACAAATAATGTCTCCAATGCTTCACAGCTTGTACGATAGCATAAAACTCCACATCATAAGTATTATATCTCATCTTTGCTCCCGATAACTTCTCACTGAAATATGCAATAGGACGTCCTTTCTGACTCAACACCCCTCCAATCCCGACTTTAGATGCATCAGTATGTAACTCAAACAACAACTGAAAATCTGGTAATACTAGAATTGGTGCCATCGTCAAAAGTTCTTTAATCCTCTCAAAAGCAAACCCTGCTTCCTCTGACCATGAAAATTGCTTCCCCTTCATACAATCAGTAACTGGTGCCATCACGCTACTGAAGTGTGGAATAAATCTCCGGTAGAATGATGCTAGACCATGAAAGCTTCTAACTTCTGTTATCGTACTGGGTTGTGGCCAATTTCTGATTGCTTCAACTTTATTCTGATCCACCTGTATACCATCATCTGAAATAACATATCCCAAAAATAAAACACTATGCGTCATGAACACGCATTTCTTCGTTGCAACATAAAATTGTTCCTGTCGCAGTATCATCAACACCTCTCTCAAATGTTGCAAGTGTTCTTCTGAGCTTCTACTATGTATCAGTACATCATCAAAATATACCACCACGAATTTCCCAATAAATGGTCTAAAGATCTGATTCATCACCCGCATAAATGTACTCGGTGCATTCGAAAGACCAAACGGCATAACCAGTCATTCGTACAATCCTTCTCTCGTCTTGAATGCTGTCTTCCATTCATCCCCTGATCTTATTCGAATTTGATGATAACCACTTTTCAAATCAATTTTCGAAAAAATAGTAGCTCCACTAAGTTGATCCAACAAATCATCCAATCTAGGCATAGGGAATCTATATCTCACTGTAATCTTGTTCAGGGCCCGACTATCAGTACACATCCTCCATGTTCCATCCTTCTTCGGCACTAATAAAGCTGGTACGGCACAAGGACTTAAACTTTACTGTACACGTCCCTGTTCAAGCAATTCTTCCACTTGCCTCCTCAACTCCTCGTGTTCCTTTGGACTCATTCGGTAATGTGGTCTATGAGGTAACACAGCTCCTGGAACAAGATCAATTTGATGTTGAATGTCTCTCAACGGTGGTAACTCCGTTGGTAGCTCCTCAGGAAATACATCGTCAAATTCTTCCAGCACTGGTTTCACTTCTGCAGGAATCTCAACCACTTCATTACTCTCACGTCCAATCAACAAAAACACTTCAGGCTCCTCTTCTATTACCTTAACAAACTCCTTCAAAGATAGCAAAGTATTAAGTTCTTCAATCTCCTCCGACTTGCTTTCTTCGTGTTGTCGCTTCTTAGGAATTAAAGTGATTTTAGTACCCTCAAACATGAAACTATAACTGTTAGTACGACCATCATGTTGCACAGCCCTATCATATTGCCACGGTCTCCCCAGCAACAGATGACATACATACATGCCCACATCACACCAAATTTCATCTTTGTATTTCTTCCCAATTGAAAAATTAACACAAGCTCTTCGTTCAACTTTCACCTCCCCACCTTTCCTCAACCAAGCTAACTTGTAAGGTTTCGGATGCTTCTCTGTCTTCAATGATAACTTCTTCACGGCTTCTGTAGAGATAATATTGTCGCAACTTCCTGCATCAATACAAACTTGCAAACCCTTCCCAAGATAGTACATGTTGATTGAAAGATGTTACTCCTCAACTAGCTAGTTTCCTCCTCCTGTTTTGGTGTTAAACACGACCTCTTCATCATCAATGAATACCCTTCATCTCCCGACACATTTTCTTCCTCCTCATCATGTAGTGAATTAGAACATTCAACTTCTACCTCATCTTCCCATGCCTCAGCAATCATCGTTCGCTTCTTTGGCTTCGTACATTCATTGCTTTTGTGACCCATCTCCTGACAATTAAAACATTTGATACCACTATTGATTCTGGTCTTAGCAACTTCATTAACAACTGGTTTTGCAACAGCCTTCGAAACATTCGCAGTGCTACTAGCCCCTTTCATTGGATTGTTGGAATTTGTAAACACACCACCCCCTCTCCTTCCTTGCTTCTCCCAAGCGATAGCCTTTTGATGTGCTTCAGCCACAGATCTGGGATCAAACATATTCACCTTATCTTGTATATGCATTCTCAACCCTCCAATAAATCTAGCTGTCAATTGCTCCTCCGTCTCCATGATGTCATTCCTCGCAATCAGCTGATAGAACTCATCCGCATAATCGTTCACAGATTTCGTTCCCTGTCTCAAATTCTGCAATCGTTGATACATAAGAGACTGATAGTTATACGGCAAGAATGTAGCTTTCATCAACTTCTTCATCTTATCCCAAGATTCAATCTTTGACTTCCCCATTCTCTCCCGTGTTAGTTTAGTTTGCTGCCACCATGCCATAGCTCTTCCTTTCAATCTCGTAGCAACCAACTTTACTCTTCGATGCTCGGGTACTTCTTTAAAGTCAAAAATATCCTCCACATTAGACAACCAATCCAAAAATTCTTCAGCCACCATTCCACCCTTGAATTTTGGAATTTCAGTTTTCATCCCCGACTCCCATCGTCGATCTTCCTCAACATCCCGATATGCATTTTGTGCTAGGTCTCGATCTCGAGAATGAACACTACCTCTACCACCATCTTCATCAAAAACAGATGTACTTCGATAACGATCTCGACCACCCTCATTCCTATGATCTCGCATATCTCTTCCACTTTGTCTGTCGTCATCACGGTATGGTTCATGTTCAAACTCACGTGGAGTTCTCTCTTCATCTCTATACTCGTGATGTTCTCTTCTCAATGAAACTGAAGATTCTCTTCTTCCTCGATAAGGTTGTGGCGACACCCTCCTCGCTTCCGTAACCGATGGCGAAACTCTGTTTCCTCCATGGTTCGAGATTGGCGACCTTCTCCTTTGTCCTTGATTCATGTCCATCATCAATTTCTCTAACCTCCCAATACCTTCATCTAACTTCTCATTGAATTTGCTACTAATGCGTTGTTCCATTTGTTCGGCATCTTCTCTTTTGTACAAATCTTCAACATTTTGATGACGATTAGCTCTTCTCGGCAGCATGGTCAAATGAAACAATCTTCAATTCTCGGCTTGTTCTACAAATATGATGCACGGCTTTCAACTAGCTCTCGGATCTACCTTCAAACTCTCGGCCTTGAACATCAAAATGATACACGACTTAAACTCTTCGATAGAATATTGGCTCCAAGACTCGGCTTAGCTATGATTGGCTAAACCTGGCTCTGATACCAAATGATGCAGCAGCGGATAACAGAAAATGTATGATGCGGTGAAAGTAGCGATCGATGGAGTAGAAGATACCGAATAGCCCAAATCCGTTGATCCAAAGATACCAGATTTTAGCTATCCCAAACACGTTGATCGCGCATGATACCGTGTTTAAAGTTCTACGATTCTTCGACGTTGATCTAGCGCACTAGATTCCATAAATCGGCTTCAACGATCGTTGATTCGAGCGCACTCGAATACCGAAGGTGGAGATAGGAGATCACACTCAACTACCAATTGGAGAAGTGGCACAAAGCACACAAACAAATTTTATTCAAAATCAACTTAACTATTACAAATGACACCACCATCCCTATTTATACGGTTACAAACATACACGGCTCAAAACTTGACAACACTTAGGTCGTGAATGACCTAACATAGACCAACGACTTACGACCTAAAACAATGCGACCTAAAAACAAACAAGTTTACAACACACGCTTACATCACAAAACATCCGACCTAAAACAGGCCTGCGACCTACGACCTAACATAGGTCGTTAACGACCTAACATAGGTCGTTAACGACCTAAAACATAACAACACAACAAGTACAACATCACTCAAGGTCGAGCGACCTAAAAATACACAGCAGCAATCCATCTTGAGCGACCTAAAATAGAGCGACCTAACTTCAGATGGCTTTAGTGATCTTGCAGCATACACATCAGCGACCTAACTTAGGTCGTAACCCGCTTCCGCGACCTAACATAGGTCGTATCACTTCTCCGCGACTTATCATAGGTCGTAACCCTTCTTCGCGACCTAGCATAGGTCGTAATTCATTCTCGCGACCTAACTTAGGTCGTAACTCGTTAGGTCGTTTGAGTAACTCGAAGCGACCTATAGGAATTAGTAACTCGCTAGGTTGTTTAATCGCCTTCTTCTTTAACTCGTTAGCTCGTTCTAGTATGATCTCTTCCTCGTTAGGTCACACACGACCTAACGGCTCCTTAGGTCGCTCACGACCTAAGACTTGGTCATTTTGGGCTGCATCAATTAGTAAAATGACACTTATCTTTATAAAAATACAAAACATTGTTTTAGTTATTTCCATGCATAAGAAGTGATAAAGGTATAAGGCAAAAGCAAAGAAGACAACTAACAAAGCTACAGAACTTTGCAAACTTAAAATAATAAACTATATAAATAGATGTTCACTCTTTTCAAAGCTAAACCATATGGGACGAAAGCATTTAATATATAGGCACTACACTGAGCTAGTTGTAAAGCAAATGCCACTTTTATATCGACAGAAGCATGTAGAATTAGGCCATTTTTTCCAAAAAAACGAAACTGTCAAGTCCCTTTTACATGAAATGTAAACAAAGTCAAGAAAGCTATATATTTAGGGTGTTATACTTAACCTAGACTTTATAACTTTTGTTAAAAATCAATTTTATAAATATATTCGTGTTATATATACATTAGACTAAGGGATTGAAAACTCTATTTATAAAATCATGCAATCATAAAAAAAATGGCTCAAACAATAGAACAAAGCAAACAAAAGCATACCCCTTATGTACAGTGTATGACATGTCTAACTAAACACCTATATTCCAATGCAATATCTTTAAGTGCTGTTGTTCATAGCAATGGACTGAACTGAATTGGTATACAAAATGTTTCATTGAATACTCACCCATGCATTAGCTTTTAACAAGTAAATACTTATGTAATATATAAACAACACTACACTAACCCAGCTGAAATCCTCATATACATCACGATAAGAATAACAAACTTAAGGAGATGCATCAGTACTTAAATGGAAAGAAATTCTGGAATTTGCACGTAAGACATTGAACTTGTAATATATAAATGACACACACTACACACTTGCAAATGTTCAATTCCAATTAGCTATGTATATTCAAAAGATTTATAATATAAATATAGTTTAAACACTTAGTAACAGCAAATAAATACAAGGACACATGCTACTCTTGCAAGGGCAACACTCACAATAAAAACAACATCACTCATGCACCCTATACTCACACTAACTCATACGCATGGCTGCTGCACTTTCGTGCCTACTCATATAAAATCATACTCACCGTCACACAATTTAAAGGTAGAAAAAGAAAAAAAAATAACATACATACATACTTACAAATGAAAACAAAGGAACCATGAAAGCAAGCAAATCATGGTGAGAAAAAGGACAAGAAAACAGAGAATCGGCGCAATCAGTTAAACAAAATCCTGGAACCAAATCGGTTCCAGGTTCGCCCATTGGTCGGCGATACTCGTGGAGCAAATGAGGCTCCAGATTAGCTCTGGTCAATGGGGAGTTTTAGTTCCGGCGAGTGATGCTTTATATTGGACAACCACTAGGGATTAAAACTGGCATGCAAGCATTGTTTGTTCAACAATTAAGTTTCTAACTTAATGATTTCCTACAATTCAACTAACAAATAATATGTTTATTCTAAACTTGAAGATTCTAATCAAACATAGATTCAAAACAGCAACAATTTACTCATTTACAGAAACCTAACATAATTCGATCATAAGAACAAGCATATGGCATTAGAGAATAGTAGTGTGAGGGTTACTCACTATAAATCCATGACCTGATTTGCTAAAAGCTCCATTTCATCCTTGCACTTGAATTTTAGCCATTTCTATGGTTTCACAAAGCTCTAGAATCCATGCTAATCTCTCGCAATTAATTTCTAGAATTTTCTTCAATAGATTATTGTAAGTTTCGGTTTAAATTGCTAAAGAGGATGGAGCCCTAATTTGTTGCTACTGCTAATTTCTTTTTAGAGATAGCAATGTACTGGAGATGTTTTCTTGTAAGAAAATTGCATAAGAAGCCTTTTAATTTTTTTTAAGTGAGGCTATGGGCATGTAATTATTTGAAGGCCCAATAAGATAAATTAATTCAATTGCTTGGCTTTTAATTATCTCTAGCACTAATTAATAGAATTCACTAATCAAAGCTAAGCTATTTATTTAGCTCGATTTAAACTTTTTATTAATTACTTAATAATGTGAAATAAGAATCAAATTATAAAACCTCATTTTACAAATCCCACAAACTTTTTGTTTATCCTATTATATTTGATAATCAAAACAAATCCAATTTGAGAAATTTTAATTTTAATTTCACAATTTATATTACAAAATCCCAATGAATATTAATTAACCATAATTAATTAGGTCATTAACAACAAGGTTGCTATAGAGTTCCACTCAATCAATGGAGTCAGGATGCCAACATCAGTAGAAGAAATAGTAGAAGGAAGCGAAGACTCTACAATAACAGGAGAAGGGGCAACAACAACATCAATGTTACAATCAGGGGCCTTACGGATCCCAGCAGGGACAGTAGCAGAAGTAACCGGGTCAATCAAAGTAGAAGGGCGAGACTTCGGAACCCACATAGTAGCAGGAGGACGTGGAAGGGGGATCTTATCCGAGATAGGAAGACGAGGGTCACCTGATGGATCAGAAGTAGGGAGATGCTTGCATGAAAGCGCCACATGGCCAAAGGAATGACATATCTCATAGATATCAGGTTTCCATCCATAGTGAACATCAATAACCACAACATGGCCATCCACTACTAGAAAACACTACAGTTTCCTACACAAAATTTCCGACGTCTTTCTTACGCCAAAAGGCGGAGCGTAGGGTAGGCGTAGGAAACTGGTAGAAAGAGGTAAAGGCGTAGGAAAGACGTAAGGAAATTTCCTACGCTTCTCCTACGCCAAATTCAACACGTAGAAAAAAAAATCGAGGCGTAAGTAAGGTGTAGGAAATCGTCTACACTAAAATGATACTGTAGAAAAGGCATAGATAATCTCCTACGCCATTTCCACGCCTCTGTTAATTTTATACAATTCCACATTGACGTAGAAAAGACGTAGGAAATTTCCCACGCCGTCCCTACACATGCAAAAAAAAGTTTTTAATTTTTACGTTAATCACCGTATACTTCCCTTCTCCTAACCTCAGTTTTTACCGAATAAAAAAAACCTAATTCTACAAATATTATCTTCTCCTCCTTTTATATTTGTTTTGATTGAATTTCGATTCAGGTGCTTGTTTTGGGTTTTTGATTCAGGTGCAATCTCCATGTTGGCGATACTTGAACCCAAAAAAACTAGGGTTTCAAAAATCAACGCCTTCTAAATAATCATCGCTGCATACTCGGCTATTCCATCAGCCATCGTCGGCTCATCCTTGCCTCCTATGCGATTCTACTGCTGATTTGAAGTCCGCTACAGTTCCTTGCCTCCTACGCGATTCTACTGCTGATTTGAAGTCCGCTACAGTTCCTTGCCTCCTACGCGATTCTACTGCTGATTTGAAGTCCGCTACAGTCTCTTTATACTGCCACTGCTAATTAAGTATGCGAATTTCTTGTTTTGAGTTGTCTAATTTTCTAAAATTGAGTCGCTCTTTTACTGCTTTAGATTTCATTAACCTTGAAAATGCCTGAAGCTAATAACTTATTAGTATTTAGTTATAAACAACTAGTTTTCTGTAAATAATCGTTTAGGAATTAAAATTTGAAAGCCGAAGCTAAAAAACTAATAATTATTTAGGAACTGATACTTACATTGATGTACTATTTTTCCTGCACTGTGTGTATGTCTACCCGCAAACATTTAGGCAGAACCCAATATGTGACGACCCGGTATTTTGGCCATATTATTTTAATAAATATTTAATCCAATTAAATAAATGTAAACTCATCATTTTAAAATGAATAAATCTTTTGGAAACATTTTCCATTTATTTATATAGATTTGTAATTTTTGCAAGGGAATTTGATTTGTAAATTTAAATTAAACCTCTTTATAATATTTATAATAAATTTATCTTATAAAATTTAATTTAAATACTTTGTCTTGTTAACATTTGGTATAAAAATATATATAGGTAATAATGTAAGTAAACCATATCGAATATAAGTTAAATAGTGATAGTTAAAATAAAAATAAGGATTAAGTTATTAGTGTATGCTTGCAACATAAACGGGGAAATGGTAAGAACAAAGTATAAAATAAAATAAAAACCAAATGTAATGTAAAACCAAACACAAAGATATGTGTATAAGACTATTTAAACTAGAAGTCAGGTAAAAACAAACGTATACATATGAATTACTTAAGCAAGAAGACAAAATGTTTTCATGCATAATATCTATGTTCATAAAATAAAAAGATAAAAACATAATATCTTCATTTGCAAGCCAAGTGTTAGCCTGCAAAGTGTATACTTTCTTATAAGATATTTATGTATAGCAAAATATAATAATAGGTATGTAAACAAATAAGGAAACCGGTGCATTAATTGCCATCATCTCAAGCCAAAATTTTTCATTTCAAACTTTTAAAAATCTTTACAATTCAGAAGGGAAATTCTGATCAATCAAAACAAAGATAAGAAGACAGTTAAACCAGTTACAACCTTCCTTATACATCCTGTCCTCTTTTATACATATGTGACCATCTTTCTATTCTAGTTCGTTCAGCAAACATAAGAAAAACAGAGTATAAAATAAACAACTTCATCTTTTCAAAGTATAAACATCATTCAAACCATAGTAGCTGTTCAAAATTTCCAGTTCAAAGACAAAGTTTACAGGCTTTCTCTGTTCTCTGTTCAAACATTATAAAGGTGAGCAAACTAACCCTAAACGTGCTATAATATCTTGATGCTATACTTAAAAGTTATTGTTTGAATGAATGTGAAAGTTCTTGCATGTCTGGGTGTATCAATATATATATATATATATATATATATATTGTTATAAGCATATCTGTTTACAGGCATTTATATCTCCGTTAAACATTCATAGGCTAAAGAACAGCATAAATAAATCTATATCTCCCTAAATAAATATTATTAGGTTATGATTCTGAATGAAAAAGGATTGTAATGTTGTAATATTTTTCATAAAAATATAATTAAGTATAATTAACAAACAGGTATTGGAAACTAAAAATTTACAATAATGAGCTTTTAATGATGAAAAAAATCAAATGATTAAATTCTTTGTTTTGATCATGCAATCTGATTAGTGCTTGTAAATGTTGAATTTTAATAATAAAATTGTGATTTTTAATTTTTGAATTGAAGTGGGATTTTGGGTTTGAACGGAAAATGGGTTTCCGTCAATTCTCGTCAACCCACGACGAATTGAAGGTCGTGATCATTGGTGAAGATGGATGAAGCATCAGGTAACTTGGAAAAAATGTTGATCGAATTTATAAATTACTGTGGCGTTAGCATGATGGATTTGTAGGGTTTTAGACATGGTTTTGCACGACGGGGTTGGAAGTGTAAGTTCATCGTCATCAGGGGATCGAGTTGAATGGGACCTTGGGAAATCAAAGCAGGGGAGGATGGCGAAGTTTTGGTCAAGTCGTTGTGGATGATCGTGGACGGGTTGTCGTCGACGAGGCGATTTGGTCGAGGGTGTTGGTTCCAGGAAAGGATTCGATCAACTCGATTTTGATTCTGGTTGATTTCGTCAGAGCTGGGTGGTCGAGACGTTGGCAAGGGTCGTTGGCGACTTGGTGGTGATCGAAGACTTGGTCGGAGGTGATCGCGTCGATCATACAATTGCATATAGATCATCGCGTGTCTGTTGTTGCTGCTGTGTTGTTCGCTTCGGGAAGAATGGGGTTTTACTCGGGTTGATCTCGAGTTTTGATTAGGCATTGTTTGAGGTTGGATGGCTCGGGTAGGAACCAGGTTTTTCTCGAGTGATGTTCGGGGAAAATGTGTTTTGGCTCTGGTTTCTTGACCAGGGGTTAATAATAAAGAAATTTAATAAGTTTAAACCGGATGTTAAACAAGTTTTATTTTAAAGAACAAGTGTAGTTAAGTTCTCAAAACAAATTTCAATATAAATTGTAAGTCAAATAATCCTGTAATTCAATTGGTTTGGTTTAGAATATCTTTAAAGTTGTTGTTTAAAAGTAATTATGTCAGATGTAATTATGGAATCATTTCCTAAATGATTTTTGATTTAAGAATAATGATGAAATCAAGTATTAAATTGTAAATAAGAATTTATCTTTATTCAATTAAGGTTGTGATTAATTAAAGATAATTAATTAGTGGAATAAATAAAAAGTTAATCCTTTAATGAAATTAATAAGGGTTGATTGGTTAATATTAATAACCAAAGTATGATTACTTAATGAAAGTAGTCTATGGATAATTACTGAATGTAATTAAATAAACAGGATAATTACTTATGAAAATAATTAAATGGAAGTTATTAAGGATAGATTACTTGGTATAATTAATTTAAGGGTTAATAAATTAAGTTAACTAAAGGGTTAGTTGATTAATATATGTATTTAAGGATAATTAATGAATGTGATTAAACGAAATATAAGAATAATTAACTAATGAAGTATTAGAGGATCACTAATTAGTGAAATTAATGGAAGAGATCAATCTTGTTTATGAATGATTGAATGGTGAATTAAATACCTTGAATTGGTTGATATCTCTTATATGATATGTTTTGTGATATGATTGGGTTGAACAGTGATAATGTGGGTTATCTATCTGAGTTGAATTATTATCTGGTATGATACCCTGAATATGAATCGTATTGTTTTACAACTTAATAATTTGGATTAAGATGACATTTGATTCGAAGAGACCGGGGTCGGGTATCAGTAAATACCCGAAACCACTTCGATTTGTAATCTACAATAATTCTTTATAGATTTGATATGTGAAATATATAGACTGGAATGGAATTATTTAAGAAACTGGACCATTGTAACTAAGTAAGGATACTTAGGGACCAGATTTGAGAAATAAGTATAAAAAGTTATGAACTCGTAGTAAGGTACGAGCTACCCCGGGTTCTAAATAAGTTTATGTATTAGTGTTTCATGTTAGATGGGTTTACTCACGCTGGTTTCCAGCCTGACCCGGGTGTTACTTTGATGTAATGCTCGGGTCAGACCGAGTATTACATATTTTCAGGTAAGGACGTTCTGGAGCTCAGGAGACGAGCTGGATGGCAGGAACGTATGGAGTGTTTCCGCTGTGATATATTTTGTTTATTTGGGATATGTTGATTTGTATATATCCAATGATTGTGTTTATGTTGTGACTCTGATGTATTTAAATGTAAATCAACTGATACAGTATTCTTTTGTAAACTATTATTATTTGATATTATATTTTGATCTGCTGCGAATGTGAGGTTCTGTGTTTTGTTTTCTGTTTCTTCTTCTTATATCCCTTTCTTCTTTTCTTAACTATCTGGAATTTTCGGGTTCGAAAATCCCGGGTCGTTACAGTTGGTATCAGAGCCAGGTTAAGTGAGAACCTTGGCTCTGGTGGGTGTACTCATAAGGATAGGGTCAATAGTACCCTGGAATGAGTTGAGTGTATATATATATATATGAGAGCGTACTTGTTATTTTCTTATATAAAGATTTAAATGATTTTATGAGAAAATATTTTGATATATATAAAGAAATATTTCTTACTAATGAATGTTAAAGTGATTGGTTGTTAAAAATTATTGGAATTAAATAAAATAATAAGAATTAAGTGGTAATAGAAATACAACTAAATTGAAATTAAATAAAGATAAATTTAAAATAGATTCAAACTGAAATTAAAACCGGAATTTGGGGAAAAGTTTCAGAATAAGATAATAATGAATTGGTTTCCTCATATGATAATCTTGGTCATTATTATATTTGTGTTTAATAATAAAATACGATTGTTGTGTAAGCAAAATGAAATGTTTTAGGAAAGTAAAACATTTAGGCAAGTATGACTTATAAATTGGAACTAAAGATGATATAAATTGTGAAGTTTTAAATCTGAGCCCAGAATTTGAAAAATTGTTTCAAAATGATAAAGAAATAATAAATAATATTATTTGAATGAAAGGGCTTAATTCAAATAGGAATTGTTTGGAAATTTAAAGGAATTTGTTTGAATTAAAAACAAAAAGTGGTTTAAATTTTAAGGATAACTTGGTATGTAAAGGAAATAATATGTATATATGAAGGATATACATGGTATCAAAAATGGGTTGAAATAAACTCTAAATGTTGAGTTTTAAATTTGGAATGTAATGTGAAAACCCAAGGTGATAAGTTTTTGAACTTATAAGATTTATTAATGTGAAGTTTAAAATTTGAATGGGAATTCAAATTGGGTCAAGTTGACTGGATTAAGTTGAATTTAACTTAAGGAAAGTTAAATGAGTTTAGAATGAACTACTTGAATTGGAAATTTTAAGATGAAATTGAAATTTAACTTGGGAAGTTAAATGGTTGATTTTAAATGGGAGTTATAAGTGATCTCAAAATGGGTTTGAGATCTGGAAATAGAAATGGATGCTGTTAATCGGTGTTTGGATAAATTTGGATGTTTATTTATCCTGATATCACTCCATTATTATAAATAATATATGAACCTGAGAATTGGCTTTAAAAATGGATAATAAATTAGAATCTGAAGATTTAATTGTTTTTGAGTTTTGAAATATGTTAAATAAAGATAATTTAAAATGGAATTTTGAAAATTTGACTCAGAATTAAATTATGTAGAGATTTGGATTATTCCTTTAAAAATAAAGGTTAATTTGATTTAAGGGGTTAAATCAACTTTTGAAAATTTAACTCGAGTTTATATAATAATTCGAGATGGTTTAAAATTGAGATTTAAATTGAATTAGTTCAAATTGAATTTAGTTTGAATTAACTAGAATTGAAGATGGATAAGTATAAAATTCAAATGGAAAAATTGAATTGGATTAATTTGAAATAAAATTGTAGATTGAATGAGTTCAAATTCAAATGGGAATTGAGATTGGTTCATATAGAAATGGAATTTGATTTGAAATTGGAAAGAAATTGAGGTTAATTCAACTTGAATTTGGGGTTAAATCAATTTCAATGGAAATTGAGGATTATTTAAATTGGAATTGGGTCAACTTAAGTGGAAGTGGAAATTTAAATTGGATTGTTGGGGAAGCGAACAGTTTTGACTCTGGGCTATTTTAATATAAACTTATTTTTCCAAGCTATTTAATGTATACAACCTTTCTTATTAAACCCAAAATTATTTTATACTTATTTTATAACTACTTTTGGAGTTATTTGACTATTTTGTAACTGTTTATAAGCTAATTACTGTTTTTCAACTGTTTTCTAAAACTAATTACTATTTTTCAACTATTTCACAAATTAATTACTATTTTACAACTATTTTGCAATTATCTAAAATTTCTATAATTATTTAGCTATTCTCCAATTATTTTACAATTAGTTAACTGTTTTACAGCTATTTTACGAACTAAAAATTATTTTTCAACTACTTATCTATTTTTAAATTTTTCAAGCTATTTTCTAAATATAAACTGGTCGGAGTCCAAACTGTTACTGATTAAATACCCAATTTGAGATAAGAATTGAAGTGATAATCCAAATGGGGATTAAGGCAATTGTTAATAAGTGGATAAAAATTTAAGTGAATGTGAATGGAAAGGAAATTGATTTGGCTAATAATCAATGAAGTTAAATACATAGGATGTACGTATATTATTCTATTCGCATAGTAATTTGATCCAGATTCGAGCACAGAATTTCGAGATAGTATTATCGACCCGAGTTGGGATTTTTCGCTCGATTTTCGACGGCGAACCTGGATATGGATTTTTGATTGGTTCTGGATATTCTCTATCATAGTTGTGACTATGCAAGGAGAATGACGGTTTCTGATCAAGAAACCAGATCTGAGTCCGCACTAGGAAGTCGGGTGGACGATACTAGTTCAGAAGAGAAATTGTGTGATCGAGTGAGCGATCAGATTGATATCGCGTACGGATGATATGTGGACATCGTACGGGTTTTGAATGAAATTGGCATTGAAAATTTATGGATAAAAATTGAAAAAATGGTTTTTGAAATGAAAAGTATATTTCATGAAATATATGATGAGGTAATTGGAAATTTCTATGATTTAAGATTCACTTTATGAAGAAGGTAATGTGGTTAATAACTTTATTAAAGGGTAATCAAATTTGAACATTTGATTTGGAATAAACAAAGTTATATATCTTTATTATATATGGTAAACTAACCTTATTGAATCTATTGCCAAAAGAAAAAGATTTTCGAAAGTATTTGAAGTATAAAAAGTGAATTTATACAAGTACAAATTGATTCAAAGATTTTTCAAAACTTTTATATATATGTATTTATAAAAAGATTTTATGGAAATGGTTTTGAGAAAAGGTTTTGGGAACCTATGGATTTCTGAAAAGGCTTTTGATTTTTGAGGAAAATCATATTTGGAATTTGGAAAGGCCTAATTTGAGAATCATCGATTTTGGGAATCGATTTTGAGAAAGGAGCTTTATATGAGATTCATACTTGGTCTATGATTTGGAAAATACTATATGTGTATAGTATAAGGTGTTTTGAAAGTGGCTCTAGGGAAAAAGGCGCTCCCTTGAATGAACTTCTCAAGAGTGCCACTGAGTGGTACTGCCTTGAGCCTCTAAGGGGGAGGTTCTAAAGTTGATCCTGTGAGGAGTCCGGACAAACTAGTTCCTGAGGATTATTTGGTAGCGAAAGTCGATGGCGTTGGTGCCTACAGGGGCATTTGGGTTATGCTGTGACGACAGTGTGACTCGATGTCGCTGCGATCTACTATGGGGACCATAGCGAAAATCGTGTGGAGAATGAGTGCCAACAGTCTACTCTTGATTTTGCTGGAAAGGCAACGTAACATCAGTAGGGTGCGATCTATGGTCAAGTGGAGGAGTTTCATTCTTTTGGCAGCGAAATTCGGTGGCGCTAATGCCTACAGTTATATGGGTCTTTGCTGTGATAGCAACTTATAGCCCGGGTATAACTGCGATCTGTAGCGGGTTCCATGGCGTAATCGAGTGGCGCGGAGACCTACAGTTATCTATGGATTTTGCCGAGACGACAACGTAACCATCGGGTTAACTGCGACCATGGATGGGGGTGATGATTTCCAAAGCATTTTTTTTACCAAAGATTTCCAGACCATGGATGAGTTTTTAATGATGAAAAAAATCAAATGATTAAATTCTTTGTTTTGATCATGCAATCTGATTAGTGCTTGTAAATGTTGAATTTTAATAATAAAATTGTGATTTTTAATTTTTGAATTGAAGTGGGATTTTGGGTTTGAACGGAAAATGGGTTTCCGTCAATTCTCGTCGACCCACGACAAATTGAAGGTCGTGATCATTGGTGAAGAAGGATGAAGCATCAGGTAACTTGGAAAAAATGTTGATCGAATTTATAAATTACTGTGGCATTAGCATGATGGATTTGTAGGGTTTTAGACATGGTTTTGCACGACGAGGTTGGAAGTGGAAGTTCGTCGTCATCAGGGGATCGAGTTGAATGAGACCTTGGGAAATCAAAGCAGGGGAGGTTGGCGGAGTTTTGGTCAAGTCGTTGTGGATGATCGTGGACGGGTTGTCGTCGACGAGGCGATTTGGTCGAGATTGTTGGTTCCAGGAAAGGATTCGATCAACTCGATTTTGATTCTGGTTGATTTCGTCAGAGCTGGGTGGTCGAGACGTTGGCAAGGGTCGTTGGCGACTTGGTGGTGATCGAAGACTTGGCCGGAGGTGATCGCGTCGATCGTACACGTGCACATAGATCATCGCGTGTCTGTTGTTGCTGCTGTATTGTTCGCTTCGGGAAGAATGGGGTTTTACTCGGGTTGATCTCGAGTTTTGATTAGGCAGTGTTTGAGGTTGGATGGCTCGGGTAGGAACCAGGTTTTGCTCGAGTGATGTTCGGGGAAAATGTGTTTTGGCTCGGGTTTCTTGACCTGGGGTTAATAATAAAGAAATTTAATAAGTTTAAACCGGATGTTAAACAAGTTTTATTTTAAAGAACAAGTGTAGTTAAGTTCTCAAAACAAATTTCAATATAAATTGTAAGTCAAATAATCCTGTAATTCAATTGGTTTGGTTTAGAATATCTTTAAAGTTGTTGTTTAAAAGTAATTATGTCAGATGTAATTATGGAATCATTTCCTAAATGATTTTTGATTTAAGAATAATGATGAAATCAAGTATTAAATTGTAAATAAGAATTTATCTTTATTCAATTAAGGTTGTGATTAATTAAAGATAATTAATTAGTGGAATAAATAAAAAGTTAATCCTTTAATGAAATTAATAAGGGTTGATTGGTTAATATTAATAACCAAAGTATGATTACTTAATGAAAGTAGTCTATGGATAATTACTGAATGTAATTAAATAAACAGGATAATTACTTATGAAAATAATTAAATGGAAGTTATTAAGGATAGATTACTTGGTATAATTAATTTAAGGGTTAATAAATTAAGTTAACTAAAGGGTTAGTTGATTAATATAAGTATTTAAGGATAATTAATGAATGTGATTAAACGAAATATAAGAATAATTAACTAATGAAGTATTAGAGGATCACTAATTAGTGTAATTAATGGAAGAGATCAATCTTGTTTATGAATGATTGAATGGTGAATTAAATACCTTGAATTGGTTGATATCTCTTATATGATATGTTTTGTGATATGATTGGGTTGAACGGTGATAATGTGGGTTATCTATCTGAGTTGAATTATTATCTGGTATGATACCCTGAATATGAATCGTATTGTTATACAACTTAATAATTTGGATTAAGATGACATTTGATTCGAAGAGACCGGGGTCGGGTATCAGTAAATACCCGAAACCACTTCGATTTGTAATCTACAATAATTCTTTATAGATTTGATATGTGAAATATATAGGCTGGAATGGAATTATTTAAGAAACTGGACCATTGTAACTAAGTAAGGATACTTAGGGACCAGATTTGAGAAATAAGTATAAAAAGTTATGAACTCGTAGTAAGGTACGAGCTACCCTGGGTTCTAAATAAGTTTATGTATTAGTGTTTCATGTTAGATGGGTTTACTCACGCTGGTTTCCAGCCTGACCCGGGTGTTACTTTGATGTAATGCTCGGGTCAGACCGAGTAATACATATTTTCAGGTAAGGACGTTCTGGAGCTCAGAAGACGAGCTGGATGGCAGGAACGTATGGAGTGTTTCCGCTGTGATATATTTTGTTTATCTGGGATATGTTGATTTGTATATATCCAGTGATTGTGTATATGTTGTGACTCTGATGTATTTAAATGTAAATCAACTGATACAGTATTCTTTTGTAAACTATTATTATTTGATATTATATTTTGATCTGCTGCGAATGTGAGGTTCTGTGTTTTGTTTTCTGTTTCTTCTTCTTATATCCCTTTCTTCTTTTCTTAACTATCTGGAATTTTCGGGTTCGAAAATTACGGGTCGTTACACAATATGATTTGCCTGTACACTTAACTAGATACACTAGTTTGTAAACTTGATACATTTAGTTTATAACGATGTTTAACAATTGTCACGGTTTTTAGTTTGACCGTTTATTCAAGTACATGATAAGATTATCTGTTCTTTAGATCCACATTCGATGTGTTCGAGATTAACCGTAGTTGGATTGAATCCTTAAAAAACTATGTATGGACTGAAAAACTAAGTTCCTATTGGATAATGTTGGCACATTATGTTTTGTTCTATTTTAATTTTATTATCTTGTTTTTAGAGAAATTAAAACTATATAAGAATTTTGAAGTGATTTGTATATCAGCTATCGTATCAATTTAATAAGCAACTGTTCATAGTTGATCATGCATCTATGTTGCCAATGATTTGTGTGACCTCTACTGTTTGATCTTGATGCCCACTTTGCCAAAACTGCATACCATAATTGTGGTACAATGCCTTTTTTTACGGTATCACTTGCCACTTATTACTGCTTTGAATTTAGTATGTTATCTTTGTTTGTTTTAAAAGTTTTCATTTTACTTGCCTTTTTTGAAATATAAATATAGTAAATAAGCACTTTGTAAATATGTTTACCTATACATTATTATCTACATAGGCATAATTTGGTTGCACAAATGTTATTATGACCGAATATAAAGTACGAATCGAGCTGCCAAAATATTGTAACTGCCACCCATTAATCAAACTTTTTAATCCAACAATCTAAAACTTTCCTATATAAATTTGTGTTCCCTAAATTGGGTTGAATTAGTAAAGTCTTTTGCTTTGTAATGTAGATGATGGTATTTCATTTAAAACATAGTACTTAATGTTTGTGTTTGGATATTAGGTAATGCTTTCAATTTCTTACAATACAACAATATTGACCATCAAGGACAATCATAGTTGCACTCTAGATGTTTAATATAAAAAAAATGAAAGCATTCTAAAATTTAAAAACACTTAAGCGTAAAGGTATAAAATAGTTGATTGATATTTTTAAAGTGTTTAATTTATAAACGTCGATTACATTATCTGTTGGAGGCTAAAAAAAGAAGAAAAAAAACAAAGCTACTTTGATCAATGAAAACTTTTTAATCTGTTGTAGTGATATTTAGTTCTAATGTTTGTAAATAAGTGTAAAACTCAGAAAGAATAAGCTAAATTTTAACATAACATTCAAGATAGTTGGATTTTTTTAGTATCATCCAACATAAAAGTTAAGTCTGCTGGTTTTCTTAGCATTGTGAAGTATTTAAGGTTTTTAGTTCATCTAAATTATTATTTTGTAAAATTAGTGTTAGTTATAAATAGTAGTATGGTGATTATTAACACATAACCTCAATTATAATATCATCAGTGTTTGTACTAAAATTAATAATTTTATTAAATAGTATTTATAATTTTATCATACCAGCTCATTTTGGCAACTAGTATATCGTTATACGCGTTATCGGTAGTTTGTGTTGACTGTTGTGCAATCAATTATATATTAAGAAGTGACATACATTAATTATGCACCATGTGAAAAATAAAAAATTGATAAAGATCAATGGATAACTGAACAAATACAAATCAAAGGGAAATTCTTACCTCCTAGAATAATGTATGCAAAAGGCTGCCACAAACAGTTGTGATATTTGTGTTCATGATTTTTAGATTAAGTGACTCGATGAGCTCGCACAGTACAGCCATGGTTCCTTTCTTCTTGTTGCATGTATTTACATCTGGGTATATGGTTGCAGATTTATAAACTTTGAGATAAAATTTGGTAACAGCATAAAATCCAGTATTGATGAAATTCGGTGCAAGCATAAACCGAATTGAATGCTCAGTTAACACATATGGACACATTAAGAAAAATCTGGACGTAGAATTGGTGTAAAGATGAAAATAACTCAAAATTTGTTTGGGTCATAAATGTTAAACCCTCAGGAATCCTACATCATCCATCGAAGAAGATCAAAACATCTTAAGTTGTCTTGAGTTTCTGTAATCTCAAGGAATATCAGAGATATCTTAAGTTGTCTGTAAAATTGTGATACTAAACTGAGACTATGCAACATTAAGCTTATTGTATTATTGTCATTATCTTCATTTTTCAGCTATATCATTATGTCAAATTTAAACTTTTGGGTTGGAAGTTTTTCCCTGGAAATGCAAGTGTATGGAAAACAGCTATACACGTCTTATGTTACCCTTTTTCCAGTGTGACATTTAGGAACTGTATGTATTTACGTATTTGGTAGTTCAAGTAAAATATAAGTAATAGAATAGCAGTAATTAGCTTGTTTTGTGTTACCCTTTCGTCTTATGTTACCCTTTCGCCAGTGTGACAATTAGGAACTGTATGTATTTACTTATTTGGCAGTTCATGTAAAATATAAGTAATAGAATATCAGTAATTAGCTTGTTTTGTGTAAATAACATGGTTAGCGTAAAAATTTTGCTTTAGTTCTGATAAGAACAAAGGTATAGTGATTGATATCTATGTAATTAGCTTGTTTCTTTGAGGGCTTTTCAAAAATGGTTCCCTATTTTCGAAAATTATGTAGCGGAAGGACAACCACTAATTATAATTCATGACAAGGCCTATTTTTGAAACCATAGGTCGCAACCATATTGTAATTCACGACAAGACCTACATTCATATCTTACACGTGCATAAAATATAACAATGAATAAAAAATATATTTCTTTGAACATGTGGATATTATGCACTTTACAAAAAAAATTCCAAAAAATTTAAATTACCTTCAGAAAAATAAAACCAAAGTGCAGAATACATGCAATTTGCAAAGATAAATTATTTAGCTCCAAAAGTGCAGAAATAAAATAAAAATAGGAACATGCAGGTCTTGTGCATTTTCGAATTTTCAAAATTGCAAAAAGATTGAAATAGGAAAGTGTAGATCTGATGCATTTTGGGATTTTCTAAGCTGCAAAAATTCTCAATGGAACTTTTCGGATATGTGCAATCTTCAATTTTATACGGATTTATGTGGAAAAAAAACTAAAGTAAAAATAAAAGTAATTATAACGTCAGAATTTAGTGATTTTAGGGGAAATTGGGTTTGCTTGGGATTTGAAGGTTGTAGGCTACATTGTCGGGGGAATAGGTCCTTCCACTACATCGTTAAATTATTTAAGTCCTTCCACTATAGTATCTCTACTGTGTCAAAATAAGGAATGGCATAATCTGAAATATACTTAGCACATTCCAATTTACCTAGTTTCCATCCTTATATAAGCAAGCTTTTGTGAGCTATATATTTTCTCTATAAAATTGAAAATTTATTTTAAAAACCGGTAGAATATCATAACCCTGTGACCCTTTCTAGTTCCAAAAAAAGGGGGGAATCCAGAAATTTTCATGGGCTCACATCTGATATCTTTTGTTATTATCAGCTGAAGGTCAATTTTTTTTATTTTAACTTGTATTCTATAACAGAGAGATACGACATGCATGTCTGCTGATAATAGCGAGTTGAAGATGCGGGTTCAGACTATGGAGCAACAAGTTCACCTCCAAGATGGTAATCTTCCCGTCTATATTTTGTGCATCTCATTTGCTATTACCATGTTCAGCTTTCAGAGGGCATATGATTTCTAAGAAATATCTGGTTTTGTTTCAATTTTTGTTTTCTGCATCATAGTTAGATAGGTGTAATAGTTTCATAGATGTGATACAGTCAAAGTATAAATTAAGCATTTGTTACATATTGAAATAACGATCCAGTTCAGTCATACTCAAAATTTACTCCAAGTCTACAACCATGTCATAGATCCCAGTTGTAATATTCAATTTTGGTTAACATCTTCAGAGTTGTAGAGTTTATACTTAAGTAGTATCTGCTTTGTAGATTTTACAGATCAGTGTGGTATATTTTGTTGATGTTGTTAAATCAATAACTTAGCATGTCATTTTTTAAACCAATGTAGCTGTGATTCACTACTGTTAAATTTATTTGTGTACATGAAAAAAATGATCTGTGTACATGTAGAAAGGAAAAGACTGTAAACTCTATGGCATAAGCTACATTTTCGTTCATCAACCCCACCTTACCTCTAAGTAAGACAATACACCAAAATTAACATTACTCTTTTGAATTAGCCTTGCTTTATAACTAAGTTATTGAAATAGCCGTTGTTGCTTTTTAAAAAAAATCCTATTCTGCCTTATTTTGTTGATTTAACTTTTGTTGATGCATCATAGTGGACAGTAGAATTTAAATCTATCGCAGTTGCCTTGATTTTACTATGAAATTTGTTGGATAAATAGTTTATTAGCCAAATTCATTGACAGAGGTCTTAAATTTTTGTTATTCCACAGATATCTTATATTGCACACCGTGTACATAGGTCTCTAGCCTGTGAGTGCATGCTGGTCTTGAATCGTTCTTTGCTCTGTTCATTGTTGTAGTGTCCCTTGTGCTTCTTAGTGGTATTCATGTATGCACCTGTGTATTTGCTTCTTCCCTGTTTGCTTTGATGCTCTGAGTTGCCGCGTCCACGTTTGGTCCCTTATCTATCCTTGTCCTACCATGTGCACTTGACCCTGTGAACTTTTGTTTTGCTGCCTTGTATATTTGATGGTTTGGCAGTTTGCCTTGTATCCATGCTGTGCTATGCTCTAACCTGTGCCCATGTATCTTTGACAACAGTGACAAACCCATTGAAAGCATTGCTTTTAAAAAGAATTGACAAAAAGACAGAACTAACTCATTGTAGTACCAGTTCTCTATTCTAATGTTTTTAATTTTATTTTCAAAGTTTTTGGGCAACTTTTTCTGTTGAAAGGCCATTTCAACGGTGGAATTATCTGTGAAGGCTTGAGTATAAGTCTAGGTTTGAGTATAAGTTTCAGCATCTTTATTCTTTGGTTGCCATGTAGTTTCAGCTTGTCCCTCAGTAGTATCGGTTGCATTAGTTTGTGACTTATGTACTGGGCATTTATGCATTTGATGTCCAAAAGTGTTGCACAATGTACATATATAAGGCTTGAATTCATACTCAAATTGTACATGACACATATTTCCACTGCTGTCCTTTATAGTTACATGGTTGGGGATATTTGTTGCAGTGGCACTGTTGACAATGATGTAAGCGTAATTGGTTCTTTTCATAGTAGTAGTTATTCGATCGGGTCTAATGGGATGTCCAACTACACAAATACATGGTGTGAGCATGTATTTATGTTTTTGTTCTTGTATTTGGAAAATCACAAATACAGGCACAATATCAAGCTAGAATTGAAGAATTGAAAAGTCAAGGCACAATAATTTCGTATGATGTCGAGGAAGAAGTATTCGACAAGCTTACCGGTGCTATAGCTAAAAGAAAGGACTGTAGGCCATATTATGGCAAGATCCCTGGAGTAAGTATTTAAACTTTCAACAAAACATTATTTTACTTAGTTTAAAATGCAGAAATTGATGCAATATTTGATAAAATGCAGAAATACAAAGACGCTACTTATAGCATCAATAAGGGAGAAGCACAGACTAGAGCCAAACTAGAGGAAAAGGTGGAGCGTCAAGAAGGGGAGATTCAAATGCTGAAGATGCAGTATGAACAACTCACCGAGATGCTTCGACAGCGATTTGATGAAGAGCCGAACGATCGTCATGAGGAATTAAGGTATTGAAAACTTTTTAATGGTATCTGTATGATGTCATGTATCATGAACATATTATCATATTATTTTAACATATAGGAACTTGATTAATATTGTTTGACTTTGTAATATGAATGAGATATTTGTTTTTTGAATTAAAGATGAATGGTTTGACGTTAATCTTTTTGTTGGAATGTGTATATATATAAAATAAGTTGATTTTAGTTTCTATTTAATGTGGTGAAATGAAATAGAATAGTAATATATCAAAATTGCTTCAGAAAAGACGTAGGGAAGGTGTAGGGAAGGCGTAGGTAAATGAAATATTAATGCAGCAAAAAGTCGTATGCATGGCGTATGAAAAACATTAAAAACACAGGCGTAGGTAAATCGTGGATAAATGAATGACGTAGAAAACACGTAGGAAACGTAATATGTAAGAATGACGTAGGGAAAGCGTAGGAAAACTGGGCGTAGGGAAGATGTAGGTATACAAATGACGTAGGAAAGACGTGAGCACTTAAAAAAATAAAAATGTCGTAACAAAACCGTAGGTACAACATGGCGTGGGAAAGGCGTAAGAAAATTATGGCGTAGGAAACAACCCAACGGATGGCGTAGGTAAAACGTAGGTATTTTATTAGCTACGCAAGTTTACCCACGTCAAAATTGGTGTAGGTGTTACGTAGTTAATGCATTTACCTACGCCCCGCCTACGTCAATTTGGCGTAGGTAAACTGCAGTTTTCTTGTAGTGATCAGCAGGGCAAACTCTGAGCTTAGAAGGTAGAGGCTTGAAAGGGGTAATTTCGATCAGAGCTTTAGCATAAACGATCCTACCTCTAGCCACTGTGTTCAAGTCAAAACACTTAAGATCTACAACTAAACTAGCAATCCAATTCAAACTAAGCAACGATTGAAGAACAAAGGGGATATGAGAGAAGTGGGCCCAACAGGTATAGATAAAACCTGATTTCTTGCACTATCAATCGACTTACTCCATGAAGTAATAATAAGCGGTTTACCATCAATGAAAGAAGGTTCAACCTCTAGCACACGGTGTCTTTCATCCTTTTTAGAGAACTTAAAGAAAAACATAGAATTATCAAACTGAACCTGGAGACCACCCTTAAGTTTCCAACGGTTCTTAAAATGTTCCCGAACAATATGGTACGGAGGATTCGAATCAAGGAAGAAACCAACAAGGTAGTCAGCCCAATAGTCTTCGTCAGCCTGAATGACCACTGGGGAGGAAACAAAACCCCGTCAACCTCTACAGAATCAAACGAACGAGGTACATAATTACCTGCGTTGCAAGGAAATGACTTAAACAACAAAGTCCAATTAGGAGCTTCAGCCGAAGGGCAAGGAAGGGGATCAGGTGAAACAGGCACGTGCATAACATGTTTTGGATTTGCTGGAGAACAGACATTCACATTGGCATTTACACAAACAGGTAGAGTGCACAACGAAAGGGGATCGAGAACAACATCAGAGACGTTAAGATTCCAACCAACCACTTCAACGTTCAATCCTTCAGCGGATTCCAACCCAACTTTCTCAGCACAATCATTAACATTATCACCAATCAAACCAACCTCTGTATCAGACCAACAGGGAGAAGGGTTGTCGTAGTAAGAAACGAGGATAAAACATTCTTACCAAGCGCGGAGCAACGCAATTCTGTAGTTCGAGCGCCTACATCGATGTCAGTGAGCAAGGCAGATAGGGGATTCGCCGAAGGTAACGTTGTAGACTCAAGTGATTGTTCAACTATAGTGGCATCAGAAACTCGAACAATGGCCGAGACCTCCCCAAGAGCAGACGTTGAGGAAGCGGTGGCGAAAGGGCGGCCTGAGCAAGTCAGCGAGGCATCAACATCAAGATCTAGAGCGAGCGCGTTTACCAAAACTGGTTGCTGAGGCCTGGTTTTATTCTGCTTTAGCATGAGGAGACGTGGCGGGGCATAGAGGAAAAGGGATGGGCGGATGTAAGGAGGCGGAGGAGATAGACTGTGGTCAGACAAAACGCAAGCGAAAAAGAGGAGCTGCCAATTTTATCGCCTGTAGAGGAGTTGCCATTAAAATCGCCTTACTTTATCTACTTTTGGTATCCATTTTTCATAATTTACAATGTGCTTTCAGCTTCAAAAAATATTATATTACAATATATAGTGTTATTGTTGTTTTAATTTCAAGATGTAGATGGGAAAGTGCCTTTCTTTTATGGTGTAGATTCGTATGGCCATGTAATGCTCTCTATTGATGCTAATAGTGTAAAACAAGGATGCATGAACTCTTTTGCTCCATTTCCTACATGTATTCTTTTGTTGCTTGATTTTTCACAAACATATTCCAAGATTACATCAATAGGCTAATGACCATTGGTAAGAGCTTTAAGATATTTGGTTATCAAAACATTTGACTATCTTAGTATATATGTAACTCTCATGAACTCTTTGTTCTCCTTTTATTTGAGGAATCAACTACTATTTGGATGGAAAAGTCTAGTTATACCAAGATAATTGCTGAAGAGGTTAGAGCATCACTTAGTATAGTGATAATTGGCGAAATGTTGCATTTTTATATCTATTTATTACAACTCTCATAAAATATAATTTAATTATATTCTATTACCTTTTTATGTTAGTACAGGTGTTAACTACGATATTTTGTAACAATGCTTAGACTTTATGAATGGTGTGAACATATGAATTATTTTATCCCTTTGTAATGTGAATCTTTCTTGTAATTTTAGTAAATGTGAATGATTTTGATTGTTATTAGTAAAATATTGGTTTTTTAGCAAGGCAAGTCAGCTTTACAGTGATCTGTGCCACTTTATTAATAATGGAAAACAGGTGTTCTGCACATGCACAGAATAACTATGTGGTTTTATAGTGGCCACTTAAAAAAGAAGAATAACAACATAGGAGATAGGCAGGATGCCTAAACTACTAAATACAAGATGGAACTATGTACCTTCCCTATGGGAGGAGCCATAGTCATCATCATCTGACACGGGTACAATGAAATGAATAAAATCAGCAAAAAGTGCTACCAAGTTAAGAACATAGTCCATCGAATCACATGAGTAAAGGTATTTCCGATCCCAGTTCTCATCATCCAAAACGATTCTATTTCCATCACAATCCTCTCCAAGAGGAAAAAGAACAAATATTCCCCCTCAATGTGATAATATAACCTACGTTCCTCACATCTCCACCAACAAACATATGATAATTAGCAAACTCCATAGAGTGTCTTATTTTAGATTTAACATGTACCCATGCATGCTTATATGAATTCGACATAGTCTCATTATCGGTCAAAGAATCCTTTCAAAATTTTGTTACAGTGCAGGCTCCAATAGACGAATCAGCGATAGCAGAGGTCTAAGAGGAAATAGCAGCTGCTAAGTCAGAATCAAGAGACACAACCGAAATAGTGGAAGCCTCCTCAATAGGCTGTGAGGCTAATGAAAAAATATCAGTCGAAATAGCATCTGGAGGATCAGAGACATCAAGCTTAGAGACCCACTTCCTAACAGGAGGATGGGGAATGGGATCTTATCAGGAACTGTCAAGGAGGGATTAACAGTCTCATGATTGTAGGTTTCAGGAATGTAGCCAAAGGAGTGACAATCGGTGCAAATATCAGGTTTCCAACTACAGTTAACGTCAACAAACACATCCCGACCCTCACTAATACATACCTTAAGCCGAGATGGAAGAGGCTTATTTGGGGTTACCTCTATTAAGGCCTTTGCATATACTAACTTCTTCCTAGCAACCGTATTAGCATCAAAGCTTTTCAACTTGCTAACAAGGCTAGCTAACTAGTTTAGACCAATCTAAGGTTGCAAAATAGATGGGATATGAATGAGATGAACTCAGATAGGAATAGACAATACATTATCTCTAGCACTATCGACCTTTAGATCCATGTCTTAATAATAAAAGGCTTCCCAGCAATGATTAGTGGATACGCCTCTAGAACACGAAGTCTATCTCAAGCATTAGTGAATTTGAAATGGTATATATAGCATCAACATAATGAACCCATAAACCTCCTATATATTTCCAAATACAACTGCAATCTTTCCGAACATCATAATAAGCGGAGTTGGAATCTAAAAAGAAGCCGACCAAGTATTCGGACCAATAATCTGTATCGGCTTGCATAACCTCAGCCTAAGCTCCATCGATTTCAACAATATCAAAAGATCTGGAAGAGCACTCACCTGCATTCTTTAGCAACGAACTGAACAAGGAAGGCCACTTTTTTTGGAGTAACCTGATTTAAGTCCAGTTTTGTCACAATACTAGAGGGGATTTCCAAATTGGGGTTAACAGTAGATAAACCGGCATTACATGAGGTAGTCTGAGACATTACATTAACGTCTAGTAAACATGAACTGGACTGTGCATTAACTCGATCAACATGCACGCATTGATCAGTATTAACTTATATGCCAACATCTTTACAAACTATTATATTGTTTACTATCTTAACAGCATCGTTAACACCTGCTCCCAATTGGACAACAACCTCATCAGTGATACCAGTAACAATTTCACCAAAATAAGGCATTTTAATTTCATTCCATTGATCATTCGGATTCGAGGCAGCTGCTTGTAGAAATGGAGTAAGAGGAGTCGAGTTTGCCTTAGCTGAGTTAATGGCGATTCCAGATATTGGAAAAACTAGCTTGGATGAATTGGACAAAGAGATGTCCATAACCGAGACCAACGAAACAAGTGTAGATTCACGTGCAGCGATTGGCATGGAGATGAAACATTCAACGAAGGAAAAGCAATCGCCACAAGCACCAGAGGAAGAGGCAGGACACCAGAAGAGGAAGATTGCAAAGGTGGGGTGCTTAAAGCTCTCCCCGATCTGATCAAAGATGCGGCAGAATCGGGCGGGACATGAGCGATAGGGCGAGGACGAGGCATGATTGGAGGGACGAACGAGGATGGACGGTGAAGGAAAAGGTAAGGAGGAAAGAAAGGAGATGGAGCGGACAGGAGAAATGCCTAATAGCAGGAAGGCAGGTGGCCATTTCCCATTGATGTTGGGTTGACAATTGTGAACGTTAAATACTGGTTTTCAACTGCAAAATGATATTAAATATACTGGTGCGTGATGTAGTATGTCAAAAACAATTGTAAAAGACTCATTACAACAGATAAACCACTTGTAAAGACCTATTATAATGCACAAAAACAATTGTAAAAGTCTTTATTACAACGCTCTCCTACAACGGTCATAAGCAGCTATAAAAAGCTCAGATCCTATTACAACTTGGCCTAATACTACTGTCCTAAAACGGTTGTAAAAGACCTGTTACAATGGTCATTTCATGTTGCGAAAGGGGTATTTTTTTTAGTGCCACTATCCACTAACAAAATGTTGAAAATATTTAATCAAAGGGAAGAAACATTCAATCTCATATATACAAGAAGAATACCACATTTTCTACAAGCTCCAACTACGCCTCCCTCTTTTTTATTGTGCCACTTTGTTGCACCTAGCATCTTAATAAGCAAATCAAGTTCGAGCAATGTTCGAGTATAACTACACATAATGACTTAATAAACATGTCTATTGCGCTATCTTTTCTGTGATTTTTTCATAAGCTAACCAACTTTTCTTCATTCATATCTATGGGAAAAAAATTCTCTCACATTTGTATGCCTTATCCTCGAGCTAATGGCAAAATTTTCATCTAAGTGAATTGCGCTTTAGCTATCGCAATTCACCAGCACAACATCGTGTACAAAACCCAAGTCATATAATATCTGCTTCAAATAGAGGGCTCATAAGCTGGTTAAACAACATATATCAATTCATCTTCTATCACAGGCAATGCAACTACAATTTGCAACCTCGCTCTACAACAATGGTTGCACCACCAAAAGTAAATTCATATCCATATGTTGAATTTCTACGATCTTTATCTCTAGCATAATCTAAATCACAGTAACCAACCAATCTGTCATTTTTATCATCATAGAAAACAAGCCCAAAATCCGATGTCCGTACAAGATATCTTAAAAAAACTTTGACACCATCCCAATGATATTTTCCTGGATTAGCCATGTAGGGACTAACCATTTCAATAGCTTGTGAAATATAAGGCGTGGTACAAATCATAGCATACATCAAACTTCCCACGCATATGGGACTTTTCCTATATAGATGTTCTCTTCATCAGAGATCATAAAGTATTTTTCAGAAAGTTTTATGCACAAAGGCATTGGATTACTAATGGCATTTGTCATCTCTAAGCAAAACCCAATCAAGAATTACTGATATACTCTTTTCGGTCAATCTTACAATTCCATGATTTCCATTCCTACAAATCTCCATGCCTAAAATTTCTTTTCTTCACCAAGATTTTTCATTTCAAATTCCTCTTTCAAACCAAGTTTAATCGGTTGATTTCATTCCTATCTTTATAAGCAAGAAGCATATCATCCACATATAGAAGTAAGTACACCCAATTTCCACTATTCAAATGCTTGTAATAAACACAAGCATCTTTTATAATTCTATCAAAGCCAACACTAAACATAAAATAATTAAACCTCTTATATCATTGTCTACGTGACTGCTTCAAATCATAAAGTGACTTCTTCAATTTGCAACCCAGTCTGACTTTCCATCTGCAAAAAACTCATTTGGTTGCTTCATACAAATGATATCTTCTCGTCTCCATGTAGAAAAGCTGCCTTCACATAAAATTGCTCTAACTCCATGTCCTAAATAATAACAATAACAAATAAAATCTAGATATAGGTATGCCAGACTTTAGGGGAAAAGTTCTTATCACCCTCTTTCCTTTTTCTATAAGCGAACCCTTTTGTACCCTTATATCTTCCATCGTCCTTCACCTTGAATACCCACTTGAATCCTATGTCTATGTTTCCCTAAGAAAATGGAAATAATTCCCAAATCTTTTTCTTCTACAATGATTACATTTCCTCTTCCATAGTGTAAATCCACTTTGAACTATAGCCTGACTTCAAAGCACCATCAAGTCTAAAGGTTCGTCCTAAACCACATGCAATGCATAGTCAAACTGATCACCAAGGCTAAAGTCTTCATAGGTCACTCTCCATATCACTCTACTGCCCTCTTAATACGTCGACCATGTGGAATGGCACCAATGTCACCAAAATAACCATCAACTTCACCTTATGTCGAACCCTTTCAAGTGTCATAAACATAACTCTCCTTACTAGTGAGCTATGTGGAATATCATGGGATGTCACCTCAATTGGATTGTCCTTAACACCAATAGTAAAACCTTTACTCTTAGGCTGAAATGTGGGAACAATCTCCATCTCCTTTGGTTTTTCTCCATGTAAGCCTAGACTATCAGATAAGCCTTATAAAAGCTTAAATATAGTCGATTCATCAAAGATAACATTCATTGAGTGGATAATTTTCTACATCTCAGGATTTCAAATACAATACCATTTAATAATGGTCATATATACATTTTGACGCTCGAGGTTCCAACTTATTATTTCCTGTGTTATAAAACTTTACAAGACAACCCGAAATACCAAAAAAAACTCAAGCTTACAGGTATACCTTTCATTTTTCCTTTGAAATCTACCCACTAATGACTGACCAGGGATTCTAGTTTATGATATGAGTAGTAGCTGAAATAGCTTTAGCCTAAAATCATTTAGGCAAGCCAACGGTCAATCTCAAACAATAAGTTTTTTCAAGTAGAGTCACATTTATCCTTTCCACAAGCCTATTGGACTGCTAGTCTCTAGGTGTTGTAAAACGTATCCTAATGTCATGCTGTTTGTAGTAATTAGAGAACTCCTTTGAGACATATTCACTTCCATTGTTAGATCTCGAAATCTTCACTTTTTACCTAGTTTGATTTCAACAAGAGCCAACCAAACAATAAATTTCTCAAACACTTCCAACTTGGCATATATGACATACATCCAAATCTCATGCGAGCAGCCATTAATGAAGCACATAAAATATAGAGCTCCACAGATGTAAGCTATAGAAACGGGTCCCTAAACATATGAAAGAACAAGGTCATTTAGAATTTTAGAATTATCCTTACCAATAGCAAATGATAATCTGGTCTGCCTAGCTTATACACACTCTTAGCGTAAATCCAATTCTTTGAAGATTTCTCCTTTAATCATCTTCCTCCTACGAAGTAATTCCAAATTTTAATTTGAAGTATTATTAAGTCTCAAATGTTAAATCCTGATAGCTTCCAAGCCTGTACCTATCAGCTCCAATAAATAACTCCCTAATAATAGTGGTACCTTTAAGAAAATACCAATTCAAGATCATAATATCCTTTATAATCACAAGTCTCCCCTGAAACCCTCAAACTATCTCTTTCAATAGTGACCTTGCATCCCAGTGATGCCAACTAACCTAAAGATATCGAAGACTTTCAAAGACTTGGAACACAATAAACGTTGGTTAATGTACTGAACAGATTGCACTATCATGCATTTGATTCAACACCGAACTAATTATCCTAAAAAATTGCATGTAGCATCGCTTCCCAAAAGGATTTCCCTTCGCTCCTTGTCCACAAAGGAAGAGAAGTAATCCTTATTTGGCATCATACGAAAAGACTCCTTAGAATCTAGGACCCAATGATCGAAGCATTTGATACTACTACCATCAATACAACACTACAGTCATTCCCCACTGTAATAGATCACCGAATTAACCACTACCTTCTTCTTCAAGTCTAAACAGTCTCCTCCAATGGCCTAGTTTCTTAAAATAATTATAAGAGAGATAGGGGTATGCCCTTGGGGCAATGTAATTTGTTACATATATCTAACTCTACAACCAATCTTGTTCATAATAAAAGAATATAATTTTTATTATATACCTGGTTATATTATGATATAATTAACAAAGTAATTAATTAAGTGTATTAATTAAAAATTCCTTAAATGATATGTTACGTGATAATTGTTATAAAGAGTTGTATTCGAGAGAAAATTATCACAATATAGAATAACATTTTTTTATAAATATTCCTGGTCAAGATGCTTCAATAAAGGATATTGATGCATCTATTGAGACCAAAGTGTGTAACGCTCTCTAAATATTAGGCAGTGTTTTACTCATTATTTCTTAGAACACCAAGGGGTTACTACTTATAGTTATTGGATAATTATGAAATGACTCACACAAGAGATTCTAGTTGGTTAATAATAAATAGGTCAAACTGGAAAACTTATAGTGATGGAATTACACTATTCTCTTGACTTGAGAGCATTATTGAGTTTCAATGTGGATACTCCACTTTGATTAAAGCTAATCATAGCATGAAAACCATCGAGCGACTATATTTAGATCTAAGTTGAAGCATTGGAAGTGAAACACTATTCAATAGAGAATTAGTCTCCTTAATTGTATGAGGTTAGTATTATGACCAATTACAGTCAACTCAAAGTCAAAATCTCTGACCAGCGTAGTTATGATTAATAATAAATGTTACTATTGAACCAAGGACTTTTTAATGGACCAAATGAGTTGGATATGGATGATATTGGAATTTTAACCAAAACCAATTTTCATAAGTCATAATGTGCTATAATGTTGATGAAGAGAATTGGTGTAAACAATCATTACTATAAGGTACTTCTTAAATTAAAAAATTAAATTTTACCGATAAAGATGTATAAGCGATAAATCTGGCCAAACAGTCACTCCACTAGCTAAAGTGACGAGTGAACATTACTATTCGAATTGTTCGATGTTAACACTGACTAAATTTACACCTATGAGTCCCATCACTGTATTGGTGATTTCTCCGAATTACCACAAGATTTAATTAATTTATAAATTGTTATTAAATTAATTAAATTATTAATATTTATGAAATATTAGTTATTTATTTATTTGATGTATTTGGTTCTATAGGTAATTTTAAGGTGCCATTAGTAATTAATTGGATGCAGATATAAAATTTATATATGTACGTATCGATATATGATATCCATACATATTACGATTTAAATGATATTAATTACTTAACGAGTTTGGAGTTTTTGTTGTCCCATAAAGCCCTTGATATGCTCGACCATGACTTGGAGAGGGATGGAATTTTTTTTAATTCTAGATCAGGAATTAGTAAAGGAGGAGAACTTGTCTCCTCTCTTTCTCTGTTTAAACAACCATGCGCTCTTTCACTTTTTCTTTATAGCTTGCCCCCCTCTCTCTCTCCATGGTTGTGAGCAACCTTGTCCCCCTTGATCGAAAATACTTAAATCCCAACCAACTAAATTCATGGTACTCTAGGCCATTACAACATCTTAAGATCGATTCAAGGTGAGTTAAGAAAACTCGTCAGTCAATGTGTGTTCAAAGGCGACATCATTAAGGTACAATATCTGATTTACATTTATATTATGCTTATCTAGTAGATATTATGTATAACAATTTTATGCATTAACTATGTTATGTTTCATATGTATTTGATATCACTAGTTGTGTTATCAAGCTTATATAAAAAATTATATTTTTTTAGGCCATGCTTTATTTTAATATACATATTTTATAATTTTTAAACATTAATATCAATTTTTTAATTATTTAAAATTGTTGCTTGTTATTTTTAATTCATTTATATAAATGTAATAAGCTTTAAATTGTTTCAAAACTGATTATATATTCAAATAATTTTTGGATCTAAAAATATTATGTCAAACAAATATATTAATATATATATATATGTGTGTGTGTGTGTGTGTGTGTGTATTAATGATTTCATTGACTTATTAAAATTATATCTGGATATTTAAAAAAAGGTTATTGTATTTCATATTAAAATAAATTTTGAATTTTATTTATAAAATTAGATGTATTTTGAAGTAATATTTTGTGATAGTCAATGCGTATATAAATGTTCAATGTATACATTGTAGATGCAACTCCCAACATCTATATATGTATGATTAACTATGTATACCTCATTGTGTCGCACGTGCACGATATACATATATAAGTATATATTGATATACTCATAAACATTATACAAATCAATTTTTAATTAAATCATTAAATAATTAAATTAAAAACTTAATTAAAATTGGATTTTATTTAAATTAACTAGATCGAATCTGGTATTACCCATTAGAACTCATATGCCCACTATGATCCAAATAGGGGAAAAAAGTTTGAAGTCTACCTATTTCACCCGTTGCAGACTGGCCCAGTTCCAAGAATGGTATTATAGTCCAAATTATCTATGTGGTTTAATTAGCAACTTTAGAGCTAACTAACTAAACTTACCTATCTGACTGGGTGTCTAGAAAAATAGCATATCGGCTTAAGGTTGAATCTATACTATTATATTATTACTGAGTTGCATTTCAAAGGCGCACAAGCCACGTGAGTATTTGTGAAATGAACAGTCTTTTGTACTATAATATTAAAATTGAATTCCTCTACAAGCTCTTTAATTGTTCCGACCTTTCTTTTTCACTTTTGTAGTTTCCGTTTGGTATCAATCAATTATATGTAATGATTCAATGAAACGTTCCTCTCTCTCACCACTACTACAGACTTTTTCCTTCCCCTCTTATATGTTTTCAATGCATCTTTCTCATCCTTTGTATGCATTGTAATTTCATCTTCCAGCTTTCCCTAATCTTCTGAAATTCCAAATTTCCATACATTAGCAGAAAACAATTTCCTCAAATTTTTCATATTTATATCTGCCTCCAGTTTTCGCTCCACTAATATTGCAACGAATTATTTGCATAGTTGTATGTTTTGTTACATCTCAATCTTAATTATCCTAACGTTAAACAAGGGTCATTTAAAAAAATGAATCATCTCTCCTACTGCGATATGGCATAGGCGACGAATTAGCACAGGTTAATATTCTTATGGTATATTGCTTCTCTTCTCTAAACAATTATGCTATAACCCTAATTTTGCCATTTTGGTTGAATGTTTTGCTTTGTTTTTTCTGTTTCTTACTCTGTTCAATCATTTTCAGGAACTTCCCCTTCGACTCAATCCATTTCTGAGATTCTATTTATCGAGCTTAACCCTGATTTCGATATGCCTATTATTAGTTTCAGTTTCTTATTTTAATTTTTATTTTGCTTTATTTTAGTTACTTCTTTGATTCGGTCCATGCTTAACTTTCTTCCTGTTAGTCTGTATTTAGTACTTTTGCTCTTTTGCTTGGATTAATATAGTCAACATGTATTATTGTCTAATTTCCTTTTTTATTAGGCCTATTTGTATTTGTTTCAAATTATAATGTTTAGTTATTGACACCATTGGTGAGTGAAAATATAAAATTAGTATTCAACATCATTTAGTTGTCAATATAATCACTTGTTTTTACCATTATGAAGCTTAGATTTTGTTGTTCTTTCGGTTAATGGCTTCTCTTTTTTTGGATTCAAGGACAAACTATTAGATTGTTGCTAATTAATAACACCTTTGTTATTTCAGTTGAGCAAATTTCTTTACAGGTAAAATTTTCTAGAATCATACTGTAGTTATGAATAAGTATTTTCACTATCTCCTCAACTTAAATAAATTGAGGGATCCGTTATTGTATTTTCCTTCTTATTAGAAATGTGCAAGTGGTTTTATAAATGTAAATTTGTTTTATAAGAATACCAAAGTTATACATCATTTACTTCCAAATTATGATAATTTAGATCACGTAAGGAGTGAAAGGTATTTACAGCTATAAGTTCTTTATCGCAAGTACTTAAAAGAAGTGTTTTAAAGACCCGATCCAACCACGGTTTGACCATGGTTAATCTTCGACCTTAGAGCATTATAGTTTTGAAAATCAAATAACCTTGCATGTACGAACCGATGGGCTAACCTCAAAACCTTGAAAATAATCTATGGACTAACCTCTTTGAACCACGCAGTTATTCAAATTTAAGAAAAAAATTGGCTATAATTATAACTTCCAGTGCATAAAGTAGAGGAATAAATTGTAACTATAATTATACCTATAGTGCATAAATTATCTCTGTTAACAAAGAAATTCATTTACTTGGCTATGAATTCATTTGTTTCCCAAACTATTCAAAATAACTAAATGAAAGATATATTAGGATACTCAATGGTTTTTTTCATTTTAAGTTGTCTTGTTCATAAACATATCTATTATAGTATCAAGTGGTGCTATTTTTAGTTCACAAAAATACATTTGTATTATAAAATATACTGCCAAGAACTTGATCTTAATAAAGCATTATTTATACATAAGGTATGCCATGTTTTATTATGACCTTAATTTTGATATTCTCAACTATTTAGATTTATTAATTTCTATATATGGATATTGCAAATTTATTACTACATATAACCACATTAAATATATTATTAACATTTAGTTTCATTTCAGAAAGATTGTGCTACCATACTGTTGATGTGGATTTATTTGTGTATTTATTGACATTATAGACTTTTCCTTGGAATCTAACCATGTATAATAACAATTTTTTTCACTTCATTTCTTTTAGTCGTTTCACCTGCCAATTGAAGAGATTGGTACAAAACCATATAATTAGTTGATGATGAGGAAAGTAACTTCTATGCATCAAGTGAAGAAATGGGTATGAAACGATGCAACTAATTGATGATGGGAATGGAACTTCGACGCATCAAGGGATGAGATGACTACTTTCGGGTAAACCAATTTTTAAGTTACTTTTTAGTTGCAATATTAGGTCATATCAGCTGAAGCTTGACTTTCTCCTTATGCTCGTTAAATTTTCATATTTATTGCTTCCGATTTTCATGGTACTTAAAGCACCTGTAACATGTCAGCAATATTCATTCATTATCAATATAACCTGTCTTTAATGATACATTATATTTTAATTTTTGAAGTATTAGCAAAGAAAATATCAATTGTAAAGCAGTTACTAAATGTGGTTACCAATACTTTTTGATTTTGACTAAAATATCTCCAACTCACACACTTTTATAGCTTAAAAAATATAAACAATATGTGAAAATATATTTTGATTAAAACATTCATTTCATTCAATAAATCACAAATATGTGTGTATATGTAGATACGCCTCATATTTAATAGAATGAAGTAACCAAAAAAGAAAGATTGAATGATAAACTTTATTTATTGAATGATGTACATCAGTTGATTTTGTTCCAACTTCAGTCTATCATTGTTTATCGAATTAATACCACCTCAATTCTTTGATTTAATTGTAGCTAGCCATTGGAACTTTTGTTGCACTGACTACATCATAAAATACTTGAAGTATACAAAATTTCAGTTGGTAATTTGTACCCACGTTTTAACACTAACTCGCAACAGATATTGCGACTGATGTGGAAAGCTCGTATGAAAATTAAAACATTGCATTCATTGAAACTAAATGGGGGTATAGATTCGAAGTTAACTCCATGATAATAGTAGAGAATGGTAGACTAGTCAAAGTAATAGCCAAGTTGAATGAGTACCGTAGCATTGCTCCATTCATAATTAGTTTGTCTTTGTTCGACATGAACACTGATAGAAACAAGGAGGTAGACATTAATGTCGTGGATTCCATTACCATGGATGCACAAAGGCAACACGAGGTTGTCATTGTCTTCAGTGCGTGGACTTTAGTGATGTATAGGTAGAGCTACATGGATGCAACAACTTATACTGTCAGTAAACTATGATAACACTATTATAAAATACATTAAAGTCTGTGGTATTTTTAAAAGAAAACTAAAGGTTGTGCATCCATGTATATTTTACAGTAACAATGAATTCTCAGTAATTTTGATCAATTGTAATTTAATATAGTTTTCACACACATTCGCAAAGCATCCAAATTGTTAATGTTATGGCCTACCTCAAAGATATTTGGATGGTTTTATATCTTTCCCGCTGTGTTTGTTACTATTTCAATTGAATACATCCATGTGTAAGGGCATTCTATCCAAAATCAATATTTATTTTGCAGTACAAGGAATATGCTCATCGTTTTCTTAGCACATATGAAGCTTAAATGGTAGCACTAGGTATTCATAGGCATGTATATTGTTTACCGTAATGTAGGTAATGTGAGACAACACTAAGGAGTTGATTTTCATTTCAAATTTATTCGATCGTCTTTATTTCAATTTTTTTGAGTACCGATGAACTAAATAAAGATGGGAGAGCTTTATTTTGAGCTTGGTTTTTAGCATTTATTTTCAAAAAATTTATGATATTAGCTCTATTATGGGAGGTTAGATTTTCTTTACTGCTTTTTGATGGTTGTAGATGTGTCATTTGTTGCCTTATTGATCTTATAGATGTTTTCATTCTTATTGAGTTTATTATGCCTTTGATATTTCCTTATAAGCAATTACCTTCTAATCGCTATAAATTTGCACTACGACCAAATATATCAGTCAATAATTAATCTGACAAGTATAAAGATGTAACAACGAGTGAATTATCATTTGACTAATAATTGCTTTTTGATTCATGTTACAAATAGGTTAACTTTTATTTTTGAAATTTTAAACGAAAATCGTGTGCGAAGCACGTGTTTGCACTAGTAATAAAGTATTCTCCTCTTCTTGCCTACCAGTCTAGCACAATTGGGTGGAATAAGTCTAAAAGGTTGGCTTAATTATAAAGGCCTTAATTGATTTAAGCCTTGGGTTAATTTTCAACGTTTAGTTTGAAAATTTAAAATATGTTTTAAATTTTAAAAGTTAAGTTTAAATATAAAATAAATTTTATAGTAGTTATATATTATTTTTCAAAATTCTTCTAAAAATAAATGCATAATTTTTGAAAATTATTTAATATTTATTTAATTAGATTAACTAAGTAATTAATTAATTAAAATTTAATTTACTAAAAAACATATATATATATATTAATGTTTATGTGTATATATAACTATAAATGTTATAGTTCAATATATATGTGTGTGTATATATATCTAAGTAAATTAAAGTAATATTTTAATTAAATAAAATATTTATTTTATAATTAAGTGAATTAACTATTAATTAATAAAGACATATATATAAAGATATACGTATATAAAACTATAAATGTTATAGTTAATATTCATCGTACATTGTTTAGGAGGAGTAAAATAAAATTTTGAATTTTAAAAATAATTTAATAAACTAAAATTAATCAAATATGATTTAATTAATAATATACATATAAATATAATATAAGTTAATGGGATTATATGTTATAAATGAATTAAACTTATATAATATAATCTTATAATATAATTGAAATTATAAGAAATCCAACTTTGGTTTAAGGAATAAACACATACATACTCTACATATACCGTGATTTCTGATGTGTCCGACAAATGAACCACGAGGGTATTTCATAAGAAATGCATTATTCTTTAAATTGATATCACTCAAGTCTGCTTCAACAAATGATAACTCGTGTAGCCATTATCACGGAGCTATAGTCGTAGGAAGAGGTTCATTGTGTCATTTAATGTTCGTTGGTAACAAAAGGAAGACATGGCATGTGGTGAAAAGGAAGTGATTATGAGCAGTTACGTTAACCGTGTTTGCGAAAGTTATGATAACCCCATGTGTTTTGGGCAGTTTTGTTTTAATAGGTTTGTGAAGTGGATAGTAAACTAAAATGATAACTGTCTATTATAGGCGGTTTCATTTTAATGGGCTTAAGAAGTTGATTGCAAACTAATTTGGGCTATGTAATGTTAGGTTCAATGTTTATTTGGTGATAACTATAATCTGGGCTTATGTAATTTATTTTTCTCTACTTTTTTTCCTTATGGAAAATTAATAAAGAATCAAATTTCAAAAAATATATCTAATATGTAAAGTTTCCCTCTATCACTTATATATTAATAGATAACTTGCATACTCTTTTATTGTTGAGAAAACTCAAGCTAGGGATGTTATATGTAGTATTATTAATATATTAACTAGACAATGTATGATACATACATGTATTTGTTGAGCAAACTCAAGGTATATGCGTTATACTTAGGTCGTTGTGAAATGGTAGGTTTGAGTGAATAATCTCTTTTAATTTGTTAAGCAAACTCAAGGTTAAGATTGTTAGTACCTTAGGTTTGGTTTTGATGATAACAACTATACGAAATTATATAAAATATAGATACTAATTTTATACCAAGATATATATATAGTATATAGTGCTGGATATTAGACAGGTATTAATTAAAAAGACCGTACAATACCAAGATGTTGATATCAAGAGTAGATTCAGGATGTTGATATAAATTTTCAAGAATTCAAGAATGAATACTCATGAGTATTGAAGAGTTCAAGATTTCAAGATATTCCAGATAAATTATAGTCATAGAATTTATGTTAAAATCTTCATAGCACGTCCCTGATCCCTCTTAACTTCTCTAATTTTTTTTAAAATTGTTTTTCCAATATTCTATTTTAAAAATAATATGTTTAAAATATTTCCCAAAATGATTTTCAATTTCTTATACTTATAAAGATACTATTTTAGTTTTATTAAGTTTATATATTGAATTTTTGTTTATACTTTAATAATTTATAACTATATTGATTATATATATATATTATTTACATTATATTGAATATTCTTATAAAATCTTTCAAAATTATTTTATAAAGTTTTATTAAGTTATATTTTGTTTAAAATGTGTATAAACTATATTTAAATGATTCTACGAAGTATCAAATTATTTTACAAAGCAACGAATTTTCAAAATAATTTAATAAAGTTTTTTTTCATATTTGTGAATGATATGTTGACATATCCAATTCCTATATGTCGACATACTAACCGTAAATTTTAAAATTCAAATTTTGAAAGGAAGTGTCTTTTCGTCATATCTCTCCGCGAATGGACATGACCATTGTTTTCCTATATAAACCAGACTTCCAAACGAATTTTCATTAACTACTTTCTTATTTTTCTCTCTTCCTCTTGATTTCTAACTCAATTTTTACAAAAACTCTGGCGAAATTCAACCAAAATCAAATTCAATTATTACTAAGTTGATTCTCATTCATCTACTATTTGATTTGTCTCATCCATCTCAAGATCAAAGTGCTATTCAAGAGTTATAGGATCAATTGTAATCAAAATCGAAGATTTTGGTGTTCGATGAAGGAGTGGGAGTTGCAAGATCTTGGTTATTGAAGGACTTGATCACGAAGCTATAAAGTTAGAAAATTTTTCTAAAGTGCCAAATATATATAATATTCGGTGACTATGCGAAAGGAATCAGTACCAAGCAGAATAGCACGGTACCGACATGAATTTATGACCTAATTCCAGGAGAAAATCAATGGAAAGGTAGCACGAACCTAGCTAAGGCTTGGAAGTAACTCTTGAATATGCAACTGATGTCCATGGAATAGATGCAACGCTTTGAACCAACTCTTGAATATGCAACTGATGTATAAGGATGGAGATATATGTTTGTCTTGTTCCAAAGCACTCTTTGTTTTTAACAGAAGCATAATCTGGGGGGAAAGTGTTATCTGGCTTTTTAACTAAGCAACTTGTAAACGAATCCAGATGTCAAGATGAAGATTAAATGATTCATAGACTTGGGAACACGCTTAGGAAGACAATGGAAATGGACTTAAGAATTTAGAGAGAGATTGGAGCAAAGGAGAGTGCTTGGTACTGAACACCTCCACTCGATACCAAACTCTTTTTATGGCCTTTTTGGGGCTCTACAGTTATGGCTTGTGGGACTATGTTTTGTCCGGTCATCGTGAAATCCATTTCTTAAGGAATAGGTGAATAACTTCAAGGAATTAGTGAAGGAAAGCAGACAAGTGCAGGTGATATCAGAACCTCTCGAAAACAATATAGTCTCCAAGGAAAAGTACCTGGAACCTAATGGATCGAAGGTAGAAGACCAAAGGAGGGAAGGAATGATTCCCCATCCAAAGTATAGGCCAGTATTGATCACTTATGGTTAGTATCGAGTTGTTTTTACGGCTCTGGGGACTCCGTCTTCCTCTTTTACTTTTTTGGATCTGAAGTAAGGCTTAGTATATGTAGATCTAATGACTCTATTGGACGATTTTCCTATAAATGTAGTACTTATGGCATTTGGAAAAGAACTTTTGGCATTTTATTCTCTTCATCTTCTATCTCTTTACACCATATTCACCAAGGAAGCTATTCTTCGCTTTTCTAGACTGTCAGGTCTACCACACCCTTGAAGTAGTGACTTAAATTCATAAATCAATAAAACTATAGCAGATGTAGGCCAAAGATTTCTAAGCCACTTTAAAAATCATGGTGTTCTCTCTATTTATGTACTGTTTATACTAAATCTCGCTTTATTTCAAGTTGCTTTAGGTGATGTGCAATTTTTAGGCTCAACATTATTATTCAATTTTAACACATTATATTGAACTTATATATACTATAACTGAAACGACCCACATTTCAGAAGGTTTAAATCGACAATAATCCATACATGTACGACTTAAACAATCCGAAACATAAATGATCAATGGGGTTAATTAAGAAAAATAAGAAAAGAAGAAGAAAACAAATATAGAATCTCGCAGCGGAATGATAAAATATAATATTCAAATAAACAGTCCATGAAGCTGTTTACTATACATTTGATTATAATTTATACAACATTTATCATAGTTATATATACAACATAACCAAAATATAATGCAGTAGAATGACATGATGTTGGAAATAATATTAGTAATAATAATATACCAAATTTTCGTCTTCGTCCTCCAGAGAACAATCTTTGTTAAGCTGAAAACTCAGGGCTGACCCGAGCATAATGAAAAGACAAAACACTAGAGTCAAGACTAAAATATCCTTGTGTACATCAAATCAATATCGCATATAACATGAGTGTAATAGCGTCGGAGATGTTTACGGAATTTCACATCTCCTATCCAGTGTATAACGTGCGTGCAATAACTCAAGAAATGTTACGGGATTTTCCATCTCTTAAAGATCCATCAAAATATTTATATGTAGTAGAATACGCTACATATATAATGTCTAATCGGTAAAATAAATATTTTTCTTTACGTTATGGCTTTACATCAATCCCCCTTAACGCGTTTTTAAGCATTGTTGTATAGTTTGCATATAAAACACCAGTAAACCGTCGGTAGATAGGGATGCGCCGTGATATGACAACACTAAACCAAAATCGTAGGGGTCTCGTATAAGGATAAAAGTATGATAAAGCACATGTGGCAATGCCCAAGGTAGGATACTACCAGTTTACCCTTCCCCACTGGTGGTAACCGCTAACGGCCCATCGCGTCCAACACTCCCAAAAATCCGAGGGTGTGCACTAATCAATCACAATGTCATGATAGTAATATGAAGAAGTGTGTCCGCTAGAGGTAGCTAGCCTCATTGACCGGTACGACTCCTGTTTTAGTCATTTCAAATTGACGCAAGTGTAATGCCAATCCATCATCGTTCTCTTTCTTCAAATCCAGCAAACGACGCTAAGTCCAACCACTTCGTTCTGGACCATCACTCCACATACACAGTTGTTAAAGTGGTTCCAATATTGACAGAGAGTATGCCAATAAGAGGCCCCGGTCTCTTCAACAACCAAACGTCATTTTACACACCGGTTGGTACTTTTACATTTCAAAAACAATTCATACTTGATATCAAAATATCATATTCGCTTCAAAATCAAATCCATTTCGAAATCATCATATTTACTCATAATAAACCATTTCATTTAAAAATCATTTTCGCCTCAATCTCTCGATTTCGCTTCCAAAATTGTTTCGAATTTCCATTTAGGTTATAACTTCAATTTTACCCAGTTTGCATTTAAATCCATGATTTAAATATAAACATTCCCACTCTGACCAGTTTGAATTTTTAGAAAATAGTTCGAATTTTTTTAAATAGTTTAAAAGTTAAAATAGTTTAGTATAAAATAGTTTGAGTATTGGAAATGTTTTATATAGTAAAATAGTTTTGAAAGTCAAAGTAATTTAAACATCTAAAAGATATGTTTCTAAATAGTTTATATAATAAAATAGTTTATTTTGAAAATAGTTTCAAAGTCAAACCAATTCAATCCCAAATTTCCCAATTCAAATTACTTTAAATTTCCATTTCAATTTAATTGATTCAATTCAAATTTCAAGTCGAATTTTTCTTCGATTCCAAATTAATTTCGATGTTAATTCCAAATTAATTTCAACTCCAATTTCAAATTAATTTTAATACAATTCCAAAATAATTTCAATTTCAAATTTAAACCATTTCGATTTATATCAATTCCGAGTTCGATTTTCAAAACATCAGTTCAAAACACTTAAATCAAATTTACCTTCAATACCCAATTTAAAAATCCAAATTTTCAAATATAATTCAATTCCCGGCTCAATTTCAAAATATCGTTTTATATCACTTTAACTTAGCAATATTCAAAGTATGGATAAAAGTCCAATCTTTTAAAACAAATCAATTTCTGAAATTCAAATCAAATTCCAATTATAACTTCAAATTTCAAATTCGATTATTTTAACAATTCCTGTTAAAAAATTTCAATTTCAACATTTTGAGCTCAAGTTAAAAAATAATTCAATTCCCATAAATATGATTTTTATTTCTTAAATCAAAATGATTTCAATAATTTCAAATTAAAATTTTGAAATCATTTAATTTCACCAATCTGGTTGCCGTATATAATTTTCTATCCTATGGCCAAGTGATCAGTTATTCCAATTTAATTTTAGGGATGGATATATATCATTTCAACCTATATCTTAATTTATTCGAAATAATTCGATTTACAATTTTATATACTGTAGATAATATAAAGGATGATAACATGATATATCAAATAAATAAACATCCAAAACATCAATCAATAGTATCCATCACAACCAACATCCAAATCAGCCAATAATTCACAATAGTTTCATAGTTATCAATATCAGGTAATTTACTGGCAATTAAATTCCAATTTCAAATTTAACTGTCAATTTTAATTTTTAACAATTAATTCAAATTTCAATTCCATTTCCAAACAACAGTCAATAAAATTAAATAATTTAACGATCTCAATTTAACGAACATAAAAATATTAGTACGTTGTGAGCGGTAAAACACTCACTTTATATTTTTGTTGTCGCTTCCGTGTTCTAGTTTCGATTAAATTTGAACGCGTTCGAATTTAGCTGAAAATTCCAGAAGATCCAAATTCAGTCAATCCAATTCCTATGCGTCATATTCATCGATACGAATGCAACACAATCAACCGTGTCTCAATTGGACCTAAAAAGAACGAGATATGATATTTATAAGTTTAACGATTATATTCTTTAAAATTAATTATATAAATAACAAAATCTCATTACCTAACACAGCAGACCGGCCCAAACTTAACAAACCCGACCGCCTACTATATCTCTTCTTCCTCAAGTGCCTATACACGAACAACTTCCATGGCCATGCATGCTTCCATGTACACACACGTCTATAGTTTGCCGAAACCACCGGTCGAAACCACCAAACTCCATCCCATCGCGATCTCCATCCATCCATACCAAAATTTCGAATCTCTAGCCCACCATGAAAATCACGACATCAACACACTTCCTCGTCGACCTGGAATGTCGCATTCGTCCCCTGAGCATCGCACACCACCATAATCCTGCCCTAAGTGCGCCTCGACATGATGAACTCGAATATACACTCAGATCCAACAATCGTCGACCAAAACTTCATATAACCGAAACCCTAGCTGTCAACTTGCTCACGACATCATTGTCGAACCTCACCAATCGTGGTCGTACCGATCAATACGTATATCAGGTCGAAGCTCTCGTCAAAATAGGATTTTTAGAGCTTGTTCCAAGATTTTTAGTCGATAAATGGATTTAATTTTAAAATTCAAAATGTCGGCATCTTTTTTTTTTCTCTGCTATGTTTTTAAACGAGAAGAAGATGGAAGCTTTTTAAAGAAGCAGATAGGCACTAGGGTGGCTGTGATGGTAAGTATGTGGGCTGATGTGAGAGAATGTTGGCTGTGGTCAAAATCAAGAATATATATTGTTTAAATTCGAAAATATCTAGCTAACATTTTTGGATCCCAATCGAGGTGTGCCACCAGGCGTTCATACTGTTATACCGTTATCCCGAACGCAACGGAACAAGTTCCGAGGCCTAATTCGATCGTATGGAGAAGATAGCTTTTTGAACCCAATTATTATATTAAATTTTCGATATTAAATTCAACGTGTTTCTATCTCGTACGACCAAACGGAGTTAAAACTCCAAACGCTATGAAATTTGATATCCGATAATAATACACTATTATGGATACAATGGAACTGGTTTCGTCGAAATCCGAAATAGTGCCCAGGAAGGCTATTTTTAAATGTTAATTTATACGAGTTATTTTTTAAAATCGAGTAAATCACTTTTAAATTCAATTTAAAAATTTTATTATCTTCCTTCATATTAATAGAAATTAAATAAGCCCTTGAAATTATTTTTATCTAGCTTAGAACTCAGGATTCCATTATTTAACCAAATTTCAATTATTAAACTCCACAATAAAATTACCCGATACATTGTTATATTTGAAATTCACGTTATTAAATTTATAAATTAACCTTTTAAACATTTAAAATAAATTAAACATTCTAATTTCAAATACCCAAAATTTTGGGTCGTTACATTCCTCTCCCCTTAAAAGAATTTCGTCCCTGAAATTGCCAAGGTAAGAAGAATGGCCTAAAACCCATTAAATTTCCCAAAGCCAATTTGTTGAAACCTTGTTATACTTTTACTAATTTCCAAATTTATCCATAGATTCCAAATAATATTATCCATTCAACCATTTCAACTGATAATTCAAAAATCAAATTTCAGTTATTTAAATATTTCCTTCAAAATTTTCTAACTCCATAAATTTTCGAAAAATTTCGCCATCGTCTCCTTTGCGCGGCTAGATCGAAACAACTACAAAACTTCACTACGGGCCCAAACCAACAAAAGAAAATAAAAGCCATGTGGCTCAATCATAAAACCATCAAATCAAATGACAAAATAAACATGTACCTTTTGTCGGGCAATCCAATTTTTTCTTTATTTTAAATACATGCATCTTATTTAACAATGATATCTAATCATATAATTTAAAATCATTTTATATTTTCAATTTCCAATATTTGCTTTACTTAAGCCCGTACGATGTACATATATCATCTGTACACAATATCAAATCTAATCGCTCACTCGATCACATAATTTCACTACCGAACTAGTATCGTTCACACGACTCTCTAGTGCGGACTCAAATCTGGTTCCTTGGCCAGAAACCGTCATTCTCCTTGCATAACCATATACTATGATAGAGAATTCCAGAATCAACCAAAAATCCATATCCAAGGTTCACCGTCGAAAATCGAGTGAAAAATCCTAACTCGGATCGATATAAATTATCTCGAAATTCTGTGCTCAAATCTAGATCAAATCGTTATGCGAGTAATATAATATATGTACAACTTACGTATTTTTTTTGAAATGATTTCTTATCCAAACCAACTTCCTTTTATTCACATTTATTTCATTTATATTCAATTATTCACAATTATCATTCATGTTTATAATTCACACTCATCCTATTCACTTTTAATTTCCCACTTTCAGTTATTCACATTTATTTGATCTGCATTCATATATTTACTTAGTATACTCCTTTCCGATTATCTCTTAAAAAAATTCTCATCAATTTTTCTTAAGTCGATTATAAACATTTTATACAAAGGTTCTTGTTTCCTGGAGATTTGACCAGGCAACTAGTGCTCGGCATACTACGAGAACTCGGCACAAGTAGTACTCGGCATCCAGTGGAACTCGGCAACAGGAGTACTCGGCATCAAGTAGTACTCGGCATCCAGTGGAACTCGGCAACAGGAGTACTCGGCATCTAGTAGCATTCGGCATCCAGTGGAACCCAGCAATAGGAGTACTCGGCATTAGAAGGCGTTCGGCGTATATGACTACTCGACATGGCAGTATCGTTCGGCCAAAGGGATCGTTCGGCCAAAGGGATCGTTCGGCCAGAAAGCATCGTTCGGCCAGAAGGCACGTTAGGCCAAGGAGGATCGTTCGGCCAAAGGGATCGTTCGGCCAGAATGCACGTTAGGCCAAGGATGATCGTTCGGCCAAAGGGATCGTTCGGCCAGAATGCATCGTTCGGCCAGAGAGCATTGTTCGGTCAAGCGCTTCGGACAGAGGCACGTTCGGCTTCGACTAACAACCATTCCACACTTCCCATACATCAAACATACCGTTCGGCATAGAAAGGGTGGTTCGGCATCATTGTGTTCGGCCTACTTGGTTCGGCATACAGCGACCACTATACTTGGGCTAGAGTGTTCGGCTACCGAGCCCACCTGGGAAGTCCAGCCCATCTTTGTCTATAAATAGAGGGGCAGGGTCACAGTGAAAAGGGACCTTTGGGAGAACACTGAGGAGACTCTGCCATTTTTCAGACTCATCTTCTTTTCTTAACAACTTCATTCAAGCATTTGATCTACGAATGGTATTTGTAATCAATCATTAAGAAGATCAATAAAGTTTAACCTCAAAGTGGACGTAGGCAATTACGCTGAACCACTATAAATTTGGTGTTCTTACTTTCTGCATTTAAATTAGCATTGTCTTCTCTGTTTAATTTACCTTCATCACTTATTTCTCAACATAATCTTTCTCTACGAGGTTAGTGACCAATTTTGGTGCTAACACTTTGGTGCTTTCACTGAAAATTGAATTCTCAGACCTTAAGGATCTGCTTTGAAGCTACTGTATTGAACAAATCCCCCAAAGAAGATCCAACTCATTGATAGGACATCCGTTGATTCTACTCAGAGTTCCAACCAATAACTCTACAATGGCGAGACCACGTACCAGGTCAGCTTCTCATAATGTGGATGCCCATGAAACTGCCAGCGTACAACAAGCATGACCTAGCAATCAACCAGCGATTCCGGGTGTAGGAATTGCCACCCAGGACCAAACTCCAGTTGTCACCAGAATAGAGTTCAACGAATTGATGAGAGAACTCAGGGAAAGCAGGAGACAACTAGGAGAGCAGATGCAAGCTAACGCCAACCTGATGGCACAACTCACTCAACAGCAGTAGCAGAATGCTGGGGGCAATCCCGCCCCCCATTCCTCATCCGACAGCTCAACTTCCTCTGATGAACCTCCCAGGCGCAGGCGCCGTAAGACTGAAGCTGCGCGGACGGGTGCTGCTGTTCAAACGGCTGGAAACCGTGACCAAAATGAAGCTGGAAACTTAGGAGCTAGAGTATAGATGGAGGCTGGAGGCCCAGACCATCAAAACGCTAATGATGTCGAACCTCAAGACGCACGATTGGCAGATCGCCAAGAGAGGAGGCATCAACATGGACAGTCACGTAGAATGGACTCTAACCTTCCACCTTCCATACAGACACCAGACCTGACAGCCATGGTCAGGCAATTGATGAAAGAAAATCAGGGCTTGTCGAATGACGATTAGGGAGTAGGAGTCACACTCCGTTCACAGATGTTGTGTTGCAAGCGGCGTACCCCAGAAAGTTTAGTATGCCAACTATCCCTGCGTATGAGGGAAAGACTGACCCCAGACAGCATGTCATGAGGTACGAGTGGATGATGGATTCACCTAGAGCAAATGATGCCACTAAGTGTAGATGCTTTCCAATTACTCTATCTGGGATCGCTACTATGTGGTTCACCCGACTTCCTCCACGGTCCGTATCCAATTTCGAGGAATTGGCAAAGAAGTTTATTGAGCAGCTCAGGATACACACTACTCGTCCAAAGGACGTAATGTCTCTGTCAAGTGTAATCCAAAGTCCTGGGGAGTCATTGAATGAATATTTACAAAGATTCCATGTTGCGGCAACTGAAGTCAGTAATCCCAACGATCATGCAATCCTAATGGCTGTGATGAGAGGTGTAGATCCGGATTCTGAGTTTGGAGACTGGTTGGCAGGAAAACCTCCGACTACGCTAGAGCATTTCTACTCAAAGGCACACCAGTTTATAAGGAGAGAGGAAGCTAGGTGGGTAAGACGAGATAAGGCACCAGGACCTGTACAAGAGTCCATGAAAAGCAACGTTGCCGTGAAACAGTCCTGGGACAACTCGGGAAAGGTCCAAGTCAATGTCCAGAACAAGCCTGGGCAGCCTAAGGAGTCGGAGGAAGAAATCAAGGGAAGAAGAGAGAAGCGGGGAAGTGGAAATCGAGAATTCCAAGCTACAACGAGTATACCCCGTTGAATGCGTCTCTTGAGAACATTTACCTATCAACCTGCAATGCCTTTTAGTACAGAAAGCCACGTCCAAAAGAATCAACCGAGGAACAGAAACGGACCGGGAAATATTGCCGCTTCCACGAGACTTATGGGCACAATACGGAAGAGTGCAGACACCTGCACGATGCTATCGAGAAGTTGATTAGGCAAAAGAAGTTGCAAGAATTTGTGAAGGATCCACAGGAAGGAGGACATGGAACGTCCAACCCAGGTCGTGCACCGGCTCCGCGTCATCCCGAGGAGCCTGCCCGAACTGTGGGTAGACTAGTCATAAATAAAATCATCGGCGGACCTCACCCCGCGGATAAGAATTGGCAAGAGATGGAGCGGTACGCAAGTTCCCTAAAGCACGCAGATTTTGAGTGTTGTTCGAACGTGGAGGATGGGACCCCTGCTAAGCAGCAGCGCGTAATGACAGACGATATAGTGTTCAGGAACAGGGACGCTGACCAAGTAGAGGCTCCATCCATCGACCCGATGGTCATATCTGCGACGATCGGACCGGCTTATGTCAAAAGAATTCTGATTGATTGTGGAAGTTCTGTCAACATCATCTTCAAGAAGGCTTATGACCAAATGAAGATGGAAACCAAGGACTTGAAACCATCCAAAGCTCGTATACACGGCTTTAATGGCGTAGCGACCGATGCAGTAGGGTATGTTGAGTTACCAGTTGAACTAGGACAAGGCGAGCGTCGGAGGGTGCGAATCCTACCCTTCGTAGTTTTGGATGTGGATTCTCCGTATAAAGTTTTCTTGGGCCAACCGGCCCTGGCTGAGTTTAGGGCAGCATTAGCCCCGTGGTGCTTAACTTTGAAGTTCCCAACTGACAAAGGGGTAGGTATTGTTCATGGCGACCAAGCAGCTGGTCGTTCATGTTACGTGGCTGAGCTCCGGGAGGCCCATCAGAGGGAGAAAGGAAAGGTTGCAGACAATCCCGTCCGCATCCTTAACACGGATAATTGACAAGTAGTGCCCGAGCCCTGGCTCGGGCATAATTCTCGGATCTTCAGAGACATAGATCCGAGAGACGACGATGAGAAACCCAGGGAAGAAAAGGCAGCGCCGGCTGAATTAACGGTTGACATTTCAGTCATCCGAAACGACCCTTCGCGAATACTGAAGATCGGATCACAGCTTGGCCCCGCAATGACTGAAGACCTTAGTGACTTCCTCCGGGCGAATCTTGATGTTTTCGCCTGGACGCATTTTGATATGTGTGGGATTTCTCCCGCCATCACGAGTCATATGTTGAACATAGACCCGAAATACGTCCCGGTTAAACAGAAGAGGAGAGGAATGGACCCGGAGAGGTCCGCTGCTCTCAGAGAGGAGGTGGACAAACTCAAAGCCAATGGGTTCTCCCGCGACGCCCTCTATCCTGAATGGGTATCCAACCCCGTGCTGGTAAAAAAGGCGAATGGGAAATGGAGAACTTGCGTAGATTATTCCGACTTGAACAATGCATGCCCCAAGGACAGTTTCCCGTTACCTAGGATCGATCAGTTGGTCGACTCCACCGCAGGACATGAGCTGTTATCATTCATGGATGCATACTCGGGATACAACCAAATCCCGATGCATATTCCAGACCAAGAACACACCAGCTTCGTTACAGATGTTGGGCTATATTGCTATGTAGTAATGCCCTTCGGACTGAAGAACGCAGGAGCGACTTATCAGCGTTTGGTGAATCGAATATTCAAGAACCAGCTTGGTAGGACGATGGAAGTCTATATGGATGACATGCTCGTGAAGTCACGACAGTCAAACGACCACATTCGAGACTTGGCTGAAATGTTCGACATACTCAGGTATTACGGGATGAAGATCAACCCTCTGAAGTGTTCCTTCGGCGTTGCGTCGGGAAAGTTTTTGGGATTCATCATCAACGCAAGTGGAATTGAAGCTAACCCAGAAAAGATCCAAGCTATTCGAGATGTGCAAGTGCCCAAGACTACAAAGCAGGTACAGAGCCTGAATGGAAAAGTAGCTGCGCTAAGTCGATTCATATCCAGAGCAACCGACAAGTGTATCCCTTTCTTTGATATAATAAAGAAAGGGAAGAGGAATTTCGAATGGACGTCTAGTTGTGGGGAAGCATTCCAGGATCTGGTGAGGCATCTGGAGAGCCCACCGGTGCTGTCAAAACCAGTAGTCCACGAGATGTTGTACGTGTACTTGGCTGTATCCCCGCATGCGATAAGTGCGGCTTTAGTTCGCGAGGAGGACCGGATCCAGAAGCCGGTGTATTATGTTAGCAAGCGCTTAACGGGGGCAGAAAGAAATTACCCTAAAATCGAGAAATTGGCCTATTGCTTGGTGATTGCATCACGTAAGCTACGCCCGTATTTTCAAGCACACTCAATCAGTGTTTATACCGATCAACCTTTGCGGCAGGTACTCCAACGACCAGAAACTTCTGAAAGATTGCTAAAATGGAACATCGAGTTGAGCCAGTTCGATATTGCCTACTTGCCATGGAGAGCCATACAAGGGCAAGCATTAGCAGATTTCATCGCTGAGTTTACCATACCCATAGAACCAGATAATCATGATGTCATTCCCCCCGTTCGATGGAAATTATACACTAATGGGGCATCAAACGACCGTTGCTCCAGTGCGGGTATAGTTCTTATAACTCCGAAGAATTGATCGATCTGTTATGCTTTGAAGCTTGATTTCCCAGCTACAAATAATGAAGCAGAATATGAAGCACTGATTGCTGGCTTGAAACTCATCGGGGAACTCGGGATCAAATCGGTTGAAATCTTTTGTGACTCACAGTTGGTGGTTTACCAAGTGCGGGGAGATTATCAAGCAAAAGGACAAAAGCTTGTTCCGTACCTTGTTCAGGTCTAAGAACTACTGTCGAATCTTGAGCATTATGACATTTCGCATGTCCCGCGCGAACAGAATAAAGAAGCCGACTTGTTGGCTAAGTTTGCGAGCACAGGCGATGCGCAGCAAATGGGATTGTATCCCGTTGAGGCCTTGCACGCCTCGAGCATAGACGAGATGAAAGTTGATTGTGTATTGGAAACGGAAATTGAGAAGGAATCGTGGATAACCCCATTCAAACTGTGCCTGACGACCGGGACTTTACCAGAAAAAAGGAGTGAAAGACGGCAGGTCCTTCGAAAGGCCGCGCGATACGTGATACAGGATGGACTAATGTATCGAAAAGGGTTCTCAGTCCCATTATTACGGTACATCGCTCATGACGAGACAAAGAGGGTCTTAAGAGAGGTCCACGAAGGGGAATGCGGCGACCATACTAGGGGGCAAACGTTAGCAAAAAAGATCCTTCGCTATGGATATTATTGGCCGACCGCAAACCGGGATGCTGCAGACTACGCAAGGAAATGTGACAAGTGTCAAAGATATGCGAAAATCCCGAGGACTCCATCAACTGAACTCACACAAATGGTTAGTCTCTGGCCATTTGCGATATGGGGAATCGATATAATCGGCTCTTTGCCCATATCCAAAGGGGGTGCGAAATACGCAATAGTTGCAGTCGACTATTTCACAAAATGGGCTGAGGCAGAACCTTTAGCCACGATCACCTCTAAGAAGGTCATTAATTTCGTTGTACGAAACATTATATGCCGCTTTGGCCTCCCTCGCACCATCATTACGGACAACGGGACGCAGTTTGAAAGCAGAGAGTTTAAAGAGTTCTGTATAAAGTATGGCATTGAGAAGAAGTTCGCCACCATTGCACACTCAAAAGCTAACGGACAAGTCGAGGCCGTTAACAAAATAATCAAGTCCATACCGAAGAAGCGTTTGGAGAAGGTTGGAGGCAAGTGGGTAGATGAACTCCCGACAGCACTATGGGCTTATAGAACTACCCACTAGTCCGCGACCGGCCATACTCCGTTCACCTTGGCATACGGCTCTGAAGCCGTTATACCCGTGGAACTTGAAGTTCCATCACACCGAGTGACATATTATGATCCCAAGACGAACCAAGACCTCTTGTTGGAATCGCTGGACTGCATCAATGAAAAGCGTGAAGAGGCCGAATTAAGGGCGGCAGTGCATAGACACCGAGTCAAGCGTTACTACGACGGCAGAGTCCGCCCAAGGACTTTTGATGTGGGTGATCTCGTTCTGAAACGAGTTTTCCCGGTACCATCACGTATGAATCCCAGCTGGGAAGGTCCGTACGTCATTGAACGGAAGCTTGGAGAGGGAACATTCAAGCTAGCGACCGTTGATGGCACGACACTCCCCCGAGCGTGTAACAGTGAACATTTGCGGCATTATTACATTTAGCATGTTTTCTTTCTTGTTTTAGGCACTGCTATTTCCTGTATGTTTCCGTTCAGTCGTAACTTAGTTTCTTTTTAACTATGTAATCAAGCAGTTTAGTTGTTTTTCATTAATAAAGGCTCGAAGACGTATTTTCCACAAATCACTGATGTTTCTATATCTCATAATCGGATGACGAACCACATTATCCTATACGATGTGCGGACTAGAGTATAAACGATTTCAAATCTCCGAATCCCCAGAGCGCGGAACAGAGTACTCTAAGTCCCCAGAGCGTGGACTAGAGTATAAACGATTTCAAATCTCCGAATCCCCAGAGCGCCAAACGGAGTACTCTAAGTCCTCAGAGTGCGGACTAGAGTATAAACGATTTCAAATCTCCGAATCCCCAGAGCACGGACCGGAGTACTCTAAGTCCCCAGAGCGCGGACTAGAGTATAAACGATTTCAAATCTCCGAATCCCCAGAGCGCGGACCGGAGTACTCTAAGTCCCCAGAGCGCGGACTAGAGTATAAACGATTTCAAATCTCCGAGTCCCCAGAGCGTGGACCGGAGTACTCCTAAGTCCCCAGAGCGCGGACTAGAGTATAAATGATTTCAAATCTCCGAATCCCCAGAGCGCAGACCGGAGTACTCTAAGTCCCCAGAGCGCGGACTAGAGTATAAACGATTTCAAATCTCCGAGTCCCCAGAGCGCGGACCGGAGTACTCTAAGTCCCCAGAGCGCGGACTAGAGTATAAACGATTTCAAATCTCCGAATCCCCAGAGCGCGGACCGGAGTACTCTAAGTCCCCAGAGCGCGGACTAGAGTATAAATGATTTCAAATCTCCGAATCCCCAGAGCGCGGACTAGAGTATAAACGATTTCAAATCTCTGAATCCCCAGAGCACGGACCGGAGTACTCTAAGTCCCCAGAGTGCGGACTAGAGTATAAACGATTTCAAATCTCCGAATCCCCAGAGCGCGGACCGGAGTACTCTAAGTCCCCAGAGCACGGACTAGAGTATAACGATTTCAAATCTCCGAATCCCCAGAGCGCGGATCGGAATACTCTAAGTCCCCAGAGCGCGGACTAGAGTGTAAACGATGCAAACCTCCGAATCCCCTGAACGCGGATCAACTTACTCTAAAATCCCTGGAGCGCAGATTTGGAAAATAGTCCAAGTACTCAAGAAATGTGGAACAAGAAGTATGCCACGTCTGGAAATGTTCGAACAACGCGAGAATGGACTGAGAAGTAATGCAAATCATAAGAACTTGAGTTATGACCACAGTTAGTCAGCAAACCGAAGAAAAAGCAAGAGAATCATTCAAGCAAAAAAGAGACTAAACTTCATTAAATAGTTCAAAATGGGGTTACACAGTTACTCCTCCAAAACTTGAAGTCAAAAACCTAACTATACAAACTATAGAGGCAAGAGATAAAAGTAATTACAAGACTTAAGCAAGGAACTCATTGAACGAGTGTAGCAATTATTTCTTCGGTTTCTTCTTCTTGTCTTCTTTTGTTTTTTCGATGACTCCTCTCCCTCACGCTTTTTCTTGGATTTCTTGCTCACTAAAGAAGCGGAGTCAGGAGTAGGAGACGGAACATCCAGTGGTTTGGACCTGCCCGAGAGAATGATCTTCAAAGGTCTGTTCCGCGGGTCGGTAAGTTCCAGTATTTCAGGCTCAACTTTGACCTCGACCTTTTTCTTCTCCTCTTCGGCGAGGCGTTCCTTCATGCTCATCTTTGAGGTATGCTCAGAGGCGCCAGTAATTTCGATTTCATCACTCCCTTCGGCAGGAGACGAAGTGTCAAGCTTATCATCAACTAACGCCCCGATCACTTGAGCGTCAGGGCCAGGAGTTACTCCCGCATGAGAAACATTGCTTGTTTTCTCTGCCTCCTCCTTGGCGTCATCGCTCCTCGGAGTTGGCTCGGGGTCAGAGCAGCCTGCATGAAAACATAAAGAATGAACATTAGAACGAATAACCACTGCGGGAAAATGACAAGATCTTTCAACTTCTAGAAAAGAAGAGTTTCCTACCGGGTTCTGGTTGGCTATCGGTTGCGCGTGGGGTTTCACCCTCCAGAATAGGAGATAGCACATGAACACCGAGCCCGGGATCTTCAGGATCATAGCCGGCATGCTGCTCGAATGGGTCAAGTGTCGGCCGACCGGCCGGTTGAGCAGCGGCAGGAGCAGCAATATGAGGAGCCATAGTCTCAGCCCCAGATGGGCCAGCTTCATCACTTTTCTTTTATGGAAGGGGAGAGCTTTTGCTATAAAGCGCCAAAGCTGCGGATAAATCCGCTGGCTCATTCCCCCTAAGAAACTCCTTCACCAAGGCATCCTCGTCGACCTCTTCAGAGCCCGACTCGATTTTCCTAATCTTCACTAAGGTTTCCCAGGCCTCAGCTAGGGATTCGAGATAGCCCTCGCTCAAGAATGTTAAGTCACGATGCATAAGGACGCGGGCTCCATACTCAGCAATCAACGGGTCAAACATGCATTTGACCTCTTCCCTGCCGGCTTCTGCGGCCGCCTCGAGGCGAGAGTCCATCTCCTCCGCAGCTTTTCTTTTGCCCTCCTCACGGGCTTCGTCCTTCATTTTTTCAACCCCAGCAAGTTCGTCATCAAGCTTCGTTTTCAGGAGCCGAGTAACAACAATTTCATCACAGTATCGTTGTGATTCTTCTTGAGCGGCTACCTTGTCCTCTTTCTCCTTAGAGAGTAGTTCTTTCAGCTCTCTGACTTGTATGGCGAGCGCGTCCCTTTCTTTTTGGACAGAATCTTTCTCTAGGGCAAGGGCACCGCTACGCTGGACTGCTTCATCAAGTTCCTTCTTGTGAGCCATCTCTAAACGAGTAACTGCCTCAGAAGTATCTTTTGCGCTTTGCTCAGCGGCTTCCAGCTTCGACTTATACGAAGCAAGCTCTTCGTCTTGATGCTTGATGATGTTCTTGTCACAACCAGCCTCCAATTTCAGACGATCAATCTCATATTGTTGCTCAACGGACACCTCCGAGATCTTTTCAACCAAGTGTACAAACGCGTCATGTTGAACATAGACGTCGTTATTACAGGCAATGTCACTCTGCTTCACGTGCCCAGGGATATGGTGAATAGCCGGGAGGAACTTCAGACCATCGAAGCAAATTTTTGGAAACTTGGTCTTAAGATTGACCATCTTTTCCGCTACAGTTGGATCAACTGCGGGAGTAGGGGGAGGAGGCTTTGGAAGTTCTGCTCTTTTTCGTTGCTCCCGAATTTGCCTTGTACTCGACGAACCGGAGTGTTGTTCTCGAGAAGCATCAAGTTGGTACCCCTTCTGTGAAGACTTCTCTATCCGGCTCAGTTGGAAAAAGAGGATCGCGGGACTGTGAAGATTGGGAATATGCCTTCTTACGATAAGACGAATCGCGGGGACGGTTGTCTCTATCTTCATAATCATCTCTGTCCATGCATCTGCCCGAACCTGAATCTCGTCCGGAATGATGAAATATGGAAGAGCCGTGAAGGCGATCGAATCCGTGAGAGCGCCCCATGTCACCTACAAAGAATAGAGATAACAACGAGTTAAGAAAGATCCGGGAAACAAGAAAAAACTTGAAGTGTATGATGGAATGCGTATGTGCGTGTGTGTCCTAGTGTTCCCCCCGACAGACTAGTTCTTTTGTCTTTACTAATCGGAGTATTGTCTCCCTGGACTGGGAGTTGAACTCCCACATTGCCTCTAGCGGGTGAAGAAAACTTGAGGGCTTCAGGATCGTCAAACTCGTAATTAAGTATATCGTCGGGGATAGAGAGATTCGAAAAACCCCTTAGAGAACTCTCCAGGTGCTATGAGGAAGCCTCTTTCTCTGGAGGGATAGGCATAACTTTTGAAGTGCCGCCAACTTTCTCCTTCCGAATCTTGTATTTTAACCTCTTCTTTCCCTTCGAAGGGGAGGATGACGTTTCAATGTCATGAACTTCGACCGTCGGATTCCAAGCGGGACCCACATTCTCGCCTTGAGTCTCAGGAGCTTCATCCTCTTTGTGCTCACCTTCTTCGTGCGCATCGAGAGTTCGGCGTGATGACGATCCGGCCTGTTTTTTCACTTTACCGGATGCTGGCTTGGGAATGGAGACGCCCTCCGGGAGGCTAATCCGACGACCTGGGGCTAGCAAGCCGAACCTTGACAATGATTCATTCGAAATGATGGTTCAGATGTCTCGTTCCTCGGCAGGAAGAGATCTAATGGCCTCAATGGCCTCAGAATATCCTCGGCCCTCCAGACGCGGGTTGATACCTAAAAAGATGAAACGAGGAGTTAGAAAAAGCATGACTCCAATTAAACGCGAATGATGACTCAGCGAAGAGACTTACTGCCTTCAACCCATCTCCTCACAAAACCAGGAGGGCAACGCACGTAGAACCATTCCTGTTTGTACAGGGCGAATTTACTGCATGCTCCTGTCAAGATTTGGCATTTGTGGTACGGCTCGAGGAACATGAAGGAAGGGCTGTCTTTCCGTTTCTTGATCATATAGATGTATCTGATGTTGCCAGAGGTTGGAGGTCTAGAGAAGACGGCCATGAAGAGTAGATAGGTCCCATATAGAAACGCGTGACCGTTCGGATGCAGTTGCGATGGAGCAATGTCGATGTACTGCAACATGTCCCGAAGGAATAAATTAAACGGAGGCACGCTGCCCATCCAACACATGAACTTGTTGCAGGAGGTATATTCGACTGGGGGCAGGTGAGGACGATTGTGTCGCGAAGGGACTAACACATCGGTGAAAGGAATCCCATGAATGGCGCATATCCATCGAAGTGCGGCTTCATTGATCTTTGAAGCTTGTGAATTGATCGGGTTGTCTGAAAGAATTGTTGCCTCCAGGGCATCGGGTGCTAAGTTATGGGCAAGGGAAGTCGACGGATTTGAAGTATCAGCGGCTTCTTGCCTTGATGACGGCCCAGGCCTGCCAGATATGGTGGCGGAGCTAGACTTCATAGACATCCCCAATAAATAATGAATCTGTTTAAGTGCCTGCGAAAACTATACTTGAAAAACGTTGAACGTTAGAGTTAACAACACGAATATTCCCCTCGTGTGGTGTGTGATCTAGTGCAAGCAATCGTGTAAAAGCGTTGAAAGTTTGAAGGTCGCAAAGTTGTTGCTTTAAAACTGAGCATCAAGTCATCGCCTTCGGAGACCGTCATCGCTGACCATCCCCAAAAGCCTGCCTTTTGGCGAATGCAATTCCAGATCCAGAAAACGTATGATAATCTAAGTTCAGATTTACGTTTACTAAAGCTAAGAAGTTAGTGATCCGGGTCGGCTTCACGTATGCTAGAATGCTTGGGCCCTGTTTCTTGTTTTGCTATACGAGTAGATATAGTTAAAGAGTGTTCAGCATTTGTGACTATTCGGCTAAGTCATGGTTCGGCTAAGACATTGTTCGGCTATGTCATTGTTCGGCTAAGTCATGGTTCGGCTAAGACATTGTTCGGCTAAGTCATTGTTCGGCTATGTCATTGTTCGGCTAAGTCATTGTTCGGCTAAGACATTGTTCGGCTATGTCATTGTTCGGCTAAGTCAGTGTTCGGCTAAGTCTTTGTTCGGCTAAGTCATTGTTCAGCTAAACCTGTGTTCGACTAAATTTTGGTTCGGCCAAGTCATTATTCGGTGTGTAAGTCGTGTTCGGCCTTGTTTTGTTCGGCATGTTTTAGCCTGAGTATGGTACGGTGTTTATGACTGTTCGGCTGAGATGACAATCGGCACGCTGTCCTTAACATTGGCCTCGTCTCTTCCTCTATCCACACCGAACCACGAGGGCACATCGTTCGGCAAGTTGCGCCAGACCATACCGCTCGATGACCCTGATCATCTCCTATTTCCTCCATGTTTCTCCTTCCACCAATCTGGTCCGGCATAAAATACTTATGCCGAACCATAGTGTGACTACCAATGATTTCCTACCACCCTCGTCGCGTGACTCGACACTTTAGTCAAGGCTCGACTTATCCCATCAATTAAGGGAGTTCGAGCGTAAAGGCTGTAGTTAGGTGAGAGGATCAGTACCTAGTGGGTAAGGTAAAGACTTGGGAAGAATCGGCTAGTTGTATGTTGGCTGGTAGCTTCGGCAGGTGCAAGACAGAGGTTAGAAGTGTGAAAAGAAAAAGAAGGGTAGAGGTGCTGGCTTTTATAGGGAAAACAGAAGAAGTCGAAAAGGCTACATCCGGTGGAACCGGTCAAAGTCATAACGTTCGGCATCGGCGTATAATGATGTTCGGCACTAAAGGTTCATTCGGCCAGAAAGCATCGTTCGGTTACGAATGTCTCATTCGACATTTAGAACACGTTCGGCACACACCTAAACCACTGGAATTCTCAAAAAGGCATCTCCGCTCGAGGTTAGTCAAGGATTTAAAACGAAATGAAAAGGTTACATGACACAAAGCTTACCACGTTCGGTCACGTGATACACTTTAAGGGGCAAGTGTTTTCTGGAGATTTGACCAGGCAACTAGTGCTCGGCATACTACGTGAACTCGGCACAAGTAGTACTCGGCATCCAGTGGAACTCGGCAACAAGAGTACTCGGCATCCAGTGGAACTCGGCAACAGGAGTACTCGGCATCTAGTAGCATTCAGCATCCAGTGGAACCCGGCAACAGGAGTACTCGACATTAGAAGGCGTTCGGCGTATATGACTACTTGACATGGCAGTATCGTTCGGCCAAAGGGATCGTTCGGCCAAAGGGATCGTTTGGCCAGAAAGCATCGTTCGGCCAGAAGGCACGTTAGGCCAAGGAGGATCGTTCGGCCAAAGGGATCGTTCGGCCAGAATGCACGTTAGGCCAAGGACGATCGTTCGGCCAAAGGGATCGTTCGGCCAGAATGCATCGTTCGGCCAGAGAGCATTGTTCGGTCAAGCGCTTCGGACAGAGGCATGTTCGACTTCGACTAACAACCATTCCACACTTCCCACACATCAAACATACCGTTCGGCATAAAAAGGGTGGTTCGGCATCATTGTGTTCGGCCTACTTGGTTCGGCATACAGCGACCACTATACTTGGGCTAGAGTGTTTGGCTACCGAGCCCACCTGGGAAGTCCAGCCCATCTTTGTCTATAAATAGAGGGGTAGGGTCACAGTGAAAAGGGACCTTTGGGAGAACACTGGGAGACTCTGCCTTTTTCAGACTCATCTTCTTTGCTTAACAACTTCATTCAAGCATTTGATCTACGAATGGTATTTGTAATCAATCATTAAGAAGATCAATAAAGTTTAACCTCAAAGTGGACGTAGGCAATTACGCTGAACCACTATAAATTTGGTGTTCTTACTTTCTGCATTTAAATTAGCATTGTCTTCTCTGTTTAATTTACCTTCATCACTTATTTCTCTACATAATCTTTCTCTACGAGGTTAGTGACCAATTTTGGTGCTAACAGTTCTTATGTTTATTTCCACTTCACCCCTTAAGTTTATATCCATTTCTATTCAAATTCAACTTCGATTTGATTTAACTCAATTTATCTCCTAATTTTAAATATTGAATTTTATCAACCATTATTCCAAACCATATTTAACTCACTAACTAAATTAGTTAGTTCAATTAGCCCATTTCATAAACTATTTCAACCGTTAAGATTTTACATTGATCCCCCTTAACGCGTTTTAAAGCATTGTCGTACAGTTTGCATATAAAACACCAGTAAACCATCGGTGGATAGGGATGCGCCGTGATATGACAACACTAAACCAAAATCGTAAGGGTCTCATATAAGGATAAAAGTATGACAAGGCACGTGAGGCAATGCCCAAGGTAGGATACTACCAGTTTACCCTTCCTGGCTGGTGGTAGCCCCTAACGGCCCACCGAGTCCAAAACTCCCAAAAATCCGAGGGTGCGCACCAATCGATCACAAAGTCATGATAGTAATACGAAGAAGTGTGTCCGCTAGAGGTAGCTACACTCATTGACCGGTACAACTCCTGTTTTAGTCATTTCAAATTGACACAAGTGTCAGACCAATCCATCAATGTTCTCTTTCTTCAAATCCAGAAAACGACGACAAGTCCAACCACTTCGTTCTGGACCATCAATCCACATACACAGTTGTTAATGTGGTTCCAATATTGACAGAGAGAATGCCAATAAGAGGCCCCGGTCTCTTTAACAACCAAACGTCATTTTACACACCGATTGGTACTTTTACATTTCGAAAACAATTCATACTTGATATCAAAATATCATATTCGCTTCAAAATCAAATCTATTTCGAAATCATCATATTTACTCAAAATATACCATTTCATTTAAAAATCATTTTTGCCTCAATCTCTCGATTTCGCTTCCAAAATTGTTTTGAATTTCCATTTAGGTTATAACTTCAATTTTACGCAATTTGCATTTAAATCCATGATTTAAATATAAACATTCCCACTCTGACCAGTTTGAATTTTTAAAAAATAGTTTGAAAATTTTTAAACAGTTTAAAAGTTAAAATAGTTTAGTATAAAATAGTTTAAGTACTGAAAATGGTTTATATAGTAATATAGTTTGGAAAATCAAAGTAATTTAAACATCTAGAAGATAGGTTTTTAAACAGTTTATATAATAAAATAGTTTATTTTGAAAATAGTTTCAAAGTCAAACCGATTCAACCACAAATTTCCCAATTCAAATCACTTTAAGTTTCCATTTCAATTTAATCGATTCAATTCTGATTTCAAGTCGAATTTTACTTCGATTCCAAATTAATTTCGATGTTAATTCCAAACTAATTTCAACTCCAATTTCAAATTAATTTCAATACAATTCCAAAATAATTTCAATTTCAAATTTAAACCATTTCTATTTATATCAATTTTGAGTTCGATTTTCAAAACATCGGTTCAAAACACTGAAATCAAATTTACCTTCAATACCCAATTAAAAAATCCAAATTTTCAAATATAATTTAATTCTGAGCTCAATTTTGAAATATCGTTTTATATCACTTTTACTTAGCAATATTCAAAGTTCGGATAAAAGTCCAGTCTTTTAAAACAAATCAATTTCTGAAATTCAAATCAAATTCCAATTATAACTTCAAATTTCAAATTCGATTATTTAAACAATTCCTTTTAACAAATTTCAATTTCAACATTTTGAGCTCAAGTTAAAAAAAATTTAATTCCCATAAATATGATTTTTATTTCTTAAATCAAAATGATTTAAATAATTTCAAATTAAAATTTTGAAATCATTTAATTTCACCAATCTAGTTGCCGTATATAATTTTCTATCCTATGGCGAAGTGATCAATTATTTCAATTTAATTTCAGGGATGGATATATATCATCTTAATCCAAAATTAATGTCATAGGTATATATCATTTCAACCTATTTCTTAATTTATTCAGAATAATTCGATTTACAGTTTATGTACTGTAAATAATATACAGGATGGTAGCAGGATATATCAAATAAATAAACATCCAAATCATCTAAAACATCAATCAATAGCATCCATCACAACCAACATCCAAATCAGCCAGTAATTCACAGCAGTTTCATAGTTATCAATATCATGTAATTTACTGACAATTAAATTCCAATTTCAAATTTAACTGTCAATTTTAATTTTTAACAATCAATTCAAATTTCAAGTCCATTTCCAAACGACAGTCAATAAAAATAAATAATTTAATGATCTCAATTTAACGAACATAAAAATATTAGTACGTCGTGAGCATAAAAACACACACCTTTATTTTTGTTGTCCCTTCCGCGTTCTGGCTTTGATTAAATTCGAACGCGTTCGAATTTAGCTAAAAATTCCAAAAGCTCCAAATTCAATCAATCCAATTCCTATGCGTCGTATTCGTCGATTCGAACGCAACGCAACCAACCGTGTCTCGATTAGACCTAAAACGAACGAGATATGATATTTATAAGTTTAACGATTATATTCTTTAAAATTAGTTATATAAATAACAAAATCTCATTACCTAACACAACAGGCCGGCCCAAACTTAACAAACCCGATCCTCTACTATATCTCTTCTTCCTCAATTGCCTGTACACGAACAACTTCTGTAACAACCCAGGATTTTGTAAAGGTTAGTTATCGTCATTAGACGATTAAAATCGCTAACAAATTGCTATTGGAGTTTTTAATCAGATTGAAATTCTTTTAAAATTGGAGAATGATATGTGGACTTTATAAAAATTAGTATTGGGCCACATTTTCATTTTTATATTTTTGCCGTGATAATTATCTAAGGCAACACCGGTCCCCCTTTGTTATTCACTTTCAAACGAAAACCCTAAACAATCGAACAAAAGAAATGGCGGCCTCGTTTATTCTCGTTCGTCTCCAAAATTAGGGCTTCTGCCGATTTAATTCGATCGATTTCGTGATGCCACGGCTTCCCCAATTTCCGTTTGAGTTCTTCTTTGCTTCGAGAAAAAGGGGAGTATTATACTCACATCTAATTCAAATTTAAATTATTTCTAGGTTGATTCAATTCATGACTTTCGTTGTTGAATTCGTGGGTTGCCTATGATGTTTCTGTTTATTTAGGGTTCGAAACCCTTTATTTTCGTCGTATATATTTTATGACTTCGTCTGATAATTCTTTAGCTTGCCGTTCGATTATTTTCGAATGCCTGTGATTTTCCCTGACTTGTTCATATGCGTATATATGATGATTACTTAGTTTCCACAGCATTGATTTTGAACTTGTTTGCCACCATGATTACCATGGCTTTGATTTTGATTTCTTGGTCATCACGGTTCTGATTTCGATTTAAATTAGCAGTTGACTTGAAACTGCTGTTACATTTGGCTTCGGTCATTTCTGAAAATTCTTTCTTGATTTTATCTCGGCCTGTACTTGTGTATTTGCATCATATATGTGTTAGCTTTGGATTTGGTCACTTGATCATCTCTGTTGATTGCCCTATTGTATTTTCAACCTGATGTCGAACTTGCTTGATCATTGACACTGCTTCATCGATATGTTGCTGCATTTGTTGTCATATTGTATTTGCACATGTTTGCACATCTCCTTGTAGTCCGCATTTGCACACTGCACTCAGGTGAAGGTTTTTATGTGTACATTTGTTTGCATTTCCCTCAGTCATCCTTTTGCGTCTGCATATATGTACTCGAGTTTGATTCATGCAGTCTTGTATCTTGATTCATGTATATTGTCACTGCACACCTGTATATGTCTGAAGCACTTTTGTACAGTCTGGTTGCTTCACCATTGATTAAGTCATGTGAAGGTTTTTATGTGTACATTTGTTTGCATTTCCCTGAGTCACTTGTATCACTCCATTGAATTGCTTGCATAGGTCTACAAGCGTTCACTGCTTCTTGTCTCTGTTCGAACCTGTTTACTTAAGTCTGTTAGTCGAGTTGCACACTTGTGGTCTTCATTAGCACACCGTGCATTGTTTTAGTTGTTTGAGCATTCTGGTCTCGTATGTACTGAGTTCTGATCATCTGCACTTGCATAATCCATGTCTCAGTTGCAAGTGCATATGTAGTCTAGCTTGCATTGACAATGGTCTTGATTTCGAGTTCATCTTGGTGCATTGCCTTTGTGGTCTTCATACATGTAGTGTACGAGTCTGCTCAAATCACATGCTGGTTAGTTTGCATCTACTTGTAGTTGTTTCTGGTCGTTCTTTGTTTCAATGACATATCATGTGCACATCCCAGCACTTTCTGGTCGAGGCTTGTTGTTCATAATTTGAAGTCTGGTGCATTTAATAGTTGTATACATGAGCTTGACACTGTTGCATTGTTTTCAGAACTGTTGTTTAACCATATATATTCAAATCTGGTTCATGTAGTCTGGATTCTTCACTGACCTATACATGTGTTGGCCTCGTTGACTTTTACTTAGTGTATTTTTGTTGCATTTGAACTGGTTTTGATGCCAGTCTCTACCTCGTTTCATTTATTTGGGTTGAATTGTTTGGCTTTGGCAGTTGGGTTTCTAGTATTTGACATTGCTATGTTTTGGTTTATGGTTACTTGTAACAGTAGTGTTGCAATTTTGCCTTTGTGGTTTGCATTGCATTGAGGCTTTGTATTCATTTGAGTTTGCATTGTATTCGAGCTGCTGTATATGGGTATGCTTGGATCTGAATTGCGTAATTGATGCAGTTCTCATGCAACTGGTTTCTGGTATCACTCTTTGAGCCAGAGTGCATTTTTATTTGTTGGCATCGGCTTCGATGTTTTGACTTGTTCGATTCTTTGCTTGAAACTGCTGTGACTTCGACATTGCTTTTGACCCGATGCTTGATCATTTATGGTGTCGTAGCACTGCAGTCGTTGACATTGTTTATTTCCACTCTCTTGACTTTGGGTTTGTTGTATATATGAACTTGGTTCATATGTAGCATTGATGTGTGCATTCTAGTGCATGCCACTTTTCATTTTGAATTATGTTGGTGTCATTTGCTTTCGATTCATCGAGGCAGATGCATACTGGTTTGCTTTTGTTTGCAATTGTGTTGAGTCATGCTAGTCGTGACTTGACCTTTGCAGTTTTGACTTACAGTAGTGGCGAGGCAGTGCACGCGTGCGTGTACTGCAGCCACACAGAATTTTGTTTGATTGATCATTTTGAGATTGTCTAATTATCTATTTGATAATTAGATTCTGAGTTTCTAATTATTTATTTAATAATTGGATTTTGTTGTTAAATTGCTGTTTAGGCAATTCTGTTGTTTTCTAAATTATCTTCATTGATAATATTTTTATCTATCCTTGTTGATGATTTGGATTTGCTGATTTGTTGTTTAACACTGTTTAGTGTTATATCTGCCATTATCTGATTCTCTTATCGAGGAGTCGGATATACGAGATTTCTGTGACTGTCATCTATTTGCTATTTAATTATTATTGCTTCTGTGCATTAATAACTGAGTTTGAATTAGACTGACCCATGTATTATTTTCTTTTGAATTTAATACTCGGGTCAGACCGAGTTATTACAGGTTGTAGATATTCTGCTTTGGGTTGCTGCTTGAGCTATGAAGTCTTTTCATATCTTTTGAAGTAGTCTTCGTCATTTTGTAGTAGTCAATGTATCTGATTTAGGTTGATATGTATTCATGTATATTAGTCGATAATGTACTTGTATATATAATTTCCAGAGTCGACAGTTGTAGTTGTATCATATGTATTGTGTCAAATGTATTGTAACTGACATCAGTTATATATATATATATATGATACTTTTGTTATTTGTGTTCTGCATCGTTAGTATCTGTGTTATTATTATATATATTGTCCTAAACTATTATGAATCATCGTAGTTCGTTTTATACTGGAATTGGGTATGTCGTTGGGAGTAAATAAATAAGAGATGAAAAATTAAAAATATATACCACTCCTATCGAGGTAACCAATACTAGTGTAAAGCCCAACTACGGATGGCCGCTCCTATCCAGCCTTATTCTTCGTAATAACAGGGAGTATTTCTTTTAATACTCTTTGTTATTGTGAGCATAGAGGTGGGGCGTCACAGTTGGTATTAGAGCTTGGGGTTTATGGACATAATATAAAACATAACTTGGATGGAACATGTGTTACAACTATTTGTCGATGTTTTTAGTTGTGTTTTGAGTCAAAACTAAAGTTTTGAAATTATGATGAAATTTTTAAATATCTTTATTTAAAAATAATAGTGAAACTGTGTTTTGTTGATTGATTAATTTGTGACTGTTTATCAGAGTGCGCAGCGGAAGCAGTGACACTGTCTTCGCTGAATACAGCTGATAACCTTTTTGATTTAAAAATCAAAATATGAAATTGAAATAAATTTCAATTGTTGTTTACATAGCTGGGTTTATTTTTTTTCTTTGAAAATTTTGAATCCAATTTGAGGATTCGAAGCAATTGCAGTTATGTGATTTTTGTTGAGTTTTTGCTATTTTGAATCATCTTCATTGAAGATACATTCGAATGATTTCTTTGTTCATTTTGTAGTATACATGCAAATTTGAGTTGCATGTTACCGCATTTATTTTACGTTGAACTGATGTTTGGTTTGAACGTATTTTGTTGCCGTTATTTTTAAAACGGGATTTTTACACTAGTGCTATATTTTGAAGCACGGTGTTTTTTGTAGACTTTTTTTTGAATGAAAATTCACTGGTATTACATTTTGATGTGAATTATTTTGATGAGATTTTGACATATAAAAATTACTGTCGCTTTGGCTTCAGTAACCATCAATTTTAAAGTGGATTTTCAAGCGTTTATTCCGCAATGCTGATTTTGAGATTCGTTTTACGATGTTTTGGGAAGTGCAATTTCCTTTTCGAAATTGCTACTGAGGTTGCTGTTTTAATCACGTGTTTTGAAAAATTGTTTTAAAGTTTTTACAGTTTACGCTTTCAAAAGAACGAGGAAGCGATTTAAACGCTTCAGCAAAATTGAGGACTATGAACCCTCACTTTTACTGTTTCGCTTAATTCCCGACTTGTCCGTTTGAGAACGTAAAATGTTAATTATATAAAATACAAAATTTTTACAGTTTATGCTTTCAAAAGAATGAGGAAGCGAGTTAAACGCTTCAGCAAAATTGAGGACTATGAACCCTCACTTTTACTGTTTCGCTTAATTCCGGACTTGTCCGTTTGAGAACGTAAAATGTTAATTATATAAAATACAAAATTTTTACAATTTGCGCTTTCAAAAGAATGAGGAAGCGATTTAAACGATTAAGCAAAATCGAGGACTATGAACCCTTTCTTTTACTGATTCGCTTAATTCCAGACTTGTCCATTTGAGAATGTAAAATGTCATTTTTACAAAATACACAATTTTGCATTTTCAAGGAAACGATGAAGAGAATCAAACGATTTAGTAAAACACGTGGTATGGGACATGTGCGTTTGCTATTTCGGTTAATTCCGGACTCGTTAATTGAAACATCTGTTGTTTGATGATTTTGATGATTTTGTATGCTTTCGAACCACTATGCTGGACCTTTAGGTCATTTGTTGGGCTTTCGGGCCACTCTGATGGACCTTCGTGTCAAATACTAGTACTAGACCTTCGGGTCACTCTACGGACCTTCGGGTCATTTGTTGGGCGCCAAAATTATGTTGAGTACTTGGTAGGCTTCGGCCATTTGTTGATGCACGTGCGACGTAGCTAAAAACTCGCCATCTGATGGGATCGATCCAACCTTTTATGTTGATTTTCTTGTCATCTTAATTGATTTCTAGATATTTGTTGTTTCCAATTATCTGCAGGTAATTGGATATTTGTTGTTTCTGATTATCGTTTTGATAATCAGATATTTGTTGTTTCTGATTATCGTTTTGATAATCGGATATTTGTTGTTTCTGATTATCGTTTTTGATAATCGGATATTTGTTGTTTCTGATTATCATTTTTGATAATCGGATATTTGTTGATTTATGATTATCGTTTTTGATAATCGGATATTTGTTTTTTCTGATTATCATTTTTGATAATTGGATATTTGTTGTTTCTGATTATCGTTTTTAATAATTAGATATTTGTTGATTTGATGATTTCTGATTATCGTTTTGATAATCGGATATTTGTTGTTTCTAATTATCGTTTTTGATAATCGGATATTTTTTGTTTCTGATTATCGTTTTTGATAATCGGATATTTGTTGTTTCTGATTATCGTTTTTGATAATCGGATATTTGTTGTTTTTGATTATCGTTTTTGATAATCGGATATTTTTTGATTTCTAATTATCGTTTTTGATAATCGGATATTTGTTGTTTCTGATTATCGTTTTTGATAATTGGATATTTGTTGTTTCTGATTATCGTTTTTGATAATCGGATATTTGTTGATTTCTGATTATCGTTTTTGATAATCGGATATTTGTTGTTTCTGATTATCTTTTTTGATAATTAGATATTTGTTGATTTGAGATTTCTGATTATCGTTTTTGATAATTAGATATTTGATATTTTCTGATTATCGTTTTTGATAATTAGATATCTGTTGATTTGAGATTTCTGATTATCGTTTTTGATAATTAGATATTTGTTGATCTGAGATTTCTGATTATCGTTTTTGATAATTAGATATTTGTTGATTTGAGATTTATGATTATCGTTTTTGATAATTAGATATTTGTTGATTTGAGATTTCTGATTATCGTTTTTAATAATTGGATATTTGCTGATTTTGTTGATTATGGGATTTTCTAGTCTCTAATTGATTCTAGATTATGTTGATTATATTGAATTGCTGTTTTCTATCTATCTCTGTTGATAGTTAGAGTTTGTTGATTATGAAGTTCGTGTTTTCTAGTTATTTGTTGGATAACTGGATATTTGCGGTTTTGCGATTTGTGATTGTGGTTTCTAGTTGTCTTTGTTAGTAATTAGATTTTGCGGTTTTCTAATTATCGTATCGATAATTAGATATTGTTGTTTTGTGATTTTTGTATTCTAATTATCTAATTGATAATTGAATATGGCTGATAATTGTATTTATTCAGTTTTGCTGTTTTCCGATTATCTATTTGATAATTAGGTTTTGTGGAGAATTTGCGAATTTCTTTTATGGAATTAAAAGATTTCTTTGGCGTTTGTATTCCCGACTTTTATTTTTCTAGCTTAACCAGTTTATGTTAGAAAAATAATTGTTATTGACACCTTTAATTATAAAAATTGCGGGGACGCAATTTTTATAAGGAGGGGAGTCTGTAATAACCCGGGATTTTGTAAAGGTTAGTTATCGTCATTAGACGATTAAAATCGCTAACAAATTGCTATTGGAGTTTTTAATCAGATTGAAATTCTTTTAAAATTAGAGAATGATATGTGGACTTTATAAAAATTAGTATTTGGCCACATTTTCATTTTTATAATTTTGCCGTGATAATTATCTAAGGCAACACCGGTCCCCATTTGTTATTCACTTTCAAACGAAAACCCTAAACAATCGAACAAAAGAAATGGCGGCCTCGTTTATTCTCGTTCGTCTCCAAAATTAGGGCTTCTGCCGATTTAATTCGATCGATTTCATGATGCCACGGCTTCCCCAATTTCCGTTTGAGTTCGTCTTTGCTTTGAGAAAAAGGTGAGTATTATACTCACATCTAATTCAAATTTGAATTATTTCTGGGTTGATTCAATTCGTGACTTTCGTTGTTGAATTCGTGGGTTGCCTATGATGTTTCTGTTTATTTAGGGTTCGAAACCCTTTATTTTCATCGTATATATTTTATGACTTCGTCTGATAATTCCTTGGCTTGCCGTTCGATTATTTTCGAATGCCTGTGATTTTCCCTGATTTGTTCATATGTGTATATATGATGATTACTTGGTTTCCACGGCATTGATTTTGAACTTGTTTGTCACCATGATTACCACGGCTTTGATTTTGATTTCTTGGTCATCACGGTTCTGATTTCGATTTGAATTAGCAGTTGACTTGAAACTGTTGTTACATTTGGCTTTGGTCATTTTTGAAAATTCTTTCTTGATTTTGTCTCGGCCTGTACTTGTGTATTTGCATCATATATGTGTTAGCTTTGGATTTGGTCACTTGATCATCTCTGTTGATTGCTCTGTTGTATTTTCAACCTGATGTCGAACTTGCTTGATCATTGACACTGCTTCATCGATATGTTGCTGCATTTGTTGTCATATTGTATTTGCACATGTTTGCACATCTCCTTGTAGTCCGCATTTGCACACTGCACTCAGGTGAAGGTTTTTATGTGTACATTTGTTTGCATTTCCCTGAGTCATCCTTTTGCGTCTGCATATATGTACTCGAGTTTGATTCATGCAGTCTTGTATCTTGATTCATGTATATTGTCACTGCACATCTGTATATGTCTGAAGCACTTTTGTACAGTCTGGTTGCTTCACCATTGATTAAGTCATGTGAAGGTTTTTATGTGTACATTTGTTTGCATTTCCCTGAGTCACTTGTATCACTCCATTGAATTGCTTGCATAGGTCTACAAGCGTTCACTGCTTCTTGTCTCTGTTCGAACCTGTTTACTTAAGTCTGTTAGTCGAGTTGCACACTTGTGGTCTTCATTAGCACACCGTGCATTGTTGTAGTTGTTTGAACATTCTGGTCTCGTATGTACTGAGTTCTGATCATCTGCACTTGCATAATCCATGTCTGGACATTTGGGCTACAGTCTCAGTTGCAAGTGCATATGTAGTCTAGCTTGCATTGACATTGGTCTTGATTTCGAGTTCATCCTGGTGCATTGCCTTTGTGGTCTTCATACATGTAGTATACGAGTCTGCTCAAATCACATGTTGGTCAGTTTGCATCTGCTTGTAGTTGTTTCTGGCCGTTTTTTGTTTCAATGACATATCATGTGCACATCCCAGCACCTTCTGGTCGAGGCTTGTTGTTCATAATTTGAAGTCTGGTGCATTTCACAGTTGTATACATGAGCTTGACACTGTTGCATTGTTTTCAGAACCGTTGTTTAACCATATATATTCAAATCTGGTTCATGTAGTCTGGATTCTTCACTGACATGTACATGTGTTGGCCTCGTTGACTTTGACTTGGTGTATTTTTGTTGCATTTGAACTGGTTTTGATGCCAGTCTCTACCTCGTTTCATTTATTTGGGTTGAATTGTTTGGCTTTGGCATCTGTTGGGTTTCTGGTATTTGACATTGATATGTTTTGGTTTGTGGTTACTTGTAACAGTAGTGTTGCAGTTTTGCCATTGTGGTTTGCATTGCATTGAGGCTTTGTATTCATTTGAGTTTGCATTGTATACGAGCTGCTGTATATGGGTATGCTTGCATCTGAATATGGAGTTCTCATGCAACTGGTTTCTGGTATCACTCTTTGAGCCAGAGTGCATTTTTATTTGTTGGCTCGGCTTCGATGTTTTGACTTGTTCGATTCTTTGCTTGAAACTACTGTGACTTCGACATTGCTTTTGACCCGATGCTTGATCATTTGTGGTGTCGTAGCACTGCAGTCGTTGACATTGTTTATTTCCACTCTGTTGACTTTGGGTTTGTTGTATTTATGAACTTGGTTCATATGTAGCATTTATGTGTGCATTCTAGTGCATGTCACTTTTCATTTTGAATTATGTTGGTGTCATTTGCTTTCGATTCATCGAGGCAGTTGCATACTGGTTTGCTTTTGTTTGCAATTGTGTTGAGTCATGCTAGTCGTGACTTGACCTTTGCAGTTTTGACTTACTGTAGTGGCGAGGCAGTGCATGCGTGCGTGTACTGTAGCTACATAGAATTTGGTTTGATTGATCATTTTGAGATTGTCTAATTATCTATTTGATAACTAGATTCTGAGTTTCTAATTATTTATTTAAAAATTGGATTTTGTTGTTAAATTGCTGTTTAGGCAATTCTGTTGTTTTCTAAATTATCTTCATTGACAATCTTTTTATCTATCCTTGTTGATGATTTGGATTTGCTGATTTGTTGTTTAACACTGTTTAGTGTTATATCTGCCGTTATCCGATTCTCTTATCGAGGAGTCGGATATACGAGATTTCTGTGACTGTCGTCTATTTGCTATTTAATTATTATTGCTTCTGTGCATTAATAACTGAGTTTTAATTAGACTGACCCGTGTATTATTTTCTTTTGAATTTAATACTCGGGTCAGACCGAGTTATTACAGGTTGTAGATATCCTGCTTTGGGTTGCTGCTTGAGCTATGAAGTCTTTTCATATCTTTTGAAGTAGTCTTCGTCATTTTGTAGTAGTCAGTGTATCTGATTTAGGTTGATATGTATTCATGTATATTAGTCGAGAATGTACTTGTATATATAACTTCCAGAGTCGACAGTTGTAGTTGTATCATATGTATTGTGTCAAATGTATTGTAACTGACATCAGTTATATATATATATATATGAGACTTTTGTTATCTGTGTTCCGCATCTTTAGTATCTGTGTTATTATTATATATATTTTCCTAAACTATCATGAATCATCGTAGTTCGTTTTATACTGGAATTGGGTATGTCTGGGAGTAAATAAATAAGAGATGAAAAATAAAAAATATATACCACTTCTATCGAGGTAACCAATACTAGTGTAAGGCCCAACTACGGATGGCCGCTCCTATCCAGCCTTATTCTTCGTAATAAGTATAACAGACAGTATTTCTTTTAATACGCTTTGTTATTGTGAGCATAGAGGTGGGGCGTCACAACTTCCATGGTCGTGCATGCTTCCATGTACATGCACACCTACAGTTTGCCGAAACCACCGATCGAAATCACCAAACTCCATCCCTTCGCGATCTCCATCCATCCATACCAAAATTTCCAACCTCTAGCCCACTTGGAAAATCGCGACATCAACACACTTCCACGCCGACCTGAAATGTCGCGTTCGTCCCCCGAGCATCGCACACCACTATAATCCTGCCCTAAGTGCGCCTCGACCTGACGAACTCGAATATACACTCAGATCCACCAATCGTCGAGCAAAAATTAATATAACCGAAACCCAATTTGTCAACTTGCTCACGTCATCACCATCGAACCTCACTAATTATGGCCGCACCTATCAATACGTATATCAGGTCAAAGCTCCGTCAAAAGTAGGATTTTTAGAGCTTGTTTCAAGATTTTTAGACGATAAATGGATTTAATTTTAAAATTCAAAATGTCGGCCTTTTTTTCTCCACTATGTTTTCAAACGAGAAGAAGAGGGAAGCTTTTTAAAGAAGCAGATAGGCACTAGGGTGGCTATGATGGTAAGTATGTGGGCTGATGTGAGAGAATGTGGGCTGTGGTCAAAATCAAGAATATATATTATTTAAATTCGAAAATATCTAGCTAAAATATTCGGATACCAATCAAGGTGTGCTGCCAGACGTTCATAATATTATACCCCTATCACGAACGCTACGGAACAAGTTCCGAGGAATAGTTCGATCGTATGGAGAAGATAGCTTTTTGAACCCAATTATTATATTAAATTTTCAATATTAAATTCAATGCGTTTCTATCCCGTACGACCAAACAGAAACTCCAAACGCTACGAAATTTGAAATCCAATAACAATACACTATTACAGATCCAATGGAACTAGTTTCGTCGAAATCCAAGACAGTGCCCCTGAAGGCTATTTTTATACGTTAATTTATACGAGTTATTTTTTAAAATCGAGAAAATCACTTTTAAATTCAATTTAAAATTTTTATTATCTTCCTTCATATTAATAGAAATTAAATTAGTCCTTGAAATTATTTTTATCTAGCTTAGAATTCAGGATTCCATTATTTAACCAAATTTCAATTAATAAACTCCACAATTAAATTACTCGATACATCGTTATATTTGAAATTAATGTTATTAAATTTATAAATTAACTTTTTAAACATTTAAAATTAATTAAATATTCCAATTTCAAATACCCAAAATTCTAGGTCGTTACAATAACTTTTATTTAATTAACCTTTAATTAATTCATTTAATTAAACACTTCTTATTAAATTACATTAATTTCGAAAGTCATTTTATATATACATACATGTACATTTATACCATCTTAAACATTTTAAGATAACATAACATATATCAATATATTTATACATGCATATATATATATATATAATTAACTTATTTAATTAATTTATTTCATTAATCTTATTAATAAATTAGTTTTTGAAATTAATTTAGAATTTTAAAATTTTAAATTTTCAATCACTTTGAAAATTTTATTATCTTTTCAAACATTTTGAAACTTATGTTATATTATAACTTTTATAATAAACATATTTCATTTTAAATTAACTTTTAAATTTGAAATCTTTATTTTGATTTTCTAAACAAATTTGAAAATTAACCTAAGGCTCAATTCAAATTGAGCCTTTTCTATTAGGGGCAACCTTTGAGCTCACTTCACCTTTCAGGCCAGGCCGGTAACCAGGTAGGACAGGATATTTGATTACCCAATTCCAATCCTAGACATTACCTTACTGGACATCGTACCACGTGGGCAAGCTTAAATAGTTGGCCGTAACATGATCTATTTAAACCGCATAGGCTAGTGGGCTCTGATACCATTATTGGAACTGGGTCAGCCCACAGCAGAGTTAATAGATAATTTCAAAAAAATTCCTTTATTGGATCTTTAATAAGCCTATATAATCTAAATTCATTTAGAACATTCCTAAATTTTCTTTTAAATAGAATGTTCATCTTATTATAATTATTTCAAATTAGTTTGATTTAATTTAAAATTGTTGGTGTTATTATTTTATTTATTTATTTATTTGATGACCACAACAACGCGCTAATGTGTGAATGTGTGAGTGTTACATATTTGTTATAACAAAAATTCCTAATAGCAAAAAATGACGATTATCTTCCTAAAGCTAAAAGAGGAAGCTCATTAGTTGGTTCGACGCCCAAATCAATTCAAGGTGGCAAGAGTTTACGGTCGAGACGACCAATGAAATGATGCACAACCCAAATACAAAGGGCCATTTAGGCGGGAAGCACGTCATTAATCTACGTCACTTAAGTACCACCACTAGATGTTTAGCATAAGCTCACATCATAGCTGCTTAATAAACAATTTCAGCAATCCAAATAGCAAACCTTACACCAATGGAATTGCAGCATGTCAGCTATACATATGCATCAATCCCAAGAAACAAAGATCTTCTGGCATGAAAAAGAACTGACATAAAATTATAGTGCACTTTCATATATTAGAGCTCTATTCAAAACTCATTAATGGCGGAAATGCCTAGATTCAATGTAATATGCCTTTCGGCTATACAAGAGTGACTAAATAAGGAAAGAACGATGGACGTAGGGACTTTCGGCCTGAACCACTATAAAAGTCTCGGTGTTATTTACTTTCAGTGTTTACCTTCCTCTCGTTTATCATCACGACTCCATAGTTCAACATTCTGTAACTCTAGCTTAATTACATTACATCTCAATAATCTCCTAATCGAGACCTATAACCCAACCAGCTTTCCAAGCTCTTCCTTCGGATCTCGGGGTGCTGGTGTAGATAAAATTTTGCACTAACATTTTTGGCGCTTAAAGGAGTGCCAACCTCCATCATTTGTCCCCTGTTGAAAGTCTAGTGACACCATCCCTCTAACCATGACTGACTTTGAGAATGAGGAACTCCTCAACCTTCACATCCATCTTATTAAAGAAGACAATGATAATCATCTCTCCGCCCTCATCATAGAAAAAGATCGTTACCAGGAGTACGATCCCATCTATAAGCTTCAAGCCCTCCAGATCAGATAGCTTTCAGAGTATCTTTAGGAGTCCCTCCAAGAGTCTTCTCAACTCTGAGAGATTATCAAGGCTATGACAAACAAAATCAAGGACTTCATTATAATAATAATGACAAATAAAGGTTCATATCTCCCCACTAAAAGAGTCATTCCAATTACCTCTACTCTTTGATCTTGGAAAAAGGTCAAACGAGACCAAGTCCTTACTCCCCTCAATCAATGTCTATCTTGGATCTTTCTGGAAACACATAGAGAGCTCCTTTATCCAAACCATCCCATATCCATTAAAGAAGATCCAAAAGGAAAAAACTACTGTGTTTACCATCAAGTGAATGGGCATGAAACCGATGAGTGTGGAAGACTTTCTCAGGCCATAGAAAGATTAATATGGAAAGGGAGGAGAAATTTGTGTAGGCTCATTCGACTGAATATATATATGCCCCCTTCTGAAGATAGAGGATTCTATATGGATCTTTATATTTGAAGAAATCTCTTGTCTTACCAAAGATGCTCCTTTTGGGTTTAGCTCTTTCCTTTCTCGGTAAGTACAATCCAGTTTCGATACCTATGAAATTCTATCTAGTATGTCTCTCTTTTAGTTATTATCGATTATTGTGTCCGCATTTAGAGTCCAAGTGCCGAAACTCTTCTATTAATCTGACGAGATCAATAAAGAGTTTCAATTTTTTCTTAAAGATGTTAATTTTCTCAATAATTCTCATTCTCAAACTTAAATTAAATATGTTTTCTACCGAGCAATGAGACTTACTAACTACTCTATTTCAAAAGTCTTTTACAAAGTAATTTGAAAGCAGTCTTATTTCTCTTTTATTAAGTTACAATTAGCTTTCCATATAACCATTAACTTAGAATGGGTTTAAGTGGCTCACACCGGCCAAAAGTGGATGTAGATGGCCGATGCCCGCCAAAAGTGGTTATAGATTTAGACCCAATGATAAGTTGGTAGACCTCGCCATAAGAGCACCCCTACAGTGTTATGCTACAAAGTGTAAGGCCATACCACCTGAGTTTAAAAAAAAGTCGAAAATAAGAATGCATGCTGATAGTGAGTCATGGTCAAATGGAATCATGCACTGGGTAGTTCCCCATAGGTAGATTCCTAATAATAGTGAGCCATGGTCAAGTAGTACCATGCGTTGAGTAGATTCCTGATTAGATTAGAATATTGGGTAGATTCCCAATGATAGTGAGCCATGGTCAAGTAGTACCACGCATTGGGTATATTCCTTGTTAGATTAGAATATTGGTTGATTCACAATAATAGTGAGCCATGGTCAAATAGTACCATGCGCTGGGTAGATTCCCAATTAGATTAAAATATCGGGTAGATTCCCAATGATAACGAGCCATGAAAGAGAAGTGATATGCATCTGGTAGATGCTTAGTTAGATTAGAGTGTTGGGTGGATTCCCAATGATAGTGAGCCATTAGACGAGAAGTGTCATGCATTGGGTAGATTCCTTATAGTAGTGAGCCATGGTCAAGTAGTACTATGCATTGGCCACATCCCTAGTTAGATGAGAATATTGGGTAGGTCTCAAATAATAGTGAGCCACAATCAAGAAGTATCATGCATAAGATCAAAATCGGATAGAATTCCCAATAAGGTTAGAGTTTTAGGAGGAGAGTTCCTAAATAAAAATGAGCATTGGGTAAGAATCCCAATCCGAGCCATATGGATGGCATCAAGCTAGTAAGAATAGATATCGAAAACCACAAGACGCCAAGGTGCAAGAAGAACCATGAGATGGAGTTAAAAAGGACAAGCAAAATGGTTTGAGTTGAAAGAACTAGTCAACCGAAAAGACAAAAGAGGACCTCAGTGTTATAGAAAGATTATCCAAGTGATTATTAGTACATTTGGAATGCAATATACAATAGAAAAGAAGGGGTAGCGTCTCATAAGCCTTCATACACATTCCTAACCCTAGTTTCGGCTTCAACCATGGCCCCTTCTAAGAGAGATTTGAAATGCTTCTCCATCTTGTTGTACATCTTAGATATTTATTCCTTCTTAAATTTCCTGAATGAGATTCTTCGACCATCCCTGGTAAAAACAAGAATGTTTGATGCATTAGGCACCAATGCCGAGGAAGAACTCCCTTGAGGTTGGGAGTATGGGGAATGAGACCCGAAAGAGAATTGTAGTCCTATGAGAAGAAGGAATTCTCGTAGCAGCATACCCTCTACCCCTGCTTCTTCCTCGAGCTAAAGGGGCTGCAACTGTAACTTCATTGATATGCTTACTATCAGTTTCGAGTTCTTGCATCTTAATTTTCGAAAGCTCTCGGTGAGCCTTATCCAACTGCTATCTAAGATTAGTCACCGACTCCCAAACCATCGATTCCGAAGCTTAACCAGTAACTGGCATGCCTCCGAGATGGCAGACATCTTTTTGGATAGTACCTCAAGAGTTCATTTCAATGATTCGTTATCATTCAAGACAACATGAATGTTAGCATCGAGATCAGGACTATATTTCATCAATTCGACTATCTTATCATCAAGACTCCATTACACAAAGGCAAGTTCTCTCTCTAACCTTAAGAAGTTAGGACATGATTGCTCCTAAAAAGAGATTTAAGTTAGAACCATAAAAGACAAGTCATCATAAGAACAGTTCTATTTCATTCCATAGAGAATTAATACAGATGGTAAGTAGAAAAAAAAGAAGTACAGAATTCATGGTCCTCTGAGGTAGGAAAATTTCTCCTTAGTAGAGCTAAAATGATCTTAAGGCCTCTACTTCTAGTATCAACAAGGGACCCCAAGGGCCTAGCCATATTGGAAAAAGTGATGTCCTTCCCTAAACCATCATTCAGTACAGACAGTTCCGATGGAGAAGGGTCTACTAGGGGCAATCTAAGGTTGGCTTGCGGAATACATTGGGAATCATATTCCAAAACTTGTTCACTTTCAGGAGTCTTCCCTTCGACAATAGCTAAGGGAGGTGGGGTTACACTTCGGTAACCAGGAAGAGCCTCCGGAGTTATAGTTAGGCTTGGATCATAGAATCTTCTGAGGAAAGATAACCTTTTGTTCTTCAACTGTGATTCTCGTGGATGTAGTTTAGAGAGTAGAGAAAACTCTTGAAAGACCTCATCTCGGTCATCTAAAGTGAGCTTTAATTTATTCCTAAGATCTAAGATTTGGTTGTTTAACCTAGTACCTCTAAGCCTAAGAAACTTAATCACTCTGGCACAGGACCAATTATGTGTCCATGTACCTCCTCGATCTTCTTGGACAAGTTTATGTTTCTTAGTCTGCTAGATTTTAATTGAGTTTTAAGGGTGCCTATGGTTACTAACAACCTCGAGTTTCTGGTTTGGCTCCTCTTCCATAACACTTCGTAGTGAGAGGTGAAATTTGATTTTCTTTGTTTAAACATGATTAAGGGAAAAATACTTCAGAATAGGCACAATGAAGACAATAAGGGAATAATTCGACACCAAATAGAAGTACCACCAAAATCAATAATTACAATAAACAAAGACATAAAGAAAATGTATCAGAATTATTACGAACCAAAAATTTAAACATTATCAGTAGGAGAGTTCTGAAATTCAGAATCGTGGCATACCTCTCTTCTACCCTCGTCCTCCTTTGAATGCCCAACATTTGCCGAAGCTCGTGCTTTCTCATACTTCTAGGAAAATCTCTCTACAATCCTGTTTCCATTGAGATTGAAGCCCATAGAGAGAGAGTCATTCCTTTATCTGTCTTGTACTCATATGCATTGTAGAGGATTCCAAAGGCTTCGAACAGCAGCAACCTTCTCAGCCTGTTCCTTTGTGACCAAGCCTGATATCCCTTTCTTGGCTTCCGCTAACTCTTCTTCGATATTTTGATGCTTGGCCCTCCAATCTTTTAAAGTCCTCTCTAGTTCTATAATTTTTGTTTCGAAAGCTTTCAGCTTCGAAAGCGTCTTCTCCCTTTTGTGTTGAACCTCCTTCTTGACCTTCTCCTTGTATTCAACAAAACATTTATCAATCGACTCATCCTTCTCTTTATATTTGGCTAATTGTCTCCTAACAACATCGGCCTTCTCCAACTCTCTCTTCAACTTCTGAAACCCTCATTGCAGAACCGAAGCCAGCTAAAAACTGAAGAAAGAAGGTTATTACAGAAACTAAAGAGATAAACATTTCATAGAAAGGAAGAAAACCTTTATCCTGAGGTGATCCTCCATCCCCATACTCATCATCCTCCTGAAATTGTCAATGTCATCAGCTAACTCCACTCAAGAGTTCCCACAACCTTGGATAAATGATCATCGATAGTAGAATGGGTTACCTCAATCACTTGGTCCACCTGATCCTTTGAGGAGGAAGTTAAAACAAGGACATCTGGAGAGGTATGGCTATAGCAAAAAGGATGCTCTTCTTACATTTCTTAGTTGTGGACGGATCTTCTAGAGCTGGTTTTGGTCGAGAAGAAGTGGAAAAGGATGACTTGTTCAATAGCAACCCACCTATTTCGAATATATCATTGGAAGCCACTACCATATAAAAAGAGGAAACAAGTCAGTTAAGTAAGTTTATATTTCATAAAAGTCATATATTAGAACACATGCTATAAGATATTTAAAACCAAGGTCTACCCTTGGGAGCAACATTTTATCTTTCGGTCTCGTCGTTTTTGGAGTCAGTGGATTCTTCAAGATTACACAGACCAATCACATCTAGGGGTGTGGTTTCAATTGAAGGGGGATCGTATCCAAGAAACCTAGCCGAAGGTGATAATAACCCGTAAACCTTGAGATTGGCCTTGGTAAGAACAACATGTTTTAGTCTTTCCCCTTCTGAAATTTTCATCACCTCCTCATACCTAGAGTCGAAAAGATCCTTGAGGGTTAGAGCCTTATCCCTCCTAATTTTAGCTAAAGAGATCAAGAAAACAGAAAAGATATTAGGGAACGATGTGATCAAAGTTTTGAAGCAAGAGCATTTCAGAAAAGAAAAGTTTGAAAACTTACAAGTCTCTGGTAACTCGGTAACTATTTGGGGATGATATGTCATCACGTAGAACCAATGGATAGTTGCTACTTTGCTAAACGGTTTAATCAAAGGCATCTTTTTCCAAATTCAAAGAATATACATAGGAACTAATGACTTACCAGGTGACCTATGCAAGTTGTATAAGTAATGAACCTTGAAAGTGGTCATGTTTTGGTACCGTCTCTCCTGATTTGAAATCGCTAAAGTAGATAAATTGCTATATAAGAACACCCCAAGTTGAATCAGATTAACACTACAAGAAATTATTTTTGGTGGCACACAAAAAACGCTACCAAAACTTATGGTATCATTTTGATAAACGCCGTGATAAAGCCCGCAACTAAAAATCTATATTTATTTCAACGCCACTATAAATCCTTTTATTACAGCGTTTCTTAAATGCCACAAAAATCTTTTTGTAGCGTGGTAAAAAGCCACCAAAAGGTTTTTTGGCGCTACCAATAGAGTTTCCAACTTTATCCCTACTTTACGTGTGTTTACTCAACGCCAGTATATGTATTTCTGTAGCGTTTTTGAAACGCACTAAAAGTTGTTGATCATTTTGCACCATTTTTTCATGCTATTATTTCATGTTGATGGTCTATTTTGTTTCTACTATATCAATCAACAATCACTCACATAATCATCATATTCAAACAATTAAAAAACATATTAATCATATAATCAAATAAGATATCCATAACCATTCTAATACAATAGTTTTTTGATAAAATGACCAAACTCACATACAATAACCATTCGTATACAAATTTACACACCTAGTACTAATAAAATGTTATACCAAATTGGTGCTAACAAAACGCTTGATTACCCATAATTCTTTGTTGCATGCACAAGTGAAAGCTAGCACCATAAAAGTCCAACCTTGCTCTCTTCGGAAATCCAATGCATGCACAAGTGAAAGCACAACATATAGTCAAACAATTATGTTAATTCGTAGGACTTCAAATCTAATATCAAACATCTACAACATTGTATGAGTATATCATAATATAAATAATGTCATATAAAAAATGTCATATAAAAAATGTCATATAAATAATCAAAGTTATAAACGAAATGAAATAAATAAAGTCCAATCTTACAGTTATATATAAAATGTTGTTAAATTAGTTATATTATTATTATTTATAAAATTTAGTTAACTTAAACTTAGTTAATTTTATAAAACTTGTTTAATTTTAACAAAGCCTAGTTAATTTTTATTAACTTGGTTAACTTAATTTATTATTATTATTATTATTCAAACTCAGTTAACTTAATTATATTATTATTATTATAAACTTAGTTAAATTTTATAAACTAAGTTAATTTATCATCATCATCGTTATTTATAAATCTTTGTTAAATTAGTTATATTATTATTATTTATAAAATTTAGTTAACTTAAACTTAGTTAATTTTAACAAAACTTAGTTAATTTTTATTAACTTGGTTAACTTAGTTAATTTATTATTATTATTACTAAAACTCGGTTAATTTAATTATATTATTATTATTATAAACTTAGTTAATTCATCATCATCATAATCATTATTATTATTTATAAAACTTTGTTAAATTAGTTATATTACTATTTATAAAATTTAGTTAGCTTAAACTTAACTAATTTGATAAAACTTGTTTAATTTTAACAAAACTTAGTTAATTTATTATTATTATTATTAAGAAACAAGGTTAATTTAATTGTATTATTATTATAATTAATATAAACTTGGTTGATTTTATAAACTTAGTTAATTCATCATCGTTGTCATCATAATTATTTATAAAACTTTGTTAAAGTAGTTATAGTATTATTATTTATAAAATTTAGTTAACATAAACTTAGTTATATTATTATATTATTATTATTATTATTATTATTATAAACTTAGTTAATTTATCGTCGTCATCGTCATTTATAAAACTATGTTAAATTAGTTATACTATTGTTATTTATAAATTTTAGTTAACTTAAACTTAGTTAATTTTATAAAAGTTATTTAATTTTAACAATAGTTTATTTTTATTAGCTTGGTTAATTTATTATTATTATTATTATTAATTTATTACTATTTCTCACTTACAAATGATAAAAATTGGAACTATCATGTTCAAGCTACAAACTTATATTGTGAACAGCTTGTGCACTAGTTGCTGAGCATGTGATATTATTAAATAAGAATGTGAAATTTCCTTAAGCATATCCAAGGATCCGAAGCTAATGCAACCAGACTAAGAAATTATGAAAACTTCGTTGATTGTATGACTTAAAAGGGAAACATTATAGCTAAAAACTAAAGATATAAGATAAGAGGATAACTACCCATCTTTATATACCCAATATGTGTCAATTGATGTTTCAGCATATTACCTGTAAACCAAGATTTTTGCCTCTTCCGCAACCAAATTCATCTCCTCCTACAATAAAACCATTGAAAACTAACATAAACTGCACCGGATGTCTACTATAAGCTAATAAAGACAATCCTAAATCAATCGACTCTACTCTCATAATCAATCAATTATAACTTATACTGACTATACATCATTCTAGAAAAAGTTCAATTATATGTATAAAAATGCAGTACCTAAGAGTGCAACCAAGTCGATAATGACGAGACCGTGTTCTTCCATTGGTCGATACCAGTCCTACTACTAGTATTATAGACCACAGTCTACATTGGCTGCTACAGCAATGGGTTAAAGACTACCGCCATGATCTGACCCATCTTGATTTCGAGTGCATATCATCTAACCAACTCCAATTGTCGACCCAGTAGTAGCACCCAAATTGATACCAAATTGTTAATCGACACCCAGATTGGTACCAAATTGTTGAGGCGGGATACTGAAATATTTTTTGTTACTTTATAATATAGGGTGAAATATTTGTACACCAAATATAATAAGAAAAACAAGCCCAACAATTTCAATATGTCAACGATCTCATCTCTGCAAGCACTGACCTGGGCACTTTCTGATATGTCAATGAAAGTAAATGTACTGCATAACGCTGAATTGCTTGGTCGAAACCTACAAAATATGGAATCAAATTAGAATAAGTTAGTGTAAGGGTAAAATAAAATAAGCATGTTAGCAAGAAAAAATGAAGGAAAAACACTTCTATTACTATGCAACTTAAGTTAAGAAACAAACAAGCATACACTACAAACATACTGGCATTACATACATTACAATTTACTAAAGAACAAAGACTTATGTATGTGTAATATTTTATGTATCTATAATAAAGAAACTGATGATATTTAAAACTATTTCAAATGTAGGTAAAAGTATCAAGAAGAAAAGTAATACATTGAAGAACAAGTCTAAATTTTAAACAGTTTCAAATGTATGTTAAAACAATTTGGCTTTTTTATATATGTTAACCGACACATTCGGACGATTAGTCAAAGTTAGTCACATTGGTGGAAACAACTGTTTTGGAAGCTTACTATATACATACATATAAATCCGGATAATGATTTGAAACAGAAAGCCAAGATCAAGACATCCACTACCACTACCTCTGCTTTAGTTCATATCTTTGCATAGACAACAAGTATTCCTTATTCTCCTTACTTTTGGATTTTTTTTAAAGGCTCAAGTACATAAAAATAATAATATAAAATTTTGAACATAACTGGCATGTCCTTGTTATGAATTATAAATATGCATATTACATGAAACATCTTAGGATTGAATTATATGTTGCAATATAGAGTTTTTTTAAAATAAGTAAACTTGTTTTTGCATTATTGTGCCATATAATCCTATATATATATAGGAATTATTATTTACATCATATCCAATAACATTCTACATTAAATATATGCATAAAAGAAGATAGTCTCCAAGTAAGAAGATAAGCTCAAAATTAAGATAAGTAGAGATTTTATATTGCAACAAAAAGGTGAAAGTGAAAGGCAAAGTAAACCAAAGGTGTATTTAATACAGAAAGGGACCTTTAATTAACGTTGATGGTATAAATTATATAATTTAACTTTTACTTACTTATATGAAGCGTTAGATTTATAGGAAGTCATATTATTTTGATCTTAGCAAGAGATGGTCATTCAACTTGACCATTTGCACCAGACGCCTTGTGTTTTGTTTTCCAACTCCAATCGCTAGCATATAACATTTCCATTTTCTATTTTCATTTTAAATTTGTAGTGATTAATTTTCTTCTATTAGGCCATTTTTTTACAAGAAAAAACACAGTGAAGCTCACTTGGAAGTGCCAGAACACTTCTAGTAGCATGCAGTTTTACTGTTTTTTTTCCTTCTAGAAGAAACAAAGAACTGATTATGCAGTTATTGTAATAGATGTCTATGTAACTTTAACTAAGATGATAATGATATGGTATACCTCTCAACATTACCTTCGAACTACAACATCATTATCTTATCATCATTAACAACTAGAACCACAACAACACATCGTTCATCTCAAGCTTTGTTTATGTTCTTGCCTACATTGTTTGTCTCGGCTGACATATTTTATTTGTGCTTGCTTTTCTTGTACATGGATGTATATAATTGCTGTCTTGTTACTTTGCTTTATACTTTGTTTTGATTAAATTTTGTTTAGTTTTGAACTGAAGCTTGTTTACTTTCAGGTCTACATGTTTATATATTTTATATTTGTTTATACTTATCTTTATATAGTTGAATGTATATTATTTGTATTATTTTGTGTTATAAATGAAATTTTATATTTATTATGTTATTAGAATTTGTTAATGTATTTACTTATATTTTTACATATTTGAATGTAAGTTGTTTTCTTTTTGTTTTGTTTTTATTACTTTAAAATACAAGTGAACTTCTAATTTTTATTAAATCTTTCTTTATTATTTTTATTTGTTTTATTCTATTTGTATTATTTGTATTGATTTAATAACATGAGATTAAAATATATATTTACTTTATATCTTATATAATTTGTATTTTTAAACCATCTATTTTAGATTTAAACTCAAATTCAATATATATACAATATTTTTAATTTAAATGATTCATCCAAAATTTATTCAAAGATCGGGGAAACTCGCATCACTTAAATCGATTTATTTCACAAATTTTATTCAAAAATTCTTTAAATTATCAATTTAAATTTATATAAAATTCGGGGTCGTTACAGACTTCCCCCCTTAAAAGAATTTCATCCTCGAAATTTGCCAGGGAGACACAAAGATAGATGAAGAATATTTCATCAAATCAAACTGAACATATATTCTGCATTTGGCTTACCAAATCAGAATATCAATAACAGATACAAGAACGAATCTGTTTAACACTTCACAAAATACTCGGGTTATCCAGATCTATGAAATATACAATGGCATCGGTTAGTCCAAAGTGATAACTAACCATTCGTAGAACATATCCGGACCCAAAGAATAGATAGATATATGGATACGATTTCAGTACTTTCAGTTTAAAACTAAAGTATACCTATCAACCATAGCAACCAAATCAACCAATACATCCAACAAAATTTTTTGGCCTATTTGGAGTTTACGTCCCATATTAATATATATCGAATCTTCTTCCTGAATCTATCAACTATCGAAGAATTGAGGAGAAACAACGAACAAAAGAGATTGATAGAGAAAATTTGTTTCCACAATTGTTACAGGGTATTGACCATTTATAATCGTATTCCCCTGTCCCCTATCTCATCCTCTTCTTGCACTCATACTCACTATCAGTGGATAGTAAGAGAATTTACTGAGGTATTCGAACGGATATCTGAGGAATACTCATTCTAGGGTATACTTCACCCTATCTCTAATGAGCTACTTAATGTGTTATACTCCTGAGCTAAAGTTCAACCTTCAGCTCTGATACCAAATGTAATGAGCCTAAAATCGGCCTTCGAAAATCGGCACCCGTACTTCACTTGTACTCAAAATGCCGTAGATTCAAACGCCGAATCTGGTTCACCGGAGCTTATAACACAATTAAGTATAACAACACAACGGAAGAAAGAAATAGATGATATCATATACAACTCCAATGAATACAATATCCAGAATGATATACAACAATCATATCAATATGATACAATAATATCATAGATAAATAATGATACTACAGCGGAAATAACAGCAAATGGAAGAGATCTCCAAATGATCTACAAAAGAAAATGAATCCAACTTCTCCAACATCAAGCTCGAACCACCATCACGATGCACAAGGATAAGCAAGTGCAGTCCTGAACTCCAAGAACTGAACCAGCTCCAGATAATCTACTAAACCTGAATATCTGAGAAACCCAACTCTAGAGTACTGCCCGTGTGGAAATGATGGGCACCCAGGGTTTAGGAAGGGAACAATAAACTCCAGGTCAGTCATGGGACTGGTATGAGCAAACAAAAATAGTTTATCTTTAAACAAACACAAAAGGCTTTTAAACATTGAAACCCGCAATGCTTTTGGAAAATGAAACTACCATAAGACCTCCCACCACACACACAATGCAAACGTAGAATTGGAGGAGATTTCTTCTTATGATAGTCAAACATGCTTACTACGCAAGAAAAACTCTTTTGATATTATTACTAGTGCATAGTGGAAAACATTTCGATAGTATAATATTAATCTTAGCCAGCATACAACATTTCATCGTATGCCTACTATAGCTACCATGTTCAATAACATGTTACCGCCACATTCCATGGCAGGTAATACAACTAAAACCGTACAAGGTTCGTATTGTTTCTTTGGATTTCCAACAAATGGTCAGGCTAAGGAACTTCCTTACACCGAAATAGAAACGCCTCTGGAAAGACGCCCCGGATCCTAACCGGATCTCTGCAAACACAAGGCCGACGCTACCTCACGCTTTAACCAAGCTGTAACTAGGTAACTAACACACGAGTCATGTCATCCCCCGGTCGTTATCGACCTTTATCCGAGAGCTCTCGATCATATAGCAACAACCACAAAGTATAATAAATTTGCAGCATCAACATAGGTAAAATATCTAGGCTCCATACCATGATATCACCTTTTATCCAGAAGGAAATGACATACCCTAGGGGCGCTACCCCTACAAACCTTTGCCGCAACATTCCTGTTTCGACCATTACCGGGGTGTGAGGCTCAACGAAGTCTCGTACACAAAGACATGCTTTTTCACAAAGCCACGCTTTTTCACAAAGCCACGCTTTTTCACAAAGCCACGCTTTTTCACAAAACCACACTTTTTCACAAAGCCACGCTTTTTTTCCACAAAGCAACGCTTTTCCACAAAGCCACGCTTTTTCACAAAGCAATGCTTTTTCACAAAGCAACGCTTTTACCAACAATGATCAACATCACTTCGTATGCCACATTACCAAATTGGGAATGTATCACTAGTAACCATCGACTACATAACCTCTGAGCTCATCCGTCTCAGAGAAGGGTGTTAAGCTAAGAGAATAAATTCTCCGCCACTAATAGAAATGTATTTGATAGAAACCAGCTTTACATCTCAAAGTGTAACGTCAGACACACATCCATACAAGTCTGTTCCGGGTTCGAACAGAACCGAAGGCACTTCCAAAGAAGCCCTTGCAAATCCGGGTATTCATAATCCCGATCGGATTTCCTATCACTTAGGAAATCTCTATACCGGCGCGACTCAGTGCAGAGACAATCGATAGGTCATCCTATCGTTCTCGCAAATACCCAGTCTTCACCACCGGTCTTCAAATGCTATCCATATCGTCGTATCACTATTCAGAATGGGTTATATGACACAAAGGTCTTTTCCCGGCTAAACCGAATAACGAGCGCAATTAAAATCATATGGATACTGGGGTCTCAGTTAAATCACAGTTTAAAGCCCAAAACTTTTCATTCGAATGGTTAAAACAAATTACCATTTCCAATCTTTTAAACAAAAAAAGATTCATTTCAAAAACCTTCAATGGTTTAAACAATTTCCACACTCTTAATCTTTTAAACAAAAAGATTCAATTCACAAAGTTTACCCCGTTCACAAAGATCCATTCATGGATTTCAAACAATTTCCATTTCAATTGAATTAACTCGTTAAATCTTTAAGTCAAGATTTAACTTATAGCTTTCAAAACTAGTTTCCAAAGATTCATTCATAGCCTTTCAAAACAATTCTATTTCAAGTTGGATTAACTAATTCGGTCTTTGAATCAAAGACTCATTTCATAGTTTTCAAAACATTTCAATTCTACTTCAAACTTGAAACCGTTCAACACAATTTGGAAGTACAGTACTTATGTGAAAGCTTTTACTATTTGAAAACAAATAGTTTCGTTTCAGAAAAAATCCAGTTATATTTACATGGGTTGAAACCCTTGAATTACATTCAAATTCCCAAATCAATACCTTTAAAATGGTTTAACCCATATATAACTTGTACAACATCTTTAATCCCTAATTTCAAATCATAGGATTCAATTTCAAACTTGAATTCAAATTTAAATCAAATTATTTAAATTTCAAGATATCCAAAATATCTTTAAAACTCCTTTCAAAAGTTTTTCATATTAAACCCCAATTTCTAATTTCAAAATGAATTGAAATCAAAATTTCGATTTCAAAAACATTAAAACCGATTGTCACGTGAAATCCATATTTGTGTGTGTATAAGTGTGGTCCAAGGGTTTCACACAGTAGTGCACAACATCAATCATCACAGATATATCGATAAGCGGTATAACCCATAACGCTTATCTTCATTCACAAATTCATAGATAAAATAAATTTATCAGTCACAAAGATTCACTATTACAATTCGATGTTGGTTTCGGATAACCAACTGGAATTCGACTCCCTATCGCATCGAAATTCAAGTGCCGTTTTACGGGCCAAGGGTTTCATATTCACATAGTAATATATCACAAAAATAGAAATCACAGCTCAGCACAAAGTAATTCACATCACAAAGCATCACAATCACAAACAGGGATATCAGACTGCTCAAAGCATTTCAATAATAATCAATCATCTAACGATTTGATGAATTAATAGTGTGATTATAATCAATCTATCACATAATTAAATAATTATAGATTTTCCTTTAATTAATGATTAATTATCCTTAATTTAAATTAATTCATCCTTAAGTATTAATTAATTAATTAAATCTTAATCGCCTTCATAGATTAATTATTCCTTAATTAATTACCTTAATTAATTAATCACATAATAAATTATCCTTTAATTAATTATTCTTTAATTACTTGGTTAATCAAACTTAAATCATTAATTAATTAACCTTAATTACTTTCATTAAGAAATTATCTTTAAGTAATTAGTTACCTTAATTACTTACATTAATTAATCTTAATAAATCACACAAATTAATTATCCTTAATTAATTATAAGAAATAATTACCCCTAATTACTTGTATTAACCAATCATAAATTACTTAATTTAATTAAAAGACAACCCCTTTTATCTTTTAATTACCCAAATTAATTACCTTTATAAAGTAACTATCCTTTCAATTACTTTAAATAAATCATCTTTTAATTTTACTTGAACCACTTGAGAGTTCCAAAACCCAAAATCAATTCAAACTTAAATCTTTATTTACATTTTACTTTAAACTCAGTTTTAAAACCTAGATTTGTAAGTAGAAATTTAATTTAAAATTTCAAAATAGCAAAACAGGTCAGGTTGAAACTGGAACAACCCTGATCCGAGATTGCTCGAATTTGCTTCGAGTCCAATAAGCATCCACTTCGAGTAAACTACCCAACTACTTCGAGGAAACTTCGAGCTCAACCTCTCTGCCGCAAACCAACTCTCCAGATATCAACATGTGCTCCGTGCACATGTACCCACGACACATCCACCTCCGATCATCAGCGATGATCCTAGCAAGTCGATAATCATCCCCATATCCAAATTCAATAACCCAAACTTTGTCTACAACTCGAAATTGAAATCGAGCCTCACAAATCCAAACCTGAAAACACGCGCGCAAACTTGGAAAACTCGAAATCTTCGTCACTTCAAAACCTGGCAACGCGACATTCTCCAAGCTCCGACCATCGGCCAGTCAGCAACTCCGGCCTCGACCTTGTCAACCCCACGTCCACCTTCACCCAACACCCCGAGCAACTCGATCGCCTAGGCAAATCGCGGCGGCTTCACAAACCTCAACGACCCGAAAGCAATATTCGAACCCTAAATCGTTCTTGTCCCCAAAATCCTTGCATTAGAATTTTTTTTTCAATATTTTTCCTAGATTCGAAAATGGTCATACTAACTCCTCAACAAATTTCAACAGTTAAAATTTGTTGAACTAACATAGATTGATAAAAATGTATTTTTAGTTCATCTATAGGTTACTGTTGATATACTCAATGAAAAATTAAAGTTTTTGTTTTAAAAATCTTACCTTTCAATCAGGATTCAAGCTATAAATTTGAATTAGTATTTTCAGAAATCAAATTTATCCTAAGTAATTCTTGTTTGCCTGTAGAACTTGTTTCCAGAGTACAATCCACCATTATGTTTTTAAAACAAATTTTAACAATCCTAATTAAAGTTTAAATCTCTTGTTCTATTGAAGAATTTAACTTAGCAACAAATGGACTTAAGGTTTGAAAACAAATATACCCCCTATACCAATTACAGAGAAACACAGAGCATCAAAGAATCATATTCAACTGAAGCATATACAACCAGGTCATCAAAGAATCTAGAAACTGTTTTTAATCAACTTAAAGTCTTTGAAAATTATGTTTACTCACCTTGATTTTAGGAAGAAGAACAGAGCTCTTTTATTTTGAAACAGGTTTGAACTTTTAGCTGAAGCTTCCTTTTCCTTTGATCTCTGGTTTTAGTTGATGGTATTGTTGTTTTAAATTGAATTTGTTTGTTTATGTTTGAACCTTACTTCAGAAGTTACTTAGTTGTGATGGACGAACCAAGAAAAATGAAGAAGTTGATATATGGAAAGAAGCTTACAGGTTGATGTATTATTTTGTTTAAGCTGAGATGGTTGTACAAAACAGGACAGGGATATTTTCCTTGTTTCATAATTTATGCAGATTTTCTTAGCTCTTTGGCGGCAGAAAACATTTTATACAAATTCGAATTGACTAAAATTTGCTAACATTTAATGCATGAGTCCTTTATGTCTCTATACTTGTTTATTTGTACAAAGATATTTTATTTTGTACTTTGTTTATGTTCTTGCCTACATTGTTTGTCTCGGCTGACATATTTTATTTGTGCTTGCTTTTCTTGTACATGGATGTATATAATTGCTGTCTTGTTACTTTGCTTTATACTTTGTTTTGATTAAATTTTGTTTAGTTTTGAACTGAAGCTTGTTTACTTTCAGGTCTACATGTTTATATATTTTATATTTGTTTATACTTATCTTTATATAGTTGAATGTATATTATTTGTATTATTTTGTGTTATAAATGAAATTTTATATTTATTATGTTATTAGAATTTGTTAATGTATTTACTTATATTTTTACATATTTGAATGTAAGTTGTTTTCTTTTTGTTTTGTTTTTATTACTTTAAAATACAAGTGAACTTCTAATTTTTATTAAATCTTTCTTTATTATTTTTATTTGTTGTATTCTATTTGTATTATTTGTATTGATTTAATAACATGAGATTAAAATATATATTTACTTTATATCTTATATAATTTGTATTTTTAAACCATCTATTTTAGATTTAAACTCAAATTCAATATATATACAATATTTTTAATTTAAATGATTCATCCAAAATTTATTCGAAGATCGAGGAAACTCGCATCACTTAAATCGATTTATTTCACAAATTTTATTCAAAAATTCTTTAAATTATCAATTTAAATTTATATAAAATTCGGGGTCGTTACAGTAATTAGGATTTACATCACTTTTGATTAAGCAAATACAAGTTTAGAATCGAAGAATCGGATCCCCAAAATGTGACCCCTTGGGTCTTATTTATAGATGTGGGTCAGCACCTTTCGACCTTGATGCTTTGGACTTGGTCGAAAGGTGGCTGCCGAAAGACTCAAGTATGCTTCGTCTTTGTCGAAAGGAAGGTTTGCGCCTCTTTTCTTTATGTTGCCTTGTAAGTGCTTCTGGCTCTATCGATAGGCATTGTTTAATGGTTTCGACGATGTTAGTTTCGTTTGAGCTATTATTTTTGATTTGATGCGGAACCCTCCTGGATCACATTGGCTTTGACTGGTTCGAAAGGATTATTATAGCTTTCGAAGGGGTTGTCCAGGACAATTCTTGCTTTCGCGCGGTTTAAGTGGAAGCGAAACCTTTGGTTTCAAAAAGTTTGGTACATATGCAAAAAGCTATTCTTCATTCTGTTCGGAAGGTGCTGCTTTGACTTATTCGAATGGTCTTCATGCACATGGATTCACCTAGTCGAAAGGTTGTTACTGAAGGCAGAAGGGTGCTTTCGACTCCTTTGTCTCCTTCGAAATGTATGAATTTACTGGATCTTAGTTGTAGAAACCTTCCGACATCATCGAAAGGTCCCAAAACCTTTAGACTTTGACGATAACATCCCTTCGACTCCTTCAGAAGGTCCAGTTGAAACTCTTCTCTCCTACTCTCTTTTGTTCTCTGCTTAGAATGGCTTCGACTAAGTCGAAAGGTGGATTTTTTGGAGTAACATTTGCCCCCCTGCAAAGGGATGCACTTGAATTTCCAAGTCAACTTTGTCGAAAACTAGAACCTTCCCGCCTCTTAGCCTTCCCACGTGAATCCGGGCCATCCATTCAAATTTTATCTAGCGGCTGATGGTTCTTGGCGACTTTTCTTATAAAGTACGCTCTTCTTCCCCTTCACTTTTCTGCGAACAAATATTCAAGTACGAGTAAAAGAATTCCAAAAATTCTCAAACTTTCCTCTTCCTGAATCAAAGTCTAATCAAATCTAAACGTAAGTTTGAGATTTTTCCTGTTTTTATAATTTCCCTTCTCTATTTTTCACGTTTTAGTGGAATTTTGATTTTCAAGATCTCAAATCGAATTTTGAAATGTTTGAATTTTGATTTCTTGAGAGTGGGTTTGATTTGATTTACTGTGAATTGTTTAAGCTTTTGATTCGATTTTTTCTGAGATAATTTCCCTATTAAGTTACGTAAATCGACGAGATTCACCCCTCATTTTCAACTTGATTTCAGCATTTGTAATTTTTGCTATTTTGAAAGAACTTGAATTATTATTTATAATTTTGAAATTGAAAGTTGCTAGTTCATGTTGAAATCCTTCTTCTTAACGGGTTTAATACATTTGTTTTAAGAGATTTTGAAACCTTGAATTGCAATCGAGTTTAGGGAAGACAGAAGCATCTGCTTTCTTCGCCCGGATGTTTCAAGTGTAAGGATGAAAATTTGGCACCACAAAATGACCTTTCTACCCCTTCGAAAGGGATTGAGGCGGCAACATGGTTTTTGCTTCCTTAGCCCCTTTCGATGGGGTCAAAAGGTGTTGTAGTGTGAATTTAATCAACCTTGTCGAAATACCATGTAATTAAGTAGAGTGTAGTCACCCTTCTTGAAAGAAAAACTTTTCGATTCAGTCAAAACCTTTTGTGCCGATCGCAACCCATTATCATTAGTTTGCCTTTGGAATCATATTGTCCCTTCATCCCTTTCGAAACCTTTTGTAAGGATACAGTCGGAACCTTTTATAATCACCTTTCTTTAATATTGTCGAAACATTTCAGGTTTATATAAATTTATTCTAGGACCTTTCGACTTGATGGGTATAAAAAGTTTCGACAACGTTAACAGAAAATTTAAGTCATAGGTTTCGACAACGTTAACAGAAAATTTAAGTCATATGTTTCGACAAAGTCGAAGGGTTTTGTTATTTTTTATGAAATGTTTGTAGTGTATATTTTATTCAAGTTTTTAAGTTAACTCTAACTGTTTCCTTTTAACAACTTGGTTTCTGTGAAGCTTTCGACATTGTTGATAGATGCCACTATACATTCCCATCTTTTCTTTCAACCCCATCGTAAGCTCAGTAACTGCTTATATTTACGCTTCTGATAATGTCGAAAGGGTTGCGGCTAAGTGTAAACTTTATATCCCTTTGGACTCTGTCGAAAGCTCCACATACACTCTTATTTAGTCTTTTGACACTGTCGAGAGGTATTTGCTAAGTGTTGATGTCCTTTTCCTTTCGACTCTATCGAAAGTTCAATATCTTTGACTTTTAACTTAAACATTTTTCCAAAAATTTGAAGTTTCATGTTTGGTTTTTGCTTACGTTATTTAAGTAGGTTTCCTTTTTTTTCTTTTTTTTAATCCTTAAAAGGTTGTTACGTCCATAAATAACTTGAATTTTTTTACTGAAACATTTTCACCTGGCAAAATCATGAGCCCTCCAAAGAAACTCGACGCCTTTTCAAAGCATTCCTTGGTATCTTTACAAGATGAAGTTGATGCTATCCTCAAAGACTTCGGAATTACTAGTGTGGAAGCTATTCCACCCAGGGAAATATATACCATCAACAACCCTCACAAAGGGTTCTTCGCTTACACTGCCGTCCACATATGTCACAGAAGTTTTCTGCCCTTTCCTGAATTCCTATCCAGATTTCTTTCTCACCTTGGGATTGCTCCAATCCAGCTGTCCCCTAATGTCTACATATACCTCTTATCTCTGGAACTTATGGCACTAGAGTCTGAACTCCCCTCCTTAAACGCTAAAGTTCTGAACTACTTGACTGGACTAGTCAAACTCTGCACTCTCAATCATTAGATCTTCAGAGCCAACCCTCCAAAGAAGCTGATATCGGATGGGGTTAATAAGTTCAAGGACTGGAAGAACCAGTTTTTCTTTGTTAGATGTTTCTCTAACATTAGCGGGGTCTTTTCTACTCCTTATAAGTTCAAATTTGTCATTGTTTTCCTTCTTTATGGTTACTTTTCTTGTCTAATCTTTGTCTTATATCAGGTGCTCCGGCCAAAGAACTCAGTGTGGCTGATAACAGAAAAGTGGAGTCTTTAATCACAGCTTCTGTTAAGATAGGAAACCGATTGAAGCTGCTGATCCCTTCGAACTTGAGGAAGCATTCTCTTCTTCCCCCTGGTCAAAGGGTTTTGCGGCTACCCCCTTTGATCCAGCATACATCCGTGGGAAAATGCTTCTTATCATTAGGAGATTCTAAACATTTTTCTCCTATGTCGCCCAATTGCTCAGACCACTCCGGCAAGTTATAGGCACAACATTCATTTTAAATTCTTTTTGCTTTATGAATTATTTCGCTGACTTTTAATATGTTTTGGTACTTTATAGCTGCTTCTCAGGTTACAGTGCCTGCTAGTGGTGTTGCTTCCCTTCCTACAACTTTTGGTGCACATCCAATCCTTCGCCAAAACCAAGAAGGCCATAAAAAGAAAGTTAATGGCACCGACTGAAGCAGAACCTCCTCAGAAGGTCGCTAAAATTATTGATATAAAGGAGGAGAATCGTTCATATTTTGATATAGCTCTGGAGAGCCCGGTCGTAGAAGCTACTAAAGATAAACCAGAGCAGGCTCCTTCTACCATTGATCATCTTTCTCGCATTTCCATTTCTAACTCTCCAGCTGCTCTCGCAAAAATGCAACTGGCTTTGAAGATACCCCTCACTCTAAAGCATACTCTTTCTAAGCCAACATCTTCCTCTCCTTCTGTCAATTTCGAAGAGATAGCCCAGTCTATCCTAAACTCGGAGTCCTTCACCTCCATCCACCCGCCTTCAACTGTTTCTGATTTGGTGGGGCATTATCGCTCTTGGATAGAGCAACAATTTTTGGTGAGTTTCACTTCAATTAACTTTTTAATTACTGGTTTTCTTTAAATTTCTAACTTGCATTGCACTTTTTTCTTTCAGATTCCTAAGAGTTGGTTAACTCTTCTTGAGCATGCATCCAGATCTTCCATTTATCCTCCAAGTTCCTGGAGGAAATCTCTGCTCTTAAGAATCAAATGACTTCCTTGTCTGCGACAAAAGATGAAGCGACCTCTGAATTGGAACGATTAAAAGCTTCTCTTGCCCAGACAAAATCTGATCTCTTAGAAGAAAGAAGGGCTCGTCAACTCCTTACGGATGAAATCTTTGCCATGGATTTAACCTTAAAAGAATCCGACAAGGAGAAGGCCTGCACAGTAGCAAAGAATGCGTCTTTGAAGGAGAATTTAAAGAAAAACATGGTTTCATTGAAAATTTCTGTCAATACCATTTCTGACGCCAAGCAGCGAGTATCTTAATTTCTTAATACTACTCACAGGGAGATCATGCTGAATTCTTATGAAAAAGCCCTAATGCTCGCCTATGCCGATAATTTTAAGAAGCGCCGTGATCTAAGCTTCCCCTCGCTTGACTCTGCCCATGTTGATAGAGTAATGGGCAAGATCAATCAAATGAAGCAGGGGGTTAAAGCCCAGCAGAGGAGGAAATCGACACCTCCAAAATTCTTTCTTTCGACGTCCCCTCTTTTGAAACTGAATCTGACTCTGAGGACGAAGGGGACAAGGATGATGCTGCCGGGGAGATAGGCGATGATAATGATGGTGATGATAATAATGATGATGATGACGACAACCTTGACGGCGACCAAGGTTTAGGTGGTGATAAAGGGGACTATACCAGAACTTATGACAAAGATGGCGATGGTGATATTAGTGATCTTGAAAAAGAGCCATCTTCCCACAAAGATGTTCCGCCTGAATCTGTCGGGCCTTCTACTCCCTAAGAAGATGAGCCTACTCCTGTTAATGTTGAAGAGCTAAAAGGAAAAGAGTAGGCTTCCCAGACTTCTGCCCCAATATCACAAGTATGGGATTCTCTGTTTAAATATCTTTCACTTCGAAAATAATAATAGTGCAACTCATTTATTTTAGATAAGGAAGAAATCTGTCCTCCCCTACAAAACCAAACTTGAGAGAAAACAGGCAGAAATAAACAGGTTATATAGGGAGCTAGACAAGCAAATAAAAGAGCACAATGCACTTTCAAAAAAATATCATAGACTTGATAGAAGTGCATCGGTGATGGCATCTTTTAAGTACCAAAAAGCTACCCCTCTTCTAAAGAGAGCGCGCCTTCGCTACGACGCTCTCTTAAAAGAGAACTGGGAGTCGACCACCATATTTTGGATGCTGATTGAAGAAATGGACATTTTAATCTGTTGAATCATGAGTTTTGATTCATGACAAAAGGCTTAAACAATCAAGTGATGAGACTATACGATCAAGCGACAAAAAGAGAATGAGATATGCTATTAAACTACAAAGGAAACAAGCTTCAAATTTAAGTATTATATGTTTATTTAATGAAGTTTTAGTCATAAGATATAGGTTGAAATTGTTAAAATCTATCCTCAAGTAAATTACACAAGATCAAAGTTGTTTTAAGATTCAATTTCTTTAAAATAGTGTAAACGGTGCACTGACAACCAGGTCAGTCGACTGACCAAAAATGACCAGTCGACTGAACCTGTTCAGTTGCACAGATATACTCTGTTTTACATAGTTTTGAATACTCAGTCGATTGGTCGATTTTGCTCAGTCGACTGAACGATTCTAACAACTATTTTTTCTAAAAAGACACTTCCATTTGCGAAGAGCTACAATCCAAATTGAAGAGATATGGTTGCATCTTTTGATCAAAACTCTTCGTGAATAGTTGTAGCTGTTTGTCTACTATATAAACACTTCAAAATCATTTTCCAAATCATCGAATTTCATTTTGCTTTCTGATCATACTCTCTACTTTCTATCCCTGCATTCTAAAAGCAATCAAAATCTTTATATTGCTTGACTCTGAACTAATCGATATGTTCTTTGATTCTAAGCAATATCTTCCTTTCATATCTTCACACACACAATATATACTTGAGGATTTGATTATAGGAAGGTTCTATACTTAAAGTCATATCAGTGTTATTCAGAACACAATTGTCAACTATTTTCTTATACCAGTAAAAGTCCTGTTCGGTTGTTCAGGCGGTAAAAGTCCTCTTTCGGCTGTTAGAGGCGAAAAAATCATGTTCGGCTGCTCAGGTGTTGTATACCTATTCCTCCAGGTTAAGTGAGGGGTTGTTGAGTTGAAATTCCAGAAGGAAGTCTGGGATTGGACGTAGAACGGGAAGTTCGAACCAGTATAAAAACTCTTGGTGTGCTTATTCTTATTTGCTTTATTATTATTATCTGTTTCCGCATTTAGATTATAATATATTCCATATTACACGATCCTAAGTGATAACTAGCCATACAGTAGTCACTTTCATAATCAACTTTTTATATAAGGCTTATTGTAGGCATTCAATTATTGATTTTTTAATATTTAGGCGAATTTAGTGGGGGATTCCTTAGACGTTTTCATAAGAGATTCTTGGATGAATTCAGTTCTGACCCACACCTTGGAGCTTGTTGGAACTTACCATGGGTTAGACCGATTCCCTAGGATCTTCCCCCTGAAAATCTTAAGTATTATAAGAAAAAATTTGTGTCTGAGTTATTTTTTAAGTCTGTTTCGTATGAACCATATGAGTAGTTGTAAATATGTACCAGTGTATTGATTTATAAATATTTGTTTTAGTTTCACTCTTTATGCTTAGCTTTGTTTTATTATATTATCACAGAGTGTTGTTCACTAGATCGACTTGTTTCTAAAGACCACTTAAGCTAATATGTTAAACTGAGATGGTTTTATCTTGAAAAGGCATCAGTTTTAAAATCTTCAAAATTGGCAAGATATTGTTTCCTTATAAATTTACAAAAAATCTACTTGGAATATCCTCGTCTTCGCTTTGACTTCCTTGGTGACGAGAAGGAAACACTTCTTAAGTAGATTAGAACATTTCACTCTAAGTTAATTTGTGGTCATGATAGTAATCCAGCCGGGAAGTTGGACTATAGCAAATGTCCACCAGTTATCACTGCACAAGGAGTCAATATCCCTTTTGATTCAACAGTTACCCTTTCCACTAAATCATTGGATAAAATTAGAAAAGTAGTTTCTCAGCTTTAGATGTAAATTAATAGTTTATTGTATCTTTCAACTTCGTTGTTGTTTGAGTTGTAATCTGTTATTATAATAATAAAGAGACTTTTCATCTTGATTTTAACTTTATTTTATTTCTTTTTGCTTAAATAGGAGCTACAATTATCTACAATTTCTCTCCCCCTTGATTTATCATCATGCATCGCTACTCTTAGAGAGAAACTATTAAAATCAAGTGGAAGGAGTGAACTCATCGATGACATTTTACTGGAATGCTTTGGTGGCAGCACTGAAGCCTTGAAATGGCACAAAAGATAGTTTTTTCAGAAAACCATTGCTCGTAATCTGGAAGATCAAATTGCCTATCTCGAGGCTGATATTAAAAGCAAAGATGAAATGATCTCATCACCGAAGCAACAAGTAAAGTCTAACCCTTCAATCGATTTTGATCATAAGATGTCAGAGCTTATCCAACAGATTAGTGATTTAGAATTGAAATTGAAGGACAGTCAAGCTCAGTGCGAATCATTAGAACTCATCATAGGAGACGGGATTTCAAGTATTGATTTACCGGTTCCTCGTGCTACGCCTTTGGTCTCCAGACCCACGTGGTCGAATTCTCTTGCTGCTCAAAATTTCCCTCAATGATTAACCCTCCTCCAGACTTGGATGAGAATGCTGTGGGTAACTGGTGCATGAGAGTTTAGTTTGAAATATCTAAGTATTTTGACGAGCAACAAAGAGTGAAGTATTCTCAAGGCATCAACGAGTATGCTGCCAAGGTTCAGAAGCTCGAACACATATTGACGCAATCGATGATGCGGATAGGGTCAGGAAGAAGGAAAAGAAACTCAAAGAAGTTGTTTGTGCCGCAATCGTCACATAATCGATCCTTTAGTCGTCGAGAATCTTAACAAAGCTGCTCAAGACTTATAATATATTTGCATCTTTGAAATGTATAAACATGTCTTGTATATATGTGAATAACTTCATAGTTTTGTGAATAATTTCATGACTTATGTAAATCATACAAATTTTCTAAATATCACCTGATTTGTAATCCTTTCCTGTTATGTCACTTCTGAAATGCGTTCTGATAGTTCATTCATTATTTTTGTTCTCACTGAAACTTTCATTTCTCTGTGCTGATTTCCCAGATTAGGGCATTGATAAGTAGTCACAACCCAGATTCAGGTACGATAAAGATGTTTTAGTGATTGATATAGACTTGAAACCCAGATTCAGGTATTAATAAATGAAGTACTGAAATGAATATCCCAAAACCCAGATTCGGGTATTAATAAATGAAGTTCTGAAATGAATATCCCGAAACCAGATTCGGGTATTAATTGACGAAATTCAGATATGAGAGATTTCAAAACCCAAATTCGGGTATTAATAGATGAAATTCTGGTATGAGAGAACCGAAACCCAGATTCGGGTATTAATAGATAATGTTTAGAAATGAAAGTCCCGAAACCCAAATTCGGGTATTTATAAGTGGAGCTCTGTTCTACTCTTTGATGTGTGAACCCTTCAGGTCTTGTAGGAAGTAATTTGATTAGTTTCCTCTTGAGTTCGGACGTCTTAGTCCATAATTGGATATGCTGTTTCTCGAACATGGACATCTTAGTCTATTATTGAATGAGCCTCCTCTTAGGCTTGGACGTCTTAATCCATTATTTGATGGGCCTCTTCTTGGGTCTGGACATCTTAGTCCATTGTTTGATGGGCTTCTTCTTGGGCCTAAACATCTTAGTCCATTGTTTGATGGGCCTCTTCTTGGGCCTGGACATCTTAGCCCATTGTTGTTCGGTGTTCTTGGTTAGCTCATCTTAGAGGCTGGAACCAAGGACTTACCCGACCTCCCTCCAGGAGGCGCCCTGCCCTGGCCCTTTTGCGACGCGAACAGGGGCTTGTTTGGTGCTTTACCCTGGCCATCTTATGGCATGAATATAGGCTTACTCCGTCCTATCTCCAAGAGGTGTCTTACCCTGACCATAGCATGGCACGGATAAGGGCTTTGTTCGGTGCTTTACCCTGGCCATCTTATGGCGCAGATAAGGACTTACTCCGTCCTCCCTCTAGGAGGTGCCTCGACCTGACCTGACCAGACGTGCAGCCAAGGGTTTGTCTGATGCTTTAACATGGTCATCTTATGACGCGGCTAAAGGCTTACCCGCCCTCCCTCCAAGAGGTGCCCTGCCCTAGCCAACTCGGCATGGACAAAAGCTTTCTACCATCTTATGTAGCCAACCATCTTAGGTAGTTTCCAAATTTAAGGAGTACTTCACTCCCAACCATGTATATTTTCCTTTGAAAAGTAACTCTTTATTGATTTTCTCTCAAATCCACTTTACAAATTCATGAGTTTTTCCTTGTCGAAAGAATTTTATGACATCCCCTCCAAGGCTCTGCAATGATTGGTTTCATGGCCATTCATCATATGGTAATAACAGTATGATCCTCCCAGATTCCTTTCATGTTTTGGTTTCTTTTTCTGTGACCGCCAATAGTTGAGCTCATCCTTAGTAAGCAAATAGACATTCTCTATAGATGTTGTTAAGTTATATTCTTTTGGAAGTCTAGATTTGAAGCTTGATTCTTGAGGATGACTTTTTGACTTTTTATTCCTTGGCCTTATAGCTTCATGCTCTTCGATTGCTTTTCTTTTTGCCACCCTTTGTATTTCTTGTGTAGGAAGTGTTCTTTTTGTAATTGGTTTTGCCACTTATTTTCAAAGGCATTGTAATCAGCCATTGTCTCTTTCTCAAAGATTGTGCCTTTGGAATAGTGTTAGATAGTTTTCCTCATTTTATTGAATACATTATCACTTCCATTTGTCCTTTTCCCTAAGGCGAAAATAGGGGTAGGGCCAACATGAATAGGGTTTAAACTCCATTTCTCAGGATCATAAGATTTTGCTTTTTTTGGGTTATAATTCTTAGAGCTTCTAATCTGAGCCTTTGCTCTTCATTCTGATTGGAATCCTTGATGATTATTGGGGAGAATCCTGTCAAATGCGGTTCAGATGATCCTTGTTCTGATCTTATGGTTCTTCTAGCCATGATTAAACCAAAGTAGATGAACTTGAGATTAGGTCAAGTGGGGTTAGAGAATAGTAGTGTTGGGTGTTTAACCAAGTCGGAGGTTTGGGCCTTCCTTCTAGCGCCAAAAATGTTAACAAGAAATCTTCTCAATACCCCAAAGTTGAGTTGTGGGAAAAGGTTTGTTCCTTGAGTTGGTGAAAAGAAGTGGGAAAGGCCTATCTGCCTTGAATTTCCTTTCGAGTTGGTTGATAATGTATGAAGTTGTTCAAACTAAACATTCTACTCAGTCGAAAGGGTCGTCTTCTTTCTTTGAAAACCTTTCGATTCTGTTGAGATGGATTGGTATTTCCTTTGAAAGCTCTCCTTTCGAAACTGTTGAAATTCTCTAGATAAGAGTTTCCTTTATTGGTTTTGACCTTGTCGAAACCTTAGTTGTTATATAGCTAGGATTTTATCTAAGAGTCGGAGACAGAGGTTTCGACCCTATTGGAAGCAAGGATGCTTAGGAGTTAAGCTTGAATCAGGAATCAGGGGTTGGGGTTTCAACCTTGTCGAAAGCAATAGGCTTAAATGCTTCTGGTTTGGATCAGGTATCTCAAGTAGAAATAACTTGAAATAAGGTTTCGGCCTTGTCGAAAGCAAAACCTCTTGTCACCTAGTGTTAATCAAAGGTTTTGGTGGTATTTTTTGTTTGACCTTAGTTATATTAATCGACATAAAACTATAGAGTGAGTCATTCCATATTTATCTAATAACCATCAATACATAACCCTTTGGTGCCTCAAGTAGCCATGAGTAATACACTATCCAACATTTGAAGAGCATTACATATTCTAGCCTCAACGGATATATCGATGTCCAGTCTCGATATATCTTGACTAGAAATATTTAAAACGGTGTGCTTTTTATATTGTAATACAATACCTATGGTTATAACCATTTGTAACTGCCATCACAAACACATCATTTATGGACTTTTTACCGCTTTGAAAAAGATTGGTTATCGAGTTATATAATGTAGCAAATTACATAATTTCCCCTAGGGCATACCTTTTATTCTATCATGAATAATTTAGAGATCTAGAATCCATGATTGTCGATCAACTTATGAGTTCACTTCAAGCCCATGAAGAAAAATTAATGAGGAAAAATAAATAAGAGGTATTGGAGCAAGCTCCTTAAACAAGAATTACATTGTGAGAAAATGAGACATTTAGAAATGGAAGAAAACGGAGCCAAAGCGAAAGAGGTCGTGGTCAAAGTTATGGAAAAAGTGACTATAAATATATTAATAAAGAGAAGAAAGAGCAAAACACATATGCCACAAGAGGTCGAGGAGGAGGAGGAGACATAAAGCAAAATGAAAGATCACACTACTAGAAAAGGCCATAATTCCGACAGCATCAAGCGACGGCTTCCGACGGCCAATTTCCGACGGCTTCCGATGGGCCGTCAGCGGCCGTCGGAAGCCGTCGGAAAATCACGATTTATAGGGCTCAGCCGAGCCTTCTTGTTCCTCATTTCCATACGAGATTTTTTAACCCAAAATCCCCAAATTTCTTCCCCAAGCTTCCAATCATCAATTTCGAGCTTTCAGATCCTCCCCGGCTGCGTAATCAACGTCTATTGCTCTCTAGCTCAGGTATATTCTCTTATTTTCGCCAAAAATCTAATTTTTACCCTAAATCCAGATTTTCATAAGTTGTTAAATTAGGGTTAATTGGTGATTGAAATTGTTTCCAATAGTGTTATAATAGTTTCTAGCATTCCATGGTATTCCTATTTCATCTTTTATCGTGAAATTGTGAAAAACATGTATAATTTGTGGTTGTTTGTGTATATGTAAATCGTTGTGTATGCCTTGATTCTACGATTGTATATGTGTGTAGCGCTGCTATCATTGCATTGTGTTAGTTGGAATAAGATAAAATGAATGCACGAGCTAGGAATATTATATTGTGCACGTATTGACTTATGCAACAAAAAAAAGCGTCGAACGAGCCTTAAGTTGATGTAATACATCGAATAAATGTGTTAAATTAAAATATATTTTTGTAAATGTGAACAGTTAGTAAAACTGTATTTTTTCGTAAAATGCGCACATCTAATTGACAAATGTCCCTTAGAGAGTTTTTGGCCCCGTCTGACGAGTGTTGTACATGATCTTTGTATAAATAGTAGTTTTTTTCGAAAAACGACCATTTATATTCATCTGGTACAATGTTTGTTGGATTTGTCCCCGTATTGGACAAGTTATGAACATAGTAAGCATTTACATTTTGTATACTACTTCGTCTCAAACGGTTCATAAAATTTCGGTCTAACTTTTCTTTTTTGTTTCCTACGTACACGCATTGTGTACAATGCAGGGAACAAAAGGAAAATGCTGCCGAAATTTTGTTGAATCATTTGAGACGAAGTAATATACGAAAGGTAAATGTTTACTGTGTTTGTAATGGGAAGTAGGAAGCCTAACCATGGAAAAAAAATACTTTTGTATAATTTTTTGTATCGATACGTTAAAAAATAAAATGTGCCCTATTTGAAAATATTTTTAAATTTGTGAAGAAGTTCTTTAAATTCAAATATTATACGACCATAAAAATAATCTTTTTCGAATTTGTATTCTTGAAAATAAATATTAAATTTTGAACTTCTCATTTTCTCAAATAGGAAAAATGATTGATTATTTTGTTGATCGGAGGAGATGGATGTACCAAAGAAAAGGACTTAAGGGCTCAATAAAAGAAGATTTTTATAATGGTATAAATGTATTTGTTGAATTCGCTTTAAGTAATAACGGAAACGATTCAGAAGTTCGTTGTCCGTGTAGTAGGTGTAGACATTTGAAGTATTTGTTACCAGATATTATGAAAGTTCATTTGTGCTAAAACGGTTTCGTACCCGAGTATTATGTTTGGGATCGGCATGGAGAAGTTGTAGCAAATACTTCTGTAGAGTCTGAAAGTGTCGTTAACGAAATAGTTACGATGACCCGTATAGAAAATTTGGTCGAAGATGTAGCATGATCAATGTTTCCTATGGTGGAAGTTGACGACGATGATGGAAATGTTGAAGAACCAAATATTGAAGCAAAAAAAAATTATGATTTACTAGATGATGCTAAGAAACCTATTTGGGATGGTTGTAAAAGCGACACTCAACTGTTAGTAATCGCAGAATACATTGCGATGAAGTCAAAATACAACATCACTGAAGCTGGGTTTATGGCTGTTGTTCAAGCTGCAAAAAGACATATGTCGCCCGATAATCTAATGTATGAAAATACTATGAAGTTAAAAAACTTATGTCGACTTTTGGTTTACCTTATCAAAAAATAGATACATGTTTAAAAGGCTGCATGTTGTTTTGGAAAGAAGACGCAAACCTTAGAAATTGTAAAATTTGTAATCAGAAGAGATACAAACCAAGAAAAAAGAAGGGGAAGGAAGTTCCGTACAAGCGTATGCATTACTTACCCATAACTCCAAGGCTTCAAAGATTATATGCATCTTCTGTAACTGCATCTAATATGAGATGGCATAGTGTGAGAATGGAGGAAGAGGGTACGTTGACACATCCGGCCGATGGAGAAGTATGGAAGCATTTCGATAAAACGTATCCAAATTTTGCACCGGAGAGTCGAAATGTTAGATTAGGATTATGTACGGACGGTTTTTCTCCATTTTCTCAATTTGGTTATAAATATTCATCCTAGCCCATTATCGTCACACCGTATAATTTACCTCCATGGATGTGTATGAAAACACAATATATGTTTCTTACTATTGTCGTTCCTGGCCCCGACGATCCGACACAAGGAATCGATGTATATTTACAACCGTTGATTGAGGAGTTAAAAATGATGTGGAACGAAGGAGTAGAAACATACGATGTGTCCAGGAAGAAAATTTTTCGTACGTTTGCTTCTTTGTTGTGGACTATAAGTGATTTTCCTGCCTATGCAATGCTTTCAGGATGGAGTACTGCCGGTCGTTTAGCATGTCCATATTGCATGGATGAAACACGAGCGTTTTCTTTACCTCATGGTAAGAAAATTTCATGGTTTGACTGTCATCGATATTTTCTCCATGTAAATCATCCCTTCAGAGGAGACAAGGAAAACTTTTTAACTAATAGAGTAGAAACCAGACAACCACCGACGATATGGTCAAGCGAAGACATATGAACTTGTTAGGGACTATCCAAAGATATATGAAACTGGAGAGCAAACAGAAATTGAAGGCAAATCAGTTGTTCATAACTGGTACAAACAAACTATTTTTTGGGAGTTGCCGTATTGGAAACATCTTCTGCTTTGTCATAATATAGATGTGATGCACAATGAGAAAAATGTATTTGATAATTTTTTTAACACAATTTTGAATGTGAAAGGGAAGACGAAGGATGATTTGAAATCAAGACATGATATAGAAGAATTATGCAAGCGTCCTGAGCTTCATATGAAACCAAATGACAGTAAAAAAACCCAAAGCATGTTACGAATTAGATAATAATCAAGTTAAAGCTGTGTTAAAATGGGTGGAAGGGTTAATATTTCCTGATGGGAAATCATCAAATCTTCGTAGATGTGTTGACTTTAAAAATGGTAGATTGAGCGGAATGAAAAGTCACGACTGTCACATAATGATGGAAAATTTATTTCCCGTTATGTTCAAAGAACTACTGCCGTTAAAAGTTTGGAAGGTAGTAACGGAGCTTAGTATGTTTTACAAAGAGCTTTGTTCGACTACTTTAAAAGTGCAACGTTTAAGTAAACTTGAAGTGGATATTTCTATATTGCTTTGCAAATTAGAGAAAATATTTCCACCAGGTTTTTTTAATGTAATTGAACATTTACCTGTTCATCTCCCATCTGAAGCACGACTTCGTGGTCCTGTCCAATATGGATGGATGTATCCATTTGAGAGGTATGTAATATGTTATCACGTAATTTAATTGCATTTGAAAAATGAAGTTAATATAAATTAATTTTGCATAGATATTTGAATCATCTGAAGAAAAAAGTGAGGCAAAAAGCACGAGTTGAAGGTTCGATATGTAAATCTTACATCGAAGAAGAAGCTTCGTTCTTTTTCTCTCACTATTTCAGTGACCATGTGAATATTTCATTTGAAAGTGTTCCTCGTAATGACGAAGGCGACGAACAAGAGTCCTCTCAAGCAATGTTATCTATTTTTAGACAACATGGTCGGCCTTCTGGAAAATGTGTAGAAATATGGCTAGACGATAGAGATCTTCATGTAGCACACACTTATATTCTTCTAAATTGTGTCGAGGTTGCACCGTTTGTTAGGTAATCTGAAATAATAATTTGTGTTTTATTCTTTTCTACAATGCATGCGCATGTATAACCTAATGTAATAATTTGTTTATATATACAGTGTTTATGAACGTGAACATCCGAACGGAGATCTCAGTAAAGAATTTTCCGGTTGGTTTTCAAATTACGTTTATGAGCCGAGAAATTGTGTTGTTGACGAAGGGTTGAAACATCTTGCGATTGGACCAAAAAGAGTGGTCAAGACATATCCAATATATTTCGTCAATGGATATAAATTTAACACCAAAGAATACGGTGCAGAAAAATTAACAAATAATACTGGTGTATTTGTTAAAGGTAGTGACGATCCAGAAAATCACTTAAATGATTTTTATGGCGTTCTAACACAAATTTTGCAACTGACATATTTCTCACGACCCACAGAGGAGGTGTTTCTATTTAGATGCAATTGGTTTAGCAATGTTCCAGGTTCTGGAATTAATGTGCACAGGGATTATAATCTTATCGAAATAAAGCATACATCGCACTATCACAAGTATGATCCTTTTGTACTAGCCAAACAAGCATTGCAAGTTTATTACGCTCCTTATCTGTCTCTAAAAATAGATAAAGCAGATTGGTCTGCAGTTTTTAAAACAAAGGCCAGATTCACATTCGATGGGAAGAATATTCCGGATAAACAAGCTTATCAGGCAGATCTTGAAATAATTACAGACGATCATACAGATTTTGGTCCTTTGATCGATGAATCAAATGTTTTGGTAGAAGCGTTTGACAGTGCAGAGGAAAATATCGTAGAAAATGAGACCGAATCTGAATCAGAAGATGATGATGACTGATATAAATCTGAATCTGATTTTTTTGCAATTGATGTAACTATGTTGAATTCTTGATGTATTATGAAATTGATGTGACTTTGAAACCAAACCTGTTTACCATTGTTTACATGTTTTATGTCATTTCCATTTGTCATTTATTTAGCAATTTTAATTAAAAATGCAATGAAATCTGCTTATCGTCGGAACAGTATACCCATTATGAATCAGGTATAACACACTTCCATTTCTATTTCCATTTCAGTCATTAATTAAGCAATTTATACCGTCGATGTCATTTACATATGAAATATATTTCATTATCATGTTATTATTCTCTTATATAATGATGTGTATATATGTCACAGGTTTATCATAATGTCATATAGAGGTAGGAGCTCTTCACGATCATCAAGAGGCGATGGCAGTGGCCTATCGCAAGAGTCACAACGTCCAGTAGTTTCGTTAGTCCCTAGAGCAGAGGGGTAATAATTAAATTTTCTTCAGCATCTTATTTTTTTATGATATACGTACGTACTTATATGTATCGTATTTAAAAACAGGGGGTTCGACCTACTTCCCTCGAAGATTGTGCTGGATGTCTCTAGAGCTTCTTATCGTAGTAGGATGAGTGCTTGCTGGCAGAAGTGGGATAACATCCCTCCCCACATCATAGAGTGTATATGGGAGGATGTCCTAGTATGTATATTTTTCTGTTTTCCATTTTTAATTCGTTTTTGTCGTTTTTCTACTATTTATCGTTTACAATGTAATCTTTTTTTTACTTTTTATCATGAAACACAGGCTGAGATAGACATCAAAACAGACGATATGCTGCTGGCATGAGGATACTGGATGAAGAAGATGCGCAAGAACTATTGGGACTCGATATCTGAAATTAAGAAATCTGGTAAGAAACCACGGTGGATGGGGGAGAGAGTATGGCAAGCATGGTTGGCATACTGGGAAACTGACGAGGCGAAGGCTAGTATACTAAATTTTTTTGAATTATTAATTTGACGTGATCGAAAAATAATGTATAAAATTTTGAATGTACAGGCAGAGTCGGATAGAAACTCTGCAAACAGAAATAAAAATCCCATCACTCATCGTGGAGGGTCGAAGTCATTTCAGCAATATCGGCAAGAGTTGGTAAATTTACTGAATGATAATTGTAAATAGTTTATGCTATATAATTTTAAATGTATAATAATTGTATGTAAAAATTAGCTTCAGGAAGCTGAGGCACATGGTCTCGTGGGCTATATGGACGTATTCACTCGTACGCATGCTGTCGAGCATGTAAATCCGGACGGGACTATTTCGTATACATGGCACGACGATAAATCCAGCAGGAGCCATGTAAGCATATTTCATTTTATGCAGTATTAGTAATTGTTCTGCTTATTAAACTATAATGAAATAAGATATGATGTTATTAATTTGTTAATGCAGGAAAAGTTTATGGAGCAGCGCCAGAAACTCCTTGCTGATACGGGTCGAGATCAGCTGGCGACTGATGAGGAGGATGCTATTTTTGAGTCCGTTATGGATCCATCAGAGCATGGCAGACGATACAGATTTGGCAGTCAAGTGGTAAATAATTTATTTTACTGCTAATTTTATATTTAAGTCATAATTAATTAAATCGTAGGGATTTATACAAGCATCTTGTACCCAAAACCCTACGCCTCTCCCAATAAATGTTTAATTTACTAGTTTTAAGTCTACACTTACATAAACATGCATAAACTAAATTAAATAACATTATCACACAGCTAATCATTCACATACCTGCACATACACTTATAGAGATCACACAGCTAAATTAAATATTTATTGCAGGTCAGCAGTCAAAGACGGGGTCGGTAGACTAGATCTCAGATCGATATCTAGCAGAGATCGAAGATTTGCGGGCAAGAGTGGTGACGCAGCGTGATAAGCGAATTCGACATTGTCAATCGAATCCGTCCAGGATCCAATCTGATTAGCGGAAGTAATCGGTGAATTGATGCAGAATCGGTGGATTGAAAATACCCAAATGCCCAAATCCGTTGATCTCGCGAGATACCGGACTTTAGCTATCTTCGACACGTTGATCGCGCACGATGCCGTGAGAGAAGATCTACGATTCTTTGAACGTTGATCTAGTGCACTAAATTCCATGAATCGGCTTCAACAATCGTTGATTCGAGCGCACTCGAATATCCGAAGGTGGAGATAGGAGATAACACTCAACTACCAATTTTAATGGTGGCACAAGAGCACACAAAAGAAATTTTTTCAAATTGACTAACTCTTTACAATGACATCACATCCCTATTTATAGGGTTTACAACACAACACAAACGACTTAAGAAAATTACAACACTTCACAACGACTTACAAAACAAACGACCTAAAACATTAGCGACTTAACAAAAATCTCGCGACCTAACTCTTCTACTCTGCTTCGTGAATCTCGCGACCTAACTCTTCTGCTCTGCTTCGCGACCTAACTTCTTGCGACCTAAAGTACACAATCAACGACCTAGCATCTGGAGCTTCTCGCGACCTTCTGGATGAAGTTAGGTAGTTGGAAACAATCAACGACCTAGGCTGGAAACACTCGCGACCTTCTGGATGAAGTTAGGTCGCTGGAAACAATCAACGACCTAGGCTGGAAATACTCGCGACCTTCTGGAGCTTCGCGCGCGCGACCTAAGTGGATCTTCATGACATAAGGCTGGAGCGACCTACTGAATTCGCGACATAGGAAGTTTCGCGACTTAGGGCTTCGCGTTCTACTATAGCTTCGTTCGCGATTTAAGGGGCTGGAGGAGGAGCGACCTAGGCTGGAGCTTTGAACTTCTTCTTCCTCGCAATTTAGGAATCGCTCGATTCTGGTGAGTGTTTCATCATCCTCCCCTTGTTGGAAAGAATTCGTCCTCGAATTTAAAAGTTCTTCCCCATTGGGTTGTTCATCTCCATAATAAGGTATAAGATGTTTAACATTAAACACGTCAGAAGTGTAAACATCCTCTGGCAGCTTCAACTTATAAGCATTTTCATTGATCCGTTTTATAATTTCTACTGGACCAATCTTTCGCGCTTTCAACTTGTTATAAGCACCCACTGGGAAATGATCCTTCGTTAACACAGCATACACCCAATCACCCTCGTTGAACTCCACACTTCTTCTCTTTTTATCTACAGCTCGTTTATACTTCTCATTCGTCTTCTCCAAACGTTCTTGAACGATTCTATGACAATCTTTCAACTCATCAACGAAATCTGACGCCCGCTTAATCACTCCTTTTGGTTGTGGCACTATCGTTAAGTCCAACGGCCCCTTTGGCAAGCTTGAATATACAACTTGAAATGGACTGTAACCAGTGCTTCGATTAACAGCATGGTTATGAGCAAACTCTGCCTGACACAACTTTAAGTCCCAACTCTTCAAATTGTCCGACACAAGACATCTCAACAGATTTCCCAATGATCTATTCACAACTTCAGTTTGCCCATCCGTCTGAGGATGATATGCACTACTAAAATTCAGCTTCGTCCCAACCATCTTCCACAGACTTAACCAAAAGTGACTCAGAAATCAAGTATCTCCATCAGAAACAATAGATTCAAGTAACCCATGTAAACGATAGATTTCTTTAATGAATAACTGTGCAACATGAACTGCATCCGTCGTTTTCTTACAAGCAATGAAATGTGCCATCTTCGAGAACCAGTCTACCACAACATATATAGAATCATTTCCCCGTTGAGTTCTAGGCAAACCCAAAACAAACACTACAAAAATATTGGGTTTTGATAGCACCAATACAAAGCGTTTCATCATATTCTCCTTCCACCGCTATGTAATGCAGGGTTACAATGTTGCGAAGTAAATAAATAAGTGATGCTCAACGCTATTTGCTCAAAAGGCGGGAAATAAATTATTTTCTGCGGGAATAAAAAGAGTGCCTATTCACCTCGTCGCCTCCTTTAGAAAATCACTTTCCTCTTTCCCTTGTCACCTACAGAAAACAATAAATAAATCAGTCCACCAATTGGTTGTCAACAGTCGATTGAATTACGAAACCCTAACCTCCGTCATCAACGGTTGATCAACTTTTGAACCGCCAAACCCTAACCTTTGTCATCGACATTCAATCCCAATCCCTAAACGCAGCCACCATTTCAATTACATCGAACCCTAAATCAGCGCCTCTCCAATTGGGGGATGGAAAAAGAAGTCGCGAATAGGTTAGGGAAAAAGAATCGGTTTAAGATATGATAATGATTTTCATAACTGGTATCTGATTGGGAAACTGTTAGGTCAGGGGCAGTTTGGGCTTACTTTTGTTGTCGTTGATAAGGAGGCCGGAGATGGAGTGGCTGTTCTAAGGATCGATAAAAGCAAGGTATTCTTTTTCTTTTATCCAATTATCTATTTAATTATTTTTTTGAAATCATATGTTTGATTTTATGGAGTATTTCTATCTATCAGTACACTGTACTGTAGTATTTTTAGGTCTGTTTAGATTGCAAGAAAATCTGTTTACTTATTTCATTTCAGCTTTCAATCCACACACAACCTCTACTCATAATAAGAACATATATTAGTTTCATTTTATAATGTGACAATCCTCGGCGGTATAAGATCACAGGCTACACAATCCATGTGAATATGCACAAAGCACGTGCGAAGAGCAAAGCATCAAATTTTACAAGCAAAAGCTTTAGAGGAAGGAAATTTTGATTTAAGTTGAATTAGTTCTAGAAAATTGTTTCTATCAAAATGTGTGGCTGAGAGAAAAAATAGGAGCCCGAAATTCCATATTTTTTTCCTAATTTTGTGTCTCATTCCTATTTTGCTGATAATGGCATTCCTAACTTTTTGATAACGGAACATCCCATCTTCTTTAATTCCTTTTGCTTCTGTGTAATCGATCTTCTTTAAATAGAAAAGACAACCCAAGCTTACAAGATCTTCACTTACATGCACTTAGCCTTTCACTCTGTCTTTGTCATGTTTTACTTTCTTTTTCTTACTACCCCCCTCAAGTTTTCATATTTATTATATAACTTTCAAAATCAAATTGATAAAATTGGCAGTTCCAGTCTTGAACACAGTAGGAATATATCATATTAAATGATTAATTTTTGGTTATATATTAATGTGTATATAAGGTTTTTTACATCATAGTAAAAACTAAGATTTATAAGGGGCTTGCAGAAAAGAATAAAATGCATGAGCTTGTAATCTTCCTTTTGCTATTGTTAACTAAATGATGAACCCTAAAAAATTAACAAAGTTTCAAGCTAATTTGTTTATCATTACCAGGGATCTTCATAACTAAAGGCATTTTGTAATTACTTATGCACAAGCAATCGATACTTATAAGCAGTTGATGATTAGTAAATAATATAACCCCTGATCAGATTCATAAACTGATAACTAAGAGTGGCATAACATGCATGCTATACATATACAAGTTTGAAAAAAGCAGTTGTTCTCGATCAACAACAAATTCAATTTGTACACAAAATCCATGTTTTCTTCATAATATAAAATTTGCATAGTATACTTACAGCTGAATAAATGAACTTTTAAATATGTAGGAGTTATTCAGTGCCATATATAAATCAACACATGCATACAGATTAAGTTATTAAAAGAACTAGCACTGTAGGTAAACCAGCAAACACATGTACATAATAAAATGGCATTGCAAAGTATTTAACCTTGTATGAATTAGATTGGCATTGTAGAATTGTGCACATGCTGATCCCCACCTTCTTTGAAAAACATTGGCACCGTTGAAAGTTTTTTCATAATATTTTGTCAATTGTTTGCCACTAACGGGGGATCCGAGGGTGGAAACCCCCCTAGGGAGGGGTGTTGGGGCAACGCCCCCACTGACAGCGATCGACCTGGCCGGTCAGGTCGCAGAGGTTTAGGGGCAACGTCCTTGGTAGGGTGCGGGGCAGCGCCCTACACCGAAATGATATATTTCGTTTGCAATTGAATTTTCCAACAAGCACTACATCAATACCTTTCTTACTAGTCGAATAATCGGCACATAAATCTAGAGGGGGAACTAACTCTGTACTAGACATGGTAATGGGCACCGGAGGCACTATATGTGTATCACTTGGATTTTTTTGAGGACCTAGGTTACAAAATAGTGGGGGAGCAGGTTAATTAGGACGTAAGGAGTGCCCATTCATATCATTACTACTTATGTACTAGATAGGACCATTACCAACTAAAGGGATATGTATAGCATTAGTATGCTAGATAGGAACAACAATAGATATTTAAACAGGCATTGCGTTTGAAGTTAGGTAATTTGGAAACAGTAAGCATATTTAATTTTTGGTTGAGTGCTCATATTTTGACTAAAAGAGATCAACAATTCCTGACTATTCATCATATCAGAACCATGGTTGGTGTCGGAAGTTTGCAAATGGTTCAAGGGGTCTAAATCTTTGGGAGGTTGCATATGTTTGATTTGCCTACAAGGAATTCCATCTGACACTATATATGTGTAGTGTATGTGTGTGTTCGTGTGTGCGTATATATGCATATACATACATACAAATTAAATTGAATATGTATACCTAAATATACATTGATTTAAATATTCTCTTATCGTAAATTCAATTAGAAAGATCACTCTTTCTTCTTCTTTTTTACTTTCATTGGAAATAAATTGAATATAAACCATTTGTTTTCATTTCTTTCCTACTTCCATTCTCTTATAAATTGATATACTACATCATAATAAGCATCCTAACCTTCATATCCATTTTAACAAATCCATGTGTTGACCAACCTTCATATCCATGTTAACGTATCCGTGGAGTGACCTAAGTTGGATATACTGCTAGAAAGGTTTGTTAGTGTTTGTCTATTCATTTATTGTGAAAGAAACTTGCACCTTTTAGCCTTAAGATATTACAATTAACTATTACCTAACTTCCGTTATCCAAGCTATATAGATAAAAAAACTATATCTATTTGCTACTTTTTCTGTTCTACCAGTACACTAACGAGAGAAGTAAAAAGATTTTTTTTGCTTTACATTATCTATACTGGTTATTGGTTCTCACAAGCATTGATCTTTCCTCAACTTCCGAAGCAGTAAATCGACATGGGTGGCATAAAACTGAGTTTGAATTCAATTCAAATTTTGTTGATAAGATGAGAAGGATTAAGATTTCTCCATCATTTGTAGCTGAGAAAAGGAAGGCGATTGAAGACGTAGACAAGGACAGAAGATATGCTATTTGTGCCTCATTAATCCAAGTGAAAAGTCAAAAAAATTGAGCCATCAAAACATAGAGATGGAATGTGTCGAACAACGTAACTGCTTGTTCAAGGTACGCAACTCCATTTCTTTTTGTAGGAAACAACATATTAAATATCCATTGCTAAAAACTAAGAAATTTGAAGTGCACCTTATTCTCTGCCTTTACTCTCTACAAAAGGGTATATTAGATCAATTCACCCTAATGAACCCCCTAAATTCAAATTTGATCTAAGGGTGTTTTAATACAAGTGAATATAATTAAATATGTGTCTATAGGGTAGTCATATTGCTCTTATAATGTAAAAATATGCGACGGTTCTATTTTTTTTCTATCTCTCAATCGGGCTTCAAGGCAATCAAAAAAGGGATCTACTAATAAAACAGGAGCTCGAGAGAGACAAGGACAAGTCCCAATAAGTACAAATATATTACGTAGACCCATATACATTTGTGGTCTATTAATTGTGTATACAAATGTTGCTTACATTGCAATATTTTGAGATTATGACGAAACTGGATGAAATTTGCTGCTGGTAAACTAAAACCAAGACATTTTTCGTTCATTTCACAAAATTTATCAATTTTGTTAGATAAAATGGGTCAGATCCAATACTTAGTGAATTATAATGGAATTCATGGTGTTTTTGAACAAAATGTGTTGATTTACATTTCCATCAAACATGAGAATTATTACGGCATTTCTTTGATTTTGATTGGTTTCCAAGGTAATTTACTTTTGATTCCTCAAGTGGAAGTTATTTACTGCTTCTAACCTATATAAATGTTGTTTTGTAATTGCTTTGTAACCTGTAATGTTTGTAAAGGACCATTTTTTACGTGTAAGTTGTGTTAGACGGATATTATCTACATTGTTTTGCATTGCTAGCTATGATAAATTTTCTATATTGCGTGTTTCTTTGAGTACATTCGGCCAACCTTTGTCAAATCAAGGTGAAAATCTGATATATTATTTGTACTCCAGACGAAGTGTACATTTTCTTTCTAATTTTTTTTAATCCAGTATATTGATGTGAGTACCTAAGGGTTATTCAAGGTCATATAGCCATCATTGACATATACTATAAAAACTAAAAAAACAACAATGTACTTTGTATTTTGATCTAAACTTTTTTCCATCTGAAAATAAAAACTAATGTAAAATGAGGAATTTAGATGTTATTTTGGTAATTTGGTGTGTGGTCTCCTCCTGATGTTTTTTTTCTAGAATTTGACAAATTGGAATTCTATTATTCTAGCTTTTTTACCTGTTTTTATGGATATTCGTTGGGCTTCTGTATATCGGGCCATAACCCGTTACCGCCAATAATAAAGAGCCAATTAATTCAGTACTTCACGCTACATAAATGGCAACTTGCTCATTTCCTTTCCTTTTGTAATTCACACTCTTTCCCTCTTCATGCCGCAAAATCGAACTCGATTGTGCCTCTCATTCTCTGATTTTCGCTGTCATTCCTTGATTGGTGAGATTTTATTCATCTTCATCGCATTCATATTCGCATTTTCTGATTCACGCGTTACCAAATTTCATTTGAACGCCATATTCTTTTTATTTTTATTCTTTGACATTAGTGAGTTTTGAAATTTCATAGTTTCTCACGCTGCGTAAGTGGATTTTTCTGAGTCGTTTATTATCTGTTTGAGGTTCTATGTTTAATGTGCATGTTTAATTTCTTATTTGGGCTAAATTTCTTAGTTCAATTTGGTTTTGAATGTTTCTTGATACCCATTTGCTAGTTAGTTTGTAATCTCGCTTTATGATTTCCTGTACAAATTTTGATAATGCTTAATCCTGATTCTTGAAGATCGTGCCATGTTTGTAACTAATGGATAAGGTTTTAGTTAAATTCGAACCAGGACATAGCTTTTAGAGAAAAAACTGCATAATGTAGTATAATTTTGTGGATAACTACCTTTATGCATTTTACTAAAATTGTAACTATCGGCAACCAGAATTAGTCCTTAATGTGAGAATATTTATATTTTTTTTTTTTCAAGTTAAGCGGGGTTAATCTGGACCCCTACCAGGTTTATTAATAAAAGACGGACTTACAGGCAAGAGAGCTAAATGGTAAGGGAAAAAAGAGCAAAAACACTACAACAATGGGGAAACAAACATAACAATGGGGAACACCCGAAAAATGAAAAAAGAAAATAAAGACTACGGTATCCAGGGATCAAACTGGCTTGCGAGAAAACTGCGATTACTGTCATGTATCCCTTTAATAATTTCATTCTTCACCATCACCCAGACCATTTCCTTACTATAGCACTTTCCATCAAAAACCCTCTTATTTCTTTCAGACCAAATTACTTTCAGAAGCTTTTTAAGTACAAAGAAAAAGTAATTTCTAACATCTTCCTTCCATCCAATCGCCTGCTCTATCAGCATCCAATGATTCATGGGTATGTGAGAGGGCAGCATACCATGCACACAACATAACAGCCTATTCCATAAGTATTGCACATAAGGACATTCGAAGAATAAGTGCTCAACACTTTCACATTGTTGTTCACACAGCACACAAGTAGGAAGAACAGGCATACACACTCGAACGAGCTTGTCTTTTGTCATCAGAGCGTTACTAATAACCTTCCAGAAGACCAGATTATCAGCAGCAGAGGACACATCAGACCATGCTACCTGATACCACTTGCTATCAGGCATAGCTTCAATTCCATGCAAGGCATAGTACACACCACTAATGGAATGAGAACGATCATTCCACAACACAGTATCACGTTCTGGTTGGTCAAATGTACATGGTTCATACTGCTTCCAAAATCCTCTGACTACTTGATTGCTGGAGTAAGGAACAACAAGTTTACCTTCAACTATATGATCTATAGCTAGAGCGTTAACTCCAATGCCAGATTGCTTCTTCTGCTGAAATGTGAAGAGATGATCAAGCACAACACCATTTCCAAGCCAAGGCATAGACCAAAATTTACATTGACTCGCAGCAGACAAATTAAGGCGAACAAGAGGTAAGAAACTGCATCTGAGCTTTAGAATATTCCTCCATATCCAACTACATGTGCCAGGCACCTCCATAACCCAGAATATGTTGACCCCAATATTGTACTTGATTGTCCATTTCACCCATAACGAGTCATGCTTGTGCAACAGCGCGTTGAAATGTTGACTAATAGCAGCCTTATTCCATGTCTCAATGTTCAGCAACCCTAAACCACCTTTGTACTTCGACTTCTCGAAGGAGGAGAACGAGCAAGGCAGCATCTTCCTCGTGTGTATAGTACCAAACCAGAAAAATCTTAACATCGCTTGTCTTTTCATTTTCAAAAGCCTGGAGGGTAGGATGTACACCCGAGCCCAATAAACCATAACAGAGAAGCTCACAGTTTGAATAAGAACCAACCTACCCGCTTGAGTCAAGAAGTTGTTAGCCCAACAATCCATAGAAAGAATATTTATATTTTGACAGGAGGTGTGGAGTAATCAGTATGATTATAGTGTATTGTGATGTGATCTCAGATGATAGGGAGTGGATACGAATCAAGATACATAACACAACTAGTAAAGGCTGTTAATCTTATTAAATCGTGATTCATATATGTTTAATTTGACTGCATTTTGGCTTATGGGTCAGGTTGTATTTTGTTCTTGATAGATTGACCATATCCCAAGATTATATTTCTTAAGCCACAACAGTCCAATTATCCTTTGGTTGGAATCTTTAACACTTGATGTGGAACTTTATTCAATCCAAAGATGTTTAAAAAAAAGAAAAAAGAAAGAAAGAAAGGAAAAAGAACTATCATTTCATACTGCAAGGTAGTCCACTGCATAATTGTTAACAGTTTGAAAGTTGGACCCAACCATCTGGTATAAGTCATATTTCTAGGGAAAGGATGGTGTACTGTCCACAAATAATAAATATTTGTGTTGTCATCTAAACATAATTCTTTCATTATACTTTTGAGCTTTGATTATGTTTCATGAAAACTATATAGTACTTGATTTATCTTTTTAGTGGTGCGCAAATTGGCTGTTAGTCCATACTACTTACTTTGATATTTGATTCCGCTATCAATGGACATCTAACATCTATATTTGACACTTAAATTTTTTAATGTTATCCACTGAGTTCTTATAAATAAGTAGCTACTATATTGTTTAATTGGTCATAATCAAATAATCTTTATTTCATTTGCCAAAAGCTGAATTGAGCTGACATTGGATGCAGACATGGGGTCTCCTTCTGATACTCCTATTCAAATCAGTGCACAAGTGGTTTGTTCTTTTTTCCTGGTTTATTAGATTTGTGCTTAATTTATATGAATCCACATTAACAGTGAATAATTTTAATCACTTTATAGGTTGGAAATGTCTTTATTGAACAATATTACAAAATTCTTCATGGATCACCAAAGTCAGTTTACAAATTTTATCAAGACTCGAGTTCTATAAGCCGCCAGGATGTATGTGGTATAATAACATCAGTTACTACCATACAAGTAAGATCAAATTATATCCATATTTTAGAATCCTATGAAAATATCTTGTTACTTTATCATTCATAAAGTATAGAAAAAATATTGCAATTTAATTTTCGTTTATAAAATCGGTATTTCATTTTTTTCCTGTACCTCAACTTCTTGGATTAATTGCATACACCATGTTGAACAACTCTACGCAACATTTTGTTCCATGTGTTGTAAATCAATATTATCATAGGAAGAGCTGCGATATGGTAAGATGAACAATTTTCATTTAGATCGTGTACCTTGTTACTAAATATACCTTTTCTTCCAAATTTGTTTCTATAGATTTTATTGTGTAATTTGATTCCATGTATTTCATTTCATGTAGTAACTACTGTAAACAATACTATTATTTATTGCTGATGAGATTAGACTTTGCAGTGTATAAAATATAAGCATTGCTTCAAATTTGTGACAGGCCATTAGAAAGCTGATGGTATCCTTGGAATTCGTGAAGTACATGACAGAGATAGTATCTGCTGATTCGCAACAATCATACAGTGGTGGGGTGTTTCTAAATGTGGTTGGATACTTGATTAAACTTGAAGACAAAACAGGAAGGAAATTCTCCCAGTCGTTTTATTTGGCGAAACATCAAGCAAATCCTAAGGTATCTCCTGTGATTGCAAAAATGATAGGAAAGATGGATGCCTGGGCTAAGTAATATGCTTATGTTTTCTTCACACTTGTATTAGTACATTATGCTAGATAATGTTGTTATTATGTAATGTTGGAGGCAAACTGCTAATTATGACCAAGACTGTTATTATGTAATGTTGGAGGCAAACTACTAATTATGACCAAGACTGTTTTTATGTAATGTAATGTTGTTATTATGTAATGTTGTATATACATATATCTATCTGTGTGCATATATATATAATATAATATAAAAAAAGAAAATTGAAACAAATGCTGAAAATTAATATTGTATAGGATAGCGTTTGAAAAACGCTATTGATTCATCAAACGCTATCGCAACTCTATATGAGATGTAAGATTTATGCATCAAAAACGATATAATAGAATCAAAAACGCTATAGTAGAAAATAAAAAACGCTATACAAGAATGACAAAAAATGCTATCGAAAAACATTGTAACGCTATAACATGGTTTGATGAAACGCTATAAAATGTGCTCAAAAACGCTATAGAAGTTAAATGAAGGATTAAATTCCCTATAGCGTTTAAGTTTAATTACAGAGAAAAAACGCTATGGTAGGGTGCAAACGCTATGCACTTTTGTAAAGCTATTAGTTATTATAGCGTTTTCCTTCCTGCTATGTAATGTTGCCGGCCTACCATAGCTTGTGGTTCCACGGCGTTCTCTGAAACGCTATGGTAGCCTGTTATAGCGTTTTTAAAACGCTATGAAACCCATAAACTGTTGTAGTGAAAACCCATGCTAACATCAACCCATGGTCTAGTAGACACGGGCAACGGCATATACAATCCTGCATTCATAGCTGTTCCCTTGGAAACTTGACATATGTGACATCTCTGCACAAATCTTTCAACTTCTTTTCTCATCGACGGCCAGAAATAAGATTGTGACACCAATTGCAAGGTACGATCTCTGCCCACGTGACCCTCTTCATGCAATTCTTTGACAATCTTCAACCTCAAGCTACAATTCGGAATACACAATCGATTTCCACTGAACAAGAATCCATCTTTCATCATAAAATCATCAGAACTCCCTTCCTGCAACTGATCCAATACTTTCGCAAAATAAGAATCTGAAATAAGCAACTCTGGCAACAAATCAAATCCCACTACTTCCACTCGCATAGTTGTCAGCAAATGATTTCTACGGCTCAATGCATCGACAACTCGGTTAGTAACTCCTGATTTGTGCTTCACAACGAAAGTAAACTGTTGTAAATAAGCAACCCACGAAGCATGCCTTGCTGAAATTTTATCTTGCCCCTGCAAATGTATCAAAGCTTCATGGTCAGTGTATAGCACAAATTCTTTATGAAATAGATAGTGTCTCCAAAGCTTTATGGCTTGGACTATAGCATAGAATTCCAAGTCATAAGTACTGTATCTCGTTTTAGCTCCCGTCAGTTTCTCACTAAAGTAGGCAATAGGATGACCCCTTTGACTCAACGTTCCCCCAATTCCAACCTTGGACGCATCAGTATTTAGCTCAAAGAGTAACTAAAAGTCCGGGTATCTAAGAATGGGCGTTGTGGTCAAGAGTGTCTTGATTCTCTGAAAAGAAGAATCAGCCTCTTCAGTCCAAACAAACTTCTTCCCTTTCATACATTCCGTAACTGGTGCCATCACGCTACTGAAGTGTGGAATGAATCTTCGGTAGAATGATGCTAAACCATGAAAACTCCTCACTTCTGTTATTGTCTTAGGCTGTGGCCAATTTCGAATAGCTTCAACTTTACTCTGATCAACTTGAATACCATCCTTCGACACAATATAGCCCAAGAATAGAATACTTGTAGTCATGAAGGTACACTTCTTCGTTGCAGCATAAAATTCCTCACGTCGTAAAACCAACAACACTTCCTGCAAATGCTGTAGGTGTTCTTCAGTGCTTCCACTGTAGATCAAGATGTCATCAAAATATACCACTACGAACTTCCCGATAAATGGTCAAAAAATCTGGTTCATGACTCTCATGAATGTACTCGGAGCATTTGACAAGCCAAACGGCATCACCAACCATTCGTACAGACCCTCCCGAGTTTTAAAAGCAGTCTTCCACTCATCACCCGGTCTAATACGAATTTGATGGTATCCACTTTTCAAGTCAATCTTCGAAAACACAACAACACCGCTCAACTGATCCAACAGATCATCCAGTCTCGGCATAGGAAATCGATATCTCACGGTAATCTTATTCAATGCTCTACTATCTGTGCACATTCTCCACGTTCCATCCTTCTTCGGCACCAACAAAGCTGGCACTGCACAAGGACTCAAACTTTCCTGAACACGCCCTTGTTCCAGTAATTCCTCCACCTGTCTTCTCAACTCCTCGTGTTCTTTTAGACTCATCCGATAGTGCGGTCTATGAGGCAATGCAGCACCTGGCACCAAGTCAATCTGATGCTGTATGTCTCTAAGCGGTGGTAACTCCTTCGGCAACTCCTCTAGAAACACATCTTTGAATTCCTCCAAAACTGGTTTCACTTCCTCTGAAACTTCAGTAACTTCACTGCTTTCATGCCCAATCAACATAAAAACTTCAGGGCTCTCATCTACCTCTTCCACGAATTCCTTCAAGGACAACAAAGTCTTCAATTCCTCAATCTCCTCCAGCTTGTTCTCATTCTGCTGTCGCTTCTTCGGAACTAAAGTGATTTTCGTGCCCTCGAACAAGAAACTGTAGCTATTTGTTCGACCATTATGCTGTACCTCCCGATCGTACTGCTACGCCCTTCCCAACAGCAAATGGCAAACATCCATGTCAACCACGTCACACCAAATCTCATCTTTGTATTTCTTCCCAATAGAAAATGGAACATGAGCTCGCCTCTCTACTTTCAATTCTCCTCCTTTCCTCAACCAAGCAAGTTTATAAGGACTAGGATGTTTCTCCGTTTTCAACTTCAACTTCCTCACAGCTTCCATTGAAATGATATTATCACAACTCCCAACATCAATGACAAATTTAAAGACCTTGCCCAAAATAGTGCACGTTGACTGAAAAATGTTACTCCTCAACCAACTCGACTCCTCATCCTATTTTGGGGTTAAACAAGATCTTCGTAGCATCAGATTACATCGCTCGTCTCCCGACACCTCTTCTTCCTCCTCATCACGGTGTGAATTGAGATCTTCTTCTACATCCTCATCTTCAACTTCAGCAATCATAGTTCTCTTCTTCGGTTTCAGACATTCGTTGCTCTTGTGACCCACTTCCTGGCAATTATAGCATTTGAAATTGGTGTTGACTTTTGGTTTAGCCACTTCATAAACAACCGGCTTACTCGATGCTTTAGGCACATTAGAACTACTACCCACTCCTTTGTTCTGCCCCGTAGAACTTGGAAACACACCTCCCCCACGTCTACCTTGTTTCTCCCAAGCCAACGCATTTTGATGTGCTTCTGCCACAGATCTAAGGTCGAACATGTTCACCATATCCTGTATCTGTGTTCTAAGTCCCCCAACAAACCTAGCGGTTAATTGTTCTTCTGTCTCCATAATGTCATTTCGAGCAATCAACTGGTAGAACTCATCAGCATAATCAGTAACAGTCTTCGTCCCTTGCCTCAAGTTCTGTAATCTCTGATACATCAGTGATTGGTAATTGTAGGGCAAGAATGTAGCCTTCATCAACTTCTTCATCTTCTCCCAAGCAACAATCTTCGACTTCCCCATCCGCTCTCTAGTAAGTTTGGTTTGCTGCCACCATGTCATAGCTCTCCCCCTCAATCTAGTAGCAACCAACTTCACTTTACGATCTTCCGGAACCTCCTTGAAGTCAAAAATTTCCTCAACATAAGCTAGCCAATCAAGAAATTCCTCGGCCTACATACCTCTCTTGAATTCCGGTATTTCAGTTTTCATCCCGGACTCCCATTTGTGATCATACTCCGAATGATTTCTTCCTTGACCTCGTCCTCGTCCATGAACACTACCACCATCAAACTCCTCTTCAAAATCTGATGCATATCGATGGCGATCCTGACCACCAACATCTCTACTACCACCATTCCTTCCATCAACATCTCTTCGATCTACATTCCTCCGATCACGATCATTCACATTTCTATCACGATTTCGATCATCAAAATTTCTATCACAATCTCGACCCACTCTTCTATGATCACTATCAACACTTCTCTCTCGATTTGAATGTGGTGAAACTCTACTTCCCCTATGGTTAGATTCAGGTGAAACCCTTCTCTGATTTTGATTCATCTCCAACATCATTCTCTCTAATCGACCAATCCCTTCATTAAGCTTCTCATTAAACTTTTCGTTAATTCTTTGCTCCATCTCATCGGCCTCTTCTCTCCCATACAAAGCATCAATGTTGCGATAACGGTTAGCTCTTCTCGGGGGCATGATCACTCTTCAACAAATTCCAACAAAAACTTCACTTCGATCTAAAAAATCTTAAAATCAAAACTACCCACTTGTTGAAATCTTCAAAAGTCACCAAACGAACAAATTTATTCAAAATCTCGAGAACCCAATTCTCCAAATGATGCAAATCTCTTGCGATCTAGCTCCGATACCAAATGACGCAGCGTGATAAGCGAATTCGACGTTGTCAATCGAATCCGTCCAGGATCCAATCTGATTAGCGGAAGTAATCAGTGAATTGATGCAGAATTGGTGGATTGAAAATACCCAAATGCCCAAATCCATTGATCTCGTGAGATACCAGACTTTAGCTATCTTCAACACGTTGATCGCGCACGATGCCGTGAGAGAAGATCTACGTTTCTTCGAACGTTGATCTAGTGCACTAGATTCCGTGAATCGGCTTCAACAATCGTTGATTCGAGCGCACTCGAATATCCGAAGGTGGAGATAGGAGATAACACTCAACTACCAATTTTAATGGTGGCACAAGAGCACACAAAAGAAATTTTATTCAAATTGACTAACTCTTTACAATGACATCACATCCCTATTTATAGGGTTTACAACACAACACAAACGACTTAAGAAAATTACAACACTTCACAACGACTTACAAAACAAACGACCTAAAACATTAGTGACTTAACAAAAATCTCGCGACCTAACTCTTCTACTCTGCTTCGTGAATCTCGCGACCTAACTCTTCTGCTTAGCTTCGCGACTTAACTTCTTGCGACCTAAAGTACACAATCAACGACCTAGCATCTGGAGCTTCTCGCGACCTTCTAGATGAAGTTAGGTCGCTTGAAATAATCTACGACCTAGGCTGGAAACACTCGCGACCTTCTAGATGAAGTTAGGTCGCTGGAAACAATCAACGACCTAGGCTGGAAACACTCGCGACCTTCTGGAGCTTCGCGCGCGCGACCTAAGTGGATCTTCACGACATAAGGCTGGAGCGACCTACTGAATTTGCGACATAGGAAGTTTCGCGACTTAGGGCTTCGCGTTCTACTGTAGCTTCGTTCGCGATTTGAGGGGATGGAGGAGGAGCAACCTAGGCTGGAGCTTTGAACTTCTTCTTCCTCGCGATTTAGGAATCGCTCGATTCTGGTGATTGCTGCATCAAGTGGCCCAGCTAGTGGAGCAGAACCGCCGACAGGCCATACAGACCACACAGTTGCTAGACCAGCGTATCACCGAGTACATGCAGCAGTATGGTGGCCGCTTCCCTTCCTCTGCTGGCTCTGGATCTAGATCTGGAGGAGAGTGATTGATTGCTTGCTTTTTCAGGTATATTTTTTTAGTTTTGTATGATTTGGTAGACGGTGGAGGTAGTTGTTGATTTTTGTATGATTATGTTTGATACACTTGGTTATGTGGTTGTATGATGATTTTGTGTTATGTTGTGTATGTATGACATGGTAGAACACTTGTTGTTGGGGTTGTTGTGAATGTTGGAATGGTTATGTATATTATGTATTTTATTTTGATGTAATTTGATGTATTTGTGTGTTTGATGAATTTTGTGTAGTTTGGGTTTTGATATTTGGTTGGAATATTGTATACCGGATTCTGCAGTATTGGTGTAATAGTGTTTGGATGGGAAATGTGGATGGAAGACTATATTGCAGCAGGAATAAAAAAAAATACAGTAGATTTCCGACGGCTTCCGACAGCTTTCAGGTAATAGTTTTCCGACGGCTTCCGACAGCCTATAGGCCATTTTTTCCAACAGTTTCCGACGGCTTCCGACAAGTGTCGGAATCCGTCTGAAGCCGTCGGAGGTTGTCGGAAAAATGTTCGGCGCCCTGTGTCGGAAGCCGTCGGAAACACTGCGCCCCGACGCCTTATTTTCCGACGGCTTTTTCCGACGGCCGTCGACGGTTTTCAGCCATCGGAAAATGCTGTTTTCCTTGTAATGTCAATGTATGATAAATCGCAAATTAAATGTTACAATTACGTAAATTTGGGCATTTTATTTCTGATCGCAAATCAACTTTCACTAAACTTGAAGAGAGGTATAACTTCGTCAAAAAAGACGAATAAGATTCTATGCTTTTATGGGCACTCAAAGTAGTTGAAATTAAAGATGAAAATACACGATACTTGGATATGGGAGCTAACAAGAATGAAATGAAATATATTGATGAAAATATATCAACCGATGAGAAGGATGAAAAGGAAAACAGTGAGATGAGAGAAAATGCTACAAGGAAGAGAAAGAGGAAACAAAGAATGATGTGGAAGAGAAAGTTATAGAAGAGTTGTCCAAGATCAAAGAATTAATGGTAGAGAATGAAAAAGACGAATCTGAAGGAGATAAAATTAGCAAAGATGATTCTAATTATGAAAAGTATGAAAAGAAAAGATATGAAAATAAAGAAGACTTGAATTAAGGAGAATACATTTAAGAGCTTGAAAGAGATTTAAAATATGAGCAAAAATTTGAAGAAACAAAAATACAGAATATTAAAGAAGTAAAAATAGAAAAATGGTCAAAAAGGAAGTCAAAGAGACCAATGATGAATTTCAAGAAGGTGAGAACAAAAGGATGAGCAAAGATGATATAATTTCTATTTTGAACAATTTTAGTTTTCAATCGATATTTTTACAAATGTCATTCATACGAAAGTAAAATTTGAGAAACATACAAATATGGTGGATTGGTCAAAAGATTGTAAGAGCAAAATCATGAAAGAATCCAAAAGTGAAATATACGACTCATTCAAAATTTGAGACTGGAACAAGGTGGATGTTAGAAAGAATACTTTTTGGAGTATTCTATGGTAGTGATGGAGGACGAAATGAATGAAACATATCAAATATTTGTGAGATTGCATCGAACATCTCGACACCGGGGAAGAATGTCTATACAATAAAGAATGATTAGATAATATCTTTATTCTTACCGAAACACGTAAAATTCGAAGATCGAAAATTTTGTTCGGAGTAACAAAACTATGTTTACGGGGATATTGGTAATAAACTTGATTTTAGGATGCTTTAGTTATGTTAAGGAACTTTAATTTTGTCATTAATGAAAATAATTACGAAGATGCCAAATTTGGCCTAGAGAACAATCTAGAGTTATTTATTATGGAATTTGAGAGAAACATAAAGAATAGATTTTCCAGGGAATTGAAGAAAACTATATCGAATATTTATTATCCATATGATATGATTAAATAAATCTCTATCATCCATTCCATTTAATAGATATACTACTATAAATAGAAATGCTTTCTCTCATTTGCATTTGAGCAAAAAGTAAGAAAAAATAAAGCAAATAAGGTAGAAATAAAAAATTGCAATAAAGCTTCATATCCTCTTTTACAAAATATTTATTTATTCCCACTTTCCACTTGCAAAATACATTTACTTCAACCATTCCTTCTTATAAAACTTCTAATACACACATATAAGTGTGTGTATAGAGCTAAGATCCCCAGCCCACCCTTATTTAGCTCCATCATCTAGCCTCCGATATCAACCAAATGTTAATATTGAAATATTTGACTTATGTGAGAGGAAAGAGAATTGTTAAATATTTAAATATTAACATGTGGTTGATATCGGAGGGACTAGATGATGGAACTAAAGTAGGGGGGCTACGGATCCTAGCTCACATACACATGTATATGTATAATGTAAATATATGTATGTATATGTACATAGAAAGAAAAATTAATCATTCTTCGAATTAAGTTTTTTGCCACATGCCATGTTTAATTTTGAATCATTTCCTCCTTTACAAAATATTTATCTCTCACTTTCTACTTGGAAAATACATTTACTTCAACCGCTCCTTCTTATAAAGCTTCTAATATACACATATGTATACATACATTGCTTCTGAATCTTATAACAAATATGGGCAAGTAAATAAATCATCGAAAGTTCTAATGTTTTCAGACCACTATTTATTTTTGTAACAATGTTATAACAAAAACAAATAAAGAAGATTAAGGTGGGTTCCATTCATTTATCTTTATTTTGCAGAATTTTGACAATCTTTTTGTGGGATGAACTAGTATCATTGTTATATATATATTTTTTTACCCAAAAACAAAAATAATACAATCCTTAGATTGTACTTCAACATAAAAGGAGAAAATGGTTCGAAAAATCCACATGAGAGCTTACAAAAACAAACTACATAACCTAGAAAATAACAACGTTGATACACAGTGCAGGTACGCAGATGGTACATATAATAACCATAAGATCAAGGAAACCCTGTGGTGATAATACACAACTAAACAAAGCTTCAGTAAACAAAAGGAGAAAATATTCAGTACTATATAGTATATATATAGTTGCCCTCCGCCGAGGATATGGAAAACCGTCACTTACCAAGTACAATATTACCCCAATATTTCAAAGCATAGTTGACAAGCTCCTCCATCTCATGGGCACCTTCGATGGAATTACTGCTATTGAAATCAACATTCTTCATTGCCTTCCATGATTTCCATGCTGCACTTTTCATCCCGAGTTCATTTAGCGCAACACATAGCTCTTGCCTGCTAATTTTACCGTCTCCATCTTTGTCAATACTCTTTACCCATTCCCTTATTTTTTCTTTATCCCTGACATTGTTTTCATTTTTGGGTGATGGTGACTCCTGCAACTTCTGTGCTGTTGTTATTTTCCTGATAATATCATTGTGATTTGAAATTGACCTGTGTACAAGATTATGAGGCATTGTAGTTGCAATACGAAGAATTTCAGTTTGTTACTTAATTGGTTTGAGTGATTGTTAAATTGATATATGAGACATTTATAGAAGGATAAAGATGGGCAAGGATTTTGATCAACAGTAAAAGCATATGATTACCCTGTTACCACTTTGAGTAATTTAATAGCTAGATTACCTTACGTGTATGGTCTATTAATATGCCCACCTATGTATGTATATTCAGTTCAATAGGAAGAAAAAGCGTTTCATAAACTCAGTAATGTACAGAGGCCAAATTTTATGTATAAGCCGTAAATAAAAAGATTACAATAACTTGTGGCATGTTCCCACAAAGCCCGGCCGCGTATAATAATGTATAAGGTTTAAGAAATAAAAAATTGAAAATAAGAATGCCTGAAAATGTGCAAATTTGCTCTGTCCTGGAACCTGGAACCTGGAATTAGGCAAACCAAAAATTTAGCAGTGACAAATGCAATGGGATAAAGGAGAGCTGGAAAATACTACTAATACCAACAGATAAAAGAAGCAGAAAGGAGAAGATTGTATTTTACATTTCCTAAAAGTAAGAAAAAAGGATTTATATGTTAAAAAGAATTTTCCAAATGTTGCTTTTTCGTTCCATTCTATTCGTCCGAGCAAGCGTTTGCTCTGAGAGGATAAATTTTCATTTTAGACTTAAAAAATAACTTATTTCAAATTTAAGTGCGGTTTAAAACTAATTGTAAAAATAGAACTGGATTTATATGGCTGACGCATTAATCTAAATGCGCAAGTTATATTTCAAAAAAAAAATTAAGTCTGCGCATTTTTTAAAATACGCAAATACAAAAATAAATATGTATAAAAAAAAGGACCGAAGGGTTATTTCAGTCACGAAAATGTTTTGAATTAGATCTAAACTTGAAATAAGTTCTTTTCTTAAGTCTATTTTACGCAAAACACAAATTAAACTCTTTTTAAACGGAATACTACCTTAAAGTTTTATTATGTCATAACTCATAAAACACGGTAGGGTAAGATTTTGAGCTTTATACTTCATACTTCAGTATCATACTTGGCTTACTAGATAATGACAATACTAATCAAGATTTGCAGTAAATTCATACTTTGAAGCTAATAAACTATTGAATTCTCTGAATATATTTTTAGAAACTAAACTTTATTTAAAAGGAAAACAATTGCAATGAAAGCGTAAATAGGTAACAAAATAAGATTTGATTATTTAACTTATTGGCTATAAAATTGTACATATTAGGTTAATTAATTGTTAGAGGTACCACTTCATTTTGAACATACATGAGACGTGTGCAATAGTTCAAAGTTTGCTTTTGATCTAACAATAAACAGAGTCTTTTTTCGGTTATATTTTGTAATACACAATCAATTCCAATATGATACGAACATTACGGCACCAGTAAATTATAACAAAAGGTAGATCGATGTTATTCGCCTTTGTTATGACATACAGCGTTTAAGCAAATGTTACGTAGAAAAAAACATATAGAAGGGAAACTTTACATATACATACCTTCAACTCCTTCATCTACAAAAGATATGCACATGATGTAAGTGTGCCTGCATGCTTGTACCTATGGATGAAATTTGAATGTATATCTATATTAAAGAATGTGAATTCTGAACAAATATCTTGAGAAACTGGGACACTTAATTAAGGCCGGCCCTAAGTTTGAACAGCTCGGCCTACTGCTCAGCCACTTTACGGTTTGGGGTTCTAAATTTTCTAAGTTGTCGAAATCATATATCTATACTGAACTAAATTTTTAACTGTGATAAAGAAGAGGCGTGATGCAGTTTGGTTTTAAATTTATATATTGTATGTGCATGATTTAGTCTTAGTATTTTTGTTCGTTTTCCTCCTTTTTATCAAATTTGTTTAGTATTTGTTTTCAGCTATGCACTATACCAGTACGAACGGGCTGGGCCCTTTACCTGCTTTCAAAAAAAGAAGAAGATAATATTAAGCTAAAGATAATAGTAGCTTACTGGTTCAGACCTAGATTCCTTCTACAAGATGACAAATTAAAGAAATTTTATACATTGAATTTAATCACAGTCGACCATTAATGCTCCTTTAACTACTTTAAGCTGAGCATCCGAATAATATAAAGGCCAAAGTAAATCAATCAGTGAGAAATATGAGAATTGTTGATATAAAATAAGATGAAATGATATGCTTACGGGAACTTACCTTTCCTCATGTTATGAACAATACTTTTGCAATGTAATTCAAGCTCCTGATGTCCACTGTTTTGAGTCTGAATAAGTCAGAAATACTAAGCTATTTCTTATGTAGACCTTGTCAATTCAGTTGCTGTTTTTTTAGCTGATTGTTAATTAGGTGATTATTTTTTGTTTCTGTTTGAGTCAATTTGTGATCCACTATTTTAGGCATTGGTAATCGTGCATGCCAAGTTTAGTAGTCTCTATTTAAGCTTTGTAATGTTCTGAATTTTAATGCAGTAGAATACATTTTTCATTCTTTATTCCTTGTCTTTCTGAATATAATACTCTTCCTCTTAAAAACTAACATTTGGCATCAGTGCAAGAGAGAATTCTTGGGTTTGGTGAGTATTTCGCATGAGAGAGCAAACACAAGGGAAACACAAGTCTGTTAGTGAATCATTCATCATGCATAACAACAATGGGAATGGGAATTCACTAAATCGGTTGCCTATCTTCAAAGGTGTGAACTATCATTTTTGGAGCCTAAAAATGAAGACTCTCTTCAGATCACAGGAGCTGTGGAATACAGTATGTGCCAAAACTAGCTCACAATTTCCTTAGTGTTGGTCAACTCCTCAACTCTGGATATCATGTGCTGTTTGAGAATGAGTCTTGTCTTATCTATGACAAGAAAACCAAAGAAGTTGTTGTGAAGATTCCAATGGGAAGAAACATGATGTTCCCTCTAGACTTGTCAAGCCACATGAGCACAGCTTTGACAGTCAAGGGGGATGATGATGCCAAGCTGTGGCACCTAAGGTATGGCCATCTACATATGCAAGGATTGAAGTTGCTGCAGTCCAAAGATATGGTGCTAGGATTGCTTAAAACTGGAGAGCTTTAGTTGTGTGAAGGTTGCATCTATGGGAAGCAATCAAGAGGATCATTTCCAACAGGTAAAGCATGGAGAGCAAGTGAGTGCCTTGAACTACTTCATGCAGATCTATGTGGCCCAATGAAGACAGTTTCACTTGGTGGAAGTAAGTATTTCATGCTCATCACAGATGATTACAGTAGAATGAGCTGGGTTTATTTTCTTAAAGCTAAATCTGAAGCCTTTGATTGCTTTAAGATTTTTAAGGCTATGGTTGAAAAACGGTCTGGATTGTTTATAAAAGCATTGAGAACAGACAGGGGTGGTGAATTCTTGTCAAATGAGTTCATTACATATTGTGAGGAGAATGGCATAAGAAGAGAGTTAATAGCTCCTTATACTCCTGAGCAAAACGGAGTAGCTAAGAGGAAGACCAGGACAGTGGTTGAAATGGCACGAAGTATGCTCAAAGCTAGGAGTGTGCCAAACAAGTTCTGGTGTGAAGTTGTAGCCACATCCGTTTACATTCTCAATGTCTCACCCACAAAGGCAGTCTTGAACAGAACACCACTAGAGGCTTGGAGAGGAAAGAAACCTTCAGTAAGTCAGTTGAGAATTTTTGGTTGTATAAGATATGCACTAGTTGATATGAGGTCCAAGTTAGATGATAAGTCAGTAAAATGCATGTTTATTGGCTATTCTACTCAATCAAAAGCATATAGGTTGTATAACCCACTCACTGGCAAGATCATTGTCAGTAGAAATGTTGTATTTGATGAAGATGCAGGTTGGAATTTGGAGGAAAGTGAAGTCAATAGTAGTGTCCAGCAGAAATCAGTGGGCTTTAATGGTTCAGAGGAGGATCTAAGAGTGCCAGAGAATGACCATCACACTCCAAGTTCTCCTTCAACGCCATCATCATCAAGTCAAGGGTCATTATCTCCTTCTAGCTCATCATCATCAAGCTCATCAAGTGATTCACCTCCAAGGAGATACAGGTTGTTAACCGATTTGTATGATAATTGTGATTTTGCATTAATGGCCACAGATCCTGTCTGTTTTGAGGAAGCTAAGAAAGAAATGGAGTGGCAGAATGCAATGAGAGAGGAGATCAGGTCCATTGAGAAGAATGAGACTTGGAAGTTGGTGAATCTTCCTGAAGGGAAGAATGCCATTGGATTGAAATGGGTATTCAGAACCAAGTTCAACACAGATGGGAGTATTCAAAAGCACAAGGCAAGGCTTGTTGCTAAGGGGTATGCACAACAAGAAGGGATTGATTTTGAAGAAACGTTTTCACCAGTGGTAAGGTTTTAAACTGTGAGAGTGGTATTAGCTTTGGCTGCTGAATGGAAACTAGAAGTGTTTCAACTGGATGTTAAGTCTGCATTTCTCAATGGAGACTTGCAAGAATAGGTCTTTGTTGAACAACCACTTGGCTTTGTCAAAGAAGGTAAGGAAGACAAGGTGTACAAGATGCAAAAGGCATTATATGGGCTGAAACAGGCTCCTAGAGCCTGGTACAGCAAGATTGACTCGTTCTTTCTCCAAAATCAGTTTGAGAGAAGTGAGAACGAGCCATCTCTCTATGTGAAGAAGGAAGGGAAGAATGGCTACATAGTTGCCTGTCTGTATGTGGACGACATCATTTATTTCAGCTCTTCTCAGAAATTGCTAAGTGAGTTTAAAGCAGCTATGATGGAGAAATTTGAGATGACAGACCTAGGATTACTTCAGTATTTCTTGGGTCTGGAAGTGAAGCAAGGTGAAGATTGAATATTTCTGTGCCAAAGGAAGTATGCAGAGGATTTGTTGAAGAAGTTCCCAATGGAGAAGTGTGAACCAACCAGAACTCCCATGAACACAAATGAGAAACTTCAGAGAGAGGATGGTACAGAGAAAGCAGATGAAAAGATTTTCAGAAGCTTAGTTGGTGGTTTAAACTATCTCACACACACAAGGCCTGACATAGCCCACACTGTGAATATAGTGTCATGTTACATGCACTCTCCAACTAAGCAGCATCTTGGAGCAGCAAGAAGGATTCTGAAATATGTTGCAGGCTCAATTAAGCTTGGAATTCTCTATGAAAAATTTGAAAATTTCAAGTTAATTGGGTATGCTGACAGTGATTGGGAGGGTTGCTTGGATGACAGGAAGAGTACATCTGGGTCAGTGTTCAATAGGGCTCAGGAGATATCACATGGAGCTCCAAGAAGCAAGATACAATAGCTCTGTCCTCATCTAAAGCAGAATATGTAGCTGCTGGTGCAGCAGCAAGGCAAGCTATTTGGTTTAGAAAACTGCTAAAAGACTTATGTTGTAAGCATGAAGGTGCTATTGAGTTGTGGTGTGATAATAAGTCGGCAATAGCTGTGACCAAGAACCCAGCATTTCATGCAAGGACCAAGCACATAGAAGTTCAACATCATTTCATAAGGAAGTTGGTTGCTGAGGAGAAATTGGTTCTGAAATTCTGTGGCACAAATGATCAACATGCTAATCTGTTTACAAAGGCACTGACTCAAGTCAAGCATCATTTTTTCCTAGAGAAGATTGGCATGTATGAGCTTGAATTAAGAGAAGGTGTTGCAATGTAATTCAAGCTCCTGATGTCCACGTGTTTTGAGTCTGAATAAGTCAGAAATACTAAGCTATTTCTTATGTAGACCTTGTCAATTCAATTGCTGTTTTTTTAGCTGATTGTTAGGTGATTATTTTTTGTTTCTGTTTGAGTCAATTTGTGATCCACTATTTTAGGCATTGGTAGTCGTGGATGCCAAGTTTAGTAGTCTCTATTTAAGCTTTGTAATGTTCTGAATTTTAATGCAGTAGAATACATTTTTCATTCTTTATTCCTTGTCTTTCTGAATTGAATACTCTTCCTCTTAATAACTAACAATACTGACATTATTGCAAGGGATATATACTAACTATTTTAATAATATGAATAAATATACGTTGGTCAATGACCATATCATAACTCACAAGCACTTCAAAGCATACAATTTAACAGTGGTTCCACTGTTAAAATAATAGTGTGCGTCTAAGACTAATACAAGTGATAATATACCTATTTTATTGAATGTTTAATACAAGAGTAGGAAGTGCTGAAAATTTTCTTCCGTAGCGAATATATTTGATTTTAGAAGAAGATAGACGAAATATTGAAGAGAAAAAAACGAATTTTTTTCTTATAAAGATGAAATATGACTTTATTGCAAAAGCTCATACTTTTTTTTGCCTACAAAACGAGTGAATCCATCTCTATTTATACTATTTATGTCTCAAATAGGCGATGCTGATTCATTTGATATAATGGTTCTGCACAAATATATTCTTAACTCTCTCTTATAAAATTTCAAATATATCATTTCATAAATATCTAACATATATTCTAGATATTTCCTATATAAAAAAATCTAGATCAATAAAATACAAAATTAAGTTTACTTCCAACATCCCTGTAAGCTTGATTTTGTAATACCAAGCAAGCGTTACAATTTTCTAAAGTCTTCATGTTTCAAAGCCTTAGTAAAGATATCTGCTACTTGATCTTTGAACATACATACTTCACTTGAACTTCCTTTTTTGCAATGCGCTCTCTAATGGAATGATACTGTGTATCTATATGTGAACTTCGACCATAAAAGACATGGTTCTTTAGAAGAGCTATGACCGAGTTGTTGTCCAAAAAAAATGTCGGCTGCATTATGTTGTGGTATATGCAACTCTTTCAGTAACACTTGAAGCCAAATTGCAAGACGAACATAAGTTGAAGCAACAATATACTCAGCTTCACAAATGGAAAGCGTAACAATTGGTTGTTTTTTTTTGAACTCCAACTAAAAGTTTTCTCCCATAAAGAAAACAAATCCGCCTGTACTTTTACAATCATCAGCATCTCCAGCCCAATCACGGTCGCTGTAACCAACCAACTTAAATTTTTAGAACGTGAATATAATAAACCAAAATCAATGGTACCTTTGATATATCGAAGGATCCTTTTAGCAATCTTTAAATGTGATGTTGTGGGAGCTTCCATGTTGTACAAACGTTGTTTGCAATGTTTAAAAACTGATGCAAATGAAGTTTGATTAACATTTAAACAATATTGTCTAACTTGTATTTACAACGTTGATAAAATATGATTAAAATATAAACTATTTACATTTGAAAATAGTTGTAAAAAAGTAATACACAACTTTTACCAAAAGACGTGAATGATGGTTCTATAACAGGTGAATAACGTTGTTGAAATTAAATTTTAACATATGAAAATCATTGAAAAACCAGATGTACAACATATAGATATTATAGTGAAAAAGCATGTCACAATATTTGAAATATGTTATAATTGGCTATCTCATAACATCCAAAAAATGAAGTAAATAGTTTTTCATTTTTTTGTGTTTTCACTATAATTTTATTTTGTTATCACCAACTTTTCTACAACGTTTTATACAACATTTAAATAATTATTGTAAAAGAGACCCCATCTTTTCACAACTGTTGATATAACAACATTACGATAAATGTTGTTAAAATACATTGACCACATTTATTCAGTGTTGTGACATGGTATTTTTATTGCAGTGTAACAACTAATAAGTCCAACTGTATAAAGTATGTCCGGCCTTGTGCAAGTCAAGTATCTCAAACTACTAAATAGGCTTTGAATTCTGTTGGATCTACTTTCTCTACTTCGATATGTCTCAAGAGCTTTGTACTACATTCTACTGGAGTGTTTACAGTTTTGCATCGATCCATCTTGAATTTCTTCAATACTTCATTTGCATATGTTTCTTGAGAGATAAATATTATATGCTCACTTTGATTTACTTAGATTCCAAGATAGTATGGCATAAGTCTCATATCCATCATCTCAAATTCTAAAAGCATTTTCTTCTTGAATTCATCAAATGCTTTGGAGTGTTTCCTGTAAATATCAAATCATCCACATACAAGCATAAAATTAAAACTTCTCTATTTTGATTTTTCTTTATATTGAGAGTGTGTCATGAGGGCAGTTTACAAATCATTTTCTTTAAAAAAATTATCAATTCTAGTGTTCCATGCTTTAGTGGCTTGTTTTAAACCATAAAGTGCTTTTTTCAATTTTAAAACTTTATTTTCATGTCATTTAATTTTAGCCTGGTGGTTGCTCCAAATAAACTTTTTTTTAGGTTACCATTTAAGAAAGCAGATTTCACATCCATCTGATAAATTTTCCATTTATTTTGAGCCGCCAATGAAACTAGTAATCTTATAGTTTCTAAACGAGCTAGGGAGCAAATACATCTTCATTGCTTATATCTTCTTTTTGCTTGTATCCTTTAGCAACCAATCTTGCTTTGTACTTTTCCACTTCTCCTTTTGCATTCTTTTTCACTTTGTGCACCCACTTTACTCCAATAGCTTTGTATCCTTTAGGTAAGCTAGCCAACTCGTATGTATCATTCTTTATAATAGCTTTGATTTTTTCATACATAGCGTCCCTCTATTTTTATCTTGTTTCGCTTATTCGAAACCTATTGGTTCATAATTTGCAAAAAGACAAAATAAAGTAATATCTTCGGGATAACATTACCTCGTATAACTCTTGCAAAGATCGCGTGCGTGGTGGTCTTTCACTTGAGCTTACATCAAATGGAGATTCTTTATGGAAGGTTGATGAAGATGATGCTTTTGGACTAGTGGGCTCTTCTTGCACCTCATTGTTTTCCTCTTCTTTATAAAGCAGAAAGAAATTTTAATCATTTTCTTCTTGTTTGCTCCAATTCCATGTGCTTTTTTCATTAAACTTCAGATCTCTACTAACAACAACTTTTTCATTAATAGGGTTATATAATATAAAGCCCTTTGACCTTGAGTCATAACCAATGAAATATTATTATTTTTTTCTTTTATCATCCAACTTGGAGCATTTTTGATCCGGGACATGTGCATATGCTACCAAATACTCTCAAATGTGATATGCATGGCTTTCTGTCGCTTCATGCTTCTTTAGGGGTTTTATTCCATACACTTTGAGTTGGAGAGTGATTCGATAAATACACTTCACATCAAATAGCTTCGGTCCAAAACTCTTTCGTAATATTTTTACTTTTTAACATACTATGAGCCATATTGAGTAGGGATATATTCTTCCTTTCTACAATGTCATTCTGTCTGTATATGACTGATAAAGGGTAATGAATTCCACATTCTTCACAAAATTTCTCAAACTCTTTTGAAGGGAATTCTCTACCTCGATCAGATACCATAGCTTTTATCTTATAGCTACTTTCATTTTCTACAAAAACTTTAAATTTCTTAAAAGCATTAAACACATCTGATTTTTGTTTAAGAACATAAGCCCATGTTTTTTTGCTAAAATCATCAATAAAAACTGCAAAATATTTAATTTTTCCAAGTGAGCACGGTTATTACTATCAAAATTCCTTTCGACCTTGTCGAAACCACTTTGAACAGAAGACAAAGAAAAACAAGAGGAAGAAGCTTCAACAAGTCCTTTCGAAGGAGTCGAAGGGATGTTATAACTAAAGTATAGAAGTTTCATAACCTCTCAAAGGGGTCGAAAGAATGCTAAAGCCAAAGTCCAGAAGATTCTCAACCTTTCAAAGGGGTCGAAAGGGTCGAAAGCACCCTTCCGCTTTAGTAACCACCTTTTGAAGTAGATGATTCCACATACGTGAAGACCTTTTGAATGAGTTGAAACAACACCTTTCGAAGACAAAGAAAGACAACTTTTCATATACTCGCAAAACCTTTTAAAACTAAAAGTTTCACCTTCCCTCAAACCACTCAGAAACATGCATTAGCTAGAGCAACCCTTTCGAAAGCCAAACAAAGCCTTTCGAACCGGTCGAAGCAATTATTATCCAGGAAGGTTCTGCATTAAGTCATAGGCAGAAGTTTAGAAGCGATTAACAGAGCCGAAACCATCAATATTGCAACATCTTCGGAATGGATAAAGCCTATCGACAAATTCGAAAGCTCCTACAAAGTAACATAGAGAAGAAGGATGCAACCGTCCCTTTCAACAGAGGTGGAAGCATTCTAAAGACAATACAATAGCCACCTTCCGACCAGGTCGAAAACATTAGGGTCGAAAGGTGCTAACCTGCATCTATAAATAAGACCTAAGGGGCTTGGTCTAAGGGATCCAAACTCAATCATTATATAATTGTGTTATCTTAATTCGAAACGCTGTAAACCTTAATTTGTCGATTGAATTAGGGAAATTGAGTAATAAAGACTTCTTTGAGCTGAGAAAGGGGAAGACTTCTGTACTTTTGATTACTTAGTTGTTTCAAAGCTTTATTATCATAACTAATCGTGTTTTTCCATTATCGACCACATCGAAAGGTCTCAACCGATTTAATTGAAACCTCTATGTATTCAAGTAACTCCAGTTATAGGCTCCAGGCCACCTTCTACTGGACTCCTATTTTTGACAAGATCGAAACCCTACCCAATCCACTTTAACCTTCAATTTCCAATACAAACCTAAGACACTTAAGACTCTGGCTTTCGACAGGGTCAAAGCCTCATTCCCTGCTGAATTTACCTTAGTTCGCAAAACCAAAACTTAAGTCGACAGATAACCTGGCCGTCAACAGGATCGAAGCTCTCTAAGTCTAACCTCATCCTAAGATTTATAAAGCTATCCATTTGTGTTTTTCAATTGCTTCGAAAGGAAGGCTTTCGAAGGGATAACCATACTGCTCTAGTGAGATCAAAAGGTTAAGAAGAAAGGAAATTTAATGTTTCGACTAGATCGAAAGGTTGATACCAGAAAGTGTTCATTAAATCATCTTATTCGAAAGGGCAATCAAAGGAAATACACACATACTTATCTTCTCAACTTGACTAAAGGAGACTAAAAGTGATCAACCTCTTTCCTCAACTTACGCTGGGGTGTTAAGAAGATTTCTTGTTAACATTTTGGTGCTAGAAGGAGGGCTCGAACCTCCGACTTAGTTGAACACCCAACATCACTTGTCTCTAACCCAACTTAACTCAATTTCAAGCTTAACTACTTTAGTCTAACATCATCATGGCTAGCAGAATCAAAAGATCCAAGCAAGGATCTTCCGAACCATATTTGATAGGATTCTCCTTAGGAACCATCAAAGATTCCAACAAATATGAAGAGCAAAGGCTAAGATTAAAAGCTCTAAGAATTATAAACAAGAAAAAAGCAGAATCATATGATCCAGAGAAATGGAGTTTGAACCACTTTCATATTGACTCCACCCCTATTTTTTCCTTAGGAAAAATGGAAGTGACAACTTGTTTAGTCAAATGAGGAAAACTATTTAACACTATTCCGAAGGCACAATCTTTGAAGAACGGATAATGGCTGATTAGAATGCCTTTGCACATAAATGGCAACAAACTACAATAGGAATACTTCCAAAACAAGAACTCCAAAGGGTGTCGAAAAGAAAAACAATCAATGAATGTGAAACTATAAGGCCAAGAAACAAGAAACTGAAAAGCCATCCACAAGAAATAAGTATCAAGTCAAGACTTCCTAAAGAGTGCAATCTAACAACATCCATAGAGAATGTCTACTTGCTTACAAAGGATGAGCTTAATTATTGGCCATCGAAGGAAAAGAAGCCAAAATATGAAAGAAAATTGGGGAAATCCTACTGTCATTTCCATATGATGAATGGACACAAGAATAATCATTGCAGGGCCCTAGAAGGGATGATAATCAACTTCTTCCGTCAAGGAAAGATTAACGAATTTATAAAGAAATATTAAATGAGATCAATAAAGAACTACTTTTCTAAATAGAATCTACATGGTTGGGAGTGAAATGCTCCTCCTATTTAGGCATTACCTTAAAAGGTCAAAGCCTCCATCCACGCCGAGTGGGCCAGGGCAGAGCGCCTCCTGGAGGGAGGTCGGAGTAAGCCTTTAACCGCGCCACACTATGGCCAGGTTAAAGCACCGGACAAGCCCTTGGCTGGGCCTCTGGTCATGTTAAGACAACTCCTGGAAGTAGGACGGAGTAAGCCTTTAACTATGCCATGCTATGGTCAGGTTAAAGCTACGAACAAGCCCCTGTCCGTGCCACGCTATGCCCAAGGTTGGGCGCCTCCTGGAGGGAGGTTGGAGTAAGCCTTTATCTACGCCATGCTATAGCCAGGTTAAAGCACCGGACAAGCCCTTGGTTGCGCCTCTGGTCAGGTCAAGGCTCCTCTTAGAGGGAGGTTGGGTAAGCCTTTAGTTCCAGCCTCTAAGAATGAGCTAACCAAGAGCACCATACAACAAAGAACTAAGATGTCAAAGCCTAAGAAACAATATATCTGCAAAGGACTAAGATGTCCAAGCCTGAGAAACGGCATATCTCCAAAGGAATAAGAAGTCCAAGCCTGAGAAATGACATATCTCCAAAAGATTAAGATATTCAGGTCCAAGAACTGGCTTATCAGATTATGGACTAAGAGGTCCAAGCTCTTGAGGCAACCGATTAGATTACAACTACATACAAGACCTTAAGGGTCCATACATGTCGAAGACGGCGGAATCAAAGGATTAGAATAGAACTCCACTTATTAATACACGAATCTGGGTTTTGGGACTTCCATTTCTGAACTTCATTTACTAATACCCGAATCGGGGTTTCGGGTCTTTATTAATCACTTATTGTCTTTGTCATACCCAAATTTGGGTTTCGAGATCATTACTTATAAATGTCTTAATCTAGGCTTGAGATTTCTATTATGGATTTCTGATTATCCACTACTAATGCCCGAATCTAGGTCAAAGACTTTTCTCAAGAAGATCATTATTATGAGTTTCCGTTAATACCCGAATTTGGGTTTTGGACTTCTAAGCTTTCAAATCTCATTAACACCCGAGTATGGGTCATTGGATTTCTACTACAAATATTGAGATCATGATTTCTGGACTTTTTCATATTTATCTCTTTATTAACTATATCCAGAGGATGACTCTCTAATATTTATACCCCTGCTTCAGGACAAAATTTTCCACCAATAAACATCAGATATTCCAACAATATGGTTAAAATTACTCATTGTTTCCAAAGATGGTTTCATACATTTGATTAAATATAACTACTTTTCACTTATTACCATATAATTAACATGATAATTTGTTAATATTCATGAATGATATGCATAGACTTATACACACATTTCAAGCTAATAAAAAGATGTTGTTTGCTTCATACTTTTCAGGGAAATCAGAACAACAAAGAAGGATGAAAGGTCCAACAAACATAGAAGTTGTGGTATAACCAATCAAACAAATGTTTCAGAAATAACATTACAGGAAAAGATTATAAATCAGGTAATATTTAAAAAAATTACATGATTTACATAACTTATGAAGTTATTTACAAAAATACAGAACAAGTATATACATTTCGTGAATATGAATCTATCATAAATCTTGAGTAGTCTTGTTCAGGTTCTCAGCAATTGAAGGGTTTACAATGTGATGGATTGCGATGTAGAGGATCTCTTTGAGTTTCTTGTCTTTCTTTCTTATCCTATATGCATTGTCAACTGCGTCGATATTAGTCTTCAAAGCATGATTGAAGGCTCTATTTGCGCCTCTAAGCCTTTCCAATTCGGTGATGCACTTCTGAAGGAAGTAGTTGTCGCGTTCGGGTTCCTGAATTCTGGTAGCATAATCATTTATGCTCTGCGAATATTTAGCTTTTTATTGTTCATCGAAATACTTTGACACTTCAAGTTTAACTTTCCTGTACCATTCGCCACTACCTTCTCGTCTATGCTAGGAGGAGGATTAGTCATCGTGGGGAACTTTTGAGAAGCGAGGGAAGCAGACCTTGTAGATCTAGCAACATAAGGAGTCACGTGGGGAGTTGGTAAATTGATACTCGAAATATTATCCCCTATAATAATTTCCAGCAACTCACACTGAGCTTGGTCGTCCTTCAATTTTATCTCCAAATCACTTATCTATTGGAGAAGTTTTGACATTTTATGATCGAAGTCGATTGAAGGATTTGACTTAACTTGATGCTTCAAAGAAGAAATCATTTCATTCTTATTATTAACATCAGCCTCTAAACTGGCGATTTGATCCTTAAGATTTCTGACAATCTTTTTCTGAAGTAAGAATCTTTTATGCCATTTAAAAGCTTCTGTATTTCCATGAAAGCGAGCAAGTAAGGTATCTTCAGTAAGTTTACTCTTTTCAAGTTCTGTTAACAGCTTATCTCTAAGATTAATAAAGCATGATGTCGAATCTAGTGAGAAAGGAGCTGCTGATAACTGTAACTCCTATTTCAATAAAAAGAAACAGAATGAAGTCAAAAAACTAGAATGATAAATCTCTTTATTATTACGATAAAAGATTATAGCTTAAATGACAATGAAACAGAAAGAGTACAATTGAATATTTACTCTACAACTAAAGTTGAGAAACTGCATTTCTAGCTTTATTTAATGAATTAGAGGAAAGGGTGACTGTCGAGTCAAAAGGAATATTGACTCCTTCCGGAGTAATAACCGATGGATATTTACTGTAATACCACTCTCCGACAGGAGGACTATCGCGTCCATATATCAGTTTGGTGTGGAATGTTCGAATCTCTTTGAGTATTTTCTCCTTTTCTTCACCAAGAAAGTCAAAGCGAAGACGGGGATGTTCCATGTAAAGCTACTGTAAATCTCTACGAAAACAATATCTTTTTTAATTTTTAAGCTTTTAAAATCGATTGCATCTCAGTGTAATCTCTTCTTAATCTAAAATATTGACTTAGATAATCCCTAGAAACAAAGTTGCCAGAGGGACTTTTACTCTGTAATAAAGCAACAAAATACGGCTAAATATAGAGGAAGAATTAAAATGAACATTCATAAATCGTTATATCTACACAATTACAATTATTCGTCTGGTTCATACAAAATTGATTTTGTAAAGAATTCTGGAATAAATTTATCCTTATAAAATTTGAGTTTTTCAAGAGGAAGATCTTGGGGAATTGATCTGGCTCGAGGCAAGTTCCAACATGCTTCGGGATGCGGGTCAGATCTGAATTCATCCAAGTACCTTTTATGCAAGCGCCTAAGTAAACCCCCCGCTAAAATCACCTAAATATGAGATCAATGGTCGGATGTCTACAGTAGGCCTTGTACAAAAAATTAACTAAAATATCTCTTTCCTCGATCAACATCCAAAAGAGGGTGATTAATTCACGATTTTCTTTAAGAAGACCATCATAACGGAGGCGCGCTCTCTTCAGCCGTGGAGCAGCTTCTTGATGCTTAAAGGAAGCTAACAATAACGCACTTCTATTGAGTCTATAATATTTATCAAAAAGTATATTGTGCTTCCTTAACTGCTTGTCTAACTCCCTATATAACCTATTTATATTTGCTTGTTTCCTTTCAAGCTTGTCTTTATAGGGGTGAATAGTTTTCTTCCTTATGTAAAATAGATGATTTCCCCTATTATTATTTTCGAAGTAAAAGATATTCAAATAGAGAATCCTATACCTATGATTCCAGGATCGATGTTTGAGAAACCTGCTCTTTTTCTTTCGGTTCTTCGACATTAAAAAATATAGTTTCTTCTTGAGGAGCAGAGGGATCAGTAGATTCAAGCGAGACAACTTTGTGAGGAGATGGATCTATTTCGAAAGCTCATGTATTATTATCCTCGTCTTTGTCAAAAGCCTCAGTGTGGCCCCCTTCGTTACCACCTGAACCTTGACCGTCGTTGATGTTGTTATCATCATCGTTATCATCATCGTTGTCATCATTATCATTGTACCCTTGTATTTTGGCGGCATCATCTTTGTCGCCTTTATATTCCGAGTCAGATTCTACTTCGAAGGAAGAGCTTAAAAAGAAAGAATCTTTGAGGCGTCAATCTCCTCCTTTTCAGCAGTTTCAATTCCCTGCTTCATTTGATTAATCTTCCCCATAACTTTATCAACAAGGGCAGAGTCGAGTGAAGGAAAGCTTAGCTTAGGGCATTTCTCAATGTTGTTAGCATAAGCAAGCATCAGAGCATCTTCGAAAGAGTTCATCATAATCTCATCAAGTGTAGTGTCAAGAAACTGTAACATTCACTATTTTGCGTCTGAAATAGTATCAACTGCCAGTTTCAAAGAAGCCTTGTTTTTTTTCAACTTCTCCTTCAAAGTGGCATTCTTTGCCCCCATTCGTACCTTCTCCTCATCAGATTCTTTTATGGTCATTTGCATTGCCAAGTTTTCGTTAGTGAGGAGTTATCGGGCTTTCCTTACCTCTAAGATAGTGGATTCCGATTGGGCGAGAGAGGCTCTCAATCTCTCCAGTTCGGATATGGATTCAAATGTTTCTGTAGACAAGGAAGATATTTGATTCTTTAAGTAGAGATTTCCTCCTGAAGCATAGAGGATTCAACGGAAGATTAAGATGCGTGCTCTTGTAAAGATAACCAACTCTTGGAGATCTGAAAGAGAAAATACAACATAAGATAGAGACTTAAAGAAGAACGTTAATGATAAAGTCAAGTAAAGAGAAACTTACCAAGAGTTGTTGTTCTACCGGAGAACGATTATGACCCACCAAGTCAGAAACGGAGGAAGGCGGGTGGATGGAGGTAAAGGATGCAGAGTTTAAGATAAACTGGACTATCTAATGGAAGTTGAAGAGGATGATGGTCTAAGGGGAATGTGCTTTTGAGAAGGGGTCATCTCTAAAGATTTTCGCATCTGCTCAAGTGCAACTGGAGAGCTTGAAACAGTGATGCGGGAGAGAGGATCAACTACAGCTGGAGTCTTCTTAGATTGGTCGTGAGAGCTTCTAACAATCGTGTAACACCCTGGATTTTTGATAACATTATTTAGAAGATTTAGTTAGATAAACTAAATAAAATAATGTGTTGATTAGGGGATTGAGAGTTGATTTAATTAAGGTAGCCGTGCCTTTTTAACTAATAAATTAAATGAAGGGTTTAAAATGAATTAGAGGAGGGGTATTATGGAAAAGAGGCCATTTCTATATTATCTTCCTTAGGTCATGTATCTCTGTACACATTCATTTCATTTCAAAATTTTCTAAAGTGAGGCCGACCACCCTTAAACAAGAAAAGAAGAAGAGGAAACAAAAGAAAAGCTTAAGGAAAGCATATACAAATCAAACTCATTCAAATCTCAAGCACCTTAATCATTAAAGCAAAGGTGAATAATGTTTACATCTCTAAACTTTTATGGTTTCAGTTTTAAGATTAAATCCAAATGATTTTGCAAAGATTTGCCATGTTTTTGAATGATAAAATTATATATATGTACATATACACACATGTTAATGATTTATGTATGTTTATATAGAGTTTATGACATGTTTTAAGGTAAAGATCCTACTAAATGACATCTGTTAGCCTTGCGAATTTTTATGATGATCTATAAAGTTATTTTAGAGATGGGTTTCAATTTTCAGATTTTTTTGAATTTTTGTGGAATTATTATGAATTTTCTAAAGAAGAAAATGGTATTTTGGATTATAAAATTATTTATAGGGAAAATAATTATTGTTTGGATCCAAAAAAATTATACGTTGAAAAGAACATATTAATTGATTTTCTGGAATTTTTCCAGAATTTTTCAAGATATTTTAATAATTATATAAAATTATTAAAGGAATGGGACTTAAATTTTTTATATAATTACAAAGGAGAAAGGGACTTTTTCAAAATTATTTAAATTTTCAAATAAGGAAAGTCGGCGGTATTTTTGAATATAAAATTTTGGCTGCCAATCAGATTTAAAGAAACAAGGCAGGTTGGGTATAAAAGAACTATTTTAATGTACAAATAAATAGTTTTTCAACTATTTTAACCCTTTTGACAAGAGCTTCCGCCTCCATTCCAAACCTTCTGACAAGGTCGAAAGGTATCACACCTTTCGACTAGGACAAAAAAATCAATGCACATGGTATCAGGCAACTGGTACGTAGTGAATTGGATAAAGTCGAAAGGTTTAAAGACGAAAGGTTATAGCTTTCGAAATAGATGAAACTTTGTTTTGGTTTTAAAGAAAATACACCTGTTAGCTTTCAACAAAGAGCTTTCGACATTGTCAAATGGTTTAAAAGAAAAGGTTTCAATTGGTTTGCTTTCTTGTTTTAATTGAAACCTTTCGACTGTATAGCTTTCAACAAGGTTGAAAGCTTAGTTGCTGCTTCCAAACCTTTCGACATAGATGGAGTCAAAGGTTTGTCAGCATGAAGTTTACTCTGAGGATGAAAGAGAGCATGAAGTTTATCTTATAGTGGTGCTTGAGACGCTGAGGCAGCATCAGCTGATAGCGAAGTTTTCAAAGTGTCACTTCTAGAAGAAGGAGGTGAAATTTCTTGATTATGTAGTCTCAGAGAAAGGTTTGTCAGTAGATCCGACTAAGATCGAGGCAGTGAATAGTTGGAAGAGACCCAAGACAGTAACCGAGATTAAGAGTTTCCTTGGGTTGGCTGGTTATTATCGGAGAATCATTAAGGATTTCTCGCGGATAGCAGCACCGATGACCAGGTTGACGAAGAAGGATGTGAAGTTTGTATGGACTGATAAGTGTGAAGAAACATTCCAGAGTTTGAAACATTTATTGACCCACACACCTGTATTGGCTGTTCTAGAAGGGAATCAGGATTTGGTAGTCTTTACCGATGCGTGTGGAACAAGATTAAGAGCTATGCTAATGCAGAGAGGTAAAGTTATTGCATATGCTTCTAGATAGCTTAGATCGCATGAGGTCAGATATCCGACGCATGATTTGGAATTGGCTGCGGTGATGTTTTCTTTGAAGGTGTGGAAACATTACCTTTCGGGAGAAAGGTTTGAGCTATATACAGATCATAAGTTGTTAAATTATTTGTTCTCTCAGAAGGAGCTAAACATGAGATAGCAGAGGTGGTTAGAGTTCATAGCCGCTTATGATTTTGGGATTGAGTACACACCAGGGATAAGCAACAAGGTTGCAGACACACTTAGCAGGAAGCATCAAAATGCAGTGTTGGCAATGATGGCTGAGTAGAAAGATTTAAAAGCGTTAGTAGATTACAGAGTGAAGTGGAGATCCGAGGCTGGGTCTAGTGGTAATACAGTTGTATTGTCTTGTTTGGAAGTTTGACCAGTGATGAACGAACGGATTGCTTCTAAGCAGATGGAGGATCTAGTGTTAGCTGAGCGGATCAGGAAGCTAAAGGAAGGAACCAAGAGCTATGACCTGAAAGATTTCAGTCTTGACCAGAATGGGTGGTTGAGAAAGAATGTGTAACGACCTGCCTTTTTGGACGGTTTAAATCGACGATAAACCACACACATCAGACTCAAACCATTCAAATGAGCAGATTGTTGTAGGTTAAATAAGAAAAAGCAGAGAAAGAAAGAAAACAAATACATAGAATCTCACAGTGGAATGACACAATTTAATAATCAAATAAATAGTTCATGAAGCTGTTTACAAATAACATTGATTAAACTTTTATAATACAGATCAGAGTTTCATACAACAAGAATAAATATTAAATAAATGCAGCGGAACAATATGATGTAGTGGAATAAATATAATAAATAATATTAGTACAAAATCTTCATCTTTATCTTCCAGAAAGCAGTCTTCGATAACTGAATAGCTCTGACTGACCCGAGCGAATTGAAAAGAAAAAACACTCAAGTCGGAACTAAAAGATCTTATGTAAGTTAAATCAACAGTAAACAAATATGAGTGTAACGGGGTCAGAGATGTTTACGGGTTATGACACCTCCTATCGAGTGTCTAACGTGAGTGCAATAACTTAAGAGATGTTCGGGATTTCCATCTCCTAAGGATACATTAAACTATCTACTATGTAGTACAATACGCTATTATAATAGTGTCTACAGTAAAGTAAAGTATTAAAATAGCGTTAAGGCATTACCCATATCCCCCCTTAACACATTTTATATATTCCCACAGTCTATACAGTACCGTAGCTCCTTCGTGAGGTTTACCCAGAGGGCACTCCATAGGTATGGTACAAAACAAAGTCGTAGAAAGCGGGATAGGGCATGTGAACAGGGCACTCGAGGAAATGCCAGGGTAGATGTACAATTGCGGATCCGGACTGGTGGTAACGCATAGCAGCTACTACCTCCTACCTCGGAACACACTCCCATAATCAAAATCAAGGGGTGGCCACCAAATCATCACAAATTCATAATATGGTATCGAAGAAGCATGTCCGAAAGGAGGAATGACCTCACTTGGCCCGGCGTGGCTCCTGTTTTAGTCACATCTAAGCTGACTCATGGGAGTCAGGGTCACGTAAATACCTCATACAGAATCGTACACCAAACCATTCTACTTCCTTTCTGGAATCTCCACCACGTGCACATTTGTTAAAGTGGTTTTCGGAATTGGCAGAGAGTATGAAAATATCTGATCCCGATCTCTTTAACAACCAAACGCTTATTACACACCGGATGGTTCTTTTACATTTCCCAAAACCAATTCATAATTGATACCAAACTGTCATATTCTCAAAACCATATCACTTTCGAATCATATTCACTTTCAAAATCACATTCACTTCCAAAATCATATTCACTTTCAAAATCACATTCACTTCCAAAATCATATTCACTTTTAAAATCATATTCACTTTTGAATTTATCGTAAGATAGGTTAATTAAATCCTCGTTCCAAAACCATCATATTTACTCAAATATGTCATTTCACAAAAAAGTATCAATTTCAATCCCAACTTAGGTTGTATCATCATCAAGGATTTAATTATAAATCCTTCAACTTTACATAGTCTGAAATTTTAGAAAATAGTTTAGGTAGTCATAAATAGTTTTAATAGTTTTAAAATAGTTTAAAATAGATTAAAATAGTTTAAATAGTAAAATAGTTTAAATAGTAAAATAGTTAAAGAGATTTAATTAGATTTAAAGTGATTTAAATGGATTTAAAATAGATTAGATAGATTTAAATTATATTAAATAGTTTTAAAAATAGATTCAATAAATTTAAATTATATTAAATAGGTTTAAAATAGATTAAATAAATTTAAAAATAGATTAAATAGATTTAAAATAGATTAAATAAATTTAAATTATATCAATTAGATCTGAAATAGATTAAATAAATTTAAATTAGTTTAAAATAGGTAAATTAGATTTAATTGGGTTAAATAGATCATTATAGATTAAAAATAATTAAAATAGTTTAAATTGATTAAAATAGTTTAAATTAGTTTAAAATAGATTTCAAAGTTATATCTCAACATTCTTAATAACTCAATCTCGACAAATTCATTTATATTTGACAATCCAACTTTGAAATTCCAATTTAAATCTTTTGAACAATTCGTTAAATCAATTCCAATTTCAGCATTAACACTTGGATTTTTGAAATAATTCAGTTTATATAAATCAATTTCTATTTCCAAATGCCAGTTCACTGAATTCAAAATTTAAAGAATAAAAAATCATTTAATTTAACCAATCCGGTGTCCATATATAATTTTCTACCCTATGGTCAAGCGATGCAGATATTTATCATTTCAATCCGCAATTTAAAATTTTACGGATATATATCATTTCAACCTGCAATCCCAAAATTTAATTTCAAATACATGAAATCGCTCGAGTTTATCATTTCAACCCATAACGATTTCTCCCTAATCTATCAGATCGTTCGGGTATGTATCATTTCTACCCATAGGGAACTTGTAGTGTTATAACAATATAAAATATAACATCTAGTCATCCAATATCAACAATCAAACATCCATCAATCATGATCCAAATCAACCAATAAAACATCAATAGATAACTGATTATCATTAGCAGGTATTAATTTGATAATTAAATTCAATATTGAATTAAATAATGGTTAAATGCAATAAAAGTCAAATTTAACTAGAATGACAATTTAAACATACCAAACATCAATCAATTAATTTCTAATCACATCACAAATTTAAATTAACTAACATAAGATAATTCAGTAATTGTGAGTGGGTTAAAACACTCACCTTGATTTCAAATCGAATTGAAATCCAAAACAGGGCTCAAAATTTGATAGTCTTAGAATTCGTCCAAATAAGTTCTATAATGTTCGGAATTTCGATACGATCGCAGTGGAACAAACCACATCCAAATCCGAGCTCGAATGGAAAAGATATGGATATTAGAACATATACGTTTTAACAAATAAATAAATAAACAAAAAAACAACTCAACCTGTACACGTCAGCAATAAGCTTCCCCCTCCTCTTCACGCATTCGAACACCTACGCAACCCTAATAGCCACCGCCTCGAGCTACGCTTTGCCGCCACCACATCCACGTTCATCAAGATCTGACGCCCCCGATCGCTTCCCCAGGCCGAGGCGCCTCCAATGATAGCCGTGCGACCCCCTATGACCTCCGCCTTCAACTAGTGCCGCCTCTACATCAACAGTCCCACCACGGTGAATCTAGGCGTCTTTGGGAGAAGCGAATGCCCCGGATGGGTGCTGCACCTTCAACTCTACAATACTGCACCATCTGATCGACTCTAAGACGAAGATCCGCCGTTAAATTATCGAAACCCTAAAATGGGCTGCTGATGTTCATCCTCGATTTCTGGACAAACGGTGATTTGATGGAAAAAACGAATTGCAGATCTGGGTTACGCTCGTCGAGAGCTTCGAATCGGTATATAATTTGATATGGTTTGGAAGAGTTCGATTTTGAAATTGGTTTGGAGATTGAATTGTAGCGTTTGGAATTGGAATTGTTTCTGCCATTGAAGAAAGGGCGGACAGAAGTTGATGTACGTATAGGAATAAGAAATAGAAAGACTACTAGGATTAGAAAAGAACAATTTATATGAACAAGGCCCTATAAGATAAATAAACACAATCGAATTGGTACGAACGGCAATTGCGACCTAAAAAGCATGTTCTGCCCCCAAAACGAAAGTGGATCATCCCATATATCAAAATAGATGTTTTTGATAATTCTAAATTCAATGGAACAGGTTTCAAGTTCTAATTCAACCGCATAAAGAAGTTAGTTTAAAATCAGCTTATTTCAAATTGATTTCAATAGAATTTAATCAAATCGATTTCTACGTGTTTCGAGCCCGTACAATCAAACGACAATTCTGATCGCTATGAATCTTGAAACCTTATAATAATTCACTGTTACGGATCCGATGAAACTGGTTTCGTCGAAATCCGAGTCAGTGGTCAAAATGGCTATTTTCACGTTAATTAAATAAATTATTATGAAATTGACTTTATCACTTCTTATATTCAAATTAAATAACTAACCATTTTTATCATTTTTGATTACATTGACTTCTACAATAATTTAAAACAAATTTACATATCAAATTCAGTGTTAAATATTATACTGATTACAGTATTCAATTTCAACTGTAATTAAATCCAATTAATTATAACTTAATTCCAATAAATTGATTTAGTTTGATTTCAATCTTTTTATTCGATCGATTATTACTTTATAGACATCGTTAACATTTGTTCATGTCTTATTACACTAATATTACACTAATATTCTACAATTATCATCTTTTACCATATTGGTTGCAATATTTCAATTACATTGATTTTTTGTCAATTTTATTATAATTTAAAATTCCAATAAATTAATTATCTTTGTTTCGCTCATTTTATTAAATCAATTATTGCCTTGTGAATATAATTGACATTTTTGTACATTTTATTGCATTCACCTTTTACAGTTATCGTCTTAAATCACATTACGTAACATTTAAATACATTCAATTGCAATTGATTTAAATAAATTGGTAAAAAATAACAATTGTCACCATTTCTATATTTAATCACATTTGTATGTTTGTTATCTACACACAAATGTTATAGTTATTTACACAACACTAATTTTATTCAATTTCAGTTTATTACCTATTATTTCATTAATTAATCCAACATTTAGATTATCAGTTACCTTAAATTAATACTATTACATTTCATTCCAGTTATATTCTTAATATTAAATCACAGATTTTTGTTTCTTCCAACATTACATCACAAAACTTTATTAAATTTACTATTTTAACTATCGAAAATTATGGGTCGTTACACTCTCCTCCACTCAAAAATTTTCGTCCTCGAAAAGGAAAAAGAAGGGAAAAGAAGGAATTAATATCAATATCTCTTATCCAAAATATTAAATTTTAAACAATTAATTTACAAAATTAAATAATTTAAATAAAATATATCAATTTATAAACAATTAAATCCTTTTACACTCAAGTTCAAAAGTTTGGAAAACATTTCACAAAATTTTCTAAGTCTAAAATCATGGAAAATTTCAGTAGAGTCTCCTTTGTACGGAGAAGTATGGAGAAATAATAATATCAATAATAACAATAATATCATATTTTTCAGAATAAAATATCCCAAACCATGGGAAAATAATATAATTTCGCTAGAAAACCGTAATCCGAAAACGTACCTATTTGTCGAGCAAACAAACGCTTATTTATGAAACCAAAAGCAGTAGCTATTGCTTCCATAACTTGTATTTCACTTATATAATCCAAAGAAGTTAATAATTTATGTAAAAGAGAAATTTAAGTTGTTCCAACTAATAACAGCAAAACAATCACAACATAACAAAAATCACTTTGCAACTAACATACAATCATCACATGCAATTAAAGGAATCAACCATCCATCCATAGCAACCAAAAAAAATGGTCTGTTTGGGTTTAGACACTTTAAATCGTATAAAATGATAACTAAACCATTAGGTATACCATACACTCAACATCCTTAGATAACTTAATAGATTATTTATACTTCTTAAACAATTTAAAGGATCACATCCCAAACATCCCATAAGCCAAAACAACCAATAAATTTCAAATGTCGTTAAGTTTATTCTTACAATTTCTTCTCATATTATCTACTGCTTGTCTATTTTCAATCATTCATACAAAGCTTATTTAATTAATTTAGATTCACTACTTACAAAGTTCATTTCCCATTTATTTATACAATACCATTTTTCTTTTCATTACTTTACATTCATTGCTTACATAAGTTATTTCCATTTCAACTATTAGATTATTTATTATGTAAATCTCTTTACATTAATGGATTTTTTTTTCACATTCATTCTTCCATATATAGTATTAGTGAATATTAAATCCATTTCTAAATCATTTCAATGCTTTTTGAAGTTATAACCATTCAATTAACGCAAATACTCATTTTAATTATAAATGGCTTCAACATTAAATTAAGTTTATAATTATTTACTTACAGTGTTCACCTTTTTATTACTTTAATTAGTAGCATTCAAATTATTTACTTAGGTTTGCAATAAGCTTATACATCTTAATTCTCCCATTAAAACATAATTACATTGAACATTTTCATTATTAAAGTTTTACTTCTATAATATTCCATTACATATTGTTATTAACATCACAACTTTTTAACATTTTGGTAAGTTATATATATGTCTTAAGAATGCAATTGAAAGTTACAAAAGTTCATCTTGTTCATTTTTTCAAAGTTCAATAATTCATCTTCTAAATTTTCATTATTCTTAAGTTTACAAGTTTCCAATTTCTCATATATACCATTAATAGATTATTCCCCTTTCACGTTCATTTCTTTCATATATAGTATTCACTTTTCTATTACATTTAATTAGTAGCATTTCAATAATTAATTTAAGTATATAACATTTTGTAACATCAGGGTTCTCGTTTATAGACATGATTCTATTGAACACTTTTAGTTTCTAAGTTTTACTTGTATAATATTCTATTACATATCCTTATTTAACATTTCAACTTTTAATATTTTGGTAAATTGTATATATATGTTTTTAAGAATGCAATTGAAAGTTACACAAGTTATCATATTTATTTTAATTAAAAAAATGTTCAATAGTTACATTTTCTTATTCCATATCTAAATTTATAAATGACAACCTTCAATTTATTTATGTTTCATTAATCTCTTAACATCTAATTTCTTATTTCACATTTTTGTAGCTTCCGCACATTAAAATAGTTAAGATTTCATTGTATTATAATAATTGAAATTTTCAATTTGCAGAAAACATAAGAACTAATACCGGGTTCCTTTTCAATTATTTTAAAATAATGTATATATAATCATATCTTTATATATATCCAATCATATTTGGAAAATAAAATTAAGATTTATTTATCAAAACAAATGTGTAGTAACCTACTACAACGGTCTTCCCACTTTGAAACTCGAAAACAAACGTCGATGATGCGTGCACTCATCAGCGAAATTATTTTCCAACGACAAAGAGGGGAGTACAGAACCCTTTTTCTTTAAAATTATTTTTAAAACTTCCTTCCAAATCACATTGAAATATTCATATCAGAAAATACTTCTAAATACTACTAATATTATATTCCAAAACCTTTTGAAAGAAATTTCAAAAAAAATCCTGGAACTTCAGTTCTAAACTTCCAACTTATACTTAATTTATTTTTAAATCCAATTTTCCAATCAATATTCACAAAATTTTCTCCCTAACAAACAAAATATTACATCCAACTGTATCATTTATAAAATCTATTATTTTATATACAAAATATATAATAGGCAAAATTATTTCATTTACCTATATTTCAAAACAATATTGTGTCGGTCTGTCCTATTAAGTGTTTAGAAATCCCTAACGGTGCCACATTGTCCCATGTACCGACCAGAATTTATAAATACAAAACAGAACAAATTAACACAATACAAAAACCTTTTATAACGCTAACAAATACGCTCTCTCATATATATATATACACTCAGCGACTCATTCTAGGGTATTACTATCCAGTTTTATGTGAGTTAGACCCCACAAAGCTAAGGTTATCGCTAAACCAAAGCTCTGATACCAACTGTAACGACCTGCCTTTTTGGACGGTTTAAATCGACGATAAACCACACACGTCAGACTCAAACCATTCAAAAGGGCAGATTGTTATGGGGTAAATAAGAAAAAGCAGAGAAAGAAAGAAAACAAATACAGAATCTCGCAGCGGAATGACAAAATATAATAATCAAATAAATAGTTCATGAAGCTGTTTACAAATAACATTGATTAAACTTTTATAATACGGATCAGAGTTTCATACAACAAGAATAAATATTAAATAAATGCAGCGGAACAACATGATGCAGTGGAATAAATATAATACATAATAATAGTACAAAATCTTTGTCTTCATCCTCCAGAAAGCACTCTTTGATAACTGAAAATATCACACAAACCCGAGCGAATTGAAAAGACAAAACACTCGAGTCGGAACTAAAAGATCTTATGTAAGTTAAATCAATAGTAAACAAATATGAGTGTGACGGCATCAGAAATGTTTACGGGTTTTGACACCTCCTATCCAGTGTCTAACGTGAGTGCAATAACTTAAGAGATGTTCGGGATTTCCATCTCCTAAGGATCCGTTAAACTATCTACTATGTAGTACAATACGCTATTGTAATAGTATCTACAGTAAAGTAAAGTATTAAAATAGCGTTAAGGCGTTACCCATATCCCCATTAACACATTTTATATATTCCTATAGTCTATCCAGTACCATACGCTCCTCCGCGAGGTATACCCAGAGAGCACTCCATAGGTATGGTACAAAACAAATTCGTAGAAAGCGCGATAGGACATGTGAATGCAGCACTCGTGGCAATGCCAAGGTAGATATACCAATTGCGGATCCGGACTGGTGGTAACGCATAGCAGCTGCTACCGCCCACCTCGGAACACACTCCCATAATCAAAATCAAGGGGTGGCCACCAAATCATCACAAAGTCATAATATGGTATCGAAGAAGCATGTCCGGTAGGAGGAATGACCTCACTTGGCCCGGCGTGGCTCCTATTTTAGTCACATCTAAGCTGACTCACGGGAGTCAGGGTCACGTAAATACCTCATACAGAATCGTACACCAAACCATCCTACTTCCTTTCTGGAATCTCCACCACGTGCACAGTTGTTAAAGTGGTTTTCGGTATTGGCAGAGAGTATGACAATATACGATCCCGGTCTCTTTAACAACCAAACGCTTATTACACACCGGATGATTCTTTTACATTTCCCAAAACCAATTCATAATTGATACCAAAATATCATATTCTTAAAACTATATAACTTTCGAATCATATTCACTTTCAAAATCACATTCACTTCCAAAACCATATTCACTTTCAAAATCATATTCACTTTTGAATTTATCGATAAGATAGGTTAATTAAATCCTCGTTCCAAAACCATCATATTTACTCAAATATGTCATTTCACAAAGAGGTATCAATTTCAATCCCAACTTAGGTTGTACCATCATCAAGGATTTAAATATAAATCCTTCAACTTTACACAGTCTGAAAATTTTGAAAATAGTTTAGATAGTCATAAATAGTTTTAATAGTTTTAAAATAGTTTAAAATAGATTAAAAGAGTTTAAATAGTAAAACAGTTTAAATAGATTTAAATTAGATTTAAAGTGATTTAAATAGATTTAAAATAGATTAGATAGATTTAAATTATATTAAATAGATTTAAAAATAGATTCAACAACTTTAAATTAAATTAAATAGGTTTAAAATAGATTAAATAAATTTAAAAATAGATTAAATAGACTTAAAATAGATTAAATAAATTTAAAATAGATTAAATAAATTTAAAATAGATTAAATAAATTTAAACTATATCAATTAGATCTGAAATAGATTAAATAATTTAAATCAGTTTAAAATAGGTAAATTTGATTTAATTGGGTTAAATAGATTATAATAGATTAAAAATAATTAAAATAGTTCAAATTGATTAAAATAGTTTAAATTGGTTTAAAATAGATTTCAAAGTTATATCTCAACATTCTCAATAACTCAATCTCGATAAATTCATTTATATTTGACAATTCAGCTTTGAAATTCCAATTTAAATCCTTTGAACAATTTATTAAATCAATTCCAATTTCAGCATTAATGCTTGAATTTTCAAAATAATTCAGTTTATATAAATCAATTTCTATTTTCAAATGCCAGTTCACTGAATTCAAAATTTAAAGAATTAAAAATCATTTAATTTAACAAATCCAGTGTCCGTATATAATTTTCTACCCTATGGTCAAGTGATGCGGATATTTATCATTTCAATCTTCAATTTAAAATTTTACGGATATATATCATTTCAACCCGCAATCCCAAAATTTATTTTCAAATACATGAAATTGCTCGAGTTTATCATTTCAACCCATAACGATTTCTCCCTAATCTATTAGATCATTCGGGTATGTATCATTTCAACCCATAGGGAACTTGCAGTGTTATAACAATATAAAATATAACATCCAGTCATCCAATATCAACAATCAAACATCCATCACAATCATTATCCAAATCAACCAATAAACATCAATAGATAACTAATTATCATTAACAAGTATTAAATTGACAATTAAATTCAATATTGAATTAAACGATGATTAAATGCAATAAAAGTCAAATTTAACTAGAATGACAATTTAAAAATACCAAACATCAATCAATTAATTTCTAATCGCATCACAAATTTAAATTAACTAACATAAGATAATTCAGTAATTGTGAGTGGGTTAAAACACTCACCTTTGATTTCAAATTGATTTGAAATCCAAAATAGGGCTTAAAATTCGATAGTCTCAAAATTCGTCCAAACTGGTTCTAAAATGTATGGAATTTCATTACGATCACAGCAGAACAAACCGTGTCCACATCCGAGCTTGTATGGAAAAGATATGGATATTAGAACATATATGTTTTAACAAATAAAAAAAACAAAAAAAACAACTCAACCTGTACACGTCAGCAAGAAGATCCCCCCCCTCTTCACACGTTCGAACACCTAGGTAACCCTAATTGCCATCGCCTTGAGCTACGCCACCACGTCCACGTTCATCAAGGTCTGACGTCGCCGATCGCTTCCCCCGGCCGAGGCACCTCCAATGATGGCCGTGCGACCCCCTGCGACCTCCCCCTTCAACTAGCGCCGCCGCCACGTCAACATGCCCACTACGGCGAACCAATGCGTCTCTGGGTGAAGTGAATGCCTCGGATGGGTGCTGCACCTTCCACTCTACAATACTGCACCATCCGATCGACTCCGGGATGAAGATCCGCCGTTAAACTATCGAAACCCTAATATGGACGGTTGAGGTTCATCCTCGATTTCTGGACAAATAGTGATTCGATGGAAAAAATGAATTGCGGATCTGGGTTATGCTCATCGAGAGCTTCAAATCAGTATATAATTTGATATGGTTTGGAGGAGTTTCATTTTGAAATTGGATTGGAGATTGAATTGTAGCGTTTGGAATTGGAATTGTTTGTGCCATTGAAGAAAGGGCGGACAGAAGTTGATGTACGTATAGGAATAAGAAATAGAAAGACTGCTAGGGTTAGAACAGAATAATTTATATGAACAAGGCCCTATAAGAAAAATAAACACAATCGAATTGGTACGAACGACAATTGCGACCCAAAAGCCCGTTCTGCCCCCAAAACGAAAGTAGGTCATCCCATATATCAAAATAGATGTTTTTAATAATTCTAAATTCAATGGAACAGGTTTCAAGTCCTAATTCCATCGCATAAAGAAGTTAGTTTAAAATTAGCTTATTTAAAATTGATTTCAATAGAATTTAATTAAATCGATTTCTACATGTTTCGAGCCCGTACGATCAAACGACAAGTCCGATCGCTACGAAACTTAAAACCTAACAATAATTCACTGTTACGAATCCGATGAAACTGGTTTCGTCGAAATCCGAGTCAGTGGCTAAAATGGCTATTTTCACGTTAATTAAAATAAATTATTATTAAATTGAATTTATCACTTCTTATATTCAAATTAAATAACTAACCATTTTTATCATTTTTGATTACCTAGAAATCTACAATAATTTAAAACAAATTTACATATCAAATTCAGTGTCAAATATTATACTGATTACAGTGTTCAATTTCAACTATAATTAAATCCAATTAATTATAATTTAATTCCAATAAATTGATTTGATTTGATTTCAATCTTTTTATTAGATCAATTATTACTTTATAGACATCGTTAATATTTGTTCATGTCTTATTACACTAATATTACACTAATATTCTACAATTATCATCTTTTACCATATTGGTTGCAATATTTCAATTACATTGAATTTTTGTCAATTTTATTATAATTTAAAATCCCAATAAATTAATTATCTTTGTTTCGCTCATTTTATTAAATTAATTATTGCCTTGTGAATATAATTGACATTTCTGTACATTTTGTTGCATTCACCTCTTACAGTTATCGTCTTAACCACATTACGTAACATTTAATTACATTCAATTGCAATTGATTTAAATAGATTGGTAACAAATAACAATTATCACCATTTCTATATTTAATCACATTTGTATGTTTGTTATCTACACAAAATGTTATAGTTATTTACACAACACTAATTTTATTCAATTTCACTTTATTACTTACTATTTCATAAATTAATCCAACATTTAGATTATCAATTACCTTAAAGTAATACTATTACATTTCATTCCAGTTATATTCTTAATATTAAATAACAAAATTTTGTTTCGTCCAACATTACATCACAAAACTTTATTAAATTAACTATTATTAACTACCGAAAATTACGGGCCTTTACAGAAAGGTAGATAATGTGTTCCGAGTGTAGGAAGCATAAGGAAGGAAGTCTTGGAGGAATGCCATTGTTCGAAGTTCACTATACATCCTGGAGGTACCAAGATGTATCAAGATATGAAGAGGTGTTTCTTCTGGGAAGGAATGAAGCGGGATATTGGTTTGTGTGTAAGGCAATGCTTGAATTGCCAACAGGTAAAGGCCGAACACCAGAAACTGAGTGGTTTGCTTCAGTCGTTGGACGTTCCAGTGTGGAAGTGGGATTCTATTTCTATGGACTTCATAGACGGGTTGCCATGGTCGAACAGGGGAAATGAAAGTATATGGGTTATAGTGGACAGATTGACCAAGAGTGCCCATTTCATTCCAGTTAGGTCAACTAGAATGACACCTGTTTTAGCAAGGTTGTTCATGAAGAATGTAGTTAGACTGCATAGGGTTCCTAGCAATATTGTTAGTGATAGAGATTCCTTGTTCACTAGCGAGTATTGGAAGAGTCTACAATAAGTTTTGGGAACCAAGCTTATGATGAGTACCGCTTACCATCTGCAGACATATGGGCAAACGGAAAGAGTTAACAAGATCTTGAAAGATTTGTTAAGAGCTTTTGTTCTGGATTTTGGGGGACCATGGGAAGACTATCTGCATCTAGACAAGTTTTCATATAACAACAGTTACCTGAGTAGTATTGGGATGGCACCATTTGAAGCTTTGTATGGAAGGCGATGCAAATCTCCCGTTTATTGGTTGGGGATTGGGGATAGGTTGATTCTTGGTCCAGATCTGGTTAGGGAGGCTGCAGAAAAGATTAAGGTCATTCGGGCTAGAATGAAGAAGGCTTAGTCTAGGCAGAAGAGTTATGCAGATAAGAGATGGAAAGATTTAGAGTTTTCAGTTGGGGACCAGGTTTTCGTCAAAGTATCGCCGATTAAGGGTGTGCTTAGATTTGGGAAGTTGGGGAAGTTATCTCCTAGGTTCATTGGACCTTTTCTTACTCTTGAGAGGATCGTGGAACTCGCTTATAGACTTGAGTTACCAAGCAGTTTGGCAATCGTCCACGATGTTTTTCATGTTTCTCATCTCAGAAAGTGTGTTAGAGACCCAGCGACTGCTATTGCACCAACAGTGCTAGATGATTTAGTGGTATAACCAGACTTGACCATAGTGAGGAAGCCAGTTCGCATTGTTGTGAGAGATGAGAAGAGGTTTAGAACCAAGAGAGTCAAATTAGTCAAAGTCCAATGGAGTGACGATGACAGAGACTGTACTTGGGAGGTTGAGAGCAGGATTAGAGATACTTATCCTGACTTGTTTATGTTATGTTTTACCTTCTTGTTTGTTTTTAGCCTTATTGTAATTTCGAGGACGAAATTCTTTAAGGAGGAATGTCTGTAACACCCCAGATTTTTGATATTATTATTTAGGAGATTCAGTTAGATAAACTAAATAAAATATTGTGTTGGTTAGGACATTTAGAATTGATTTAATTAAGGTAGTCGTGCCCTTTTAACTAATAAATTAAATGAAGGGTTTAAAATGAATTAGACGAGGGGTGATATGGGCAAGAAGCCATTCCTATATTATCTTCCGTAGGCTGTGTATCTCTATACTCATTCGTTTCATTTCAAAATTTTCTAAAGTGAGGCCGACCACCATTAAAAAAGGAAATAAGAAGAGGAAACAAAAGAAAATCTTAAGGAAAACATATTCAAATCAAGCTCATTAAAATCTCAAGCTCCTTAATCATTAAAGCAAAGGTGAATAATGTTTACATCTCTAAACTTTTATGGTTTCGGTTTTAAGATTAAATCCGAATGATTTTGGAAAGATTTGTCATGTTTTTGAATGATAAAATGATATGTGTGTGTGTGTATAAACATGTTGATGATTTATGTATGTTCATATAGAGTTTATGACATGTTTTAAGATTAAAACCCTAATAAACGACATCCATTAGCATTGCGAATTTTAATGATGATTTAAAAAGTTATTTTAGAGATGGGTTTCAATTTTTAGATTTTTTTGAATTTTTGTGGAATTATTATGAATTTTCTAAGGAAGAAAATGGTATTTTGGATTATAAAATTATTTACGAGGAAAATAATAATTGTTTGGATCCGAAAATTTTATATGTTGAAAAGAACATATTAATTGATTTTTTGGAATTTTTCCAGATTTTTCAAGATGTTTTAATAGTTAAATAAAATTAGTTAAGTAATGGGACTTGAATGTTTTATATAATTATAAAGGAGAAAGGGGCTTTTTCAAAATTATTTAAATTTCCAAATAAGGAAAGTCGGCAGCATTTTTTGAATATAAAATTCTGGTAACCAATCATATTTAGACAAACAAAGCAAGTAGGGTACAAAAGAACTATTTTAAAGTACAAATAAATAGTTTTTCTACTATTTCGACTCTTTCGGCAATAGTTTCTACCTCTATTCCAAATCTTCCGACAAGGTCGAAAGGTATCAAACCTTTCGACTAGGTCAAAAAATCAATGCACATTGTATCAGGCAACTGGTACGTAGTGAATTGGATAAATTCGAAAGGTTTAGGGATGAAAGGTTATAACTTTCGAAGGAGATGAAACTTTGTTTTGGTTTTAAAAAAAATACGCCTGCTAGCTTTTGACAAAAAGCTTTCGACACTGTCAAATGGTTTAAAAGAAAAGGTTTCGATTGGTTTGTTGTCTTGTTTTAATTAAAACCTTTCGACAAAGTCAAAAGGTATAGCTTTCGACAAGGTTGAAAGCTTAGTTGCCGTTTCCAAACCTTTCGACACAGATGGAGTCAAAGGTTATCTTTTGTTTTATAAAACTTGCCGCCTCTCTCCATTGGTTTCGAAGGGTTGGTTCCAACACCAACACTTTATTGTTTTCGAATGATTTTGAAAGGTTTTAGGTTTCAAAGTAGTTGCTTTCGACTTTAATGTTTTTGTGATCCTTTTGCTCTACTTGAAGGCATAATCCAAATGTTTTAAGTCGAATCGTTTTAAAGGTTTCAAAGCAGTTAACTTTGAATGGTTTCAAAGGGTTTCCACTTATTTTAAATTGAACCCAATGATTTTGAAAGGTTAGAAATGTATGGTTTTTCAATGTTTTTAAAAGGCTAAGGTTTAAAGGATTTTAGGCGGATGTCATATGTTTTAAAGCTGGTAAAGAAAGGCTTTTTAAAAGTTTTTGAACGAGTTACCTTCAATGATTTCAAAAGGTTGTTTAAAGGTTTTAAATAAAGGTTTCGAATGGAATGACTAAGCAGATACCCTAAGTGTTTTAAGTTATAAAGGACTTTTACTTATTTTAAAAGGATAGATAATTCTGATTGAATACCATCAACATTATTTTGAGTAAAGTATATATAACATGGCAAAAATAACTTAGAGTAAAGCTAAAGATATATTTTCCTTGGATATATATGATTTGACGGACTAAATCATTTTGAAAAGGTTTTCAAGGAAAATTTTGAAGGGCAGTTAGTCCACATATTTTAAAGGGTAGTTAACCCAAAAGAAAATTTGGGCAGTTAGCTCATTTAAATTCAGACAGTTAGTCCATTTTGAAGGCAATCAGCCCAGAGGACAGTTAGTCCAGAAAATAGTAGTCTGCTCTGATATGAACAAATTGTTCATTTATTAGCATAACGGATCTTGCTACTTTATAAGGACAGTTAGTCGACCCTTTTTACCTATTTTAGGCAGATAGCCCATTATCTAGCATAAAAGATATTGCTATTTTGGTATAATCAGAATTTAGGACAAACAGTCCAGTAAAGAGCATACAACTCAGATTTTAGATAGATTGTCTATTTTATTTCCTGTTTTAGCATAATGGATATTGCTATATTATTATAATCAGTTGATTAACCAGTTTGGTTGTAGGAAATGATTTGCAAAATATATGTTTTGAACAGAGATATTAGTGAGGGGAAACCCATTTCGCTAAGCGGCGTGATCTCACTATTTATCAGTAAATAGAGATGTAACAGAAATTATTTGTACCAGGCTTTATGTCTAACTCGATGTTTTTGTTTTCCCTTAAACTCTCAGGTGCTCAAAATTTGATTTGAGTAGGCTGAGGGTTTAGGTTTTTAGGTTTTTGTAGATTGTTGCGAATAAAGCATCCGAAGATGAGCAGGTGGCTGACAGATAGCTAATTTAGGAATTCTGTCTTAAAATTGTTTTCGCTGTGTTTAAGACAGTTATGTCTATATTGCCTGTTCATCCAATAGGGCATCTTCATATGTCGCACTTGGCGTATTGTTGTAAATTATATTTGATCAATGCCTGGGATACATTTGGGGATTTTTGTAACTTGGATATGATATCGTTTGAAATGTAATCACTGAAAATTATTGTTTTTGGAAATCTATGATTTTGTTCATATTCAACTGTTTCTGATATATGGATACCGTTAATATTACCGTTTACGTCACCAGAAGTTAATACTGTGGATGACTGCATCATCCATAACGCTTAGCTTTTGGCCTCTAGATATAGGATGTTACAAATCAGACACTCCAAGGTTTTTTCAAGAGTTAAAGATTCCTCCTCCTCAGAATCAGCAACATCAACTATTTTAGCTATTTTCAGAGGTGGTTCCTCCACAGTTGATTTGCCTAATTTTTTCTTGATGGCCATCTTAGTTTTGGCAAGAGATTGAGAAAGAGATAGCGCACGATAAGTCGCAAGAAGAGGAGCCGGACCACTTGCTGGCTTTACAATCTGAGGAGCAGCTGAAGAGAATTCAAACATATTATAAGTAAGTAGAATAATTTGGAAAGCAACACGGCAGTAGATAACAAGAGCAGTGTTTATAGCTTACCGGAGTGGCCAGGGCAAATGGTAAACATAAGGGAGAAATTTTAAAGATCTCCCAGGGAAAGGAAGCATTTGCTTCGAGATGTGTATTGAAAAGAAGGAGGTTTCCATAGAGTCCTCTGACTAGAAGGGAAGGGAGAGTGCTTCTTCAAGTTTGTAGGATTCAACAAGTTCAATCAGTTTCCAACCTTACTAGAAGATGCAACTAGAGACTCCACCGTTGTCTTATATGCCTTATTCGGTTCTTTAGCAGGAGCACCTAACATAAGGCAAAGATCAAAAATGAAAAATATTTGGATAGAAGGAAAATAATCAAATACGAGCTTACAAGGAGTAGAGAAAGTCCTGCTGATGTTTGGAAATCGTCTGGCGAAGAAGAATTGGTTCTCCCAGTCTTTAAATTTGTTCACTCCCTCTGATATCAATTTCTTGGAAGGGTTCACCCTGAAGATTTGGTTGTTAAGGTTGCTAAGTTTTACCAATCAGACAAGGTGGTTCAATAACAGCATTCAGGGAATGGATGCTAGATTCAAGTGCCATCAACTCCAAGGATAGAAGATAGGTGTATACATTCGGAGATAGATAGATCGTAGCAATTCCAAGATAAGAAAGAAACCTGGATAAGGAGTCTGGGAATGGTAGAAACCCTCTGTGCCATATGTGTATAGCAGTGCAAGCAAAGAATTCTTCAGGAGGGCTGCGGATAGTGTCATTCTCTGTAGGTGGAATGGCTTCCACTTCGATGATTCCAAAATAGTTGAGAATAGCATCCACTTCATCTTGAGTGGACATCAAAGAATGCTTTGAAGTAGCTTCAACTTTCTTTGGAGAACTCATGATTCTGCTAGGTGAAAACATTTCAATTAGAAATTACAGCTTGTTATGAAGTTAACATTCTTTCAAGGATTAGTAGAAGTCTACTACAACAATTTAAACATCAAACCAAACATGAAACTTAAAATTCTTGAAAGAATGTTGAAGTTAAAAATGAGATATATTAAGCTTTCGACAGAGTCGAAAGGAAAGGAAAAGTTAACACTTAACAAATATCTCTTGACAATGTCGAAGGCCCAGATATAAACATCCATTGAGCTTTCGACAAGGTCAAAAGGGAGGGCTGAAGTATATCTTCAATCAGTGCCCTTCAACAATGCCAAAAGCTCAATAAGAGCTATGTTATTGGAAGGGAATAGTTAAAACCAACTTAAACATTTGAACAAAGTAGACATTATCCGTATTTAATAAACAAAAGACCCTTCGACACTATCGAAACCTACAATCCTAAGTTTTTATAAGGGAATATGAATGTTGTTGGAACATATATACTAATTGAGTCGAAAGGTTCAAAGTTAACATCATATTGATAAAAATAATAAAAGAACATGGGACGTTTCGACGACGTTGGAAAAAGATAATGATTAAGTCCCCAAATGTTTATTGGAGGTTTCGACTCATTACTAACAAGAGGCTTCGACAGAATCGAAAGGGCTAGATGGTTTCGAAAGCATGCTAAAAACAAAGTTTCAATCAACGCAACATGTTTCGACTAAGTCGAAACGTTTTGCTTGATTCATGAATTTTATGTGTGCTTTCTTCAACCCAGTTTATAAAGTATATCTATCTCTAACTTAAACAAATTTGAAACAAGTTTACATGGATAGTTGCAAAACCCATGAAACAAAATCTATGCTTTTGAAATGTGGGTTATGATGCAATAACCAACATCTTCGAAAGGTATTAGAGTCGAAAGCACAAAATTGCCTTCGATGAGGTTAGTTTCGTATAAACTAAACAACCTTTCGATAAGGTCAATGAAAATAGGCGCCAGATTACCTTTCGACCCCATCAAAAGGGGCTGAAAAATCAAAACGGCAAATGGCCACCTCAATCCCTTTTAAAGGGGTGAAAGGGTAAAAATCTAGCGCCAAATTTTTTAATTCGTACATCTCAAAATTTCTGGGCAAAGTTAGCCAAATTTTTCTTCTTCCACAAACTTGATTTCAACTCAGAAACTTTAAAATCATTAAACAAGCGAATCTAAAAAATTAATTAACTATTTAAATTTCAAAATATTCAAGAGAAGAATTCAATTTTTTTGAAAAAGTGGTAATAACCATAAAATCTGAAGTTGGGCTTAAAATGAAAATTAATAAGAAATAAATCTAATCGATCAATGAAATTGAATTATAGAATACTCTCAGGTGGATTAAAATTTAAAACTTAAGTAGTTCTAAGAAAATCAAAACAAAAATTGAATTCCTGACTATAAGGTTTGAAAATGAAATCTACCATGAAATAAAAAGATAAAAAGAGGTAAATCGAGTCAAAGGCCAGGTAATCAAATTAAAGAATACTTTCAGTAAAGTTAAAACTCGAACATTTTTCATTAAATTAAAACCAAATTCAAAATCCCGATTGTGAAATTTGAGAAGTCGAAATCCACTGCAACGTAAAAGAAAGAGATTTGAAAAAGAATGATTTTAACTAACATTAGATCTAGTTTCTTCTTTGATTAGGAAAAAAATGAATTGGAGGATTTGAGAATTTTTTTACCTTTTCTCGAAGTTAATTTCGTTTGCAGGTAAGCGAAAGAGAAGAAGAAGAGAACATGATTTATAAGAAAAGTCAACAAAGTTTGTAGACCGTTAGATCAGATTTAAATGATCTGTCCAAATTCACGCAGGAATGCCAAAAGGCGGGAAGATTGTGGGTTTCGACATGATTGACTTGGAAAGTCAAGAGCATCCCTTCGCAAGTGGGGGGCAAATGGTACTATCAAAATTCCTTTCGACCATGTCGAAACCGCTACGAATAAAAGACAAAGAAAAACAAGAGGAAGGAGCTTTAATAAGTCCTTTCGAAGGAGTCGAAGGGATGCTATAATTAAAGTATATAAGTTTCACAACCTTTTAAAGGGGTCGAAAGGATGCTACAGCTAAAGTCTAGAAGATTATCAACCTTTCGAAAGGGTCGAAAACACACTTCCGCTTCAGTAACCACCTTTCGAAGCAGATGATTACACATACATGAAGACCTTTCGAATGAGTTGAAGCAACACCTTTCGAAGACAAAGAAGGAAAACTTTTCATATACGCGCCAAACCATTTGAAACCAAAGGTTTTGCCTTTACTCAAACCACTCAAAAACATGCATTAGCCAGAGCTACCCTTTCGAAAGCCAAACCAAGCCTTTCAAATAGGTCAAAGCCATTATTATCCAGGAAGGTTCTGCACCAAGTCACAAGCATAAGTTTAGAAGCGACTAACATAGCCAAAACCATCAGTATTGCAACATCTTCAGAACCACTGGATAAAGCCTATCGATAGAGTCGAAAGCTCCTAAAAAGCAACATAGAGAAGAAAGGCGCAACCTTCCCTTTCGACAAAGGCGGAAGCATTCTAAAGTAAATACATCTGCCACCTTTCGACCAGGTCAAAAGCATTGTGTTCGAAAGGTACTAACCTGCATCTATAAATAAGACCCAAGGGGTCTGGTCTAGGCGATCCGAACCAATCATTCTATACTTGTATTTTCTTAATTCGAAAAGCTGTAAACCCTAATTTGTCAATTGAATTGGGGAAATTGAGTAATAAAGACTTCTTTGAGCTGAGAAAGGGGAAGAGTTTTGTACTTTTGATTAGTTAGTTGTTTCAAGGCTTTATTATCAGACCTAATCGTGTTTTTCCAGGTGTCGACTACGTCGAAAGGTCTCAACCGACTTAATCGAAACCTCTGTGTATTCAAGTAACTCCAGTTATAGGCTCCAGGCCACCTTCTACTAGACTCTTACTTTTGACAAGGTCGAAACCCTACCCCAATCCACTTTAACCTTTGATTTCCAATCCAAACCCAAGACACTTAAGAATCCAGCTTTCGATAGGGTCGAAACCTTATTCCCAGCTGAATTGACCTAAGTTCCCAAAACCAAAACTTAAGTCGTCTAATAATCTGGCCATCGACGGGATCGAAACTCTGTAAGTCTTACCTCATCCTATGATTTATAAAGCTACCACTTATGTTTCGCAATTTCTTCGAAAGGAAGGCTTTTGAAGGGATAACCAAACTACTCTCGTGAGCTCGAAAGGTTAAGAAGAAAGGAAATTTTGTGTTTCGACTAGATCGAAAGGTTGATACCAGAAAGTCTTCATTAAATCATCTTATTCGAAAGGGAAATAAAAGGAAATACACACCTACTAATCTTCTCAACTTAACTAAAGGAGACCAAAAGAGGTCAACCTCTTTCCTCAACTTTACTTTGCGATGTTAAAAACGATTTTATCGGACCACAAATATCCATATGAATTAGTTCTAATGGTTCTTTAGCTCTTGTAGTAGATTCTTTTCAAAAACCTTTTTTGTGATTGTTTTCCAAATAAAAACCCTTCACATAATTGATTCGTGTAGTTAATAGATGGTAAACCTTTTACCATAATTTTATTCTTTAGTAATTTTAAACCCACGAAGTTTAGTTGTCCGAATCTTAAGTACCAAAGCAATGATGAATATTTGTAACAAGCTTTTAAACATTCATTAGCATTATGCAAATTATTTAGTGGAAACATTCTATTTTTTGACATTTCTACTTTAGCAATTAAATTTCATTACCATCTCTCTTTAAGAGACTATTGTTTTCCATATGAATATCATATCCTTTTCTAAAAGTTTTCCCAAAATTATAATATTTGTTTTATGTTAGGCACATAGTAAACATTAGGGATAAAATAATGTTTTCCATTTTTTAAATAAATTGGTTGTTTTCTTTTTCCTTTAACTAGAATTCTAGATTCATCACCAAAATGAATGATAACATTAATCAATTCATCAAGCTCCTTAAATTTGTTTCATTTTTTGCACATATGATTGTTAGCTCCTTTATCCAAATACCATGTATTGTAATTATTTTTTTTCATCTACATTATGTGCCTATAAAAGTGTAGTGTTTTCTTCCTCTTCTCATGGAAATTAAAATTTTCTCATGAATTTTATTGGAAGTATATCTGCTTTCAGAAGCAAAATTACCCAAGTTTATTATAAGTATAAATTTAATTTGTGACTTATCATACCTTAGCCTTCGATTTTAATTTATGTTTCCTTCTCGTCCTTGACATTTTGTAGCATATATATTTTGATTTCTTTCTTTCTTTACTGACAAATTTGTGAACGCCTCTACCATTGTTTTGGCCATACCACTTCCTCTTTGGCTATGACTTCTTCCAATTTTAAATGATTCATTCTCACACAAGGTGAGTTTTATTTGAAGGGTTTGCTCCATTAGCTTTTCTTTAACTCTTCTATTTAATCTTTCTTCATGGGTTGAAGCAATCCCATGAGTTGATCGACGGTACTGTTTTTAAGATTTTTAGATTTTTCAATTGTTACAACTATGTAGTCAAATATGAAATCCAAAGATTGTAAAATTTTCTCAACTATTCGAGAATCTTCTATTTTTCTCTCCGTGTCTTTTCATTTGACTTACAATAGATAAAACATAAGAAAAATAATTATCAATTGATTCCGAAGTTTTCATATATAAAGATTCAAACTCACCTCACATTGTTTATAGTCTAATTTTCTTTACTTTGTCATTTCTTTTGAAAGCATTCTCCAAAATCTTCCATGCTTTTTTACTACATTGCACATTTGCAGTTCTTTTAAACATAACTTCGTTTAGAGCTTGATGGATGATGCTAAGAGCATATTAATCCTTCTTCTTCAATTTCTTAAAATTATCCCTTTTTCTTTGGGATAAAATTATGACATCGACGGGCTTTTCATATCCATTTTCTATGATATCTCACCCCTTGTGATCCAAGAAATGCCTTCATACGAATGCTCCAATTATCATAGTGCTTTTTTTGAGAAAGGGAAGGTTAACCAAACTCACGCTTGCCATATTTCTTTAATATAGCTTCGATAACACTGTTGGAAATTTTCTCTAATGACTAATAAATTTGATATTAGAAGAAGATAAATGGGAGATTGGAGAAAAAACAAAAAATTTTCTTAATGGAGGAAATTTAATTTTATTGCAAAACTTTATTATAAAAGTTCATACTTTTGCTTGCATGCAAAATGAGTGAATCCACCTCTATTTATACTACTTACATCTCAAATAGACGGTGGAGATTCACTTGATCTAACAATTCTTCATAAATATCTTCTAAACCCTCTCTTACACAATTTTAGATATATATTTCATATATATCTAACTGTTGTGAAAATTTTGAATGAGCAGAAGAGTATTTGATCAGGATCTAGTATTGCCGATTTGAATACCTATGCAACTTAAAATCAACTATGAAATCACATAAGAACAAACAATGGAAAGAAAAAGTAAAAGAGGTATAAAAGATTTAATGTGGTTCGGATATAAGCATTCTACGTCCGCAGAGACCCAACAACCCTTTATTATTTCTTCACTTTGAGGAAGAGTACAACATGAGAAGGGTATGAATCACTCAATAAAATTCACTCATCCTAAAAATTACGAAAATTGGGATCTTACTGAGGATATTTTGGTGAAGAACACTCTTGTTAGTTTGTGATGAAAAGATGAGCAAATGTCTTCATATTTATAGTTGCAAGGATGAGACTGCCTTGGAGATATTGATGAAATGTTTTCGAATTTGCTTGATTTGATTTCAACACAAATTTAGCATATTTGTGTTTGTTTCCTTATATATCCTTATTTGATTGATTCCTCATATCAATTAATATCTCTTCTGATGCTAATTGATTATCTTTCCTATTTGTTTTTCATATTTGATTGATTATGGAAATCAATTAATATTTTCTCCCGTACAAATTTGAAATAGAATTAAATCGTCCAAATTTAACATCCCACCTCGATTTAAATATATTCATCAATCAACAAAATTGGTTGTTGAGTCAGCGCCCAATGTCACTCAAGCAGCTGAAATCAAACTGATCAAGCTTGAGTAATGCTCAAACTTGTCCCTAGGAAGTGACTTTGTCATCATATCTAAAGGATTATCCATATTACTCACCTTCACTAACATGATCTTGCTTCATTCTTCCTCAAACATAAGAAAGAATCCTCTAACATCAATATGCTTCGTCCAATAACTATAAGATTGATTCCTACAAGATGAACCATACTCTGACTAACTGAATATAGCTCTATTGTCCGCTATACTATAGAAAGATCATCCAATAAATGAAGTAAATACAATCCCTCCTTAGTCGCTTCCACAATCAATATCAACTTGGCATCGGTAGTCGACAAAGCTACTATAGATTGCAATTTCGATCTCTACAAAATCGAGCATATGCCAAGTGTAAAGACATAGCCCGACATCGACTTCCGTGCATCTCTATCCCCAGCATAATTTGAATCACGGTAACCTCTAAGAGAGATGTCGCCACCTACTCCACCAGATAACAAGCCAACTGAAGAAGTGCCATGAATATATTTTAGTATCCACTTCACTACTTGCCAATGCTCTTTGCCGAGGTTAGACATATATTGACTCACAACACCAATTGCATGAGCCAAATCTGGTTTCATTCACCATTAGCATACATGAGACTACCAACAACACTAGAATAAGGTATATCAGCCATATACCTCTTGTCTTCATCCGATGTAGGGGATTATTCTTTCGACAACTTGAAATGAGAGCCTAATGTAGTGCTAACCGGTTTAGCTTTCTCCGTACCAAATCGAGCGAGGACCTTCTCGATGTACTACACCTGAGTGAGTCTCAAATCTCCACCTTTCTATCTCTGAATATCTCCATTTATAAAATTCTTTGTGCTTTTCCCATATCCTTCATATCAAACTCCTTGCTGAGCTCTGCTTTCAACTCCATAATTCTGACAAAACTCCAAGATGCAATCAGCGTATCATCAACATACAACAAAAGATATATCATATCTTCGTTACACCTCCTAAAATAAACACAATGGCCTTTGAAGCTTCTAGAATATCCTTATGAATGCATAAACTTATCAAATCTCTTATACCATAGTCTGGAAGACTGCTTCAGTCCATATAGAGATTTGTTGAGTTTACAAACATAATTTGGTCTGCCACTATCAATGTACCCCTCTGGTTGCTTTAAATAAATCTCCTCATCTAGATCACCATGAAAGAATGTAGGTTTGACATCTAGTTTCCTAAGTTCCATACCATAATAAGAAACTAATGCCAACGGGATACGAATGGATGTATGCTTGACAGTTGGAGCAAAGATATCATGATACTCTACCCCTTTCTACTGAACATACCCCTTTGCAACAAACCTTACTTTGTATCTAATATCACCATTGCCACCGTCCTTCACTCTATAGATCCACTTACATCCAATAGCTCTTTTGCCGGTGGGAAGAGGCAACAAATCCCAAATATAATTTTTCTGCAAAGATTCAATCTACTCTTCCATAGCAACTAACCAACTGGAACTGTCAACTGATGAAATAGTGTCTCTATAATTTTTGGGCTCATGATAGAAAACATTCAATGCATATGGTGCCATATCATCGATGTCAATGTCTTTGATGCTCAATCCAACAAAATTTTCAAGCCACTTAGGCTTCCTTCTCGGTCTAGCAAGCCTAATCTCTGAATGAGATCCACCTTAAGTCTGATATTCTATACCAACATCTGTACTATCCACATCAACCATGGTGCCATCGAAAACACCATCCGTACCACTACAGAAAGAATCTGAAGGTGACTTGCCTTGTTTTTGGTATTCTGAATCCGTCCTCATACTGTCTTCGGATGAGGATGGCTCCACCGTCAACATAGCCTTCTCATCAAAAGTCACATGCCTATTGATAATGATCTTCTTGCTAATAAGAAAAAACAACCTATATCCCTTCACTCTTCTCCTATAACCTAGAAAGATACACTTGCGAGCTCTAGGTTCCAGCTTTCCTCTGCTCTCATGTATATAAGCTGGACATCCAAACACTTTGAGAAATGAAAAGCTAACATGCACTCCTTTCCATAATTCTTACGGATCTTCATATTTATGGCAGTAGAAGGTGTTCGGCTGATGAGAAAAGCTGCCATAGATAAAGTTTCTGTCCAAAATCTCTTCTTCAACTTAGTAGTCAATCTGAGCAATGAGTTCTCTCCAATAATGTCTGATTCATTCCTTCAGCAACTCCATTAGACTGAGGGTCGCTAGGTGTGGTATAATGCCTCTTAATGCCTTCGGACTCACAAAAATAGATGAATTCCTATGATACAGATCACCACTGTTATCTGAATGGAGAACTTTCACCTTCTTTCCCGACTGCTTTTGACCATAAATTTCCACTTTTGAAACCTGGCAAAGGTTTCACTCTTAGACCGTAGGAAGTATACCCATACTTTATGGGAAAAAACATCCATAAATGAAACAAAGTACCTGCTTCCACCTAAGGATGGGCAAGGGGAGGGACCCCAAGCATCTGTATGAACATACTCTAAGACAGCTTTTGCTTTATGCTCACCATTGTCCACTACAATAAAAAGACCCTTTAATAGCGTTTAAAAAACGATGTAAAAGGCTTTTATAGCGTTTTTATAAGTGCTGTAAATCAAAAAGTTGTAATAAGTCAATAACCTATTATTGCAACATAAGAAAAGCTATATAAAAACATGTCATTTATAGCATTTTCAAAATTCTATAAAAAGTCTTATTAATGGTGTTCTTAAAATTCTATAAAAAAACCTTTATTATAATGACATGTCGGTGTACAACGGTCATAAAACGTTATTGTTAACTGTAGTAGCATTTCATAATTGCTATTATAGGCTTTTCGTATTAAATCCTTTAACAGCGTTCTAAATACGCTCTCAAATCCTTTAACAACATTTTAAAAATCATTTTTGCAGTACGTACATATCCATTATCATACTATAATCGGCAAATTTAGATAAACACAAAGTGTCATTTCATACAATCATATAGATCACATTGAATGAAAAAAAACTAACCATTCAGCATTCACATAGAATGATGCATAATATGTCGTAATATTTAATGAACGTTACATTAAAAGTGTAAATAATATAAGTGATAAAAGATCGTACTACACATGACGATTGAATGTGCAAACCAAAATAGTTGTTACCTCAAGAAAACTTCAAATCACTAATATACTGCATGTTGCCATTCGTATGCACCATAGATGGGTAATTAGCTATGAAAAGGAAATTCAACAATTAGTAATTATAACTATACATGCATGCATATATGTGTGTGTGTGAAACTTAATTATATAAATAAAATTAATTTATATGGAACTTAATTAATTTATATGAAACTTGATTAACTTAGTTAGATTTTATAAAATTAAATTGATTTATATAAACTTTAGTTAATTTTGTAAAATTTAGTTAATTTATATAATCATACGGAAACGATATCAATAACATATGGAATTTCTTGAAATGGATGCAAATTTTGTTTAAAATACTTTAGTCAACAATTGCATGTATATTGTTATAAACTTATTAATTTTATAAAACTTAATTAAATTTTATAAACTTATTTAATTTTAAAAAACAGTTGGCTTGTTTATTTAATTATTATAAAACTTAATTAACTTAGTTACTTATTTTAAACAGTTAATTTGTTGTTGTTGTCATCGTTGTTATTATATTATTATTATATTATTTTATTACTATTACTATTATTATATTATATTATTATTCTTCTAAATTTAGTTAATTTTTATAAACTTAATTAATTTTTATAAACTTAATTTATTTTTATAAAACTTAGTTAACTTAGTTAATTTTTATAAAAACTATATAATTTTTATAATGCTTTGTCAATTTTTACAACAATTTAATAAAGATTATAAAATTGAGAGCATGATTTTTATAAAACTAATTTTATAAAACTTAATTAAATTTTAAAAAATTATTTAGTTTTAAAAAATAGTTAGCTCATTTAATTATTATAAAACTTAATTTAACTTAGTTACTTATTTTAAACTTAGTTAATTTATTATTATTATTATTATTATTAGATTATTATTCTAATATTATTTTACTACTACTATTATTATTATATTATATTATTATTCTTCTTCTAAATCAGTTAGTTTATTGAAATAGTGAAGAAAGACAATTCGACGCGATTATTTTTACATATTGATTTGAACAAAGTGCAGGAAAAATAAAAAATATACCTTCAGCTTGGTTCTTCTGCTAAATCAATGAGTTTGTACAATAGTTGAGACAAGAATTACATGTGGCATCATTTCCCTCCTCATTTGCTTTAGTTCCTTCTCTTCTTTAATCTTTACAGTAGTGTAAAAGTTCAACAATTTATGGTTTGAAATAAAAATAAAATAAAATAATAGTATGTAATTTATCATTTTGCCAAGTTGTACAAATAATAATTATACCATCTTAATGTTCTTGTTCTCCTCCATTTGTCTTCTGTATATCATTTCTTTTTCCTTCATCTACACATATCATAACACTTTTTCTACAAAAAATGAAAGACAACATATTAAACTGTCTTAAGGAAATAGGTAAAGAAAAAAAAAATTTGATACGGTAGTCAGAAAGGTAAACCTTGAAATATGAAACTATTATAGTCATATAATATTACCTCGCCTCTTGTTGTGTATGGTCTAAAACAAAGCTTGCATCCATATTCCACCCCTAGAGCCTGCCAACTACATATCAATGTTGAGATGCAAATAAAAAATATATTTATAATAACTTTGTAGCCAAAAAAGTAATTCAAAAAACTTTGTAGCCCAAAAACACGGTAGTGCACCTGTCCAAGAATATGAACACTGGAATGTCAAAAAGTATCATGTCCTTCATTGCTATCAAACTTAAATAACTTCAGTTCATAATCTTCTTCTAATGGCTTGAAAAGTCCAAGAGATTCCCTTTAACCTAAAAGTTAATTAAATCTGTAAAATTATATAAATACATAAGCTTTCGAATATAATTTCAAAAGTGAAGTACTTAGGAAATCAAAGTGATGAATATACTGAATGGCAATAAATTATTCTAAGCATATTTATTTTTCAAAGCAAGTAAACATTGATTTAGATTATTGGTAAGATGTCAAGAAAATTTTAAGAGTGGGATCATAATAAATTTCTTTACAAAGTATGGAAAAGATCAAAATAAGATGCTTTACAACATCTGCCAAAAAGCACTATCAGAAGCGGCATGCCCATGTGTGATTTGTTGGTATATTTTCATGCATTCTCTAGTTAACACACATGAACAACTTTATGCTCAAAAGAAATCAAACTTGAAAAAAAAAGATTTGATAAATAAAAGATGCATCTGTTGCTTTTTTAAAGTGTTCACTTCCCATGTGAGTTTAGTTCTCATGTAAGCTTACATTTTTAGTTTATTTTATTCATTTTGGATCAAAATTTTATATACTTAACTGATTAAATTTTATCATAAACTATAAATTTAATTCATAAGTTATTCAATAAATAATATAAATCATTGTTTAATTTTTTATAGCAATTGACTAATTATTTATTGAATTATATACAACTAAGTATTTGATTACTTTTTTAATTAAGACTATAGTACAAACCCGTGCTTCGCAAACGGTTTTCGTTTAAAATTTCAAAATAAAAGGTAATCTATTTGTAACATGAATCAAAAAGCAATTAGTAGTCAAATGATAGTTCACTCATTGTTGCATCTTTATACTTGTTCAGATTAATAATTGATTGATATATTTAGCCGTAATGCAAATTTATAGTGATTAGAAGTTACTTGCTTATAAGGAAATATCAAAGACACAATAAACTCAATAAGAATGAAAACATCTAAGATCAATAAGGAAACAAATAAAAATTGAAACGCATCTACAACCATCAACAGGTAGTAAAGAAAATTTAACCTCTTACAATAGAGCTAGTACCATAATTTTTTTTAAATAAATGCTAAAAACCAAGCTCAAAACAAAGCTCCCCATCTTTAATTAGCTCATCGGTACTCAAATAATTGAACAAAAGATGATCGAATAAAACTGAAATGAAAATCAACTCCTCAGTGTTGTCTCACATTACCCACATTACGGAAAACAATATACATGCTTGTGAATACCTAGTGCTACCATGTAAGCTTTATGTGTGCCAAGAAAACGATGAGCATATTCCTTATGTTGCAAAACAAATATTGATTTTGGATAGAATTGGCTTACACATGAATGTATTTGATTGAAATAGTAACAAACACAACGGGAAAAAAATAAAACCATCCAGATATTTTTGAGGTAGGCCACAACATTAACAATTTGGATGTTTTGCGAATATGTGTGAAAACTATACTAAATCACAATTGATCAAAATTATTGAGAATTCATTGTTACTGTAAAATATACATGGATGCACATCCTTGAATTTTCTTTTAAAAATATCACAGACTTCAATATGTATTTTATAATAGTGTTATCATAGTTTACTGATAGTATAAGTTGTTGCATCCATGTAGCTCTACCTATACATCACTAAAGTCCATGCACTGAAGACAATGACAACGTCATGTTGCCTTTATGCATCCATGGTAATGGAATCCACCACATTAACGTCTACCTCCTTGTTTCCGTCAGTGTTCATGTCAAGCAAAGACAAACAAATTATGTATGGACCAATGTTATCTTACTCGTTCAACTTGGCTATTATTTTGAATTGTCTACCATTCACTACTATTATCATGGAGTTAACTTCGAATCTGTATCCCCTTTAAATTCAATGAATGAAGTTTTTTAATTTTCATATGAACTTTCCACATCAGTCGCAATATCTGTTACAAGTTAGTGTTAAACTATAAGTAGAAATTACCAATTGGAATTTTGTATGCTTCAAGTATAATTTGATGCAGTCAGTGCAACAAAAGTTCCAATGGCTAGTTGCAATTAAATCAATGAATTGAGGTGGTATTAATTCCAAAAACAATGGAAGACTGAACGGGAACAAAATTAACTGATATACATCATTCAATAAATAAAGTTTATCATTCAATCTTTCTTTCTTTTTTTGGTTACTTCATTCCATTAAATATGAGGCCTAACTACATATATAAACATATTTGTGATTTATTGAAAGAAATGAATCTTTTAAATCAAAATATATTTTCGCATACTGTTTATATTTTTAAGCTATAAAAGTGTGTGAGTTGGAGATATGTTAGTCAAAATGTAAAAGTATTGGTAACCACATTTAGTAGCTGCTTTACAATTGATATTTACTTTGCTAATACTCCAAAAATTAAAATATAATGTATTATTAAAGACAGGTTATATTGATAATGAATGAATATTGCTGACACGTTACAGGTGCTTTATGTGCCATGAAAATTGGAAGCAATAAATATGCAAATTTAATGAGCATAAGGAGAAAGTTAAGATTTAGCTGATATGACCTAATATTGCAACTAAAAAGTAACTTAAAAATTGGTTTATCGGAAAGTAGCCATCTCTTCCCTTGATGCGTAGAAGTTCCATTCCCATCGTCAATTAGTTGTATCGTTTCATACCTATTTCTTCACTTGATGCATAAAAGTTACTTTCCTCATCATCAATTAATTATATGGTTTTGTAGCAGTCTCTTCAATTGGCAGGTGAAACAACTAAAAGAAATGAACTGAAAAAAAAATTAGTATACATGGTTAGATTCCAAGGAAAAGTCTATGATGTCAATAAATAAACAAATAAATTCACATCAACAGTATGGTAGCACAATCTTTCTAAGATGAAACTAAATGTTGATAATATATTTAATGTAGTTATATGTAGTAAATAAATTAGCAATATCCATACATAGAAATTAATAAATCTAAATAATTGAGAATATCAAAATTAAAGTCATAATAAAACCTGACATACCTTATGTGTAAATGATGCTTTATTAAGATCAAGTTCTTGGTAGTATATTTTCTAATTCAAATTTATTTTTGTGAACTAAATATAGCACCACTTATAATACTATAATAGATATGTTTACCAAGATCATGAGTAGTTTAGAAAACAAATGAATACATAGCCAAGTAAACGAATTGCTTTGTTAACAAAGACAAATTATGCACTAAAAGGTATAGTTATGACTACAATTTATTTTACTAATATAGTAGCGCATATAGGTACGATAAAAGCTTGTAAATATTACAAAATATCAAAATACCATTTGAATGTGGGTATTAAGCCTTGTGTAATATCAATAAACTTATGTTAAATTCACATTTACTAATACATCAAAGACTAAACACAATATCAAAGTTATGCTGATGTATATACCTATTGTAGATGTATATTTACAGTAATTACCATTTGTCCATTACCATATCTAATTATAAAAAGCATAAGTCAAGGCTTAAAATAAACTACACACACATGCTCAATATATTACTAAGTCTATTTACAGTAAGCATAAGTTAAGGTTTAAACTAAATACAGTAATAACACATCAACTTGGCTGCTTATTAATAATAATGGAAGATTTGTAAAAGTTTGTTGAAGAGGATAAGATAAATTATTCTATATATATCTTGGAACATGCATATCTGCTGAAGAGCAAAAAAAATTCAATGTCCATAAACGATTTTCATTCCTATTAATTCCCAAAGCCAGATAATTCTTACGCTTATTTCGAATTAAACTACATCCAGTGAGTGGTTATGTTACAAACGGAGTTTTTTGAAAAGTCATGTTTATAAGAATCAGAAAACCATAATAAAAAGGGTTCATTCATAAATATAACATGGTGAATTTGAAATATTGATTTCTAAAAACAATTATTTTTGAACATTTGAAATAAATATTAATTAAAAAAATTATATAAAAAATCTTTTAGTACAAAAGAGTAAGTTCTCGGATATAAAAGAGGTATGGTTCAACAAAAATTCTGAAAATGTACGTAAATTGATAAGTTAACTCTAATGGTTAAGATTATGAAATTATTTGTTTAATTGATTATAAGAAAAAATAAAAAATGAAGTAATAGTTTTTTTCTTAAATTTGAATAACTGTACCGTTCAAAGAGGTTGGTCCATAGATTTTTTTCAAGGTTTCGAGGTTAGCCCATCGGTTCGTACATGCAAGGTTATTTGATTTGCAAAACCATAATGCTCCAAGATCAAAGATTAACCATGGCCAAACCGTGGTTGGATCGAGTCTTTAAAACACTTCTTTTAAGTACTTGCTATAAAGAACTTATGGCTGCAAATACCTTTCACTCCTTACTTGATCTAAATTATCATAATTTGAAAGTAAATGATGTATAACTTTGGTATTCTTATGAAGTAAATTTACATTTATAAGACCACTTGCACATTGCTAATAAGAAGGAAAATATCATAATGAATCCCTCAACTTATTTAAGTTGAGGAGATAGTGAAAATACTTATTCATAACTACAACAATATGATTCTAGGCAATTTTACCTGTAAACAAATTTGCTCAACTTAAATAACAAAGGTATTATTAATTAGCAGCAATATAATAGTTTGTTCTTGAATCCAAAAAAAAAACCAATAACCGAAAGAACAACAAAATCTAAGCTTCATAATAGTAAAAATAGGTGATTATATTGACAATTAAATGATGTTGAATACTAATTTTATATTTTCACTCACCAATGGTGTCAATAACTAAACCGTATAATTTGAAACGAATACATATAGGCCTATTAAAAAAGGGAATTAGATAATAATGCACGCTCACTATATTAATCCAAGCAAAAGTAGAAAATACAGACTAAAAGGAAGAAAGTTAAGCATGGACCGAACCAAAGAAGCAACTAAAATAAAGCAAAATAAATAGTAAAATAAGAAACTGAAACTAATAATAGACATACCAAAATCAGGGTCATGCTCGACAAATAGAATCTCAGAGATAGATTGAATCGAAGGGAATGTTCCTGAAAACGGTTGAACAGAGTAAAAAACAGAAAAAACAAAGCGAAACGAACAACCGAAATGACAAAATTAGGATTATAACATACGTATTTAGAGAAGAGAAGCGATATACCATAAGAATATTAACCCCTGCTAGTTCGTCGTATATGCCATAACGCAGTAGGAGAGATAATTCATTTTCTAAATGACCATAGTTTAGCGTTAGGATAATTAAGATTGAGGTGTAACAAAACATGCACTATGCAAATAATTTGTTGCAAAATTAGAGGAGTGAAAACGGAAGGTAGATAAAAATACGAAAAGTTTGAGGAAATTGTTTTATGCTAATGTATGGAAATTTGGAATTTCAGAAGATAAGGAAAAACTGAAAGATGAAATTACAATGCATACAAAGGATGAGAAAGATGCGTTGAAAACATAAAAGAGGGGGAGGAAAAAGTCCATAGGAGTGGTGAGAGAGAGAGGAACATTTCGTTGAATCATTAAATATAATTGATTAATACCAGACGAAAGACTACAAAAGCGAAAATGAAAGATCAAAATGATTAAAGAGCCCGTAGAGGAATTCAATTTTAATATTATAGTACTGAAGGCTGTTCATTTCACAAAATACTCAGAGGGCTTGTGCGTCCTCGAAATGCAACTCAGTAATAATATAACAGTATAGATTAAACTGAAATAAAATAAAGTAATATAATGACAAAAGCTATATTACACGAATAGTTGAGAATAAACCAAAATAAAATAGCGTAATAAAATGATAATAGTTATATTATATGAATAATTACATTTACAATCTTAAATCCAACTTTTCATCTCAACTTTCAACAATAATTCAAAATGTTCAGAAATACAAAATCATATCATTGAATGAGCAATCATTTGCCTTATTAGTGTATTACTTTTTACTATAAAGGTCAGATCATTACTTTTTGTCATTAATACCACCAAATATTGGATATTTAATGATTAATCAAACTAAGCTTAGCGGCTCATTTGTCAACAGAATTAGTACTTTTGACTTTTTTACAGTGTGTGTACACACCATTTTCTATTTAAGACTCGGTGAACACCTAAATAAAAAGACGTAAATAAGGATGACTAGATGTTAGATGAAGGCAGCATGAATATATGGTGCAGCAAAGAACTAGAGATAGATGACATAGAGAAGAGCCTACGACATTATCAACAAGAGGAACTAAGGCCTGGAAATTAAAAGAAATACCATATGAAGGGTTGGAGGTATCAAGCAAGTTGCATAGTGATCTCACAAACCAATAATGATGTGAATTCCACAAAGGATGATTTTTATGTGAACTTGCAGCATGTAGAACATGGTTGAACCAAAGTAATACCATTATAGCAACACATCCAGACAAAAGTAACAACATAGGAAACATAGCCAGCTAAAAATAACTTGCAACGTGAAGTGATATAGCTTGAACTTGATAGAACAACAAGCAGAATGGTGGAACAAATTGAAAATATGTGGTGTGACACTGAAATGCAGTGAGATGATTGGTGAAGGCATGTCACCATACTTAATTTTGTATACCTAACTGAATTAATAATATACAACAAACCAATCCATGTTTTGTTAAGACAAGATATTCTTGTTGGCTAGCTTCGATATAAACATTAATCAAAAAGAAAAAATGAATATAATTGTATGGCTCCAATATTCCAATCAATTATGCATACCCAAATATATATTCTCATTCACGAAGGCGGCCTAAAAAACTGGAAAGAATTTGAGTGGAAGTTGCAACGGATATCCAAAAGGATATTCTAACATAATCAAAATTGAGTCTATTGAAAGGATGACAAAATAAGGCAAACTTCCATTATACTGAGCATTTCAGTATTTTTGCTCTTGGCACTAAGTTTTGCTTCCATTCTTTTAGATTACTAATCTGGAGTTCATTTTAACGTCATTATATATAATCAAGAGGAGGAAACGAATAGAATAGTCAAAAGTGGCAATTTGGAGCTGAAAAATTATTTTCAGATTCACTTTTTGTTTATTGATTATTGAGAGATTGACAGATAATTCTAATAGGATTTGACTATATGGTCACTCTCAGTCTCACAAGTATTTTGTTCAATATTGGCTGCAAACATGCAGAGAAACAAAAAAAGAACTTAGAATTTTCTATAGTGTTAGGCGTGGTACAATTCTGTAGTAGTTTTCTAGGTTACAAAAGTCCATAATATCCATGTGATCCTGTTTGTAGAAGTATAGACCTTAATTTTAATAACATGTGATTTAGTTGATTGCTACTATGTAGTACATACTCTTGTCACCTTGTTGAATCCTTACTAAAATTCCTTATTAAAATAGTGAACTAATTTTTTTGACTAATGCTTAATTACCCTTGACATATGCCCATTATATTAAATAATAATCTTCTTCGAATTCCATAATGCACGAGCTGCATCTCCTTTCAGCATAGAAATATGGTACCATGATTCTAGGGCTCATTATATTACACCCGACCTTCACAATCTTAATATAATGGACAGATTTGAAGTCACAATCACACATTTACAAAGTCAGCAAAACAAATAGTCTATAATGGAAAAAAGACAATTCTTGTTAACAGACTGCTAGTTCCTGTAAAATAGATTGTTGGCTACTGTTATATTGGGAAGTTTTTACCTTGTCAGATCCTATAAATAGATTGTCAGTTCCTATAAAATAAAGGATATTCATTTGTCTTTTAATGTATAATAAAGGCTATTTATATGTAAAAGATAGCAAAACTTGTTCAACAGTATTATCTTCTAGTTATGAATACCTTAAAACCACATAAAATAAAGGATATTTATGTATAATAAAGGCTATTCATGTGTAAAAGATAGCATAACTTGTGTTTAATGATAAACTATGAGCAGGTAATGAATAGCTTAAAACCACAAGATAATATTATTTACACAAAGTTATTTATTAATATCAGGAAGTTGCCAATGCTATTTATATACCAAACTGCTTAAATAAACAATAAAGAAATTTATGCAACTGTAACACTAATAAACTTTTAAACTACAAGAAAAGAGTCACAGGTCCCTGTTTTTTATGTTGTTATACAAAAACTCCCTCTAGAAATGAATATGTAAATTTGGTCCCTATTGTTCAAAAATAAAAAAACGCAAAGTGTCTTGCACTTTTCTGACAGAAAATGCAAGATAACTTGCACTTTTCTAATTTTGAAATATTTTTCGAAATTTTCAAAAATTTTAAAAAGCGCAAATTAACTTGCACTTTCTATCAAGAAAGCGCAAGCTAGTTTGCGCTTTCTAATTTTGAATTTTTTTTTGAAAATTTTGAAAAATTTTAAATTTTTAAAATCGCAAGGTAACTTGCGCTTTCTATCAGAAAAGCGCAAGCTAGTTTGCGCTTTCTGATTTTGAAAATTTTAAAAAGCGCAAGCTAACTTGCATTTTCTGATTTAGAAAAAACAGAGACTTAATTTACATAATTATTTCTACAGAGACTTTTCTTGTAACACCATCAAAAATAGGGACCTTTCGTGCAAAGCCCCTTTAAACTAAGTTTAGATTTAAGGAATGACTTCCAACTCCCCAGAGTTGAAAGATGATGGAACAAAAGTCTCGCTCAAAAAAGTTGTGAAAATTAGGTCCCTATTTTAGTTTTTGGCTAATTTATGCTAATTTTGCCCTTGATTCCAATGCTGGACCGATTTTCTAGGAAGAGACAATTTGGTAAAAAATAACAAAACAGGGACTTAATTTACATGGGTTTATGAGTAGGGACTTTTTGTGCATGTGCTTTGAGAATAGAGACCTTTGGTCCAAATCCCCTTAGATAAATATCTTAAACAAGAATCTCAGTAGAAATCAACTGCAAAGTGAAAAGTAGGCAAAAATAAAAGATCAGAGAAAGAACTTATCTTTGTTTGTGTGCTGAGATATACACTGCAGATTGGATGTAGATTTACATTTTGAATATAAAAAATCAATCGCCCTTAACTAATTCATGGTAATAGGAACTTGAACAGATTAAATGACCGAATGTGTTTCAAATTTGGACTAGTAAGGTGGATGTTACAATATCCATATCATGAAAGGATGGTCAGAACCTTAGAGTATTAAGTTTTATAGTGCCGATTATTGGCAAGGAAATTAAATTTAATGCTTAAAACTCCGTTCAATTTGTAATATCATGGTTGAATTTATGAGACATGTCTGAAAATAACGTTAAACATTAGTTATTTAATAAATACGTAAAATAGATTGAATCTTCAACAAACATGCATAGATGATTATATTTTGAAAACTAATCTTAAGATCATTAACTATGCTCGATAAATATCATCTAACTAAAAATTAAAATCTTAAATCATATGTTTAAGCTAACTCCAGTAATTATGTAATTACACTACATAGCAAAACAATTCAAATTTCACATAGTTACATTGATAATGAAATTATCAGAATTAATTTTAAATTAATGACCCGTTCTGTTTCTGCTCTCTCGTTCTCTCCCTTGTCCGTTGATTCGATTCCCTCCTTCTCCTCCTCCACGGCTGAGTCTTCTTTATCTCTGTCGGTGTTGCATAGCTCATGCCGTTTAGAGTCTCTCAGCTTTTCTGCTTCACGCCTATCTGGTTGGTTTCTACAGGAGCTTGGTATGAGTCTGTCTCGTTTTCCCTCTTTTTATCGATTTCCACAGGAGCATTCGGATCATTCGGACCTGGAGGGTTCCTCTTCCCTCTACTGCTCCTCAGATTGCTCCCTGCCTTATTCTACTTGTTCTCTGTCCATATCCATTCCTCTCATGAGTAAGGATGAGATTGCGCTCCTTAATGAGCGTCTCGCCTGCCTTTCTAGGAACTCTTCGCATTCGCCTTCGCTGTTTGGAGCCTCATTGCCATCGGCATTGGGTCCGAGTCTTGAAGTATCCTCGGTTTCTTCTCAGCAGCATTCCGACTCTATCCCCAGGGCGTCTCGGCGCCGTTCGCGTAGAGTCCAGTCTACTCCCCGTACCATTCGCACACGCTCTATAGCAACGTCCGAGCAGATCGATCGATCTACCCGGTTTTCCTTATACCTCGTCTGAACACTCTTCTGCTGGTTTGCTGCTCGCGCTTTTAAATGGCGAATTTGCTTTTTTGGAATGTCCGTGGTATTGGCAATGATGCGTCTTTGGCTAGGCTTAGATGCATTGTCAAGAAGCACTCGGTTGGCTTGGTCGCTCTCCTGGAACCTTTCCTGGGTCCGGAAGGCATTTCCAGCATCGTCTTATCCTTGGGATTTGGCGGTGGCTCTGCCAACGTATCGGGGAAGATTTGGATCTTATGGTCCAAATCTATGTCGGTCCAGGCCGCTTTTGATTCCTCTCAGCTTTTTTCATTGGTCTGTTCGTCCCCGTCTTTTAGCTCTCCCTTTCTCTTCTCGGCGGTTTATGCCAAATGTGATCGCTTGGAGAGATTAGCACTCTGGTCTGACATTTTAGGGCTCGACTCGTTGGGTTTCTCTTCTTCTGTTATAGGAGGCGATTTCAATATCGTCACCTGCCAAGCGGAAAAACGGGGAGGAGCCGCCATCAACCGGGTTGCGATGGCGGATTTCAACTCGTTCATTGTCAGCTCTGGGCTTTCTGAGCTGCCCTTTGTTGGGTCTGCTTTCACCTGGTCCAACAACCAAGAGGGACCTAACTGTATCCTTTCCCGCCTGGATCGTGTCTTCGGGTCGGAGGAGTGGCTTCGTCTTCCTTTTTCCTTTTCGATCGCGCATCTCCATCGGTCATTCTCTGATCATGCTCCCTTGGTTGACCGTTGCTCTCCCCGCTCTTTAACGGGCCCATATTCCTTTCGTTTCCAGAGCATGTGGAGATCTCACCATTCTTTTCTTCAAGTTGTTGCCAACTCTTGGAGCGCTCCTATTGCTGCTTCTCCCTGTGAGCTGTTCGGTCGTAAGCTTAAGCGTTTGAAAGCTTGCCTTAAGGTTTGGAATTTACAGGTCTTTAAGAATATTTTTGATCGCGTTCGCTTGGCCGAAGAGTCTCTTATTGCTGCTGAATCCTTTCTCGACGAGGAGCCTAACGAGGCTAACAAGGAGGCTTGGGCTCTTGCTCAAAACATTTTCTCCTTGGAACTTCGTATCGAGAATGACTACCTTCGTCAAAAGGCTAGAATCAAATGGGTAGTTGTCGGTGACTCTAACTCTAAATTCTTCCATTCCACTATTCGTAAGAAGAATAATCTCCTCACGATTCGTGTGGTTTTGCGCCCGGATCTATCTGTGGCCTCTTCGCCAGAAGATGTTAAAGAGACCATCCTGTCCCATTTTCAATCTTTTTTGGGTTCTCCCTCTGTCTCGGTATCTGACCCATCTCTGATGGCTTTCATACCTCGTGTTGTTCTTTCTCCGGAAAGGGACGTTATCGCAGAAGTCCCAACCTCTGAGGAGATTCGTGCTTCTGTCTTCGCTCTAAGCAAGGATAGTGCCAGTGGTCCAAACGGTTTCAACGGAGTCTTTTTCAGGAGTGCCTGGTCTATTATTCAGGAGGATTTTTTTCTTGTTGTCCAATCTTTTTTTTCTGGGGGGTCCCTTCCTTCTGGTTGGACTTCTACCAACATCATCCTTATTCCAAAATGCGAGAACCCTAGGTCGTGTTTGGATTTCCGGCCTATCAGTCTCTGCAACTTTTCGAACAAAGTGATTTCTAAAATCCTGGCTACTCGATTGGCTCCCTTCCTTGAGCGCATTATCTCTCCTTCTCAGGCGGGGTTTGTCAAGGGAAGTTTGATTACTGACAACGTCCTTCTCGCTCAGGAACTTATTTCCCAGATCGACCGTAAGACCAGAGGTTCTAATGTTGTCTTCAAACTGGACATGGCAAAGGCCTACGATCGCATGTCCTGGTTTTTCATCATCAAGGTCTTAAGAGCTTTTGGCTTTTCGGAACCACTTATTGACTTGGTGTGGAGGCTCATCTCCAACTGCTGGTTTTCGGTGCTCATCAATGGTTCGGCTAATGGGTACTTTAAGGCAGGTAGGGGATTGCGTCAGGGAGACCCTCTCTCGCCATCTCTTTTTGTGATCGCGACGGAGGCTTTCATTCGCGGTCTCCAATCCTTAACTATCTACGGCCAGATTCAGCGCTTTGGGATTCCAAGGGGTTGCCCCCTAATCTCGTCCCTATCATTCGCTGATGACGTTGTCATTTTCTCTAATGGCAGCGTCTCGTCTATCCATCGGCTTCTCAGGTTTCTACATCAATATAAGCGGGCATCGGGCCAGTTAGTCAACCCCGCCAAAAGCTGTTTCGTTCATGCGAAAGATTTGCCCCCCGCTCGTGCTACTTGGATCGAGTCGGTTTCGGGCATCAAGGAAGCCTCTCTCCCTCTTCCATACTTGGGTGTTGTCCTGTACCGCGGAAGAAAGATCAATGCTATTTTCGATCCTTTGACTGATAAAGTAAGGGGTAAAATCCTTCGCTGGAATGCTTCTCTAATCTCTCAAGCTGGTAGACTTGTTCTTATCAAGTCCGTTTTGGACTTTATGGGAACTCATGTTTTTGCGGCAATGACCCCTACTTCTTCTTTCTTTCATTCCTATCGGTCTCTGGCTTCATTTTTTTTCTGGGGCAACAAGGACAGTGTCCGTCGACACCATTGGGTGTCGTGGGATGTGGTCTGTCGACCCAAAAATGAAGGGGGATTGGGTCTGCGCAACCCTAAGGACCTTTGTGCAGCTTTTGCCTGTAAATTATGGCACGGATTTGGTGCTAACAACTCCCTTTGGGCCTCTTTCCTTCATGCGAAATACCGCAGCCTTGCGGCGCAAATTTCTCGGGCTCTCCGTCTTATGCTAGTGAGACCTGGAAACACATGCAGTCGGTGAAACAGTTTTCCGACACTCATGGTGGATCTTCAGGATGGGATGGCTTTTCCTTTTCCATTATGAAAGCTTGGTCTTCGATTAGAACCCAAGAACCCATTCGCCCTGCTTTTTCCTTCATTTGGGACTCTCGTATTCCCCCGAAGGTCTCTATTTTGATGTGGCGTATTCTCCATGATGGATTGCCACTTGACGAGAACCTCCAATCAATCGGTATTCCTTTCGTTTCTCGCTGTAGATGCTGCGGCAACGGGGACTCCCAATCTCGGAATCATTTGTTCTTTAGTGGTTTTTCTGCCAGATGTTGCTGGAATTACTTCGGAAACCTTCTTGGCATTCGTCAGTCGGCCAGCTCGCCCTCATATCTCTGTAACTCATGGTGGTCTAGGAATGCTGGTAAGTCTCTTCGAGCTATCATTTTCCGCTTGATTCCCTGCCTCATCTGCTGGCACCTCTGGTGCGCGCGGAACAAGGCAACATTCGAGCATACTCGAATGGACCCCACATCTATTATTCGGTGTGTGAGGAACGACGTCTTCCTCGTTTTCCGTGGTAGACCCTTTAGGGGTCTTTTGAGCTCCTGAGTGGAGCGCCTTGTTGGTCTACTCTCTATCTCGTGTGATTTGTCTCACGCACGTTTGGGAATAGGTTGAACTCTGCGATCGAGCGTTGGCCATCATCCGACGTTCTCTCCCCCTCCCCCCTCATGTTGGTATTTAATGTGTTTGTTAGTTTCCCAAATACAGGTTTCTTTGGCTTATTCTTTGGCCCGGGTCATGATCTGGTTGTCTAGTTTTGGGGACCTGCTTTCTTTTATTCGCTGGCTCTTTGGTGGTTGTTCTACAGTAGTATGGCTGGTTCGGTTGGTCTTCCTATATTTTTTTGCTGCTCGTTGTTTGTTGGTGGCGTCTTGGCTGCTCCGCTTGCCACCGTCCCCTATCGGCGTCTTCTGTTCGATTTTTCTGGGAGTTTTATCTACGTTGCTTCTGGCTCCCTTCCTTGAAGTGAGCTTCCCCTGGTCCTGTTGTTATTGCGCCTTACTGTTTGCTCTCTTTTTGGATTGGTTTGGTGGTCTGGCCTTTTCCTCTGGGTCAAGGCGGGTTTGTGTATGTTGGTGGACTGGTTATCACTTCTAGTGCTGTTTCTTCAGGTGGTGTTGTTGTACACTGCTGTTGTTTTATCTTTTGTAGTTATTGTTTTGCTTTTCCGCTGTTTGTTGGCGGTTTTGATTTTTTGCAGTCCTTCGTAATTCCTTGTTTCTTGTTTTCTTGTAAGCCATCGGAGAAAGGCGTTTTTTCTCCATTTATTTATATATTGCTTTTCATAAAAAAAAAATCATGACAAACTGGCGATGCAAAAGAGCCTCATTTTGTTATTTTGACGAATTAATGCATTAATTTTATTTCCTTAACATATTATTTTTATCCCAAAATTTTTGTTAACCAAATTAATTTTCATAAAAAGTATTCTCTCTGGTGTAAATGCCTTAGCCCCAATGAACTCTTATAAAACCATTAAATAACCGTGCATCTAGTCAAAAACAAATGCTTCAAGCAAGATGCAAATATGTAAAGAAAGAAAACAAAATACATTCATAAAATAAATGACGGACATTTAAATAGTCCAACCAAACCAAGCACAGCACATTCCATATTATTCTATGTTGATATCATTAATGTATAAGATTCAAGTGGGTTTAACTTAGTTGTTTTTTCTAGACATAATAGCACGAAATTTGACAATAATATATTATGAAGTAGCATTATGAGTCATTCTACCTTGGAAAGAAGAATCTTGCAGGCCAAAAATCTTCAAATTGAGTACTTGTGGTAGGTTTAACCATTTTTTAATTTTTTAAAAATGCTTGCTTTGATTCATCTTATTAGTCAATTGACCAAACCTATCAAGAAACTATTTTGTTTGTGTACTAAAATGTATACCTGTAACAAACCGAGATATGAAATCTTTAATAAATAAACCACTGCATATTCTTCATGTCTAAATATTGAATTCTCCAAGGTCAATCCAAATTTCTATTTATCTACAACTTCAACCAACCTAAAATATTTGTGCAAGGTAGGTGGAAGTATGATCGTACATCTACTAAGCAAGATAAATAATTTTACATTGAAATAATTATGATTTGGCATGTTTTCCATAACTTTTTCCGCCTTACTAGCCGCCATCCTCTTCGGAGAAAATAAATATTATAGCTAAACACTACTTAAGTTATTTTGTAAAATAATGCAGAAAATTTGTTCATTATATGCTAAATACAATAATAGTAAATGTGATCTCGATCCATTTTAATATCTTAAACCATAAAAAAATCAGGGATTTGACGAAGCTATGATTGATTGTTTGTATTTTCGTTTCGAGGAAAACATTATATACACAAAATACATATTTAATATTATGCACAAAAAACGCAAGCTTGTTGAGGCTGAGATGGGGAGACTATCGGTTACAGAAGATGACTTGACAGTGAAGAATGTGAAGCCAAACTAACTGATGTTTCATGAGTAAGTTTACACTTTATTTGTTTTTATTTAAAGAAAAGAAAAATAAGGATGGAATCATAAAGATTTGGTAGAAGAATTTCTACACTCCTGCATTAAGTGAAATCATTTCTTAACTTAAATAAAACTACCCAATTTTTAAAGCCTCTCTTTGGATTTGTTTGCTAATTCTAAATAGCAGTTATTTAATTTGTTAAATCTGCTACTAGTTGCCTAAAAAATAAGTATTTTCCTAAAACCTAACTTGTACTTTATTTCACTAGTAATGTATAATATATTAAATGAAAAAGCAATATTTCTAAGTATTTAATAAATCACACGTATTGTGTAATTTATTGTTGTAAGTGTTGTTATCCCTTCAAGTGTGTTGTTGAGGGGTTTGATGGCATTATTATGTGTGTGTGTTCTACAAGTGTTTGATGGCACTATTTAGTGATCCTTTCTTTTAGCTCTCTTCATTTAAAATTACTAAACATGCAATCCAACCTACTAAAAGGACTGTGCCAAAACCAAACTAGCAATGAGAGAAATGAAAAGTAACATACAATATTTCCTTTAGTCATTTATTTCGAAACTTAATCTTTGAGACTGCTCAGCTCTTCATCTCTAACCTCTTTGATTACTTTATTCTCTAAATTTAAACCAGAAAGAATATGCCTCCATATTGATTGACCAAGCCCATGAATGTACTGAAGTGAGAATTCAACTATATCTTGTTGATAGGTATCCCAAATCCTACAACTCTGAGACATTTGATGCTCAGACCTCCATACTGCAAACGGTAGAACAATGTCAAAGTATCAAAATTTTGTGATAATTACTAGTGGACTAGTGATTGGTCGATACTGCACCTATATACAAGAAGTTTATAATATATGATGATTTCAATGAACTACTATGAATCTACTTGCTTGTCAAGCATCACATTTCATCCTTTTTATTAAAGATCCTAGTTCAACTATGATAATCAATAATATAAAGTTAGTTCTGTTTTCAACCATGATAATCAACCATGAATTTGATCAACAAGGAATTACATCAATTTTCCTACAAATGGAAGCAGATTTTCATCTAATCCAAGGAGCATACAACTAAAATCGTCGCAATTATTTACTTGATGCTCTCTGCCAACCAACCAATAAGAAGAACATATGTAATTTTCAGTTCATTCTTGATGCAGCACGACCTAAGGAATCACTGGGTTTAGGTCGGCCACGACCTAAGGAGCACGTTGCAAACCATTTACGACCTAACAAGGGCTTAAGTCGTTCGGGATCTTTAGATCATGTACGATCTAAGACTACAAGAGGAGCGCCACGAGATAACGAAGTAGCAGCACGAGTTGAGAATGCGCAAGGCTTAAGTCGGCTACGACTTAAGGGAAGTGATTTAGGTCGTCTACGACCTAACGAGTATGCTGAAGAAGGGAGCTCACGACCTAAGATAAGTCGCGTACGACCTACGACCTAGTTAGGTCGCGTAAAGTGATGTAGCTGTTGTCTCTTGAGTCGCTGAATTTTAGGTCGTGGCAATGTTAACTCGTGAGCATTGATAAGTCGTTAGGTCTTAAGTCGTATGTCGTGGGTGCTTTGCTGAGCTTTGTTGTATTTAGGTCGTAAACGACCTATGGGCTGTTATAATTCTGTGTTGTCGTTGAGTCGTCCTGTTTTTAAGCCGTTGTACATATTGTTAAGTCGCATGTTTTTAGGTCATTCTTTTATAAGTCGTATGTCGTTGGAATTATGTTGTAATGTGCTTGTAATTCATTCTTAAGTCGTAGGGTCTGTTAGGTCGCGTACGACCTAAGTTGAGTCGTGTGGTGTTGTTAGGTCGGCAACGACCTAAGTGTTGTCTGTTTTGGCTTATTGAGTTGTAAGCCTATAAATAGGCGGGTTGGGTCATTTGTAATAGTTTAGTTGATTTTGAATAAAATTTTCGTTTGTTAGCTTTGTGCTTTCAATTAAATTGGTAGTTGAGTGTAATCTCCTATCTCCACTCTCGGTTAATCGAGTGTGCTCGATTCAACGACAGCTGAAGCCGATTCACGGAATCTAGTGCGCTAGATCAACGTGTGAAGAATCGTAGATCTTTAAACACGGTATAAAGCGCTATCAACGTGTTTGAGATAACTAGAATTCGGTATCTTCGGATCAACGAATTTGGGCAATTCGGTATCTTTTATTCCATCGATTGCTACTTTCACAGAATCATACATTTTTGTCATTCCGCTGCTGCATCATTTGGTATCAGAGCTTGTTTTAGCCAATCATAGCTAAATCGAGTCTTGGAGCCAATTCTTTGAAGAATTTCGAAGTTGAAGTGTTAGCCGAGCTTGAAGTGTAGAGCCGAGCTAAGTAGAAGTGTTGGAGATTGAAAGTTGCATTATTTGGAGAAGTTGTGTTCATCGTGTTCATCATATTTTCGCAACAAAGTGGGAGTTTTCGATCCATTTCATTTTGGATCAAAGTTCGAAAGTTGTTTGAATTTGGCCGTGGAAGTTTTGCACACCTAAAGGCATTTGAATTGTGTGTGCCGAGCCAAGCTAGGTCGTCCGAGCCAAGCGAACTAAGTTTGGCCGAGTTAACTTTGAGTTGTTGTGAGTTTTTGAAGATTTGAAATTTGAAGTGTGAATTTGTTGAAGTGTTTGTGGAAATTTTGAAACATGCCGCCAAGAAGAGCCAATCGTCATCAAAACGTAGAAGCTTTGTATAGAAGAGGAGGCTGATGAGATGGAGCAAAGAATCAATGAGAACTTTAGTGAGAAACTTAATGAAGGGATTGGACGATTAGAGAAGATGATGTTGGAGATGAATCAAAATCAGAGAAGGGTTTCACCTGAATCTAACCATGGGAGAAGTAGAGTTTCACCACAATCCAATCGAGAGAGAAGTGTTGATAATGATCATAGAAGTGTGAGCCGAGAAAATTATAGAAATGTTGATGACCGAGATCGTGATCGGAGGAATACTGGTCGAAGGGATGTTGGTGGAAGGAATGATGGTAGTAGAGATGTTGGTGGTCAGGATCGACATCGATATACATCTGATTTTGAAGAGGAGTTCGAAGGTGGTAGTTCGAAGGGCTTGTGTGAATCAATGAGAACTTTAGTGAGAAACTTAATGAAGGGATTGGACGATTAGAGAAGATGATGTTGGAGATGAATCAAAATCGGAGAAGGGTTTCACCTGAATCTAACCATGGGAGAAGTAGAGTTTCACCACAATCTAATCGAGAGAGAAGTGTTGATAATGATCATAGAAGTGTGAGCCGAGACGGTTATAGAAATGTTGATGACCGAGATCGTGATCGGAGTAATACTGGTCGAAGGGATGTTGGTGGAAGGAATGATGGTAGTAGAGATGTTGGTGGTCAGGATCGACATCGATATACATCTGATTTTGAAGAGGAGTTCGAAGGGCTTGTGTGAATTTTTCAATTAGAAAGAAATACAAAGACGAAATCTGGTGCGATGTGGTAGATATGGATGTCTGTCATTTGTTACTGGGAAGACCGTGGCAGTATGATAGGGCGGTGCAACATGATGGTCGTACCAACAGTTATAGCTTTATGTTTGAAGGCACAAAGATTACTCTAGTTCCAAAGAAGCGTCAACAAGAAGAAAACAAACTGGAGGAGATTGAAGAGCTGAAAACTTTATTATCCTTGAAGGAGTTCGTTAAAGAAGTTGAAGAGGAGCCTGAAGTGTTCTTGTTAATTGGGCGTGAGAGCAGTGAAGTGGTTGAGATACCTGAAGAAGTAAAACCAGTACTGGAAGAATTTTCCGATGTATTTCCTGAAGAGCTACCAACGGAGTTACCACCATTGAGGGATATACAACACCAGATAGATCTTGTTCCAGGTGCGGTGTTGCCACATAAACCACACTATAGAATGAGTCCGGAAGAACATGAAGAGTTGCGTAGGCAGGTAGAGGAATTGCTTGAATAGGGACGAATACAGGAGAGTTTAAGTCTGTGTGCTTTACCCACATTACTCGTACCAAAGAAGGATGGTTCATGGAGAATGTGTACGGATAGCAGGGCTCTGAATAAGATAACTGTCAGATACAGATGTTCGATGCCGAGGCTTGATGATCTGTTAGATCAAATTAGTGGGTCTGTGATCTTTTCGAAGATTGATCTTAAAAGTGGTTATCATCAAATTCGAATTAGACCAGGAGACGAGTGGAAGACAGCATTCAAGACGAGGGAAGGATTGTATGAATGGCTGGTCATGCCGTTTGGTCTATCGAATGCACCAAGTACATTCATGAGAGTGATGAACCAAATTTTCAGGCCATACATTGGGAAGTTCGTGGTAGTTTACTTTGATGATATTTTGATTTACAGTGCTAGTACAGAGGAGCATGTTCAGCATTTGAGGAAAGTTTTAATTATTCTTCGTGAAGAACAATTCTATGCTGCTACAAAGAAATTTGTGTTTATGGCGCGAAGTGTCTTATTCCTGGGGTATGTTGTATCGGAAGGAGGAATACAGGTTGATCAAATTAAAGTTGAAGCTATCAGAGATTGGCCGCAACCCAAGACGATAACGGAAGTTCGTAGTTTTCACGGGTTGGCTTCATTTTATTAAAGGTTTATTCCACACTTTAGTAGTGTGATGGCACCTGTTACTGATTGTATGAAGGGCAAACAGTTTGCATGGTCAAAGGAAGCAGGGGTTGCTTTTGAACAAATCAAGGAACTGTTGACGACAGCACCAATTCTAGCATTACCTGATTTTCAGTTGTTGTTTGAATTACATACTGACGCATCGAAGTTTGGAATTGGAGGGGTGTTGAGTCAGAGGGGGCGTCCTATTGCATATTTTAGTGAAAAGTTATCAGGAGCGAAGATGAGATATAGTACGTATGATGTGGAATTTTATGTTGTTGTACAAGCCATTAAACATTGGAGACATTACTTGTTTCACAAGGAGTTTGTGTTATACACTGATCATGAGGCTTTGAAACATCTACAAGGGCAAGAGAAGATTTCAGCAAGGCATGCTTCGTGGATTGCATACTTACAACAATTTACATTTGTGGTGAAGCATAAATCGGGAATTACGAACAGAGTGGCAGATGCATTGAGCAGAAGGAATCATGTGTTGACCACAATGAAGATTGAAGTAACAGGGTTTGATGTGTTGCCAGAATTATTTATCAATGATCCTTACTTTGCAAAGTTTGTTGATGAAGTCAAGGAGGGGAAGACGGATGAGTTTGTAATGGTGGATGGGTTTCTTTTCAAAGGGAATCGATTGTGCATACCTGAGTGTAGTTTACGTATGAAGATTGTGAAGGAGTTACATGAGGAAGGTCATGTGGGCCGAGATCGCACTTTGCAATTGATTTCTCAATCTCATTATTGGCCGTCAATGAAGCGGGAAGTTGGGAAGTTTGTGGAGAGATGTTATATTTGCCAAGTATCCAAAGGGACATCGACGAATGCAGGATTGTATATGCCATTACCCGTGCTTGTTAAACCATGGGTTGATATCAGTATGGATTTTGTTTTGGGGTTACCGAGAACTCAAAGGGGAAATGATTCTATATTCGTTGTGGTGGATAGATTTTCCAAAATGGCACATTTTATAGCATGTAAGAAGACAGTGGATGCCATCTATGTGGCGCAATTATATTTTAAAGAGGTGTATCGATTACATGGGCTACCTGAATCTATTGTTTCAGATCGGGATACTAGATTTTTAAGTCATTTTTGGCTAAGTTTGTGGAAGATGGTGGGAACAAAGTTGAACTTTAGTAGCGCGTATCATCCGCAGACAGACGGTCAGACCGAGGTTGTGAATAGATCTTTGGGGAATTTGTTGCAATGTCTTGTGAAGGACAATCTGAGGAGTTGGGATATGAAGCTATGTCAAGCGGAATTTGCTCATAACCATGCAGTGAACCAGAGTACTGGATTCAGCCCATTCCAGATTGTATATTCTATTTTGCCAAAGGGGCCGTTGGATTTAATGGTAATACCACAACCAAAGGGGACAGTCAAGCGAGCTGCTGATTTTGTTGAAGGATTGACAGAGTATCATAGAATCGTTCAAGAACGATTGGAGAAGGCGAATGAGAAGTATAAACGCTCTGCAGATTTGAAGCGAAGAAGTGTTGAGTTTAATGAAGGAGATTTGGTATATGCTGTGTTAACAAAGGACCATTTTCCAGTGGGCGCTTATAACAAGTTGAAAGCCAGAAAGATTGGTCCTGTAGAAATCGTGAAACGGATTAATGAAAATGCTTATAAGTTGAAGCTGCCAGAGGATGTGTATACATACGATGTGTTTAATGTTAAACATCTGGTACCTTATTATGGGAATGAACAAGCCGATAGAGAAAAGATTACAAATTCGAGGATGAATTTTTCTCAACCCGGAGAGGATGATGCAGCACGACCTAAGGAATCACTGGGTTTAGGTCGGCCACGACCTAAGGAGAACGTTGCAGACCATTTACGACCTAACAAGGGCTTAAGTCGTTCGGGATTTTTAGATCGTGTACGATCTAAGACTACAGGAGGAGCGCCACGAGATAACGAAGTAGCAGCACGAGTTGAGAATGCGCAAGGCTTAAGTTGGCTACGACTTAAGGGAAGTGATTTAGGTCGTCTACGACCTAACGAGTATGCTGAAGAAGGGAGCTCACGACCTAAGATAAGTCGCGTACGACCTACGACCTAGTTAGGTCGCGTAAAGTGATGCAGCTGTTGTCTCTTGAGTCGCTGAATTTTAGGTCGTGGAAATGTTAACTCGTGAGCATTGATAAGTCGTTAGGTCTTAAGTCGTATGTCGTGGGTGTTTTGCTGAGCTTTGTTGTATTTAGGTCGTAAACGACCTATGGGCTGTTATAATTCTGTGTTGTCGTTGAGTCGTCCTGTTTTTAAGCCGTTGTACATATTGTTAAGTCGCATGTTTTTAGGTCGTTCTTTTATAAGTCGCATGTCGTTGGAATTATGTTGTAATGTGCTTGTAATTCATTCTTAAGTCGTAGGGTCTGTTAGGTCGCGTACGACCTAAGTTGAGTCGTGTGGTGTTGTTAGGTCGGCAACGACCTAAGTGTTGTCTGTTTTGGCATATTGAGTTGTAAGCCTATAAATAGGCGGGTTGGGTCATTTGTAATAGTTTAGTTGATTTTGAATAAAATTTTCGTTTGTTAGCTTTGTGCTTTCAATTAAATTGGTAGTTGAGTGTAATCCCCTATCTCCACTCTCGGTTAATCGAGTGCGCTCGATTCAACGACAACTGAAGCCGATTCACGGAATCTAGTGTGCTAGATCAACGTGTGAAGAATCATAGATCTTTAAACACGGTATAGTGCGCTATCAACGTGTTTGAGATAGCTAGAATTCGGTATCTTCGGATCAACGAATTTGGGCATTCGGTATCTTTTATTCCATCGATTGCTACTTTCACAGAATCATACATTTTTGTCATTCCGCTGCTGCGTCAATTCTCATGCTAAATTGCTAGTATTACATTCGTTTTTGTGATGTTTTCATTTCATAACTGGTTTAAAATTTGAAATTTTCAACAATTACTAGATTTCACCCTATAGCTATGTTTATACTAAGAGACAACTTGAAAGATTTAAATGCGGTTGATTTTGAGCATACCTCAAATCTACAAAAATGGTTATTGAGCATAAAAAAAGTTTCAATCCGACATTAATTTCATAAATAAAATCTTTAATAGCAGATTAAAAAAAATTGAAACGGGTTTATAGTGGATACCTTCTGAGTTGGTGGGGTGATAGAGCTGTAACTAGAGGAGGCTAATGAAAGGTTTGCACTTTTGGTGATGATGGAGAGAGAAGAAGCAATCAGAACTGATGTCAAAGAGACTACCGCCAGCAATCGGAATCGCAAGCTAGAAGTTGGGTTTTTGTAGAGAAAGCTGGTTATGTATCTAAGGCCACGTGAGTTCCTATAGAATTTGCGTCAAACTTTTCTGGTGGTCAATTTGAAGAATGAAATGGAGAGAGGAGAACTTAGTGTTTTTTTGATCGATGGGAAGAGGATGAAGGAAATAGAAAGAAAAGTAGCTAAAAACTTTGGGTCCCGCCTTATAAATTTTCGTTCATATTGTATTTTCCTATTTTATTTACTTGTCACGCGGAGAGAACATAAAAGGTTGATTTAAAACATTGTTCTGAGTTGTCGTTAATGTTATTGTTTCTTGTAGTAGCCAAAAGAAATATGTGTTTGCTTTCCAAGAACACACTCTTCACAAAAGCCAAACTTTGAATGCTAAACACCATCAATCAAACCTTGCTTTCTCAACTCATCCAAGTTATGTTCACCAATATATTCCATCCGCAAGTGCCACAATTTGAAGGAATCTGGATCAGCAGAAATAGCAGAAGCTGATTCACCAACTACAGTAATGCCCTTCAATAAATAAAGGTTTTCTGCCCTCACACCTTTTGTAACAATTATGGAACCCTTTGATATCTTCATCTTTTGTCCCCAACTACAATCTTTAATCCAAGCCTACTCAAAGCTCCAATAGAAATCAAGCTCCTTCTCAAATTAGGTTCATGACTAACATCAGTAATTGTAGGAATAACACCGTCAAACATCCTGATATTCACACTACCAACACCAACCATACAGAAAGAAGCATCATTGCCAATCAAAACCTCTACTTCATCAATCTCACGATATGTAGAGAAGCAGTTCCTACCAGGCGTCATATGATAGGATGCGCTAGAGTCAATAAGAAAAAAGTTGATGTTCCCAGAAGAGCCAAAAGCTATAAACACATCAATATCACTCCCTATAACTGATTTCTCTGCAATACATGCTAAAGCTTGCTTTGGGTCTTTTCTTCTTCCTTCGAACTTGGGACATTAACCTATAAAGTGCCCCTATTTCTTACAATAATGGCAAGTCAATCGCTTAGGTCCCCTAGACCGAGACCTTGAATTATTTCGACCTCTACCATTCTCTGACTTGCTTTAACTTCTACCTCTCTAAACAGATGAGCCCTCTGTATCACTATCCAAACTAGTGCTCGCTAATCTACCTCTCAACACTTCATTACGAAGACTAGCCTTTACATCTGATAGACTAATATTATTGCAATAATATGTCATGAAATTAATGAATGCAGTATAGTCCTTAGGCAAGGAACAAAAGAGGATCACTGCCTGAGCCTCATCAGTAATATCAATGTCCGCTACCTTCAGGTTCATAATCAAAGTAGTCAAAGCATCTACATGCCCCATAAGATCGGCTCCAGGATCCATCTTAAATGAATAAAGTTATTGCTGAATAATAATCTGATTGGTGAGAGACTTGTCTTGATATGCATTAAATAACGCATCCCATAATTCCTTCGAAGTCTTCTTTTCAGAGAATTCTCTAAGAACTTCATCTGAAAGACTCAATTGGATTGTTGTAAGAGCTTCATCTTCCATCTCTTCAAAAATATCTGCTTCAATGTCCTTCAATTTATCAGGCGCAAAAATAACCTTAAATGTCTTCTCCTTCTTCAACACTGCCTCTATTTTCATCTTCCAAGTTCTAAAATATCCCTTTCCATCAAAACATGTAATGGAATAACTATAACATTTTCTATCTGGAGGCCCGAAGCTAAGCGCTATAGATGTTAATGTCATCCATGGTATTAATTTCCGATGACCAAATACGGTAATGTTAATGGTATCCATAATATCAGAAGCACTTGAATATGAAACAAATTCACAGGTTTCAAAAAACAGCTTTTCTCATTACATTTCACAAAACATGTTTCATATCCATTTACATAATCCCAAAATCATTTCCCAGATAATGATCAAATATAATTATTACAAATATGCCAAGAGCGATATACGAAGATGCCCCCTTGGATGACCAGAGTACTATATAGACATAACCGCTTAAATACAACACAGCGGAATCAAACAAAATAGAACAACAACTCCTAAATAGCTATCCGTCAACCACCCGCTCGTCTCCAGAAGCTTTATTTGCCACCTACTAAAAACTTGAAAATCCTCAATACCCAGCCTACTCAAACCAAATTTGAGCGGCCGAGAGTTTAAGGGGAAAAACATAAAATTCGAGTTAGACATGAAGCCTGGTGTGAAAAATACAATACATCTTAGTTATTTGATATTAAGTGAGATCACGTCACTTAGCGAACGGGTTTCCCCTCACTAATACCCTTTTAAAACATATCTTTTGCAAATCCTTTCCAGCAACCAAAACTGGTTAAATCTGTAAAGCGATATCAAGTAAACATACGTGTTAGTTAACAAACAGACTATCTGTTCGAATACTATAATTTTGTTTGGCTAAGTACTAACCTTTGGTTGACTCGGGCCTCCAGACAATATAAATAAAATAATCTAACACTTATCAGATACACTTCTTCTGGACGGTCTGTCCCTAACTTATTTGTTAGATACTCATCTTCTGGACGGTCTGTCCCTAAGTTATCTTCTCCCAGGGTCACCTGATCCTAACGGTTTTGCGGGCTCAACAATAACCTATCTGTATACAAATATATATTCCCTTCTGTGTGTAATCATCATTTTAGTCTTACTTATGACAAATCCCTACACACTAGAATTTGGACTAAATTAGCTAGGGCTAATAGCTAATGTATAGAGTGCGTCCTATACCAGACCCATCTGGTATTCTAATATTTGAGTCATTTTACTTAAAGATAATCTTCCTAAAATTTTCCTTGAAATCCTTTTAATCTCAAATTGATTTAAAACCTTTAAATCAAACTTAAACAAGGAAGATATATATACTTTATGCTTTACTTAAAATCACATGCCATGTTATATATATTTTACTCAAATCTTTGTTGATAAAACATTTAAACCTTCGAAAGTACCCATTTCGAATCCATTGAAAGTACCTGTTTCGAAACCAAGTAAAACCCTTCTTTATAACCTAAGGCGAAAGGCTAAAAAATTCCTTTCAAAACCCTTCATATACACCTTTCGAAACCATTGAAAATCCTTTCCTTCAAAAGCTATAACACCTTGGACATCCATTCTTTAAAACACTTAAACATTACCTTTTGAAACCATTTGAAAACCTTTCCTTTTAGACCTTTCGAAACCTTTAGGGAGCCATCCCTTCGAAACCTTCATTAAAACCTTTCGAAAGTATCAAAACCTTTGTAAACAACAAACCTTTCGAAAGCATTTGGGTTCAACTTAAAACATGTGGAAACACCTTTCAAAACTATTAAAACCATCTCTTTCAAAACCAATTGGGTTCTACCTTCATGTAACAACCCTAGATTTTTGCATATTTTATTTTGACTTTATTTTTATTTTTAAATTATTTTAAACTTGTTTAGTTCAAATATTTCATTTTTAAATATGAATTTTGATTATTATATGAATTATAATTCCAAACTTGTATAAATGGAATATTTTCCTGAAAAGTGGATTTGTGGTCAAACTAGTCAAACTTTGACTTTTAATTTTTAAATATAAATATTTAAATTCTTGAATTTTATCTTTTATTATGAAAATAGATTTAATATCATGAATACTACTTTTCTTTTCGTTGAAAATGGATTTACATTGTGGAAGTTATACTGTTTTCAATTTTGTGTGTAATTTGCTGTATTTAACCAAATTGTTAATTTCAAATTATATAAATAATTTTTTATTTGGTCATGTAATGTTCTAAATTATGTTTATATGGGTAAAATAACTTGGTATGTATATATTTTGGTTTTAAAATATTTTTAAGTGAAGTATAAATTTTTCTAGAGTTATAGTAATTTATTTGAAATTTTCATGTCCTGTTTGCTATTTTTAAACAATTTCTTCAATTCTTTTGCTATTTTATCTGAATTTAATTATTTATTTTACTTTGAAAATGTTTAAAAATAATTTTTATTTAAAATTTTATTTTATAATATTTTTAAAATGAAGTTAATAATTTTCCAAAATCAATAGTGATTTATTTGTAATTTCTGGACACTGTTTTGGATTTTTAAGCAATTTCTTGTTTTCTTTTTCCATTTTCTTTAAAATTATTATTTATTTTTATTTTATATTACTTTGTTTCGGTTTTAAAGTCAATTTACTGATTTTATTTTTGTTTTATTTGAATTTAAAGAAAAAGAAATATGAAGAGTTTTAAAAGCTTATTTACCTTAAGTCCTTTCATCTCCTTTGTCCTTTCATTTGCCATAACTCCTCAATTACTATCTTGGCTATACATTTTTGGTTTGTAGCCGTGAGTCTTCAGCCTCCATTCACCCAAAAACATTTTACTTTCTCATTCATTCATGGCTTCAAGAAAAATCTATGGGTAATGGCTACTTTTTTACACTTTTCTTCTCATTTTTCATGTATTTTTGCCTTGTTTTCTTTGCTTCTTTGAACGGCCTCCACTCCATATCCACGGCCACCACCTCCTACACCTCTTTCCTGCCATCATCACCACCTATTCCTTAGGTCTGAACCTGTAACGTCCCGACTTTCCAGACCCGGAAAATCGGACCATTTGTGTTAAAGAAGAAGAGGTAGAAGAAGAAGAAACAGAAAATCAACAACAGAATCTCACATCGCAGCGGAATAAAATATAATATATACAAAACAGATCTTTACTCAAACAGAAAAATATATCTGTTTATACAATATATTTACAGAATACATCATCAGAGTTCATCACATCAATGACATACATCCAAATACACAGCGGAACAAATAAACAAATACGGAAGTACGTATCGCCATGCAGCTCGTCTCCTGAGCTCCACAGCTACAATCTGAACCTGTTTATCTCGGTCTGACCCGAGCATCATATAAAACAACACCCGAGTCAGTCTGGAATACCAGCGTGAGAAAATCACACTCAATTTGATTATTAAAGTTTCAAAATCCTTTGAAAAACAAAAGCATCTCGTAAGACCACGCCACAAATAAACATGTCGGGTTTTTACCTTACGATAGCTAAAACACTTTTTATAAAATCCTCTGATATTATAATAGTGTCTATTTACAAATACTTATTAAAATAGCTGAAATTGTTACATGATTAAATTCCAGCATACTAGGTATACAAACAAAACACGTACAAGGCACTTAGGGAGAATGGATTTCCAACGAATGACTAGGCACTGGGGTACCACCTATCACAGTACGTGGCCTAGATCACAATACCGAGGAGTACGCCCGCTCCCCTACAACACAAGGCCGGAATCATCCCTTACTGGATAATTCCAAATAAAATCACCCCACGGTTGGGATCAGCAACCGCAACACTAAGCCGAAATAAAAGGGACATCTAGACAGGGATGACTTTACTCTCAAGTGGGGGCTACCCACGAAGCCTTGCTGCATAACCCCTGATTTTCAGTCATTCCCGGTTGATGAGGTTCGAGACTAAACGATACCTTTTTCAGAACATATCCCTTAGAATGCCCATCGTCCGCCTGACAATGTTTCGCAAGCATTCGTCCATACAAGTCCGTCCCGGGTCCGAACGGAACCGAAGGCACTATTCCTACTACATTCATTTTGGAAATATCCTCAGGATTAGTAGCGACTAGCCCTTGCACTTCACTGCTCCATCTTCAACTCCGAACACGTTACCCGAAACGTACAAACCGAATCGAAGTGGTATTCGAGTCTCCAGACCTAGAATCCCGGTATACGGAAACCCGATCCCGGTCTCTTCGAAACGATCAGCGCATTTGGCCAATATTGATAGTCGGTTATTTAACTATCAATTAACATCCACAAGCAACCATCACACAATAAATAATTTCTCACATTATTTATTTGCCCAAATATCTTTCCAAGATATATTTCCAAATTTTCAAAGCTCATTTGAAAACAATTTCAAAACAGTTTCCGCTTACGGAAAACATTTTCCAAATAATTATTTCCACTGAATCACCAAGTACAAAATACTTTTAATTTTAAAATAATTTAAAAACACTTTATTTTAAATATATCTTATAACATTGAAATTAAACTACTTTAATACTTTATTAAAAATATATACTTTAAAATAAACCACTTTATAAATATAAACTAAATTTCCTCTTTAAAACATAATACGAAATCACTTTTATATAATTACTACAATAATAGATTTTTGAAAATACTTACTTTGGAAATTAACCTTTAGAAATAATCAATTTCCTAAAACATGCATTTTTAAACAAATTAGAACTTTTAACTTATATTAAAAATTGCTTTGAAAACGTACTTGGCTATCCAGAGAAATACACTTCTCTTCACATCCTTTAAAAATAAATCAACACTTATTTTTAAACCAATTCATATCCCTTTATAAATTCCCACCTTGAATTTATATTTTCAAATATCCAATGATATTTATTTTACTTTATAAACCCAGTTTATATCTCCAAAATCTCATTTCTCTTTTAAAAATCCAAGTTTTTAAACACTTAAATCAATTTCCCACTGATTTCCATTTTACTTTACTTTGAAATAAATTTCCCTATTTACTTCAATTATTTCAAATACATTAACTTTCATCTTTTATTTCTTTATTATGCGTTAAAACCTTTTTAACTAAAATACCAATTTCGGATTTCCAAACTTCTTCAATTAATATTTTAATTAAATTAAATCTTTAAATTTCAATAAAATCAATTCTTTTATATTTTTAAATAATATCACTTTAGTTAAAGATTTATTTCTTCACTGTTAAATTCAAAATCCTTTTTTTTCCCATATTTGTTCGAATTAAGAAATTTCTTTTACAATTCCTTATTTAATTTATTCGAATTCACTAGAATTATTTAACTTGAATTTTACTCTTTTATTTCTTTCCAAAAATCCAATTCAATTGCTTTTGATAACTCATTATACTGGGAAATTCAATCCAACCAGATTATCAGATATAAATCATCACAGGATATCAACAATCATATCACAGAATATTTAAACAAAATTAAATATTTTGAGGAATCCAGTTGGATCCCTCCAACCTGTTTACCTGCATCCACAAACGTTAGCACAATACCAATTCCACTTCGAGGTGGAATATCGCGGTATATGGGTTTTATAAAATATCATCCGCTATTATGCGGCGCATAGGGTCTCATCCGCTATACAATGCGGGAATATCAACAACTCCAATATATACATATGTCAATATGTATATATTGCTATATACTACTATATATATAGCACATCAATCAATGCAATCATCCAATCAATTATTTAAATTTAACCATTTAAATTTAAATTAAAAATTCAGCTGAGTGAGATTAACTCACCTTTAATTTTTATTAGCATCCATTTGCAATCCAGCTTGCTTCTTTTCAGATGTGGACCTTGAAAAATAATTTATGTGATTTATTAATATTCGAAATATAAATCGACCTTTAATTACCATTTTATAATTCAATTAAATGTCGAACTAATCTTCTTGAAATAAAATATTTTTAGTGCCTAGACTAATTAGAAACAAATTAACCACCTACTCCATTATTTTCTTAAAATAAATTTAGTAAATTAAAACATGTATATTTATTTCTATTTCTTTTACACAAGTTTATCTCCTTTAAAAAAAATACAAACTGCAGATTCACTTCCATCTTCTTTTTATGTGTAAACATCACTTATTTAATTAAAATAAAACAGAACGATACCTCGATCTAGACTGCGATCATCAAAGAACGCGCCTGTCACTCGCGACACCATCGCAACCCATGAACGTCATCGCTGCCGCCAACGTCGATCACCATACATCGATGACCCACTCCGCAGCCCTTACCCACTACGAAATCGACTCCATACCCAAAGTCCACGTCGATGGTCGAACAAAACAGACCCGAAGCCCTAGATCCCAATTCACTCGACTTCACTGTCGATTTCTCCAAGCCCACGCAATCGCGATGACAGCCATGGCCCTAGCCTCGTCGAACCACCGGCCTCGCGAGCTTTCCCCCGACACCTCAACGCGATCGACCACCTTCGCGAGTGCACCGGCCTCGTTTCCTGCCATTGACGAACGATCGAGCTGCCCCATCCTCTTCCGATCGAAGTTCGATCTCGAGTAACAGAGGAGAAGATAAAAGAATTGTTTGGTTTTGAATTTCGAACTGAACTAGAGAGGAAAGAAGAAAGGCTCGCGTCCAGGATTCCTTCCGCCATTTTTCTTTAGACGCGATATCCCACTTTCTTTTTTTCTTTTGCCTGGAAATGGAAGGAGGTGTTTATTTCTTCCTTAAGTTTTTGAAAAGCTCGGCCACGATTTAAGTAAAGGAGAGGGGACATGATTTGAACTGATGGAGAGAGCAGCGTGATAATAGGCGTAATCCCAGGCGTGATTTAAGGATGCTGATATTGACCAATTTAAATTTAAATTCAAATTGGATTCATTTTAAAATTTCAACGCGTTTATACGTCGTACGCTCACACGGCAACTCCAAACACTACAAAATTTGAAATCCGGTAATAAGTCAATATTACGGACCCAATGGAACTGGTTTCGTCGAATTCCGAGACTGTGCCTCGGAAGGCTATTTTTAAATTCAAATTTAAAACGATAAATTTCAAAACAGAACCAATCTCTGTTAAATTCAATTTTTTACTCATCTATTATTTTCAATATTATAAATATAAATTTTACAAGCCTTCAAATTATTTTTAATTAGCTTAGAATGCCAGATTTACTATTTTATCCGACTTCAAATAAATTTAATTAAATAATTAAATCACTCAATAAACAACGATATTTGAGATTTTAAGTTTATATAATCCCTGAATATTTAAAATTAATTAAATATTCCTATTTCAAATGCTCAAAAATTCCGGGTCGTCACATTCCTCCCCCCTTAAAAGAATTTCGTCCCCGAAATTACCAATTATGAAGAATGTCCCATATCCCGTTAGCTATTTCCCAAGTTAGCTATTTCCCAAATTCAAACAGTTTTAACAATACCCAAACAATCTTTTATTAATGATACACTAATCATCTTTTAACTTCCCAAACTTATTCATAAGTCCCAAACCATATCACTTACTTAACAATTCAAATTTTAAATTTGAATTCAAATTTTAACTTATCAAAATTTCTCAAAATTTTTCTAACTCCCTAAATTTCCGAAAAATTTCGCCAGCGTCTCCTTTGCGCGGCTAGCTCGGTACTACTACAAAATGGCTCTACGGCCTCCCAATCTCAAAAAGAAAACAAAAAGCCAAGTGGCTGGATCAAAAACCCAATCAAATTTCATATAGAAATTCAAATACATACCTTTTGTCGGGCCATTTAATTTTTATCTTCTAAAATCAAAAATCCCAATTATCCATTGCTTTTATACACCTGTATATCCTACTAAGCAATAATATCAATCACAATCCCAACGTCATTTTATACTTTTCTTTACAAATTTACAATATTTGTTTTACTTAAGCCCGTACGATGCACATATATCATCCGTACGCAATATCACATTCGATCGCTCAATCGATCACACAATTTCACTTCCGAACTAGTATCGTCCACCCGACTTCCTAGTGCGGACTCAAATTTGGTTTCTTGATCAGAAACCGACATTCTCCTTACATAGCCACCAACTATGATAGAGAATATCCAAAATCAATCAACAATCCATATCCAGGCTCGCCGTTGAAAATCGAGTGAAAAATCCTAATTCGGATCGATAAAACTATCTCGAAATTCTGTGTTCGACATCTGGACCAAATAGCTATGCGAATAAAATAATATACGTACATCTTACGTATAAATTTCAATTGATTACCAATTACATCAATTCTCTTTTATTCACATTCATTTTGATTGTTATCCCCTTATTCACAACTATCCCATTTCACAACTTCAGTTTTAGTCTTCATTCAACTATTCACTTAGTATATATTTTTCCCAAAATTACTAAGTATATTTCCAATACCAATTTTCTTAAGAATTTCATTCTTCAATTCTTAAGTTCATATAAATTTTCTTATATTCATTTACTACTTCACCACTGAAGTGTATATATTCAAATTGAACTCCCATTTCATATGAATCTCAGCTTACTTCAATTTACTACTTCATTTCCAAATTTTTTTTCCTTAAATTCAATTATCTCCAACTTCCCAAAAATTGAATTTTATTTAGCTCGAAAACAATCCAAGTTAATTCATTCAATAACTATTTCTCAACTTATTTAAACCACTCCTCTGTTTGAGTTCAGTTTCCATTCAACATTTACTTAAGTCAATAACTTAAGTTTATTTTCCATTTAACCACCCTTTTAAAGTTTTATTTCCATCTTTCATTTGATTCTTATTTAATCAAATTCCATCCATTTATTTATTTAATATAATTGGTTCATTCACTCAATCATTATGAATTTTATTTCCCATACTCAATTCATATGGAATTATTTTATTAATAACCAGGTCATTTCCAATTTGTTTTCACTTATTTGGATTCCATTCGCAATCCAAACCATCACTATGTTAATCCAATTTCATTAACTCACAATTCAATTTCATTAACTAATTTATTATCTAATTAGTTCCTCCGCTGGTTAAAATTAAATACTTGCTTTTTAATTCCAAATACCACTGCACTAAATTTTCTTAAGTTCAATTTATTTTATAATTCAAGTTTGGATTTACTTAAAAAAATTAAGATTGCTCATCTTAGTCATTTCCATTTGATAATTACAATTTCAATTTATAACTCTTAATGGTTCAAAGTAATGGATTCCCATTTATGACTTACAATTTCATTTCTATTCATAAGTTTTAACTTACTTACTTAAGATCTGGGACTATTCATTTAAGTCCATTTCATCTTTACAATCAAATTTTCAAATTATTACACTTAAGAACTTAAGAATATGAATTTCTTTACACAATTATAAGCATTTTACACTACCTTTATATCCAATTCAATTCGACTTCAACTTATTTACATTTAATTCAATTCCAATTCTCAATTTTATTTAACTTATCTTAAGTTAAATTCAAATATATTTTATTCACCTTCGTATACTTGAATTAAATTTTAATTCCAGGATACAATTTTATACAAGTTTTACAATTCATTCACCTTCAAGTTCTCTAACTCTTTTATTTACCAACTTATATTACTCATTGAGTTATTTTCATCTCATAATTATAATCTCAGAATTAAACTTTCATTCCCTTCTTATTTCAATCAACTTCATTCTATACTTTATATTGTTGATTCATTTAAATTTCCACGTTTATATTTTAAATAGAATTCCCAGAATTCAATTGCCCGGTTTTATTTCAAAACCATTTTGAATCCATAAATAACTCATACATATCTGGTATATCACCTCAAATACCAATTTCCAAAACAATCTGCTTTTACCAAACAATTTTTCCTTTGAATTTCAAAACCAACACAGTTCACAATCATTTCCACTTTAAAACAGTTTGGTAGCAATTTCTCTTTGGAAACTCGAAAATAGACATCGATGATGCTGCAGTCATCACCGAAATTATTTTCCAGCGACCGAAAGAGAATTTTAATGCTTTTATCACTCTAAAACATTTCAAACATTTTTAAATCCCAAATCCCACCAGATTTCAATTCAATTTCAAAAATATTCATGAAATAATATCACCATTATTTCCCCAAAACTTTTAAACTATTTTTAAATCCAAAGGAATTTAAACCTTTCCCAAAACTTCAAATCCAAAATCCATTCAACTTAATATCCAAACATTACTCTGGAATTCTATCACATTTTATTTCAAGTTATAAGTCACATTTACAATTTACATTTACAAATTTCATATGTTTATGAGTTTATCTCATTTGATTATAAATCACATTTGTATATAAAGTTTATTTCAATTTATAAATTGCATTTATAGTCTATATTTCAAATTCCATTTTGTTATATAAATTTATTCTTCAACTTAGGTTATAAGTTTCAATTTCTACTCAATAATGAGACTAACTCATTATTGTCATTTTCTAACAACCAAGCATCCAAATATATAACTATAAAAATTTTCAAATAATTATTTCTTTTATATACAAAATAATTTGGGCAAAATTATTTCATTTACCCCATTTAAAACAATATTGTGTCGAACTGTTCTATTCAAGTGTTTAGAAACCCCTTCGATACAGTTGTCCAGACTGTGCCGACGAAGGTTCATATGCCACTCAATAGACCAACCAACACAATATAAAACCATTTTATATTCACTAACAAATACGCGCTCATATCTATTAATACTCTCAAAATTCCCACCAGAGCCAAGGTTATCGCTAGCCTAAGCTCTGATACCAACTGTAACGTCCTAGGCTTTTCAACCATCAGCAACGGCTCACGACCGGTAGGCTTTTCAACCATCCCAGCCCCGCTGTGGCTCACAGTGATACCTCGGGTTTGCTTTTACGGCCAGCCTCTCGACTGTAAGCACCTAGCAAACCAACCCCAAAAGGCCTTATACTACCCCCGGGGACATGTAGGGGTAAGAGTCTCCCATTCGCCACCTAACGCAAAGCGAGAACCCCCTATCACGCTGTAATGTAGCAAACCCGATCCCGGTCTCTTCGAAACGATCAGCGCATTTGGCCAATATTGATAGTCGGTTATTTAACTATCAATTAACATCCACAAGCAACCATCACACAATAAATAATTTCTCACATTATTTATTTGCCCAAATATCTTTCCAAGATATATTTCCAAATTTTCAAAGCTCATTTGAAAACAATTTCAAAACAGTTTCCGCTTACGGAAAACATTTTCCAAATAATTATTTCCACTGAATCACCAAGTACAAAATACTTTTAATTTTAAAATAATTTAAAAACACTTTATTTTAAATATATCTTATAACATTGAAATTAAACTACTTTAATACTTTATTAAAAATATATACTTTAAAATAAACCACTTTATAAATATAAACTAAATTTCCTCTTTAAAACATAATACCAAATCACTTTTATATAATTACTACAATAATAGATTTTTGAAAATACTTACTTTGGAAATTAACCTTTAGAAATAATCAATTTCCTAAAACATGCATTTTTAAACAAATTAGAACTTTTAACTTATATTAAAAATTGCTTTGAAAACGTACTTGGCTATCCAGAGAAATACACTTCTCTTCACATCCTTTAAAAATAAATCAACACTTATTTTTAAACCAATTCATATCCCTTTATAAATTCCCACCTTGAATTTATATTTTCAAATATCCAATGATATTTATTTTACTTTATAAACCCAGTTTATATCTCCAAAATCTCATTTCTCTTTTAAAAATCCAAGTTTTTAAACACTTAAATCAATTTCCCACTGATTTCCATTTTACTTTACTTTGAAATAAATTTCCCTATTTACTTCAATTATTTCAAATACATTAACTTTCATCTTTTATTTCTTTATTATGCGTTAAAACCTTTTTAACTAAAATACCAATTTCGGATTTCCAAACTTCTTCAATTAATATTTTAATTAAATTAAATCTTTAAATTTCAATAAAATCAATTCTTTTATATTTTTAAATAATATCACTTTAGTTAAAGATTTATTTCTTCACTGTTAAATTCAAAATCCTTTTTTTTTCCCCATATTTGTTCGAATTAAGAAATTTCTTTTATAATTCCTTATTTAATTTATTCGAATTCACTAGAATTATTTAACTTGAATTTTACTCTTTTATTTCTTTCCAAAAATCCAATTCAATTGCTTTTGATAACTCATTATACTGGGAAATTCAATCCAACCAGATTATCAGATATAAATCATCACAGGATATCAACAATCATATCACAGAATATTTAAACAAAATTAAATATTTTGAGGAATCCAGTTGGATCCCTCCAACCTGTTTACCTGCATCCACAAACGTTAGCACAATACCAATTCCACTTCGAGGTGGAATATCGCGGTATATGGGTTTTATAAAATATCATCCGCTATTATGCGGCGCATAGGGTCTCATCCGCTATACAATGCGGGAATATCAACAACTCCAATATATACATATGCCAATATGTATATATTGCTATATACTACTATATATATAGCACATCAATCAATGCAATCATCCAATCAATTATTTAAATTTAACCATTTAAATTTAAATTAAAAATTCAGCTGAGTGAGATTAACTCACCTTTAATTTTTATTAGCATCCATTTGCAATCCAGCTTGCTTCTTTTCAGATGTGGACCTTGAAAAATAATTTATGTGATTTATTAATATTCGAAATATAAATCGACCTTTAATTACCATTTTATAATTCAATTAAATGTCGAACTAATCTTCTTGAAATAAAATATTTTTAGTGCCTAGACTAATTAGAAACAAATTAACCACCTACTCCATTATTTTCTTAAAATAAATTTAGTAAATTAAAACATGTATATTTATTTCTATTTCTTTTACACAAGTTTATCTCCTTTAAAAAAAATACAAACTGCAGATTCACTTCCATCTTCTTTTTATGTGTAAACATCACTTATTTAATTAAAATAAAACAGAACGATACCTCGATCTAGACTGCGATCATCAAAGAACGCGCCTGTCACTCGTGACACCATCGCAACCCATGAACTTCATCGCTGCCGCCAACGTCGATCACCACACATCGATGACCCACTCCGCAGCCCTTACCCACTACGAAATCGACTCCATACCCAAAGTCCATGTCGATGGTCGAACAAAACAGACCCGAAGCCCTAGATCCCAATTCACTCGACTTCACTGTCGATTTCTCCAAGCCCACGCAATCGCGATGACAGCCACGGCCCTAGCCTCGTCGAACCACCGGCCTCGCGAGCTTTCCCCCGACACCTCAATGCGATCGACCCCCTTCGCGAGTGCACCAGCCTCGTTTCCTGCCATTGACGAACGATCGAGCTGCCCCATCCTCTTCCGATCGAAGTTCGATCTCGAGTAACAGAGGAGAAGATAAAAGAATTGTTTGGTTTTGAATTTCGAACTGAACTAGAGAGGAAAGAAGAAAGGCTCGCGTCCAGGATTCCTTCCGCCATTTTTCTTTAGACGCGATATCCCACTTTCTTTTTTTCTTTTGCCTGGAAATGGAAGGAGGTGTTTATTTCTTCCTTAAGTTTTTGAAAAGCTCGGCCACGATTTAAGTAAAGGAGAGGGGACATGATTTGAACTGATGGAGAGAGCAGCGTGATAATAGGCGTAATCCCAGGCGTGATTTAAGGATGCTGATATTGACCAATTTAAATTTAAATTCAAATTGGATTCATTTTAAAATTTCAACGCGTTTATACGTCGTACGCTCACACGGCAACTCCAAACACTACAAAATTTGAAATCCGGTAATAAGTCAATATTACGGACCCAATGGAACTGGTTTCGTCGAATTCCGAGACTGTGCCTCGGAAGGCTATTTTTAAATTCAAATTTAAAACGATAAATTTCAAAACAGAACCAATCTCTGTTAAATTCAATTTTTTACTCATCTATTATTTTCAATATTATAAATATAAATTTTACAAGCCTTCAAATTATTTTTAATTAGCTTAGAATGCCAGATTTACTATTTTATCCGACTTCAAATAAATTTAATTAAATAATTAAATCACTCAATAAACAACGATATTTGAGATTTTAAGTTTATATAATCCCTGAATATTTAAAATTAATTAAATATTCCTATTTCAAATGCTCAAAAATTTCGGGTCGTCACAGAACCATGGCTGCATAATTTATGAAGAGAAACTCCACAAAAACTATGTTAATTCCCCTAAAACCAGGTTGTTTGACCACCACTTGTTCACCACTTCCATATCCACCACCATCATCACCTTAGGCCGCCACCACCACCTCTGTCCAGACCCTTAATCACCCCTCCTACCTCTGGCCAGACCTGTAGCATGACATGGCCGAGCCATTTGACCATTAGCCGAGCCCAAAGTGTGAACACAAACCTTCCAATGTTGCCTAGTCTCTTGACATTCTTATGTTGTAACTTCCTCTACATGTTCTCGCTTACGCCGTGCATTTCCTAGCCCAAACCTGAGCCAAACAACATCCCTAGGCCGTGCCAAATAGTAGAGAAAGCAAGGCAAAAGACTTGGCATTCAAATCTCTTTTTATTCCAAAGTTATTCCATTTCAGAGTGTATTGAATTTATGTCTGTTTTGATGTTTGTTTTGGGTTGTAACACAAGACTTGTAGCATTGGATCTCGCTCTCCACTCAAGTCCGTAGTCTTGTCATCATGCTTTTGTTTCCGTTGTGTCATTGGTTTTGTTATCTCCAGCATTTAGAGGTGAGTAAATCTCACCAGACTAATATGTACTTATGTAGTTGATAAACTGATATCGCTTGAATCTGTAATGCATATCATCCTGCTATAACTGCTATATTATTATCACATGATGTTCATACCTGTTATTACACCTGTTATATCATATGTCACTTTTATTTCATGCTATTCTGTTATTTATATCAGTTATCACCATTGCAAGTTCCCTGTAGACTAGGATCACTATGGGTTGAAATGATACATACCCGAACGGACTTTAGAATAGGGGAAAATCGTTATGGGCTAAAATGATAGGCCTAAACGATTTTTATTTACTTCATTCTTACTTGGGATTGCGGGTTTGAAATGATCAAACCCGGATTTTTCATTCTAAATTACGGATTGAAATGATATAGTATCTATATCACCTTACCTAGGCTAAAATGATATACAGACCCGTGGTTAAAAATGATTTTTGTAAAGTATTATTGATTTTCTGAGAATTTTTAAGTAAAATAAATAAATGGTAAAGTTGGAAATTTGAAATGTAAGTTATTTTGGAAATCCTAATTTGATGATGAAATAGAATTTAAATTTAATATGAAATATGATAAATTTATGATATTTTGAATTAAAATGAATTTAAAATGATTTTATAATATATTAATGATTTTTAGATAAGTAAAAATGTTGAATGAATAAATGTTTAAGTTAAATTTTGGAATATTACTTAAATTGGGAATTTTGAATTTTTGGTTAAAAAGTGAAATTTTATTTAAGTAAAATAAATGGAAATAAGTTATATTTTGGAATTTAAAACTTAATTGTTAATTTAATAATTAAATTAAAGAAATGGTATGTAATACTTGAATTTAAATAAGAAGTAAAATAAAAATTGGATTTTGTAAGAAATTTAACTTATGTAAATTATGAAAATATATGAAATGAAATAATGACTTTATAATGTGAAATTGTACGATTTTATAAGTTAAATATGACGTAAATAAAATTTACTTAGTTTTGAAATTATATTTAAAATCTTGAAAATTTTAAATATAAAGGATATTACAGCATTTGTAAATGCTGTAGTTAAAAATAAATGAACTTAAAGACTAATTTAAACTTGAAGCTATTATAGCACTTTGCAAGTACTATAATTGATAAAGATAACTAAAACTTAGTTCAAAATAGAGAAAACCTGTTACAACACTTAATCGTTGTCTTTTGTAAATGAACTGTTTTAAACTAAAACTTTACGTAGCATTTTATAAGTGCTATGGAAAACTGAATTTGGTTGTTTAATAAATTTTAATGGAAATAATCATTGGGAAAGGATTTTTTTTTGAAATTTAATATGTAAATAATAAAAATAAGGAATTGGCTTTAAATGGTTTTAAATGAAAGAATTTAACTTTTAATGTGAGATTGAAAGGTAATTAATTTCTTAATAAAATGAATAGATTTAAATGGTATTTTAAATTAAATAAATTGATTGATGTTCAAATGAATGATGTTTGGAATGATATAATGTAGTTTTGAAAAGGTATGGTACTATGATATTTTGAAATGGATCTTTGCATGATATTGAATTTTGAAATGATATTTGATTTCAAAAATATAAATTACTATTTTGAAATTTTAACCATGGGATGCATTTAATTTATAGTTTAACTGATCCTTAAAGGATGTGCGGTCCCAAGCATCCTTTAAGTTATTGTGCATTACTACTACAGTTCACTTGAGTTGGTTTATATTATATAAGTATATATTGTCCTGACTCGAGTGTTTTGTATTTTACTTTACGCTTGGGTTAGCCTGAGTATTTACAGCTTAGCTTTGGATTTCATTCTGGAGCTAGGAATCACTGGAGATTCCGCTTGTCTAATTATCTATTCCTTTTCAGTTCCAGTTGTTTTATTTCGGCTCTGGTATTTTCTATGTATTAGAGATTTCTATTGTATATGTTTTCAGACTGATATTATGTATTATGTTTTGAGAGTTTGTTATAGTAGCTTCATGAACTACTATGGTATTTTAATTTCCGCTGCGGGTTATTCTGATGTTTCTGTGTTTGTGATTTTGTATTTGATTTTATTTGCTCCAAATTTTATTACAATCTGTTATTTTGAATTATTCAAGTCAGACATATGTGGATTATTGTCGATTTGAATGGTCCAAAATAGTGGGTCGTTACATTTGGTATCAGAGCTTTGGTTTTAGGAAAACCTTAGCCTACGGAGCAAAAACTCATTAGAGATAGGGTAGAAATAACCTAGAATGAGTGAAATCAATCTTAGAATCATTTCTTTGTGAGAGAACGTATTTTCGAAGTATAAAATGATTTTCAAATGATTTTCAAAGAATTTTCAAAGATTATTTGATATAAATTTTCTTGCTTTGAAAGTAAAATATTTCTTAAGCTTCATTCCTTTCGTATCCACCTTGTTAGTAATTTCTTTGATTAGGATCCTCTAAAATTTTGAACTTCTCTCTTGATTGATCTAGATCCATTGTTGATAGGAATCTATTTTGGGTATGGCAAAATCAGTAGTTTGTTAGGTTGCTTTGAGTAAACTCTGTTGTATCTTTTGCTCAGCTGAAGTTGTCCAACTAAAGATATTTATGCTTCTGTTTTCGTATGTTATCAATTCGAGTCTTTCCAAATTTTGAATGGGAATTCTTTTGTATCGATATAGGTTATATATCTCTAATCTTGGTTTGGATTCTTATCGAATAAGATTCCTTTGAATTTTGGAACGCTCCCACTGAAAGTGTACGTGTAGTACTAAGGATCGTGTAATATGGTATATAAATACGGAAACTGGTAATAACAGTAAAAAAAAAATTAAAGTAAGCACACCAGGAATTTTTATACTGGTTCGAACTTCCCGTTCTACGTCCAGTCCCAAAATACCCTCTGGATTTAAACTAAACCCCTCACTTAACCCGGAGGAATAGGTATACGACACCTAAGCAGCCGAATAGGAATTTTTCCGCCTCAACAACCGAAGAGGACTTCAGCCTAATATAAATTGTTTTTTGACGAATGTGTTCTAAATAACACTGATTGTCTTTTGATAGTACAACTTTCCTATAATCAAATCCTCAAGAGTATGTATGTGTGTGAAGATTTAGAAGGAAGATAATCACGTAGAATCGAAGTATATGAATTAAAACAAGGATTCTAGTGATATTAATTAAGAATGAAAACTTTTATTTGCAGAAATGAATAGAGATTAGATTTCAGAAATATAAATAAGAATCGGTCATTGTAGAAGTGAATTGAATATGTTTATATAGTTTTAGAAGAGTTATAATCTTTCATGAAGAGTTTCTGTTAACAGTTGTGTCCATACCTGTTGAAATAGAGGACATTCCTCTTCATGAAATGATCGCATCTCTTAAGTAAACTAGCCGTTATTCTCTGGTCGGTCGACCGGAAAATCTGGCCGGTCAGCTGAGTTTGAAAATCGTACACAAAACAGAAAGTACCTGTGCACATAACACAGGGTCGGTCGATCGAGGATCCTGGTCGGTCAGCCGACCTGATGTTATTTGCACAGTATACACTTATATATGTATAAATTAATATGGATCAATTTGTGTGTGTGTGACTACTTGAGGAATGATTTTAACAATATTCTAAGACTCAATAAAATAAAATATTCATACTAATCTCTGGATTGTAGTCTTATCTCCTTTGTAGTTCACAATATACGTTTATTCTCTTTTTGTCGCTTTCATATAGTATTCTCTTTGTATTTCGTCGTATGATCTCTGAAGCTTGTGTCATGAATCACAACTCATGAATCAACATTCTCCCCCTTTTTGATTGATGACAATACTTATGTGACGAAGTAAAACTTATCTATATTATAATTCTCCCCCTGAATATATGGCGACTTTTCTGCAAAAAATATGTTAGCTTTCATACATTTTTCTCCCCCTTTGTCATCGACAAAAAGGAATACTTACCAGAAATTAAATTGTAAAATACTACAATTACTCCTCGTCATCGTCAGAATCCCAGAATTCTGGACGAGTATTATCATTCAGTGGAGCTTGTTCCTTACCCCGTCTTTGTGTGTGAGGAACGTGAGTTTCCGATGTGCTAGAACTTGTGTTATCGGATGTAGACCAAGAGAAATTTGGCGCTGGTCTTTTTCCAAGAGCAACAAATGAAGCACCGGCTTCGGAAGTACATGATAAGGCATCCCATAAATTTATGAAGAAGCCTTTGATCTTCTTGAACCGTCCATCAATTTTTCGAAGTCGAGAATCCAAAGCTAGTTGATTTCGAGCCAAAATATCAATGGCAGCCTCCGTACTAGTACCGGGAGTTGGTCGTTGAATTGAGGTTTGACGAGTTATACGTTCCGTAGAATGAGTAGATGGTTGAGGTGTAGAATAGCTGCGACGTAGTTGTTCTCGAGGAGTAGTACGCCATTGCTGAAAAGTTGTAATTTGGGAAGGTGCATCGGGTAACTTCATTAGTTTTATGGTTCGTGAGTCAAAAGAACGAACTTTGGATGTTTCGGATTCTGGAGCATTGGTAACGAAGCTATTAATCAACCTCATTATGTATTCTCCATATAAATATGGAGCATCTTTCCTTGGTTGAAAGAGAGAAATACATCCATAAGAAGTTGTGCCCAATTTATTTGTATATTTCCGCACATAGCATACAAAGCTTTGAAGTTTTCGGGATATACTAAGTGGTATGATCCTCCTCTTGGAACAATAGACTTCATCATGAATCGATGAAAGAGTCGGGCTTTAGGTCGAAGGGATGAAGTTAGCCTTAAATCAGTAGCGTCATCTTCAAAAAATAAATGACTTAGACGGTCACGAGTCGATGTATTACAGTCTACATCATGTAACGAAATTCCACCCGATCGAGCATTTAAAATGTGATTAATTCGATCAATGGAAAGAAAAATCGAAGTGCCACAAACCGATGTCCAAACACAATTTTCAGTGTTTCTCGGTGGATTTACAAGGTTGAGATTTGCTAGAAATAACTTGACCATTATATGATTAATTTTCAAGTTATTTTTCCTATGGTCAAGAAATGTATCAAGACCACTTTCAAGGGCGGCATTTTCAACATCATATGAGGTAAAATCAGGATAACTTACAAAAGACTCCTCAAAGATTTTGGCATCTTGAAGCCTTATCCATCTTTCTAAAGCTTTGTCACTTACTAGCCAAAAGCAATTTGAGAGTCTACAGGAGTTGATGAAGATGAGCCAGCATTAGTCTTAGATTTCTTCTTAGGGGCCATTTTTGTTTGAAGAATTTGAAGAAATTTGGGGAGATTGTAATGGGGGCTAGGGTTAAAATCTGTTTTGGGAGAGTAAAAGTGAAGAGGTGAGATGGAAAAGGTGAGTGGATGGGTTAAATTATGTAGTCTATTGCAACAGAAAACACGCTCGGTCGACTGAGTTGCCTGGGTCGGTCGACCGACTTGAGTTTCAGGTTAGTGCTCAATCTTTTGGGAAGAGCTTCGGTCGACTGGTGCAGGGTACTCGGTTGACCGACTAAAAAAATGTTATAGTTGCTTTTCGGGATACAGGTTCGGCTGACCGACTCAGGGGGTTCGGTCGACCGACCTGGCATAAATATGTTTTTACAAGAATTTTCGGGATAGCTTCGGCTGACCGACTCAGGGTTTTCGGTCGACCGAGGCATGTGAACTAACAGATTTCTGCTATTTTTCAATAAAAAATTATAGAAATATAGATTTTATTATTACATTATTTATATCTATACATCTTATTGAAAATAATAACATATATATATTAAATTATAGCCATGGTTCATCAGTATCTACGTTCCCATGAGTTTGGAGACGGAACATTTCTATTGGTGACCATCTTGGAGCTATTGGAGTTTGAACGGGGTTTGAAGGTGATGGAGATCTGTAAGAAGGTTCATCAACATCATCCTTCTTAGATGAACAAATTTTCATAACAATCTTTTCAAGAAAACTTAAACGTCTTGCCGTGACTTTTTGTTCGTAGTAGAGTTCCCGTTGCATATTCATTTGCTGTTGTTGGTAGTGATGTATTTCATCAATTTTTTGTTTTGTTGATGGAGATACTACCATTGTATTCTTCCCTTTCTTCTTTTCAGGTGTATAGCCTGTATGGGAGTCTTCCCATGGTTTCCACCCGTGTCGGGGGTCTTTATCTGGGGAGGAGAAGTCTAGAACACGGTTAGGCATTGGAAAAGTAGGATAGGGACCATTTTCGGGGATGCGATCAGAACAATCGTCGTCTGGAGATGTGTATGAAAGATGAGAATTTTCAGAGTTATAGTACTCATTGTTTGAAGACATATTTTCAAGTTTTGTTTTGTAAAAAGATTTTTGTATTATATGTTCTAATCAATAAACATAGTACATATATATAACCATTTATTTTCTAAAAATAGTGGTTTAAAACAAATTTTAATCTTAATCACAGAACTTTTAAACAAAAACTGTTTGTAATTGTATGATATATAATGCTTTAGAGTCAAAAATAGTTTGTTCTGAAGTTAAAGTTAATGGTACAGATTGTAAATAGAACTGGAACAAGAAACACCCATAGCTCAAGTGGTTATAATACACCATCTATCAAATAAGTCAGAGGTCATGAGTTCGAGTTCCGCTTTGGTCAGAAATAAAATAATTTTTGTTTTTCGATATTTTTGCATATTTTTATTCATAAATCTTTAAATGACATTATACCTAAATCACGTCTTAGTTTTATAAAAGTATTTTCATTTAGCGGTTTAGTAAAAATGTCAGCTATTTGATTTTCAGTGTTGATAAATTCTAGATTTATTAATCCTTTTTCCAAACAGTCACGAAGAAAGTGATGACGAATATCAATGTGTTTTGTTCATGAGTGATTGACCGGATTTTTAGAAAGATTTATTGCACTAGTATTATCACAATAAATTATTGATTTTTCAAGATGACAATTAAAATCTTGTAGTGTTTGTTGCATATATACGACTTGTGCACATGCCAAAGCAGCAGATATATATTCTGCTTCACATGTTGATAAAGAAACACAGTTTTGTTTCTTACTAAACCAAGAAACTAAGGAACGTCCAATGAAATGACACGTTCCACTCGTACTTTTTCGATCCGTCCGACTTCCTCCAAAATCAGCGTCGCTATAGGAAACTAATTCGAAAGGACATTCTTTTGGATAAAATAATCTGAAATCTTTGGTTTTAGTTAGATAACGAATAATGCGTTTAACTGCTCTCATATGTGATTCTTTGGGTTTTCCTTGAAATCGAGCACATAAACAAACACTCATCATAATATCAGGTCGACTCGCTATTAAGTAAAGTAAAGAGCCTATCATACTACGATATAGCTTTTGATCAACACTTTTGCCATCATCATCTCTATCAAGATGAATCGTTGTGCTCATAGGAGTTGGTTTGGCAGCAGTGTTTTCCAGACCGAAACGTTTGATTAAATTATAACAATATTTTTCTTGATTAATAAAAATTCCATTTTCAATTTGTTTAATTTGCAATCCAAGAAAATATGACAATTCTCCCATATGAGACATTTCAAATTCATTTGTCATTATAGTTGAAAATTCTTGACATAGTTTTTCATTTGTCGAGCCGAAAATAATATCGTCAACATATATTTGAATTATTAAAATATCTTTATTAGTTTTCTTAATAAAAAGCGTTTGATCTACTTTACCGATTTCAAAACCAGATTCTAATAAATAGCCTTTAAGACGATCATACCAAGCACGTGGTGCTTGTTTTAAACCGTATAACGCCTTTTTGAGTTTATATACATGATCTGGAAATTTTTCATGATTAAACAAAGGTGGTTGTTCAACAAAAACATTTTCTTTTATGATCCATTTAAAAATGCACTTTTAACATCCATTTGATACAGTTTAAAATTATGAAAACACGCATAAGATAATAATATTCGTATTGCTTCAAGTCGGGCGACTGGAGCAAACGTCTCTTCGTAATCAATTCCTTCTTCTTGATTATATCCTTGTGCAACTAATCTAGCTTTATTCCTCGTTATATTTCCTAGTTCATCTGCTTTATTTTTGAAAACCCATTTAGTACCAATGACTGATTGATCACTGGGTCTAGGAACGAGTTCCCAAACTTCGTTTCGTTCGAATTGATTTAGTTCTTCTTGCATGGCAAGAATCCAGTAGTCATTAGTTGAAGCTTCTTTTATATTCTTAGGTTCTATGTTAGAAAGAAAAGCTACATGACCAACTTGATTTAGTTGATGTCTGGTTTTAACATTCGTATTAACTTCTCCAATTATATTTTGCATAGGATGATCTCTTAAAATTCTAGGTGGAGATTTTATTATATTAGGAGTAATGTTTGTATTGGTTTCACGAATATCAAAATTTTCATTTGTATTACTATTTTCATTCTGAGTAGTTTCATCATCAGAATCAATAGTAACACTTGGGTTTATATTTTTAAAATTTTCGTTGAAAGAAACATGTAAGATTTCTTCAATAATTTGAGTTCGTTTATTATAAATTCGATAAGCCTTGCTTCGTTCCGAATATCCAACGAATATTCCTTCATCGGATTTTGGATCGAATTTGCCTAGTTGATCTTTAGTGTTTAAAATAAAACATTTAGAACCAAAAACTTTAAGATATAAAATATTTGGTTTTCTTCCATTTAGAAGTTCATATGGGGTATTCTTAGTTAATGGTCGAATAGAAACGCGATTCAGTACATAACAAGCAGTAGCTACAGCTTCTGCCCAAAAATGTTTCGATAGAGTTGTTCCATTTAGTAAAGTTCTTGCACATTCTTGTAACGTTCTATTTTTCCTTTCTACAACCCCATTTTGTTGTGGTGTTCTAGGAAATGAAAAATTATGGTTAATACCTTTCTTGCTACAAAATTGTTCAAAAACTTCATTTTCAAATTCGCCTCCATGATCACTTCTTATATTCTTAATTTTCAAAGTTTTAATATTTTGAATTCTTTTAACAAAAACTTTAAAATTATCAAAACTATCACTTTTATTTTTCAAAAAGAAAATCCAAGTATATCTAGAAAAATCATCTACAATAACAAAAACATATCTATTATGATTAATAGACTGTACTTGAGTTGGACCAAAAAGATCCATGTGTAAAAGTTCAAGTGGTTGTTCTGTAGATATTACTTTCTTTGATTTAAAAGAAGATTTTGTTAATTTTCCTAATTTACATGCATCACAAAATATGTTAGTTTCGAATTTTATATTGGGTAAACTTTTAACTAATTTATTTTTAGCTAGTTTGTTGATGGTGTTAAAATTGATGTGACAAAATCTTTTGTGCCAAAGACAAGAATCGTTTTCTTTAGCCACTAGACACAAATTTGAATTATTATTAACGTTCATATTTAAGATGTAAATATTTTTATCTCTTTTTCCTTCGAAAATAATGTTATGATTTTTATCAAAAATGTTACATTTATTTTCTGAAAAAGTTATATTAAAACCTTTATCGCATAGTTGACTAATACTTAATAAATTATGTTTTAAATTTTTAACTAATAAAACATCAGTAATGAGAGGTAAATTAGATGTACCGTTGCTATTGACATTGCCTTTGCCGATGATATATCCTTTTGAGTTATCTCCAAAGGTGACTACTCCTCCATTTGAGTATATAATGTTTGACAACATTTCTTTGTTTCCAGTCATGTGTTTTGAGCAACCGCTATCTAAAATCCATTTTCCTCTCTTCTTATGTGGTACCTGCAAAAAGTTTATAAAAAGTTGGTACCCAATCTTTTTAGGGTCCAAAGAGTTAGATCTTAGGAAGCCAAACCCATACGGGTTCAGAATTCCCTTTCTAAACATAATTTTTGTTATTATGAACAGTTTCCATAAACATTTTGATATGTTTATTCCTTATCAATACATTATTTGTTTTTGGAATCCATATCTTAATAGTTTTAGTATTTGAATAAACTGTTTTCTTAATATCTTTATTAATTTTATTATTAATTTTACTTTTAGCAAAATTATTTTGTTTCTTAAATCCTAGTCCAGATTTATTGTTAGAGGATTGAGAGTTTTCTAGTATACTAGAAAGATTTTCTCTTCCTTTATTGAAATTAGAAACATTTTTAGAAATATCATCAAATTTTATTTTAAGACTAGATTTTTCTAACTCTAAATCCTTAATCGTAGATATTAAACTATTATTTTCGAAAAGTGAAACATCATTTTTATTTTTCTGAATTTCTAGTTCTTCAGATATTGACGTAATTTGAGAAGATAATTTAGAATTCGATTGTTGAGAAATTTCAAGTTCTTCTTCCAATATTATCTTCTCATCTTTTAACATATCTACTTCTAAAACTGTTCTATCTAACTTTCTTTGCAACTCTTTATTTCTCTTTTTAAGTTGTTTTGTTAAATTTACTAATTCGGAATTTATTTCAATTAAATCTTCAACAGTAAAATCACTTACATCGTCTGACGAAGCCATGAAGCATACATTTGCTTGTTCATTATCACTTTCACTCTCTGATGAGGATGATGAGTTAGTGTCGTCCCAAGTGACTGAAAAAGCCTTTCGTTTGGTTTTATCCTTCTTGAAGTTATTCTTTTTACGATCTGGACAATCCTTCTTCATATGTCCTTTCTTATGACATTCATAACATTCCATTGTTGAAGATGATGGTTTGCTGCTATTTGAATTGTTGTTGGAATTATTTTTGTTTCCCTTGAATTTGTTTCTGTTGAATTTCAAAAACTTTTTGAAATTTTTAGCGATCATTGCCATATCTTCATTATCTGAGTTGGAATCATCTTTTTCTGCTTGGAATGCCACATTTTTCTTTTCTTGTGTACCATTTCGTTTTGCCTGCAAATTTACTTCGTAGGACATTAAATTACCTATCAATTCTTCTGGTTTTAATGTTGACAAATCGGTTGCTTCTTCAATAGCTAGGACTTTTCGTTCCCATTCGTCCGTTAAAGAATTTAAGATTTTTGTAACAACATCAAAATCAGTAAACTTTTGTTCTAATGATAATAAAGCATGATAAATATCCTGAAATCTAGAGTACATGTCATTTATAGATTCATTTGGCCTCATTTTAAAATTTTCAAATTGATGTTTCAACATAGAAATTTTGCTCAATTTAACTTTGTTCGTTCCTTCATGTGAAACTTTAAGAGTTCTCCAAATTTCATAACCGGAAGTGCACATGCTAACTCTATTGAATTCATTTCTATCTAATGCACAAAATAAAATATTCATAGCCTTAGCATTTGATGTAGCATCTAGTTTTTGTGTGTTACTCCAAGTTGAGTATTCTCCAGTAGGAGTTGTGTACACATTTTGTATAATATTCCAGATATCAAATCCACTTGATTGCATATAGATTCTCATTCTAGTTGACCAATAATTGTAATTTATACCATTGAAAAGTGGAGGTCGTGAAGTCGATTGACCTTCTGTGAAACTAGAATTAGTGTGAGTGTTAACATCGTTAATTTGTGTGGTTGCCATATTACTAGAAATATATATCAAATAACTTTGTGATGGTTATAGGATGACCTTGCTTTGATACCAAATGAAAGTGTACGTGTAGTACTAAGGATCGTGTAATATGGTATATAAATACGGAAACTGGTAATAACAGTAGAATAAAAATTAAAGTAAGCACACTAGGAATTTTTATACTGGTTCGAACTTCCCGTTCTACGTCTAGTCCCAGAATACCCTCTGGATTTAAACTAAACCCCTCACTTAACCCGGAGGAATAGGTATATGACACCTGAGCAGCCGAACAGGAATTTTTCCGCCTCAACAACCGAAGAGGACTTCAGCCTAATATAAATTGTTTGTTGACGAATGTGTTCTAAATAACACTGATTGTCTTTTGATAGTACAACTTTCCTATAATCAAATCCTCAAGAGTATGTATGTGCGTGAAGATTTAGAAGGAAGATAATCACGTAGAATCGAAGTATATGAATTAAAACAAGGATTCTAGTGATATTAATTAAGAATGGAAACTTTTATTTGCAAAAATGAATAGAGATTAGATTTCAGAAATATAAACAAGAATCGGTCATTGTAGAAGTGAATTGAATATGTTTATATAGTTGTAGAAGAGTTATAATCTTTCATGAAGAGTTTCAGTTAACAGTTGTGTCCATACCTCTTGAAATAGAGGACATTCCTCTTCATGAAATGATCGCATCTCTTCAGTAAACTAGCCATTATTCTCTGGTCGGTCGACCGGAAAATCTGGCCGGTCAGCTGAGTTTGAAAATCGTACACAAAACAGAAAGTACCTGTGCACATAACACAGGGTCGGTCGACCGAGGATCCTGGTCGGTCAGCCGACCTGATGTTATTTGCACAGTGTACACTTATATATGTATAAATTAACATGGATCAATTTGTGTGTGTGTGACTACTTGAGGAATGATTTTAAAAATATTCTAAGACTCAATAAAATAAAATATTCATACTAATATCTGGATTGTAGTCTTATCTCCTTTGTAGTTCACAATATACGTTTATTCTCTTTTTGTCGCTTTCATATAGTATTCTCTTTGTATTTCGTCGTATGATCTCTGAAGCTTCTGTCATGAATCAAAACTCATGAATCAACACCCACTTGTTTTGAAATCCATTCCTGTCTCCCCTAATTGTACTCTTTTTTATTTTTGGAGCATTCCGTAACCCCACTTTGAATGACCTTTATAAGGTGGCGATTCTGCCAATCTTTGAATGATTTATAAAAGGGTGAAACTCCCTTATAATTGGCATTGATTCACCGGAGATTTCTGTATCCTCGGTTTACTATGTTTTCTATCTTCTGCTATACCTGGATAATATCTTTGGCGGTCGAAGGTCGATTTGCCTTAGATTTTCGCATCGATTATTCCTGAAGTCACGGTTGACCGGTTAAGGTCGCCCGCGATTTATATGAGCTTATCCATCTTCTATTTGGTAATTTAATTTATCTCATCTTCATTCGAGCTTATATTCGAATCAGAATTCTATTTAATTAGAGTTCCTCTAAATTTGAATCTCTGTTTTGTTTTGAAATCCATCCTTGAATCATTCCTTGGAAAATTGGTGGTTGATTGTCTTTTGAAAACTGTGTATTCATCGAAGTTGTTGTTTTGATAAGGATGACCATATTTATATATAAAAGTGAAATGTTTTCGATAAGGATTATATACCATTTTAAAATTGAGAATTTAAAGTTTTGAATGGATTTGAAATTTTGAAATTTATATAAGAAATGGTTTCATATAGAATGATTTATAACTGAAGGTTTTGAATCTGAATTTGAGTGATTGAACTCCGGCATTTTGGAACTGGTTTTAGGATTTTGAAATAATTAATAATATGATTTGAAAGTATTTTCCGAATATGAAATGTTTCAAATGATTTTAATGAGCTTCAAATGATTTCGAAGAAATTTCAAAAGAAGTTGAGAAAATAGAAGTCCAGAACCCACTTATGTCGCTGGAAAATAATTTCGGTGATGAATGCATGCATCATCGACATTGATTTTCGAGTTTTAGAGTGAAGGAGAGGCAACTTCGGTAGCTTTGTTATGTGGGTGACTTGTGAAACTAATTTTGATTTCAAATTCCCAAGTGTTATTTGAAAGATATATGTATATATATTTGAACAATTTGAAATAAGCCGGTGTTCAGTTCTTGAGTTTTGGATTTGATTTGATATAACCCTACTTTTGGAATTGATTTACTAATTTGTTGGTGATTTCCAACTCTTGGATTGAAATATGATTTCTTCGACTACTTTGAAGGTTCGAGCACTTCCAAATCAAGTTTAACTTTTCAAAGCTAAGTAATTTTGAAAAGTATAAAGTATATAAGTTTGGTATGTATGTTTAAAGTATGTAGTAATATGATTTAAATAAGTTGAATCTATTTTGTTAAGTAAATGAATAAGGCTATTTTGAATTTTTTTTAATATGAAGTTTAGATTTGAAATGTTTTGAGAAGAATTTGGTCTTCAAAATATTTTGAATAAAATTTAGTTTAAATGTTTAACTTAGTAACATCTTTATGAAACTATATATTTAAAAAGTTGGAATAGATACATAAGTTGTACGTATGTTGTTCTACTCGCATAATTAATTTGATCCAAGTTTGAGTACACAAGTTCGAGGTGAACTACACCATTTCGTGTTAGGATTTTTCATTCGATTCTTGACGGCGAATATTTGATATGGATTTTGGGCTTGATTCTAGAATTCTCTATCATAGTATATGGCTATGCAAGGAGACTGATGGTTTCTAGTCGAGAAACCATATCGAAATCCGCATTAGGGAAGTCGAATGGACAATACTAGTTCGAAAGCGAACTTGTGTGATCGAGCGAGTGATCGAATGTGATTTTGCGAAATGATGACATATGTACATCTTATATTCTAATATGATTGATATACTTGCCGCTGAAATTGGAAGTTGTTGGGTTGGATATCTTTGTAATTTAATTTGAATTTTTCTTTTATGAAAAACTACTATCAATTTAAAACCATTTTTCAAAACTATTTTTCTTTTATTCTTCTTAAACAAACTGTTTTATTCTATTTTACATACAAACTATTTTACAAACCATTTTATTTACAAAACTATTTTACAAACTATTTTTTTTATACAAAACTATTCTAAATTAAAAATCTTTTAGTAAGCAAAGATGTTCAATTCCATATGGCTCTTCATGCAGCGAAATTTATTTTTAAAATTTTGATTTTGATATAAGATGGACCTTATGTAAATATAAGATGATTTTGAAAACCATTGATTTTGGAAATGAATTGGTTGACTTAAATTATATTGATTTAGAAACTTGGATTATTCTCCAAACCTATTATTTTGGGAATTTTGAAACTGAAGATGTTTGATTTGGAAGAATAATTTGGTGAAGCGTATATGATTTTGAAAATTGTATTGATATTTAAACAAATTGAAATTTGAGAACCTTGTGTTACTAAATACTTGATTTGGGAGTTATCGAACTTATATAAAAATTTGGTTTGTATAAGTATGATGTTGATTCGAAAACTATGGATTTGAAAAGGTACTCAATTTGAAAAGTGAAATCTTATATAATTGAAGTCTATATAAGTGTGATTTGATATACTATTGATTTTGGAAAGTATTTGATTTGAAAATGAAATCTTATATATAATGGACTTTATATAAGTATGATATTTGAAAAGGTACTATATGATACATATTTTCGAAGTAAAGATATGGAAAGTGCCTTCTGCTTGATATCCGCTTTGTGGCCACATTGTGGATTCATTCTATCGGTATTTCTATGATTTTTGGTTTTCCGGATATGATACTCGAGTGTCCATCGAATTCCATGGCATTACCCATGGTCTTACGAGCGCGACTGCATAGTGTAATTCATCTGGCTGGATGGCCCAGGGGTACGGATGTTTCCTGAGGGATTCAGGCGTAACCATTGTGTATCCTGTGATCTATGTAGGTTGTATTAGTAGCGAAATCCGCAGGGCTGAGAAAGCTTACGGATACGGATGTTTCCTGGGGGATTCAGGCATAACCATTGTGTATCTGCAGTCTACTAGTCATCATGGCGCAATTCGTAGGGCTGAGAAAGCTTACGGATACGGATGTTTCCTGGGGGACCCAGGCGTAACCTTTGTGTATCTGCAATCCATGGTTAGACAAAGGTTTTGTTTTTTTTGTTTGGATTGTACTTTCTATATCTGTTTTTTTAGTTTTCCAGTATTTTCACTAGGTGTTGAAACAAGTCTACTAAGGGATTCGGGCGTAACCATTGTGTATCATGTGATCTATGTAGGTCGTATTAGTAGCGAAATCCACAGGGCTGAGAAAGCTTATGGATACGGATGTTTCCTGGGGGATTCAGGCGTAACCATTATGTAACTGCGGTCTACTAGTCATCATGGCGCAGTTCGCAGGGCTAAGAAAGCTTACGGATACGGATGTTTCCTGGGGGACCCAGGCGTAACCTTTGTGTATCTGCGATCCATGGTTAGACAAAGGTTTTGTTTTTTTTGTTTGGATTGTACTTTCCATATCTGTTTTTTTAGTTTTCCAGTATTTTCACTAGGTGTTGAAACAAGTCTAATAAGTACCTGGAGAATTCTAGCTTTGCGTCCGATCAACGCACTGCCAGAGTCTACAAGAATGAGGATAAACTTGTTAAGACATCGAGTTATAAAAGTATTTTGATAAAGTATTTTGATAAAGTACTATATAGAGAATATTTTGATCAGTTATTTTCCCTTCTAAAGATTTTAAAATGTTTTAAATATTGTTTACTTTGAACTATCATATTTAAATCAAAGGACTAATCATCATATTATAAAATGTTATAAAATTTTAATTGAAATGTATAATGGTTTAAAAATAATGGTTCATCCTTGTCTTTCAACCTGCTTTCCCTCCTAACTACTTTTTCCTTACCTTCTTTTCGGGGATGTCTTCAAACCTATTGTTCTTCCTAGTTGTTTCTCCGCTTCCTTTCTTTTCGAGGAAGAAAAAATTTGAGTGGGGGAGAGTATAACTGTGACGACCCATCTTTCTGACCCTTGAGAACGACACTTAATACATCCCTGGTATTCATGTGCCATTGCCCAAGTATCTGAAAGACGAGTTGTCATGGGGTAAAATATAAGAAAGGAACAATAATCTCACAACGGAACGGTTAAATATAACATAAAAATAAGACAGTACATAAGGTTACTCCCAACATGGAGTTATCAGAGTTACAACAAAAGTACTACAATCAGTCTAGGCAGTTATAACAACCTGCCTTTAAATATACATACATAGAGCCAAATCTCATAACAGCGGAAATAAATATCTAGATAGATAAGTAGCCTCCTGTTCATCCACCATCTTCAAAAGAGCCCAAAGAAACCTGTCATTTCTGAACTACTCAAATATAAATGAGTACCCGAACGTTTAGGGAAAACAAACAATTCGGGTCAGACAATAAGTCCGGTATGAGTAAACTCCAAAAGTAGAACACACAAAGTAACTAGTGAGACCACATCGCAAAAATGCAGAATGGTTTTTTTCCTCACAAGGACAGCATCCAAGTATAAAAGAATGGATGCAAATAATTAAACATCGCGAAGAGCGCAAGACGCTTCCCGATGAAATTAAGAAAGAATCAATCTAAAGTTTTGAATCAAAAATAAGAAAAAGGAATTTTTCCAACAATGACTAGGAGGGTCCGCCCCCCCCTTATCGAAAGTATACCTTTATAAAATATACTTGAGAACTACGATGGCTCTCGAAAACCTCCAAGCCGGACCCCGCCAACCTTATCGAGTATCCGAGTATTTCACATCTCCGTGCGCATACAACCGAAACCAATCTAGAGTAGATGTGAAAATACCCTAATGGGAGCAACCCCACATAGCTTGGCCCCCACTCGCTCTTTATTTAGTCATTTCCGATAAAGGATATCAATGCTCTAAATGAGCAACAAATCGTCTTAGATTGACGAAACAAAAACAAAAGGAAGAAAGGTATCGAAATTGATAGTCAAGATATCAACTATCGGGGATAACAAAACGATCGTATATGGAAATAAAAACTTATACTTTTTCAATGCTTGGAAAATATCCATATACTTATCTCATAGATATAAGTATATTCACAAAACATTTGGGATGATTTCATATTTCAAAAGCATACTTAGATGGGTCAAAAACAATTGTATATAAGAAATGTGAATGTTTTCCATTATAATTATAAAGATCATTTATGGAAATCAAATCTCCTACACTTGTCATGTTTCCGATATTCTCGACTTACTCTACCCCTCGCCCAGAAACAAAGCCAGGTAAGTCAGGGCACTGGTTGCTCCTAGCCTTGCCTAGACACTTCGGTTCCAGATCTCACAGATAGAAGTTCAATCTACTCATCGGCTTTTAGTGCCAAGTATAGGACTACTTACTTTCCATAAATAACCCATTTAAATCATTATATAAATTTTGAAGCTCCTTTAAAATAATTTAAATAAAGATTTAAACCTCCATTCAAATCATAACTTAAACCCATCATCTTTAAAGGAGAATACGACCAAGAGGGGTGAAGCTCCCTCTTAATCAAATGAGATAGCTAAAAGGGGTGTTATTCCCTTTTAACCAAAAGGTCACTAAATGTCAATCCTAAGTTAAAAGGTGGTGTAAGTTCCCTTTAACTAAACATCAAAGTTATTGCTCATAAACTGGCCGAGCACAAATCAAAAAACCAAACAAGAATAATAACAGACTCATTATTATTAACCAATTACAATCAATAGTTAACACAACATTTGTTAAAATGTGAATGAGTCAAAGAAAAGAGATTAAGATTACACTGACTGCAAAATAATTAAATTATACTTACAGAATAAGTTATACTCGCTAAATTATGAAAGCAAGGAATATACTCACAGAATAAGTTATACTCGCTAAATTATGAAAGCAAGGAATATACTCACATCCTATTTGCTTTGATGGAGACTTGGAATACTTCACCTTTGATAATGAATTTTAGTTCTTTTCTTTTGTTTGTGAATGAATTAAAATGAGATATGGACTTGGCTATTTATAGGGGAAGAGAAGGGTACTTTAGTCATTTCCTACAGCCTAACCTGATTCGACCATATTTTGGTCCAATAGAAACCAGCCATATGGCCTAATTTGATTCGACCACATTTTGGTCCAATAGAAAACATCCTTGTGGCTTAATTTGATTCGACCACAATTTGGTCCAATAGGAATTCTCCTTATCAACTATGGCCTAACCTGATTCGACCAGATTTTGGTCCAATGGCAACCATCCGCATGGCATAACCTGATTCGACCAGATTTTGGTCCAATGGCAACCATCCGTATGGCATAACCTGATTCGACCAGATTCTGGTCCAATGGCAACCATCCGTATGGAATATAATAATCATTATGCTATTTTGTTTTATTAGGCAAGTAATTATACTATTCTGTTTTATTAGGCTAGGTTAATAATTCTTTCTTGTTTTATTAGACAAGTAATTATACTATTCTATTTTATTAGGCAAGGTTAATAATTCTCTCTTGTTTTATTAGGCAAGTAATTATACTATTCTGTTTTATTAGGCAGGGTTAATACTGATAGACATAAAATCCATTATTTAATCATTTAAAAACATATTAACTATTCATGTTCAAAGTGATTAAATTATGGGTCGTTACATCCTCCCCTCCTTAAAGGAAATTTCGTCCTCGAAATTAATCGGATAAACTCTAGACATCAAAGAACCCAAATGATATCATATATACCACACAAAGATACAAGGAAAGTGACCTTAACACAACTGGTGAGTACACTAAAAGGAAACAACAAAATACTAACAACAACTACATCAACTCCGGATACGAATCCCTAATATAGTCCTCAGTTTCCCAAGTACAATCTCTAACATCTCCACTCCACTGAACCTTAACAAGATTCACAACCTTCTTCCTTGATCGCTTTATATCTCGGGCGACAATACGAATTGGCCGCCTAAGAATAGTTAGGTTAGGCTGAACCTCCAAATCAACTTGTTGTCCCGGTTCTACTATCATCGAAGGGTCGTGTACATACTTACGTAAATGAGAAACGTGAAATACGTTGTGCACATCTGATAGTCGATCTGGTAATTCCACTTTATATGCAAGTTTACCAATCCGGTCCAGTATTGGAAAAGGACCAATATATCGAGGAGCTAACTTCCCTGTCTTCCCAAACCTCATGACACTTCTTAGAGGAGAGACTTTTACAAATACCAAGTCCCCGACTAAGAACTCTAGATCCCTACGCCTTTGATCTGCATAACACTTTTTCCGATCTTGCGCTTCCTTCATCTTTCTTTTAATATTAGCTACCTTCTCATTGGCTTCTAAGATTATGTCGGGTCTAAGAACAAGTCTATCTCCAGATTCAACCCAACACGAAGGAGAACGACATGGACGACCATAAAGAGCTTTGAAAGGGGCCATACCAATGCTTGCTTGATAGATGTTGTTATAAGTGAATTCGACTAAGGGTAAATGATCTTCCCAAGAACCCCCGAAGTCTAGAATGCATGCTCGCAATAAATCTTCAAGATCCGGTTCACTCTCTCCGTCTGCCCATCTGTTTGGGGATGGTATGCTGTACTTAGACTTAGCTCAGTCCCTAAAGCATTCTGCAGTCCCTCCCAGAACCTACTAGTGAATATCGGGTCTCGGTCACTTACAATACTACGAGGAATCCCATGGAGTCTCACAATCTCCTTCACATACAAACTCGCCAGACTTGTAGCAGTCCTAGTCAGCTTAACATGAATGAAATGAGCACTCTTGGTTAGTCGATCGACTATAACCCAAATGCCATCGTTACCTCTTCTTGACCTAGGAAGCCCATCAATAAAGTCCATAGAGATCTGCTCCCACTTCCACTTTGGGATCTCAAGTGGTTGAAGCAATCCAGCTGTCTTCTGCTGGTCACTCTTAATCTGCTGGCAGTTTGCACAACGACTCACAAAGATTGAAATATCTCGCTTCATCCCCTTCCACCAGAATACCCTCTTCATATCTTTGAACATCTTGGTCACTCCTGGATGAAAATATAACTTCGAATGGTGGCATTCGGCTAACACTTCTTGCCTAAGTCCATCAAAGTCTGGAACACAAATACGCCCATTCATTTTCAATATGCCCCGGAGAGCATTCTCAAAGATAGAAACAACACCTTCTTTAACATCCTTCTTAAGTCGAGCTAAAATAGGATCTGCCTCTTGACTGGATGCAATTCTCTCTAACAATACTGGCTTAACTTCTAAATTTGCAACCATTGCTACATTCCTACTCAATGCATCAGCAACAACATTTGCTTTTCCAGGGGTACAAAGAACCTCTAGGTTATAAGAGGCGAGAAACTCCAGCCATCTCTGCTGCCTCAAATTCAAATCTTTCTGGGTAAAAAGGTATTTTAAGGATTTGTGGTCTGTGTATAATTCGAACCTTTCACCCAAAAGATAATGCCTCCACATCTTTAGTGCGAAGACAACAGCTAAAAGCTCCAAATCGTGTGTAGCATAATTTTTCTCATGCGGCTTTAGCTGTCGACTCGCATAGGCAATAACTTTACCATGCTGCATCAGAACTGCTCCCAATCCGGTTCCACAAGCATCTGTATACACGGTTAAACCTTCGCTCCCATTTGGAATGGTTAATACAGGAGCGCTAGTCAACTTCTCCTTCAATTCGTTGAATGCTTGATCACACTTAGAAGTCCAAACAAACTTAACATCTTTCTTTGTTAACTTCGTAAGATGGGAAGCAATCTTCGAGAAGTCCTTAATAAACCTACGGTAAAAGCCAGCCAATCCAAAGAAACTTCTAACTTCCGTCGCACTTTCGGGTTTCTTCCAGTCTTGAACCGCCACAACTTTAGCTGGGTCCACCGATATGCCTTCTCCTGAAATAACAAGCCCTAGAAACCTAACTTTGGATTTCCAGAAATGGCACTTGGAAAACTTAGCCTTCAACACATGGCTTCTTAAGGTATCGAGTAAGACACGGAGATGATATTTATGTTCCTCCTCTGTCTTGGAGTAGATAAGAATGTCATCAATAAAGACGAGAACAAATTTATTAAGAATGTCTCAAAATACTCGATTCATTAAGTCCACAAAATAAGCGGGTGCGCTAGTCAATCCAAACGACATAACTAACCACTCCTAGAAATTTTCAGGAGTTCGAAAAGCTGTTAAGGGAACACTCTCCTCTGCCACTCTTAATTGGTGGAAACCGGTGGCAAGATCTAATTGAGAAATTATCCGAGCACCATGGAGTTGGTCAAACATATCGTCGATCCTTGGCAAAGGATATTTATTCTTGATAGTCCTTTTGTTCAACTCCCGATAGTCTATGCATAACCTTAGAGAACCGTCCGCCTTTGTAACAAAGACGACTGGCGATCCCCAACTCGAGGTACTATGTCGGATCAAGCCCTTCTGCAACAAATCATAAGTCTGCCTTTCTAACTCCCTCTTCTCTTTTGGGGCCATCCTTCGTAAGGGTTGTACAATAGGTCTAGTTCCCGGAACCAAATCAATACGGAACTCGACTTCACGGTGAGGAGGTAAACCTTGCACCTCATCAAAAATATCTGTGAAATCTAGAACAACTGGCACATCTCCTAGCTCCGCTTTAGCCACTTCGAGTGAATAGAGAAAACTGCTCAGTAACTTCTTAGGCTCTTCACAACTAATATCAACACCAACATCTCCTGCATCACTAACTCTAACGAGCCTTCTACCACAATCCAAGATAGCTTTAAACTTAGATAACCAATCCATTCCCAACAACACTCCAAAACCCATAAACCCAAGAACAAACAAGTCAAAAGGAAAGAGATGATTTCGATAAGAAATAGGTACATTTAGACACACAGTGTCAAGATTTGTCGGACCTCCAATTGGGTTTGACACACAAAGAGGATTACTTATGATAACATATTTAAGGTTTAGTTTGTCCATTAGATCATAAGAAATAAAACTATGGGAAGCTCCTGTATCAAATAGCACCCTTACAGGAATATCATAGATGGATAGTGTACCTTGTAACACTTGCTTCCCTTTTTGATCTGAAGAAGTGGATGGTATCTCTTTAATGGTAAAAGTCTGTCCTTGAGATCCCTTTTTAGGAAAAGGGCACTCATTCTTCATATGTCCTGGTTGGCCACAATTAAAACATGTGGCAATTGGGCAATGATTTTCAAAGTGGCCCATCTTATTGCACTTGAAACAAAGAATGTTGGCCAAGTTGGTCTGCTTCTTCTGTGCTGGAGCGCCATCTTCGGGTTTCTTCCCTGCACCCTGCTTCTTTCCCTTAAACTTACGCTTGAAGTTTGGCTTTCCTTCAACTGGTATAACTGATAAAGGCTTGGCACTTATTGCTGGTACTGCACCCTTCTGGACTCCTTCCTTAATATCAAGAGCCTCAAACCTCAAAGCCATGCTAATAATGTTGGTGAACGTACCCATAAGATGATTGGTCATTTCACGATGGAACTCTGGTCGCATTCCATTCACAAACATTTCATTTTTCTTGAGCGGTGTGTCTATCAATCCAAGTCCAAAACGGGACAAAGCATTGAACTTATGCTCGTACTGCGACACAGTCATATCACCCTGCTTTAAGTCAATGAAACTTCTAAACAACTGAGTTTTCTCGGCTTCTGGAATAAACCGTGCTTCAAAAACTTCCTTGAACCGGGCCCAAGAAAACTCCCCCTCCGGAGTTCTAGCTGTTTCTAAATCCCACCAATCCATTGCTGACTTTTGAAGTTGTCGCGATGCCAACAGCCGTTTCTCCGCATCCTCCAACCGAAGATCTCCAAATATTCTTTCACAAGTTCGAAGCCACATCTGCACTCCAAGAATATCTTCAGTCCCATAGAATGGTTTCCCGCCCAAAGTGGTAAAATTCTTACATAAAGCTGCAAAGTTCATAGGGGTCTGAACTTGCGGTAACATTTCCTCTACTGGATCTACAGCTGACATAGTAGAATTTCTAGGTACCCTGCCATTGGTAGCGGTGCTAGTTCCAGATCCTCTCCTTCCTCCTCTTCTTGTATTCATTTTCTATTATCTGAATATATAACAGGTATCTTTAGAATACAAAAATAGGATTAAAATGGTTGAAGGAAATAATACCAAAGGATCTAAAACTAGATTTTAGAGGATAAATATTATTATTATAAAAATTACAAATACGCTCTCTGAAGATTAACTCATTCTAGGGCATCACTTACCATATCTCTAATGAGTTGTACCCCAATCAGGCTAAGGTGTTCGCTCAACCAAAGCTCTGATACCAACTGTGACGACCCATCTTTCTGACCCTTGAGAACGACACTTAATACATCCCTGGTATTCATGTGTCGTTGCCCAAGTATCTGAAAGACGAGTTGTCATGGGGTAAAATATAAGAAAGGAACAATAATCTCACAACGGAACGGTTAAATATAACACAAAAATAAGACAGTACATAAGGTTACTCCCAACATGGAGTTATCAGAGTTACAATAAAAGTACTACTATCAGTCTAGGCAGTTATAACAACCTGCCTTTAAATATACATACATAGAGCCAAATCTCATAACAGCGGAAATAAATAGCTAGATAGATAAGTAGCCTCCTGCTCATCCACCATCTTCAAAAGAGCCCAAAGAAACCTGTCATTTCCGAACTACTCAAATATAAATGAGTACCCGAACGTTTAGGGAAAACAAACAATTTGGGTCAGACAATAAGTCCGGTATGAGTAAACTCAAAAAGTAGAACACACAAAGTAACTAGTGTGACCACATCGCAAAAATGCAGAATGGTTTTTTTCCTCACAAGGACAACATCCAAGTATAAAAGAATGGATGCAAATAATTAAACATCGCGAAGAGCGCAAGACGCTTCCCGATGAAATTAAGAAAGAATCAATCTAAAGTTTTGAATCAAAAATAAGGAAAAGGAATTTTTCCAACAATGACTAGGAGGGTGCGCCCCCCCCCCTTACCGAAAGTATACCTCTAGAAAATATACTTAAGAACTACGATGGCTCTCGAAAACCTCCAAGCCGGACCCCGCCAACCTTACCGAGTATCCGAGTATTTCACATCTCCGTGCGCATACAACCGAAACCAATCTAGAGTAGATGTGAAAATACCCTAATGGGAGCAACCCCACATAGCTTGGCCCCCACTCGCTCTTTATTTAGTCATTTCCGATAAAGGATATCAATGCTCTAAATGAGCAACAAATCGTCTTAGATTGACGAAACAAAAACAAAAGGAAGAAAGGTATCGAAATTGATAGTCAAGATATCAACTATCGGGGATAACAAAACGATCGTATATGGAAATAAAAACTTATACTTTTTCAATGCTTGGAAAATATCCATATACTTATCTCATAGATATAAGTATATTCACAAAACATTTGGGATGATTTCATATTTCAAAAGCATACTTAGATGGGTCAAAAACAATTGTATATAAGAAATGTGAATGTTTTCCATTATAATTATAAAGATCATTTATGGAAATCAAATCTCCTACACTTGTCATGTTTCCGATATTCTCGACTTACTCTACCCCTCGCCCAGAAACAAAGACAGGTAAGTCAGGGCACTGGTTGCTCCTAGCCTTACCTAGACACTTCGGTTCCAGATCTCATAGATAGAAGATCAATCTACTCATCGGCTTTTAGTGCCAAGTATAGGACTACTTACTTTCCATAAATAACCCATTTAAATTATTATATAAATTTTGAAGCTCCTTTAAAATACTTTAAATAAAGATTTAAACCTCCATTCAAATCATAACTTAAACCCATCATCTTTAAAGGAGAATACGACCAAGAGGGGTGAAGCTCCCTCTTAATCAAATGAGATAGCTAAAAGGGGTGTTATTCCCTTTTAACCAAAAGGTCACTAAATGTCAATCCTAAGTTAAAAGGTGGTGTAAGTTCCCTTTAACTAAACATCAAAGTTATTGCTCATAAACTGGCCGAGCACAAATCAAAAAACCAAACAAGAATAATAACAGACTCATTATTATTAACCAATTACAATCAATAGTTAACACAACATTTGTTAAAATGTGAATGAGTCAAAGAAAAGAGATTAAGATTACACTAACTGCAAAATAATTAAATTATACTCACAGAATAAGTTATACTCGCTAAATTATGAAAGCAAGGAATATACTCACAGAATAAGTTATACTCGCTAAATTATGAAAGCAAGGAATATACTCACATCCTATTTGCTTTGATGGAGACTTGGACTACTTCACCTTTGATAATGAATTTTAGTTCTTTTCTTTTGTTTGTGAATGAATTGAAATGAGATATGGACTTGGCTATTTATAGGTGAAGAGAAGGGTACTTTAGTCATTTCCTACAGCCTAACCTGATTCGACCAGATTTTGGTCCAATAGAAACCAGCCATATGGCCTAATTTGATTTGACCACATTTTGGTCCAATAGAAACCATCCTTGTGGCTTAATTTGATTCGACCACAATTTGGTCCAATAGGAATTCTCCTTATCAACTATGGCCTAACCTGATTCGACCAGATTTTGGTCCAATGGCAACCATCCACATGGCATAACCAGATTCGACCAGATTTTGGTCCAATGGCAACCATCCGTATGGCATAACCAGATTCGACCAGATTCTGGTCCAATGGCAACCATCCGTATAGAATATATTAATCATTATGCTATTTTGTTTTATTAGGCAAGTAATTATACTATTCTGTTTTATTAGGCTAGGTTAATAATTCTTTCTTGTTTTATTAGACAAGTAATTATACTATTCTATTTTATTAGGCAAGGTTAATAATTCTCTCTTGTTTTATTAGGCAAGTAATTATACTATTCTGTTTTATTATGCAAGGTTAATACTGCTAGACATAAAATCCATTATTTAATCATTTAAAAACATATTAACTATTCATGTTCAAAGTGATTAAATTATGGGTCGTTACAGTAACAACCCTAGATTTTTGCATATTTTATTTTGACTTTATTTTTATTTTTAAATTATTTTAACCTTTTTTAGTTCAAATATTTCATTTTTAAATATGAATTTTGATTATTATATGAATTATAATTCCAAACTTGTATAAATGGAATATTTTCCTGAAAAGTGGATTTGTGGTCAAACTAGTGAAACTTTGACTTTTAATTTTTAAATATAAATATTTAAATTCTTGAATTTTATCTTTTATTATGAAAATAGATTTAATATCATGAATACTACTTTTCGTTTCGTTGAAAACGGATTTACATTGTGGAAGTTATACTGTTTTCAATTTTGTGTGTAATTTGCTGTATTTAACCAAATTGTTTATTTCAAATTATATAAATAATATTTTATTTGGTCATGTAATGTTCTAAATTATGTTTATATGGGTAAAATAACTTGGTATGTGTATATTTTGGTTTTAAAATATTTTTAAGTGGAGTATAAATTTTTCTAGAGTTATAGTAATTTATTTGAAATTTTCATGTCCTATTTGCTATTTTTAAACAATTTCTTCAATTCTTTTGCTATTTTCTCTGAATTTAATTATTTATTTTACTTTGAAAATGTTTAAAAATCATTTTTATTTCAAATTTTTTTTAGAATATTTTTAAAATGAATTTAATAATTTTCCAAAATCAATAGTGATTTATTTGTAATTTCTGGACACTGTTTTGAATTTTTAAGCAATTTCTTATTTTCTTTTTCCATTTTCTTTAAAATTATTATTTATTTTTATTTTATATTACTTTGTTTCGGTTTTAAAGTCAATTTACTGATTTAATTTTTGTTTTATTTGAATTTAAAGAAAAAGAAATATGAAGAGTTTTAAAAGCTTATTTACCTTAAGTCCTTTCATCTCCTTTGTCCTTTCATTTGCCATAACTCCTCAATTACTATCTTGGCTGTGCATTTTTGGTTTGTAGGCGTGATTTTTCAACCTCCTTTCACCCAAAAACATTTTACCTTCTCATTCATTCATGGCTTCAAGAAAAATCTATGGGTAATGGCTACTTTTTTACACTTTTCTTCTCATTTTCCATGTATTTTTGCCTTGTTTTCTTTGCTTCTTTGAACGGCCTCCACTCCATATCCACGGCCACCACCTCCTACACCTCTTCCCTACCATCATCACCACCTACTCCTCAGGTCCGAACCATGGCCCCACAATCTATGAAGAGAAACTCCACAAAAACTATGTTAATTCCCCTAAAACCATGTTGTTTGACCACCACTTGTTCACCACTTCCATTTCCACCACCACCATCACCTTAGGCCACCACCACCACCTCTGTCCAGACCCTTACTCACCCCTCCTACCTCTGCCAGACCTGTAGCATGACATGGCTGAGCCATTTGACCATTAGCCGAGTCCAAAGTGTGAACACAAACCTTCCAATGTTGCCTAGCCTCTTGACAATCTTATGTTGTAACTTCCTCTACATGTTCTCGCTTACGCCGTGCATTTCCTAGCCCAAACCTGAGCCAAAAAACATGCCTAGGCCATGCCAAATAGTAGAGAAAGCAAGACAAAAGACTTGGCATTCAAATCTCTTTTTATTCCAAAGTTATTCCATTTCAGAGTGTATTGAATTTATGTCTGTTTTGATGTTTGTTTTGGGTTGTAACACAAGACTTGTAGCATTGGATCTCGCTCTCCACTCAAGTCCGTAGTCTTTTCATCGTGCTTTTGTTTCCGTTGTGTCAGTGGTTTTGTTATCTCCAGCATTTAGAGGTGAGTAAATCTCACCAGACTAATATGTACTTATGTAGTTGATAAACTGATATCGCTTGAATTTGTAATGCATATTATCCTGTTATAACTGCTATATTATTATCACATGATGTTCATACCTGTTATTACACCTATTATATCATATGTCACTGTTATTTCATGCTATTCTTTTATTTATATAAGTTATCACCATAGCAAGTTCCCTGTAGACTAGGATCACTATGGGTTGAAATGATACATACCCGAACAGACTTTAGAATAGGGGAAAATCGTTATGGGCTGAAATGATAGGCTTGAACGATTTTTATTTACTTCATTCTTACTTGGGATTGCGGGTTTGAAATGATCAAACCCGGATTTTTCATTCTAAATTACGGATTGAAATGATATAGTATCCGTATCACCTTACCTAGGCTAAAATGATATACACACCCGTGGTTAAAATATGTTTTATAAAAATTTTAAATTATTTTAGACATGTAAATATTATAATATTTTGATTTAAACTTAAATGAAAATGATTTTTGTAAAGTATTATTGATTTTCTGAGAATTTTTAAGTAAAATAAATAAATGGTAAAGTTGGAAATTTGAAATGTAAGTTATTTTGGAAATCCTAATTTGATGATGAAATAGAATTTAAATTTAATATGAAATATGATAAATTTATGATATTTTGAATTAAAATGATTTTATAATATATTAATGATTTTTAGATAAGTAAAAATGTTGAATGAATCAATGTTTAAGTTAAATTTTGGAATATAACTTAAATTGGGAATTTTGAATTTTTTGTTAAAAAGTGAAATTTTATTTAAGTAAAATAAATGGAAATAAGTTATATTTTGGAATTTAAAACTTAATTGTTAATTTAATAATTAAATTAAAGAAATGGTATGTAATATTTGAATTTAAATAAGAAGTAAAATAAAAATTGGATTTTGTAAGAAATTTAACTTATGTAAATTATGAAAATATAAGACTTGAAATAATGACTTTATAATGTGAAATTGTATGATTTTATAACTTAAATATGACGTAAATAAAATTTACTTAGTATTGAAATTATATTTAAAATCTTGAAAATTTTAAATATAAAGGATATTACAGCATTTGTAAATGCTGTAGTTAAAAATAAATGAACTTAAAGACTAATTTAAACTTGAAGCTATTATAGCACTTTGCAAGTGCTATAATTGATAAAGATAACTAAAACTTAGTTAAAAATAGAGAAAACCTGTTACAGCACTTAAACGCTGTCTTTTGTAAATGAACTGTTTTAAACTAAAACTTTACGTAGCATTTTATAAGTGCTATGGAAAACTGAATTTGGTTGTTTAATAAATTTTAATGGAAATAATCATTGGGAAAGGATTAAATTTTTTTTGAAATTTAATTTGTAATTAATAAAAATAAGGAATTGGCTTTAAATGGTTTTAAATGAAAGAATTTAACTTTTAATGTGAGATTGAAGGGTAATTAATTTCTTAATAAAATGAATAGATTTAAATTGTATTTTAAATTAAATAAATTGATTGATGTTCAAATGAATGATGTTTGGAATGATATTATGTAGTTTTGAAAAGGTATGGTACTATGATATTTTGAAATGGATCTTTGCATGATATTGAATTTTGAAATGATATTAGATTTCAAAAATATAAATTACTACTTTGAAATTTTAACCACGGGATGTATTTAATTAATAGTTTAACTGATCCTTAAAGGATGTGCGGTCCCAAGCATCCTTTAAGTTGTTGTGCATTACTGCTACAGTTCACTTGAGTTGGTTTATATTATATAAGTATATATTGTCCTGACTCGAGTGTTCTGTGTTTTACTTTACGCTCGGGTAAGCCTGAGTATTTACAGCTTAGCTTTGGATTTCATTCTGGAGCTAGGAATCCCTGGAGATTCCGCTTGTCTAATTATCTATTCCTTTTCAGTTCCAGTTGTTCTATTTCAGCTCTGGTATTTTCTATGTATTGGAGATTTCTATTGTATATGTTTTCAGACTGATATTATGTATTATGTTTTGAGAGTTTGTTATAGTAGCTTCATGAACTACTATGGTATTTTAATTTTTGCTGCGAGTTATTCTGATGTTTCTGTGTTTGTGATTCTGTATTTGATTTTATTTGCTCCAAATTTTATTACAATCTGTTATTTTGAATTATTCAAGTCAGACATGTGTGGATTATTGTCGATTTGAATGGTCCAAAATAGTGGGTCGTTACACTTCAACAGGGCAAAAGGGTCATAAAACATTTAAGTCGAAAGCACTCTTTCGAAAGCTATTCTTAAGTAAAGAAGTGATGGTGTCGAAACCAACCTTTCGAAAGCATTGAAGAAGTGGCTAAGTTTTAAAACAAAGAATACCTTTCGAAACCATTGACTTCGAAAGCTAGAAAAGTGGCAGCTAGGGTTTTCGACCCCATTCGAAAGCATTTACTTAAAACAAAAGGCGCAACCCAATGGAAACCATTCCTTTAAAACTATTGAATCAACCAAAAGTCAACCAAGTCGAAAGCATACCCTTTGAAAGCAAAGCGTATGCATTTTCAATTTAAAACAAAGGCACACTTCGACCTCATTGGAACCCAAAGCTTCAACCCAGTACCTTCCGCATTAGTCCAATTCGCTACGCACCAAGTCTTTGATGCCATGCGCATTGGTTTCGATGGTGATTGTGGTGGAACTCGGAACCCCTGGTGCCGAAAGTGGCGAAACATGCTAAAAGCATGTAAAAACTAATTTTTACTTTAAAAAGAATTTCTTTTTAACTAACCTGCCTTGTTTGTCAAAATATTATTGGCTGCTAATTTTCTTTTATAAAAATGCTGCCAATATTTTAGAAATAAACAATTTAATTTATTTATAAAATAACCCTTCTCCTTTTATAAGTATATAAAACATTTAAGTCCCATACTTTAAATAATTTTATATTTCTATCAAAACACTTAGGAAAATTCTACAAAAATTCCAGAAAATCATTTTTAATATATTTTCCAAGACATATTTATTTCATACCTAAAACATATATTATTTAGCCCTAAATAATTTTGAACCCAAATAAACATTTTCTTCCCTAGAAAATTAATATAAAATCTACATCAATTTAGAAAATTACAAAAATGGAAACCCGTCTCTAAAATATCATTTTTGATCTAAATATAGAATCGCAAGGCATTTGGATATCATTAAATAGGGTTTTCACATTGAAAATAGTATAAAACCTATATGAATTATCATAAATCATCAACAAGCATATATAAACATTTAATCATTCAAAACATGGCATAAACTTGCAAAATACTTTGGATTCGTCTTACAACTGAAAACAATTAGAAAAACAAGATGTAGTCATTATTCACCTTAGATTTGAGATTTGAATGGATTAAGTTGATTAATCTTCTAACTTTAGCTCTTTCTTCCTCTTGTTCTTACTAATGGTGGCCATCCACTATATTTAATTTTTGTAAATGAATGTGTGTGTGAGCACGGCTAAGGGTTTAGGGTATTAGAATACTCATTTTACCATTTTACCCCTACCTATTTCCTTTATCTATTTTAATTCAGTTTAGCTCATTTTAGTTTATTCATTAACATGGCACAGCTACCCCTATTAATTACAAATCTTAATCCCCTAATCGTCACATAATTTTATTTAATTTAGCTAATTAAATATCCTAAATAATATTACTAAAATATGGGTGTTACAATCTCCCTCCTTAAAGAATTTCGTCCTCGAAATTACGATAAGGTACACAAAAAACAAAACATAAAGGTAAAACATACCATCAAAACAATCAGGATAAGCATCTCTAATCCTGCTTTCAGTCTCCCAAGTACAGTCTCTCTCATCGTTGCTCCATTGGACTTTCAATAATCTGACTGTCTTGTTTCTAAGCCTCTTCTGATTCCTCGCAACCATCCGACCTGGATTTCTGGCTATAGTCGGGCCTGGTTCTACTACTAAATCATCTAACACAGTTGGTGCTATAGTAGACTCTAGGTCTCTAACACACTTTCTTAGATGAGAAAAATGAAAAACATCATGGACTCCTACCAAACTACTCGGCAACTCTACTCTACATGCGAGTTTCCCGATCCTCTCTACAATAGGAAATGGTCCTACGAATCTCAGTGCCAACTTCCCTGATTTTTCGAATCTAATCACACCCTTTATCGATGATACCTTGATAAAAACATGATCTCCAATAGAGAACTCTAAGTCTTTCCGTCTTCTGTCTACGTAACTCTTCTGCCTAGACCGAGCTTCCTTCATTCTAGCTCGAATCAACTCAACTTTCTCTACAGCTTCTCGACCAAATCTGGACCAAGAACCAACCTATCCTCGGTCTTTAACCAACAAACTGGTAATTTGCATGGCCTTTCATACAACGCTTCAAATGGTGCCATCACTATACTAGTCCGATAACTGTTTTTATACGAAAATTAGGCTAAGTGCAGATGGTCTTCCCATGATCCTCCAAAATCTAACACACAAGCTCTTAACAAATCTTCCAAGGCTTTGTTAATTCTTTCCGTTTTCCCATCAGTCTATGGATGGTAAGCAGTACTCATCTTGAGTTTGGTTCCTAAAATCTCCTGTAGACTCTTCCATAACTCGCTAATGAACAAGGAATCTCTATCACTTACTATCTTACTAGGAATTCCGTGCAACCTAACTATATTCTTCATAAATAACATAGCTAGAACATGTGCCATCCTAGTTGACTTAACTAGAATGAAATGAGCATTCTTGGTTAATCTGTCCACTATGACCCATATACTTTCATTTCCCGTACTAGATCTTGCCAACCCATCAACAAAATCCATAGAAATAGAATCCCATTTCTAAATTGGAACATCTAAAGAATGAAGCAACCCACTTGGCTTCTGATGTTCGACTTTTACCTATTGAAAGTTCATACACTGCTTCACCCATAAGTTTACATCCCTCTTCATACCTTCCCAGAAGAAATTTCTCTTCATGACCTGATACGTCTTAATTTCTCCCGGATGAATAGTGAACTTCGAATGATGCATTCCTCCAAAAATTCCTTCCTTATGTCTCCCATATTCGGAACACATAACCTTACTTTATTTCTCAACCACCCATTATGGTTATGACTAAAATCCTTCAAGTCATCGCTCTCCATTACATCCTTTAACTTCTTGATCCGTTAAACTAACACTGGATCATCCCCTTTCTTAGAAGAAATCTTTTCGATCATAACTGATCGAATTTCTAAACATGACAACATAGCAGATCCTCTACTGGACCCAACTTCAAATCTCCACTGCACTCTGTAAGTCGACAACTCTTCCAAATCATTCCACTCTGCTATCAATACCAACATTGCATTCTGATGCTTTCTGATAAGCGCGTCCGCAACCTTATTACCTTTGCCTAGTGTGTATTCAATTCCAAAATCATAAGCATCAATAAACTCTAACTATCTCTATTGTCTCATGTTCATCTCCTTCTGAGTGAACAAATAATTCAACGACTTATGATCTGTATAAGGCTCAAACCTCTCTCCCAAAAGGTAACATCTCCACACCTTCAATGCAAAAATCACCGTAGCTAACTCCAAATCATGCGTTGGATATCTAACCTCGTTCGATCTAAGCTGTCGAGCACTTTACCTCTCTGCATTAACACAGCTCCTAACCCAGTTCCACACGCATCTGTATAAACTACCAAGTCGTGATTCCCCTCCGAAACAACTAATACAGGTGAATGGGTTAATAAGTGTTTCAAGCTCTAGAATGCTTCCTTACACTTATCGGTCCAAACAAACTTCACATCCTTTAATGTTAGCTTAGTCACAGTGTTGCTATCCATGAAAAATCCTTTATGAACCTACGATAATATCTAACCAATCTAAGAAAACTCTTTATCTAAGTCACTGTCTCGGGTCTCTTCCAATTATTCACCACTTTAATCTTAGTCAGATCTACAGACAACCCATTCTCTGAGACGACATGACTAAGAAATTCCACTTCCTTCTTCCAGAAATGACACTTCGAAAACTTCGCCTTCAGCTGATTCTACATTAGCATCTCAAGCACAATTTTAAGATGAACTTCATGCTCCCTTTCATCCATAGGGTATATCAAAATATCATCTATGAAAACCAACACGAACTTATCCAAGTGTTCTCAAAAAATTTGGTTCATCAAATCCACAAAGTATGCCGGCGCATTAGTTAGTCTGAACAGCATAACTAACCATTCGTACGATCCATATCTAGATCGTAACGCCGTCAACGGAATACTATCCTCTGCTAATATAAGCTGATGGAAACCTGTTGCTAAATCTAAAGAAAATACCTTAGCTCCACTCAACTGATCAAACAAATCGTCAATTCTAGGCAACATATATCGATTCCTTATCGTCTTCTCATTCAACTTATAATAATCGATACATAACCTTAACGGTCCGTCCAGCTTCTTGGCAAACACTACGGCTGCTCCTCAAGGTGAACTAATAAGTCTAATAAAACTCTGGGCTTCCAAATCTACCAACTGCACCTTTAGCTCTCTCATCTCTATAGGTGTCATCCTGCTTGGCAGTCTACTCACTATTTCAGCTCCGGGAACCAAAGTTATTTGAAACTCAATGGTTCATTTTGGTGGCAATCCTACTACAGGCTCAAAAACATCCGCGAATTCTCTAATCATGAAAACATGATTCAACTCATCTTCCAACTCCACTACACCCAATAAAGGATTCACCTCACAATTAGGGCTTTCTACGGTATATACAATCCGATCACTACAGTCATGGTGTCTAAGCGATATTTTTCTATCATGGCAAAATATCATAGCATCATACTTATTTAACCAATCCATACCCAAAATAATTCTGAACCTTACAAAGTCAAACACATGCAAACTGTAACCAAAGGTATGACCTAACAAATCAATCTTTAGGTGTCACGCTTCATCCCAAGTGTTTCATACCCTCCTATCGGATTTGCAACCCTTACGGAAGTAACTAGGTATGAGGATTCTAGGTTAAGCTTATCTACCAAACAATGAGATATAAAAGAATGCGATGCACTAGTATCAAATAAAACACTAACAGACATACCATGAATCTGAAGCGTACCCCCTAACACCGTCTTCCCTTTATGCTGCACTGTTGGTCCTGATGTAGCTGGTTCCATTGCAAATACTTATCCCCTTCCATCCTTAGCAGGCTCTTTGCATCGATTCTTATAATGACCAATCTTATCGCAGTTAAATCATATAATATTCTTCTTCTTGATCACTTCCATCGCCTACCTAGTATGACACTCATTAGTGAAATGTCCTTTCTTGTTGCACTTGAAGCACACAACCTCAGACTTTCCCTTCTTTGCTGCACCGCCTTTCTGAGCACCCTTCTTATGAAAGAACTTTCTTCTCTGACTCTGCCCTTATTGGACCTCCTTTGCCTTATTCTTCTCCATATAAGCAAACATCTCCTCATATCTTAAAGCCATTTCCACTACAACATCACAAGGATCCCTAATATAAGGTAATGTAGCCCTTTCCAACTCAAGCTTCAACCCCCTTATGAACTTTTGATTTCTCTTCATCATAGAATCCATCGTGGCATGTCCATACCTTGACAACTCCTCGAATCTTCTATCATACTCCAATACAGACATCTCCCTCTACTCCAACTCAGCAAAGTTTCTGAGCAAAGCAGACTGCGCCATCACAAACCTGAACCTCTCCTAGAACTTTCTCCTAAACTCAGCCCCTATCATCCCCTCTTCATTCACTCCAGTCGTGACACTATTCCACTAAAATAAAGTTGCTTCCTGAAGCTGTCTTAAAGCAAGCCTTCTTTTCTGCTAATCATTGAGCCTCAAGTCTACAAATATTCTCTCACAGTGAAAAATCCAGTTCTCCATGTCAATTGTATCCTCAGTTCTAATAAATGGCTTCCCTCCAAGCCTAGCATAGTCTCTACTCAGAATAACATAGTTGTTGGCCACTGGAGCTTCCTAAACTCATACTCCAACATTTCCTCCAACCATTCCAGTAGCAACACCCGCCTGCATCATATTCACGAAAAACTAATACATAGCTCCTATATCCACTTATGGGACTCCAGCACCAACATTCCCCGCTTGTGCTTGACTTTGCTTTTATGGTTGTGCTTCCTACAAGATTCACCCTTCCACTTCTAGCATCTATATCTGTATTCAAGCCTAGTAAGAAACAGAAAAATAGCCTAAGAGAGATAGGAGAGCAGAGATATAGGTATACCTATATATAGCAAATAGAAGTATGATACTATAGCGTTATCCCATACCCCAATTTTATCTTTAATTTCTTAGGATTATGTTTTCAAAAATCATTTTTATTTAAAGTTTGTCATAAACCTATGCTCTGATACCAAGTTATAACATCCCTTATCCGGAGACCCAAAGCTAAGCACTACAGATGCTGCAGTCATCCATAGTATTAACTTTTGATGACCAAATACAGTAATGTTAATGGCATCCATAATATCAGAAGCACATGAATATGAAACAAATTCATAGATTTCAAAAAATAGCTTTTCTCAGTACATTTCGCAAAACATATATCATATCCATATACATAATCCCATAATCCTTTTTTAGGTAATGATCAAATATAACTATTACAAATATGCAGAGAGCGACATATGAAGATGCACCCTTGGATGACCAGAGTACTTTGTAAACATAACCGTCTTAAGTACAACACAGCAGAATCAAACAAAATAAAACAGCAACTCCTAAATAGCTATCATTCAGCCACCTGCTTGTCTCTGGAAGCTTTATTTACCAACCTACTAAAAACCTGAAAATTCTCAACCCTCGGCCTGCTCAAATCAATTTTGAGCACCCGAGAGTTAAAGGGGAAAATATAAACTTCGAGTCATACATAAAGCCTAGTGTGAATAATACTATACATCTCAGTTATTTGATATTAAGTGAGACCACACCGCTTAGCAAAATGGGTTTCCCCTCACTAATACCCTTTTAAAACATATCTTTTGCAAATCATTTCCTGCAACCAAAACTGGCTAAATCTGAAAAGCAATATCATGTAAACATACACGTTAGTTAAAAAATGAACTATCTGTTCGAACACTATAGTTTTGTTTGGCTAACTCGGGCCTACTAGACAATATAAAAATATTAATCTAACACCTGTTAGATACTCTTCATCTGGACAGTCTATTCCTAACTTATCTATTAGATACTCCTCTTTTGGATGGTCTGTCCCTAAATTATCTTTTCCCAGGATCACCTGATCCTAATGGTTTTGCGGGCTCACCAATAACCTATCTATATAAAAATATATATTCCCTTCTGTATGTAATCATCATTTTAGTCTTACTTGTGACAAAGCCCTACACACTGGAATTTTGGACTAAATTAGTTGGGGCTAATAGCTAATGTATAGGGCGCGACCCTATACCAGTCTCATTTGGTATTCTAATATCTGAGTCATTTTAATTAGGGTAATCTTTCCAAAAAATTTCATGAAAACCTTTTCATCTCAAATTGATTTAAAACCTTTAAATCAAACTTAAATAAGGAAGGTATATACTCTATGCTTTACTCAAAATCACCTTGCCATGTTATATATACATTACTCAAATCTTTGTTGATGAAAACATTTAAACCTTTGAAAGTGCCCCTTTCGAATCCATTGAAAGTACCTCATTCGAAACCAAGTAAAACCCTTCTTTATAACCTTGGCCGAAAGGCCAAAACATTCCTTTCAAAACCATTTGTATACACCTTTCAAAACCATTGAAAAACCTTTCCTTTGAAAGCTATAATACCTTAGACATCCTATCTTTAAAACACTTAAACACTGACTTTCGAGACCATTGGAAAACTTTCCTTTTAGACCTTTCGAAACCATTCGGGGACTATCCCTTTGAAACCTTCATTAAAACCTTTCGAAAGCATCAAAATCTTTGTAAACAACAAACCTTTCGAATGCATCTGGGTTCAACTTAAAACATGTGGAAACACCTTTCGAAACTACTAAAGTCATCTTTTTCAAAACCAATTGGGTTCTACCTTCAACGGGGCAAAAGGGTCATAAAACATTTAAGTCAAAATCACTCTTTTGAAAGTTATTCCTTAGTAAAGAAGTGGTGGTGTTGAAACCAACCATCCGAAAACATTGCAAAAGCGGCTAAATTTTAAAACAAAGTATACCCTCCAAAACCATTGACTCTGAAATGTAGAAAAGCGGCAGCTAAGGTTTTAACCCCATTCGAAAGCATTTACTTAAAACAAAAGGCGTAGCCCAATCGAAACCATTCCTTTAAAATAATTAACTCATCCGAAAGCCAACCCAGTCAGAAACATACCCTTCGAAAGCAAAGCAGGCAACTTTTCAATTTAAAACAAAGGAACGCTTTGACCACATCGGAACCTATAGCTTCGACCCAGTACCTTCAACCTAAATCCAATTCGGTGCGCACCAAGTCTTTGATGACATGCGCATTGTTTTCGGTGGCGATGGTGGCATAGCTACTAAGTCGGAGCCCCTGGTGCCGAAAGTAGCGAAACATGTTAAAAGCATGTAAAAACTGATTTTTACTTTAAAATGAATTTCTTTTCAACTAACTTGCCTTGTTTGTCAAAATATTATTGGTTGCTAATTTTCTTTTCTAAAAGTGTTGCCAATGTTTTAGAATAAAAATTTAATTTATTTATAAAATACCCATTCTCCTTTTATAAATATATAAACATTTAAGTTCCATACCTTAAATAATTTTATATATCTATCAAAACACTTGGTAAAATTCTACAAAAATTCCAAAAAATCCCTTTTATTATGTTTTCCAACATATATTAATCTCAAACCCAAAACGTATATTATTTAGCCATAAATAATTTTAAACAAAAATAAACATTTTCTTCACTAGAAAATTAATATAAAATCCACATCAATTTAGAAAATTATAAAAATTGAAACTAAAAGAGACACAGAAGATTAAACGTGGTTCGGATATAAGTACCCTACGTCCATGGAGCCCCAACAACCATTTAATATTTCTTCACTTCGAGAAAGAGTAAAACATGAGAAGAGTATGAATCACTTAGTAAATTTCACTCATCCTAAAATTACAGAAATTGATATCTTATTGAGGATATTTTGGTGGAGAACACTCTTGTTGGTTTATGATGAAAAGACGAGCAAACGTCTTCATATTTTTAGGTGTAAGGATGAAGACTGCCTTGGAGATAATGATGAAATGTTTCTGGATTTGCTTGATTTGATTTCAACACAGATCAATAAGATGAAGTATTTATAGGTGTAAGGATGATAGGATGCGCCAGAACCAATAAGTCATAAGTTGCTCTTCCCAGAAGAACCAAAGTTGTAAACACATCGATATCACTCTTTGTATTTGATTTCTCTACAGTAGATGTTAAAGATTGCTTTGGGTCTTTTATTCTTCCTTTGAGCTTGGTAAATTAAGCCATAAAGTGCCCCGATTTCTTACATTAATGGCAAGTCAATCGCTTAGGCTCCCTAGGCCGAGACCGTGAATTGCTTCGACCTCCACCATTCTTTGACTTACTTTGGCTTTCAGCTCTCCGAATGGATAAGCCCTCTGTATCACTATCCAAACTAGTGCTCTCCAATCTACCTCTCAACACTTCATTATGAAGACTAGCCTTTACATCTGACAAACTTATTTTACTGCGACCATATATCATGGAATTAACAAAAGCAATATACTCCTTAGGTAAATAACACAAGAGGATCACTGCTTGAGCCTCATTAGTAATATCAACATCCACTGCCTTCATGTTGATAATCAAAGTAGTCAAAGCATCTAAATGCCCCATAAGATCGGCTCCAAGATACATCTTAAACGAATAAAGTTGTTGCTGAAGAAATAATCTGATTAGTGAGAGACTTGTCTTGATATGCATTAGATAATGCATCCCATAATTCCTTCGTCGTCTTCTTTTCAGAGAATTCACTAAGAACATCGTCTGAAAGACTCAATTGGATTGTTGTAAGAGCTTCATCTTCCATCTCTTCAAAGAATCCGCTTCAATGCCCTTCAATTTATTAGGCGCAAAAATAACCTTAAAAATCTTCTCCTTCTTCAACACTACCTCTATCTTCATCTTCCAAGTTGAAAAATCTCCCTTTCCATTAAAACGTGTAACGGCATAATTGATACAAGATCTATCGGTAGACTTTCAAGAAGTAGCCATTAACATCCAAATAGAACAATAACACTAGCTTCGATACCAAACTATTGTGAAAATTTTGAATAAGTGGAAGCGTATTTGATCAGGAGCTAGTATTGAATATTTGAATACCAATGCAATATAAATTCAACTATGAAATCACACAAGAACAAACATGGAAAGAAAAAGAAAAGGAGACACAGAAGATTTAACGTGGTTCGGATATAAGTATTATACATGGAGACCCAACAACCATTTATTATTTCTTCACTTCGAGAGAGAGTACAACATGAGAAGAGTATGAATCACACAATAAATTTCACTCAGCCTAAAAATTATAGAAATTGAGATCTTATTGAGGATATTTTGGTAGAGGACACTCTTGTTGGTTTGTCATGAAAAGACGAGCAAATGTCTTTATATTTATAGGTGCAAGGATGAAGACTGCCTTAGAGATAATGATGAAATGTTTTCGGAATTGCTTGATTTGATTTCAATACAAATTTAGCATATTTATGTTTTCTTTCACATATATACTTATTTGATTGATTCATCAAATCAATTAATATCTCTTCGGATACTATTTGATTATCTTTCCAATTTATTTTCTATATTTGATTGGTTACGGGAATCAATTAATATCTTTTCCCTTATAAATTTGGAATAGATTTAAATCGTCCAAATTTAACACTAACATATATTCTAGATATTTCTTATATGAAAAAATTTAGATTAACAAAATACAAAATTAAGTTTACTTTCAATATAAAGAATTAAAATTGGTGGATGAGGATCTCTAATGATGATGCGTTTATATAGAGATCGATACTTGGTCTAGAAAAAATTGAATTATTTTAATAAACCAATAGTGCATCAATCCACTTGTTCACATGGAAACGTATATCTGTTCCCTTTTTTCATTTTCCTTTAGTATACATGCGACGGATAGTATGTCTTTATTCATCAACTAATTAGGGAATTTATTAATTACTTTACCTCTTAGATTTATTTCTTTCTGTGTAAATAATTTGTTGTCTTCATATTATCTAACATATATTTGAGTTGCAATTCCAACACTCTACCACGACTCAAATATATATCCAAACAAAGCCTATGATAAAACTGCACCTTCAACCAATATTTATCAAATCTAAGATGATATGAACACGGATACTTCCCCAATGAGCTCCAACAATACCATCGTTCATTGCACTCTGCTAAAGAGCTCTAACAAAGTCACATTACAACAAAATGATCATATTACAAATTTTTGTTTACAACCTTAGCACAATGAAAGTTGTAATAAATGTTTTTTACAAATTTTTTTTACAAATTGCAATAAAGTTGATTTTGGCAACTGTTTTTATTTAGCAGTTTTAATAAACTTCTTTGCAACTTTCTATTCTTGACCGTTGTAAGGTAGTAATTTATAACAACCTTTATTTATAGTTGTCTTCCACACAAGAATACTAATAATAAACTTTTTTAACAGCTTTCTTTTCAGATCTTGGAAGATTTCTAAAATTTTATTAATTTCATTATTTAACAATTAAAAAATTAAATAGTTTATATAATTCCAAGAAATTAGTAAACAAATATACTGAAATAAAGGTGAAAACTAATAGGTTAGGTAAACAACATTCACCGAGAGCCGATTTAATTAATGACCACCATGAATTGTTAACCGATATTAAAAATTAATTTATATCATTAACAATATCAAAATTTCCCAAGTTCATTAAAAAACTAAAAAATTAATATTACTAAGTTATTTGCTTAAGAGTTTTTCTTCAAACGTAAATATTTTTTCACATAATAGAATATTAATCTCGGATACTTATTTAATAATTGAATTTTAAAGCGGATCGCTAATTATATAAATTAGATCTCTACTTCTTTAACATCACACCCAACAATCATTTGTCAGCTCGTTTATTTTCAATCTTTTAAATGTGCTAATTTTTTGTAGATTAATCGGATTTAAGAATTGTTTTTACCATTAAATTACAAGTTTAATAAACTTTCTAATGATATCCATTGTTGATATATAAAAGAAAAATTTTGAAAAACAAAATTTTACATAGCTGTTTTTAACTACATTTTAGTAATGCAGTTAAAACTATATTTTTAACAGTGTAGTTTTTAACTGCATTTTTAAAAACTACTATAAATGCAATAAAACAAGTGCACCTAATGCAGTTAAAAATACTATGTTGTAGTTTTTAACTGTATTTTTGTAATGCATTTGAAAACTGCATTTAAGTGGCACAGTTTTTAACTGCATTTTTAAAATGTTGTTTAAAACTGCACCACTAAAATGCAGTAAAAAAACTACACCTAATGTATTTAAAAACTGCAACATCTATGGTTTTTAACTGTTTGTCTAAAATGCAGTTAAAAGTTGCACCACTAAAATGCTAGTAATGCAGTTATGACTGCATCATTAGAGTGCGGTTAAAAACTGCATATCTTGAATACAACTATAATTGCATCTGTAAGACGCTGTTTTGACTACATCAATTATTATAATGAGCGTTAGGGCACACGCTTTGTACATGATAAAGGCATGTGTCTCGCGCATGAATTATTTTTCTACATATTATGTATGATTAACACGTTCAAGAAAAAATGATTTGCACAAATATTTAGCCATGTTTTTATGTTGAAATAATGTGTAGTTAAACCAAACTTTTACTTCTAAGCTGCAACATCTAATTTTTTTGTTAGTTTGAATTTTATTTTTATTATTAATTAATAAACAACGAATTTGTAGTTAATAAAGAAAAAATGTTTATTTGTTAGATCTTATTTTTAAGTGTAGATGAATATTTTGAATTAGTAAAAAATTTAACTGTTAGATTCTATTTTTATTGTGGCTTCTTTTTATTGTGGCTTCTCATTGCAGTTAAAGAATTGGACCAAGCTTATGAAGAATTAAATGACCCTGAGAAACGTGAAATATATGACCAAACTGGTGAGTATGCTCTCAAGGAAGGAATGGGTGGAGGTGGTTGCACCTTACATGTGCTCGTGACCCTTTTTGATATTTTCGGCCAGTAATTCTTTGGTGGTGATGGTTTTGGAAGGAATAATCTATTTCATCGTACTCTTTTTTTTCATTTATAATAATTTGTGATATAAATTGGAATACTTCGTCTGGGACCTCACATGAACACATCAAAAGATTTGGAACTCATGGAATCTTATGTTTTTATACTTTTAAAGGCACTTCCTTGGTTTCCCGAGTGGTTTTTTGTTCTCTTTTCTCATAATTTGTCATTTGTTATGCAGTCATTAAACTGAAATAGTGAAAACCATCTGCTCTAATCCACTCGCCCGAATAAAACATAAAATTTCACCTCTTTCATGAACTACTTTTTGAATAAACTGACAAATAAGGCAGTGATATTATAAAGGCAACGTTTCAGAAAAGATAGTAGTTAGAAGAGCACTATAATGGTGTTTTGCTTTATTTATTTCTAGAATGCAGGTTATTATCAATCAACCTTTAATAACTATGGGACTTACCATTTAAAAAAGTAGAATACATGTTTGTTAAATTTTGGTGATTCAATATTTGCCAAAGAAGAAAAGAATTTAGCTAATTGATCTTATCAATCAATTTTGTTATTTATGGAAAGAAAAGGAGGAAAGTTATGCGTGATTGCATTAAGAGAAAGGAAATGATTATTTAGCTCATCAATAATTAGTCAAAGATTTATTATATGAAGATAGAAAAGTTTGTACATGGAGATTCAATCAAATAAGGAAAATTATGGAAATCAAGATAATCATTATCCATTTGCGTAGAAATCTAATCATGGATATTTGGAAAGGTTTCAAGACAATTAGGCAATTAATTTTCTTAATCTCCAAGCAATCCTTCATTCTCAAGCCTATATAAATGAATGAAGTTCATCTCCATATGAATGTGTGAGAGATCATCCACTATTATCCTCTTTTTCAGTAAACCCTAATCTCTGTAGTCAAATCAAATTAGGGGTTTTGAGCGCAACAGTCTTTAGAGGAATTTATTATCCAATTTGTAATTATAGGTTAGTCTCTCCACTTTACTACCTATAGTTTTGTTATCTCTCTTTTGTACTCTCTTTCTTCAGTGAAATAAAGAATAGTTGTTGGGTTCATGGACATAGGCAATTTGACCGAACCACATTAAATCTTTGTGTTCTTTACTCTTTTATTTTTCTTTGTTTGGTGATTATTGTTCATTGAACTGGCGGTTTATAATTAAACAACAAGCTAGATCTTTTTGGTTGCTTCCACACCATAGTATTCCATGCATAAGCCTAACTATTTCATAATGGTTTGGTACTAGTGCAAATTAATTGAAATTTTGCACAACAGATTGGTATCAAAGCTAGCTATCTTGCTCTAGATTAGTTACCAATAGCTAATTCTTTTAGTAGTGGTTTGAAAAATATATAGCGTCACCAAATTTGTTGGAAAAGAAGTTTATGGGACATGGAAGGTGAAGACTAATGACTGTGTTCTTCAGCAACAATTTCGTTCATTTAGAGGAAGAGATAAAAGTTAGAAGCACCTTGGAGGTAGAAGAGATATGCATAGGTCCTACTTCATGGGTCCTAGAAGAGTTGCTTGATATTATTGTAAGAAGAAGGGCATTTCATATGGGATTGTCCAGCTCTTAGAAAGAAAATAGAGAAGAAGGAGAAAGTTTCAGTTTCGACAATGGTCAGATCAGATGCAGATAGAAACGACGTTGATACATCATTATTTTCAGCCAGTATTCCACCTTAAGAGAGTACAAGTTGGGTGATTGATTCTAGAGCCTCTTGTCATATGATGCCAGATAGGAGCTATTTTGTCGGTTACAAGAAGATTGATGGTGGAGCAGTTCATATGGGGAATGACACATCTTGTCATGTTGTAGGCATTGGAAGTGTGATGTTTAAGATGCATGATGGTGGTATTAGGACTATCAAGGATGTTAGATCTTTTCTAATGCTGCGTAGAAGTGTGTTGTCAGTTGGAGCTTTGAGTAGACTTGGTATAAGGATAATAATAGATGGAGAGAATTTGAGAGTGGCGAAGGGTTCCTTGGTAGTTATAAAAGGGGTGCGAGTTGATGATATATGTACTTCATGGAGAGACAGTCTTAGGAGAGTCAGTAGCTTCTATAGATTCTAGTGTTTTAGATTCTACTCAGTTATGGCATCTTCGTTTAGGTCATGTTGATGATGAGAGTCTTGAAGTATTAAATAAGCGGATGATTGATGGTGTTTGTCAGTCGAAGCCTAGCTCTTATAGAGATTGTTTTTTGGAAAGAAGAAGCATGTCACATTTGATGTTTGGAGATCTAGAGCTATAGAATTTCTAGAGTGTGTTCATTTTTATGTGCGGGGACCCACCCCAGTTGCATATTTTGGTGGAGCAAGTTACTTCGTCTTATTTGTGGATAATTTCTCAGGTAAGGTCCGAGTCTATTTCTTAAAGGCCAAATACAAAATATTTGCCCAGTTTTGTAAGTGGAAGACCTTGGTAGAGAAGCAATCGGGGAAGTGTTTGATGGTTCTCAAAGTTGGAAATATTAGTGAATTTATGTCACAAGAATTCATAACTATTCTGTGTCCGAGCATGTAGTTAGAGATTTTTCTATTTTTGTTGAGTCACATTGTTATGGAGTGGCGGAGAGCATGTGTCGGATATTATGGGAGAGAGTTATGAGCTTGAGAATGACTACTTGTCCAGAAAAGGGATTTTGGGAAGAAGCGATATCTATAGCAGTATTTCTCATCAACCATACACCTTCTATTACCATAGATATGTAGATCACAGAAGAGATATTGAAAAGAGAGCATGTTGATTATTCATTCCTTAAAGTGTTTGATTGTTTAGCTTATTTAGAAGATGAGAGACATGATAAGTTGAAGCCTGGGAAATCAAGCACATTTTGTTAGGCTATAGAGAAGGAGTGAAGAGGTATAGGTTGTGGTGTAAAACAACTAGGAGAATTGCGACTAGCAGGCATGTGATTTTTGATAAGAGGTCTTTGTTGAAGATGGAGCCTCTATTAAGTATTGACATTGCGAGGACAGAAAATTGCCAAACGCATTTGGAGTCATAATATTGTTTACATATTCGGAGAGATATTGGTTTTTCCGATGATACCATGGTTGATTAGACGATTACAAAGGTTCAGACACTAGGTGGAGTTCACTTGCTGGAAAGGCCTTTTGGTTCAGTTGGCCCTATTTTTAAGCATATTTTAGCGATGATTTTTCATCTTATGCTTTGAATGTTGTAGAGGTTGTTTGGGAGTTTGTCGGTGTTGACTTAGGAAAGTCTAGCAAAATTCTATGGAGGAGACGGGAGTAGCTAATGTTGAGTATGTCCCCACTCAATTTGGAATGGAGAAGGTCTAGCACGCTGTTAAATCTCCATTGGTCTCTCGAAGCTTAGTATCTACTTGTTCATCTCCAACATCAGATTTGTTGAAGAATTTTTGTATTTTCTTGTATGCATTTTGTCTGTTGATGTGGGAGATTTGATCTATTGAGGATCTTTTAAATAGTTTGTTAAGTGTGTTGGGCGTTCAAAAACTTATCCTAGCCCTTGTTTATTTTAGTTGTCATGATAACATTCACTACCGTTCCCTTCTATTAAAAATTCGACCGTTCCCATTTCTTTTCATTTTCGTTCACAAGCCCTAAAACAAACGAGGGCAAAGAGAAATGGCGGCCTCGTCTATCTGAAATTAGGGTTTCTCTTCCTTATTTGCTTCAGCGAAATCAGAGATTGAGTTCGGCTACTTTTGGTTTGAGGATTCGATTGCTTTCTTTCTTTCGGGCTTGTTGATATCGTGGTTGGATTCAAGGTTGATTCGAATGTTGTACTTCTGCTAGTAGCTTAGATTAGTGACTAGAATTGAAAGGGGAATTTGGTTGATGGATATTGCGTATAGAGTCGTCGATCGCTCGACTTCATGGTGCCACGGCTGCTTCATTCGCGTCGAGCAAAAGGTAAGTGATATATTCACTCACATCTACTTCGATCTTCTGTTATACATGATTTCTTTGGGGTTGAATTCATAGATTACCCTATATATCTCTTTGAGTATTTTAGTTTGAATTTCCGAATTTAGTTTCTTAGCTGTTCGATTTTTGAAGGATGATTGTCTGATTTTATGACTTGTTTTGAGTAATACTCACACCTCTAATTTATACACATTGTCCCTGACAGTGTTTTGAAACATTGTTTTCTTTGATTTTTGAATTCTACTTTTGTGGTGATTTTTGGCATCTCTGTATCATATGTTTTGCACTGTTTTTTTTCTACTGATTTATAGTTAATACTTTAGTGATTTCCTCGATCTTTGACTTCATGCGAATAACTTTCTTTTCGTGAACCAAGAAATTGTTGGTCACCTGCTTTTGTATTAATACCCAGGCCTTGTTGTTCAGTAAAAAAGCTGGATTCTTAGTCCTTTAGCCTGCGTGGAAAAAAAAACTTGCAGTCATCATATAGGAATTAAAATAGTTTGCATTGTTTTATAAAAAATTTGTTAAGCAATACTGTGTAGTATAAGTTTCTCCCTTCAGTTATATATCAATGGAACTTATAAGCATTTCGAAGTTTCGAAAGGTTTAAAATATTGCCAGTTTGTTTTAAAGCAATTAGTGTTTTAGAAAAGTATAAATTATTGTCAAAAAAAAATCTCAATGCATTTGTGCAGCCCTTAGTGCATGCGTGAGTAACATGTGCACGTGTAGTGTAAGTTGATGCCCAGATTTGCATTCACTTATACTTGCATGGAAAGTATAGATAGGTCTGGTCACTTTTGCTTTACTCGTGTAGTGTAATGTTGAAAAATGAGAGTTCATGTTGTGCCATACACTTGAATTCAGTTGCATTTGTCTGGTTCAATTTTGTACTACTTACTGTCATTTTCTCTGTTCATTGAAGCTGTGGCCATTTCCACTTGTTCAATAGGATCTAGTTCAATTAGGCTATGTGCAATGACTTGAGTCTTGCATATATGTAGGTTCGAATTTATATTGCCTGCACTTGAAATTTATTGAGCTTGTTCATTACTCTCCCAGTTCTGTCAGTTTCAAGTACATGCCGAGCCTTGGTAAACTTACTAGTGCACTATTTGGTTCACGTTGCATTCACTTGCACACTTGTTCATCATTTAGTTCACGTGTGCATTTGTTTTGCCGTCTTCATGTACCTGAATACATGTTGTCACTATGCTTTCGTAGTTCAATTGTGTTATACTACTGCCTTTGTTCTCGAAATTGAAGTTTGCACTACCTAGTTCACTGTCACATCCATGTATTGCCTCTCCTGTCCACTGCTTATCTTAGTGGCCTTTCACTTCGGCTGGCATTAGAGTGTGCGGCCTGGTTGCTTGCTGATTTATCTTCTTGTGATTGTAATTGTGTTGCATTCTTGCCTGGCATTCACGTGATGCCACCTCGAAGTTTGCACATTGATATGTTGTATTTCTATCCATGTTTGAACTAGACCGGATATTGAATTTTATTGTGATCAGAGCTGCTGCAGTCTCTGTTTTCTGTCGATTGAGTGGAACTGGGGTCGAGACTTGATTTTTATGTCTTAACAATTTCAATTAAATTTGTAACTTGAGTTGAATCCAGTAAATGCTCGGGTTTGACCTTGTGTTTGCGTTGTGATTTTATTTGAACTTCATTTGTGTTGAACCTGATTTTGGGTTTGACCTTGCACTCGTTTGTGAGCTTTTAATTGAGATTTTGTGTATTTCATCACTGTATTGGCGAGGCAGTACACGCGTGCGTGTACTGCAGCCAACGCAGAATCTGACGTTTTAAATTGGTTGATTTCATTTGATGAGATCGTTTCGTGTTGTCTGTTCAATATCTTGATATTGTATTTGATTTGTTGATTTGATTATTTTGTAGTTATTTAATTATCTATTTGATAATTAAATTATGTGTTTCTGATTATTTATCTAATAATTGGATTTTGTTGTTAAATTGCTATTTAGGCAATTCTATTGTTCTATGAATTATCTGCATTGATAATCATTTATCTACCTTTGCTGGTAATTTGGATTAGTTGATTTGTTGTTTAACACTGTTTAGTGTTATATCTGCCATTACCCGATTCTCTTATCGAGAGTCGGATATACGAGATTTCTGTGACTGTCTTCTATTTGATATTTGATTATTATTGCTTCTGTGCATTAATAACTGAGTTTGAATTAGACTGACCCATGTATTATTTTCTTTTGAATTTAATACTCGGGTCAGACCCGAGTTATTTCAGGTAGTAGATTTCCTTCTTTGAGTTGCTGTTCGAGATATGAAGACTTTTCACATCTTTTGAAGTTGTCTTTGTCATTTTGTAGAAGTCGTGTCATTGTATAGGATGATATGTATTCATGTATATTAGTTGATAATGTACTTGTATATATAACTTCCAGAGTCGACAGTTGTAGTTGTATCATATGTATTGTGTCAACTATATTGTAACTGACATCAGTTATATATATATATATATATGAGATTCTGTTATTTGTGTTCCGCATTCTTTTTGTATCTGTGTTGTTTTTATATATATTGTCCTAAACTATTATGAACCGTCGTAGTTTGTTTTGTACTAGAATTGGGTGTGTCGATGGGAGTAAATAAATAATAGAAGAAAAATAAAAAGTATATATCACTCCTATCGAGATAGCCAATGTTAGTGTAAGGCCAACTACGGATGGCCGCTCCTATCCAGCCTTATTCTTCGTAATAACAGACAGTATTTCTTTTAATACTCTTTGTTATTACGAGCATAGAGGTGGGGCGTTACAGTTGGTATCAGAGCTTGGGGTTTATGGACATAATATAAAACATAACTTAGATGGAAAATATGTTACAACTATTGGTCGATGTTTTATTTATGATTTGAGTCAAAAACTAAAGTTTTGAAATTTTGATCAAATTTTTAAATATCTTTATTTAAAAATAATAGTGAAACTGTGTTTTGTTGGTTGACTGATTTGTGACTGTTTATCAGAGTGCACAGCGGAATTAGTGAAACTGTTTTCGCTGAGTACAACTGATAATCTTTTTGATTTAAAAATCAAAATATGAAATTGAAATAAATTTCATTGCTGTTTACATAGCTGAGTTTATTTTATTCCTTTAAGAATTTCGAATCCGGATTGAGGGTTCGAAGAAATTACAGTTATGTGATTTTTGTTGAAATTTCCGCTGGCTTTCTTTTGTACTAATCATCTATTGATTAGATTTTGCTATTTTGAATTGTCTTCATTGATGATAGATTCGAATGATTTCTTTTTTAATATTGTAGTGTCCGTGCAAATATGAATTGCACGTTACCACATTAATTTTACGTTGAACCGATGCTTGGTTATGAAACGTATTTTGTTGCCATTATTTTTATAACGGGATTTTTACACTTGTGCTATATTTAGAAGCACAGTGTTTAGTTGACCATTTTGATGAATGAAAATTCACTGGTACTACATTTTGATGTAAATTATTTTGATGAGATTTTGACGTTTTAAAATTACTGTCGCTTTGACTTCAGTAACAGTCAAATTTTAAAAAGTGGATTTTCAAGCGGTTATTCCGCAATGCTGATTTTGAGATCCGTTTCTACGATATTTTGAGAAGTACAAATTCCTTTTTGGAATTGTTGCTGATGTTGTTGCTTTAATCACGTGATTGGAAAATCATTTTAAAATGAAAATTGTTTTATAAATTTTTAACAATTTGCGTTTTCAAAAGGATGAGAAAGCGACTTAAACGATTCAGCAAAATCGAGGACTATGACCCCTTTCTTTTACTGATTCGCTTAACTCCGGACTTGTCCAGTTGAGAATGTGAATTGTTATTTTTACAAAATAAATAAAATTATTTTCAGGAATTTTAACAGTTTGCGCTTTCAAAAGAATGAGGAAGCGATTTAAACTTTTCAGCAAAATCGAGGACTACGACCCCTTTCTTTTACTGATTCGCTTAATTCCGGACTTGTCCGTTTGAGAATGTAAAGTGTATTTTTACAAAATACACAATTTTGCACTTTCAAGGAAACGATGAAGAGATTTAAACGATTTAGCAAAAGTGCGGAGTATGGAACCACACTTTTACTATTTCGGTTAATTCCGGACTCGTTAATTGAAATATCTGTTGTTTTGATGATTTTGATGATTTTACACTTTCAAGGAAACGATGAAGAGAATTAAACGATTTAGTAAAACTCGTGGTTATGGGACATGTGCGTTTGCTATTTTGGTTAATTCCGGACTCGTTAATTGAAATATTTGATGATTTCGTGTGCTTTCGAGCCACTATGTTGGACCTTCGGGTCATATGATGGACCTTCGGGTCAAATACCAGTACTAGACCTTCGGGTCATTTGTTGGACCTTCGGGTCATTTGTTGGGCACCAAAATTATGTTGAGTACTTGGTAGGCTTCGGCCATTTGTTGATGCACATGCGGCGAATTAAAAACTCGCCATCTGATGGGATCGATCCAAGCTTTTATGTTGATTTTCTAGTCTTCTTAATTGATTTCTAGATATTTGTTGTTTCTAATTATCTGCAGGTAATTAGATATCTGATGTTATGAGATTTAATTATCGTATCGGTAATTAATATTTGTGTTTCTAATTATCTGTCACATACCGAAATTTTCGACTTTCGAAAATTCGACATCGATACTCACTTTATCGACTGCCGAGCAATCGAGTGCCGGAAACTCCAATAGTGAGGGTTTTAAATAGAAGAAGAAAAAGGTAGAAGAAGAAGAAAACAGAAGAAAGAGAGAGGAAGGTAGAAGAAAAAGAAGGAAGAAGAACAGAACAACATCAGAACAGAAAACAATATCAGAATCTTACACATCGCAGCGGAACAACATATAATAGATAAATGAATAATCTTTAAAACAAAGAACTATATCATTTTATACATACATCAATCAGAGTCAATAAACAACAATGGACAGTTATATAAACTTGTCCTTATACAGAATACACAGCGGAATAATACATAGTATAGATCATACGTCTCGTCATCCAGCTCGCCACTAAGCTCCATAGCACTCCAACCCAAAATGACCTGATAACTAAACTCTAGACTGCCCGTGTAGAAATTGGTGGGCACCCAGAGTTTAGGAAGGGAACAATAAACTTCAGGTCAGTCATGGTGACTGGTGTGAGATCGTAAAACAGTTATTTTTCACAAATAAAATAAAACAAATTCGCAATGCTTTTGGAAAATGAAACTACCATAAGACCTCCCGCCACACACACAATGCAAACGCAGAATTGGAGGAGATTTCTTCTTATGATAGTCAAAGATGCTTACTACGCAAAATCAAATCATTTTTGATATTATTATTAGTGCATAGTGTTGAAAACATTTCGAAAGTAGAATATAAATCTTAGCCAGCATAGGTACCATTATAGTATGCTTGCTATAGCTGCCATAATAGATGGCAGGTTCTACAACTAAAACCGTACAAGGCTCGTATTGTTTCTTTGGATTTCCAAAAAATGGTCAGGCTAAGGAACTTCCTATGCCACGATGGGTACATCCCTGGAATAGACGACCCGAGAACCTAACCGGATCTCTGCCAACACAAGGCCGGGTTACCTCTGCAAAAATAGGTAACTACTGACACGCGTATGTCATCCCCCGATCGTCACCGATCTTCCCGAGGATCCCCGATTCGCAACAACCACAAAGTAATAAATTTGCAGCAACCACAGAGGTTAAGTATCTGGGCTCCATACCATGATACCACCTTTATCCAGAAGGAATGACATACACTAAGGGGCGCTACTCCCTAGAACCTTGCTGCATCCTTCCTGTTTCGACCATTTCCGGGGTGTGAGGCTCGACGAAGTCTCGTCCACAAAGCCACGCTTTCTACAAAGCCATGCTTCGGGTCAAACAAATGATCAACCTATGATCACAAAGATATAAGATCAAACAAATGATCATATCGCAAATGATCAAACACTGATCATTTCACAGCAACACTCAGTATGCCACGTTACCAAATTGGGAATATATCGCTGATAAATTCCAACTACATAACCTCTGAGCTCGTACATCTCAGAGAAGGGTGTTAAGCTAAGAGAATAAATTCTCCGCCACCAACAGAAATGTATTTGAAAGAAATCAGCTTTATATCTCAATTTGTAACGTCAGACACACAATCCATACAAGTCTGTTCCGGGATCGAACAGAACCGAAGGCACTTCTCACGAAGCTCTTGCATATCCGGATAAATTTCTAATCACGTCCGGACTTCCCATCACTAAGGGTGATAAAACCTCTAAATCGGAGATCAGCCGATGTAGAGTAACTCGACGGTAATCCTTCCGTTTTCAAAAATATCCGGTCTTCAACACCGGTCTTCGAATGCAATTCATAACGACGTATCACATATTCGGAATGGGTTATACGACCCCATGGTCCTTTCCCGGCTAACCCGAATAGTGAGCGCTTATTCAAAAATAAGTGTGGCATTCAAATTCATCCAATTCACAACAAATACCCATTCAGGGGTAAATATTGATAGTCGGTTATTTAACTATCAATAAAGATGCGCAACAACATCAGATTCCAAATAATTTTCCAAATTATTTAATTTCCAAAAATATCTTTACTAGATATATTATTTCCACACTTCAATCATTTGAAAACAATTTCAAATAAACTTCCACATTTCAATTTATCTTTAAAAGATAAAATCTCAAAACAGTTCATTTCATATTGGAAAAGCATTTCCATACTTATTAAATAATAAGTATTTCACAATCATTTATTTTCAACACTTGGAAAATATTCGATATACTTAAATCAAAATTAAGTATATATTTCATCCTTTAAGGAAATCATTCTCTTTCACAAATTTTATTTGAGTCAAAACGAATGTTACGTAAAACATCGTTACGACAACTCAAAATCACTAGTATAGGGATTCGAAACTTAGATAAATATATAAATCCCAATACTATATAAAACATTTCCTTTCGGAAATCATTTACTATAACAACAGTGTTATAGTCCACCATTTCCTTATTTCTCGAAAACGTCTATTTCAACAATAAATGTTGAAATCTATGATTTCGATATTTAACACGTTTTAAAACATCTTTTAAAACAATTACTTCATTTCATAATATCACTTCTCCAAAACATATCCATTTTATTTAATAATATATTCACCGTCCAAAATCGTGAATATACTTCGTTATCCAAATTCAACATTTCTACACATTTTATTTAAAAGCTTATCCACTGTCCAAAATCGTGGATATAAGTCCTTTAATTAACTTCTACAATTCACTTATCAAAATAAGTGATTTCGGATTTATAAACAACGTTTATAAATCACAATTTTATATTTTATAACAATTTCAAGTTATGAAATACCTTACTTAAACAATTCCATTTGACTCATTTATATAACAAAAATCCAATTCATAAGTTGATAACTCATAATTCATTTATTTTCAAAATCCTTCATCTTATAACTTCACAAATCTTATATCTATTAATATTACTTACTTAAAAAAATCCGTTTATAAGTTCATTTTAACATTTATAGAACTCCTAAATAATCTCCTTATTTTTATTTATAAAATAACAATTTTATACATCTTCTATAAATATAATCCATTTATAATAAGTCGAAAATTTCAATTTAACCCAATTACAATTAAATCAACTTATATTTCAAAAAACCACATTCTTATTATATCGTCACAAATCTCATAATTTTATAACACGAAAATTATAACATTTATTTATTTAAAATGAATTAATTCCAAAATTCAATAAAACGTATACTTTCAAATAATCACTTTGAAATCCTTTTAAAAATAATATCGTTATTTTTAACTTCAAAAATGGATCCGATGATGCTACAGCATCAAACAATCAATCACAACAATCAAATATCATATATCATCATATGATAGCAGAATATATCACAATATCTATAAATAATCAATACGGTGAGGAATCCAGTTGGATCCCTCCAACCTGTTTCCCTGCATCCATAGATGTTAGCACAATACCAATTCCACTCCAGTACGGAATTATCGCGGTATATGGGTTTAATAAATATTATCCGCTTACTAACGGCGCAATAGGGTCTCATCCGCTATACGAGGCGGGAAATCAATCAATCCAATATATACATATGCCAATATGTATATATTGCTATATATAGATATATATCCTACTATATCTAATATCATATCCAAACAGTCAATCATCAATCAATAACTGTTAATTCAAATTTAATTTTGAGTGAGGAAGATCTCACCTTGATTTTCCGATAGCAATTTATAGCGATTTATTTCGAATAAAATTAAACGGACGTTTAATTTTACCCGAAATTTTCGCTAGCTCCAAACGACTCCAAATCAGTAGCATTGCGTAGAGCTCGTCGAGACGATTTCAACGCATTTGGTTTCATAATTTTCCGACCTTGCAGCAAAGAGTTACAACATTTTAAACTTTGAACGAATTATAAAATAATAATTTTACAAATTTTCTTTTATTAATTTTCAAACCATTACAGATCTGGTCGTTCGTTTTGCAATCGAAAATCTGGGCCACCCTTTTTGTTCTTCTCCCCTCACGCAAAACACTCCAGGTCTTCACGTTCAAACCTACCCATTGCCGCCTCCATCATCAATTTTCGCACGCACCCCCAACCACTTTCATGCCGATCGAATACCACCACCACGTTCGCCAACGACAGCCCCACCCACGGCCGTGACCACGAGCATCTCGGTGGCCCCCACGTCTCTAAAAACGAACGCGAACTGCCTCCCTTTGTCACTCAATTTTGGCCGCCTCGTCGAACTACGCGACACTCCACCGTACAGATGTGTACATCTCCCTGCCCTCGACACTTTCCTAGTTGGGAGATTCCTCTAAAAGTCAATAGATCGAGAGAGATTAAGGGGAGAAGTTTCATCAATTTCTGGTCGTCGAAATTTTTAGGGCCGGCTAACCCTAGTTTTTTTTATTTTGCAAAAAGAAAAACAAAGGGGTGCTTTTATAGAGAACCGACGAAACACTATTCATTTCTGATTTTCCGAACTCCAAATCTCGCGCGGTGACCGACGTTTCTAGGGTTTAACCCGCGTTCCAGACACAATGGAACAGGTTTCGAAAGCTAATTCGATCGTCTGTGTGAGATATGACAATAAACGATCAATTTAAATTAAACCGATTTAAATCGATTTCGAGGCGTTTTGGCTTGCCCCGGACAAACGGTAAATCCAAAAATTACGAAATTTGAAATCTTACAATAATATCACATTACGGATCCGATGAAACTGGTTTCGTTCAGTTCTGAGACTGTTCGAAAATTGGCTATTTTTACAGTCGATAATTAAATATTAAAATATTCAATTTTCATAGATTAACTCAAAATTCAATTTTAAAAGTTCTATAACCTTTCTATAACTCCAGTATGATTAAATAAAATTTTACAAATCATTTTCAATCATTTTAAACTCGATTTTCAATTATCTCTGGAATTTCAATCATTAAATTATCGATTTAACTGACCAAATTAAATCCAATATCCTTTAAATAAATTATTCGACTTATTAAATTCATTTATTAATATTTAAAATCAATTAAATATTCTAATTTTAATTATCAAAAATTCTGGGTCGTTACATTATCGCTTGTGATAATTAGATATTTGTTGATATGAGTTCGGATTATCGTTTTTGATAATCGGATAATTGTTGCTTTTAATTATCGCTTTTGATAATTAAATATTTATTGATTTGAGATTTAATTATCGCTTTTGGATAATTAAATATTTGCTGATTTGAAATTCGATTATCGTTTTTGATAATTGAATATTTGCTGATTTGAAATTCGATTATCGTTTTTGATAATTGAATATTTGCTGATTTGAAATTCGATTATCGTTTTTGATAATTGAATATTTGTTGATTTGAAATTCTATTATCGTTTTTGATAATTGAATAATTGTTGATTTGAAATTCGATTATCGTTTTTGATAATTGAATATTTGTTGATTTGAAATTCGATTATCGTTTTTGATAATTGAATAACTGTTGATTTGAAATTCGATTATCGTTTTTGATAATTGAATAATTGTTGATTTGAAATTCGATTATCGTTTTTGATAATTGAATAATTGCTGATTTGAAATTCGATTATCGTTTTTGATAATTGAATATTTGCTGATTTGAAATTCGATTATCGTTTTTGATAATTGAATATTTGCTGATTTGAAATTCGATTATCGTTTTTGATAATTGAACAATTGTTGATTTGAAATTCGATTATCGTTTTTGATAATTGAATATTTGCTGATTTGAAATTCGATTATCGTTTTTGATAATTGAATATTTGCTGATTTGAAATTCGATTATCGTTTTTGATAATTGAATATTTGCTGATTTGAAATTCGATTATCGTTTTTGATAATTGAATAATTGTTGATTAGAAATTCGATTACCGTTTTTGTTAATTGAATAATTGTTGATTTGAGATTTGATTTTCGTCTTTGATAATCGACGATTGGTTGATTGCTAATTTCGTTGATTATGAGGTTTTCTAGTCTCCAATTGATTCTAGATTATGCTGATTTTTATTGAATTGCTGTTTTCTTTCTATCCCTGTTGATAGTTAGAATTTGCTGATATGGAGTTTGTGTTTTCTAGTTAATTGTTGAATAACTAGATATTGACAGCTTTGCGAATTGTGATTTGGGTTTCATAATTATCTTTGTTGATAATTAGATTTTGTTGTTTTCTAATTATCGTATTGATAATTTGATATTGCTGTTTTGTGATTTCTGTATTATAATTATCTATTGGTAATTGAATATTGTTGATGTTTGCATTTACTCCGGTTGCTGTCTTCTGATTATCTCTTGATAATTAGACTTTGTTGAGAATTTGTAAAAATTTTTGTATGAAACTGAAAGATTTCTTTGGTGTTTGTGTTCTCATACTTTATTTTTCTAGCTTAACCAGTTTATGTTAGAAAAATAATTGTTATTGACAACCTTAATTATGAAAATTGCGGGGACGCAATATTTATAAGGAGGGGAGTCTGTAACAACCCGAGATTTCGCATTAATAAATTTTCGTCAGTAAACGATTAATTCTGCTGGCTAATTGTTTCTGGGAGATTTGATCTATTGAGGATCTTTTAAATAGTTTGTTAAGTGTGTTGGGCGTTCAAAAACTTATCCTAGCCCTTGTTTATTTTAGTTGTCGTGATAACATTCACTACCGTTCCCTTCTATTAAAAATTCGACCGTTCCCATTTCTTTTCATTTTCGTTCACAAGCCCTAAAACAAACGAGGGCAAAGAGAAATGGCGGCCTCGTCTATTTGAAATTAGGGTTTCTCTTCCTTATTTGCTTCAGCGAAATCAGAGATTGAGTTCGGCTACTTTTGGTTTGAGGATTCGATTGCTTTCTTTCTTTCGGGCTTGTTGATATCGTGGTTGGATTCAAGGTTGATTCGAATGTTGTACTTCTGCTAGTAGCTTAGATTAGTGACTAGAATTGAAAGGGGAATTTGGTTGATGGATATTGCGTATAGAGTCGTCGATCGCTTGACTTCATGGTGCCACGGCTGCTTCATTCGCGTCGAGCAAAAGGTGAGTGATATATTCACTCACATCTACTTCGATCTTCTGTTATACATGATTTCTTTGGGGGTTGAATTCATAGATTACCCTATATATCTCTTTGAGTATTTCAGTTTGAATTTCCGAATTTAGTTTCTTAGCTGTTTGATTTTTGAAGGATGATTGTCTGATTTTATGACTTGTTTTGAGTAATACTCACACCTCTAATTTATACACATTGTCTCTGACAGTGTTTTGAAACATTGTTTTCTTTGATTTTTGAATTCTACTTTTGTGGTGATTTTTGGCATCTCTGTATCATATGTTTTGCGCTGTTTTTTTCTACTGATTTATAGTTAATACTTTAGTGATTTCCTCGATCTTTGACTTCATGCGAATAACTTGCTTTTCGTGAACCAAGAAGTTGTTGGTCACCTGCTTTTATATTAATACCCTGGCCTTGTTGTTCAGTAAAAAAGCTGGATTCCTAGTCCTTTAGCCTGCGTGGAAAAAAAACTTGCAGTCATCATACAGGAATTAAAATAGTTTGCATTGTTTTATAAAAAAATTTGTTAAGCAATACTGTGTAGTATAAGTTTCTCCCTTCAGTTATATATCAATGGAACTTATAAGCATTTCGAAGTTTCGAAAGGTTTAAAATATTGCCAGTTTGTTTTAAAGCAATTAGTGTTTTAGAAAAGTATAAATTATTGTCAAAAAAAAAATCAATGCATTTGTGCAGCCCTTAGTGCATGCGTGAGTAACATGTGCACGTGTAGTGTAAGTTGAGCCCAGATTTGCATTCACTTATACTTGCATGGAAAGTATAGATAGGTCTGGTCACTTTTGCTTTACTCGTGTAGTGTAATGTTGAAAAATGAGAGTTCATGTTGTGCCATACACTTGAATTCAGTTGCATTTGTCTGGTTCAATTTTGTACTACTTACTGTCATTTTCTCTGTTCATTGAAGCTGTGGCCATTTCCACTTGTTCAATAGGATCTAGTTCAATTAGGCTATGTGCAATGACTTGAGTCTTGCATATATGTAGGTTCGAATTTATATTGCCTGCACTTGAAATTTATTGAGCTTGGTCATTACTCTCCTAGTTCTGTCAGTTTCAAGTACATGCCGAGCCTTGGTAAACTTACTAGTGCACTATTTAGTTCATGTTGCATTCACTTGCACACTTGTTCATCATTTAGTTCACGTGTGCATTTGTATTGCCGTCTTCATGTACCTGAATACATGTTGTCACTATGCTTTTGTAGTTCAATTGTGTTATACTACTGCCTTTGTTCTCGAAATTGAAGTTTGCACTACCTAGTTCACTGTCACATCCATGTATTGCCTCTCCTGTCCACTGCTTATCTTAGTGGCCTTTCACTTCGGCTGGCATTAGAGTGTGCGGCCTGGTTGCTTGCTGATTTATCTTCTTGTGATTGTAATTGTGTTGCATTCTTGCCTGGCATTCACGTGATGCCACCTCGAAGTTTGCACATTGATATGTTGTATTTCTATCCATGTTTGAACTAGACCGGATATTGAATTTTATTGTGATCAGAGCTGCTGCAGTCTTTGTTTTCTGTCGATTGAGTGGAACTGGGGTCGAGACTTGATTTTTATGTCTTAACAATTTCAATTAAATTTGTAACTTGAGTTGAATCCAGTAAATGCTCGGGTTTGACCTTGTGTTTGCGTTGTTATTTTATTTGAACTTCATTTGTGTTGAACCTGATTTTGGGTTTGACCTTGCACTCGTTTGTGAGCTTTTAATTGAGCTTTTGTGTATTTCATCACTGTATTGGCGAGGCAGTACACGCGTGCGTGTACTGCAGCCAACGCAGAATCTGACGTTTTAAATTGGTTGATTTCATTTGATGAGATCGTTTCGTGTTGTCTGTTCAATATCTTGATATTGTATTTGATTTGTTGATTTGATTATTTTGTAGTTATTTAATTATCTATTTGATAATTAAATTATGTGTTTCTGATTATTTATCTAATAATTGGATTTTGTTGTTAAATTGCTATTTAGGCAATTCTGTTTGTTAACTCCTTTATTTCAGCGACCTAAAACTCTACGACCTAAGAAAGCTACGACCTAAGAATGATGCGACCTAAGAATGTTGCGACCTAAGGAAAGGCTACGACCTAAGAAAGCTACGACCTAAGAATGATGCGACCTAAGAATGTTGCGACCTAAGGAAAGGCTACGACTTAAGAGGCTCTGCGACCTAAAGGAGCTTGTGACCTAAGAAAAACCTATGACCTAACTACATAGCGATCTAACTGAGAAAGTCCACGACTTATCAAGATAAGAAGTTAGCGACCTAACTTCTTCGCGACCTAAGATCCAGAAGGGCTTGCGACCTAAGGCAACAGGAAAGCTGCGCGACCTAAGATCCAGAAGGCCTTACGACCTTACAGCAGAAAGGATTGCGACCTATGGAACTCAACGACCTAAGGTAGCTAGCGACCTAAAGGACTTAACAACCTAAGGTAGTTAGCGACCTAAGGGACTTGACGACTTAAAGAGGTTAGCGACCTAACTATTAAAGCAGGTTCAGCGCCCTACGACCTAGAGCTCCCACAGCTATTCTGTAACTCGCGTGCGACCTATTACTTGATCAAATGAAGCCAAGTACAGTTTTACTAGCTAACTCCTGAAGCTGCAAGGGGACAGCGACCTAGCTTAGGTCGCTCGCGACCTACGACCTAACTAAGGTCATGCACGACCTAAGACTTAGGCAAATTTCCTGCCCAGAAATCAGCTTCTATAAATAAGGCATCACTTCCAACATGAAGAGGACTTTTGGCAAATCATTTCTACAGCGCTGTTACTCCGTCGAACTCTTCATTCATTCAGTAATCAAGGATCCTTCAAGCATTCACGACACTACAACAAGCTTCGAGAGAAATTCCTTACATCCGAGATGGATTCATCGAGTTTCACCGTCGAAGATTGAGCTAGTAGTCTAGATTGTTTCTTGTGATCGAATTGTACTGTTTCTTGAAGAGATTTGTATCAAATTGTAACCGAATCAGCAATAAGAGACTATAAAGTGGACGTAGGCTCAATTACGGGCCGAACCACTATAAATCTGTTGTTCATTTACTGCATTTCTGCTATTTTCCTGCTTAATTTCTGTTCCCGTCACACGGGTGGTGCTTTCACGATCTTATTACACACACCGGGTGTTATCGTTCATATTTTAACGTTAACATTTTGGTGCTTTCACTGAGAACCCAACTCAGGCTACCATTCACCATTGCTTCTCAGAAGTTTGCTGAAAGAATTTCCTACAAAACCAGAAATTTATCAGACATAATGGCTCCTGGAAGGAAACGAAAGTCTGTCAGAACTGACGATGACCGTGACAATACTGCCACTTCTCTCTCTCCAAATCAGGCAGCTCCAAGCGTCGGTGTTACGCGACAGGAGTTAGATGCTGCTGTATCCGGACTGTACCAGCAGATTGAAACTCAGAATAACCTGATGATGGAAAGGCTGAATGCTCTATTTGGTACGAGTCAAAGACCAGTAAATAATGAGGGAAACTTTGCTAATGCTGCTCCCAATTCCGAAGGAAGAAATATTCCTCACGGGGGATCAGGTGCTGCCGAAGGGGCACCCCTCCAGGCTGAAGGATCCAGGCCGTCACCAGTTCTTCATGAGCATTTACCTGGACAAACTCCCGAAAAGATGGCTGAGGTCTACTCTGCGAAATCTCTGAACAATGAAGAATATCTCTCTGGTATGATCAAGCAAATAATGAAAGAGAGCATGCAAAGAGATGAAGACGAAAGAGAATGGGGATTCGCACCAAGTAGAACTCCGTTTACCGAGAAAATTCTGAAAGCTGAATTTCCTAGAAAGTTTGTTCCCCCCACTATTCCTGCTTATCGGGGGACAAGTGATCCAAATCAGTTCTTGTTTAAATACGATTGGCATATGACCGGCGCAAGAGCAACTGACGAAATAAAGTGCCGATATTTCCCAGTTTATTTAGAAGGAGTGGCACTTCTCTGGTTCACCAAGCTTCCTGTCCGATCTGTAGATCAGTTTTCTGATCTGACCCGAAAATTCAAAGAACAATTCAGGCTATACGCTTCAAAGGCAAAAGATATAATGTCACTGTCCAGTCTTGAACAGAATCCGGGAGAGCCTATTAAGTCATTCTTGAACCGCTTCAACTTAGCTCCGGCAGAAGTCGATAATGCAGAGCCACGAATGATCTTGACCTATTTGATGCGTGCTATTGACAAGTCGAGCGAATTTGGAAAATGGCTGAAAATGAAAGAACCAAATTCGCTCGAGAAATTCTACAAAAAGGCTGACGAATTTATACGCTTAGAGAATCTTTCCCCACCAGCTAAAGTTGTGACAACGGTGACGGAAAATAATGCTACTACTCAAAGTAAGAAAGAACCGGCAGATCAGAAAAGGGAAAGTAATGGTGGGAAAAGGCAGAAAGACTTCAAAAAGCCCCGCTTCCTTAAACCTTCAGACTTTACTCCTCTGACCAATACCCCGGAAAATATCTTCATCGCCACTAAGGATGCTGTTGAATTTCCAAAACCACCGGCCGTGAAAGTTGGGAAGAATGCTGTTCAAAGCGGAAGATTTTGCAAGTTTCACAACCAACCAGGGCATGATACCAATGAGTGCCGCCATTTGAAAAGTCTGATTGAAGAATTGCTAAGAGAGAATAAGTTGCAGCAATACGTCAAGAGGAATAGAAAGGACCCATCTTCATCCAGCCAAGGGCAGTTACCTCCAACTAATTCATCTGATTCAGGAGAAAGGCCTGCTGGAAAGGAAAGACCCGTCATTAATGTGATCACAGGGGGACCTCACCCGGCTGGCAGGAGTTGGGGTGAAATGGAAAGGTATGCAAAAGCTTTGAAGTATGCACCAACCGAAGAAAGTGTCTTAATCCTGGAAGATGCTTCACCTCTAAAGCAGCAAAAGACTTTCCATGATGATATTATGTTCAGAGCCCGGGATTCTGTTAATGTGGAAGCTCCTACTGAGGACCCTTTGGTTGTCTCTGTCGGTATTGGGCCAGCTATTGTCAGAAGAGTGTTAGTTGATAGTGGTGCCTCATGCAACATCCTCTTTAAAGGGACATTTGACCAAATGAAAATTCCGATGACCGATGTACATGCTTCTTCACACAAGATTGCCGGATTTACAGGAGAGCTGAAACAGCCGATTGGAACAGTGGATTTGTTTGTTGAAATGGGCGAAGGACACAAGAAATTGGTTCGGAAGCAAACTTTTGTAATTGTGGATGGATTCTCCGCCTATAACGCTTTCTTGGGCCGGCCTACTCTTGCTACTTTCAGGGCCGTCCTTGCTCCTTGGTGCTTAACAATGAAGTTTCCTACTGATAATGGGATTGCTGTTATTAAAGGAGATCAAAACGCAGGACGAGAATGTTATCTGGTAGAACTCCGAGAGGCCAGGAGAAAAGAAATGGGGAAAGATGCGGCAGCTCCGCTCCGCATCAAGGAACCGACCCTGTAGCAACTACGGAGCGGCCCCTGTACTGGTGAACACAGCAATGCAAGAAAAGAAATGGATCCCAGGAAAGCCAGTACAGGGGAGAATAGAGTGGTACCCGTGGAGGTAACGGTACCAGTATCTGTAGACCCGAAAGACCCAAATAAAGTACTCAATGTGGGTTCACAGCTAAGTAAAACAGTTCAAAACACACTGATATCATTCTTGAAAGCCAATCTAGATGTGTTCGCTTGGTGTCATGCTGATATGTGCGGAATCTCTCCAACAATTGCTGTTCACACCCTGAATGTCGATCCGAAATTCACACCGGTAAAACAGAAAAGAAGAACTCAAGGTCCAGAAAGGTCAGCAGCTTTAAAGGAAGAGGTAGATCGTCTCTTAGAGAATAATTTCATCAAAGAATCCACTTATCCAAATTGGGTTTCAAATCCAGTACTGGTTAAGAAGGCAAATGGAAAGTGGAGAGTATGCATTGATTTCTCAGATCTGAACAAAGCTTGCCCCAAAGACTGCTTCCCGTTGCCTAGAATCGATCAACTAGTAGATGGGACGGCTGGACATGAGTTGTTATCTTTTATGGATGCCTATTCTGGATACAATCAGATTATGATGAATGAACCAGATCAGGAGGACACAAGCTTTATTACAGATGTGGGACTCTACTGTTACAAAGTCATGCCATTCGGGTTAAAGAATGCTGGGGCAACATACCAAAGACTTGTCAACGCTATGTTCAAGCCTCAGATTGGCAAAACGATGGAAGTCTATGTTGATGATATGTTAGTAAAGTCAAAGAAAGCAGTAGACCACATGGATACCTGGCAGAAATGTTCTCAATTCTTCGGAAGTACGGAATGAAGCTCAATCCATTGAAATGTTCATTCGGAGTAGAGTCTGGAAAATTCCTGGGTTTCATCGTAAGCGCTAGGGGCATCGAGGCCAATCCTGCTCAAATCACAGCTCTAAGAGAAGTTAGAGCCCCTAGAACAAAGAAAGAACTACAAAGTCTCAATGGAAAGGTTGCCGCTCTTAGTCGCTTCATTTCCAAGGCCACAGACAAATGCATTCCCTTCTTTGATGCTCTAAAGAAAGGAAAGAAAAATTTCGAATGGACTCCTGAATGTCAGAATGCTTTTGATCAACTGATTCATCATATGAGAACTCCTCCGGTCCTCTCCAAGCCTAGTGATGGTGAAGACCTCTTCATCTATTTGGCAATTTCATCCCATGCTTTAAGTGCAGCACTCGTACGAGAAGATATGAAAATACAACGTCCGGTTTACTACATCAGCAAACGGTTCGCTGGGGCTGAAATGAATTATTCAAAGATAGAAAAACTTGCTTATTGTCTGCTAATTGCTTCCAGGAAGTTGAGACCCTATTTTCAATCTCATCCTATCAAGGTCCTGACTGATCAGCCTTTGAAGCAAGTCCTGTATCGTCCTGAAACTTCGGGTCGTCTCTTGAAGTGGAACATAGAACTCAGCCAATATGACATCACTTACCATCCCCGAAGAGCAATTAACGGACAATCTTTAGCAGATTTCATTGCAGAATCCACTGACAAAGGTGACAGTAAGGAAGAAACCACTGACTGCATTCTGATACAATGGAAGTTGTATGTTGATGGCTCGAGAAATGATTATTGTTCTGGGGCAGGAGTTGTGCTCGAAACTCCCGAAGGACGATCACTATTTTATGCATTGAGACTGGAATTTCCTTCGACAAACAATGAAGCAGAATATGAAGCCCTTATTGCCGGATTGAAAATCGCCAAGGAATTAAATATCAAAGTGATACAGATTTTCAGTGATTCTCAGCTTATTGTCTGCCAGGTGAAGAAGAAATTTCAAGCCAAAGGAGGGAATTTGCCTGCATATTTGACAAAAACTTCCGAACTCCTCAATGATTTAGATCACTACTCAATAAGCCACATACCCCGAGAGGAAAATATGAAGGCGGATTCTTTAGCAAAGTACTCAAGTTCCGGAGAAGCTCAATTACTAGGATTAGTTCCTGTAGAAGTTCTGTCAGCTCCAAGCATTGATGAAATGGATGTTGATTGGATTATGACTACGTCTCAAGAGCATGAATCATGGATGACTCCAATCAAAGAATACTTACTCAGTGGTTCCCTGCCAGAGAGTTCTAAGGAACGTCGAAAATTATTAAGAAAAGCATCGAGGTATATAATTCAAGATGGCCGATTATACAGGCGGGGATTTTCAACCCCACTACTCCGATGTGTAACTAAGGAAGAAGCCAAGACCATCTTAACAGAGGTGCACGGAGGAGAATGTGGAGATCATTCAGGTGGTCAAACACTTGCAAAGAAAATTCTCCGATATGGATACTTCTGGCCGGATATCAATCGAGATGCTGCAACTTTTTCCAAGGAAATGTGACAAATGCCAACGATTTGCAAAAATCCCAAGAGCACCCTCCACTGAACTCACACAAATGGTCAGTCCATGGCCATTTGCCATCTGGGGGATAGACCTAATTGGACCATTACCGATCGCCAAATCAGGGATTAAATATGCTATTGTTGCCGTTGATTATTTCACCAAGTGGGCTGAAGCTGAACCTTTGGCCACCATCACTTCTAAAAAGATGATAAATTTTGTAACGAAGAATATCATTTGCAGATATGGTGTGCCACAGAAGATAATCACCGACAATGGCACTCAATTTGAAAGTGAAGAATTCCAGGATTTTTGCAAACGGTTCAGAATTCGAAAAAGCTTCTCAGCAGTGGCTCATCCGCAGGCAAATGGGCAAGTGGAAGCGGTTAACAAGATCATCAAGTCAACTATCAAAAAACAACTTGAAAAAGCAAAAGGTGGTTGGGTTGATAAGCTTCCATTAGCACTATGGGCGTACAGAACTACTCACAAAACTGCGACTGGGCACACTCCATTTTCACTGGCATACGGATCTGAGGCAATGATTCCAGTAGAAGTAGAGGTTCCTTCACATAGAAGAGTTCATTTCAGTGAAACCGAAAATGAAAAACTGCAACTTGAAGCGCTTGATTTTCTTGATGAGAAAAGAGAGGAAGCTAGGCTCAGAGTTTCAGCTCATCAGCAGAGAATAGCCAGGCATTTCAATTCCAAAGTTCGCCAACGCAGCTTTAAAATCGGAGACTTGGTTTTGAAAAGGATCATGACAGCAACTGGTGTGTTTGGGCCAAACTGGGAAGGGCCATATGTTATAGGCACTAAACTTCTTGATGGCACTTTCAAACTCATAACTGTTGAAGGAGATCCAATTCCAAGGGCCTGGAACAGCAACCATTTGCGCCCTTATTTTACTTGAAAAGAGCTCTGCTCAAAATTGTAAAATGATGATGAATGTATCAGTTGTATTGTGAAACATTGTAAATCAGTGTAAATGAATGAAAGCTATAAAGTGGACGTAGGCCCGATTCTTGGCCGAACCACTATAAATCTTGTGTTCTTTACTATTTCATAATGCCTGTTTTATTTTGATATGTAAATACTTTAAATGTATCGCTAAAATATCAATTCAAAATTGCAGGACATTATAACAAGGCTTGCTCATCACAAAGCTAAGCGACTTCCATAAATCAGCTATTACACGAAAACCAAGCCACAAATTTTTTTTCCAAACTCAAATCCCAAACAAGGAAAACCTCACATAAAAAGTTGGCGACTCCATTGTGACAAACCTTCGTTCACTAGTCGAGATTGTCGCTATGAATAGACATCCAACTAGATAACTTGCGTTTGTCTCGTAGAGTCATTCAACAGTGAAGTCCACTCCTTCGGATAAAGCAATTTACTTGTAAGAGGAAAAGAAGAAGATGTGCTTGGGAACGATAATAAGAGATCGCTAACAGGCAGATGATGAGAGAAAGTTGCCAAGCAAACAAAGGAGCAGACAATGGGAGGTATGCATCTCAACAGGAAGGCCAGAAGATCCACTAAAGGGACGCCTTCCCAAGCGGAAGTAACAGGACCCTCGCTAACTGGTCGTGATGCATCCGATCAGATAGCTTACGTCCGTCCCGTGGATCCACTCGCCCCTGAGACGCAACCTACCCGGCACACCAACCAACCAAAGCCCTCTAACGAGGCACACCAATAGATGGGAGTGCTTTCCTCAACCAAAAAGATCGGTGGGACCACCGAAGGGGCATCTTGTTAATTGACTGCGGTCGTTTGTACAAACAAACATCCAATCAAGCAACTTACGCCTGCCCCGCGAACCCATCCGACCATGAGAAAGTAACTCCCAGGCACTCAAAAGCCCTCTTCGGAGGCACAAGCCCTCTTCGGAGGCACATGACCTCTTCTGAGGCAAAAGCCCTTTCCCAAGGCACCACAAGCCCTCTTCGGAGGCACATGACCTCTTCGGAGGCAAAAGCCCTTTCCCAAGGCACCACAAGCCCTCTTCGGAGGCACATGACCTCTTCGGAGGCAAAAGCCCTTTCCCAAGGCACCGCAAGCCCTCTTCGGAGGCACAAGCCCTCCTCGGAGGCACAAGCCCTTTTCAAAGGCACAAGACCTCTTCGGAGGCACAACTCTTTAAGAGGAGCCCTCTCCGGAGGCATGTCCCAAAATAAAATGCTTGAACAAAAAGCATCATCCAGAAGCACAGTTCAACTCTCAAAGGAAGGACTAACTGGTTCATCTCGAAAAGTTCCTCCTAAAAAAGTTGAAAAATGCTACAAAATTCTTTCAGAAAAGCTCATTTCACTTCATAGGGAAATTCACTTCTTAATAAATAAAAGTGATTATCCCCGAAAGTTGAAGCGTTCTTTAGAAAGAGAAAATAAAAATTCTTCTAAAGACTGGATATACTCTATTAAGAGCAGAATAATTCTCCCCTTAAAAGCGGAATAATTGTCCTCTGAAGTAAGAGTATTAGTCTTAAAAAAAAGGGCTAGGAATATTGCAATGCACTTACGGCATGGGGGCAATACTATACAATTCAATTATATTAATAAAAGCAACATGCCACAAGTTCGTTGCAATATCACGGAAAACAGATGTGGAATAAATGCATTCTCAAACGCAGACAAAAAGTTTGCACAAGTAAGAAGAATCGTTTGTTCTACACTAAAAATAAAAGATAGATCATTCTCACATACACAAGAGTTTGTACAAGTAAAATAATTGTTTTATTTAGTACTATGAAAATTCTTTACATATGCAGATATCTCAAAAAGCAAAAGCGGGAACCGGTACCCGCACAATCCCCGGTCAATACATGCAAAGAGCAAAAATAATAAGTAGAAAATCCAGCTTGATTATTCCTTCTTCTCACCACCCTTGGAGCTCTTTCCCGGCCTAATGATTAGCTTTTGAAGTCGTTGTGAACGGGTAGGGGCAGAAGCAGAAAGCGGTACGGCCAGATCAACTACTGCTTCCCCTTCAGTGGAAGTCTTCTTCTTCTTCCTTACAGCACGCTTCCCCTTCCTCTTTGAAGAAGACTCGCTCCCCGGAGTAGCAAGCAGTGTTGAAAGCTTCGTGTCGTCATCAAGAGACCGCTCCGGGGTCTTCTCAATGTCTTCCAAATCCTCCGCCTTCTGTTCCTGAGAAGCAGCCGGATCATCCAAGCCTTGAAGAGCTTCGATTTTCTCTGCCTGTGATCCCGGTTGAGAAGCAGAAGGAGGAGTAATTTGGGAAGATGGAGGAACGACAACCGAAGGAGTGAAAGCTTGTGTAGTGCTTGGTGCCTCCGCTGTAGAAGAAAAGAAGTTAAAATCAACATCCCCCGAAAATAAAGAAGGCATCGGTTCACCAAAGTTTAAGTAACAAGTAAGAAGGTCATCGAATTCGGCTAAGTCAAATGACTGGTTCATTAGACCCGAGACGACGCCAAAAGTACCTGGAGGAGTTGGCTTTGCAAGATCCACCTCAAACTTCTCGGCTTCAATATCATCCAGTGCCTCATCTTCAGTAGGAGTAGTTGCAGTTTCTTGGGAAACTTTAGCTAGATGTAAAGAATGAGAGCTGGAATCCATAATATTAACGTCGGCTGAAGTGGAAGTATGAACAGGGGCAGTTAAAGGAGCTGTTTCTTTTGGAGGCTCTTCTCCCGTTGTTTCAGCTCGTACTTTGGCAAGTTGCTCCCTCCCCTTAACAAGAGCGGCACGATCCTCATCATTGAGATAGCGCTCCTCAAGTTCCAACTCATTATAGTCAGCCCCGCCAAGCATATCCATTGCGACTTCCCACACTTCAGCCAATGTAATTTCATAATCGGGACCAAGAAAAGAGAGGCTTCCACGACCCAGAACGCTGTGTAAATAAAAGTCGAATAAGGTAGAGCTGATGTCTGCTTTCGTCACCTCATGTGATTGCTCAGCCGCTTCCTTTTCGGCAACGGCAGCAACCCGGCCAGCGGTAGCCTCATCACGCTCTGCCTCAACTTTAGCAAGTCGAGACTTTAGTAACTCAATCTCTACGTTCTGAGAGGTGACTTTTTCCCGCAAATCGGTGTTTTCTGTGCGGTATTTCTCAGTAATATGTTGTTCAGCGGCAAGCTTCATTTCAACATCTCTCTGTGCAGCATGTGCATCCCGCACTTGTTTCTGAAAGACTTCTTCTTTTTGAGTATGAGATGCAGAAGAAGAGGCAAGATCTTCCTTAAGTTTTTTAACCTCGGACTCAAGTTTTGCATAACCATCAGCAATATTTGTCATCTCGAGATTATGCTGTTTGCAAATTTTGTCCCACTCTGCCTTGTCGTTTTCCATAGTCAGCATTGCCTCAAGGTTTGCACGATTAACCCTTTGGAGTTCATCGACAAGCTTCTGCCACTGCGACATCCTCTCGATATTAAGCCTGACTGCGTCAAGACTGCTAAGCATGTCTGACTTATCAATCGGAACTAGGTCCAAGTCAAAGCGCACCCCTTTTAGGCACCAATTCGGAAAACGGCTCTGAAGTGTTGGGGGGCCGTCCTTGACTTGATATTGCGGTCTGTTAATGATAGTCTGAATGTCAGATTTCTTCAGAGGAGGAGAGCTAGCCAGAATATCAGAAGGAATGGGAGCGTTAGTCTTTTCAGAAATTTCAGACGCGTCAATCGGTTTAGATCGTTTGCTCGGTTCATCGGCAATCTAAGTTTTTCCCTTATCATCGTAAGACTTCCGCTTATGAGAGTAGTCACTCCTATGCGAAGAGTCATATCGCTCGGCATCTTTCCTTCTTTGCCACTGATCATAATCCCGCTTCTCCTGGGCTTTCCTTCGAGCCCTCTCTTCATCTGTTTCTTTTGGGGTATCAAGGTACTTCCTAAAGTCATAGGTGCCGCGGCCTCCATGGTACTTGAATGAGTCATAATATGAACCTGTACGTCCCATTGGAGAACCTGAAAGCAAAAAAGGAGTAAAGTTTAGAAATTTCCAGGAAAAAGAGGATGAATGTTTATAAGTGCTGGAAAATCCTAAGTGTGTGTGGCGTGCAAGCTACATGCGTTAAACTACAGACCACGCTTTAGTGTGGAAACAGAGACGACTGGCGTAGTAGGCGTCCGGGTTTGTTTAAAGGTGGAAGTCGCCTCGACAACGGGAGAAGTTGCTTTTGGATTGTTATCCCCAAAAAGCTCTTGAGAAGTTATCATGATATCGCTCAAGCCATCAAAGGTGTCATCACCCAGGAGTTCAGAAGACTTCTCTTTCTCAACCTCTGTATCAACAGATTTCTCAGGAACTCGAGGATTCTCTTCCTCCTCAGTAATTGGGGTAAGTGCCGACTTGCTGTCTAACCCTACAACATCGATGGATGCGGAACATTTTACCAAAGCAGCCTCCATGACGGGTGCTTCTGATGCAGTTTCTTCTACAGAAGCTGGGGCATTCGAGGCCTCTGCTTGGGAATCTGAAGCAACTAACGTTTCCGCATCAGAACTAGAAATTTCATGAATCTGAGTCGATCTAGAGGAATGTAAAAGGCCAAACTGGTGCAGAAATTCATCTTTCAGTAAGAATTTGGCGCTCCTCTCTTCAGCGTCAACAGCACTCAAAGTATCTAAAATCGACTTAAGGCTGGTATCTCGAAGAAGAGAAGGAAGTGCTGCACGAAGAAAGAATGGAATTAAGCATTTGATGGTTCGAATTATGAAAAATTTAGAAAAAATGAATTGGTAAGAGGTAATCTTACTTCCGACTCTCCAAATAGCATAAAATCCCGGAGGACAGCGAACATAAAAGAATTGAGTCAAGAATCCGTGGGCACTTTCAGGCAAGTCCAGAATTAATTTGCGATTCCTAGCACTCCTCACAAGTATGATAGAAGGATGGTCCTTGTTCTTTGCAAATGTGCACAAGAAGCGAATTTCATCAAAAGAGGGAAAACGGTTCAACGTTCTCCTGAAAAGCACACACAATCCCAGCAGGATGGAGTATCCGTTAGGGTGTAGTTGAAAGGGAGAAATAGTTAGCCGAAGGAGGAGTTCCCGAAGACAATCATTAAATGGAGGAATGGCTCCACTTGAACACATCTGCCGGTTCACAGCAACGAAGCCAAGAGGCGGCCTGTCAGCAGTGTCGCTTGGCCCAGGAAGTAAAGCATCTGCTTCGGCAATGCCAAATTGGATGCACAGTTGTCGGAAGACTTTATGACTTAAAGTAGTAGAAGTCCTTTCCGGAGGATCGTTTAGTGGAGTAGCAATTGGAAAAGCTTCTCCGGCTATTTCCAAGTCTTCCTGTTGAGATTCCATTCTACACAAGGAACTGGACGATCAAATATTAAGGTGCACGTTTCCTAAAAAGAGTGAAGTGTTGTGCAAAACTAATACAATAACGAGCAAATGTAAATGAAACTAAACTAATTGATACTTGTCAATTATAAAGTTTCAGGGCTTAATATTTTAAGTCCAGGAATAGTGTTGCGTTAATGCAAATAAATCAGCTTTAGTTGATCACTTCAATTTTGCTTTAATGCTTCACTTAGATTTGTTAGTTCATAGCATTTCATTCACGAAGTTCATTTAAGTTTGATTTTCTTTGACAACTAATCTGTTGTTTGATGTGGGCAATCAATAGCAGTATATTCGTCCCATTTTTTCTGTGAATGTTGCTTCTAAACAGGTTATTAGCATTAAAAGTTGAGGCAATCCGAGAAGAAGTGTAAAACCCAAAATAATTCAAGTTCAAAAAATCAGTCAAAAGCTGTTCAAAGTTCTAAGTGTTAGGTCGCTTACGACCTAACACAGGTTGCAGTGTTCTTATGCTATGTTGTTCAGATTGAAAGTTCAAGACTGTGGAAAATTGTCTAAGTATTAGGTCGTTCGGCGACTTATCATGAGTCAGGATTTCTGTAGGTCGCATGTTGCAACTGAATGAATTAAGGTGGGGCAATTTTCTTTAAGTCCTAGGTCGTGCACAATTGTTTTTAGGTTGGAGATTCTCTAGGTCGCAAATGTCGTCAGGTCACAAAGGCTAAGGTCGTTAAGCGTTCCCACGCGACCTAACTCTAAGGACGTTCAAATCTGATAGGTTGTTGACTTCCTCTCCAAGCAACATCATATTGGGTCCAATAACCCAATACCACCAGTTCAAAAAAGGATTCATCATCCCCTTCATCCTACCTCAACGTACCACCGATTAACTAGAGAATCAATGGCAAACCCTACAGATCCGTAGCAAAAACTTTCGTATGATCGCAAATCATCCCGACACGTCAAATGACGAACGAAAGTCGATTGAGACTACCGTACAAAAAAACATGATGCATGGAATTGGGCTTAGGACGAGCGACAACGATTCGTGTTCAAAGCAGTGACTATGGGCAAGTATAAGCTGATCCACTTACGAATTATGATCGGCGAGGAAGAATCGTTGGCTGATTGAGTCAAATTTGTCTCTGGAAGCTCGAAAAAACTGTTAATGGCGATGGAGGCTCAGGACAGTAGGGTAAGGAAGAAGGTGCGACCTAACTAATTTATATGGGACTGAAGGAGGGAGGTGAACAGGCGTGCAAGTTTTAAGTCGATTCGCGACCTAGCAAAGTTGAGTCGAAGCATACGACCTAAAGTATAGTCATATACTTCGAGGGGCAAATGTTAACTCCTTTATTTCAGCGACCTAAAACTCTACGACCTAAGAAAGCTACGACCTAAGAATGATGCGACCTAAGAATGTTGCGACCTAAGGAAAGGCTACGACCTAAGAAAGCTACGACCTAAGAATGATGCGACCTAAGAATGTTGCGACCTAAGGAAAGGCTACGACTTAAGAGGCTCTGCGACCTAAAGGAGCTTGCGACCTAAGAAAAACCTACGACCTAACTACATAGCGATCTAACTGAGAAAGTCCACGACTTATCAAGATAAGAAGTTAGCGACCTAACTTCTTCGCGACCTAAGATCCAGAAGGGCTTGCGACCTAAGGCAACAGGAAAGCTGCGCGACCTAAGATCCAGAAGGCCTTGCGACCTTACAGCAGAAAGGATTGCGACCTATGGAACTCAACGATCTAAGGTAGCTAGCGACCTAAAGGACTTAACAACCTAAGGTAGTTAGCGACCTAAGGGACTTGACGACTTAAAGAGGTTAGCGACCTAACTATTAAAGCAGGTTCAGCGCCCTACGACCTAGAGCTCCCACAGCTATTCTGTAACTCGCGTGCGACCTATTACTTGATCAAATGAAGCCAAGTACAGTTTTACTAGCTAACTGCTGAAGCTGCAAGGGGACAGCGACCTAGCTTAGGTCGCTCGCGACCTACGACCTAACTAAGGTCGTGCGCGACCTAAGACTTAGGTAAATTTCCTGCCCAGAAATCAGCTTCTATAAATAAGGCATCACTTCCAACATGAAGAGGACTTTTGGCAAATCATTTCTACAGCGCTGTTACTCTGTCGAACTCTTCATTCATTCAGTAATCAAGGATCCTTCAAGCATTCACGACACTACAACAAGCTTCGCGAGAAATTCCTTACATCCGAGATGGATTCATCGAGTTTCACCGTCGAAGATTGAGCTAGTAGTCTAGATTGTTTCTTGTGATCGAATTGTACTGTTTCTTGAAGAGATTTGTATCAAATTGTAACCGAATCAGCAATAAGAGACTATAAAGTGGACGTAGGCTCAATTACGGTCCGAACCACTATAAATCTGTTGTTCATTTACTGCATTTCTGCTATTTTCCTGCTTAATTTCTGTTCCCGTCACACGGGTGGTGCTTTCACGATCTTATTACACACACCGGGTGTTATCGTTCATATTTTAACGTTAACAATGTTGTTCTATGAATTATCTGCATTGATAATCATTTATCTACCTTTGTTGGTAATTTGGATTAGTTGATTTGTTGTTTAACACTGTTTAGTGTTATATCTGCCATTACCCGATTCTCTTATCGAGAGTCGGATATACGAGATTTATGTGACTGTCGTCTATTTGATATTTGATTATTATTGCTTCTGTGCATTAATAACTAAGTTTGAATTAGACTGACCCGTGTATTATTTTCTTTTGAATTTAATACTCGGGTCAGACCCGAGTTATTTCAGGTAGTAGATTTCCTTCTTTGAGTTGCTGTTCGGGATATGAAGACTTTTCACATCTTTTGAAGTTGTCTTTGTCATTTTGTAGAAGTCGTGTCATTGTATAGGATGATATGTATTCATGTATGTTAGTTGATAATGTACTTGTATATATAACTTCCAGAGTCGACAGTTCTAGTTGTATCATATGTATTGTGTCAACTATATTGTAACTGACATCAGTTATATATATATATATATATGAGATTCTGTTATTTGTGTTCCGCATTCTTTTTGTATCTGTGTTGTTTTTATATATATTGTCCTAAACTATTATGAACCGTCATAGTTTGTTTTGTACTAGAATTGGGTGTGTCGATGGGAGTAAATAAATAATAGAAGAAAAATAAAAAGTATATACCACTCCTATCGAGATAGCCAATGTTAGTGTAAGGCCAACTACGGATGGCCGCTCCTATCCAGCCTTATTCTTCGTAATAATAGACAGTATTTCTTTTAATACTCTTTGTTATTACGAGCATAGAGGTGGGGCGTTACAGAGAGCATCCAATATTATCATCTTCTTCAGTAAACCCTAATTTCTGTAGTCAAATCAAATTAAGGTTTTGAGCGCAAACAAGTCTTTGGAGAAATTGATTATTAAATTTGTAATTATTTGTTAGTCTATCACTTTATTACCTATAATTTTGTGATATCTCTTTATTTTGTACTCTCTTCCTTCAGTGAAATAAAGAATAGTTGTTGGGTCCGTGTACGTAGGCAATTTGACCAAACTACGCTAAATCTTTGTGTTCTCTACTCTTTTATTTTTCTTTGTTTGGCGATTATTGTTGATTTAATTGGCGGTTGATAATTAATCGACAAGCTAGATCCTTTGGTTGCTTCCACACCTTAGTATTTCGCTGCATATTTGAAGCTAGTGCAAATTAATTAAAATTTTGCGCAACAACGTTAGCAGTTTATATAATAAAGTAATAAAATATATGCTAGTTGAATATTGATATTCGGTGAATCTGTAAGGTAACAAAATTCTTATATATATAAATGAAGCTGATAGTTATGCACTTTAAATCTGAAAAAAAGCATGATTTATTGACGTAGAATAAACTAAGGGCGCGTTGAATATTTTTCTTATTCTATTTATTATATTTCTTATTTATTTATTTATTTATTAAATACTTGCTTGCTTTCTGTTATTTTAATTCTGCAATAATTTAGAATGGGGTTCACTGCCACCTGCCTGGCTGTTTCAAAAATTGAGATCAAGATCTAAAGTTTCACACTAGGATTACAGCTATTTGTGACTTATTACTATAAATCTCATTGTTTATGGTTTTTTCTTACATTGAAGTTTGGTTACAAAATGTTGTTACTTTCTAGGGTTCGCAGCTTCATCGAGGATGGGTGAGCAGCCTGTCTTTTGAAGAAGCGTGAGCCTGTAATATTTTTTTAACATTGTAGTTTCTTTTTGATCTTGTTTGTGTCTATAGTGTTAATTTGGAAATTGTCCGCAGAGTTTCCTCATATTGTAATTGAAGAGATGGGAGGACCTCAAGATTTTGAACAATACTATTTCGTAAGCTTTTTTTTAATGATTTGTAGCTTTAATTGGAAAGGAAAATCTATTGTTGTGGAATGTTTGAAGATTGATTGTGCTGTTTATTTTTAGAAAGACCACATTTCTAGATTAAGTTTGCAATCATTTACATTTTCACAACGGTAACATAATTTTCTCCAGATGCTGTTGAGATTCCAGAATGACTTGTTATAAGCCAAGCAATTGAAAATGGTGGATTTGGACGCAGCTTTTTAGTGAATCATTTCTCAAAGGTGACCGCCAGGTGGTGACTCTATCTCTTGGCCATGATGGAGCATTAGCTTACACCACTCATGATAAAAACATCTTCAAGCCAAGGTATAATTTTGCATTATCCATTAAAAAGGATTATTTTGTTGGACACGACAAGACAAAATTTATTTTATTACTCACTCACCAAAAGTGATCAAATGAATAAATAGCATTTGAGTTGTTGTATTAGTGCATTGATAGTTGTTAATTGATAAGCTAATCAAATTTACAAACTAAAAAAAATTCTAGGGTTTTCGTCTGCCATTGAGGAAACCAATTCTCCTCGCAAAAATAAATCCAATCTTCCTTATCCTACACATCAGGATAGACCACCTGAATCTATATCAGAAAGCCATTTAATAGTGTCATCATCGAGGAGGAAGGTTTTCAATTGGTCCAGCCAAGACACAAAGAAAATATCAGCCCAAAAAGGGTCAAGATGTGCTGAATAATAATAGCGTCCTGAAGAAAAAGGAGGGTCAGATTCCGACCAACTTCTATCAGAATAAGGGTAAACAACCGTTGCACCCTTGTAAATCGGCGACCTTCTCTATGAATAAAGAACAAGGTCATAGATCTTTGGCTGATATTGTATCAGAGCAAATAGAGGAACCAAAAGAAGACGAGTGCAGTCTTGAAACCATTACACCTATCAAGATCAACAATAAGAAATACGGTTTGGTGAAGGAGGCAGTATGCAAAAGAGCCATCGAAAGCTGGAGCAATTCTATTATTGTTTACGTAATAAGTACCAAACCTTATTTCTTGTATTTCAAAGAGTATATAAAACGTGTTTGGAAACAAGTTGGATATTCTGAAATCTTTTCCAGAGAAAATGGGTTCTTTCTTGTTAAGTTCAATGAGTCTCAAAGACTACAATTCAATAATTGAAAATGGTCCTTATTTTTACAATGGCAAACTCATCATAATGAGAAGGTGGTCTGAATCCTTGAAATTGGATAGAGATTTACTGTCAACTATAACGATATGGGTAAAATTACCCAGTGTAAATCTTAAATTGTGGGACTGCGAGGCTTTTAGCTTTATGGCAAGTATTATCGGAAAACCCATAAAAATGGACGCAGCCACTACCATGAAGACGAGCTTGAATTACACTCGACTTCTGGTGGAAGTGTCTGCGACTAATGAACTTTCGGAGGAGATCAATCTCACACTTTACAATGGTGAAAACATTACCCAAAAAGTGGAATATGAATGGATTGTAGCATCTGTAAGTGTTTCGGTCACACTAGAGAGTAGTGTAACCCAAAACAGATGTGGATACCCAAAACCAGTAATCAAAACCACTACAACAAACGGGACCTTTGCGTTTTAAAAACGCTATATAAGCTATTAACAACGATTTTACATACGTTGTATATCGACATGCAGTTATATGTCAGAGATATATAATGACAAGAAATAAATGCTGTTAAATGTCCTTTTTAACAGCGTTTCCCTGGTGTCATGAAATCATTTAACAGCGTTTGGTTGGGTGCAGTTAGAGATCTTTCTTAGCGTTTGTTTCGTGCTAAGATAAGATTTTATAGCATTTTCTTAATGCTGGGATATTTATTTACAGACTTTCCTTGTTGCAATAAATCGTGCTTTATGTTTTTAGATACAATTTAACGGCATTTTTAAAACACTGTTAAAACTTTCAACCGCGTTTTAAAAACGTTGTGGAATGTTTTAACAGCATTTTAAAAATGCCGTGGAATGTTTTAATTCCATTTCAGTAAACTTCCGCCACAATGTGTATATATACCACATTTCAAAATTAGCATATTATATCAATATCACATTTCAAAATCAACATATTATATCAATACCACATTTTGGACACATATTTGATAACCAGGGTATGAAATTTCATAATAAAAAACAAAATATTCTTACACCAAACGTAAATAGTTTGTCATCAATAGTTCAAAAATTATATAGAACACGTAGCAATAGCAAAACAAAAGCAAGTAGTACATACGTTAAAACCAAAAAGTAGTTCTAGCAGCAAAAATAACTTCGATCCATAGCACATTGCAACCTTTTTTACATCACAGTCATCTATCTACCTGTAAAGCAAAAGTAATGCTTGAGAATCAATTCATCAAAAAAGTGTACACAAAGTTAAATCGGATTCATAATGCAAATACTAAATATTCATCACACTATTTCAGTAGGCGATTGACTAGTACAAAGTATACAACATGCTATAAAATTTAAAACAAAAAAAACTTAAATGAAGGTCAATAATAGTAAATGAAAGGTCACTGTAACGTGAAAGGACCATATGCCCAATTGGACAAATGCAAATACGATTCTATGTTGCTTTGGAACATGTTATAAGCCGTCGGTTTAAGCTGAACTTATATGTATGACTTGTTGATTACAGTCACTTGTTTATGTCGAGAGAAAAATTAATATATGTCATTTTCTACGCTTATTTTAACTAGTTACAATCATAGACACTATATTAGTGGCCAGAAATATTACTACAACAGTTGAGCAACGTACATCAAAGAAAAGGCAATCACTTAAATTATATTTTATTTATACGGTAAGGATGAATGACATCACACGCTTTTCTGATGACCAGAAAACAGTCATTGTCTTTGGGCAGCTGACATCATCACAAATAGTTGGGGGCTCAACTCATCTCGACACACATAATTGCACCACTCATTCATTCTGAATGAAAATCTGGATAGTTGCTCATAAAAATACTCCACTGTCAGTTTCTATGTATGAAAACAAGATTAAGTAGACTAATTGTACAAGTTAAAACTTAAAACACCTATCTTTTTAAGGATATTTTCTCAATTCAGATCATATTTCGATAATTTTGATAAAATAAAACTTTTTTCAAATATCTCACACACACTGCAGCTACTGAGACACAAAATCCTATCCAACAAACTTAACTATTGGAATTTTTTTGTCTTTGCATGCAACAAACTTAACTATTATAAGGATGCAAATGGATGATGGGAAGGAAATGTGTGATATATATCGCAGTTTTTACATAGAAAACGATACGAGTGGACGCATTTATTTTGTCCCATTTCCCGTTTCCCTGTGGCGGTTGATGAATCGTACAAGGAGGATGAATGCTTTAAATCACGTTAGTACATGAAAACTTCTTAGCTTTCCTATTACCAATGTCATATATTATGGTAAACTGATTGGTTTGTATATGTTATGATCATGTTAGTATAGGTTTGTAATGGTATACTTTATATAGGTGAATTTATATATTGTGTGTGTAAATATGATCAGATGTACAGTTTCAATCCAGCTTACTTAACTCTTAAGATCATATATGCATTAGCAACAAAATCTTAATAATATACATATGTTCACTTAAAGTTGTTAATTTATACAGTTTAAATTAATTATGTACTTTGGTTTATTAGTTCATTTGGGATATAATGATAGAAAACATGAGTTTCTCTTTTCTAAAAACGTAACAGATATTTATGTTCATTTATCTATGATAGACGCCTAATATTTATGCGTTGATTATAGATAAAATACTCAATTATCTTTATATGACAGATGCTAGATGCATTAAACTAGTTTGGTCGGTGTACAGAGGATGCATTTTATGCTAATGTCACTATAGACGGTGTTAAAAGTGGATTAGAATGGTGCTTTATTGTTCACTTTAATAATTACTTTTTACAGATATAATCGTCCAGTAAGAACCATTAAGCATTTGTTTATTCTTTTAGTTTAGAAAAACATGGGATTCCTCCTAAATTTGTTATCATCGATGATGGATAGCAATCCGTGAGTATGGACCCAACTGTGAGTTGCTAATGATTATGACAATCATGCAAAGTATTTTTCTAAAGTTTTAAAACAATTACCTTTTTACTAGTTGATAATTGTTTTGCATTTCTTTATTCATTGTTTTTCCACTACTAAATATTGAAGTCTGAATTTGTTTGAATTTTTCTTTAATTTTAGCTTTGCAAATTAATATAATCAATGGACTGGGAGTATGAACAAAACAGTATAATGCAAAAGTATAATGACAACGGTAGAACGTACCTCATCAAGTATGACAACATCTCTTTAACCATTCTCAACCACCATATTATCTTCAACTTTCTACCCTTGAATAAGTATCACAAATCACGCAGAGCCTGTCAAATAAAAATGATTTGTGAAGTTAAACACCCAACCCACATACACAGATACATCAAACATAACTAGAATTTCCGATGCCCACTAACAAGTATAAAATATTTTGCCTACAGTAATTATTTAAAACAAATTATCAAATTATTCTATGAATTATGTACTTTAATATGCATCGAACTGATTGATGCAGACCATCAAGAGATTTTCATTTTTTAACTACGATCGGCGAGTAACTGCTGAAACCATCAAGTAATCGATTATACCTTAAGTTAAATTGGACTTACCGGAACTTGCATCTATTATAACTTTATCAGCAGGCCAAACAATTGTAGTGCCGACGACATCTTCAATATTTTGTAAGTCAGATGTTGGTCTCCATAGACGTGCATTTGGACCATTTGCAACATCAACCCAAACCTTAACTGCATTTATCCCTAGAGAAACAAAATGAACCAATACTTTTGGATCGAATGAAAAGACACGTCCTTCAGCTACAATTTCTCCCTTTCGATCCAAATCGATCAACTTGCACTTGTTATTTATCATTGAATTTGTACCCTGTCAATTAAGAATATACTATTTTATCATATGATTAAATACTTGGTAAGCCAAATAAATGAATTAATTATAAGTAAGTTAACCTTTCCGACAACTATAGTAGTAACCGTATGAGTAGAAGACGCTACAATATTAACCCGCTCCACAACCACCCTCGATTCAGGCCATGTCACTTTCTTACCATTATCTTCTCCAACTCGTGTCAAACCAACGGTCAGTCTCCATAAATAAGCTTCTCGATTTTCTGGATTATCTATCCAACTGCCATTGCAAATGGTCCAAGAGGAAGATTGTTCACAAGTTTTGTTGGATTAGTCGAGTTTAGCCGTCCTTCAGCAAATATTTCTTCAGTCCCACTCCAATCATACAACTTGCATTGATCCGTGCTACCAGTTTTACTCTATTAAAGAAAAATTATTATATTAATGAATTATTATTATTTTATGTAATCATATTAAATGTTAGTTGCGAAATAATTTAAAGTTACCTCATTGTCTTCTTTCTCCAAATGATCTACGTTGTGAAAAACAACTCTAGTAACTGGCCATGCTACTATCTCGCCTTCAACTTCTCCAATATGTGTCAAACGAAGTGTGGGCCTCCATAAAAAAGCATCTTGTTTTCTCCAAATGTCTATAATAATTTTCATAGCATCTGACCCTAAAGGACTTAGTTGGACAAGCTCATTTGGATCACTTGATAGAACTCTTCCTTCTGCAAAAATTTCATCTGTCCTACACCAATCCAATAATTCACATTTATCATGTTTGTTGTCATGATTACTCTACAATTGACCGATAGCAAAATATAGTGGTTATAGAATTAATTACCCAAATTTAAATGATATCACAATATTAATATACTTTATTTTACGTTTTGATTTGTGCTTGCTTCTCCCAAACTTTCTTTACTCTGTCAAAATATATTAATACAATATTATAATTATATATTCTAAACATGCATGTTGCGGTAAACTAAAATATTACCTGATTTTTCATTAGCCCTTGAACCATCGCCTTTAATTCTAAAATTTGGATTTGCATTTGGATTATTTGTTTATCCCTAGCATGTAACCAAGTTGCCTTGGTGGCGGTCATACCCCTTCCCATTCCTCTCAATTGTCCTGGTTTATCATGTCCTAACACTTGCGACAATTCATCATCTTTGTAACTGGTTATTGAACCCGAATGAGATCCAAAGATAAAGTTTTTAATTTTTTCCTACAAAGATTAACATTGATATTATACACTAATTTTAAACTATCACATTATTAAAAAAACTTACAATAGTATCTGCAACAGCCGCGTTCACTAGTTTGCCATCTTTTCTAATATGAGATTTGACCCAAACATCAACTCTAGGAACGGGAGAGCAATCATTACTCTTCTCTTTCTACATTCAAACGAACATTAAAACAACAAACTGTATCAAATAACTAGTTAATAAATATTATGGTATATAAATTAACATTTTACCATATCTTCAGCCAATCGAGCCATGCCTCTACGGCTGCATGTGTGTGGCATCTGATTTTGTCTAATAGCTCTGAATCTATCACTTACCATCTACAGTATTCAAAAAACACAAAAAGAGAAATATTTCCTATAACACATCTACTATAGATACTCTAAGACATTTATATGCAGTAGGTTAGCAAAATTTCAGAAGATGCACGGAGAAAATCAGTCTCATATGGTCGGATTTTTTGTCAAAAGAAGCACTTGGAAGAAATTGAAATGTGCCTTACTCCTGGCTCTGTAGCCAAGAAAAAAGCTTTTTTTGAAACTCGACAGTCAAAATCCCTACCTTCAAAATCCATTTCTTTTCTTGAAGAAGAAAACGTTAGTAAACGACGGAACAACAATAATGTAAGCCATACAAACATGGTTCTCAATTTGAAACAAACTCGAAACATCAATGATGCATTGAATGAGAACAAGAAATCAAGCTTTACTTCTTTGAAATCTTCCACTGACATCACCCCTGATTTCAATGGAGAATCAAGTTGCAGGTCTTCAACATTGAATAAGAACTCGAAAACTCCTCGAAGTGTAAGACTTTACTTCAGTAACATGGACATGAAGCTAAAGAAATTTCTATATCAAATAATGTTATAATAACATTATGTTAAGCTTATACTTTGTTGAATTTCTTTTAAGGAGATTGGAATTCCAAAACATGGGTCAAATATTGTACACTCACCAGAGCAAGGAATGTATAATTATGAATTAACCATTACAAATGTACATGGATAATGGACTATTATTATATGGTAATTATAGAGTTAAAGTCTAATATATCTGACCATTACAATTTTTAGCAGATATTCAAACTATTTGAATGTTAAGAGAAACCAATCAAAGGCTGAGACTGCATCAACATCTTTTCAATCAAGAGCTATTGAAAAGGCAGAGAAACCATCAAAGATATATATATATATATATCATTTGTAAATAATAATGTACTTGTAGATATTGCATTTGTTACTCAAACTGGTTATTGTCACATGCAGTATTCAAAATAATAATTAACATCACAATTCACATTAGATAAGTATAAAACATTAATGTGTTATGAATGATTTATCTTAAAGTCCGGATTTGTTTTCGACTTAATAAACTTCTTCCACTCCATCATGGTTCTAATGTTATCTAGTTTTAGTTGAAGTCTCTCTTCTTCGTTCTTTGCATTTACTATTTTGCGAACTAGTATGCTTTTTGAAGCTCTAAAAATACATCCCATTTGCTGAAATATAGGCACTTTTTTCCATTCCTCGTCTAATTTAAATCCTGCCTGCAATATTTTTTAAATCAACTTAATAACATAAAGGAGACAATTGGGAATATATGATACACATGAATCAACTGTTCCTCAAGGAGCAATAGGAAGAAAAATACCAACAAGCTTACCAATATATTGATAAACGAATATTTTGCATCGTAAATGGATGAAACCAAGAAAAACAGATCTATGGCTGATCCATGCATCAACACAAAAAAGTGCTAAAATACGAGTTGAATGTGTTATTGTTTGTTTCTTACCTAAATGGATTCCCAAAGAATGACTTTTAATTCGTTGGTGAGATGCTTCCAATTATCCAGTGTAACCGGAACATGCTCGCATACAAGTGGGCCTAAATAAGAAGACAACTTGACCGATCCATCTCCTATTGGTTCACTTTCCCCATTAAACTAAACTTCAATTCGACTTAAAATATCTAAAGGAAGCCTTTTGACTTTTGTTCATCCTCTAGTTCTTTGTTTCAGAATTGGATTAGCATCAAAATTGTCATTTCTCTCGCTTGCTTCAACAACTTAAACATTTCCTTCTTGTTGCATTGCAGTATCGTTGACGACTTGTGGAATTTCTTGAATTGGAGCATCATTATTTTCAAAATTGCATTCATTCTGAAAATTGTTGTTAATCACAGTCCTCTTTCTTTTCGTATTTTTACCCATTTTCTGCAATTAAAAGTACATATAAACAAACACTTTAGTATTCATGCATAGTAAATTTATGATAAGGGAAACACTAAGATATACAAACTGTTTTCAGATCAAACTCAGTGTAAGAAAAAGAAATTAAACAAAAGAAACATAGGCGGAGAGACCCATAAATTTCAAAACGGTTGTCCTCCTGTATGTTCACATAACATTAGTTTTAGCTGAATAAAGTCATAAATTGTTAGCCTTATAATAAAGAACAAGCACACCAATTCAGATTAGACATGAAAGAAGAATACTGTACCGAAAAACGAAAGTATACAGTTGCCAATAAATACGAAAACGTTGAACAGATTATTAGCCATGAACAGAGAGGGAAAAAGATCTCTTGGCCAAGTTCTATTACAATTATTGCATGAAAAGGAAACTATATACTAATTATAATGATTATTCCAAAATACAGTGTGTTTTACATATCAACTCTGCAAAGAAATTGTCATGATGACTATTCCAAATTACAGTGTATAACTTTGCAAACTGTCATGATGACAAATTATAGTGTATTCATGGTTACGTGGATATGACAAGAATGTAATCATAAGCAAAAGAGCAGAATGTTCTTTCGCTGTTCATCAAATACAATCCAATTTAACCTTGTTTGATCAACATAACCCTGTTTAAAACTGCAAATACATTCCTAATAACATTCAATGTCATACAAAAATCGTTCTTAGAAATAGCCGATCTTGATATATATCAAAGATTTGGAACAAGAGTTTACTCATTTCTTCTGGAAAAAGCTAATATAATGTCTAACAACTAACTTTAGTTACTAGGCATGGTGTTTCTGTTTATTATATATTTAATCAGATTTAACATTTGCTGAGAACAACTAATAGACAAGCCCCCAAATTAAAAGATTTGTCAAAATGAAAAGTAGTAATCGTACAGAAATATTCAAATGCAACACATTAAACAAACTTCTATGGGTTTAATTTAAAAAGAACTGAGGAATTAAGTAAACATGGACAACCGATGTTAAAAGGAACTAAGGAATACTATGCATTTTTACTTGTTCTAAAATAAATCAAAGATTGCTTGGTCATGAAAATCTCAGTGTGTTTCAGATTTCAGATGATAATGCATCACTTTAGTATTCATGCATGTACATGCAGATGAGAAGAGATACCTTTCTACTGGATGAAGGTCCTCAACTCCTCTTTACTGCGAGTACATTTACATCTGGAATAGAGTTGAATGAAATTTAGTAACTAATTTGCTTTTTTTAAAGTAAACAAATCAATACGGGTTATCACAAAGCTTAACACGACAAAACACTATCACTGCAACCCCCCAATCTACCACAGAACCAACTTCAGGAACAGTTCACAAAGTGCTCAAAAGTCCCATATTAAATACCAAAATTGCACATGAGAATTTTCTTTACATGAAGAGAAAAATAATGTGTAACAACAAAGGAAGAACAAAAATCATAATGTGTATATATGGGGAAGTTAATGCATATTACATAAACTACTGTGATGCCTAAAACTCAGTGTTCCAGCATTCAGACGATGATGTATCACATGTTTTGTAACTGAAACTTTAGTGTAAACTGAGCTTTTATAGCACTGTTAGGCAAAGAAAAAGAGAACAAATAAAAAAATATATGAAAGGCTAGGCAAGAAAAAGAGAAAAAAAACACACAAGTCTACATTATCACGTAGTAATTATTTTCATTCATTAATCACAATGATGTAAACTGAGCTTTTATAGCATGTTTAGGAATTCAACAAGATAGAATACTAGATCACAGAACACTCTAGGACCTTAACATAATCGAAGTTGAAGATGATCTATTTTATTTCAGGTCGTAATATTATGCTTGTATATATATAAACACTAAAACGAAGTTTGGTAACTTTGGTTAATTTATGCATTCCCAATCTATTAAGCAACTTTGGTTAATTAAGCAACTTACTGAAACTACTCAAGTATGCCTTCACAATCCTCTCTAACGTAGATAGCATCCTCCATGGAATCAACATCCCTATCGTTTTCTTCGCATTCTTCTCTAATAAAACTTACATCATCAATAGACTCATCTGTCTCTAATTCATGAAACCCTCGGATTCGACTTTCACTTGTTTGAGTTGATGAGTTCGCAATCAAATAGAGAAGCGGTGGTGCCTTCAATACAACATACCAATTAGAAGAATCGTTTTCCCTTAAATAATTGATTTGTTTCGCTTGAGACACAAGAATATACGGATCTCTTGAAAATGAAGCTTGATATTGATGTAAATTAACAAGAGTAAACCCGTCTTCAACTTTCACTCCATTTCCTTTGTTTGCCCAATTGCACTTAAAAACATGAATATAAAAGACATAGTAGTCTAACAAAATTATGTCGGTTAAAATCCCATAATATGTGACCACATCAACCACTTGAGAGGTATCCTTTGCACTTGCTCTACACATAGTAGTGGCATCATAAGTCACCCCGCAACTTTGAGTTTCTCTCTCAACATCTTGCGTGTGAAGACGTTGCCCGTTTATAATATATCCTTTGCATGACAATGCATTAGTACTCGGACCATATGCAATCCATTTTAACAACGTATCGTGATCCTTCGATTCAATAGATATCTAAAGAAAAAAATCAATGTATTTACCAAAGATTTTGAAAATATTATTTTGAAGCCAATTAAAGAGTATTTATAATAACCTTTTTTTTAATCCAATTAGCAAAGTTTTTTGTATGATTGTTCAAAAGCAATGTTGCATTTTTTTCATACGTTGGTCTAAATTTTCCAACTCCTCAAGATGCAAACTAGCATAAATGAAAAAGAATGTAAGTTATACATGTTGTTATACACATCAAAAAAAAAAACAGAATGCAATATTTACTTACTCTAAAAAAGGTTCCACTATAGCCATATTCATTAGGATAGCCAAATGAGCACTTTCTTTCTCATTAAATGGCAATGTAATTGTCTCAAGCTTTGAAATTGGACGACCTTCGAGTATTGCGTGGTTTTCATAATCTTCATTTCGACCTTGCTTCTCCTCTATTAGTGATGATTTTTTTTTAAATTGACCAAAAAATCTCATATATTCTTCTACAAGGTAGGACTCCGCAATACATCCTTCAGCTCGTGCGTAGTTTCTTCCATAATCTTTAAGAGTCTTCATATACCTTTCAAAGGGGTACATCCAACGAAAATGAACCGGTCCACACAATCGAGCTTCTCTTCCGAGATGAATTGTTAAATGTATCATTATATCAAAAAAAGAAGGTGGAAAATATCTTTCAAGATCGCATAAAATTGTAACGATCTCATCATCGAGTTGTTGCAGCTTTTCTTTATCAAGAACACGTTGACATATTTTATTGAAAAATGAGCACAAACGGATTATTATTTTCCTCGGCTTTTTTGGCAACAATCCTCTTATTGCAACTGACAATATTTGCTGCATCAAAGCATGATAATCATGAGACTTAAAGCCACTAACTTTGCAATCCTCTAATGATATATATCTTTTGAAATTTGAGCGATAACCATCAGACCCTTTGAAATCATATAATCTCTTGTAGAATTTTTTTTTCACAACTTGACATTGTGTACGGAGCCGGTGGAAGATATGTTTTCTTTCCACGAGGTTGTGCAAAAAGACTATGTCGAATTCACCAGTCCTCTAAATATTTTCTAGAATTAGTTCCATCTTTTGATTCGCTGTCATGCAATATTGTACCTAGCAAACTTTCTCCAACATTTTTCTCGACATGCATTACATCTAAATTATGTCGCAATGGAAGTTCCTCTAACAATCAAGAATATAACATTTTATTATTATACATTTTTTCTGTTTAATCAAGGTAGGAAAAAAAACACTAACCTCTCAATATGGTAAATCAAAGAAAATTGATCTTTTTTTCGACCTTGATAACTCTGTTTTTACCGGGTTATCATTCTCATCATGTTCATCTTCTTTGTTGTGAACACGCTTCCTTTTTTTGCCCATTATCTTTTTTTCCCTTCTTATCTAGTCTTTTCTTCTTTATCTTCTTTCCTTTTTTATTTCTTCTTTCTTATCTTTTCCAAAATCATTAGGAAAATCTTGCAGCATAGCAGAAATGTTTCTACCTATCAAAATCCTAGGCTTGGTGTCTTTCTCCACCGTATTATCACACCAAGTCTTCTGTTTTCTCAATGAGTCTGAAGGAGGTAAAAATCTTCTATGACCCATATACATAATCTTTCGACTATGATTTAACCATCGACTATGAGTGTTAACACCGCATAATGGACAAGCTTTTTTACCCTTTACACAACACCCAGCAAGATTTCCATAAGCCGGAAAATCATTTATCGTCCATAGTAAGATTGCTTTTAAATTAAAAAGTGTTTTACTAAATTCATCATAAATATCAACACCGTTATGCCACAAATGATGTAAATCTTCTACAAGTGGTGCCATATATATATATATATATATATATATATATATATATATATATCAATATCTTTTCCCGGTTGCTTTGGACCAAGAATCACCAACGTTATCATAATATTTTCTTCTTTCATGCACAATATAGGCGGAAGATTATATGTCACTAGCATTACTGGACAACAACTATATTTAGAACTTTTAATGGCAAATGGATTGAAACCATCTGTAGCTAGACCAAGTCTGAGATTGCGCGGATCGGCTGAAAATGATTTATATTTCTCATCCACTACATTCCAAGTCACAGAATCCACAGGATGATGCATTTTTCCATCGTTGCTTTTATTACTATAATGCCATCTTAGATCTTCTGCCATTTTTTGGATCTAAACATTCTCCTGAATCTTGGAATGATTGGAAAATATCTCAACACTTTGACAGGGATGCCTTGCATGATCTCTTTTGTACTCTTATTTATCTTCCATCTTGAAGAACCACACTTTGGACAACTATTCAAATCTTTGTATTCTTTTCTAAAAAGACAACAATCGTTCTTACAAGCATGAATCTTCTCAAAACCCATATCAAATATTTTAAAAAAAAATTACTTCATATATATTGTTGGGAAGTACATTATCCTTCGGCAATAATACATGTAACACATTTAATAGCTTATCAAAACCAGTATCGGATAAACCGCACTCACATTTAAGATTATATAAAGCGGTGATAGCAGATAATTTTGTCTGACCTACACAATCGGGATACAATGGACTTTCTGCATCTTCCAAATTTTTTATCAAATCATCTTCTCGTCTTTGTGCATCAACATTATCTCTATCGTCAGCAAAAAAGGTATGATCGACAAAATCTTCATCTTCATGGTGAACGGCTTGGAATCATATGTGTCATTCAAATCCATTTCTTCAACTATATTTATTTGTTCACCATGATTATATCACCTACTGCATTTGTACTTAGGATCCATTCCTTTTATAACCAAATGCCCAAACACAATCTTGTCAGGATGATGGGTAAGATTTTGACAATCTATGCAAGGACATAAAAAAATTTCTGTAATTGCTAAATTTTTCTTCGCGGATTGCACAAAATTCCATGCTCCTTGTCGATACTCTATACTAGTTTTATGATGAAAAATAGACAACACAAATATTAATTGTAATATTAAAATTTTAAAATTTTCGAAGTGTATTTAGTTGTATATTATCCTATTACCTGTGTGAATGCACCCAGTCTTTCTCCATCATGAATATACACTGTAATTTCAAGAAAGTATACACTGTAATGCACATCACAACATTATTGTTAAAAATATGGGGACCAATGTACAAATTTATTTCACTCTAGAATGATAAGCACCAAAAAAAGAAAATCCATTAACTACTTATTGAATGTTAATGAAGATCCTATTTCTAACACTATAGAGCTTTTAGGGGTACATGTCAATTACTTCTCTGAATACCACAACACAGCGGCTACCAATAACAATTTTGACAATATAGTTTGCAAAAAGGTTTTGTCAGAGAATGCAAGGAAAAGGTTAGAGATAGAAATAACTCAAGTGGAAATTAAAAATTCAACTTTCGAAATTTGTGATGATGGTTGCCCAGGTCCATATGGTATGGGTGCTAAATTTTATAACTATCGTTGGGATAGTATCAAAAATGATTGAATGGTGGCTATTGAAGGAATCTTTGTAAATGGTCATATAATACAAGAAGTTAATCACAGCTTTATTACATTGGTGCCGAAAAACCTCTTGTTCCATATAAGATTACCATCTAATTTCATGTTGTAATCTCATGTACGAAATCATTGCAAATGTGATTTGTAACTGGATCAAAGGACTCATGAATGACTTAATATCTACAAATCAAAATGCCTTTATTCCAAGAAGAAATGTAAGTGAGAATTATCTTCTTACACATGAAATGGTTCGAACTTTAATAGGAAGGGGTCAAATAACATGTGTTTGAAAGTGAATTTCCAAAAAGCTTTTGATAGGACTAACAATGAATTTGTATGTCACGTTGGATTTCCACTAAAAATGGTGAATTTGATCTACACATGTATTTCCTCTCCAACTATTTCTATTCTTATTAAGAGTAGCTCATATGGTTATAAAAGTGTTAGAGGACTAAAGCAAGGAGATCTACTTTTTCCTTTTATTTTCTTTTTGGCAATGGAATATCTTTCAATCTTGCCTGAACTGGAACACATAAATGGTAATCTTACCCAAATTTACCCAAATTTACAGACCCAATCCTGTTTTAAATCACCTTATCAATGCTGATTATTTATTCATATTTGCCAACGCAAGTCTAGAAAACTATAACATTGTAAAGCATGTTATGTGCAATCTAAAAGGAAAAACTAGGTTGACTGTTAATGATCAGAAATCCAAATTTTACTTTAGCAGAGGAGTGGTGTCCCATTAAAAAGTCAATTATTTATCTTTTATTGAAAGGAAAGCAGGGTTGGATGGACCCTTACCATATTTATTAAACAGAAACAAAAACAAGAAAACAAGTGAGCACTAACAAACTAGTACTCACAAAAGAGAAAACAAGGAAACAAAAGGAAGAAGAAAGAAAGACTAAAACAGAAAAAACAAAACCAAAGAAAGGTAAATGAAAAACAAGGCCCTAAACTGCAGAAACATTCACACTGTGATGATCAGACTTTTCTTTGACCCTGGAAATGATTAAGTTTATTAAAGATCTTTCAAGCTTCATCTTGTTTTCAAAGACACGGGCATTTCTCTCTTCCCAAATCACATGCACAAAAACCTTCAGGATGAGTAGCAGCTTGTAAGTAGTGGCGTTCTTCCATCTTGTTCTCGTAAACAACGTATTCCATTCAGCATCGCCATGCAATACCATCTCATTATAACCATTACTGATAAGAATAGTCTCCCAGATTCTTCTTGTAATCAAACAATCAAAATAGAGGTGAGCACCATCTTCAACAACATTATTGCAGTATACACACTTCAGGTCAACATTATAGCCTCTCCTACACATTTTAGTTTTAGTCATGATCGCATTACGAAGAACTTTCCAAAGGAAGAAATTCAGTTTTTGTGAGGTAAGAGAGTTCCAAACTCTAGCATGCCATCGAAAAATGGGGCTACCATCATCTTGTCTCAAAGCTTTATAAACCCCAGCAATGGAGTGTTGACCTTGACTAGTAAACCAAACATACCCATGATCACCAGAGGGGATGCTCATGCACTGCACATCAGTCCATATTTGCTGGATGACAGGATTGGATGTGTATGGCAGAGTAACTTCACCATTCTGACAGTAACCAGAGGCACTGGCATTCGAAGGAATGCCAGTTTGATACCTCTGTTCATAGGTGAGCAGATTGGATAGTATTATTCCTCTTCCAACCCAAGGATCATACAAGAATTTGGCTTTGCAGTGAGGGCCAAGCACAAGCTGTACAAATGGAAGTAAAATGTCTCTGATCTTGAGAATAGATCTCCATACCCAACCACACAGAGGAGATGGTTCCATGGACCAAAAATTTTTGTTGCCAAGATGATGATGCCTAGCCCACTTAACCCACAAATTTGGCCTATCATTAATCAGATTGTCAAAATGCTTAGAGAAAGCAGCTTGATTCCAGGTTCTCATACACTTTATTCCCAAACCACCATATATTTGTGGTTTCTCTAATTTATCAAAGGCAATAGGAATTAGCTTTTTAGAATACATACTCCCTGTCCACAAAAAATGATTCATAGCTTTTCTAACACTAGATAGAAGAGACACAAGTAAGATGAAACATTTGCACCAATAAACAGTCATTGCATGGATTATAGAATTGATGATGGTGATTCTATCTGCTTGGGTTAATTTATTGCTGGCCCATCTATTCATTGCTACAGTGATTCTTTCAAACAGAGGTAAACAAGCAGTGACGCCAATTCTTCTATTGCACAAAGGAATACCAAGATGCATAGTACCCACAGGAAGATTTGGCAGTTGACTATAATTGTGTATGTTATGATTATCACTCTCAGTGAGACTAGCCACCAAAAGGGAAGACTTGCTTCTATTAACCTGTAGACCAGTGCATTTCTCAAAGGTGAGAAGGATACTATTGACACATTCCATAGTTGACACAGTAGGCTTCCTAAAAAGTAAGACATCATCAGCAAAAAGGAGAGTGGTAATGAGGGGATTCCTGTATTTGGGATAAAGGACATAGTTATTGTTCATAACCTGTTGGTTAACAAGCTGAGTAAAAAATTCCATCACAACAATGAACAAATATGAAGACATGGGGTCACCTTGCCTTATGCCCCTCTGACTTTTGAAATAACCAACTGTACCCCGATTATAGCATAAAGAGTAGTTAACAATAGATATGCAAGTATAGATCCAGCTGACAAAATGACCAGGGAACCCCATTAAACCCATAATACCACTCAATGCTTCCCAACTTATAGTATCAAAAGCACGTCTAATATCAAGCTTCATCATAGCTCTAGGGGAAACATGAGTTCTACCATACCCATTAAGAAGTTCATGAGTAACAAGCACATTGTCCAATATACTTCTATTATTCAAAAAGGCAGCCTGATTATCAGATATTACAGTGGGAAGTACATGCCTAAGCCTTGCAGCAATAACTCTAGAGATACATTTGTATATTATGTTACAACAAGCAATAGGACGAAAAGCATGCAGAGTAGACGGTTCTTTACCTTTAGGCACCGGACATAAGTTGGTAGCATTAATGGAAGAAGGTAATTTATTGTGCTCAAAAAAATTGTGCATAGCATTTTGGAAATCAGTGGCAATAACATTCCAACAGTGAATGAAGAAAAAGGCATTAAAGCCATCAGGGCCACCACAGGAATCCCTCTTCATACCAAACATGGCATTATATATTTCCTCATCAGTAACTTTAGAAGATAGAAGTTGTATGTCAGATTCATTTAGCATAGGCAAAGGAGTTGACAAGAGTTCATGATAGTCAGGGTTCCAAGCATCAGTGTTAGAATAAAGATTGGTATAGAGGTTAATGAAAGCACTGTCAATGTCTTCCTGCTTGTTTAAAATCCTACCTTCATTATCAAGAAGCTGATGAATGTATCTTTTGGCATTTTTAACCTGGAGAGTAGAATGGTACAAACTTGAATTTCTGTCACCAAACAAATCCCACTCCTTCCTCAATTTTTGTTTCTTCATACTTAACTCAATGGCCATAGCTTCAGAAAGTTGTTGAGATAGCTCATGTTCCTGCTCTGAAAGGCTAATATTGTCAGGGTCGTCAATCATACTTAATTGAATAGCTGATAGTTAGTTCTGCAGATTAGTAGAGTTCTTATCACCATCACCATATTTGCTTCTAGCCCATGTCCTTAAAGCCACTTTGGTTGCCTTCAATTTTTGTGTCCCATTAAGTAACTCACAGTCGAAACTAGTTGATTATTATAGGCTACTTGACAAAATTTAAAGGAAACTAAATAACTAGAGTGGAAGACTTCTCATAATAGGTGGTAAATCAGAATTTATCAAAATTGTAATCTACCCCATGATATTTTTTGGCTACAATATGTCAATGCTTATCAATCATACTATAACTTTAGTATCAATCATACTTAATCTATTAAGTTCAATTACAAAGTGGATTGTTTAAATTGTTTGCAAGCTGCAGAGTAAAAAGTTTTAAGGCCAGCATGCCACTACTCAATCTCATAATCAATTATCAAACTATATTTTATTAATATCATATTGATTACAGAAGCTAGTATTTAAATAATGCAATATCAATCATAGATGATCACAAGTGCTACAGGCATACAAGTTCAAAAAGAATACCACAATCGTCCATTTATGAACTGATAAGACTAATGATATCAATAAAAGTAGCCTCTGAAAAAACAAAATCATGTTTTGTCTTACATTGTTATTCCAAAATCCAAACTACTAGAGTTTACATTTTCTTATGATTATAAAACTTGTATTTAGCAAGATGTTGTTATGATTATAAAACTTGTGGTTTTTGTAAGTTATAGAGTCACGCTCTCATAAACTAGGTTTCTAACTTTCTTAAATAAGTTATCAAACCAAACATTTTACAAGTAGCCTACCTGAAGTCCATTTCTACTTTCAAAATTGAAATTTCATTAAAAAAATGTTAGTTGATTATTAATTAACGTATAATAGGAATCAAAAGATTACTACCTTCATTTCTTTCGTTCTCATGTGCACCCTCTAAATATTTGAGTATGGTTTTCAGTTGATATCTAGAAGTTTTCCCTCTATGACCACATACATATGACTCAATCTGAAAATAACCAATTACTAATCAAAGCTCTGTTGGTTATTTTATATATTTTAAAGTTCAATAAAAACAACCATCTGAAGATATTTTAGAATTACCAGTTAAGCTAACTGTAAAATATTCTTTGGTAAGAAGGTTAAAGATGGAGATGCCACTCATATTCCCGTGAAATATTATGATTTATACTTGAACTAACAATAATGTTTTATGAGGGAGAAGATTGTTTACAGATTTAATTGTGTTGTACGGAATTTGAACTTATTCTTATAACATAAATTTAATTTAATTTAAATACTCTTAGCCTTCTATTAAAAGTCGTAGCATCTGTTTGTAAAAAAGAAGTTAGTAATGCATTTATAGAATTAAAGGTGGCTATAAAAAAATTTGTTCATGAAACTGAATTTACTTTAAAGATATACAAGACGTAGAGGAAAGAACGTGAGGGATAAAATACCATTTTATTAGTTGTTCCAACCCACAACCGCATCAAGAACATTGGGAAAATGATCGAAGTCAGCAAATAAAGCAACATATTAAATGAGCTAATACCATATTGTGAACAAAAAACAAACGATATGGTTAGAGTAGACTCATGTCAACAATCTAACCAAAAGTGTAGTCATCTTTAATGCTAGATGTTGAACTTATATGTAATGATTCTGTATGGTTGTTCGTATAGAATTTGCTGCTATTAACATTTTAAAGAGCTATTGAAAATAGATAATTATTCATGTTACGATTTGTACCAAAGAGCATATATATACAACGCAAAACAATTGGGTAACTTTAAATTAATTGTGTAACTTTAAACTATATATATACAACATAGAACAATTGTCTTCTCCATATGATTTTTTTCATTCAACTTTCATAACTTGAAAATAATCTGTGAGATAAATGCACATGAAAACCCACAATGACCTATGAATCTGTTATGTGTATATATTCCTTAAACGAAGAAAATATGATAAGATCATATAAGTTGTTGCAACAAATCATTTCAAATGTGATCAGAAGCTGGTTAGATAATTGTAGTTCACAGTGACTAATCTTTTACATCTTTATTATGGGATGCATCTAAGTTCAAACATCATCAAACTTTGCTATTGGTTTAATTAGGTTTACATCATAAAAGCAAAACCAGGCAGAAAGAAGGTTAGAGGTCAGAAGAGAACTTAACTTGCATTGATTTTAGAAATCATGACAGCAGAGATATTTTTTAAACATACTTGTAATCAGACTTCAGTATTAACGGTAAATTAGAGAAATTAATGCTATTTGAAATCAGACTTCAATTGTAACGCTCCAGATTTTCCCGCTCGAAAATCAACATCCATACTTTACATCGTACTCGAATGCCGTAGATTCGACCGTTCAAATCCGAGTCGCCGGAGCTTATAACACAATTAGGTAAACAACACAACGGAAGAAATGAATAATACATTGATATACAATATCTGATACAATATCTGATACAACAGACTGATACAATGAATATCAATATACATCAGAGATATGATACAAGAAATAGCAGCGGAAAAGAAAACGATAACATCGGCAGCGGATAATCTCCATCTTCAAAGCACCAATCTAGAAATAGCTCAAACTCCCAATAACGATGCACAAAGATAAGCAAGTGCAGTCCATATCCAAAGACTGAACTAGCTCCAGATAATCTACTGAACCTGACTATCTGAAAAACCCAACTCTAGACTGCTCGTGTAGAAAAAAATTTGAGCACCCAGAGTTTAGGAAAGAAACAATAAACTCCGGATCAGTCATGGGACTGGTGTGAGCAACAAAAACAGTTTATCTTTAAAAACGAACAACAAGAGAATTTTTAAAGTTAATTCGCAATGCTTTTGGAAAATGAAACTACCATAAGGCCTCCCGCCACACACACAATGCAAACGCAGAATTGGAGGAGATTTCTCTTTATGATAGTCAAAGATGCTTACTACGCAAAAATCAAATCATTTTTGATATTATTATTAGTGCATAGTGTAGAAAACAATTCGAAAGTAGAATATAAATCTTAGCCAGCATAGACATTTCGTACTTATGCCTACTATAGCTACCATGTTCAATAGCAGGTTACCGCCACATTCCATGGTAGGTAATACAACTAAAACAGTACAGGGCTCGTATTGTTTTGTTTGGATTTCCAACAAATGGTCAGGCTAAGGAACTTCCTATTCCACGAAAGAACGCCTCTGGCGGGATGCTCCGAGGGACAAACTGCTCTCTACCAAACAAGGCCGGCTACCCCCCTTCTCGGGGAATATACAAAACCTCAGATATGCCACCCCCGGTCCTTTGGGACCTTTAAACGAGGCGCCTCTAAACCAACATCACACATAATAAATAAAGTGTCCACATGAGTAAGTATCTGGGCTCCATACCATGATACTACCCTTTTCCAGAAGGAATGGTCATACCCTAGGGGAGCTACCCCTGAAACCTTGCCGCATCATTCCTGTTTCGACCATTTCCGGGTTGTGAGGTTCGACGAAGTCTCGTCCACAAAGCTACGCTTTGTCACAAAGCCATGCTTTGGGTCAACAGATGATCAAAGCAATGATCACAAAGATAAATGATCAAACAAATGATCATATCACAAATGATCAAACAATGATCATCACACAGCAACACTCAACATGTCACATTACCAAATTGGGAATATATCGCTGATAACCTTCAACTACATAACCTCTGAGCTCGTACGTCTCAGAGAAGGGTGTTAAGCTAAGAGAATAAATTCTCCGCCACCAAACAGAAATGTATTTTAAAGAAATCGGCTTTATATCTCAAAGTGTAATATCAGACAAGTAACCATACGAGTCTGTTCCGGGTTCGAACAGAACCGAAGGCACTTCTTACGAAGCCCTTGCAAATCCGGATAATTTTCTAATCATGTCCGGACTTCCCGTCACTAAGGGTGATAAAACCTCTATATCGGAGATCAGCCGATGTAGAGTAACTCGACGGTAATCCTTCCGTTTTCAAAAATATCCGGTCTTCAACACCGGTCATCAAATGCGATCCATATACGTCGTATCATTATTCGGAATGGGTTATATGACACAAATGTCTTTTCCCGGCTAACCCGAATAACGAGCGTAATTATTAGAAATCATATGGATACTGGGGTCTCAGTTAAGTCACAGCAAAACTTTTCATTCGAATGGTTAAAACAAATTACCATTTCCAATCTTTAAAACAAAAATATTTCAATTCACAAGGTTAACCCCATTCACAAAGATTCATTCATATATTTCAAAACAATTTCCATTTCACTTGGATTAACTCGTTAAATCTTTAAATCAAGATTTAACTTATAGCATTCAAAACTCGTTTCCAAAGATTCATTCAAAACAATTTTTATTTCAAGTTGGATTAACTCGTTCGGTCTTTGAATCAAAGACTCATTTCATAGTTTTCAAAACATTTCAATTTTATTTCAAACTTGAAACCTTTCAACACAATTTGGAAATTCATTTCTTATATGAAAGCTTTTACTATTTGAAAACAAGTAGTTTTCGTTTCGGAAAAATCCAGTTATATTTACACGAGTTAAAACCCTTGAATTAAATTCAAATTCCAAAATAAATACTTTTAAAATAGTTTAACCCATATATAACTGGTATAACATCTTTAATCCCTAGTTTCAAATCATAGGATTCAATTTCAAACTTGAATTCAAATTTAAATCAAATTATTTAAGTTTTCAAAACTCGATTAAGTTATTCGAAATAACTTTTATCTTTGAAATTCCATTTCAAAAGCTTTTCACTTTAAACCCAAATTTCTAATTTCAAAATCAATCGAAATTAAAATTTCAATTTCAAAAACGTCAAATTTAAATTATCTGTGACTTAACCGATTTTCACGTGAAATCCATATTTGTGTGTGTAACAGTGTGGTCCAGGGGTTTTACACAATAGGGCAACATCATCAATCATCATAGATATATCGATATCGATAAGCGGTATAATCGATAACGCTTATCTTCATTCACAGATTCATAGATAAAATAAATTTATCAGTCACAAAGATTCACTATTACAATTCGATGTGGGTTTCGGATAACCAACTGGAATCCGACTCCCTGTCGCATCGAAATTCAAGTGCCGTTTTACGGATCAAGTGGTTGCATATTCATATAACAATATATACATCACAGATATAACAGCTTAGCGCAAAACATAACATAGCATTGCATCACATAACTAATATATCAATCCATCACATAGCATGTAATAAAATATCAAACATCTATAAGTAAGATCAGTTAATTGTTTGAGTAATCCAAATCAGTTTTAATTACTTACGAAAATTACTAATCCTAGTTAATTAACATTAATAAATTACATATCATTTTGATTAATTATTCTTTAATCATTTATTAATTAACCATCAATAATTAATTAACCTTTAATTATAATTCATCAACCTTTAATTTTTTAAAGAATTAATCTTTAATTATTAAATTCACCATTTAATTAATTATCTTTAATTAATTGCTTTAATTAATTATCCCTCAATTAATTATCATTCTTTAATCACCTTAATAAATTAATTAACCTTAATTATTAAATTAATTATCCCATAATTAATTATCTCCATTAATTTCACTAAGTAAATTCACTTATCCAATTATCCAATGATTTTCTTAAATTAATTAAACTAATTTAATTAACTCTAATTAATCAAAATATCCAAAATCAATTACAATAAGTAATTTATCCTTAATTACTTTTTATTAAGTAATTAACAATTTACAATTGATTATCTTAATTAATTATTATTATTATTTTTTTTTTTTGTTAAGTTAATTACAAAATAATTGCAAATTATAAATTATTTTAAATCATTACTAAATTTGGTAAGTAAGTTAGTTTGTTTCAAAGATTTAGAACTGGAATTTGTTATTTTTAGGTCCAACCCGGGGTGGTCTTCGAGTCTTTCCCGATCAAAACTGCACCCTGCTTCGAGTTTTAACTACGTTTAACCCGGATATGAATTTTTCCCACCCAAACCTTTGTTTAAGTAAAATGACCTGGAGCGCAGCCAAAATTACTCGAGTTTGACTCCAAGTTCCCATCCCAGTTTCACGTGTGAGACTTCGAGACACGCTGCTCCTCTTCCATATTCCACAACTGACACACAACCAAGCACGTACACATGCACAGCCACCTTCGCCGTCGTTGGACGGTGCTGCGACCACCAACACATCGACGTCCATCCCCCAAAACGTTACGAACACCCAGGATTTGAAAAATAAATTCGAAATGTGAATCGAGACCTCTCGACCCAATCCCATCAGGCACGTCACCAGTGAATCGCCTCGCACCGCCTCCCCAGTTCATTATCGGCCACAAATTTTGGTCTGAAGCTTTGCCATCATGCGACGCTTTGACTCGCCCCACTGAAGCGCATTCCGATCATCCCTAGGTGGCGCGGCACCGTAGTTTCTAACGTGAACAAAACTGGGTTCTTAAACCCTAGTTTGATCTTGAATCAAAAATTTAAGGGTTTATAAATTATACTCGTATTTTCTAAAGATCACAACATCCAACACTAGCTATGACGACGAACTCGAGGTCCACCATTGTTCAGATCATCTGATTTTGACAAAAATGCATTTTTCTGATCAACCTTAGTATCTCAGTGAAAAGTTAATGAAAAATTTAGATTTTTGTTTCTAAAATCCTCATTTTTAAAGGGGATTCACATAGTGTCATTAAAGTTAAAATTCGTGAAGTTTGAATTTCTTGAAAAAATTGAATTTGTGATAGTACTTCATTGTTTACAGGAAGAAAGACTATGAATGTTGTTTTAATACATTACTAAAATAAGATACAGGTTCAACAATGTTTTTAACTTGATTACATTCCTTTTTCAGAAGTAAAGAGGGAGAGAGACCTAAAATTTTGGTGTGGGTTACTTTGTAAACCTGTAATTCAACTGTAACTGTTTTTTTTCTTTTGTTTACAGTTTCTAGAAAAAAAGAAACTTCAAAACTTTGCTTTTATTAACTACTGAAAATACATAGCATCAGTTTAACCAAACTCCAACTTGTTTCCATTTAATTTCAGAAGAATAAAGGAAAGAAGATGGGATTTGACCATAGTTTTTTTTTCTTTACTGTAAATCAGGAAACTAAGGAAACAGGGAAAAGGAATTACATTTCCAAGCATGCATTTAAATTTTGATTCATACAAATAATTTCAAGGTTAAATTTATATGTATCTGAACCCCTTTCATTTTTAACACTTCAATCTATACAAAGCTAGCAACAAAAGATTGAAGAAAGACCCGGGTTTACTCACAAGCATCAAAAAATCAAAACAGGGTAAGCTTCTAAAAAAATAGGAGTTTGCTCACCTGGAAATAAAATTCAAACAGAGAACAACTTTTGAGTTGAAAAGGTGGAATCTTTGATCTTCCTGGATCTCCTTGTTTGCTTTAATTGGATTGTTGTTTGTTAAAGTTTTGAAATGATCATCACTTCAGATTTGCTCACAGGCTTTTCTTCTCTGGCTTTCATTTTTGTTTTAGGGATTTTTGTTTTGAGCTAGGTTGATTGTTGTTCAAGTTGTATTGTTGTTTTCAATATGAAATGATGTTTTTCTCTGGTTTTACTCAGCTTGAAAATGAACGAGACTGAAAATGTGAAGCTTGATATTGATATATAAAAAGAAGTGTACAGGGTGATAAAATTTTCTTTGAACAGGGTGATGTAATTCTTGTTTGTACCATATAGGCATGGCTGAAGGGATATATTGAAGATCTTTGGTGGCTGAAATGTTTTATAATATTTCGAATTGACTATTGTTTATGCTAGCATTAAATGCAAAGTACTTTGTTCCCATGCTTGCCTACATCTTTTTTTCTTTTTTTCTCAGTTGATGATAATGTTATGGTGGCTGAAGGTAATGGCATTAAATGCCTAAGTCCTTTCTTCTCTTTTGTTCTATTATACTAATATTTTGTTTGTTGATATTTTCCTATAAACTTTGTTTATTTGTACAAAGATATTTTTATTTTCTTTGCTTTGTTCTTATTTCTTCTTATTCAAGGATTCTCATTATCATTCATTTGTATGTTTACTTAATTATTTGGCAATTTATCTTATATTTATATTTCTAACTTAAGTACTTTCCTTTCTTTTATAATGTTGCTTTATAATTTAGATGAATTCTATAGTAAATATATTGTTATATTTAACTAAATTGGTTTACTATATATAATTTCATTTCTAAACCATTTCTTCATGATTTAAATTCATATACAAAAATTTAAACTTAAACGATTTATACAGAATTTATTTTACTTCGGGGAAACTCGCATCACTAAAATCAATTGATTTTACAGATTTTATTCAAAAATTCATTTAATTATCAATTTAAAGTAAATTAAAATATAGGGTCGTTACAAATATTAACTATAGTGACTAGACTAAATAGACATAACGATAATTTTAAATCATAAAATCTTACATGAAGAGCAGTTCGTAAATCAACTGCGATTAGCGATGATGACTACTAGTTAATGGCTGCTGGCCACTGGAAATGATGGCAATGTTTTAAAATATTCAACGTGTTTGAAAATCTAAGGGATTAAGTAAACTAAATTCATTAAGATTATTTACCTCAAATTTAAATGCAGAGGCAACAAAATGTACAATATCATGCATTCATAACAATCTTCGGTGCCAAATATGCAAACAAACTTTTGACACTACTAAGAGAAAGGAATAGTTCATTCAACGTCTTTCTCATCTATCATTTTATTGCATTTAATTAGAATGATAGCAATGACTTGATGTATTTGCTAGTTGTATTCAGTAACGGTTATCAGATCAAATGATTGTTTCTGTAACCCATACGTGTCAGGATATTCCAACAGCTAACTCATCATTTTAGTGTTATCCCACGTTTAGTTTATTGCAACAACTAGAATATCCTAGAGAGATGTTATTATCCTTTAAACATTTGCTTATCAACAAATTACTTTCAATTTATCCTAGTTCCTGGGGAGGACCCTATTGCACAAATTAGAAAGGCTATAAAGAAGCATGGGGTTAAGAAACAAGAAAAGAATTGTTTGCAGAACCTTAAAGCAGCTACTAAAGTTGGTGGATTGTCCAGATAGAGTTAATCGTAGACTTTTCTTTATTGTTGCTAATTATCTTGTGTTATATGGGCATTTGAGGTTTAGGATTATATATGATACAAATTAAGGAAATTTGAGGTATGGGCATTTGAGGTTTGGGGTTATATAAGATGCAAACTAAGCAAATTTGAGGTATGAACATTTGAGGTTTAGGATTATATATGCATAATATAAAAACTATATATCAAATTTCAAAACCATTTCACAACTTCTTACTAATAATTCAAGAATACAAAATTAGGCAAAAGTGCTACAACTTACTTTGAAACTTCAAGGACAAAGGGCTGCTGGCGATGATGGCTACCAATTCGCGTTCGTTGACTGCAGCGGGAACTAGGGCGGTCGCTTCCAATAATGAGCCTGCAATAGAGACGGGGACGAGCCTGTGATAAGGAGGACTGCAACGGGGATAGGGACACAAGAATGAGCCTGCAAGGGACACGCATTTTAGTCCATTTAAAAGAGCCTACACGGGGAGGACTGCATCATGGTAAGTACTTAAAAGATACTTCCAAATAAAAAACTTCAACCTCATTTAAATATATATTTGAAATAAAAGCATCATGCACTGACATATTTATGCACTGACATATTCATGCACTGAAATTTGAAATAAACTACAGAACAAAGTGGATAATAATCTACGTTATGTACCAAATGTCAAAAGTAATGTACAGACATGTTGGCTATAGCGATCACAAAGGTAATAATGTAATTCAATTAACTAATATAACTCAATCAACAAACCATTAACACGGTACATATTACTACAGTCTTCGGAGAAAAATTTAGAGCTTATGTGCTAAAGTGTGACCACATAACCTCATATCAACCAAAGATAGCAAACATTTGAACATACCTCAATAATTTGATCTGCTTCAGCAAGAGGAAAAGAATGGAAGATTCAAGCAATTTGAGTAAACTGTTTATTTCTTTCTAAAATACAATAACTTAAAAACTGTCTATACATACTTTTATCCAATGTAAATTATCAGTCAATGCAGGCTTAAGATTTATTGTATGATTCATCTAAGAATTTCTCAAATGAGCTATGAACCATGAACGAAAGTAATTTAATAAATCAAAACTACAAATCTAAACTGAAGCCATAGCATAATAAGAGAGACTTAGCAACCCAATTTTACTCCTAAATTCAAAGGAAAAACCAGATTTTCTGCTACAAAAGAAAATTCAAGCAAGGGAAGCTTTACCGTTAAACCAATAGCAATCGTGTAAAATCAAGAGAGATAAGGTCAAGACTATAAAATCAAGAAAGGGAAGATTGATAAATAATGTTTTGCCCCAGTGATTTCGAGGTTGGATAGGAGATAAAGGAGGAATTTAGGATTTTCTCAAGGAAGTTGATGGAAAAGAGAGCTAAGCTGGGAAAGGTTGGAATAAGATATTGGAGGGAAGTGAAATGTTTGCCACCTACGTCTCTCTCTTTTGTTTTGTTTTAGCAAGTGGCATGTAATCAACAGCGTGTGTACGTTTTTATATTTAAGTTCTACCAACTGTTGACAGCTTTGTGGTTGTCAACGCTATTTTGTCTTGCTATTAATGACGAAGTTTCTTGTAGTGAACAGAGATGATGTTCAAGAAAACAGTTTAGTTGAGATTCAAGAACCAAATTCCAGTAAAGAGACAGAAAATCAGCCAAGAACTCAAAGGAACAATGATCGAATCAATAAAGACTGTATCATTTTCGATCAAGAAAATAATTCAAAGATGCTTACTGATCAAGATGATCAGATCACTGCTATGGAAGTTCATCCGTCAAGAGAGTGAAAAAAATTCAGATGTTCCAAACCAGCACAGTACAGAGGAGGGTAATATTATTAAAAAGGTCTTTAACTCTGAAACCCCTCATATTTCAGAGCCACGTTTAATTACAAAGAACAGTGATACAAAAATAAACAACATCCCTCATCAAAATAATAGTCAGAATCGGGATAATGATATGGAGAAGGAATCTCCTTTTGAACTTGCTGCAGAAGTTGAGGATATGTACTGCATCGACTCAACTTTGCCTCGCAAGAAAGCTTCTCCCCCAAAGCAGGTTGCAGGGGTTGAGTGTAGTGACTCAACCATGCCTCGCATAGCTAATCTTTTTGATATCTCTCTGATTAAGGTCCCAGAGTCAGTGCAAAAGAAAGGAACTGAATCTGAGATGGTTGATGTCAATGACCAGTTTGATATCTCAGAACTGCATATTCCAACACCAAAAGCATCTAGTAAGATAAAGGGTAACAAAGAGAAGAAAGCTTTCAAACAAAAATACATCTCTATCAATCCAGAGTGGGATGAAATGTCTACAAGATTAAAAGCTAAGAGTGTTGATAATAAAAGGAGAGGTAAGGGTACTACACTGTCAAGTACCATTTAATTTCCAATTCTATAGATTATATATATGGCTATATTTGCTTGGAATGTCAGGGGGATGAACACCCCTGCTAAACAATCTGATATCTTACATATGTTGAATGTTTATAAACCTTCTATTATAGCTCTAATTGAGAATTAACTTATTGATGAAAACTATGAAATTTTTTGTTTCAAATTGTCTAGAAATTGAAAATCTACAAATAATAATGATTGTGATTGTAAAGGAAGAATCATTATTATTTGGGATTCTAACATCTGGAATAATGTTAATACTGATAAAGATAAACAATTTATTGACTGTAAATTTCAAAATACTGGAGGTTTTTCTCTGCAAGTGACTAGTGTCTATGGTAGTAACTTTGAGAATGTGAGAAATGGTTTGTGGTGTAAACTTAAATCTTTGAATTTGATTTATAATTCTCCCTAGATTATTTTGGGTGATTTCAATACTATTTTTCATGTTTCTGAAAAACTTGGAGGCAGTAATATTCCTCAAAGTAAACTGGATAGAGTTAATAAGTTTTTATTAGATACTGGTCTGATTGAACCTATTATCAGTGGGAATAAATATACCTGGAAATCTGGTTTGGCTAAAAATATCCACTATAAGTTAGATAGAATTTTAATTAATAAAGAATTTTCAAACATTTTTCCTAATTGTGTTTATTCCACTCTTGAACAAAATTCTAGTGACTACACTCCTTTACTTGTCAATCTTTTTGTTAATGTAAATTTAAGTAATAAAATCTCTCCCTTTAGATTTAAAAATAGTTGGGTTTTGGAAGAGGAATATAACGTTTTGAAGGAAAATTGCATGAATTTTTCATGTATTGGTACTAAACAATTTCAGTTTAATATGTTTTTGAAAAATGTTAAAAACAATATGAAAATATGGAATAGAAATAATTATATGAATAAAAGCAAGTTGATCAATATAAGAAAAGAAGGTAAAATCTTACAAGATTTGTTAGATAATAACCCAGATGATATTAATATTTCCAATGATTTTTTCAATAATTAGAGAAATATTTCTATTGAACTATATAAGGATTCAGTTAATGCTAGACATAAAGCTAAAGTAGACTGGCTTAATCTAGGTGATGACTGTACCAAATTTTTTCATGCAAAAATGAGTAGTAGAAAGCATCTAAACAACATTGGTAACATTATTGATAATGAAGGTAAGTTGTCTAATGCTTATGATAAAGTTGTCACAGAAGCTGTGAGTTTCAATGAAGAGCTTTACTTTACTGATAAGAATGTTAAGAATTTTCCTCATAGTACCTGCAAAAATATTCTGAGAGATAATGCCACCGAAATTCTACTTGCATCAATAACTATAGAAGAAATTAAGCATATTATTTTTAATGTTGTTGATAATGAAAGTCCTGGACCTGATGGGTTCAATGCTAAGTTCTATAAAAATCATTGGGATAATATTAAGGGGTAGGTTTATGAGGTTGTTAAAGAATTCATGGAAAAAGGTAAACTTCTCAAAAGTATCAATCATGCTTTTATTACTTTAATCCCTAAGAATAAAAATCCCACTGATATTGGTGATTATAGACCAATTTCTTGTTGCAACTTTATTTACAAAATTATTGCTAATGTTCTTAGTAATAGAATCAAAGTATTTCTGCCTTTTCTTATTTCTGAAAATCAGAGTGCTTTTGTTCCAAGCAGGCTTATATATGAGAATTCTTTGCTAGCTCATGAGATGGTCAGAAAATTCAATACTCAACAGGGAGATAATGTTTGTATTAAAATTGATTTGCAAAAGTCATATGATAAAGTAAACAGATATTTTATTTATCATATTATGAAATGTATGGGATTTCCTATTAAGGTTTGTGAAATGATTCTAGAATGTATTAATACCCCTACCTTTTCTATACTTATTCAAGGCAAACCAGAAGGCTTTATTAAAAGCAATAGGGGTATTAGGCAAGGTGATCCTTTATCACCTTATCTTTTTACTATGGTCATGGAGTAATTTTCTATTTTAATGGAAACTGAAGCTATTAAAGGTAATATTAATCCTACTAACAGAATACAACCCTGTATAAACCATCTCATTTATGCAGATGACCTTATGGTGTTTGTGAAATCAATTAAGGTTAATGCAGACACTATTACGAATATTTTTGAGCATTTGAACTCTTATGCAGGGCTGTAGCTTAATGTAAATAAAAGTAAAGCATATTTTAGTAAATATAGTAAATATAAAAAAGATGTTTTGGATGTTCTAAAAATTGCAGAGAGAAAACTTACTATCAAATATTTGGGTTTACCTCTTTCTATTAATCAAATTAAAGATTCAGACTGTTCTATACTTATTGAAAAAATTCAAGAAAGAATGGAGACTTGGTCTTACAAATTACTTTCTATTGCTGGTAGATTTGAACTTATTAAAACAGTGGTGTATGCTATCATTTTATATTGGCTGCAAACTTTTCATATTCCAGCTGCATTTATTAAAAAAATTGAAAGTAGATGTGCTAATTTTCTATGGAGGGGCAAATATCGTAAGATTAGTTGGGATAAAGTTTGTAGGCCGAAAAATGAAGGGTGTTTTGACATTAGAAATATGAAAGACCTTAGTGTTATTTGTCATTTAAAATTATTTTGAAGGTTTCTCAATGCAGACTTTCTATGGGCTAGATGGATGAGAGCTAAATATCTTAAAAATGATAATTTTTGGACTACCATGCATAACAGTAATCATTCTAGTGAATGGAAACAAATTTTAAATTGTAGAGATATTGGCAAAACCTTTCTTAAGAGAAAATTTAAACAATGTGAGGAAACTAGCTTATGGTTTGATCCTGGGTTTAATTGTGATTCTTTTATAAATAAGGTTGGGAGGAATAGTTTGGTCATTTGTGTTGGTTCTAATGCTAAAGTGTCCGATATTATTAAAAATAATCAGTTGCAACTACAGATTCATCCCCAATTACAAACCCTCATAAATATGAAATTACTAAAATTCAGCTTGATCCTAATGCAGATAATGATTAGTGGAATGGAAAGCAAGCAGCAGAGGGAAGTTTTCTTTCAAAACTACTTGGAATGTTATTAGAAATAAATTCTTAAAGGAAGATTGGTATCATTGCATATGGAATAGAGTGAACAGTCCCAAGATGGCTTTTTGTACATATTTTGCAGTTAATAACAAACTGCCAACTTGGGATAAACTAAACAAATGGGGCAATAATTCAAATTCACTCTGTTCATTATGCAATCTAGTCAATGAAAGTGCTAATCACTTATTTTTTGAATGCAGTTATTCATACTTTATATAGAGTCAAATTAAGGCTATTCTGGACATTCATAACAACAATCAGATGGACCTTATGAATGCTATCCAAATCATTAACAACAAATTTAATTATAAAACAAAGGAAAGTGACTATGCGCATATACTTTTAACTACTGTAGTGTATAATATATGGAAGGAAAGGAACTTGCATATGCAATATAAAGCTAAAAGAAACAAAGAGCAGATCTGGCTTCTCATAAATATTGATAGCAGAATCCAACTTCAGAAATCAAAGAAAATTTTAAAAGATCAAATCAAATTCGCTTCCTTAGTTGATGATTGGAGCTCTGAAGCTCGTAGCAACCATTTAGAAAGTTATTTAACTTGTCCGAGAAGCTTCTAGATCAACAATGATATGACTCAAGAGCTTAGCTCCATCAACCAGCAAGCTTGTGGTTTCAATAATGCTAATAGTAGCCTTAAAGTTGCTGATTGCAACGAATTTCACATCCAACAAGCTTTTAATGCAAATACAGCTAATCTTAGCTTGGAAGTGGAGGATAGCTACGGTTCGAAGAAGGTATTATCAGATCTGGGTCGTGATGACACCAGATCTAATAACCCTTCTTCTCGAAGCAACAATCGAAGAAGATCTCACATTGTAGATACCAATAAGGGGATGAGGAGTGGATTCAATGCTAGCTTATCTTACTGGAAATGTGGAGAATCAAGTGGGGTGAAGTATAGCAGCAGAGATAATTAGCTAAAGAGGAATCGCCGTCCGCCATTTTTATGTTTTTTGGAAGCTTTGAGTTGAAGTGAGTTATGTCGGCAACCCTAATTAGGGTTTAGTCTTTATGTTTGGCTATCCGGTGTATATTTGCCTTACCCAATTTATATGTACTTGGGCTTGGCCCGTTTACCTTTCTTCAAAAAAAAGTTGTTAATTGATCAATAAAAAATAAATTAATTATTTGATGACCAATTCAAAGATGTGGATTATATAACTTAATTCACATATATTTTCCTCGTATTTGCAGATTGTTTTCTGCCAAGGATGACATATTTTGCATATTTAAAGGACATTTTGATAATTTTACTATATTGAAACAACAATATGGCCTGAAAAAATGCATGAATGAAGCGATCATCAGAATAGAACCATATACAACATTAAGAGATAGAGGACCTTACTCTGTGACTCAGGTTTTGAGAGATTTAATTAAAGGGCAGTTTCGCATTTGTTCAGTTCCATGGCTTGTCCAAGTCAGCCTAGATGCAGTTGTAACAACCCGAATTCCAATGGGTCCAGATTTTTCGCAAAAATGCTAAAACTCAAGCCAACTAAAACCCGAGTTGGGAATCTGGTATCCTGCAAATAGGCAAAGACATATATCACAGCTCAATAATTTATCTCACAGCGAGATTGACTAAAATATAATAGTAAGTAAATACTTACCCAAATAATAACACTTTCTAAGCAAGTGTGATAAAGCTGAGAAGTCTTTGTCATCTACCTAACCTGTAGGATATTATGAGGAGGGGGTCAGAACAAAAGTTCCGGTGAATGAATAAATTATATACTTCTAGGCTTAATTCTACATATATCGTTTTATTTTCATTTACTCTTATATTAGATTCATTAGGTTTATCATACTCTCGCCTTTGTGCATGAATCATACCCATCTACTCCTTAGTAGATTAAAACCTAATAACTGATATATATATATATATAGCTATATGCTTAATGACCATATTGGTCCTAGGTACTACCTGTAACGAACGCGATTTTTCGTCGCTCGAAAATCGACATTAATACATCCATTGTATCAACTGCCGAGCAATCGAATGCCGGAAAACCGAATTGTTATGGAGAAAAAGAAGAGGTAGAAGAAACAGAAGAAAAAGAAAGAAGAAACAACAGAAACAACATCAGAATCTCACATTCGCAGCGGAACAACATATAATAGATAAATGAATAATCTTTAAATCAAAGAACTATATCATTTTATACATTACACCATCAGAGTTTACAACGATAATATACAACACTGGACAGTTATATAAACTTGTCCTCATACAGAATACACAGCGGAATAAATAATATCATATACAAATGCTACGTCTCGCCATCCAGCTCGCCACTGAGCTCCACAGCATCCCGAATCCCGAATGACCTGATAACCTGACTCTAGACTGCCCATGTGGAAATTGGTGGGCACCTAGAGTTTAGGAAGGAAACAATAAACTCCAGGTCAATCATGGTGACTGGTGTGAGAACTTAAAACCGTTTATCTTTAAAACAACAACAACCACAAAGGAAATAAAACAATTTCGCAATGCTTTTGGAAAATGAAACTACCAAAAGACCTCCCACCACACACACAATGCAAACGCAGAATTGGAGGAGATTTCTTCTTATGATAGTCAAATATGCTTACTACGCAAATCATTGGATTATTATTATTAGTGCATAGTGCAGAAAACATTTCGAAAGTATAATATTAATCTTAGCCAACATATGACCAGTATCGTATGCCTACTATAGCTACCATCTAAACAGTGGTGACCACCATAAGTAAATGGAAGGTTCTACAACTAAAACCGTACAAGGTTCGTATTGGAAAATGGATTTGCCAACAAATGGTCAGGCTAAGGAACTTCCTATGCCACGTAGGAAACGCCTCTGGTTGGACGCTCCGAGAGACAAACTGCTCTCTGCCAACAAGGCCGGGTTACCCATGTAACTAGGTAACTCACGAATATGCCATCCCCCGATCCTTTGGGACCTGTATCCGAGCGCTCGATAACAACATCACACATAATAAATAAAGTGTGTCCACATGAGTAAGTATCTGGGCTCCATACCATGATACCACCCCTTTCCAGAAAGAAATGACATACCCTAAAGGGCGCGACCTTCATAACCTTGCCGCAACATTCCTGTTTCGACCATTTCCGGGTTGTGAGGCCCTGACGAAGTCTCGTCCATAAAGCTACGCTTTTTCACAAAGCCATGCTTTGATCACAAATGATCAATAAATGATCATCATCACAGCAACACTCAGCATGCCACATTACCAAATTGGGAATATATCGCTGATAAATTTCAACTACATAACCTCTGAGCTCGTACGTCTCAGAGAAGGGTGTTAAGCTAAGTGAATAAATTCTCCGCCACCAACAGAAATGTATTTGAAAGAAATCAGCTTTACATCTCAAAATGTAATGTCAGACACGAAACCATACAAGTCTGTTCCGGGTTCGAACAAAACCGAAGGCACTTCCAAAGAAGCCCTTGCAATCCGGGTATTCACAATCCCGATAAAACTTCCCATCACAAAGGAAATCTCTATACCGTAGCTAACGGTGCAGAGACAATCGATAGATCATCCTATCGTTTTCACAAACACCCGGTCTTCACCATCGGTCTTCAATACGATCCATATCGTCGTATCACTAATTCGGAATGGGTTATACGACCCAAAGGTCCTTTCCTGGCTAACCCGAATAGTGAACACAAATATTCAAAACATATGGATATAGGATTTCAATTAAGTCACAACTTATTACCCAAATCCTTTCTTTCAAATGGTTTAACAAATCACCATTTTAAATCTTTAAACAAAAAGATTTACTCCATAAAGTTTACCCATTTACCCATTTTCACAAAGATTCATTCATAGATTTCCAAATCAATTTCCATTTCTCATTGAATTAACCCATTAAATCTTAAAGTTAAGATTTAATTTATAGCTTTCAAAACTATTCACAATTCAAGTCTTTTATAATATAAAAGATACACCTTTTGAAATACAATTTTATTTCAAAATAAAGTTTAATCATCTTCACAAGGGTTAATTCATAGTTTTCCAAACTATTTATAGTTTTATTTCAACTTGAATTGTTTTCAATACAAAATTGGAGTCTTTTTACTTTAGAAAAGCTATTATTATTTGGAAACAGATAGTTTTCATTTTGGAAAAAACTGGTTACATTTACACAGGTTAAAGCCATTCAAGTATAAAACTTGAATATAAATTTAAATTTCTAAAACCATAATTTTAAATGGTTAAAAACCCATATAAACATCCTTTATAATTTATACAATCTTTTAAACCAAAATTCCCAATTCATTGAATTCAATTTCAAGATATTGAATTCAAATTTAAATCAAATGATTTAAATTCCAATTCTATTAAGTTATTTAAAAATAACTTTTATTTTTGAAACTCATTTCAAAAACTTCCAATTTAAATTCCAAAACTATTTTGGATTCAAAAACTCAATTTTTCCAAAATTGATAAAAACTGCGACTTAACCGATTTCCACGTGAAATCCACTTTTGTGTGTGTATTGTGTAGTCCAAGGGTTTAACACAATAGTGCACAATCATTCAATCATTACAGATCAAATATAACCATATAATTGATAAGCGGTATAAACTATAACGCTTACCTTCATTCACAGATCATAGATAAATAGATCACAAATCACACACAAAGATGTCAAACAATTTAACATCCAATATAATCCAAACATCCATATATAGGATTAATTAAATTATCTGATTAATCTAAATCAAATAAATTTCCAAACATTTCCAAAAGATTTATTTTCAATCACAAAAAATCAATTACCAAATGGATTTCTAAATTTATTTCCTTTTCAAAATAAATTCCTTCTTAAGAAGATAAATTCCTTTAATTTCCAAACTATTTTCAAATCCAAATTTTAAATAAATTCTCAACTCATAAATAATATTTTCGAAATCCATTTATTAAACCTTTTGAAATTTAATTCAATACCGTTCAAAAATAAGACTTTTATCTTTTAAACTCCTTTTAAATTTATCCAATTATCACAAATACTTTTTTCGATGAATTTCCAACTTAAATTTCAGAAATCCAATTTCTATTCATTTTCGGTATCCAACGATACCCAAAAACATATCCGGCTAAATTATAGCCTTCAATAACATTCAATTCACAAATATAATCACACGGCGATTATAAATAAATCAACACACAACATTGAAATAAATTCAAATGTTTGAATAATCCAGTTGGATCCCTCCAACCTGCTTCCCTGCATCCACAAATGTTAGCACAATACCAATTTCACTTCACAGTGAAATTATCGCGGTATATGAGATTTATAAATATTATCCGCTATTATGCGGCGCAATAGGGTCTCATCCGCTATATAATGCAGGAAATCAACTCCAATATTTACATATTCCAATATATATATATTGCTATATACATATATAATACCAATTCCACTTCAATGTGAAATTATCGCGGTATATGTTTTTAATAAATAACCTCCGCTTAATATACGGCGTATAATGTCTATTTATCACAATAAATAGCAATTTATCATCCAATCACACAATCAGTCACTATCAACAATTTTAAATCTAACTATTTAAAATTTAAATCGAAACAAAACATTTGATTGAGTGAGGAGTTCTCACCTTGATTCCAATTCAGTTTCAGCATTTTATTTCGAATAAAATTAAACACGCGTTTAATTTTACCTGAAATTTTCACTAGCTCCAATAAATTCCAATCCAATCCCATAGTGTAGTGCTCGACCATACGATTCCAACGCAAAAAGTTTCGTCGAATTCCGACCTCGTATGAACAAGTTACAGTATTTTTAATATCACACGATTTAATATACAATTTGATTTCAATATTAATTTTTATATTTAAACCTTTGCATTTCGGCCGTTCATCTCCTTTTGCAAATTATGGGCCGCACACAATCTCTTCTTCCCAAACGTTACTTCCAGTAAATCATCGCGTATGTGAACCCATAGGCCGCCTTCTAGGGTTTGAAACCATGGCCACCACAACGCACGAGACTACGATCAAACACCGCCACCACGAAGCCCCACTCGAGAGCCACCATCGGCCAAAGCAAGGTGGAGCTTGACTGCCATTTAGCTCAGAAAAATGTGCAAACTCAAGCATGAACGTGGCCTCCTAGCTTCATCTCCGGTCGACGAAAATCAATCTCCACCGTTGAGATTATAGAGCTCGATACGCTCTACAATATTGTAGTTGAAGTCGAGACGTGAAAGTGGATGGATTGGACGAGATTGAGGGAAGAACATTGGTTATTTTCGGGCATTAATCTAGAGGGTGGCGGCTGGAAGCAATTAGGGTTAGGTTTTGAATGTTGTTGCAAATTGTGAATATGAGGTGCTTATATAGAAAATTGCCAAATTACTATTCATCCGAAATTTTCCGAACTCCAAACAAAGCGTGCCGGCTGACGTTTCTAAGGTTTACCCCGCGTTCCGAACAGAATGGAACGTGTTTCGGGAGCTAATTCGATCATATGTGCGAGTTATGGAATTAAACGATCAAATTTAAATTAAACCGATTTCGATGCGTTTTGGCTTGCCCCGGACAAACGGTACATCCGATTGACACGAAATTTGAAACCTTACAATAATATCACATTACGGATCTGATGAAACTAGTTTCGTCGAAATCCGAGACTGTTTGAAAAATGACTATTTTTAACTCGCCAAATTAATATTAAAACAATTTCGATGCGTTTGGAGCTGCCACGGTCAAACGACAACTCCGATTGCAACGAAAATTGAAATCCGATAATAACAAACTATTAAGGATCCAATGTAACTAGTTTCGTCCAATTCTGAGACTGTTCGAAAAATGGCTAATTTCACTAGTCGATTAAATATTAAAATATTCAATTTTCACAATTTAACTTTTAATTCAATTTTAAAAGTTATATAACATCATTATAACTCCAATATGATTTAATATAACTTTATAAATCATTTTAATCACATTTAATTAAATTTCCAATTATTTACCCAAATTCAGGTATTAAATCAATAATTTAATCGTCCAATTAAATCGCTATATCGAAATTAAATTAATTAGACTTCCAAATCTTACTTATTAATATTTAAAATCAATTAAATATTCGAATTTCAAATGACAGAAATTCTGGGTCGTTACACTACCCATAGTACCTTATATATCCTCCTCAAATAGGGCTCCATCGTCTTGCTTCGAGAGCATTCTGTAACTACATTTGTAAAGGACTGCTTTGTAAGGCCTACAATATAGGTGCACCATCTTCTTGCTTCGTAGCTATATCTGTAAAGGACTGCTTCATAAGGCCTACAATACAGATACTCCATCGTCTTGCTCCGCGAGCGTTCCGTAGCTACATTTGTAAAGGACTGCTTCGTAAGGCCTACAATACAGATGCTCCACTACTAACTATGAAAACGTAAATCGCGTCCGCACAATTCTATGCCAGTGCTTGGACATCCACAATGTACCACCCAATGCGTACATTGAGGACTACATAACCGTTTTGTCTACTATCTGAATCCCACCAACAAGGTCTACCTTGTACGGAATTCAGTCGGGGATTTTCTATATCTGTAAAGGACTGCTTCGTTAGGCCTACAATACAGATATTCTAGTTGGTCTGTCTCTTTTTCATCATGGCTATGGCCCCACGCAGCCACCCCTCAACTAACCGAAAGACTTCTAAAGAGTTAAGTGGCCGTGCCCTACTGCAAACAATCTAACATCCAAATGGCGGTGCCCTTCATCCAATGTCTCGATAGTGAAAGAATCATTGTCATGTTGGTTTAACTCTTGTCTTTCCCAAAATTGCTCTTGGTCTTGATGCTGGCTGATATCCGCATGCGACTATCCTTAAACATACTTGCAAGTACTGTATATACGAATACCCTACTCCGAACACCAAGCCATTCTGTCACGACCCGCCCTTCACGACCCTAGAAAATCAACACATTTCACTCAACAGTATTTTATGCCGACGATCGAATGCCGAAAAAGACAGATTGTAGAAGAATAAGAAAGTAGATAGAAGAAGAAAGAACTAAACAAAATCAGAACCTCACAGTCGCAGCGGATAAAATATAATATATAGAACAGATCTTTACACAAATGAAAACTATATATGTTTATATACAATACATCATCATCAGAGTATATCATAATAAAATCATCAATATCCAGTCAATCAGTCAATACAACAATCACAGCAGCGGAATAATACAAGTACGAATGATACGTCCCGACTCCAGCTCCTCTCCTGCTCCATAGCAACCTATCCTGAAATATACTCGGTCTGACCCGAGCATTATAATAAAATAACACCCGAGTCAGTCTGGAATACCAGCGCATCATAAATACATCCAAACTGATTTATTAAAGTTCAAAAATCCTTTGAAACAAAAGCATCTCGTAAGACCACGCCATAAATAAACATGTCGGGTTTTTACCTTACGATAGCTAAAACACTTTTTTTATAAAAATCCTCTGATATTATAATAGTGTCTATATACAAATACTTATTCAAATAGCTGAAATTGTTACATGATTAAATTCCAGCATACTAGGTATACAAACAAATACCGTACAAGGCACGTAGGGAAAATGGATTTCCAACGAATGACTAGGCACTGGGGTACCACCTGTCACAGTACGTGGCCTAGATCACAGTACCGAGGAGTACGCCCGCTCCCCTGCAACACAAGACCGGAATCATCCCTTACTGGATAATTCCAAGTAAAATCACCCCACGGTTGTGATCAGCAACCGCACCACTAAGCCGAAATAAAAGGGACATCTAGACAGGGATGACCTTACTCTCAAATGGGGGCTACCCACGAAGCCTTGCTGCATATCCCCTGATTTTCAGTCATTCCCGGTTGATGAGGCTTGAGGCTAAACGATACCTTTATAGCACATTTCACTTTGAATGCCCATCGTCCACCTGACGATGTCACGAAAGCATTCGTCCATACAAGTCCGTCCCGGGTCCGAACGGAACCGAAGGCACTATTCCTACTACATCCATTTTGGAAATATCCTCAGGATTAGTAGCGACTAGCCCTTGCACTTCACTGCTCCATCTTCGACTCCGAACACGTTACACGAAACGTACAAACCGGATCGAAGTGGTATTCGAGTCTCCAGACCTAGAATCCCGGTATACGGAAACTCGATCCCGGTCTCTTCGAAACGATCAGCGCATTTGGCCAATATTGATAGTCGGTGATTTAACTATCAATTAATGTTCACAAACATCCATACACATCCATCACACAATAAATAATCTCCATATTATTTATTTGCTTCTAATATCTTTCAAAGATATATTTTCACATTTTCAAAACTCGTTTGAAAAAAATTTTCCAAAACTCTTCCTTTACAAGGTAAATCCTTTACCCTTTATTCCCATCGGGAATAACCAAGTATAAAACAATTTGCATTTAAAACAGTTAAAAATACTTTATACTGAAATATACTTTAAAATATGAAAATTACTTCTATTTATTTACTCAAAATATAAATTTAAAATATGTGAAGAAAACTAGTTATTAACACATAACTTTGATTTTTAAAAATAAGGGTTTTTAGTTTAACTAAATTCAAAATAGCGTTATAAGAAGAAAACGCTAATTTTAACAACCTAAGCTAAAACCAACCTTTAAATAAAACCATTTGTAAAAATAATTGCTAATATACTCCCAAATTATTACGGTATTAAAAATTATTAATTTATTTCTTTAAAAATAACGATTTCTTAAAAATACTTTTTAAAACGATTTAAAACTTAACCTTTAGTTAAATAAAATCTTTTTATAAACATTTACTTGGTTTTTCCCAGGGAAACACTTTCCCGTTTCCAAAACATTCCAAAGTACTCTTTCATATAAATCCACTGATTTATTTCAAGTCAATTTATGATTTCAACATAAATTTCCAATTCCATACTTAACTATAACTTCCTCCGAAGTTAAATCACAATTTTTTTTCCATTTTCGAAAATTCATTTTTTTAATATAGTTTAAACATTTTTAAATAAACATCTTGGTGAATTTTCAATGGAAGCCAAATTTCCAATTCACTTAATTAAATTCCAATGAAATACGGCATTTCAAAACATTCTATTTTTCATTTGAACTTGTTAATTTATAGTCGGAAACTCCATTTTAACATATTTTTAATTTCCGGATAACATTAGTCGTTATTAAAATAAACACCGTTATTTTAAACAATTTATAAATTCATAAATTTAATCTCCAGAAAACTATACTTTCCATTTACCCATTTCATAAACTTCCCATTATATTCAAAATCCCAATTTGGCTCAATTTACATTTTTCCTTTCAAATCCGATTTCAAATTTTATTCTTTGAAATTCTAAATTTAACAATTCATTTTATTTCGTAAAAACACAATTTATCCATTTATAATTAAATTCTGTGATTACAATTTATACCATAATGTCACAGAACAACTAAATTTCCAGATTTATCAATCACATCATATAAACAGGTATCACTATCAATTATAAAATAATTGCTACAATTGTGAGGAATCCAGTTGGATCCCTCCAACCTGTTTCTCCCTGCATCCACAAATATTAGCACATCACAATCTAAATATCAATCCAGACAGATAAACACAAATATAGACAATCAACCACACAGATATTTAAATATCAATTATTCATAATGTCTAGCATCCAGATGTGAGTGAGAATAACTCACCTTGAGTTTTCGGCGAGCGTTTGAAATTTAAATTAAACCGGACGGTGTCCGATTTAACTCAAATTTCTACTTGCCCGGAATGACTCCGGATCTGGACCATCACGTAGTATTCGTCTCTGTGATTCCAACGCTTCCATATTCGTCTCAATCTGATACCGTATGAACTCGTTATGATTTTACAAAGTTTAAATAACGATTTAAAACAAATTTCTCCCTTTTTTTATATTACCATCAAATCTCAGCCGTTAACAACATTCGAACTCAAGGCCGCTCAAAAGCAAACCCCCGTCTTCGTCGCTACAGGAAGAACGAACCAACGAACCCATCACGCCATCAAATCGCGACCACCCACGCTCGCTGGAAAGTCGATCCAAGGCCGCCCTCTCGAGCATCGAGACAAGCTCTATCCATAGCCGAAGCCACCACGAACCCGGTCGCCTCAAGCTCCCAGAAATCAAGCATGAACGCACGAATATCACGACCTTCAAAGCGCGATTTCCGACAAACCACACAGCAATAAACGATCATGGCCGTTGACGTAGAAGAACTTTTCGAGCTCTTCGATTCCCTAGTTGATGATCTCTGCAGAAAATCGATGGATCTCGAGATATCTGAGGGGAAACGAAGGCAATTCTCGGCCATTAAACGATAAAGTGGCGGCCGGTTGTTTTTAACTAGGGTTTGAGATAAAGATGTTAATATATATATAATTTAATATTATTTAATTAATAAAATATCTCAATTTATCCGTTAATGCAAACGACCTCCAATTCTCACGTTCTGACAGGCTATCCCGGGGTTTTTCTGTGTTCCGGACACAATGGAACAAGTTTCGTAAGCTAGTTTGATCGTATGCGCGAGTTGCGGAATAAAACGATCAATTAAAAATTAAATCGGTTAAATCGATTTCGATGCGTTTCGAGCTGCCACGGTCAAACGACAACTCCGATTGCTACGAAAATTGAAATCCGATAATAACTAACTATTACGGATCCAATGGAACTGGTTTCGTCGAATTCCGAGACTATGCCCCGGAAGACTATTTTAACTCGTCTATTAAATCAGGCGATTTTCAAAATTTACGGAAACGCTTAAAATTTCACTTTTAAAATTTTATTAACTTAACAATAAATCATATAAAATTTATAAACACATTAAAAATCATTTTGGCTCATTCTAGACCAAAATCTGATTAAATTGCATTTTAATAATATTAATTTCATTTTTAAATTGATATAAAATCCCAAATATAAATTTATTCACTTTAAAATTCATCTAAAAATCCAACAATATTATTTATAACCAATCGAACCTAAAAATACATTTAAACACCATTTTTATAATCATTTATCCCAAATTCACCTTTTTATCCCAATTTCGAATATTAAATTATTATTTTTCCATAAATCAAATTCAACCCGAAATTACTATAATTAAAAATTACAGCTTATTTCATTGATTGAATCTGAATCTATTCATTTCAATATAAATTAAGAATCCACATTAACATTTAAAATGAATTAAATGTTCAAATTCAATAGCTTAAAAATACGGGATGTTACATTCCTCCCCCCTTATAAAAATTTCGTCCCCGAAATTTGCTAAGGTAAAAATATACTCCAACTCAACTCACTTATCCCATTTGCTTAGTTAAAGGCTATATTCACTTTCCAAAAAGTTTCAGTTCCATTTCAAAACCATTTGCTTTATCTACTCTAAAGCCTGTCCTTTAACATTTGCTTTCAAAAATAACTTTACTTATTAATAAATTTTCTCAAAAACCCCCAAAATTTTCTAACTCCCAAAATTTCTAAAAAAAATTTGGCAGAGTCTCCTTTGCACGGAGGAGCTTCTGCGATATCGCAGGATACACAAATATATATACATCGGCTCACATGGCCGGAAACCAAAATATATCACAATATATATATCATTTTCCCAATTATATTTGCGTAGGCGTACCTTTTAAGCAAATTTTTAAAAGCAAGCGGCTAATATAACGCATTTACGCGCTCCAACTCTCTCGAACGCCTCCCGTACCTGTACTAAACTCAAGCAACCCATCAGTTTCAAAGATGTGAACATTTTAATAACATTTCCAATGTAAATGCAAGCCAAACATATCCATTTCATAACCAAACCAAGCAAACTTCATTATGAACAATGTTAACCATATTTACCAACAATTCAAGATCAAACTACCTTCCAAATTTCTTATTCAAATCCAACTTCATTTTTTTCCTCGCTTGAATGCTTTAAATTCAAGTTCACTACATACAATCTAAATTTATTCTTTCCAATCCATTTTTATTTACCATATGGTTAACATGTGCTTTACAACGTCGATCTTTTCTTTTTCAATTCCAAATTGATTCACCAACCAATTCTTATTTTAATTTGAAGTATTTGCATTTCTTTTTATAATCCATTTCCCTTCATATGCAAACATTATTTATTAAACGGCAATTTATTCCAATTGATCCAAAATCAATTCCATTTTCTATTCTTAACCAATTCACTTGAATTCATATACTAATTCTTTAAATTAGATTCCAATCCAGTTTAACTTATGCAAAACTCATTCCATTGCTTGTTAAACAATTTAATTTCGAAAACATGCTAATTTCATGTCCTTCAACAAAAATAATTGCCACTTAGGCTTATAACCATTTAAAATTAATTCCTACTTAGATTCATATAAATTTTATTCCATTTTCATGGTTCACAATCCAAGTATTTTTATTCCAATGAAATTTGTTAAATTAAATTTCCCTTACATCTTTATTTCATCTCAATAATCAATTAATACAATTACTCATGCATTTCCATTTTATTATTTAACAAATTACATTCAAGATTACTTAATAAAGCTCATTCACAATCATTTTGTTTTTCTTTCAAGTTGCTTAAGTTCCTTCACAATAGTTTCATTATCTTCTATATCAATTTTATTTGATTTCCAATTGATCCTCACTCAATCAAATTTCAATTTATTTACGACTTTAATGCTCTTTGTTTATTTATCCAATCCATGTTAGATTTATTTTATTAACAAAGAGACCATTTAAATTATTTCTCTCATTTGAATTTTACTTACAATTCAAATCATCATTATTATAAGTTAATTACATTATTCATTCTCACTTCCAACATTTATTACCAAACTTAAATTCCATCCCAAAACTGGATTTTATTTACCTTTCAAATTTTGACCAACTATCAAAATTCTATTCATTACCATATACTTTCCATTTAATTTAGCTTACACAAAATTCATTCCCAAACAATCATTTTAGATTTAATTGAGTAAGCATTTACTTCATTCAACATCATATCAACTAAACCAAATTCCCTTTCAATTTGATTCTTATCCAAATTTATTCCAAGTCTAACTAAATTTTATTTAGTCAAATTTCATTTAACCCACTTCTTTACTACTTAAATAAGAATTGAATTTCATTCAATATTGTTTATGATGCATCTGATATTTTGAATTTCACTTCAATCCATTTTATTCCTCCATACATAAGTTTAAAACTCATTTACCATTTTAAGTTTATTCACATCTTTTATATCTCACCTTACCTTATCTTACTTTACATTTCATTTAGGATTGAGTTTGGAGTCACCATACCATTCATTATTTCCATTTGTGACTATAATTCCATTTTACTTTGGTTTAAAATCAGATTGCCCATTCTCAAGTTCTTCAACTTATTTATTTATAAGTTTATATTGCTCACTTAAGTCCATTTCCATTTAATCACACTTCAATTTAATTCCCATTCATTTAGATTTAATTCAGTTTCAAATTCTCAATTTTATTTAACTTATCATAAGTTAAACCAAATATATTCCATTCACCTTCGTTTATGGTTAAGTTTGAATTTGCCACCCATTCAATTGCTTCCATTAAAGAACTTCAATTTCATTTTTATTCAAGGGTTTGGATTGCTCATTTAGGCCCATTTCCATTTTATAATTACAATCCCAAATTATATATATTTGTACCCCTGAATTCTTAAGAATATTCACAATTTTAGATTATAAGTATAACACTCAATAGCTTATGAGTACAATTTATTACACAATGACCCATATTTACAAAGTCATTTCACTTTTCAATTGAACCCAACTCAATTTAATTCCAATTCCCAATTATATTTAACTTATCCCAAGTTAAATTCAACTTCCCATTCATTTTAATAGTTCCATTTACTTCCATATATACTCAAATTAAATTTTAATTTCAGGATAAAATCTCATTCCCTTCTTACTTAAATCAACTTCACTTGCACGATTCTAGTTGATGTATTTCAATTTTTAACCCAAATTCTTAATTACACCAACTTTATCTTATAAGTTTATAGTTGATTCATTTCAACTTTCACATTTTTATTACAAAATAGAATTCCCAGAATTCAATTTACCCGGATTTATTTCAAAACCAATTTGAAATAAAAATCAACACATTTCTCTTTTGATATTCAAATCAAATACCAAATCCCAAACGATCTGCTTTTACTAAAAATTTTCCTTCTTGAAAATTTCTAAAATTACTTGTTTCTCAAACAAGTCCAAACAATATCATAACCAACTATTTTGGTAGCAATCCATCACTTTAGAAACTCGAAAATGAATTCTAATGATGTGGCCAGCATCATCAGGATTATTTTCCAGCGACTGAAGTGAGTTCAATGCTTTCCACTTCCAAAATCCACCTCAAAACAATTTCTATTCAAAAATATTTCCCCAAAATATACTCCATTCTTACAAATGCTTTTGAAAACATTTCTAACATTTCCACAAAGTCAAACTCCCAAAACTTTGTTTAATTCCATTTGAAATCCCTTTCAAAATTTCCGGGGTCAAAATTCTAGTTTAAATCAAATTTTAATTAATTTTTTTTTTTTACTTTTCTTATTTAAAACATATCCAGTCAATTCCATTTGGTTATAAACCATTTTAATATTTAACTTCTTATTTGCTTATAAATCATTTCAAATTTTAGCTCATATTTTAATTTCTTACTTGATTATAGAAGAAACAACCAAACAAACATCCAATATATATAATTTAGAAAACTATTTCTTTTTATATCAAAATACAATTTTGGGTAAAATTATTTCATTTACCCACTTTAAAACAATACTATGTCGGATTATTTTGTTTAAGAGTTTAGAAACCCCTATCGATACGGTTGTACTTCCCGCATCGACCAGAATTCATAAACACTCAACCGATAAGTCAACACAGTACAAAACAACTTTATATCCACTAACAAGTACGCTCTCATAGCTATTATTACACTCAACTCATTATAGAGTACTATTGACTCTATTTAAAATGAGAAATTTCCCACCAAAGCCTAGGTTGTCGCCAATCTAAGCTCTGATACCAACTGTCACGACCCGCCCTTCACGACCCTAGAAAATCAACACATTTCACTCAACAGTATTTTATGCCGACGATCGAATGCCGAAAAAGACAGGTTGTAGAAGAATAAGAAAGTAGATAGAAGAAGAAAGAACTAAACAAAATCAGAACCTCACAGTCGCAGCGGATAAAATATAATATATAGAACAGATCTTTACACAAATGAAAACTATATCTGTTTATATACAATACATCATCATCAGAGTATATCATAATAAAATCATCAATATCCAGTCAATCAGTCAATACAACAATCACAGCAGCGGAATAATACAAGTACGAATGATACGTCCCGACTCCAGCTCCTCTCCTGCTCCATAGCAACCTATCCTGAAATATACTCGGTCTGACCCGAGCATTATAATAAAATAACACCCGAGTCAGTCTGGAATACCAGCGCATCATAAATACATCCAAACTGATTTATTAAAGTTCAAAAATCCTTTGAAACAAAAGCATCTCGTAAGACCACGCCACAAATAAACATGTCGGGTTTTTACCTTACGATAGCTAAAACACTTTTTTTATAAAAATCCTCTGATATTATAATAGTGTCTATATACAAATACTTATTCAAATAGCTGAAATTGTTACATGATTAAATTCCAGCATACTAGGTATACAAACAAATACCGTACAAGGCACGTAGGGAAAATGGATTTCCAACGAATGACTAGGCACTGGGGTACCACCTGTCACATTACGTGGCCTAGATCACAGTACCGAGGAGTACGCCCGCTCCCCTGCAACACAAGACCGGAATCATCCCTTACTGGATAATTCCAAGTAAAATCACCCCACGGTTGTGATCAGCAACCGCACCACTAAGCCGAAATAAAAGGGACATCTAGACAGGGATGACCTTACTCTCAAATGGGGGCTACCCACGAAGCCTTGCTGCATATCCCCTGATTTTCAGTCATTCCCGGTTGATGAGGCTTGAGGCTAAACGATACCTTTATAGCACATTTCACTTTGAATGCCCATCGTCCACCTGACGATGTCACGAAAGCATTCGTCCATACAAGTCCGTCCCGGGTCCGAACGGAACCGAAGGCACTATTCCTACTACATCCATTTTGGAAATATCCTCAGGATTAGTAGCGACTAGCCCTTGCACTTCACTGCTCCATCTTCGACTCCGAACACGTTACACGAAACGTACAAACCGGATCGAAGTGGTATTCGAGTCTCCAGACCTAGAATCCCGGTATACGGAAACTCGATCCCGGTCTCTTCGAAACGATCAGCGCATTTGGCCAATATTGATAGTCGGTGATTTAACTATCAATTAATGTTCACAAACATCCATACACATCCATCACACAATAAATAATCTCCATATTATTTATTTGCTTCTAATATCTTTCAAAGATATATTTTCACATTTTCAAAACTCGTTTGAAACAATTTTCCAAAACTCTTCCTTTACAAGGTAAATCCTTTACCCTTTATTCCCATCGGGAATAACCAAGTATAAAACAATTTGCATTTAAAACAGTTAAAAATACTTTATACTGAAATATACTTTAAAATATGAAAATTACTTCTATTTATTTACTCAAAATATAAATTTAAAATATGTGAAGAAAACTAGTTATTAACACATAACTTTGATTTTTAAAAATAAGGGTTTTTAGTTTAACTAAATTCAAAATAGCGTTATAAGAAGAAAACGCTAATTTTAACAACCTAAGCTAAAACCAACCTTTAAATAAAACCATTTGTAAAAATAATTGCTAATATACTCCCAAATTATTACGGTATTAAAAATTATTAATTTATTTCTTTAAAAATAACGATTTCTTAAAAATACTTTTTAAAACGATTTAAAACTTAACCTTTAGTTAAATAAAATCTTTTTATAAACATTTACTTGGTTTTCCCAGGGAAACACTTCCCGTTTCCAAAACATTCCAAAGTACTCTTTCATATAAATCCACTGATTTATTTCAAGTCAATTTATGATTTCAACATAAATTTCCAATTCCATACTTAACTATAACTTCCTCCGAAGTTAAATCACAATTTTTTTCCATTTTCGAAAATTCATTTTTTTAATATAGTTTAAACATTTTTAAATAAACATCTTGGTGAATTTTCAATGGAAGCCAAATTTCCAATTCACTTAATTAAATTCCAATGAAATACGGCATTTCAAAACATTCTATTTTTCATTTGAACTTGTTAATTTATAGTCGGAAACTCCATTTTAACATATTTTTAATTTCCGGATAACATTAGTCGTTATTAAAATAAACACCGTTATTTTAAACAATTTATAAATTCATAAATTTAATCTCCAGAAAACTATACTTTCCATTTACCCATTTCATAAACTTCCCATTATATTCAAAATCCCAATTTGGCTCAATTTACATTTTTCCTTTCAAATCCGATTTCAAATTTTATTCTTTGAAATTCTAAATTTAACAATTCATTTTATTTCGTAAAAACACAATTTATCCATTTATAATTAAATTCTGTGATTACAATTTATACCATAATGTCACAGAACAACTAAATAACCAGATTTATCAATCACATCATATAAACAGGTATCATTATCAATTATAAAATAATTGCTACAATTGTGAGGAATCCAGTTGGATCCCTCCAACCTGTTTCTCCCTGCATCCACAAATATTAGCACATCACAATCTAAATATCAATCCAGACAGATAAACACAAATATAGACAATCAACCACACAGATATTTAAATATCAATTATTCATAATGTCTAGCATCCAGATGTGAGTGAGAATAACTCACCTTGAGTTTTCGGCGAGCGTTTGAAATTTAAATTAAACCGGACGGTGTCCGATTTAACTCAAATTTCTACTTGCCCGGAATGACTCCGGATCTGGACCATCACGTAGTATTCGTCTCTGTGATTCCAACGCTTCCAGATTCGTCTCAATCTGATACCGTATGAACTCGTTATGATTTTACAAAGTTTAAATAACGATTTAAAACAAATTTCTCCCTTTTTTTTATATTACCATCAAATCTCAGCCGTTAACAACATTCGAACTCAAGGCCGCTCAAAAGCAAACCCCCTTCTTCGTCGCTACAGGAAGAACGAACCAACGAACCCATCACGCCATCAAATCGCGACCACCCACGCTCGCTGGAAAGTCGATCCAAGGCCGCCCTCTCGAGCATCGAGACAAGCTCTATCCATAGCCGAAGCCACCTCGAACCCGGTCGCCTCAAGCTCCCAGAAATCAAGCATGAACGCACGAATATCACGACCTTCAAAGCGCGATTTCCGACAAACCACACAGCAATAAACGATCATGGCCGTTGACGTAGAAGAACTTTTCGAGCTCTTCGATTCCCTAGTTGATGATCTCTGCAGAAAATCGATGGATCTCGAGATATCTGAGGGGAAACGAAGGCAATTCTCGGCCACTAAACGATAAAGTGGCGGCCGGTTGTTTTTAACTAGGGTTTGAGATAAAGATGTTAATATATATATAATTTAATATTATTTAATTAATAAAATATCTCAATTTATCCGTTAATGCAAACGACCTCCAATTCTCACGTTCTGACAGGCTATCCTGGGGTTTTTCTGTGTTCCGGACACAATGGAACAAGTTTCGTAAGCTAGTTTGATCGTATGCGCGAGTTGCGGAATAAAACGATCAATTAAAAATTAAATCGGTTAAATCGATTTCGATGCGTTTCGAGCTGCCACGGTCAAACGACAACTCCGATTGCTACGAAAATTGAAATCCGATAATAACTAACTATTACGGATCCAATGGAACTGGTTTCGTCGAATTCCGAGACTATGCCCCGGAAGACTATTTTAACTCGTCTATTAAATCAGGCGATTTTCAAAATTTACGGAAACGCTTAAAATTTCACTTTTAAAATTTTATTAACTTAACAATAAATCATATAAAATTTATAAACACATTAAAAATCATTTTGGCTCATTCTAGACCAAAATCTGATTAAATTGCATTTTAATAATATTAATTTCATTTTTAAATTGATATAAAATCCCAAATATAAATTTATTCACTTTAAAATTCATCTAAAAATCCAACAATATTATTTATAACCAATCGAACCTAAAAATACATTTAAACACCATTTTTATAATCATTTATCCCAAATTCACCTTTTTATCCCAATTTCGAATATTAAATTATTATTTTTCCATAAATCAAATTCAACCCGAAATTACTATAATTAAAAATTACAGCTTATTTCATTGATTGAATCTGAATCTATTCATTTCAATATAAATTAAGAATCCACATTAACATTTAAAATGAATTAAATGTTCAAATTCAATAGCTTAAAAATACGGGATGTTACACATTCTGACTGTCTACAAAGGTCTGCTTCGTTAGGCCTACAATACAAATGCAGTCAAGGCATACTCTCTTGATGGAACACCTACAGACCTGCCTCTGGGGGTGCAGCTTCATTAGGCCTACCCAGAGGGCCATCCTAGAGTATCCTCACGTCCCGTTGAAGTCTCGTACTTCCTTGAAGCCCAAAAATACTAAGTTGGACGTGCTTCTCCATTTCTGAAATCCCTGATGAACTGCTTCGTTAGGCTCTTCATCCTTTGGGCTACTCCAAACGCATCTCACGCTTTTATTACACCCTAAGTCTAATCTTTTAATTTGCGTTTAGTTTACTTTTTTTATTCTTTTGGCTACTTATTTACCCTAATTAGCATATTCTTGTCCTCGTCTCACCTTTGTCTATTGTGAGATTTCCATTTATTTAATAGGGAATGTTGTTGGTATGAGCCACATTCATTATCTTGCTTATTTAACTTAATATAAATCTTAAGTTCATTAAAATAAGCCTCTTTTATCATTCCTACTTTATTTTCTTATTGACTTAAAATAAATTATTTAAATAAGCTTCTACCATTATTATTGCTCATTAATTTATTCAAAGTCTTAAAATAAGCTTTTCCGTTCTTATTACTTAATTATAACCTATGTTATAATTCTACCTGTAATTGTCATTTTCTCTTCTTTTATAGTCCGTACATAATTCCAGCATTTATTTTCTGTTCTAATCTGCCTTCTTTTATCATGATATAGAATATTCTTTTATTCTCTTATATTATATAATTCACTTATCATAACAACTATCTTCTTAAATAGTCTGCGTAGTGAATGCAGACCTAGGTTCATTATCGTTTACAGCTTCAAGTTCTTATCTAATAATTTACTTGATTCATGTCATACTTTGTTTATTATCTTCTATACTAAGAAGTAATTCTATTTTATTTGGTTGGTTATGAAAACTATATTTAAAAATCCATTTCCATGTTTTAATATTAAATAGTACTATAAACAATAATCCGTAACTGTTAGATATTTCTTTTACTATTTTGGAATAGTGTAAAATACAATGGTTTCTCTATTTTACACTAATTCTCCTTTTCTTTTTTTTATTCTAACAATTACGTTCATTGTTGTCTTTTAAATATTAAATTATAGAAATATCCTATTTTCTAAACCAACCAATTAACCTTTTAGTTACTCCCAAATCCAGTTATTAGATTAATTAACTTTTCTCATTTTAATGTAATTTATTACAGTAATTCCATTCCTTAAACTTTTATTACTTTACATCTTATTTCCTTCATTTCAGTATTCTTAATTATTTAATCCATATTCACGTTTAATCTATTCTAATCCATACGCGAAGAAAGAGGAGAAAATAGAAGAAGAATGACACTTGCATAGAAATCCAAAACGTAGAAATAGATGTAAACAAATACTAATACTGTAAATTCCTTATAGTTCAGCACAACTTAATTAATAGGATTAATTATTGAATAAAATTATCTAAATGGGAATTTAACGATAATATATCTTAAACTTAAAAGATATATAAATAAATCCACTCATATTGCTAGCTTTCTAAGTCTCCCTGTTTTTATTTCAGATCTGTCCCTAACATTATATTCATCTCCCTTGTAATCCCTATTTGGAATTACAAATAATATATTTATAGATATGTAATATTTGAAAGAGAAAAGGAAGATATTTGGATTAGAAATAGCAATTAAAACTTAGATCTAGGGTTTTACCTTTGACATAGCCTTCTGATTTAAACCAATTCATAATTCGCTAATTAATTATGTTTTCTTTTTATTTAGATCTAAATTCGTGTGACTTAGATCTAAAATTTTGTTATTAAGAAAGTGTAGAAGAGATAGAAAAATGGCAGAGCTTCTGTAGGCAAGAGAAAAATAATAAGAATAAAAATGAGACTCTGCACCTATATTTATAGTGGTTCAAATTAGTGCTAACCATTAGATATAAAACCCTAAAATCTAAAGCGTACACTCAGTCTATGGACATTAAATTAATATGTTTACTTCTACGTTTGTTTTTATTTCAAATTGATTCTCCAACAATCTTTTCATTAATCACTTTCCCCTTCTCTCTCGCAATCTATGAAAACATATATTTTTAAATGTGATGTTCCTTTTAAATAAGATTCCCCTATTAATCACCAAATTAATAGATTTCATATATACCTAGAATTAATTTACTATCCAATTAATCCCTGCCCGCACTTTGATTTCTTACCAAATTAATATGCCAATCAACACCATATTAATTCGTCACATATATGCATATTAATTTATTTTATTCCCATAATTATTGCATGCATATATTCTACAATTGAATTTTGAATCACAATCTTAATTACATATGTTACCATAAGTCTCCATGTTTATTAATTGACAATTGATTACTTGCATAAATTACTCTTCCTCCATTTTATTCTATTGCACTAACGTGTATGTTTCTAATGATATCAATTAGTTGCTACAATATATGTTCCCTTTCTTATCAGTTCTTGTCAATTAATCACCTCAACTAATTAATTAAATATTAATTTCCCTTTTAAACAAACATCGTCAATTAATCTTCCCTATTAATTGATTTTATATAATTTCTCTCTCTAATTTATTTTTTACACAAATATATATATGTATGTATGTATGTATGTATGTATTTCAAATAATATTAATTAGTTGCCCCATTTATAAACATTTCTTTGTTTTAAAATTTCAAACGTATATAACTTAATTAAATTATTTGCGTATATAATTATAATTTAACGCGGGGTGTTACAGTAGTTGTGATTGTGTACATATTTTTTTCATTATTCAAAGTTTTACAATGTGCTTCCAACTTCAAAAAAAATTATATTACAATATATGGTGTTATTGTTGTTTTAATTTCAAGATGTAGATGGGAAAGTGCCTTTTTTTGTGGTGCAGATTCATATGGCCATTTGGTGCTCTCTGTTGATGTTAATAATGTAAAACAAGGATGCAGGAACTCTTTTGCTTCATTTCCTAAAAGTATTCTTTTTTTTTCCTAACTTTTCACAAACATATTCCAAGATTACATCAATAGGCCAATGACCATTGGTAAGAGCTTTAAGTGTTGTGCAAAGATTATGCAAATGTGGAAAAACAATAAACAAGATCTGGATTTGCCAATTTGAAAGTCACTAAATCTAACAACAATTATTCTATTACTCCTAATAAATAGTAAACTACTATAAAGAAGAGACGCACAATATTTATACTAGTTCCACTATCATTAAGATAGTGTACGTCCAGTTCAAAGAAGAGAGATTTTATTACATATGAGAGAGTTACAAGAGATTACAAGGTAAGAGTTTACGTACCAAAGCCCTAAGTTAGGGTTAACAAAAAGAGACACTCCATTATGGGATCATTGGCAGAATGCCAAGATGGGTTTACAATAAAGTCTACCCTCAATATATAGCCAGTGAAAATCCATGAGAGTCATCAATTAAATTACCAAGATATGGTAAGAAGATAATAAAGGATCTTTATGGTAACAAATGGTGCAAACATAGCAAGTAATTCACTCATTCCTTTAATTCACAAAGATGGAAATAAGTAATTCCAAAGCAATGCGTTTACTGAGAAAGAAATAATATGCATATCCTTTTGCATATATTCTATTGCATATTGTGTGCATATATTTACTTCTTTGTCGCCTCATGCAAATGCAATCCAATAATTTATACATTTCCATATTAAAAATAATGAACAAATGTGATTACTTCCCTTGTTACCATAACTTCCTCATCGATGCCCCAAACGACCTCATGTCTCTTTTATATTGAAGAACACATAATTCTCTTCAAAATGATATATAATTTGAATCGTAGAATCTCAACACTCCACCTCAATTCAAATTCTCTTTTCAACATAAAACACTAAAAAGTAAACTCCACCTTCAACCAAAATCACTTAACGAGATAGATACCAAAAATGAATACTTATCCAATGGGTTCCGACAAGGCCACCCCTCATCACTTCTTGCTAACGAGCTCAAACAAAGTCCATGCCCGCCAACGAAATGTTGCAAATATCCAAAATCAAAAGAAGGTAGATACCAAAATAATCTCAAAGCCACCAAGGCTAGAAAAATCCTCTCAATCACCAATCGAATCTCTCTCCTTTCACATACCTTATCTGCCAAACAACAAATTTCCCTTGGAAATCAACATAAGACTCTCACATCAGCGTTGAGCCATGAAGCAGATATAGGTTCCCAAATCTAGTTGTCCCTTCAACACACTAAACTCCTTATCACCAAAGTTTCAAGACTGGAACGCTCTTCTCTCTCAACATAATCTCCTCCATCTTTATCTTCCATATTGCACAAAATATCCTTTTCCATCAAAATGAGTAATAGCATAATTACCACTAGATCCACCGCTCTTTCTATAAATCATTGATGCAAAAATTTAAATAAATCTCCTTGCTCTAATACAAACCTTTTGAGCAAAATCGCCTTGCTCTTATACCAATTTGTTGTGCAGAGATTGCACAATGCGGAAAAAAAACAATAAACAAGATCTAGATTTGCAATTTGAACATCACTCAATCTAACATCAATTATTCTATTACTCCAAATAAATAGTAAATAACTATAAAGAAGAAAATAGACGCACAATATTTCTACAGGTTCTACTATCATCAAGATAGTGTATGTCCAGTCCAAAGGAGAGATTTTATTACATATGAGAGAATTATGAGATTACAAGATAAGAGTTTACGTACCAAAGCCCTAAGTTAGGGTTAACAAAAAGAGTCACTCCATTAGAGGATCGCTGGCTGTACCCTCAATATATAGCCAGTGCAAATACATGAGAGTCGTCGATTAAATTACCAAGATGTGGTAAGAAGATAATGGAGGCAATTTAAAATGGTAACAAATGGTGCAACCATAGCAAGTAATTCACTTATTCCTTTAATTAGAAAAGATGGACTAAATAATCCCAAAGCAATGTGTTTATAGAGAAAGAAATAATACGCATATCCATCTGCATATATTTTATTCCATAACGTGTGCATATATTTATTTCTTTGTAATCTCATATAAATGCAATCCAATAATTTATGCATTTACATATTAAAAATAATGAACAAACATGATTACTTTCCTTGTTACCATAACTTCCTCCTTGATGCTCCGCATGACCTCCCGTCTCTTTTTTTTAACTCAACCCCGGAGGGAAGAGCTCCTTGCCTAGAGAGTCCGCCAACTGTAGGAAGGTTTAAGCCAGCCCCAGCACAGAGGTTTGATGTTCTCAACCATGTTATAGGATTAACGGTAATCCACCTCCACGCCTTGAGGAGTAGGGAAGACGGGTATCGAACTCACGACCTCGTTAACGGGAGGCAGGTGTCTCAACCACTGCGCCACTACTTGGAGACTCCCGTCTCTTTCATAGTGAAGAACACATAATTGTCTTCAAAATGACATATAATTTGAATCGTATAATCTCAACACTCCACCTTGTAAGATATTCTAAATGAGATGAGCATATATATGAGACTGGTAGCATGTAACAACAAGGGATTCCTTTTGTTATAATAAATGTTGCCATGAAAATATATGTGCTCTAAGGGGGATGTAGGGCTATCCAATCATGATGCTGGTACCAAAAGAGCTTCGCTCAGTGGTCTTGCCTCTTCTACACTAAATGAAGTGCCCGCATAGAGGAAGATGCAAGGGGGTGTCGAAAAATTTACAACATGGTATCAGAGCCAATGGTTCGAGGGGACCAATATGATGCAACATTGACCTAAAAATGCTCTAGTATGTGGCTTGAGTTTGGGATTCTTATTAAGGTGGAGTTATAAGTTAGAACGCGGCCTGCTCCAACCGTGGAAAAGAGAACTCTTTGTGAAACAGCTTGGCCCAATTGCTGGAGGTGGTAGTAACCTAATCTAAACTGTTGGAGGTGTTAGTGATCTTATCCAAGCATTTGAGGACTCTATATAACTTCAAGTTGAATTAAGAAAATGCTCGCCAAGGTGGAGATCTGTTAGGTGTGGCTCGGATTGTATTAGAGTGGATGCATAGATTGGATTATGATTAGTCCCACATCGCAAGATATTATAAAAGAGATAAGCATATATATATGAGATTGGTAGCATGTAACAACAATGGATTCCTTTTGTGATAATAAATGTCGCCATGAAAATATATGTGCTCTAAGGGGGATGTAGGCTATCCAATCATGATGCTGGCACCAAAAAAGTTTCATTCAGTGGTCTTGCCTCTTCTACACTAAATGAAGTGCGCGCATAGCGGAAGATGCGAGGGGGTACTGAAAATTTACAACATTAAGATATTTGGTTATCGAAACATCTGACTATCTTAGTATATATATAACTCTTATGAACTCTTTGTTCTCCTTTTAGTTAAGGAATCATCTGCTATTTGGATGGAAAAGTCTAGTTATACCAAGATAATTGCTAAAGAGGTTAGAGCATCACTTAGCATAATGATAATTGGCGAAATGTTGCTTTTCTATCTCTTTATTACACATTTCATAAAAATATAATTTAATTGTATTTTATTACATTTTTATGTTAGCTTAGGGTTTAACTATGATATTTTATAAAAATTCTTGGACTTTTATGAATGGTGTGAATATATGAATTGTTTTGTCTCTTTGTATTGTAAATCTTCATTGTAATTTTTAGTTAATAAGAATGATTGCGGTTGTTATTAGTAAAATGTTGGTTTTCAATTACAAAATGATATTAAATTTACAAGTGTGTGTTGTTGCAATGCCTAAACTTTTTTAATTCGTATTTTTTAACAACGGTCAAAAATAGTTGTAAAAGACTCGTTACAAAGGGAAAAAACACTTATAAAGGCCTATTACAATGGGCAAATTTTTTTGTAAAAGTCTTTATTACAACGCTCTCCTGCAACGGTCATAAGCAATTGTAAAAGACTCCGACCCTATTACAACTTGACCTAGTACTACTATCTCATAACCGTTGTAAAAGACCCGTTGCAGTCATTTCAAGTTGCGAAAGGGGTATTTTATTGTAGTGTCACTATCACCAATGAAATGTTGAAAATATCCAATCAAGAGGAATAAACAATCAATCTCATATACACAAGAAAAATACCACATTTTTTACAAGCCCCAACTTTGTCTCCCTCTTCTTTATTGTTCCACATTGCTGCACCTAGCATCTTAATAAACAAATCAAGTTCGAGCAATGTCGAACATAGCTGCACATAATGACTTAGTAAACATCGTTGTTGCATTATACTTTGTGTGTCCATAATCTAACAAGCTTTTCATCATTCATAGTTATGAGAGAAAAATTCTCTCACTTCTATATGCCTTGTCCTCAAGCTAATGGGCAAATTTTATCGAAGTGAGTTAAACTTTAGCTATCGTAATTCACCAACACAGTACCATGTACAAACCCCAAGTCATATAATAACTGCTTCAAATAGAGAGCTCCTAAGCTGGTTAAGCAGAGGATATGAACTCAGCTTCTATAATAGGCAATGCAACTACAATTTGCAACCTCTCTCTCCAACAATGGTTGCACCACCAAAAATAAATACATATCCATAAGTTGACTTTCTACGATCTCTATCTCTAGTATAATCTGAATCACAATGACCAACCAAGCTATCATCCTTGTCATCACAAAAAAGAAGCCTAAAATATTGTGTCCCTTCAAGATATCTTAAAATAACTTTGACAGCATCCCAATGATATTTTCTTGGATTAGCCGTGTAGTGACTAACCATTCCAATAGCTTGTGCAATATAAGGCTTGGTATAAATCATAGCTTACATCAAACTTCCAATCGCACTTTCATATAAGACCTTCTCTACATAGGTGTTCTCTTTATCATAGATCATAAAATCTTTTTCAGAAAGTTTTATGTACTAAGGCATTGGATTACTAATGGATTTGTCAACTCCAAGCTAAATCGAGCAAGAATTACTGGTGTGCTCTTTCCGGTCATTCATATAATTCCATGCTTTCTATTCCTAAAAATCTTCATACCTAATTTTTTTTCTTCACCAAGATCTTTCATTTCGAATTCCTCTTTCAAACGCATGTTTAATTAGTTGATTTCATTCCTATCTTTATAAGCAATAAGCACGTCATCCATATATAAAAGTAAGTACACACAATTTCTATTATTCAAATGCTTGTAATAAACAAAAGTATCTTTTATACTGCTATCAAAATCAATACTAAACATAAAAGAATCAAACCTCTTATACCATTGTCTACACGATTGCTTCAAACCATAAAATGACTTCATCAATTCGCAACCCAATTTGACTTTCCATCTACAACAAACCCATGTGGTTGCTTTATACAAATGATCTCTTCCAGTCTCCATATAGAAAAGATGTCATCACATCAAATTGCTCTAACTCTATGTCCTAAATAGCAATAAATAACCAATAAAATTTGGATATAGGTATGCCAGACTACAGAGGAAAAGATATCCTCACAATTTTTCCCTTTTCTCTAAGCAAACCCTTTTGTTACTAATCTAGCCTTATATCTTCCATCGTCATTCACCTTAAATACCCACTTTAATCATATGTCTATGTTTCCCTAAGGAAATAGAAATAATTCCCAAGTCTTGTTCTTGTACAATGATTGCATTTCCTCTTCCATAGCGTAAATCCACTTTGAACTATCGCTTGACTTCGAAGCATCATCAAAGTCTAAAGGTTCATCCTAGACCATATGCAATGCATAGTCAAACCATCACCAAGGAAAAAGTCTTCATAGGTCAATCTCCATATCACTTTACTACCTTCTTAATACGTCGACCTTGTGGAATGACTCCATTGTTGCCAAAATCACCATCAACTTCACCTTGAGATGAATCCTTTCAAGTGTCATGAACATCACTCTCCTTATTAGTGAGCTATGAGGAATATCATGGGATGTCTCATCAATTGGATTCTCCTTACCATCAATAGTAAAAACTCTACTCCTAGGCTGAAAAATGGGAACAATGTCCATCTCCCTTGGCTTCTCTCCATGTAAGCCTAGACTATCAGATAAGTCTTGTAAAGTTTTAAATATAGCCGACTCATCAAAGATAACATTCATTGAGTGGATAGTTTTCTACATTTTAGGATTCCAGATAAAATACCCTTTAATACCGGTCATATAACATAGCAAATACATTTAGAAGCTCTAGGTTTCAACTCATCATTTCATGTGTTATAAAATGTACAAGACAACCAAAAATATAGAAAAAAATCAAGTTTACAGGTTTATCTTTCATTTTTCCTCTGAAATCTACCCATCAATTACTAATTAGGGATTCTGATTTATGTTATGAGTAGGAGTTGATATAGCTTTACCCCAAAAACATTTAGGCAATTCCACGATCAGTCTCGAACAATAAGCTTTTTCAAGTATAGTCATATTTATCCTTTCCACCACCCCATTGAACTGCTAGTCTCCAGGTGTAGTAAAATGTATCCTAATGTCATACTATTTGTAATAATTAGGGAAGTCCTTTGAGACATATTCACTGCCATTGTTGGATCTCGGAATCTTTACTTTTTTTTCCTAGTTTGGTTTCAATAAGAGCCAACCAAACAATAAATTTCTCAAAAACTTCCGACTTGGCATTTAGACATACATCCAAATCTTGCACGAGTAGCCATTAATGAAGGATAAAAAATATAGAGCTCCACTAATAAGCTATAGAAACCGGTCCCTAAACATATGAAAGAAGAAGGGCATGTACCATTCTAGAATTGTGCTTACCAATAACAAATGATAATTTGGCATGCCTAGCTTATACACACTCTTGGCGTAAATCCAATTCTTTGAAGATATCTCCTTTAGTCATCTTTCCCATATGAAGTAAATCCCAGTTTTCTTTAAAGTATTACCAAATCTCAAATGCTAAAGCCTACTAACATCCAAGTCTCTACACTATCGGCTCCAACACATGACTCCCTAATAATAGTGGTACCCTTAAGAAAATACTAATTCAGGATCATAATACTTTTTATAATCACATGTGTCTCCCTGTAAACCCTCAAACTGTCTCTTTCAATAGTGATCTTGCATCCTAATGATGCCAACTAACCTAAAGAGATTATAGACTTCCGAAGACTTGGAACACAATGAACATTGGTTAATGTAAAAATTACACTATCATTCATTTGATCCCGCACCGAACTAATTATCCCAAAAAAATTACTTGTAGCATCATTTCCCAGAAGGATCTCTCTTTCCTCCTAATCTACAAAGGAAGAGAAGTAATCCTTATTTAGCATCATACGAAAAGACTCTCTAGAATCTAGGATCCAATGATCAAAAACATCTGATACTGCTACCGTCAACACATCACTACCGTCATTCCCCACCACAATAGATTACGAATTAACCACTACCTTCTTCTTCAAGTCTAGACAGTCTCCTCCAATAGCCTAGTTTCTTATAATAATTATGAGAGAGATAGGGGTATGCCCTCGGAGTAATATAATTTGTTACATATACCTAACTCTATAACCAATCTTATTCGTAATAAAGGTATTTAATTTCTATTATATACTTCGTTATATTCTGATATAATTAACTAAGCAATTAATTAAGTATATTAATTAGAAATTCCTTAAATGCTATGCTATGTGATAATTATTGTTAGAAATAGTTTTATTCATGAGAACATTATCATAATTTAGAATAAATATTGTTTTTAATATTCCTGGTTAAAATGCTTCAGAAAAGGATATTGTCGCATCCGTTGAGACCAGTGTGTGTAATGCTTTCTAAATGTTAGGATGTGTATTACTCATTACTTCTAAGGACACTAAAGGGTTTTTACTGATAGTTATTGGATAATTATGAAATGACTCACACAAGAGTTTCCATTTTGTTAATAACAGCTAGGTCAAACAGTAAATCTTGGATTGACGACATTACACTATTCTCTTGACTTAAAAGCACTATTGAGCTTCAATGTGGATACACCAATTTGATTAAAGTTAATTATAGTATGACAAACATCGAGTGACTATAGTCAGATCTGAGTTGAAGCATTGGAAGTGAAACACTATTCAATAGAAAATTAGTCTCCTTAATTGTATAAGGTTAATATCATGGTCAACTGTAGTCAACTCAAAGTCAAAACCTCTAGCCAGTATAGTACAATTAATAATAAATGTTATTATTGAACCAAGAACTTCGTTTATGGACCAAATGAGTTGAATATGGATGAAAATGGAATTTTAACCAAAACCAATTTCCATAAGTCGTGATGTGATATAGTGTTGTCGAAGAGAATTTATGTAAACAATCATTACTTTAAGGTACCTCTTAAATCGAAAAATTAGATTTTACCAATAAAGATGTATAAGAGATAAATTCGGCCAAATAGGCACTCTACTAGCTAAGGTAACGAGTGATTAATATTCAAATTACACGAACTAAACTTACATCTATTAATCCTATAACCATATTGGTGATTTCTTCGAAATACCACACGATTTAATCAATTTATAAATTGTTATTAAATTAATTAAATTATTAATATTTATGAAATATTAGTAATTTATTTATTTGATGTATTGGGTTCAATAAGTAATTTTCTAGGTGTCATTAATAATCAATTGGATGCATATATAAAATTTATATATGTACGTATCGATATATAATATCGATACACATTACGGTTTAAATGATATTAATTATTTAAAGAGTTTGGAGTTTTTGTTGTCCCATAAAGCCCTTGATATGGTCAACCTTGACTTGGAGTGAGATGAGATATTTTTGGTTTTAAATTCTGGATGTGGATATGGAATTAGTAAAGAAGGAGAACTTGTCCCCCCCTTTCTCAATTTAAACAACCATGCCCCTCTTTACCTTTCCTCTATAGCTTGCCCTCTCTCCCCATTGTTGTGAGCCCCTCGTCCCTCCTTGACTGAAAATACATAAATTCCAAATACATCAAACCAAATAAATTCATGGTACTCCATGCATTGCAACGTCCAAAGATCGATTCAAGGTAAATTTAAGAGAACACATCAATCAATGTGTGTTCAAAGGCGACATCATTAAGGTACAATATCTGACTTACATTTATATTATACTTATCTAGAAGCAGATAGTATATATAACAATTTTATACATGCATTAGATGTCTTATGTTTCAGATGTATTTTGATATTGCTGGTTGAGTTATCAACTTTATATTAAAAAAATTGTATTTTTAATTTTAAGATTTTAGGCCATGTTTTATTTTAAAATACATATTTTATAATTTTCAAACACTAATATCAATTTTTTAATTATTTAAAATTATTGTTTCTTACTTTTAATTCACTTACATAAATGAAAAACATTTAAAATTGTTTATATATTCAAATTGTTTTTTGATCTAAAAATATTATGTTGAACAGATATATATATATATATATGTTTTTAAAACAATTCTTATATTAATTCACATATAGATATTTAAATTAATATATATATATATATATATATATATTATTAAATTAAAAATTAAATTTTATTTTTAAAAAAAATCTATCATGGTCGAAAAGAATAAATATATAATATGTATATTTAATATTTATTTTATTGTAATAAATGTATACTTTATATTATTGTGAAATTATAAACAATTGAAATAAAAAAATTATTTTGACAATAAAACTACTTTATAAAATATATACATATTTATATTAAATTAATTTATTTGATAATTATATTTTGAAAATAAATTTTAATTAACTAAATTTTATTTGATATAAGATTTTGATTGAATAAATTGAAAATAAATTTATTTTATAATAATATAATGAATAATTACATAGTAACAAATAAATAGTGAAATGAACAAAATTTGGTAATTATTGAAATATAAATTTGTAGAACGAGGTATAAATCAATTTATATTGAATTGAATTTATTGAAGGATTAAAATTAAAATTTAAAAGTGAAAGAAAACAGTTAAAATTTTAAATCAAATTAAAATAAGGCCCAAAGGCCCTTTCTTTTCTACTCATTTCTAGAGGTCTCCCCACTTCATTATCCCATTCCCAGAACCCCCTTCCATAGTTTTATCCCTAACGCATGAATCTAAACAATAACAAAAAATCACGATGTTAAAAATGATTAGATTGTGTGCAACAGAAGCTGGCATCATCATTTAGATGAGGGCTTGAATTGGAGCTGTGACATTGGTTATCGCGTGTTGGAGCAAGATGCGAGCATATGCGAACGCGAGGCTAACAGCAATTTTTGGGTCATCATGATATTAAGGTGGTGGCGACCTAGGAGTGTGCAACCAGAATTGACCTGGATGAAGGCGGAGCTGACGATGTGGGTGTGTGCTGATGGGGAGGTAGGAGAGTGCATGCAGATTGGAGGTGTTAGGGCAAGCGATGGTGGTTGATGCTGATAGAGGTTGGAGGCGCTGGATGTAGCTGCCATAGGAAATGAATCAGAGGTCGAGCAAAGTCATTCGTCTCGCATTATTTTGGCGAGTAAATTTTATTTACTCACAACTATGTCTAGTATATAAATTCCTTTGCATACTTTTAATTGGTTATTGCCTTGACAAATACTCTAATATGGATTGTTTGGTTAAGATTGATGGTTATTGGATATGATATTTGATTGATTGTCGTGATGCTAGATATGATTTTGGATTGATTAGGAGATTTTATATATGTTGGATTATTAAAAATGCAAAGGAGATGATGTTTGTTTGCATTTTAATTTGTGTAATTATTATGTTGTGTGTTCATTATTTGAATGGCCGGAATTCTATATAATTCGATTCGGATCGAACGATAAAATGCATTTTGATGATTAGTTGAATATTCTGGAAGACTTTGGTCCTCATTCATATTTAAGGACGTTCATTGATTTTCTCGTTTTAAAATATTTTTGAAAGCTTCTAAATTATTTTTTGTATTTTAAAATTAAATTTAAATATATTTATAAATAAATAAAATTGGTTGGTAAATAAAATGATTTCTAGGAAATTATTTTAGATATAAAGTTTGTTTGAAAACGGAAAATAATTTTATTTCTAACTGCTAGAGTATAAAGTGAAGATTTTGAATTATATTATATGGTCTTAAATTAATATAATTTATTTTGTAACTTATAAATTTACTTTGAAATAGTATTTAATTATAGAAGATTAATAAATAAATTTAAAGCAATATTAGAAGATTTTCAATATGAGCTATTTGAGATTTTGAATATTCAGTAAAGGTTTAAATTATAAATTATTGTTTGAAATGAAAAGAATTATTCTTGGTGATTTATAAAATTATTATAAAGTATTGTTTATTCATAGAAAATTCATGAAGTAATATCTACAATTATTATTATGATGTGTTAGTGATTTTGGAAGTTTTGAAAAATATATATATACACAAGGATTTGGAAATACAATTTTGTAATTGAATCTTATAGTGGGACTAAATAAATAAAGTGAATTTATTATTTAATATATACTTATATCGATCTATTTCGAAGTATTTATTTTTGGTCATTAATGATTCATTATTAAATATTGCATTTACGGATTATTATGTTTATTTATTTGAGTAATTTATTTTATATTACTTTTCTAATCATTCTTCTCTTATATATTGGTTTTGATATCATGAATGACTCACCGTTGATATTGATTGGTTTGTGAATTTGACATGATACAGTGATTTCACCTTTATGATTTTTATATACTTAATTTTGTGTGATGAGAAATCTGAATAAACGGAGTTATAATACCGTCTGGTACGAGACTTTTAGTAATATTTCTCCAGTTATTCTTTAGACTCATTATATAGAATACTTGAAGATTAAGTGTAGTTTATAAGCAGCGAATAAACGTTTGAGTACCACGCGGTGGTATGGAATGCTATTGTGATATTTATTCGGCTATTCATTGTAAGTAGATGACACTTACACGACGAGACTAGTATTATGAGATTGTACTTACATGGTGATGCTCGTAGGTGCGAGCAAAGTAGGTGCCCTTATATTTATTAATATTGTATGCCTCTGTCATGATGTACTACTTTTATTATCATTGGAGAGAACTAGATGGCTAGAATCCACCCTAGCGACCTGATCTTAGGGTCGCGCCCCAGATCAACGACACCGTTGTTGGATATTTTATTTGATGTGCATCACATGATTTGGGTTAGGTGACCCATAGGGTAGGTGCCCCACATCACAGTATTTGGGTGAGGTGACCCATGGGGTAGGTGCCCCACATCATAGTATTTGGGTTAGGTGACCCATAGGGTAGGTGCCCTATAGCCCCTTTGTTATGTCGCATAGGCCAGCAGTCTGTTACCTATTAGGGCAATGCTTGTTCATGACGAAGAGGCTACACGATGATGAGTCACTGGTGGATATGTGTCACGATGTCAGTCGAGGTTACTAAAGACCGTAGGAGTAGATCCGGTTAGGTGACCCTGGGCTCATGGATCGAGTAGATGGTCATCCGTCTCCCTTCTGGTTCTAACAGAGTGGTTGATTGGCATATTCTATTAATACGCCTTTCTTAAGTATAGATATGGGTTAGGCGATCCAGGGTTAGGTGACCCACATGTTGATGTATATATGACTCTACTTGGGACTTCGAGTCTGTCGTATAGTCATTCCCCGTAAAGATATATTTTGATTTTGTATATAAGGTGAGGAGATTATATCTGAATAGGTGTCCAGATTATAGTGGATTCTCATATCTTTTATTGCATATGATTTCTTTGATAAGAAGTCTATATTTATATTTATATTGATGTTGGTTTCTATTACTCGAGATTGAGAGATATACTTGTGCATTGTTGTGTGCTAGCCTTAATATTCTTAATGATACCTTTTATTTAATGATTTCTGGATACAGGTGATTCACCCAATTGATATTGATTCTATGATTTATTGATTGGCATGACTTAATATGGGTCATGATATTTTTTAGGACATTTTGATTGATGCCTTCCATATTTGAGATGTATTTAATAGTGATGTTATTATTGTTCCGTGCATATATTATTTATTTATATGTATATGTATAAACCCTTGATTTAGGTTTAGTCTGACACATGTGTTATTTATATTATGCTTGGGTTAGTCCGAGACTTTTCATATACAGGGACAATATGACAGCTTGTGTTTGGGCATAGAGGAGATTAGTACTCAGTATAGTTTACCATTTTGTATTGTATAGACTCTTGTATGTATACTTATATGATGTATATTGGACATACTTTGTATATTTAGTATTATATATTATTGTTGTGATTCTTATTCTATGTTCTTCGATATTAACTGTATATTTTGTATTGTTCTATACTGTAGGCACACGTGTTTGTTGATTTGTGCCAATACTATGTACGTATAGGAGAGTTAATTATTTGATATTTAAATACGTATTAGTGTTAGCCTAAGAGAATATTCATGTGTGTACCCTATGTCGCCTTATTCTCTGCATTATCCGACATTATTATTTTGTAGTACTCTTGGATGGTATGGGTATAAAGATGGGAGCATTTACATAAACAGGAATCCATTTACCCTTAACATCTAGAATACGAGGAATCCTCCTAATTTCAAACTTCCGATGTTGGAAATGTATGATGGAAAAATATATACAACGGTTCATCTAATGAGATACATTTTACATATGAAGGTGTTGAGTGCTTGAGGAGGTGATGGGGCAGTGCTCCCTGTTATATCTCACATATTTAGCAACAATGTGGTTCAGATAGCCGAAGAATGGGTCCATAAGCATAAGGACTAAGTTGGTGAATAGGTTCTTGACATGGTTCAGAGTTTTGTCTCTCGATCAAAGAATGTAATGATGCTATAAAGGTGGAGCAAATGCCCAGAGAGACCTTGAGAATTTATCTGACAAGATTTAACGCGGCAGCCGCCGTTGACGATAAGCTGAATCCATCGATAATCCTGATGGGGGCAGTGTCTGGAGTCGCAAGCAAGACCGAGTTCAAAATTGCACTGAAAAGGGATCCACCAATGGATGCCGCGCAGTTTTACCATGAATCTGGGAGATATCTACATCTAGTGGATGTTGAAGCAGATAATGCTGGTATTAATGTTGTGGATGACGGAGGACTGTCCGGAGCAGGATATTGAAAAGACAAGGGGAGGCGAAAAGCTGATAATGACTTCAAAGGACCGAAATGGCAGTGGAGGGAATTAAAGTTTTCTTCTTACACTGACCTAACCAAAACCCCGGAGAGGATATATGTAGACACTATAGGGCAGATCCTCTATCGGAGACCAGCTAAGTGAGATCCCATGGATCGGGAGAGAAGGTCAGGAAAGTTTTGCCTATTCCACAGCTAGAAGGACATGAAACGAACGAGTGCAGACATCTTCATGATTTGATAGAAGAGTTGGTTTGGAGTAACCAACTACAATAGTACATAAGGAATCGAACTGCGATGGTGCAGCCAGAGCAACCATAATATGTAGAAAATTCATGAAGACACAACTAGGATTCTGGGTTAAGACTGGTAATCTCATGATCGGGATGGACAAGAGACAGGTTCATTTCCCAGGATTTGCTTTCCATTTTGAGTATTTAAGATGATAATAACCTCGAACCGCTTACATGTGTACGAGACCTCGATTGGTCTCTAGGTTTGCTCTGAGTCGGATGTTTGAGATGAACATTTAGGGTGTTTTCTTGCTTGATTTGAATATTTGATTTTTGAAATCCACTTAAACGTGATGACTGATATTGGAAATGGTAGTCTCATCCGAAGAGAGGGGGCGGTGACCGCAAGAAGTAAGTTCCCTTACCAAAGAGTAAGTCGATGGACGTGCTTGTCGTTGAGTCTCCTTGCTGGAGAGCAAGCGTATTAGGCTTAGTAAGGATCCAAAGAGATCAAAAGTATGTCCCCCCCGCCAGAGATTGAGTAGAAGGACTTGCTTGTCCTTGAGTCCCCTCGTTGTAAAGTGAGTTGATTGGGCTCAGTAAGGTTCCAGAGAGATCGAACCCTAGATTGGATGTTAAACGATCCGGAGAGATCGAACCCTAGATTGGATGATTAAACGGTCTAGAGAGATCAAACCCTAGTTTGGATGATAAAACGATCCAGTGAGATCGAACCCTAGTGTAACGACTTGGAATTTTACCGCCTTGATTTATGAATATTTAATAAATTTTAAATATTAAAATAATAGGTTTTATAATTAAAATATAACTCTTTTAGATAATAACAAATGATGGTAAAATACATTTGTAACAACCCAAGATTTTGCCACTTTGAAATAGGCTATTTAAATATATTTTATATAATCAATAAATGGATTTTTATTAGCAAATAAACCTATTTTAATTATTTAATAATGATGATGAAATAGTTTTCAAAATTTGTTTACCAATATAGATTGTTCAAATAAAAATAGAAAATATGACCGAAGGACGTTTTTCAAAATTACGACTTTTCGGTATCGAAAATTTGTCGGGAAACGTTGTGCACATTTGTGTAACATGTGAACGTATATGTTCATGTCATAGCATAATAATAAGTGTTATTAGCATAAAGTAAGTGTTAGGTTAAGATAATAATGATTTGACTTTAATAAAGCAAGCAAGCATGGTGCAAATAGTCTTAAATAGTAACCTATATTTAATAATACCATACCTTAACACCTTAGGATAGTACCTAAGGCATGGAGGAGGAGGAAATCAAGGGGATAACATGCATGGTTAGGATTGGGAGGAGTATGGGCTTCCATGTTTTCATGACATGAATATATATTATTATATATACAAGGTTAGTTTGGTAATTTCTTGTTTTCTATGCCTATATATACTCCACCTCCTTCTCATATTTTCTACTTTACATCCTCCTTCTTCAATTCCTAATACCCTCTTCATTTCTCCATTCATCCATTCATGGCTTCTTAGCTAAATTCCTAAGTTGAAAACCTAGTTAAAAACTTCTAATCAAGTTGGACTATCTTACTTCACCTTTAAAATCAATTCCCTTCAAAACATGCTCCTACACCCCCACCACAATCTTGGCCGAGCCCTATTTCTCCACTAGGATGAGCCATCTTGGCCTTTCAAAGTCCATAAACCTACTTCGTCGAATTAGGAGCAAAAGATCTTAGGCTAGAGCAAGTTCGAGTAGAGTTTAGTCGGGTTCCGTGAGTAAAGTTTGTGTTTTAAATCTCAAGTTACTAACTTTTTAAAGTTTTGAAATTTATGAGTCAAAATTTTGCTTAAGTATGTGGTAATGTTATATGTTGTGTATGCATGCATATATGTTTATTTGGTGTTGATTGCTTATGCCGATGTTTGAGTAGGCGATAATGATTATACCTTGAATACTGGAAAATTGGTTAGTATTTGTGAAGTAATATTCTTGCTTATGATTGTGCTATAATGTTATGATATGGTATTGTGATTGAATGTTGTATGTGTTGTATATGGGTTCATGACACAAAGGTAGTGATTCGCTAACCAAAAGCGACGTAGAAATCCGTTTTTTGTCGAAAGTATAATTTTTGTTTCAAAGTGAAAAGTTTTCAAGTTTAAAACTTTGATTTGGTTTTCAAAAGTTTATTTTCATGTTTCAAAGAGGATAAGAGTTCAAAAGGGAAGTTCTAAATGTTAGAGAAAGGAAATTTCAAGTTTCTGAAATTACGGGTACGTATAGCGATAGTCGCTATACGCACAGTTCGGAAAAATTTAACTAGTTTTCAAATCAAACTTGTTTTCACATAGAAATATTTTTGGAAATGTTTTCTAACTTTAATTTAGTAATTAGAGAACACTTATGTAATTATTTAATGATTATTTAATTGATTAATTAATTATTTAAGGTAATTAGTACTTATCATTTGTTAATAATGGTTTTTAAACTTAAATGTTAGTCAATTAAGTTAATCATGATTTGTTACTTAATTAAAGTTAATTGTTATTTAATTATTAAATAAGGATTAATTAATTATTATTTATTTAAGATAATTATTAATTAATTATTATCTAAAAAGGGGTTTTATTTAATTAATCTTTGATTAAAGTTAATTGTGTTTTAATAAAGTTTAATTACTTTTAATTAGAGTTTAATTACTATTTAACAAGGATTTGATTCTCATTACAAGGGTTTTAATTTATTTTAAAATCGCTTAAGTTTAAGTAATCAGTTTTGTTTTAAACTGTTTTCGTTTCAAATTTTTTTTAAATCAAGGGATTTCTGCGTCACTTACCCTTAAGTAACCCCATATGATTAGGAAAACTAATTGACATCTATTAGCAGAACAAAATACCATTCTGCTATTACAATTAACTTGGACATTTACTTAAGTTGATTGATTATTATGTGTTGAACCCTTATATACCCGTTGTTATGTAATGTCATGCTAGACTGGATAAGTAAAACAAAATTAAAAGCACTATTATAGTCATTAAGCCTCTGTTTGATTTTGTAAAGATAAATATTTCACTTTCTTTTTGAAATGTTTTCAAAGTTATTTCAATTTGAACAATATATTTAAAGAATGATTTGACAAATGATTTTTATTAAAGATGTTTTTAACTAATGGGAATTATTTTCCATGTTATAAAAAGAAGTTTTTATAGAGAGTTTATAAATGAATTTGGAAATATATAAAGTGCTTTGGGTAAATGGATTTGAGTTTTAAGCAAAAAATATGTCATAAATAAGAAATATTTATAAAATGGATTTGCTTATTAAAGGAAGCTAAATATATTTAAGGTAATTTAGGAAGTTGTTTAAACAGGAAAGGTTTATAAAGAAGTTTTATAAATGATTTTGGGGTATTTACAAATGAAGTTTTAGAAAATGATTTAAATATTCATAAAGAGAGTTTATAAAAGTTTGGATAATTATAATGAATTTATATGAAAAGTTTGGATATTTATAAAAGCAATTTATATAAATGATTTTGAATATTTATAAAAAGGTTTTATGAATGAATTTAGGAGTTTGGAAAGCATTTTGAAATGGATTTGGATTTTAAGCAAAAGAGATTTCATAAATGAAATAGATTTGGTTAAAGAGGATTTATCGAAAGAAATATAAAAAGAATTTGAGATCTGGGTTTCTCTAAACATACCTTTTAAAAATGGTGGTATGGAACATCTGTTCCACACTTAGCCCCAAGGGAATAGTGTTTAGGGTTGTACTTACCTCCAATTTAAACAACATTTGTTTAATCCTTTTAACATGATTTGGAAGTAAGAAGTTATTCACAAATGTTTTGTGTGTATACTTGTGTCAGAGAGATAAGTATATGAATGTTTTGGACAAACATTTTAAAAGGAGATTTATTAAATAAAGATTTGTTTTAAGTCTTAGTGGTTGCTATGGATAAATAAATCTCAAATGGAATTGGTTATTGTTTGTTAATTTGATAGTTAAATAACCGACCATCAAATATGGTGTAACAACCCGAGAGATTTTCGACCTCCGAAAATCGACATCAATACATTCACTGTATTACATGCCAAACAATCGAATGCCGGAAATACCAGATCGTTAGGGAAAAGAAGAAAGAGATAAAAGAAGAAAATAGAAAACAACATCAGAATCTCACAATCGCAGCGGAACAATATATAACAGATAATGACAGGTCTTTTTACAAAAGAAACTATAACTGTTTTTATAGTTTACATCATCATGGTACAACACAATCAATAACGCAACACTGGACAGTTATAATAACTTGTCGTCATAAAAGCTGACTATACAGCTTACACTGCACAGCGGAATACACATCAAGTACGTGTGATATGTCTCGTCTCCTGAGCTCCATAGCATCTTATCTTGTATCTGTAATACTCGGTCTGACCCGAGCATTATAATAAAATAACACCCGAGTCAGTCTGGAATACCAGTGTGAGAAAATACACTCAATTGAATTATTAAAGCTTCAAAATCCTTTGTAAATCAAAGGTATCTCGTAAGACCACGCCACAAATAAACATGTTGGGTTTTTACCTTACGATAACCAAAACATTTTATATCAAATCCTCTGATATTATAATAGTGTCTAAGTACAAATACTTATTCAAATAGTCGAAATTATTACATTAATTAAATTCCAGCAAACTAGGCTCTACAACCAAAACTGTAAAGGCACGTAGGGAGAATGGATTTCCAACTGAATGACTAGGCACTAGGGTACCACCTATCATGGTACCTGGTCTAGATCAGTATACCGAGGACCACTCCCGATCCCCTGCAACACAAGACCGGACTACCCCTTACTGGATAGCCCGAATAAGATCACCCCGCGGTTGGGATCAGCAACCGCCACAAAGCCGAAATAAAGGGACTCTAGACAGGGGAAATCTTACCCTAATTGGAAGCTACCCACTTAGCCTTGCTGCATATCCCCTTACTGGATAGCCCGAATAAGATCACCCCGCGGTTGGGATCAGCAACCGCCACACAGCCGAAATAAAGGGACTCTAGACAGGGGAAATTTTACCCTAATTGCTGGTTGATGAGGCTCGAGGCTAAGCGTTGCCTTTTAAGACCGAATTTCACTTAGAACGCTCATCGTCCTCCAATGAAGATGGTTTGATAGCATTCGTCCATACAATTTGTCTTGGGTCTAGACAAACCGAATCACCGTCTTCATCATCTTCACGGTATTAATTCGCAAATGTGAAAACCAGATCGAAGTTGTTTTCGGATAATTAAACCCGATCTCAGTCTCTTCGAAACGATCAACACATTGGCCAATATTGATAGTCGGTTATTTAACTATCAAAATAACAACCACAAGCAACCATCAGGCCTTAAATAATTTTCCAAATTATTTAACTCAAAATATCTACTTAAGATATTATTTCCATATTTCGACACTTTGAAAAATTGTTTTTCAAATCCCTTTTATTCTCACAGAACAAATTTCAACCTTTGCCCAACACTTAAAATATTTTTCCACTTCATTAGTTACTCACCACTTGGAGAATATTCATTTTATCCCCTATTTCTTTTCTCACATTTTAAAAATAAATCCACTATTTATTTTTAAAACAATTTATCCATCCTCTTATAAATTTCCACTGTGAATTTATAATTTCAAATTATCCACTGATAATTACCTCACTTTATTTATAACCCAGTTTATAAATCCATAGCCTCATTCCCCCTTTAATCACTATTTCAAAAACCCTTAATCGATTTTCAAATCGATTCTCTGAATTAAATTCCCTTTAAAATTTATTTCTCGACTTATCCCGATTTATTCCAAAATCCATTAATTAAAGCTTTACTCCTTTATTATGATTTAAAACCTTATTTAAATCTGAAATATCAATTTCATACTTTATTTTAGATTTCTCCCTTTATTTTTTCCAAAATCATTTAAATCTTGAATTCAATAATAATTCCTTTAATTCTTAAAACAATATCGCTTAAGTCCATAAAACTCTTTTATTCCCATTTATTCAAAATCTCTCTTCCTTTCCATACTTGGAGTTTATTCAATAGGACTTTAAAATCAACCTTTTACCCTTTCCCAAATCCATTCATTTAATTTATGAAACTCCGCTATAAATATTTTACTTAAAATTTCCCTTTTATTTTCCTTTAATAATCCAATCTTTATATTCCTGATATCTTAAAATACCACAATATATTCAGCAAAGCCACAGCATTCGATAATTTCAATTTTCAATATAATCTATCACAGATTATCAAATAAATCATATCATAGAATATGAAAATAAATTTCAATACTTTTGAGGAATCCAGTTGGATCCCTCCAACCTATTTCCCTGCATCCACAGATGCTAGCACAATATAAAAATACCAATCCCACTTCGAGGGGGATATCGCGGTATAAAGGGTCATCCGCTATTATGCGGGGCGCATAGGGTCTCATCCACTATATAATGCAGAAATATCAATCACTCCAATATATATATATATATATACTATATATAATATCACATCTAGACTGATATTAATTATCAATTTCAATCAATCACCCAATAATTTAATTTTAACTAATTAAATTAACTAGTAATCCAATTTGAGGGAGATCAACTCACCTTTGATTTTATTTGCAACCCAATCCATCTCGACTTGTTTTCTTCACGATTTTGGACCTTGTAACAAACATTGTATGGTTTATTAATTTTTGACCTAATCGAACAATCTATTAGCATTTTAATTTAAACTAATTTTCCTTTGAATAATTTTTAGTTACCAAAATAATTGAACAAGTTAATTAAATGAGTTAAATCCATTATTTTAAAATAATTTAGTAAGTGAAAATATGTATATATGTATATTTATTTTATTTTGCTCTTTGAAACTACATATACTGAAATAACCTATATAGATTTAAAAAAAATTAAATTTTTATATAAACTCGACAACATTTACCATTTCTTTATTTCCCAAAATCTTATATATATATATATACATTAAATTCTAATAAAATAAAATTCCTTTCAAACCTATATATTAAATCAAAACAGAATTGTTTTATATATCTTACTATAAATTTCATTTTTTTCCTCTCTGTTTTTCTATAATATATTCATATATATATATATATGTGTGTGTGTGTGTGTGTGTTATTAAGTTTTAAATTTGAAACAAATACCTTGCTGCCATCACGAACCCAAAGCCCTAACTCGAGCTTCCCCTGTCTGCGCACCCCACACGAACCCTGGTCACCATCGCAAACTCGCTGCTCATCGCCATCAAGCTCGAGATGCATCACTTCATGCCACCGCGGCAACCATGTCATATCTCGCCTCTAGGACTCCACCATTGCCGGCCTCGCAAATACCCCAAACGCCACCACAACTTCGTGTGCACGAAAACACTCGCCTCGCCATCGCGAACGACTCACAAGGTCTCTGCTTCCTTCAAGAACGTGGAATCGATAATGGCTTCAGGAGAAAAGAACGCCGCGATTCGATTTGCCTGCCACTTTGTGGAATACTTGAATTTGAACAACCGAAGTAGACAGGAATTTTGAATTTTGAATTTTCATTCCACCATTTTTTCTCTTCGAACAGACCCCTTTTTTTCTTTACTGTGTGAATTCGATCGGCTTGAATGAAGGAAATGAAAAGGGGACTCGTGATTTCCTCGACTGCTTTTTAATTTGTAAAGTTTTGTTTTTGAAATGTTCGGCTGAGAGGTTTTTTAAAAAGGAGTGAAAAGGGGGAAACATGTTTTAGGGGGAAATGTCTTTTAAAAAGAAAATGAACAGTGACTTGAAGTGAATATAAATACAGCTGATGTAAATATAGATGAAAAGCTCCGATGTGAAATATATATATATTTTAAATCGTCTTGAATTTGTAGCTTAAAAATTTGACCTCCTATCGAGGCATGCCGCTAGACGTTTATAATGTTATACCCTTATTCCGAACGCAATGGAAAAGGTTTCGAGTCCTAATTCGATCGTATGGAGAAGATAGCTTTTTGGACCCAGTTATTATATTAAAGTTCCGATATAGATTTCAGCGCGTTTATATACCGTACGGCTACACGACAACTCCAAACATTCCGATATTTGAAATCCGATAATAATACACTATTACGGATCCAATGGAACTAGTTTTGTCGAAATCCGAGACTGTGCCCCGGAAGGCAATTTTTTTTAAATGTCAATTTAAACGACATATTTTTAAAAGTGAACAAATCACTTTAAATTTCAATTTTAAATCTTTTATTATCTTCAGTATCCTCAATATAAATTCCATAAGCCCTCAAATTATTTCTAACAAGCTCAAAACTCAAGATTCCATATTTTACCCAATTTCCAATTATTTAATTCAATAATTAAATCACCCGATAATAGTGATATTTGAAATTCAAGTTAAAAATTAACTTTTAAATATTTAAAATCAATTTAAATATTCCAATTTCAAATATCCAATTTTCCGGGTCGTTACATATGGACTCAAAATGTAACTTTGGAAATATCTATGAGAAACACGTGAGTTATATGGCACAGTCATCTCCGATGATGTTGTACTGTGCGTATATATCTTATTTCGCTCTCCTAGGACAAATGATAAGGAAATTCATCCACTAGCGATTAGGAGGTGACCTCCGCTCTTATCTTTGATTGTTTATTTCCTAAAGAACTGGGGTTGAGTTTATTGAAAACTATCGAATGTTGTTTCGGAGAGACCGAGACCGAATATGTTATCCGAAAACCACTTTGATCCAACTCAAGAGTTTCGAAGTGAAGACATCTTGAAGATGATGGAATTGAAGCCAGAGCTCTTTGAAGTGCAAGGGCTGCGTGCTACAAATCCTAAGGGTGATTCCAAAATGGATGTAGTAGGGTAGTGCCTTCGGTTTGTTTATATCCTGAACAACTTATATGGATGAATGCTGGCATTGCATTATTTCCTCGAGGGAGGTGTTAGCATTCCAAGTGGGAAGTGCTATATAAAAGGTAAAACATAGCCTCAAGCCTCATCAACCGGGAATGACTAGAACATAGGAGATGCAGCAGGGCTAAGTGGGTCGCTCCCAATTAGGGTATGATCATCTCTATCTACAGTCGATATTATCTCTCATTTCTATGCTTCGGGACCCATTAACCAAGGGGTGATCATATTGGGTACTATCCAGTAAGGGGTAGGCCCGTTCTGTGTTGGAAGGGGATCCCGACGAGGTCCTCGGTATTATTTTATCTAGAGATGCACCGTAATGGGCGGTACCTTAGTAGCCCAGTCATTGTATGTAACCCATTCTCCAATAAGCGCCATGCGGACTTAGTTGCACCCAACTATGTTAAAATCTGAGATGCAAGCATTTCGGCTATATATATATTACTTTGACCTCTAGATATTATTATAATATCAATGGATTTTATGTAGAAATGATTTGGTTATCGTAAGGTAAAAACATGTCCATGTTTATATGCGGCGTGGTCTTACGAGATGCCTTTGATTTAATTGTTTTTTTAAGTTAAAGACTTATGCTTTACTCACACCAGACCCATGTCTGACCCGGAGTTTATTTTTCCTTTTCCTAAACTCTTGGGTGCTCAAATTTGAATGGGCATCCAAGTAGTTCAGGTTTTTCCGCAGATTTACTTTGGAGGAGCTTAGAACATGTGGCTTCGTCGATAGCTAGTCATTGCCTTATTTTCCGCTGTATTATATGTATAATGCATCAGTTAGGTAGGGACAGGTTGTTATAACTGTCCAAGGTAGAATTTCTATTAGTATGACTCTGATGTAACATTTTGAAATGAATTTGTAATATATTATATTGAGTAATATATATTGCTCTGTTGCGTTGTGAAATTCTATGTTGTTTAGTTTCTGCTCTTCTATCTTTTCTTTCCTTTTCTTTTACCCTTAATGGCCCATCTTTCATAATAAGAAAGGCGGTTCATCACACCTAGAATGGATGTTGACTTAGTATAAGGATTTGAATGCCTTGTAATTAGAGTAAAGTAGATAAATCCTGAGTGAACACGAGATTATTTTGATGTACAATATGGTACCTCATCATAAAGACAGGATGATCATGATTCATGGTTTACACAAAAGCAACAGCTAGAGTTCTTAGCTACAACGGGTCTTGAACGACCTTTGGTTTGTAGGAGAATCCTAAGGAATCAAATGATGCACCATAAATTGGATCGATGGATAGCTGGAAAGCTGGACTGCAAGAAGTAGACTACTACTGAAACTTGTTCTTGGGCAAAATGCACCTTACATTCATACGGCATACTTTGGGGGGGAAGTGTTAACCAGCTTTTTAAACATACGTATTTCAACTAGAAGTAGAATGCCAAAATGAAGAAGAAACGACTCACAAACTTGAAAAACACTTAGAAGGACTAGAACATGAAACTGGAAAAGTCACAAGTCAATTGGAGCAAAAGAAAGCTCTCGGTACCGAGAGGAACCTCTCTGTATCAAGAGGTTTTTTCTCCAAATTGAACCTACTCAACTCCATATGCCGCAAGTACAACCTCAAGTGATTGTGACCAAGTGCTTCTCTCGAAGGATGGACAAGAAGTTCTCAGGATTGATGAGAAGAAGACAAAGAAAGCGGAATAATACAGGTCTTATCAAGCAAATCGTCGGGAACTACTCAGTCTCAGTGTAAAAGAGTTTGGACTACACCGAATCGGAGATAGGAGAGCGAAGTAAGTAAGAAGGAGAAGTTTTCACCAATATAAACCTCTCGGCACAGAGAGGTCCATATTAGAAATAGGGTCGGCGTACTCTCACCTCCACCTGTGGGCTTGCATCTGGACCTTGTACAACCGACCTTGTAGACCTGCAGAGCAGTTTACCTATAAATACCAGCCCTATGGCAACTAAAGAAGAGTCTTCTTTGACTTTTGGCGCTTCTCCTTCTTCATCCCCTACCTCTCTTCACAATAGTCACCTAGTCACCAAGGCACATTGTTGGCAGTTCTAGGCTTAGGAACTTGTCAATTTCTTATACTCGTGACTCTAAGTCTCTCTCAAACCCATAATCAATAAAATATAAACAGGACGTAGGTCAGAGGTTGTCAAAGCACTATAGAAATTCTTGTGTGTTCTTACTGTTATACGATCAGTATACCAAAACAGAGACCAATAGGTTATAAACTCATCGCACAAGTTTACAAATCAGATTTCCACTACTTTGGAATTTTGTATTAGTAATTTTGAACGATAACTCTGTTGTAATTAATTTACAACAACAAACTATAGCAATAACAACAACAGATTGCTATATTAAACTATAATGATAAACAAGCGTTATACTACTTCGCAGAAACAACACAACGTTGAAACGGAAAGATTGCAGAACGATGTATAGAAATATATAAGTAAACAGAAATCTAACCGGATGAAGAAGGAAATTTCGTCTGAGGCTTGTCGTAAAAATTTCCTTAAGACTTTATTCAAAGTCTCCCAAGATACAACATACGTGATCTGCTCGAGATTGTGATGTGTATGATCTTCTACGCGATATGAAGAAGCGCATGGATTGTAGAGATTAAGAAACGAAGAGGAAGAAGAGAAAATTCGGAGTGACTTCCTGACCAGGTTTCCTTCTACTTTTATAGGCTAATTCCCAACGGTTATGTCTGTTGGGAACAGTCGCATCTCTTCGTCTGCAATGGCCAAAAACTGTCGCGGTTTGCAACGGTTACGCCTCTTCATTTGCAACGCCTATTTCTATTTGAAAAGCCACGTTCGGTCAGTTTCCAATCCAGTAGTCGCTTCTATTTGAATTTAAACAGTAAAAAACTGTTTACTTCTATGCAGCAAAAATATAACACGGTCCACTGTTATTGGACCCGCAACCGACCCGGTTCGGTACGGGACGGGCGGGGCGCGCGCGTGTGTGTTAGTTCATGGCCATATAGGTCCTCTCCCTTGCACAAAATTACCTGACCCTAAGGGCCAAAATGGGTTTGAGGAAAGTAGTATATAAGCATGAACATTAACTTATTTTTGGCAATGTGGGACAATATCTCATTCAATATAAAGGGCCTCTAACACTTACTTTCTTGCTATTTTCTCGTAAAACTCTATATTCAACAGGTTTTTGGGTGTTGTGCCTTTTTTGATGTCAACAGTTTTAATATGTGGGTTGGTGTATGTATTGAAATTTGATGGTTATGTAACTTGAATAAATATTCCATATTCCATGCTTTTAATAAATACATGAGTTAATCCCACTTATTCGTTGAATGAGATCATATTTTTTTTATGTATTGGTTTTGATGAACACATCAGTGGATTTGTCCCCCAATTGTACTTTTTAATATAATCTTCCTAGTTTCAATTTCTAGCTTTAATTCTTCTAGCACTTCTAATTTTCGAGTACGTTTTTCTAGTTTTTTAGTTTTTACCAAACTTTAATTTCTTGGGTTAATTTAATTGAGTAAACTAGAATTAAATGTTTTTCTTGTGGTTCGATCTGTACTTGAATACACACAATAATTTTACACCGTACACTTAAGATAATTATTAGATACCGCATTTTTCTAATTATATATAAATAATGTCATACAAGATTTTGACGCCATTGTTGGAAAAAACAACGTAATTTGAGTTCATTATTTGAATTATTTTTCCTTTTGTTTCATTAAAATAAATCATGAAGCAAAATAATAAAGTAGAAAATTATTAGTTATTTGATTGATAACTTTTTCCCTATCTAGTTTGCACAGAAGTGAATTCCATTTTTTCCACTTCTATTTTGTCTTTATTTTTATTTTCCTTGTCTCGCTTTATTAGTAAAAAGAAATCTGTTCAGATTTGATATATTTACTAGTTATATTCCATGACTTTCACTGTTGGTTTCCAGCTTTGTATTTTCAACAATAAAAAGAGTAGTGTAAAAAGGGTAAGAAAGAAAAAAAATGTATTAATTTTCGTTGTTGATTCTGTTCCTTTTTTTACTACCCGTTTTTTTCCTCCTATTCCAAACCTCTGCATTTTCTTCTCCACCTTCGGCCCAACATCGCCCTTTTCTTGTTCTTCATTCAGGTTTATAAAAAAAATCGTAGATTTTGCAAATAGCATCCTAATCCATATCCAAGTTTCATGCACTTTGTTACTTGCCTTTTTTTTTCTTTCTTTCTTTTGTTGGGCGATTTCTTATTTAGAATATGCGTTTTTTTCCTTTCCATAAAATGCGATCTTGTTTGTATTTATTTTTTACGGCTTGACTAAGGGAACAAAAAAAAGAGAATCTTATATTCCTTGAACCCCTCTTTAATTTAGGATCAACCATATTTTTCTCATCAATCTTAATAATAAAAAGAAAAGAACGTCCCTTGTAACTTGCGTTGCACATTTTAACTTTTTTTTACAATCGTATATTATGAATTGTTCCTCCTCTCATTTTTTTAATCTAGTATTATGACTGCATAAGAGTGGATAACCTACCGTTCGATTACATAATTTCAAACATAAAATAAAATAACGTATGGTAGTTTTCATTAATTTTATTTAAAAAACAAATGATAATATGTTGGAAAAAACTAGAATTGAAAATATTTAAGTAGACATTTATGGAAAAAACAGTGTAAATAACATTCTAGAGATTTAAAGAGACATGTTAAAAGAAATTTCTTTGTATTTTTGACTTCACATAATTTGATTTTGCACGTCTCCCTAATAGTCGGTTTGAATATATCATTTATTTTCAAAATCATTCTAATATTTTTTTTCTATTTTATAAGTCAAAACGCGAGCGCATATATACACACACACATACACACACACACACATATACATATATATATATATATACCATATATATATCTAAACACATATCTCGAGAAAGATAGATAAATAAATATTTTAATTTCGAAAATGAAAAATAAATAGATTTTTCCATTTTTTATTTATGTTTCGTAGTTGTTGCATTAGTGAATAAATTTTTATTTTATACAAAAATAAGTGTTTGAATTTCTTTGTTCGCATTTTGAAATTATACGAGTTAAACCTGCAAAAACCATTTTTTAATAATTATTTTTAATTTCTCATTTTTGGTTTCAGTTTTCAATCTCATCAAAAAAATTAAAAAAGTTCGCCTTTGTTTGGCGAAATAAAATAATGAAACGATAATCTCTTTAAGGTTGCAAATAATAATCATAATTCTACGGGCTTCGGTATTACCACTCTTCCACTGTTTTTAGCTTGTTTTGCATTGTTCACTACTTGCATTTTATAAACAAAAAAAATCAGTTGTGGTTGCATTGTTAACACACATTTACTTTTCTTTTGCATCATTTTCTTTTTTTTATTTTCTAAAGGGCGCCACCAAAATTCACATAAAGTGGGAATTTCATTAACCTTCCTTGACCCAAAAATTGCATTTAATGTTTAAAAAGTTGCATTAAATATAAAAAATAGACGTTGGACTTAAGAGCGTCACAAATTCATATAGTGCAAAGTTGTCGCACCGATTCAATTATGCAAAATTCTATCTTGGTGTCTAAGGGCACGACGGGGTCTCGTCAAATATAATTATTGCAATAACCTCGGTGATTCACAACAAATTATATTTGATCATCTCTTTGAAAGTACTTAACTTTCAGTTGCATTGCTATGGTGATTCAAGGTGCATTTATAAATCGTGTATGTACCTAATCAAGAATGGTTTTGTTAATTGAGTCAAATAGTAATTTTACAATTTTGGGTTAACAGACACTACGAACATAAAGTTTGTTATTAAGTCCTTGCGTTTATTTAGTTGCATTAGTCTCATGTGTTTATGAAAACAGAAGAAAAAAAACATTTCTTAATTAGTAAAAAATGTCTTCTTTTAGCGAAGAAAAATCTCAAATAAATCTTTTTGCTACAAAAAACTCACTTCCAACTTATTCTCCTCTCAAATTTTATTTTTCACTCTTTCTTTTCTAGTCTCTCCCTTTAATCTTCTCCTTTGTGCATAAACATTTCGAATCGTGACACTTCAACTAATTTTTTAGTTCAAACAAATCCCTACACCATGACGAACAAAAATTATTCATGAACTCTTAATATCAGAATTTTCCTCTATCGAGTTTCTGTACCTCCTTGCATTACCTTACCTACCCTTACAGCACTACAACAAAAGCAGCCTACGATAACCACAAAAATGCTTTAATAGCCTATTATAGTGATTTAATAAACACCGTATATTTACACATTATAATATATATGCACTATTTATCGCACACAAAAAACCGGTACAAAGTTTACTTTCAACAACACTTTTTATCTGATGTTGTAAGTTTTTATAACGGTACGTTATGTGTTCTCTTTACTTATATAGCGCAGGAAAACCGCTATAAAATCCTATCACGGTGCTTTAATAAATGTTGTATATTGACATGTTATAATAGATGATGGCCTATTTATAACAGAATAAAGCTCTATAAATATTTTTTACTTTCAATAACGTTTTTAAGCTTTCTATTGCGTTTTGGAAGTGCTATGCTTTGTTTTTTTGCATTTTGAAAATCTGCTGCATCCTTATAAATTACGATAGTCAATACATATCAAAATGCCGCATTAAGAATATTTATAATACATAAAACCATTTAAATTATGAAAAATCATATATAATATTAAACATAAAGATATAACAAATTGTATTAAACATAACCTAATATTCAAACACATAATATCTCATACTTTTAACCATACAATATTCTATTGTATATGATTTAAGAACAACCACAAAGTAGTGGCTAATGTTTCACCAGAAACAAGTAGCTAGTTGTTTGCATTAAAAAAAGAAATACTCCAAATCTTTCATTCTCGCACCTGCAAATGAACCGAATATATACATTATAATTGAATATAAATACGAATATAAATAAAATTAGAAAATGAATTATCTACATTAGAATAAACTTTTTTCTAAATATTTCTTATCAAAAACTTTCTAAGTGTCTAAATTTCAAAAAAAAATTGCCAATCCCTTTTGCGCGGCCAGCATCCGGAAAAATCTTAAACACAAGAAATAGATATACATGGTTGAAACATGATCGAAATCACAATGTATCAATCACAAACACCCATATAGGTAAATTATCCAGATATTTACTTATATATACCTTATAAAGTGCATACGTCACATAGCATATGCACATGTTAAGCATTAAACTGTACATTTTAGCAATATTAGTGAGTTCGATAATATTTACATAGAAACATTTATAATAGAGCTATGGAGAATTTTATTAAAGTGTATTTCTTCGTAAAACCATCCATGGATCCAAATTAAGTTGTTTGTGCATAAACATACAACAAAATCAGTAATCAGCATAAACAACAATATTTTCAAATGAGAACCTAAATTCATTATGTTTTAGATATTTGACTTGATAATAGCCGTCAGTACTTGGTTACATAAGCAGGGTAGTGTCAAATCTAGCTATATGTGTAAACTATAAGAATTAAATTTACGAAACCAAAAACATATAACAAACATTTCATTTCTAGGCATACTTAAATGTCTTGAAGAACGTAGATCTGAAAGCTAACTAATGACCAAGGCATCGTTTGTTTACTCTTTTAATGTGATTAGTTTTTCGATCTGCTTCTTAAGAAAGTTTTTAATAAAACATTCAACAAAGAGAACATTTATCGTAGAAGTGATCATGTACTGAAGCTATAAAAAAGTCCTAAGTGTTTGGTTTTTGTACTTAAAGTTATAAAATAACCATAAATTCAATTTCCACTTGTAAATCATAGGTACCATTGATACAATTAATTAAATGTAAAATTGTTAAATATTTTATAATTTATTGTTGTTCTTTTGTTGTTGTTGTTATTACACACTTAGTTAATTTTCATAACCTTAATTATTATTATAAACTTTGTTAACTTTTATATACTTATTAGTTTTTATAAATATTAATTTACAAATTTTATTTTTTATAAACTTAATTTTTTTTATTATTATATAAATTTAGTTAATTTTATAAAACCTAGTTAATATTCTATAATTTATTATTATCATTATTATTATTTTTTGAGAGAAATGTCTGATCCTCAAAAGTAAAGGAGAGCGCACATGAATATATATATATATATATATATATATATCATTGAAAACAAGAAGCTACCAACATGCTTGGCAAGTAACTAGTCATAATACAAAAACAATAAAAAAGGACTCAGGTACGTCTAGAATGAGCTCCGGCAAGGCCACCACCCATTACACCTGAATATCGAGCTCCGGCAAGGCCACCGCCCGGTAATGAGGCGTTAGAAGTACCCAAAAAAGCCATGATGCAACCCAATGCAGATAATAATGATACACAACTCCAGCTGAGAAAGAACTCCTTGTTACAAACTCCGAAAATCCAGAATGAATGCCTCCCTGCCAATGTGGATGATCCAGAATAAAGAAAGCCGCACTGCAGACGTGGAAGAACTGGAAAGAACGCCTTACTGCGAACGCGGATGATCCGGAATGAAGAAAGCCACACTGCAGACGCGAAAGAACTAGAAAGAACTCCTCACTGCAAATGTGGATGATCCAGAATGAAGAACACCAAATTGTAGACACGGAAGAATTGGAAAGAACTCCTCACTGCGAACGCGGAAGGTCCAGAATGAACGTCTCAAAGTAATTTGTCAACAGTAATCCTGAAAACATGCATATAGTAATCTAGCACCATTTTTGGCCTAAACCAGTATCTGTAAAAGGAACTAAAGAAAATTATAAGAATAATACACATATATGTATACAAATGAAGTTTATATACATATATATGTATTAATGAAGTAAAAGTAATAAAACTAAAGCTAAAATTATAAGACGGAAAAGAAACTAAAATAAGAGAAGGACTAAAAAAATAATCCAAGCCCATTATGCAACATCTTAACCAACTCTAAAGATGTAAAAAAAGAGATATCGAAATCAAAAAGATAAAATTAACAAACTATGAAGTTAAAACCTATAAACTAAAATCTCTTAAAAATTATCCCCATGTTCCTTTAATCAAAAGAACATTATCATATTTAGTAAAATCATCATCCAAATTTGAGAAAATGTTAATGCTATAATTATTAATGTTAAAAAAACTATTTTTATACTTAAATAGCTTAATGCTATTACTAACCTTATTAAGATATTTGTTGAAATGATTATTTTTAGCTAATTTGTATTTAGGATTTGAGATCCAATTAAAACAAAACGATGATATTATAAAAATTAATTTATTTAATATGACTAGTATTATTATTAAAAAGTCTCTGGTTTCTCTCAAACCAAATATACCAATAAATTATAATAAATATAGTATCAAGTAAAAATCTATTTTCCTTTTTAAACTTAAATCTTATATTATTCCAATAATAATCACAATCGGTAACTTTAGTTGTAAGACTAAAGTTAAAGATTTTGAGAGTATTATTAAGGATGTTGTAAGTATCTATGCAAACATAATATACATATTTAATATCTTCAAAATACAAATTACAAAATGAACATTTATTATTAATTTGCATATTCTTTCTTTTTAAAAATTCAATAGTATTTAATTTTCCATGCATGGTTAACCACATATGAATTTTAGATTTAGGAGGAGCGTTTGTTTTCCAAATAAGTTTAAAGAGTTATTAGTTACGCCCGAGAAATTAAGAAAATTATAAAAAGAATTTGAAGTGAATTTCTTATTCTTATCTCATTCCGAGTTAGTTGTATCATTTTCATTTTCATTATCAATATTATATAAATTTAATCTAGCTAATAATAAAGAAAATTGCCTAAGAGTTGAACCTTCTAAGATTCTATTAACACTAAAATTCCAAGGGGGATCATTATTTGGAGAAAAAAAATCTGAAATTAAAGCATTCTTAAAGTTACAAATATCGTAAAGCTCTTTAAATTCTACCCTAAGAGGAAGGACAGATATCCACCGATCATGCCAAAAAGAACTATTATTACCTGAATGAACAATCGTATTAATGCCAAGGTTAAAAATTTCATGACATTTTAAAATTGATTTTCAAAAATTAGACAATTTATTGGTAACAGAAGGTGTAATTTGGTATAAATTATTACTACCATTATAATAATGCTTTGAAATAATTTCTTCCCAAATAGAGTTATCATTAACATCCTTAAATTTCCATAACCACTTCCTTAACAAAGACATATTCAAGTTACGCAAATTAATGATTCCTAAACCACCTTACTTTTTTTATTTACAAACTGTTTCCCAATTAACTAAATATTTAAGACTACTATTAGAATTATTATCTTCACTCCATAAGAAGTCACTTCTAATTTTATTAATTTTGTTAATCACCCAATCGGGGAAAAGATGCATAGACATCCAATAGATCGGAAGAGCAGATAAAACAGAGTTGATGAGAACTAATCTACCCTCTCTTGATAAAAACCTCCCATTCCAATTAGAGATTCTTTTTTTAGTCTTATCTATTATAATTAACCGGTCATCATGCTTAAGTTTAGTTGGTCTAATCAAAAATCCAAGATAATCAAAAGGGAAAGACATAGTTTTACGATTAAGCGTATTAGCAACTAAACCTTCAACCTTATCAACGTCATTTAATACTAAAACAGAACTTTTATTTACCTGAATGAAGTTCAAAGCTGTATAAAATAAATATAAGGGAAATGATATGATTAAGCAAATGAGAGGTAAATAATAATGTATCATCAGCAAATTGAAGAATAGAGAGACCATTGCGCAGGATTTCATTACCAACGCACCCTAAAGAACCATTTTCAACTGCTTTTATAATAATCATAGTGAAACCATCTACAACTAGGTTAAACAAAAGAGGCGATAAAAGATCACCCTGCCTTAAACCACGTTTTGATTGTATATTATTTCCCAAAATACCATTAACCATTATATTAGAATTACCATTTTAAAGCAAAATCATAATCCAACCAGTCCATTTGCTACTAAAACCTCTAGCTAGAAACATATCAATAAGAAAATCCCAATTCACCGAGTCAAAAGCTTTCACAAAGTCTAGTTTTAGAATCACACAAGTAATATTATTCTTACAACAGTTATTTATATATTCTTGAACAGCAGCCACTCCGTCAGTGATATTTCTACCCTTAATGAAAGCAGTTTGTGAACAATCAATTAGATCGTTCAATTTTGTGCTAAGTCTATTAGCTAAAACTTTTGAAATAATTTTAACGGAACAATTAATTAAAGAAATAAGTCTAAAATCTTTTAAATTATTAGCACCGGCTTTTTTATGTAGTAAAATTACGTTTGCAAAATTAAATCTTCCTAATTGTAATTTCCCATTATAAAATTCATTAAACATGCTAATTAAATTGAATTTTAAAACATCCCAAAATAATTTGTAAAAGAAAATAGGAAACCCATCGGGACCTGGGGCTTTATCACTAGGCATGTCATTAATAGCCTTCAAAATTTCCTCTTCGGAAAAAGGATTATCAAACTTAAAAAGGTCAATTCTAGATTCAGTGGGATAAAGATCATTCCATCTAATGTTAATTCTATGTTTATTCTGATTACCAAAAACATCTCTATAATAATCAGTAAAATCCTTATTAAGATCCCTTTGATAAACCAATTCTACATTATCTACAAAAATAGAATTTCTCGTGTTACTACACTTTCTACCATTAGTCATATTATGAAAAATAAATTGTATTATCATCACCTTCATAAATCCATTATATTCTAGATCTCTGTTTCAACTTAACCACTTCTTTTTCTAAAATCGAATTAAGTTCTTCTTTTAAATTAGCGAGAACGTTATGCTCACCAAGATTTAGTTTTCTAGTTTCTTCTATCTTGTTAATTTTAAGCATTTCGAAAAGTAATTTTTCTTTTTTAATTTTAATACTACCAAAAACATTCTTACTCCAAATTTTAAGATAATTTCTTAAACCCTTAAGTTCTGAAACAAAATTTTTGCAGAATTATCTGTATTTCTGATATTATAAAAATTCATAGAAATCCATTTATTTTTAATTAGATTAGAAAATTTGGATTCTTATAACCACATTTTTTCAAATTTAAAAGTTATATTAACAATTTTATGATGATCACACGTAAGAATGATAGGGCAATGATCAGAATAAGTGTAAGGCAAACTAGAAACTCTACAAATAGGAAATTTATCCTCAATTTCGTCGCCGACGAAAAATCTATCTAGAAGGAGCATTGAAGGGGACTCTCTAGCATTACTCCAAGTGAATTCTCTATTAGAAAGAGGTATTTCAATCAAATTAGAATTAATAGTAAATTGGTCAAATTCTTCCATAGAAGAGAAATCACCTTCTCGTGGTGAGCGCTCTTCTAAAAAACGAGTAAAATTGAAATCACCCCCCATAATCCAAGAACTAGGAGCTAATGATCTAAATTCTAGACGTCCATTCCATAAAACCCGACGATCAATTTTGAGTTTGGACCATAAACATTAGATATATTTAAAAATAGATTTATACTAAGGTTGATAAGAATAATATGCAAAGAATTTTGCTTAGAAATATAATGAGGTAGCTTAAAATAATTATCTCGCCACCTTATAAGTAAACCCCTACAAGCTCCAACATAAGGTAAACAAGCCCAATTTCTAAAGTGATATCCACCTAATCTTATGTAAAAACGAATGTCAGGACACTCAATTTTAGTTTCCTGTAAAAGCGCAATGTCAATAAAATAATCTTTAAAAAAACTATGATTTTATCACATTTATTTAAATCGTTCAGACCTCTAATATTCTAGTTAATAATCCTCATAAACCAACAGATATAGCCCTCTCAATTTCCCTACTTCTAATATAAGCAGTATCTAACTCAACGTCAGAAAAACCAAAAGCGGTATCCCTAGCTAACTGACATAACTCAGTGAAGACAAACTACCTAGAGCATGAGAAGAATAAGTACTGCCCAAATCAGAAATCATACCTGAGCCTGAATTCGTAGCGCCATTCATGGAACTCGAATCAGGTAACTCACCCAAAAACTGAGAATGGCTACGACGGATCCTGACACTACGGCAAACAGACCCACTTACAGCAATAGATTTCCCACGCCTACCTTTCTTAGTCAACGAAGAAATAGAAGAAGCTTTACTGCTAATAATATAGTCATTGATACTAGCAGATGATGAGCATGAAGCACGCTGAATCATAGCATCCACACCATCACCACTCTCAAAACCAACATCGCCAGAAAAAAAAATCAAATTTCCAACATCTTTATTTCCAATAATAATTTTATTAGCTCTGAAATCATTCACACCATTGTTAACATTCATATTACTATTGACATCACCTATCTGCGTCTCCACCACCTCTGATCGAGACACCCTAACAGCTGGAGCGGTGCAACAACTCTCTTCTCCAATATCTATCTTACTATTATTTGCATTTGTATCTAAGCCCAATCCTTCCTTGAAATCAACTACTCCAAAACATACAACTTTACCATTTCTTGAATGATTAACATCAGATACCCCATCATGGTTAACATTACGTTCAGTTTTCCGACATCACCAGATACAACATCAACTGACTGAATTTCCACCTTCCCTATGACAGTCAAATTTCTTCTATCCAATTCATCTAGAATCTCAATTCTTGCCTCGTCATTATAATTAAGCAAAAACTCTCATCTTTGCGCAAACCTATCTCCAGAGAAGCACTTGTCAAATGAATGCCATCATGCACACCGGTATCCTTGTGTGCATCATCAAATGAATCTCTGATCAAGTCCACAGTCTCTACCAGTATCACTACTTCATTGCTTTCAAGCAATCCATCACCAGCCTTACTTTCAAGCCGACCATCATCACAAATATTCAATATATTACTTTCAAGAAAACCATCTCCATCCTTGTACATAACATACTCCACAGAAGCACTTGTCAAGTGAAAGTCAATACATGCACACTGGCATCTTTATGTGCATCATCAAATGAATTTATGTCCAAATGAGAGTCACATATTATATCACTGATCACCACTTCATTACTCTCAAGCAATCCATCACCAACCTTACCTTCAAGCAAACCATCATCACAAATATCCATTTTATTACTATCAGATATACCATCCTTATCCTTGTTCATAACAATCTCTAGAGAAGCCTTAATAGAATCTAAATCATCCACATTGATGTTTGAAGACTTATGAGCATCCGCAAGAGCATCTCTTACCTTGTGACTTCTACAAAATATTTTACTTGCCTTGTATGTATCATAGAAATCAACATGCACACCAACTTTTTCTACACATCCACATGAATCGGACCAATCAACAGAGATATGAGTATCTATATTCAACTTATTATCTGCAACTCTAGCTAAATACTGCAGCCTCTTGTTATCATCACTACTCAAAAGATTCTCAATCCGATTGATAGATGTATCATCATTATAAACTTCCACCAAACCAGTAACCATATCTAAACCATCCATAGATTTGAGACAGTTGAACCTATTAGAAATGGGCAAGTCGAAACACCTCCCCTCATCAGATCTTGATCTGGATCCTTTATTATGTATAATGACAAATTCCTTATCCAAGTCACTCTGATGAACTACTGAACCATAAACTCCCATATAAATATCAGTAAACTCACCATCCAATGCAATATCATTTATTTTCAGAGGATAAGAATCCACACTACAATGCAATAAAGCAAGATCTAAGAGAAATGGATCAAAGAAGCTATGTTCCTCCCTCTGGATTGTATCAGTTATATCAGAAGCAACAAGAACATCTTCAAGACTGTTCGACATACTAATATCTACACTAGGAACTGCTTTCAAATCAACAGTCTTGGTATCACCACTTAAAGAATACCCAGATTTGCCAAAAGAGTCTTCTGGATCCCCAAACTTCATTCTATATCCCTTACCAATGTTTTCTGCATTGACTGCACCAAAGTGATAAAATAATTCTTTCAAAAAACCAATACCCTCTGATCTCTGCATCCATAAATGATCGAGTAAAATTCTTTTTTCATATATTTCAGTACAAAAAGAAAGCCATGTTCCGACATAGAAGGACCAATGTTCTTGACAGAGAAGGGAGTGACAATCGTCGAACAATCATTTCTCTTATGACCAAATAGGCCGCATCCAAAACACTTTATAGGATCGCGACAATCCTTTTCTAAGTGATTACAGTCTCCATATCGATTGCAAAATTTCCTTCCTTTTTTTTATTTCTATCCAGTTCTTGAATTTGATTTTCTGATCGAAAGATTGTGGCTGGAAAGATTTGGAATCCTTAACCACTTGAGCATAGGATCGATAGTAAGCAGAATTGTGATTAGGATGATAGAAAGGAAAATATGATTTAGAATTAAAAGAAGGCAATAACGGGGAAGAAGAAGGAAAATACGAGGTAATAGTAGACGCCATTTTCGTTAATTTGCAAAAGGTACCTTATCAGTATTATTATTATTATAAACTTAGTCAATTTTTATAAAACTTATAGTTAATTTATTAATATTAATATTATTATTATAAACTTAATTAATCTTTATAAACCTTAGTTAACTTGGTTAATACTTTATAATTATTATTATTATTATTATTCTAAACTTAGTTAATTGTTATGAAAGTTAGTTAATTTTTATAAACTTAGTTTGCTTATTGTTGTTAATACTATTATGACTGCCATCGTTGTCGTTATTAGTAGTAGTAGTATTATAACTTTGTTAATTTATAAAACTTAGTTAACTTGGTTAATATTTTATAATTCATCACTTTATCATTATTTTTCAAACTTGGTTAATTTACTATTATTATTATAAACTTAGTTTATTTATTGTTATCATTGCTATTATGATTGTTGTTGTTGTCATTTTTATTATTAGTATTATTATTATGTATAAACTTAGTTAATTTTCATAAATATTAGTTAAATTATTACTATTATTATCAACTTAGTTAATTTTTATAACCTTATTTAAGTTTTATAAAACTTAATTAACAAAGATAGTTTTTATAATCTTAGTTAATTTATTATTATATTATACAAATTTAGTTAATTTTTATAAAACTTAGTTAACATGACTAAAATTTTATTTATTTATTATTATTAGTATTAGTATTATTACAAACGAAGTTAACTTTTTATTAAATTTATAGTTTATTTATTATCGTTGTTGTTGTTGTTGTTGTTGTTATTATTATATATGAACTTAGTTAATTTTTATAGAACTTAGTTAACTTGGTTAATATTTTATAATTTTTTGTTATTATTATTGTTTCTATTATTGTAAACTTAGTTAATTTATAAAAATAAAAAGAAACCTATTGAAATAATGAGAGCTTGTTGGATTAAGGTAGTATCTTGCCCATGACAACAATCTAACTCTAGCCAACTACATTATTCAATTAAGTTAGTAAATTAATTAATTACTAAAGCAAAAATTAAATTTAAAAAGGAAAAAAAAGAATAGAGATGGTGAGTAAATATAGTATGAATGGCAGTAGAAACACCAGCAACAACTGTAGCCTTAGTACCAACAACAACTCCCTTTGCAAATCAATATATACTATTTGTTATTGACCATTGAATTCAATATACAAGTAAAACTAGGGAAATAAAAGTTATATGTACCAGGAGAGCAGCGCTTAGCCAGAGCAATTTTTTGATAACGAGAGCAGTGCTTAGCAAGACCAGACATGGGTAGATATTTCCTAAGCTTCAAAGCTAACAAAGGCATAATTAATCAAAGTTGAGGAACATAATATTCAGGTGAGGTTGTACAATTGAATATTCATGCAATCTTATATCATTGCATGATCAAAGAAGCAGTACATTTTCTTTCATGTAAAATGAAGGAATGATGCACTTTTGTTTAAGTATATTAGGCATTTTGGTGGGGCGTTGGCCTTCACCCATCGCTCCCAATCCCCCATCTTTCTTTTAATGTGGTTGCTTTTTTTCCAGGCCAGGTGTCTTTGTAGTCTTCCCTATTCCGGAGTTCGCTCTGGTTAGCTATGACTGGTGAGTTCTGGAATTGCTTGGGTTGTGGTCGTCCTGTTTTGTGGGCTCCTCCTGTGCTCTGCTCCGGGTGATTGGTTTTGGAGTTGCTTGGGTGGTTCTGGTAGTGTTTGGTTGCTTGGGTTGCTCGTTCTGGTTTATTCTTGTCCGATCGGCGATCCTTTCACTTTGTTGTGCTTGGTTTGAGCATGAATTGCTTGGGATTTAGTTCCCCCTTTTCTGCTATTGGCCTTATGTGCGGTCCTCTCCGTTTGATTTAGTGGGTCCTTGCTTCCTCTTTGGTGTTCTTCTAGACTATCTTCAGTCACTACCATTGGGCGGTGGCCTAGCCGGAGCTCGATGGCGTTGTCAGTTGGGCGGTTTTCTCTGGCTCAGTATGGGATGGTAGCTCCTCTGGTGGACTGGCCTATACCTATTCGGTTGTGGCGGGATTGATGGTTGTGTGGGTGGTGCTTCTTTTGCTCTGTTTCCATTGGTACTCCGTGCTTCTGTCTGTCAGTTGAGCTTGTGGTGGTTATAGCGTGGTTGCTTTGCTGCTCGGTCTGGGTTTTGTTTCTTTTATCAGTTTTCTTTGGCTCGGTGTGGGATGGTAGCTTCTCTGGTGGACTGGCCTATACCTACTCAGTTGTGGCGGGATTGACGGTTGGGTGGGAAGTTGTTTCTTTTGCTCTTTTTCTGTTGGTTTCTCCTAGCTACTGTCAGTCAGTGGAGGTTTTTTATTTTCTTTCTCTTATCTTCATTCCGGTCTTTTCCGTTCTCTGTGTTTTTAGGAGGCATATGTTCTCCGTATGTCTTGCCTTCTTTTGTGAGCCTCCGGAGAAAGGCGTTTTTTCTTCTGTTGCTATATATTTATCTTTAAAAAAAAAGATATATTACGCATTTCAAAGAATAATATTGTGGTAACATAGCTAGATTCTAAATCATAAATTTGGGAATTTCGAGTGAAATGACAGTTGCAAATCTATATTAGTCACATTTAATTGGTAACCAAAGTCATCATTTAAAAAAGAATAATGACTTAATTGGTAATCTGGAGTCATCATTTAAATAAGAATAATGAATGAGTCGGATAACCTAGATATTTATTGCTCTTTGGTTTACTACATCTCCCGATCTGTATGCCGTTGAATACATACTAACCATGCAACGAGAAAATTCATATTGATGTTGTTCGATAATTTAACTTACGTTTATCAACTAGGGTATTTAATGGAAGTAAATAAATTAGAAAAAATATAATTTGTTCGAGTACGCATTAATTTGGTAACACAAACACATTCTTTTCAACAACAAACAAGTCAAACAAAGAACAAAATAATCAAAGACTATGGAAGCCCCATAATATATGCAATGCCAGAGTACAAAGAGCATGATTAATTATCTTTCGAACACTTATATTTTGTAGCTCATATACACTTAACTAGTTCACCTAATGATAAAAGAATCAAAGAATGTTTAATGCATCTTACAAACTCCAAGAGGCTTATATACACCAAGCAATCTTGAAAATTAATTGAGAGCCTGCAATAACCAGAAAATGACTAAAATTATATGTTATATATAACTTTAAAAAATTGCTGAATAGAAATAATTGACATTGAGGATGCTTAAAAGTACTTATAAGTTTGAAATCATAACAAAGATTGCGTACAAAGAACTAATTGTAGTCCATGTAAAGACCAATTTCAACTATAAACCGAGATAAACTTAGTTAAAAATAAACCAAGTTTAACTTAGTTTTTATTAACCTAGTTAAATTCAGTTTATTTTTAAACCGAGTTTACCTTAGTTTATGAAAAATTGATAATCTGAGTTCAGATACCAAAAGAGTACTGGTTACTATAATGTCTCCTCCTAACTTAAAGATTCTATACCTCTAAACTCCTTAGCTTTTCAGAATTCAACTTCCATTACACAAACTAATAGCAAATTAAAACTACAGTCAACCAAACTAGAAATACAGTCATCCACAGTTTAAACTTTTAGAATTCAACTATATTATGAACCTAAAACTAGCCATCCATATATCCAACCCGATTCAACAAAGATGAAATAAAAATCGAATAGAAGACATACCTGAGGCAATGAGATCGGGCGACAATGATGTTGCATGATGGAGCTGGGGATAAGAAGAAGTATACGTGGAAGGAGACCATGGATTCTATGAAGTGGATCGGATGGAAGGGAAGCTGCGACCTTCTAAAAAACACTTTTGTACATCTCCATCTTTTAAAATATAGAACTTTTATACATTGCACACGAAATCATCAGGAAAGCCACGACATTTTCCAACTGACTCACGTCTCTGCTGATGTCAACATACCTACCCACCTCCCTCTGATGTCATACATCTCATCATATCGCTTCTCATTTTTCTCCTTCCAGTCTGCTCACCGCCCTTATAAACTTTCACAACAAAACCAACAAAAAATCTAATCAAATAACTTCGAAGTACCAGATATGTCAGTATCTTGTAAATCTTAATCACAGAACATTTTCAATGGCGACAAACATTCTAGAGTTATCCTCCTCCTCATATGTTTCTAATGCTTTCTCATCCAACGATGCCTCGACCACCAGCCTCGATCGTTAGACTCTCGAAACTCAGATCGAATCTTCACCAACTGCTCATCAGTGACGAGTTCGACGGCACAGATGTAGATGTAATCATTGACAACTCCCCTGTGGGAGGTGGTGATGAAGGTGGGGTCGGATGGGCGGTAGGAGATTCTGATGAAGATCGCAAGGGTAAGCAGGGGTAAAGCGCCTTGATTTTGGGGAAATTTGGACTAGGTTGAGAGTTTTGAGTATGAACAAATTATTGGGGAAGCGGGAATGAAAATAATCGAGGAAACCGACTCTGGCAAGTGGTGTTATTCACCGGAATAAAACAAATTAAAATTTTGAATAAAGCGTTATTCACTAGCTTTTATAAAAACAAATTAAAAAAATTTGCAAATTAAAAAAACAAATTGAAAAAACAATAACACTACGGAATAAAGTGTTATTCACTGGCTTTTATAAAAAACCATTTTGCAACTTTGACAGCGATGATCCTTATATCTTTACAACAAAATTTGAATAAGTTTGTGCAACTATAAAATTTCAATAATTATATGATGATGGAATAAAACTTAAATTAATCTCATCCGCACTTACTGATTACATCGAGAAATGGTTGTGTAGATTGCCTTCTAATTCGATTAAACATGGAACGAATTTGTAATGTTTTCTTAATGAAAATAACCTTTGGGAAAAACAATCAAAATTCTAAATGAAATTGTAAACTTTCATCAAATTGGGAGAGAATCATTTACGTAGTATTTTGAAAGATTTATGGAACTATTGATAAAATATTCACATCACAGTTTTGTAAAACAGATTCTTTGCCAAATTTTACACGATGAGTCTAAAATTGCTCTCAAACAATGCTTGAATCAATTTGTTAAGAAAATTTTTAGAACAATTTCACGATGCTACTTTGGCAATTCCTTGAAAATTTAGTCGAATAATTAACACAATGGGGGTCTAACAAAAAACTAATCTACCCAAGATCTAGTGCATTTTGGTAGATTCATTATTAGCCTTAGAAGAAAAAATCCATGTGATCATAAAAAAATTCGATAACCTTTTGCAATTTATCAATCAAACCAAGTTTCTCAAGCATTGTGTTATAAATCTAATGATCAAAACCACATCATCTATCAATGTCCTCTTTGTTAGAACAAATTAGTGCTTTTAACAAAGTTAAGAATGATTTGTTCTCTCTAACTTACAATCCCAATTGAAGAAATCATCCTAACTTCACTTGGAACCAAAACAATATGAACAAGAATTCGTTTAAACCGTCTTTTCAAGCAATTCCAAACAATGCTTCAAATCCTCCTTTTCAACTAAATCAATGCCATCAAAACTTTACCACACCTTCTCAAAATCAAGCATCACAATCTTTCGTTCTTCAAGACGACTTGGAAACTATGGCGAAAGCAACCACTCAAAACCTTCAGTCAAATAATAATTTGCAAAATTTATAACTTCATACATGCAGAAAATGAGTCAACCTATTCAAAACCCTAGGAATCTAAACACAAGCTCAAACCAAGATCATGCCATTCAAGATAGCCACGTCAATCAAATGAACGCTATCACCACCTTTTGATCTGGTAAGCAAATTAACCACCAAGTTGTCAATCTAAACGACTTACCAGAAATTCCTCTCGACTCTTTGAAAAGAAAAATGATTCCAATCAAAACAATGAGTCGAACATTGAATCAAATTCCGAATATAATTATTTCCAGCTCAAGAAGATTGGCATATTGATTTTTGGGTTACATTTCCACATCAACTTCGACCTAAGAAACATTCTGGTCAAATGGAAAAGGTTTTAGAAATTTTCAAGCAAATCAAAGTGAATATTCTTGTCTTAGATATCATCCCAGAAGTCCCAACTTACATTATGTTTTTGAAGGACCTATTGTAACAATCGACATTTTTTATGCACTAGAATATTTAAATAATTGGTTTATTTAAATATTAGATTGCTAATTTAATCAATGAGCCGAAAACTCAATTTTCATAAACGGATGAATTAGGACTTGAACCACTTCCATTGAGTCTGAATCGTCTGACCAGTTGAAAATGAGTATAAGCATCACTATATTTCGATCGATGGATTTTTAGTTAGTAGTTTGCATTTGATTCGCGGATCGATCCAAAAGCGAACTTTTGTATACGATGGAATTAAGTCCCGAAACCTTTTCCATTGAGTCTAGAATATGGCTATTTGGCTATAAGCGATAGTGAGCACGCTTCGTTTCGAGTTGAAGATTTTTCGATAGATATATGTGAATGATACGTGCGAAATTTAACATCAGGTGAGTAGACTCGGATTGTGTCGTATTTTATACCATTGGGACTAAAAAAATGTGTGGGGTCGTGTAGAGTCGTGTGGAGCGAGAATTGTCTCAATTCGAGCTAGCTGGAGCTCATGCGGGTTGAAAACGTAAGGAGAAAATTGGATAAATAAAAATTTCTTTATTTTTATTTTCATAAAACAAGAATTTCCTCTCCTCTAAATCCATGCCCGCCTCATCCAATGACCATGTTCATCGTCACCGCAAGAAGACGAATTGGGCTTGGGTCCCAAATAGGAAATTGTGCATGGGGTAAGAGGTGGAGGATGCCCGGTTGGATTGGGCTAATTCATGGCGTGGCAGTGCATTTCTCAAGAAAAACATCGACGTTGTTTTAGGTTCATGGGCGAGATAGAGGTGATGGTAGGTGGCGAAGCTGGTATCGATGGAAGCTAGCGTCTAAGGCTTCCCAATGGTGGTGCGACAGTGTGTCTGGTGCGCTGTAGTGCTGGCATCAAGTAGAAGAAGGAGGTGGCTTGAAAACGTTTCATGATTTGAGTTTTGGGTCGTGATTAACAATGTAATTAACTTTATTTAGTTAATTAATCCTTGAATGTTCATTAACTCATACCTTGCTCATATGAGGCCGAATTCAGACGTGGTTTGTCACATTACACTCGTCTAGTCATCACCTTCGCAATGGAACAACTTTGGTCACAATTTGGACGATTGAAAAATATTGCTAAGGTGAGCGGAATTATAACTCAAAAATTATTTCTCAGTACAAATCCCCATAATTTTATATATTGAAAATGTTACCCGGTAATGGTAGAAAATATATACATATATGAAATTGTTTCCCCATTTGATTGGATTTATTTGAGTAAGTATTCGGGATAGTTGATTAATATCCTGTTATTTATATTGTGTTATATTCATGTCGAATAGAGCTAAATAGTGTTGATATTAATTTATAATGATTGTAAATTAATTAAACTCTAATTTGGAGTTATATTAGATATAGAAGTATCATTATACATTTTATTGCTAATATTCGGGATAATTGATTAATATCCCATATACGTATATATTGAATTCTATTCGTCGCTAATAGAGTTAGATGTAGTTAATATTAATTTGTATCATGACTATAAATTAGTCAGAACTCTAGTTTGGAGTCATATTAGTGATAGAAATATTATTATATATTTTATCACCAGTCGAAAGTTAAAAATTACAAAAGAAGTATTTTATTACTTGATAGGGTTTGGTAAAGTTGTAAAATCCAGAATATTGCTATAACAGGATTTATTAAATCCAAACCCTAAGAAATGATTTTAAATGTATGTGCATACATATATAAAAATTATATACATAAGTTGTAAAACATTTTGAGGCCTTATTGATAGTTAAACTTAATTTTAATAGAATAATTAAGGAAAATTAAGCTATAATATGATTGATAGGCAAGGGGATTATTTTATAAAATAAGTTTGGGACTTCTATAAAATGACAAGAAGAATATATGTTTGAGTAAATAAATAAATAATATGATCGTTGAATTAAATACAATAGAATGGGCCTAATATTCCATGGCCTAAGATAAGTTGGCAATCTGAATTGGATAGCAGAAATGAATCGTGACCATCGATTGTTGATCAACGGTTGATGGGTGTTGCCTTTTGATGGTGCGGATTGATAAGTGTGTTAGATAGCTGATACCCTTGTATTGTTTGATTCATAATAGACAGTATGATTAATTGGTCTCACGAGAAATCAAGAAACTTATTCTTCAAGTCGTACCTTAGGTACCCGTTGCAACCAGTTTCCTATTTCTATGACCTTCACCAACATCGGATGCAATAATTTGGGAATATTTCATATATCATTTGATATTCAGTGCCAATTTTTTGTTTTACCTTTTAATTTATCTTCCCTTTTAATTGATAAGGTTTTCATTTTCAATTTGGTTAATTGTGCTAATTTGGTTTTGTATATGTAATTTGAATATTGCCAACTTTTGGTAATATTTATAGCTTTTTTGTATCAATCTTGTCTTTAGCTAAATAATTTCACTTAAACATTCATGTCAAAGTCAACTGAATAATCCATCGATTTCTTATTTTCCATATTTATATACGAGATTAGTTTACTAAATGTGCAAGCTTTTTAGAGTTAATGATCTTAAAGTTCATGTAGATGGTCTTAAATGGAAAAAAATATCTATAGATTTTGATTTCATTTTGAAATGTGTAACTCTATAAAACATTAAGATTTAGGGTTATGGTGTGCTAAAAAGGTGTAACTGATCCCTACCTATATACATACACATATACACACACTCTTTAAATTAAACTACTTATATTGACCTCTGATATATCTTTTGGGTGGTGATGTAATGGTGTTAGTGATGCAAATTGATACTTTAATGGAAGTGAAGCTTCTATGTTGGAAAATGCTTTTTGTAGTTGAATAATGTAACCGATGTTACTAAAATCTTTTAAATTGATGCTTACTTATCAAAAATTGTTTTAACATAATAAAACTGATACTAAGAGGGATCGAGTTTGGAGTTATGCTCAACTTCCCCTTGATATTCAACTAGCTATCATGATTGATTTTTTTTCCTCCAAATTTTGAGGATAAACTAATGTTTTTGTGGTCTAGAAAGTGACGCAGCACGGAAGTAGATCTGAACCAGCGGTCAAATCTATCCCAGATCTAATCACGAATTGCGGAAATATGAATCGATGAAACCAGATAAATTGATGAATTGATGATACCCAAATGCCCAAATCCGTTGATCTCTCGAGATACCGGATTCTAGCTATCTTCAACACGTTGATCGCGCACGATACCGCGTTAGAAGATCTACGATTCTTCGACGTTGATCTCGCGCACGAGATTCCGTGAATCGGCTTCAAAATCGTTGATTCGAGCACACTCGAATATCCGAAGATGGAGAAAGGATATCACACTCAACTTCCAATTTTAAAAGAGGCACAAAGCTCTCAACAAATTTTATTCAAAAAAATCAACTACTTACAAATGACAACACACCCTTATTTATAGGAAATTACAAGACATACGACTTAACAAAAAAAAACACAACTTCAGATAAAATCAAACAGCGTCATAAGAAGGCTCGCGACATAATCATCATACGACTTAACAACCTTCGGCATCCCAGAGCGACATAAGTACTTCGGCATCTAGGAGCGACTTAAAGAAGCGGCGACATAAGAACTTCGGCATCTAGGAGCGACTTAAAGAAGCGGCAGCGACATAAGGAACAATGCGGTATAATGGAAGAGCGACAAAAGAATCTTCAGCGACCTAAGGAAGTCATTCGCGACCTAAGGAATTCAGCGACCTAAGGAAGTCGTTCGCGACCTAAGGGAGCTGCTCGTTCGCGACCTAGGCTGGTGGCGACTTAGGGTTTCGCGACATAAGGAAGTCGTTCGCGATTCCTTTCTTGGCATGGGGTGCGCGTATGTCGTTCGCGATTCAAGGTATGCTGCTGCATCATCCTCCCCTGGTTGAAAAGAATTCGACCCCGAATTCACACTTTCCTCTTCTTCGACCTGCTTATTCTCATGATATGGAATAAAGTGTTTGATGTTGAAAACGTCAGCAGTATGGATATGATCTGGCAATCTTAACCGATAAACATTCTCATTAATCTTCTTTACGATTTCCAAAGGGCCAATCTTTCTAGCACCCAGTTTGTTGTAAGTACCAATAGGAAATCGATCCTTAGTCAATACTGCATATACAAAATCTCCTTCTTTGAACTCAACATTTCGTCGCTTAATATCCGCGGATTGCTTATATTTCTCATTCGCCTTAAGCAATCGTCCCTGCACAACCTTGTGGCACTCTTGCAATTCATTCACAAAATCACTAGCTCGTTTGATCACTCCTTTCTGCTGTGGTACTATAGATAAATCTAATGGTCCCTTAGGCATTGTTGAGTAAACGACCTGGAATGGACTGAACCTAGTGCTACGATTAACTGCATGATTGTGTGCAAACTCAGCTTGACACAGCTTGGAATCCCAACTCTTCAAATTGTCATTTACGAGGCATCTCAATAGATTACCTAGGGATCTATTCACCACTTCTGTCTGTCCATCCGTCTGTGGATGATAAGCACTACTGAATTTCAGCTTTGTCCCGACCATTCTCCATAGACTCATCCAAAAATGACTCAGAAAACGAGTGTCTCTATCTGATACAATAGATTCAAGCAACCCATGAAGACGATAGATCTCTCTGAAATATAACTGTGCAACATTAACTGCATCTGCCGTCTTCTTGCATGCGATAAAATGTACCATTTTTGAAAACCGATCAACCACCACGTATATAGAATCATTACCACGTTGCGTTCTCGGCAATCCCAATACAAAGTCCATACTAACATCCACCCATGGTTTAGTAGGTATAGGCAACGACATATATAAACCTGCATTTGTTGCGGTACCCTTTGAAACTTGACAAATATGGCACCTCTGAACGAACTTTCCAACCTCCTTCCTCATTGATGGCCAAAAATAAGACTTTGAGATCAACTGCATAGTACGATCACGGCCCACGTGTGCTTCTTCATGTAATTCTTTGATGATTTTCATTCGCAGACTGCAATCTGGAATACACAACTGATTTCCTTTGAATATAAAACCATCAACCAGCATATATCCATCCATGTTTCCCTACTTGACTTTGTCTAGGATCTTGGAAAAATATGAATCTGAAGTAAGCAAATCTGGAAGTAAGTCAAAACCCATCACCTCTACTCGCATGGTTGTTAGCAAATTATCCTCCGACCCAATGCATCGGCGACGCGATTAGTTACTCCAGACTTGTGCTTTATGACGAATGTAAATTGCTGCAAATAAGCTATCCACGATGCATGCCTAGCTGCAATTTTATTCTGCCCTTGTAAATGTTTCAATGCTTCATGATCCGTATACAAAACAAATTCTTTGTGGAACAAGTAATGTCTCCAATGCTTCACGGCCTGTACAATAGCATAAAACTCCACATTATAAGTACTGTATCTCATCTTTGCTCTAGAAAGCTTTTCACTGAAATAGGCAATTGGACGACCCTTCTGACTCAACACTCCTCCAATTCCAACTTTGGACGCATCTGTATGTAACTCAAATAGTAACTGAAAATCTGGCAACACTAGAATCGGTGCTGATGTTAAAAGTTCCTTGATCTGTTCAAAAGCAGATCCTGCCTTTATCGTCCATGAAAACTGCTTTCCTTTCATACAATCAGTAACAGGAGCCATCACACTACTAAAGTGCGGTATAAATCTTCAATAAAATGAAGCTAACCCATGGAAACTTCTGACTTCTGTTATAGTTTTGGGTTGTGGCCAATTTTTGATTACGGCTGCTTTACTTTGGTCCACTTGTATCCCTTCCTTGGACACAACATAACCCAGAAATAAAACATTCGGTGTCATGAACACGCATTTCTTCGTCGCTGCATAGAACTATTCTTGACGAAGAATAGTTAACACCTTTCGCAAGTGTTGAACGTGCTCCTCTATGCTAGCACTATATATCAAGATATCATCAAAGTAGACTACAACAAACTTCCCGATGTAAGGTCTGAAAATTTGATTCATCACCCTCATAAATGTACTTGGTGCATTAGATAGACCAAATGGCATGACCAGCCATTCATATAATCCTTTCCGAGTCTTGAATGTTGTCTTCCATTCATCACCTGGTCTTATGCGAATCTGATGATAACCACTCTTAAGATCGATCTTAGAAAAGATTAAAGATCCACTGAGTTGATCCAATAGATCATCAAGTCTTGGCATAGGAAATCTGTATCTGATAGTTATTTTGTTGAGTGCCCTGCTGTCTTTACACATTCTTCACGAATCATCTTTCTTTGGCACCAACAGAGCTGGTACAGCACAAGGACTGAGACTCTCTCGAACACGCCCTTGCTCAAGCAACTCCTCAACCTGTCTCCTCAACTCTTCATGCTCTTTCGGACTCATACGATAATGCGGCCTATGCGGTAAAATAGCACCTGGCACTAGATCGATTTGATGTTGTATGTCCCTTAGTGGCGGTAAATCCTTGGGTAATTCCGCAGGAAAGACATCTTCAAATTCATTTAACACCGGTCTAACCTCCGCAGGCATTTCAAGATCTTCACTTGTTTCATACCCAATCAACATAAACAATTCAGCACTATCTTCCACTTCTTTAACAAATTCTCTCGAAGATAATAGACTAGTTGGTTCCACTTTCTTCTCTGACTTGCTTTCACTTTGTTCACGCTTCTTAGGAACTAAGGTGATTTGAGTACCTTCGAACATGAAACTGTAGCTGTTGGTGCGACCATTATGTTGTACATCTCTATCATATTGCCATGGTCTTCCCAATAGTCGATGACACACATCAATATTGACAACATCACACCATATTTCATCTTTGTACTTCTTTCCAATAGAAAATGTAACAAATGCTCGTCTTCCCACTGTCACTTCTCCACCTTTCTTTAGCCATGCCAGTTTATAAGGTCTAGGATGTTTTTCAGTCTTCAACCCTAACTTCTTGATAGCTTCTTCAGAAATAATGTTATCGCAGCTTCCCGCATCAATAACAAATCGACAGACCTTTCCCAAGATAGTACATGTAGACTGAAAAATATTGCTTCTCAGCCAACTGGAATCATCCTCATGCTTTGGCGTTAAACAAGACCTCCTCATCATCAAGTTACACCCTTCGTCTTCTGACACAACTTCTTCATCTTCATCAAACTTCGGTGGATGAGAATAATCAATTTCAGCTTCCACATCCTCGTACTCACATTCCTCTGCAATTAATGCTCTCTTCTTTGGCTTTGTACATTCATTACTTTTATGGCCAAACTCCTGACAATTATAGCACTTGATACTGTTATTGACCTTTGCTTTAGCGGCTTCATTGACAATTGGTTTATTGACTACCTTGGAAACATTAGCACTGCTACTAGCACCCTTATTCTAGTTGTTGGAACTTGTAAACACACCACCTCCTCGTCTCCCTTGTTTCTCCCAAGCTAGAGCTTTCTGATGTGCTTCAGCAACAGACATTGGATTAAACATATTAACCATGTCTTGAATTTGCATTCGTAACCCTCCAATATATCCAGCCGTTAGTTGTTCCTCGGTTTCCATAATATCATTCTTTGCGATCAATTGATAGAATTCATCTGCATAGTCATTCACTGTCCTCGTCCCTTGTCTCAAATTCTGCAATCGTTGATACATAAGAGATTGATAATTGTACGGCAAGAAAGTCACTTTCATCATCTTTCTCATCTTCTCCCAAGTGACAACTTTTGATTTTCCCGTTCTCTCCCGAGTTAGTTTAGTTTGTTGCCACCAAGCCATAGCTCTTCCTTTTAGCCTTCTAGCAACTAATTGGACTCTGCGATTCTCAAGCACATCCTTGAATTCCAAAATTTCTTCAACATTCGACAACCAATCAAGAAATTCTTCTGCTTGCATACCACCTTTGAATTCTGGAATTTCCATCTTCATACCTGACTCCCATTTACGATCATTTTCTGAATCCCGATATTGATTTCGCACTTGGCCTTGATTTCGATAATGACTACTACCTCCATCACCATCTTCCTCAAAATCAGATGTATTTCGATATCGATCCTGACCATCGACATCCCTACGACCACGCATATCCCTTCTACCCTGTCTTTCAACAATATTACGATATGGTTCGTTTTCAAAACCACGTTGAGTTCTTCCCTCTTCATTTCGGTACCCATGGTGGTCTCGCATCGTTGAAACTGATGATTCTCTTCTATCTCGATACGACTGGGGTGACATCCTCCTTTCTTCCGGAATCGATGGCGAAACCCTGTTTCCACCGTGGTTCGAAACTGGTGACGTTCTCCTTTGATTTTGATTCATGTCGATCATCAATTTCTCCAATTTTTCAATACCCACTTTGAACTTTTCATTGATACGCTGCTCCATCTGCTCAGCTTCTTGTCTTCTATACAAATCTTCAATATTTTGATAGCAATTAGCACGTCTCGGAGGCATGATCAAATCCAAACACAAACTTCACACCCAACGAACTTGGAAAAGTTTGTCTCCTTGCTCTGATATCAAAATGACGCAGCACGGAAGTAGATCTGAACCAGCAGTCAAATCTATCCCAGATCTAATCACGAATTGTGGAAATACGAATCGATGAAACAAGATAAATTGATGAATTGATGATACCCAAATGTCCAAATCCGTTGATCTCTCGAGATACCAGATTCTAGCTATCTTCAACACGTTGATCGCGCACGATACCGCGTTAAAAGATCTACGATTCTTCGACGTTGATCTCGCGCACGAGATTCTGTGAATCGGCTTCAAAATCGTTGATTCGAGCGCACTCGAATATCCGAAGATGGAGAAAGGATATCACACTCAACTTCCAATTTTAAAAGAGGCACAAAGCTCTCAACACATTTTATTCAAAAAAATCAACTACTTACAAATGACAACACACCCCTATTTATAGGAAATTACAACACATACGACTTAACAAAAAAAACACAACTTCAGATAAAATCAAACAGCGTCATAAGAAGGCTCGCGACATAATCATCATACGACTTAACAACCTTCGGCATCCCGGAGCGACATAAGAACTTCGGCATCTAGGAGCGACTTAAAGAAGCGGCGACATAAGAACTTCGACATCTAGGAGTGACTTAAAGAAGCGGCAACGACATAAGGAACAATGCGGTAGAATGGAAGAGCGACATAAGGATGAGCGACATAAGAATCTTCAGCGACCTAAGGAAGTCGTTCGCGACCTAAGGAATTCAGCGATCTAAGGAAGTCGTTCGCGACCTAAGGGAGCTGCTCGTTCGCGACCTAGGCTGGAGGCGACTTAGGGTTATGCTCAACTTCCCCTTGATAATCAACTAGCTATCATGATTGATATTTTTTCCTCCAAATTTTGAGGATAAACTAATGTTTTTGTGGTCTAGAAAGTATACAAATGAATAGCCATAGTTACGATAATAATGTGTTATTATTATTGAATTTATATATAATACGTGATTTTGTTTGGAATACAATGGTAGATCGACCCTTGTTTTTCAACTCATTGACCAACATGCATTAACCCTATACATACTCTCGGTCATTAGATATTAAATAAACAATATAAATTCGTATAAGCAAAATTCTGATTTTGAATTCAATTAATATTTAAATTCTGTTAATTTGAATTTCAGCTAATTGTTTATCATCTTAATTTTTAGTAACACTGGTCATTGACTAATATCGTAGCGAACATAAAGAGCACAAGTATGTTGGATTTTATCGAGCTTTATGTAACTGTAATGACAAACTACAATGCATCTTTTGCCTTTTGAAGATTTGCGTTCTTTGAATCATATATGATTTCAGAAAATAATATTACAATTCAACATAAGGGTGTTTGTACGTACCTGCTATAACTTTTTACTAACATTATGTAGGTTGTCGTTGTGCTTTTGTCAATAGGTGGTCAGGAAGTATACATTCTCCATACTTGGTGTTTTCTAACGAGGTGCACATATATATAGTGTGCACTAATGAAGGATTTATTGTCGTATGTGTAGATACTGCCAAAGCCTGAGAAATTGGCTTTATTTATAGTTTAGGCAGAGATCATCATTAAAATTTGTTGTTCTGATATAAGCCATTGAATGAAAATGATATCAATATATTTGCTTGAGTCTACAATTCAAAATATATTGATTTCTGTATTACAGTAAAATGAAACAAAGAGTGAAAAGTAACTTTTATTTTTAAATTTAGAAATTCAAATAGACATACTAAATTATAAACCCCTTGAATCTGCAATTTATGGCTAAAATTTACTTTTATATATAAGTTAAAATTTACTATTTACGACATGAATTCCATTTTGGAAACCTTTGTACCAGTTTATAACAACCTGAATTCCAATTTATTATATGTAGCATGCAATAGATACTATGTTATTAAAGATGAGTTACACATTCTTTATTCTCTTGCCTTATCAATTTTGGCTCCCCTTTTCTTCCCACATATAATTTATAATTTGTTCACAAAATTTTCGTCAATTATATAAGCATACAAAATCTTTTAGCAACTTGTTAAATTAAAAAAATTCTTCTCTCCATCAGCCCATCTTTGATTTTGTCCATTCATATACCCATAAAAAACTACTGCTCTAATTAAACATTAAAACAGCCGATTCCTCCAGTCACGCCATTTGCCGTCACAATATAGGTTGCAACTTGGAAGCTCTGTTGCGACTATGCAGGTCGATTAGCTCATCACCACTTTTTACAATCGATCATTTTCTCCTCACCGCTGGAAGACATCTTAAATTCAATGTGTTGATTTTCGATTAGCCAATTCATGTCTATGTCGGTATGTTTTTGGTTAAAATAGCATTTTAGTTGTTCTTTTTTTAATGTTCTACAATTTTGAACAAAATAATTAAATGGTTGTTTGTTTATATCGTCGGATTGCTTTATGTGAACGATTGTGGCCTCCATGTTTTATGTTTTGAAATAGCTTGTTTTTTCCATTTGGATCAAAATTGCCTTGCGACATATATATTAACATTGAGGTAGCAATCTTTGGTTTCACGTAATAAGGCAATCGTTTAGATCGCCAAGTCCTATTCGTCAAGTGTTCTCCTTCATTTGGGATCCCCGAACTCCCCCGAAGGCTTCAATTCTCATGTGGCGAATTTTACACGATGGTTTGCCGCTTGACGTGAACCTTCAAAAGATCGGCATCCCTTTTGTTTCCCGGTGTCATTGCTGTGCCATCGGGGCAACGGAATCTTTAAACCATTTGTTCTTTGATAGTGCCTCGGCCAGATCTTGCTGGAATTATTTCGGCAACCTTGTTGGTGTGAGACGTACTGCTAGATCTCCTCTAGAACTCCAGCATTCCTGGTGGTCTGGGATTTCTGGTAAATCTCTTCGATCAATCGTGTTCCGTTTGATCCCCTGTCTTATCTGCTGGCACATTTGGTGCGCACGGAATAAGGCAATCTTCGAGGATTCTCCAATGGATCCTCCATCCATTATTCGTCACGTGAGAAATGACGTTTTCCTGGCGTTTCACGGTAGACCGTTTAGGGGAACCATGAGCTACCGTTCTGGACGTTTGGTGGGTCTTCTTTCTATATCGTGTGGTCTGGCTTACGCTAGACAGGGAGTTGGCTGAATCCTTGCAATCGGGCGTTGGCTCTCATCCAACGTTTCTGTTCCCCTCCCCCCCTTTTGTTGGTTTGATGTGGTTGCTTGTTTTCTAGTCCAGGTAGCTTCGGTTTCCTTTCAGTGTTTGGGCTATGGTGAGCAAAGTCTGGTTTAGTACTCGCTAATTGGAGGAGACTCTTTGGCTTCGTCTCCGGTCTGCTATCTTGGCTTGGATTGGTGTTTGGGGTGCTGTGGAGGGTATCAGGCATTCTTCTTCCTTATTCATTGGATTGTTGGCTTTGTTCGTTCTCGATGAGGAAGTTCGATTACCTTTGGTTAGTCGGAGCTAGCCCTGATATCTCTTGTTAGTTCTGGTTCTTCTGTGGGATTAGGCTCTCTGGTTAGCGATTGGCTCTCCATTCATTTACGCGCTCGCTTCATTAGCTGGTTTCTGGGTCTTTGTCTGTTCGGTTTGTTTTCACTGTGGCTTGGATTGGTGGTCTGGCCTATACTTCCATGTATAGGCGGGTGGGTGGTATGCTTATTGGTGACTCTCGCTGATTATTCTGGCAGGAAGTCTTTTCTTTGCTTGTTGTAGTACTGGATTTGGTCTTTTTCGGTTTTTTTCCGCTGTTTATTAGCGTCTGGGAGGTATATGACCTTCATATGCTTCGCCATTTTCCTGTGAGCCCTCGGAGAAAGGCGTTTTTTCTCCTTCTGTTATATACATTTTTTTGGTTAAAAAAAAAAAAAAATCTTTGGTTTCACGTAGTAGTTTCCTTACTTTCTAATCCTTCACTTTTATTTTGGAATCAGCGAAAAAATGTGTATTTGAGTATTTGCCTTATGTTAAAAATATTTATTTAGGATTACTTTGGCTGAATGTATGTTGTTTTGATCAAATGTAGTTGGATTTACGTTGGTTTGTGGATTAATTATTTTTAATCTGCTTCACAGTCTTCATTGACAAACAATGTTTATTGCGGTAGGAATCAGGTTATATTATTTTAGCTCCCCCAAAGCTACTGGCTCTGAGCTAAGCAAAGGCTAACATGATATTTTAGTGAATTTGATATATTAAATGTTTTACTTTAGATTTGATATGCTGATGCAAATGAATATTATATAATCTTATAGGAAAACAGTCTGATCTAATTTTCAGGGAAACAATGACTAAAACATGAGTCAAAGTATAAATATTTTATATTATAGAATTTCATATGATTTTTCTACTATAGCCATAAATCATATTCCATCTATTATAAAACTCTATTTATTAATTTTGATAATTCATCCACTGTTTAAAGTGTCATCAAATGCAAAATTACACAGAGTTTTCTTCAGAAGTACCTAACAGATAATGTAATTTTTGTTCAAACTAATGTATTATTATCAATTAAATACTAGACACCTAAATTTTTAGTATCAGTGGTAATACAGGCATTATACATCATTTATTGCAGGATAATGTATGTCCGCAGACTATAAAAGGCCAGAAAGGACGTTCGAACCATAAATTGCTAGCAAAATCAACGGTACAAGTCGCGAAGAGTGGAAATTCTCATCATCAATTATGACTTTGGAACAAAACACACGTACGGTCATCTTCTTCTTCCATCCACGGTGATCGAGAAGAGTACATGTATTCTGACCATGGTGATTGTATGGGCGCTAAAGGTAACATTTACTTCTTATGTATACCTTTTGGCTTCTATAGGTTCTTCATCTTTTTTGAATTTTTAGTGCTTGAGTGAGGTGTGAGATCTATTCTCAAATGCATCAACACAGTGTTGTCTTCATTATTTTACACATCACTAGAGTAGGTATACTAACAATTATGTGGTTATAATTCATGTTCTTTCTCCCCGTTATTTCTATAGGAAAATTGGCAATCGTGCATCCACATGCCGTGTGCGTGCATGTGTGTACTTCTGTAAACTACATAGTGCGTGCATGTGTGCATGAGTGCACTTCTGTAAACTACATAACGTAGGAAAAGATTGCATATGACACAAATGCAATTACATTGTGGGTTGAGAGAGAATATTTTTATATCTACTACTCAATGTTTGCTCGTGCTTCACTCCCAGCCACTATAGTATATTACTCTGACTTTGTCAAATCTGTTATATGCTTTCATTATGCATCGCACTAGCGTAAATGTTCTTATGTCAAGCCTTACCATTTTAACCTTCAAAAGGTGAGCAAAATTGTCAATAGTGTTATTATAATCCATTGATGCAAAGTGTTATTTTCTATGTATAACGTGAATCGGTTTTAGGGTTAACAATGAAAGATAGAATAATATTTCAAAATTGTCATGACATCATCTTCTATCGGAAGCATGAGAAGTAATAACCATTGTAAAATTCTTAATTTCTTACATGTACTTGCTGCCATGGACTATAAACATCAAAACTGAATTCCAAAAGGCAATCATTACTGTGATTCTTCCAAGAATATCGTCAACATGTAAATGTTTGTTGGGTAAAGTTTTACCGTTATATAGTTGTTAATTACAAAGAGAATGTTGGGAAAATGCACCAAACCTGCTTAATTTATGGTTGCCTTTACACTTGAAGAAACATATTATTATACTTTTGAATCAAATGCCAGGGGAAATGTAGTAAAAATATTTTAAGTTAAAAGTTCGATCATGAGTTGTTAAATAGCTAAGATATGACTCTTTAATAGTTATTTTGATGGAAGCGGAGAGAATCGTAATTTTTATACCATGAATACCTGTTGTTTCGGATTGAATAAAATGGTTCTTATATTAAAAAACATGGTATGCTTAGATGTTTAAATGACTCGGCAGTTTAACCATGGAAACACAAAAAATTAGTTGAACTCTGAATCATTCAGCTGGCATAAAATTTGGTAGAGTTTAACCATGAAAATCTTAACTTCCTTCCCTATGTATATTCCATAGACTGTAAAATGATAAACATTAAAATAGAGTATTAAAATATTTACTTTGGAGTATAGTAAACCTATTTTTAATCGGGAGTGTTTCCTACAAAAGATTTCGAATGAAAATAGCAAATTACGTGGAATTTTCAAATTAAATATTCAAGTTTATAGACCAACATATTTAATACTTATTTAAGTAAAAAATAACATAGAATTTGCTTGAATAAAAGATAGATGCAAATGGATTATGTTATAAAATTAGCATTGTGCTTTAACTTTAAAATGTAAATATGTATACTTTATTATCTAGAAAATATAATTATCTTTGCTAAATCTTACTAGTGTAGTGATAAGGGCTCCACACCCTTGGCTAAGGGCACCGCGGTCGACGGTTAAACGCTACTAATATGTGGTGTTAAACCGCCGCATCTTGCTCGGGCGGTGGTTTATTGCTTCCCTAACAAGGCGCGGTCAGCGTTTAACAATTAATCGCGGTGCCCTTAACCAAGGGCACGACGCTCTTAGCATCACTCTCTTAGTTATAAGTCAATAATTTTTTAAATGTTTAGTGAAATTTACTTTTTAGTATCATTGATTTAAAATTCTAATTCTACTTAATTTTATCAGTAAAAGAATACATTAGAAATGCATTGGGGAGCAGCATAATGGGGAAAACATTTGATCGCCATATTACCCTGGGGAAGCCCGTTTGCATTCGTAGTATTGGGATTTGGGACATAGAGGAGAACTGGGATAAGGCTCATGGAGGTGATTCTATATTATGAAGCAATGGGAGTTCAAGTTGCAATAAAGGCAACTAAAATCCTCTACTTGCATTGCCTACATTCAAACATGCATCACGTGGACAATAAATGTGTTAATTTTTGCTTTTCCTATGACCATTATGAAGCGATGAAAACTTATATTTCTTCTTTTACCGATTTTGTGTAGTATTATGATTTCTTGGTTACTGATGAACTGTAAGTGGTTGCTTTATCTTCACAAAGTTACATCATGTAGGGACTCGATTTTGGATACAGAAGTTGGTATGTTCCAAGATAAAAGCATATTTAACCCTTTCACTTCTTTCTTATGTTTGTACATGTTGTAAAACCTCAAATATTTAATAAAGACCTGCCGTTTCACGACAGTATCTGTATTCTAACAAGAGATGTCATTTTTATACTTCTTTGGATATTCTAATGCAGTTATTATACGCAAATCAATAGATTATTTGATCTATGGTATTGTGCATTGCAATAGTGTAGCAGTCTAGCCATTGCATTATTATTATCAAAGTAGATCTTTTATTGATTAAAAAGTTGATGCATATCCAGAAAAATATGGCATGTGTAGACTAGTCTGCTATATAAATTTCAACGTGCTTAATAAACAGGCTCTAGCTGAAAATATTAATTTTCATAAACTTAATCACCTACAAACCATTTTTAAGCTGGAACATAGGAACGTTCAATTTTGGATTGATAGCAAAACGAATACAAAAAAACTGGTACCACGTTAGCGCCAACTTTTTATTTGCGCATAATCATTTTTTGCATCATGATATTTACTTATATGGATGTTATAGAAAATTTTACAGCTCCAACATAATATAACTTTTTTCATATTCAAATCAAAATAAAATTATCATTGATGTGCAATTGCAACGTGGTTCCAAATTAATTTGAAGTCATTCGTAGTCGCAACTTACGTTTGAACCGTTTGTTTGCACTTTACACCGCGACTAAGACTTGAATTGCACTGTGCAAGCATTTTAACCGAAAAGAAAAAAGAATATTATAAAACAACGTAGAAAAATTTACATTCCACCAAATAGCGGTTTTCATTTTCATATAACTAAAAATATCAAATAGTGAATCGTTAAGTATTTTATGATAAAATCCATATGCGTAGCACGGGTTCGTCATAGTATAGTTTTAGAAGTATATTAACTGTTTGAAGCACCGTAGACATCGAAATACCTATAGCGAAGTAGTCAAAAGTACTTAAAATATTTAAATACAAAATACCAAAAATATAATATCGGTAAAGTCATACTTAAAGATAAAAATATTCAAGCTTCTAAATAATATATACATCAGTGGTAGAACCAAATAAATTACGATGCAAATCATATGAAGTGTTAGTGTTGACTAAGTGTTTAAATATGCAGGTTTACAAAAAAATGGTAACTTAGGTACATTGATATATAAAACAATAATAGTGCACAAATTATATTATGTTATTAAAACCTTTCGAATGGTATTTAGAGAAAGTCATTCATAGGTAACACATGAGTTTGAATAAAATACTGTACATCATGAAAAGTATATTACAGCACGTTTTACTATTGTAATGAAAATATTTATACATACAAAAAGCAGTTGGAATATGTAAATTTTGTCTGAAGTAGTATACTGAAAGCACATTAAGTGTTTTCATAATACGTATTCTAGTAACATATAAATTGCACAAGATACATATAATCTTTGGAGAAAGCGACCTTCTGAAAAAGATTATATCAAAGGTGTGTGTGAATTAAGAATGGTGAACATCGCTCATGATTCTGACTACGAAACCATATTTTCCTTAAGCATATAATTAGATGTTTTACATAGGAAAACATGCTTGAAGCATGTAAATTTATGTGGCTATAGTTAGAATAAGAAAGTCAGTGTAACCCTAGTCTTTATCTCATTCGAACTGAGTTATTAGTTATGGGCCTTAAATATTCTGATCGGTCCAATACTGCTCTTATATATTGAAAACAAACGGTACAGAATTGTATTGAGTTGTAAAAGAAAAGAAATAATACAACACTTTTCAATTTTCTCTGCTATCATTCTTTTCTTATTACTTTCAACAATATCCATTATATCAATTCTCACAAGAATTCTAACTTGGTATCAGAGCGAGCAAAATCTGTCAAGCGACAGTAACAAAGTCAGATCTTCATCAGATTCTCATCAGAGAATCACTGCATCATCACAGAGCCATCCAAGGAGGTGTCAGATAAGTATCATCACTCACCATCCTGGTTGCTCTCAGATTTTTCTGCTATCTCATCATCTGAGAGATAAAGTTTATCTGCTTCTGAATCAAGAATTCTCATTAAAAGTGCCCCGCCAAGATTCTTGAGCCAAGAAAGTTGGCTGCACCGTAGAAACAATCATATCAGAACTCTCAACAGCACTTCCTCATAATCCATCATGGCTGGAGATGATGACACTACATCATCAGCAACGAGTGGAGTTAAGAATCAGGAAGGGTCAAGATCAAGAAATCAAGATTCATCGGCCAGTGAAATAAATTCCTGCAAGATCATAAAGCCAAAAGATAAGTTAGTAACAACAACACTTGATGAAAATAACTTCATATTATGGAAATATCAAGTCAAAACCAGTATAAGAGGGTATGGATTGGAAGACTTTCTGTATGGAACAGCTACTATTCCTGCAAGAATGGTAACAGACACCACAGGAGAAAGAGTTGTCAACAAAGAGTTCATCGACTATCAGAGACAAAATAGTCTACTGGCAGCATGGCTGCTGTCATCTATCAGTTCAGGGCTTCTCTCACAAATTGTCGGATGTAAAACATCATTTGAGATATGGTCTACAATACAACAGAACTTCAACACACAGTCAGCTGCAAGAATTATGTACTATAAGAGGCAATTACAGAATCTCAAGAAAGAAAACATGTCAATGAGGGAATATCTAACTAAGGTGAAATCATACTATGATATTCTTGATACTGCAGGGCACAAGGTATCTGAAACTGAGCAGATACTAACCATTCTGAATGGTCTGGATAGTGAATATAAGTCAGTAGTATCAATTATTTCATCACAACAAGATCTATCCAATATGCAATATGTTAGTTCGATATTGTTGGCACATGAAGGAAGAATTGAGCAAAGGAAAGAAAACAATACAGAATTATCTCTCAATTATGCATCAAATTCAAGGAACAGAAATCAAGGGAAGAAGCAAGAAAGTCAAAATATCAAACAAGAAAACTTCAACCAAAGAGGTAATACTACACAGAGAGGTAGAGGGAGAAGTGGAAGATAGAATAGCAATAGAACAAAGTGTCAGATCTGTGAAAAACCTGGACATACAGCAAGACAGTGTTACTTTAGACTCAACACTGAATACTATCCAAGTCAACAGAATAGCAAATCAGAGAAATTATAATTCCAGTGCAAATGTAGCACAAATAGATCAAAGCCAAGGCAGTCATTCAGAAAGTTCAAGAACATAGAGCCTAAACACAGAAAGACTTACAAGATCTGAGGAGATAGCAGAAGAGGATTGGTATCCAGATTCAGGTGCAACCAACCATCTCACAAGCAACCTACAGAATTTTAATCTTGGCAATATAGAATATACATGTATGCATTCCATTCATATGTGGGGAATGGTGAAGCTCTAAAAATCACACATGTTGGAAACAGCAGTGTTCCAAGTAAAAGACTTCTTTATCTCGATAACTTATTGAGAGTGCCACAAATTAAGAAGAATCTATTGAGTGTATCTCAATTTGCTAATGACAACAATGTGTATTTTGAGTTTCACCCTAAATTCTGCTTAGTTAGGGATTTACTAAATCAAGACATATTGTTACAGGGTAAATTGGACAAGGGATTATACAAACTCAATCTTGGGAATACAAGAAAGAGCAATATTAGGAATATGTGGTGTAACAGCATTGAGTCTCATGTTATAAATCAGGAAACATTTACTCAGTGGCATTATAGATCAGGACATCCCAATGTAAACACTGTAAAACAAATTCTTATGAGTAATAATATCTCTGTTGATGTATCTCTGCCATATGTTTGCACTTACTGTCAATTAGGCAAGAGTCATAAATTGCCATTTGCAGATTCAACTACTGTTATTAGTAAACCACTACAATTAGTAGCAACAGACTTATGGGGACCAGCTCCTATAAGTTCAGACTACGGCTACAGGTACTACATATCTTTTGTTGACTTATATTCTAGATACACATGGATATATTTTCTAAAATCTAAATCAGATGCACAAAAGGATGTAATACAATTCATAACTCAAGTAGAGAAACAACTATGCAATGAGGTCAAGATTATGCAAACTGATGGTGGCAGTGAATATAAACCACTAAAGGAATATTTTCAGAGAAAAGGTATTATTCACAGAACAACATGCCCATATACATCTGAGAAAAATGGAATAGCAGAAAGAAAACACAGACATATAGTGGAAACAGGCTTGACTTTACTGGCACAGGCTTCTTTACCCATAAAGTTCTGGCCAGAAGCCTTTAACATTGCTGTATACTTAATTAATAGACTACCTACTAAAATTCTTAAGCATCCGAGTCCCATAGAAGTGCTATTTGAGGTAAAACCTGACTATAAAGACCTGAAGACATTTGGTTGCTTATGCTTCCCATATCTGAGACCATACAATAAGCATAAACTGAGTCTCAGGTCTGCCCCATGCACTTTTATAGGATATGGAAATAATCAAAAGGGATACAGATGTTTAAGCAATGATGGTAGGATCTATGTCTCAAGACATGTGGTATTTAATGAGAATATTTTTCCATTTGCAGATAAAAATATAAAAGCAACTGGGAAAGTGCACAGCAAAGACAGCTTCACAATACCTCATATACCTGTTATACCTGAATGAAATAAAGCAGATGGAAGTGTGCAGAGAGACTAAGGGTCACAACACACTCTACCCAGCAGTGACACTGGATCAGGTCATGACTCACATGATTCCTCCAGCTCCTTCCACAATGATAGTCAAAAGAGTGACATCAATCCATGTCAAGGAGAATCCTCTTCATCTATGTCTCAACATACCAACGAAAGTACACCTATTCAAGAGCCACCACCTGAAATTTCAGGACATCACATGATTACAAGATCAAAAAGTGGAATATTCAAACCAAAAATATACAATGTTCAACTTGATTCAACAGAGCCAAGAAACTACAGTGAAGCCATTACAAATAGCAACTGGAAACAAGCCATGGATGATGAATATGGTGCTCTTATCAAAAATAAAACTTGGAGTCTAGTACCACTACCCAAAGATGAAAACATCGTTGGATGTAAGTGGACCTACAAAGTAAAAAGAAAACCAGATGGAAGTATTTCAAAATATAAAGCAAGGCTGGTAGCTAAGGGCTATAATCAACAATATGGTTTTGACTTCAATGAAACGTTCTCCCCAGTTGTCAAACCAACCATAATAAGAATTATGCTAACCTTAGCTCTTCACAGAGGGTGGAAAATTAGACAGCTTGATGTAAATAATGCATTTTTCAATGGAGACTTAAAAGAGAATGTATATATGGAGCAACCAGAGGGTTACAAAAAGGAGGACATCAACAATCTAGTATGCAAGCTACATAAAGCCATTTATGGATTGAAACAAGCTCCTCGTGTACGGAATGAAAAAATTAAGTCAACATTAATGGTTCTAGGATTTACACCAACAAAATCTGACAGCTCCTTATACATGCATTGCAAGCAGGAAAGGGTTACATACATTTTGGTATATGTGGATGACATTATCATCACTGGAAACGACAATCAAACTATGAATCAAACAGTTGAACATCTGACAAAATGTTCTCTATAAAGGATCTAGGTGATTTACATTACTTCCTTGGAATTGAAGTCACTAGGAAAACTGATTCAGAAATGTTTCTATGTCAAAAATGATATATACAGGATCTACTAAAAAGAGCAAATTGAATCAGGCAAAATCAGTTCCCACTCCTATGGTCAGTAGTCTTAGACTATCAAGAGACTCTGGAGAAGCTATTACAAATGAAAAAGAATACATAAGTATTGTAGGGGCACTACAATACATCACAATAACAAGACCAGACTTAAGTTACAGTGTAAACAAAGTCTGCCAGTTCATGCACAATCCACTCAGTTATCATTGGAAAGCAGTAAAACGTATATTAAGGTACTTGAGGGGAACAATGAATCATGGACTGCATCTCAACAATAAAAAGGGTCTAAACATACAAGCTTACAGTGATGCAGATTGGGCCTCCGATCCTGATGATAGGAGATCCACCACAGGTTTCTGTGTATACCTAGGCAGCAACCTAATTTCATGGAGCTCGAAGAAACAAGCCACCATCTCATGCTCTAGTACTGAAGCCGAGTATAGAGCAATCGCTAGCACCACAGCAGAAATCACTTGGATTATGTCTCTTCTCAGCAAAATCCAAGTCAATCCTACAAACACCCTGATAATCTGGTGTGATAACCTAAGCTCAGTCTCCCTCTCGTCAAATCCTATCCTACACTCACGAACGAAGCACATCTAAATAGATCTGCACTTCGTTCGTGAGAAGGTTCTAAAGGGAAAGCTGAGAGTTAACCATGTTCCAGCACAGTTTCAAAGAGCTGATATATCGACGAAGGCTCTATCAACAAAGAATTTCACTCGATTAAAGGAGGATTTAAGAGTTGAAGACAGCGGCGCGAGAAATGGGGAAGAAAGAAGAAAACCCTAGATAAAATTGAACGGGGGAGTTTGAATAAGAAAGTCAGTGTAACCCTAGTCTTTATCTCATTCGAACTGAGTTATTAGTCATGGGCCCTAAATATTCTAACCGGCCCAATACTGCTCTTATATATATTGAAGACAAACTGTACAGAATTGTATTGAGTTGTAAAAGAAAAGAAATAATACAACACTTTTCAATCTTCTCTGCTATCATTCTTTTCTTATTACTTTCAACAATATCCATTATATCAATTCTCACAAGAATTCTAACTGCTATTTGAAGTAATGTTCATGAAATATCATCTTTTCATATATTTTCTTTCCTTCACCCTAATTCTTTTCTTATGGTTTCTCTCATTTATTCATTTATGTGCCAACTTTCAGTAAATAATGAACATTAAAAGGAGAGGAAATAAAAATTATTGCCTTTTGCTTGTATTTTTCTTACAAAGTTTATCTAAGCAATATTCTTAATGCTTTACGTATTTATGGGTGCATAAATATTGTGACTGATTTGAATTATTAGGAGATGAATTAGAATTTACAGGAAACATATGGAATCCGGGGATAGGATTCAAAAACATATTATAATGTACTCCTTTTTCTTGACTAAGATAATTTTCGTTAGATTTTATTTGGTATGATTTTTAATGAGACGTCATCTTGATCTTAAAATATTAAACTTTGTATGATGAAATGAAAAATTAATATATATTATATTGTACCATTGGGTTTTTCGATATTCATAATCTAGAAGTATTGAATTTCCTATCAAGAAATAAGATATCAAAATATGTTAGTCATGTAAGTTGCACTTTTGCAACAACCCGCAAATTTCACGCTTTTAATATTAAAGTAATTAAAAATGACCTTTTAATAGAAACGTGAATTTGGTGTCTTTATAGCAGTTGCGAAGGACTCTCTAGGCCGATCAATTTGGTATACAATTTTGATATATTTGGAGTTATGGTTTAGAAGATATTGGCTTTATGAGTCTAAAAGATTTGCACATACAATAAATTTTCTATGTTCTAATTTTAAAAACAAAATGTTGTTGGGTAGATTTCATACAAATAACTGTAAATCAACCCAAATGAATGGGGAAGCAATAAGATCGTGTTGTAGTGCGATAAAACAAAATGAAGCAAGAGAATAAAACAACAAATCACAGAAGAAGGTAAAAATAGAGTTCACACATAAATATATAGTGGTTCACTATCGCGAGATAGTGTACATCCACTTTGGAGAGAGAAGATTTTATTGTTTCTAAAAAAAGAGAATTTTACAAGATTGATAATGAAGATTAAGAAGAAAAATAAGAAATACAACTTGAGATGATGATTCTACTCATGGTAATATCTACCTTTATATAGAGATTATTACTTGAGGTTGAGTAATTGATTTATGACCATAAACCAATGCCTCATCAATTCTTCTATTCATACGGGAAAAGTTTATCCATTTGATTTTTCAGTTTCCCCCAATATATATGCGCTTGATAAGATTCCTTCTTTAATCAGCTAATTAGGAAATTAATTAATTACTTAAATCTTCCAAAATAATTCTTCTTCTCATATAGCTAATTTATTGCCTACTTTAATGCTATAAAAGAAAAAATATTTCAGAGTAATTATTTCAAATATCTTTCAAATCTTCTACGAATGGAAATATTATATCACTGATAATCAACAATAACTTCCAAATCTTCTTTAATATGGAAATATTGTATCACCAAATCTAAAATTCTCCACCTTGATACTATATTTCCCCGCAAGCCTACCAACTCCACCTACATCCTCTTAATCCAAGCAGCTCTCGGACAAGACACCACAGATGCTTCCCCAATGAGCTTCGGCGTGGTCATCACCCATTGTACTTTTTCGACGACAAGGTTACCGCCGACCAACAAAGTGTTGAAAGTACCCTCTCCATGTAGGACCTACCAATCTCCAAAACAAGCATCTCCATCTACCAACTCACGCTCCCCTTGTGCCACCAAGTGGCACCTAGCACTTCAGCAAGCGAATCAAGTTCGAGCAATGCTCGAGCTTTGCAACAAGCAAGGACTTAATGAACATACCTGTTGTATTCTCCTCAGTGTGAATCTTCTAAAGATGCTTTTCTTTATTCATAGACAAAGAAAGGCTCTCTTACCTCTATGTGCTTTGTTCTTGAATTAAATGCTAGATTCTCAGCCAGATGTATTACGCTTTAATTATCGCAATTTACTACTATACTTCCATGAATAAAGCCTAAATCACACAACAATAGCTAAAGTGCTTCCTTAGCTGCTTCTACAACAGCTATCAATTCTGCCTTTGTAGTAGACAAGTCAACTATAGTCTGCAACCTCGCTCTCCAACTAATAGCTGTCTTTCTAAGTGTAAAGACGTAACCTGAGGTTGACTTCCTTAGATCTCTATCTCCAGCATAATCAGAATCATAAAATCCGTCCAAGTTGGAATATTTCTCCCTGCCATAAAAAACAAGCACATAATCTGTTGTTTCTCTAAGATACCTCAAAATATACTTCACTGTTTCCCAATGCGATTTCCCCGGATTAGTCATATAGCGACTAACCAAACCAACCGCCCGTGCAATATTTGATCTTGTGCAGACCATAGCATACATCAAACTTCCAACCGCACTAACATAAGGCACCTTCTCCATATAAGCTTTGTCTTCATTTGAGATTGGAGAGCTCTTCTCTGAAAGTTGTACATGTAAAGGCATAGGAGTACTGATTGCCTTTGCCTTTCTCCATGCTGAACCGAACAAGCACTTTCTGGATATATTCTTTCTATGTCAATCTCGACACCTTCATCTTTCTCTCTCTTTGAATTTCCATCCCTAAAATCTTCTTTGCTTCACAAGGTCTTTCATCTCAAATTTCGCTTTTAACTTCATTTTTAACCTGTCAGTTTCAGCTTTGTCCTTAGAAGAGATTAGCATATCGTACATATACAAGAGCAAAGATAACTAGTTACCATCATCCATATGCTTAAATTAAACGCAAGCATCTTTAATGCTTCTATCAAAACCAAGAGTAGGTACAAAAGAGTCAAACCTCTTGTACCTTTGCATAGGCGACTACTTCAAACCATATAGAGACTTCTTCAGCTTGCAAACCCATTCCTTCTTTCCATCCTCTACAAATCCTTCTGCCTGCTTCATATAGATGGTCTCTTTTAAGTCTCTATGTGAAAAGGCCGTATTTACATCTAACTGTTCCAACTCCATGTCGTGAGTTGCTACTATAGCTTGCAATATCCAGATAGAAGTATGTCTAACAACTGGAGCAAACACCTCATTATACTCCATCCCCTTCCTCTGTGAAAACCTCTTTGCAACAAGTCTAGCCTTGTATCCCCCATCCTCTTTCACCATATATACTCACTTGCATCCTATTGTTAGGCTTCCTTGAGAGGGTGTTACCAATTCCTAAGTATGTTTCTTCTTTAATGAATCCATCTCCTCCTTTATAGCATGTATATATTTTGAGCTGGCACTCGAACTCATAGATTCTTCAAGGTTGAAAGGCTCGTCTTGCACTATATGCAGCGTGTAGTTAAACTGATCATTAAGGCTAAGATTTGCATAATTCCAGTCTTCATACCTATTTTGTAGCCTTCAAACTCTAGAACTAGCCCGAATAGGTGTAACTTCGCCGAAGCTTCTATCAACTCCACCTTAAGCTGAATCATCTCTAGCTTCACGAACATCACCATCATTACTAGAGGAATTTTGTGGACCTTTCATGTGATGTGTCAATGACTGCAATTACTCTGTCTTCTTTTGCAGCTCCGACTCTGCTACTAGGCTGATATGTGGGAATAGTTTCCATCTCCTTAGGCCTTTCAGCTTCTGAATCTACTGAACTAGGTGGATTCCCCTTCGGCTTAAACATAATAGACTCATCAAATGTGGCATATCTAGAGTGCACTACCTTCCTATAATCAGGATTCCAAATGCGATACCCTTTGATGCCTTCTGTATAGCACAAAAATATGCCTTTATAGGCTCTAGCCTCCAACTTGTCATTTCCTGTATAGTGAACATACACATGGCTACCAAATATACGAAAATAATTGATATGTATAGATGTACTTTTCCATCTTTCCTCTGGAATTTTTCCATCAATGGCCGAGCATTGAATTTGTTTGATAATATATGCTACAATCGATAAAACTTCAGCCCAAAAGTCTCTAGATAAACCTGCCATCAATCCAAACAATGATTCTCTAGTAGAGTCCTATTCATCCTTTCAATGACTCTGTTTGAATGCGGATCTCCGGTGTAGTGAAGTGTCTCCAAATTCATTGCTGCTTACATATGAACTCCTTAGAAACAAACTCACCTCCATTGTCGACTCTTGGCGCCTTTGACTTCCTTTCGACTTCATTCTCTACCAGTGCCTTCCAAGTTTTGAACTTCTCAAACGACTTCGACTTAGCTTTCAACACGAACACCCAAACCTTCCAAGAGTAGTCATCGATAAAAGAGATAAAATACTTAGCTCCTCCAACAAAAGTTGTAACTACTGGTCTCTAAACATCCGTATGGACGTACTCTAGTACTCCTTTGGACTCATGTCTACAGACACTGAAAAAACCTTTGTCTGTTTTCCCAATACACACTCCTGGCATAATTCTAAACGGTTGAATCTTTCACCTTTGATCATTTTTCTTCTATGAAGCAACTCCAAGCTCTTCTCTGAAACATAAACCAATCTGAGATGCCAAAGTTCGATGGCATCCAAAGTTCATGAACTATCAACTCCAACACATGACTCTCCAAGAACCGTAGATCCTTTCAGCAGGTAAAGGTTCTTGACCATTACTTCTTTCATCAATACAAGAGAACCATGTGTCACCTTCAATCTATCCGACTATATTGTCATCTTGCAACCCAAAGGTGCTAGCTGACCCAAAGACAGAAGAGATTTCCTTAAAACTGGAACATAGCGGACTCCGGTGATAGTGCTCACTACACCATCACGCATGCGAATACGCACTGATCCTTCTCCTATTGACTTACAAGTAGCATCGTTCCCCATTAATATACCACTTCCCTCCTTATGTTTGTTAGAACATAAATACTCTTTCCTAGGCGTCTTATGGAAAGATCCCTGAATCCAGCACTCAATGGTCTGATACATCGGAAACAGATGCAGCCAGCACATCATCTGAAACAACCTTCTTCATCATAATAGATGAAGAACCATCCGCTTCATTTCACTTCCTCAAATCTAGACAATATTTCATCCAGTGGGCATGCTTCTTACAACGATGACACCTGTTGTCTCTAGACTTGCCTCTCCAACCACCTCTGGGCTTCCTTGACTGAGAATGTCCTATGAAATTATTATCCTTCTTCTCCTTTCTTCCTCTCTCTACAAACAGTACTTGATTACTACTAGCTTCTCCACATTCGCTCATAAGCTTCATTTGAACTCTCATCTCTTCACTCAGGAGTCCCGGTCTTCACATCTTCTCATGTTAGCATGCTTCTGCCATAGATCAAGCTGTTAGCGAATACCATGTATCAGTCTGGAAGAGAGCACAATTCCACCATTGCCTTTTGCTCCTCGTCCATATTTAAATCAACAGATTTCATCTTCATCATCAAGTCATCGAAGAAGTTAAGGAGATGTGCTTTTAATGAAGTACCTTCCCCCATCTTGTAAGTGGAAAAAGTCTTCAACAAAATCATCTTATTCGTGAGCAACTTCTTCATATAGTCCTTCAATTTCTTCCATAAGCCTCTAGTGGTAGTTTCACTGCTAACCTCTGGGATGACGTTCTCACCCATGGCCAATCAAAGGGTAGTAAAGGCCCATTAATCCGTCTCCTTCCTTTCCAATTCTGAGATATCCGCTAGCAATGATTCTGCATCAAACACAACATGATGAACACAATTTATTCTCAACACCGCTTTCATCTTCCACTATCACTTCACAAAATCATTATCTCTGTTCCATTTCTCTATAACCAGCTGTGAACCCGATGCTGCATATGAACCTCTAGTGTAGCTGCATACTCCTAGGTAGGTCTAACCTGACTTCCATCTCCAGATGCTGCCATCTTATCGATCATCTTTTAGCTCTTGGCTTCAACAACAACCTTCAATGCTCTGATACACGATTGTTAGGGTAGATTTCACATAAATGACTGTAAATCAATCCAAATAGATGTGGAAGCAATAAGATCACATTGTAGTGTGACAAAACAATAGAAACAAGAGAATAAAACAACAAATCATAGAAAAAAAAAGTAAATAGAGAGTTCATACACGGATTTATAGTGGTTCCACTATCGTGAGATAGTGTACGCCCACTTTGGGGAGAAGAGATTTTATTATTTCTAAGAAAAGAGAATTTTACAAGATTGATAATAGAGGCTAAGAAAAAGAATAAGAAATAGAATTTGAGATGACGATTCTACTCATGCTAATATCTGCATTTATATAGAGATTATTACTTGGGTTTGAAGTAATTGATTTATGGTTGTAACGACCTAAAATTTTAGACATCTGATTTTGAAATATTTAATTTCTTTTAAATATTGAAATGTTAGTTTATAAGTTAAATAGCTTAAATTTCAAATATAAAGATTATTTGAATATGTGAATTGTGAAAGTAATAATTAAATCTTGGATTTATTATGGATAAAAATGATCTTGGAAACTTATATAATTTCTGTTTAAATAAGAATAATAATAGTAAACTTGTAAATTGGAATTAAAAGTGATTTAATTAGGTTTAATAATAACTCGTTTTAATTAATGTGTGAAAATATCATTCCAGGACATTGTCTCATATTTTGACGGAACCAATGCCATTGGAACCATAATAATTATTATTGTACGCTATCGATTTTCGTAAAATTGGACGTATCATGTGGTCGTGCGAGTTCAAAACCGGTAGAAATTAATTATAGAGATATAATATAATATAATTCGTTTTCAAAAGCTAACTTTTGTATATTATCGAATTAGTTCTCGATAATAGTTCCATTGCATTTGAAATAGGGGTATTTCATATAAAACGCCAGATGGCACGCCTCGATAATAGTTCGAGATTTTCCCGACGTGAAATGTAGTTTTTATTGAATAATAATGTTAGCCCATACCCTACCCATCACCACAGACCATTCCAGGCCATACTCACCCCACGTCAAACACTATTCATCCCATACTCCATCTCTCATAAAATCTGCTTCCTCCTCTCGTTTCTCGTGTTCATGAATTTAAAACTCCTTCTTCATCCAACGATTGATATTGATCCGAGCCACCACGTGCCGTTTCAGGCGAGGCAACCAACTAACAAAATTTTCATGATGACAAAGTGGAGCTATTTAACAGTTGTATTTGGTTGGGTCACGGCGAGGTGGCAGCAGTTTCAAGATGAACGTGGAATCTATTTTCACGAATTCTGGTGATTTGGCTTGCTTTCAGGTGATGCGATGTGAAGGAAAAGTGTAGAGGGTTGGGAGGGCGAGGCGTTGGTCAAGTTTAGTGGTGAATAGACAATCGTGGCGACGGGATTTTGAAGTTGAACGTGGGCGTTTGGGTTCGATTATCAAGGCGATGGGTCGCATCTCCGGTGATCGTACTATTGGCAATGAAGGCGGGGGAGTAGGGACTAGCGGTGGGAGCGACGCGATGGCGGTTGAATGGCTGAGGCTACGGCGGCAAGATGAAGTTGGCGCCTAGGTTCGGTTCGAATGACTGTGAAGGAGGGAGAGATTAATGAGGTTATACTTTGTTAATAAGGGATTGATAATATAATTATATTATTAAATGAGTGAATATTGTAAGCACGATAACTTGCTCGTTTTAGGTCCAAATCGAACGCGGTTTGTCGCGTTAAACTCGTTGAAACGTAAACTAACGTCTTTCGAATTCAGAAGGAACCAGAACGCGCAAGCGACAACTGGAGTTTCGGTGAGTTAAACTCACATTTTTGGTTAACCAGTAATGTTATGTAGTTGATAAAAACTGTTGATTGAATGTTTGGATGATTTACTATTTTATCAGTTGGTTTTGGTTTTATTCCCGCCCCTGGAGCGGATGACTTTTATATTGTAACACCCTTAATTTTTGGATAACATTATTCAGGAGATTTAATTAGATAAATTAAATAGAATAATGTAAATGTTAAGTGATAAGGGGATTGAGATTTGAATAAATATAATTAAGGTCGTGCTCAATTAACTAATTAAATGGGCTTAAGAATGAGTTATAAGTTAATTAATCTACATAAGGGTATATTGGGAAATCCGCAGATAACCCTTACCCTTATATATATTCCATTCATGTTTCATTTTCTCCATTTCATGTCATTTTGAAAACAAAACAAAAATGTAAAAGAAGTGGAGCCGGCCATAATCAAAGGTAAAAGAGAAATCAAAGAAAAGCTAAAGATTAAAGCTAGTGGAATAAATCTCAATCTCAATCCAATCTCCTTATCTTAATCAAGGTGAATAATAATTTATACCATCTTTAGTTTGTTTTATAATCATATGTTTTAGGATTTAAGATTAAATTCGTTCTTATGATGAATTGGATGATGATATGCTTGAATTATAATTTGTTTAATTTAAATAAGATTGTTTAAATAGGAATATACACGGTTTTAGGGAAAAACCGATTGATATTACTATTTAAATGCCATGGAAAACTTTTATGTTGTGTAAAACATGATTTTGGAGTTGGGTTTTTATTTTGATAATTTTCCAAGCTGTGGAAAGATTATTATGAATTTTCGAAGGAAAATATGGTTAATTGGGTTTAGAAATTTATTTCAGTAAGTATATTGAGAATTTGGGTCTAAAATTTTGATATGTTAGATAACATGATGAAACTTAATTTCTGTAGTTTTTGGGAATTTTTCCTAAGTAATTTGCTATGCAAATTAAATTATTTTAGAAGAAGGACTTATTTGCAACATTAGTTTTATTTAATGGAAGGGCTTATTTGCTAACTTAACCATGGTTTAGATCTGAAATTAAGTGGTAGTTATTTAGTAAAGAATTTGAAAAGTTGAGGCAACCAATTACAAGTTTACACGTAGCAGGTTAGTTAGATAAAAATTTGCTTTAAGTGGCATTAATCAGCTTTTACTCAAAAAAGTAGGTTTCGCCTCTAATAGAAGTACCTTTCGACTCAGAGCTTCCACCTTCAATCAAGTCGAAATCCTACTAAGTCGAAACCAATACACAAGGTATCACTTAGATGGTATGTAGTGGATTGGAGCAAGGCAGAAGACATGGTGTCGAAAGCATTGCTTCCAAGGAGGTCGATACCTTTGTTTGTTTTAAAAAGTTGAGCGCCTGCCTTTTTTTATTAAAGATTTCAAAGAAGTCAAAGCATATGTTTTCGAAAGAGGTTTTCTAAAGGCTTTCGAAGGGTTTCCCATCATATGTTTTAAAGAATAAGCTTTCGAATGGGTTTCTTTACTTATGAAAATAATGCTTTCGAAAGCAGGGGTTCCAACCTAGTCGAATCCCTATTGTCGTTCTTTTGCCTTTCGAGTGTGTTGAAGTCATCAATGCTTTTGAAGGTTAGTATCGTTTTAAAGATGTTTTAAGCCACTTCCAAAATGCTTTCGAAGGGGTCCAAGGGTTTCGAAGGCATGGCTTCGAAAGGGAGTTCCGATGCTATCTTTCAGTGTTATGACTTAAAAGTTTTGAAGCTTTCAAAAGGGATGGTGCCAATGCCATCAAGTTTTCCCCAACACTTTTATATGATAAAGAATGGTTTTGAAAGAGATAATTTCGTTTAGATTCACTTTGACCCAAATTTTATTTTTATATATAAACTCAATGGTTTCGAAAGGGAGACTTTCAATGATTTCAAAAGGGATACTTCCAATGGTTTCGAAAGTGGCACTTTCAATGGTTTTGAAGCTATGCTTCTAAAAGATAATAAGTAATACTTTATTACATTTGAAAGGTTTCAAAAGGGAGGTGTTAAAGTGTTTTGAAAGGCAGGGGCCTAATGTTTTGATAAGAGATTTATATGCTTTCGAAGGAGGTTATCCAGTGAGGTCGAAAGCAAGGTTTTGAAGGTTTCAAAAGCCTTAGTTTTCAAAACAAGTAACTCAATCTCATTTTTAAAAGAAAACCATGGCATAAATAAATAAAGTGTTTTGAAAAGGAGTTTTTGAAGAAGTTTTCTTTAATTAGAAGGGTTAAAGGGGTTAACTAAGTTATTGTGTTTGCTTCTTCATATATGTATATATATTCATATTGCAATGGACCCATAACTGTATTTTGGAAAAGGGCAGAATAACCAGCTAGGTTGACCGAATAGTGAGTATAAATTAAGTTTAACTCCTGAATGAGTAGAATTGCATCCAAGAGATCAGGAAGACCAGAATATAGGATGCTAAAATATTGATGGGAAAGATATTGGCAGGGGCCAATAGGTTCTCAGTAAGCCCATGAAAACTGTGTATAGGAAAAGATACTGGCATAGGCTAATAGGTTCATAGTAAGCCCATGAAAAATATGTATAATTGAAGATGTCAGAAAGATAGGTTCATAGTTAGTCCATAAAAACTATGATTTGATATTGGCAGGGGCCAATAGGTTTACAGTGAACCCATGAAAACTATATCCGGATTAAGATATTGACAGATGTCAATATGTTCCTAGTCAGCCCATGAAAACTAGGACAAGAAGAAAAGATATTGGAGTTACCAATAGGTTTCTAGTCAACCCATGAAAACTAGGATAGAGTAAAGATATTGGAGTTACCAATAGGTTCATAGTGATCCCATGAAAACTATGTAAATGACAGGGAGTCCTTAAACATTTTACTGGTTATTAATCAGCCCACGAAAACTAATAGGTTAATAGTGATCCTAGAAACTATAATTGAGACAGATAGTCAGAATGAATGGGGATGGGTAATCTAGAATTGATTCCCTTGTTTTGCATATCATTATATCATATTGTTTTGAATTGTTTTAACCATTGTGGATGCAGGAGCACAATATATGGTTTTATAAAGCTTTTAAGATACTAGTGAGGGGAAACCTCGTTCCGCTAAGCGGCGTGGTCTCACTGGATTTCTAAATGGTTTGAAATGGTAGATTATTATTCATACCAGGCTTTACGTTTGACTTGAGGCTTATATTTTCCCCTTAAACTCTTGGGCACTCAATTGATTTTGAGTAGTTTGAGAGTTGAGGTTTTCAGGTACCTCATTAGACGAATAAAGCTTCTGAAGTCGTGCAGGAGGCATGGTAGATATCTAGAGTTCTTTTTTATTTTGATTCCGCTGTGTTGCTTATAATGACAAAGTTGTTGAATTGTCTATATATACTCTGATCATCCAAGGAGGCATCTTCATATGCCGCTCTTGGCGTACGTTGTAATAAATATATTTTCTCTGAACGTGGTTAATGATTGTGGGATTATGTAATGAATTAGAAATGATTTGAAATGGAATGTGATTTTGTTTGATGTTTTAATTTTTTTTCATATTCATGTATTTCTATGTATCAATGTATCCAACGTTGCCGTATTTGGTCACCGAAGATTAATAACTGTGGAAAACTGCAGCATCCATAGCCGTTACTTTTTGGCCCCAAGTAGGGGGTTGTTACATATACATACCCGCGTAGTAGCGGACGACCCATATTATATAATATTATGTTGTTTGTGTTGCAGGGGAATAGGTTGGAGGGATCCAACAAGATTCCTCACCACTGTTGATTTTATCGACATACATACATACATACATACATACATATATATATATATCTATGTGTGTGTATAAGCTGTGATGCAGGGGAACAGGTTGGAGGGATCCAATAGAATTCGTCGCCATTGTCGATTTGTTTTCAATAATATTCCTATTATATGAATCATTGAATGTCAAACCTGATTGTTTGACACCATTGGTTATGACATTGTAATATGTTCAAAACTTAAACCCTGTAGTAATAGAAAATCAATAACGATATTGGTTAAACGTTGGGTAGCTTTTGGCCTCAAATTAGTATTTTTAAAATACTGTAAATTGCCATTTGAGTTGGAGTTAGTTTTGAGATAGGAAATGATTTCAAATCTTAAATTGGGTTTCAGAAATATTTTGTTTTAAAGGATTTGATTTCTATTTTACTTCAACCTTATTATCTGTCTTTTCTAAATCACTTAGTTGTTTTAAGGTCATCATTTTATATTTAGTATTTTTTAAATTTATTCATTTATATTTAGTATTGTTTAAGAGTTATTTATCAATATTTTAGTATTTTGAAAAGCTTTATTTAAATGATTAACATGGGTTGGACTTAATAATAACGATTTATTAATAATGTTTTGGAAATTAATTTTATTATTATAATAACGTCGAAGATTTATTTATTATTATTCTAATAATAATGTTTGGAAAATATTAATTATTATTTTAAAGATGTTTCAAAGTTAATAATAATTATTTATTTATATGTTTACTATTAATAATTATTATTATATAATAGTGTTTTGAAGTAAAATATTATTATTTATTAATAAATGTTTTCGAGATTTATAGTAGAGTTTTATAAATGGTTTCAAAGATTTATAAAATAGTTTTATAAATGGTTTTATAGATTTATAAAAGAGTTAATAACTGTTCTTAGATATAAAATGATTTTTTAGAGGGGTTTATAGATTTATAAAAGAAGTTTTATAAATAGTTTTATGGCTTTACAATGAGTTGTAAAGGATTTTTAGAAATGTATAAAATGAATTTATAAGTGATTAAAATTTATAAAAGTCATTATAAATGATTTTTAGAGATTTATAAAATAGTTTACAAATGGTCTTAGAGATTGATAAGGATTTTATAAATGATTTTAGAATTGAATAAAAAGAGAATCTTTCTCAGTTTTGTAAATATACTTATACCATTGAGATAAGTATATAAATACATTTTCTAAGTTGTGAAAGTGTTATGTTTTGTGAATATACTTATACCATTGAAATAAGTAGATGGAAATTTTCCAAGTATTAAAAGGATTATAAGGATTTAGGGATATATCTTTGTAAAAGTATTTTAATGCAAGTATTTACAAAGTGATTTTAACTAATAGAAAGATTAATTATAGAGGTTAGTGGTTGCTTATATGTTTAACCAATGTTGGTTTTCCCTATGCAATTAAATCCCAGATTTGGATGTGTGTTTATTGATAGTTAAATAACCGACTATCAAATATGGACCCAAAACGTAAATTTGAAAATATCTAGGAGAAACACATGAGTTATATGGCACAGTCATCTCCGCTGATGCTGTACTGTGCATATAAATCTCTTTTCGTTCTCCTAGGACAAATGATAAGGAAATCCGTCCACTAACGGTTAGGAGGTGATCTCCGCTCTTATCTTTGACTGTTTAATTCCTAAAGAACCGGGGTTGAGTTTACCGAAAGCTATCGAATGTTGTTTCGAAGAGACCATGATCGGATGTGATATCCAAAGACCACTTCGATCCAGCTCAAGTGTTTCGAACTAAAGACATGTTGAAGATGATGAAATTGGAGACGGGGCTCTTTCAGGTGCAAGGGATGCTTGTTACTAATCTTGAGGGTGATTCCAAAATGGACGTAGTAGAAGTAGTGCCTTCAGTTTGTTCATATCTTGAAATACTTGTATGGATGAATGTTGGCATTGCATTGCTACTTGGAGGGCAGTGTTAGTATTCCAAGTGGGAAGTGCTATATAAAGGTAAAATGTAGCCTCAAGCTTCATCAACCAGGAAATGAAAAAAATGGGCATGCAGTAAGGCCATGTGGGTCGCTCCCATCAGGGTATGGTCATCCCAAATCTTGATCGATTCTATCTACTCATGTATGCTTCGAGACCCATTAACCAAGGGATGATCATATTCGATACTGCAAGTCAAGTGGTATGCCAACTCTGTGTGGTAGGGGTACAAGATGTTCTTGTCAGACCCCGGTGCAATTTATAAAGAGATGTACCATCAGAAGGTAGATCCTTACCTTGTCATAGTATGGAATCCATTCTACAATACGAGCCTTTACGGTATTATTTGTATACCTATTATACTGGAATTTAATAATGTAACAATTTTGGCTATGATTAATATGTATTTGTACTCTAGACATTATTATAATATCAATGGGTTTTCTATAGAAAATGTTTTGGTTATCATAAGGTAAAAACCCATCCCTGTTTATATACGGCGTGGTCTTAGGAGATACCTTTATTTTGAAAGGTTTTTGGTAAACACTAAATTTCAATTGGGTGCGTTTTTCTCACACTGGTTTGCCAGACTTGTAACGACCCATAAATTAATCGCTTTTGATTTGAATATTTAAAATCATTTTTAAATATTTAAATAATGGATTTTAATAACCAAACAAATATATTTTAAATATTAAATAATGATATAAAAATCATTTTCGAATTTTGTTTACCAAAATAATTAGTTCAAATGAAAATAGAAAATGTGACCGAAAAACGTTTTCCAAAAATTCGACTTTTCGGCATAAGAAAGTTGTCGAAAACCTTATGCATATTTTGTATCACTCATATACACATGCACACACATGCAAACATGTCATATGGTAAGTTAAGTAAAGTATTAATAGTAATAAACAATGATTAATTTAAATATAAACATGATAGGACATATTATGTTTAAATAAAAGAAAGAATAAAATATAGAATAAGTTCTCATGTATCACCATACTCAACACCATTCCTTTGTACACATTATGGAGCATGTCATGATCAAGCATGGTGTGGGTGTCACCTTGGCCATGAGTTTGTGAGGGGGAGGGGATGAGATGGAGCTTAGTGATTGGTGGAAATAAGGCAAGGGTAAGTTAGTAATTTCACCTTTTTATGTCTATAAATACCCCCACCCTAACTTCATTTCTCACTTTGTATTCTCATTTCTCATTTTCCTAAAAAGCTCTCTTCATGTTCATGTTCATTCACGGCTTCTCTTCTTCATTCTTAGTTTAAGAAAAATCACCTCCTTTCACTTTAAATCTCTTCCTTAGTTCACAAAACTCCATATATTCATATACAAACACTCCCCTACCACAACAAAAGCCATTTTCCACCTCAAAAATCCAAGGCCAAGCTCATTTATGCCCAGGCCAAGCCCATTTTCCCTTGTCCAAGCCATGTTGCATCCTATAAGCCCACACTAGTCCTATTTTGGAGTTAAGGCAAGTGGCTAAGAGTTTAGGCAAGTTTGGTAAAGTTAGTAAGCGCTTTGGTGAGTAGAGCTTCCACCTTCAAACCAAATGTTTTCAAACTATTTTTATGTTCATGTTATAACTATTGAATGCTTGTTGTATTGGTGAAATAATGGTTTGGTTGTGGGATTGTTTTGTTGCTTGAAAGTTAGTCGCTTTGAAAAGTTAGTAAGCGAATCAATAGTTATATGAAAATCTAGTAGTTAAACTAATTCCGTTGTTATTAAATGCTTGATATGTGTCGTATTATTGTAAATCACCATTTATATATGCTCATACCTTTGTTATGTGATGTGTGGTTGCGTTGCAAATATCATATGCTTGAATTCCGAACTGTCCGTATACCGATAGTCGCTATGTCGGCACTTTTGGAAATCACCTTTCATCGAAACTGTTTGGTTTCATTATCGTGCTTGGAATTTAAAGTTTAGTAAGTTTTTGATTAATGATGTTTTCAAAAATAATTAATTATTTTAACAATGATTATTTAATTTAATTAATAAAGATTAAAGTTAAACTAATTAACTTATTAACGATGTATTTAAAATTTAACTAATTGTTTAGTTGATGATGTTTTAAATTTTATTAATCATTTTATTTAATGATGTTTAAAGTTAATTAATATTTTAATACTGATGGATTAAAGTTAAATAATTAATTTACTAATGATGTTTTCTAAATTAATTAATCTTTTAATTAATGACTTTTAAAAGTTAATAAATTTTTTTAACCTTAAATAAATCTTTTCTTAAATAATGTTTTAAATGAATTAATCACTTTTAAATAATGATATTTAATTTCTTTAATTAATTATATTAAATTAATTGAATTAATGACGTTTTAAAGGCGATTTACCCTTTTTAATTAAAGGTTATTGAAGTAAATTAATCAGCTTAGTTAGCAAAGTTTTAAAGTTAATTAATCAATGTAATAAGGATGTTTTAAGTTGTTAAATCCCTTTTATAATGATGTTTCAAAGTTAGTAAACTCTTTAACAAAGGGTTTTAAAGGTAATACTTGTAATGTGAGGCTAAGTACGAATTTAGGTTTTTAAAAGAAAAAGTTTGATTCATTTATGCAAATGAATTAATTTCTGTAAAGCGATTCATTTGTATGGAAACGATTTATTTGTATAATTAGTACTAAACATCGAAGAAGTAGAGTTGTCGCTATTTCGAAAGTTAAGAATAATCGTGGGACATGACTTTGAGGTAACGCTACCTACCTTGACTTGTCTGGTATTATTGTTAACCAAGAAATAGTGCAAGTTTGAATTCGATGAGTAGTGGTAAGTATACAAGACTTAATTTCCATATACGATCGTTTTATATCCTCGATAGTTGGTTTCTCAACTATTGGTTACTTCAGCTTCTTTATTATCATTCCTCTAAGATGATTTGTTGTTCCGTTGAGCTTTGTTCTCCTTTGTCAGTAAATAACTGAACCCAAAGCACAAAAGGACGTCCAACTATGTGGGGTTGCTCCCATTATAACGATATTTCAAATCTCATCTAGATCGGATTCATTTGTGCATTTAGATGTGAAATATTCGGATACTCGGTAAGGTTTGGCGGGGTCCAGCTGGTACATTTTTGAGAAGTGTCACGGAGTATATGAGCTTCTCAGAAGTATATTACCAGAGGTATATTTCAAGGGGATGCACCTTCTTAGTCATTTGTTTGAAATATTCCTTTTCTATTTTGATTCGAACCTTCAAATTTATTTTTTTATTTGCATCGGGAAGAGTCTACCACTCTTCGTGGAGTTTAATTATTTATTTATTCTTTACGTTTAGATGTTGATTTATGTGGGAGTAAACCCGTTCCATATTCAATGACATGGTCTCACATGTTTGTGTTTAATTTCACACCTATTGTTTAAAGTTTTACTCATACCAAACATATCGTCTGACCTGAGTTGTTTGTTTTCCCTAAACTCTCGGGTACTCATTTTATTTGAGTAGTCCGAGAGTAGCAAGTTTTGTTAGGCTCTTTTGAAGAGGCGTCCGAGCATGAGGCTTTCATCTTCTTAATTATTTATTCGGCTGTATTAACTAGTTTGTGTAAGTATATTTTGTTTCAGCATTTGTAAAGGCATGATGTTATAACTACCTAAGTTGATTTGTAGTACTTCTGTGTAACTTTGATAACTCCCCGTTAAGGAGTAACCTAATGTACTATTTACTCTTATGTTGTATTTAGCAGTTTCGTTGTGAGTTTTTCTATTATGTTCATTATTTTATCGTATAACGATTCATCTTTCAGATTCTTAGAGAACGGCACATGAACATTGAGGATATGTTAAGTATTGTTCCTAGGGGTCAGAAAGGTGGGTCGTTATAAGACTGATCCGAACGTTCTTCCCTTTCAATGCTCGGGTCAAACCGAGCATATTTACAGATTGCTTTGGATACATTAAAGCTCAGGAGATGAGCTAGAGGTCCAAGACGTATCTATGTATTTCTTTGTGTTCGGCTGTGTTGTCTGTTGGTTGTATTTATCAGCAATTGTAAGGACGGGCTGTTATAATAGTCCGGGCTGAAATAGATTAGTGTACACCGATTGGTGTATGTATACTACATTTTTCTTTATGTAAAAATTTGTTATATATTATAGATTATTCGTTCCGCTGTGAAATTCTATGTTATTTAGTTTCTTCTTGTCTTCTTGCTTCTTCTTTTCCCCTAATGATCGTGTTTTCCGACATTCGATTGCTCGTCACACAATATAGTAAATATATTAGTGTCGATTTTTGAGGGTCGAAAATCCCTGCTATTACACTTGGTATCAGAGCACAAGGTTAAGCAAGAACCTTGGCTTTGGTAGGGATGACTCATTAGAAATAGGGTCAATAGCACCCTAGAATGAGTTTGAGTGTATTATGGATATGAGCGCGTATTTTTTTAGTGATATAAAAATATTTTATATTGTGTTGATTGATCTGTTGAATGGCTTATGGATTCTGGTCAATACGTGTAGCTAACGTTATTGATAGGGATTCCTAAACACTTGAACAAGGCTAATTGACACAATATTGTTTTAAATTTGGTAAATGGAATAATTTTACCTAGGACTATATTTTCTATATAAAGTAATGTTTTTCAGCAATTATTATAGTTATATATTGTATGCATGGTTTTTAGGAAAATAATAACATTCAGTTATTATCATTTATAGTTAATTAGTCATCCTCACCCAGTTAGGGGCATTGACTATTGTTTATTGATTAGGTAGTCGTGCCTGACAAGTTTATGGACATTGACTATTGTGTTAGGTTAGAAGCAGTTTTTTCCTATTTACTACATGGGTCGAGTAGCTTAGTAATTATGGGAATATTAAAAACGAACACCTTGTGAATTCAGTTTCACAATTCAACTATAAGGCATTTGAAGAAAATATTGGGTTAAAATTTGATTTTAGATAAAAATTGTTTGTTATAACTAAACAAAGTAACATTTAATAAATGATTTTATATAAGAAAGTGAAATGATATAAATATGGTTTATAAATGAGGTTTATAAAATTAAAAAGGATTTAAACTGAGAATTTGAGAATTTAAATCCCGGTGTTTTGGAAATTGCTTTTCAAAGGTTTTAAAAAGTAACAGTAGTATTGTTTTGAAGTATTTTGAATATAAATATTCTAAAAGTTTTGGAGGAAATAGAGGGAGTTAAAATGAATTTTTAGGGAGGTAAAAAGCACTAAACTCACTTCGGTAGTTGGAAAATAATTTCAATGATGACTGCAACACCATCGACGTTTATTTTCAAGTTTCTAAGTGACGGATTGCTACCATAGAAGATTTGTCTGATAAAAGAAGTTAGATTTAAAATTCAAAAATATGATTCTTATACAAAAGAGATATATATTATATATTATTTCAAAATATAGTTGAAATAAATCTGGGTGTTTAATTCTGAAATTTTCAGCTAAGTATTATATGGATGCATGTAGCCTATGTATTAGAGCAGACTAGCTTTTGTATCTCATTTGATATGTTGTAAATTTTCATTTATTAAAATAAAATAAAATTTCTGACGATTTTGGACAGTCGGAACTTTTAAATTAGATATAGAAATTGAGCTAAGTGTTTTGAGAAGACATAAGAAAATATACTAGAAGTGGAAATGAATGTGAATAAAAGAATTGGGTATAGTTAGAAATCCAATTAGAATTAATACGTAGGTTGTATGTAGATTATTTTATTCGCATATTTGTTTAATCCAGATTCGAGCACATGATTTCAAGGTGATTTACACCGGTTCGAGTTAGGATTTTTCACTCGATTCTTAACGGTGAACACTTGATATGGATTTTTGATATGATTTTGAAGTTCTCTATCATAGTATATGGTTATGTAAGGAGAACGATAGTTTCTAATCAAGGAACCGAATCGGGATCCGCACTAGAAAAGTCGATTGGACGATACTAGTTCGGAGGTGAAATTGTGTGATCGAGTTAGCGATCAAATTTGATAATGTGTATGGATGGTATATGTACGTCTTACGGGCTTTATCATAAGTAAATGCTTATCATTTGAAAATGCAAAATGATATGGTTAGAAATTATATGTAGTTGGATGTTGTTTGTAAATAAGATGTAGGTATATAGATACAAAAGCTAGTTTGATGCCTTTGGTTTCACGAATAGAATTTGGTTGCCAGACAAATAGGTACATGTTTATATTGTTGTTTGATTTGATGGTTTTATGATTAAGCCACTTGGCTTTTGTTTTCTTTTGGTTGGTTTGGGTCAGTATTGACGACCTGTAGTTGTTCCGATCTAGCCGCACAAAGGAGACGCTGCCAAAATTTTCCATAATTTTAGATGTTAGAAAATTTGATAACATTTCAACTAAATGATTTTGAAAATAAATATGATTGTGGCATTAATCTTACCTTGGAAATTTCAAGGACGAAATTATTTTAAGGGGAAAAGAATGTAACGACCTAGAATTTTAGACATCTGATTTTGGAATATTAAATTTATTTTAAATATTGAAATGTTATTTATAAGTTAAACAGCTTAAATTTCAAATATAAGGATTATTTGAATATGTGAATTGTGAATGTAGTAATCAAATATTGGATTTAATATGGATAAAAATAATCTTGGAAACTTATTTAAATTCTGTTTAAATAAGAATGATAATAGCGAACTTGAAAATTGGAATTAAAAGTGATTTAATTGGGTTTAATAATAACTCCTTTTAATTAACGTGTGAAAATATCATTTTGGGACATTGTCTCAGATTTTGACGAAACCAATGCCATTAGAGCCATAATAATAATCATTATACGCCATCGATTTTTGTAACAATTGGACGTATCATGTTGTCGTGCGAGTTCGAAATGCATAGAAATTAATTACATAGATTTAATGTAATATAATTCAATTTCAAATGCTAACTTCTGTATATTATTGAATTAGGTCTCGATAATAGTTCCATTACGTTCGGAATAAGGGTATTTTATATAGAACGCCATACGACATGCCTCAATAAAAGTTTGAGATTCTCCCGACGTGAAAAGTGGATTTTATTGGATAAAATAATGTTAGTCCAAACCTTACCCATCACCATAGACCATACCAGGCCATACTCTCCCCAAGTCAAACACTATTCATCCCATATTCCATCTCTTATAAAATCCGCATCCTCCTCCTCTTGTTTCTCGTGTTCAAAAATTTAAAACTCCTCATTCATCCAATGATTGGTATTGATCGGAGCCACCGCGTGTCGTTTCAAGCGAGGCAACCAACTAACAAAATGTTCGCGATGACGAATTGGAGCTATTTAACGGTTGGATTGGGCTGAGTTTGGGCGAGGTGGCTGCAGTTTCAAGATGAACCAGGAATCTATCTTCACAAATTCCGGTGATTTGGCTCGCTTTCAGGTGATGCGATGTGTAGGAAAAGCGTGGAGGGTTGGGAGGGCGAAGCACTGGCCAAGTTTGGTGGCGAATGGACGATCATGGTGGCGGGATTTCCAAGTTGAACATGGGCATTTGGGTTCGATTATCGAGGCAATGTGGAATTTCTGATGATCGCACCACTGGTGACAGAGGCAGGGGCTAGCGATGAGAGCAGCGCAGCGGTGGCTGGATGATTGAGGCGGTGGCGGTAACGAGGTAAAGTAAGCATATTTGACTATCACAAGAAGAAATCTCCTCCAAGTCTGCGATTGCATTGTGTGTGTGGTGGGAGGTCATATGGTAGTTTAATTTTCCAAAAGCATTGCGAATTTCTTTTATTTTCTTTGTGAAAATAACTGTTTTTGAGATCTCACACCAGTCCCACGACTGACCTGGAGTTTATTGTTCCCTTTCTAAACTCTGGGTGCCCATAATTTTCCACACGGGCAGCCTAGAGTCAGGATATCAGGTCATTCTGGAATCCAGAAGTTGCTGTGGAAATCTGGAGGCGAGCTGGATGGCGAGACGTATCATTTATACTAGTATTATTCCGCTGTGTATTATGTTATGTGGACAAGTTTATATAACTGTCCAGTGATGTTGTTGTTGTTGTAGACTCTGATGATGTATGTTTAAACTGATATAGTTCTTTATGATAAAGATTATTCATTCATCTATTATATATTATTCCGCCACGAATGTGAGACTCTGATATTGTTTCTGTTTCTTCTTCTTTCTTTCTTCTTCTACCTCTTCTTTTTTAACCCTAATGATTCGGTTTTCCGGCATTCGATTGCGCGGCATTTGATACAGTGGACGTATTAATGTCGACTTTCGGGCGTCGAAAAGTCGTATCGTTACATGTGGTATCGGAGCAATTGGTTACGCGACAACCTTGGATCTGTTGGGTGTTACTCATTAGAGATAGAGTCAGTAGTACTCTAGAATTAGTGTGAGTGTAATAATAGATATGAGCGCGTATTTGTTAGTGAATACAAAAATTTGTTTTATATTGTGTTGACTTATCGGTTGATTGTTTATAGATTCTGGTCGGTGCAGTTTGGCCAACTGTAATCGATAGGGGTTTCTAAACTCTTAAACAAGATAAACTGACATAGTATTATTTTAAAATAGGGTAAATGAAATTATTTTACCCAAAACTATTTTTATATAGAAAAGAAATCGTTTTCTGTAAATTATTGTAGTATATGGATGCTTGGTTGTTAGGAAGTGATAATATTGATATATTATCATTGTTATATGGAAACGTAATAAGAAATAATGGTATAACCAAAGATTTGGAGATAAATTCATTTAACAAATGAAATTTATGAATATGAATTGAAAGTATAAGGAAATGAGTTCATATACAAATGGGATTGTAAATTTAAATTGTAAATGTGATTTATAATTTGAAACATAATTCTAGAAAAATATTTGAAATTTGATTGGAATGAGATTCAAATTGAAAAGGAATGAATTTGTGAATGAACAAATGAGGTTACATTTGTAAATAAATGAATTGGAATTGAAAAATGGAATGAGATTTGATTTGAATCAAGTTGAATAAAAATCCAAACTTGGAAAAAATAAAATGGATTGAATTTAAGTAAACTAACTTCATAATTTATTAATTCATGAAATAATGAATTGGAAGTTAAATTAGTTAAATTAAAGTTGAGTTGTGAGATAAATTTAAAATGGTTTGAATTTGCATTTAAATTCAAGTAAGTAGAGAAAAATAAATTGAAATTTCCTTGATAAAGAGAAAGTAAATTCAGGATGAATTGAATATGAAAATTTGAAATTTAAAAAGGATAAGTGAATATACTAGTTGAATAAAATTAGTAGATGGAATGGATTTGATAAATGAAAAAAAAATCAAATCAAAGATTTAAATTAGAAATTGTTTACAAGGAAAATGAACTTGAGTTTTGAGTTGAAATAACTTAAGCAATATTTGGATAAATGCTCGACTTAAGTAAAATTGTGAAATGGTTGTTGTCGAATTTTATTGAATGGTTTTCAATGAAATTTGTTTGATTAATGGAATGCAGATTGAATTGAATGGAATCAATTGGAAATGAAATAGAATTAAAATAAATTGAGTTGGTATCAATTTAAATTAGTTATAAACTAGAATGGATTTTCTATTAAGTGAATATCGTCGAAATTTGCATAGAAATGGTTGTCGTTTGATGCAAACGAGATTGTATAAAATTCTATAAGTTAAATGAAAGCCAATAAAATTGATTTTTGTATCAATTGAAATAGATATGAGTTTGTTCCGTTTAAAAAATGAATAGAATGTAAGGAACTGCATTGTAAATCACTTGAATTGAATAGAAATGGTATGTGAATTAGATGAAAGCGATTAAATTTGTATTGAAACTTGATAAATTGCTAATGGAAAGAATTTTGAATGTTTTGCTTATGAAAACTATGTGTTTACGGTTGAAAATGAGTAAAATGTTAATAGATTTCCTATATATGTCACTTACGTGTTTAAATTGAGTAAGTATAGGTACATGGGGCCGTTTGGCTGCATTTTGGTCGTGCAAAATGCTAAAACAATAAGCCGCTTTGCTTAAAAATGCTAAATAAAGGTACGCCTACGCAATAAAAAAAGGAAATATGAACTGTATTTGTTTTTCCGACCGAGTGGGTCGATGTATATATATTTATATATTTGTCAAATTGCAAAAGCTCCTCCGTACAAGGGAGACTCCGTCAAAATTTTCTGAAAATTTTGGGAGTTAGAAAATTTTTAAATTTTTGGAAATTTTCAATAACGACAACTGATTTAAAAATTGGAATTTGAGATAAAGGTAAATAAGATTCAATCTTCGAAGTTAAAGATGAATCGAATTCAAGTAAAATTTGAAATGAATTAATGAATTGAAGCAAATTGATTTTATATGGAATTGGAATCCAATTTGAATAGAAGTAAATTAAAACCAAGTGGTATAGTGAAAGTAATAATATAAGGGTATATAAAGTGCCTATATTAAACTTAAGAAATGAATGGAGAAAGTTCTTAAGTAAATTTGGTATTGGAAGTATACTAAGTTAATAATTGGATGAGAATCAAATCGGAATGCTGTGATTGGATATTATTGCAGAGTAGTATATAGATAATTTAAAAACAAGAGAAATTGGGATTTTGATTGCAGAAGATAAATAAAATTTGTAACATCCCGTATTTTTAAGCCATTGAATTTGAACATTTAATTCATTTTAAATGTTTAATATGGGTTTAAGATTCATTTTGAACTAAAAGGAATTGGTTTAAACTAAAACAACAAGTGATAATTTCTAATGTGGAGGTTTAATCTGAGATTGGATAATAAATAATTAAATATTCGGGATTGGGATAAAAAGGTGGATTTGGGTGTAAATAGCAATAAAATGATATTTAAATGTATTTTTAGGTTCGAATGGTTATAAATAATATTATGGGATTTTTAGATGAATTTAAAAGTCGACAAGTTATTATTTGGAATTTTATATTAATTTAAAAATGAATTTAATATTATTAAATTGCAATTAATCAGATTTTGGTCTCGAATGAGCCAGAATGATTTTAATGTGTTTATAAATTTTATATGATTTATTGTTAAGTTATTAAAATTTTAAAAATGAAATTTTAAGCGTTTCTGATAATTTCAGAAAATCGCCTGATTTAATAGACGAGTTAAAATAGCCTTCCGGGGCGCAGTCTCGGAATTCGACGAAACCAGTTCCATTGGATCCGTAATAGATAGTTATTATCGGGTTTCAATTTTCGTAGCAATCGGAGTTGTCATTTGACCGTGGCAGCTCGAAACGCATCGAAATCGATTTAACCAATTTAAATTTTAATTGATCGTTTTATTCCGTATCTCGTGCATACGATCAAATTAGCTTACGAAACCTATTCCATTGTGTCCGGAACGCGGAAAAACCCTAGGATAGCCTGTCGGAACGTGAGAATTGGATGTCGTTTGCATTTACTGTTAAAACGAGAAATTTTATTAATTAAATAATATTAAACGATATTTTATATACATTTACATTTGCAAACCCTAGATCTATCCTACAGCCGCCGCTTATAACATTTTAATGGCCAGAAACGATCGTTTTTCTACCTCCAAAATCTCCTAATCCACGCGACGATTCGTAAAACTCTCTACATGAATATCGTAGAGGACTTCGAGATTTACAGAGTGGACGGTCGTGATCGAGTTTCACGCTGTGAATCGACGCCAGCGTCTCCGCGTTCGTCCGGAGTTCGAGCTCAACTTCTCGAGGAAGGAAGCGACCGAGCCTAGCGTGCTTCTGGCCGAAGGAGGGTGGCGAAGTGAGCTTCCGTTTGACGCAATCTGATCATCGGTGAAGTCACTGGAGGAGGAGCGGCGAGCAACCCTAGTGCGTGCGTATGGGTTGATATTTTGCCTGAGGCAATCGCGTGAGGAAGATGGTATTAACGGCCTGATTTCGTTTGGTAATATTATATAATAATGTTAAGGAATTGTTTTAAATTTAATTCAAACTTTAAAATTTAATATCTAATGCGTACGTTATCGGAATTTGACGAAACAGGAAACCCCGGAATCGCAGAGGCGAGCACTATGCGATGGTGCAGATCCGGATTCATTCCGGGCAAGTAGAAAATTTGAGTTAAATCGAACAACGTTCGGTTTAATTTAAAATTTCGAATGCTCGCTGAAACTCAAGGTGAGTTTTCTCACTCACATCTGGATGCTAGGCAGATTAAATAGTTGATATTTAAATATCTGTGTGATTGGTTGATTATAACTGTTGTTATCAGTCTGGATTGATATTTACATATGTGATGGGCTAATATTTGTGATGCAGGGAGAAACAGGTTGGAGGGATCCAACTGGATTCCTCACAATGTAGTAATTATTTTATAATTTATAGTGATGCCTGTTTATGTATTGTGATTGATAAATCTGACATTAAATTGTGAATGTGATATTGTTGGATAAATTGTAAATCCAGAATTTAATTAAATGAATAAATTGGGATTTAAAGGTAATCAAAGAAATTGATAAATAAGAATTTAAAAGAATTTAAAAATTTGGAATCTGTTTTGGATGGAAAAGATAAAATGGTAAAAAAAAATGGAATTCTAAATACTGTGGGAAATTTTTTAATTGTTAAATATAAATTCTATGGAAATTATAAATTGTTTAAAATAACGAAGGGTTATTCTAATAATGAATAGTGTTATCCGGAAAATTAAAATATGTTAAAATGAAGCTTCCAAATGTAAAATTTACAGTTTTGAATGTAAATAGAATATTTTAAAATACCGTTTCCTCCATTGGGATTCTATTTAAGTAAATTGGAGATCTGGCTTTCATTGAAGAATTCACCAAATGTTTTATTAGAAATGTTTTAAACTATATTTTAAAATGAATTTCCGGATAAGGGAAATTGAGTGTGAACTTCGGATGAAGTTATAGATAAGTATGGAATTGGGAATTTATGTTATAAACATAAATTGAATTGAAATAAATTGGTTGGATTTATACGAGGGATACTTTGGGATGTTGAATAGGAATGTATTTCCCTGGGAAAAACCAAGTTAGTGTTTTTAAATATTTTATTTAATTTAAAAGTTAAGTTTTAAGTGTTTAAAAAGTATTTTTAAGAAATTGTGTTTTTTTTAAAAGTAACCAACTAATAGTTTTTAAAGTCGTAATGATTTGAGAATATATTAGTAATTATTTTTACAAACGGATTATTTAAAGGTTGGTTTTGACTTAAGTTATTGAAATTAGCATTTATCTTTTTATAATGTTATTTTGGATTTAGTTGAACAAAAAACCCTTATTTTAAATCAAAGTTTATATCTTAATAATAGTTTTCTTCACCTATTCTAAATTTATATTTTGAGTAAATAGATAGAAGTAAATTATATCTTTTAAAGTATATTTTTCAGTATAAACTGTTTAACTGTTTTTGAACCTAAATTGTTTTGAACTTGGTTATTTCCAATGGGAAATAATGGTAAAATGGTTTATCGTGTTAAGGAAGAAATTTGGGAATTCGTTCCAAAATGAGTTTTGAAATGTGAAATATATCTTTTAAAGATATTAAAGGGAAAGAATAAATAATGTGTGAGATTATTTATTTTGTGATGAATTCTTATGGATGCTTGTGAATGTGAATTGATAGATAAATCACCGACTATCAATATTGGCCAAATGCGCTGATCGTTTCGAAGAGACCGGGATCGAGATTTATTTCTCGAAAACCACTTCGATCTGGTTTGTACGTTTCGTGTAACGTGTTCGAAGTCGAAGATGGAGCAGTGAAGAGCAAGGGCTAGTCGCTACTAATCCTGAGGATATTTCCAAAATGGATGTAGTAGGAATAGTGTCTTCGGTTCCGTTCGGACCCAGGACGGACTTGTATGGACGAATGCTTGCGAAAACATCGTCAGGTGGACGATGGGCATTCAAAGGGATATGTTCTATAAAGGTAACGCTTAGCCTCAAGCCTCATCAACCGGGAATGACTGAAAATCAGGGGTTATGCAGCAAGGCTTCGTGGGTAGCTCCCACTTGAGAGTAAGGTCATCCCTGTCTAGATGTCCCTTTTTTCGGCTTAGTGGTGCGGTTGCTGATCACAACCGTGGGGTGATTATATTCGGAATTGCCCATAGGTGATTCCGGCCTTGTGTTGTAGGGGACTTAGGGTGGGTCCTCGGTACTGTGATCTAGGCCACGTACTGTGACAGGTGGTACCCCAGTGCCTAGTCATTCGTTGGAAATCCATTTTCCCTACGTGCCTTGTACGTGTTTTGTTTGTATACCTAGTATGCTGGAATTTAATGAATGTAACAATTTCAGCTATTTTATAAGTATTTGTATATAGACACTATTATAATATCAGAGGATTTTATAAAAAGTGTTTTAGCTATCGTAAGGTAAAAACCCGACATGTTTATTTGTGGCGTGGTCTTACGAGATGCTTTTGATTTTCAAAGATTTTTGAAACTTTAATAATCAATTGGGTGTATTTATGATGCGCTGGTATTCCAGACTGACTCGGGTGTTATTTTATTATAATGCTCGGGTCAGACCGAGTATATTTCAGGATAGGTTGCTATGGAGCTCAAGAGAGGAGCTGGAGTCCGAGACGTATTTCTCGTACTTGTATTATTCCGCTGCTGTGATTGTTGAGATTGTTTGACTGGCTATGGTTGGTTGTATTGATATACTCTGATGATGATGTATTGTATATAAACAGATATAGTTTTGATTTGTGTAAAGTTCTGTTCTATATATTATAGTTTATTCCGCTACGACTGTGAGGTTCTGATGTTGTTTAGTTTCTTCTTCTTCTACCTTCTTTCTTTCCTACAATCTGTCTTTTCCGGCGTTCGATCGTCGGCATATTATACTGTTGAGTATTTTGTGTCGATTTTCAAGGGTCGAGAAGGGCGGGTCGTCACACTTGGTATCAGAGCTTAGGTTGGCGACAACCTAGGCTTTGGTGGGGAAAATTACTCATTTAAAGTAGAGTCAGAAGTACTCTATAATGAGCTGAGTGTAATAATAGCTATGAGAGCGTATTTGTTAGTGGATATAAAATTGTTTTTGTACTGTGTTGACTTATTGGTTGAGTGTTTATGAATTCTGGTCGGTACGGGAAGTACAACCGTATCGATAGGGGTTTCTAAACTCTTAAACAAGATAAACCGACATAGTATTATTTTTAAAGTGGGTAAATGAAATAATTTTACTCAAAATTATATTTTGATATAAAGAAATAATTTTATGGATTATTATATATTGGATGTTTGGTTGGTTGTTTCTTCTATAATTAAATAAGAAATTAAAATATGATTTAAAATTTAAAATGATTTCTAGGCAAATAAGAATTTAAGATATTAAAATGGTTTATAACAAAATGGAATTAACTAAATATGGTTTAAATAAGAAGAAGTATAATTAAAATTAGATTTAAACCAGAATTTGATTCCGGAAATTTTGGGAAGGGTTTTAAATTGAATTTGATTGAAATTTGGGAATGTTGAAATGTTTTCCAAAGGTTTTGAAGTAAATGATGGAGTATATTTTGGAAAATATTTTTGAATGGAAATTGATTTGAGGTGAATTTTGGAAGTGGAAAGCATTGAACTCACTTCAGTCGCTGGAAAATAATCCTGATGATGCTGGCCACATCATCAGAATTCATTTTCGAGTTTCTAAAGCGATGGATTGCTACCAAAATAGTTGGGTATGACATTGTTTGGACTTGTTTAGGAAACAAGTGATTTTAGAATTTTCCAAAAGGGAAAATTGTTTGGTAAAAGCAGATTGTTTTGGAATTTGGTATTTGATTTGGATATCAAATGGAAATGTGTTGATTTATATTTCAAATTGGTTTTGAAATAAATCCAGGTAAATTGAATTCTGGGAATTCTGTTAAAATAAAAATGTGGAAATTTGGAATAAATCAACTATAACCTTGAAAGTAAAGTTGATTTAAGTGAGAAAGGAAGAATGGAAATTTTAATCCTAAAATTAAAATTAAATTTGGGTAAATGGAAGTAAATGAAGCTATTGAAGTGAATAGAAGTTGAATTTAACTTGGGATAAGTTAAATAAAATTGGAAATTGGAATTAATTTGAGTTAAGTTGAGAGATTAAATAACTTTGTAATTATGGGTCGGTGTGTAACAAATTGTACCCATAAGCTATTAAGTGTTATACTTATAATCTGAAATTTGGGTTTTTAATTTGTGCAAGAAGTCAAATGAAAGAAAATTTGTATCTGTAAGAATGTAGTGATACATATATATATATGAAGTTTGGAATTGTGATTATAAGATGTAAATAGATTAAAATGAGCAATGTAAACTTATAAATAAGTTGATGAACCTAAAGATGGAAAATTTGATTTTTACCCAAGTAAAGTGGGAATATAATCACAAATGGGAAATAGTTGAATGGTATAGTTATTTCAAACTCAATCCTAAATGAAATGTGGAGAAAGATAAGGTAAAGTGAGATATAAAAGATGTGAATGAACTTAAATAATAAATAAGTTTTGAATTTATTTATGGAGGAATAAATTGAAGTGGAATTCAAAACTCAGATGCACTATAAGCAATATTGAATGGAATTCAATTATTATTGAAGTAGTAAAGGAAGTGGATGAATTTAATTTTGGCTAAATAAAACTTAGTAAACTTGGAATAAATTTGGATAAGAATCAAATTTAAAGGGAATTTAATTTAGTTAAGATGATGTTGAATGAAGTAAATGCTTACTCAATTAAGTCTAAAATGATTGTTGGGCAATGAGTTTTGTGTAAGCTAAATTAAATGAAATTGTATTGGCATGGATGAAATTTTGATAGTTTGGTCAAAATTTGAAAGGTTAATAAAATCCAGTTTTGGGATGGGATTTAAGTTGGTAATAAGTGTTGGAAGTGAGGATGAATAATGGAATTAACTTATAATAAGGATGATTTGAATTGTAAGTAAAATTCAAATGAGAGAAATAATTTAAATGGTCTCTTTGTTAATAAAATAAATCTAACATGGATTGGATAAATAAACAAAGAGCATTAAAGTTGAAAATGAATTGAAATTTGATTTGAATGAGAATCAAATGAAAATAAAATTAAATTGATATAAGAAGATGATGGAAATTTTGTGGAAGAACTTAAGCAACTTAGAGAAAACAAAATGGTTGTGGATGAGCTTTATTAAGTAAATCTGAATGAAATTTTTAGATAATAAAACTGAAAAACAAGTGAAATGAGTTTTAATTAATTATTGAGATGAAATAAGGATGTATGGGTTGTAAACAATCCAGAATGAAACGATATTAATATAAACTTGAGTTGGTTAATGACATAAAGATGTAAGGAAAATTTAATTAACAAATTGCATTGGAATAAAAAAAAATTCTTGGATTGTGTACCATGCAAATGGAATAAAAATTTATATGAATCTAAGTTGGAATTAATTTTAAATGGTTATAAGCTTATGTGGTGATTATTTTGCTTGAATGACATGAAATTGCTTGTATTCGGAGTTGAGTGGTTTAACAAGCAATTGAAATTGATTTTTGAATAAGTTGATATAGATTGAAATCTAATTCAAAGAGTTTGTAAATGAATGCAAGTGAATTGATTTAAAGTAGCAAATGGAATGGATTGTAAATCAATAGGAATGAATTGATCTTTTTATGAGTAATGTTTGCATATGAATGAAAATGGATCATAAAAGAAATGCAAATGCTTCAAATTGAGAATAAGAATTTGATTGTGAATCAATTTGTAATTGAATTGAAGTAAATTGATGCAAGTGATACGCATGTAATCAAATTGATGTAAATATGAATTGAGAATGTTAAACTTGAATGTAAGTCATTCAAGTGAAATAAAAATGAAGTTTGGACTTGTATAAGGAATTTAAAAAGATGATTGAAATCTTTGAAGTGTAAATAAAATATGGTAACATTGTTAAACTATGAAGTTTGAGTTTGTAAAGAGAGTTTAAAATGATGTCGGAAGTGTGAAATTGTTTATAAAGATGATTAGCTTGCATAAATATGAAATTGCTTGGTTTGGTTATGAAATGGATATGTTTGGCTTGCATTTATATTGGAAATGTTATGAAAATGCTCATATCTTTGAAACTGATGAGTTGTTGAGTAAGTACAGGTACGGAAGGCGTTCGAGAGAGTTGGAGCGCGTATATGCGTTATATTAGCCGCTCACTATTAAAATTTGCTAAAAAGGTACGCCTATGCAAATATAATTGGGAATTGATATATATATTGTGATATATTTTGGTTTCCGGCCGTGTGAGCCGATGTATATATATTTGTGTATCCTGCGATATCGCAGAAGCTCCTCCGTACAAAGGAGACTCCGCCAAAATTTTCCAGAAATTTTGGGAGTTAGAAATTTTTTGGGGTTTTGGGAAAATTTTTAATAACTAGTAAGGCTATTTTGAAATAAAGTTAAAATAAAGGCTTTAGAGTAAATTGTAGCAATTGAGTTTGGGATTGGGCTGAAGGGTTTTAGAAAGTGAATATAAGCTTTTAACTAAGCCAATTGAGTAAGTAAATGGGTTGGGAAGTATGTTCCTACCTTAGCAAATTTCGGGGACGAAATTTTTATAAGGGGGAAGGAATGTAACATCCCGTATTTTTAAGCCATTGAATTTGAACATTTAATTCATTTTAAATGTTTAATATGGGTTTAAGATTCATTTTGAACTAAAAGGAATTGGTTTAAACTAAAACAACAAGTGATAATTTCTAATGTGGAGGTTTAATCTGAGATTGGATAATAAATAATTAAATATTCGGGATTGGGATAAAAAGGTGGATTTGGGTGTAAATAGCAATAAAATGATATTTAAATGTATTTTTAGGTTCGAATGGTTATAAATAATATTATGGGATTTTTAGATGAATTTAAAAGTCGACAAGTTATTATTTGGAATTTTATATTAATTTAAAAATGAATTTAATATTATTAAATTGCAATTAATCAGATTTTGGTCTCGAATGAGCCAGAATGATTTTAATGTGTTTATAAATTTTATATGATTTATTGTTAAGTTATTAAAATTTTAAAAATGAAATTTTAAGCGTTTCTGATAATTTCAGAAAATCGCCTGATTTAATAGAAGAGTTAAAATAGCCTTCCGGGGCACAGTCTCGGAATTCGACGAAACCAGTTCCATTGGATCCGTAATAGATAGTTATTATCGGATTTCAATTTTCGTAGCAATCGGAGTTGTCATTTGACCGTGGCAGCTCGAAACGCATCGAAATCGATTTAACCAATTTAAATTTTAATTGATCGTTTTATTCCGTATCTCGTGCATACGATCAAATTAGCTTACGAAACCTATTCCATTGTGTCCGGAACGCGGAAAAACCCCAGGATAGCCTGTCGGAACGTGAGAATTGGATGTCGTTTGCATTTACTGTTAAAACGAGAAATTTTATTAATTAAATAATATTAAACGATATTTTATATACATTTACATTTGCAAACCCTAGATGTAACGACCCGACTTCCTATGCCCAGAAAGTCGCATCATTATGAAGAAAGAAAGGGGTAGAAAATAGAAAAGAAGAGAAGAAAGAAAGAAACAACAACAACGATCTCACAGCGGAACGAATAAATTATATTAATAACATAAACTATTACATAGTATACAACACTTATCAGAGTTTACACAACTATACAACACATACTAGACAGTTATAACATCTGTCTAGATATTACAACTCAAATACAATACAAGACTCTAACACAGATATCAACACAGCGGAATACTATATCTACGAACGCCGAAGCCTCCTGCTCCATTGCTCCTCCATAATTCGTCAAAGCTAAACCTGAATCCCTTGGCTACTCGTAAAAATTTGAGTACCCAAGAGTTTATAAAACAGAAATAAACACTTGGGTCAGACATGGGTCTGGTGTGAGTAAACGGGTTAAAATTGTTTAACTTCAAAACCTTTTGAAAACAAAGGTATCACGTAAGACTTCCCACACATAAACATGGAAAAGTTTTTACCTTACGCTAACCAAAACATTTGATAGGAAATCTGATTGTATTATAATAGGGTCTAGGGTTTTCAAGTAAAATACAGAAATAGCTGAAATGCTTACATCTCACATTCCAACATAGTTGGGCACAACTAATACGTACGGCACTTATTGGAGTTTGGATTCCATACAATGGCAGGGCTACTGGGGTTCCGCCCGTCACAGTACGTGGCCTAGATCACCGTACCGAGGAGTACGCCCGCTCCCCTACAACACAAAGCCGGAACCATCCCTTACTGGATAATTCCGAACAAGACAATCCCGTGGTTGGCGCGACCAACCACACACTAAGCCGAATAAAAGAAAAGGGTCCTCTAGACAGGGATCTATCTTGCTCTCAGTGGGTGCTACCCACGAAGCCTTGCTGCACCTCCCCTGTTTTAGCCATTCCCGGTTGATGAGGCTTGAGGTTACGATTACCTTTAATCAGAACATATCACTTAGAATGCTCATCGTCCGCCTGACGATGTGCTGAAAGCATTCAATCCATACAAGTTCGTTCCGGGTTCGAACGAAACCGAAGGCATTATCTCGTTACACTCGTTTTGGAATCACCCTCAGAGTTAACGACAATAACCCTTGCACTCTGAATCTTCATCTTCACTTGAGATTCACGACCTATCGTTAATTTGGATCGATGTGGTATTCGGGTCTCCAGACCTGGAATACCGGTATACGGAAACCCGATCCCGGTCTCATCGAAATCCAAAACGTATCTTTTAAGGCCAAGTTGTTTAAAGGTTTAAACATTTAAACTTATATTCAGGATGATATAACAGATAGATAAATCACATTATCACAATAGATAATTATATCAACATTCATCTCACAAAGCAGCGTATCATATATATCAGAGATATCCAAATCATCCAATATCAACCAATCATCCAATATCAGTCATCCAATATTAATCAATCATCTAAAGCAGAATTGATTAACTCTAATCAATTTAATTAACCTTTAATTAAATTAATTACTATCCTTTAATTACTTGGATTACCATAATCCTGCTTACTATCATTAATTAATTACAAATTAATTAATTAAACATCTAAATGATCTTCCTTAATTAATCTTCCTTGATTAATTATACTTTAATTACATTCAAGTAATTATTCTTAACCATATTCAGTAATTAACATTTAATTACTATCATTAATTACAATAATTAATGAACCTTCATAAATCAATTAACTATAATTAATTATATTAATCCTTAATTAATTACAATTAATTAATCATACTTAAATTAATCACTTTTATTAATCAACTTTTATTAATTATATTAATAATTAATCCTCTAATTACTTCATTAATTAATTACCTTCTAGTTAATTAAATAATTAATCTTTAATTAACTACATTCATTAATTAACCTTAATTAATCAATAATAATTAACCATCTTGTAATTACTTACCTTAATTAATTCCTTAATTAATTATATTAATTAATTATTCTTTAATCAGTTATTATTTATTAATTAATCTAAATTAATTAATCCTTAATTACATCATTTATTATATTAATTAATAATCCTTAATCACTTCCTTAATTAATTACTCTCTTTTAATTAATTACCTTAACTAGTAATTAATCACATTATTAATTAATTCTTAATCCTTAATTAATTAATTACTCTTTAATTAATTAACTTTAAATCAATTATATTAATTATCCTTTAATTAATAACATCAAGTGATTAACCCTTTTTATCACTTCCATTTTTATTACTTCCATAAGTAATTTTCTCTTCTCTTAATTTCATTCAGTAATTATCCATTAATTACTTGACTAAGTAATTATACTTAATTAATCATAGTGATTATCTTTAATTAATTAGACTAATTAATTAACCTAAAATTAATTACATTAATTAATTACTCAATTAATCATCACTTAATCTTTAATTAATTTATTTATTAATTACACTTATTTCCACTAATTACTTCATTTAGTAATTATCCTTAATTACAAATAGTAATTAAGCTTTAATTTAATTTATTGATTAATTATCCTTAATTAATCTCTACTTTTAAAGATAAACTCATCATTTAATTTCAATACTTATTTCTATCATTTAAACTTCATTAAACCAATTTAGAAATCAAATATATATTTTTCTTAAGAACCAAACAATTTAAACATTTAAAATTGATATTTTAAAATCTTTGGAAAACCCCTTTTCAAACTTGCTTAAATAAATTAAATAAATAGTTGCATCTTTTACAAACTTATTTATCTTAAATATATTAAAACTTGGTTAACATTTTCTTTTGCCCTTTTAAAATAAAACTTGTTAAATTATTATTTAAATCAAAGAAATTCAAAGGAAAACATTAATCTATAGAATTTTAAATTTTGAAAATAGTTTTAAACTTGACCCTATTCTTTGAAACTTACTTAGTTTAATACACAAACATCTCATTAACTTAAAACTTGTAATATTTGCATTTCAATCCTGGAAACCCAAACACATCCCAAACAAGACCTGGTAACAAAATCTACCCGAGCTATCTCCCTCATTTCCCTGAGTCTACCCCGAGTCCACTCGAATACCCCCTTGCTTCGAGACAAAAATCAAATCGCACGAGCTCAACCCGAGTTGCCTTCATCTTCTCCAACGCCAGCAACTACCAGATAGCACAAACGTGCACACGTGCACGTGCACATCCACTCCGGCCACCTGAGATCAACGCTCCGACCACCCTCAAGTCACCTACGTCCCTGCTGAAGCTTCTGACCACCCAGCTCGATGAAAACAATAGCAAATCGAAATTGAGCTATTCGATTTCCACTGGAACCCAACATCTCGTCGACAATGGACTCGCGCCACCAAATACGATCACCAGAAATCTTGCCACTCCACCCCGTGACGCGCCACAACATGACGAACCATCTCCCCACATGCGATCGAGTCCGGCCTCCCCACGATGGCGAAATCACCTCGAAACCACCCACGTCCAAAACTACCTTTCGAACCCTAGTTCAATCCACTACCGATGCCACAACAATCTATCGTCACTTCCACCATTTTTCCTACGATCATCATCCCAAAGACCATCTTCAGTCCAAACACTGACCACCAGAAATTCGACGATCACCAGAAATTGCTCAAAACACAATTTCCAGTTAACTCTGAATTTCTTATTCGATCCCACACTAAAAATCGTGAATTAACCCTTAAAAATCATGATTCTAGATAGTGATTCAAATTGTATACCTAAATCAAAGAATTCAGATATTCGAAATTTAACATATCTTAAGTTTTCACTGTTTTTCTTGGTTTTCTTGCAAATTAAAATTTTAAATTACTTAAATAAAAATTTAAACCTTAATCTATGTTTAAACAAACAGATTTTGATTGGAAACTAAAACCTAACAGAGAATAGATAAAGAGATTAAGAATTTAGATTAAAAATTTAGACTCTTTACTATAAAACAGGGATTACACAGATACACTAACATGCATATCTTTATACATTCATATACACAGAAGCTTTACTTATATACACACATGCAAAGCAATCTTCATCACATATTTCACATATATTTAAGTTCATCTCAAATCTTAAACTGTTTTTAAAAGCAACAGGTTTACTCACTTGTTAAACAGAACACAGGATATACATTATATACATGCATTCATATCAAATTCATATAAACAATTTAATCTATCACTGAAATCAATTATAATCATCAGGTTAAACTGTTTTTAAAATAAATTTACTCACCAAGGAACAGAGAGCAGGAGATAGAAATGATTTTCTAGGCTTATTCCAGACTCTAAAATTAGAGAACAGAGAACATTTTCTGTTTCCAGGCTGATGTTGATTTCCAGACTGATTTTGATTTTAAACTCCTTTTTGTTTATACTTTGTTGAATTTTGAACTTGCAGTTTGATCCTTGAAACTGATTGCATGTCTTCAGGTTGTTTGAAGAATTTGAAATTGCTAATTGTATTTGAAAATCTTGAGATTGATGTTGTATTGTTTTTTATCTTCTTTTCCACTGATTTGTATTTCCAGATTTTCATCTTTTTTGAATTTGGTTTCCAGTCTTTTATATATTTTTAGATTCGAATTATAATTTTTGTTTGAAATGAAGAGAACAAGAGTTTCAGCTGAAAAGTGAAATCAGATCTTTCCTCTTTCATATTTTAATTTACTTATTTTAATTATCAAAAGGAAATGTGGACATTTGTCCTCTTAGGTGTTAATTAGTTTACACCTATACACTTATTTTCTTACAAATGTCTTCACACCATCTTAATATGCTTACAAGTATTAATCTTGTTTTAATTAATTTATTTAAGTTATTTATATGTATTTAAGAAATATTTATATGTATATAATGATGTATTTATCTTTTTATAATTAAGCTTTACATTCCTATATAAATATACAAATGTGAAAACTATTATTTAAAATAACTTATGCTTTAATCAAATATATATATAACATATTTATATATGCTTGAGAAATTGAGTTTAACTCTATATATATATTTTTACAAACCTATTTTGACTTATATTTGAATTTTAAAAATGAAAGAATCTTAAAACCAATTAACTTCTTATTTTAAATCTCAAATATCATTTTCAAAAGTATTAAGTCAAATTACAATTTCCAAATTACAAATTATATATATATATTAAAGTTTGAAAACATCTTAATTTAATTCAAATCATTACCTTTCCATTTCAATATATAAATATATACATTCTAAATGTGAAATATTTTTAACATAAATTTTGATAATTATCATATTGAATTTAATACATAACTCCAAATCACAATATATATATATATATACATATATATTAAAATTTGAAAACATAGTTTTAAAAGACTCCCTATTTATAATATATATACCTATATATATACATTATAAATATAAAACATTTATATATAAGTTTAGAAAGATAAATCTTCCCAATTTAAAATTGTTAGAAAAGATATTCCCAAATTAAAATGTTATTAACCTTTTAAAATGAATAAACTTGTCAATTTATAAAATAAATCAACAAATCAATTTAATTATTTATAAAGATTATTAAATTGATATTGCCAAAATTCCGGGATATCACATTCCTCCCCCCTTAAAATAATTTCGTCCCCGAAATTTAAAAGCAAAGATAATTTAATAACCCAGCAAAATTTTAATTTTAATTTCAAACAGCAACCATACATATCAATCATATTCTAACAATCATAGCAAACAATTTAATCAAACAAATTTAACTATCCAGACAAATTCTGGATAGAATTTCCTCGAGTTTCCCCAAGTATATATATACCGGGATACTCGTTCTACAGAATCTTAACTAACTATCTACAATAATCTAGAACTCCTTCCCATCTAGATTATAAATCTGAACAAAATATCAGACTAAACTCAAAATCATCTCAACTACCAAATCCTTCTGAACTGCTGATCCCACAACCAATGACAGATCAAACACGTATTCCCTCAGAGATACGTGAAATAAAATGAATTCCAGTTATCCGAACTGGCAACTCAATCCTATATATCAAAGAACTAATTCTCTTGAGAACACAGAAAAATCTCATAATACTTCCGGAGTTAGCTCTCCAATCTTACCAAATCTTGTATCTCCTTTAATTGAAGAAAACTTAAACAATATCCAATTTCAACTTCATCCTTCCTGATCAGCTTAGCCCTTGCTGATGCTTCCTGGAACAATCTAGACCAACATCAAACCAATTTCCGGATCCTTCTCAACAAAATGGTTTCCCAAAAATCACCGAAATCCAGAACACAATTCTACTCCACAAACATTAGAGTACTTCGAACTACTTCTCCTTTCTGAAATAGCCAAACAGTTGCACTTGACAACCTTACTTCCAGATCCTGAAAATTCTTTCACACTTAGAGTTATACTTGAATTTCTTATAGAAATCCTCTACTCCAAGAAAATTACAACTCCCGGTTGCTTCCACTCTAGAATAGCTGCTATCTTGCTTTCGCTGCACAACTTTGATCTGGAATAGATGAGAATGCTGTCGGAGAAACTCGAGCACAAACTTGATCATCCACAGTTCACCATATCTATAAAATCTTAGTGAACCATTCTACTTGGTCAAAAACATCCCAGTAGAATCCCCTCCAGAAAATTAGGACTGATCAATCCCTCACCAAACAATCTTCAGTTGCTTTACCAAATTCTTCTCTAGGAGACATCCTTCTACTAAGCTGAACTACCGGTAACTCCACGAATCAAGTCGATACAGAATCTCAATCTCCAATAATACCAAGAGAATACTCAAACAATCGCAAGTCACTTTTGCGATCAGCCCGGCCTAATTTCCAAAGATAATGTTCTCTTTTCACTAATCAGAACAGCATACACTTAATCATCCAATTCATCGAAGAAATGGATTCACTCTGCTGCTTCTGGACTTTACCTTCAGAAAAACTGCTCAGCCAGAAACTTCTTGCCAATCACAGAATACTCCGAGCTGCACTGCTGCCACAGATGCCAAAGACTTCTTATCCGAAACTCCTCGAAAAATTCGGACCTCAAAGCAAATAGAAACACCCCACTGGACTCAGCCACAACACCGAAACAGACTCACTTCTTCAAACTTGTTCCAGAAGAAACATCTTCAGAAACGTCCATAGCCACCGTGTCTCATCACACAGCTACTACTTCCTGAGGTTACCAAAATACCATCACTCTCTTCAGCTCATCCAATAGATCTACTCTATTCATCCAACTTCAAAGATAAACTCCGAACCTTAACAGTTCCTTCGGAGATTGATGAAATCTTTACACCATAACAAAGTTCACTCGAGACAGTATTTGGTTTACAGTCTCGTCAGATACACTTCCAACCTCAACATTCAAACTCTAATTATTGGTAATTGTGTTACACACACTACCATCCTATCTACCCTTATAACTTATATTGGAAAACCTGAACAGGTAACCCAACAAATAGGTAGAAATATATATATATATATTTAAAATGATACTTTTTATATAGAAATTATTTCTGGGTAAAATTATTTCATTTACCTCTTTAAAACAATATTGTGTCCGTTGGCCTGGTTCAAGTGTTTAGAGATCCCTATCAATAACGTTAGCTACTCGTATTGACCAGAATCCATATACCACTCAACCGATCAATTAACACAATATAAAACCATTTTTATATAATTAACAATTACGCGCTCTCAAGATAGACACCACTTCAGAGCCTAGGTATTCACTCAACCTACAGCTCTGATACCAATTGTAACGACCCGACTTCCTATGCCCAGAAAGTCGCATCATTATGAAGAAAGAAAGGGGTAGAAAATAGAAAAGAAGAGAAGAAAGAAAGAAACAACAACAACGATCTCACAGCGGAACGAATAAATTATATTAATAACATAAACTATTACATAGTATACAACACTTATCAGAGTTTACACAACTATACAACACATACTAGACAGTTATAACATCTGTCTAGATATTACAACTCAAATACAATACAAGACTCTAACACAGATATCAACACAGCGGAATACTATATCTACGAACGCCGAAGCCTCCTGCTCCATTGCTCCTCCATAATTCGTCAAAGCTAAACCTGAATCCCTTGGCTACTCGTAAAAATTTGAGTACCCAAGAGTTTATAAAACAGAAATAAACACTTGGGTCAGACATGGGTCTGGTGTGAGTAAACGGGTTAAAATTGTTTAACTTCAAAACCTTTTGAAAACAAAGGTATCACGTAAGACTTCCCACACATAAACATGGAAAAGTTTTTACCTTACGCTAACCAAAACATTTGATAGGAAATCTGATTGTATTATAATAGGGTCTAGGGTTTTCAAGTAAAATACAGAAATAGCTGAAATGCTTACATCTCACATTCCAACATAGTTGGGCACAACTAATACGTACGGCACTTATTGGAGTTTGGATTCCATACAATGGCAGGGCTACTGGGGTTCCGCCCGTCACAGTACGTGGCCTAGATCACCGTACCGAGGAGTACGCCCGCTCCCCTACAACACAAAGCCGGAACCATCCCTTACTGGATAATTCCGAACAAGACAATCCCGTGGTTGGCGCGACCAACCACACACTAAGCCGAATAAAAGAAAAGGGTCCTCTAGACAGGGATCTATCTTGCTCTCAGTGGGTGCTACCCACGAAGCCTTGCTGCACCTCCCCTGTTTTAGCCATTCCCGGTTGATGAGGCTTGAGGTTACGATTACCTTTAATCAGAACATATCACTTAGAATGCTCATCGTCCGCCTGACGATGTGCTGAAAGCATTCAATCCATACAAGTTCGTTCCGGGTTCGAACGAAACCGAAGGCATTATCTCGTTACACTCGTTTTGGAATCACCCTCAGAGTTAACGACAATAACCCTTGCACTCTGAATCTTCATCTTCACTTGAGATTCACGACCTATCGTTAATTTGGATCGATGTGGTATTCGGGTCTCCAGACCTGGAATACCGGTATACGGAAACCCGATCCCGGTCTCATCGAAATCCAAAACGTATCTTTTAAGGCCAAGTTGTTTAAAGGTTTAAACATTTAAACTTATATTCAGGATGATATAACAGATAGATAAATCACATTATCACAATAGATAATTATATCAACATTCATCTCACAAAGCAGCGTATCATATATATCAGAGATATCCAAATCATCCAATATCAACCAATCATCCAATATCAGTCATCCAATATTAATCAATCATATAAAGCAGAATTGATTAACTCTAATCAATTTAATTAACCTTTAATTAAATTAATTACTATCCTTTAATTACTTGGATTACCATAATCCTGCTTACTATCATTAATTAATTACAAATTAATTAATTAAACATCTAAATGATCTTCCTTAATTAATCTTCCTTGATTAATTATACTTTAATTACATTCAAGTAATTATTCTTAACCATATTCAGTAATTAACATTTAATTACTATCATTAATTACAATAATTAATGAACCTTCATAAATCAATTAACTATAATTAATTATATTAATCCTTAATTAATTACAATTAATTAATCATACTTAAATTAATCACTTTTATTAATCAACTTTTATTAATTATATTAATAATTAATCCTCTAATTACTTCATTAATTAATTACCTTCTAGTTAATTAAATAATTAATCTTTAATTAACTACATTCATTAATTAACCTTAATTAATCAATAATAATTAACCATCTTGTAATTACTTACCTTAATTAATTCCTTAATTAATTATATTAATTAATTATTCTTTAATCAGTTATTATTTATTAATTAATCTAAATTAATTAATCCTTAATTACATCATTTATTATATTAATTAATAATCCTTAATCACTTCCTTAATTAATTACTCTCTTTTAATTAATTACCTTAACTAGTAATTAATCACATTATTAATTAATTCTTAATCCTTAATTAATTAATTACTCTTTAATTAATTAACTTTAAATCAATTATATTAATTATCCTTTAATTAATAACATCAAGTGATTAACCCTTTTTATCACTTCCATTTTTATTACTTCCATAAGTAATTTTCTCTTCTCTTAATTTCATTCAGTAATTATCCATTAATTACTTGACTAAGTAATTATACTTAATTAATCATAGTGATTATCTTTAATTAATTAGACTAATTAATTAACCTAAAATTAATTACATTAATTAATTACTCAATTAATCATCACTTAATCTTTAATTAATTTATTTATTAATTACACTTATTTCCACTAATTACTTCATTTAGTAATTATCCTTAATTACAAATAGTAATTAAGCTTTAATTTAATTTATTGATTAATTATCCTTAATTAATCTCTACTTTTAAAGATAAACTCATCATTTAATTTCAATACTTATTTCTATCATTTAAACTTCATTAAACCAATTTAGAAATCAAATATATATTTTTCTTAAGAACCAAACAATTTAAACATTTAAAATTGATATTTTAAAATCTTTGGAAAACCCCTTTTCAAACTTGCTTAAATAAATTAAATAAATAGTTGCATCTTTTACAAACTTATTTATCTTAAATATATTAAAACTTGGTTAACATTTTCTTTTGCCCTTTTAAAATAAAACTTGTTAAATTATTATTTAAATCAAAGAAATTCAAAGGAAAACATTAATCTATAGAATTTTAAATTTTGAAAATAGTTTTAAACTTGACCCTATTCTTTGAAACTTACTTAGTTTAATACACAAACATCTCATTAACTTAAAACTTGTAATATTTGCATTTCAATCCTGGAAACCCAAACACATCCCAAACAAGACCTGGTAACAAAATCTACCCGAGCTATCTCCCTCATTTCCCTGAGTCTACCCCGAGTCCACTCGAATACCCCCTTGCTTCGAGACAAAAATCAAATCGCACGAGCTCAACCCGAGTTGCCTTCATCTTCTCCAACGCCAGCAACTACCAGATAGCACAAACGTGCACACGTGCACGTGCACATCCACTCCGGCCACCTGAGATCAACGCTCCGACCACCCTCAAGTCACCTACGTCCCTGCTGAAGCTTCTGACCACCCAGCTCGATGAAAACAATAGCAAATCGAAATTGAGCTATTCGATTTCCACTGGAACCCAACATCTCGTCGACAATGGACTCGCGCCACCAAATACGATCACCAGAAATCTTGCCACTCCACCCCGTGACGCGCCACAACATGACGAACCATCTCCCCACATGCGATCGAGTCCGGCCTCCCCACGATGGCGAAATCACCTCGAAACCACCCACGTCCAAAACTACCTTTCGAACCCTAGTTCAATCCACTACCGATGCCACAACAATCTATCGTCACTTCCACCATTTTTCCTACGATCATCATCCCAAAGACCATCTTCAGTCCAAACACTGACCACCAGAAATTCGACGATCACCAGAAATTGCTCAAAACACAATTTCCAGTTAACTCTGAATTTCTTATTCGATCCCACACTAAAAATCGTGAATTAACCCTTAAAAATCATGATTCTAGATAGTGATTCAAATTGTATACCTAAATCAAAGAATTCAGATATTCGAAATTTAACATATCTTAAGTTTTCACTGTTTTTCTTGGTTTTCTTGCAAATTAAAATTTTAAATTACTTAAATAAAAATTTAAACCTTAATCTATGTTTAAACAAACAGATTTTGATTGGAAACTAAAACCTAACAGAGAATAGATAAAGAGATTAAGAATTTAGATTAAAAATTTAGACTCTTTACTATAAAACAGGGATTACACAGATACACTAACATGCATATCTTTATACATTCATATACACAGAAGCTTTACTTATATACACACATGCAAAGCAATCTTCATCACATATTTCACATATATTTAAGTTCATCTCAAATCTTAAACTGTTTTTAAAAGCAACAGGTTTACTCACTTGTTAAACAGAACACAGGATATACATTATATACATGCATTCATATCAAATTCATATAAACAATTTAATCTATCACTGAAATCAATTATAATCATCAGGTTAAACTGTTTTTAAAATAAATTTACTCACCAAGGAACAGAGAGCAGGAGATAGAAATGATTTTCTAGGCTTATTCCAGACTCTAAAATTAGAGAACAGAGAACATTTTCTGTTTCCAGGCTGATGTTGATTTCCAGACTGATTTTGATTTTAAACTCCTTTTTGTTTATACTTTGTTGAATTTTAAACTTGCAGTTTGATCCTTGAAACTGATTGCATGTCTTCAGGTTGTTTGAAGAATTTGAAATTGCTAATTGTATTTGAAAATCTTGAGATTGATGTTGTATTGTTTTTTATCTTCTTTTCCACTGATTTGTATTTCCAGATTTTCATCTTTTTTGAATTTGGTTTCCAGTCTTTTATATATTTTTAGATTCGAATTATAATTTTTGTTTGAAATGAAGAGAACAAGAGTTTCAGCTGAAAAGTGAAATCAGATCTTTCCTCTTTCATATTTTAATTTACTTATTTTAATTATCAAAAGGAAATGTGGACATTTGTCCTCTTAGGTGTTAATTAGTTTACACCTATACACTTATTTTCTTACAAATGTCTTCACACCATCTTAATATGCTTACAAGTATTAATCTTGTTTTAATTAATTTATTTAAGTTATTTATATGTATTTAAGAAATATTTATATGTATATAATGATGTATTTATCTTTTTATAATTAAGCTTTACATTCCTATATAAATATACAAATGTGAAAACTATTATTTAAAATAACTTATGCTTTAATCAAATATATATATAACATATTTATATATGCTTGAGAAATTGAGTTTAACTCTATATATATATTTTTACAAACCTATTTTGACTTATATTTGAATTTTAAAAATGAAAGAATCTTAAAACCAATTAACTTCTTATTTTAAATCTCAAATATCATTTTCAAAAGTATTAAGTCAAATTACAATTTCCAAATTACAAATTATATATATATATTAAAGTTTGAAAACATCTTAATTTAATTCAAATCATTACCTTTCCATTTCAATATATAAATATATACATTCTAAATGTGAAATATTTTTAACATAAATTTTGATAATTATCATATTGAATTTAATACATAACTCCAAATCACAATATATATATATATATACATATATATTAAAATTTGAAAACATAGTTTTAAAAGACTCCCTATTTATAATATATATACATATATATATACATTATAAATATAAAACATTTATATATAAGTTTAGAAAGATAAATCTTCCCAATTTAAAATTGTTAGAAAAGATATTCCCAAATTAAAATGTTATTAACCTTTTAAAATGAATAAACTTGTCAATTTATAAAATAAATCAACAAATCAATTTAATTATTTATAAAGATTATTAAATTGATATTGCCAAAATTCCGGGATATCACACTAGATCTATCCTACAGCCGCCGCTTATAACATTTTAATGGCCAGAAACGATCATTTTTCTACCTCCAAAATCTCCTAATCCACGCGACGATTCGTAAAACTCTCTACATGAATATCGTAGAGGACTTCGAGATTTACAGAGTGGACGGTCGTGATCGAGTTTCACGCTGTGAATCGACGCCAGCGTCTCCGCGTTCGTCCGGAGTTCGAGCTCAACTTCTCGAGGAAGGAAGCGACCGAGCCTAGCGTGCTTCTGGCCGAAGGAGGGTGGCGAAGTGAGCTTCCGTTTGACGCAATCTGATCATCGGTGAAGTCACTGGAGGAGGAGCGGCGAGCAACCCTAGTGCGTGCGTATGGGTTGATATTTTGCCTGAGGCAATCGCGTGAGGAAGATGGTATTAACGGCCTGATTTCGTTTGGTAATATTATATAATAATGTTAAGGAATTGTTTTAAATTTAATTCAAACTTTAAAATTTAATATCTAATGCGTACGTTATCGGAATTTGACGAAACAGGAAACCCCGGAATCGCAGAGGCGAGCACTATGCGATGGTGCAGATCCGGATTCATTCCGGGCAAGTAGAAAATTTGAGTTAAATCGAACAACGTTCGGTATAATTTAAAATTTCGAATGCTCGCTGAAACTCAAGGTGAGTTTTCTCACTCACATCTGGATGCTAGGCAGATTAAATAGTTGATATTTAAATATCTGTGTGATTGGTTGATTATAACTGTTGTTATCAGTCTGGATTGATATTTATATATGTGATGTGCTAATATTTGTGATGCAGGGAGAAACAGGTTGGAGGGATCCAACTGGATTCCTCACAATGTAGTAATTATTTTATAATTTATAGTGATGCCTGTTTATGTATTGTGATTGATAAATCTGACATTAAATTGTGAATGTGATATTGTTGGATAAATTGTAAATCCAGAATTTAATTAAATGAATAAATTGGGATTTAAAGGTAATCAAAGAAATTGATAAATAAGAATTTAAAAGAATTTAAAAATTTGGAATCTGTTTTGGATGGAAAAGATAAAAAGGTAAAAAAAAAAATGGAATTCTAAATACCGTGGGAAATTTTTTAATTGTTAAATATAAATTCTATGGAAATTATAAATTGTTTAAAATAACGAAGGGTTATTCTAATAATGAATAGTGTTATCCGGAAAATTAAAATATGTTAAAATGAAGCTTCCAAATGTAAAATTTACAGTTTTGAATGTAAATAGAATATTTTAAAATACCGTTTCCTCCATTGGGATTCTATTTAAGTAAATTGGAGATCTGGCTTTCATTGAAGAATTCACCAAATGTTTTATTAGAAATGTTTTAAACTATATTTTAAAATGAATTTCCGGATAAGGGAAATTGAGTGTGAACTTCGGATGAAGTTATAGATAAGTATGGAATTGGGAATTTATGTTATAAACATAAATCGAATTGAAATAAATTGGTTGGATTTATATGAGGGATACTTTGGGATGTTGAATAGGAATGTATTTCCCTGGGAAAAACCAAGTTAGTGTTTTTAAATATTTTATTTAATTTAAAAGTTAAGTTTTAAGTGTTTAAAAAGTATTTTTAAGAAATTGTGTTTTTTTTAAAAGTAACCAACTGATAGTTTTTAAAGTCGTAATGATTTGAGAATATATTAGTAATTATTTTTACAAACGGATTATTTAAAGGTTGGTTTTGACTTAAGTTATTGAAATTAGCATTTTTCTTTTTATAATGTTATTTTGGATTTAGTTGAACAAAAAACCCTTATTTTAAATCAAAGTTTATATCTTAATAATAGTTTTCTTCACCTATTCTAAATTTATATTTTGAGTAAATAGATAGAAGTAAATTATATCTTTTAAAGTATATTTTTCAGTATAAACTGTTTAACTGTTTTTGAACCTAAATTGTTTTGAACTTGGTTATTTCCAATGGGAAATAATGGTAAAATGGTTTACCGTGTTAAGGAAGAAATTTGGGAATTCGTTCCAAAATGAGTTTTGAAATGTGAAATATATCTTTTAAAGATATTAAAGGGAAAGAATAAATAATGTGTGAGATTATTTATTTTGTGATGAATGCTTATGGATGCTTGTGAATGTGAATTGATAGTTAAATCACCGACTATCAATATTGGCCAAATGCGCTGATCGTTTCAAAGAGACCGGGATCGAGATTTATTTCTCGAAAACCACTTCGATCCGGTTTGTACGTTTCGTGTAACGTGTTCGGAGTCGAAGATGGAGCAGTGAAGAGCAAGGGCTAGTCGCTACTAATCCTGAGGATATTTCCAAAATGGATGTAGTAGGAATAGTGCCTTCGGTTCCGTTCGGACCCGGGACGGACTTGTATGGACGAATGCTTGCGAAAACATCGTTAGGTGGACGATGGGCATTCAAAGGGATATGTTCTATAAAGGTAACGCTTAGCCTCAAGCCTCATCAACCGGGAATGACTGAAAATCAGGGGTTATGCAGCAAGGCTTCGTGGGTAGCTCCCACTTGAGAGTAAGGTCGTCCCTGTCTAGATGTCCCTTTTTTTGGCTTAGTGGTGCGGTTGCTGATCACAACCGTGGGGTGATTATATTCGGAATTGCCCATAGGTGATTCCGGCCTTGTGTTGCAGGGGACTTAGGGTGGGTCCTCGGTACTGTGATCTAGGCCACGTACTGTGACAGGTGGTACCCCAGTGCCTAGTCATTCGTTGGAAATCCATTTTCCCTACGTGCCTTGTACGTGTTTTGTTTGTATACCTAGTATGCTGGAATTTAATGAATGTAACAATTTCGGCTATTTTATAAGTATTTGTATATAGACACTATTATAATATCAGAGGATTTTATAAAAAGTGTTTTAGCTATCGTAAGGTAAAAACCCGACATGTTTATTTGTGGCGTGGTCTTACGAGATGCTTTTGATTTTCAAAGATTTTTGAAACTTTAATAATCAATTGGGTGTATTTATGATGCGCTGGTATTCCAGACTGACTCGGGTGTTATTTTATTATAATGCTCGGGTCAGACCGAGTATATTTCAGGATAGGTTGCTATGGAGCTCAGGAGAGGAGCTGGAGTCCGAGACGTATTTCTCGTACTTGTATTATTCCGCTGCTGTGATTGTTGAGATTGTTTGACTGGCTATGGTTGGTTGTATTGATATACTCTGATGATGATGTATTGTATATAAACAGATATAGTTTTGATTTGTGTAAAGTTCTGTTCTATATTGAAGCAATGTCTCGACAGGAGGTTAAGATTTTGAGTTGCATTTATTGAAGCAATGTGAATTTGAATTCAAAATTTAAATTATTTATATATAAATTTGGCTGATTGACGTATATTCTCACATCAAGACTTTTTGCCGTCATTCCAATTGTCACTATAGCAGGATAATTTGGACAAGTTTCCTTCCTTTCCCTCTAAAATCAATCGAATCGATCCTCGTTCGATTATGAAAAAAAGAGGAGAATCGAATTCAATCGATGGGCGAAGCCAACCAGCGCGACATCAATCGTCGATCGAACTCGAGGCGGCAACTCAGGCGATGGATGGTGTGCGCGACCTCGAAGGTGAGGGTTTCGAGTTCGAGTGCACGTGGTATCTAGGGTTTCGCAATTATGTCAGTGACTTCGGCCTCGATGGAAGCTTTATGGCGATGTCGCGATTTCGTGAAGTTGGGTTTCGCGAGCTAGTTAACGGCGGCGTGGGAATTGGGCTGTATTCGAACAACAGTTGGTGATATAGTCTCGAGCTTTGTGGATTTTGCGATCGAGATGAATGGATTCAGGCAGTAAGGTATATTGTTTGGAAGTCGTTTTACAGTAAACAGGCTACTGTTAATTACAAAAAAGAAAATATACATACACATGTTTCAGTTTACTAGTTTGTTCTAAGATAAATTTTGTGGTGATTTATTTTGTTTAATCAACTTATGTCAAATTTATTTTGTCACTAGAAATATTTTATTAAAGGAATTTAGTTTTAAATTTAATTTTTAGTTAAATGAATTTATTAAAGGAGAAATTGGGTTAAATTAAACTATTAAATGGTAATTGATTTATTCGATTGTTTCAGATATTGATTAAATCATCTAATATTTATACAAGGTCAATATCTGAAAGAAAACAAGCCGAAATGGAAAATGGATTGCAAAATAAAAGCAAAGGTGAGATCTTCTCACTCAAATAAAAATTGGAATTGCAGTTATTGATTAACTGTTTGGATATAGTAGTATATATGATAGTAGTGTATATATATATATATATTGGTGATTTATTTCCCGCATTTTATAGCGGATGAGACCCTATGCGCCGCATAATAGCGGATGATATTTTATAAATCCCATATACCACGATATTCCACCTCGAAGTGGAATGGGTATTTAATTGTTGTGCTAACATCTGTGGATGCAGGGAAACAGGTTGGAGGGATCCCACTTGATTCCTCAAATTGTATGAATTTGTTTCGTATGTTGTATGAATTTGTTTCATATGTTGTGTGATGATTATTGATAATTTGTGAACGATTATATTGATGATTGAATTTGTTGAAGGCTAAAATTTAGCCGAATGTATTTTTGGTATCGTTGGATACCAGAAATAAATAAAATTGGATTTTTGAAATTAAAGTAGGAAATTTTAAGTAAATTCCTTTTGAAAGAATTGAGTGAATTCAAAAGAAGGAAGTTTAAAAGCATAAAGTTGATTTTCGAAATCTTATCGAATTTATTTCCAAAATATGGGAAAAGATATTAATAAATGGGTTTTGAATAATATTGTGTAAAAGTTGAAGAATTTATTGAAAATGGAATTTTAAATAATTTGGAAAGAATAAAGGGATTTATTTAAAAGGTGATAAATTTCTAGAAATCAATTTGATAATTGATTTGGTATTTGAAAATAAATCTTTAGGAAATCGATATGAAAATTTATTTGGTGTTGAATGAAAATGGATTTTGTGTTGAAATAGACTTGGGAATTAATTTGTAAAATTGATTTGATATTTGAAATAAATGGAAGAATCAATTTGAAATTTGATTTGGTGTTGAAATAAATTTAGAAATCAATTTGAAATTTGATTTGGGGGTTGAAAGTGAATATTTGAAAAAATCGTATATAAGTGAATATTTGAAAATTTAAATTCACAGTGGAAATAAATAATATCGGGAATTTTATTCCGCGAGTGAAAAGTGATTTGAAATTGGTTTTCAAAGTGATGAATTGTGGAAAAATATATATATCTTGCAAAGATATTTTGAAAATAAATAATTTGCGAAAATGATTTAAATCGGATGATTGTTGTGAATGTTGTTTGATAGTTAAATAACCGACTATCAATATTTGCCTTTGACATGGCATTTGAATTTGTTTTTAAAACAAGCGCTCATTATTCGGTTTAGCCGGGAGAGGACTTTGTGTCATATAAACCATTCTGAATAATGATACGACGTTATGGATTGCAATTGAAAACCGGATTTGCAAGGGCTTCTTTAGAAATGCCTTCAGTTCTGTTCAAACCCGGAACAGACTTGTATGGATGTATGTTTGATGCTACACTTTGAGATATAAAGCAGATTTCTTTCAAATACATTTCTGTTTGGTGGTGGAGAATTTATTCTCTTAGCTTAACACCCTTCTCTGAGACGTACGAGCTCAGAGGTTATGTAGTTGAAGGTTATCAGTGATATACTCCCAATTTGGTAGTGTGGCATGCTAAGTGTTGCTGTGTGTTCCTGATCATTTGTGATCAAAGCATGGCTTTCGTGTAAAGCGTAGCTTTGTGGACGAGACCTCATCAGACCTCACACCCCGGAAATGGTCAAAACAGGAAAATGCAGCAAGGTTATGAGGGTCGCACCCTTTAGGGTATGTCATTTCCTTCTGGAAAAAGGTGGTATCATGGTACGGAGCCCAGATATTTTACCTATGTGGTTGCTCCAATCTCATTTACTATGTGATTGTTGCTTTGTGATCGAGGGACCTCAGATAAAGGTCGCAAACGACCGAGGGGTGGCATACTCGTGTAGTAGTTACCTAGTAAGAGGTAACCCGGCCTTGTGTTGGCAGAGAGCTAGTTAGTTCTCGGGACGTCCCTCCAGAGGCGTACCCATGTGGCGTAGGAAGTTCCTTAGCCTGACCATTTGTTGGAAATCCAAAGAAACAATACGAGCCCTTTACGATTGCAATTTGTATAACCTGTCACCTCAGGTGGCAGCTATAGCAGGCATAATATAATGGTACATATGCTGGCTAAGATTAATATTATATTTTCGAAAGGATTTTCACACTATGCACTAGTAATAATACCAAAAGAGTTTTCTCGTATTGAGCATATTTGACTATCATAAGAAGAAATCTCCTCTAAGTCTGCGATTGCATTGTGTGTGTGGTGGGAGGTCTTATGGTAGTTTCATTTTCCAAAAGCATTGCGAATTTCTTTTATTTTCTTTGTGAAAATAACTGTTTTTGAGATCTCACACCAGTCCCACAACTGACCTGGAGTTTATTGTTCCCTTTCTAAACTCTTGGTGCCCATAATTTTCCACATGTGCAGCCTAGAGTCAGGATATCAGGTCATTCTGGAATCCAGAAGTTGTTGTGGAGATCTGGAGGCGAGCTGGATGGCGAGATGTATCACTTATACTAGTATTATTCCGCTGTGTATTATGTTATGTGGACAAGTTTATATAACTGTCCAGTGATGTTGTTGTTGTAGACTCTGATGATGTATGTATAAACTTATATAGTTCTTTGTGATAAAGATTATTCATTCATCTATTATATATTGTTCCGCTGCGAATGTGAGACTCTGATATTGTTTCTATTTCTTCTTCTTTCTTTCTTCTTCTACCTCTTCTTTTTTAACCCTAATGATTCGGTTTTCCGGCATTCGATTGCGCGGCATTTGATACAGTGGACGTATTAATATCGACTTTCGGGCATCGAAAAGTCGTATCGTTACAGTTCGGTTCGAATGAGAGTGAAGGAGGGAGAGATTAACGAGGTTATATTTTGTTAATGATGGATTAGTAATATAATTATATTATAGATGAGTGAATATCGTAAACACGATAACTTGCTCGTTTTAGGTCCAAATCGAATGCAGTTTGTCGCGTTAAATTCGTTGAAGTGTAAATCGCATTATGGGATTGGTTTAGCGACTACTAGAGCTAGTGGAATTTTTTGCTGAATTCGAATGTCGTTCGAATTCAGACAGAAACAGAACACGCAAGCGACAACTGGAGTTTCAGTGAGCTAAAATCACATTTTTGGTTAACCAGTAATGTTAGGTAGTCGATAAAAATTGTTGATTGAATGTTTGGATGATTTACTATTTTATCAGTTAGTTTTGGTTTTATTCCCGCCCCTGGAGCGGATGATCTTTTATATATACCCGCTAGTAGCGGATGACCCATATTATAATTATATGTTGTTTTTGATACAGGGGAATAAGTTAGAGGGATCCAAAAGGATTCCTTACCACTGTTGAATATATTGGCATAAATATGTGTGTGCGTGCGCGCTAAAATATATAAGCTATGATGCAGGGGAACAGATTGGAGGGATCCAATAGGATTCATCACCATTTTTGAATTGTTTTCAATAATATTCCTGTTATATGAATCATTGAATATCAAACCTGATTGTTTAATACTATTAGCTATGACATTATTATATGTTCAAAACTTAATACCTGTAGTGATAGAAAATCAATATCGATATTGGTTAAACGTTGGTAGATATTGGCCTCAAATTAGTATTTAAAAAATACTATAAATAGCCATATGAGTTGGAGTTGGTTTTGAGACAAGAAATGATTTCAAGTCTATAATTGCGTTTCGAAAATATTTTTTTTAAAGGATTTAATTTCTATTTTACTCCAACCTTGTTATCTGTCTTTTCTAAGTAGTATTGTTTTAAGGTTATCTATTTATATTTAATATTTTTTAAAGTTATTTATTTATATTTAATATTGTTTAAGAGTTATTTATCAATATTTTAATATTTTGAAAAGCTGATTATTTAAATGATTAGTATGGGTCGGAATTAATAATAATGATTTATTAATAATGTTTTGCAAATTAATTTCTATTATTTGTAATAATGTTGAAGATTTATTTATTATTATTTTGATAATAATATTTTGAAATTATTAATTATTATTTTTAGATGTTTTAAGGTTAATAATAATTATTTATTTATAATGTTTACTATTAATAATTATTATTATATAATAATGTTTTGAAGTAAATGATTATTATTTATTAATCAATGTTTTTGAGATTAATAAATAGAGTTTTATAAATGGTTTCAAAGATTTATAAAATAGTTTTATAAATGGTTTTATAGATTTATAAAAGAGTTGATGATTGTTCTTAGATATAAAAGGATTTTATAGAGGTGTTTATAGATTTATAAAAGAAGTTCTATAAATAGTTTTACAGATTTACAATGAATTATAAAGGATTTTTAGAAATTTATAAAAAGAATTTATAAATGATTGAAATTTATAAAAGAGATTATAAATGATTTTCAAAGATTTATAAAGTAGTTTATAAATGGTTTTAGAGATTTATAAGGAGTTTATAAATGATTTTAGAATTGAATAAAAAGAGAATCTTTCTCAGTTTTGTAAATATACTTTTACCATTGAGATAAGTATATAAATACATTTCCTAAGTTATGAAAGTGTTATGTTTTGTGAATATACTTATACCGTTGAAATAAGTAGATGGACAATTTTCGAGTATTGAAAGGATTATAAGGATTTAGGTGTATATCTTTGTAAAAGTATTTTGATGCAAGTATTTACAAAGTGATTTTAATTAATGGAAAGATTAATTAAAAAGGTTAGTGGTTGCTTATGTGCTTAACCAATGTTGGTTTTCCCTATGGAATTAAATCCATGATTTGGATGTGTGTTTATTGATAATTAAATAACCGACTATCAAATATGGACCCAAAGTGTAACATTGGAAATATCTAGGAGAAATACGTGAGTTACATGGCACAATCATCTCTGATGATGTTGTACTATGCATATAAATCTCATTTTGTTCTCCTAGGACAAATGGTAAGGAAATCCATCCACTAATGCTTAGGAGGTGATTTCCACTCTTATATTTGATTGTTTATTTTCTAAAGAACCAGGGTTGAGTTTACCAAAATCTATCGAATGTTGTTTCGAAGAGAATGCGATCGGATGTGATATCTGAAGACCACTTCGATCCAACTCAAGTGTTTCGAAGTGAATACATCTTGAAGAAGATTGAATTGAAGATGGGGCTCTTTCAGGTGCAATGGCCGCTTGCTACTAATCCTGAGGGTGATTCCAAAATGGGTATAGTAGAAGTAGTTCATTCGGTTTGTTTATATCCTGAACAACTTGTATGGATGAATGTTAGCATTGCATTGCTGCCTAGAGGGAAGTGTTAGTATTCTAAGTGGGAAGTGCTATATAAAGGTAAAACGTAGCCTCAAGCCTCTTCAACCGGTAAATGACAAAAATCGGGCATGCAGCAAGGCTGTGTGGGTCGCTCCCATCATGGTATAGTCATCCCGAATCCAGATTGATTACTATCTACTCATGTATGCTTCGGCACCTATTAACCAAGGGGTGATCATATTCGGTACTACTAATCAAGTGGTAGGCCAGTCCTATGTGGTAGGGGTACAAGATGTTTTTGTCAAACCCCTGTGCATTTTATCTAGAGATGTACGATCGAAAGGTTGTTCCTTACCTTGCCATAGTATGGAATCAATTCTTTAATACGAGTCTTTACGGTTTTAGTTGTATACCTATTATGCTGTAATTTAATAGTGTAACAATTTCAGCAATGTTTAATATGTATTTGTACTCTAGACATTATTATAGTATCAATGGATTTTTTATAGAAAATGTTTTGGTTATCATAAGGTAAAGACCTGTCCGCGTTTATATGCAACGTGGTTTTGAGATACATTTTCTGAAAGGGTTTTGATAAACATTAATTCCAATTGGGTGTGTTTTTCTTACACTAGTTTACCAGACTGATCCGGGCGTTCTTCCCTTTCGATGTTCGAGGCAGACCGAGCATATTTACAGATTGCTTATGATGTATTGGAGCTCAAGAGACAAGCTGGAGGTCCAAGACATATCTACGTATTTCTTTGTGTTCTGTTGTATTGTCTGTTGGTTGTATTTATTAGCAATTGTAAGGTCAAGCTATTATAACTATCCGGGCTGAAATAGGTTAGTGTACTTTGATTGGCGTATGTATACTTCATTTTTCTCTGTGTAAAGATTTCTTGTATATTATACATTATTCTTTCTACTGTGAGATTCTATGTTATTTAGTTTCTTCTTGCCTTCTTTCTTCTTCTTTTCCCCTAACATTCAAGTTTTTCGGCATTTGATTGCTCAACACGTAATACAGTGAACATATTAGTGTCTATTTTCAAGGGTTGAAAATCCTGGCTGTTGCAATGGCTATAAATCAATGCCTCATGAATTATCCTATTCGTACAGAAAACATTTATCCATTTGGTTTTCTAGTTTCCTTAATTTACACGCGCCTGATAAGATTTCTTCTTTAATTAGCTAGTTAAGGAATTAATTAGTTACTTCTGTCTCCCAAAATAATTCTTTTTCTTATGTAGGTAATCGATTGCTCTCTTCAATGCTATACAAGAGGCAAATGTTTGAGTAATTATCTCAAATATCTTCCAAATCGTCAACAACTAGAAATATTGTATCATTGAAAGGAACAATATCTTCCAAATCTTCTTTAGTATGGAAATATTGTATCACCAAATCTAACAAAATTATATTTAGTGTAGTTGGTTAAGAGGGTAGACTTCACTTGTAAAGGTCACGAGTTTGATCCTGGCTAATGACACATTTTTGAATTTTTATGTAAAATGAACAAAAGGATACATATTCGGGAAGGGAAATGTGTGTTATGTATACATATAAATGAGATAGAGATAAGCAAAAAAAATGTATGGTAAAAATGTACGATCAAAATATACACATGCATGTACGTATATTTATACAAGGAAAAAATATGTATGTATGTGCTCCTTTATACATATACATATACATATACATATACATATACATATACATACACATACATATACATACATATATATATATGTATATATTTGTAATAAATCTAATGTAAGGGAAATGAATTTGGTAATTATGCACCAATTTAAATTGTATGAAATTATGGATATATAAATATACGTATATTCAATGTGATGAATTTATTTTCATATATCTTAATTGTAGAACATATATATAATTGGTAGTATATTAATTTCATAGATTGTGGATTTAAATTTTAGTGACACAATATTTCATATTTATGTTGGTTTTGGAGATATTTGAGTCTAAGTGGAATTATGGCTCAAATTTTGCCTCTTCTATAGGTTTTAAAGAATGATTAATTGTCTCTGCTATTGCATTAAATAAGGCAATGAATTATATACATGGGAAAGATTTATGGATGTATTCAATAGCTCCTCCAAAAGATATTTTGTTAAGACTATTATAAATAGGTATGTACAGTGTAACAACCCGCCATTTTAGGACCCCGTATGTGCACAAAAAATTCCAAAATGGCGAGTCGTTGGAAGATAATACATATGATATACGCAAAGAGAGCATAAGATAAAAACTAAACTAACTAATAACTTTCAGAATCTCACAGCGGATGGTCAAATCAATACTTTATATCACAAAAATACATGTAGGTATCTATTAAAAAATTCTGATACCAATACACACTACAAAAAAAATTAATTTTGGGGACGCATAAAAAACGCTACCATAACTTACGGTAGAGTTTTACAGAACGCCGCAAAAAGACACGCAACTAAAATTCCATGATTTATAGTTGCTTTTTTTAAACGCCGCTATAAATTCCTTTATTGTAGTGTTTGTCAAACACTACTGTCAATCTTTATTATAGCGTTTCGAAAATTCCACCAAAAGGTATTGTTATACTATAAAATATTTTAAGAGCGTTTTTTAAACGCAATATATGGGGCATATCTTATTGCCAAACACTACAACTTTGTTTATTAAATGCTACCATATATGTTTTGTTGTGTTTCATCGGCACTATATATTTTTTGTGGCGTTTTTTCCGCCACCACATGTTTTGGTAGCTTCTTTTACTGCATGATATTTCTGTAGCTTTTTCTAAACGTTGCTAAATTTTTTTAATGTTATGTTCATCTTCCACCTGCTATGCTAGCTCATTCACCCTCCAATTCACTTTGTTCATAGCTTTTATTATAACATAATACATAAATAACCACAAAACACATACACACATTTAAACAACCACAAAACACATACACACATTTAAATAACCACAAAACACATACACACATTTAAACAACCACAAAACACATACACACATTTAAATAACCACAAAATACAGAAATAACTGCACTAACATAAACACAACTAGTGCATAACCGTACATAGATACACAAGTAGTACATAACCGTACCTAAATGCAGTAGTTTCAAGGCAAGAAGGTAACCGTACATAGAGAAGTTTACACAACCGAACTACCATAAACAATATGTCATAATAGTGTTGTCGCTAAAGTACCATAAACAGGTGAACTAAGCAAGTACAGTAAACAACCGAACTACCTAATAAGTATCATAAAAAACTAGTGCCATTGCAGATCATTTCATCAAAAATGCTGATCTACCTGTAGACAATTAATAATCAATAATGAGACTTAAGTTATAACCAATACTGAGACTTTAGTCAAACCCAGGGAAAATTGAAACCCAAGGAAAATTACTGCACTAAACAATGATTTATTTATAACAGGTAATAATAAAACATAAAGCTGAACGAGTGTCATTTTTCATGAAAGAACCATCGATAATGGTATGCTGAACTGTTAACAATTGTCTCTAACAAATTTAAGAATAACTAAATTAGGCTCTAATTCTTCAATATAAGTAAGCGTCTACAAAACAAATATTAATTTCGAAAATATATAGCGATTCATATCCCCTTACTACCGAGAAATAATAATAATAACGACTAAACAACAACAATGAAGAGGAGACTAAAACATTACTGTGGACGTAGTTAAAATTAAATGCTTGATGTAATCCAAGGTTACCATGAGAAAATAATCAAAAATGAATATCATGTCGTAGAAGTTAGGACCAGAAGCATTGTACAATAACAAAAAAACCTTATTTACGAGTCGATCTCTTCATGTCTTCATGGTAAATAAAAGCAAAGTAATATGTAGTACGCCATAAAAACTAGTAAAGCAAAAAATTGAATATCAGGGTAAGTACTTAATTTACTAGTTCTGGCATATTTACATATGAATGCTTACAACTGCAAAACTCAAAACAAAACCTAATGTATGCAACAATCACTGGTGACAAGTGTACAGTTGTTAGACCAACTAAACGAAATAAGCCATTTTTTCTCTTTCAAACTTTTCATATTACAGTCTACAACTTGACCCAACTCCACTACATTGGTTCTTATGCTCCCATTATGGATGACCACAATAACTACTGAATATCCTGAGATTTATAGTTTTTATTATAGTTTTCTGTAATAGCATAGAATCCACAGTCGCTTGAGAGCGAATGTATAATTTACTTAATGATTGGATCAGGCTTTGGCGCATTTTTTATTTTAGTATTCTGTAATATATGTGGTCCCACTATCATAATAACAACCAATGATAAGGCAAGTAAAAGGGTGGTCACTACAAAGCGACTTTCTCTAGCATTCTTCTTACATTTAAATAGTACTTCATTTCCAATGATAGGTTAGGGTACAATTAAACATCTCAACCTCTTTAATTCAAATAGACACGTTGACTTTGGACGATAGAATAAAACACTGATGAATTCACTATATGAGATAAAATGTAAAGATCATATATTTTTTGTACTCTAGCCAAACATGCGATAGTTATAACTTAAGGAGTATCTCAAATTCAGGTATGAAATTACTTAGCAAAGTAGTATGTGCATTAATGTTAAATGTTCTGTATAAGGAAAGGCATCAAATCCTAAAGTATATTACCTAATAGAACCAATTACATACAAAATTGCATACCTTTCATTTTGTTTCCGTAATGATTTTTACAATCGGCCAAGCTTTGGCGGTATAAAAAGCATCTTCCATGCATATCAACTCCGATGTACGTCTCTATAGCACTACATTTGGAACTCTCACAATTTCAACCCAAGCTTTTACAGCATCACGTCCCAATGGACGACAATGGATCATCGTGATTGGATCAGTTGAAGCGATAGTTCCTTCAGTCACTACTTCGTCCGTTTCACCCACATCAATCAATATCTTTTGCCAACTTTGCAATCGGCTGGCAAAAAAAGAGATTGTTAGGCAGAATATATACATACACATAAATACTGAATATATATACAATATTTATATTTTTTGTAAAGCCTAAGGTAATGCAATGCATTAAACTTTTGTTTTTTTATGCATTATTATTAAATAATGCAGCTACCCTAAATCACGTGCTAAAGTGCTAACATAAACATGCATTATTAGCTTCTTTTTTCCTATGTGATTTTGTATCAAAATCACAACATAATTCACACCCATTTGCTACTTTAGGTGTTTCATTCATTCGTTTATAAAACAAACCTAGAAAAAAAGTAACAACATCGGCACACAAGAACCACAATTATATTCATCATAAATGATAATAATTGAGAAACTAGTCCGCATTCCATCATTCATCATGTATCGCTGACAAAGAACATTCAAACGTATTTTCTAAATTCAAGCTTCAATCCAACTTTAAACTGAACATGGTCTCTTTTGTTAATTGGCAGTTACTTATCCCTATTCTCCATACAAACAACTACACCAAACATCTCTATTCCCAACTATAACTATAGCGCAATAAACTCTCCTAAATTATTCAAGTTCAAATTCAATTTCAAACAAAAGAAAAAAAATAAAAGAAAACTATGGAGATGGAGAAGAAGACAATGGTGCAAAAACTGATTCATGGGAAAAAACTTCATAATATAAACTGTGGAATATTTACTTACATGTTATTGTGGTTTCTTCAAGATTATGGGTGTGGTTCTTAGTGTAGAAGTCGCAACATTTCCATTCCCATTTCCATTTTTATTTTCGACTTCAACTTTTGATTGTGGCCACGCTACTTTCCTACCAACTGCATCTCTCATGCACGACATATCACAAGTAAGCATCTCCACTTTTTACATTGTCCACCCAAATCACAACGGCAGACGGACCCAGCGGAATACCATTAACAATATATTCTGGATCATTGGCGTAGATTCTTCCTATGGTAACTACCCCCTCACCCTCATTCCAACCACAAATCTTGCATTTGTGGTCTTGGGCGCTGTTGTTACTCTAAAAAGGAGAAGTTTAAGTCAAGAGTTTAGTGATTGAGTGAAAATATTTTGCATGACGTATTTCTAAATGAAATTTGTGGAAGACCTATGAGATCATTGTGAATTGTAAAATTTCCCGTAATAACTTCATTCAAGTGTCCTCACCTGTGCAGTTAATGCCCCGCTATTACCCCGCTATAACCCTGATATATCTCATAGCGGATTTCTACCTCTACAATTTTTCCATATAGCCCCAAATATAGCCTTTCTGCTTTAAGCCCCGCTATTTTCGCTATATCCCGTTATTCCCGCTATATTCCCCTATTTCCGCTATATCTTCTTTAAAAGAAATGAATTAGAAAATGACATTTATACATTATAAAAATTATGAAATTAATTTATTTAATTGAATTTTTAATGTATTTTTAGAAATGAAAATACTCTAATATTCTACTAAATTCAATTATGTTATATAACAGTTTTACGTTTATTTATATTATATTAGCACATGTTTTTATTTAAAAGTATTTATGTATTAATTATAATTCAATTAAATGTTAACTTCTCATTTAATTACCATTTATATATTTGTAAAAACATTAAGTACGAGTTTTATATGCTATTTTAGAGTCATCCGCTATATCCCGCTATATCCCCACTATATCCCCGCTATGACTTTTTACACCTCCGCTGCATTGAATCTACCGAGCACTTTAACTGCACAGGTCGTCACAACGCCATCTTAATGCAATTAGTTGGCCATACTACTACCTTATCCTCAAAATCTGCTAATAATGACATATCCTCCACGAATAAGCATCTTGATTATACATGCAATCTATAACAACGCTATTAGCATATGGTCCAATACAAATGCCATTGACGACCACATTTGGGTCAGTGGACAACACTCTCCCTTCGGCAATAATTTCAGAAGTTCCATCCCAATTCAACAATGAACATACGTTGTCATTTCTCTACAATTATTCAACTGAAAATTATATTAATTGCTGGATCAAAAAATAAAATCCAAATGTTATTTCTTAAGTAATATAATTATTTTTTACCAATTCAGGTGTGTTTCCATTTTTCGATCTGTCTTTACCCTGGGCCAAAGCACTAATATTAGGATATTTTAATCTTAGAAGCACTTAAGTGGATATGCACAATTAAATTACAAATAGCTATAATTATATTGGCAATTAGTTTACATTGTTCGTATTCTTAAAGAACCGCATGAATAACCAAATGAATTGTGGATTGGTATAGTTGTTCTAGCATTAACCATTACAATAATTTATACCGGCTAAATCAAATACTACGCTTAGCATTTTTATTAATCTGCTAAAAGTGAATCTTGATTCACTGCATTAATTAAAATATGGTAGGAAAAAGTAAAATATTGGGAGTGATTAATGTATGAGACGAGTAACAATCAACTTTTGATTGTGCTATTGTGACGACCCACCTCCTCGACCCTCAGAAATCGACACTAATACATCTTTGTTATTCACGTACCGCAAATCCTAGTGTAAGAGAGGCAGATTATCATGGGGCAAAAGAAAATAAAGATAAAAGACAAAATAATAATAGAATTTCACATCGTATTTAACAACTTATAACCTTATAGATAGTACATACAATCACTCTCAAAATGAGATATCAGAGTCAAAGCAAGTACTAACCTAGCTAGGATAGCTATAATAGCCTATCCCTACAGGTGCTGGTAGATACTAATACATAATACAAACACAGTGGAAAGTGGCAGATGACTTCAACAAAAGACCCAAAATGCTCAATGCTCCATACTTACTTAACTACTTGGCTACCCGGGAAAATTTGGGCACCCATAGTTTAAGGGATAAGAAAAATAAACTTCGAGTCAGTCATATGACTAGTGTGGAAAACTCAAAATACGCATTTTGAGAACAAGAAGGTATCTCATAAGACCACGCCACATATAAACATGGAATGGGATTTTACCTTATGATAACCAAAACATTTGTTACGTAAAAATCATTTGATATTATTTTTAATGACATTTTTTTGAAAACCTTTTTCAAATAAACTTATATGAATCTTAGCTGAAATTGTTACATTATTAAATTCCAGCATACTAGCTACAAAGTAGGTTCTACAATCAAGTCCAAAGGCACTTACTGGAGAATGGATTCCATACAATGGCGGGTAAGGGACTACCTTCCGTATGGTACACCTCTAGAGAGATGTACCGAGGATCGACGTCTTCGAAACCTTTGCACTTGGCAAAACCGGCCTACCCATAGACCCGCTTGGTGGTGGATAGAACCGAATATGACATCACTCCAGTCGTAGCCGATCTATCCGAGATCCCATAGCATACACAACATAATCGACATATAGAGAGTAATCTAGAAGGGTGATGACCATACACTTATGGACCCGACCCACATAGCCTCACGGCATGCCCTGTTTAAGCCATATCCGAGTGATGAGGTCCGAGGTAACAATTACCTTTCACATAGCACATTCCACTTTGAATGCCGCATTGTCAGTTCATAATCGCACAATTGATTTTTACAAATTTATAACTCCTGAGCTCGTATGTCTCAGGAACGGGTGTTAAGCTAAGAGAAGTTGCCTTCTCCACTACCAAATAGATGATACGTTCCCAGAGATCAATCAATATGGTAAGGAATGAAACATCATACAATCGTCCATACAAGTTGTCCAGGAACAGGACAAACCGAAGGAACTCTCCTACCACATACTGTCGAGAATCATCTGTAGGATTAGTAGCGAGCAGCGCTTGCATCGAAGATCAAATGAAGATACTATTGCTACATATATATGATATTATAAATTTTCCCCGAGGGTCAGTGACAAGCAACCTTTCATTTTATTTATTATCTTTCCATGTCTTCAATTCAAATTCATAAATTGGTTTGAAGTGGTTTTCGGATAAGAATAGCTCAAATCCAACCCCAGTTCCTTCGAACCAATCATCGATAAAAATATTTTTAGGTAAATAAGGAATTATTCTTTGATTGATTAATTTCTTTTTATCAAAATATCTTCTAGAGATATATATATCTTTAAAACAGTTCTTTTTGATATATACGGAATCATTAAACCTATCTTTATCTTTGAAAAACTATTTATTTAAATCTTAACAAAGATTTCTTAATTTCAAATCAAAATTTTGATTGAGTTGAAACAATGTTATCTTGGAGGTTAATCCAAAACCAGTAAATATTAAATGAGAAGCATCTACATAAATCATTTAATTCTACTCAATATCAATTTTCGTATTAAACAAGTACTATAGGTGGAATAAAGGCGAAATCACCGTTTAAATTCCACGAATAGTATGAGTTCCTTCCTTGGAATTTAACACCACATATAAGAAGATCATCTCTACACAATCAAAGTTGTATTCGATTTAAAAATGGAAATTTTAATCTTTTTATACTTAACTCGTTTACGACATTTCGACGTTATCTATCCCACGCCCAGGAAAGAGGCTAGGTGAGACAGGGCACCGGTTGCTCCTGAACTTCTTCTTAGTTTAAGCACCCCACATCCGGATCTCACGAATAGAAAAATCCAGTCTACTCGTCAGCTTTTAGAGCCAAGATTAAATCACTTTATTTTAACAACTTTCTTTTAAATCATTTATTTAAATCTCTTTAAAATAAATTATAAAATCCTCAAACCATATTTAAAACACTTAATTATTTATTTGAAAAAATTTATTAAAGATTTGGGAAAGAATACTTAAGTTCATATTTCAAAAGTGACCAAAAGTACTGCAAAAGGTAGTGCGAAAAACATGGCAATAGTGTTTTCAAAGCTTTTTTGATTACAACTTTTCAATCTTTTAGAAATCCATTTTTATAACAAAATCTCTTTGAAGACATTTTAAAATATTTATAGAATTTATTCTATATTTTTAAAGAATTAAAAATTTTATTTATAAAGGATTTGTCGCTTTGGTTTCCGAACTGCCAGACCGTGACTATTTTGAAAATTTGCAAAATCTATTAATTAAAATCTTGATTTTCTTTCTTCCTTTGAAAACTATAGTTATAAAAACTCGGAAAATTCTTATTACAAAGAATTCCAACTCTGAATCCATCGTATAAATGGATTTAACTTTCTATAGCGCGAAATCGCGAACTACCATTACGCGATGCGCTTATCTTAACTCATTTTCTAATTTCTTTTAAAATTTCATCAAAACAGTTTTAAATGTTTATAACAAATTTATAAATCATTTTAAACCATTTTTAAGAGGTTTAAACATTCAATTTACACCATTTCATTAATAAAAGGAATGTGATTTCCTTTGTGATTTTTCGACGCGTATTAAACGTGATTTGTTAATACAATTAAACAACAGTATTACACAATCAAACTTGATGATCAAAGCATATTAAACATCCATTGCAAACATCATATCATCATCCAAAAGTATAATATAAGTAAGAGTTTCTTACCTTGGATCAAACGATTAACCTAAAAATTACTATAGCTTCGCTACTTGGATTTTTAAGCTCGCGATCACTTGAGCTCTTGCCTTGGAGAGCTCAGCCTTACCTATGGTGAAGGGAGGTGGTGGCCGTGGGTTATGATGAGGAAGTGGAGTGGTTTTGAAGTGTTTTTGAGTGGATTTGTTATATATATATATACTAATATAATTTTAATTTCTTTTTACTAATTATTTCTCCATAATTTTGTTAACATGAGAAGCCATTGATAAGCTTGAGAATGGAGGAAGAAGATGAAGAATATTATATGGAAAAATATGAAGAAGGGGTGGGGTATTATAGGATTTTAGATAACCATAATATCATAACATGGATGGACAAAATTACCCATTGCCACCTCCTCCTCCCATCACTTCATGTGCATGGCAGCCACCTTAGGCCATGTGATGAGGTGTAGGTGATGGTGGTGTAAGGTGAAGTGATGTGTGATGGTAAGTGTTATTTGCTTAAGTATTAAGAGATTTCGAAATATCTTAGATATTTTTAGTTATATATATATATATATATATAATTATAGGTATATATGTGTTCATAAGCATGTGGATGTTTTATGTATATGTACATGTATATGTGCATATGCATGTCACATATAATCCACAACGTTGCACAACTTATTCACATTGAATTGTTATGAATTTCGATTTTGACTTTCCGGTCATATTTTCTCTTCTTAGTTAATATACACATATTAGTTAATATACACATAGAAATCATTTAAACTAAATTTAAATTCAAAATCAATTATTCCAAAATAGTGATATCTATAATAGTGTTATAAAGGCAATTTCGATTTCAAAATAAAATATATAATTTTATTACACATTCATACTCATATATATAAATGAGTATGTATCCAGCTCCGTGCACGAGTTCAGATGGTTAAAGAACTGTTTACTAATAAAACGATTTATATTTATTTTGTTGATATCTTAACCAAAGTATGTATTTTGGTAAATACTTATTGAAAATAAGATTACCATTATTATAATTCAAAACATCATCATTTATGTTTGAAAATCTTATTTTTTGAATATTTTGAAATCTTCCTGAAGTGATGAATTTACGGGTTGTTACTTACTTCCCCCTTAAAAGAATTTCGTCCTCGAAATTAAGGATAAGAAGAAGATAACTCGAAAACAAATATATATATATAAAGATGAAATACACATACACACACACACACACACACACACACACACATATATATATATATATATATATATAAGATATGGTAAGTGACTACACCACAGGTCGATGAGTATACTGCATCGATACAACGCCTATGTATCAATCCTAAACTAAGAATATGCTTTCCGCATTCTACCTTCTATTTCCCATGTGGAGTATGCTGCATCAGCACTTTATTAGACTTTAACCAACCTTACCACCTTCCTTCTCAATCGCTTTTCATCGTGATCCATGATTCGCATTGGTTACCTAATAACTGCCAAATTAGGTTCAACTTCTAAATCTTCCTGGGCGGCTGTTTCTATAATTTGTACTAGATTATGCACATATTTTCATAGATGAGATACGTGAAAGACATTATGCACACAAGACAATCTATTGGGGAATTGCACACGATAAGCCAATAGGCCAATCCGCTCGAGAAAGGGAAAAGGTCCAATAAATCGAGGTGCTAACTTCCTTGCATGACCAAACCTTACCGCTCCTCTCATTGGAGAAACTTTCAAGAATACAAAATCTCCAACGGAGAATTCCAAATTCCTACGCCTCCTATCCGCGTAACTCTTTTGCCTACTCTGGGCTTCTTACATCTTCTTTCTGATCATGTCGATCTTTTCTGAAGCTTCTCTAATCTTGTTAGGACCTAGTACCAACCGATCTCTGGTCTCGATCCAACATGCTGGGGTTCTACACGGACGACCATACAAAGCTTCATACGGGGCCATGCCAATACTAACCTGATAGTTGTTGTTGTAGGAGATTTCAATAAGATGAAGATAATTTTCCCACGATCCTCCAAAATCTAAGATACAAGCTCTCAAAAGAACCCAATTTACTCTCTTAGTTCACCCATCAGTCTGGGGATGTTATGCGGTGCTTATACTCAACTTTGTTCCCAAAGCTATTTGCAATGCTTCCCAAAAATTACTGATAAAGATCAGGTCTCGATCACTGACTATGTAGCTTGGGACATCATGTGATCGAAGAATTTTCCTCATGTATATTTCTACAAGACATGTAGAAGATCATGTTGGCTTTATAAGGATAAAGTATGCGCTTTTGCTTAATCGATCTATAATAACCCAAATGCCCTCGTTTCCTTTCCTTGATCGAGGTAAACCATCGGTGAAATCCATTCATATTTGGTCCCATTTCCATGTCGGAATTTCAAGAGGCTGGAGTAGTCCTACAACCTTCTATTTCTTGATTTTTTTACAATTTGCACATTTGCTAACATAGATAGAGATCTGCCGCTTCATATTTCCCCACCAAAATGTCCACTTCACGTCTCTATACATTTTTTGAACCCCAAGGTAAATATTTAGCTTATATTTATGGCATTTAGTCAACACTTCTTATCTTAAGTCGTAAACATTGGGAACACAAATTCTTCCCATTAATCGTAATACCCATTGGTTATCCATTTTAAAGCTTGAATCATACCCTCTATGTATATCTTTAATAATCTTATTTAGAAATCGATCTTCTTTTTGCTTGCTAGTAAATCTTTCTAGAAGAGTCGGGGTTACAACCAAGTAAGCATCACGACATGCTTCCTGCTTAACGCATCCGCTACAACGTTGGGTTTCCTAGGTGTACATAGAATATCTGGATCATATGATGCAAGAAATTCTAGCCAATGCCGCTATCTCATATTTAAATCCTTATGATTGAAAAGATACTTCAAAGATTTGTAATCTGTGAAGAGCTTAAACTTTTCACCTATTTAAAGAAGAAATATTATTTACTAGGGTCAATCGAAGTTTATTTAAAATAAACTGTAAGGAATTCTTACCCAGTAGATAATGTCTCCATATTTTTAATGCGAACACAACGGCTAATAGCTCCAAGTCGTGTGTTGCATAATCCCTTTCATGGATCTTCAATTGTTTGCTTGCATAAGCTATGACCTTTTCATGCTGCATTAGAATAGCACCTACTATGTCCCCACAAGCATCAGTATATATAGTTAAACTGCCGCTTTCATCAGCATAACTAGGACTGTAGTGGTAGTTAACCTTTTCTTAAGTTCCTGGAATGCTTCTTCACATTTTTGTGTCCATTCAAATTTGGCATCTTTCATAGTCAACTTCGTTAGGTGATATGAAATTTTGGAGAAGTCCTGAATAAATCTCTGGTAGTATCCTGCCAATCCTAAGAAATTGCGAATGTCATTGGGAGTTTATGGCTGCTTCCAATCTAGAATGGTTGTAATTTTCCCCAGATCAACTGAGATTCCTTCCTTTGACACAACATGCCCCAGGAACTTACCTTCTCTTCCCAAAATTGGCATTTCGAGAACTTGGCTTTGAGTACATTTCTCCTTAATATTTCTAGCACAATCTCTGGGTGCCTCTCGTGTTCCTCTTCGCTCTTTGAATAGATAAGAATGTCGTCGATAAAAACCAATACGAATTTGTGGAGTACTTCTCTGAATACTCTATTCACAAGGTCTACAAAATAAGCTGGGGCATTGATCAGCCCAAAAGGCATAACTAACCTTTCGTAGAAATCGTTTGGTCTTCCAGATGTAGTTAAATGAATGCAGTCTTCTGCTATCCATAATTGGTGAAATCCCGTTGCTAGGTCCATTTTGGAGAATACCCGAGCACCATGAAGACGATCAAACATGTCATCAATACGTGGTAGAGGATATTTGTTCTTAGTTGTTTTCTTATTTAGGTCTCGGTAGTCTACACACAGTCTCAAACTTCGCAACGAAAACTTGCTGAGCTCCAACTTGAGCGACTTGGTCTTATTAGTCCTTTCTTTAATAATTCATCAGTTTGTTTTCTTAATTCATTTTCTTCTTTGGGGCCCATTCTTCGAGAAGAGTGAAAAATAGGTCTTGCGCTAGAAATCAAAATGATTCTAAACTCAATTTCCCTGTGTGGGGGTAAACTTTTAACTTCCTCAAAAAACAACTGAAAATTCCTTAACAATTGGTATTTCTTCTAGATGTTTTTGAAACGAATTTAGGGCATACAGAAAACTATCCATTGCTGGACTTGGTTCTTCACATGTTATTTTAAAAGGTTCACCTCGTTTATTTTGTAATCGTACTATTATTTTGGCACAATCTAAAATAGCTTTATACTCAGACAACCAATCCATACCGAGTATAATATCAAATCCAATAGATAGAGGACGATTAGATCACAAGAAAAGTTTTGGGCTAGGTAGGCAACTTGTACTTCTTCACAAACTATACTGAGATTAGTTTTACCACCTATAGGGTTGGAGACATAGATAGGGGTGTCTAATATCTTTGTGGTAAGTTTTAATTTATCAACCAATTCTTTAGATATAAAACTGTGGGAAGCCCTAGTATCAAATAACACTCTAACTAGATTTTCGCTAATGCATATATTACCTTCTAGGATTCTCTTGCCCTTCACATCGGTCGAAGTCATAGGTTCATCTTTGAGAGCAAAAACCCAGACCTGTTCTCCATTCTTTATCAGTGGGCAAACCTTCTTCTAGTGTCCTAGCTTTTGACAATTGTTATAGGTTCCATCCTGAGCCCTAGGATTCTTATACGTGTTGGAGTAGTGGCCCTTCTGTCGGCAATTAAAATAAGTAACATTTTTCAACTGATCTCCCTAGGATCCTCCCTCTAGCTTGTCTTGCCCTGCTGATTAAACTTCCTCTTCTTTCAATTATTGTTACAGTTGTAGGTGGATTATTCTTGTCTAGAGTTTCATCTCTAAAACCCATGTCTACCAAATCTACAAAAGTCCCCTTAACATGTGCCATCGTCCTGTCTTGATATTGCTCCTTCATTCCAGAGATAAACATTTCTTTCTTCTTCAAAGGAGTATCTATCAGACCCGGCCCAAATCATGACAATTCATTGAACTTATTAGAACACTCATCTACGGACACCTCTCCTTGTTTTAATTCCATAGAACTCCTATAAAGGCGTGATTTTCCTACTGCTGGCATATATTGTTCTTCCAAGACCTCCTTGAATCGTGCCCAAGAAATATTATCCTCCGATTCATTCGTAGTAACGGACTCCCACTAGGCGGGAGCACCATCCTATAGTTGCCAAGATGCTAAGAATCGTTTTTGCTCATTTCCAATATTTAGTCCTTTAAAAATTCTTTCACAAGAACGGATCCAAGCTTGTACTTCGATGATGGACTCCGTTCCTTTAAAGTGTTTATCACCTAGACTGGTATAGTTCTTGCACAAAGTTGCGAAGTTGATTTGGGGTTTCACTGGAATTATTACTTCTATGATTACTATGGCAGTGGGAGTTCGACCATTTGTGTTAGTGGTACTGCTACCTCCCCTTCCCCTACCTCGTCCCCTTCTTTCACTCATCTTCTACTATCTGCATATAGTAAGTAAATATCTTTAGAATATATAGATAAGATATCTTAGGGAATTGGCATAAAATTCAAATATACTTATTCGAATAAAATTTCAAATATGCGCTCTCTCAGTCTAAACTCATTCTAGGGTATTACCAACCCTTTCTCCAATGAGTTGACCCCATCTTAGGTTTACGTATTCACTCAACTATATGCTATGATACCAAATGTAAAGAATGTAGGCTTTTCAACCATCCATCAGTGACGACCCTAGGCTTTTCAACCATCCCAGCACCATCTTAGCATACACTGGTATCTCGAATAAGATTTTACGATCAGCCTCGTGACAAACAACCAACCCTTTTTTTAGGGACATGTAGGGATAAGAGTCTCTTGCTTACCACCAAATAAAAAGTGAGAACCCCCTATTATGCTACACACTCCAACACGTGGAGCATACCCCAAAACAAGGGGAAAGTGCCAGATCAGATCCGATCCCAGTTCTTTTGAACCAATCATCGATAAAAAGATGTTTAGGTAAATAGGGAATTATTATTTAATTGATTAGTTTATTTTTATGAAAAATATCTTCCAGAGATATATATCTTCAAAACATTTCTTTTCAGTATATACGGAATCATTAAACCTTTCTTTATCTTTGGAAAACTATTTATTTAAATCTTAACTAAGATTTCTTAATTTAAATTAAAATTTTGATTAAGTTGAAACCATGTTATCTAGGATGTTAATCCAAAACCAGTAAATATTAAATGAGAAGAATCTATAATCATCTAATTCTATTTAGTATCAATTTTCGTTTTAAACAAGTACTATGGGCGGAATAACGACGAAATCACCTTTTAAATTCAATGAATAGTACGAGTTCCCTCCTTGGAATTTAACACAAAGTATAAGAATATCATCTCTATACAATTAAAGTTGTATTTAATTTAAGTTTGGAAATTTTAATCTTTTTATACTTAACTCATTTCCGACATATCGACCTTATCAATCCCTCGCTCGGGAAAGAGGCCAGGTGAGCCAGGACACTAGTTTCTCCTGAACATCCTTTTAGTTTAAGCGCCCTACATCCGGATCTCATGAATAGAAAAATCCAGTCTACTCGTCGGCTTTTAAAGCCAAGATTAAATCACTTTATATTAATAGCTTTTCTTTAAAACATTTATTAAAATATCTTTAAAATAAATTATAAAATCCTCAAATCATCTTTAAAACACATAATTATTTATTTGAAACATTTATAAAAGATTTGGAAAAGAATACTCAAGTTTAAGTTCATATTTCAAAAGTTATCAAAAGTGCTGCAAATAGTTATTTCAAAGCTTATTTGATTAAAAAAACTTTTCCATCATTTAGAAATCCATTTTTATAACTAAAATATCTTTTAAAACATTTTAAAAGATTCATAGAATTTATTCTACATTTTTAAAGAATTAAAATTTTCATTTATAAAGAATTTTCTCTTTGGTTTCCGAACTATCAGGCCGCGACTATTTTGAAAACTTGATTTGCTCATATTTCAAAATCTATTAATTGCAAAATTATAGTTATAAAAGCTTGGAAAATTCTTATTACAAAAAATTCCGACTCTGAATCCATCGTATAATTGGATTTAACTTTCTATGGCGCGAAATCGCAAACTACCGTTACGCACGCGCCTATTTTAACTCATTTCTAATTTCTTTTCAAGCTTCATCAAAACAATTTTAAATGTTTATAAAACATTTCTAAATCATTTTAAAACATTTTTACGAAGTTTAAACATTCCATATACACCATTTCATTAACAAAAGGAAAGTGATTCCTTTTTTATTTTTCGACATGTATTAAACGTGACTTGTTAATTCAATTAAACAACAATATTACACAATCAAACTTGATGATCAAAGCATATTAAACATCCATTGAAAACATCGTATCATCGTCCAAAAATATAATATAAGCATGAGTTTCTCACCTTGGATTAATCGGTTAACCTAAAAATGACTATAGCTTCACTACTTGGATTCTAAAGCTCGCAATTACATGAGCTCTTGCTTTTGAAGGGCTCGGCCTTGGCTATGGTGAAGAAAGGTGGTGGTCGTGGGTTATGATGAGGAAGAGGAGTGGTTTTGAAGTGATTTTGAGTAGATTTGATATGTATATATACTAATATTATTTTAATTTATTTTTACTAGTAATTTCTTCAAAATTTTGTTAACTTAAGAAGCTATTGATAAGCTTGAAAATGGAGGAAGAAGATGAAAAAAATTGTGTGGAAAAATATGAAGAAGGGGTGGGGTATTTATAGGATTTTAGAAAACCAAAATATCATAATATGGATGGACAAATTACCCCTTGCCACCTCCTCCTCCCATCACTTCATGCGCAAGGCATCCCTACTAGGCCATGTGATGAGGTGTGGGTGATGGTGGTGTAAGTTGAAGTGATGTTTGATGGTAAGTGTTGTTTGCTTAAGTATTAAGAGATTTTGAAATATCTTAGATACTTTTAGTAATATATATATATAATTATAGGTATATATGTGTTCATATGCATGTGGATGTTTTCATGTATATGTACATGTATATGTGCATATGTATGTCACATATAATCCACAACGTTGCACAAATTATTCACGTTGAATTGTTATGAATTTCGATTTTGATTTTCAATCACATTTTCTCTTCTTAGTTAATATACACATATTTGTAAATAAAGTTTAAAAATAATATTTCCATCATTATATAATAATTAAAATAGCTTATTTAATAATTAAAATAATTATTAAATCATTTAAACTAAATTTGAATTCAAAATTAATTATTCTAAAATAGTGATATCTATAATAGTGTTATAAAGGCAATTTAGGTTTCAAAATAAAATATATAATTTTATTACATATTCATACTCATATATATATGAGTGTATGTATTCAACTCCGTGCACGAGTTCAGATGGTTAAAGAACTGTGTACTGATAAAACGATTTACAGTTATTTTGTCGATATCTTGACCAAAGTATATATTTTTGTAAATACTTATTCAAGATGAGATTACCATTATTATAATTCAAAACATCATCATTTTTGTTTGAAAACCTTATTTTTTGAATATTTTGAAATGTTCTTGAATTATTAAATTTACGTGTCGTTACAGTTATTTATTGGTTGCTGAATTAATATTATAATATAATTATTACATCAATCAAATTTTGAATGAAATAACTCTTTTCTTTTATGATGTGAATAAGCTTCATCTCTGCTCATCCATCTTATTGGTAGTTAGTTTACTAATAGTTTTACATATTTTAGTTGTTCTTATGTTTGTAAGAAACTGAAATATTCCTTATTTTATATATTTACATATATAAATTACTTTAAAAAATTTACCTTCTTGTCCTTTAGCATCTGTACCATACTCTTCAATTATGCAATTTTCTATTGACATTGAGATAGTTGTTTATCTCTGGACTGAGGCAAATTTAGCTTGGTTAAGGTGCAACTCCTTCTCAGTGCCCTTAAATGTCCTAGTTTATCTTATCCCAATACATGTGCAAGAGCTTCTCCTTTGACATTCTATGATGAGATGGACTATGATAGGATATCAAATTTTTTAATCTCCTCCTACATAAATAAATACATACAGATAATGTATGATGGTAAAATTATCATAGTTTGAAACAATTTTAAATATACTAATAAAATAAAAAAATTCTAGCAATAGTATTTGCAGCTTCCACGGTCAGTAGTTCACCATTTTTTTTAACGTGAGATTTAATCTAAACATCAACTCTAGTTATGGACGCTGGATGTGGATTTTGGTTTTCCTATATTTAGAATAACATTAAATAAATAAACTGACAGGTATTTATTAAATAATGCTATACTTAACTAATTAACTATGTCCTCAACCAATCTAGCCATTCTCCCACAACCAGATGTGTGTGGAAGTTGTATATCCCTAAGGGTCGAATATTTCTCACTTCAGTTTTGAAAATACTGGAAGGTGTTAGAATTTAGTAACTAGAAGTATAAAACGATGATGTACTCAAATAAGTGAATTTAAATGGTGTACTCAAATAAGTGAATGCAATAAACATAACATTTACTCATGGTGAATTGATAAATAACATGATGAATTTTATGAACATTGATTTTATTGTAACTATAAAAAAATAAGTATATAACATTTTCTTTCAAATGTAAATGCAATGTGTTAACAAGATTTCTTGTCAACACGCTAAAACTATGCTAAGGAATGTGAATTATCCTTTAGTCAAGTAAAGCAGAAGAGAAGGAGTGAGTCCCTTTAGAATTTCATCTTTATTGGACTTTAGCAAGTAGGAATTATCCAAACAGGCCTTTCGCTGTGTCGAAAGGGCTAGATTCTGTGCTTGGTGACCTTTCGGCTTTGTTGGGTTGGATTAACCTTCCCTTTGAAGGCTTTTCTTTCGAATTGATAGAAGTAAATTTGAAATATTTCCTGTAAAAGGTTTCGACCCTGTTGGAAGCCTTGTGGGTTATATAGCTAGGACTTATTCCAAGAATCTGATATTGAGGTTCCGACCCTGTCGGAAGCGTGGTAACCTTGATGATAAGACCTGAATCAAGAAAATTGGTTTGGGCTCCAACCTAGTCGAGAACTTTGGTATTTAGAGTAGTTTAAGCTTTGGATTGGGATCATTGGTGGGGGTTTCGACCTGGTCGAAAGTTGTGGATATAACCTCCTTGGGCTTGAATCAGGAATTTCAGGCTTCAGTGTTTAGAGGGTGGGCTTCGACCTTGTTGAAGGAATTAGCTTAGAGAGAAGATTACCCTGAATTGGTTATATAAGTTTCTAGAACTTATAGGGGTTTCGACTTTGTCGATAGTAGCCTTCCGATGAAAGTAAACCTGAAATATAAAGGTGAATCCAGCAAAATCTTTAATGGAACAATAAAGTATATTAAAATATTTGAAACTTCCCTTTATTCGGCTAAAAGACTTTATTTCTTCATACTCCCAAATTGATTTACAAACTTGAGTTACAAGACTTTATTTAAGAGTATACAGGTTGAGAATGAGAGGAATCAGATCCCCAAAACGTGACCCTTTGGGTCTTATTTATAGATGCGGCTCGGCACCTTTCAACCCTAATGCTTTCGATTAGGTCGGAAGGTGGCTGCTGAGAGACCTTAGCATGTTGCCGCCTTTGTCGAAAGGTGTGGTGGTACTTCTCTTCTTTGAGTTGTCTCGTAAGTGCATTCCACTTTGTCGATAGCCCCTATTCATTGGTTTCGATGATGTTGGTTACGCCTTATGTTGCTGAGAGACCTTAGCATGGTGCCGCCTTTGTCGAAAGGTGTGGTGGTACTTCTCTTCTTTGAGTTGTCTCGTAAGTGCTTTCCACTTTGTCGATAACCCCTATTCATTGGTTTCGCTGATGTTGGTTACGCCTTATGTTCTCATTTCTGATCTGATGCAGAACCCTTCATGGACCACATTGGTTTCAACCAATTCGAAAGGCTTACTATAGCTTTCGAAGGGGTTGCTCAAGATAATACTTGCTTCCTAGCAATTTGACTGGAGGCAAGACCATTGGTTTCGAATGGTTTAGTGTATATTCAAAGAGTTATTCTTCATTGTCTTCGGAAGGTGCGGTTCAACTTGATCGAAAGGTCGTTATCTAATTGAAAGGTTGTTAATGAAGACGGAAGGTTACTCTCGACTCCTTTATCTTCTTCGAAAGGTAAGAACCCCCTGGATATTGATTAGAGAAACCCTGTGACAACTTTGAAAGGTCTTAAAGCTTTCAGTTTTGATCGCAGCATCCCTTTGAATCCTTCGAAAGGTTTGGCTGGGACTCTTCTCACTTGTTATTTGCTTAAAGAGGTTTTGACTTAGTCGAAGGGTAAACATTGCAGGTAACATATGCCCCCCTTGTGAAGGGATGCACTTGACTTTTCAAGTCAACTTTGACGAAACCTAAAAGCTTCCCGCCTCTTGGCCTTCCCGCATGAATCTAGGTCATCCATTCAAATTTCATCTAGCGGCTGATAATCTGGGTGACTTTTTTTATAAAGTACGCCTTTCTTCTTCCTCCTCTTTTACTTTTCTGCAATCAAAATTTTAAGTGCGAGTAAAATAATTCCAAAAATCCTCAAGTTTCCAGTTTACTCTCAGAAACCCAAGCAATCATCAAATCTAATTCGTAAGTTTAAATTTAACTTTATTTTGTTTGTCTCAATTGAACTTCACTTTTCCATATTTCAGATTTGAAATTCGATTTTAAAAAGTCTGACTTTTGATTTTTTGGAATATTTGAATCTTGACTTTTCTGAAGGTAGACTTCGTTTGATTTACTGAGAAGCTTTTTTTAATCTAGTTTCAGGAATTTTTGGAGTTTATTTTTTTGTTTATGGTTTTGAAATTGATAGTGGACGACATTGAAATCTATCCCCTTAACAGGTTTTTATTTTCATTTCAAAATTCTCTATTTTTGTTCATTGTTAGTAAATCTAGGTTTTCAGTTTGATAATCATTCTTATACTTTTGAGATTGAGAAAGATCGATTTTTGTTTGAATTAGATTTACTTAACAGATTTGATTTACTTGCTCTTTAAGAATTTTTTTTTTGAAAACCTGAAATTGCAATCGGGTTTGGGGAAGCTGGTGGAACACGTTTTCTTCGCCTGGAAGTTTTAAATGTACGGATGAAAAATTGGCGCCACAAAATGACTTTTCTACCCCTTCAAAAGAGATTGAGGCGGCAACATTGGTTTTGCTTCCTTAGCCCCTTTCGATGGGGTCGAAAGGTATTGTAATGCCAATTAGATCATCCTTGTCGAAAAGTTATGCTATTAAGTAGAGAGTAGGAACTCCTTCGATAGCAAAACGTTTCGACTTAGTCGAAACCCCTTTGTTTCGATCACAACCCATTTTCGTTAATTAATTTTTGGTATCATTAAACCCCTTCGACACCACCCTTGCCTACTAGGATCGAAACCCCCTAGAACTGTTTTTTTCCAGTTTTGTCGGACCGTCCTAAGTGCATATGAAATTAACTTAGAACCTTTCGACTTCAATGAGTATGCTAGGTTGCGACAACATTAATATCTTTCTCAGGAAACCTAAGTTATTGGTTTCGATAGTGTCAAAAGGCCTTGTTGTTCGGTTTATGAAATGTTTGTAGTGTATATCTTTGTTTAAGTTTTTGAGTTGCTTTTAACTATTTTTCCTTAGCAATTTGATTCCTGTGAAGCTTTCGACATTGTTGAAATGTGACATTTGAACAAATATTTTGTCTTATCCTTTCGACCTTGTCGATTACTCATGGAACACATTTACTTAGGCTTTCGACAATGTCAAGATATTCTTGTTAAATGTTGATGTTCTTTTCCTCTCGACATTGTCGAAAGCCTAATGTCTTTGATTTTCTACTTAAACATTTTACTCAAATTTGAAGTTTCATATTCGGTTTTTGTTTAAGTTATTTGAATCGGTTCTCTGTTTAATTCCTAAAAGAATGTTATATCCATTTCAAACTTAAAAATCTTAACTGAAACATTTTCACCTGGCAGAGTGATGAGTTCCCTAAAGAAGGCTGAAGCAGTCTCCAAGCACTCTCTCATTTCAACCCAAGATGAAGTTGCTGCTATCCTTAACGACTTTGGCATCACTGGTATCGATGTCATTCCCCTAAAGAAACTGACACCATCAACAACCCTCCTGAAGGGTTTTTTTCCTATACTGCCATCCACATATGGCATGGTGGATTCTTGCCTTTCCTAGAATTTTTATCTACATTCCTTTCTCATTTCAGGATTGCTCCAATCTAGTTGCCACTGAATGTCTATACTTATCTCCTATCTTTAGAAATGATGGCATTTGAATCCGGCCTTCCACCTCTCAATGTCGAAGTATTGAATTACTTGACCCGACTGGTCAAGTTGAGCAACCGTAATAATCAGGTATACAGGGCCAACCCCTAGAAAAAGTTGATTTCAGATGGGGTTAATAAATTCAGGGATTGGGAAAACCAGTTCTTCTTTGTCAAGTGCTCTTATGACATCCGCGGGACTTTCGCTTCTCCCATAAGTCTTGACTTTTGTTGCTTTTCCTTACTCATATTTTTGTCGCCTAATCTTTGCTTTTATCAGGTGTGCCTGCTAAAGAACTTAACGATGACGATAAGAAAACAATCAACTCTCTAATTGCAGATTCAAGACAAGTTGGGAGTAGATTGACGTTGTTGACTCGCACCAATCTGCGAAAACACTATCCTCTTCCAGCAGGCCAGAAGATTTTAGGAATTCCTCCATCTATCCAACATACTTCTTGTGGCAAACGCTTTCACTCCCTTGGAGACCCATCAACTTTTTCTCTTATGTCACCCATCTGCGTTGATCACTTTGGTATGTTATAGATCAAATATTTGATTTCTTAATCTGTTTGAACTTGTTTCAATTTCTACTCAAGTCACAGTGCTCATCAGTAGTGTTGTCTCTCTTCCTCCAACTTCCGGAGTGTCGTCAATTATAGAATCACTTGTTAAATCTAAGAAAGCTTTTAAAAGGAGGTTAATGGAACATTCTGAAGTTGAGCCTCCGAAGAAAGTTGTTCAAATTATAGATGTGGAGAAAGAGGAGGAGCACTTACCTTTTGAAAAGGTTCTGAAGAGCCCGATTATAGAGGCTCCCAAAGATAAGCCAGCGCAAACCCCATCTACAGTTGATCCTATTAGTCGTATTTTTGTTTCAGATTCACCAGCTGCTCTTGCCCATATGCAGCTGGCCTTCAATATGCCTCCTACCCCATGGCCCACTCCTTATCTGCCGGAATCTTCTTCTCCTTCCACCATCAATTTTGAAAAGATGGTTGTGTCTATCCTTCACTCAGAATCTTTCATTTCTATTCATCTACCTTCTTCTGCTCCAGATTTGGTGGGGCACTGTCGCTCTTTAATGGAGCAAAAATTTTTGGTAAGCTCTTCTTCAATTGACCTTATCACCATTAGTTTTCTCTTAAATCACTAAATTGTGTTACATTTTTCTTTTAGATTTCTAAGAGTTCGTTAGCTTTGAATAAATATGTCTCAAAGTCCTCTGTTGAATCTTCCTAACTTCAGGAGGAAAATTCTGAGCTCAAACATGAAATGTCTTCTTTGTCTGCTACTAAAAATGATGCTTCCACAGAGTTGGAACGAGTAAAAGCTCCTCTTGCTCGAGCTGAGACTGATCTAGAAACAGAGAGGCGAGCACGTCAACTCCTTATCCATGAGAAACTTGCCGTGGAACTCACTTTAGAAGATTCTGAAGATGAGAAAGCTCGCTTGGTCGCAAAGAACATTTCTCTGAAGGAAAAATTCAAGAAGACCATGGCTTCGTTAAAACTTGCTATCCATACCATTGCCGATGTCAAGCAGTGGGTGTCCCAATTTGTCGGCGCCACTCTAAGGAAAATAATGCTAAAGACTTATGAAGATGCTCTTATGCTTGCATACTCCGACAACTATAAGAAATGCCCAGACTTTGGCTTTCCTTCGCTTGATTCTGCCTTAGTCGATAGAGTGATGGGTAAAATAAATCAGATGAAGCAGGGGATCGAGCCTGCAAACGAAGAAGAAATTAATGCTTCTAAGATTCTTTCTTTTGATATCCCCTCCTTCAAAATCAACTTAAACTCCGAGGAGGAGGGTGACAAAGATGAAACTGCCGAGGATGAAAGTGAGGATAAATATGATGTTGATGACCATAATGACGACAACGATGATAACCCTGCTGGTGGCTAGGGTTTTGATGGAAATAGAAGGGGCCTTTCTAGAACTTCCAAGAAAGATGGTGGTGATAGTGCTAAATCTCTTGAAAAAGAGCCCTCTCCCCAGAAGGATGTTTCACCTGCATCCCCCGGGCCTTCTTCTCCTCTAGAGGATGAGCCTTCTCTTGTTCATGCTGAAGATCCAAAAGAGAAAGAGTAGGCATCCCAAGCTTCTGTTCCGATATCTCAGGTATGGGATTCTCTATTTAAATATCTTTCACTTCGAAAATAATAATTAGTGCAAAATCATTTGTTTTAGATAATGAGGAAATCCACCCTTCCCTATATGACAAAACTTGACAGAAAACAAGCCGAAATTAACAAGTTATATAGGGAATTAGACAAATAGATAAAGGAGCATAATGTTCTCTCCGAAAAGTATCATAATCTCAACAAGAGTGCCTCGGTATTGGCGTCTTTTAAACATCAGAAGGCTGCCCCCTTATTGTAACGCCCCACCTCTATGCTCATAATAACAAAGAGTATTAAAAGAAATACTGTCTATTATTACGAAGAATAAGGCTGGATAGGAGCGACCATCCGTAGTTGGCCTTACACTAATATTGGTTATCTCGATAGGAGTGGTATATACTTTTTATTTTTCATCTATTATTTATTTACTCCCATCGACACACCCAATTCTAGTATAAAACGAACTATGACGGCTCATAATAGTTTAGGACATTAGATATAACAATAACACAGATAATATAAATGCGGAACACAGATAAAAACAAAAGTCTCATATATATATATAACTGATGTCAGTTAATACATAGTTGACACAATACATATGATACAACTACAACAGTCGACTCTAGAAGTTATATATACAAGTACATTATCGACTAATATACATGAATACATATCGTTCTATACAATGACACGACTACTACAAAATGACATTGACAACTTCAGAAGATGTGAAAAGTCTTTATATCCTGAACAGCAACTCAAAGAAGAAAACCTACAACCTGAAATAACTCGGGTCTGACCCGAGTATTACATTCAAAAGAAAATAATACACGGGTCAGTCTAATTCAAACTCAGTTATTAGTGCATAGAAGCAATAGTAATTAACATCAAATAGACGACAGTCTCAGAAATCTCGTATATCCGACTCCTCGATAAAAGAATCGGATAACGGCAGATATAACACTAAACAGTGTTAAACAACAAATCAGCAATTCAAATCAATTTAAACAATTGAAATGTCAATTTGAAAACAACGATGTTGATTGGCTGCAGTACACGCTAACGTGTACTGCCTCGCCAATACAGTCTATGAAATACTCAGAAGATCAATGAACCCAAAAGCCAACGGATACAACTCAAATCGAAGTGAACCATTTCAAATACAACTTCAAAATATTGAATTGAACCAATGAAATAATTTAACAATCGAAATATCAACCAAATCTGTCAATCCTACTAGGGCTGCAGTACACGCACGCGTGTACTGCCTCGCCACTACAAACAAATCCAAACAATACTAAATAAGATCAGAGGCAACAAGTGAAACAAGTTTAGCATGTCACAATCAAGGCACAGTGAAATAGCAAACTGAAGGCTAGAGCACCAGAGATATGGCACTACAACACTCAACAGAAAAGACGCAGAACAGCCTCATTAGAAGATAAGGTCATCAGTGAAGCAAAATGACAAAAATGCAAATGGTACAAGGCATCAATGCAATGTATCAGATTCGAGAACAAGGCAGTGCAGCAGTGAAAAACTTCAACTAAGAGAATACAAAATATGTACACTAGTGATGGTACATAACAAACTGCACAAGGCAAATGAACTGAAGCATGGCAGGTCACAAATGAAACAGCAGCAAAGTTCACGTGATAAAACAATTGTCCAGACAATCAAGCAAATACATCCTGAAGTTCAAATTGACCAAATCAGTGCACTACAGAACCATCAAAGATAGGCACAGGCGAAGACCCAAGACTCGAGTATGGGGATGCAAAGCTTCCATAAATCAAACAAACAGTAGTGAATGCAGACAACATATATGAAGACCACAATACTTGAAACAGTGACATTCCAGAAAATCAGACTCGACAAGGTTCATGAATACAACTCACTAATCAGATGAAAAGTGGAAGTGAGACACAAAAACTCATTCAGTACAAATTTGAACTAATTAGACAGGGATATGAATGCAAACTGAACAACAAATTGTTCCAGTATCAAAGGAATCAATAACTGAAACCCCAAATGTAACAGAGAGATGTGCACTAATGCAAATTAAGATCACACCAACAACTCAACAGCACGTAATACATAGACACAAAAGTCAGAGGAACAGGTTCAAGTGACAAATAGACATAGCAATGAAGACTGCAAATTCAGATGATAGCAGCCTACACAAATATCACAGGTGAAGTGCAACAAGGATCAAAGAAGAAAGAGACGCAACCGGCAATATGAACAAGTGATAGGGTAAGCAATTTCCACAATGACACTGCAAACATGCATCTGGAAACCAGAGTGCACAACCACAATTGTCATCAATGATGCTTCAAGTAAAGGTCGAAGTCATGGCATAAAAGTCAACCCAAAATAAGTTCGCAGAGTTTACAAATTAAAAGAAGAAGCCATAGTCAGGTGATCATCAACAGTAAACAAGTCAGAAAGCAAACTATCATCACAGCAAACCAACTTAACAAATCAAAGGGACCGAAGTCAACCAGGGTCCACAATTCCAAAGCCGAGAGTATCACTTAATCAATAGCCAAAATCACAATTTTAAACGAAACAGAAATCAACAACAACAAATAAAGTCGAACGAAATAAGCACAGTAGAAATTCTAATAACAACATTGCTTATCAACATCGAACGAAAACCAATGGCCAAGATAGACAATATCGAATAAAAATCGAATTGCAGAAGCACCTTAACGAGCATGAATTAGATGTGAGAATTACTCACCTCTTTCCCACGAGCTTGACTAAAGAAGAAGCGGTCGAAAGCATCTCCGAGGCGAGCTTCTCAAAAGCAAGGCGACCAAGTTGAAATCGAGCATTCGTGAATAGCTTCGATGCAGACGGTTGAAGTTGAAATCGACAGAAGTTCAAATGGGGACGAACGAAACTGACGAGCTTGCCCTAATTTTGAAAAGAGGGACGAAGACGAGCCACCATTTTTTTTTCTTTGTTTGGTTAGGGTTCTTGAACGAAAAATGAATTGGGTCCGGTTTAATTGAATCTCGGCATCAAAATAAAGCAAGGGATGGGCTCCATTTCAAAAGCCCATCAACACTAACCAATCTTTTATTAAAGAATTATACAAATCTAATAAGGATTTTAATCGATTCAAAATTACAATCGCAATCAACAACCGATTTAATCGTCATTTTGATGATGATTCAAAATTACAAACTCCCGGGTTGTTACAGACTCCCCTCCTTATAAAAATTGCGTCCCCGCAATTTTCATAATTAAGGTCGTCATTAACAATAAATTTTCTAACCTAAACTGGTTAAGCTAGAAAGTAAAAGTCAAAACGCAAACACCAAAGAAATCTTTCAATTTCAATAAAAGAAATCTACAAATTCTCAACAAAGCCTAATTATCAATAGATAATCAAAAAACAGCAAAGCTGAATAAATGCAAACATCAGCAATATTCAATATAATCAACGCAATCTAGAATCAATAAGAAACTAGAAAATCTCATATCAATAAAATCAGCAAACATCTAATTACCCAAACGATAGCCAGAAAACAAATCAACAAATATTTAATTGCCACAAATGGTAACCAAATTTCAATTTCAACAAATATTCGATTATCAAAACGATAATCAAATTTCAAATTTAACAAATATTCGATTATCACAATCGATAATCAAATTTCAAATTCAGCAAATATTCGATTATCACAATTGATAATCAAATTTTAAATTCAACAAATATTCGATTATCACAAACGATAATCAAATTTCTCAAATCAACAAATATTTAATTATCTCAAGCGATAATTAAAAGCAACAAATATTTAATTATCTCAAGTGATAATTAAATCTCAAATTAACAAGTATTTAATTATCTCAAGCGATAATTAAAAGCAACAAATATTTAATTATCCAAAACGATAATCAAATTTCTCAAATCAACAAATATTCGATTATCACAAGCGATAATCAAATTTCTGAAATCAACAAATATTTAATTATCTAAAGCGATAATTAAATCTCAAAACAGAAAATATTTAATTACCTCAGGCGATAATTAAATTTTAAATCAACAACTATTTAATTATCTCAGACGATAATTAAATCTCAATCAATAAAAATTTAATTATCTCAAGCGATAATTAAATCTCAAAACAGCAATTATTTAATTATCAAAAACGATAATTAAATCTCAAATCATCAAATATTTAATTATTAAATACGATAATTAAATCTCGAATCAGCAAATATTTAATTATCTAACAGCGATAATTAAATTTAAAATCAACAAATATTTAATTATCAAAGACGATAATTAAATCTCAAATCAGCAAATATTTAATTATCAAAGACGATAATTAAATCTCGAATCAGCAAATATTTAATTATCTAACAGCGATAATTAAATTTAAAATCAACAAATATTTAATTATCAAAGACGATAATTAAATCTCAAATCAACAAATATTTAATTATCTCAAGCGATAATTAGAAACAACAAATATCCGATTATCGAAAACGATAATCAGAACTCATATCAACAAATATCTAATTATCACAAGCGATAATTAGAAACAACAAATATCTGATTATCAAAAACGATAATTAGAACTCATATCAACAAATATCTAATTATCACAAGCGATAATTAGAAACAACAAATATCTGATTATCAAAAACGATAATCAGAACTCATATCAACAAATATCTAATTATCACAAGCGATAATTAGAAACAACAAATATCTGATTATCAAAAACGATAATCAGAACTCATATCAACAAATATCTAATTATCACAAGCGATAATTAGAAACAACAAATATCTGATTATCAAAAACGATAATCAGAACTCATATCAACAAATATCTAATTATCACAAGCGATAATTAGAAACAACAAATATCTGATTATCAAAAACGATAATCAGAACTCATATCAACAAATATCCAATTACCTGCAGATAATTGGAAGCAACAAATATCTAGAAATCAATTAAGAAGACTAGAAAATCAACATAAAAGCTTGGATCGATCCCATCAGATGGCGAGTTTTTAATTCGCCGCACGTGCATCTCAGAGTGGCCGAAGCCTACCAAGTACTCAACATAATTTTTGCGCCCATCAGATTGACCCGAAGGTCCGCAGAGTGACCCGAAGGTCTAGTACTGGTATTTGACCCGAAGGTCCGCAGAGTGGCTCGAAAGCCCAACAAATCACCCGAAGGTCCGCAGAGTGGCTCGAAAGCCCAACAAATGACCCGAAGGTCCGCAGAGTGGCTCGAAAGCCCAACAAATGACCCAAAGGTCCGCAGAGTGGCTCGAAAGCACACAAAATCATCAAATATTTCAATTAACGAGTCCGGAATTAACCGAAATAGCAAACGCACATGTCCCATACCACGTGTTTTACTAAATCGTTTGATTCTCTTCATCGTTTCCTTGAAAGTGCAAAATTGTGTATTTTGTAAAATTACATTTCACATTCTCAAACGGACAAGTCCGGAATTAAGCGAATCAGTAAAAGAAAGGGGTCATAGTCCTCGATTTTGCTGAAACGTTTAAATCGCTTCCTCATTCTTTTGAAATCGCAAACTGTAAAATTTTTGAAAACAATTTTGTTTATTTTGTAAAAATAACAATTCGCATTCTCAACTGAACAAGTCCGGAGTTAAGCGAAACAGTAAAAGAAAGGGGTCATAATCCTCGATTTTGCTGAATCGTTTAAGTCGCTTTCTCATTCTTTTGAAAACGCAAACTGCTAAAATTTTATAAAACAATTTTCATTTTAAAATGATTTTCCAAAAGCAGCAATATTAGTAACAATTTCGATAAGGAAATTGTACTTCTCAAAATACCGTAAAAACGGTCACAAATCAGTATTGCGGAATAACCGCTTGAAAATCCACTTTTAAAACTTGACGGTTACTGAAGCCAAGGTGACAGTAATTTTTAAACGTCAAAATCTCATCAAAATAATTTACATCAAAATGTAATATCAGTGAATTTTCATTCATCAAAATGCCACAAAACACCGTGCTTCAAAATATAGCATTGGTGTAAAATCCCGTTATAAAATAACGGCAACAAAATACGTTTCATAACCAAGCATCGGTTCAACGTAAAATAAATGCAATAACGTGCAATTCAAATTTTTGCACGTACTACAAAATGAACAAAGAAATCATTCGAATGTATCTTCAATGAAGATAATTCAAAACAGCAAAAATCTAATCAATAGATGATTAGTACAAAAGAAAGCCAGCGGAAATTTCAACAAAAATCACATAACTGTAATTTCTTCGAATCCTCAATTCGGATTCAAAATTCTCAAAGAAACAAAATAATTACAGCTATGTAAACAACAAATGAAATTCATATCAATTTCGTATTTTGATTTTTAAATCAAAAAGATTTGTCAGTTGTACTCAGCGAAGACAGTTTCACTGTTTCCGTTGCGCACTCTGATAAACAGAACACAATTCAATCAAATCAACAAAACACAGTTTCACTTTTTATTTTTAAATAATGATATTTAAAAGCTATGCATCAAAATTTCAAAACTTTAGTTTTGACTCAAATCACAGATAAAACATCGACTAATAGTTGTAACATATGTTCCATCCAAGTTATGTTTTATATTATGTCCATAAACACCAAGCTCTGATACCAACTGTAACGCCCCACCTCTATGCTCATAATAACAAAGAGTATTAAAAGAAATACTGTCTATTATTACGAAGAATAAGGCTGGATAGGAGCGACCATCCGTAGTTGGCCTTACACTAATATTGGTTATCTCGATAGGAGTGGTATATACTTTTTATTTTTCATCTATTATTTATTTACTCCCATCGACACACCCAATTCTAGTATAAAACGAACTACGACGGCTCATAATAGTTTAGGACATTAGATATAACAATAACACAGATAATATAAATGCGGAACACAGATAAAAACAAAAGTCTCATATATATATAACTGATGTCAGTTAATACATAGTTGACACAATACATATGATACAACTACAACAGTCGACTCTAGAAGTTATATATACAAGTACATTATCGACTAATATACATGAATACATATCGTTCTATACAATGACATGACTACTACAAAATGACATTGACAACTTCAGAAGATGTGAAAAGTCTTCATATCCTGAACAGCAACTCAAAGAAGAAAACCTACAACCTGAAATAACTCAGGTCTGACCCGAGTATTACATTCAAAAGAAAATAATACACGGGTCAGTCTAATTCAAACTCAGTTATTAGTGCATAGAAGCAATAGTAATCAACATCAAATAGACGACAGTCTCAGAAATCTCGTATATCCGACTCCTCGATAAAAGAATCGGATAACGGCAGATATAACACTAAACAGTGTTAAACAACAAATCAGCAATTCAAATCAATTTAAACAATTGAAATGTCAATTTGAAAACAACAATGTTGATTGGCTGCAGTACACGCTAACGTGTACTGCCTCGCCAATACAGTCTATGAAATACTCAGAAGATCAATGAACCCAAAAGCCAACGGATACAACTCAAATCGAAGTGAACCATTTCAAATACAACTTCAAAATATTGAATTGAACCAATGAAATAATTTAACAATCGAAATATCAACCAAATCTGTCAATCCTACTAGGGCTGCAGTACACGCACGCGTTTACTGCCTTGCCACTACAAACAAATCCAAACAATACTAAACAAGATTAGAGGCAACAAGTGAAACAAGTTCAGCATGTCACAATCAAGGCACAGTGAAATAGCAAACTGAAGGATAGAGCACCAGAGATATGGCACTACAATACTCAACAGAAAAGACGCATAACAGTCCATTAGAAGATAAGGTCATCAGTGAAGCAAAATGACAAAAATGCAAATGGTACAAGGCATCAATGCAATGTATCAGATTCGAGAACAAGGCAGTGCAGCAGTGAAAAACTTCAACTAAGAGAATACGAAATATGTACACTAGTGATGGTACATAACAAACTGCACAAGGCAAATGAACTGAAGCATGGCAGGTCACAAATGAAACAGCAGCAAAGTTCACGTGATAAAACAATTGTCCAGACAATCAAGCAAATACATCCTGAAGTTCAAATTGACCAAACCAGTGCACTACAGAACCATCAAAGATAGGCACAGGCGAAGACCCAAGACTCGAGTATGGGGATGCAAAGCTTCCACAAATCAAACAAATAGTAGTGAATGCAGACAACATATATGAAGACCACAATACTTGAAACAGTGACATTCCAGAAAATCAGACTCGACAAGGTTCATGAATACAACTCACTAATCAGATGAAAAGTGGAAGTGAGACACAAAAACTCATTCAGTACAAATTTGAACTAATTAGACAGGGATATGAATGCAAACTAAACAACAAATTGTTCCAGTATCAAAGGAATCAATAACTGAAACCCCAAATGTAACAGAGAGATGTGCACTAATGCAAATTCAGATCACACCAACAACTCAACAGCACGTAATACATAGACACAAAAGTCAGAGGAACAGGTTCAAGTGAAAAATAGACATAGCAATGAAGACTGCAAATTCAGATGATAGCAGCCTACACAAATATCACAGGTGAAGTGCAACAAGGATCAAAGAAGAAAGAGACGCAACCGGCAATATGAACAAGTGATAGGGTAAGCAATTTCCACAATGACACTGCAAACATGCATCTGGAAACCAGAGTGCACAACCACAATTGTCATCAATGATGCTTCAAGTAAAGGTCGAAGTCATGGCATAAAAGTCAACCCAGAATAAGTTCGCAGAGTTTACAAATTAAAAGAAGAAGCCATAGTCAGGTGATCATCAACAGTAAACAAGTCAGAAAGCAAACTATCATCACAGCAAACCAACTTAACAAATCAAAGGGACCGAAGTCAACCAGGGTCCACAATTCCAAAGCCGAGAGTATCACTTAATCAATAGCCAAAATCACAATTTTAAACGAAATAGAAATCAACAACAACAAATAAAGTCGAACGAAATAAGCACAGTAGAAATTCTCATAACAACATTGCTTATCAACATCGAACGAAAACCAATGGCCAAGATAGACAATATCGAATAAAAATCGAATTGCAGAAGCACCTTAACGAGCATGAATTAGATGTGAGAATTACTCACCTCTTTCCCACGAGCTCGACTAAAGAAGAAGCGGTCGAAAGCATCTCCGAGGCGAGCTTCTCAAAAGCAAGGCGACCAAGTTGAAATCGAGCATTCATGAATAGCTTCGATGCAGACGGTTGAAGTTGAAATCGATAGAAGTTCAAATGGGGACGAACGAAACTGACGAGCTTGCCCTAATTTTGAAAAGAGGGACGAAGACGAGCCACCATTTTTTTTTCTTTGTTTGGTTACGGTTCTTGAACGAAAAATGAATTGGGTCCGGTTTAATTGAATCTCGGCATCAAAATAAAGCAAGGGATGGGCTCCATTTCAAAAGCCCATCAACACTAACCAATCTTTTATTAAAGAATTATACAAATCTAATAAGGATTTTAATCGATTCAAAATTACAATCGCAATCAACAACCGATTTAATCGTCATTTTGATGATGATTCAAAATTACAAACTCCCGGGTTGTTACACTTATTAAAGAGAGCGCACCTCCGATATGACGCTCTCTTAAAGGAGAACTGAGAGTTACTTTATTTTGGATTCTGATTGAAAAGAGAGACATATTAGTTAACTTTTTGTATAAAGCTTATTGTAGACATTCGATTATTGACTTTTCATACTTAGGTGAATTCAAAGGGGGCCTACTTAGACGTTTCCACAAAAGATACTTAGATGAATTTGGATCTGACCCGCACACTGGAGCATTTTGGAATTTACCATGGGTCAGATCGATTCCTCAAAATCTCCCCGTTGAAAAGCTTAAGTAATACAAAGATAAATTTGTATCAGAATTATTTTCTAAATCTGTATTGTATAAACCAGACAAATAGTTGTAAAGAAATGTTATGATGTATCGATTTACAAATGTTTGCTTTAGTTTTACTTTTTATGCTTAGATCCGCTTTATTATGCTATTATAGAATGACAGTTCACTAGGTTGACTTGTTCCTAGAGACCATTTAAGCCAATATGTTAAACTGAGGAGATTTTATCACGAAAAGGCATCACTTTTAAAGTCTTTGAAGTTAGCAAGATATTTATTTCTTCGAGACTTACAAAAACTTTAATTGGAATACCCTCACGTCCGCTTTGATTTCCTTGGGGATGAGAATGAAACATTTCTTAGGTAGATTAGAACATTTCACACAAAATTAATTTGCAGTTGTGATAGTCCTCCAGCCGGAAAGTGGGACTATAGCAAATGCCCGACGGTCATTACCGCAGAAGGAGTCACTATCCCTTTCGACTCAACAGTTAGACTTTCTGCTAACTCATTAGATAAAGTTAAAAAACCAGTTTCTAAACTTTAGATGTAATCCAGTTGCTTGTTGTATCTTTTAACTTTGTTGTTGGTTTAAGTTGTAATTCTCTGTTGTAATAATAAAGAAAATTTTTATTTTGGTTTTGACTTTGTTTTATTTCTTTTGCTTAAATAGGAATTACAGTTATCTACAACTTCTCTTCCTTATAATTTATCATCACGCCTCAATGCTCTTAGAAAGAAATTCTTGGAATCAAGTGGAGGGATTGTGCCCAGCGATGATGTCTTACTGGAACGCTTCGGTGGGAATGCTGAGGCCTTGAAATGGCACAAAAGATAATTTATCCAGAAAACCATAGCTTGCAATCAGAAGGATCAAATCACTTATCCGGAAGCTGACATAGAAAGTAAAGATGAAACAATCTCGTCACTAAAGCGACAAGTTAAAGCAAATCCTTCAATCGATTTTGATCTTAAAATGTCAGAACTTATCCAACAAATCGGCGATTTGTAGTTAAAATTGATAGATAGTCAAGCGCAGTGCGCTTCTTTGAAATTCATATTGGGGGATAAAATTTCAAGTATTGATTTGTCGGTCCCTCACTCTACTCCTATGACTACTAAACCCACATGGTTGAAGCTTCTTGCGGCCCAAAAATTCCCTACTATGCTCAACCCTCCCCCGGGCTTAGATAAGAATGCTGTGGGCAACTATGCAGGAGAGTCAAGTTTGAAATAGCCAAATATTATGATGAGTAATAGAAAGTCAAATATACCCAGACTATCAATGATTATGCTTCTAAAAATCAAGAGCTTGAACGCGATAAATATTCCCTTTTGAAGCGCATCGAAGAGTTAGAAAGGGATAACAAAATTCTTCGGGCTGGGAACAGAGCTCTCAACCGTGCTCTGAAGACTAACATTGACGCAATCGATGATGAAAACAGAGCTAGGAACAAAGAAAAGAAACTCAAAGAGGTTCTTAGTGCTACGATTCGTCATGTAGTGGATCCTTCAACTGCCGATACTCTTGAGAAGGCTGCCAATGACTTATAATTTATTTTTATATTTGAATTGAATAAACTTGCTTTGTATAAAAATATGATTATCTTCATAGTTTTGTAAATCATCTCATAACTTATGTAAATTATATGAATTTGGAAAATATCACCTGATTTGCAATCCTTTTCTATGATGTTACTTCTAAAATGCTTTTTGATAGCTTCTTCATTACTTCCGAATTTGTTGAATCTTTTATTTCTCTTTAATATGCTGATTTACCTGAAAAGTATGATGCAAACAATATTTCTAATTGTTAGCTTGAAATTGACACACCAGTCTATGTATATTATTTTCTTAAATTAACAAATCATCTTGTTAACTGCTTGAGAGATAATCTATATCAAACATTTAAATCATGTCTTCAACTGTGATGAGAAATGCTTGAGAATTTAACTTCAACCATTTGGCTAGAATATCTGAAATTTGCTGATAGAAAATCCTGCATTATCACAAGGGCATAAACGTTGGAATGTAACCTTCAAGCTATATTTAATAAAGAACTAAATTCAGAAATCGCCGTCTGAATTTCAAAAATAGAAATCCTTCGACCCATTCCTTAGCATTAATGGGGTTTGGTAAATTGGAAATACTAAACTCAGATTCAAAAACTCTTTATAGTGATCTTCATGTCAATATTCTCTGACCCAGATTTGGGCATTTGTGATAAACTCCATTATTGAAATTTCACACCCAGATTAGGGTTCAAATAAGTAATTGTTTTGATACCCAGATTCAGGTATATTAAGATAATCAGTGGTTGATAGAGACCCGAAACCCAGATTTGGGTATTAAATAATAAAGTTCTGAAATGAATATCCCGAAACCTATATTTGGGTATTAATTGACAACATTTAGATATGAAAAACCCGAAACACCGATTCGGGTATTAATGGATTAAATTTCAGTATGAGAGACCCGAAACCCAGATTCGGGTATTTATAGATGATGTTTAGAAATGAAAGCCCCGAAACCCAGATTCGGGTATTTATAAACGAAGCCCTGTTCTATTCCTTTGATGTGTGAACCCTTGGGGTCTTGTATAGAAGTAATTTTTCTGGTTGCCTCTTGAGCTTGGACGTCTTAGTTCCTGATCTGATAAGCCTCTTCTCGGGCTTAGACATCTTAGTCTATTGCTGAATATGCCTCCTCCTGGGCTTGGACGTCTCAGTCCATTATAGAATGTGCCACTTCTTGGGCTTGGCCATCTTAGTCCATTGTTTAGCGGGCCTCTTCTTGGGCATAGACGTCATAGTCCATTATTTAGCGGGCCTCTTCTTGGGCCTGGACATCTTAGTCCATTGTTGTCTGGTGCTCTTGGTTAGCTCATCTTAGATACAGGAACCAAGGACTTACCCGACCTCCCTCCAGAAGGCGCCCTGCCTTGGCCCTTTTGTAGCACAGACAAGGGCTTGTTCGGTGCTCTACCCTGGCCATCTTATGGCGCAGATAAAGGCTTACTCCGTCCTCACTCCAGAAGGTGCCTTACTCTGGCCCTTTTACGGTGCGAATAAGGGTTTGTTTGGTGCTTTACGCTGGCCATTTTATGGCGTGGATAAAGGCTTACTCCGTCCTCCCTCTAGGAGGTGCCTTGACCTGACCAGAGGCGTGACAAAGGGCTTGTCCGGTGCTTTAACTTGGCCATCTTATGGCACTGCTAAAGGCTTACCCGCCCTCCCTCCATGAGGTGTTTTGCCCTGGCCATCTCGGCGTGGACAGAGGCTATTATTTATTGATTCTTTCTCAAATTTTCTTTACATATTCTTTGATCTTTCCCTGTCAAAAGAAATTTATGGTCATCCCCTCCAGGGCTCTGCAATGGTTAGTTTCATGACCATTCATCATGTGGTAATGACAATAGGATCCTTCCTGGTTTCTTTCATGGTTTGGCCTCCTTTTCTGTGATGGCCTGTAGTTAAGCTCATCCTTTGTAAGAAAGTAGACATTCTCTATGGAAGTTGTCAAGTTGCACTCTTTTGGAAGTCTAGATTTGAAACTTGATTCATGTGGATGGCCTTTTGACTTCTTATTTCTTGGCCTTATTATTTCATACTCTTCGATTGCTTTTCTTTTCTCCACCCTTTGAATTTCTTGAATTGGAAGTGCTTTTGCTTAGTTGGTTGCCACTTTTGTTCAAAGGCATTGTAATCATTCATTATTTCTTTCTCAAAGATGGTGCATTGGAGTAATACTGAATTGTTTCTCTCATCCGGTTGAAGACATTGTCACTTCCATTTGTTTTCCTTCCAAGTGCAAAGATAGGGGTGGGGCCAACATGAACAGGATTCAGACTCCATTTCTCAGGATCGTAAGATTCCGCTGTATTCTTGTTTATAATTCTAGGAGCTTCTAGCATCAGTCTTTATTCTTCATCTTGATTGGAGTTCTTGATGAACCTTGAAGAGAACCTTATCTCATGGGGCTCAGAGGATCCTTGTTCCGATCTTATGATTCTTCTAGTCATGATTTACCAAAGTAGATAAACTTGAAGTAGGATTGAACTATACAGGGTTAGAGGGCAGCAGTGTTGGGGGTTTATCAAAGTCAGAGGTTCGAACCCTCCTTCTAGCGCCAAAAATGTTAACAATATTTCTTGTCAACACCCTAAAACTATGATAAGGAATGTGAATTATCCTTTAGTCAAGTAGAGCAGAAGAGAAGGAGTGAGTCCCTTTAGAATTTCCTCTTGATTGGACTTTAGCAAGTAGGAATTATCCAAACAGGCCTTTCGACTGTGTCGAAAGGGCTAGTGACCTTTCGGCTTTGTTGGGTTGGATTAACGTTCCCTTTGAAGGCTTTTCTTTCGAATTGATAGAAGTAAATTTGAAAGTTTTCCTGTAAAAGGTTTCGACCCTGTCGGAAGCCTTGTGGGTTATATAGCTAAGACTTATTCCAAGAATCTGATATTAAGGTTCCGACCCTGTCGGAAGCATGGTAACCTTGATGATAAGACCTGAATCAAGAAAATTGGTCTGGGCTCCAATCTTTTCAAGAACTTTGGGATTTAAAGTAGTTTAAGCTTTGCATTGGGATCCTTGGTGGGGGTTTCGACCTGGTCGAAAGTTGTGAATATAACCTCCTTGGGCTTGAATCAGGAATTTCAGGCTTCAGTGTTTAGAGGGTGGGCTTCGACCTTGTTGAAGGAATTGGCTCAGAGAGAAGATTACCCTGAATTAGTTACAGAAGTTTCTAGAACTTATAAAGGTTTCGACTTTGTCGATAGTAGCCTTCCGATGAAAGTAAAACCTGAAATATAAAGGTGAATCCAGCAAAATCTATAATGGAACAATAAAGTAGATTAAAATATTCGAAACTTCCCTTTATTCGGCTAAAAGACTTTATTTCTTCATACTCCCAAATTGATTTACAAATTAGAGTTGCAAGACTTTATTTAAGAGTATACAGATTGAGAATGAGAGGAGTTAGATCCCCAAAACGTAACCCTTTGGGTCTTATTTATAGATGCGGCTCGACATCTTTTGACCCTGATGCTTTTGATAGGGTCGGAAGGTGGCTACTGAGAGACCTTAGAATGTTGTCGCCTTTGTTGAAAGGTGTGGTGGTACTTCTCTTCTTTGAGTTGTCTCGTAAGTGCTTTCCACTTTGTCGATAGCCCCTATTCATTGGTTTCGATTATGTTGGTTGCGCCTTTTGTTCTCATTTCTGATCTGATGCGGAACCCTTCCTGGACCACATTGGTTTCAACTAATTCGAAAGGCATACTATAACTTTCGAAGGGGTTGCTCAAGATAATACTTGCTTCCTAGCAGTTTGAATGGAGGCAAGACCATTGGTTTCGAATGGTTTGGTGTATATTCAAAGAGTTATTCTTCATTGTCTTCGGAAGGTGTGGCTTCAACTTGATCGAAAGGTCTTTATCTAATTGAAAGGTTGTTAATGAAGGCGGAAGGTTACTCTCGACTCCTTTATCTTCTTCGAAAGGTAAGAACCCCTGGATATTGATTAGAGAAACCCTGTGACAACTTCGAAAGGTCTTGAAGCTTTCAGTTTTGATCGTAGCATCCCTTTGACTCCTTCGAAAGGTTTGGCTGGGACTCTTCTCACTTGTTATTTGCTTAAAGAGGTTTCGACTTAGTCAAATGGTAAACATTGGGGGTAACATTTGCCCCCCTTATGAAGGGATGCACTTGAATTTTCAAGTCAACTTTGTCGAAACCTAAAATCTTCCTGCCTCTTGGCCTTCCCGCGTGAATCTGGGCCGTCCATTTAAATTTCGTCTAGCGGCTGATAATTTGGGCGACTTTTTTTATAAAGTACGCCTTTCTTCTTTCTGCTTCCTCCTCTTTTACTTTTCTACAATCAAAATTTTAAGTGCGAGTAAAATAATTCCAAAAATCCTCAAATTTCCAGTTTACTCTCAGAAACCCATGCAATCATTAAATCTCATTCATAAGTTTAAATTTAAATTTATTTTGTTTGTCTCAATCGAACTTCACTTTTCCAGATTTCAGATTCAAAATTCAATTTTAAAAAGTCCGACTTTTGATTTTTTGGAATATTTGAATCTCGACTTTTCTGAAGGTAGACTTCATTTGATTTACTAAGAAGCTTTTTCTAATCTAGTTTCGGGAATTTTTGGAGTTTATTTTTTGTTTATGGTTTTGAAATTGATAGTGGACGACAATGAAATCTATCCGTGTAACAACCTGCATATTTTACGATTATATATTTAAATGTTTTATTTAAATATAGCATCGTTTGTTGAATTTAAAGTCCGTAATGTGACTTTTTGTAAACCATCAAATCCGGACTTGAGAGCACTTCCATTGAGTTTTAAATGACATTTACAACTTTTTTGAGTATAAACATTGATATGTTTGGAATTGATTAGGATTTTGGTATTTTGTTTGGACTTTGGGTTTTGTTCTAGCCCACTAACCAAATAAGAGAATCCAAACCTTCTACCAAATACCTCCCACTCCACTCCTCTTCATTCATTCTACTCAAAATTTCCTAACACTCAAGCTAAAGGGGAAAATGGGGGAAAAGATAAGAAATTAAAATTCCTAAACCCTAAATTATTAGGAAATTCAAATCCAAGTTCCAAAATCAAGGAGAAGGTTAGGTAAGCATGCTCTTCATCTTCTCCATCTTAATTCCTCTTCAATTCTTGATTTTTCCTATGACCTAACTTAGGAAAAACTTTGCATTTTATCATAGATGGAATGTTCTTGAAGTGAAGTTGAAGAGAGATTGATCTTGCTTTGTTTTAGAGCTTCTCATTCCGTGTTTTTGAGTTTAAAGGTGAGTTCTTGAACTCACATCTATAGTTTTCATTGTTGTTAGGTATGAATTCCTAACATCTATTTCATGTTCAATTGCTTTGAATTGAATTGGGTTGGTGAATTTTCCAATTTTTGGTGTTTTGAAATCAAAATCTATGAAAATCCAACTGTGGATGTTTGAACATGTTGTTTGGAATGTACTAAAGAACCTATCGGGCTGGGTTGTCGCTTGGCATAAATCCCTAGCTACCATTGCTCATTCGATCGCTTTCGAGTTGAATTGGCCATCAATGGCCTAGGCAAATTTTGCCCTGAGCTTCAGCTCAGACGTCTGGTAAAATGCTCAGACGTCTGAGGCAAAGGAATAAAAATTCCAGACCTACGGCTCAGACATCTGAGCGACCTGGAAAAATTCCAGACCTTCAGCTCAAACATCTGGGAAAAACCACCAAACGTCTGGCGTTGTTAAATTCAGCCAATTTGCCTATTTTTATGTGGGTTTCCGTTTTAATCGATTTTTGTTGATCCGGTTGGTTGTTGTCATTTATTATCGACTTTGATGACTTCTTTTTTGGATTTTTGGGAAAATCCATTTGATGGATTCGATATCGATTTTCATGGTTTTAATTCACGTCGTCGTATGTGAATTTTTGGTGATAGATTGTTTTTACATTTGTTTCTGTGATTTGTCACTTTAAAATACAAAGGTTTCTATACTAGTAGTAAATACTCAAACTCTTTCACATAAATGATTTCAACATTTCTTTTAATACAAAGCTCATTTTTAAATCCGTTTTCCAATCTATTAGTATATACAAACCTTTACCTCATTCGTATGGTAAATCTAATTAAACGACTTAGCAAAACAAGTGGTATGAAACGCTTGGGTTTACTTCGTCGGTTATTTCTTGGACTTGTTCGATTGAACTCTCGTGACAATTTTCGAGTGGAGATCTACAATCTGTTCGTAAATATTTAAGTTAAGCTAGTGGTTATGGGACATGAAGCTAAACTCTTTTATTTACTAGCTTAGTGTAATTTACGCTTATCGATCAATGATGATCATTTTCTGATTTAGGCTAGCGATGTGCGATGTCTCTTTGTCTGCGTGGGGACTAAACACCGTTTGTGGAGTTTCGGCTTAAATTGGTGGGGTAGCGACCCATGGTCTTCGGGCCGTTTGTGGAGCTTCGACTCAAATTTCATAGGTTAGCGACCATGGAATAACGTTCCATTTGTGATACACATGTTGGTGAGTTTTCATGCTCCCGTTTGTGATAAGCCTCCCCCTTTGTGATTTCTAGATTTCTAATTGATGATTTCTGGAATTTGTGTTTCATCAATTTTTGCGATTTGCATTGATATGTTTTGTCAATATTTGAGGTTTGGTGAATAGGTAAAGAACATGATACTCTTTTTAGATGTTTGAGAAAATTTGAGATATTGTATGATTTTTGTTGTCATCATAAATATATTTTATATCTCTTATCCTATCTCATCTTATATGATATTTATAGCTATACTGATCCGTTTATATTTTTCTTCTTAAATATTACTCGGGTCAGACCGAGCTGTTTAACGTGCTTCCACTTGACTTCTTAGCAGGGACTAGCTTTTGACTTTTGGCTAACTACTTTAGCTTAGTAGTTTTTGTTTTTATACATTCGAGATAGGGACTCCTTGATGTATACATATTCTTTTGTCTAGCACTTATACCTATTCTTCTGTGATGTAGTGGATCTTGTATGACCACTACTTTGATGTACACTTCTATGTGTTATATTCATATCTGTTTCCGCCTTAGTGATATGAATATCTGTGACTAATATACGATATGCTTATTTTATATTTGTTTCCGAAGGACACATAGCCACTGTGTAGTAGCTTTGAGTTTGTATTTGATATGTCAGATTTGCTCTTGAAATGAAATGCATGTCATACTATTTGAAATATCGGTACTTGCATAAAGCAATTACAAAGATGGTCACTCCTCAACAGCCTTATTCTTTGTGCTAGTCGACGACATTACCCCGTAGTGTCCTTGGCTAGTATGAGTATAGAGGTGGGGCGTCACAGCTTGGTATCAGAGCCAAACTTCAGAACAATGTAGAATAATCTAGCAAGGATCATTGTACTAAGTCTCTCTTAGGAATCATGCCTTAGGATTTAATTCGAGTCTTAGGACCCGTTCTATCCTATTTTCTTTTATGATACCTTGTTTTATCAATCTAGTTTGTTTGATATTCATTCTGAGAATAAACTTTTTTCCTTTCTTTCTTTCTTAAAGAAGGGAAATGGTTAGACCTAGCCGTCCCAGCGCCAGTCAATCCAGTGCTACTCAGGATGGCTTATTCATGTCTGCCCAACAGCTTTTGGATCTTGTAAAGAATGCCCAAGCTGCCGGACCCATTCCAGAGCCTACTCATCCTAAATCCGGGTTTGCACGCTTATGGAGCGATTATACCAATTTGGGTGGAAGGCCATTCGAGGGTTCCGAAAGCGTTATAGAAGTGCAAGTTTGGCTTAGAACATGTGATCGCATCTTTTCATGCATGAATCTTGTGGATCTACATCGAGTCCAAGTGGCTTCTAGCATGCTCCAGGAGAGAGCATTAGATTGGTACGAGCTTTTAATTTCGGAAATTGTTGAAGTGGATCTTACTTGGGAGCAATTCCGAGAAAGGTTCGGGTTAAAGTTTGTGCCGGAAGCTGAAAAGGTAACTTTAGCCTGACATTTTATTGACCTTATTCAAGGTGAATCTTCTGTGACTGATTATGTCGCATCTTTTGAATCCCTCTCTAAATATGGGGTCGAGTATATTAATACCCCATTGAAGAAAAATCAGAGGTTTATCTATGGGTTGAATAAGAACCTCAAAATGTCTTTACTTCTAAAACTAGAAGTTTCTTTCGATTAGCTTTTGGATATCGCTCTTCGACTTGAAGATGCCGATAAAGAAAGTGATGGTGATGTTGGGGGTGCCAAACAGAACTTCAATAACAACAAGAAGAGGCAACTCGATGGTAAGTTCAAAGGCTCTAATCCCAATAAGAAAGAGAAGCAAGCAACTTCGATAGCAAAGACTCCTACCTCTAGTCGTGGAGAATGCTACAATTGTGGTTCTAAGGACCATTATGCAAATAAGTGTCTGAAGCCCCTTACTTCTCGCTATTGCAAAAGTTCGGGTCATCCTAAATCTTCATATCCCAAACTTAAAAGTAGGAAAGAGGGAAAGCTGAATGTTGTGCAAGCCCCTAGTAACACTTTACTCTTTTTGATACGGGTGCATCTCACTCTTTTATTTCAAAAGAACTTGTTGACTTTGTCTTTAAATGTTATGGGCTTGACGACTTCACTGAGAATTGCGAATTCGGTTGGTGGATCCACAACACTCAGTTTACTTTGTAAAGATGTCGAGATTATTTTATGTGATTATGCTTTCCGACCCGATTTGCATGTTATGCGCTACTTAGGTTTTGGAATGATTTTGGAAATGGATTGGCTTAATCATTATGAAGCCCACATCCTATGTCCCGAGTGGACTATCCATCTTCGACATCCCCAATCTGTTAAGCAGATTTCTATTGTTCTTAAAGATTCAGATTCTGATTCGGTAGCATCCTTATATTCTCTAAATCCGCATGATGACGATAATGATGATGATGAAGATGTCATTTCCCTCATTCACATTGTTTGTGAATTTCCCGACATATTTGAGCCCGTTTTAGTATTACAACCTAAGTGAGAAATTGAGTTCAGAATTAATCTATTCCCCGGAGCTCTACCTATCACTCGTCCTCCTTATCGTATGTCCAATAAGGAAAATGAGGAGATGCGTAAACAATTATCCGAATTTGAATCGAAACTGTTTATTCGTTCTAGTTCCTCTCCATGGGGAGCTTCAGCTATCTTTGTAAAGAAATACGATGGTACACTTAGGCTTTGCGTTGACTACCGCAAGCTTAATGATCTCACCATCAAGAATAAATATCCCTTACCTCGGATTGATGATCTATTCGATCAACTTTGCGGTGCTAGAGTCTTTTCACAGTTAGACTGAGCAACCGGTTTTCATCAGCATCAAATTGCAGAGGATAGTATTCCTTTGACATCGTTTCGTACTCGTTATGGATCTTATGAATGGCGTGTTATGCCATTTGGTTTAACGAATGCTCCAGCTTATTTCGTTGACCTTACGAACCGAATTTTCAAAGACGTCCTCGATCGATTTGTTCTCATCTTTATAGATGATATTCTTGTTTATTCTAAAACCGAGGAAGAGCATGAAAAACATCTTCGGATTGTGTTGGAAACCCTTAGGAGCAATCAATTGAAAGCAAAATTTTCTAAGTGCCACTTTTGGCAATCTCGTGTGAAATTTTTAGGACATTATTTCTGAATCCGGAATTTCCGTGGATCCTTCAAAGATTGAAGCGATTCAAAATTGGAAGAGACTGGAGAATGTGATGGAAATTCGTAGCTTTCTTGGATTGGCGGGCTATTACCGTCGTTTCATAAAAGACATTTCTAAAATTTATGTGCCTCTTACTAGTTTGACAAAGAAGGGAGTTAAGTACATTTAGTCAGACAAATGTGAAGCTGCTTTTCAGAAATTAAAAGAACTCTTTTTCGATGCTCCTATTCTTGTGATTCCTGAAGGGAACCAAGACTTGATTGTTTATACCAATGCTAGTCGTGTTGGTTTAGGAGCCGTTCTCATGCAAAGGGAATGTGTTATCGCTTATGCTTCTAGGCAATTAAAGCCTGCTGAGACTAGATATGCCACTCATGATTTAGAGCTCGCGGCCATTGTTTCCGCCCTTAGAATTTGGCATCATTGTCTTTTGGGAGAGAAATTTGTTCTCTACACCGATCATAATCTTTGAAGTATTTGTTCCCTCAAAAGGAACTTAATTTGCGTCAACAACGTTGGCTCGAATTCCTTGCATCTTATGATCTTGATATTCTTTATACTCCCGGAAAGGGAAATCGCGTTGTCAATGCCCTTAGTCATAAGCAATAAGCGGTTGTTTCCATGATGATATCCGAATGGAATGATCTCGAAACTTTGTCCACTTGATTCAAGATCGTGACCCCCAATTCATGTTCATCTCTTGTTTTATGTAGCCTTGAGGCTTATCCTTCTCTTTTAGACCGCATCCTTGAAGCTCAAAAGCAAGATCCTGAATTGGCTCTTCTTAGCCAAAGTAGTAGGGATAAAAATAAGGTGGATGGTTTGAAAGACTTTGAAATCGACGCTCGTGGAGGCATTCGAAAATTTGGTAGACTTATTGTGCCAAATATTAGTGATCTTTGTAAAGACATTTTAGAAGATTCTCATCGTTCTAAATTTACCATTCATCCCAGTAGTAGTAAAATGTACGCGGACATGAAGCGGCTTTATTATTCGGATGGAATGAAATCCGATGTTGCTAACTTTATTAAGCATTGCATGACTTGCCAACTCGTTAAGGCCGAGCATTAAAGGCCTGGTGGGTTATTGCAACCTTTAGACATTCCCGTTTGGAAGTTGGATCAAATTTCCGTGGACTTCATTAATTGTCTTCCCTGTTCTCATTCGGGTCATGACAGTTTATGGGTGATTGTAGATAGACTTACAAAATCCGCCCATTTTATTCCCGTTTGGTCCAATCGGACCGTACCACTTTTGGCTAAACTCTATGTTAAAGAAATTGTTAAATTGCATGAAGTTCCAACTTCTATTGTTAGTGATCATTATCCATTATTTACTGGTGGATTTTGGAATGGTCATCAAAAAGCTTTGGGAACGAAGATTAATTTTAGCACCGCTTATCATCCTCAATCTGATGGACAAACGGAGCGTGTGAATCAAACTCTTGAAGATCTCCTTCGTGCTTGTATTCTTGATTTTGGTGGAAGTTGGGAAGATCATATTTCTCTTGTTGAGTTTTCTTATAATAATAGCTTCCAATCTAGTATTGGTATGGCACCTTTCGAGGCACTCTAGGAAGGCCATGCCGATCTCCTTCATGTTGGCTTGAAGCCGGTGAAAAGTTGGTTTTAGGTCCAGATTTTATTCATGATGCCACAGAAAAGATTGACCTAATTCGTCATAGGATGAAAGAAGCTCAAAGTAGACAAATACCCTATGCCGATAACCAAAGAAGAAATTTGGAATTTTCTGTGGGAGATTTGGTATTCATTCGTGTTTGACCTATGAAGGGTGTTGTGCGTTTCAATTCATCGGGAAATTTAGCACCTCGATATATTGGCCCATTTCCCATCACCGAACGCATTTGTTCTGTGGCTTATCGTCTTTCATTACCGGCTCAATTTTCTGCTATTCATGACGTATTCCACGTTTCTCATCTACGGAATTGCCTTAGAGATTCCAATTCTATTCTTGAGCCCGGTGTTATTGAAGAAATTAATGTTTCACTTAATTTGACTTATGAGCAACATCCTATTCGTATCATTGCTAAGGAGGTTAAACGCCTTCGTAATAAAGATGTTCCACTTGTGAAAGTTCAATGGTCTGCAAATCCTAAGAATTGTTCTTGGTAGTCTAGAGAATTCATCGAGCGAACACATCCGGACTTACTCTCTCGTGCTTCTTAAGGTGAACTTCTCGCTTCAAATTTTTCTTTTGTGTTGTTATGCCTTAGAGTGGTTGTTACTCTTTATGTTCTTTTTAAGTATTGCGAGGAACCAATTTCTTTAAGGAGGGGAGTCTGTAACAACCCGCATATTTTACGATTATATATTTAAATGTTTTATTTAAATATAGCCTCGTTTGTTGAATTTAAAGTCCGAAATGTGACTATTTGTAAACAGTCGAATCCGGACTCGAGATCACTTCCATTGAGTTTAAAACGACATTTACAACTTTTTTGAGTATAAACATTGATATGTTTGGAGTTGATTAGGATTTTGGTATTTTGTTTGGACTTTGGGTTGTGTTCTAGCCCACTAACCCAATAAGAGAACCCAAACCTTATACCCAATACCTCCCACTCCACTCCTCTTCATTCATTCTACTCATAATTTCCTAACACTCAAGCTAAAGGGAAAATGGGGGAAAAGATAGGAAATTAAAATTCCTAAACCATAGATTATTAGGGAATTCAAATCCAAGTTCGAAAATCAAGGAGAAGCTTAGGTAAGCATGCTCTTCATCTTCTCCATCTCAATTCCTCTTTAATTCTTGATTTTTCCTATGACCTAACTTAGGAAAAACTTTGCATTTGATCATAGATTTTAGGTTCTTGAAGTGAAGTTGAAGAGAGATTGATCTTTCTTTGTTTTAGAGCTTCTCATTCCTTGTTTTTGGATTTAAAGGTGAGTTCTTGAACTCACATCTATGGCTATAGTTTTCATTGTTGTTAGATATGAATTCCTAACATCTATTTCATGTTCAATTGCTTTGAATTGAATTGGTTTGGTGAAATTTTCAATTTTTGGTGTTTTGAAGTCAAAATCTATGAAAATCCTATAATGGATGTTTGGACATATTGTTTGGAGTGTATTGAAGAGCCTATAGGGCTGGATTGTCGCTTGGCATAAATCCCTAGCCACCATCGCTTATTCGATCGCTTCCGAGTTGAATTGGCCATCAATGGCCTAGGCAAATTTTGCCCTGAGCTTCAGCTCAAACGTCTGGTAAAATGCTCAGACGTCTGAGGCAAAGGAATAAAAATTCTAGACCTATGGCTCAGACATCTGAGTGATCTGGAAAAATTCCAGACCTTCAGCTTAGACGTCTGGGAAAAACCACCAGACATTTGGTGCTGTTAAATTCAACCAATTTGCCTATTTTTATGTGGGTTTCCATTTTAATCGATTTTTATTGATCCGGTTGGTTGTTGTCATTTATTATCGACTTTGATGACTTCTTTTCTGGATTTTTGGGAAAATCTCTCTGATGGATTCGATATCGATTTTCATGGTTTTAATTCACGTCGTCGTATGTGAATTTTTGATGATAGATTGTTTTTACAATCGTTTCTGTGATTTGTCACTTTAAAACACAAAGGATGCTATACTAGTAGTAAATACTCAAACTCTTTCACATAAATGATTTCAACACTTCTTCTAATACAAAGCTCGTTTTCAAATCCGTTTTGCAATCTATTAGTATATACAAACATTTACCTCATTCGTATGAGAAATCTAATTAAACGACTTAGCAAAACAAGTGGTATGAAACGCTTGCGTTTACTTCGTCGGTTAATTCTTGGACTTGTTCGATTGAACTCTCGTAACAATTTTCGAGTGGAAATCTACAATCTATTCGTAAATATTTAAGTTAAGCTAGTGGTTATGGGACATGAAGCTAAACTCATTTATTTACTAGCTTAGTGTAATTAATACTTATCGATCAATGATGATCATTTTGTGATTTAGAGTAGCGATGTGCGATGTCTCATTGTCTGCGTTGGGGGCTGAACCCCGTTTGTGGAGTTTTGGCTCTAATTGGTGGGGTAGCGACCCATGGTCTTCGGGCCATTTGTGGAGCTTCGGCTCAAATTTGATGGGTTAGCGACCATGGAATAACGTTCCGTTTGTGTTACACTAGTTGGTGAGTTTTCATGCTCCCGTTTGTGATAGACCTCCCCTTTGGTGATTTCTGGCTTTCTAATTGATGATTTCTGGAATTTGCGTTTCACCAATTTTTGCGATTTGCATTGATATGTTTTGTCAATATTTGAGGTTTGGTGAATAGGTAAAGAACATGATATTCTTTTTGGATGTTTGAGAAAATTTAAGATATTGTATGATTTTTGTTGTCATCATATATATTTGTTATATATCTTATCATATCTCATCTTATATGATATTTATAGCTATACTGATTCGTTTATTATTTTTCTTCTTAAATAATACTCGGGTCAGACCGAGGTGTTTCACGTGCTTCCACTTGACTTCTCAGAAGGGACTAGCTTTTGACTTTTGGCTAACTACTTTAGCTTAGTAGTTTTTGTTTTTATACATTTGAGATAGGGACTCCTTGATGTATACATATTCTTTTGTCTAGCACTTGTACCTATTCTTTTATGATGTAGTGGATCTTGTATGACCACTACTTTGATGTACACTTCTATGTGTTATATTCATATCTGTTTCCGCCTTAGTGATATGAATATCTGTGACTGGTTTACGTTATGCTTATTTTATATTTATTTCTAAAGGACACATAGCCACTGTGTAGTAGCTTTGAGTTTGTATTTGATATGTCAGATTTCCTCTTGAAATGAAATGCATGTCATACTATCTGAAATATCGGTACTCGCACAAAGCAATTACAAAGATGGTCGCTCCTCAATAGCCTTATTCTTTGAGCTAGTCGATGACATTACCCCGTAGTGTCCTTGGCTAGTGTGAGTATAGAGGTGGGGCGTCACAGCTTGGTATCCGAGCCAAACTTCAGAACAATGTAGAATAATCTAGCAAGGATCATTGTCCTAAGTCTCTCTTAGGAATCATGCCTTAGGATTTAATTCGAGCCTTAGGACCCGTTCTATCCTATTTTCTTTTATGATACCTTGTTTTATCAATCAAATTTGTTTGATATTCATCCTGAGAATAACCTTTTTCCTTTCTTTCTTTCTTTATTAAAGAAGAGAAATGGTTAGACCTAGCCGTCCCAGTGCCGATCAATCCAGTGCTACTCCTCAGGATGGCGTATTATTATCTGCCCAACAGCTTTTGGATCTTGTAAAGAATGCCCAAGCTGCTGGACCCATTCCAGAGCCTACTCACCCTAAATCCGGGTTTGCACGCTTGTGCAGTGATTATACCAATTTGGGCGAAAGGCCATACAAGGGTTCCAAAAGCGTTATAGAAGTCCAAGCTTGGCTTAGAACATGCGATCGCATCTTTTCACGCATGAATCTTGTGGATCTACATCGAGTCCAAATGGCTTCTAGCATTCTTCAGGAGAGAGCATTAGATTGGTATGAGCTTTTAATTTCGGAAATTGTTGAAGCGGATCTTACTTGGGAGCAATTCCGGGAAAGGTTCGAGTTAAAGTTTGTGCCGGAAGCTGAAAATGTAACTTAAGCCCGACGCTTTATTGACCTTGTTCAAGGTGAATCTTCTATGATAGATTATGTCTCATCTTTTGAATCCCTCTCTAAATATGTGGTCGAGTATATTAATACCCCATTAAAGAAAAATAAGAGGTTTATCTATGGGTTGAATAAGAACCTCAAAATGTCTTTACTTCTGAAACTAGAAGTTTCTTTCGATCAGCTTGTGGATATCGCTCTTCGACTTGAAGATGCCAATAAAGAAAGTGATGGTGATGTTGGGGTGCCAAACAGAACTTCAATAACAACAAGAAGAGGCAACTCGACGGTAAGTTCAAAGGCCCTAATCCCAACAAGAAAGGGAAGCAAGCAACTTCGATAGCAAAGACTCCTACCTCTAGTCGTGGAGAATGCTACAATTGTGGTTCTAAGGACCACTATGCAAATAAGTGTCCTAAGCCCCTAACTTGTCGCTATTGCAAAAGTTCAGGTCATCCTAAATCTTCATGTCCCAAACTTCAAAGTAGGAAAGAGGGAAAGTTGAATGTTGTGCAAGCCCCTAGTAACACTTCTCTTGGTCAAGGTATTTCTCATTCCGTCCTTGATGGCATTATTATGTTTTGTGATCATCCTATTCGAGTTCTTTTTGATACGGGTGCATCTCACTCTTTTATATCAAAAGAACTTGTTAACTTTGTCTTTAATGTTATGGGCTTGATGACTTCACTGAGAATTGCGAATCCGGTTGGTGGATCCGCAACGCTCAATTTACTTTGTAAAGATGTCGTGATTATTTTATGTGATTATGCTTTCCGACCCGATTTGCATGTTATGCACTACTTAGGTTTTGGAATGATTTTGGAAATGGATTGGCTTAATCGTTATGAAGCCCACATCCTATGTCCCGAGAGGACTATCCATCTTCGACATCCCCAATCTGTTAAGCAGATTTCTATTGTTCTTAAAGATTCAGATTCCAATTTGGTAGCATCCTTACATTCTCTAAATCTGCTCTTCAACAGCCTTATTCTTTATGCTAGTCAACGACATTACTCCGTAGTGTCCTTGGCTAGTGTGAGTATAGAGGTGGGGCGTCACAATCCCCTTAACAGGTTTTGATTTTCATTTCAAAATTCTCTATTTTTGTTCATCGTTAGTAAATCTAGGTTTTCAGTTTGATAATCATTCTTATACTTTTAAGATTGAGATAGATCGATTTTTGTTTGAATTAGATTTACTTAACAGATTTGATTTACTTGCTCTTTAAGAAATATTTTTTTTGAAAACCTGGAATTGCAATCGGGTTTGGGGAAGTTGGTGGAACACGTTTTCTTCGCTCGAAAGTTTCAAATGTACGGATGAAAAATTGGCGCCACAAAATGACTTTTCTACCCCTTCAAAAGAGATGGAGGCGGCAACAGTGGTTTTGCTTCCTTAGCCCCTTTCGATGGGGTCGAAAGGTATTGTAATGCCAATTAGATAATCCTTGTCGAAAAGTTATGCTATTAAGTAGAGAGTAGGAATTCCTTCGATAGCAATACGTTTCAACTTAGTCGAAACCCCATTGAGCTGTTTTTGTCCAGTTTTGTCGAAATGTCCTAAGTGCATATAAATTTAACTTAGAACCTTTCAACTTCAATGAGTATGCTAGGTTTCGACAACATTAGTATCTTTATCAGGAAACCTAAGTTATTGGTTTCGATAGTGTCAAAATGTAACGACCCGATATTTTGGACCATTCGCATCCATTATAAGTGTATAGGTAGACACTCATGCCGGAATTGAATTGCTCAAAATACCGCGTTGTTAATTTAAATTTGGCAAAACTGAACATATACAGTAAATAGATATAATCACAGATCACAGACACAGAGTAATAAATGCAGCGGAAATAAAAGAGATAGTAGTTCATGAAGCTACTATATGAATACATAAAATACATCAGAGTTTACAACAGAAGAGTAATATGATACATCAGATACGAAGCAGAATACATCACTGGAATCATCGAATATCTGAAAGCTGGATAGATAGCTGGATCTCCAAGCGAAGCTCCAACTCCAAAGGTGAGTCTCGAAAGCTGAACTACTCAGTCTGACCCGAGCGTAAAGCAAAATACAAAACACTCGAGTCAGGATTAACATTCTTATATCAATAAATCCAACTCAAGTGAAATAGCAATTGAAATACAAGTAACTCAAAGGATGTTTGGAATAACCATCCTTTAAGGATCCGTTAAACTATCTACTAGGTAGTAATGTACGCTAAGTAGATAATGTCTATCAGTAATATAAAGATATCAAAGTAGGGTTAAGCAGGGCCCATACACCTCTTAACTTGTTTATTCCCAAAAGCATATACAAGACCGTAGTTTCCCCAAAACCGGAAGTCACCAGAGGGCAATCCATATACTAAAGGTACAAATCAAAATCGTAGTGGTCGCGAATAGGATAATCAGTATGACAAGGTACATGAGGCGATACCAACTAGGATACTAGTAGTTGCCTGATCCGGACTGATGTTGGGCATAGCAGCTACTACCCCAACACCGCGAACAACACTCCCAAATCGAGGGGTGCACCCAAATCGAATCACAAAAGTAATAGATATGGTATCGAAGAAGTGTGTCCGCTAGAGATGGCGATCCTCAATGGCCCGGCGCGGCTCCTGTTTTAGTCATGTCAGGGGTCATCCAAAATCGTTCTCTTTCTTCAGTCAACGCGTTCATCAAAACCATCCACTTCGTTCTGGATCAACACTCCGCGTATATTAGTTATTAAAGTGGTTTCGGCATCGACAGAGAGTATGTCCATATCCGATCCCGGTCTCTTTAATAACTACGTATTATTACACCGATTGGTCGTTTATATATTTCAAAAACCAAATCAATTTCAATTAAATTAGAATTCGTAAATCAACATTTCATTTGTCTTTCAAAACCAATTTCCAATAATTTACGTTTCAAAACTTCCAAATTATCATTGCAAAATCTTATAATTCAATTTCAAGTTCTATTTAAAAGAAATTCAAATATTGATTCAAGTTCATATATAAGTTTTCATCCCGAAATCATTTAAACAAATTTTATTTAACATTCAAATCAATTTAAACTCATTAATCGATTCCACTCAATATTCGTTAAGTTACTTTATCATTCAATATTAAATAAATATATCGTTCAAAACAATTTCTATTTGATTTCCAATTCATTAAATCCATTATTAAAATTCAACTTCATTATATCAAAACTTTCAAATTGAATTAAATTAAATTCATCAAATCAAATTCTTTAAATTTCAATCCTTACATTAATTTCAATAAATCACATTTTATTTCTTGTTAAAGAAATTCAATTTCACTTATTTACTTACTTAAATAATTTCCAAAACTTAATTAATAAAGAAACTCAATTTCAATTATTTACGAAGTAAAATTCACTTATTCAAAAGTTCAATTTTTCTTATTAAAGAATTTCAATTCAATTTAATCATTTAATAATTCATTATTAAATAGTTCAAAACTTAATTATTAAATAACTTCAAAGTTTAATAATTTCAAACTTAATTATAATTTCAAACTTAATTATTAAATCATTTCAAACTTAATTCAATCATTTCTCAAATTAAACAACATTCTTTCATTGATTACATTCTTAATCTTTTGTTTCAGATTATTAAATATTACCATTTTCCTTTCATCAAAATTCAATTTCAACTTCATTTCAAAACCATATTATTTATTTAAATAAATTCTTCATTTTAATTTTAAATCAATTATTGACCAATCGGGTTTTATTTAATTTTCTATCCTATGTCAAAGTTCAATTTGGGTATTTATCATTTCAACCCGATTCCAATTCAATTCAAAATCAAAACATATCAAAGGGAACTTGCAGTGTGATAACTGGGATGGTGTCAAAGTAAATAAACAAGCAATAACAACAATCAATAACAATCCAATAATCAATTCAAATAATCCCGAAATAACCCTATTAATTCGCATTGTTATTTGTACGAATTAATATAATTATCTCTAGAATCTACACTATCATTTCATGTAGATTAAAGATTATTACATTACGGTTTTCACTTGTCATCCAATTTACAATCTCATACATCATCAATTTAACAACATACATTCAGTGGTTCAAAGTGAAATTAAACAAATCCTACGTGTCAATAAATTCAACAGTTAAAGGGGTTATATTATACAAATGTCAGTTAATCAAATTTAACATTTAATTATCCTATATCAAGTTCAATTTCATACTATTTAACATTTTAACATTAACAATTTAACGACCAATATAAACATCACAATCAATCAATTATCAGCCAAACTGTATTATTATTGCATAAATAATTAACAGATAATGGTGTCAGATGTCACAGGTGAACTGATACAGGCAATAGCATATATAACAGTGTAATTAACTAACAGCAGCATATTTCAATTGTCGTTTCAATTGAAATCAAATTTAATAAATAAAAGAACGTTAATCGTGAGTGAGTGCTCACCTTTCGAGGCTAGACAGAACGAAGAAAGGGGTGAATTACGAATCCACGGCAAAGTGAGACGGCACGAATTCAACGATCAAAGCTGATAGATAAGAATTGATGAACTGAATCAGAATCAGTTCGATATAAACAGAATATTTGTTATTATAAAAAAAATTAACATTGTATCCTTAAAGCACATATATTAAACTCAACCCATATACATCAAATAAATTGAGATAACTGTTTATATAGATATTCTATAAACAACTAACTGGCCAGCTTGCATCAATACTAACAGCTCAAACACATTTTTTAAAAATCAATATAACCAATATAAATAAAATATACAAACATCATAAGATTGGAAAGAGCAGAAAACTCATGTACTTTATATAAAAAAAAAATCAGTTTTTAAACATAGATATACTATTATATATATACGAAATATATAAGGCCATAAATTCAAATAAACCCAGTATATACATTTCAAAAAAAACAAAACAAAAAAAAACAAAAAAAACAAAAAAACAAAACAAAGTGGATGAACATGTTTAACATAATGCATGTAACTAGATAACTACATGATATATAGCCTTATATACAAAACAGAGAAGAAGAAAATATACAACTTATATATACTATACGTTATATACACTATGTACAAACAGTACACAAAACAGGGCTCGAGTCTCTGGAAAAATATAACCTATCATTATATAAACAGTTCGAATATATATATATTATATACATAAAACCTCAAACAATATCTTATCTATATGAAACTATTATTGTATAACAGAACATTATAACCAACTTATATAAACAATCATATTTATATTACTTCTGCAAAATATAACATAAAACCGAATAAGAGAAATAACTTGTATATATATAACCATATAAAATATTAAACAAAATATGATATAAAACAGATCATCTAAAATTCTATTAAAGTGTACACAAACCGAAACAAACCAAAATATTGTTAAAATCTGAAGTCAAAGAAAACTGGAACAAAACATACATATTAGAAACTGACATATAAGCTATACTTGTATATATACCTTTATCTAAGAATAAACTATAACAGAATAACTTATATGAATAAACAAATATATATCTTTAACAAAGTATTCAGAAATCTATACCTGATAAGAAAAAGAAAAATATAAAGAGCTCGGCTGAATGTAGCACGAGGCAGAGGTGGAAGGGACGACCAACGTGGGCTGTCGACATTGCTCGGTGGCGGAGTGGATGACAAGGTGGCGGCTCGGCGGGGCTGCGTCACTTGCGAGGGGAGGACGAATGGTGCTGGTGTGGAGGAAGGCTATGGGTGGGGACCAGGTATGGGCGAAGGCAGCCAGGAGATGGAAGGCGGAGACTTCAGTTTTGGGTTTTTGGCTGAACTTGGTGAGTTGAGGGGAAGAGAAGACGAAATGTGTGTTTCCCTTTTTTTTTACAGAGCCAAGGAAATGAACAGGTGATTGGGAATAAATGAAAGGCTGCAAAAATAATATTTTTTTATAGAAAGAAACGTATGAACGTACTGTAATAATTAAGCAGTGGGAAGGCTACAGGTCCCAAAGCTAAAGTTGGATTCAAAAGAAAAATGAGCTGTCCGGTGATATAACTCATACAACAGTAAAATATATTTCTATTTCTATTTGTTTTCAAGGAGAAGGAAGACCCCCAAAAAAAAGTGGAAGCCGGCAATTAAGTTTTGCATTGGAAACCAGAAATTCAAGAGTTGAGATTTGGGAAGAGTGACAGTCCAAAGCATTTAATATTAGAAATTTTTGCCGTGGAGTTATACGGTAGAATGGTGTAAGGAATCAAAAGACACATACCGGTTACCGATACGGAAGGCGTTTCGCAAAGTGCAACGCACACCGGACTTTGAATTGGGCAATCGAATATACCGTAGAGATCAGCACGATGAGACGATCAAAACGGTATAAAAATATTGGTGGTACGATTAAATTTTAAAAATTCGAATTTTCTACCAGCAGAAAATGCAAGAAAAACGCAGGAAAATAAGATCGACGGGGTCAAGATGTCCGAATTTTGAAAAACGACAAACTGACATCTTGCTCAGAAGATGGTTTAGAATTTTTCTATGTAAAAATATTTAGGTTTCGAGAACGTTTTATTTTCAACGCTTTTTAACTGATTAAATTGAAGTGAATTTACGCGCGAAATAAACTTTCATATTTTCGGACGAAAATTTACCAGTTGCTATGTTTAACTAGACGTATTCCAAATATTAAATTTTTATTTCAAAATTTTATCTTTTAAAATTCGCAAAATTTCAACTAATTACGTTATTAAAACAGTTGAAATTTACGGGTCGTTACACTCTCCCCCACTCAAAACTTTTCGTCCCCGAAAAGGAACGAGGTAGGAGAATAGAAACAACCAGAAAGAAAAACAGATTTGAAATACAAAATAACAATTAATTTAAACCGTATAAATTCAAATTTAAATTAATTGATATTCAATAATTGATTTAATCCATTTGATTTCACATAAGTGAAATCAATCTTAACTATTTCTAAATCTAATATCTTATTATCCAATTATCTTAAATTTACAATTTCTAAACCATAAATTTGAACAGTCCTTTATTATAATCATATCTTTCAGAAATTTTAAATTCTTCTTTATTCCAAATTACTGTTAAATTTATTCTACTTAATATATCTACTCACATATATTTAACCCATATAAATTTATTTAAACCATAAAAGTTCCAATTTAAATAAATTTATATTCACTAACTGCTTTTAAATTCAAGGTATTTTCATAAGTTGATCTAATTTCAATTTATTAATTAACCCTAACAAAATTTATTTTTCAATTATCTTATTATTCTATTTACCTCTATTAACATTTTATAATTAAAATTTAAGTGTACAACATTTATTATAACCACTCAAATTTTATTTATAAATTCAATTTATATTATATATTATCCAATTACATATTCAACTCCTGAATGATTTAGGTAAGTTGTATTAGAATGCAGTTGAACAATATACAAATAAAAATTTTCCCAATTCAACTATTCAAGTTTAATTATTTATTCCAAATTTGGTTTTATTTATAATTAAAATCATCTTTTAGCAAAATTTAAGAATTAGATTTCCGATTTACTTTAAACAATTTAGAGATATATATAATATATTTATATCAAATCAAATTAGATTTTAAAATAAGATACCTATATATATATGTAAATCAAATTATACTAAAGAAATTCAAATCAAAATATTTTCCAAAACAAACCGTAGCAATGCTACAGAATAATATCTCCACTTCGAAACTCGAAAATGAACGTCGATGATGCGGCCGCCATCACCGAAATTATTTTCCAGCGACAAAGAGAAGAGCACTGATTTCAACATTTTAAAATTCTTTGAAAACGATTTCTATTCGAAGATACTTCCAACAATATATACTTTAAAATTTTAAAACCAAAGTTCGAAATCACCGGAATCTAAATTCTCAAATTTCTGAATTAAATTCATTTCAAATTCCAAATCAATTTATAAACCGTATTTATAAATTTATTTAGAACAATAAATGATAATCAAATATTATCATTTCAACAACAATTTAATTAACTTATTAAATTCCAGAAAATTTTAACTTATATTTTTACAATATAATCAACAAATTTATTCCATTTACCAAATCTGAAAATAATATTGTGTCAGTTTGCTCTGTTCAAGTGTTTTGGAAATTCTATCGATAGCGCTGATCAGACGAATCGATCGAAAACCCAAATCAACATCAACAACTCAAACAACACAATATATTTACATTTTTTTTTTAAAATTAATTTACAAATACACTTCCTCGCTCGACTATACAAGAATAGATTTCAAAACATGATGGGGATTCAATTTGATGGACTCAAGTTAAAGAGAATTCTGATTTAAATACAAGTTCGAAAGAAAAATAAGATGATTCAATTAACAGAATCGGATTGGATAAGTTTATTTAATTCACGGGCAATCTTAACCGGATTGTCCGTAACTTCAAGAATAAGATCGATGCCGAATTCCGAGGTAAATCAACACCCGATCTCAAGAGATGGAATTCAGGTATAGCAGGGAATAGATAGCATCGTAAACCGAGGATACAAAAATCTCCGATAAATCGATGCCTATTATAAAGGAGTTTTGCTCCTTTACGAATAATCCGAAGATTGGCGAGACCGCCGATCTATTATAGATATCATTCAAAATGGAGTTATGAGGTGCTCCAGAATTTGAAAGAAGACGAATAGTGAAGGATACAAATGAATTTCGAAACCGAGGGGAACGTTTCAAAATTCAAAGGAATTGAGTCAAGGGAAGAGATTGAAACTCGAATGAGAGTGGTTCTGTAAATACATTTACCCTATATGTTGAGTTTTGCCTAGAGCTACCAAAGCTCTGATACCAACTGTAACGACCCGATATTTTGGACCATTCGCATCCATTATAAGTGTATAGGTAGACACTCATGCCGGAATTGAATTGCTCAAAATACCGCGTTGTTAATTTAAATTTGGCAAAACTGAACATATACAGTAAATAGATATAATCACAGATCACAGACACAGAGTAATAAATGCAGCGGAAATAAAAGAGATAGTAGTTCATGAAGCTACTATATGAATACATAAAATACATCAGAGTTTACAACAGAAGAGTAATATGATACATCAGATACGAAGCAGAATACATCACTGGAATCATCGAATATCTGAAAGCTGGATAGATAACTGGATCTCCAAGCGAAGCTCCAACTCCAAAGGTGAGTCTCGAAAGCTGAACTACTCAGTCTGACCCGAGCGTAAAGCAAAATACAAAACACTCGAGTCAGGATTAACATTCTTATATCAATAAATCCAACTCAAGTGAAATAGCAATTGAAATACAAGTAACTCAAAGGATGTTTGGAATAACCATCCTTTAAGGATCCGTTAAACTATCTACTAGGTAGTAATGTACGCTAAGTAGATAATGTCTATCAGTAATATAAAGATATCAAAGTAGGGTTAAGCAGGGCCCATACACCTCTTAACTTGTTTATTCCCAAAAGCATATACAAGACCGTAGTTTCCCCAAAACCGGAAGTCACCAGAGGGCAATCCATATACTAAAGGTACAAATCAAAATCGTAGTGGTCGCGAATAGGATAATCAGTATGACAAGGTACATGAGGCGATACCAACTAGGATACTAGTAGTTGCCTGATCCGGACTGATGTTGGGCATAGCAGCTACTACCCCAACACCGCGAACAACACTCCCAAATCGAGGGGTGCACCCAAATCGAATCACAAAAGTAATAGATATGGTATCGAAGAAGTGTGTCCGCTAGAGATGGCGATCCTCAATGGCCCGGCGCGGCTCCTGTTTTAGTCATGTCAGGGGTCATCCAAAATCGTTCTCTTTCTTCAGTCAACGCGTTCATCAAAACCATCCACTTCGTTCTGGATCAACACTCCGCGTATATTAGTTATTAAAGTGGTTTCGGCATCGACAGAGAGTATGTCCATATCCGATCCCGGTCTCTTTAATAACTACGTATTATTACACCGATTGGTCGTTTATATATTTCAAAAACCAAATCAATTTCAATTAAATTAGAATTCGTAAATCAACATTTCATTTGTCTTTCAAAACCAATTTCCAATAATTTACGTTTCAAAACTTCCAAATTATCATTGCAAAATCTTATAATTCAATTTCAAGTTCTATTTAAAAGAAATTCAAATATTGATTCAAGTTCATATATAAGTTTTCATCCCGAAATCATTTAAACAAATTTTATTTAACATTCAAATCAATTTAAACTCATTAATCGATTCCACTCAATATTCGTTAAGTTACTTTATCATTCAATATTAAATAAATATATCGTTCAAAACAATTTCTATTTGATTTCCAATTCATTAAATCCATTATTAAAATTCAACTTCATTATATCAAAACTTTCAAATTGAATTAAATTAAATTCATCAAATCAAATTCTTTAAATTTCAATCCTTACATTAATTTCAATAAATCACATTTTATTTCTTGTTAAAGAAATTCAATTTCACTTATTTACTTACTTAAATAATTTCCAAAACTTAATTAATAAAGAAACTCAATTTCAATTATTTACGAAGTAAAATTCACTTATTCAAAAGTTCAATTTTTCTTATTAAAGAATTTCAATTCAATTTAATCATTTAATAATTCATTATTAAATAGTTCAAAACTTAATTATTAAATAACTTCAAAGTTTAATAATTTCAAACTTAATTATAATTTCAAACTTAATTATTAAATCATTTCAAACTTAATTCAATCATTTCTCAAATTAAACAACATTCTTTCATTGATTACATTCTTAATCTTTTGTTTCAGATTATTAAATATTACCATTTTCCTTTCATCAAAATTCAATTTCAACTTCATTTCAAAACCATATTATTTATTTAAATAAATTCTTCATTTTAATTTTAAATCAATTATTGACCAATCGGGTTTTATTTAATTTTCTATCCTATGTCAAAGTTCAATTTGGGTATTTATCATTTCAACCCGATTCCAATTCAATTCAAAATCAAAACATATCAAAGGGAACTTGCAGTGTGATAACTGGGATGGTGTCAAAGTAAATAAACAAGCAATAACAACAATCAATAACAATCCAATAATCAATTCAAATAATCCCGAAATAACCCTATTAATTCGCATTGTTATTTGTACGAATTAATATAATTATCTCTAGAATCTACACTATCATTTCATGTAGATTAAAGATTATTACATTACGGTTTTCACTTGTCATCCAATTTACAATCTCATACATCATCAATTTAACAACATACATTCAGTGGTTCAAAGTGAAATTAAACAAATCCTACGTGTCAATAAATTCAACAGTTAAAGGGGTTATATTATACAAATGTCAGTTAATCAAATTTAACATTTAATTATCCTATATCAAGTTCAATTTCATACTATTTAACATTTTAACATTAACAATTTAACGACCAATATAAACATCACAATCAATCAATTATCAGCCAAACTGTATTATTATTGCATAAATAATTAACAGATAATGGTGTCAGATGTCACAGGTGAACTGATACAGGCAATAGCATATATAACAGTGTAATTAACTAACAGCAGCATATTTCAATTGTCGTTTCAATTGAAATCAAATTTAATAAATAAAAGAACGTTAATCGTGAGTGAGTGCTCACCTTTCGAGGCTAGACAGAACGAAGAAAGGGGTGAATTACGAATCCACGGCAAAGTGAGACGGCACGAATTCAACGATCAAAGCTGATAGATAAGAATTGATGAACTGAATCAGAATCAGTTCGATATAAACAGAATATTTGTTATTATAAAAAAAATTAACATTGTATCCTTAAAACACATATATTAAACTCAACCCATATACATCAAATAAATTGAGATAACTGTTTATATAGATATTCTATAAACAACTAACTGGCCAGCTTGCATCAATACTAACAGCTCAAACACATTTTTTAAAAATCAATATAACCAATATAAATAAAATATACAAACATCATAAGATTGGAAAGAGCAGAAAACTCATGTACTTTATATAAAAAAAAAATCAGTTTTTAAACATAGATATACTATTATATATATACGAAATATATAAGGCCATAAATTCAAATAAACCCAGTATATACATTTCAAAAAAAACAAAACAAAAAAAAACAAAAAAAACAAAAAAACAAAACAAAGTGGATGAACATGTTTAACATAATGCATGTAACTAGATAACTACATGATATATAGCCTTATATACAAAACAGAGAAGAAGAAAATATACAACTTATATATACTATACGTTATATACACTATGTACAAACAGTACACAAAACAGGGCTCGAGTCTCTGGAAAAATATAACCTATCATTATATAAACAGTTCGAATATATATATATTATATACATAAAACCTCAAACAATATCTTATCTATATGAAACTATTATTGTATAACAGAACATTATAACCAACTTATATAAACAATCATATTTATATTACTTCTGCAAAATATAACATAAAACCGAATAAGGGAAATAACTTGTATATATATAACCATATAAAATATTAAACAAAATATGATATAAAACAGATCATCTAAAATTCTATTAAAGTGTACACAAACCGAAACAAACCAAAATATTGTTAAAATCTGAAGTCAAAGAAAACTGGAACAAAACATACATATTAGAAACTGACATATAAGCTATACTTGTATATATACCTTTATCTAAGAATAAACTATAACAGAATAACTTATATGAATAAACAAATATATATCTTTAACAAAGTATTCAGAAATCTATACCTGATAAGAAAAAGAAAAATATAAAGAGCTCGGCTGAATGTAGCACGAGGCAGAGGTGGAAGGGACGACCAACGTGGGCTGTCGACATTGCTCGGTGGCGGAGTGGATGACAAGGTGGCGGCTCGGCGGGGCTGCGTCACTTGCGAGGGGAGGACGAATGGTGCTGGTGTGGAGGAAGGCTATGGGTGGGGACCAGGTATGGGCGAAGGCAGCCAGGAGATGGAAGGCGGAGACTTCAGTTTTGGGTTTTTGGCTGAACTTGGTGAGTTGAGGGGAAGAGAAGACGAAATGTGTGTTTCCCTTTTTTTTTTTACAGAGCCAAGGAAATGAACAGGTGATTGGGAATAAATGAAAGGCTGCAAAAATAATATTTTTTTTATAGAAAGAAACGTATGAACGTACTGTAATAATTAAGCAGTGGGAAGGCTACAGGTCCCAAAGCTAAAGTTGGATTCAAAAGAAAAATGAGCTGTCCGGTGATATAACTCATACAACAGTAAAATATATTTCTATTTCTATTTGTTTTCAAGGAGAAGGAAGACCCCCAAAAAAAAGTGGAAGCCGGCAATTAAGTTTTGCATTGGAAACAAGAAATTCAAGAGTTGAGATTTGGGAAGAGTGACAGTCCAAAGCATTTAATATTAGAAATTTTTGCCGTGGAGTTATACGGTAGAATGGTGTAAGGAATCAAAAGACACATACCGGTTACCGATACGGAAGGCGTTTCGCAAAGTGCAACGCACACCGGACTTTGAATTGGGCAATCGAATATACCGTAGAGATCAGCACGATGAGACGATCAAAACGGTATAAAAATATTGGTGGTACGATTAAATTTTAAAAATTCGAATTTTCTACCAGCAGAAAATGCAAGAAAAACGCAGGAAAATAAGATCGACGGGGTCAAGATGTCCGAATTTTGAAAAACGACAAACTGACATCTTGCTCAGAAGATGGTTTAGAATTTTTCTATGTAAAAATATTTAGGTTTCGAGAACGTTTTATTTTCAACGCTTTTTAACTGATTAAATTGAAGTGAATTTACGCGCGAAATAAACTTTCATATTTTCGGACGAAAATTTACCAGTTGCTATGTTTAACTAGACGTATTCCAAATATTAAATTTTTATTTCAAAATTTTATCTTTTAAAATTCGCAAAATTTCAACTAATTACGTTATTAAAACAGTTGAAATTTACGGGTCGTTACACAAAAGGTCTTGTTGTTCGGTTTATGAAAAGTTTGTAGTGTATATCTTTGTTTAAGTTTTTGAGTTGCTTTTAACTATTTTTCCTTAGCAATTTGATTCCTGTGAAGCTTTCGACATTGTTGAAAAGTGACGTTTGAACAAATATTTTGTCTTATCCTTTCGATCTTGTTGATTACTCAGGGAACACATTTACTTTGGCTTTCGACAATATCGAGATATTCTTGTTAAATGTTGATGTTCTTTTCCTCTCGACATTATCGGAAGCCTAATGTCTTTGATTTTCTACTTAAACATTTTACTCAAATTTGAAGTTTCATATTCGGTTTTTGTTTAAATTATTTGAATCGGTTCTCTGTTTAATTCCTAAAAGAATGTTATATCCATTTCAAACTTAAAAATCTTAACTAAAACATTTTCACCTGGCAAAGTCATGAGTTCCCTAAAGATGGCCGAAGCCGTCTCCTAGCACTCTCTCATTTCAACCCAAGATGAAGTTGCTGCCATCCTTAACGACTTTGGCATCACTGGTATCGATGCCATTCCCCCTAAAGAGACTGACACCATCAACAACCCTCCTGAAGGGTTATTTTCCAATACTGCCATCCACATATGGCATGGTGGATTCTTGCCTTTCCCAGAATTTTTATCTACATTCCTTTCTCATTTCGGGATTGCTCTAATCCAGTTGCCACCAAATGTATATACTTATCTCCTATCTTTAGAAATGATGGCATTGGAATCTGGCCTTCCACCTCTCAATGCCGAAGTATTGAATTACTTGACCCGGCTGGTCAAGTTGAGCAATCTTAATAATCAGGTATACAGGGCCAACCCCTAGAAAAAGTTAATTTCAGACGGGGTTAATAAATTCAGGGACTGGGAAAACCAGTTCTTCTTTGTCAAGTGCTCTTATGACATCCACGAGACTTTCGCTTCTCCCCGTAAGTCTTGACTTTTGTTGCTTTTCCTTACTCGATGTTTTCTGTAGCCTAGTCTTTGCTTTTATCAGGTGCGCCTCCTAAAGAACTTAACGAAGACGATAAGAAAACAATCAACTCTCTAATTGCAGCTTCAAGACAAGTTGGGAGCAGATTGACGCTGTCGACTCGCACGAATCTGCGAATACACTCTCTTCTACCAACAGGCCAGAAGATTTTAGTAACTCCTCCATCTATCCAACATACTTCTTGTGGCAAACGCTTTCTCTCCCTTGGAGACTCATCAACTTTTTCTCCTATGTCACCCATTTGCGTTGGTCACTCTGGTATGTTATAGATCAAATATTTTATTTCTTAATCTATTTAAACTTGTTTCAATTTCTACTCAAGTCACAGTGCCCATCAGTAGTGTTGTCTCTCTTCCTCCAACTTTTGGAGTGTCGTCAGTTATAGAATCACTTGCTAAATCTAAGAAAGCTTTTAAAAGGAGGTTAATGGAATATTCTGAAGTTGAGCCTCCGAAGAAAGTTGTTAAAATTATAGATGTGGAGAAAGAGGAGGATCGCTTATCTTTTGAAAAGGTTCTGAAGAGCCCGATTATAGAGGCTCCCAAAGATAATCCAGCGCAAACCCCATCTACAGTTGATCCTATTACTCGTATTTTTGTTTCAGATTCACCAGCTACTCTTGCCCATATGCAGCTAGCCTTGAATATGCCTCCTACCCAAGGCCCAAAAGACTTTATTTCTTCATACTCCCAAATTGATTTACAAATTAGGGTTACAAGACTTTATTTAAGAGTATACAGGTTGAGAATGAAAGGAATCGGATCCCCAAAACATGACCTCTTGGTCTAATTTATACATGCGACTGGGCACCTTTCGACCCTGATGCTTTCGACTGGGTCGAAAGGTGGCTGTTGAGAGACCTGAGCATGTTGCCTCCTTTGTCGAAAGGTATGGTGGTACTTCTCTTCTTTGAGTTGTCTCGTAAGTGCTTTTGACTTTTTCGATAGCCTCTGTCCATTGGTTTCGATGATGATGGTTACGCCTTATGTTCTCATTTCTAATCTGATGCGGAACCCTTCCTGGACCACATTGGTTTCAACCAATTCGAAAGGTTTACTGTAGCTTTTGAAGAGGTTGGTCAAGATAATACTTGCTTCCTAGCAGTTTGAATGGAGGTGAGACCATTGTTTCAAATGGTTTGGCATATAATCGAAGAGTTATTCTTCATTGTCTTCGGAAGGTGTGGCTTCAACTTGATCGAAAGGTTTTTATCTAATTGGAAGGTTGTTAATGAAGGTGAAAGGTTGCTCTCGACTCCTTTATCTTCTTCGAAAGGTAAGAACCACCAGGATATTGATTGGAGAGACCCTACAACACCTTCGAAAGGTCTTGAAGCTTTCAGTTTTGATCGCAGCATCCCTTCGACTCCTTTGAAAGGTTTGGCTGGGACCTTTCTCACATGTTCTTTGCTTGAAGAGGTTTCGACTTAGTCGAAAGGTAAACATTGGGAGTAACACAACGTCAAAATTGAAATTAATATATAAAAGAAAGAATGAAATTCTGAAAATACGATGATCATTTGGATACGTACAACAGCCAATAATTATAGTGATAATTAGACATGTAACCGGCAATATATGAATTAGAAAAAAGGACAGACACCGCCAGAACATCAACAGAAAAGCATAGGAGATTTATCCAACATTTTAAAAGTATAAATGAGCATCAAATATTTTACTTTATAAAGCAATATATCAAATACAATGTACTCATTTTTCATAGAATAATGCAATCATGTCAGACCACTTCCAGGATACTTTTTACATGTTTAAAAAAAAGATCTTTACATACCTTAATCAACTAACAAACACACACATGTTGTGTCAATAAAATCACTTAAAATCTTCATTTTAAAATATTTATACTAAAAGTACTCTCCCCAACAACAAAAAATTAAGCCTAAACAAAATCAAGTTTTTATCACAGGTACCGTACCACTAAACATATTCATCTCTACCTAAAATTAGGCTTCTTTATACCATCATTTCAATTGGCTTCTAGTGTTAGTCATAGCTGAGTTTAAATCTTTTTAGAAACAATATGACACTGGAAAGAAGTAAAACAATGGAAGAGGGAGGTAGCAAAAGTTCAACCATGGTTGGCGATGAGAGGGGATTAAACTCAGATATTACACCAGATAACCATATGTGATATACAATAAACTTGGATTCTTTTTTGCAAAGCATAAACTCAGGTATTATAACACATATAACTAAAACACTTATATTATTAATATATATAGAAACATCTATGATCAAGGAAGTATTATTACACCACAGTATCAATTTACCAGAAATGCTAGGAATTGTTACATAATAGAACTTGCAGTCCCCAATATATTGCATAAAAAGGAGTTTAAAGTATATATTCTTCCAAAATCAAGGGAAGATGTTATAATAGTACTTCACATGTAATAAAGACAAAAAAATTTCATAACAATGGCTTGAGAGACAGAGATGAGTAACAAAAGTGTAACTTACTGACTAGACTTAAACATGGCTTTAAAAATGAGATTTTGACTTCACAAATCACTAATTAAAATTTCATGAGTAGAACAAAAAATTGAGGGCATCGGTTATTGAATAATATGATATAAGCTACTATAACAAATGTATACTACCAGTTTTAACTGCATCCATAACCTAACCATAAATTTCACATCAAGGACACGGCTGAAATAAATTATAGCATAACAAATTCTTTTTGTTGTAAAAATATCTTAATGTTACCTTAAAATTCGGACTTGTTTTCGCCTTCATAAACTTTCTCCATTCATTTATGCTTTTGATGTTGGTAGGTTTCAGTTTAAATCTTCCCTCTTCATTCTCCGCTTTATTTATTGTTCAAACCAATTTGCTTTTTGAGGATCTACAAATTGTTCCCATTTGTTGAAATACGGCTTTTCTTTGTCAATCATCTTCCAATTTAAATCTAATTTTTAACAATACATGAAAACATGTATTATGTCAATGAACTAGATTTCTCAACATAATTGATGTGTTATGACAAACAAATGTTTGGTTCAAGAATTAGATGAAAATTTTCAGATTTTATATAATTTACTTAGTTATTCTTTTATTAGTCCAAATAACTTTGAGAACATGACAGTGAGAAATGCGGATTGAGGATCTTAAGGCTAGAATTAACACTAGAGGGAGGGTGAATAGTGTTTTAAGAAATCTGTTAATCTTTTGGAGTTTATCTTAATTTGTTAGCAATGTATGCACTAATCAGACACAGATATGAACACAGAATCAAACACAGATGCAAATATAAAGTAAAAGTAGTAAAGGAAAGAATACACCGGATTTTATACTGGTTCGGAATTACCCTACATCCAGTCCCGCACAACTAATTACGGATTTCCTTTCAAAGCCAATTCAACAATTACAACCCTCGGTTTCAAGGCTATGAGGTACACCCTCCAGAATAACAATCCTCTGGGTAGAGATACTTGATTTCCGGGGAAACAAGTTCACCCAATTGATTTCCAAGGCTACAATCACACCTTCTCTCACTCAATTGATTTCCAAGGCTACAATTACACCTTTTCTCGCTCGATTGATTACAAAGAAGTCTATAACTCTGAATAGCACTTGGATCTTGTAGAGATAATGATGGAGAATCACACTAGAAGTAATAAATTATGATTCCATGTTGATTTCGGCAGAGTAATGGTATGATTTTGTATTAAGAAATGTGGAAGAAGAAGAGGAGTGAAAACCAGAAAAAAGTGATTAAAAATTCATTGAAACTGACCCCTATTTATAGAAGAGCAACAGCCATGACCATTCATGAAGAGTTATGGCGAATAGACACTTCTTTTGAAATTTGAATTTTGAAACCAACTAACACTATGTCGACATGGGGTATATGGGCATGTCGACATCCCAAAGGAATTTTTGGTGTTTTGATTTTCTTTGAAAATAACCTCTATTTTATATTAAAATTATTTTAAACTTTATAAATATACTTAACTATAGTTAAAATACATAAGTAAATATAAAGAACAATATATACATAATTTAACTATAATTTTATATTTAAATCTAAGTATAAATATTTAAAAGTTAAATATATTATTTGAAAAGATAGTTTAAAATCAGGAGTAATTTGACTTAGAAATTAAAGATGTTTTTTAGGCTAAAATTATTTAAAATCGGGACAGAGAGTTTTGAATCTTTTAAAAGGAAAGTTTTGAAATCATTTTGAAAACAAGATAATTTTGTAAAATCATTTGAATTAAAATTAGTGGATACAAAACAATGTCCCACTAGATTTTCGTAGGTTCCATCCTACTTAGGGTTCCATCCCTTTAACCGGCTCGAAGTGGATTCCATTCCACGAATAAATTGGATATTAAGATGCTAGTGCTTTTCTACGAGTTTTAACAAATATTCCTAATAAAACAAACTTAACCTTGAAATCTTGAACTCTTGATAATCTTGATAATCTTGATACTCATGAGTCTTCTACCTCTATATCTTGAATCTCTATACTGTATAGTCTTCATTCTTGATACCTGCATGGTTAGATCCTGCATATACACATATATCTAAACTTGTAATGTTAGTATTTATATTTTATAATCTATTCTAAGGTTGTTGTCATCAAAACCAACTCCTCAGGGACTAACAATCTCCCCCTTTTTGATGATGACAACCTTTGTTTATAAAATATCACTTCTATCCTAATAAATCCCCCTAAAACTAACAACTCCCCCCTAATCTATGCCTAACTATCCTATTTTATATTTCTCCCCCTTTGTCATCAACAAAAACTTACTCCCTCTTATTCTTGGACTTCAATACCTGCATTGATAAACTATACAACATAATATATACTATATAAATTAAGAAATAATGATACTTATGAGCATAATAACTTAATTAAAAACTATATTCATTTCAGTGTATATATATATGTTTCACACATCAAACTTCAAACCAAATAAAATCAATCCACACAAAGTATCAAATCAAACCAAATCAAACAAATTAATTCAAACAAATCAAACAAAGAAAGAAAATTAAATGTTTCGAGGGACATCTACCCATCCATCTTCTCCAAATATAGGGTCTGCTTTAATTGCATCCCAATTCTCAGTGTCATTGGTGAGAGAGACAGGAGGATGTACTTCATTATCATCCTTGTGTAGAGAGGAGATCATCCATCGAATGGCATCGAAATTCCTTTCTTGCTCCTTGATCATCTGCATTTGACTCAACTCTAAGTGACGCTGGTTTTGTAGAATAAAAGAGAGAAGATTCTTGAAAGAATTGAGTGTTTCTTCAAGATTTTCAGATAGATTGTGAATAGGATTGGCCATAATTGAATTAGAGAAAGAAATGAAGGATAAGATAATGAGAAATAAATTTCAGTGAAGATTTCTGGAAGAAAAAGGTATATATAGGTGTAGAAATTCGTTTGAAATGAATAAACATTTGGTAGTTATTCATATTTCAAATTCAAAATCAATAGTCACTTCTGACCAGTATATGTCGACATGGTCTACTAGGGGATGTCGACATGGGTTAGTGAAAATTTATGACAACTTTGATTTTGTGAATAATTGTGTATATATATAAATTTATATAATATACTAACATTTATTCAGGAGATAAGATAAGCTAGATAACAGAAAGGAAATTCAATTTCATTATGATAATACAAAGATTAAGCATAATGAACTACACGAACATTCGGAAGAAAAACAAACTAAGACAAATACAATAAGATACTAAAAGATAAAACTAGTTAGAAGATGAAGATGATGAAGATAGTCCAAGTTTCTTGCTAACTTTTGAAAAGAACTTGTTCATCTTCGAAGAAATGTTATCCAACTTCTTACTAACGAATCATTTTAAAATCCGTTGATTCTCCACAATTATCTTTTGGTTTTTGAGAAGGGTTTTGTTAGAAGGGTTGGATGGATATTCAATACTTCTAGAGATGTTTCACCTTCTTCTTCTTCTATTTCCATTTCATCCCTTTCTTCTTCTTCTTCCTCTTCCATTTCTTCCATTTCCTCATGAGCCAAACGCTCTTTCTTTTCGGTAAGGGTTTCATAAGGTTGAAAAACATATGGGATTTTCATGAGAGAAATATTTGAGATATTAAAAACTTTTCTTGAAATAAATTCTTTTCCTTTGAAATTTACTCCAAAATAGTTGAAAATCCGAGTAAGATAAATTCCATGATATAAAGTGTTTTCTCCCATTTCAAAATTTTTAGGACGAAGTTCATCCAAAATAACTTGCGCCCAATTGATATCATAATTTCCAAAAATAGCAAAAAGTGCTTTGCACACTTTTGAAGTAGGATTGTTAAAATTTCCCGATCTTGGGGTCAAAGTATGTTATAAGAGAAGATTGACAATTCTTGCTTTAGGACGAAAGTTTCGTTTCGATTCTTAAATTCAAAGTTTTCATCTCCTTCAAAAATATGATGAAATGTCTCACGATCATGTTCATCGATTTGAAAACTAGAAAGATCCATTCCCGTGCTTTTGCAATTGAGAATGGTACCCAAAAGGTCACAATTCAAAACAATTTGAGTTCCTTTGACATTACTCCAAATTTCATTCTCATTCCAATATAAAAACCACGGTTTAAATTAGCATAGAAGGTTTTGACAAGATTAGGATAGCAAACAAAATCATTTTTGAGAAGAGTCAATAAGACTTAAAACACCATTGTTTGCAAAAAGAGAATCAATTTCATAAGAAGAAAAATCTTGAAAAATAGCAAATTTTCCGGGATGGACTTTGGCATAATTAGCATAATTGATGTATGCTTTAATTGCCTCTGGATCATTGAGTAATTGCTCTTTGATTTTTCTGGAAATTCTCATGGTTGAGGGGTTGCTTGAAGAGGCCATTAGAGTAGAGAGTAGAGAGCTTGAGGATATGAAGAGAGAGTTTGAATTTGAAAATGAAGGTGAAAAGATATGATAAAAGATAGTGAATAAATAGACTTTCAAAGGACATATTCTCTGGTCAAAAGGTATCTTTTCAGACAAATAAATGAAGTGAAAAGGTGGAGGGAAATTCAAACATTTGAATTCAAAATTTGAAATTCAAATTCAGGTAAGCATGTCGACATCATGGTAGGGGCCATGTCGACATGTGGCTTTGAATTTTCATGACATGATTTTCCTAAGTTATCTAATATACATATATATATATATATATATATTATTAATGTCTATATTTCTGAAATATTACTGTACTTATAATATATTTCAGAATGTGTCAAAAATAATAAAATAAAAATAATAAAATAATAGTAAAAAATAGTAAATAAAATTTAAAATTCAAATAACATATCAATTCAAAATCAATCAATCAATTAATTCAAAAACAACCAATCAATCAATCAATTCAAGCATGCAATTTCAACCAATGTATGGTAAACGTGTACCTTTTTCAGAGTCCGTGTCTTTGGTATTGACTAAATCGAGAATTGCTGTGAAGCATAGATTTGAATTATTTTTCTTCTGTTCATCGTCGCTGGAGGATGAGTCAGAGTCATCTAGAGTAGCAGTGAATGCACGTTTCCGTTTCTTTGCAGAATCATTGTTTGTAGGAGAGTTTTACTTATCTGGATGCGGACAGTATCTTTTGATATGACCTGATTCGTCACAGTTGAAGCATTTGATAAAGTTTGGTACTGTAGTCTGATTACCAGAATTCTTAAAGTTGTTTCTCTTGAGATTATTCATCTTTCTGTATTTCAGAAATTTCCGAAAATTCCTGGTCATAAATGCTATCTCTTCATCATTATCACTGTTTGAATCTGATCCGTCGGTTAATGCATTGAATGTCATTGATTTCTTTTCAGATGCTTTGCTTTCTCTTCTCCCGATCATTTGAACCTCAAACGACATTAGATTTCCAATCAATTCTTCTATCTTTAAAGTATTGATGTCATTTGCCTCTTCAATTGCAAGTGTCTTTTGATCCCATTCTGGAGTGAGAGAATTCAAAAAATTTGTGACTTGATCTTCTTCCAAAAATTCCTTTCCCAAAGATATTAAAGAATGCACAATATCTTGAAATCGACTAAACATATCGGAAATAGACTCATTAGTATTCATTTTAAATAACTGAAACTGATTTGTGAGCATGGAAATTTTAGTCTGTTTAACTTTGTTTGTTCCTTCGTGAGTTACTTGCAAAGTTTTCCAGATTTCATATGCAGACTTACAAACTGACACTCTATTAAATTCATTTCTTTCAAGTGAACAAAACAGAATATTCATTGCTTTAGAATTATTTTGTGCAACAGTCTTTTGCTCAGTGGTCCACTGTGCAAAATTAGTTATGGGTTCAGAATATTCAGTTTGTGTGATATTCTAAGTTTTTAATCCTACAGATTGTAAATATATTTTCATCCTACATGCCCAAAATGCATAGTTACTGCCATTAAAAAGTGGTGGTCTGGCAGTAGACTGACCTTCTACAAATGAACTAGTGTTGGTGGAAATAGCAGTACTAGTGTTAGTAGTCCTTTTAAAACTTTTCAAAATTCAGATTATGAAACTTTTGAAAACAAAGCTCTGATACCAAATGTGAGAAATGCGGATTAAGGATCTTAAGGCTAGAATTAACACTAGAGGAGTGGGTGAATAGTGTTGTAAAAAATCTGTTAATCTTTTTGAGTTTATCTTAATTTGTCAACAATGTATGCACTAATCAAACACAGATATGAACACAGAATCAAACACAGATGCAAATATAAAGTAAAAGCAGTAAAGGAAAGAACACACCAGATTTTATACTGGTTCGGAGTTACCCTACATCCAGTCCCGCACAACTAAGTATGGATTTCCTTTCAAAGCCAATTCAACAATTACAACCCTCGGTTTCAAGGATACGAGGTACACCCTCCATAATAACAATCCTCTGGGTAGAGATACTTGATTTCTGGGGCAACAAGTTCACCCAATTGATTATTAGGGAATTCAAATCCAAGTTCGAAAATCAAGGAGAAGCTTAGGTAAGCATGCTCTTCATCTTCTCCATCTCAATTCCTCTTTAATTCTTGATTTTTCCTATGACCTAACTTAGGAAAAACTTTGCATTTGATCATAGATTTTAGGTTCTTGAAGTGAAGTTGAAGAGAGATTGATCTTTCTTTGTTTTAGAGCTTCTCATTCCTTGTTTTTGGATTTAAAGGTGAGTTCTTGAACTCACATCTATGGCTATAGTTTTCATTGTTGTTAGATATGAATTCCTAACATCTATTTCATGTTCAATTGCTTTGAATTGAATTGGTTTGGTGAAATTTTCAATTTTTGGTGTTTTGAAGTCAAAATCTATGAAAATCCTATAATGGATGTTTGGACATATTGTTTGGAGTGTATTGAAGAGCCTATAGGGCTGGATTGTCGCTTGGCATAAATCCCTAGCCACCATCGCTTATTCGATCGCTTCCGAGTTGAATTGGCCATCAATGGCCTAGGCAAATTTTGCCCTGAGCTTCAGCTCAAACGTCTGGTAAAATGCTCAGACGTCTGAGGCAAAGGAATAAAAATTCTAGACCTATGGCTCAGACATCTGAGTGATCTGGAAAAATTCCAGACCTTCAGCTTAGACGTCTGGGAAAAACCACCAGACATTTGGTGCTGTTAAATTCAACCAATTTGCCTATTTTTATGTGGGTTTCCATTTTAATCGATTTTTATTGATCCGGTTGGTTGTTGTCATTTATTATCGACTTTGATGACTTCTTTTCTGGATTTTTGGGAAAATCTCTCTGATGGATTCGATATCGATTTTCATGGTTTTAATTCACGTCGTCGTATGTGAATTTTTGATGATAGATTGTTTTTACAATCGTTTCTGTGATTTGTCACTTTAAAATACAAAGGATGCTATACTAGTAGTAAATACTCAAACTCTTTCACATAAATGATTTCAACACTTCTTCTAATACAAAGCTCGTTTTCAAATCCGTTTTGCAATCTATTAGTATATACAAACATTTACCTCATTCGTATGAGAAATCTAATTAAACGACTTAGCAAAACAAGTGGTATGAAACGTTTGCGTTTACTTCGTCGGTTAATTCTTGGACTTGTTCGATTGAACTCTCGTAACAATTTTCGAGTGGAAATCTACAATCTATTCGTAAATATTTAAGTTAAGCTAGTGGTTATGGGACATGAAGCTAAACTCATTTATTTACTAGCTTAGTGTAATTAATACTTATCGATCAATGATGATCATTTTGTGATTTAGAGTAGCGATGTGCGATGTCTCATTGTCTGCGTTGGGGGCTGAACCCCGTTTGTGGAGTTTTGGCTCTAATTGGTGGGGTAGCGACCCATGGTCTTCGGGCCATTTGTGGAGCTTCGGCTCAAATTTGATGGGTTAGCGACCATGGAATAACGTTCCGTTTGTGTTACACTAGTTGGTGAGTTTTCATGCTCCCGTTTGTGATAGACCTCCCCTTTGGTGATTTCTGGCTTTCTAATTGATGATTTCTGGAATTTGCGTTTCACCAATTTTTGCGATTTGCATTGATATGTTTTGTCAATTTTTGAGGTTTGGTGAATAGGTAAAGAACATGATATTCTTTTTGGATGTTTGAGAAAATTTAAGATATTGTATGATTTTTTTTGTCATCATATATATTTGTTATATATCTTATCATATCTCATCTTATATGATATTTATAGCTATACTGATTCGTTTATTATTTTTCTTCTTAAATAATACTCGGGTCAGACCGAGGTGTTTCACGTGCTTCCACTTGACTTCTCAGAAGGGACTAGCTTTTGACTTTTGGCTAACTACTTTAGCTTAGTAGTTTTTGTTTTTATACATTTGAGATAGGGACTCCTTGATGTATACATATTCTTTTGTCTAGCACTTGTACCTATTCTTTTATGATGTAGTGGATCTTGTATGACCACTACTTTGATGTACACTTCTATGTGTTATATTCATATCTGTTTCCGCCTTAGTGATATGAATATCTGTGACTGGTTTACGTTATGCTTATTTTATATTTATTTCTAAAGGACACATAGCCACTGTGTAGTAGCTTTGAGTTTGTATTTGATATGTCAGATTTCCTCTTGAAATGAAATGCATGTCATACTATCTGAAATATCGGTACTCGCACAAAGCAATTACAAAGATGGTCGCTCCTCAATAGCCTTATTCTTTGAGCTAGTCGATGACATTACCCCGTAGTGTCCTTGGCTAGTGTGAGTATAGAGGTGGGGCGTCACAGCTTGGTATCCGAGCCAAACTTCAGAACAATGTAGAATAATCTAGCAAGGATCATTGTCCTAAGTCTCTCTTAGGAATCATGCCTTAGGATTTAATTCGAGCCTTAGGACCCGTTCTATCCTATTTTCTTTTATGATACCTTGTTTTATCAATCAAATTTGTTTGATATTCATCCTGAGAATAACCTTTTTCCTTTCTTTCTTTCTTTATTAAAGAAGAGAAATGGTTAGACCTAGCCGTCCCAGTGCCGATCAATCCAGTGCTACTCCTCAGGATGGCGTATTATTGTCTGCCCAACAGCTTTTGGATCTTGTAAAGAATGCCCAAGCTGCTGGACCCATTCCAGAGCCTACTCACCCTAAATCCGGGTTTGCACGCTTGTGCAGTGATTATACCAATTTGGGCGAAAGGCCATACAAGGGTTCCAAAAGCGTTATAGAAGTCCAAGCTTGGCTTAGAACATGCGATCGCATCTTTTCACGCATGAATCTTGTGGATCTACATCGAGTCCAAATGGCTTCTAGCATTCTTCAGGAGAGAGCATTAGATTGGTATGAGCTTTTAATTTCGGAAATTGTTGAAGCGGATCTTACTTGGGAGCAATTCCGGGAAAGGTTCGAGTTAAAGTTTGTGCCGGAAGCTGAAAATGTAACTTAAGCCCGACGCTTTATTGACCTTGTTCAAGGTGAATCTTCTATGACAGATTATGTCTCATCTTTTGAATCCCTCTCTAAATATGTGGTCGAGTATATTAATACCCCATTAAAGAAAAATAAGAGGTTTATCTATGGGTTGAATAAGAACCTCAAAATGTCTTTACTTCTGAAACTAGAAGTTTCTTTCGATCAGCTTGTGGATATCGCTCTTCGACTTGAAGATGCCAATAAAGAAAGTGATGGTGATGTTGGGGTGCCAAACAGAACTTCAATAACAACAAGAAGAGGCAACTCGACGGTAAGTTCAAAGGCCCTAATCCCAACAAGAAAGGGAAGCAAGCAACTTCGATAGCAAAGACTCCTACCTCTAGTCGTGGAGAATGCTACAATTGTGGTTCTAAGGACCACTATGCAAATAAGTGTCCTAAGCCCCTAACTTGTCGCTATTGCAAAAGTTCAGGTCATCCTAAATCTTCATGTCCCAAACTTCAAAGTAGGAAAGAGGGAAAGTTGAATGTTGTGCAAGCCCCTAGTAACACTTCTCTTGGTCAAGGTATTTCTCATTCCGTCCTTGATGGCATTATTATGTTTTGTGATCATCCTATTCGAGTTCTTTTTGATACGGGTGCATCTCACTCTTTTATATCAAAAGAACTTGTTAACTTTGTCTTTAATGTTATGGGCTTGATGACTTCACTGAGAATTGCGAATCCGGTTGGTGGATCCGCAACGCTCAATTTACTTTGTAAAGATGTCGTGATTATTTTATGTGATTATGCTTTCCGACCCGATTTGCATGTTATGCACTACTTAGGTTTTGGAATGATTTTGGAAATGGATTGGCTTAATCGTTATGAAGCCCACATCCTATGTCCCGAGAGGACTATCCATCTTCGACATCCCCAATCTGTTAAGCAGATTTCTATTGTTCTTAAAGATTCAGATTCCAATTTGGTAGCATCCTTACATTCTCTAAATCTGCTCTTCAACAGCCTTATTCTTTATGCTAGTCAACGACATTACTCCGTAGTGTCCTTGGCTAGTGTGAGTATAGAGGTGGGGCGTCACAATCCCCTTAACAGGTTTTGATTTTCATTTCAAAATTCTCTATTTTTGTTCATCGTTAGTAAATCTAGGTTTTCAGTTTGATAATCATTCTTATACTTTTAAGATTGAGATAGATCGATTTTTGTTTGAATTAGATTTACTTAACAGATTTGATTTACTTGCTCTTTAAGAAATATTTTTTTTGAAAACCTGGAATTGCAATCGGGTTTGGGGAAGTTGGTGGAACACGTTTTCTTCGCTCGAAAGTTTCAAATGTACGGATGAAAAATTGGCGCCACAAAATGACTTTTCTACCCCTTCAAAAGAGATGGAGGCGGCAACAGTGGTTTTGCTTCCTTAGCCCCTTTCGATGGGGTCGAAAGGTATTGTAATGCCAATTAGATAATCCTTGTCGAAAAGTTATGCTATTAAGTAGAGAGTAGGAATTCCTTCGATAGCAAAACGTTTCAACTTAGTCGAAACCCCATTGAGCTGTTTTTGTCCAGTTTTGTCGAAATGTCCTAAGTGCATATAAATTTAACTTAGAACCTTTCAACTTCAATGAGTATGCTAGGTTTCGACAACATTAGTATCTTTATCAGGAAACCTAAGTTATTGGTTTCGATAGTGTCAAAAGGTCTTGTTGTTCGGTTTATGAAAAGTTTGTAGTGTATATCTTTGTTTAAGTTTTTGAGTTGCTTTTAACTATTTTTCCTTAGCAATTTGATTCCTGTGAAGCTTTCGACATTGTTGAAAAGTGACGTTTGAACAAATATTTTGTCTTATCCTTTCGATCTTGTTGATTACTCAGGGAACACATTTACTTTGGCTTTCGACAATATCGAGATATTCTTGTTAAATGTTGATGTTCTTTTCCTCTCGACATTATCGGAAGCCTAATGTCTTTGATTTTCTACTTAAACATTTTACTCAAATTTGAAGTTTCATATTCGGTTTTTGTTTAAATTATTTGAATCGGTTCTCTGTTTAATTCCTAAAAGAATGTTATATCCATTTCAAACTTAAAAATCTTAACTAAAACATTTTCACCTGGCAAAGTCATGAGTTCCCTAAAGATGGCCGAAGCCGTCTCCTAGCACTCTCTCATTTCAACCCAAGATGAAGTTGCTGCCATCCTTAACGACTTTGGCATCACTGGTATCGATGCCATTCCCCCTAAAGAGACTGACACCATCAACAACCCTCCTGAAGGGTTATTTTCCAATACTGCCATCCACATATGGCATGGTGGATTCTTGCCTTTCCCAGAATTTTTATCTACATTCCTTTCTCATTTCGGGATTGCTCTAATCCAGTTGCCACCAAATGTATATACTTATCTCCTATCTTTAGAAATGATGGCATTGGAATCTGGCCTTCCACCTCTCAATGCCGAAGTATTAAATTACTTGACCCGGCTGGTCAAGTTGAGCAATCTTAATAATCAGGTATACAGGGCCAACCCCTAGAAAAAGTTAATTTCAGACGGGGTTAATAAATTCAGGGATTGGGAAAACCAGTTCTTCTTTGTCAAGTGCTCTTATGACATCCACGAGACTTTCGCTTCTCCCCGTAAGTCTTGACTTTTGTTGCTTTTCCTTACTCGATGTTTTCTGTAGCCTAGTCTTTGCTTTTATCAGGTGCGCCTCCTAAAGAACTTAACGAAGACGATAAGAAAACAATCAACTCTCTAATTGCAGCTTCAAGACAAGTTGGGAGCAGATTGACGCTGTCGACTCGCACGAATCTGCGAAAACACTCTCTTCTACCAACAGGCCAGAAGATTTTAGTAACTCCTCCATCTATCCAACATACTTCTTGTGGCAAACGCTTTCTCTCCCTTGGAGACTCATCAACTTTTTCTCCTATGTCACCCATTTGCGTTGGTCACTCTGGTATGTTATAGATCAAATATTTTATTTCTTAATCTATTTAAACTTGTTTCAATTTCTACTCAAGTCACAGTGCCCATCAGTAGTGTTGTCTCTCTTCCTCCAACTTTTGGAGTGTCGTCAGTTATAGAATCACTTGCTAAATCTAAGAAAGCTTTTAAAAGGAGGTTAATGGAATATTCTGAAGTTGAGCCTCCGAAGAAAGTTGTTAAAATTATAGATGTGGAGAAAGAGGAGGATCGCTTATCTTTTGAAAAGGTTCTGAAGAGCCCGATTATAGAGGCTCCCAAAGATAATCCAGCGCAAACCCCATCTACAGTTGATCCTATTACTCGTATTTTTGTTTCAGATTCACCAGCTGCTCTTGCCCATATGCAGCTAGCCTTGAATATGCCTCCTACCCAAGGCCCAAAAGACTTTATTTCTTCATACTCCCAAATTGATTTACAAATTAGGGTTACAAGACTTTATTTAAGAGTATACAGGTTGAGAATGAAAGGAATCGGATCCCCAAAACATGACCTCTTGGGTCTAATTTATACATGCGACTGGGCACCTTTCGACCCTGATGCTTTCGACTGGGTCGAAAGGTGGCTGTTGAGAGACCTGAGCATGTTGCCTCCTTTGTCGAAAGGTATGGTGGTACTTCTCTTCTTTGAGTTGTCTCGTAAGTGCTTTTGACTTTTTCGATAGCCTCTGTCCATTGGTTTCGATGATGATGGTTACGCCTTATGTTCTCATTTCTGATCTGATGCGGAACCCTTCCTGGACCACATTGGTTTCAACCAATTCGAAAGGTTTACTGTAGCTTTTGAAGAGGTTGGTCAAGATAATACTTGCTTCCTAGCAGTTTGAATGGAGGTGAGACCATTGTTTCAAATGGTTTGGCATATATTCGAAGAGTTATTCTTCATTGTCTTCGGAAGGTGTGGCTTCAACTTGATCGAAAGGTTTTTATCTAATTGGAAGGTTGTTAATGAAGGTGAAAGGTTGCTCTCGACTCCTTTATCTTCTTCGAAAGGTAAGAACCACCAGGATATTGATTGGAGAGACCCTACAACACCTTCGAAAGGTCTTGAAGCTTTCAGTTTTGATCGCAGCATCCCTTCGACTCCTTTGAAAGGTTTGGCTGGGACCTTTCTCACATGTTCTTTGCTTGAAGAGGTTTCGACTTAGTCGAAAGGTAAACATTGGGAGTAACACAACGTCAAAATTGAAATTAATATATAAAAGAAAGAATGAAATTCTGAAAATACGATGATCATTTGGATACGTACAGCAGCCAATAATTATAGTGATAATTAGACATGTAACCGGCAATATATGAATTAGAAAAAAGGACAGACACCGCCAGAACATCAACAGAAAAGCATAGGAGATTTATCCAACATTTTAAAAGTATAAATGAGCATCAAATATTTTACTTTATAAAGCAATATATCAAATACAATGTACTCATTTTTCATAGAATAATGCAATCATGTCAGACCACTTCCAGGATACTTTTTACATGTTTAAAAAAAAGATCTTTACATACTTTAATCAAGTAACAAACACACACATGTTGTGTCAATAAAATCACTTAAAATCTTCATTTTAAAATATTTATACTAAAAGTACTCTCCCCAACAACAAAAAATTAAGCCTAAACAAAATCAAGTTTTTATCACAGGTACCGTACCACTAAACATATTCATCTCTACCTAAAATTAGGCTTCTTTATACCATCATTTCAATTGGCTTCTAGTGTTAGTCATAGCTGAGTTTAAATCTTTTTAGAAACAATATGACACTGGAAAGAAGTAAAACAATGGAAGAGGGAGGTAGCAAAAGTTCAACCATGGTTGGCGATGAGAGGGGATTAAACTCAGATATTACACCAGATAACCATATGTGATATACAATAAACTTGGATTCTTTTTTGCAAAGCATAAACTCAGGTATTATAACACATATAACTAAAACACTTATATTATTAATATATATAGAAACATCTATGATCAAGGAAGTATTATTACACCACAGTATCAATTTACCAGAAATGCTAGGAATTGTTACATAATAGAACTTGCAGTCCCCAATATATTGCATAAAAAGGAGTTTAAAGTATATATTCTTCCAAAATCAAGGGAAGATGTTATAATAGTACTTCACATGTAATAAAGACAAAAAAATTTCATAACAATGGCTTGAGAGACAGAGATGAGTAACAAAAGTGTAACTTACTGACTAGACTTAAACATGGCTTTAAAAATGAGATTTTGACTTCACAAATCACTAATTAAAATTTCATGAGTAGAACAAAAAATTGAGGGCATCGGTTATTGAATAATATGATATAAGCTACTATAACAAATGTATACTACCAGTTTTAACTGCATCCATAACCTAACCATAAATTTCACATCAAGGACACGGCTGAAATAAATTATAGCATAACAAATTCTTTTTGTTGTAAAAATATCTTAATGTTACCTTAAAATTCGGACTTGTTTTCGCCTTCATAAACTTTCTCCATTCATTTATGCTTTTGATGTTGGTAGGTTTCAGTTTAAATCTTCCCTCTTCATTCTCCGCTTTATTTATTGTTCAAACCAATTTGCTTTTTGAGGATCTACAAATTGTTCCCATTTGTTGAAATACGGCTTTTCTTTGTCAATCATCTTCTAATTTAAATCTAATTTTTAACAATACATGAAAACATGTATTATGTCAATGAACTAGATTTCTCAACATAATTGATGTGTTATGACAAACAAATGTTTGGTTCAAGAATTAGATGAAAATTTTCAGATTTTATATAATTTACTTAGTTATTCTTTTATTAGTCCAAATAACTTTGAGAACATGACAGTGAGAAATGCGGATTGAGGATCTTAAGGCTAGAATTAACACTAGAGGGAGGGTGAATAGTGTTTTAAGAAATCTGTTAATCTTTTGGAGTTTATCTTAATTTGTTAGCAATGTATGCACTAATCAGACACAGATATGAACACAGAATCAAACACAGATGCAAATATAAAGTAAAAGTAGTAAAGGAAAGAATACACCGGATTTTATACTGGTTCGGAATTACCCTACATCCAGTCCCGCACAACTAATTACGGATTTCCTTTCAAAGCCAATTCAACAATTACAACCCTCGGTTTCAAGGCTATGAGGTACACCCTCCAGAATAACAATCCTCTGGGTAGAGATACTTGATTTCCGGGGAAACAAGTTCACCCAATTGATTTCCAAGGCTACAATCACACCTTCTCTCACTCAATTGATTTCCAAGGCTACAATTACACCTTTTCTCGCTCGATTGATTACAAAGAAGTCTATAACTCTGAATAGCACTTGGATCTTGTAGAGATAATGATGGAGAATCACACTAGAAGTAATCAATTATGATTCCATGTTGATTTCGGCAGAGTAATGGTATGATTTTGTATTAAGAAATGTGGAAGAAGAAGAGGAGTGAAAACCAGAAAAAAGTGATTAAAAATTCATTGAAACTGACCCCTATTTATAGAAGAGCAACAGCCATGACCATTCATGAAGAGTTATGGCGAATAGACACTTCTTTTGAAATTTGAATTTTGAAACCAACTAACACTATGTCGACATGGGGTATATGGGCATGTCGACATCCCAAAGGAAATTTTGGTGTTTTGATTTTCTTTGAAAATAACCTCTATTTTATATTAAAATTATTTTAAACTTTATAAATATACTTAACTATAGTTAAAATACATAAGTAAATATAAAGAACAATATATACATAATTTAACTATAATTTTATATTTAAATCTAAGTATAAATATTTAAAAGTTAAATATATTATTTGAAAAGATAGTTTAAAATCAGGAGTAATTTGACTTTGAAATTAAAGATGTTTTTGAGGCTAAAATTATTTAAAATCGGGACAGAGAGTTTTGAATCTTTTAAAAGGAAAGTTTTGAAATCATTTTGAAAACAAGATAATTTTGTAAAATCATTTGAATTAAAATTAGTGGATACAAAACAATGTCCCACTAGATTTTCGTAGGTTCCATCCTACTTAGGGTTCCATCCCTTTAACTGGCTCGAAGTGGATTCCATTCCACGAATAAATTGGATATTAAGATGCTAGTGCTTTTCTACGAGTTTTAACAAATATTCCTAATAAAACAAACTTAACCTTGAAATCTTGAACTCTTGATAATCTTGATAATCTTGATACTCATGAGTCTTCTACCTCTATATCTTGAATCTCTATACTGTATAGTCTTCATTCTTGATACCTGCATGGTTAGATCCTGCATATACACATATATCTAAACTTGTAATGTTAGTATTTATATTTTATAATCTATTCTAAGGTTGTTGTCATCAAAACCAACTCCTCAGGGACTAACAATCTCCCCCTTTTTGATGATGACAACCTTTGTTTATAAAATATCACTTCTATCCTAATAAATCCCCCTAAAACTAACAACTCCCCCCTAATCTATGCCTAACTATCCTATTTTATATTTCTCCCCCTTTGTCATCAACAAAAACTTACTCCCTCTTATTCTTGGACTTCAATACCTGCATTGATGAACTATACAACATAATATATACTATATAAATTAAGAAATAATGATACTTATGAGCATAATAACTTAATTAAAAACTATATTCATTTCAGTGTATATATATATGTTTCACACATCAAACTTCAAACCAAATAAAATCAATCCACACAAAGTATCAAATCAAACCAAATCAAACAAATTAATTCAAACAAATCAAACAAAGAAAGAAAATTAAATGTTTCGAGGGACATCTACCCATCCATCTTCTCCAAATATAGGGTCTGCTTTAATTGCATCCCAATTCTCAGTGTCATTGGTGAGAGAGACAGGAGGATGTACTTCATTATCATCCTTGTGTAGAGAGGAGATCATCCATCGAATGGCATCGAAATTCCTTTCTTGCTCCTTGATCATCTGCATTTGACTCAACTCTAAGTGACGCTGGTTTTGTAGAATAAAAGAGAGAAGATTCTTGAAAGAATTGAGTGTTTCTTCAAGATTTTCAGATAGATTGTGAATAGGATTGGCCATAATTGAATTAGAGAAAGAAATGAAGGATAAGATAATGAGAAATAAATTTCAGTGAAGATTTCTGGAAGAAAAAGGTATATATAGGTGTAGAAATTCGTTTGAAATGAATAGACATTTGGTAGTTATTCATATTTCAAATTCAAAATCAATAGTCACTTCTGACCAGTATATGTCGACATGGTCTACTAGGGGATGTCGACATGGGTTAGTGAAAATTTATGACAACTTTGATTTTGTGAATAATTGTGTATATATATAAATTTATATAATATACTAACATTTATTCAGGAGATAAGATAAGCTAGATAACAGAAAGGAAATTCAATTTCATTATGATAATACAAAGATTAAGCATAATGAACTACACGAACATTCGGAAGAAAAACAAACTAAGACAAATACAATAAGATACTAAAAGATAAAACTAGTTAGAAGATGAAGATGATGAAGATAGTCCAAGTTTCTTGCTAACTTTTGAAAAGAACTTGTTCATCTTCGAAGAAATGTTATCCAACTTCTTACTAACGAATCATTTTAAAATCCGTTGATTCTCCACAATTATCTTTTGGTTTTTGAGAAGGGTTTTGTTAGAAGGGTTGGATGGATATTCAATACTTCTAGAGATGTTTCACCTTCTTCTTCTTCTATTTCCATTTCATCCCTTTCTTCTTCTTCTTCCTCTTCCATTTCTTCCATTTCCTCATGAGCCAAACGCTCTTTCTTTTCGGTAAGGGTTTCATAAGGTTGAAAAACATATGGGATTTTCATGAGAGAAATATTTGAGATATTAAAAACTTTTCTTGAAATAAATTCTTTTCCTTTGAAATTTACTCCAAAATAGTTGAAAATCCGAGTAAGATAAATTCCATGATATAAAGTGTTTTCTCCCATTTCAAAATTTTTAGGACGAAGTTCATCCAAAATAACTTGCGCCCAATTGATATCATAATTTCCAAAAATAGCAAAAAGTGCTTTGCACACTTTTGAAGTAGGATTGTTAAAATTTCCCGATCTTGGGGTCAAAGTATGTTATAAGAGAAGATTGACAATTCTTGCTTTAGGACGAAAGTTTCGTTTCGATTCTTAAATTCAAAGTTTTCATCTCCTTCAAAAATATGATGAAATGTCTCACGATCATGTTCATCGATTTGAAAACTAGAAAGATCCATTCCCGTGCTTTTGCAATTGAGAATGGTACCCAAAAGGTCACAATTCAAAACAATTTGAGTTCCTTTGACATTACTCCAAATTTCATTCTCATTCCAATATAAAAACCACAGTTTAAATTAGCATAGAAGGTTTTGACAAGATTAGGATAGCAAACAAAATCATTTTTGAGAAGAGTCAATAAGACTTAAAACACCATTGTTTGCAAAAAGAGAATCAATTTCATAAGAAGAAAAATCTTGAAAAATAGCAAATTTTCCGGGATGGACTTTGGCATAATTAGCATAATTGATGTATGCTTTAATTGCCTCTGGATCATTGAGTAATTGCTCTTTGATTTTTCTGGAAATTCTCATGGTTGAGGGGTTGCTTGAAGAGGCCATTAGAGTAGAGAGTAGAGAGCTTGAGGATATGAAGAGAGAGTTTGAATTTGAAAATGAAGGTGAAAAGATATGATAAAAGATAGTGAATAAATAGACTTTCAAAGGACATATTCTCTGGTCAAAAGGTATCTTTTCAGACAAATAAATGAAGTGAAAAGGTGGAGGGAAATTCAAACATTTGAATTCAAAATTTGAAATTCAAATTCAGGTAAGCATGTCGACATCATGGTAGGGGCCATGTCGACATGTGGCTTTGAATTTTCATGACATGATTTTCCTAAGTTATCTAATATACATATATATATATATATATATTATTAATGTCTATATTTCTGAAATATTACTGTACTTATAATATATTTCAGAATGTGTCAAAAATAATAAAATAAAAATAATAAAATAATAGTAAAAAATAGTAAATAAAATTTAAAATTCAAATAACATATCAATTCAAAATCAATCAATCAATTCAAGCTTGCAATTTCAACCAATGTATGGTAAACGTGTACCTTTTTCAGAGTCCGTGTCTTTGGTATTGACTAAATCGAGAATTGCTGTGAAGCATAGATTTGAATTATTTTTCTTCTGTTCATCGTCGCTGGAGGATGAGTCAGAGTCATCTAGAGTAGCAGTGAATGCACGTTTCCGTTTCTTTGCAGAATCATTGTTTGTAGGAGAGTTTTACTTATCTGGATGCGGACAGTATCTTTTGATATGACCTGATTCGTCACAGTTGAAGCATTTGATAAAGTTTGGTACTGTAGTCTGATTACCAGAATTCTTAAAGTTGTTTCTCTTGAGATTATTCATCTTTCTGTATTTCAGAAATTTCCAAAAATTCCTGGTCATAAATGCTATCTCTTCATCATTATCACTGTTTGAATCTGATCCGTCGGTTAATGCATTGAATGTCATTGATTTCTTTTCAGATGCTTTGCTTTCTCTTCTCCCGATCATTTGAACCTCAAACGACATTAGATTTCCAATCAATTCTTCTATCTTTAAAGTACTGATGTCATTCGCCTCTTCAATTGCAAGTGTCTTTTGATCCCATTCTGGAGTGAGAGAATTCAAAAAATTTGTGACTTGATCTTCTTCCAAAAATTCCTTTCCCAAAGATATTAAAGAATGCACAATATCTTGAAATCGACTAAACATATCGGAAATAGACTCATTAGTATTCATTTTAAATAACTGAAACTGATTTGTGAGCATGGAAATTTTAGTCTGTTTAACTTTGCTTGTTCCTTCGTGAGTTACTTGCAAAGTTTTCCAGATTTCATATGCAGACTTACAAACTGACACTCTATTAAATTCATTTCTTTCAAGTGAACAAAACAGAATATTCATTGCTTTAGAATTATTTTGTGCAACAGTCTTTTGCTCAGTGGTCCACTGTGCAAAATTAGTTATGGGTTCAGAATATTCAGTTTGTGTGATATTCTAAGTTTTTAATCCTACAGATTGTAAATATATTTTCATCCTACATGCCCAAAATGCATAGTTACTGCCATTAAAAAGTGGTGGTCTGGCAGTAGACTGACCTTCTACAAATGAACTAGTGTTGGTGGAAATAGCAGTACTAGTGTTAGTAGTCCTTTTAAAACTTTTCAAAATTCAGATTATGAAACTTTTGAAAACAAAGCTCTGATACCAAATGTGAGAAATGCGGATTAAGGATCTTAAGGCTAGAATTAACACTAGAGGAGTGGGTGAATAGTGTTGTAAAAAATCTGTTAATCTTTTTGAGTTTATCTTAATTTGTTAACAATGTATGCACTAATCAAACACAGATATGAACACAGAATCAAACACAGATGCAAATATAAAGTAAAAGCAGTAAAGGAAAGAACACACCAGATTTTATACTGGTTCGGAGTTACCCTACATCCAGTCCCGCACAACTAAGTGTGGATTTCCTTTCAAAGCCAATTCAACAATTACAACCCTCGGTTTCAAGGATACGAGGTACACCCTCCATAATAACAATCCTCTGGGTAGAGATACTTGATTTCTGGGGCAACAAGTTCACCCAATTGATTTCCAAGGCTACAATCACACCTTCTCTCTCTCAATTGATTTCCAAGGCTACAATTACACCTTTTCTCGCTCGATTGATTACAAAGAAGTCTATAACTCTGAATAGCACTTGGATCTTGAAGAGATAATGATGGAGAATCACACTAGAAGTAATCAAGTATGATTCCATGTTGATTTCGGTAGAGTAATGGTATGATTTTGTATTAAGAAATGTGGAAGAAGAAGAGGAGTGAAAACTAGAAAAAAGTGATTAAAAATTCGTTGAAACTGACCCCTATTTATAGAAGAGCAACAGCCATGACCATTCATGAAGAGTTATGGCGAATAGACACTTCTTTTGAAATTTGAATTTTGAAACCAACTGACACTATGTCGACATGGGGTATATGGGCATGTCGACATCCCAAAGGAATTTTTGGTGTTTTGATTTTCTTTGAAAATAACCTCTATTTTATATTAAAATTATTTTAAACTTTATAAATATACTTAACTATAGTTAAAATACATAAGTAAATATAAAGAACAATATATACATAATTTAACTATAATTTTATATTTAAATCTAAGTATAAATATTTAAAAGTTAAATATATTATTTGAAAAGATAGTTTAAAATCAGGAGTAATTTGACTTTGAAATTAAAGATGTTTTTGAGGCTAAAATTATTTAAAATCAGGACAGAGAGTTTTGAATCTTTTAAAAGGAAAGTTTTGAAATCATTTTGAAAACAAGATAATTTTGTAAAATCATTTGAATTAAAATTAGTGGATACAAAACAATGTCCCACTAGATTTTCGTAGGTTCCATCCTACTTAGGGTTCCATCCCTTTAACGGGCTCGAAGTGGATTCCATTCCACGAATAAATTGGATATTCAGATGCCAGTGCTTTTCTACGAGTTTTAACAAATATTCCTAATAAAACAAACTTAACCTTGAAATCTTGAAATCTTGATAATCTTGATAATCTTGATACTCAAGAGTCTTCTACCTCTATATCTTGAATCCCTATACTGTACAGTCTTCATTCTTGATACCTGCATGGTTAGATCCTGCATATACATATATATTTAAACTTGTAATGTTAGTATTTATATTTTATAATCTATTCTAAGGTTGTTGTCATCAAAACCAACTCCTCATGGACTAACAATGACATGAGATAATGAAGATGAAGCTTTCGAACCAAATATATTATGAAGCAATCAGGAGATTACTGAGATAAATTATGATATAATCGAACAAAGTTAAAACTATATATCGTGCATCATAACTAATTTATCAAGCAAAGGTCAATGGAGAAAACTGCAATTTGGTTATTTTTAGTACTAAAGTATGGTTCTTGCAGCTTGATCATAACACTATAAACATGATATCAAGCCTGATTTTGTTTTGTTCATTATCATAATACATGTTTTAATTAACTTGATCATAACACTAGAAACATGAATCTGGTCCCTTGTTCTCAGCATAACATGAATACAATAAAAATTTAACTAGATGGTATACATTCAATATAACTTGATGTATTTATTACCCAGCATGTGTGTGTTCACTATAATTTTACGTGCATTTGATTTGATTTTTTTGTTTCATATTAATCATTACCGATTCGCATTCTCAAACTATATGACTTTGTACTTGCATCAATATAAGTAAATGCATAAATAAATTGATTGACCTTATATCCAATATAGCTGAGTGTAATTATTTGCTTGTCCATACCTGAATGATTGCCACAAAACAACTTTTAACTCATCACTTAGAAGCCTCCAATCATTAAGTGTGAATGGAACGTGCTCCCATACAAGCGGTCTAAGAAAAGAAGATAAATATACCGACCCTGGCCTTATTGGTACGACTACATCATTGAACTCAACTTCAATTTGATCATGACTTTTAAACGGGAGCCTTTTTACTTTTATTGGACCTCTATTGCATCTTTTCCAAGATGTACTTGCAATTTTAGCTTCACTTGCTCTCCCAATTTTAATCCGAGCATCGTCATTTGAGTCAGAAGGGATTTCATTTTCTGAGCGGAGCCTTTATTCACCCGACGAACCCCTTTCTTCATACTACATTTGATTTGTATCATGTAGTGCTTGTTCTTCGCCTTCGGTGCAAGCACTGGATGGCTTCTTAGCATTGACTGCTCGTTCTTAGCCTTCATTGCAAGCATCGGCTGGCTTCTTAGCATTGACTCATTTCTTTCCCTTCATTGCAAACACCGGCTTCTTATGTTTGCAATTTGAATAATATTTCTGCTTTGAATTATACTTCCGGGATTCCTCTTTAGTCTTTCTCTGGTTGTGAGTACGTATGGAGCTTGAAAACAACTCCTTTTGCAAATGAAACAACATACAGTATTGTTTAGATTTATGATAACAAAAGAAATAGAGGATAAAACATAAATTAACTCAAGCAAGTTGTTCATATGAAAATACTTGTTAGAAAATGATAAGTTGTCCATATGATAAGTTGTCCGTATAAATATATTTGCAATGTGCATTAAACTTAGGCATTAAATGCAATGTGCATTATTTAGGCATATAACTGAGATGTAATGCATTAACTGCAATATGCATCTAATCAATGTTGAGATTAGATACTGTGCCTCCAGGGTATGGTTTTACCGCAATGTGCATTAAACTGAAATGTAGTGCATTAACTCAAGCATATAAAGTTGAATCCAGTGCAACATGAAGTAACAGGCGCATGCATTTGTATTTTAAGGAGAATAACTTGTATTAAAGAGAATTATAATGAGTACTAAAACGGTAAAAAGATTGTTAATTTAGTGCACGGATTGATTTATTTAAAAACTAATTCATTGTTTGGTTAGTGTCATGTGCATTGTTTAGTTTAGTTTTTACTTTACAAATTAAGATGTGAACAAAACAATTGTTGAAAATGGTCTAACATCAAATAAAATGTTGATCGTTTATTCTTCTTTAATTATATTTTATTTTACAAATAGTTGAAAATGTAAGACATCAAGGCAATATTTAAGTACAGTAATTTTTAAAATGATAAATGCAGTTTGTTTCTTCATATGTTGACAGGATTTTATTTCAATATATTTAGCTCAAATCATGATAAGAGATTTATCATTCCTCAACTATTTTTTGATAGTTAATGTATATATCGTTTACAGTAGTATGGAAAGTTTACATAACTTTTAGACAGCGCCTTTTTAGATTTTCTAAACCACATTCTAATTCTACTGTTTATAAACAAGAATTGGTTTTTTTCATGTGATTTCGATCATTCTAGTAAAAAAAGTATTTTATTGATACTGTAGTCTCGAAACAAAATTGTACCAAGTATCGGTTGTTTTAAGTACTAAAATTTTGTTAACATACCTCAAGTGGAAGTCTTATTTGATGGCCATTAACATACTATTACACTGTTCAAATAACCATTGATGTTTCCCTTTAGATACCTAAGTAAAATACTCACTAAATCTTTTTTTCAAAGGAAGTCTTTACATCTATTGCACTATGAATAAATTTACAAAAAATATCATATCTGGTGAAAAATAATTAAAATTTTAGATGTAAATTTACAACAGTGGTAGCTTGTTGCTATAAACCAGAAGTTCAAGAAGTGAATAAAAGTTTATCTTTCAAGGTTCATGGAACTGCGCAGTACAAATTTTTTAAATTTCTTCAAATTGCTAAGGGGAATTTTAAGAGCTGGAATAATAGTAGGAATAAAAATGAGCTAAAACAATTAAGAGCAGAATGTGAGAAATTGCAGAATGATCTTGACAGTAATAGCTCAGACAGTAATACCATTAATAGTTTTTTTCAGGCTCAGAATAATCTTAGTTCATCCCTTCATATTCATTCTATAAATAATAGGCAAAAGGCCAAAATTGACTGGCTAACTAATGGTGACGAAGCTAGCAAATTTTTTTATGCCAGAATGTCTACTAGGAAGAACAGAAATGTCATTGGCAAACTCATTGATGCTAATGGCATGGTTTTAAAGAATTTAGTAGAAATTGAGGAAGAAGCCATTAATTATTTCACAGAGTTATTCAACTCTGAGAACTATTTTAATGATTTTCCTAATATTAATACTAACTTCTCTCTAAAAGAGTGTAGCCAGGATATTTTATTAGCTCCTGTTAATATCTTGGATATTAAAAATATAATTTTTAATGCTGATAATGACAAAAGCCCTGAGCCAGATGGCTTTAATGCCAAATTTTACAAAACTCATTGGGATGATATTAAGCACAATATTTTGGAAGTTATTTCTGAGTTTTTTAAAAATGGCAAGCTTCTAAAATCTTTCAATCACACTTTCATTACTCTTATCCCTAAAATTAGTAACCCAATGGGTTTGGAAGATTATAGACCTATTTCCTGTTGCAATTTCATTTATAAAATCATTTCCTCTATTTTATGCAATAGAATTAAATTGTTTTTAAAATTTCTAATTGCTGAAAATCAATGTGCTTTCATCCCTGGAAGGCTCATTACGGATAATATTTTGTTAGCTCATGAGCAAATTAGAAATTTTAACAATAAAAATAAAAATGCTATGTGTATTAAAATTGACTTACACAAAGCCTTTGATAAAATTAATAGACACTTCATTATTCACATGATGATTCAAATGGGTTTCAATAAATAATTTTGTGATCTAATTAAGGAATGTATTGACAATGTAACTTACTCTGTTATGATTAATGGCTCCCCAAAAGGATTTATTCATAGCAACAGAGGAATTAGACAAGGAGACCCCCTCTCTCCTTATCTTTTCACCATTGTTATGGAGTATTTCTCCTCTTTAATTAATTCTGAATATAAAAGGGGTAATTTGAAAGCTTTAAATAGAAACATACCACCCATTACTCATTTGTTATATGCAGGTGACTTGCTTCTGTTCATTAAAGCTGATGCTAAAAGTGCTAATACAATTGTTAGCATTTTAAAAAAAATAGAAATGTATGCTGGCTTAAAAGTAAATGAGTGTAAAAGCAAAATATATTTCAGCAAAGGTTGCAATTGTAAAGAGGAAATTTTAAACATTCTCAAATTTAAAGAAGGTAGTTTGCCAGTCAAATATTTAGGCCTGCCTTTAAGTATAAACCAGGTAAATGAGAGGGATTGTTTAAGATTATATGACATTATTCAAAATAAACTAGATGGACGGTCTAGCAAGCTTTTATCGCTTGCTGGTAGAATAGAACTCACCCATACTGTCATCACTGCTATTGTTATGTATTGGATTCAAGCTTATAATATTCCCGCTAAAGAAATTTGTAAAATCGAAAAAATGTGTGCTAACTTTATTTGGCAGGGCAAACAGCACAAGATTGCATGGGAAAAAGTATGTATGCCTAAAAATGCAGGTGGTCTGGGACTTAGAAATATTAGAGATTTGAGTGAAGCAGCCAAATACAAACTTTTTTGGAAATTCATTGAAGGCAAATCTCTTTGGGCTAGATGGATGAGAGAAAAATATCTCAAAAATAAAAATTTCTGGACTACAAGGATCGAAAACCATCATTCATACACTTGGAAAAATATTCTTAACTGTAGGGAAAAAGGCAAAACCCTTTTAGAGAGAAAATTTAAAGATGGCAATTTGACTAGCCTTTGGTTCGACCCTTGGATTTTTGGAAAATCCCTAGTTGATCTATTAGGATGGAATAACATGTATCTTTTTGGCAATACAACTGATAATGTTCAAAGCATCATTCATAATCAAGCATGGAATTCAAAAAAGCATCAAGCTGCTTATATCTTTAGAGCTGCTATTAACAACATCTCAATAGATCAAAATCTTCAAAGAGACACTTGGGTTTGGAAACTTAATTCAAAAGAAAAATTCTCCTTTAAAATTGTTTGGAAATTTGTCAAGGGGGATGACACTGAAGTCAGTTGGCACAGAGTTATTTGGTGTAAATCAAATTGTCCCAAAATGGCTCACTGTACCTACTTTGCCATTCTCAACAGACTTCCCACAAAAGAAAGATGTGCCAAATGGTCTAAAAATGCAGATAATAGATGTCTGCTATGTAATAATGGTGTTGAAAATACTGATCATCTCTTTTTTGATTGTATCTACTCTAGGCATGTTTGGTTCAATGCAAAAAATTTGTTAAGATTTTATCAACATCAATCCATTCAAAATATAGAAGAGAGTATTCGATATATCCAAAGCAGATACAATCCAAAATCTAAAGACTTCAAATTAGCATCTATCATGCTTACAACGGTTATCTACCATATTTGGAGAGAAAGAAATCTTAGATTTCATAATAACACTGATAGGAATAGTAACCAGCTCTGGAACAACATATACACTGACTTTCAAATTCTTAGAAGGAATAATATGAAGCATCAAGAGAAAAGCAATCTGGACATATATGAAACAGGAGTAGAAGATTTCTTACTTAGGGGGAAACATTCTACTGATATTTCCCAAAGAAGACACAATCACTGTCAATTTTATGCTCCCAATAATTCTAACAGCCACTCCCGGAGCTATCTAACTAGAGGCGCCCATTCCAGAGCTAATAACATTTCATATAACTGCAAGGGAAGTGATCATAATATAATTATTAATAACTCTTACTCCTATCATATTATGAACAATAATGCTGGGTGTTTACCTGTTTCAGCTCGAAGGAGCTACCGCGCTTCCAGCAGCGTTCCCAAGGAGATCAAGTTGCTGTACAAGGGAGAGCACATCAATATCAACGTCAGTGACAATAAAAGCGAGATCTTTTTTTACAAAAGTTTGTTAAATGATAAAGTTTATCACATATCTTGCTGGAGCAAGGGTGAGAGTAGCAAGATCACTGAAGATACTACTCAAATCGGCTTTAATCTTCCAAGTCGCCGCTATTCTACAGATGATCTGAAGAATAACAACGATAATGGAAAGGACAAAGCCTCGCACTTTCCCAATCACCATCTCTCTGACGCTTATAGCAAGGATCTGGAGAATAGCATCAAAATTAGGAAGAGGAAGATTAATTCCTCTAATTTCAGTGATGAGCTTCAACCAGGGTTAGCTAAAGAGGACATTAAAGCTCAGGATGAAGTTCGGAAACCCCCGTGAGGTGTTTAGGGGTGGCTGGTGGTTTGCGTTGGTCGCCATTTTTTCTGTTTCTCTCATTTACTTTGCGGCTAGGGTTTGTTGTGGTGGAGTTGTTTTTAGGGTGTGATTGTTTCGGGTGTATACTTGTTTCGGGTGTGGTTTTTGTTTTCGTTTGTTTTATTAATCAAACAGGCCTTGGGCCTTTTACTTTTTCAAAAAAAAAGAAGCACATCAAATAACAATGAAGTTGGTTAGCTGAATTCTTCTATTTGAAAATGTGAAATGATAGCCCAAGGTTTGATAGTAATTCATTTATTAATTGCTGCATGTAAAAAACACCATGTATTATCACTTATACAATATGGCTTTTCATTTTAAAACTAAGAAAACAATCTTTTTTTACTTGAGTAAAAGAATGGTCCAATAGGATGTAGTATAATAAATCTAACTACGTCTTTATAAGATCCACCATCTTCATTCTTTAAAACCATTCTAATTTCTCTTTCAATAACAATTTTATTCATTTTCTCATCCTCGAGATATTTTTTAACAAAAATTTTACAAACTGAAGGTAATCTTATTTTTTTTCTCAATTGGTTGCGAGTCTATTATGCAAACTTCAATTGGGAGTCCAAATGTCTTAACAACATCATTTTCACTTAATTCCAATAACATGCCATTTAATACAAAATTTCCAGAAATTGAATTGTAAGTCTTAAAAAGTGCATCTAAGTATTTTGAAGACCATTTAGTATCTTTTCATCAAGTTTATTTTGGATAAATAAATTGATAAAATCATAGAAAAGAGTAAAAGTATATTCCTCTTCCCAGGTACAAGAAAAATACAAACGAGAGAATGAATTAAGCAAGTATGAAAGTTCTGAGAAGGTAAAGTATAGAAACCAGGAATACTAATGTTGTTGGCATATAAAAGTGAAAATAAAAATAAGACTCACTATTTGCAATTATATATTAAACATAGTATAATTCAAGTAATAAAAAAACCATTGACCTACCAAGATTATGTCTGGTTTATTATTTAGTTGAATTCATTATTTCTTTTTAAGCTACAAGAACCGATGATATTTTATGTGGTTTACACTTAAATTAAGGCTAGAAGTATAGGTAACTTGTGTCTGTCTTTTATCTCGGTGACGTGATCTTTAAGTAGTTAAGTCTTGATATTAATCGTGCATCCTTTGAATACCAAGTTAATATCAATTAATTTATGAATAGAATCAGCTAGTATAAATAAGTTACAAATGCATTAACTTTTTTTCTTTTTTTACAAACGCTTTAACCTATGTAAAGATATCATAATTATGTTGAAAATTAAAAGAGAGAGAAAGATAGTAATGTAAAGAAGAGGTTCTGCTATTATAAAACTGCCTTATCTATTATTTCAACCTGCTACATCTTTATATACTAAGATCTACCGAAAGCCATGCACAAAAATAGCTACGCAAAAAATAAGAAATTGTCAACAAAGCCTATCCATTGAATAACAAAATAAAAGGAGAAAAACTAGGTCTTATTTACTCCAAATCAGGATCAGCATATTTGAATCATTCTTCAACATCCTCCCGTGATTCAAAGTTATTGAGATAATAAACGAAGCACTTCTCTTCGATTTGTGATGCACTTCTCATCACCTTCAATTGTTGAAACACTTCTCATCAACTCTACTCTTTGAATATTGGAGCACTTCTCTCCATGGTGCACATCTCATCCACAACTCTAAAATAAATTCTCTTCCACGGCCACTTGTGCCATGTTCTCTTGCTCTTTGTCTTTAAACCTACAATTCCTTGCCATATGCCCAAATTTTTGACAGTTGAAACACTTAGGTTTTCCCTTATGCCAACAATCATTTTCCTCATGACCAATTTTGTGACAATTGTTGCATTGGAGGGATTTGCCTTTCATCTTTTGATTAGAAAACTTTGCTATAAGAGCTTTTTCACTATTGTTTTCACCGTCTTCATTTCTCATGGCCCTCCTTTGATCCACCGCATGGAATGAATTGATCAATTCTGAAAATGTTAACTTAGACAAATCTTTAGTATCTTCAAGTGAAGAAATTTTACCTTCATACTTTTCTGGAAGAGTGACAAGAAGTTTGTCCACCACCCTTTGGCTAGTAAATTCTCCACCAAGTAGCTTGATTTGGTTTACAACGGACATCAACTGACTCCCATACTCCTTAACACCTTCATTACTTTTCATTCCCATTATTTCGAACTCCCGCTTAAGATTCAAATTTTGCATTAATTTTGTTTGGTGATTTCCTTCATACTCCTCTTTGATTTTCTCCCATGCTTCTTTGGGAGATTCACAACCCATAATAGTTGTGAAAATTTCTTCCGACACGGCCCCATGTAGACACGAAAGTGCTCTTGGCTTTCTCGCCATTTCTTCGTCATATTTTTTGACTTGGGTGGGTGTTGGATTTTGTGGAAGAGGAGTGGGATCAATATCACTCTCAATGACATCCCATAAACTTAAAGCTTTAAGATATGACTTCATTTTGATAGCCCATGATTGATAATTTTCTCCTTTGAATAGAGGAATGGAAATTGAAAAATTGTTTAAAGTAGACATTGGAAGAACACTCACAATTTTTTATTTTTTTTAACCTCACAAGCTTTTAAGGATCATTTGGCTCTGATACCATGTTGAAAATTAAAAGAGATAGAAAGATAGTAATGTAAAGAAGAGGTTCTGCTATTATAAAACTGCCTTATCTATTATTTCAACCTGCTACATCTTTATATACTAAGATCTACTGAAAGCCATGCACAAAAATAGCTACGCAAAAAATAAGAAATTGTCAACAAAGCCTATCCACTGAATAACAAAATAAAAGGAGAAAAACTAGGTCTTATTTACTCCAAATCAGGATCAGCATATTTGAATCATTCTTCAACAAATTAGACTGATATATAAAACTATTATTTCCTATAAATAATGAATCTAATACCAAGTGATGAATAGTATTTATTGTTTCTACCTTATCAACCTCAAATCCTTCATTATGTGTTAATTATCAGATTAAGTATTGAAAACTAATAGCCGACAACTTACCTTCATAAAACAATGCCACTGAAAAAATTAATAACCATATTTAAGTAGAACATATAATCTACTCAAGTATGCCTTCGCAATCCTCCATAACATACTAACATCTTCATCACTCATTTCGGTTATTTCAAAATCTTCCACGACGTGGATATCTTCCTCGATGCAATCATGTGTCTCTAAATCATCAAAACTTCTTGATGGTGCTTTCATTACAACATTCCAATTATAAATATCATTTTATCTTGAATAAAATACTTGTCTTGCTTGAGATGCAAGTATGTATGGATCTCTTGAAAACGATGCTTGATGTAAATTAATAAGAGTAAACCCATCATCATCAACTTTTTCTCCATTTCCTTTATACGTCCAACGACACTTAAAAGGAATATAAAACAAATGATAATCTAATAAAATTATATCTGTCAATATTCCATAATAAGTGACCATATCAACCACTTCGGACATATCATTTGCACTTGCTCTAACATAGTAGTCGCATCAAAAGTCACCCGACTATTTTAAGTTTCTCTCTCTACATCTTTTATATGAAACGTTGCCCTTTTATGATATATCCTTTGTAAGACAAGGCATCATTCTTCAGACCAAAGGCAATCCATATTAACATGTCATTATGATCCTTGGAGTTAATAGGTATCTACAACAAATTCCATTTAGCATGAATATTTTAGAGTAATATTAGTAATCAAATAAGAATATATTTAGAATGTAACTAACCTTCCTTGCAATCCAGTCGAAATATTCTTTTATGTGTTTCCCAAAGTAAAGTCACATTTTTTCTCATGTGTTGGTTTGAGTTTTCTAATTCCTCCAAATGCAAACTAGTATAAAACAAATGATTATAAGTTATATTTAGCATTATGAACACATCAAAATAATTAAAACAATGTAATATAAACTTATTGTATAAATGGTTCCACCACAGCCATATCCATTAATACGTCTAAATTAGCACTTTCTTTCTCGTTAACTGATAATGTAACTGCCTTGAACATTAAAATTGGACGTCCCTCGAGTATTACGTTGCTTTCATAATCTTCATTTCGAGCTTCTTTCTCCTCTATATGTCCTGATTTTTTTAAAAATTCATTGAAAAACCTTGTGGATTCTTTTGCGAGATAGGATTCTATAATACATCTCTCTGGTCGTGCAAAGTTTCTTACATAATCTTTAAGTGTCTTCATATATCTTTCGAATAGGTACATCCAACGAAAATGAACCAGTCCACACATTAGTGCTTCTTTCCCAAGATGAATTGACAAATGTACCACTACATCAAAAAAAAGATGGTGGAAAATTTTTTCCAACTCACATAGAACTTCAATAATCCCAGCATTGATTGTTCTATCTTCTCTCTACCAAGAACACGTTGACATAATTTGTTGAAAAAGAACATAAACAAATTATTGCTTTTCTTTTCTTAGTTGCTATTAATCCTCTCGATGCTACTGGCAATAAGTGTTGCATTAATACATGGTAATCATATGACTTCAATCCACTAATTTTGCAATCCTACAACGAAATCTGATTCTTCAAATTTGAACAGTAGTCATCTGGTCCTTCGAAATCATACAATCTTCTGCAAAATATTTTTCTCTTAGAATTGACAACATGTAAGCCAGTGGAAGATATGTTTTATTCCCACGAGGTTGTGCATAAAGCTCATGTTGAATTCCCCAATCCTCTAAATTCTTTCTACAGTTGGTTTAATCTTTTGATTTATTACCATGCAACATCGTGCCTAATAAGCTTTCACCAATGTTTTTCTCCACATGCATCGCATCTAAATTGTAACATAATGGAAGTTCATGGGAAAACCAACACTATAATGCATTACTATATTTTTCTTCTGTTTAAACAGTGAAAAGTAAATATATTAACCACTAACCTCCTAATATGAAAAACCAAAGAAAATCAATCTTTTTTCCACCATGATAGCTCCATTTTTGTAGGATTGTTAATCTTAACATATTCATCTTCTGTATCATGAGCACGCCTCCTTTTCTTACTTTTCTTTTCCTTTTCTTTTCCAAAAATCATTTGGATAATACTTCAACAATGCATGAATGTTTCTCCCGGTTAAAATTTTACGAGCGCTACCTTTCTCTATAGTGTTATCAAACCATACCTTTTGTTACCTCTATGAATCAGAATTAGGTAGAAATCTTTTATGACCCATGTATACGTTCTTTCGACTATCATTCAACAAACGAGAATGGGTAGTGACACCACATAATGGGCAAGCTTTTTCCCTTTCACACGATATCCTGCAAGATTTCCATAAGCTAGAAATTCATTAATCGTCCATAACAAAATTACATTCAGTTTAAACAATGTTTTACTAAATGCATCATAAGCATCAACTCCATTACACCACAAATGATGCAAGTCTTCCACTAAAGGCGCCAAATATATATCAATATCATTTCTGGGTTACTTTGGGCCTAGAATAAGTAAAGATATCATAATATTTTCCGTCTTCATACACAAAATAGGCGAGAGGTTGTATGCCACAAGCATTACCGACCAGCAACTATATTTCGAACTCAACATGGAAAATGGATTGAATCCATCTGTAACAAGCCAAGCCTAAGATTGTGTGGAACGCATGAAAAAGATTTATACTTTTAATCCACCATTTTCCATATCATAGAATCCATGGGATAACGCATTTTTCCATCATTGCTTCTATTATTAAAATGCCATCTTAAATCTTTTGCCAACTTTTGAGATCAATACATTCTTCTGAATCTCGGAATTATTGGAAAGTATCTCAACACTTTAACTGGAATACCTTGTATAATCTCTTTAGTATCTTGATTTTTCTTCCGTCTCAAAGAACTACATTTTGGACAAGTATCTAAATCTTTATATTCTTGTCTAGAAAGGCAACAGTTATTCTCACAAGCATGTATCTTTTGAAAACCCATGTCGAATGCTTTAAGAAATTTCTTTACTTCATATAAGGTTTTGGGAAGCACAATATCCTTCAACAAAAATAAATGTTGCACAATTAAAAGCTTATCAAACCCACTATCAAAAAGCAAGTCTCATATTTAAGATTATACAAGATGGTGATAACTGATAATTTTGTGTGATCTGTGCAACCGGGATACAATTGAGTTTCTACATCTTCAAAGTTCTTGAGCAACTCATCCTTTTCTCTTTGAGAATCAACATTATATTTATCATCATCAAAAAATTCATGATTCGAAAAATCTTCATCTTCATAATGAATCGTCTTGAATAAATCATATACGTCAAAACGACTTTGTTTTCTTCTCTACGTTTATCTCTTCACCATGGTTATACCATACGCTTCTCATGTATCTAGGATCCATTCCTTTTATAATTAAATGTTCAATGATGATATGGTCATCATGATAGCTAAGATTCTGACAATCTTTGCTGGGGCATAAATATTTTCTACATGTCTTACATTCTTCTTTGTAACATGCATGAAATTCAATGCTCCTTGTCGGTACCCTATGCTAGTTCTACGACAAAATTTATAAACATAAAAAAAAATAGATTACATGTTTTAACTCTCAAAATATATATTAAGTTAAGCATTGTATTATCACGTGTTTAAAAAAACCCAATCTTTTTCCATTATCAACATATGAAGGTAAATAAGTTTCTAAACTTTGACGTAGAAATTGGTTATCTATTGTAATCAAATAAATAACTACACATTGAAGTTATTACACTTAGGCATGTAATATTGCATCCATATATGTAATATGTTAACTTATTACATCTAGGTATGTAATAATTTGTATAACATTGAAGGTACAACAAATAGAACTGGCCGCAACTAAATATGCAACTAAAACAAGCTCAACAAAAAAGACAAGCGAATAAACAAATACAACACACACACACAAGGGCACAACCCTGATTATACAGAACATCACTTTAGTTCAGCTGTTAAGATAACCGATTCCTTAAATATATTTTACGGTAGTTCAAATCCAAGAATGGTACAATTTATGTATGATAGCTATATGCTTGCTTTTGAATAAGACGAACATAATGTAGAAAAGTCAAAAATAATTTTTAAATGTTGGGTATATATTGCGACTTTAAGTTAGGGACTGTAAACATAAATTGCTTTTGATCATCAATCTTACAATAACTAAAAGATCTATATAGTAAATCAGTGGATTTTTTTCAAGGCAACTAAACATGTATTAATTGATGACTTAACATTTAACATGCATAATGCAACTATAAGTCTGCAGCATGGAAGTGAGACAAACTCCTTTTTTCTAGTAAGTTTTTCATTGCTTTCTTCTTAAATACGAATTTATTGTATTGTTTTGTATTTGAACCACAATACAGAACCATATTGTTTTGGTTAAGGTTTAGTGTAATTTTAAATTGCGTAGGAGTGTTAACTGAGAATAGTCAACATCTACAGAATGGATAAATCACTGTTAGCACACTTATAGAATTGAAGTTTAAACTAATGATAATTGAGAACAGTTGAGAGTCCAATATGTGAAAACTTAAATTAATCCACGTTAATAAAAATTGCAAATTAAATGAGGTTCTGGATCCTGGAATAAACAAAACTTCTTATTTATCTATAGTATGAATCTACTGCAGGTTAGAATGTTTAATTCAAAATCAGATCCAAACAGTGTAAAAGACTAAGTCGGTACAATCATAGAAGGTGCAAACTGTAAGTACGTGAAAAGACAAATGCTTATAATGTTATTTACTTACTGAACATTATAGTTAACAAATTTTAGCGTGTAAGTACCGATCATTGTAATTAATTACTGATGATTATAGTTAGGTAATTACCGAATAGTATATTAAGTAAGATGAGGTAACAATTATATTCCTCTGCAGTATGACAAACAGAAGGCCGCAAGTTGATCGATATAATAAAAGTACTTGCGTATATTCCAAATAATTCCTTTTGTGGATGAATGCATTTAAACTATTTCCGTGCTCAAATGAATTATGTACTTAAGGTAGCTAGCAAATTGTTACCTGTTGGCCAAGTTTTCAAACACCGGACCAAATCCCCTCTACCGATCCAAGCTGCCACCGAATGGAGCTCAACCGGACCAAATCCCCTCTACCGAACCAAGCTACCACCGAATGGAGCTCAACCGGACCAAATCCCCTCTACCGAACCAAGCTGCCACCGAATGGAGCTCAACCGGACCAAATCCCCTCTACCGATCCAAGCTACCACCGAATGGAGCTCAACCGGACCAAATCCCCTCTACCGATCCAAGCTACCACCGAATGGAGCTCAACCGGACCAAATCCCCTCTACCGATCCAAGCTACCACCGAATGAAGTACAACCGGACCAAATCTCCTCCACCTCATGACCAAACCAAGAGGATGCCGAACCAGACTACCAGGCCAGATCACTTCAGCCCAGGCCCACCAGCAGCTGAATATATCCAAGACCCCTGCCCCCAACCTCACTCTATAAATAGAGAGGCAGGGGTACAACAATGGGGGACAAGTTTGAGAGCTCAAGCACGGATAGAACTTTCAAACAACTTTCTTTTACTTGTTTCAAAGCTTTGTACTTGTAATCAACAGAAGAGAAGAGAAATAACATATAAAGTGGACGTAGGCATATTCTGGCTGAACCACTATAAATCTGCGTGTCTACTTACAATTTAGCCCCTGCTTTTCATACATTTGCATAAATCTCCAAAATCACTAAAAACAACATAAGATCTACTAAATTATACAACTTTGAGGTGTTTGTCCATTTTTTGTGCAAACATTTTTGGTGCTTTCACTGAGAACTGGAAGCTCGAAGCTTCAGCTTCATTCACTTAACAAGTTTTCCTAACAGCATCGTCCGCCACTTGGAAAACATGCCTCCCAAACAGAGAAAAGATGTTAACAAAGGAAAAAACATCGCATCCAGCAGTCTTCCAGATCCAGCTGTCACGAATCAAGTAAATCGTCCTCCTCCAGTAGTACCAAATGAAGGACAGGTTAATCCGGCCACTCCTGCCACAGAACAGCCTGCAGCAATTACTAGGGCAGATTTGGACAGAGTTGTGGTTGAAGTAACTAACCGCTTCACGTCCCAGCAGGAAGCCTTGGTGGACCATCTCATGTCACGCTTGAGGGACGCTGAAGAATCCAACCGCAACACTGAATCATGGGGCGAGTCCCAGTCTGGAGGATCTCAGAGACAGCAAAGATCTTCCTTCTTCGAAGGAGCTAACGGCAGAAGTAGCCGTGGTAGGAGCCGAGACCGAGCCCAGCCCGAAGTTAGGCCTGAGGAAACGTTTGGTACCGAACCCAACGGGGAAGGTACCGGGTGAAGGTCAACTGCAGCTGAGCCTGTCATGCTGCCTAACCACAGAAACACCGGTGAACGGGGCCGAGCTAGAGTTCAGCCCGAAGTTGGACCCGAGGAAGTGCTTAGATCAGAACCCAACAGGGGAAGATCAAGGCAAGGGCCAACTGTAGCTGACCCAAGCATGCTCCCAGAAGATCAAAGGCAGCCACTGGAAAATATGAGGAATGATAGACGATACCATCCCTACAGGTTGTCTGGACGGAATCAACCCCACAGAACAGAACCAAACTCATTCCTGTCTGCTCCAAATTCTGATGAAAGGATGGCGCGCTTATTCAGAGAGTGTGTCCAACGGGAGCAAAGAGATCGAGGGATAGGCGCTAGGGTAACCAGCCCTTTCGCCCGCAATATCGAAGTTGCTATCACCCCCCGAGAATGGAAGATGCCAAAAATGGAACCCTACAAAGGGACCTCCGATCCCGTTGTACACTTGCAGAGATACACACAGCATATGCTCATGAGTGGAGCAACAGAGGGAGTACTGTGCAAATGCTTTCCGCTCTTCTTAGCAGATCTTGCTACCTCCTGGTTCTGTCATCTACCCCAAGGATCCATCAGCTCATGGGAAATGTTGAAAGAAAAATTTATCAGTCAGTTCCGCATTCATGTGGAGCAACCTAAGGACGCTTATTCCTTATCCAGCGTCAAACAGAAACCTGGAGAAAAGCTGCAGCAATACCTAACCAGATTCAACGCCGCAGCAGCCGCAGTTCAAGACGCCGATGAGAAGCTTATCCTGATGGCCCTCTGCAGTGGGGTGCATCCGGACACTAAGTTTGCTAGAAGATTGACAAAAGAAAAACCAGCTACTTTACCCGATTTCTTCCATGAAGCCGGGAAATACATGAGTCTTGAGGATGCTGCCATTGAGGGGCAGTCAGGACAGCAAAGTAAGACGACCCATGGCAACGCCCCTGCTGTGGCGAGGGACACTCGAAGAAATGATTCCAGAGACAATGCTGGGGCAAGAAAGTAGAAAAACGCCTATATCGGCCAGGACCAAGATTCGACTCTTACACCCCTTTGAACGAGACCGTCGAAAATATCTTCCTTGCCACCCAAGGCGAAGTTAGATACAAACGCCCACCATACAAGAAGGAATCAGATAGCGCACAGAAATCTGGAAAATTCTGCCGCTTCCACGAATCCCACGGACATGATACCAACGAATGCCATCATCTCCGAGATCTGATTGAGGAACACATCAGAAGAAAGAAACTGGAACGCTATGTAAAAAGTCAAGACAGGACTCCAGCTCCTGCCAATGAAAACCCAAGGCTACCCTCACCAGGGACCGGCAGAGGCGACCGCAACGCTAGCAACTCTAGTCAAGAGAAGATAGTGGTCCATACCATCTCAGGAGGTCCGCACATCGCAGACAGAAGTTGGAAAGAGATGGAAAGATATGGGAAGTCGCTTAGAGACAATAGAGACTGTGTCAACACGGTTATAGAAGAGCGCCACCCAAAGCGGAAAGAAAGTGATGACATCACATTCAGTAAACGCGACCTAGAAGGAAGACAGTACCCTCACATGGATCCCATGGTTATCTCTGCCCGACTCGGTCCCGCCGAAGTTTACCGAATCCTGGTAGACACTGGAAGCTCTGTGAATATCCTGTTTAAACACGCATTCGACAAAATGAGGCTATCAATGAAGGATGTATCTCCCTGCGATAAACCGCTACACGGTTTCACTGGAGATGCGAAAATGCCCATCGGGCAGCTGGACCTCTTCGTTGAAATTGGAAGCCATCCCCGCTCCGTTGTAAGGAAACAGACGTTTGTGCTGATAGAAAACCATTCGGCCTACAACGCCTTCCTAGGAAGACCAGCCCTATCTGACTTCCAGATTGTCCTAGCCCCGTGGTGCCTGAAAATGAAATTTCCAACAGACAATGGGGTAGGGGAAGTGGAAGGAGACCAAGATATTGCACGAGACTGCTATGTAACCGAACTTCGCAACAACCACAGGAGAGATAAAGGGAAAGGTGTAGAGATTGCCCTCTGCACAAAAAGCCTTGAAGCATAGCAACTAAAGAAAGCCCCTCCTCTTCGATACACCAGCGACCCTTTCAATGAATTAGACCCTAGGGACAAAGAGGAGGAGGCCACCGCCAAGCCTGCAGAGGCTATGGAGTTTATATCTGTAGACAAGCACGACTCAAGTAGGCTACTGAAAATTGGGTCGCAGCTGAAAGCTGAATTGAAGGAACAACTCATTGATTTTCTCCGCCACAACTTGGATGTGTTCGCTTGGTCACACGCTGACATGACCGGAATCTCCCCCAACATAGCATGCCACGTATTAAAGATTGATCCTACCAAGGCGCCTGTAAAACAAAAAAAGAGAAGTATGGGGGCAGAGCGATCAGCAGCCCTCGATGAAGAAGTAAAGAATCTACTCGCCAATGACTTCATACGAGAAGCTATTTACCCAGAATGGATCGCCAACCCGGTACTAGTAAAGAAGGCTAATGGGAAGTGGCGGACCTGCATTGACTTCTCCAACCTAAACGACGCCTGCCCAAAGGATTGCTTCCCGCTTCCCAGAATCGATCAACTTGTAGACAGCACAGCCGGGCACGAACTCCTGTCTTTTATGGATGCATACTCAGGATATAACCAAATTCCTATGCATGCTCCCGACCAAGACCACACTAGTTTCATCACCGACCGGGGTTTATACTGCTACAAAGTGATGCCCTTCGGACTTAAAAATGCAGGAGCCACCTACCAGCGCCTCGTCAACAAGATGTTTGCAGGGCTAATAGGACGAACAATGGAAGTATATGTAGACGACATGCTGGTAAAATCACGGAAAGCCAAAGATCACGTAAGCCACCTAGGCGAAATGTTCCAGGTACTTCGACGGTATGGAATGAAGTTGAATCCACTAAAGTGCTCCTTCGGAGTGTCATCGGGAAAATTCTTAGGATTCATCGTCCATGCCCGAGGGATAGAAGCAAACCCTGAACAAGTCCGAGCATTAAGGGACATCAAGATACCTTCCACCCGAAAGGAAATGCAAAGCCTAAATGGAAAAGTGGCTGCCCTAAGCCGATTCATCTCCAAAGCAACGGACAAGTGCGTCCCCTTTTTCGAAGCTCTAAAGAAAGATAAAGGAAAGTTCGAATGGACGGACGAATGCTTAACCGTTTTCCTTAACCTAATCGAACACCTCCAGAAACCGCCGGTACTCTCGACCCCAAGCGAAGGCGAAGAATTATACCTATACCTTGCTGTGTCATCTCACGCTCTAAGCGCTGCCTTGGTAAGGGAAGACAACCGCACGCAACGACCAGTTTACTTCGTCAGTAAAAGGTTTACTGGGGCAGAAGTCAGATATCCTAAGCTTGAAAAGTTAGCATACTGTTTACTAATCACTTCACGAAAGCTACGTCACTACTTCCAATCCCATTCCATCAAAGTTCTGACCGATCAACCACTGAGGCAGGTACTCCATCGTCCCGACACTTCCGGGCGACTACTTAAATGGTGTATTGAGCTGAGTCAATATGATATCACCTATCACCCTCGCACCGCCATCAAGGGACAAGCCATGGCTGATTTCATTGCAGAATTCACTACCAACGAGGATAAGGAGCAACTGGAAATAACAGAAGATATCAAGTGGAATCTCTTTGTGGACGGTGCATCTAACGAACAAGGCTCGGGGGCAGGTGTGGTAATAATCACTCCCAGGGGAAATAAACTGCACTATGCTATAAGGTTGGAGTTCGCTGCCACCAACAACGATGCAGAATATGAAGCCGTAATAGCCGGATTAGAAATTGCTATCGAGATCGGAGCCAATTCTTTGTGTCTTCATAGCGATTCTCAGCTTATTGTTAATCAAATACTAAGGGAATTCCAAGCTCGAGAAGAGCGACTCATAGCATATCTAAAGAAGACCAAGTCACTTCTCAGCCGATTGGACCACTACTTAGTCAAACACATCCCTCGGGAAGAGAACCAAGAGGCCGACGAATTGGCAAAGCAAGCAAGTATAAGAGACGTCGCCATCTTCGGGGCAGTAACTGTCTCAAGGCAAACGATCCCAAGTTTTGAGCAAGTGAATCTGATAGCTGCAACCGAAGAAGCAACTTGGATGACTCCCATCCGAGACTACCTACAAAATGGCACACTACCCGACGGGCGTAACGAAGTCAAGAAAATCTTGAGGAAAGCGTCCCGCTACACAATACAAGGAGACATCCTCTATCGACGCGGGTTCTCTAACCCATTATTAAGGTGTGTCGCCGGAAGGGAAGCCAAGGAAATCTTATCCAACATTCATCAAGGAAGCTGCGGAGATCACACCGGAGGGCAAACGTTAGCAAAAAAGATACTCCGATACGGATATTTCTGGCCCACCTTAAGCAAGGACGCCTTAGATTTCGTCAAGAAGTGTGACAGATGCCAAAAATTTGCTAAGATCCCTCGGCTACCAACAACCGAGATTACTCAGATGACCAGCCCTTGGCCCTTTGCAGTATGGGGAATTGACTTAATCGGTGAACTGCCAATGGGTCGAGGCGGCGCCAAATATGCTATAGTAGCAGTCGACTATTTCACCAAATGGGTGGAAGCAGAACCTCTAAATAAAGTATCTTCAGCGAAAGTTATCAACTTCTTAATCAAAAATGTTCTGTGCAGGTACGGAGTCCCACTAAAAATCATATCAGACAATGGACTTCAGTTTGACAGCGAGGAATTCGCCAACTGGTGCCAAGAACACAGAATTCACAAAAGCTTCTCATCCGTAGCATATCCCCAAGCAAACGGACAAGTCGAAGCAGTCAACAAAATTCTGAAAACTCTGATCAAAAAGAAGCTCGAAAAGTCAAAGGGCGCCTGGGTGGATGAACTCCCTACGGCACTATGGGCCTACCGCACATCTTTCAGAACATCAACAGGGCACACTCCTTTCTCTTTGGCATACGGATCGGAGGCTATGCTCCCAGTTGAAACCATTGTGCCTTCCCACCGTAGGATCCACTATAACCCAGAAGAGAACGAAGAGCTCCTCAACATGTCTTTGGATCTAGTCAAGGAGAGAAGGAATGATGCAGTCCTAAAAACAGCAGCCCACAAGCAAAAGGTGGCAGCACAATACAACTCCAAAGTCAAGCATCGTACCTTACGAGAAGGGGATCTTGTCCTCAAGCGAATCTTCCCTCGCCCCGGAGCACTAGACCCAATCTGGGATGGACCATATGTAATTCATAAAGATCTCCACAACGGAGCCTATATTTTGTCAACAGTGGACGGAGAGGTGTTCCAGAGGGCATGGAACATCCAACACCTCCGTCGATACTTTTCTTAACTTGTATTGCCCATATGAAGTGAATTAACAAAGAGAATCAGTGGACGTAGGCATTTTTTCGTGCCGAACCACTTTAAAAAAGCCTTGTCTCTTTTTTAACTTGTTCCTTTGTATCTTGGCTGCTTGTTAACTTTATCCTTTTCTGTTGAACAAAATCCTGAGCATATAGCATTTCTATTCAAAGCACTCCACGATGCAACTTCACATGGACCAGACCCAACAGGTACTATGCGAATCTATGCCCTCGCCAATGAGACACTTTTGCTCCAGCATCCCTCTGCTGCGGGTTAACTCATTGCTCGCGACGGCCCTTAAAGCCAACTGTAATGAGCCGATTATAAGCCACCGAGAAGGCCGACTATAGCCGAGGCAGCTCATTACGGCGTTAGGCTCGCCGGCAACTGTGAACCGATTATAAGCCCCAACATAAGGTGTGGCCAGCCAGGGGCAGTTCACAGTTGACGATCGGCACCCACGCTAGCCGGCCACAGTAAGTCGAATAATACCCATGAGTACGGGCCATAATGGCCCGGGTAGTTACTGTGCGCGATCTCGGCTCCGGTGTGTCTTAAGTGCGGCTGTGGTAAAAAAGAATTAACTCCCCGCGGAGGCGTAAGATGGGTGACAAATGTCTCCAAGACCCACAGCTAGGGAAAGTGACTACCAAACCCGTTTGCCACGAACTTAAGCACATCGAAGGCCTTCCGTGACTGGAAGTTTTACTATTTCACATATTTCAATTTTACTTAAAAAACTTTCCTCCTATCCTCTATAACAAACCATAAAGTACAGGATACAGGGTAAGAGATACTCGCCAATGGATGCAGAGATTCACAATCAGATGGCAGGGCATTCAACCGCTTTCCATGCTTGGTCATACAAGATATTCGAAACTGCCATTAACAAACAGAACATGGAAGGCGGTATTTTCTTCCTTTATGTACAAATGCATGACTATAATTTAATTTTTTTACACCACACGCTAACATTGCAAGTCATGAGATTATGATTTAAAACCAGAATCTGACATCAAACACAATTTAATTACAAGAATATACATAGCTACATTTCTCGTACGATATGTCGAAATAGCAACAAATATTCAAGAAACGACAAAATCAGCTTAAGCTAAAAAATTACACGTCAAGAATAATGTTATTACAAGTAGCAAGAATTACAACTTAGAAGTTACTCTACTGTCTTAAGACTAACAGATACAACAATGCCAAGCCTACAAAAAGAATTTTCCAGGTCTAATCAGGGAGCCGGTTGCGTCGAAGTCTTGTCCTTGCTCTTTTGCCCGCCTGTCCGGTCATAAGAAGGATTCATTAGTGATGAGTAACCAAGTTAACGGAAAGACTAGAAAGGAAGACTTACCAGTACCCGCTTCTTGACCGTCCTGGTCGTCATCCTCAACCTGCACACCTGCCTCTTCAGCAGCAAGCAGCCGCATACCCTCCTTTACCGCCACTTTCTCCTCCTTGGTGAACTGGGCAGTGACCACATCCATACTGAAGACCGTTCCACCCTCTTTATCTGCATTAGCCTTAGCCTCCTCCAAAGCCCGAAGATAGGTCTTGGCCATGACCCTGGGATAATCATCCATCCAAGAGAGATTGCCCTGCTTCCAAGTCCGGAAATACATGTCCTGGAGCATGTCATCCATCATTCCCTCGTTCTCCTCAAACTCCCTCATCCGGGCATCGGAGGCCGACAACCTTTCGACGGCAGCATCTCTCTCCAGTCTGTATCTCGAGCAATCAGCCTGAAGGGACCTCCGCATCACCTCCATCTCTTCCCTCAACTTAGCTTGGGCAAGCTCTGCAACCTCAAGTTTCTCGGACAATTCCTCCACCTGCTCGAGATCCGCTCTCCGAACCTCATCCACCGTGGCAATAGCCATGTCAATCCGCTCTTTGCAAGCAGCTTCCATTTTCTGCAATTCGACCCGACTGGCCTCTTCCATGGTTTTCCTTAATCGCCCAGTAGCAGCCTCATGCTGAGAAATCTGGATAGCCTGATCCGCAAGCTGCTTGGCCTGATCCGAAACCACCAATCGAAGTCGGATATTGGCGCTCCCAATCTCCTCTCCGGCCTTAACCAGCCGAGCATGATGCCCCATCAGCTTCTTGGTCTCCTCTGCCACCCGATCAATATTAGCTTTGGCCTCGTCTCCCATAGTGACTATACGAGTGGTGAGTAGATCGAGATCTAAGGACTTTGCTTCATCAAGTACTCGTACCATGGGGTTACGGGGGAGAAGGTGTTCACCAGTAACTTCGTCAAAAGTAATATCATGAGAACCTGGATCCAGATCAGGATGACCCGCGAATGGATTACGGGCCAAATCGGGACGGTCGATATGAATAACAGAAGGGTTTCCGGACGGGTGTGGAGAAGGTACAAACTCGCTACCCTCCTCAGTAATATCATGAATAGGCTGAGCCGGAGGCTGAGGATCGAGCGAAGTTTCGGATAAAGGATGACTCCTCTTCCTCTGCTGAATACCCTCTTCGATGACCCCAAGAAGAGGACGGTATCCAACTACATCCCCGGAGCGTTGAGTTGAGGGCTTCGGCTTAGCAGAAATTTTGGAAAGTTTATATTGCTCGAGCCTGTGTCGAAGGTCTGAAGCTTTGGGCGTCTTGCCTGCTCCTGATATAAAGAACAAGTGTCACAATCTTACATTACTATACGATTCAAGAAACGCGGTAAATTACAAGTTAGAAAAGGAAAAGAAACACAGCTGTGGTTGTACAAACCCTGGGGAGGAGTGGGATACTGCAATAAGTCCTGGATTTCATTCCAGGACGGGAGCGGGTCATAAAATATTCCTAAGTCCCTATCATTAGTGAAGCATGCAGGGGTCAAGAGTTCACCTTGAGTCGTCAGAGCCACCTTGGCCGGAATAGTCGGAAAAGACTCACTTGCACCAGTCCCGGCTTTGTCCGCCTTCCCGGTCTTCTCTGCCAAAGCCGGATCATCATCCAACCCCTCAAAAGCTTGGCGGAAAGCATCATCCGTCCACTCTTGCATTTCGCCTACTTGCCCAGAAGACAGAACCCTGGAACCATCACCACCCTGTCCATCGCCACCATCATCACCAAGACGCTCAACGTCACTTCCGCCCTCAACCTCACCTCTTTCTTCCTCCGCATCTATCTCCCCCTGAGTAAGTGGACAATTGCTGGGAGAAGGACCGTCCGACCTCTTAAGTTTCTTACCTCCGACGGCTGGAGGTTTCGTGAATGGTTTTCTCTTTCCACCCTCTGCCGCAACGCTTCCCTTAGCCTGAGCAGCCGCCCTCTCTTCCGCCGTTTCCCTCAGCTTAACTACAGACTGCTGCGGAAGGATCAAGTTATATTCCAGAAGAATCGCATTTCTGATCAAGAAGGCAGATGATCTGTATTTCCCAAGAATGGCTTCAATCTCAGCCGCCGTCTGAACCAGGCGGTCAGTCTCCACAACCGGAAAGCCACCTGTTGCTAGCAAAAATGAGAAAGTATGAGAAGAAGCATCGCGATCGGAATAAAAGTTATAAGTAAAAGCATCAACTTACATCCAGAGGTAAAGCGCCGGATGGAGACGGAGTCGTCCCTAACAAAGAACCACTCTTTCTTGAACATGCTGAATTTAGAGTACAGGTCCAGGACCGGCTTGAAGGTCACAGCGGACTCCAAGCTAATATATGGGGACCCCTTCTTATAGCCCCTTAAATTATACAAGTACCGGATCTCCCGGTTGGAGGGGGCGCGACCATACTTCCTCCGAAAGATAACGAAAAGGCTCACCAGTATGGCATAAGAATTGGGCTGAAGCTGGAATGGGGCCACCTTCAGATACGTGAGGAAGCTGACTATCCAAGCATTGAGAGGCGGGATAGCACCACACATGCAATGGTACCTACTATAAGCAAAGTATCCTTCGGGAGGACTGTATGGCATGACTCCTGGGCCCGGCAGCAGCATGAGGGCTCTATCGATCCCAAAGGAACGAGATATAACATCGAGTTGCTCCTCTTTGAGAGAGCTAGGAAAGCAGTCAGGCGGGGAATCCAGCAGCTCCTGGGGACCATATCCATCCACTAATGACCTCGGGGTGGGCCCATGACGCTCCGATCCTGATTGAGCTGGGGGCACGGCCGAGGACTCTCCTTCGCCCCCGGATCTCTTCTTATCTGATCGAGTTTCAACTTTTCGAGACATTTATCTGCAAACATGGGAAAAATATATCGTTAGAATATACAAGCAGCGTAATCTGGAATTTCGCTTAAAAAATTCGAAGTATGAAACACATGTTCACTCGATACAACAATTCATTCGACAAACAGATGCAGCACTTCAATAATCTCATTCGGTATTAAAACGTTCATGTGTCATTCGGTATCAGAGGAGTACGTTCATTCGGCATGCAAACGCGCACACGCATGTTCATTCGGCATGCAAACGTACACACGCATGTTCATTCGGCATGCAAACGTAAGTTCATTCGGCAAAAAAAAAGAAAAAAAAAAAGAGACTAGACTTGGTCCGGCTGAAGATCTCACCTGATTCGGTTAAAGGTTTGGTTCGGCTAACGCTGACTGATTCGGTTAATTGTTTGGTTCGGCTAACGCTGATGTTCGTGGGAATGGTTCGGTAGGTGGGAAGATAGAAGCCCTAGCCCCCTATTTTATAGGCGAAGGCAGTGTACCGGACCACTTGGATCGGCAACATGAAAACGTCGAGAATGGATGGACAAAAAACAAAGCACGATATATGGTAAACATATACCCTACTTTGGGGGGCAAATGTTGGCCAAGTTTTCAAACACCGGACCAAATCCCCTCTACCGATCCAAGCTGCCACCGAATGGAGCTCAACCGGACCAAATCCCCTCTACCGAACCAAGCTACCACCGAATGGAGCTCAACCGGACCAAATCCCCTCTACCGATCCAAGCTGCCACCGAATGGAGCTCAACCGGACCAAATCCCCTCTACCGAACCAAGCTACCACCGAATGGAGCTCAACCGGACCAAATCCCCTCTACCGATCCAAGCTACCACCGAATGGAGCTCAACCGGACCAAATCCCCTCTACCGATCCAAGCTACCACCGAATGGAGCTCAACCGGACCAAATCCCCTCTACCGATCCAAGCTACCACCGAATGAAGTACAACCGGACCAAATCTCCTCCACCTCATGACTAAACCAAGAGGATGCCGAACCAGACTACCAGGCCAGATCACTTCAGCCCAGGCCCACCAGCAGCTGAATATATCCAAGACCCCTGCCCCCAACCTCACTCTATAAATAGAGAGGCAGGGGTACAACAATGGGGGACAAGTTTGAGAGCTCAAGCACGGATAGAACTTTCAAACAACTTTCTTTTACTTGTTTCAAAGCTTTGTACTTGTAATCAACAGAAGAGAAGAGAAATAACATATAAAGTGGACGTAGGCATATTCTGGCTGAACCACTATAAATCTGCGTGTCTATTTACAATTTAGCCCCTGCTTTTCATACATTTGCATAAATCTCCAAAATCACTAAAAACAACATAAGATCTACTAAATTATACAACTTTGAGGTGTTTGTCCATTTTTTGTGCAAACATTACCTATTTAATAGTTTTACAATAGAGTCTAGTTATAGATTTTTTTTTTTCAAGGCAGCTAAACATGTATTAATTTCTTTTAGGCTATGTGCTTGAACCTGGTAGTCTTTCTTTTAGTTTTATATTTTGTTGCATCTGCATCAATTTCATGCTTATAGCCCATCGGCTCTAATAAGACTAAATTTTGTTGAATCTGCATCGGTTTCATGCACATAGCCCATATGCTAAAATTTCTAAGCTACATGATTAACTTATGCATTTATTGTATTTTGTTTTTCATTTACATTCAAAATAAGGAATTAAATAAATAAAAAGTTAATCACGGAGAATTTTTATAAGAAGAGTCATTTAAAAATAAATTTCTATTTTGTTACATAGGCAACTAATTTTAATCTTGGCATGGGAAACCAAAAGAACAAATGCATTAATGTTCTGTATAATCAGGGCTTGCCTTGGCCCAAGGAACCAAAATGGTTAAAAATAATAATTTGGGGTCCAATGCAACCAAAGTGGTCCAAGGTAGAGACATCGCAAAAATCACATTCTTATTATGTGCATGGTACTTTGTGGTGGAAGAAACAAGAGAATTATCATAACTATAAATCCAAAAATAGAAAGAGATAAATGTGCATTCGTAGCAAAATAGTGAAAATAAGGAGCAGTAAATCAAAGCATAGAAACAAGAAGCAAGTTGTAAGGAGTGGGAAGTTTGAGACCTTCCTCCGCCTCTTTAAGACATGGTTTACCGTGGAGAAACATGAATATATGCTTTACGGACTGCTAACATTTTTTACATCACGCCAGGGTCAGGTTTGTCATTACCCAAATATGATTTACTTCTCTTTATTGATTCATACTGCTAACAATAGATTTGTAATAAATGTATAAAAGTTTCGTTAAGCTATATTGTTCCTTTTGTATTGAACAAAAAAATCAATAGATTATTAATTGAAAATTTGAAACAAGAACTTGGAGTATAATAACTTTACCATCTAACTACTAATCATCTTAAGATCAAGTATGTTGTTTATTTTAGTTAGTTTATTTAATTTAAAGAAGTTTGTAAACCCTTGCAGCATGCAATTATTAATTTCAACCATTTTCTATTTCTTTTAAGGTTACAGGAGAATGGCAAAGGGAGAATTTCATGAGTAAAGAAAATGCAGAATACTTTCATCAGAAAAGGTTGGTTTTATTTTTCAAAAGTTATTTTATTTTTCACTTCACATCTAGACAATGACTTTCTTCTTTTGACTATAAATACGTGTAAACTAAAGATATAAATAAAAAATGCTATTAATAAAATGAGATTGCCCTTTATTTAGACAATGTGGGCAGATTATACGTTTATACGTTTACTAACCCTTTAGAATCACAAACATTTACATGCGTAAACTTTAATCAAGATATAATTAGGTTGTAAACATCTACAGATGTGTAAACCAAACGAAAAATCACAGACAATTTTATGCGTAAACTTTAATCAAGATATAATTAAAGTCGTAAACATCTACAGCTGCGTCAATACAAATAATTTAGAATCACAAAATCAATTTATAAAATTCATACCAAGATATAACAATTTAGGGCACCGCAAGGAGAAAATCATGCTGGAGAGCTACCATGACGATGCAGAGAAGAGTAGATGGACGGAGTGCTGCAACAACGATGAAAATGGAGGAATGGTTGAATCAAAAAGCTAGGGCGAGGTGGATTTTGTTGAAGCGATTTGGGAAATTTTGTTCGTTAGGTTTAGAAAATTTTCCATGTGTGAGAGATTAATGATGGGGAAAATGTACTTTAGTTATGTTTATTAAATTTAGGCGGAAAGATTTTGGTAAGGCGTGCGATGGTGAAGTATTTTTCTGTGTTTGTAATATAGGGTGAAATTTTATTTGTTGCAATTACAAATATACACCACCAATTTATGCAGCCAAAGGCTGATTTTCTTGTAGTGACATAAGTCTGTACAAATCCAATCCCAATCAACACCATACACTGTAACATCGAGTCTTCAATAAAAAAATTATTTAAAATATATACAATTTCGTCTCTTGATCCATCACATCTGCAGACTCCGTCAACCTGAAGAATATAGATAGAAAAATATAGGACTACGTCAGACATATGTCAACATGAGTGAAAAAAATCTACAAGTACACTACCATGACAGTGATATAACATGATTTAAACCTAAGTATAATACCTTCTGGACCTGCATGCGCTGTGCTAAAAAATAATATAATACTATCTAAATAACCTTAAACGTAATCTGGTTTCATCCTTTGTGATAAAGGATTACACGTCAATGACTATCCAGTCTCGCCACATGTGGTAAATGATAGTCACATATTGGACTCATGCCTGGTTCTCCATTTGTGCTACATGTCGACTGTTGTCCACATCAACACTCCTGGACCAGCCTCGATGCTCTATAAGAAAATGTCATGTCATTACCATGAATCAAGGATCCACTGCGTGCACTACAAGATTAAGATATTCGTATCACTAACTATACATTCATACTTTATCTAAAATCCAATATCCAAGGCCATTTCCGTATGGGTCTTCCATACTCGCTAAATTTTTAAACTGCATATCCGAAAGTCAAGCCTCACTATTATCAAACCACTCACCATACTTGTCTCGAGAAATCCACTACTATTCTAAAGCACATATATCCACCTCCATACATCGATCTATGTATCCAAACAGCAACCAACCAATCCATCTAAGTGTCAAGATAATGCTCGGGGATCGCCATCCAAAAGGTCAGAACAATGCACATCAAATCGGACTTTCAAAAAGCCTAAAATCCCCTATTTGGAACGTCCACCGATGGACCATTGCACGTTTCAGATATGGATATTCTTCTTATTTCGATTTCTATTTAATCCGGTTTTGATTTTTAATTCATTATTTATTTTATTTTATTCTACATCGTATATATATACACACATTATCTATTAGTTATTCCAAAGTCGTAATGTGTTCATATTGTCAAATTACAATTTCTAAAGGTTTAAATTTGGATTAGTGATCAACTTAGGGTTTTTTGAAGTGCTCTAAAAAATAGAGTACGTATTTATATTTCTTAAGTTTAGATATCATAAATTAGGCAAATTTTATAACATATTTTAATCCTAGATAGCCCTAAAGCATCCCATCTCAATATCAGAGTAATAAGACCGAAGAAACCATATTTACACAAATTTGATGCAAAAGACCCAATCTCCTCCGCTGTCACAAATTTCCAGAAATGCTAACCTTTGTAATTGTTTCCAATTCTTAGTCCAGATGATAGTGAGCCTCGCTACAGTTCCAAGAGATTTCATCCCGTCGATTTTCATTGAGAACTGCGATTTTGGTGTTTGGTTGATTGAAAGAGGAAGAATTTGTTTTCGGTTAATTTAAGAAAAATGAGAAATAAGAAGATAAACTGAATATAAATACATTATTTAGGCTTAGAATCAATTTGCGCTTGATTTCATAGTTCTTCATTTTGTTCCTATCCATGGCTTCTAATTTTTAGAAATTCCTTCCACTCAATTGTTCTCTCGTCCTTCACACTACGCCGATTTTTTCACAACTAAACCTACCCCTTAGGACCAAGGGCTTTTTAACCACTGAATATGAGAAAATGTGTGTGAGATTGAGGGGTGCTGATTCAAGAGTGCAGGTTAGGAGGGAAAATCTAAAATGGCATTTAAATTTGAAATTCAAATTTTGGATCTAACCCAAATCAACCCAAACCTACTATTCGTGCACATTTACCCCACTTCAATAAAAACTATGTTTTCTCACTCATATTATGTCCGATTCAGACAAGTGAATACTCCATCTCGACCAGAAAAATGAGAGCTATATAATGGTGTGATCACCGTCAGTTAATTCAACCGTATATGAAAATTAGCTTTTTGCTCTTTTATTAAAATTGACTAGAATACCATCTTAAAAAATTCCAGATTTATTCATTATGGTTTATTATCAATTATAATCATTATTTAAATATATACAAAATTTCAGGGTATTACATTCTCCCCCTTAAAAGTATTTCATCCTCGAAATTCCAATGGATCAAAAAATATAATATATGCTCACTCTTCACTCACAAACCTGTATCAATTGTGTTGCTCGTACACATGTTTAATCATTCGAATAAGGCAACCATCTGAACAACTATATATGCATTAACATTCAAACAAAATATAGTATGAACATGAGCAATGATAACTAATATAAATCTAGCATAATGCAATAAAATCGATAAATGCATCTTATATGAATGCAGAGATATGGCATATTAGGCATGATGCATAACAATCCTAGTATAAAACTAGCAGTTCTATATGAATGCAACTTTACTGACATAAGAAATAGCATATAATATAATACCCAATAACTATAGCATCCAATTCCTAAGTCTAAGCATCCAAATCTAACTCCTAGTAAATCATATCAACCAAAAGAATGTACCGGTAAAGAGTTCGGGATGAGGAGCCTGTATCTTCCCTGCAGGTTCTCACATACTCTCTACCAAATCGTTTCCCCATTGTACCTTCACCAACTTGATTACTTTATTCCTCAACCTTCGAATATCATTCTCTACTATCTGCATAGATCCTTTAGATGAACTTGCTTCAGTTTCTAACTCAACATCCTCCAATTGACTAGGCTCTACTACTGTAGCTGAGTCATGTACACATATTCACAAATGTAATACATAGAATATATTATGAACTGCAGCCATTTTCTCTAGTAAATCTACTCCGCAAGCTAATCCTTTAATAACCTTCAACACTTTGAACAGTCCAATAAATCTTAGTGCCAACTTTCATGAGCTTCCAAACCTCATCGCATGCATAAGAGACGATACTTTCACAAATACAAGATCACCGACTTCGAATTCCAAATCTCTCCGCTTTTTATCAGCATATGATTTTTGCATATCTTGTGATGTCTTCATCCTTCTTCTTATCAACTCTACCTTCTTCGATGTATCTTTTATCATCTGTAATCCAAGTGTCACCTTATATGTTGACTCCCACCAACATGAAGATGATTTACATGGCCTTCCGTATAATGCTTCGAACCATGCCATCCAAATACTAGCTTGTTAACTGTTATTATATGTGAATTCCACAAATGGTAAATGATCTTCCAAAGCACCTCCAAAATCCAGAATTCACGCCCTCAACAAGTCTTATAACACTTTATTCACCTTCTCAATTTGTCCATCCGTCTATGGATGATAAGCCGTAATCAAACACAGTTCTGTACCTAAGCTATCCAGTAGACTTATCCAAATCCCACTCATGAAAAGTGGGTCCCAGTTCACTTACAATATTCACAGGTATATAATGCAATCTCATTATCTCCTTAATATATAATGTAGCTAAAGATGTTGCCATCCTTGTGCTCTTTAAAGGAATGAAATGTGCGCTCTTCGTCAATCGATCCACCACAACCCAAATACTCATATTACCCCTTCTACTCCTTGGCAACCATCTATAAAATCCATTGAAACACTTTCTCATTCCCACTATGGAACTTCTAAGGGCATCAGCAATCCACTCAGTTTTCTCAGCTCCACCTTAACTCTCTAACAAGTGACACCACATACCTTACCACTTCTCTCTTCATCCCTAGCCAATAATAAACTTTTTCATATCCTTGTATGTTTTATCACTGCCAAGATGTATAGTTATCCTGGAATGATGACACCCTTCTAATATCTCCACGTTTAGCCTTTTCAACTTTGGAACACACAACCTTTCATCTCTCCTTAAGTATCATTTCCCATCTTTTGCATATCGCTCTAAATGACTTGACCTTTCACCTTTCTAAAGCTAATCTATAATCTTAACCAACACCACATCTTTACTTTGATCAACAGCCATCATGTCGACTCTCATTGGCCTAACCTCCAAAGTTGTGAATAATCCAGTGGTAACATCCGTCGATCGTCGGAAATGAAATCCAGAAATATACTCCAACTGTCTTATTTCTAACATCATAGCATGCAACGTCACATGCTTCCAACTTAGTGCATCATCCATAACATTACCCTTCCTAGGGGTATGAGTGATACCAAAATCATAAGATGCTAAGAATTCCATCAACCACTTCTATCTTAAGTTTAAGTCCTTCTGTGACATAAATACTTCAACGACTTATGATCTGTATATAATTTATATCTCTCTCTAATTAAATAGTGTCTTCATCACTTCAAAGAAAATACAATCGCGGCTAATTCCATATTATGTGCAATGTAATTCTTCTTATGTGTCTTTAACTACCAACGCACATATGCTACAACCCTACCTTCCTACATCAAGATAACACCAAGAATATTACCGCAAGCATCGTAATAAATGGTAAAATATTTGGTACCATCAGAGATAACCAAAACAGGTGTGCTCGTCAACATCTCCTTCAATTTAACAAGTACTTCTTCACACTCCATATTCCAAACAAAAACAAGATTATTTTTTGTAAGCTTCATCAATGGTGTAGATATCTTTGCAAAGTCCTTTATAAACTTCCAGTAGAAACCAGCTAATCCCAAGCAACTACGGACTTTCGAAGCATTTTTCCAAAATTTCCAATCTTTAACAACTGCAACTTTTCCTGGGTCTACTGCCAACCCATCCCCAGATGCAACATGTCCTAGAAATCAAACCTCACTCCTCCAAAAATGGCATTTCAAAAATTTAGCCTTCAACTAATTCCTCCTTAATACATCTAGTACTTTTCTCAAATGCAACTCATGCTCCTTCTCGTCTCTAAAAATACTAGGATATCATCAACAAATATGAAAACATACTTATTCAGCTGCTTTCGAATGACCTTACTCATAAAATTAACAAAATAAGTTGGAGCATTAGTCAGCCCAAACGATATCAAAATGCACTCAAAAAGTCCATCCGGACTACGAATAGCGGTTTTTGGAATGATGTCCTCTACAACTCTCAACTGATGAAATCTCATAGCAAGATCAAGCTACGAGAAAGCCTTTGCCCTAACAAGTTGATCGAAGATGTTGTCAATACGAAGCAACAAATAACGGTTTTTCTTCATCGGCTCATCCAATTCTCGATAATCAACACAAAGCCTTAGGGAACCGTTTGCTTTAGTAGCGAAAACAACAAGCACTCCCCATTCTGAAATACTTCTCCTAATGAATCCTTTCTGTAATAATTCTAAAACTTGTTTATCTAATTCTCTCCTCTCCTTCAGAGCCATATGTCTTAAAGGAATTTCCACCGGCATAGCATCTTTCTCAAGGTCAATTTTAACTCGATTTCTCTACAGAGTGGAAGTCCGAAAACCTCAATGAATTCGTCTAGAATCTTTACCTATGAAAATGGATACTAACTCATCTTGTGATAGGTTTAAAGAATATAAATATGACTTTATCATGGAAACATTTGGCTTGCAAAAAACTATCAAATCATGTTTCCCATAACTACTCAAACAAACAATCCTCTTACACAATCTAAAACCACTCCATACCGAGTCATCCAATCCATTCCAAAAATCAATATGTCTCCCACAAAGATAAGCACATATGCATCACAATTTAATTATACACCGTTTATAACCAACTTAAGATCATGGAAAATAGCAGACAAATATGTCGACCCCTCAACAGGATTCGAGACAGAAGTAGCTTCATGCATAATGTCGAAGATTATCTATAGTCTTTCCACTAATGCATTGGCTATAAATGAATGTGATGCATTAGTATCAAATAAAACTCTTGTAGTTAAATTAGATAATAATATCACACCTTCCATAACTAACTTCCCCTTCTCATGGGCTATTTGTCCAATACTGGCAGTGGGTACAGCTTCCAATGCATAAACTTTAACAATTTGGTCCTCCCTATACACTACCGTGCAATCTCGCTTATAATGCCCCATCTAGTCATAGTTATAACACTTAACCTCTTTCAACCTTTCATGTTTTCCTGATGGTTTCGATCTATAGTCCTTTGCCAGATGTCCCATCTTTCCACACTGATAACACTTCATTCCCTTTTGAAAGTTCACCCTACAGTTCTTGGCTATACGTCTTACCTTGTTACACCTCCTACACATAGTAACATGTTTTTTATTCTGCCTACCCAACGATTCTTCATTCCTACGCTTATTCTGATCTCCACTAGATGCTTATTCCTTATTCACATTTCTACCCATAGCATTCCACAAAAAACTCTCAACCAATTTCTCAAAAGGTACTCCCAATGGTACTAGATTTAAACTCAACTCCTTTTAGGGGGAATTCAATACCTTAGAAAATTTCTCAGCCTTTTTCTCTTGGGTATTGATCAATCCGAATTTTGCTAACTCATTAAATTTGTACACGTATCCCTTTATAGTCATGTCTCCATACTTAAGTTGAATAAACTCCTCCAATAACATTCCCTTCTCAGCTTTAGAAAAGAATTTTATCTTGAACATCCTTTTGAACATCTCCCAAGTAATAGTATTTTCCTCCGTTTTGGCTATAACAATCTCCCACCAATTTGCTTCCTCTTCCTGTATATGTCAAACTATCAACTGCCTCTTAGTCGCATCACTTATTCCTAATAACCCGATATCTTCTCACAATTAGATAACCATATCTTAGTTGTTGCATATGATTCTGTCCTATTATACGGCTTTCCACCAAAGTTGGCAAAATCTTTGCAGAGCTTCGAGAAGTCAACATTAGTAGGTGGAAAAGCAACTGCAGCTTCGGTTGTATCAATTGGTTCAGTGGGGTGGTAGCGGTACTAGTCTGAGTAGTAGCTTGGACATATATGTGGAAACAAACAGATATGTTCATGCCAGGAATCTCAAGGACATCCACTCGAGTACTGGCACCCACTTCGGTATTAACCCGTCCAGCATTGGTCCCATTTCCAGTTCCCTTTGAATTATCATGCTTCAATTATCTATAAATGAGACTCGTTAGCAACTCCTCAATATATAACTAGATAATCAGAGATTGGAATATGCTATTGTGTATTTATAAATTTAGCTCTTGTATGTTATATATTTTATGAAAAATATATGTATGCTCTCTTAATACATCCCTTATCCTATAACATTTGCTCTGATACCAAATGTAACAACCCACCATTTCACTGTTTATTTGAGTATTATATTTTGTCATTCCACTATGAGATTCTGTGTTTTGTTTTTCCTTCTTTTCTCTTATTTTCTTATTTACCCCATTGACAATCCTCCCTTTTGAATGGATTGAGTTGACATGTGTGGTTTATTGTCAATTTAAACCGTCAAAAAAGGTGGGCCATCACAAATGATCTAGAAGTCAACTAACCCGTTTATCTTGGGAGAATAACTCCCTGTAGATATTGAGAATCAAACTTCTTTGTATAAAAGGTAAATTTCTAAAAGATTTTAAAATATATTCATTTCTTAGTCTCTTTAAATGGTACGTTTGAATTTCACCTTACCCAAGGGTTGTGAAAATAAACTTTTAGGACCATAACCTATCTTCACTTCTCTCTACCTTCTTATCTCTATATGTTCACTATTATGTCATATCTTGAAAGGGGATATAGGGAAAAGTCCAATTTATTCTTAGCCTCCGCCTCTGTCTTATTCTTACAAAAAATAAATACGAGATTTAGAAAATGAAAATGAATATTCAATCAAAATGAAAAGAGGCTAGGAATTCATTCAATAACGTATACATTTGGATTTTTGGAAGTAATATAGGTGGAGATGGAAGGGAAAAAGCTATTCTTCATTTGAGGTGAGTATTTATGTATCATTTATTAGATATTTTGATTTATTTATATAATTAAGATTTATTGTTTTAGATGATGATATCTTTTTTATGAATGATGTTTCAAAATATAAAAATAGATGAAATTTATTATTTGATTTTGACGAACATAAGATCTGTATAGTTCAATTATGATTTTTGTTGGATTTACATTATTTCTTTTGGGCTGGGAATGAGCTATACATAAAAGATATTAATTCCTTAAACAATAGATTTTTTTATATGAATAATGTTTTGGAAATTATGTATATGAGATTTATTGTTAAATTAAGTTTTCATTGATTTAAATTTGATGTTTTATTGTTGAATCTTGTTTAAAATATTAAATGCATACCCGTCAATGCTAATTTTTATTTGTTAATGTATGATAAGTTATATTAATGATTTTTTGGTCATTGTAATATTTGGATCTATCGTGTCTCGATTTGGTTGTTTAATGTTAATTGATGTACCACTAAGTGATGAGTGTATAATTGTAATTAATTGTTGATTTAAAATGAAAATAATTAACTATTAAAATTGTGCAATAAGGTGAGAATTAGAAAATAAATAATAAACTTTATTGTTTACAATTTATGTGAAATGTTTGTAAATAATAGTGTTCGAATGAAATAGAATTAGATTAATGGGATAGATTTAATAAGTTTATTATTTATGGATTTCTAGGAAAATGCATAAATAATAACATAACATATATTTTTAAACTAAGATTTGGAAGTTTATTATTATTTAGCAAGACGATGTTTTATAAATAATAATATGGATTTTCTGAAAACTACTATTTTTGAGATAAAATACGATGTTCAGAGAGATTTGAAGTACTTAGATTATAATAAAATATTTTGAAGTATATTACTGTTTTTGTAAGAATTATTACTATTTTTTAAATAAATAAATAAATGTGGATTTTGAATAAACAATAATAAAATGACTTAAGAGAATAATGAATGTAAATATATTATTTTGATGGTTGTTGAATGTATGATTGATTGTTAGTTGTAATTATCACATATGTTTGATGTTTTGACGATGATATCTTATTTTGATGAGTGCACGATATTTTATTGTTATTACTACTAGTTTATGGGTATTTAATTATGGTTATTTGATGATAGATGGAGGTTGTGTTACTAATGTTGATTTAATTAGTATATATTTAATGATTGATTCATATCACTGTTATGGGTTGATTAGCACACATTTGATGGTTTATACTTACGTTGGTGATTTATTACTAAAATGGATGATTAGTATGTATACATGTATATTTGTGTTTGATGATTGGAATTGGCATTAAATGTTGTTGATTATTGATGGATGTGTGTTGTTACTACTACTATCATTATTATTACCACATACAATGATTTTTTTGAGATGGATGAGTAGGAATACAATTTTCTATTTTTACCATCTGGATTAGTTGCATTGGTTACGATGGTTGAATTGATTGCATTGTTTGTTATGATTGTATGGATGTTATGGTTGCAATGTCTAACAAGTATTTAGATGTAAGAGCATAACATGAAATTTAACTACATGGGGTTGATCCCAAAAAAATGTACATATGTAGTACTTTCCTATACAATAGCCACCGGATCCCTTAGGTTGAGCTAGGGTGTATAATGTTAGGTGCGGTCCAAACATAGTTGAATTTTTTTTCCTTTTCTCTATGTATATGTGTATTTAAAGGTTTACAGGTGAAAGCGAAGAAAGGAGCAAAGGGTCTGGGAGAAGTCGTACCTACATGAGGTCAATATATCTTTTGCATTATAATTATAAAGATGTTGTTTAATAATTGATGTAATAAAATGTATAAACTATATGGGGTATTTTATTCTAGTAATATTTGATTTGTTAAATTGGTATGTATATGTATACAATGATGTTTAAATTCCGCTGTGAGGTTTCCCTTTTATTTATTGTTTAGAATTTATTTGATTTATCTACCCACGGTCCACTGCTGTTAATATCTAAAATTAGTTGTAGGCATATTTTGACGTTATTTATAATTGGTTCTAGATGTAAAAAATAGCGGGTCGTCACATTTGGTATCAGAACTTAGGTTTAGCGATTCCCTGACCTTTGAGTAGGATTGACCATTAGGTTATAATAATTTACACCTTAGTTTGGGTTAAAATATAAAATGAGAGAGCAATTTGATTGACAATTGTAAACTGTATGTATGGGTTGTTTGTTAATCACGCTACCTTACCCTAAAATGATATTTATTTATGATGATGTAAGATAAATAAAGTTGGAGTGGGTTAGAATGAACACTTATAAGAGGGGTAAGTGGTTAACCCAACTGCCACTCATCCTATATTAAATTATAATTTAAACCCTAACTTAATAAGGTGGGACCACGTTTTATTTTTAAAGTAAATAATATTTGTTTTGAAAATTTATAAAATATATACTTTTGATTTAAAGATATTTTATTAAAAAAGAAAAAATGTTATTTTTGAACATCGAAGTGATTTGTTGAAATTTTTTATGAGAATAAGTATGTAACTTGGAAATAAAATATTTTTATGAAGATATTTTCGAATAGGAAATGTAAACATAGTAAAAATATTTTGTTTGAAAGTACTTTTAGTAAAAAGGTGTTTTAATTAGACATGGGAAGTTTATTTTAGTCTCTAAAGAAATATTTCTGTGAGAAACTCTAGTTGTTTTAAAACTTTCTTTAGAATGCATTTCTATAATATATTATAATTTGAAAATGTTTTATTAGATATGGGCAAAAATTTAAAAGGGAAATTTTGTTAATAAATATTTTATTTGAAAATATTTTAATAAAAAGATGTTTGGTTTAAAATATAGATTTAGGCAAGAATATTTTAGTGGGAACATTTTAGTTAAAATTGTCTTTAATTTGGGAACATCCTTTGATAAGGGTAATTTTGAACCTTATTATGATTTATAATTCTTTGCAAAAGTATTTTGTTGAATGGTATTTTGGAAAGAAATTTTTTGTTAAAAGGATAATTTAAAGTATATGCTATATGGTTTGATGAATATTTATTCCATATGCTATTTTGAAGAGGAGAAAACTATCTTGATAACTGTATAGAATTTAAATTATTTTTCTTTAAAGTACATTGTTAGAGAATATTTAGTGAGAACCCCTATTTTAAAAGAAAAGAATATTTTGTTGAAATATCCTTTACAATAAATGTTTTATGAGTTGTAGAAGATTTATTATAAGGAGATTATTTCCAAAAAATATATTATTTTGAAAGAATTATTTTCTCAAAAGAAGAAATTTGAAAATAATATAATGGAAATATTTTTATTTGAGAAGTTATATTATTGGTTGAAATATTTGAAAATAATTGATGGAATTATTTTATTTGGAAAGTATTTTTTAAGTAAAGAATGCAATAAAATATTTATTTGAGTGAAAAGTTTTATCAAAGAAGTATATTTGATTCTACAAAACCTTGTTTTGAAAATTGATTTTGGTAGTAAGGATTTTCTCTTAATGGGTACTCTTGGAAAAATGATGTTTTAAAAAGAAAAGCATTCTTGAGTAAAGTCTTTTGGTTGAAAAGACTTGATTTGAAGATCATTTTAATTGAGAACTATAAACTAGACTTTATAACATAGGGTGTAAGATGAAGGGAGGTTGGATGAGTTCCAAGTTCCCCACCCACTATAACAATGTTACATTTACGACTATAGTGTGTGACTTTCAATAAAGAGATATAGGGTTGTCTAATTATTCCCTTTTATATAGAAGGTGGGAATGTGATGTAGAGACTATCCATTTCGATATGTGGGATAGTGACTTTATACTTGTGTTGGCTTGCTTTGGTTGAATTGTTTGTTTTGCATTACTATTTGTTAAATTATTCCCAACTAAGAAAATTTAGCTGCTTATTTACCATGTCTTCTTATTAATTTGTGATGTGCTCGTTTAAATTAATTTTTTATGCTTGCATTATGTTGTTGATTGCTTATTTAACTATGACTGATTTTAATTATTTGTTTGTTTGATGTACACCTATTAATTCATGTCATGCATGTTCGGATTAATCTCTTTTGCTTGTATTGGTTGTTATTGATTGTCTGTTTTCTATAGATGCTTTATTTGTTGCTTGTTTTTTGTTAGTATGCTATGTACTATAACTTTTTGATGAACTTGTTATTCAATGATGACTTTAAGAAGGGTTTACATTGGAGAAACTAGTAGGATGTTAAGGGGCATATTTAGTTCAGTTATAATGGGACATAATAGTTTACTAAGCTGAGGAAGACTAGAAATTCGGATTGACTAAGAGATTTGATGATGTTCCTTAAAGAAGAAGTAATAGTGATTAGAGGATTTTGATGACTAAAGACTTTGTGGATACCATTGGGGAATCAAGATGATGGGCTAGTGGTTCATTGTACAAAGAATTTTAAAACATGCATTTCAAAATTTGTTATATACAAATAATTACCAGCTTCCATAAAAAAATTTAAAATTCTATTTTGGAGGGATTTTTACAGTTTGAAGCTCTAATAAAAATTGTGATTTTACAAAATTATTTTTAGTTGATTTAAAATGACGAATATATTTTAGGAAACTGTGTTTTAAAATGGTTAGGAAGAAAAAGATTTTTTGTTTTAAAGGAAGATATAAACTTTCATTTGGAATTTTTTTATCCTCGCTAGAAGATCCCTTTTCTGGTATTTTGGGTGAGTCAGCCATGTCATCGGATGAAGGAATTACTATAAGAGGATATTGGAATCAGAGTTTTCAATGTGATCTGGAGTTTGGAACAAGATCGGTTCTGATATGAATGTGTACTAAGGGACGTTGATGCTCGAAGGTTTCAATGTTACTCATAAAGCAGGGATATGTGAGGATGCTCATTTGAGTAAACGATGGTCCTCAGATCACATGATGTTTTGGTCCATTTTACCTGGGCTATTTACGGGGATTCGGTATAGTTTCTAGCCCGCTAAGTGGCATGTATGTAAGCATGGAAACAAAAATGATGATGAGTACTCATATATTCCAAAGTACAATACTGTAATAATGGTGAGTATTCATTGTCCTTATGATGGTGGTCATTTGGAAGAGACCTTATGATGTGGGTCTGAGGATCGAGAATTGATGCTGCTGTAGTATGACTAGACGGCCATAATAATTTGAGGATTCAGCCATGACTAGAGTTATTGTTTTGAGGATATAGCCATGACTGGGCATAAGTCATTTTGAGGATGGGATTATAAGTTGATGCGCATGATTTTTGAGATGGTGTGAAAGTGGAATGGTACACCGGTTATTATGAAAATGAGACTATGAGAAAGTTCATCGATGGTTTTGGGAACACGCATATTATAATGGATGTATGGTCAGCATAGGAATTAACACGTGTTATTGGTTGATAGGTTAGTTTGGTAATTATACCATATTATTTTGAGTATATGTGTTTATTTTAATAGGCTATGTTGGTTATTGACTTATGTGTATTCATTTAATTGTACATGTGTGTTTTCATTAGCTTATGTTTGTTATGGACATTTGTTATGGTTGAATTATGGAGTTGCATAATATTGGCTAATCTATGATTGAGATTATTTCATTTTTTTGTTGATGGAGTGTTAATTTTACATACTATAGTTTGTGTCGTATAATGGAGAAAGTGCATGTTGTAACGAACCAGATTTTCAACCCATGAAAATCGACACTAATATGTTCACTGCATTGCGTGGTGAGCAATCGGATGTCAAAAAACCGATCTTTAAAGGAAAAGAAGAAGAAAGAAAGAAGAAAACTAAACAACACAGAATCTCACAGTAGAAGGAATAATCTATAATATACAACAAATCTTTACACAAAGAAAAATGTAATATACATACACCATTCAGAGTACACTAACCTATTTCAGGCCGGACAATTATAACAGCCTGTCCTTACAATTGCTAATAAATACAACCAACAGAAAACACAGCGTAACACATAGAAATACTTAGATACTTCTTGGACCTCCAACTCGTCTCTTGAGCTCCAATGCTTCCAAAGCAATCTGTAAACATACTCGCTTTGACCCAAGCATTGAAAGGAAAAAACTCTCGAATCAGTCTGGTAAACCAGCATGAGAAAAACACACCCAACTGCATTTTAATGTTTGTCAAAAATCTTTCAAATAAAGGTATCTCGTAAGACCACGCCTCAAATAAACACGGACGGGTTTTTATCTTATGATAACCAAAACATTTTCTATAGAAAATCCAATCATATTATAATAATGTCTATAGGTCAAAGTAAAATATGAATATAGCTGAAATGCTTACATCTCATGTTTCAGCATAGTAGGGCACAAGTAAGTCCATAGAGCTCGTATTGGAGAACGGATTCCATACTATGAGAAGGTAAGGAACTACCTTCCGATGGTACATCTCTAGATAAAATGCACCGGGGTCAAACAAGAACATCTTGTACCCTTAACATGAAGGAGTGGCCTACCACTTGACTAGTAGTACCGAGTATGATCACCCCACTTTAGGTCCCAAAGTGATGCAGGCCAAGCACTAGGTCGTAACCGACCTAGCAAACTCGTAGGTCGTAACATGTTGATGGGTCGAATCCGACCTAAAGCTAAGGAGTCAACATTTTGTGAAGAAGGGTGGAAAGTTGAAGTCATAGGTCGCGACCGACCTAACGAAGCCTATAAGTTGCTCCAACGACTTAGTGAAGATCAACAACGAGCTAGTGGAAAAGCGCTCAGACGACCTAACACGTTTTTAGGTCGTGTACGACCTAATGAATTGGAAGATAGGTCGCTAGAACGACTTACCGAGTTAAAAGTGCTCCGGGTTAAAATGAAACGACCTATACTAAGTCGCAGGAAAATGTCTCGACCTAAGTTAGGTCGCATAAAGATGGTTCAGATGCCAGGGTTCTTAGGTCGCGAGGTTCTAAGTCGTACAGACTTAGATCACGGAGTTATGTTTCTTAAGTCGCAAGGTCTTATCTTTAAGTCGCAAAGCTCTGGATGCCGTTGATTCTTCTGTCGAGTTAATCTCTACCATTGATTTCTTTAAGTCGCTGATCTGAGATGCGCATGTTTTAAGTCACTGAAGACTTGTTGCCGTGGATTCTATTGCCGACTTAATCTGAACCGTTGAAGACTTAGGTCGTTCTGTTTGTAAGTCGTTGATGGGAAGCTGCTGTGTACTTTAGGTCGTGTACGACCTATGACAGTCGATGTAATGTGTTGTATATTTTCTTAAGTCGTGAGCCGTTTTGTCTTTGAGTCGTTTGTATCTTTTTAGGTCGTAGCCTGTTTGTTTTAAGTCGTTGCGTTGTGTTTCTGTGTTGTAACTGTTGTCTTAGGTCATCGCCGAGTTATGCTAAGTCGTAGGTCGTAAGTCGAAACCGACTTAGGAGATGGTGTAATTTTGTTGTAATTTCATGTGAGTTGTAAAACGCCTATAAATAGGTCGTGTGGTTCATTTGTAATGGTTGTTGATTGTTGAATAAAATTCTCTTTTGATTGCTGTGTGCTTTCATCTAAATTGGTAGTTGAGTGTAATCTCCTATCTCCTCTTTCGGTTAATCGAGTGCGCTCGATTCAATGATTGTAGAAGCCGATTCGCGGAATCAAGTGCGCTTGATCAACGCTCGAAGAATTGAAGATCTTTGAACCCGGTATCGTGCGCGATCAACGAGTTCGGGATAGCTAGAATTCGGTATCTTCGGATCAACAAATTTGGGCATTTCAGTATCTTCCAATCCACTGATTACTACTTTCACCGATTGAAGATTGTTTTGTTTAATCCGTTGCGTCAGTTTTGGTATCAGAGCTTGTTCTAGCCAATCATAGCTAAATCGAGACTTGGAGCCTAATCATTTTGAAGATTTGAGTTTTGTTATCACGACCGAAATCAAGTTGAAGTGTTCGACTTTATATTGAAGTTGTTTGATCGGATTTGAGTGGGAGACTGAAACTTTGTCCATCGTGTTCATCGCGATTTGCAACAAAGTGGAAGTTTTCGATCCGTTTCATTTTGGATCAAAGTCCGAAAAGTGTTTGAATTTTAAAGTGTTGAAGAGTTTGTGAAGTTTTCAAGTATGCCGCCGAGAAGAGCTAATCGTCACCAAAACGTAGAAGCTTTGTATCGAAGAGAAGAAGCTGATGAGATGGAGCAAAGAATCAATGAGAACTTTAGTGAAAAGCTTAACGAAGGAATTGGTCGGTTAGAGAAGATGATGTTAGAGATGAATCAAAATCGGAGAAGGGTTTCACCTGAATCTAACCATGGGGGAAGTAGAGTCTCGCCACATTCCAATCGAGACAGAAGTGATGATGATCAAAGGCGTGGGAGGAACGTGAATGATCGTGAACGGAGGAATGTAGATAGAAGGGATGATGGTGGTAGACGTGAAGGTAGTAGAGATGTGGGTGGACGAGATCGACAACGATATACATCTGATTTTGAAGAGGAATATGATGGTGGTAGTGTTCGAGGACAAGGACGAGGCCAAGGAAGAAATCACTCTGAGTATGATCACAAGTGGGAGTCGGGGATGAAGACTGAAATTCCTGAATTCAAAGGTGGTATGCAAGCGGAGGAGTTCCTAGATTGGGTAGCTAATGTTGAAGAGATTTTTGACTTCAAAGAAGTTCCAGAACATCGTAGAGTGAAGTTGGTTGCTACGAGGCTGAGGGGTAGAGCTTTGGCATGGTGGCAGCAGACCAAACTTACACGTGATCGGATGGGAAAGTCAAAAGTTGAATCTTGGGAGAAGATGAAGAAATTGATGAAAGCAACGTTCTTACCTTACAATTATCAATCTTTGATGTATCAACGTTTGCAGAACTTGAGACAAGGAACAAAATCTGTGAATGACTATGCTGATGAATTTTATCAACTGATAGCAAGGAATGATATTATGGAGACAGAAGAACAATTGACATCTAGATTCATTGGGGGATTGTGAATACAGATTCAGGATATGGTTAACATGTTTGATCCCAGATCTGTAGCGGAAGCACATCAGAAAGCGTTGGCTTGGGAGAAACAGGGACGACGAGGAAGTGGTGTGTTTACTAATTCTAACAATCAAGTGAAGGGTGTTGGTGGAAGTTCTAATGTTTCTAAACCTATCAGTAGACCAGTAGTGAAGGAGGCTAAGAAGACAAAGGTTAACAACGGTTTCAAATGTTACAATTGTCAGGAATTTGGTCATAAAAGTACCGAATGTCCAAAGCCGAAGAAGAGAGCTATGATAGCAGAGGTTGAGGATGAGGATGAAGAAGCTGAATGTTCCAATTCACCACCTGATGAGGAGGAAGAAGAAGTGTCGGGAGACGAAGGTTATAATCTCATGATGAAGAGGTCCTGTTTAACACCAAAGCAAGAGGAGGATTGTAGTTGGTTGAGGAGCAATATTTTTCAGTCAACATGTACTATTCTGGGAAAAGTTTGCAAATTTGTTATTGATACTGGAAGCTGTGATAATATAATTTCTTCTGAAGCTGTGAGGAAGTTGGCATTGAAGACTGAGAAACATCCAAAGCCATACAAGCTAGCTTGGTTGAGGAAAGGCGGGGAGGTGAAGGTTGGACGAAGGGCTCGTGTGAAGTTTTCAATTGGAAAGAAATACAAAGAAGAAATCTGGTGCGATGTGGTAGATATGGATGTCTGTCATTTGTTGCTGGGAAGACCGTGGCAGTATGATAGAGCGGTGCAACATGATGGGCGTACCAACAGTTACAGTTTCATGTTTGAAGGCACAAAGATTACTCTAGTTCCAAAGAAGCGACAACAGGAGGAAAACAAGTTGGAGGAGATTGAAGAGCTCAAAACTTTGTTATCTTTGAAGGAGTTTGTGAAGGAAGTAGAGGAGGAGCCTGAAGTATTTTTATTGATTGGGCGTGAGAGCAAAGAAGAAGTTGAAATTCCAGAAGAAGTTAAACCAGTTTTGAAAGAATTTGACGATGTATTTCCAGAGGAGTTACCAACGGAGTTGCCACCGTTGAGGGATATACAACATCAGATAGATCTTGTTCCAGGTGCTGTGTTGCCACACAGAACACATTATCGAATGAGTCCTAAGGAACATGAAGAGTTTCGGAGGCAGGTAGAGGAATTGCTTGAACAGGGGCGTGTGCAGGAGAGTTTAAGTCTTTGTGCTGTACCAGCTTTATTGGTACCCAAAAAGGATGGAACGTGGAGAAAGTGCACAGACAGTCGAGCATTGAATAAGATTACTGTGAGATATAGATTTCCAATGCCGAGGTTGGATGATTTGGTAGATTAAATAAGCGGAGCTACTATCTTTTCGAAGATTGATTTGAAGAGCGGATATCATCAAATTCGTATCAGACCAGGTGATGAGTGGAAGACTGCTTTTAAAACCAGAGAGGGTCTATACGAATGGTTGGTCATGCCATTTGGCTTATCAAATGCACCAAGTACTTTCATGAGGGTGATGAATCAGATTTTTAGACCGTTCATTGGGAAGTTTGTGGTGGTGTATTTCGATGATATACTGATATATGGTGGAAGTCCAGAGGAACATTTGACTCATCTTAGAGAAGTGCTGATGGTATTACGACAAGAACAATTCTATGCTGCAACGAAGAAATGCGTGTTCATGACGAATAGTGTTTTATTTCTGGGGTACGTTGTGTCGGAGGAAGGAATACAGGTTGACCAAAGTAAAGTTGAAGCAATTAGAGATTGGCCGCAGCCCAAGACGATAACGGAAGTTCGTAGTTTTCATGGGTTGGCTTCATTTTATCGAAGGTTTATTCCACACTTTAGTAGTGTGATGGCGCCTGTGACTGATTGTATGAAGGGTAAACAGTTTACATGGACGGAGGAAGCAGGAGTTGCTTTTGAACGAATCAAGGAATTGTTGACGACAGCACCAAGATTTTCAGTTGTTGTTTGAATTACATACTGATGCGTCAAAGGTTGGGATTGGAGGAGTGTTAAGTCAAAGGGGTCGTCCTATTGCATATTTCAGTGAGAAGTTGTCAGGAGCGAAGATGCGATACAGTACATATGATGTGGAATTTTATGCTGTTGTGCAATCTATTAAACATTGGAGACATTATCTATTTCAGAAAGAGTTTGTTCTGTACACTGATCATGAAGCATTGAAGCATTTGCAAGGGCAAGACAAGATTTCAGCGAGACATGCATCGTGGATTGCATATCTGCAACAGTTTACTTTCGTTGTTAAACACAAGTCAGGGGTGACGAATCGAGTGGCTGATGCTTTAAGTAGGAGGAGTCATTTATTGACGACAATGAAAGTTGAGGTGACTGGTTTTGAATTATTGCCGGAGCAGATTGCAGAAGACTCTTATTTTAAGAAATTTGTTGAAAGGGACAATGAAGGGAAGACCGATGAGTTTATGATGGTTGATGGTTTTCTTTTTAAAGGAAATCGATTGTGCATACCGGAAGGTAGTCTGAGAATGAAGATTATCAAGGAGTTACACGAAGAGGGACATGTTGGGAGAGACCGCACCTTACAGTTGATTTCACAGTCTTACTTTTGGCCATCAATGAGGAAAGAGGTAGAGAAGTTTGTGGAGCGTTGTCATATTTGTCAGGTTTCGAAAGGAACTGCAACTAATGCTGGGTTATATATGCCGTTACCTATACCAATTAAACCATGGGTTGATGTGAGTATGGACTTCGTGTTGGGATTACCGAGGACACAGCGTGGTAACGATTCCATTTATGTGGTGGTTGATCGATTTTCGAAAATGGTACATTTTATTGCTTGTAAGAAGACGGCGGATGCTGTTCATGTTGCTCAATTGTTTTTCAAGGAGATCTATCGACTTCATGGATTGCCAGAATCTATTGTGTCGGATAGAGATACTCGATTTCTGAGTCATTTTTGGTTAAGTTTGTGGAAAATGGTGGGAACGAAGCTGAAATTTAGTAGTGCTTATCATCCGCAAACTGATGGACAGACTGAGGTGGTAAACAGATCATTAGGGAATTTGTTACGATGTCTTGTACAGGACAATCTGAAGAGTTGGGACATGAAGTTATGCCAAGCAGAATTTGCTCATAATCATGCTGTAAATCGAAGTACTGGGTTCAGTCCATTCCAGATTGTTTATTCGAGCTTACCAAAGGGGCCGTTGGATTTAACGGTAGTACCACATTCAAAGAAGACAATTAAGAAAGCTGCGGATTTTGTTGAAGGGTTGACGGAATGTCATAAAGTCGTTCAGGAACGATTGGAGAAAGCAAATGAGAAGTATAAACAATCTGCAGATTTGAAACGAAGAAATGTTGAATTTCATGAAGGTGATTTGGTTTATGCAGTGTTAACAAAAGATCGTTTTCCGATGGGAACGTATAATAAATTGAAAGCACGGAAAATTGGTCCGGTGGAAGTTGTGAAACGAATCAATGAAAATGCTTATAAATTGAAGCTGCCAGATGATGTATATACGTCTGACGTGTTCAATGTTAAACATCTCGTACCATATCAAGGAGATGAACGAGCTGAGGTGGTAGAATTTACAAATTCAAGGACGAATTTCTCTCAACCAGGGGAGGATGATGCAGGCCAAGCACTAGGTCGTAACCGACCTAGCAAACTCGTAGGTCGTAACATGTTGATGGGTCGAATCCGACCTAAAGCTAAGGAGTCAACATTTCGTGAAGAAGGGTGGAAAGTTGAAGTCATAGGTCGCGACCGACCTAACGAAGCCTATAAGTTGCTCCAACGACTTAGTGAAGATCAACAACGAGCTAGTGGAAAAGCGCTCAGACGACCTAACACGTTTTTAGGTCGTGTACGACCTAACGAATTGGAAGATAGGTCGCTAGAACGACTTACCGAGTTAAAAGTGCTCCGGGTTAAAATGAAACGACCTATACTAAGTCGCAGGAAAATGTCTCGACCTAAGTTAGGTCGCATAAAGATGGTTCAGATGCCAGGGTTCTTAGGTCGCGAGGTTCTAAGTCGTACAGACTTAGATCACGGAGTTATGTTTCTTAAGTCGCAAGGTCTTATCTTTAAGTCGCAAAGCTCTGGATGCCGTTGATTCTTCTGTCGAGTTAATCTCTACCATTGATTTCTTTAAGTCGCTGATCTGAGATGCGCATGTTTTAAGTCGCTGAAGACTTGTTGCCGTGGATTCTATTGCCGACTTAATCTGAACCGTTGAAGACTTAGGTCGTTCTGTTTGTAAGTCGTTGATGGGAAGCTGTTGTGTACTTTAGGTCGTGTACGACCTATGAGAGTCGTTGTAATGTGTTGTATATTTTCTTAAGTCGTGAGCCATTTTGTCTTTGAGTCGTTTGTATCTTTTTAGGTCGTAGCCTGTTTGTTTTAAGTCGTTGCGTTGTGTTTCTGTGTTGTAACTGTTGTCTTAGGTCATCGCCGAGTTATGCTAAGTCGTAGGTCGTAAGTCGAAACCGACTTAGGAGATGGTGTAACTTTGTTGTAATTTCGTGTGAGTTGTAAAACGCCTATAAATAGGTCGTGTGGTTCATTTGTAATGGTTGTTGATTTTTGAATAAAATTCTCTTTTGATTGCTGTGTGCTTTCATCTAAATTGGTAGTTGAGTGTAATCTCCTATCTCCTCTTTCGGTTAATCGAGTGCGCTCGATTCAACGATTGTAGAAGCCGATTCGCGGAATCAAGTGCGCTTGATCAATGCTCGAAGAATTGAAGATCTTTGAACCCGGTATCGTGCGCGATCAACGAGTTCGGGATAGCTTGAATTCGGTATCTTCGGATCAACGAATTGGGGCATTTCAGTATCTTCCAATCCACCGATTACTACTTTCACCGATTGAAGATTGTTTTGTTTAATCCGCTGCGTCACAAAGCATACACGAGTAGATAGTAATCGATCTACATTTGGAATGACCATACCTTGATGGGGGCGATCCACATGGCCTAGTTGCATGCCCCATTTTTATCATTTCCCGATTGATGAGGCTTGAGGTTACGTTTTACCTTTATATAGCACTTTCCACTTGGAATGCTACATTGCCTTCCAGTCGACGACACAATGTCAGCATTCATCCATACAAGTCATTTAGGGGATGAACGAAGCGAAGGCACTACTTCTACTACATCAATTTTGGAATCACCCTCAGGATTGGTAGCAAGCAGCCCTTGCATTTCAAAGAGCTCCATCTTCAATCCCATCATCTTCAAGATGTCTTCACTTACAAACACTTGAGTTGGATCGAAGTGGTTTCGGATAACATATCCGATCTCGGCCTCTTCGAAACAACATTCGATAGTTTCCGGTAAACTCAACCTCGGTTCTTTAGGAAATAAACAGTCAAAGATAAGAGCAGAGATCACCTCCTTACCGTTAGTGGATGGATTTCCTTATTGTTTGTCCTAGGAGAACGAGATGAGATTTATATGCACAACACAGCATATGCTATGACAACATTTAGTTACGATAAAACCTGTAAGATGTACATATACCATCATATGCTATATCAATGTGATTGTTTGCTCGATCACACAATTTCACTTCCGAACCAGTATCATCCAATCGACTTCTCTAGTGCGGACTCCGATCCGGTTTCTTGATTAGAAACCGTCATTTTCCTTACATAGCCATATACTATGACAGAGAATCTTAGAATCAATCAAATGTCCATTTCTAGTGTTTGCCATCGAGTAGAAATTCTAACTCAGACCGATGTAAATCATCTCGAAACCATATGCTCGAATCTGGATCAAACAGTTATGCGAATAAATAATATACGTACAACTTACGCATTTTTTTAATTGGTTTCTCATTATTCAGATCCTTTTATTTACATTCGTTTATTCATAATCAGTATTCGCATTGTTTTATTCACATTCATTCATTACTTAGTATATTTCTTTCAATACTAATGTCACTTAAGAACCATTCCATCAAATTTTACTTAAGTTTATTATAAACATTTAATACAACACTTCTCATGTTTATTATCACTTCACAACTTAAGTTCATATTCGTTTTAAATCAAATTCAATTTCATTTAACTTTACTTAAGTTAAATTCCATGTCATCTCAATTTTATATTTTTGTTTGCTTAACCAAAATGTTCAACCATTTTAAAATTTGGTTTTACTTTTCCATTTTCTCAAATTCTATAAGTTAACAAACTTATCTACTTAAAACTCCATAAATCTATACTTAAGTTCATTTACATTCTATAATTACAACTTATGGTATATAATCATTTTACAACTTAAGTATAAGTTCATTTTACACCCTAAGAGTGTGTAAATTTCCAATTAATTTATTTTATCAGATTATTTAACAAGTTTAAATTTTTTTTAACTTACTATTTCTAAATTTATAAGTTACAAAAACTGATTTCTTATAATTTCAAAAAAAATACATAGACAAAAAAATTTTAGAATTTAAACACTTTGTTTTATTTCAACTCTACTTTCAAATAATACATAATATAATATATATCTCTTTTTGTATAACAAATCATATTTGGGATTTAAATCAAAACTTGTTTTACCAAAACAAATTTCCTATGGTAGCAATTCCTCTCTTGGAAACCCGAAAATGAACGTCGATGATAATGCAGTCATCATCGAAATTATTTTCCCACGACCGAAGTGAGTCCAGTGCTTTCTTAACAATTTAAAATTCCATTTTTAAAATATTTCCATTCAACTTTGAAAAACAATTTTCAAAATCAATAGGATTTAAATTCTCAAATTCTCATCTTTTAATCCTTTTTATTTACAAATCCTATTTATAAACTTCCTTATATATAATTCCACTTTGGTTATATAAAACCATTCCTTAATTGTTTATCTTTGTTTACATTATAATAATACAACTTTTATTAGAAAATAAACAAAAAACAACAAATGATAATAATCAAATATTATCATTCACTAACACCCGAACACACCATATATACTATAATAATTCCTAAAAAAATATTCTTTTATATAGAAAATATAGTCCTAGGTAAAATTATTTCTTTTACCAAAATTTCAAAACAATATTGTGTCAATTGGCCATGTTTAAGTGTTTAGGGATCCCTAAACAATAATGTTAGCTACTCGTATTGACCAGAATCCTTAAGCAACACAACAGATCAATCAACATAATATAAAACATTTTTATATCACTAACAAATACGCGCTCATATCTAAATACACTCAAACTCATTCTAGGGTGCTACTGACCCTATCTCTAACGAGTAATCCCCACCAAAGTAAATGTTCTAGCTTAACATTGTGCTCTGATACCAAATGTAACGAATCGGATTTTTGACCCTCGAAAATCGACACTAATACGTTCATTATATTGCGTGTCGAGCAATCGAATTCTGGAAAACCGATCGTTAGGGGAAAAGAAGAAGAAAGAAGAAGAAAGAAAGAAGAAAACTAAATAAGACAGATCTCGCAGCGGAACGAATAATCTATAATATTAAAAATTTCTTTAGACAAAGAAAAAATGTAATATACATACCCCAATCATAGTACACTAACATATTTCAGCCCGAACAGTTATAATAACCCGTCCTTACAATTGCTGATAAATACAACCAACAGACAACATAGCAGAACACAAAAAAATACGTAGATACGTCTTAGACCTATAGCTCGTCTCCTGAGCTCCAATGCCTCTAAAGCAATCTGTAAACATGCTCGGTCTGACTTGAGAAAAGAACTCCCGGATAAGTCTGGTAAACCAGCGTGAGAAAAATACACCCAACTGGATTTTAATGTTTGTCAAAAACCTTTCTAATAAAGGTATCTCGTAAGATCACGCCGCAAATAAACACAGATGGGTTTTAACCTTACGATAACCATAATATTTTCTATAGAAAATACATTTATATTATGACAATGTCCATGGGTCAAAGTAAAATATGAATATACCTGAAATGCTTACATCTCACGTTTCAGCATAATTAGGCATAACTAAGTCTGTAAAGCTCGTATTGGAGAACGTATTCCATACTATGATAAGGTAAGGAACTACCTTTCGATGGTACATCTACAGATAAAATGCACCCGGGTTTGACAAGAACATCTTGTACCCCTGCCACACTGGACTGGACTACCACTTGACTAGTAATACCAAATAAGATCACCCCACTTTAGGTTTTGAAGCATACATGAGTAGATAGTAATCGATCTATATTTGGAATGACCATATCCTAATAGGGGTGACCCACATGGCCCTGCCGCATGCCCTATTTTTGTCATTTTCAACTTGATGAGGCTTGAGGCTACGTTTTACCTTTATATAGCACTTTCCACTTGGAATGCTACATTGCCTTCCAATCGATGACACAATGTCAGCATTCATCCATACAAGTCATTCAGGAGATGAACGAACCGAAGGCACTACTTCTACTACATCCATTTTGGAATCACCCTCAAGATTAGTAACAAGCAACCCATGCACGTCAAAGAGCTCCATCTTCGATTCCATCATCTTCAAGTTGTCTTCACTTCGAAACGCTTGAGTTGGATCGAAGTAGTTTTCATATAACAAATCTGATCCCGGTCTCTTCGAAACAACATTCGATAGTTTTCGGTAAACTCTACCCCGGTTATTTTGGAAATAAACAGTCAAAGATAAGAGTGGAGATCACCTCTTAACCGTTAGTGGACATATTTCCTTATTGTCTGTCCTAAGAGAACGAATCAAGATTTATATGCGCGGTACAACATCATCGGAGATGATTGTGCCATATAACTCACGTGTTTCTGCTAAATATTTCCAAAGTTACGTTTTAGGTCCATATTTGATAGTCGGTTATTTTACTATCCACAAACAAACACATATTCAGATCAGGGATTTAATTCCATAGGAAAAACCAACAATAGTCAAGCACATAAGCAACCACTAACCTTTTTTTAATTAATCTTTTCATTAATTAAAATCATTTTGTAAATTACTTGTATAAAATTACCTTTACAAAGATATATTCACAAATCCTTATATTTTAGATACTTGGAAAAATATCCATATACTTATCTCAACGATATAAGTATATTCACAAAACGGAGGAAGATTTCCTTTTTACACAATTCTAGAACAATTTATAAATTCCTTTATAAATCTCTAAAACCCGTTTATGACCCATTCATTAATCTCTGAAATCATTTATAAAACTCCCTTTTACACATTCCTAAAATCATTTATAAACCCATAAAACCATTTATAAACCCATAAAACCATTTATAAAACTCCTTTTATAAATCTATAAACCCATTTCTAAAGTTCTTTTATAAATATCTAAAACCATTTAGAAAACTCTTTTTACCCTTTAACTAATCTTCCTTTAAGTTTCCAAGCCATGTTATAAAACTCCTCTTATAAAACCCAAATTTGTTTATAAAACTCTATTTATAAATCTCGAAAACATTTATAAATAAATTCCAATCATTTACTTTAAAGCACTATTATATAATAATAAACATTATACATAAATAATAATTATTATCTTCAAAGCGTCTAAAAAAATATAACCAATAATTTCAAAGACATTTATAACAAAACATAAATAATTAATCTTTAACATTATTATTGTTAATAATAATTAATTTCCAAAATAGTATTAATAAATCATTAGTATTAATTTCAAACCATATTAATTATTTAAATAATCAACCTTTCAAAATATTAAAATATTGATAAATAACTTTAAAACAGCGTTAATTAAAAATAAATAACCTTTAAAACAATATTAAATATAAATAATCTTAAAACAATATTAAATATAAATAAATAACTTAGAAAAGACAAATAAGAGGTTGATGAAAAAATAAAAGTTAAACCTTTTAAAACAAAATATTTTTGAATCCCAATTTTAGATTTAAAATCATTTCCTGTCTAAAAAACCAACTTCAACTCAATTGGCAATTTATAGTATTTTTTTAAAATACTAATTTGAGGCCAATAGCTACCCAACATTTAACCAATATCGATATTGATTTTCTATCACTACAGGGTTTAAGTTGTGAACATATAACAATATCATAATCAATAGAGCCAACAATCAGATTTGATATTCAATGATTCATATAACAGGAATATTATTGAAAATAATTCAACAATGGCGAAGAATCCAGTTGGATCCCTCCAAGCTGTCTCCCTGCATCACAACTCATATATATATATATATATAGCTAAAAAATGGGTTCCTTTATTAATAACAAAATAATATACGCATTAGTGCAATGCAATAAGAGTACACACCGCAAATAATCACAAATCCCTATATCTGCCAGTCTACCCAGTTCAGCCCAGTTACTAAACCTAATTATCCATACCGATACACTATATAAAAGTACATAACACAATCAAAAAATAGTAAACTAAATTCCGCCCTTTTTATCTCGAGTGTATGTTTCCTATGTATCATGCTCTCAAGATATCCTAACCCTGACAAACTTAAGGAGCCGCATCACTAAGATTATTAGCCAAACCCAACTCCGTCGATATATCAACCGATTGGTGTGGTTCCATAAATACGGAAGAGAATTTTAAACTGCATTCGAATCCAGAATGTCATTCAGAATTGCAATCCCATGATTTTAAAACCATCAATCCACTATTCCAGATGTAAGACCGTATTATGAAGCTCTAGGCACTGTAAAGTCGAAAAGTTGTTGTGCTATTATAGAATCTACCATGCCCAAATAGCAGAACGTTGAAACACTATGGGCTTTCACAAATTTCATTTCATATTCACAGTTGATAAATCGTGATACTGAGATGACCAAAAGGAAAATGCAGTATATATGAACTGCAATCACATACCTTATCAACTACTGCCAAACTTAGCCAAATCTGAAACATTAATCTCCTTTATGAAGCAATAGAATATCAGTTGGACTCGGTGATAAAAGACTTACACAGCCCTGGATGCGTTTTAGTTGGCTTTCAACCTCGCTAGATCTAAGAGCCGTGAATCTGAGGCCAATGATTCGCCATATTCTAACTGATATTCAATCACCAAATTTGATTAAAATGTTCAAAATTTCGTAGTTTAGAAGAAATATAGCCTTTAGAACTCAAAACCAATTGTTCCAAATAACTATTACGATAATCTTGATCTGACCAATGTACAACCTGTCGATCTGTAAATCGAAGCCGATGATGAAAGGACAGAGCGGTGTCGACAACAGTTTAATTCGGCCTACTCATCCAGATCTGAACAACCGCCTTCCTGTGGCCTAATTGCTACCTAATCTTCGAAACAAATAAACCGACAGTCATTGATTAGATGAATCAAAAAATAATAATCATAACACGATTTTGAGAATAATGTAAAACTCGCCCCTAAAAGAATACAGCGTTGGATCTCAATAGGGTTGGCAGAATTAAAAATCCCACAAATCGAATTCGTAGATCCCAAAATATGGTTGGCAGTTGGATCGTTTTCATTGTTGTCTCCCCCCAAACTCTGAAACTCGATTTGGATAATGATGGTGAAAACGCAAGTTTGGATTTGATACAAGAAAACGGCTTTAGGCATAGAAAATTAGAAGGGAGGAAAATCTCGATGTTGAAAAAAACAGATCGTCTTTTCCTCTCCGCCATGGGAGAGGAAAACCGTTTATATATATATATATATATATATATATATATATATATATATATATCAATGCATATATATAAATAAAATTCAATAGTGGTAAGGAATCCTGTTGGATCCCTCTAACCTGTTCTCCTGCAACACAAACAGTATATAATTATATAATACGGGTGATCTGTTACTAGGCGAATATATATAAAAGGTCACCCGCTCCAAGGGTGGAAATAAAACCAAACGAACTGATCAAAACAGTAAATCATTCAAACATCTAATCAACAATTTTTATCAACAATTTTAACATACTAGTTAACCAAAAAGGTGAATTTAACTAACCAAAATTCCAGTTATCGCCAAGGCGTTCTGGTTTCGTTTGAATTCAAACGACGTTCAAATTTAGCGGAAAATTCCGCTAGCTCCAATCATCACCAATCCAATCCCATGACGTAGTTTATATCTATACGATCCTAACGCGACTGGCCGCGTTTATATTGGGCCTAAAACGAATAAGTTATTGGTTTTACAGCACTTGAATTAATTAAAAAAATTAAACCTTAATACAAAATTACTTTACTTAATCAATTTAATCCCACCTCCCTCCATTTCACACTAGTACATGAATGCTCCAGTTAAGAAAATGTGACTCCATCAACCTCCACCATTACCTACGCATTTCCATACGACGTCGCACCATCACCACGTGCTCCCCCGTCCACGAGAACCTCACCGTCGTTGGCCTAGTCACCCAATTCGCAGCCGTCGCCTCGAAACTCGAACCCTAATGCCCACGTTCAACTCGAAAATCCCACCGCCATGATCGTCCATCCGCCACCAAACTCCGGCCGAGCCTAGCACTTGCCTTCCTCGACATATATCCTTCAGGGTCCATCACCTAAAAACCACCATCATTGCCAGAAAACCCTACCCAAGTCGTCGCCGTTCATCAAAGAACTGTGGCCACCATGCCTCGATCCAACCATTGAACAAGTTTACTTCGATGGCGCGAACACTTTTCTAGTTGAGAACTTTGCCTGAAAACGCTTGAAGTGGTCCAAATCGATGTGACCCATTGGATTTGGTTGAGTTTGAATCGGAGAAAGAGGGGATTCTTTTCTCTGGTTTTGACGCAATTTATATAAGGGAGAAAGGCTTGGATTAAACGTGGGCAAGGTATGGGCTAAACGTGACTATGTGATGGGATTGAGTATGGAAGAAAATTAGAGTATATATTATATTATTATAAAATATCTAGCTTGACGCACTCAACAATCTCAAACTCCAATCGGGAGGTGCCACATGGCGTTCTATATGTAATACTTCTATTTCGAACATAATGGAACTAGTCTCGAGACCTAATTTGATCATATACAGAAGATAGCTTTCTAAAATCAAATTATATCATATTAATTCCTACTATTAATTTCTACGTGTTTTGAGCTCGCACGACCACACGGTACGTATGATCGTTACGAAACTTGACAACATACAACAAGTTTATTTTTATGGATCCAATGACATTGGTTTCGTCAAATTCCAAGATAGTGCCCTGGAATGATAATTTCACATGTTAATTAAAATGAATTATTATTAAAACAATTTCAACCACTTTTAAAAATCAAAAATTTAAAAATTTATTCTTCCATTCTTCTTCAAACGGAATTTAAATAAGATTTCGAAATTATTATTTTTTCAAATTAAATCCAAGATTCAATTATCAAATCCGCAATTCACATTTTCAAATAAATTCCTATATTTGAAATTTAAGTTGTTTCACTATTAAAACTAATATTTTAATATTTTAATTTAATTATATATTTGAAAGTCAAATGACTAAAATCTGGGTCGTTGCATTCTTCCCCCTTAAAAGAATTTCGTCCTCGAAATTACCAAGGTAAGAAAAATGCCACAAACCCTTTAACTTTCCAAACCAATTAATTGTAATAGATTATAAAATTATGTAACATCCCCATACATGGAGGCCCAAAACTAACGGCTACGGATGATGCAGTCATCCATACTTATTAATCCTCGGCGACCAAATACGGCAATGTTAGATACATTGATACACAGAAACACATGAATATGAAAAAAATTTAAAACATCAAACAACATCCACATCCCATTTCAAAACATTTCAAATTCATTACATAATACCACAATCGTTAACCACGTCCATATAAAATATATTTATTAAAACATATGCCAAGAGCGACATGTGAAGATGCACCCTTAGATGATCAGAGTGTGTGTGTGTGTGTGTGTGTGTATGCAATTTAACAACTTTGCCTTTACATCAATACAGCGGAATCAAAATAAATAGAACTCTATATGGCTATCATGCCTCCTACACGTCTCTAGAAGCTTATTCGTCTAAAAATGTACCCGAAAAACTCAATTCTAAAACTACTCAAAATCAATTGAGTATCCGAGAGTTTAAGGAGAAAACATAAACTTCGAGTCAAACATAAAGCCTGGTATGAATAATAATCTACCATCTCAAATCATTCAGATATCTAGTGAGACCATGCCGCTTAGCGGAACTGGTTTTCCCCTCACTAGTATCCTAAACCTTTATAAAACCATATATTGTGCTCCTGCATCCATAATGGTTAAAACAATTCGAAACAATATGATATGATGATATGCAAAACAAGTGAACCAATTCTGGATTACCCATCCCCATTCATTTTGACTACCTGTCTCAGTTATAGTTTCTAGGATTACTATCAACCTAATAGTTTTCATGGGCTAACTAATAACTGGTTAAATGTTTATGGACACCCTGTCCTATTTCATAGTTTTCATGGGATCACTAAGAACCTACTGGCCCCTGCCAATATCTTTATTGTTTCATGGGTTCTCCTTGAACCTATTGGTAACTCCAAAATCTTTCTCTTATCCTAATTTTCCTGGGTTGACTAGGAACCTATATACATTTGTCAATACCTTAATCCAGATATAGTTTTCATGGGCTAACTACAAACCTATTGGCCTCTACTAATATCAAATCATAGTTTTCATGGGCTAACTATGAACCTGTCTTCCTGACATCTTCATTTATACATAGTTTTCATGGGCTTGCTAAGAACCTATTTGCCCCTACCAATATCTTTTCCAATACACAGTTTTCATGGGCTTACTGTGAACCTAATGGTCCCTGCCAATATCTTTAATCAGTTTAATTTATATTCACTACTGGGTCAATCTAGCTGGTTATTCTGCCCTTCCTTAAATTACCATTATGGGTTCATTACAATGTGAATATATACACATATTTGAAGCAGCCAACATAATAACAAAACAATACCACTCTTGTGAGTTTAATATCCTTGAAATTATTTTCATATGAAACATGGTTAATCCCTTTAACCTAATATTTTATCAAGGAAGGCTTCTTCTTAAAACCAATTCAAAACACCTTTACTTAGCCATGGGTTTTTCCTTTAAAATGAGATTGGGTTATTTATTTTGAAAAACTAAGGCTTTCGAAACCTTCAAAACTTTGCTTTCGACCTCATTGGATAACCTCCTTCGATTGTAATAAAGTATTACTTATTAACTCTTAGAATCATAGCTTCGAAACCATTGAAAGTATCCCTTTCGAAACCTTTGGAAGTATCCCTTCCGAAACCAGTGAAAGTCCATCTTTCGAAACCATTGGGTTTATATTTAAAAATATCATTTGGGTCAAAGTGAATATAATAAAAGTATCTCTTTTGAAACCATTCTTTATCACATAAAAGTATTGGGGAAAACTTGATGGCGTCGGCACCATCCCTTTCGAAAGCTTCAAACCATTTAAGCAAAACATTGAAGGATAGCATTGAAACCCCCTTTAGAAGCCATTGCCTTCGAAACCCTTGGACCCTTTCGAAAGAATTTAGGAAGTGGCTTAGAACATCTTTAAAACAAAAGGATACCCTATGAAAGCATTGATAACTTCAATAAACTTGAAAGGCAAAAGAACGGTAGCTGGGCTTCGACTAGGTCGGAACCCCTTCTTTCGAAAGCATTATTTTACGAATAAAGGAACTCATTCGAAAGCTCTTACTTTTAAAACATAAACTGGAAACCCCTTTGAAAGCTATTAGAAAACCTCTTTCGAAAGCATATGTTTTGACTCCTTCAAAAGCTTTAATAAAACAAAGGCTGGCGCTTTACTTTATAAAACAAACAAAGGTATCGACCCCATCGGAAGCAATGTTTTCGACACCATGCCATCTGCACTTCACCAATCCACGTCGTACCAATCTCATTGATACCATGTGGATTGGTTTCGGCTTTAATAGGTTTCGGCTAGGTTGGTCTCGACTGAGATGAAGTGGAGGCATTGGAGTCGAGGGCACTTCTAAAGGAGGCGGAACCAAATTTTCTGGATAAAAACTGATTAATGCCAATTAAAGCAAATACTTTCTAACTAACCTGCCACGTGAAAACATATGATTGGTTACCTTAACTTTTCAAATTCTTTACCAAAATAACTACCGCTTAATTTCACATCTAAACCAAGGTTAATCTAGCAAATAAGCCCTACCATTAAGAAAACCAATATTGCAAATAAGTCCTTCTTCTAAAATAATTTAATTTCCACAGTAAATCACCTAGGAAAAATACCCAAAAATTAAAGAAATTCACTTTCATCATGTTATCTATCATATCAAAATTTCATACCCGAATTCTCAATATAATTTCTAAAATATATTTCTAAACCCAATTAACTATATTTTCCTTTGAAAATTCATAATAATCTATCCATGGCTTGAAAAATTATCAAAATTAAAACCCAACTTGTAACGACCCGATATTTTCAACCATTCGCATCCATTATAAGTGTATAGGTAGAAACTCATGCCGGAGTTGAATTGCTCAAAATACCGCGTTGTAATTAAAATTTGGCAAATCTCAGAATATACAGTAAATAAATATAATCACAGATCACAGACACAGAGTAAAATAATGCAGCGGAAGTAAAAGAAATAGTAGTTCATGAAGCTACTATGTAAATATATCAGAGTTACATAAGATACAACAGAAGAAATAGAGTACAACAGAAGTATCAATAAGATAACCAAGTACAAGCTGAACAGAGCAACATAACTGAAGTAGATAGAAGAAGACTAGCAGATAATCTCCAGCGATTCAAATCTCCAGAAGGTGGAAATCCAAATCTGTGAATAACTCAGGCTGACCCGAGCGTAAAGCAAAACACAAAACACTCGAGTCAGGACAATATATACTTATATAATGTAAACCAACTCAAGTGAACTGTAATAAAGGTACAAGTAACTTAGAAGATGCTTGGGACCGCCCATCCTCTAAGGATCCGTTAAAATATCTACTATGTAGTAATATTCGCTATTATAATAGTGTCTAAATAAGTAAAGTATAATCATATCGGAAAATAGCGTTAAGGGGATGGAGAACCTTAACGCGGTCGGATCTTAAAATCATAATCGTAGTAAAGCTCGATATGGTAGGTGACACGGCACAACTAGGCAATGCCAGGGTAGATATACCAATTACGCACACGGACTGATGGATACGCATAGCAGCCACTACCGTTCCACCTCGAACAACATTCCCAAATCGGAGGATGGCCATCTAGTCAAATCACAGGTAAGAGTATAATATCGAAGAAATGTGTCCGAGAAGAGGTGCTACCTCACTGGTCCGAGATCGCTCCTGTTTTAGCCACCTTATGCCAACTCACGGGAGTTGGGTCCACGTAACATACCTTAAGAACGTCGCCACCATCCTACTTCATTCTGGAATCTCCACCGCGTACACGGTTGTCAAAGTGGTTTTCGGTATCGACAGAGAGTATGTCCATATCCGATCCCGGTCTCTTTGCCAACCAATCGTTATTATAACCCGTGGTTATAACTTTTAAAAATAGTTTATGTTTCAAATCAAAATACATCCTTTAAACCATTTCAAAATCATATCATTTATTTCAAACTAATACATACTTTCAAACCCAAAACATATCTATTCAAAACCAATTCAAAAATATATCATTTCCATTTCAAAACCAATTCAATAATACATCATTTCAATAAAACCCAAATTTCAAAATCACTGAATATTTCCTTTAATTTATTAAACTTGAAATCTTCCTTTAAATTATCATAGCATTTTGGTAATGTAACCTTAAGTAATCATAGCATTTTTGGAATGTAATACTTTCCAATTTAACATTTTATATAATCAAAGTATTTATATACTTACAAATTTTTAACATGGTCATTTTATCATAGCCTTATAGTTAAATAAACTTTGTTACTGTAATATCCAATTTAATGCTGAAATTCTTATGTTAAGTTAAGAGTACCTTATTAACTTACATTATCATTACAATAAAGAAACTTTATTATTTTAGTCATTAAAATGTGTCATTTACATAAATTAAAACTTACATATTAAATGTACTTTTAACTTACATTTCTATTACAGTAAAGAGCATTTATCATTTAATCAATATTACACTAATTAAACTTACATTATCAAATGTACGTTTTAATTTACGTTTTATTACAAAAAGGGCATTTATTATTTTATTCAATATTACACTGATTAAGACTTACATGTTTCTTTCATTAATTAAGACTTTACATGTTTCTTTCATAAATTAAAAACTTTACATATTCTTCCATAAATTAAAACTTTGCATGTCTCTTTCATAAATTAAAACTCTACATATTCTTTCATTAATAGAACTTTACACGTTTCTTTCATAAATTAAAACTTTACATATTTCTTTCATTAATAGAACTTTACACGTTTCTTTTCAAAACTTCGTTACAAGTCATTTTATTATCAAGATATCATTTGAGTTTTAATCCATTTCAAAATATCAAAATATTATTCAAAACATCATTCATTTTAATTCATTTAAATACCATTTAAATCCATTCATTTTATTAAATTTAAATACCATTTTAAACTCACATTAAAACTCAAATTCTTCCATTTAAAACCATTTAAATATCACTTCATTTTCTTTAGAAATTTAACATTTAATTTCCAAAAATTATATCATTTTCCAAAGGTTATTTTTCATAAAATTTATTAAAATAACAAAATATAGTTTCCATAGCACTTACAAAATGCTACGTAAAGTTATAGTTTTAAAATAGTTCATTTAACAAAACGACAGCACATAAATGCTGTAATATATTTCCATTAAATTTAAAATAAACTTAAATGTTAAGTTTAACCACTACAGCACTTACAAAGTGCTATAATATCCTTTATTTCAAATTAACTTTTAGTTCATTTAAACAACTACAGCATTTGCAAAATGCTGTAATATCTTTTACATACATTTCAGAATGCTGTCAAATCAAATTCAGAGTTTAATTACCATTTCATAAATTTAACTAAATTTCCAATTTTATTTAATTAACTTAAACCTTTAATTAAAACTAAATTTCACATTTCCAAGTCAAGTTATATTTTTAAAAGATCACTTTTAAACATTCATTTATTACATTTTTAACACATAGAAAAATCATAATTTCTTTAATTCAAAATATTTCAAAATATGTTTAAATCAAATTTCACAAATTTATAATTTTTGAAATACTTAAAAATATCCAAAACACTTTATAAAATAACCACGGGCCTGTATATAGTTTTCTAACCTAGGTCAAGTGATACAGATATGTATCATTTCAATCCGCAGTTTAAAAAGAAAAATCCGGGTTCTATCATTTCAAACCCGCAATCCCAAGTTAAAATAAATTAAATAAAAACCATTCAGGCCTATCATTTCAGCCCATAACGATTTTTCCTTATTCTAAAGTCCGTTGAGGTATGTATCATTTCAACCCATAGTGATTCTAGTCTACAGGGAACTTGCAATGGTGATAGCTGATATAAATAACAGAATAACATTAAATAACAATAACATATGATATAACAGGTGTAATAACAGGTGTGAACATCATATGATAATAATATAAGCATATATAACATGATAATATATTTCTACAGATTCGCAGGGTGTCAATTTACTAGTTATATAGGTACATATTGTCTGGTGAGAATAACTCACTTGTTTAAGCTGGAGATGACGACCAAACACACAACACAGAATCTTTGAAGGCACGACAACATGAGAGTGGAGAGCCAAATATAATTGCCTTGTATACATATAAACAAAACAAGACAATGTATACGTAAATATGTAACACAAAACAATATAGAAATGACTTGAAATAAAAAGCAACAAAGGGCAAAGTGATTCGACCTTTCTTTAACCATTCAAGAGCATGACCAAGGGGATCTTTTTCTCGGCCATAGCTGGACATAATCTCATGTTATGACATCAAAATAGCATGGCAACAAAGAGATGATGATGGTAGGAGTTACATATGAATAAGACAAAGGGTCAAGGCAAAATAAGTGGAGTTTTGGTGCATTTTTGGCTCAACTAAAGGCAAGTGGGGCTTGGCCCTTGCATGGTTCAGGTCTGGACAGTGGGTAGGTGGATGGCCAGAGGTGGTATCAAGGTGGTGGTGGAGCAATAGGACGCGGCCAAGGTGATGTATGGTGGTGGTGAAGCGATATAGGTCAGCTAGTGTTGTTTTTAAGGGGTTTCAACATTTGTTTGTGGTGTTTTCATCATCTAAAGGCCATGGCCTGATCTGGTCAGAGGGGATGTGAGGTGGTTGAAGCCAAGAATGATGAGGAGGAAGGTGGTGGAGGCTATGGTGGAGATGGTGGAAAGTTTGGCCAAGCAATTGTGGATGAAATCAAGGCAAAACAAAGTAAAAATGAAGAAGGAAGAGAAGAAAAAGAAGAGGCCATTACCAAATGTTTTCAGAGGTGTTTTGGCCGAAAATTTGATGAAATGAGAAGTGTATTCAGTTGAAAAACAAAATAAAACATATGCTATCAATAAAGAAGGAACGGTCAAAATGTGAAAGGTCTAGCAAATGAAAAGTCATCGGTTTAAAGCCTTTATGTCTCTTCAAATTTCCTTCTTATATATTTTGTAATTTATAATTACATGTAAAACTGATAAATAAAGATAACAACTCAGAAATGAAAAAATAAATATAAAATAAATAATTAAATTTTGATTAAATAGAATTTAAATTAAGAAAATGGCTTAAAAATGCAAACTAGGCTTTAAAAATTAGAAATAACTTCTATAACTTTGGAAAAATTATATTTTGATTTAAATACATGTAAAATGAATAAAATAAAGTAAAACACAGCAAATAAAAGTGAATGTATAAAATAAATAAATAAATTTTAATTTAAATATAGTTTAGATGAAGAAAATAGCAGAAAAATAGAAACAGCTTTTAAAAATAGGAAATCATCATAGTACATTTTGGAAAATTCGATTATTATTTTTAAAAATATTTAGAGATTAAAATATACATAAATTAACATATTGATACATATAAAAAAATATAAGAAAGAAAATATGATTTATAAAATTTAAAATAGGCAAAATTGCACAATAAAACAAATTATACTAAAATTTGAAATGTGCATAACTTCTACATTTTAACTCCGTTTTTAACGAAACGAAAAGCAGTATTCATTTTTTTAAATCTTTTTTCATAATAAAAGATAAAATTTAAGATTATATATATTTAAATTTGAAATTTAAAAGTCAAAGATTGAACAGTTTGACCAGAATTTCCCTTTTAAGTAAAATATTTAAATTATACTAGTTTGAACTATAAATCACTTAATAATCAACATTTATATTTAAAAATGAAATGTTTTTAATAAAACATGTTTAAACTAATTTAAAATAAAAAAATAAAGTTCAAATTTAAATAATATACAAAAATCTAGGGTTGTTACACTCTCCCCCACTCAAAACTTTTCGTCCCCGAAAAGGAATGAGGTACGGGAAAGCATAGAAAAAGATAGAGTGAAATATGATTAAGACAAGATGACAAGAAGATTTAAATTACACCTGATAACTATTGTTATAGGTAAGTTTAACGAGATGGAGGTGATCAAATCAAGAATACAAGCACGAAAAAGATCCTCTAGAGTCTGAATCTCCCTTTTCACTTGACCGACGGTCTATGAATGGAAAAACAGTGTTCAGATCTAGATGAGTAACAAAGATTATCAAAGATTACAGAAAGATTTCTAAAAAGACTGGTATAAGCAATAGTCTTCCCATTCTGTAACAAGATAAGAGAAATAAGGACAAGCAAAAGATAGTTTGAAAAACAAAGTAAGATAATAAATTTGAAACCATAATGCTTTGAAATCATAACAATTTAGGGATGTTTATCATTTGGAAATCATACTACTAAAATCATAACACTTGGAAATGTTATTCTAAAAAAAACATAATACTTAGAAAATCATAACTCCTTTAAAAAAAAAATCTTCATTTAAACCATTTTAATTCAAGGTCAAATAATATTCATTTTAAAGTTGTAACATTTCTAAGTTCATTCAATTATAAAAATTTCCAAAACATTGTCTTTTCAAAATAGTAGCACTTATAAAATGCTACAGTAGATATATTAGTATTTCAAATCAGTTTTATTCCAGAAATATTCATTTGGATATCATTTAACTTATGACTTATTAAAAAAACTTTTATGAATGGAATATCCAAATTAAACTATACTTCATTTATTAAGTTAAAAGTTCACTATTTTAGTTAGCTCTTAATTTAACACATAACCTAACACTTATTTAAAATACCCATTTCATAAATAGATATTCCTTTAATAAGTTACACTTAAAATTCCATTTGAAAACCAAATTTTCAATTATCAAATTTTAGTGATGTTAAAATACATTTTAACTATTTAAATCATAATTATTCAATTTCCAAGACATATCTATTTCATAAATAAAACATTTATATAGCAAATATAACAATCAAATTTCTTTACACATTTATTCATTTAGACATCAATTAAACTATGAATTCAAGTTAAATAAACTTTACTACCAAAAGTCCAATTCAAATGTATTTTATTTTATCTATTCAAAGATACATTATTTATTATACAACATATTCATTTCAGGAAATAACCTTTATTAAAATTCCTAGGTTAGACTTAAGGTTCCATATTAAATCAATTTGATTATTAAGTTATTTAAATAAAATCTCTTTAAATTCCTTTTTCACTATTTACCTCTGTTAATCTTTTATAACTAAAATTTAAGTGTATAAAATCCTTTTTATATTGTATATTATCCAATTACATTGTTAAATTCTAAAAAAATTTTAAGGTAAGTTATATTTGAATGCAATTGTAATATACAAATAAAACTATCCAATTCAATTATCTCAAGTTTGAATCATTTATCCAAAATTTTGATTTTTCTTTTTATAATTGAAATTATTCTTTAAGAAAAAAATGTAAGAATTAAATTTCCGATTTCCTTCAAACCATTTAGAGATAAATAAATATATGTACATAATATGTCAAATCAATTTAAATCATTTATCTATATATATTATAAATCAAATCATATTTAGAAATTCAAATAAATTAAATCTTTCAAAACAAAGCTGTAGTAAGACTACAGAACGGTCTCTTCAGTTCAAAACTCGAAAATGAATGTCGATGATGCTGCAGTCATCACCGAAATTATTTTCCAGCGACAAAGAGAAGAGCACTAAATTTTTAAACTTTAAAATCCTTTAGAGACAAATTTTTATTCAAAAATACTTTAAATAATATCCTTTTAAAAATTTTAAACACAAAGTTTGAAATCCATCGGAAATTAAATTCTTTAAATTTCTTATTTTAAATTCATTTCAGTTCCCAAATAAATTTATAAACAACTATTTATAAATTCATTTGTAGAATAATAAATGATAAATCAAGTATTATCATTTCAAATTATCAATTTAAATCAATTTATTAAGTTCCATAAAATTATATATCCAAATTTATTTCATTAACCAAATTTTAAAATAATATTGTGTCAGTTTGTTCTGTCAAAGTGTTTTAGAAATCCTATCGATAGCGTTGATCAGACGAATCGATCGGAAACCCAAATCAACATCAACAACTCAAACAACACAATATAAAACAAAACATTAATTTACAAATACAGTTCAAAATGTTTGGAAGATAGATTGGAACAAAAGACAAGATGATTAAACAGAGTAGAGAGATGGGTAAGCTTAGATAAATCGCGGACAACCTTAACCGGGTCAACCGTGACTTAATGGATAAGATCAAATGTGAATTTTCTGGGGTAAATCTACCTTCGATCTCAAGAGATAGAGTTTGGAATAACAAAAGATATTAGCATCTAAACCAAGGATAAATATAAATCTCTGGTTAATCGATGCTGATTGTAAAGGATTTTCACCCCTTTACAAGAAAATTAGAATATTGGCGAGACCACCAATTTACTATAAAGATCATTCGAAGTGGAGTTATGTGATACTCCAAAATAAAAAGAAGATGAATAGTGAGGGACAAGAATGAATTTTGGAACCGTAGGGAACGTTCCGAAAATTCAAAGGAAATTCGAATCAAGAGGAAAAGATTCAAACTCGAACGAAAGTGATTCTGTAAATAAATCTACTCCATATGCTGAGTTTTGCCTCAAAGCCAAAGCTCTGATACCAACTGTAACGACCCGATATTTTCAACCATTCGCATCCATTATAAGTGTATAGGTAGACACTCATGCCGGAGTTGAATTGCTCAAAATACCGCGTTGTAATTAAAATTTGGCAAATCTCAGAATATACAGTAAATAAATATAATCACAGATCACAGACACAGAGTAAAATAATGCAGCGGAAGTAAAAGAAATAGTAGTTCATGAAGCTACTATGTAAATATATCAGAGTTACATAAGATACAACAGAAGAAATAGAGTACAACAGAAATATCAATAAGATAACCAAGTACAAGCTGAACAGAGCAACATAACTGAAGTAGATAGAAGAAGACTAGCAGATAATCTCCAGCGATTCAAATCTCCAGAAGGTGGAAATCCAAATCTGTGAATAACTCAGGCTGACCCGAGCGTAAAGCAAAACACAAAACACTCGAGTCAGGACAATATATACTTATATAATGTAAACCAACTCAAGTGAACTGTAATAAAGGTACAAGTAACTTAGAAGATGCTTGGGACCGCCCATCCTCTAAGGATCCGTTAAAATATCTACTATGTAGTAATATTCGCTATTATAATAGTGTCTAAATAAGTAAAGTATAATCATATCGGAAAATAGCGTTAAGGGGATGGAGAACCTTAACGCGGTCGGATCTTAAAATCATAATCGTAGTAAAGCTCGATATGGTAGGTGACACGGCACAACTAGGCAATGCCAGGGTAGATATACCAATTACGCACACGGACTGATGGATACGCATAGCAGCCACTACCGTTCCACCTCGAACAACATTCCCAAATCGGAGGATGGCCATCTAGTCAAATCACAGGTAAGAGTATAATATCGAAGAAATGTGTCCGAGAAGAGGTGCTACCTCACTGGTCCGAGATCGCTCCTGTTTTAGCCACCTTATGCCAACTCACGGGAGTTGGGTCCACGTAACATACCTTAAGAACGTCGCCACCATCCTACTTCATTCTGGAATCTCCACCGCGTACACGGTTGTCAAAGTGGTTTTCGGTATCGACAGAGAGTATGTCCATATCCGATCCCGGTCTCTTTGCCAACCAATCGTTATTATAACCCGTGGTTATAACTTTTAAAAATAGTTTATGTTTCAAATCAAAATACATCCTTTAAACCATTTCAAAATCATATCATTTATTTCAAACTAATACATACTTTCAAACCCAAAACATATCTATTCAAAACCAATTCAAAAATATATCATTTCCATTTCAAAACCAATTCAATAATACATCATTTCAATAAAACCCAAATTTCAAAATCACTGAATATTTCCTTTAATTTATTAAACTTGAAATCTTCCTTTAAATTATCATAGCATTTTGGTAATGTAACCTTAAGTAATCATAGCATTTTTGGAATGTAATACTTTCCAATTTAACATTTTATATAATCAAAGTATTTATATACTTACAAATTTTTAACATGGTCATTTTATCATAGCCTTATAGTTAAATAAACTTTGTTACTGTAATATCCAATTTAATGCTGAAATTCTTATGTTAAGTTAAGAGTACCTTATTAACTTACATTATCATTACAATAAAGAAACTTTATTATTTTAGTCATTAAAATGTGTCATTTACATAAATTAAAACTTACATATTAAATGTACTTTTAACTTACATTTCTATTACAGTAAAGAGCATTTATCATTTAATCAATATTACACTAATTAAACTTACATTATCAAATGTACGTTTTAATTTACGTTTTATTACAAAAAGGGCATTTATTATTTTATTCAATATTACACTGATTAAGACTTACATGTTTCTTTCATTAATTAAGACTTTACATGTTTCTTTCATAAATTAAAAACTTTACATATTCTTCCATAAATTAAAACTTTGCATGTCTCTTTCATAAATTAAAACTCTACATATTCTTTCATTAATAGAACTTTACACGTTTCTTTCATAAATTAAAACTTTACATATTTCTTTCATTAATAGAACTTTACACGTTTCTTTTCAAAACTTCGTTACAAGTCATTTTATTATCAAGATATCATTTGAGTTCAAATCCATTTCAAAATATCAAAATATTATTCAAAACATCATTCATTTTAATTCATTTAAATACCATTTAAATCCATTCATTTTATTAAATTTAAATACCATTTTAAACTCACATTAAAACTCAAATTCTTCCATTTAAAACCATTTAAATATCACTTCATTTTCTTTAGAAATTTAACATTTAATTTCCAAAAATTATATCATTTTCCAAAGGTTATTTTTCATAAAATTTATTAAAATAACAAAATATAGTTTCCGTAGCACTTACAAAATGCTACGTAAAGTTATAGTTTTAAAATAGTTCATTTAACAAAACGACAGCACATAAATGCTGTAATATATTTCCATTAAATTTAAAATAAACTTAAATGTTAAGTTTAACCACTACAGCACTTACAATAATATCCTTTATTTCAAATTAACTTTTAGTTCATTTAAACAACTACAGCATTTGCAAAATGCTGTAATATCTTTTACATACATTTCAGAATGCTGTCAAATCAAATTCAGAGTTTAATTACCATTTCATAAATTTAACTAAATTTCCAATTTTATTTAATTAACTTAAACCTTTAATTAAAACTAAATTTCACATTTCCAAGTCAAGTTATATTTTTAAAAGATCACTTTTAAACATTCATTTATTACATTTTTAACACATAGAAAAATCATAATTTCTTTAATTCAAAATATTTCAAAATATGTTTAAATCAAATTTCACAAATTTATAATTTTTGAAATACTTAAAAATATCCAAAACACTTTATAAAATAACCACGGGCCTGTATATAGTTTTCTAACCTAGGTCAAGTGATACAGATATGTATCATTTCAATCCGCAGTTTAAAAAGAAAAATCCGGGTTCTATCATTTCAAACCCGCAATCCCAAGTTAAAATAAATTAAATAAAAACCATTCAGGCCTATCATTTCAGCCCATAACGATTTTTCCTTATTCTAAAGTCCGTTGAGGTATGTATCATTTCAACCCATAGTGATTCTAATCTACAGGGAACTTGCAATGGTGATAGCTGATATAAATAACAGAATAACATTAAATAACAATAACATATGATATAACAGGTGTAATAACAGGTGTGAACATCATATGATAATAATATAAGCATATATAACATGATAATATATTTCTACAGATTCGCAGGGTGTCAATTTACTAGTTATATAGGTACATATTGTCTGGTGAGAATAACTCACTTGTTTAAGCTGGAGATGACGACCAAACACACAACACAGAATCTTTGAAGGCACGACAACATGAGAGTGGAGAGCCAAATATAATTGCCTTGTATACATATAAACAAAACAAGACAATGTATACGTAAATATGTAACACAAAACAATATAGAAATGACTTGAAATAAAAAGCAACAAAGGGCAAAGTGATTCGACCTTTCTTTAACCATTCAAGAGCATGACCAAGGGGATCTTTTTCTCGGCCATAGCTGGACATAATCTCATGTTATGACATCAAAATAGCATGGCAACAAAGAGATGATGATGGTAGGAGTTACATATGAATAAGACAAAGGGTCAAGGCAAAATAAGTGGAGTTTTGGTGCATTTTTGGCTCAACTAAAGGCAAGTGGGGCTTGGCCCTTGCATGGTTCAGGTCTGGACAGTGGGTAGGTGGATGGCCAGAGGTGGTATCAAGGTGGTGGTGGAGCAATAGGACGCGGCCAAGGTGATGTATGGTGGTGGTGAAGCGATATAGGTCAGCTAGTGTTGTTTTTAAGGGGTTTCAACATTTGTTTGTGGTGTTTTCATCATCTAAAGGCCATGGCCTGATCTGGTCAGAGGGGATGTGAGGTGGTTGAAGCCAAGAATGATGAGGAGGAAGGTGGTGGAGGCTATGGTGGAGATGGTGGAAAGTTTGGCCAAGCAATTGTGGATGAAATCAAGGCAAAACAAAGTAAAAATGAAGAAGGAAGAGAAGAAAAAGAAGAGGCCATTACCAAATGTTTTCAGAGGTGTTTTGGCCGAAAATTTGATGAAATGAGAAGTGTATTCAATTGAAAAACAAAATAAAACATATGGCTATCAATAAAGAAGGAACGGTCAAAATGTGAAAGGTCTAGCAAATGAAAAGTCATCGGTTTAAAGCCTTTATGTCTCTTCAAATTTCCTTCTTATATATTTTGTAATTTATAATTACATGTAAAACTGATAAATAAAGATAACAACTCAGAAATGAAAAAATAAATATAAAATAAATAATTAAATTTTGATTAAATAGAATTTAAATTAAGAAAATGGCTTAAAAATGCAAACTAGGCTTTAAAAATTAGAAATAACTTCTATAACTTTGGAAAAATTATATTTTGATTTAAATACATGTAAAATGAATAAAATAAAGTAAAACACAGCAAATAAAAGTGAATGTATAAAATAAATAAATAAATTTTAATTTAAATATAGTTTAGATGAAGAAAATAGCAGAAAAATAGAAACAGCTTTTAAAAATAGGAAATCATCATAGTACATTTTGGAAAATTCGATTATTATTTTTAAAAATATTTAGAGATTAAAATATACATAAATTAACATATTGATACATATAAAAAAATATAAGAAAGAAAATATGATTTATAAAATTTAAAATAGGCAAAATTACACAATAAAACAAATTATACTAAAATTTGAAATGTGCATAACTTCTACATTTTAACTCCGTTTTTAACGAAACGAAAAGCAGTATTCATTTTTTTAAATCTATTTTCATAATAAAAGATAAAATTTAAGATTATATATATTTAAATTTGAAATTTAAAAGTCAAAGATTGAACAGTTTGACCAGAATTTCCCTTTTAAGTAAAATATTTAAATTATACTAGTTTGAACTATAAATCACTTAATAATCAACATTTATATTTAAAAATGAAATGTTTTTAATAAAACATGTTTAAACTAATTTAAAATAAAAAAATAAAGTTCAAATTTAAATAATATACAAAAATCTAGGGTTGTTACACAACTCCAAAATCATGTTTTACATAACATAAATTTTTTCCATGGCATTCAAAGATCATTTACAATTGGTTTTTCCCTAAAACCGCATAAATCCTCATTTAAACAATCTTGTTTAAATTAAACAAATTATAATTCAAGCACATCATCATCCCAAATATCATAGAAACGAATTTAATCTTAAATCCGAAAACATATGTTCATAAAACAAAATAGAGACGGTATAAATTATTATCCACCTTGATTAGGATAAGGAGATTGAATTGAGATTGAGATTTATTCCCTTTACTTTAATTCTTCAGCCTTTGTTTAATTTCTCTTCTCTTTTCTTCCTAGCAATGGCCGGCTCCTTTTTATGTTTGTGTTTTGTTTTTGAACATGAATGGGAAAAATGAAACGTGAATGGGAACGAGAATATATAAGGGTATGGGGTTATGTGCTAATTCCCATTATGCCCTTATGTAAATTAATTAACTTAAAAACCATTCTTAAGCCCAGTTAATTAATTAATTAAGCCTGGCCTAAATTTTATTTTCATATCTCAATCCCCTTATCACTTAACATTTACATTATTCTATTTAATTTATCTAATTAAATCTCCTGGATAATATTATTAAAAATTTGAGGTGTTACATGCTCCCATCCTTAAAGAATTTTGTCCTCGAAATTCAGTAAGGACTAAATACTAAACATAACAATCATCTATAATGACTCCTAACAACCATACTAGCCTACCTGACTAGCAATTATCTATATAAATCTAATGTAGACATACCTTCAAAGCAGATCCGGATAAGTATCTCGAATCCTATCTTCTGTCTCCCAAGTACAGTCCTTCTCGTTGTCGCTCCACTGAACTTTCACCAACTTGACTGTTTTGTTCCTAAATATTTTTTCATCTCTCGCTACAACCTGAACTGGTTGTCTAACAAAAGTCAAATTAAGTTCTACTACCAAATCTTCCAACCTCGTCGGAGGAATAGTAGTCTCTGGATCATGCACATACTTGTGAAGATGAGACACATGAAATACATTATGGACACTTGCCATATTGCTCGGCAACTCTACTTTGTATGTGAGCTTTCCAATCCTCTCTATAATCTGGAATGGACCAACGTATCTCGGTTTAAGTTTCCCTGACTTTCTAAACTGTACCACACTCTTCATCAGTGATACCTTAATGAAAACTCTGTCTCCAACCGAGAACTCTAGGTCTTTACGCCTCTTATCTACGTAACTTTTCTATCTGGACTGAGCTTCCTTCATCCTTTCTCGGATCAACTCAATCTTCTTTTATGCCTCTCTAACCAAATTTGGACCTAAGACTAATATGTCTCCAGTCTCCAACCAACATGCTGGTGATTTGCATGTTCTTCCATACAAAGCTTCAAAAGGCGTCATTCTATACTAGTCTGATAACTATTATTATAGGAAAAATCAACCAAATGTAGGTGATCTTCCCAAGATCCACCAAAGTCCAATACACAAGCTCTTAGTAAATCCTCGAGTACCTTATTGACTCTCTGTGTCTGCCCATCCGTCTGAGGGTGATATGCAGTACTCATCTTGAGCTTAGTGCCTAACACATCCCGTAGACTCTTCCAGAATTTGCTAGTGAACAAAACATCTCTGTCACTGACTATGCTACTAGGAATCCCATGTAGTATAACTATGTTCTTCATGAATAACTTAGCTAAAACAAGTGCTATCCTGGTTGATTTAACTAGAATGAAATGGGCACTCTTTGTCAACCTGTCCACTGTAACCCATATGCTTTCATTTCCTCTATTTGACCTTGGAAACCCGTCTATAAAATCCATCGATACAGAATCCCATTTCCAAACTGGAATCTCTAGAGGTTGAAGCAACCCACTTGGCTTCTGATGTTCATCTTTCAATTTTTGACAATTTGCACACTGCCTAACCCACAAGCCAACATCCCTCTTCATACCTTCCCAATAGAGGCTCCTCTTCATATTTTGATATTTGGTCCCTCCAGGATGAATCGTAAACTTGGATCGATGACATTCTTCAAGAACTTCTTTCCTCAAGTTCCAAACATTTGGAACACACGACCGTCCCTTCTTTCTCAACCATCCTCTCTGGTCAAGATTAAAATCCCTTAGATCATCAATCTCGGTTCCAACCTCAATCCTTCTAATCTTCTCGGCCAATATGGATCCTCCTTCTACATAGAAGCAATTCTCTCGATCAAAACTGGTCGAACTTCTAAATAGGACAACATGGCAGTACTCTAACTAGAACTAGCAGTCGATCTTAACTGCACATTGTAGGTAGTCAATGCTTCTAAATCTTTCCACTTTGCCAACATAGCTAACACCACATTCTGATGTCTCCTGCTAAGAGCATCCGCTACCTTATTTCCTTTCCCAGGAGTATATTTTATACCAAAATCATAAGCAGCCAAAAAGTCTAGCCACCCCTGCTGTTTCATATTCAACTCCTTCTGATATAATAAGTATCTTAAAGACTTATGATCTGTGTATAGCTCAAACCTCTCCCCTAAGAGAAAATGCCTCCAAATCTTTAATGCGAAGATCACCGCTGCCAACTCCAAATCATGAGTAGGATATCTTACTTCATGCGGTCTAAGCTATCGTGAAGCGTAGGCAATCACTTTACCCTTTTGCATCGATACAGCTCCTAATCCAGTACCACATGCATATATCAGTATACACCACCAACCCTTAGTTTCCGTCTGGAACTACTAACACTGGTGCATTGGTCAACAAGTGCTTTAACTTAAGGAATGCTTCCTCACATTTATCGGACCAGACAAACTTCACCTCCTTCCTGGTTAGCTTAGTCAAAGGTGCTGCTATTCGCGAGAAATCCTTAATGAATCTCCGGTAATAGCCAGCAAATCCAAGAAAACTTCTAATCTCAGTCACCGTCTCTAGTCTCTTCCAATTATTAACAGCTTCGATCTTATCTGGATTGACTGACAAACCCTTCTTTGAAACCACATGACCAAGAAGCTTAACCTCTTTCTTCCAGAAATGACACTTGGAAAACTTCGCCTTTAGTTGTTGCTGCCTCAGTGTCTCAAGCACAACTCTAAGATGATCTTCATGCTCTTTTTCATCCTTAGAGTACACCAAAATATCATCTATAAAAACTAACACAAACATATCCAAGTACTCTTGGAAAACTCAAAAAGTAGGTGCATTCATTAACCCGAATGGCATTACTAACCACTCATATGAACCATACCTAGTCCGAAATGCTATCAAAGGAACACTGTCCTCTGCCACTCTTAACTGATGGAAACCCATCGCCAAATCCAACTGGGAAAATACTCTGGCTCCACATAACTGATCAAACAGATCATCAATTCACGGCAAAGGATACTTATTCTTTATCGTCCTTTTGTTCAACTTACGATAGTCGATACACTTCCTCGACGACTCATCTGGTTTCTTCACGAACACCGCGGCCGCTCCCCAAGGTGAACTGCTTGGTCTAATAAAATTCCTTCAATCTAGATCCACTAGCTGCACCTTCAATTCCTTCATCTCAATAGGTGTCATCCTGCTAGGTGGTCTACTTACAGGTTCAGCTCCTGGCACAAGATCTATCTGAAACTCAATAGCTCGTTTCGGTGGTAGTCCTGTGACTGGCTCAAAGACATCTGCAAACTCTCTTTCTACTCGAACCTGACTTAACTCCTCTCCCACTTCCATCGCACTTAACAAAGCACAACTACTCCAATCAAAATTCTCCACTGGGAATATAATTCGGTTATGACTATCAGGGTGTCTTAGTGACATCACCCCGTCTTGGCAAAATATCCTAGCCTCATACCTTCTCAACCAATCCATACCCAAGATGATTCCAAAATCTATGAAATCAAAAACATATAGACTGCATGCAAACTTATGACCTAACAAATCAAGTTCTAACTGGTCACATCTCATCCCTAGAGTTGCATACCCTCCTATTGGATTCGCAACCCTTAAGGAAGTAACTAGGTATTTGGGTTCTATGAATAACCCATCAACCAAACACTGGGATATAAATGAATGTGATGCACCGGTATCAAATAGTATCCTAATTGGTATACTCTGAATCAAAAATGTACCTTCCATCATAGTCTTTCCTTTTTCAGCTGCAGTTGGCTTAGCAGATGATGGTCCAACAGCAAAGACCTTTCCCTTGTCCGCTCTAACCGGTTCTGGACACTGATTCTTGTAATGCCTAACTTGATCACAGTTAAAGCACTTCACATTCTTCTTATCTGCAGCCTTCTTCCCCTTGCCTGACCGGAACTCATTTGATAATGACTCTTCTTGTCACACTTTTAGCAAACTAAATCTGTCTTTGCCTTCTTGGTAGAATCTCCCTTCTGGGCTCCCTTCCTCTTAAAGAATTTCCTCTTCCTTCCCTGTGAATCTTGGGTTTCAACTAGCTTCTCTCAAGCACAAATAGCAAGCATTTCTTCATGGCGGATTGCCATTTCCACAATCATATTACAAGGATCATGATATGTGTCAGGGTCGCCCTAGCAAGCTCAGGTCTCAGTCCCCGAATGAACCTTTCATCCCTTTTAATTTCAGTGTCTATAGTAGCATCCCTATATCAAAACAACTCATCAAACATTACGGCATACTCGATAACCGACATCTCTCCTTGAACTAGATCCACAAACTTTCTCATCAACGCTGACTTAGCAACCTCAGATAAAAACCTTTGTTCAAATCTCCTTCTAAATTCAGCCCATGTCAGCTCTTCCTCCGGAACTCCGGCAGTAACACTATTCCACCAATGAAGTGCTAACCCTTGCAACTGTCTAGAAGCCAACCTTCTCTTCTGCTCATCATCTAAACCCAAATCAACAAAGATACGTTCATAATGCAATTGCCAATTCTCTACTTCTATGGCATCCTCAGTTCCCATAAATGGTTTCCCACCAAGACTGGTGTAATCTCTGCTCAACTTAGCATAATTATTCCCAAGTGGAGCCACAGGATTAGCTCCTCCAACATTTCTAACAACTCAAGTAGAAACTCTTGTTTTCATCATATTAACGAAGACCTGATACATCACCCCTATATCTATTGGTGGATTTCCAACACCTACCTTGGCATTAGCATTTTGGTTAGCATTAGCCCGTCGACCTTGGTTCCTCCTGGTATTAGGTCGAACATTTCCATTAGTTGTGGTACTTTCTCCACCGAGATTTCCTCTTTCGTTTCCTGCTTCAATATCTTATTTCTCGTAAATCTGCATACGAGCCTTAGTAAGATACAGAAGAACGGTTTAAGAGAGAGGGGAATACATACTTATATATATATATCAAATACAAGTACGTTACCATAGAGTTAACCCAAACCCCGATCATATATCTGATTCATTGGATTAGGTTTCAAAAAGCTTTTAGGTTTAACTTTTCTTTTAAGTTTTCATAAACCTATGCTCTGATACCAACTTGTAACATCCCCCTACTTAGAGTCCCAAAACTAACGGCTATGGATGTTGCAGTCATCCATAGTTATTAATCCTTGACGACCAAATATGGCAATGTTAGATACATTGATACACAAAAACACATGAATACGGAAAAAATTTAAAACATCAAACAAGATCCACATTCCATTTCAAAACATTCCAAATTCATTCATGATCCCACAATCGTTAACCACGTTCAGAGAAAATATATGTATTACAACATACACCAAGAGCGACATGTGAAGATGCCCACTTGGATGGTTAGAGTAAATGTATAGGCAATTTAACAACTTTGCCTTTACATCAACACAACGGATCAAAATAAAGAGAACTCTAGATAGCTATCGTGCCTCCTGCACGTCTCCGGAAGCTTATTCGTCTAAAGAGGTACCTAAGAACCTCCAGTCTCAAACTACTCAAAATCAATTAAGTATCCGAGAGTTTAAGGGGAAAACATAAACTTTGAGTCAGACATAAAGCCTAGTATGAATAATAGTCTACCATCTCAAATCATTTAGATATCTAGTGAGGCCACGCTGCTTAGCGGAACGGGTTTTCCCCTCACTAGTATCATAAACCTTTATAAAACCATATATTGTACTCCCGCATCCACAATGGTTAAAACAATTCAAAACAATATGATATGATGATATGCAAAATAAGCAAATCAATTCTGGATTACCCATCCCCATTCATTTTGACTATCTATCTCAGTTATAGTTTTTAGGATTACTATTAACCTAATAGTTTTCATGGGCTGACTAATAATCGGTTAAATGTTTATGGACTCCCTGTCCTATTTCATAGTTTTCATGGGATCACTAAGAACCTATTGGCCCCTGCCAATATCTTTATAATGGGTTCTCCCTGAACCTATTGGTAACTCCAATATCTTTCTCTTATCCTAGTTTTCATGGGTTGACTAGGAACCTATTGACATTTGTCAATATCTTAATTTAGATACAGTTTTCATGGGATAACTACAAACCTATTGGCCCCTTCCAATATCAAATCATAGTTTGCATGGGATAACTATGAACCTGTCTTCCTGACATCTTCATTTATACATAGTTTTCATGTGCTTACTATGAACCTATTGGCCCCTGCCAATATCTTTTCCTATACACAGTTTTCATGGGCTTACTATGAACCTATTGGCCCCTTCCAATATCTTTAGTCAGTTTAATTTGTATTCACTATTGGGTCAACCTAGCCGGTTATTCTGCCCATCCCCAAATTATCATTATGGGTTCATTACAATGTGAATATATACACATATTTGAAAAAGCCAACATAATAACAAAACAATACCACTCCTGTGGGTTTAATATCCTTGAAATTATTTTTATATGAAACATGGTTAATCCCTTTAACCTAATATTTTATCAAAGAAAGCTTCTTCTTAAAACCACTTCAGAACTCCTTTACTTAGGCATGGGTTTTTCCTTTAAAATGAGATTGGGTTATTTGTTTTGAACAACTAGGGCTTTCGAAACCTTCAAAACTTTGCTTTCGACCACACTGGATAACCTCCTTCGAAAGCATATAAATCTCTTTTCAAAACATTAAGCCTCTGCCTTTTGAAAGACTTTTAAACCTATCTTTCATAACCTTTCGAATGTAATATAGTGTTACTTATTAACTCTTAGAAGCATAGCTTCAAAACCATTGAAAGTGCCCCTTTTGAAACCTTTGGAAGTATCCCTTCCGAAACCATTGAAAGTCCCACTTTCGAAACCTTTGGGTTTATATTCAAAAATAACATTTGGGTCAAAGGGAATATAATGAAAGTATCTCTCTTTCAAAACCATATTTTATCACATAAAAGTATTGGGGAAAACTTAATGGCGTCGGCACCATCCCTTTCGAAAGCTTCAAACCATTTAAGCAAAACACTAAAGAATAACATCGAAACCCCCTTTCGAAGCAATTGCCTTCGAAACCCTCTAACCCTTTCGAAAGCATTTAGGAAGTGGCTTAGAACATCTTTAAAACAAAAGGATACCCATTGAAAGCATTGATAACTTCAATAAACTCGAAAGGCAAAAGAACGGCAGTAGGGCTTTGACTAGGTCGGAACCCCTTCTTTCGAAAGCATTATTTTACAAATAAAGGAACTCATTCGAAAGCTCTTACTTTTAAAACATAGATTGACAACCCCTTCGAAAGCTATTAGAAAACCTCTTTCAAGAGCATATGTTTTGAATCCTTCAAAAGCTTTAATAAAAAAAAGGCAGGCGTTTTACTTTATAAAACAAACAAAATTATCGACCCCATCGGAAGCAATGCTGTCAACACCATGCCTTCTGCACTTCACCAATCCACTTCGTACCAATCTCATTGATACAATGTGGATTAGTTTCGGCTTTAATAGGCTTCGGCTAGGTTGCACTCGACGAAGATGAAGCGGAGTTATTGGAGTCAAAGGGCACTTCTAAAGGAGGCGGAACCAACTTTTCTGGGTAAAAGCTGATTAATGCCAATTAAAGCGAATACTTTCTAACTAACCTGCCATGTATAACCATATGATTGGTTGCCTTAACTTTTCAAATTCTTTACCAAAATAACTATCGTTTAATTTCAGATCTAAACCAAGGTTAATTTAGCAAATAAGCCCTTCCATTAAGGAAAACCAATATTGCAAATAAGTCCTTCTAAAATAATTTAATTCCCATAGAAATCACTTAGGAAAAATCCCCAAAAATTACAAAAATTCACTTTCATCATGTTATCTAACATATCAAAAATTTAGACCCAAACTCTCAATATAATTTCTGAAATAAATTTCTAAACCCAATTAACCATATTTTTCTTTGAAAATTCATAATAATCTTTTCATAGCTTGGAAAATTGTCAAAATTAAAACCTAACTCCAAAATCATGTTTTACATAACACGAAAATTTTCCATGGCATTCAAAGATCATTTACAATCGATTTTTCCCTAAAATCGCATAAATCCTCATTTAAACAATCTTGTTTAAATTAAACAAATTATAATTCAAGCATATCATCATCCAAAACATCAAAGAAATGAATTTAATCTTAAATCCGAAAACATATGTTCATAAAACAAAATAGAGATGTTATAAATTATTATTCACCTTGATTAGGATAAGGGGATTGGATTGAGATTGAGATTTATTCCCCTTGCTAATTCTTTAGCCTTTGATTTAATTTCTCTTCTCTTTTCTTCCTAGCAATGGCCGGCTCCTCTTTACGTTTGTGTTTTGTTTTTGAATGTGAATGGGAAAAATGAAACGCGAATAGGAACGAGAATATATATAAGGGTATGAGGTTATGTGCTAATTCACATTATGCCCTTATGTAAATTAATTAACTTAAAAACCATTCATAAACCCATTTAATTAATTAATTGAGCGCGGCCTAAATTTTATTTTCATATCTCAATTCCCTTATCACTTAACATTTACATTATTTTATTTAATTTATCTAATTAAATCTACTGAATAATGTTATTAAAAATTAGAGGTGTTACAAATTCTCTAAGCCTTTAAATTTACGGAAATTTTTTACAGCGTCTCCTTTGCGCGGCAAGATCGGAACAACTACAAATCGCCACTATGGGCCCAAACCAACAAAAGAAAACAAAAGCCAAGTGGCTCAATCATAAAACCATCAAATTCAAACAACAATATAAACATGTACCTTTTTGTCGGGCAACCCAATTTTACTTATGAAATTAAAGGCATCAAAATAGCTCTTGCTTCTATGTACCAGCATCTTACTTACACATAATATCCAACCATGCACTTTCTAACCATATCATTTTGCATTTTGCAATGACAACATTTAATTACGATAAAACCTGTAAGATGTATATATACCATCATTAGCTATATCAATGTGATTGTTTGCTCGATCGCACAATTTCACTTCCGAACTAGTATCATCCAATCGACTTCTCTAGTGCGGACTCCGATCCGGTTTCTTGATTTGAAACCGTCATTCTTACATAGCCATATACTATGACAGAGAATCTCAGAATCAATCAAATATCCACTTCTAGTGTTCGCCATCGAGTAGAAATTCTAACTCATGCCGATGTAAATCATCTCGAAACCATATGCTCGAATCTGGATCAAACAGTTATGCGAAAAAATAATATACGTATAATTTATGTATTTATTTTAATTGGTTTCTCATTATTTAGATTCTTTTATTTGCATTATCTTATTCATAAACATTATTCACATTATTTTATTCACATTCATTCATTACTTAGTATATTTCTTTCAATACTAATGTCACTTAAGAACCATTCCATCAAATTTTACTTAAGTTTATTATAAACATTTAATACAACACTTCTCATGTTTATTATCACTTCACAACTTAAGTTCATATTCGTTTTAAATCAAATTCAATTTCATTTAACTTTACTTAAGTTAAATTCCATGTCATCTCAATTTTAGATTTTTGTTTGCTTAACCAAAATGTTCAACCATTTTAAAATTTGGTTTTACTTTTCCAATTTCTCAAATTCTATAAGTTAACAAACTTATCTACTTAAAACTCCATAAATCTATACTTAAGTTCATTTACATTCTATAATTACAACTTATGGTATATAATCATTTTACAACTTAAGTATAAGTTCATTTTACACCCTAAGAGTATGTAAATTTCCAATTAATTTATTTTATCAAAATATTTAACAAGTTTAAAATTTGTTTTAACTTACTATTTCTCAATTTATAAGTTACAAAAACTAATTTCTTATCATTTCAAAAAAAATACATAGACAAAAAAATTTCAGAATTTAAACACTCTGTTTTATTTCAACTCTATTTTGAAATAATACATAATATAATATGTATACCTCTTTTTGTATAACAAATCATATTTGGGATTTAAATCAAAACTTGTTTTACCAAAACAAATTTCCTATGGTAGCAATTCCTCTCTTGGAAATCCGAAAATGAACGTCGATGATAATGCAGTCATCATCGAAATTATTTCTACAATGACAATGTCTATGGGTTAATCTAAAATATGAATATACCTGAAATGCTTGCATCTCACGTTTCAGCATAGTTAGGCATAACTAAGTCTGTAAACCTCGTATTGTAGGATGTATTCCATACTATGATAAGGTAAGGAACTACCTTTCGATGGTACATCTTCAGATAAAATGCACCCGGGTTTGACAAGAACATCTTGTACCCCTGCCACACAGGACTGGGCTACCACTTGACTAGTAATACCAAATAAGATCACCCCACTTTAGGTTCTGAAGCATACATGGGTAGATAGTAATCGATCTAGATTTGGAATGACCATATCCTGATGGGGCGACCCACATGGCCCTACCGCATGCCCTATTTTTGTCATTTTCAAGTTGATGAGGCTTGAGGCTACGTTTTACCTTTATATAGCACTTTCCACTTGGAATGCTACATTGCCTTCCAGTCGATGACACAATGTCAGCATTCATCCATACAAGTCATTCAGGAGATGAACGAACCGAAGGCACTACTTCTACTACATCCATTTTGGAATCACCCTCAAGATTAGTAGTAAGCAACCCTTGCACTTCAAAGAGCTCTATCTTCGATTCCATCATCTTCAAGATGTCTTCACTTCGAAATGCTTGAGTTGGATTGAAGTAGTTTTCGGATAACAAATCTGATCCCGGTCTCTTCGAAACAACATTAGATTGTTTTCGGTAAACTCTACCCCGGTTATTTAGGAAATAAACAGTCAAAGATAAGAGTGGAGATCGCCTCTTAACCGTTAGTGGACATATTTCCTTATTGTCTGTCCTAAGAGAACGAATCGAGATTTATACGCACGGTACAGCATCATCGAAGATCACTGTTCCATATAACTCATGTGTTTCTGCTAAATATTTCCAAAGTTACGTTTTAGGTCCATATTTGATAGTCGGTTATTTTACTATCCACAAACACATATTCAGATCAGGGATTTAATTCCATAGGAAAAACCAACAATAGTCAAGCACATAAGCAACCACTAACCTTTTTTTAATTAATATTTTCATTAAATTAAATTCACTTTGTAAATTACTTGTATAAAAATGCCTTTATAAAGATATATTCACAAATCCCTATATTTTTTATACTTGGAAAAATATCCATATACTTATCTCAACGGTATAAGTATATTCACAAAACGGAGAAAGATTTCCTTTCTACACAATTCTAGAACAATTTATAAATTCCTTTATAAATCTCTAAAACCCGTTATAACCACATTCATTAGTCTCTGAAATCATTTATAAAACTCCCTTTTATACGTTCCTAAAATCATTTATAAATCCATAAAACTATTTATAAAACTCCTTTTATAAACCCATTTCTAAAGTACTTTTATAAATATCTAAAACCATTTAGAAAACTCTTTTTACCCTTTAACTAATCTTCCATTAAGTTTCCAAGCCATGTTATAAAACTCCTCTTATAAAACCTATTACCATCAATTCCCACTTCGACCTTGTCAAAACCAAAATAATTAAAAGGAAAAAGGAACAAGAGATGATGGCACCAACAAAACCTTTCGAATGAGTTGAAGGGATGCTACAGCCAAAAGCCAGATGTGTTACAAAGTTTTGAAGGGGTCAATGTAGTCGAAAGCCCCCTTTCACGTTAATGTCTACCATTCAAAACAGATGTTTTCACCTATATGAAGACGTTTCGAATAAGAGGGGTACCTTGCGAAGGCAGCATGCAGGCCAAACCTTTCGAAATCAAAGGTTTCACCTTCATTCAAACTACTCAGAAAAATGCGTTGATCAGAACAACCCTTTCGAAAGCATAATCAAGCCATTCAAACCAGTCAAAGCCTTTAACATCCAGGGAACGTTCCGTATCAATTCGACAGCATGCAGTCGGAAGCTACCTACTGCATCGAAATCATCAACACTTCAACACCTTCGAAACCCCAGGGAACCATCTATCGACAGAGTCGAAGGTTCTTACTCCTACACACTTGCAACAATAAAGCAATACAAAGGAAAAGGCAGATCTACCCTTTTGATGAAGAGGGAAGCATTCAAACCCTTTCAAATGCAATGTAGAGGGATGCGCAACTGTCAATGAAGACGAAAGTCTATAAAGCTGCCTTTCGATCAGGTCAAAAGCACTAAGTTGAAAGGTGTCAACCTGCACCTATAAATAAGACCCTAGGGGTCTGATTTAGGGATCCAAATTCATTCATTCGTTCTATACTTGTATTTTTTAACTTTGCAAATTTGTAAACCCTAATTTGTAAATCAAATTAAAGGAAATTAATTAGATTGTACATCATTAGTTCAATAAAGATTGGATTTTGATATTGGAGATTATGCAACTATTTTGTGAAATTATTTGATTCAATTGTGTCCTGCTGGCATCGACCTAGTCGAAAGGATACCTTTCGAGAGAGTCGTAACCTCTCATTTACCAATACACTTAAGTCCTTAGCTCCAAACCATTATTCACCAAAAACTCACTTTTTAGGGAGTCGAAACCTTAACCTAAACTTGTTTTCCCTTAGATTTCAGGATTGGACCCAACCCATCAAGAATACCAGCTTTCGACGAAGTCGAAACCCATCCGGTCAAATCACATTCTTGAATCCTTAGAGTCAACCTTTAGTGTTTCTCAACCGTTTCGAAAGGAGGTTTCGAAAGGATAACCAAACAACTTCAACAAGCTCAAAGGACTCAAAAGAAGGGGATATAAGTGTTTCGATAGGGTTGAAAGGTTGGAAAAGGAAGAGTTTTCATAACAAAGACCTATTCGAAAGGTTAATCAAAGAAGCAATAAGATCCAAACTTTTTCTACTTAGTCAAACAAGATCTATTTGAACACACTAGCACTTTCAGCTTTACTTTGGGGTGTTGACAAGTTTTCTTGTTAACATTTTGGCGCTAGAAGGAGGGCTTGAACTTCCAACCTTGTGGTTAAACATTCAACACCATTTTCCTATAAACCAATTCTATTCCAAGCTTACCCACTTTGGATTTTACTTCATTATGATTGGCAAAATCAGAAAATCCGAGCAACGTTCCTCGAAGCCACTTTTGATTGGATTCTCCCATGAAACCATTAATGATAGAAATCTACAAGGAGAACAACTGTTAAGAATGGAGGCTTTAAGGATCATAAGGAAAAAGAAAGTTGAAACCTATGATCCGGTTAAATGGAGTTTAAACCCTTTTCACATTGGCCCCACCCCAATCTTTGCCTTAGGAGGAAGGAAACATGAAAGTGATAATTTGTTCGACAAATAAGGAAAATAATTCAACACTATACCAAAGGCACAATCTTTGAAGAAGGAATGATGGCTAATTACAACGCCTTCGCACACAAATGGGGTCAAGCGACAAGTGGGATACTGCCTACATCGGAGCTCCAAAGAGTTTTAAAAAGAAAACCAGTTGTCAAAGGTGGAAATCTAGAGCCAAGTAATAAAAGACCTAGAAACCATCCTCGAGAAACATGCTTCAAGTGAAGACTTCCAAAAGAATGCAACTTAACAACATTTATAGAGAATGTCACTTGCTAACCAAGGATGAACTCAATTATTGGCCATCCCGGAAGAAAAGGCCTAAATATGAAAGGAACTTGGGAGGATCCTATTGCCACTACCATATGATGAATGGTCATGAAACAAATCACTGTAGAGCACTCGAAGGAATGATAATTAACTTTTTCAGACGTGGCAAACTTAATGGGTTTGTAAAGAGATCCTAAATGGAAACAATAAAGAACCACTTTACTAAGGAGAATCTACATGGTTGGGAGTGAAATACTCATTGCACTTGGACATACCTTAAATGGTCAAAGCCTTTGTCCACACAGAGTTGGCCAGGGAAAAGCACCTCCTGGAGGGAGGAGTGTCGGTCTTTATCCACGCCATGCTATAGCCAGGATAAAGCATCGATAAGCCCTTGGCCACACCACGCTATGGCCAGGTCTAGGTGCCTCCTAGAGGGAGGTTTGAGTAAGCCTTTATCCATGTCACGCTATGGCCAGGTTAAAGCATCGACAAGCCCTTGGCAGGGCCACGCTATGGCCAGGTCAAGGCGCCTCCTGGAGGGAGGTAAGAGTAAGCTTTTATCTGTGCCACACTACAGCCGGGTTAAAGCATCGACAAGCCCTTGGCCGCGTCACGCTATGGCCAGGTCAAGGCGCCTCTTGGAGGGAGGTTAGGTAAGTCCTTGGTTCTAGCTTAAGAATAAGCTAACCAAGAACACCAGAAAACAATGGACTAAGACGTCCAAGCCCAAGAAGTGGCATATCAAACTATGGACTAAGATGTTCATGCCCGAGAAGCGGCGTATCAGATAGCGGACTAAGACGTCCGAGCCCGAGAAGTGGCATATCAAATGATGGACTAAGACGTCCAAGCTCAAGAAGCACCCGATCAAGTAGCAACTACAAACAAGGATTAAATAAGAATCTATAGCCTCCAACTAATCATCAAAGAAGATTTTCCAAACTTCACTTGTTAATACCCGAATCTGGGTTTCGGGTCATTCATTATTGAGATTCGGGACTTCACTTATTAATACCCGAATCTGGTGTACGGGTCTTTTAATTAATGGTCTTCATCATACCTGAATCTGTTTTTCGAAACTATAACTATTAATTACTAAACTTCACTCATTAATGCCTGAATCTTGGCTAAAGATGTCTATTAAGAAGATTGCTATTATTGACTTCTGGTCTTCATCCACAAATACCCGAATCTGGGTTTCAGATCATCTAACTTTTAAATTTCATTCGTTAATGCCCGAATCTGGGTTGATGGACTTCTATTACACGATCGTTATCGATTTTCTATTGGTTATCTCCAAAGTTGGATTTCTAAACATCTATAATTAAATCCTTCGTTGAATCTATGGTTTTATACCATCGGACTTCTGTAATCTCGCAATATAATTGAAGTTGAATTCTTGGTTATCTCTCATCATTGCCAAATATGGGTTTCAAGACATTTAGTCATATTCATGGGATTACTTTTCATATGATAACATGATGATTTTGTTAATTTCTACAAATGACATGAATAGACTTCTATATATATTTCAAGCTAACGATAAGAAATATTGTTTACTTCGTGCTTTTCAGGAAAAGAAGAACAGTAAAAGGGATTGAAAAATCCAACAGGTACAGAAATCATGGTATAAGCTATCAAAGAAATGATTCAAAAACAACATTATAAGAGAGGATTACAAATCAGGTGATATTTACAAAATTTTCATAATTTACATAACTCATGAAAATATTTACAAGTATACAGAACAAATACATACATTTCATTAATACAAATTGTTCATAAGTCTTGAATAGCCTTATTCAAATTCTCGACGATTAAAGGATCTACAATGTGATGAATAGCGACATGAAGAACTTCTTTAACTTTCTTCTCTTTTTTTCTCATCTTGTCTTCATTATCAATAGCCTCATGTTGGTCTTCAAAGCATGATTAAAAGCTTTATTGGCGCCTTTAAGAGTTTTATTCTTCCGTTCCAAATCAGCAATGCGCTTCAGGAGGAGATACTTTTCACGTTCAAGCTTTTGAATCCTAGCTGCATATTCATTTATGCGTTGTGAGTATCTTACTTTTTTCTGCTCATCGAAATACTTCGTCATCTCAAATTTGACTTTCCTGCACGATTCTCCTACTACCTTCTCTTCTAAGCCAGGAGGAGGGTTAGTCGTAGTAGGGAACTTTTGGGTTGCAAGGGAAGTAGACCTTGTTGATTTTGCGACTGATGAAATAACGGGAGAAACTGGTAAATCAATGTTTGAGATATTATTCCTTATGATAAGTTCTGGTGATTCGCATTAAGCTTGACTATCCTTTAACTTAATCTCCAAATCACTAATATGCTGGAGAAGCTCAGACATCTTATGGTCAAAATTAATTGAAGGATTTGATTTAATTTGATGCTTTAATGAGGAAATTGTTTTGTTTTTGCTCTTAACGTCCGCCTCAAGATTGGCGATCTGATCATTATGATTTCTAATAATTGTTTTCTGAAGCAAAAATCTCCTATGCCATTTTAATGCTTCTATGTTACCCTGGAAAAGAGCGAATAAATAATCGTCAAGGAGCTTCATCTTTTAAAGATCTGCTAACAACCTATCTCTAATATTGATAAAGCATGATGTCGAATCTAACAAGAGCGGCGTTGTAGATAGTTGTAACTCCTATTTAAACATATAAAGAAAAAGGAAACAAAGTCAAGACTTGAATGATCCATCCTTTCATTATAACAATTGAAGATTACAACTTAAGTAAAAATGAAACTAAAAATATAATTATACATTTGTTTTACATCTAAAGTTGGGAAACTGCATTTCTAAATTTATTCAATGAATTAGCAGAAAGAATAACTATTGAGTTGAAAGGAACATTAAGTCCTTCCGAAGTAATAACCGGAGGATATTTGCCATAGTCCCATTCCCCGGCAGGAGGACTATCATGACCATATATTAACTTGGTATAATGTCCGAAAAATCGAAATGAAGTCGAGGATGTTCCATATAAAGTTTTTGCAAATCTCTAAGAAAGAAATATCTGGCTAATTTTGAAGATTTTAAAATTGATGCCTTTTCAAGATAATCTCTTCTTAGTTTGACATACTGGCTTAGATAATCTTTAGTGATAAAGTGGCCCGAGGGACATTTATTCTGTGATAATGTAATAAAATACAAGTAGGTATAAAAGGAAGATTAAAGCAAAATTTCACAAATCAATATTATTACATAATTATGATTGTTCATCTGGTTCATACAAAATTGTCTTTGTAAATAATTCTAAAATAAACTTGTCCTTATAATATTTGAGTTTATCAGGAGGTAGTTCTTAAGGAATTGATCTGACTCGTGATAATTCCAACATGCTCCAAGATGCGGGTCAGATCCAAATTTGTCCAAGTATCTCTTGCATAAACGCCTAAGCAAACCCTCACTAAAATCACATAAGTATGAGAAATCTACAGTTGGGTGTCTACAATAAGCTTTGTATAGGAAGTCTACCAAAATATTTCTCTTCAGTCATGGGGCAGCTTCTTGATGTTTGAAGGATGCTAACACTACTACACTTCTGTTAAGCCTATGATATTTATCAGAGAGAATATTGTGTTCTTTCAGCTGTTTATCTAACTCCCTATACAAACTATTTATTTCCGCTTGTTTTCTTTCAAGCTTAGTTTTATAGGGGTGAACGGGTTTCCTCCGTATCTAAAATAAAGGATTTAAACTATTACGATCTTGGAAGTGAAAGCTGTTTAAATAAAGAAACCCATACCGGAGAGCCGGGAATTGACGCTTGAGAAACCTGCTTTTTCTCTCTTGATTCTTCTACCTTTATGTAAGCAGACTCCTCTTGAGGGCCAGAAGGCGCAGGGGGTTTAGGTGTGCTCGCTTCATGAATAGATGGATCAGGATTAACTATTTCAGAAGCCCTTGCGTTGGCATCACCATCTTTTTTAGGAGCATCAGTGCTACCACCCCTGTCGCCACTTGAACATTGACCCCCATCTATATCGTCATCGTCATCATCATCATCATCATTATCATTACCATCATCATCATTGCTGCCCTCTTCCTCAGTAACTTCATCTTTGTCACCTTCACCTTCAAAGTCGGAGTCAATCTTGAAGGAAGGGACTTCAAAAGATAGAATTTTAGAGGCATCGATCTCCTCTCTTTCAGCGACTTCAACCCCCTACTCCATCTTCTTAATTTTGTACATAACCTTATTGACAAGAGCAGGGTCGAGTGAGGGAAAGCTCAATTCTGGACATTTATCGACATTGTCAGCATAAGTGAGCATCATAGCATCTTCAAAAGATTTGATAATGATGTCTTCAAGAGAAGCATCAAGGAATTGAGACACCCGCTGCTTTGCATCAGAATTAGTGTCGATAGCCAATTTAGAGAATCTTTATTCTTCTTCAGCTTTTTCTTTACAGACGATTATTTTGCTTCCATCCGAGTTTTTTCATTTTTGGATTCTTTAAGGGCCATTTTCAAGTCTAAATTATCGTCAGCGATGAGTTGATAAGCTTTCCTCTCCTCAGAAATAATAGATTCTGATTGGGCCAAAGAAGACCTCAATCGCTCCAATTCTATCATAGCCTTATTTTTCTCCATGGACAAGGAGGAAGCTTGACTGTTTAAGTGTGAAATTTCTCCTTGAAGCTTAGACGACTCAGCGGAGGGCATTCAATGAGAGGCAACTCTTGGAAATTTGAAACAAAAAGTACAACACAAGTCAAAAACTTAAGGAAAAACAGTAGCAATAAAGTTAAGTGAAGTGAAACGTACCAAGAGTTGTTGTTCTATAAGGGAACGTCAATGACCCATCAGATCAGAAACAGAGGAAAGCGGGTGAATAGAGGCAAAAGATGAAGAATTAAAGATAAATTGGACTATCTTTTCAAAATCGCTTGAGGGCATGGGAGATGGTGGTCTAGAAGGATTCAGCTCTTGGGAAGGGTTCAAAGTCCCTAAATCTTTATGCATCGGATAAATCACACTAGGAGAGCTAGAGATGACAATGGGAAAGGGGGGATCAACCTTTGAGGGAGTCATCTTAGATTGATCAAGAGGAGCTTCGTATAGTTAGACTCTCCAAGGTTTTATCAATGCATACAAACTCCCCCTCTTCACGTGGCTGAGAATCGGGAACTTCAACAATCTTGGTTTTCTTGGGAGATGGTTCCGCCATGGCCACTCTTTCTAGTATTCTTTTGGCGGCCATCTTTGACCTAGCAATGGCTTGGGACAAACATGGCGTACGAGAAGTAGAAGTAGGGAGAGCCGGATCACTTGTAGATTGTTCAACCTGAGGAGCAACTGCAGAAAATTCAAACAAATTATAAGTCAGTTGTTAGCACCAAAATTGGTCACTAACCTCGTAGAGAAAGATTGTGTAGAGATATAAGTGATGAAGATAAATTAAACAGAGAAGATAATGCTAATTTAAATGCAGAAAGTAAGAACACCAAATTTATAGTGGTTTAGCGTAATTGCCTACGTCCACTTCGAGATTAAACTTTATTGATCTTTCTTTTTGTTGATTACCAATACAATTCATGAATCAAATACTTGAATGAAGTTGTTAAGTAGAGAAGATGAGTCTCAAAAATGGCAGAGTCTCCCCGGTGTTCTCTCTCCAAAAAAGGATCCTCTTCACAGTGACCCTGCCCCTCTATTTATAGGCAAATATGGGCTGGACTTCCCAAGTGGGCTTGGTAGCCGAACACTCTAGCCCGAGTACGGTGGTTGCTGCTCGCCGAACCAAGCATGCCGAACGCTATAGTGCCGAACGGTCCTTTCCATGCCGAACGGTCCGTCTGATGTGTGGGAAGTGCAGGATGGTTGCAATGAAGACCGAATGTACTTCTGTCCGAAGCTCTCGACCGAACAATGCGTGCAGGCCGAACGATATTGTTACCTCGAGTAGCTGTGCGTACCGAATGTCTTCAGAATGCCGAGTACTCCCGTTGCCGAGTACTACCCCGAGTACCATGGGATGCCGAGTACTCTTGTTTCCAGGTTCTACTTGATGCCGAGTGCTCTTGTTGCCGAGCACTCCTATCGTCGAGTTCTATTGATGTCGAACGCTAGCTGACGCTGGGCATTGGTCGACGCCGAGTGCCAGTCGAAGCCGAGTAGTTTTGTATGCCGAGTACTACGCCGAACGCCGAACACTACTTGACGCCGAGTCTTTCTGGATGCCGAGCACTACTTGACGCCGAGTCTTCTGGATGCCGAGCACTACTTGATGCCGAGTCTTCTAGATGCCGAGCACTACGGATGCCAAACGCTATGGATGCCGAGTACTTCTCTGGGTACAAGTTGCCTGGTCAAATCTCCAAAAAACACTTGCCCCCCAAAGTGTATCGCGTGGCCGAACGTGATGCGCTTTGAATCTAGTGCAACTTTCCTTGGCGATGTCTCCTCGAAAATGCCTACGACGGAGGCGTGTGACGAGCGTGGCCCGGACACCGAACGCTGCGTTCGAAGCCGGACAATCCTCATGTGTCGAACGACACTTTGCTCTGATGCCGAACACTGTGGCATTGACCGGTTCTACCGGGTATAGCCTTTTCAACTTCTACCTTCCCCCTATATAACCAGGTCCTTCCCGTCTCCTCTCTTTTACCTTTTCACTTCTGCCACTCTTCAAAGATTTGCAATTCTCGCTAGCCGAGCAGATTTACAACTTGACCATTCCTTCTTAATCTCCTAACTGCAAACTAGGTACTGTTCCTCGTATAACTTGAATAGGTTTCAAGCGAGATGATCAAGTGTGTCATGTAGAAAGCTTTCGAGTAGGTCATCCTTATTGCCGAACGATAATGCGAGGCAAGGAGGAAGGATTTGGGGTGTTTGCACACAAGGCTATTGTATTTAGCTTCATCTCGCCGAACCAAAGTTAAAAAAGGAAAAGGAAAACGTTGGAGGTGTTAAGGGTGTTGGATGGCACAGCTCTGGTTCGGCGTATGTTGCCATGCGCCGAATGGTGGAGGCTGCCGAATAGTAAGGCCGAACACATGCTAGAATGCCGAACAAAACCCAAGCCGAACACTCATTAAAATGTCGAACAATAACCTAGCTGAACAAGACCCAAGCCGAACACTTATTAAAATGTCGAACAATAACTTAGCTAAACAAAACCCAAGCCGAACACTCTTAGATGTCGAACAGTATCAAGGCCGAACAATACGATTGCCGAACAGAACTTAGACCGAGCCAAATAAATCCGAACACTATACCTAGGCCGAACAGTCTGAATGCCGAACAGGACCTAACCGAACACTTGACACGCCGAACGAACATACACGCTGACCTATACTTAGGCCGAACAATACAATTGCCGAACACCATTTTAATGCCGAACAGTATAAATGTGAAACTACACTTAGGCCGGTCACTCTATAAGTCATATGTTTTCTGAATCTGGAACTGTACTCACCACCAGGCGGGCTCTTTGAGACGGTCAGCGATGATGGTCTTCGAAGGCGACGATTCGAAGCTCATTCTTATATCTTTGAAATCTTTAGATTCTTATTGCTTGTACACGAATGCTTGCACTAGTTCACACACCACGTGGGGGGATAACTCGTGTTGCTAATTCTAATGTTCAACGTTTTTTAAGTATAGTTCTCTCAAGCACTTAGCCAGGTTCGTTATTTATCGGGAATGTCGAGAAAGTCTAGCTCCGCCACTATATCCGACAGGCCTGGGCCGTCATCAAGGCAAGCAGCCGCTGATACTTCTAATCCGTCGACTTCTCCTGTTCATAACCTAGCACCTGATGCCCTGGAGGCGACAATCCTACTAGACAATCCGATCGATTCACAAGCTTCGAAGGTCAATGAAGCCGCTCTTCGACGGATATGCTCCATTCATGGCATCCCTTTTGCCGACGTGTTAGTTCCTTCGCGACACGATCGTCCTCATCTGCCCCCAGTCGGGTATACTACCTGTAACAAGTTCATGTGTTGGATGGGCAGCGTGCCTCCATTCAATTTATTTCTCCGGGATGTATTGCAGTATATCGACATAGCTCCGTCGCAGCTGCACCCGAACGGCGATGCATTTCTATATGGGACTTACTTACTTTTCATGACCGTCTTCTCCAGACCTCCAACCGCCGGTGATATCAGATACATCTATATGATCAAGAGACGGAAAGACAGTCCTTCCTTTATGTTCCTCGAGCCGTACCACAAATGCCAGATCTTGACAGGGGCATGTAGTAAATTCACCCTGTACAAACAGGAATGGTTCTATGTGCGCTGCCCTCCCGGTTTTGCGAGGAGATGGGTTGAAGGTAGTAAGTTTCTCTGCTGAGTCACCATTCGCATTTAACCGGAGTCATGTTTTTCCTAACTCTCTGTTTTCATCTTTTCAGGTATCAACCCTCGTCCGGAAGGCCGAGGATATTTTGAGGCTGTCGAAGCCATTAGAGCTCTTCCTGCCGAGGATCGAGACATCTGAGCTATCATTTCAAATGAATCACTGTCGGGGTTTGGCTTGCTAGCCCCTGGTCGTCGGATCAGCCTTCCAGAAGGTGTCACCATTCCCAAACCTCCGTCCGGTAAAGGGAAAAAACAGGCCGGGTCATCGTCGTGCCGCATTCCCGATATGCATGAAGACAGTGAGCGCAAAGAAGATGAAGCTCCTGAGACTCGGGGCGAGAATGTGGGTCCCTCTTGGAATCCGGCGATCAAAGTTCAAGATATTGAGACGTCATCCTCCCCTTCGAAGGGAAAGAAAAAGTTAAAATATAAAGTGCAGAAGGAGAAAGTCGGTGGCACTTCAAAAGTCACGCCTATCCCGCCTGAGAAAGAGGCTTCCTCGCAACACCTGGAAAGTTCCTTGAGGGGTCTATCGAACCTTTCTATTCCCGAAGATATACTTAATTACGGGTTTGATGATCCTGAAGCCCTCAAATTTTCTTCACCCGCTAGAGGCCATGCGGGAGTTCAACTCCCGGTCCAAGGAGACAACACTCCGATTAGTAAAGATAAACGAACTGGTCCGTCGGGGGAGACACTGGGACACACACGCACATACGCATCCCATCATACACTTCAAGTTTTTTTCTATCTCACGGACTTTTCTTAACTCGTTGTTATTTCCATTCTTTGCAGGTGATATGGGGAGTTCTCACGGACTCGATCGCCTTCATGGCTCTTCCATATTTCATCGCTCTGGACAGGACTCTAGTTCAGGCAGACGCAGGGGCAGAGACGATTATGAAGATAGAGACAATCGTCCCCGTGAGTCGACTCACCGCAAGAAGGCATATTCTCAATCTTCGCAGTCCCGTGATCCTCTTCCTCCAACTGTGCCGGATAAAGAGAAAACTTCACAGAAGGGTTACCACTCTGATGCTCCTCGAGAACAACACTCCAGTTCATTGAGTACAAGGAAAGTTCGAGAGCAATGAAAAAGAGCGGGACTTTCAAAGCCTCCTCCTCCTGCTCCTGCGGTGGACCCAACTGTTGCGGAAAAGATGGCCGATCTTAAGGCCAAGTTTCTAAAAATTTGCTTCGACGGTCTGAAGTTCCTCCCGGCCATTCATCATATTCCCGGGCATGTGAAGCAGAGTGCCATTGCCTGCAATAACGACGTCTATGTTCAACATGATGCGTTTGCGCACTTGTGGAGAAGATCTCAGAGGTATCCGTTGAGCGTCAACATGAGATTGATCGCCTGAAACTGGAGGCTGGCTGCGACAAAAACATCATCGAGCACCAAGACGTAGAGCTCGCTTCGTATAAGTCGAAGCTGGAAGCCGCTGAACAAAGCGCAAAAGATACTGCTGAGGCAGTTATTCGTTTAGAGGCGGCTCACAAAAAAGAGCTTGACGAAGCAGTCCAGCGCAGCGGTGCCCTTGCCCTAGAGAAAGACTCTGTCCAAAAAGAGAGGGATGCGCTCGTCGTGCAAGTCAGAGAGCTGAAAGAATTACTCTCCAAGGAGAAGGAGGACAAGGTAGCTGCTCAAGAAGAATCGCAGCGATACTGTGATGAAATCGTCGCTACTCGTCTCCTGAAAACGAAGCTCGATGACGAACTTGCCGGGGTTGAGAAAATGAAGGATGAGGCCCGTGAGGAGGGCAAAAGAGTGGCTGCGGAGGAGATTGATTCTCGCCTCGAGGCAGCCGCAGAAGCTGGCAGGGAAGAGGTCAAATGCATGTTTGACCCGTTGATTGCTGAATACGGAGCCCGCATCCTCATGCATCGCGACTTAACGTTCTTGGGCGACGGCTATCTCGAATCCCTAGCTGAGGCCTGGGAAACTTTGATAAGGATCAGGAAGATCGAGTCGGGCTCCGAAGAGGTCGATGAGGAGGCCTTGGTGAAGGAGTTCCTTAGGGGGAATGAGCCATCGGATTTATCCGCAGCATTGGCACTTTACAGCAAAGGCTCTCCCCTTCCACAAGAGAAAAATGATGAAGCCGGCCCGTCCGGGGTCAATACTTCTGCTCCTCATATTGCTGCTCCTCCCGCTGCTCAATCGGTCGGTCGGCCGACACTTGATCCATTCGAGCAGCATGCTAGTTATGACCCCGAAGATCCCGGGCTTGGTGCTCATGTGCTATCCCCTATCCTGGAGGGTGAAACCCCACGCGCCACCGATAGCCAACCGGAACCTGGTAGGAAATTCTCCTTTCTCTAAAAGTTGAAAGATTCTGTCATTTTTCAGTAGTGGCTACTCGTTCTAACGCTCATTCTTTATGTTTTCGTGCAGGTTGTTCTGACGCCGAGCCAACTCCGAGGAGCGATGACGCCAGGGAGGAGGTAGGGAAAACAAGCGATGTTGTCCACGCGGGAGTACTCCCTGGTCCCGATGCTCAGGTGATCGGGGCGTTGGATGATGATAAGCTCGACACTTCATCTCCTGCCGAAGGGAACGACGAAATTGAAATCACTGGTGCCTCTGAGCATACCTCGCAGATGAGCATGAAGGACCACCTTGCCGAAGAGGAGAAGAAAAAGGCCGAGGTCAAAGTTGAACCTGGAATCCTGGAACTTACCGACCCGCGGAACAGACCTTTGAAAATCATCCTCCCGGGCAGGTCCAAACCACTAGATGTTCCGTCTCCTACTCCTGACTCCGCTTCCGTAGCAAGCAAGAAGTCCAAGAAAAAGTGTGAGGGAGAGGAGTCATCGGAAAAGACAAAGGAAGACAAGAAGAAGAAATCGAAGAAATAATCGATAAACTCGTTCAACGAGCTTCTTGCTTAAGTCTTGTAATTGCTTTAATCTTCCGTAGCTTGTAGTTTGTATAGATAAGTCTGAATTTTGTAGGAGTGATCATGTAACCCCATTTTGGACTGATCGAATAAAGTTTTTAGTTTCTTTTTCGTTCGAATGATTCTCTTGCTTTTCTTTGGTTTGATGACTAATTGTAGCCATAACTCAAGTTCTTATGAGTTGCCTTATCTCCCAGTCCATTTTCATGTTGTTCAAACATCTCCGGACGTGGCATATTCCTTATTCCACATTTCTCGAGTACTTGGACCTTTTTTCTAAATCTGCGCTCCGGGGATTTAGAGTAAGTTGATCCGCGTTCAGGGGATTCGGAGGTTCGAAATCGTTTATACTCTAGTCCGCGCTCTGGGGACTTAGAGTACTCCGATCCGTGCTCTGGGGATTCAGAGATTTGGAATCGTTTATACTCTAGTCCGCGCTCTAGGGACTTAGAGTACTCTGATCCGCGCTCTGGGGATTCGGAGATTTGGAATCGTTTATACTCTAGTCCGCGCTCTGGGGACTTAGAGTACTCTGATCCGCGCTCTGGGGATTCGGAGATTTGGAATCGTTTATACTCTAGTCCGTGCTTTGGGGACTTAGAGTTAGGGCTGTAAATTTTGTACGAGTGTCCGATGTCCGTTCGTGTCCGTAACCGAAATACGTCCGTCCGAGTCCGTTCGATTTTCATTTAGGACACGAGCTAGGACAAGAAAATTTGTACGAGAAAAAATATTGTCCGGTCCGAGTTCGTTCGAATTCGTCTGAATTTCTTATAGTTCGGTATATCTGATGGAAATTCTATTAAACAACATAAAATTTAATGTAAATAGCATTGTCCGTCCGTGTCCGTTCGGGTCCGTGTTCGAAAAATGTATGTACGAGTCCGTCCGATTTCATTTAGGACACGAGCTAGGACAACAAAATTTGTACGAAGATAAATCTCGTCCGGTCCATGTCCGGTCCGATTTTATTTAGGACATAAACTGAACACACCTCCGTCCGGTCCGGTCCGACCGATTTACACCCCTACTTAGAGTACTCCGATCCGCGCTCTGGGGATTCGGAGGTTTGAAATCGTTTATACTCTAGTCCGCGCTCTGGGGATTCGGAGATTTGAAATCGTTTATACTCTAGTCCGCGCTCTGGGGACTTAGAGTACTCCGCTCCGCGCTCCGGGGATTCGGAGATTTGAAATCGTTTATACTCTAGTCCGCGCTCCGGGGACTTATAGTACTCCGATCCGCGCTCTGGGGATTCGGAGGTTTGAAATCGTTTATACTCTAGTCCGCGCTCTGGGGACTTAGAGTACTCCGCTCCGCGCTCTGGAGATTCGGAGATTTGAAATCGTTTATACTCTAGTCCGCGCTCTGGGGACTTAGAGTACTCCGCTCCGCGCTCCGGGGATTCGGAGATTTGAAATCGTTTATACTCTAGTCCGCGCTCCGGGGACTTGGAGTATTCCGCTCCGCGCTCCGGGGATTCGGAGATTTGAAATTGTTTATACGAGTCTGTACGTCGTACAAGATAATGTAGTTCGTCATTCAACTATGAGATATAGAAACGTTAGTGATTCATGGAAAATACGGCTTCAAGCCTTTATTAATGAAAATCAACTAAACTGCTTGATTACAACTTTAAAAAGAAACTACGTTATGACTGAACGGAAACATGCAGGAAATAACAGTGCCTAAAATAAGAAAGGAAACGTGCTAAATGTAATAGTGCCGCAGATGTTCACTGTTCCATGCTCGGGGGAGTGTCGTGCCATCAACGGTCGCTAGCTTGAATGTTCCCTCTCCAAGCTTCCGTTCAATGGCGTACGGACCTTCCCAGCTGGGATTCATACGTGATGGTACTGGGAAAACTCGTTTCAGAACGAGATCACCCACATCAAAAATCCTTGGGCGGACTCTGCCGTCGTAGTAACGCTTGACTCGGTGTCTATGCGCTGCCGCCCTTAATTCAGCTTCTTCACGCTTTTCATCGATGCAGTCCAGGGATTCCAACAAGAGATTCTGGTTTGTCTTGGGATCATAGTATGTCACTCGGTGCGATGGAACTTCAAGCTCCACGGGTATAACGGCTTCGGAGCCGTATGCCAAGGCGAATGGAGTGTGGCCGGTCGCGGACTTGTGGGTAGTCCTATATGCCCATAACGCTGTCGAGAGTTCATCTACCCACTTGCCTCCAACCTTCTCCAGACGCTTCTTCAGTATGGACTTGATTATTTTGTTAACGGCCTCGACTTGTTCGTTAGCTTTTGGGTGTGCAACGGCGGCGAACTTTTTCTCGATGCCGTACTTTAAACAGAACTCTTTGAACTCTCTACTTTCAAATTGTGTCCCATTGTCCGTAATGATGGTGTGGGGAAGGCCAAAGCGGCATATAATGTTTCGTACAACGAAGTTAATGACCTTCTTAGAGGTGATTGTGGCCAAAGGTTCTGCCTCAACCCATTTTGTGAAATAGTCGACTGCAACTATCGCGTATTTCGCGCCACCTTTGGATATAGGCAAAGAGCCGATTATGTCGATTCCCCAGATTGCAAATGGCCAGGGACTAACCATTTGCGTGAGTTCTGTTGATGGAGTCCTCGGAATTTTCGCGTATCTTTGACACTTGTCACACTTTCTCGCGTAGTCTGCGGCGTCCCGGTTTACGGTGGGCCAGTAATATCCGTAGCGGAGGATCTTCTTTGCTAGCGTTTGCCCCCCAGTATGGTCGCCACATTCCCCTTCGTGAACCTCTCTTAAGACCCGCTTTGTCTCATCATGAGCGATGCATCGCAATAATGGGACTGAGAATCCTTTTCGATACATTGACCCATCCTGCATTACGTATCGCGCGGCCTTTCGAAGGACCTGCCGTCTTTCGCTCCTTTTTTCTGGTAAAGCCCCGGTCGTCAGGTACAGTTTGAATGGGGTTATCCATGATTCCTTCTCGATCTCCGTTTCCAACACACGATCGACTTTTATCTCGTCTATGCTCGGGGCATGCAAGGCTTCAACGGGATACAATCCCATTTGCTGCGCATCGCCGGTACTCGCAAACTTAGCCAACAAGTCGGCTTCTTTGTTCTGTTCGCGCGGGACATGTGAAATGTCATAACGCTCGAGATTCGAGAGTAGTTCTTGGACCTGAACAAGGTACGGAGCGAGCTTTCGTCCCTTTGCTTGGTAGTCTCCCCGTACTTGGCAAACCACCAACTGTGAGTCGCAAAAGATTTCGATTGATTTGATCCCGAGTTCCCTGATGAGCTTCAAGCCAGCGATCAGTGCCTCATATTCTGCTTCGTTATTTGTAGCCGGGAAATCAAGCTTCATGGAATAACAGATTGATCGGTTTTCCGGAGTTATGAGAACTATGCCCGCGTCGGAGCAACGGTCGTTTAATGCACCGTCAGTGTATAATTTCCATCGAACAGGGGGAATGATGTCGTGATCATCCGGTTTGACGGGTATGGTAAACTCAGCGATGAAATCTGCTAACGCTTGCCCTCGGATGGCTCTCCGTGGTAAGTAGGCGATATCGAATTGGCTCAACTCGATGTTCCATTTTAGCAACCTTCCAGAAGTTTCCTGCCGTTGGAGTACTTGCCTCAGGGGTTGATCGGTATAAACGCCGATTGAATGTGCTTGAAAGTATGGGCGCAGCTTACGTGATGCAATCACCAAGCGATAAGACAATTTCTCGATCTTAGGGTAATTCCTCTCTGCCCCCGTTAAATGCTTGCTAACATAGTATACCGGCTTCTGGACTCGATCCTCCTCACGAACCAAAGCCGCACTTATCGCATGTGGGGATACAGCCAAGTATACATATAACATTTCATGGTCAACTGGTTTTGACAGCATTGGTGGACTCTCCAGATGCCTCACCAGATTCTGGAATGCTTCCTCACAACTAGCCGTCCATTCAAAATTTCTCTTCCCTTTCTTTATTATATCAAAGAATGGGATGCACTTGTCAGTTGCCCTGGATATAAATCGACTCAGCGCAGCTACTTTTCCATTCAAGCTCTGTACTTGTTTTATAGTCCTGGGCGCTTGCACATCTCGAATAGCTTGGATCTTTTCTGGGTTGGCTTCAATTCCCCTAGCATTGACGATGAATCCCAAAAACTTCCCCGATGCAACACCGAAGGAACACTTCAAAGGGTTGATCTTCATCCCGTAATACCTTAGTATGTCGAACATTTCATCCAAGTCTCGAATGTGGTCGTTTGACTGTCGTGACTTTACGAGCATGTCATCCACATAGACTTCCATCGTTCTACCCAGCTGGTCCTTGAACATTCGATTCACTAAACGCTGGTAAGTTGCTCCTGCATTCTTCAATCCAAAGGGCATCACTACATAGCAATACAGTCCGACATTTGTAACGAAGCTGGTGTGTTCTTGGTCCGGAATATGCATCGGGATTTGGTTGTACCCTGAGTACGCATCCATGAATGACAGCAGCTCGTGTCCCGCGGTGGAGTCGACCAACTGATCGATCCTAGGCAACGGGAAACTGTCCTTAGGGCATGCTTTGTTCAAGTCGGAATAATCTACGTAAGTCCTCCATTTCCCATTCGCCTTTTTTACCAGCACGGGGCTGGATACCCATTCAGGGTAGAGGGCGTCGCGGACGAACCCATTTGCTTTGAGTTTGTCAACCTCCTCTCCGAGAGCGGCGGACCTCTTCGGATCCATTCCTCTCCTTTTTTGTTTAACTGGAACGTATTTTGGGTCTATGTTCAACATATGACTCGTGATGGTGGGGGAAATCCCACACATATCAGAATGCGTCCAGGCGAAAACGTCAAGATTCGCCCGGAGGAAGTCGCTAAGGTCTTCAGTCATCTGGGGGCCAAGCTGTGATCCGATCTTTAGTATTCGCGAAGGGTCGTCACGGCTAACTGAAACGTCAATTGTTAACTCAGCCGGTGCCGCCTTCTCTTCCCTGGGTTTCTCATCGTCGTCTCTCGGATCTATATCTCCGAAGATCCGAGAACTATGCCCGAGCCAGGGCTCGGGCACTACTTGTCAATTATTCGCATTAAGGATGCGGACGGGATTGTCCGCAACCTTTCCCTTCTCCCTCCGATGGGCCTCTCGGAGCTCAGCCACATAACAGGAACGACCAGCTGCTTGGTCGCCATGAACAATACCTACTCCTTTGTCCGTTGGGAACTTCAAAGTTAAACACCACGGGGCTAACGCTACCCTAAACTCAGCCAGCGCCGGCCGGCCCAAGAAAACGTTATATGGAGAATCCACATCCAAAACTACAAAGGGTAGAATTCGCACTCTCCGACGCTCGCCTTGTCCCAGTTCAACTGGTAACTCAACGTACCCCACGGCGTCGGTCGCTGCGCCGTTAAAGCCATGTATACGAGCCTTGGACGGTTTCAGGTCTTTTGTTTCCAGTTTCATTTGGTCGTAAGCCTTCTTGAAGATGATGTTGACTGAACTTCCGCAATCAATCAGAATTCACTTTACATAAGCTGGTCCGATCGTTGCAGATATGACCATCGGGTCGATGGTCGGAGCCTCTACCTGATCAGCGTCTCTGTTTCTGAACACAATATCGTCTGTCATTATGCGCTGCTGCTTAGCAGGGGTCCCGTCCTCCGCGTTCGAACTACACTCAAAATCGGCATGCTTCAGGGAACTTGCATATCGCTCCATCTCCTGCCAATTCTTGTCTGCGGGGTGAGGTCCGCCGATAATTGTATTTATGACTAGTCTACCTACGGTTCGGGCAGGCTCCTCGGGATGACGCAGAGCTGGTGCACGACCTGGGTTGGACGTTCCCTGTCCTCCTTCCTGTGGATCCTTCACAAATTCCTGCAACTTCTTTTGCCTGATCAACTTCTCGATAGCGTCGTGCAGGTGTCTGCACTCTTCCGTATTGTGCCCATAAGTCTCATGGAAGCGACAATACTTCCCGGTCCGCTTCTATTCCTCGGTTGATTCTTTTGGACGTGGCTTTCTGTACTGAAAGGCATTGCAGGTGGATAGGTAGATGTTCTCAAGCGGCGCATTCAGCGGAGTATATTCGCTGTAGCTTGGAATTCTCGACTTCCACTTCCCCGCTTCTCTCTTCTTCCCTTGATTTCTTCCTCCAGACTCCTTAGGCTGTCCGGGCTTGTTTTGGACATTGACTTGGACCTTTCCCGAGCTATCTTCGGACTGCTTCACAGCAATGTTGCTCTTCATAGACTCTTGGATAGGCCCTGGTGCCTTATCTCGTCGTACCCACCTAGCCTCCTCTCTTCTTATGAATTGGTGTGCCTTTGAGTAGAAGCGCTCTAGCGTAGCCGGAGGCTTTCCTGCCAACCAGTCTCCAAACTCAAAATCTGGATCCACACCTCTCATTACAGCCATCAGAATTGCATGGTCATTGGGGTTACTGACTTCAGTTGCCGCAACGTGGAATCTCTGTAAATATTCCTTCAATGATTCCCCGGGATTTTGGATTACACTTGACAGAGACATTACGTCTTTTGGGCGTGTAGTGTGTATTCTGAACTACTCAATAAACTTCCTTGCCAACTCTTCGAAATTTGATACGGACCGCGGAGGAAGTCGGGTGAACCACATTGTAGCGATCCCAGAGAGAGTAATCGGAAAGCATCTACACTTGGTGGCATCATTTGCTCTAGCTGAATCCATCATCCATTCGTACCTCATGACATGCTGCCTGGGGTCAGTCTTCCCTTCATACGTGAGGATAGTAGGCATACTAAACTTCCTGGGGTACGCCGCTTGCAACACAACATCCGTGAATGGAGTATGACTTCTTGACACTCCCCAATCATCATTTGATAAGCCATGATTTTCTTTCATCAATTGCCTGATCATGGCTGTTAGATCTGGTGTCTGTATGGGAGGCGGGAGGTTAGAGTCTGTTCTACGCGCCTGTCCATGCTGATGCCTCCTCCCCTGGCGATCTGCCACTCGTGCTTCTTGAGGTTCGACATCGTTAGCGTTTTGATGGCCTGGGCCTCCATCCTCCGTTTGCACTTCGGTCCTGAAGTTCCCAGCTCTTGCTTGGTTACGGTCTCCAGCTGTTTGAACATCAGCTTCTGCTCGTGCAGCTTCAGTCTTACGTCGCCTGCGCCTGGGAGGTTCATCAGAGGAAGTTGAGCTATCAGAGGAGGAATAAGGAGCGGGACTGCCCCCAGCAGTTTGTTGCTACTGTTGAGTGAGTTGTGCCATCAGGTTGGCGTTAGCTTACATCTGCTCTCCTAGTTGTATCATGCTTTCCCTAAGTTCTCTCATCAAGTCATTGAACTCTACTCTGGTGACAACTGGAGTCTGTTCTTGAGCGGCAATCCCTGCACTCGGAATCACTGGTTGATTGCTAGGTCCTGCTTGTTGCACGCTAGCAGTCTCGTGGGCATCCACATTATGAGAAGCTGACCTGGTACGTGGTCCTGCCATTGTAGAGTTATCGGTATGAACTCTGAGTAGAATCAATGGATGTCCTATCAGTGAGTCGGATCTTCCTTGGGGGATTTGTTCAATCCAGTAGCTTCAAAGCAGATCCCTGAGGTCTAAGAATTCAATTCTCAGTGAAAGCACCAAAGTGTTAGCACCAAAATTGGTCACTAACCTCATAGAGAAAGATTGTGTAGAGATATAAGTGATGAAGATAAATTAAACAGAGAAGATAATGCTAATTTAAATGCAGAAAGTAAGAACACCAAATTTATAGTGGTTCAGCGTAATTGCCTACGTCCACTTCGAGATTAAACTTTATTGATCTTTCTTTTTGTTGATTACCAATACAATTCGTGAATAAAATACTTGAATGAAGTTGTTAAGTAGAGAAGATGAGTCTCAAAAATGGCAGTCTCCCCGGTGTTCTCTCTCCAAAAAAGGATCCTCTTCACAGTGACCCTGCCCCTCTATTTATAGGCAAATATGGGCTGGACTTCCCAAGTGGGCTTGGTGGCCGAACACTCTAGCCCGAGTACGGTGGTTGCTGCTCGCCGAACCAAGCATGCCGAACGCTATAGTGTCGAACGGTCCTTTCCATGCCGAACGGTCCGTCTGATGTGTGGGAAGTGCAGGATGGTTGCAATGAAGACCGAACGTACTTCTGTCCGAAGCTCTCGACCGAACAATGCGTGCAGGCCGAACGATATTGTTACCTCGAGTAGCTGTGCATACCGAATGTCTTCAAAATGCCGAGTACTCCCGTTGCCGAGTACTACCCCGAGTACCATGGGATGCCGAGTACTCTTGTTGCCAGGTTCTACTTGATGCCGAGTGCTCTTGTTGCCGAGCACTCCTATCACCGAGTTCTATTGATGCCGAACGCTAGCTGACGCTGGGCATTGGTCGACGCCGAGTGCCAGTCGAAGCCGAGTAGTTTTGTATGCCGAGTACTACTGATGTCGAGTACTACGCCGAACGCCAAACACTATTTGACGCCGAGTCTTTCTGGATGCCGAGCACTACTTGACACCGAGTCTTCTGGATGCCGAGCACTACTTGACGCCGAGTCTTCTGGATGCTGAGCACTACGGATGCCGAATGCTATGGATGCCGAGTACTTCTCTGGGTACTAGTTGCCTGGTCAAATCTCCAGGAAACATCAGTAAAGTAATTTAAAAAGTAATGCTGCAATAAACGACAAATACTATATTTAAGCCTACCGGAGTGATTGGGACAAATTGGAGACATCGGGGAGAAGATCTTTGGATCACCCAAAGAAAGGAAGCGCTTGCTCCGAGATGTATGTTGGATGAGATGAGGTTGGCCAAGTACCCTCTGACCAACTGGCAGGAGGGAATTCTTTTGTAAATTGGAGGGGTTCAATAGAGTTAATCTATTCCTAATCCTACTTGAGGCGGCGATTAACGACTTTGCTGTTTTCTTATCTTCTTCATTTAGCTCTTTAACATAAGCACCTAACAAAGAAGCATAGGTTAGCGAAGTAAAATAACTAAATGGAAAAATAAAATCTGAGATCAACTTACGGGGAGAAGAGAAAACCCTATTAATGTTGGAAAAGCATTTAACGAAGAAGAGTTGTGTGTCCCAGTCCCTGAATTTGTTCACCCCCTTAGATATTAACTTTTTGGAGGGATTGGCTCTAAATATTGGGTTATTCAAGTTGCTAAGCTTAACCAATCGAACCAGATAATTGAAGACTTCAGCGTTGAGTGAAGGAATGCCGAACTCAATGCCATGAGCTCCAGGGATAGAAGATATGTATAAACATTTGGTGATAGATATATAGGAGCAATACCCAGATAAGACAGGAACTTAGATAAGAAATTCGGAAAGGGTAGGAAGCCTCCATGCCAAATGTGGATTGCGGTGTAGGCAAAGTACCCTTCAGGGGGGCTGAGAATGGTGTTGTTATCATTAGGGGGAATAGCTTCTACCCTAGTTATGCCAAGTCGTTGAGAATTACATCCACCTTGATGCAGCCCAGAAAGATGAAGGCGTAGGTCGTGTACGACCTACCATGTTGATAGGTCGAGTACGACATAACGAGGAAGCTAACGAGTTAACATTTTGTGAAGAGCCGTGGGAAGTTGGAGACTTAGGTCGTAAGCGACCTAACGGGTTTGAGAATAGTAAGCTAAAGCAGAGGAATAGGTCGCTGGAACGACCTAACAAGTTGCTCATTGATACAGGCCAAACAGACCAAGTTTTAGGTCGCGAGCGACCTAACATACTGTTAAGTCGTATGCGACCTAACAAGAAGGATAAACAGATGGACCAACCTAACGACTTACGATCTAATGAGTTACGACCTATATTAGGTCGTAGAGAAAATGAACGACCTAAGTTAGGTCGCGGGGAGATGTGGAGAGATAGGTCGCTCACTATAGGTCACGAGGCCTTAGGTCGTGAAGATTTTCTGAAGCCGCTTCTTTTAGGTCGCTCGACCTTATGCCGCTATTCTTTAGGTCGCTCAAGGGGGCCAACGACCTAAAGCCGCATATGCTGTTCAGTCTTAAGTCGTGTGGAGTTAGGTCGCGTGTGATTTAAGGTCGCTCAAGTGTTGAGTCGTGATGTCGTGACTGTTGTAAATATAGTAAGTCGTAAATCGTTTGTTTTTAGGTCGACTATTTTAGGTCGTCTATTTTTAAGTCGTGATGTTTTAGGTCAGAAACGACCTAAGTGTTGTATAGTTTTATGTGGTGTGTGTTGTAACTTCTATAAATAGGCCGGTGGTGCCATTTGTAATAGTTTAGTTGATTTGAATAAAAAAAACTTTTGTTTTGTTAGCTTTGTGCTTTCACCAAATTGGTAGTTGAGTGTAATATCTTATCTCCTCTTTCGGCATTCGAGTGCGCTCGGATCAATGATCGTAGAAGCCAATTCACGGTATCTAGTGCGCTAGATCAACGTCTGAAGAATTGCAGATCTTCCTTCACGGTATCGTGCGCGATCAACGTGACGAAGATAGCTAGAATTCGGTATCTTCGGATCAACGAATTTGGGCCATTCAGTATTCTTCATTCCATCGATTGCTACTTTCACAGAATCATCATTTTATCATTCCGCTGCTGCATCATTTGGTATCAGAGCTAGACTTAGCCAATCATAGCTAAGCCGAGTCTTGGAGCCAATATTTTATCAAAGAATTTGAAGTTTAGAGCCGAGAGCTAGAAGTGAAGTCGTGCATCATTGATCATTTGATTTGTTCAAGGCCGAGAGTTTGAAGTTGAAGGCCGTACATCATTTGGTATCATTTTGAAAGTCCAAACCGAAAATTGAAGTTTGTGAAGTTTCAATTATGCCGCCGAGGAGAGCTAATCGCCATCAAAATGTTGAAGATTTGTATAAGCAAGAAGACGCTGAACAAATGAAACAACGCATAAGTAACAAATTCAATGAGAAGTTGGATGAAGGTATTGGGAGGTTAGAGAAGCTCATGATGGATATGAATCAACCCCGAAGAAGAACATCGCCAATTTCAAACCAAGGTGGAAACAAGGTTTCGCCATCGCTTTCGGGAGGAAGGAGAATGTCGCCACTATCTCATCAAGGAAGAAGAAGTCATAGAGAATTCGAAGATGAACCATATCGAGATGATGAAAGACAAAGTAGAAGGAATATGAATGATCCTAGAGATGTGGATGGACGGAATCGTTATCGAAGTACATCTGTTGTTGATGAAGATGGTGATAGAGGAAGTTATCATTATCGAGATCATGGCCAAGGACGAAATCGAGATCGAGAATTTGAGGATGATCGTCGATGGGAGTCGGGGATGAAAACTGAAATTCCAGAATTCAAAGGTGGTATGCAAGCTGAGGAGTTTTTGGATTGGTTGTCTAATGTGGAGGAGATTGTTGACTTCAAGGAGGTTCCAGAACATCGTAGAGTGAAGTTGGTTGCTACAAGGTTGAGGGGTAGAGCTTTGGCATGGTGGCAGCAAACCAAACTTACACGTGAACAGATGGGGAAGTCAAAGGTTGAATCATGGGAAAAGATGAGGAAAATGATGAAAGCTACTTTCTTGCCTTATAACTATCAATCGCTTATGTATCAGTGGTTGCAGAACTTGAGGCAAGGAACGAAGACTGTTAATGACTATGCTGATGAATTTTATCAGCTGATTGCAAGGAACGACATCATGGAGACAAAGGAGCAATTAACAGCAAGATTTGTTGGAGGATTGCGTATGCAGATTCAAGACATGGTAAATATGTTTGATCCCAGATCTGTAGCGGAAGCACACCAGAAAGCGTTGGCTTGGGAGAAACAGGGAAGACGAGGAGGTGGTGTGTTTACAAATTCCAACAATCCAGTGAAGGGTGTTAGTGGAAGTTCTAATGTTTCAAAAGCTGTTGCAAAACCAGTTGTGAATGAGGTTGGGAAGGCGAAAGTCAATAATGGTTTCAAGTGTTATAATTGCCAAGAAATGGGCCACAAAAGTAATGAATGTCCAAAGCCGAAGAAGAGAGCTATGATAGCGGAGGTTGAGGATGAGGATGAAGAAGCTGAATGTTCCAATTCACCACCTGATAAGGAGGAAGAAGAAGTGTCGGGAGACGAAGGTTGTAATTTGATGATGAGGAGGTCTTGTTTGACACCAAAGCAAGAGGAGGATTGTAGTTGGTTGAGGAGCAATATTTTTCAGTCAACATGTACTATTCAGGGGAAAGTTTGCAAATTTGTTATTGATGCTGGAAGCTGTGATAATATAATTTCTTCAGAAGCTGTGAGGAAGTTGGCATTGAAGACTGAGAAACATCCGAAACCATACAAGTTGGCTTGGTTGAGAAAAGGCGGGGAGGTGAAGGTTGGACGAAGGGCTTGTGTGAATTTTTCAATTGAAAAGAAATACAAAGACGAAATCTGGTGTGATGTGGTAGATATGGATGTCTGTCATTTGTTGTTGGGGAGACTGTGGCAGTATGATAGGGCTGTACAACATGATGGACGTACCAACAGTTACAGTTTCATGTTTGAAGGCACGAAGATTACTCTAGTTCCAAAGAAGCGACAACAAGAAGAAAACAAACTGGAGGAGATTGAGGAGCTGAAAACCTTATTATCTTTGAAGGAGTTTGTTAAAGAAGTTGAAGAGGAGCCTGAAGTATTCTTTTTAATTAGACGAGAGAGTCATGAAGTGGTTGAGATTCCTGAAGAAGTGAAACCAGTGCTGGGAGAGTTTGACGATGTATTTCCTGAAGAGCTACCAACGGAGTTACCGCCGTTGAGAGACATTCAACATCAAATTGATCTTGCTCTAGGTGCTGTGCTACCACATAGACCACACTACAGAATGAGTCCAAAAGAACATGAGGAGTTGAGAAGGCAAGTGGAAGAATTGCTTGAACAGGGGCATGTGCAGGAAAGTCTAAGTCCATGTGTTGTGCCAGCATTATTAGTACCGAAGAAGGATGGGACGTGGAGGATGTGCATTGATAGTCGGGCGTTGAATAAGATTACAGTGAGATATAGATTTCCTATGCCTAGACTGGATGATTTGTTGGATCAGCTTAGTGGAGCTACTATATTTTCGAAGATTGATTTGAAGAGCGGTTATCATCAAATTCGAATCAGACCAGGAGACGAATGAAAAACAGCGTTCAAGACACGTGAAGGGTTGTACGAATGGCTGGTTATGCCGTTTGGTCTTTCGAATGCACCAAGTACATTTATGCGGGTGATGAATCAAATCTTTAGACCATTCATTGGGAAGTTCGTGGTGGTGCATTTTGATGATATACTGATATATAGTAGAAGCTCAGAAGAACATTTGCAACATCTGAGGGAAGTGTTGATGGTATTGCGACAAGAACAATTTTATGCTGCAACGAAGAAATGCGTGTTCATGACGCATAGTGTTTTATTCTTGGGGTATGTTATATCGGGAGGAGGTATACAGGTGGATCAGAATAAAGTTGAAGCAATCAGAAATTGGCCACAACCCAAGACGATTACAGAAGTTAGAAGCTTTCATGGTTTGGCGTCATTCTACCGAAGGTTCATTCCACACTTCAGTAGCGTGATGAAACCAGTTACTGATTGTATGAAGGGGAAACAATTTCTATGGTCAGAGGAAGCAGGATTTGCTTTTGAAAGGATTAAGGAGATTTTGACGACAGCACCGATTCTAGTGTTGCCGGATTTTCAGTTGTTGTTTGAATTGCATACTGATGCATCGAAGGTCGGGATTGGAGGGGTTTTGAGTCAGAAAGGTCGTCCTATTGCATATTTCAGTAAGAAGCTATCGGGAGCGAAGATGAGATATAGTACATATGATATGGAATTTTATGCTATCGTGCAAGTTATCAAACATTAGAGACATTATTTGTTTCATAAAGAATTTGTGTTATATACTGATCATGAGGCATTGAAACATATGCAGGGATAGGACAAGATTGCTGCTAGGCATGCTTCATGGATTGCATACTTACAACAATTTACATTTGTGGTGAAGCATAAATCCGGGATTACTAATAGAGTAGCAGATGCATTGAGCCGAAGGAATCATGTATTGACTACAATGAAGGTTGAAGTGACCGGGTTTGATGTGTTACCCGAATTATTTGTCGATGATCCTTACTTTGCAAAGTTTGTAGATGAAGTCAAGGAGGGAAAGACGGATGAGTTTGTAATGGTGGATGGTTTTCTTTTTAAAGGAACTCAATTATGTATACCGGAGTGCAGCTTACGAATGAAGATTGTAAAGGAGTTGCATGAGGAAGGACATGTGGGCAGAGATCGTACTTTACAACTGATTTCTCAATCTTATTATTGGCCGTCAATGAAGCGAGAAGTTGGAAAGTTTGTGGAAAGATGCCATATTTGCCAAGTTTCCAAGGGTACAGCGACGAATGCGGGATTGTATATGTCGTTACCCGTGCCGGTTAGACCATGGGTTGATCTCAGTATGGATTTTGTTTTGGGATTACCGAGAACTCAAAGGGGGGATGATTCGATATATGTTGTAGTGGACAGGTTTTCGAAGATGGCACATTTCATCGCTTGTAAGAAGACAGCTGATGCCATCCGTGTTGCTGAGTTATTCTTTAAAGAAGTATATCGCTTACATGGTTTACCAGAATCCATTGTTTCTGATCGGGATACTAGATTTCTAAGTCATTTTTGGCCGAGTTTGTGGAAGATGGTGGGAACAAAGCTAAATTTTAGTAGTGCTTATCATCCGCAGTCCGATGGTCAGACTGAAGTTGTTAACAGGTCTTTGGGAAATTTGTTGTGGTGCCTGGTGAAGGATAATTTGAAAAGTTGGGATATGAAATTATGTCAAGTGGAGTTTGCTCATAATCATGCTATAAACCGTAGTACAGGATTCAGTCCATTTCAGATAGTGTATTCAAGTTTACCAAAAAGGCCGTTGGATTTGACAATAATACCACAACCCAAGGGAACCGTTAAACGGGCTGTTGATTTTGTTGATGGATTAGCAGAATGTCATCAAATCGTTCAGGAACGATTAGAGAAAGCGAATGAAAAGTATAAGCGATCTGCGGATTTGAAGCGAAGAAGCATTGAATTTAATGAAGGAAATTGGGTGTATGCTGTGTTAACGAAGGATCGCTTCCCAGTGGGCACTTACAACAAGTTGAAAGCCAGAAAGATTGGTCCTGTGAAGATTGTGAAACAGATCAATGAAAATGCTTATAGATTGAAGCTGCCGGAAGACGTATACACTTCTGATGTTTTCAATGTCAAACACTTGATACTGTATCATGGAGATGAGCTTGTTATGGAAGAGGTGAATGCAAATTCGAGGACGAATTTTTTTCAACCAGGGGAGGATGATGCAGCCCAGAAAGATGAAGGCGTAGGTCATGTACAACCTACCATGTTGATAGGTCGAGTACGACCTAACGAGGAAGCTAACGAGTTAACATTTTGTGAAGAGCCGTGGGAAGTTGGAGACTTAGGTCGTAAGCGACCTAACGGGTTTGAGAATAGTAAGCTAAAGCAGAGGAATAGGTCGCTGGAACGACCTAACAAGTTGCTCATTGATACAGGCCAAACAGACCAAGTTTTAGGTCGCGAGCGACCTAACATACTGTTAAGTCGTATGCGACCTAACAAGAAGGATAAACAGATGGACCAACCTAACGACTTACGATCTAATTAGTTACGACCTATATTAGGTCGCAGAGAAAATGAACGACCTAAGTTAGGTCGCGGGGAGATGTGGAGAGATAGGTCGCTCACTATAGGTCGCGAGGCCTTAGGTCGTGAAGACTTAGGTCGCAAAGATTTTCTGAAGCCGCTTCTTTTAGGTCGCTCGACCTTATGCCGCTATTCTTTAGGTCGCTCAAGGGGGCCAACGACCTAAAGCCGCATATGTTGTTCAGTCTTAAGTCGTGTGGAGTTAGGTCGCATGTGATTTAAGGTCGGTCAAGTGTTGAGTCGTGATGTCGTGACTGTTGTAAATATAGTAAGTTGTAAATCGTTTGTTTTTAGGTCGACTATTTTAGGTCGTCTATTTTTAAGTCGTGATGTTTTAGGTCGGAAACGACCTAAGTGTTGTACAGTTTTATGTGGTGTGTGTTGTAACTTCTATAAATAGGCCGGTGGTGCCATTTGTAATAGTTTAGTTGATTTGAATAAAAAAAACTTTTGTTTTGTTAGCTTTGTGCTTTCACCAAATTGGTAGTTGAGTGTAATCTCCTATCTCCTCTTTCGGCATTCGAGTGCGCTCGGATCAACGATCGTAGAAGCCAATTCACGGTATCTAGTGCGCTAGATCAACGTCTGAAGAATTGCAGATCTTCCTTCACGGTATCGTGCACGATCAACGTGACGAAGATAGCTAGAATTCGGTATCTTCGGATCAACGAATTTGGGCCATTCAGTATTCTTCATTCCATCGATTGCTACTTTCACAGAATCATCATTTTATCATTCCGCTGCTACATCACACCTCATCCTGGGTAGGTATTAAGGAATGTTTGGAAGTGGCTTCAATCTTCTTGGGTGAAGATTCTATCACTGGTATTGTGGCCTTCTCTGGTTTCTAGGAAGACTTTTTCAAGCCCATAATTTTTCCAGGTGAAATCATTTCAGTTAGAAGTTATAATTTGTTATGAAATTAACATTCTTTCAAGAATATTGGAAACCTATTACAACAATTTGAACATCACTCATTGCATTAAATTTCATATCCTTGAAAGAATGTTAAAGTTAGTTAAGAAAAATAAAATCTGTTGAGCTATCGACGGAGTCAAAAAGGAGGGTGGAAATAGACATCCAACAAACACACCTCAACAATGTCGAAAGCTGAATAGAGGCTTTGTTATTAAAAGAAAGTAGTTGAAATTTACACAACAAATTTGAATAAAATATACGCTACGAACATTCAATAAAAGAGGCAAAAGAACCTTTCGACACTGTCGAAACCCATGAACTTAAATTTTCAAAGGGAATATGAATGCTGTCGAAACCTTGTATGCTAATTAAGTCGAAAGGTTTTGAGTTTGAATCATATTGATAAAAGTAAAAGGACTTGGGATGTTTCGACAATATTAGTAAAAGATGATGATCGATTCTCAATTAATTACAAAAAGTTTCGACAGAGTCAAAAAGGGGTACATGGTTTCGAAAGCAGACCAACAACGAAATTTGAATCAATATAGTAGGTTTTGACTAAGTCGAAATGTTTGATTTGATTTACAACTTATACAAAGTATGCTTTCTTCAATCCAATTTATAGAAATATATATGTATCTCTAACTTCACACGATTCCTAAAATAGATTGGAAGTAAGCATGTACTAAAGGTTTCGAAACCTATAAAATAAAGACTGTGCTTTCGAAAGTGTGTATTAGATAATAATTTAGTAAGACAAGTTAGCCAACTTCTTCGAAAGGTATCAGAATATACTAAAGTGCAATTCTGCTTTCGAAGATGTCCACTTCATATTAACTATACAACCTTTCGACGATGTCAACTAAGAGAAGTGTTGGACTACCTTTCACCTCATCGAAAGGGGTTGAAGAAGCAAAACAAAAATTGCCACCATAACCCCTTTCGAAGGGGTAGAAAGGTAAAATTGCAATGCCAAAATACGGTTCAAACTGTAAAAGCTTCTCTATGAAGTAATTGGAAATCCCCTTCTTCCCCAAATTCAATTTTTAACCTAAAATTTCAAAAATCAACAACTAAGTTGATTTATGTGCGAGTTTACAATCGATAATCTTCAAAGTCCCTGAAACTTATTTTCTAACCTTGTTTTCTTTTCAAAAAATAGAATAATTGTGAAACTAAAAATTAAAAAATTACTTTTCAAATGAATTCAAAAATGAATTAAAGTAAAAAATGGAACAAGAGAAGCCATACAAACAAATCGATGGACATTTTCATGAACGAAAAATATGAAATTATTTCTACGAGATTCAAGCAAAATTTTGAATTCAATTGGGCGAACGTAGAAATCGAAAATTAATATGAAAAGTTAAGTAGAGATAAAAAAACTTACTTTGGATTTGAATTTCTGCTGTTAGAAATAGAAATTATTTGGGAATTGGAAAACTTTGATTCTTGCTAGGAATATCTTTTAATTGCAGATAAGTGAAAGAAGGGAAGAAAGGAACTTGCTTTATAAGAAAAGTCAGCATGGACGGCAAGCCGTGCAATCAAATTTAAATGAACGGTCAGGATTTGCGCATGAATATGAAAAGGTGGGAAGTGTAATAGGTTTCGAAAGAGTTGACTTGGAAAGTCAAGAGCATCCCTTCACAAGAGGGGGGCAAATATTACCATCAATTCCCACTTCGACCTTGTCGAAACCAAAATAATTAAAAGGAAAAAGGAACAAGAGATGACAGCATTAACAAAACCTTTTAAAGGAGTCGAAGGGATGCTACAGCCAAAAGCCAGATGTGTTACAAGCTTTCGAAGGGGTCAATGTGGTTGAAAGCTCCCTTTCACATCAACGTCTACCTTTCGAAATAGATGTTTTTGCCTATATGACGACATTTCAAATAAGAGGAGGAGTACCTTTTGAAAGCAGCATGCATGCCAAACCTTTTGAAACCAAAGGTTTCTCCGTCATTCAAACTACTCTGAAAAATGCCTTGATCAGAACAACCCTTTTGAAAGCATAATCAAGCCTTTCGAACCGGTCGAAGCCTTTAACATTCAGGGAAGGTTCCGTATCAATTTGTAAGCATGCATTCGGAAGCTACCTACTGCGTCGAAACCATCAATACTTCAACACCTTCAAAACCCTAGGTAACTACCTATCGACAGAGTCGAAGGCTCTTACTCCTACACACTTGCAACAACAAAGCAATACAAAGGAAAAGGCGCATCTACCCTTTTTGATGAAGACGGAAGCATTCAAATCCTTTCGAATGCAATGTAGAGGGATGCGCAACTGTCAATGAAGATGAAAGGTCTATGAAGCCGCCTTTCGAGCAGGTCGAAAGCACCGAGTCGAAAGGTGCCAAACTGCACCTATAAATAAGTCCCTAGGGGTTTGATTTAGGGATCTGAATTCATTCATTCGCTCCATACTTGTATTTTCTTAACTTTGCAAATTTGTATAGCCTAATTTGTAAATCAGATTAGGGGAAATTAATCAAATTGTACATCATTAGTTCAATAAAGATTGGATTTTGATATTGGGAATTATGCAACTATTTTGTGAAATTATTTGATTCAATTGTGTCTTGTTGGCATCAACCTAGTCGAAAGGATACCTTTCGAGAGAGTCGAAACCTCTCATTTGCTAATACACTTAAGTCCTTAGCTCCAAACCATTATTCACCAAAGACTCACTTTTTAGAGAGTTGAAACCTTAACCTAAACTTGTTTCCCTTAGATTTCAGGATTGAACCCAACCTATCAAGAATTCCAGCTTTCGACGAAGTCGAAACCCATCCGGTCAAATCATATTCTTGAATCCTTAGAGTCAACCTTTAGTGCTTCTCAACCGTTTCGAAAGGAGGATTAGAAAGGATAACCAAACAACTTCAACAAGCTCAAAGGACTCAAAAGAAGGGAATATAAGTGTTTCGACTGGGTCGAATGGTTGGAAAAGGAAGAGTTTTCATAATAATGACCTATTCGAAAGGTTAATCAAAGGAAGCAATAAGATCCAAACTTTTTCTACTTAGTCAAACAAGATCTATTTGAATACACCAGCACTTTCAACTTTACTTTGGGTGTTGACAAGTTTTCTTGTTAGCAAAACCCAACTCTATTTATAAAATTCTATTTGTAAATCTCGAAAACATTTATAAATAAATTTCAATAACTTACTTTAAAACACTATTATGTAATAATAAACATTATACATAATAATTATTATTATCTTCAAAGCGTCTAAAAAATCACACACACACACACACACACAAATATATATATATATATATAATCAATAATTTCAAAGACATTTCTAACAAAACATTAATAATTAATCTTCAACATTATTATAAATAATAATAATTAATTTCCAAAACAGTATTAATAAATCATTAGTATTAATTTCAAACCATATTGATTGTTTAAATAATTAACCTTTCAAAATATTAAAATATTGATAAATAACCTTAAAACAACATTAAATAAAAATAAATAACTGTTAAAATACTATTAAATATAAATAATCTTAAAACAATATTAAATATAAATAAATAACTTAGAAAAAACCGATAAAGAGGGTGGAGAAAAATAGAAGTTAAACATCTTAAAACAAAATATTTTCGAAACCCTATTTCAGATTTAAAATCATTTCCTATCTTAAAAACCAACTTCAACTCAAATGACAATTTATAGTATTTTTAAAAAAATACTAATTTGAGGCTAATAAGTACCCAACGTTTAACCAATATCGATATTGATTTTCTATCACTATAGGGTGAAGTTCTGAACATATAACAATGTCATAATCAATGAAGCCAACAATCATGTTTGATATTCAATGATTCATATAATAGGAATATTATTGAAAACAATTCAACAATGGCGAGGAATCTAGTTGGATCCCTCCAACCCATCTCCCTACATCACAGCTCATATATATATATATATATATATCAACATATATGTATAAATAAAATTCAACTATGATGAGGATTTGTTATGAGGATTCCTGTTGGATCCCTCCAACATGTTCTTCTGCATCACAAACAATATACAATTATATAATATGGATCGTCCGCTACTGGGCGGGTATGTATAAAATGTCATCCACTCCGGGACTGAAAAAAAAATGTCAACCACGGGTTGACTTCGCTTCCTAGATCCCTTCATCCTCTCCCACCATACGGAACGGAAAAAGAAAACAAAAATACAAACCCTTCAACCCTATCTCTATCGACGCCTGTTGCGTTTATATTGGACGACGCTGTTTGCCCTGAATCGCCTATTACCCTTGACTCCATCGCGTTGATTTTGCTTCCCTAATCTCTTCTTCTCCAACGATACGCAACGAAAAAAAAGGAAATACGAACCCTCCAACCCCATCTCCGTCGACGCTTGCTGTGTTCATATCGGCCGACGCCTTTGCCCCTAAATCGCCTATTACCCTTGAATCCATCGCGCCTCCTACCCCCAAATCGCCTACTCCCCTGCCTCCTCTGACGCCGATTGTCCCCCAACCCACAAACACCGTTATTAAAGCAAAAACGATCGACTCCAAATTAGGGTCTACTTCCGACTTACGATTGACCCTATAGGTATGTCTCTAGCCTCAAGTTTCATATTGTTTGGGGTTGATGTTTACTGTTCAGCATTAAAACTAATTTTTCACCCTTTACTCTTTCAGCAGGGATTGATTACTTCAACTCTGCTAATTGTTACTCAGTTTTGAAACAACAACCACTGTTTCAGTGTTTGGACTTTCGCGCTTCAGCTATAACACAATTTTACATGTTTAGATTTTAGGATTTCCTCTATAGTATGCGTCATTTTTTAACACTCGGCATTTTAGTGAGCTTTCAATTCTGCTAACTGCTACTTCCCTAGGTGATTACTTCATTTCACCTTTCTTTTTGTGAATTTTCAATTTTTTTAGTACATTACAAAGAAATATATTTATATAACTTAATTCTAACCAGCCTTCCAATCACAACCTTCATCGAAGTCGAGGAACTATTTGAACAAATTATATTAGAGATGAACAAATTATATTAGAGTTGAACAAATTATAGCAGCGATGATTTATAGGCAAAGACATTGACATGGAAATACAATGTCAACACGAAGTGAAGCACGGTAACAGAAATTAAAAATTCCATTAATATGTATCTTTTTACACAATTGATTTATGATTATTTATAATTTTATGGTATTTTGACCTTTTCAGCTGGAGTGATGAAGTACCGTTGTTATCCCATTTTCTGGTCAAAACTGGAATATCAGTGATGGGTGCGTTTCCTCCACGATCGAACCAAGAAGAAGCAGCCAGCAAGCGTATTTCACTCATGATTCAAGGGCATAAGGTTCATTCGGCACCAAGAGTAACTACCTCATTCGGCACTACCTCATCCGGCACTCCCATCTATAGAATTTCATTCGGCAGCTCATTGCCAAACCAGCTACACCAATCCCCACTACCGATCCAAGTACCTACCAAACCTACTCACCTGCCATCTACCACCGGTCCAAGGCCTCGCCGAACCAAACAACACCGAACCAACTGCTTCACACCCCTATGCCGAACCAAACAACACCGAACCAACTGCTTCACACCCCTATGCCGAACCAACCTATCACCGGACCACATCCCTACCGAACCCCAACCTTCTCCAAGCACGGCCGAACCAAAGCTTCGCCGAACCGGAACGCTGCTAGGCCAGATTGCTTCAGCCCAGGCCCACCAGCAGCTATATACATCCAAGACCCCTGCCCCCAACCTCACTCTATAAATAGAGGGGCAGGGGTACAACAATGAGAGAGGAGTTTTGAGAGCTCAAGCATGGAAGGAACTTTCAAACACTTTTAGATACTTGTACCAAAGCTTTGTACTTATAATCTGAGATCTAAAGGAGAAATAACATATAAAGTGGAGGTAGGCACGTTCTGGCCGAACCACTATAAATCTGTGTGTCTTTTTACAGTTTAGCCCCTGCTTTTCATATATTTGCATAAGTCATCCAAATCACTAAGAACAACATAGGATCTACTAAATCATACAACTTTGAGGTGTTTGTCCATTTTTTGTGCAAACATTTTTGGTGCTTTCATTGAGAGTTGAACTCAAGGATTCTACCGCTTGGAAGCTGAATTTGAAAGTCTAAAGATTCAGATTGGGAGAATCATGGCAAGACAATCAAGCAGAAGGCCGAGGCCAGAGCAAAGTCAACAGGAAGGGAGTCAAGAGGCTTCCTCAGGAGCAAACCAAGCTTCAGTCTTCATCACCAGGGATGAGATGGAGGCCATGATGAGAAGACAAGAAGAGATGATCCAGAACTTGCTTCAACAGATTGGGCAACTTGGAGCACGGAACCAAGGCGCAACTGGAGTTCAGAACGGAGCAGGACCATCTGGCGTAGCACCAGAGCTAGGGAGCACACACGCAGAACATGTTGATCCAATCCCTACAAGAGAGACGGGGGCATCCGAACAACCTGGTAACAATAGAAGAATGAACGCTCCGCCAGAGGGGCATACACCTGAAAGCTCCCACAGACTCAGGGGGCAGGTCGAAGGCAGTGAACGAGGACTACAACTTGGAGATAGTGACAGACTGGCGGAGATGGTCAGACGAGCCATGAGAGGCGGACTAGTGAATAGAGACCTGGAGGATGTGAATAGGAGTCCTTTTACCACAACAATCAGGCGAGCTAGGAACCCACCAGATTTTAAGCTACCATCATTGGATATGTATAATGGAAGGACAGACCCCACGGTTCATCTGACAAAATATATAAGGCATATGGAAGTGCTGGGGGCATCAGAGGAGGTTATGGCCCGGTGCTTTCCATTGTACTTGGCAGATATTGCGGCGTTGTGGTTCAGACAACTGGAAAGCGGCTCCATAGGAACGTGGGCAGATTTAACTGAGAGATTCATGAGGCAATTCAGGGTTCATATTGCAAGACCCAAGAATGTGATGACTTTGGCAACCTTGAAGCAGAAAACTGGAGAGACTTTGAGGAGTTTTCTAACACGATTTAATGCGGCAGCAACATCAGTGGATCGACCAGATCCATCTATGGTCATGATGGCGGCTGTATCTGAAATAGCTGATAGTACGGAGTTCAAGAATTCGTTAACTAAAGATCCGCCTATGAATCTGGGAGAGTTCTATCATGAGGCTGAAAAGTTTCTGCGTTTGGAAGATGCTAGTGCAGAAAGAGAGGAAGAAGTTGACGTTTACGCAATCAAGAGCAGAAACCCACCTGGAAGGGGTGCGGAGACTGGTAAAGGAAAGAGAAAGGCTGAGGATAATGATGACAGGTCAAAGCGGCCACGGAAAGAGTCGCGATTCACCACTTACTCCGAGCTGAATGAGAGTTTGGAGCGAATCTATCAAGATACAAGAGAGCAGGTTCCCTACCGTAGGCCAATGCGAAGGGATCCGACTATTAACGAAAGGAAATCAGACAGATATTGCTTGTTCCACGACCTGAATGGTCATCATACCAACGATTGCAGGCATCTGAAAGATGAGGTGGAGGGGCATATTCGGAATGGTTTGCTATCACAATATGTGAGAAGGATGGCCACAACGGTGGGACAAGAACGACCACCGCCCGCACCAACTGAAGACGGCTCAGGATCGAGACGTCATCTTGTTATCCGTTGATCGAGATAACGACGAACGAGCAGCAAACTCCACACTGATACGGTTAAGTTGTTTACACATGTACAGGACCACGAACGATCCTCAGGCATGCTCTGATACAACTATAAACCACATCGATATAGGCGTTTGCACTCCGACGTCACTGCTTTGCTTTTGTTCTTTATTTCTTAAATTTGGATTTGACTTTGCTGAACATTTCTATTTTAAATTTCATCAGTTGAATGGATATTTGGTTTTAATAATTCTAAAATGGCTAAGCTACTTACACATGTACGGGATCGCGAACGATCCCTAGGCATGCTCTGAGATAGTGATAAACCGCCACAACAGACAATCCAGAAACTCACCCGAACGTGAATCTGGTTTGGATGGTATTAAGTCCCCCCCGGGCACACATCAACTCGCCTCGAACGGCACCCCGACCGCGAACGGTCACAACTCGCCTCGAACGGCACCCCGACCTCGAACGGTCACAACTCGCCTCGAACGGCACCCCGACCGCGAACGGTCACAATTCGCCGCGAACGGCACCCGACCTCGAACGGTCACAACTCGCCTCGAACGGCACCCGACTTCAAACAGTCACAAACTCGCCTCGAACGGCACAACTCATCTCGCCACAAGTGGCTCGATCGCGAACGGTCGCCATTTGAGGTCCACCCCCTGACCGCCAACAGTCGCACCTTACCACGAATGGCTCGATCTCGAACGATCGTCATTCGAAGTAAGGCGCTTGACCGCGAACGGTCACATTTCACCCCAAGTGGCTTGATCACGAACGGTCGCCATTCGAGGTCCGCCTTCTGACCGGGCTTGGTCGCACTTTACCTCGAATGACTCGACCCCGAACGGTCATCATTTGAAGTAAAGCGCTTGACCGTGAACGATCACATTCCACCACAAATGACTCGATCTCGAACGATCGTCGCATGGATTTAGACGCTTGACCGCGAGCGATCGCACTTCACCTCAAATGACTCGATCGCGAACGGTCGTCATTTGAAGTTAGGCGCTTGACCATGAACGACCGCGCTTCATCCCAAGTAGCTCGATCTCAAACGGTCGTCATTTGGGGCCATATAAAACTATCAAGCTCTTTACAGGTTGTTGACAGGTTACGAACATCCAGCTCATGGCATTACAAAACACGTCTTCCTACCGCAAGTCATGTTTTGGGGGGCAAAGTGTTATCCCATTTTCTGGTCAAAACTGGAATATCAGTGATGGGTGCGTTTCCTCCACGATCGAACCAAGAAGAAGCAGCCAGCAAGCGTATTTCACTCATGATTCAAGGGCATAAGGTTCATTCGGCACCAAGAGTAACTACCTCATTCGGCACTACCTCATCCGGCACTCCCATCTATAGAATTTCATTCGGCAGCTCACTGCCAAACCAGCTACACCAATCCCCACTACCGATCCAAGTACCTACCAAACCTACTCACCTGCCATCTACCACCGGTCCAAGGCCTCGCCGAACCAAACAACACCGAACCAACTGCTTCACACCCCTATGCCGAACCAAACAACACCGAACCAACTGCTTCACACCCCTATGCCGAACCAACCTATCACCGGACCACATCCCTACCGAACCCCAACCTTCTCCAAGCACGGCCGAACCAAAGCTTCGCCGAACCGGAACGCTGCCAGGCCAGATTGCTTCAGCCCAGGCCCACCAGCAGCTATATACATCCAAGACCCCTGCCCCCAACCTCACTCTATAAATAGAGGGGCAGGGGTACAACAATGAGAGAGGAGTTTTGAGAGCTCAAGCACGGAAGGAACTTTCAAACACTTTTAGATACTCGTACCAAAGCTTTGTACTTATAATCTGAGATCTAAAGGAGAAATAACATATAAAGTGGAGGTAGGCACGTTCTGGCCGAACCACTATAAATCTGTGTGTCTTTTTACAGTTTAGCCCCTGCTTTTCATATATTTGCATAAGTCATCCAAATCACTAAGAACAACATAGGATCTACTAAATCATACAACTTTGAGGTGTTTGTCCATTTTTTGTGCAAACAACCGTCAACTTCGAAACAAAGGAATTCGTCGAAGTCCATGAATTTTTGAACAAATTTTGCGTAGAGGATTGAAGGACAAAGAAACTAACATGGAAAAGCAATGTCAGCATGAATCGGGACACGGTAATAGAAATTAAAAATTCCATAAACACGTATCTTTTTGCACAATTAATTTATGATTAGTTATAATTTTATGTTATTATGACATTTTAGCTGGAGTAAAGGACGACCGTCAACTTCAAAACATAGGAATTCGTCGAAGTCCAACAATTTTTAAACAAACTATGCGTAAAGGATTGAAGGACAAAGAAATTGTCATGGAAAAGCAATGTCAGTACGAAGTTGAACACGGTAATAGAAATTAAAATTTTCATAAATACGTATCTTTTTGCACAATTAATTTATGATTTGTTATAATTTTATGGTATTTTGACTTTTTCAGGTGGAGTAATGGAGGACTGTCAACTTCAAAACATAAGAATTCATTGAAGTCCAAGAATGTTTGAACAAACTTTGCGCAGAGGATTGAAAGACGAAGAAATTGACATGGAAAAACAACGTCAGCACGAAGCAGAACATGGTAATAGAAACTAAAATTTCCATAAATACGTATCTTTTTCCATAATTAATTTGTGAGTAGTTATAATTCTATGGTATTTTGACTTATTTAGCTAGAACAATGAAGGACTGTCATCTTCAGAAACTAGGACTTCGTCGAAGTCCAAGTAGTTTTGAACAAACTATGCGTAAAAGATTGAAGGACAAAAAATTTGACATGGAAAAGCAAAATCTACATGAAGTAGAACATGGTAATATATATTAGAAATTCCATAAATAGCATATCCTTTTACATAACTAATTTACGATTAGTTATATTTATAGTATTTTGACTTTTTTTAGCTATTGGAGTGATGAGGGTCCATCAACTTAAAAATATAGGAATTCGTCAAAGTCCAAGAATTTTTGAACAAAATATGCATAGGGGATTGAAAGACAAAGAAATTGACATGGAAAAACATCTGCATGTAGTAGAACGTTGTAATAATTCATACTAGCCTTTCTATATTTTGCTTAGAAAATTTCTTTATTAGCAATATCTCATTGACAATATAATAAGCACTAAAAATTCCTAAACTAATGTTTGCTTTTAAACAATTAATTTATAATTAGTTACATTTCTTCGTTATTTTGACTTTTAGATGATGGAGTGATGAAGGATAATCAACTTCAAAATATAGGACTTCGTCGAAGTCCAAGATATTTTGAAGATACTATGCATAAAGCATTAAATGATAATGAAACTATAATGAATAAACAATGTCAGCATAAAGCGGAAATTGGTAATAATCCCCTCAAGGTTTTCTGTATTTTGCATATACATTTGTTATGTTTGCAATATTTTATTAACAACATAATATATATTTAACTTTTTCATACTTAATTTATCAATATTTTGACTTTTTTCAGCTGCTGGATTGATGGTCAATCAACTTCAACATATAGGACTTCGTCGAAGCCCTAGAATCCTCCAGCAAACAAAACATTGAGATTTGATTGAGAATGAAAAAGGAAAACAAAATAAATCAGAAATGGACCTACAACAACAAGAAGATAAGTTAAAGGAACGTTATGTTCAGATAGAGCAAGAAGAGCTTCAATGATGGAAAATGATAGAGAAACATGTTTGGAGAAATGTCATAACTATGAAAGATCAATGCGTATGTCAATGAATGAGCATGAAAAAGAAGCAAAACTTGAAAAACAACGTAAAGCTTATCAAATGCAAAAACTAACCATTCAAACTCAACCTGAAGATACTCATCTAGAAGCTACAAGTAGTACGATGCAAACAAATTTGAGCATGAGCAAATTTGACCAAATAGATAATGAAGTAAATAGTGAAGAAGCCTACATGAAACATCGAGTTGGTCGGCCATGTACCAATGTTGTTGGAAAATCATCCTATAATTATGCGAGATTGTTTATTGATAGTCTAAGATTTCAAAAGTTTCATTTGCCATCACCAAAGATATGTCCATATTGTCATGCAAAGCGTTTTCACCGTGAAGCGGATGGATTGTTTTTTTAAATGGAAAAATAATTTTGCCTTTGACTTTGGCTCCTACTGAAAATTTTGAACTATACAACAATCAAACACAAAATGGAATACACTTTAGAAACCATATTCGATCATATAGTCATATTTTTTCTTTTACATCAATGGGTATACATATTGATGAAAATCTAGCTAATGGTAGAGATGGTGTCTACACATTTCGAGCACAAGGTAGTATATACAATCAAATAGGTTGTCTTCATCTTACAGTTGGATATCGTACGTGATTTTTACAACCGTATGTATAAGACACCGAGCAAGAAATTGAAAATAGATTGGTTGAAATTATAAACATACTAGATAGAAACATTGTGGAGATGCTAAAAAGAACTCTTGACACACATTATAGATTTGTATCTTTATTTCGAAAAATTGCACAAAAACCAAACATTCACAATTGCAAGCTAGTAATAAAAGAGAGACCTTCAAATCAAAGACAATATAATTTTCCAACTTTTTCAAAGGTTGCTGGTTTTTGGTTCAAGAGGATGAAATGCAACAAGTTCACGAAAGAGACATTATTGTAGAAACAATGTCAGGACAATTAATACGTGTTCCTGAAACAACTAGTTATTATGATCCATTGCAGTATCTATTGTTGCTACCTTTTGGAAGTTATGGATGGGATATAAATTGTCGAGGTGAAAATGGTAGACACATTGCTTGTCATGAGTATTACTGCTACATTTTACAATTGGTACTTATAAAATGTGGTTTTCATTCAACTATTTGCATCTATTATTGAATTTTTATATTGAACTTCAAAGACCAAAATTTGTAATTCTACGTTTTTGATGATTTGACATATTCGTAGCCATGACTCATCGCTTTTTTGCATGGTGGGCGACTATTACAATAATATATGGTAGATAATTGGATAAAGATTGATAAAAACAAGCTTAGATGGTATAGAGACAATCAAAACACTATAAGAGTAGAAATTTATCAAGGTTTACAAGATGCGTTGGACACGCTAGTACGTTTTAAACATAATATATTTTCATATCTAAAATATATTTTATATACCAATCTAAAGATGAAGTTACACAAAAAAAGAAAAGAAAATATTTTATCAACACCATTAAAATTCTTTGTTAACATTAATATTTAATTAAATTTAGTGATGAAGTTTACAAATAGTTATCTATCGAGTTTTAATCAAGTCTATACTTTTGATTTTAATAGGAAAATTGGCACAAAGATTAATATTACCTTCTCCGTACAATGGTGGTCCATGAGATATGTACCAACATATCAAGATGTAATGGCATAAGTGCAAAAATATGGAAAACCCGACATATTTCTTATAATGACTTGCAATCCACTATGGAATGAAATTGCAGTGGTGTTATTACCAGGTCAAGTTGCACAAGATAGACTTGACTTAACAACTAGAGTATTTCGTCCGAAATTGAAGAGTTAAAAGATGATATTTTTAATAAAGATGTGCTTGGAAGGTTAGCAGCACATGTGCATGTAATTGAGTTTCAAAAAATAGGCATACCCCATGTTTATATGTTAATCATCATGGGTGAAGAAGATAAACCCCAGATGATTATGATCAAATAATAAGAGCAGAAATAAATAATTCACTTGAAGAACCTCGATTATATGAAATTGTCATGAAATGGATGATTCATGGTCCATGTGGAATACAAAATTCAAAGTGTCCTTGCATGAAAAACGGTGTTTGTAAAAGAGATTATCTAAGACAATTTTCATTTGTAACTACTCAAGGGACTGATTCATACCCTATCTATTGAAGACGTGATGATGGAAGATGTATACCTTTAGATATACATGGGAACTTTTTTGTAGGTAATAGATGGGTGGTACCATATAATCCTTAGTTGTTGCTCAAGTATGATTGTCATATCAATGTAGAAATATGCAGCAACACAAAAATTGTAAAATATCTTTACAAATATGTCTACAAAGTTCCTGATCATGTTTCTTTACAAGTTCAAATGGGGCCCAAATATGATGAGATTCAACATTTTATTGATGCAAGATGGGTTTGTGCTCCAAAGGCATTATGAAGGATCTTCAGGTTCTCACTCAATAAGATATATCCGTCAATTGAGCACTTACAAATACATCTTCCTAATAGACGGAGCGTTATATTTCGTGATAGTCAAATGATCAATGAAGTGTTATCTGATGAAAACAATACAAAAACAATTCTAACTAATTTTTTTGACATATACAACCGTGATATCAAAGCAAGACAATTTCTATATCGTGAATTTCCAAAGCATTATAGGTGGATTAATGACTAGAAAAGATGGAAAAGGAGAGAGTCGCATATGAAGATAACCTGTAGAGTATATATGTTAAACGACGAGTTTTCTATTGGTTAGAAAATCGCCAAAAAATATTATCATAAAAATAACTGCAAGCGCACGACGTACAATTTTAGTACGTGGCGAGTACGGGTCAATCCGCAGGGAATTGAATTGATTTTAAATTCGACGCAATCAAATTAACCTAAAGTTGAAGATTGTTTTAACTAAAAAGAAATGCTAATACTAACTACAAATAAAAGTGAATAAAAATATGAAAGTAGAAGGCAATTTAGAGGCAAATCTCTTCTCATAATCACACAAATCAACACAATGAAATTATGATCTCTCTTTTTAGTCATTTGTAAATTTAGTTGATGTGTTTATCCTAAGTATGGTTTATTTGTGCTATTAATTAGCCCAACATAAACCATTAAATTTTAACACACCATCCAAACCACTTGTCAACTCTCATGAAAATGATAATGAAATTAAAAATAAAATCTATTCTAAGCATAATCTATTTACTATTGATTAGTAATATAAACCATCAATGATTCTAAAATTCACTTCATTACCAAAATCATATGTAGATGAAGAGGTAATTTATGTTTATGTTTGTTCAAGCATAACCTATTTGGTGCCAGCAACATAAGCTATCAAATTCAAAGTTAAACAATAAAATTTTTGCCTGATAAAAAATTTCCATTAAGCACAAAAAGAGATTCTAAATTAGCAAATAATTGAATCTACATGATTAAGAGAGCTTCATTACCTTTAAATTGAAGAGGTTTAGCTTCTCATATTTGTTATCATTTCAACACATGTAGATTGCAACATAAACATAAACAAGAGGAAAAAGAGAGTTAACTAAATTGCATGTAAAAAAATATAATTTAATTGCATGAAATAAAACTACTCGAATTGCATAAAGTAAAGAACAATAATTAAAAGAGCAATAAATTAAATTGCATAAGTAAAATTACATAAGAGTAAAAGGCTAAGAAGCCATTAAAGAGAGAAGGAGAAAGATGCTAAGTATGGTTAGAGTTGCTGATACAATTAGAGTTGCAGCGAGCGCTTTCATGGGGAAAGTAATGCTAAGTATGGTTCATAAGAGCAGCGACGGAGTATGAGCTGGAGAAGACAAGGATGATGTCTGAATTGAGTCAACAAACCACTCCTATTGCTAAAAGAGTACGTACCTGGACTGAAACACCTATAAAGAGAAGTGATGTTGTGCCTAAGTATAATTATATCTCGAGCATGCATATTAAAGAGAGGGATCCGCAGATTGCACATGTGAAGATGAGGCTGCAACAACTATGTAGGGAGATGGTAATGAATAAGCAGAGGTGGCGAAGTTCGGTTCAAAGAATTCAGGAAGCAAGGACAATGGAGATGTTAGGTATTGTACCTTTGTATGAGATTCTTGCTTCTATCTCATAAACAACACTGTTTGTTGCTTTATATCCAGCATCCAACCCTTTGACCTTGGGCAATTGATTGGTTAGAGATGATCAAGTAAGTTTAACAAATTGTATAGGATGTTGCATATGGTTACATAACTTCATGTACCCTAATAAATTTTGTATGATGCTTACCCTTTTTTATGTTAGTTTGACAAAGGAGCAACGTTTTCAACCCGTTCTCCCTCAATCTATTCGACCTGTTCTCCCTCAATTTGTTTGATGCATTCCAATCCCTAACACGCAACACTGCATTCAGCAATGAAACTGCATCATAGCAAAGGTAACACTAGACTGTCTGTACATAGTAAATACATACATTTTTGCTATACTATATATGAATTACCGTGTTCAACTTGGTTTATAGGCAGGGCCATGTACAACAGCCGAGGCTCTAATAAGAGGATTGCCTATTATTCTAAAAGTTTATAGGAAGGGTAAGTGAGCATGTATTGCGTTCGTTCACATGCTGTAATATGCTAAAGAATGTAAAGGAGTGTGTGTGGGTATGTATATATATGTGTGTATGTATGTATACACACATGTGTATGTATGTCTGTATGTGTCTCTGTGTGTGTGTTCATTCGTGTGTGTGTGTGTATGGGCTGGTAGTATAAAGTGGATAAGCAGGACTAGACAAGGATCATGTAGCTGCAAAATGAGTATTATGTTTTTACAGCCATTGTTGTGCCATAATGCATACTAAAAAGAAAAGCAATTATGTAGCATCAAAATGAAACCAATGAAGCAAGACATATTCTAATTGAAGCATATATAGATTGTTGGTATGAAGTGGGCGAGCATGACTAGGTAGTGATCATATAGCTGCAAAATAAATCTTCATGTGATAATCAGGTCTGCCATGTTTGGGCGAAGCAAACGAGACAGGGTTTATGAAACAAGCGACTAAGCGGAACTACTGCGATGCATGAAGAAAGATATGCTAATGATAATTGCTACTGAAGTAATCAGCAAGTGACAAAGGAGATCAGTCATGTAGGCAACATGCATGCACTGTGAGATTGCCGCAGCCTAAATAGTGTGAACGCATCTGGAGGTTGGAGAGATGTTGAAGATCTAAAATTTAGAATTGAGACAGGGATCAGGGTGTGAAAGTACGAGCGTGAAAACATCAGGATGTGAAATGCACGGCAGATGTGAGGTTTGTAGATTGCTTAGCTTCTTAAGTGAAAGCATCCAAAAATATCCTATACTATTTTTACTGATTGGGTATTAGCTTCTTAAGTGACTCCTATCTCCGTTACCACCACGTCAGCCTTCTCTGTCTACCTCACCTCTTGATTAGAGGTTTGTAGGTTGTTGTTGTATACTATATGTCTGCAACTTGATTTGTGTTGTACCCTGCTTAGAAATGTTGCAAATCCAAATGTTTAGTGGATTACTTTATATGCTAACTGGATAGCGTTATGGTGCTTTATGACAAGACATGCAATATGTACGTTTGGTTGTGAACATGAAAGAAATTGCTTAGGAAATGGGCCTTCAGCTCTAGCCAAAATGTGCATTTTGGTTGTTTTATCGTGTCATTTTTGTTTTAATGTTACCATGATGATTGTTGATTCATTTGGTTAGTGATGCTAGTTTGAGAATCCTTTGTAGCATGTACCATTATGTTTGGCTTTCACTATAATTTTGTGAAATGGTTTTGATGCAATGTGTTCAGTGGTATGTTATGATTCTTGAGTCACAGTCAAACTCTTGAGAACTCTTTTTCAAAGAATATTTTCAAACAGGAGTTGAAAGGATTCTTTTAAAATTGTAACAACTTCTTTAAAGATATATTGTGGCTATACAAGCACGCATTTTGGGTGCTGCTATACTAGTAGAAATAATTAATTGATTGAAAATAACTAAAATTGAGTAATAAGGTGATAATTAGAGAAATAAATAATAAACATGTTTTTTACAGTTTGTGTGAAATGTTTGTAAATAATAGCATTTGAATGAAATAGAATAAGATTAATGAGATAGATTAATTAGGTTATTATCTATGGATTTCTGAGGAAATTCATAAATAATAACGTAAAATATATTTTTAAACTAAGATTGGAAAGTTTATTATTTTTATAAAATGAGATTTTATAAATAATATGGTTTTTTTGAAACTACTATTTTTGAGATAAAATACGAAGATTGGTGAAATTTGAAATAATGAGATTACAATAAAATATTTTGAAGTATATTACTGTTCTGAAAGAATTATTATTGTCTTTGAAATAAATAAATAAAGTTGGATTTACAATAAACAATAATAAACTGATTTAAGGGAACAATGAATGTAAATATATTATTTTGATGGTTGTCGAATGTATGGTTGATTGTTAGTTGTAATTATCACATATGTTTGATGTTTGATGATGATATCGCATATTGATGAGTGTGCGATAGTTTAACATTATTACTACTAGTCGATGGATAATTAATTATGGTTATTTGATGATGTAAGTTGTGTTACTAATGTTAATGGATTAGTGCACATTTGACGATTGATTTGTATCACTGTTATGAGCTGATTGACACAGATTTGATGGTTTATACTTACGTTGGTGGTGCGTTACTAAAGTGAATGACTAGTATGTATGTAAGTATATTTATGTTTGATGATTGGAATTGGCGTTGAGTGTTGTTGATGATTGATGGTTGTGTGTTGTTGCTGCTGCTGCTACTACTACTATTATTATTACTATTACTATTACTATTACTATTACTACTACCTCATACGATGATTTGTGGTGATGGATGAGTAGAAATATTATTTTCTGCTTTTACTATCTACATTGATTGCAATGATTACAATGGTTGCATTGATTTCATTATTTGTGATAGTTGCATTGGTTCTATGGATGCTATGGCTACAACATCTAACAAGTATTTGGATGCAGTAGAAGAGCAAAAAGTAGAACTACATATGCTTGATCTTCCAAAAGAATACGTATGCAGTTTTTTCTTATGTAATAGCCATCGAATTTCTTAGATTGGGCTGAAATGTATACAGTTAGGCACAGTTCAAACATAGTTGAATCATTTTACTTTTGATTTGTGTACATGTGTATTTGAATGTTTGAAGGCGACAGCGAAAAAAGGAGCAAAATGTTATTTTGTAATTGATGTAATAAAATGTATAAACTAGGTAGTGTATTTTGTTCGAGTAATATTTAATTTGTTAAATCGGTATGTATGAATCTGTATAAAATATTTTTAAATTCTGCTGTGAGGTTTCCATTTTATTTTTTGTGTTAGAATTTATTTAATTTTTGTCTATTCACGTTTAATTGTAGGGGGGAATTAATTTAAAGGACAAATTTTTATATATTTTTTGCCTCAAGGACACAACCTTAATATTTTTACCATAAGGACAAACATTCTTCTAAAAATTATTCATAAGGACAAATATTTTCCAAAATTATTCATAAGGACAACAAAACTGCTACCAAGCTAAAACTGATACCTAAAAACTGCTACCGATAACTACAAACGGATACCTAAAAATTGCTATCAATGACTAAAAACTGATACCTAAAGAAAGTTGTCCTTCAGGATAAAATATTGAAGGCATGCCCTTGAGGCAAAAACGCTGAAATTTTTTGTCCTTGATAATAATTTTCTGTTAATTGTATTTGTTGGTGGAATTTTTTATTAACAAAATAAGCTTTTGATGGTTGACGCCTTGACGGTGTTGAAGTATGACTGACCAATGACTACCGACAAAAAATAAATTAAACGAGATGGTCTAAAGTTGGCATAAAAAGCGCAGTCCGCAGAAGGATACACAAAGATTTACGCAATGGCACCTGAAGAATCCACGCGACATTGTTCTCTTCTGGAAGCAAAACCAAGTATAAACTCGCAACCTGGTCCTACAGCTCTCCAGTCGCACGGTCCGCGTTAACGCTTTAAACCCAACATATTTTGCCACGTGTCATCCTTAAAGCAATGCCAGGTCAGCTTAAAGTCCCAAAAAAAGTCACATTTTGCACATGTTTCATGCGCAAAACATAGAGGCAATATAAAAGAAGCATGGAAACAAGGTGGCAATCCTCTCCGTATATATATCAGACTCGCTCTTCTACTATAATTCATTTCCTAATTGTTACAAAAATCAAAATAAAATGGTTCCAGAAACAGGGCATGCGTTCTTCAACAGCGCCCAAAGAGAGAGCAAAGCCGACCCGGTTCCATCCGGCCTGACACAAGAGCAAGAACACTCGATCATAGTATCCACGCTGTTGCATGTCATATGCAGCACCGAATCAGAAGCCTCTGCTTCCACAAGCGCCATGTTCACAAACTATCCACGGAAGGAAACATGCGGCCGATGTGGGATCGAGGGATGCATCGGATGCGATCTATTTACAGGCAGTAACACGTCAACATCAGATCAGAGCAAGCAAAATGTGCAGCAGCAGCAGCAGCAGCAGCCGAGAAAGAGAAGAAATAAGACGAACAAGTACAGAGGAGTAAGGCAGAGGCCATGGGGTAAATGGGCAGCGGAGATAAGGGACCCAAGAAAAGCAGTAAGAAAGTGGCTGGGAACGTTTGAAACAGCAGAGGATGCAGCCAGAGCATACGATAAGGCTGCCATTGAGTTCAGAGGTGCTCGTGCCAAGCTTAATTTTCCGTTTCCCGAGCAGGTAGTCCAAACTGGCGATAGCGTTAATGTCACGGCTCATGAGCAGAAACAACATGAAGTGAGACGGGAGGAGAAGAAGTCTTCAGAAGAAGAAGAAGAAGAAGAAATGGTCAGCGTCTGGAATGATTTGCAGGATTTGTGATATGTATCTTTATCATACTCTACTCTCGACTCCCTTTTTTCATAATGGAGCTTGGTTAACACAACTTGGTTGATGAAAAGCCCATATGTTAAATTCACTGATTATTTAATCCTGTCTGCTTCAGCAAGTTGTTTTATTTAATGTAACGATTCATTCAACACATGGCAGCAGATTTTGTTTACGGATAATGTTTTACCCATTAATGAAATTGATTAATTGGTTAACGATAAAGGATTTAATATAGTAAAAATCATTGGTCCTCGTAATGTAATTTTGAGCTGTGCAAGGGTCACTCGGTCAAAGAGCGACTGTCATCTCACTCGAGCTCTGATCGGCTCCCTCCTGTTTTCTTATCTAATTTAAAATAAAAGGAGAGTCCCATCTGCAAGTGTCTAAGTAGCGATTACATATACACAGTCGGCTAATGACCGACCACGCATAGCAATCTTGTTTAATTTCAATGCAAATAACTAATGGTTAAGATTTACGGAAAACGGAGGAATTCAACCCCTTAGAAACATGAATCTTTCGAATCGTTTGGTTTTCAGTTTTGGATTTTCGTATGTTAAACCGTATTGGATTTCAAAACCAATCAATTCAGAAAATAATTTTAATATATAAAATTGAAAATTATTTTTTCTGTTTACCGCAATTTCCTTTTTTGTTTTTTTCCTCTTCACATCATTCACATCCTCCCACACTCTACACATCTTTTCACGCAATCCATCTATTCCAAACTTTCTAGAATTCATATTGAAAACTCAAAACTCAAAATTTTGCTTACAAATCAAATAGGCCTCTATTATCCATATGCAAGATCGACTGCATAGTATGAAAACTTTAAATCACACAAAGTAGCCCAATGTATCTTTAGTAAAACATACGAGTTTTAGTTTTAAAGTACGATTCCGGTTAAAGAGAAAAGAATTAAGGAAATTAAAACACTTTATATGTCCAATTTAAATCCCTCGTCAATAACTTTTGGCCCTTCGATCTACCTTAAAATAAAAAAGAAATCGGTAGTCCTCATCCATATGAGTTGTAGTTGTGATTTCCTAATATTTTTGCATTCAGTTGATTTTAGAATTTGCTTTTTATGTAAATTAGATCAAATATTTTGTTTCTTCAAATTGTTTTAGAAATTTTCAACATGTACCATACATGTAAAATAAAAACTATATGTTATTTTGTGTAAAAACTAATTAAAGTGATCAAATAAAATAATAAATAATTTAAGGCAAAAAGATGTAATTATCATGGAAAGAATACAGACTGGAGTGATTATATTTTTTTGAAGGACTAAATTGAAAATATCACACAGCTATATACATGAAGTTTTGGTCCCAAAGTGCATAACCCACCTGTCCGCGGGTGCGGTGCAATGGAAAGGAGATTTGCGTTCTAGTAAAAAGACCCAAGTTCGATTTCTATCATGCGCTTGCCTATCCTATATAAGTTTACCTGAGAGTATGGAGGATTGGATCAGCGGACGGCTTTACTATACCCTCCTCGGAAGTTTACCGGCCCGTCGGTTCTTCTGGGTTTTCAAAAAAAAGTGCATAATCCACCTCTTTTCTTTTGGATCTAACCTATTTCTCATAATGTATGCATAACTTTCGCTAATTTATTTAATTTATTCTACTTTCTTCTCGATTAAATCAATGTGGGTTATTCATTCAGACCTATAATTTAATTGATTTTATTGGAAAATTTTATATATTTTTATATAAGTTTCGAATTGAACTTCATGTAGAAGTCATTGGATTCAGTATCTTACTCGAATTACAGATCTGCTTAATATTTATCAAAGATTTTTTTATGATAACTTAGATTTGTTATAGTATCAAATTTCTTCTTCTAAATAGTAAGACTAATTTACAAAACTATTTTGATGTAGAAAGATACATGTAAATAATTTGTATGTTTTTTGAAATAAGCTAAATTTTTTAAATGATTTTAGTTTTAGAAAATAATCTAAACTCACTATATTTTGAAAACAACTTGTTTTGATTAAAATATCTACATGTTTATTATGATATATATTGTAAATAAGTTGTGAATTTTGATGTGGGAAATATTTTGGATATGATATATATTTTGGATATATATTGTAAATAAGTTTGTTTGTTAAGGTGTTTTTAAATTTTGATTTTATTTTTGAGTAATATTGTACCAAAATCTGGAATGGGGTTGTGTAACTTTAATCACGTTTGTAAGGCAAGACATGGTTAAACAAATTAGGTTAATTTGATCAAAAAACATTGTTGAATGAACGATTGTAATTTAATGAATTTATGACACATAAATAATGAACGTAACGGTTTCAAAAAAAAATGTTTAAGATAACATTAATGTTCAAACTGTAATGTTGTTGGTTCAAAATTTTAATAGAATGGAATTAATTTGTTGTAACGCTGGTTTATATTTTGGATCATATAACTATGAATTGCATTTATTTTTGATACAATTATGTTTGATAGTTAAAGTTATTCCGTTTCCATATGTTTAACTTCGTGCTCTTTCACTTTCATGTCTTGGAACGAGTAGCGGTTAAATAAGATATGAACTATTTTGTAATCAATATTTATTACAAATATTTTATATTTACATATTTTAATTAATATTAAATTTTTCCCCGTTATGAAAATCATACTTTACCATATGTTTTTCCTTTGTGTAATGTGTTGAAATTTAACATTATATTTATAGAATACATAAAAGAATGAATTAATGCAATACACAAATAAATTCAAATAATTTTGGTGTCTCTTTACAAAATTAATTGCAACTGTCTTACATTTTAACTTAGCTTAATGAAACAGCATGTCATCAAACTAATATACAAATAAATTCAAATGTTACATCAGATTAGATAATTCAAATACTTTAAGATTGCAAGCAGTTACTTAAGAATGTTAAAATTGAGCAAGAAGAAAGTAGGGATAATCAATATATCTTCGCTTATTTTGACTACGATGGTGGTGGAACAAGATATAGCTTGAGACTGCTGGAGGATGCTGCTTTTAACTCAAGATCCTGCTGCTTGCATATTTGATTACCAATTGAAATTTTGATTGGCGTTGGATGTAAATTTAGCTGGAAAATGGTGCAAGAAAGGAGAAAAAATTTCAACTCAAGCTTCTAGATTGCCATTTTCTTGTTTATTTTCTCGAACTGAGTCTAAGAGCATCTCCAACAGTTTGGAGTGCGGATTTGAGAATTTCCGCACTCCAAAATGTTGGAGCCCTCATTTCTACAACAGAAATGAGGGCGGGCGCCTGTTGAACAGGCGCCTGGACTTCAGGCGCTTGTTCAACAGGCGCCCGAGTTTATTTAAACTCGGACGCCTGTTCAACAGGCGCCTGAAGTCCAGGCGCCTGTTCAACAGGCGCCTGGTTAATGCGCCTATAACAGGCGCATTTTCCCCATTTTCTCCCATTCCTCCCTCTTCTCAACCTCCATTTTCAAACCAGTTTCGCGTCCAAATGCCGCCCCGTCCGGTCAAAACCGGTAGACGCACCGTTCGATATACGACTGATGCCAATATCGGACCTGCTCATATCCCTCCCGATGCTACCGTGACTCCAGCCGATCTTCGATCTTTGCACGACTTGCCTCCTACTGTTTCGCATCGACTTACTACAGCTATAGCGACGCCACAGGTATACGTTATTTATTTATTGCTTAATAAACCAACATGTAAACTGTCATGTATAATAATTCCTTATTTACCTTAAATAATCATATATTTAGGTTCGTCACGTAGCGATGAGAGGTAGTTGGTATAGGTGTATGTCTGAATATTTTGATCAGTTACCGGAGCCGATTTTGGATAGGCTACATGCATCACCTTTTGGTGAATTTCTTGCTTTACCTAGATTTGCCAGGCGCCTGTTTAACAGGCGCCTGCTAGCAACAGGCGCCTGTTGCCAGGCGCCTGTTGAACAGGCGCCTGAACATCAGGCGCCTGTTCAACAAGCGCCTCAATGGATTGGGCATTCTCAGCCCGAAGCCCCCCATTCTCGCACTATCACACATTCTCGCACTCTGTTGGGGACGATTTTGGGTGCGGATTTGAGAATTCTCGCTCTGTTGGAGATGCTCTAAGTGAGAGGAACGCTGTGTGAAGACATGTTTCCTTTACTTTATGTTAACAACCGTCGAGGGCGTTTGTCATGTAGTGCTATGCTACTGCAACGTTATTAGGATATCTGTATGGGTGTTTCTGAGAGCGTATTTCTTCTTTTCTTCTACACTGGTTTGGGTCTTTAATGATTTAATGTGTGTACAATTTTGTTGATTAATTAAAGTACCAAGTTTATCAATTCGAAAATAACTGTAAATAAAATATATGATATCGAATAGTAGAATAAACAAATGTAGAAGATAGTTATGTAAATTAAAATTAAAATTACCTTACTCACTTAGTGATTGGAAGAAGATAGATAGTTAGGTTGGTATTTTCGAATTTGGAATGGTGGAGAATTAAACGCGGTTGGATATTTATGTAGCTGGAAAAATAATGGTTTAAAATGGACCGTTATTCATCAGGACCCAATGGTCCAATCTGAAATGACAATAAAATGACGCATTTCGGTCAACGTATCCTGTTTGATGCATCAAATGGCTGCGGAAATGATAAGAAGCTCGTTTTATTAGACCATCCGAAGAGAGCAAAGTGTGTTGGTGAAATAAACTAATATTTTCTTAAACCGGTCCACACCAACCGACCTCATCAATGCATAATTTTATCATGTATTTATAATTTCAAATAATTATGTACCAATAGAATTATAGTCCCTGTGATTAGTAATTAAATCCGATTGTACAAACTTATTCGACACTATTAACGTCCGATGAAAAAGACATCAGGATCATCCAACCGACCTTGGCAGTCACTTGTGAGCCACTAACCCGGGTCAATCATTTCACCGTTTAGGCTGCTTCTAGTAAAAAATATAACCTATGATTGAACGAGGTTCCACAAGTATTCAGACTAGTACTCCGCGTCAACTCTCCTGATTTAGTTGTTCAGGCAAGTACTATAACGTAAACTTACCTTACATATACTATATAATGCAATGTAAACTTACCTTACCTACTATAATGAAAACGCCGTACGCTCGCTCAAATTTAGCTGTTCAGGCAAGTACTCCAGCTAGCAAGCCTCTATATGTAAATACATATATACACCCACTCGCCCCATCGCCGGCCCAACTTCAATTAATTTTTACCTACTAAAAACATCTGGTGCACAGTCACAGCATGCAAAACCCATGGGTTGTACTTAACACCATGGAAGAACATGAAAACAGGACCATAGTGACAGCACCGACCCACATCTTATCCTGCACTGTACCCGAAGCAGCCGGTGCATCAACATCGTATTCAGGTCCCATTGTCCTGCAAGCAGTGGCCTGCACTCAATGCTGCCTTTTCAACTGCAACGGCTGTGATCTGTTCACCGACTCTTTTGAAACGGAATCTAGTGCTAAGCAGAGGAGGGTGAAGAACAGGTTCAGGGGGTGAGGCAGAGAAAATCGGGTAAGTGGATAGGAGAGATATACGACCCTCCAACAAAGGGAAGGAAGCCGCTTGGCACCTTAATTTGCCACTGTAGAGGATGCGGCTAGAGCTTTAGATCAGGCTGCAATGCAGTTAAAAGGTGCTGCTGCCAAGCTCAATTTTCCACTCTCCACTCATATAAGGTTGACCCTAGAGATGTTATAATGAGATGTTATAATGAGTATTCTACTTGAATAAAGTATCACTTTTGTAATCATAATTGAAAAAATTAATCTAGCCGTTTTATTATTAAATAAGTTTAAATATTGAATTATTACATAAAGCAATCACAACAAATTTGAAATTATACAAGAAATTATAACAATAAATAACTTTTACTAACAAATTGGGAATGATGTAGCAAATTTAAACAACAATGCCCTAAATCATTTAGTAATAAGTTATTTAATGTTGTGCAAAAATTGCACAAATGCGGAAAAACAATAAACATGATCTAGATTTGCCAATTTGAACATCACTTAATCTAGCATCAATTATTCTATACTCCAAATAAATAGTAAATAACTATAAAAAAAAGACACACAAAATTTATACTGGTTCCACTATCATCTAGATATTGTACGTCCAGTCCAAAGAAGAGAGATTTTATTACATTTGAGAGAATTACAAAAAAATTACAAAACAAGAGTTTACATACCAAGTCCCAAATTAAGGATAATAAGAAGAGACACTCTATCTGGAGATCGCTGGCTGAATGTCAGGATGGGTTTACAATGAAGTCTACCCTCAATATATAGCCAATATAAATTCATGTGAGTCATCAATCAAATTACCAAAATATGATAAGAAGATAATGGAGGCAAATTACAATGGTAACAAATCACGCAAACATAGCAAGTAATTCACTCGTTCCAAAGATGGAAGAAAATAATCCCAAAGCAATGCGATTACGAAGAAAGAAATAATATGCATATCTTTTGCATATATATTATTCCATAACGTGCGCATGCATAAAATTCCTTGTCATCTCATTCAAATGCAATCCAATTATTAATGCATTTCCATAATGAACAAACGTGATTACTTTTCCTTTTGCATATTTGTTTCCTTCTATTTGTGATTTTGTATCACCAAAATTTAACATTTAATGTGTGCAGTTTCTATCTTATAACAACTAACTAGGAATCATAAGAAAATTTAGAAAATCTATTGCATACAAAAAATAATGTACCTTTTATTGATCACAAGATGACATTTGGTTTGAAAACTAGTTTTGTGTTTCTAACATGTAGTTTAAAATGCATGGAGAGTAAAAAGAAGTGCAAGACTGTCAATTTGAAAAATAATTTTAACATCTAAAAATAAAAATGACTTTTCTTTTGGTCTTTTAGGAAATATGAAAAATTGTCCTCTTTCTTCTTCTTTCTTCTTTGTTGGAATGTGTGAGATTTTCCAATCCATTTTTCTCTTTCGCGCCATTTGACATATATGTTGAAATGCAGTACAAAACTCCTCTTCAAGTCAAACATTGCCAAAGATTATTCTAAAACAATCTATTATAGATTCAACAATAATGGATGAAGCAACTTGAAGAACAAATTTTGGTCACGAAGAGTGGATATAATTTCAAAGGGAAATATGGCAAAATATTATATCATGCCTTTGTGATTTTTTTGTTATGTTTTTTCAATTTTTACGTTGGGGATTGGACGAAATACTTCACTCGGCTCGTATAAGTAAGGTTAAAGATAGTTCCATCAAACTCGACCTTACATGAGGTAGGGTATAGATCGAGTTGAATTATGGGTTAAGGCGTATAAACCTAATAATAAAAAAGAGACTTTTGAAAAAAAAGAGCCAAAATAACATATTGAAATATTACTTAAAATAGTAGATTTTAGCTATCATTAAGCCTTAAAAAGAAGTGATTCACTGCAACCCATGTTTCATTAGAATTTCATAACAAACTACATCATATAGAATTTATTCATTACATACTTAATTAAAAGTTTCATTTTAAAGAAATTAAAATGCTCTTAGAATATTCATCAAAATTTGCAATCAACCATATGGGTTTTGGCTATTTCAATTTTTTTCGAACTGACATCGAATATGATTTTTTAAGTAAATTTGTTCAATTATATTTATATTTTATTTTAGATTTTGACGGCTACTTTAACGGGATTTAAATATATATTGAATTAGTTTCTTTAAAAGGATTGGGTTTGATTAAAATATGATTGAGTTGAATAAAATATCAAACACGATTCGTATCCAGTACGTGTCCACCCCAACCATTAACCTAGTTATGTCACTGCTTACGGCAAAACCCAACTGTTCAATTGGAAACAGGATAGTGAAATGACGCAGTTGATACACGAAACAGCAAATGCGTCCGAATGCCTCCAAAATTGTAATGGACCACGACTGCGAAAACATCGGAAGGCACAGCTATCTGAAGAGGCCCCACAGCAAATAATCGGCTTCTAGAAACAAAACTAACAATAACTGAAGTGAGGTCCACAAGTATTCAAACTAACAATAACTCGGCGTCAACTCTCCAAATTTATACATTCGAAACATCCCGAACGTAAGCTCACTTGCTAATGTCAGCGTCGTACGGTCGCTTAAAAGTAGTTGTTCAGCCAAATACTACAGCTGGCATGCCTCTCTATATATACATACGCCCACTCTCTTGACTTCAAACTCTTTTTTTTGACTTGTTTAAAACCTCTGGACCGCAGTCGGAGCATGCAAAACCCATCAGTTGTGCCTAATACCGTGGAAGAGCATGAAAACAGGATAATAGTGGAAGCACTAATCCACGTCTTATCCGGCACAGTACCCGAAGCGGCCGGTGCATCAACATTGTATTCCGGTCCCATTATCCTGCCAGCAGTGGCCTGCACTCAGTGCTGCCTTTTCGACTGCAACGGCTGTGATCTGTTCACCGACTCTTTTGAAACGGAATCAAGTGCCGGAAATGGCCGGGTTAAGCAGCGGAGGAGGGTGAAGAACAAGTACAAGGGAGTGAGGCAGAGAAAATTGGGAAAGTGGATAGCAGAGATATACGACCCTGCAAAAAAGGGAAGGAAGTGGCTTGGCACCTTCGCCACTGAAGAGGATGCAGCCAGAGCATTTGATCAGGCTGCAATCCAGTTAAAAGGTGCTGCTACCAAACTCAATTTTCCACTCTCCACCCACAAGGTCGATGCTTCTGCTGCTCCTCAACTTACTTTGGAGCAGCACAGTCAGTCTTCAGATGGGGCCGTCAGTTAATACAGTGTATATAAACACTAATTTCTCTGTGCTCAAATTTATACTTTATTTTTTTAAAATATTACAAAATTTGGTTAATTATACTGTTAATGTGTTATGTTTTGAAATATGTAATTGCATTGTGAATGCTGTGACGATCATTCTTCATTGATATGTTTCCACGCTCTTGAACAAAATACAAAATGGAATGTACGTAATCCTTTGCAATTTAAATAAATAAATTACATTTACCATATTGGGAAATCCTAATATCATTAACCCTATAATCAGTCAGTCCAAGAATTGAATTGCCTAAATATATCGCACGAGTACCTCATAGGTTAAATGCTGTGGGTTGTTATAATCAAGCACACTGCAGGTTTTAAGAAAAAGCATTAATACTAGAATAATGAGATAAAAACTTAAAATTGCATCCTTGTCTAAATTATATATCTATCGTTATTACTCACGGATGAGGAAAAGTCAAAGGTTCAGCGTAAAAAAAGTATAAATAAATAAAAATATTATAGGTTGGAGTATTGCTCCTACTTGTTCTGTTTGTTTTTTCCTTACAATACTAAATCAATAGGAAAAAAAAAACACCAAATTATGCAATTTAATTTTTCACTAAAAAAACAAATAGGTTTATATACAAACATACATATATGTTTGCTTTCTACAAAAGTCCAAGGCTCTAACCAGCGGTAGAAGTTGAAAGGCCATAAGAAAACTCAGTGCGTTTATTTCTTTCTTTATATATAAACAACAAAACCACAACTTGCATTTTTCTGTTGAAAATGAGAAATGTTATATTCCAAACGTTTGTTTAAACCATTACCAACAATTTGTTCTGTTCACTACGTTTTCTCTCATGATTGTCAACTAAGTGAACAAGCGGCACAACAAAGTAAAGTGGTGGGCAGCCACAAATTGGTTGTAGATTGGCTTATAACGGCAAAGTCTTTACCGTTGTAAATTTGTAACTCTAAACCCCCAAGCTAGCCGCCACAACTCAATTCATCTTCCTCCTTTCATTTTTCGGCCTAGAGCAACCACCCAATTCACCATTTTCCACCTCGAACAATCCAAATCCGCTAGTTTCTACTCAAATTAAAGCTCGTTTTTGAGATCTACACTCGAAAAGATGTCTAGATTGCTAAAAAAATTTCACCAAAAAGTTTATGCACGGAGAAGGCGGTAGCAGCGGCGTCGGACGGAGCGGTGAAGAACAGAATATTGTATTGTACGGACACGAGCAAGGAATAAAAGATCTGCTAGAAGCCGCCGAAAATCTCGATAATCAGGGCGAAGGCGAAGAAGCAGGCGGTCGCGGAGGCAGTAGGGGTGGTCGAGCGGGCAGGGCGCGAAGGGGTGTGGGGCAGATTTCCGCTAAAGTCACCGAGCTTGATGGATTTCAGAATCTGAATCTTAGCGCGACGAAATTGCCTATGCTTTTCAACTTTCGCGCACTTCCAGAAGGCGAAGTACATGTCAGCACACAGACGAGTTTGACTGCAAGTATTTCTTTATGATTAAAATAATTGCAATACGTTGTTAGTTTAAATATATAGTATGATTTTATTTAACTTTAACAGTCGTGAAATATCCGTTCATGGGATTCGTTAGCGAACACGCTTATATATTTTCATGCACATTTGGGAAATAAGGATAGAGTCGTAGCACCATTACACGGGCTTGGATTCCACCATTTCTTAGGTAAACTAATGAACCATTTACTTAAAAAACCAGTTAATTTATTACTCTGTAATTTAACTTGTTATGTACTCTACAATTTTAGGAATCAACAATGTTATAAAAGGTGATGTGCCATTGTGCGCAGCTATTGCTTCACGGTGGTATAAAACCACTCACACGTTCCACTTTCCTTGCGGTGAGCTAGGAATTACACCACTTGCTTTTTCAATGCTTACCGGCATTAGCATTGGAGTAGCTACTTTTCCAACGCTTCCGTATGATGATGCTCAATGGCGTGACCCTGAACATGTTCATGATCTTCTACCTCACTTTGACGCTATTAGAGTCAGCGATATTCGTGCTGCCATGGACAACATACTCTGTCATTACTCTTCTGATGATGATTTGGAGCTTGCGTGATTATTTGTTATATACCTCATGGGTAACTTGTTTTTCAGCACATCGAGTAGTAGTTTGGCTGTCGGGTTTATTGAGGTCTTATCTGATTTGGCTTTCAGCGGTGCTATTCTATATGACTGTGGTACGTCTATTCTTGCGTACTTGTATAGATGTCTCGACATACAGTGCACCATTTCAGACGTACAAGTTTCATTAGTTGGCTTATGGGAGTTATTACAGTATTGGTATTTTGAGTATTCCAAGAATTTTTTATTTCATCACTTTGACTTCAGACGTGGCTACTTTTTTATCTCGTTTGTCATTTTGGTGCGCGGAAAACAGGGGGTGCAGGGATAATGAATCCCGTCATGTTTATTCGGTTGTCCACAACCAAATCGATCTGAGGATGCATAGACACCAGATTATATGGCATCCATTTCATAATAGTGTATCGATTGACATTGATTTATAGAGATTGCTAGGATGCTTGCTGGTAGGAGATTTCCGCTTCTATCTTATCCCTCGGCGTTTGGTGTGTAACGACCCGTAAAATTTCAACTGTTTAATAACGTAATTAGTTGAAATTTTGTGAAATTTTAAATGATAAAATTTTGAAATAAAAATTTAATATTTGGAATGCGTCTAATTAAACATAGCAACTGGTAAATTTTCGTCCGAAAATATGAAAGTTTATTTCGCGCGTAAATTCACTTCAATTTAATCAGTTAAAAAGCGTTGAAAATAAAACGTTTTAAAACCTAAAATATTTTTACATAGAAAAATTCTAAACCATCTTCTGAGCAAGATGTCAGTTGGTCGTTTTTCAAAATTTGGACATCTATTGCTCCGTCGTTCTTATTTTCTGCAAAATAGCAGTATTCTGGTACCGATAGCGATTTTTATCGGATGATCGTACCACTGATATCTATATATCGTTTTGACCGTCTCGTCGTGCTGATCTTCGCAGTATATTTATTTCTACGATTGGGTGTCCGGTTCGCTGCGGAATCCGTGAAGCGACAACTGTGTCGGTACCGGTTTTGTGTCCTTTGGCTTCTTGCAGCATTTCATACTCCACCATATAAATCAAGTAGCCATCTCTTTGCAAATAAAATGTACGTTCATTTGGTTTGACTGACTTTTCAGTTTCTCATCATTCTCACGTTCATTGAGATGCACGTTTTGTCAGTGCCCGTTCATATTTCTAAGCATTCAATATCTACCTAATTTCCCATGTTATATTTCTTTATCACGTTCTATTTCTTGTCTTGCCTATTCCTTATCACTGTTCCTTCCTCTCCCTGGCAACTATCCTCTATTTCTTTCCTGTTAGCAAAGAAAGTTATATTATCAAGTTTATATACCAGAACGTGCTGGCATGTCTTTCTTTCCCATTTATTTATATTGTGAACCTCTCCAGCTCAAAAGTTTTATCCAATCCCAGTCATTTCCACACTCCACCACCAGACCCTTAAGCACCTACCACCGCTGTTAAACCCTTCATCACACCCAAGCCATCCTCTTTGTTGAGAAAAATATATACATGTCCGCATGTATAATTCGAGTTCCTGTTCATTTTTTTCTTGCGTGATAATGGAAACCTGCTCGTACTCAAGTGACAACCCAGCCGCACCCTCATGCCTACAGCAGCTTCAATTCCTCATTTCAAATAAAAAAAAAAAGATTTACATTTGCATAATCTTTCCGAGGCCACCTTCATCACCACTTTAGCCGGTCAAAACCAACCAGCAATCACCGAGCCCAGGCGACCTCTCCACCGTCCAGCAACCGCACTCTAAGCCACCGTTACACCTCCTCGGACCGACCATGCTCGCCCACGATGATAGCCGAGTCATCCCACAACTCCTCTAGCTTTACCGAGATCTCAGTCCACCCTCTCCCTCCATGCTCGACCTCCCAAACGAACAGCCACTGCCATAGCTAGTGCCGAACGCCCCGCTCGCAAGCAACTCGAGCCCCTCCTCCTGACCGACCCCAGTCGCTCCGCTCCCCTCTCTGAATTCGCCTTGTTTTCCACCATCCACCGTTCGCTACCCGCCTTGCTCCTCTCATGGTCGCGGTCGCCATTCTTGTTTTCAGACATTGCAACTCCTCCTTCCACCGGCTTAGTCTCTCTCCTTCTTCTGCATGTGCTTGATAAACCAGTAGTGGCATATATATAAGGTATATATATATACATGTTTTATATGAGTTTGGTAACAAATGTCTTTACAGCTTGCACATATAAGATTTTGTTAAATCTACTATGTATATATATACAATCTAGGTTTGGTATTGGTACTTTATTTTGCTCTTGCTGAGTTGAGTTTAATTTTTCAATGTTTAAATTTGTGATAGTTTAAAAATATATAAGTTCATAATAGAAGTTTATAAAATAAGTTTATAATAGTACAAGTATATGCATATATGTTTTTATATATAAAGTTTTATATACTGGTGTGTATATATGTACAGGATTTTACTATATAAGTATATGTATATAAGTAGCATTGTATCATCCTGAAGCTTATATGTATAGGGTTGTATATATGTTAGCTATGAATCAAAGGTTTATGTTATATGTTTTATTTTATTTTACTTTATTATGTATATCTGGGCCTACTCATCATACGTGTTTTCTTAGCTTACATATATATTAATTATGCAAGCACATATGTGATACAGTGAACATGGCTTTGTTTTCTTGGTTGCAGTTTATAATAAAGGTGATATTTGTTTATTAATGTATTGATTTTTATTTTAAGCTTTGTTTATATAAAGGTATACCTTGATCGTATAAATCTTTGTTTAATATATATTGCTCAGATATATATATATATATATATATATATATATATATTCATATACTATGAGACTGCAGTGTTATGTCAAAGACTGTATATTTTTCTTTCGTTTTAGTTGTGTTATGCGTATTAGTTCTTATATTGGATTTGCAGTATATATGTTAGTATACATATTTTATAACAATTTCATTTATAATTTAGTATATTTCATGTTTAAAGTGATATAATATATTATTTGAATATAAAGTTTATGAAGATTAGTTTGTATACATATGTTTATATGACCTATTTTGTATTTGATATATAGATTTGTTTATAAGAATATATATATTGTGTGAGAATTGTTTTGAAATATAGTATATATATCTTCCATTTGTGTCAAATTTATCTGATTCGTTTCATCAATTCCTTTTATCAGCTTTGTCATCAAATTCGCGTTCGATTTTGCTTCGATTTGGAATTCGTGCTTGGATTCGTAACTCAATTCATCGTCAAACTATCTAGCCTTGAAAGGTGAGCACTCACTCACGATTAACGTTCTTTTATTTATTAAATTTGATTGCAATTGAAACGACAATTGAAATATGCTGCTGTTAGTTAATTACACTGTTATATATGCTATTGCCTGTATCAGTTCACCTGTGACATCTGACACCATTATCTGTTAATTATTTATGCGATGATAATACAGTTTGGCTGATAATTGATTGATTGTTGATGTTTATATTGGACGTTAAATTGTTAATGATGTAAGTGATAAATAATTTGAAATTGAAATTGGCGTAGGATAGTTAGATTTGATATATGTGTTAAATTTGATTAAATGACATTTGTATAATATGACCCCTTTAACTGTTAAATTTATCGACACGTAGGATTTGTTTAATTATACTTTGAACCACTGAATGTATGATGTTAAATTGATGATGTATGAAATTGTAAATAGATGACAAGTGAAAACAGTAATGTAATAATCTTTAATCTACATGAAATGATAGTGTAGATTCTAGAAATAATTATATTAATTCGTACAAATAACAATGCGAATTAATACGTTTATTTCGGGATTATTTGAATTGATTATTGGATTGATATTGATTGTTGTTATTGCTTGTTTATTTACTTTGACACCATCCCAGTTATCACACTGCAAGTTCCCTTTGTTATGCTTTGATTTTAAATTGAATTGGAATCGGGTTGAAATGATAAATACCCAAATTTAACTTTGACCTAGGATAGAGAATTAAATAAAAACCCGATTGGTCAATAATTTGATTTGAAAATAAAACGAAGATTTTATTTGAATAAATAATATGGTTTTAAAATGAAGTTGAAATTTGAATTTTTGATGGAAGGAAAAGGTTAATATTTAATAACCTGAAACAAATTATTAAAAATGTAATTGATGAAAGAATGTTGTTTAATTTGAGAAATTATTGAGTTAAGTTTGAAATTATAATTAAGTTGAAATTATTAAACTTTGAAATGATTTTAATAATTAAGTTTGAAATTATAACTAAGTTTGCAATTATTAAACTTTGAAATTATTTAATAATTAAGTTTTGAATTATTTAATAATTAAATAAGACTGAATTATTTAATGATTAAATTGAATTGAAATTCTTTAATAAGAAAATTGAACTTTTGAATAAGTGAAATTTACTTCGTAAATAATTGAAATTGAGTTTCTTTATTAATTAAGTTTTGGAAAATTATTTAAGTAAGTAAATAAGAGAAATTGAATTTCTTTAACAAGAAATAAAATGTGATTTATTGAAATTAATGTGAGACTTGAAATTTAAAGAATTTGGTTTGATGGATTTAATTTAATTAAATTTGTAAGTTTTGATATAATGAAGTTGAATTTAAATAATGGATTTAATGAATTGGAAATTTAATAGAATTGATTTGAATGGAAAATTTACTTAATGAATATTGAATGAAATCGATATATGAATTTAAATTGATTTGAATGTTGAATTAAATTGGTTTAAATGTTTTTGAAAAGACACTTATATACGAACTTGAATCAATATTTGAATTGTTTTAAATAGAAATTGAAATTGAATTATAAGATTTTGAAATGATAATTTGGAAGTTTTGAAACGTAAAGTATGGAAACTATTTGATAGACAAATAAAATATTGATTTACGAATTGAAATTGAAATTGAAAGTGATTTGGTTTTTGAAATATATAAACGACCAATCGGTGTAATAATTACGGAAGTTATTAAAGAGACCGGAATTCGGTTATGGATATACTCTCTATTTAAACCGAAAACCACTTTAATAACTATACGTGGAGTGATGATCCAGAATGAAGTGGTTGGAATGATGTTCGTGATGACTGAAGAAAGAGAACGATAATGGATAGCCTTGACACTTGTGTCAAATTGGAAATGACTAAAACAGGAGCTGTGCCGGGCCAATGGAGGATTGATACCTCAAGTGGACACACTTCTTCGAACTACTTATACTTGTTGTCGATTGGTGCACCCTTTATTTTGGGAGTGTTGTTTCACGTTGTTGCGGGCGCTGCGGCGTTGCGTTCTCACCAGTCCGGATCAGGCGAACGGTAGTATCACTACCTTGGGTATAGCCTCATGTGCCTTGTCATACTTGTATTCCATTTATGCGCGACCACTACGATTTTGATTTGTACCTTTAGTATATGGATTGCTCTCTGGTGACTTCCGGTTTTGGGGAAACTACGGTCTTGTATATGCTTTTGGGAATAAAAATGTGTTAAGGGTGGAATGGGCCATGACTTAACGCTATTTTGATATCTTTATATTACTGATAGACATTATCTATTTAGCGTACATTACTACCTAGTAGATAGTTTAACGGATCCTTAAAGGATGGTTATTCCAAACATCCTTTGAGTTACTTGTATTTCAATTGCTATTTCACTTGAGTTGGATTTATTAATATAAGAATGTTAATCCTGACTCGAGTGTCTTGTGTTTTTGCTTTACGCTCGGGTCAGACTGAGTGTACCAGTATTCGATGCTCACCTTTGGAGTTGGAGCTTTGCTTGAAGATCCAGCCATCTATTCTGCTTCCAGTATTCGATGATTCTAGTGCTGTATTCTGATTTGTATCTGATGTATCGTGTTACTCTTCTGTTGTAAACTCTGATGTATTTTATATATTCATATAGTAGCTTCATGAACTACTATCTCTTTTATTTCCGCTGCATTTATTACTCTGTGTCTGTGATCTGTGATTATATCTATTTACTGTATATGTTCAGTTTTGTCAAATTTAAATTAACAACGCGGTATTTTGAGCAATTCAACTCCGGCATGAGTGTCTACCTATACACTTATAATGGACGCGAATGGTCCAAAATATCGGGTCGTTACATGGTGCATATTGGTATCTTGGTGAAAGGTGTTGGAGATAGTTGTACGACTTTGATGCTATTTCCGATGATCCACACCTTCATACCTATCGCTGTATGATTTACCCATTAGAGCAGCTAGACCTGGCAAGACACTACTAGAAAAGGCTTTTATTCCGACAGCAAGAAGCGACGGCTTCCGACGGCTCTTTTCCGACGGCGTTCGACGGGCCGTCGGAAGCCGTCAGAAATTCGCAAATTACAGGACTCAGCCGAACCTTCTTCTTCCTCATTCTCAACACGAAATTTTTTAGCAAAAAACTCCCAATTCCCTTCTCCAAGCTTTCAATCTCTAATTTTGAGCTTCCGGATCCTCCTCGGCTGCCTAATCAAACTCTATTGCTCTCAATCTCGGGTATAATATCTTATTTTCGCCAAAAATCTAATTTTTACCCTAAATCTAGATTTGCATAAGTTGATAAATTAGGATTAATTAGTAATTGCAATTGTTTGCAATAGCGTAATAATAGTTTATAGCATCCCATGGTATACCTATTTCATATATTATTGTGAAGTTTTAAAGAGTATGTATAATTTATGATTGTGTGTATATGTGTTGTTTATACCATTTTATTATGTTAATTGGAATAAGACATGAGTCATATAACATCTTGACTTGTATAATAATAATGAATGCACGAGTCTAAAAGAATTTGATTGTATTGGAAAATCATAATAATATTAAAGCAGCCTTATTCGATAAAATACGAGGAACAAATGTGGTATATTAATAATTTTTTGAAATGTATTAATAAAATACGCGGGACGTTTAATTAACTAATGTCCCTTAGAGTGTTTTTGGCCCCGTCTGACGAGTGTTGTACATGATCGTTATATAAATAGTCGTTTTTTTCAAAAAAACGACCATTTATATTCATCTGGTACAATGTTTGTTGGATTTGTCCCTGTATTGGACAAGTTATGAACACAGTAAGCATTTACATTTTGTATACTGCTTCGTCTCAAACTGTTCATAAAATTTCGGCCTAACTTTTCTTTTTTGTTTCCTGCGTACACACATTTGTGTACAATGCAGGGAACAAAAGGGAAATGCTGCCGAAATTTTGTTGAATCGTTTGAGACGAAGTAATATACGAAATGTAAATGCTTACTGTGTTTGTAATGGGAAGTAGGATGCCTAACTATGGAAAAAAATATCTTTTTGTACAAAATTTTGTATTGATACGTTAAAAAATAAAATGTGTCATATTTGAAAATATTTTTTAATTTGTGAAATAGTTCTTTAAATTCAAATATTATACGACCATGAAAATAATCTTTTTCGAATTTGTATTCTTGAAAATAAATATTAAATTTTGAACTTGTGACTCATTTTCTCAAATAGGAAAAATGATTGATTATTTTGTTGATCGGAGGAGATGGATGTACCAAAAAAAGGACTGAGAGGCTAAATAAAAGAAGATTTTTATAATTGTATAAACGTATTTGTTGAATTCGCTTTAAGTAATAACGGAAACGATCCAGAAATTCATTGTCCGTGTAGTAGGTGTAGACATTTGAAGTATTTGTTACCAGATATTGTGAAAGTTCATTTGTGCCAAAAACGGTTTCGTACCCGAGTATTATGTTTGGGATCGGCATGGAGAAGTTGTAGCAAATACTTCTGTAGAGTCTGCAAGTGTCGTTAACGAAGTAGTTACGACGACCCGTATAGAATTTATGGTTGAAGATGTAGCACGATCAATGTTTCCTATGGTTGAAGTTGACGACGATGATGGGAATGTTGAAAAACCAAATATTGAAGCAATTTTTTTTTATGATTTACTAGATGCTGCTAAGAAACCTATTTGGGATGGTTGTAAAAGCGGCACTCAGCTGTCAGTAATCACAGAATACATTGCGATGAAGTCAAAATACAACATCACCGAAGTTGGGTATACGGCTGTTGTACAAGCTGAAAAAAGACATATGCCGCCCGATAATCTAATGTGTGAAAATCACTATGAAGTTAAAAAGCTTATGTCGGCTTTTGGTTTAACTTATCAGAAAATAGATACATGTTTAAAAGGCTACATGTTGTTTTGGAAAGAAGACGCAAACTTTAGAAATTGTAAAATTTGTAATTATGAGAGTTACAAACCAAGAAAAAAGAAGGGGAAGGAAGTTTCGTACAAGCGTATGCATTACTTACCCATCACTTCAAGGCTTCAAAGATTATATGTATCTTCTGTAACTACATCTAATATGAGATGACATAGTGTGAGAACGGAGGAAGAGGGTACGTTGACACATCCGGCCGATGGAGAAGCATGGAAGCATTTCGATAAAACGTATCCAAATTTTGTAGCGGAGGGTCGAAATGTTATATTAGGATTATGTACAGATGGTTTTTCGCCATTTTCTCAATTTGGTTCTAAATATTCATCCTGACCCATTATCATCACACCGTATAATTTACCTCCATGGATGTGTATGAAAACGCAATATATGTTTCTTACTATTGTCGTTCCTGGCCCCGACGATCCGACACAAGGAATCGATGTATATTTACAACCGTTGATTGAGAAGTTAAAAATACTGTGGAACGAAGGAGTAGAAACATACGATGTGTCCAAGAAGAAAAAATTTCGTATGTTTGCTTCTTTGTTGTGGACTATAAGTGATTTTCCTGCAGATGCAATGCTTTCAAGATGGAGTACTGCTGGTCGTCTAGCATGCCCATATTGCATGGATGAAACACAAGCGTTTTTTTTACCTCATGATAAGAAAATTTCATGATTTAACCGTCATCGATATTTTCTCCATGTAAATCATCCCTTCAGAGGAAAAGAAAAACTTTTTAGCTAATAGAGTAGAAACCAGACAACCACTGACGATATGGTCAAGCGAAGACATATATGAACTTGTTAGGGACTATCCAAAGATATATGAAACTGGAGTGCAAACAGAAATTGAAGGCAAATCGATTGTTCATAACTGGTGCAAACAAACTATTTATTGGGAGTTTCCATATTGGAAACATCTTTTGCTTCGTCATAATATAGACGTGATGCACAATGAGAAAAATGTATTTGATAATATTTTTAACACAATTTTGAATGTGAAAAGGAATACGAAGAATGATTTGAAATCAAGACGCGTTATAGAAGAATTATGCAAACTTCTTGAGCTTCATATGAAACCAAATGACAATAAAAAACCCAAAGCATGTTACGAATTAGATAATAATCAAGTTAAAGTTATGTTAAAATGGGTGGAAGGGTTAAGATTTCCTGATGGGATATCATCAAATCTTCGTAGATGTGTTGACTTTAAAAACGGTAGATTGAGTGGAATGAAAAGCCATGACTGTCACATAATGATGGAAAATTTATTTCCCGTTATGTTCAAAGAACTACTGCCATTAAAAGTTTGGAAGGTAGTAACGGAGCTTAGTATGTTTTACAAAGAGCTTTGTTCGACTACTTTAAAAGTGCAATGTTTATGTAAACTTGAAGTAGTGTGACGACCGCCCATGACCCCTGCACCAAATCTAGAGATAGAGCGCTGTAAAGTGTGCCAGGCGACCATGGACGATTGTCAAGGTAAGATTTAAAACAAAAGAATCTATCGTATTACTCACAGCGCATGGACAAAATACAATAGAACATATGTATAGTGAAGCTTTACAGAACAAAATGACATCATATAAAACTCCATAATAGTTGAATACAAGCATCCACATAGTCAATACACCCAGCCTCACTACAAATCTCTCAGAGAATACAAAACAGCGGAATATCCAGTACATATAATAAGAAGATAATATGCAACCCTCCAGCTCGTCTTCGATATCAGCATCGTGAGAAGAGAACAGCACCTGTCACCTGCTACCTAGTCTGCCCGTCCCAAAATGGACGAACAGCCCAAGGCAATAAGAATTAAAACATAAAGCCTTGAGTCAGATAACAGTCTTAGTGAGCAGTAAATTAACTAACAACATACCAAAAGAGCATAAAGGAAAAGGAATAGGAATACAACCCTCCCACTCCAACCTCATTCTACAGTGATAGCCCCCAGACACAGACTAAGCAGAAGCAAACATAGCAGAGCACACAATTTAAAGTAAAGCTACTATCACTCGAGTCAAGGGCGATGTTTTCCAAGTACCAAGGCCTAAATCAGATAAGCACCCAGAAAATACCGCTCTTGAGTCCGAATGACGATACAACCAAACATCCATGACTCTGGCTATCACTGTTATCATTGCTTCGATATCACCGTTAATTGAATGACCGGCACATTCTTTCAGCCGTCCGTCAAGGGCTAATGAAAACCCCGGTTCTAGACATAACTCCCGCACGTCGTCGCAGCCCGTGCCTAGGACTATCGAATCTGCCCAGAGTACTCGACCATCAACAGTTGGCCATTGGGACTATCGAATCTGCCCAAACGTACCCTTGCTTAGAGCATGCTAGAACCTTCAACAACGATGCTATCCAAGCCCCCTAGTCATCCTCCTCGACGACTATTCTCATATCCATTCATTATCCTCAACTCGAATCATATCACCGAGTTATCAACATGCTTGGAATGATCCCGTCTGGATTAGACCAAGTCTTTATCACATGATTGCCTCGCTTCATTACATCCTCGCAAAGCCTCATCTCATCATCACATCATCAAATCTATGCATAAGAGCTTCATCATCCCGCTACATATGCCACGAGCAGCTTTTTCAATTCAAGAGCCTTTCCCTTAGCTTTTGAATCATCTTCGATCTAAATCTAATCATCAATCATCTAGTTCATAACAAGTAATCAAATCAAACATCAATCCAAGCAATCAAGCATTCAAATATGATCTAAGTAGACAATTATAACAATAATGGCATTTTCGTAATTAAAGAGTTGAAAGTCCAATAAGCATGAAAACATGGATTATATCTCTACAAACTTGATGAATGAACTTGCATAGGTTAACATATGATAAAATGGATGTAACATCATCATGAACAATGGATCTATATGGATCTATACATAGGATGAAGAAAATGCATGAAAATCTCTATTTTAACACCAAATCGAGCCAACAATCCGATATACTCCTTTGGATCCGTGTGAGAGATAATCACCACTCACCAAATCACCTAAACAAACCCAAATCAACACGCTTCAGATCTGGACAGCGAAGGATCAAGCTTGATCTATCACAAATCCGCTTCAAATGAAGAAATCTCTCTTGAAAAGATGAAGACCTTCAATCTAAGCTCTTGAATCTTCAATCTTGATCTTCGATTTGGATGGATGGAAGCACTAGATTAGAGTGGAGAAAAGAAGTGAAGAAGTGTAGAAGTCGAGCTCTCAAAATGGCAGCACTTTGTCGCTTCAAAATCCGGATCCCAAAAATGAAGAGAAGCTCTCCTATTTATAGCAGAAAACACCCTAAGTCGTAACTCGGCTACCTTCTTAAGTCGGTGCCGACTTAACACCCTGCCGACCTACGACCTAATGCCTCGCCGACTTAAAAACTCATCTGCCTATGACTCGCAACAAAACAGCTATCTTCTAAGTCGGTTACGACTTATGGCATGCGCCTACGACTTAACTGAAAAGGCCTCCGACTTAACCAAGCTTCGACTCAACACATGCTCCCCTGAACGACCTACCGACTTAGCAGACTACGACTTATAACTAAGCAGCTAACCCCTAGGTCGGTTACAACCTAGCTGGTATACGACTCATCTCTCTATCTCCTTAACTCGGCCACGACTCAACTGAGTTACAACATAACTGCTAGACTTAGGTCGCTCACATCCTATCGCCAAACTCCTAAGTCGTTAACTCGGTCACGACTTAATTTCCTTAGATCACTGCCGACCTATCTCTTAGGTCATTTACTATCTTGAGTCGGTCAATACTATAAGTCGGTCAACTTCTTAGATAGGCTACTCCATTAAGTCGGTCACTCGTCCTAAGCCGCTCTATGACTTAACTTCCTTAACCCGGTTAATTCCTTAGGTCGTCCCAAACTGTCAACCGACTTAAACCACTCCCCTATCTTCCTTAGGTCGCCGCCGACCTATACTTTAGTCCTTAACTCGTCCAGACTTCCTAACTCGTCCAGAACCCATAAGTCGGCTACGACTTAGGACTTAACCAAAATTCTTCCCAAAATCTGAAACAACCCAAAAATGTTGAAAATTCCAGATTTGAACGAACTTTTCGATCCGTAAAAATACGGGTCGTTACATTCTCTCCCCCTTAGGAATTTCGCCCCCGAAATTCCAAACAAACAAAGCAATCAAAAACTATTCTGCACGCCTACCATCCATAGCAATCAACAAATCATGCATCCAATTCTAGCTTAGCATGCAGAATTCTAAAACTAGAACAAGTTACAATTTCGTTAGATGACACGACACCTTAGGGCCATACCTCGAAGAGTTCAGGATGAGCTGCTTTCATCCTCTCTTCCACCTCCCACGTACAGTCGTTATCATCGTCACTCCATTGTATCTTGAGCAACTTAATTATCTTCCTCCTAAGCTGTTTCGTGTCAGTTTCAACAACACGAAGCGGCTTACGAGGTCTTCTATCAACTGGAACAACTTCAAAATCTTCACAGCTATCAGCAGAAGCCACCGTATTCGAGTCGTGCACATACTTCCGTAGATATGATACGTGAAAAACATTGTGCACACCCGACATCTTCTCTGGTAATTCCAATCTATAAGCGAGCTTTCCAATTCGCTCGATAATCGGGAATGGTCCAACAAATCTTGGAGTCAATTTTTCTTTCTTCCCGAATCGGATAACATTCTTTAGTGGAGAAATCTTCACAAAAACCATATCTCCTACGTCGAATTCCAAATCCTTTCGACGCTTATCAGCATAACTCTTTTGACGGTCTTGGGCTGCCTTCATTCGTTGCCGAATGATCTCTATGCAATCTGAAGTCTGTCGAATCATCTTTGGCCCAAGCATCAGCTTTTCTCCAGTTTCCAACCAACATGTCGGAGAGTTACATGGTCTTCCATACAATGCCTCATACGGTGCCATACTAATGCTTGACTGGTAACTGTTGTTGTACGCAAACTCCACCAAATGAAGGTGATCTTCCCATGATCCTCCGAAATCCAGAACACAAGCTCTGAGAAGATCTTCCAAAACTCGGTTGACTCTCTCGGTCTGACCATCTGTTTGAGGGTGATAAGCTGTACTCAAACACAACTCGGTTCCCAAAACTTCCTGGAAGCTCTTCCAAAATCCACTAGTGAACAATGGATCTCGGTCGCTCACTATACTCTTCGGAATACCATGGAATCGAACTATCCACTTAACATACAACTCAGCCAACTTTGACGCAGTCCTAATCGATCGAACCGGAATGAATCTTGCACTCTTGGTCAAACGATCCACAATGACCCAAATCCCTTCATTTCCCGTTCTGGTTCTAGGCAATCCATCGATAAAATCCATCGACACTTGTTCCCACTTCCATGTAGGAACTTCTAATGGCTGAAGCAATCCACTTGGCTTCTTCTGTTCGGCTTTTACCAACTGGCAATTCATACACTTGGAAATGAAATCTCCAACATCCTTCTTCATGCCTTCCCAGTAGTAGGTTCTCCTCATATCTCGATACATCTTATTTCCACCTGGATGAATTGTCAACTTCGAGTGATGACTTTCCTTCAGAACTTCACTCCTCAATTCATCTATATCGGGAACAACTAGTCGTCCTTGCTTCCGAAGCCAACCCCCTCGATCGACCTCGAATCCTTTATCCTTTTCTGGATCCAATCCAGATTCCAATTCACGGATAATCTTGACAATCTTATCATCTCGCTTTTGGCCCTCGCCAATCCTTTCCACAAGAGTGGGTCTTATCGATAAGTTTGCCAACATCTCAGGTTCCATTTCGCATCTAGGCCTGAAGTCAAATCCAGCTAAATACTCGAGACTCTTCCATTCTGAAAACATGGCTCCCAATCCTGCATGTCTTCGACTTAACGCATCTGCCACCGCGTTACCTTTTCCCGGAGTATAAGCTATACCAAAATCATATGATGCCAAAAACTCTAGCCAACGTTGCTGCCGAAGATTCAAATCCTTTTGGGAGAAAAGATACTTCAACGACTTGTGATCCGTAAACAACTCGAATCGAACTCCCAATAGATAATGTCTCCACATCTTCAGAGCAAATACAATCGCCGCTAACTCCAAATCATGAGTTGGGTAATTCCTTTCATGCGGCTTCAGTTGTCGACTGGCATACGCAACAACTTTATCCTTCTGCATCAGCACTGCTCCAAGTCCAGTACCACATGCGTCGGTGTAAACCACCATCTCATCATTCCCACTTGGAATAGTCAAAACAGGAGCACTCGTCAATCTCTCTTTCAGGATTCCGAAAGCTTGCTCACACTTAGCATCCCAACTGAACACTTGGTTCTTCTTCGTCAATCCTGTTAACGGTGCAGCTACCTTGGAGAAGTCTTTGATAAACCGTCGATAATATCCTGCTAATCCAAGAAAACTTCTCACATCAGATGCATTCTTAGGTCTAACCCAATCCTGGATCGCTGCCACCTTAGCGGGATCAACCGCTATTCCACTTCCAGAAATCACATGGCCTAAGAACCTCACTTCACTCTTCCAGAAGTGACACTTTGAAAACTTAGCCTTCAGCTGATGCTTCCGTAAGATCTCCAAAACAATATGCAAGTGCGTCTTGTGCTCTTCTTCCGTTCTGGAATAAATCAGAATATCATCTACGAACACAAGTACGAACTTGTTCAACTGATCTCTGAACACTCTATTCATAAGATCCACAAAATATGCTGGCGCGTTAGTCAATCCAAACGGCATTACCAGCCACTCAAAGAAACCAGATGGTGTCCGAAAAGCAGTCTTCGGCACACTATCCTTAGCTACTCTCAACTGGTGAAATCCCGTTGCCAAATCCATCTGAGAAAACACCTTAGCTTCGTGAAGCTGATCAAACAAGTCATCTATTCTCGGCAATGGATACTTGTTCTTCTTAGTCACCTTATTCAGCTCACGATAATCCACACACAATCTCAACGACCCATCTGCCTTGGTTGCAAACACAACTGGTGCACCCCACTCGGACACACTACGCCGAATGAATCCTTTCTGTAAAAGATCATCAACTTGCACCCTCAACTCCTGCTGTTCCCTAGGCGCCATCCGCCTAAGAGGCATCACAACAGGTCTGGCTCCTTCAACTAGATCTATACGAAACTCGATCTCTCTATGCGGCGGCAACCCTTTGACTTCGTCAAAGACATCCTCGAATCCATTTGCGATTGGCACTAAAGACAGTCCATCCCGTGGAACAACTAGCGAATACATGAAGCTCATGAAGACGCCTTCCTCATGCTTACATCGTATCACAATCTTTCGCCCTTCCACATTCTCGACTGTCACCTCCAGCCTCTCACAATCAACCTTAGCCGCATACTTCCTAAGCCAGTCCATATCCAAAATAATTCCGAACCCCGCAAAGTTCAGAACAAAGCAATCACAAACAAAAGAGCAACCATGACTCGACACAACTAGACCACGGCATAACATACACAAACAAGACGAACCCCCAACTGGATTAGTCACAACCAATGGCCTATCAACAATATCCGGCTCCAAACCTAACCGGCCTACTAATTCATTACAAACAAACGAATGCGACGCTCCAGTATCAAACAGAACTCTAACTGGAACACCACATAGGAAAAGAGTACCTTGAACAACCACACTCTTTCCCTTCTCTTCAGCAGTAGGAGCTTTCGAAGACGACGGAACAGCTCCTAAAGCATAGGCTTGCACAATCTGCCTGTCCTTCCTCGGTTATGGACAATTCTTCCTGAAATGCCCCGGCTTGTCACAGTTGTGACACTTCATCGGCACCTTAGGATTCTTACAATCCTTAGAGAAATGGCCCTTCTGCTGACAATTGTAGCAAGTCACCTCGCCTTTCGGCTTCTTCTGGCCATCCTTACCTTTCTGCTGCTGCTGCTTCCTCTTCTGGTTTCCACCCTGCTGTGGTTTAGATTCTCCCTTGGTAACAGCAACAACAGGTCCTTCCTTAGGAAACAAACTCTCATGCCTGAGAGCTTTCTCCACAAGCTTCTCAAATGAATCGTCCAAATGATCCACCAACTGTCTCCCAAGATAACTATCCAAGCCGGTCACAAACTTCTCATTCTTCTGATAAGCAGATTCAATATATGACCGGGCATACTTGGACAAAGCTTCAAACTCAGAAACATACTCAAGAACAGATCTTCCACCCTGCTTGAGCTCTACAAACTTCTTGAACAGAACAGACTTCTGAGCTGTAGAAATGAACTTAGCTTCAAATCTGACTTGGAATTGCTCCCAAGTAATCTCTTCTTCCGGAGTAGTGATGGTAATGGAGTTCCACCAATCAGAAGCTCTCCCTTGAAGCTGCCTCGATGCCAACTTCCTCTTAGTTGCATCATCAATTCCCAAATCACCAAAGATCCTTCTACAAGCATCTATCCACCTCTGGACCTCAATGGTAGGCTCTGTTCCCAAGAAAACCTTCCCTCCAAGAGCAGTGTAGTCCTTACACGACTTAGCAAAATCCACCGGTTTTGGAGTTTGAACTTGAACTCCAACATCAACTGCTGCCCCCGGAACTGGTATCCTTCTCATGATCGAAGTCATCATGGCTTCGAACATGGCTGCATAATCAGCAGTCTCTTCAGTAGCACGGCCTTCCCTAGCAGCTGGTCTCCCTCTTCGACTCATTCTCAATATCTATAAAAAGGAATGATTAGAACATCTAGAGAAACAACTGCATAAAGGACTCAACTCTACTAAGCTACTATATTATATATAGTAATCATCCATCAAAATACAATTACGTCTCTCATACGTGGTTACGACGGCGAGCGTTGGGTAAAATCGATTAACCAATGCTCTGATACCAAATGTGACGACCGCCCATGACCCCTGCACCAAATCTAGAGATAGAGCGCTGTAAAGTGTGCCAGGCGACCATGGACGATTGTCAAGGTAAGATTTAAAACAAAAGAATCTATCGTATTACTCACAGCGCATGGACAAAATACAATAGAACATATGTATAGTGAAGCTTTACAGAACAAAATGACATCATATAAAACTCCATAATAGTTGAATACAAGCATCCACATAGTCAATACACCCAGCCTCACTACAAATCTCTCAGAGAATACAAAACAGCGGAATATCCAGTACATATAATAAGAAGATAATATGCAACCCTCCAGCTCGTCTTCGATATCAGCATCGTGAGAAGAGAACAGCACCTGTCACCTGCTACCTAGTCTGCCCGTCCCAAAATGGATGAACAGCCCAAGGCAATAAGAATTAAAACATAAAGCCTTGAGTCAGACAACAGTCTTAGTGAGCAGTAAATTAACTAACAACATACCAAAAGAGCATAAAGGAAAAGGAATAGGAATACAACCCTCCCACTCCAACCTCATTCTACAGTGATAGCCCCCAGACACACACTAAGCAGAAGCAAACATAGCAGAGCACACAATTTAAAGTAAAGCTACTATCACTCGAGTCAAGGGCGATGTTTTCCAAGTATCAAGGCCTAAATCAGATAAGCACCCAGAAAATACCGCTCTTGAGTCCGAATGACGATACAACCAAACATCCATGACTCTGGCTATCACTGTTATCATTGCTTCGATATCACCGTTAATTGAATGACCGGCACATTCTTTCAGCCGTCCGTCAAGGGCTAATGAAAACCCCGGTTCTAGACATAACTCCCGCACGTCGTCGCAGCCCGTGCCTAGGACTATCGAATCTGCCCAGAGTACTCGACCATCAACAGTTGGCCGTTGGGACTATCGAATCTGCCCAAACGTACCCTTGCTTAGAGCATGCTAGAACCTTCAACAACGATGCTATCCAAGCCCCCTAGTCATCCTCCTCGACGACTATTCTCATATCCATTCATTATCCTCAACTCGAATCATATCACCGAGTTATCAACATGCTTGGAATGATCCCGTCTGGATTAGACCAAGTCTTTATCACATGATTGCCTCGCTTCATTACATCCTCGCAAAGCCTCATCTCATCATCACATCATCAAATCTATGCATAAGAGCTTCATCATCCCGCTACATATGCCACGAGCAGCTTTTCCAATTCAAGAGCCTTTCCCTTAGCTTTTGAATCATCTTCGATCTAAATCTAATCATCAATCATCTAGTTCATAACAAGCAATCAAATCAAACATCAATCCAAGCAATCAAGCATTCAAATATGATCTAAGTAGACAATTATAACAATAATGGCATTTTCGTAATTAAAGAGTTGAAAGTCCAATAAGCATGAAAACATGGATTATATCTCTACAAACTTGATGAATGAACTTGCATAGGTTAACATATGATAAAATGGATGTAACATCATCATGAACAATGGATCTATATGGATCTATACATAGGATGAAGAAAATGCATGGAAATCTCTATTTTAACACCAAATCGAGCCAATAATCCGATATACTCCTTTGGATCCGTGTGAGAGATAATCACCACTCACCAAATCACCTAAACAAACCCAAATCAACACGCTTCAGATCTGGACAGCGAAGGATCAAGCTTGATCTATCACAAATCCGCTTCAAATGAAGAAATCTCTCTTGAAAAGATGAAGACCTTCAATCTAAGCTCTTGAATCTTCAATCTTGATCTTCGATTTGGATGGATGGAAGCACTAGATTAGAGTGGAGAAAAGAAGTGAAGAAGTGTAGAAGTCGAGCTCTCAAAATGGCAGCACTTTGTCGCTTCAAAATCCGGATCCCAAAAATGAAGAGAAGCTCTCCTATTTATAGCAGAAAACACCCTAAGTCGTAACTCGGCTACCTTCTTAAGTCGGTGCCGACTTAACACCCTGCCGACCTACGACCTAATGCCTCGCCGACTTAAAAACTCATCTGCCTATGACTCGCAACAAAACAGCTATCTTCTAAGTCGGTTACGACTTATGGCATGCGCCTACGACTTAACTGAAAAGGCCTCCGACTTAACCAAGCTTCGACTCAACACATGCTCCCCTGAACGACCTACCGACTTAGCAGACTACGACTTATAACTAAGCAGCTAACCCCTAGGTCGGTTACAACCTAGCTGGTATACGACTCATCTCTCTATCTCCTTAACTCGGCCACGACTCAACTGAGTTACAACATAACTGCTAGACTTAGGTCGCGCACATCCTATCGCCAAACTCCTAAGTCGTTAACTCGGTCACGACTTAATTTCCTTAGATCACTGCCGACCTATCTCTTAGGTCATTTACTATCTTGAGTCGGTCAATACTATAAGTCGGTCAACTTCTTAGATAGGCTACTCCCTTAAGTCGGTCACTCGTCCTAAGCCGCTCTATGACTTAACTTCCTTAACCCGGTTAATTCCTTAGGTCGTCCCAAACTGTCAACCGACTTAAACCACTCCCCTATCTTCCTTAGGTCGCCGCCGACCTATACTTTAGTCCTTAACTCGTCCAGACTTCCTAACTCGTCCAGAACCCATAAGTCGGCTACGACTTAGGACTTAACCAAAATTCTTCCCAAAATCTGAAACAACCCAAAAATGTTGAAAATTCCAGATTTGAACGAACTTTTCGATCCGTAAAAATACGGGTCGTTACAAGTAGATATTCCTATATTGCTCTGCAAATTAGACAAAATATTTCCGCCAGGTTTTTTTTAATGTAATGGAACATTTACATATTCATCTCCCATCTGAAGCACGACTTCGAGGTCCTGTCCAATATGGATAGATGTATCCATTTGAGAGGTATGTAATATGTTATCACGTAATTTAATTGCATTTGAAAGATGAAGTTAATGTAAATTAATTTTGCATAGATATCTAAATCATCTGAAGAAAAAAGTGAGGCAAAAAGTACGAGTTGAAGGTTCGATGTGTAAATCTTACATCGAAGAAGAAGCTTCGTTCTTTTTCTCTGACTATTTCAGTGACCATGTGAATATATCATTTGAAAGTGTTCCTCGTAATGATGAAGGTGACGAACAAGAGTCCTCTCAAGCAATGTTATCTATTTTTAGAGAACATGGTCGACCATCTGAAAAATGTGTAGAAATATGGCTAGACGATAAAGATCTTCATGTAGCACACACTTATATTCTTCTAAATTGTGCCGAGGTTGCACCGTTTGTTAGGTAATCTGAAATAATAATTTGTATTTTATTATTTTCTATAATGCATGCGCGTGTATAACCTAATGTAATAATTTGTTTATATATACAGTGTTTATGAACATGAACATCCGAACGGAGATCTTAGTAAAGAATTTTCCGGTTGGTTTTCAAATTACGTTTATGAGCCGAGAAATTGTGTTGTTGACGAAGGGTTGAAACATCTTGCGATGGGACCAAAAAAAATGGTCAAGACATATTCAATATATTTCGTCAATGGATATAAATTTAACACCAAAGAATACGATGCAGAAAAATTAACGAATAATACTGGTGTATTTGTTAAAGATGGTGACGATCCAGAAAATCACATAACTGATTTTTATGGCGTTCTAACAGAAATTTTGCAACTGACATATTTCTCACGACCCGCGGAGGAGGTGTTTCTATTTAGATGCAATTGGTTTAGCAATGTTCCAGGTTCTGGAATTAATGCGCACAAGGATTATAATCTTATCGAAATAATGCATACATCGCACTATCACAAGTACGATCCTTTTGTACTAGCCAAACAAGCATTGCAAGTTTATTACGCTCCTTATCCGTCTCTAAAAAGAAATAAAGCAGATTGGTCTGCAGTCTTTAAAACAAATGCCAGATTTACATTCGATGGGAAGAATATTCCAGATGAACAAGCTTATCAGGCAGATCTTGAGGAAAATAACGAAATAATAATTACAAACGATCATATAGATTTTGGTCCTTTAATCGATGAATCAAATGTTTTGGTAGAAGCGTTTGACAGTGCATGGTCCTGTAGGCTATATGGACGTGTTTACTCGTACGCATGTCGTCGAGCATGTAAATCCGGACGGGACAGTTTCGTATACATGGCACGACGATAAATCCAGCAAGAGCCATGTAAGCATATTTCATTTTATGCAGTGTTAGTAATTGTTCTACTTGTTAAAATATAATGAAATAAGATATGATGATATTAATTTGTTAATGCAGGAAAAGTTTATGGAGCAGTGCCAGAAACTCCTTGCTGATACGGGTCGAGATCAGCTGACGACGGATGAGAAGGATGCTATTTTTGAGTTAGTTATGGATCCATCAAAGCATGGCAGACAATACGGATTTGGAAATCAAGTGGTAAGTAAATAATATATTGGGTACCATATAAGTTTTCAAATTCAGTACATTGGTTTTGAGTCACTTCGTTATGAAAGCATTATGCATTACCAAAATATATTAATTCGTTACTTGAATGTCATTTCAAAAAAAAACGAAGAAGACATGTTTTTTAATTTAGTTTGCCTGATATATGCTGTACACATGCATAAATTTGTCACATTTACTGTTAAAGAGATCAAAAGGAGTGATATCTTGTAATGTAACGTACTATTATTTTTGTTAATAAATGGTTGAATCACAATTTAAAAACGGTCAAAAGAACATATTTTCAAATGCATACATTATACATGCATAAACTAAATTAAATAACATTATCACACTACTAATCATTCACATACATGCACATACACTTACATAAATATACATAAACTAAATTAAATAACATTATCACATTGCTAATCATTCACATACCTGGACATACACTTACAGAGATCACACAGCTAAATTAAATATTTATTACAGCTAGCAGTCAGAGACGGGGTAGGCAGACTAGAGCTCAGATCGATCTAGCAAAGATCGAAGATTCGCGGGCCAGAGTGGCGCAGTTGGAGGAGCAGAACCGTCGGCAGTCCATAGAGACCACACAGTTGCTAGACCAGCGTATCGTCGAGTACATGCAGCAGTATGGTGGCCGCTTCCCTTCCTCTGCTGGCTCTGGTTTTGGAGGAGATTGATTGATTGCTTTGGTCTGTATGTTTTTTTCTGTTTTGTATGATTTGGTAGATGGTGGAGGTAATTGTTGATTTATGTACTATTGAAATGACCCTATTTATTTTTACCTGATTTTTACTAGGATTATTTTTTTACATTAATAAACTTCCTAGAGTCATTTAGCCTTTCCATTAAATTATCCAGGATCCTAATTTTCTACTAATATATTTATATCAGTTCATTAATAAATGTATTCACATACATGTGAAGATGTATGTGACCCTCTTGCTTAGATTAGAGTGTTGGTAAGCAAGAGTGCATCCTGATTGAATTTGAATTTCTAGTCAACCAGTACATAGCTCATTTTCCTTTGTTTGATATTTGAGTCATGGGAGTGAATTCCTATAATCCTATATAATTTATACCTCTTAATTTCAATCATTCTTATGGTGATTGTCTGTTAGTTTGACTTAGCAAAGCCATCATAATTTTAGTTTAATTATTTGATATTTGATCAAAGCCGGAAAGGAAAATGATATACACATTTATCATTTTCAACATGAGTGGTTTTGTCACCAATTCCTTTACTTATAACCAAACCAGTTGAGTGATTCATTCACAATTTATATAGTTGTGTTTCTCTGAATCAAATCCATTCCCTAATCCCTGAGTTACCTCAGCTTGCATCCTAATTTAAAGGTTGCTTTACTGGATTTAGAAAATCCAGATTTTATGGTCATTTAACAAAAGTAGTTTTTAAGTAATATGTGTGCATATCAGATGTAGTGTACTCTCTGGACTAATAAAGCTATCCAAAATAAAAGTGAATTGCTCAAGTATTTGAAAATGTCTTTGTTCATGCATTTGCAAAGAAAGCTTCAGATTTTACAAAGTGCATTTGCTTCCTTTATATCCAAAAACTCTGGTCATCTTGATCAACCCAGACCTCACTCCTTTTGAGGTGGGTTAACCTTATGCCTAGGTCATCAAAACATTAGTGCCTGGCTTTTGCAATGTAAATTCAGATACCAAACACTCGCAAAATCCCTTAAAACATGTACACATCTTTATACAGTGCACCAAAAATATATTGTTTCTTTTATCAAAACACTTCTGTATATAGTCACAAAATTCTTGAAATATTACTTCTAACTAAACTCAGATTTTTACCTCAAAACTTAAAGCTTTTAAGTACTTCAAAATTAACTAATACAATATATATATATATATATATTCATTACTCACATATAGGCATATATCATCTACAGATTTCTACCATAATACTCAAATATATTTTCTTGCATAGATTCAACTAAGTCTTTGATTTTTCTTTTTCAATCTTAATACATTACCAGATTCAATTGAAACAACTAAATAAAATCCAAACATTTAAGATCATTACATAACTACTAAAGCAGAATTACAAAAACTTCCAAGATTACATGCAAATAGTTCATTCTAAGCTCTTATTTGATTCTAATTTAGCATGCTTATCCAATCATTCTCATTAGCCATAGCAGCTTCCTATTTAGAACCAGCATTCCCTGAAAGAGCATTAGAGGCTCCCCATTTTAAATGAGACACCCCAGATGCCATAAGCAAACAAGGGTCAGATACAAGATCTGGTATGAGCAATATCAAAAATTCCATGATATTAAGTAGATAAGTGAAACATAAGCATTTTGTATGGGTTGGCATAATTTCTTTAATCAATTTGCCTAACTTGTTTCTGAATTATTGTGCATATATGATCAGTATTAAAACTAATTATGTACACACTTTAAACTATGCAAACATACATGTCAAATAGAGATACTCAGGAACTATCATAGCTCCAGTCCAACCAACCTAGGAATAACTCAAGTTCCTACTTCATCAATTTAAGGTTGCATTTACCAAATTATTTCCTAGCCTCATCTGCTATAAAGGAATCACGGGGACACATTGCAATAAAATAATTCACAATATTGCACAAATATCTTAGGGCTTAAACAAGCCATGTGCCAACTTGCATACTTCAAATACAACAAGCATTCCAGCAGTCTTCTTGGCTCACAATTCTTAGTTTATTTACTAAGTGTTCATGTTTTATCCTATCATGAGATAGCTAGGTGATTGAATCACAGTGTACATGAAACATTACATAGAACTTACAAGCATAATTCAAAAACAAGCTAACATTCATATCCAAGGAAAATCATATTTTCAAATATTCTGGCTTAAAGAAAATACAAGAATATTTATAGCTGTGAATTGAGACTAGGCATGTGGGTTATTACTGTTTCATAAGCAACCATGTTTGAACTAAATTCAAGATCTAGCTTAAACAAGATTTCTGGCTCATGGGTTTTCTATTTGATCAAGGGTTCAGCACTTTTGGATATTTCCATTGCAACCTTGAATCTTTCATCTGAGCCTCAGCACTTACACAAGTGTAATGCAACTCATATACATTTTGATTTCTATATTTTTCATGCCATATCTAAACCAGTTACAAGTATTCTTTATTTATTTTCATGATTCCATACTTTAACATTTCTGGGTGTAACCAAACAGAGCGAAATACTTAAACATCAAAGCAATCAAAAACATTCATAAACACCCATTAAAGCATCCATTAAAACCATAGTAATAAAATCAGAAATATGTAGAAAAATAACATAAACTTGGCTGCCTCATAACATGACTTAATGCCATGGGTTTAGTGAGATTACTCACAGAAAATGCTTCTCTTGCTTAATCCAGAAAAGAAACCTTTTAAAACTTGCCTTTCTGCTTGCAAATATTTTTCTTCTTTGTTTTCTTAAATGTCTCGGGTAGAAAATGATTTTTCTGGTTTATACTTGGATTTATAAGAGAGGTTTTCTAGGGTTTTACAAATGTAAAATCTCATTCCTACCCTGGCCAATACTCATGCATTTTGCATTTCAGATTTGCTTATTTTCACCCTTAATACCCCGGCCATATGTGATACGTACCTCCCCTTTTACTTTTCCAGAATATATATTATATTCTTCTTAAGTCATGATAATTGTGTGACATTGTCACTTGTTTATTTTCTAAAAATCCTCCTTTCTATTTTCTGCCTAAAACAATTGTTTTGCTTGCAATATGTCTTTTGCTATTTTAATGTTATATTTTCCCTTGCTTATTTCTTTTTAATACTTTCAGTACTTATAGAAATGTACATATGCATACATATCTTATCTAAGCTTATTTAACCCCTCCTTAATTTCAGAAAGACATGCACATTTATGTGCATACATGTTTCAAATCCTTATCTAATTTTTCCTGGGTTTTAATTCAGTAAAATCTGTTTACTGATTCAAAACAAAACTTGCTTTTTCTTATTTTCTAAAATAATTCATATAATTCCAGAAATCAAATATCCATATTTGGTTTAATAATTTTCATTACAAAATCATGTTTGTAATGCTTTTTAATTCTTGTTTTAATTTCTGGAAATTTGGAGCTCTTCCTTGTGCCATGTCAGTGTGCACGTGCACACATGCACACACACTTGCACTCAATTTATTCCATATATTCATATACAAACAAATTCATATATTTTCAAAATTTCAACCAAAATAAGGTTCCATGAATTTCTGGGGCATTACAACTATGTTATGATACACTTAGCTGTTTTGTTGTATAATTATGTGGATGTTAGGTGATGATTATGTGTTTTGACTTAATTTTATGTATTTTTTTTGTTTGGTGAATTGTGTATAGTTTGGTTTTTGATATTTGGTAGGAATATTATATATTGGATTCTGCAGAATAGTGTTTGTATGGGAAATGTGGATGGAATGTTATATTGCAGCAGAAATATAAAAAAAATACAGCAGATTTCCGACGAATTCCTACAGCTTTCATGTTATATTTTTCCAACGGCTTCCGACCGCTTTCAGATCAATTTTTCCAACATTTTCCGACGGCTTCCGACAAGTGTTGGAATCCGTCGGAATTCTTCGAAAGCCGTCGGAAGCCGTCGGAAACACTGCATGCCGACGCCTTATTTTTCTACGGCATTTTCCGACGGCCTCCGACGGCCGCCGACGGTTTTCTACCGTCGGAAAATGCCTTTTTCCTTGTAGTGAGAGCAGGAGTTTGGTGGTAGGCTGAGGGCTTTGTAATTACCGGTCCATCATACGTTGACTTTTGACGTAGATTTTATAGTGGGTCCACTGATACCGTTACCCATGCAGCGGCGATAGATTTAGTCGGTCCATCAGTTATACGACACGACATACATCCCCTATTGTCGAGGATCTTACCCAACCCATTTAGGATTACCGTGCAACCGATCACGTGGCGGCTGCTTCTCACTTCAGATGGACTATGGCAGTTCCTACCATTGGACCAGACCGTTATGTTGACGGGTATCATCCTCCGGCGCACGATCATTACCCGGATTCGAGCCAAATATCTTACGCTGATCTATATGATATGCGGATGGGGATCAGACATACATGATACATAGAGCATAGGTGTAGCCTAGAATACTATGATGGTGAGCTAAATCGGCAAGCAGAGGCAGCAGCATGAATGCAGGCACAATTGGAGGAAGAGCGTAAGAGATTTGCTGACATGTAGATAGGGTTGAGCGTTCAAGCGGTTTAGTCGGTTTTGAGCTAAAAAATGTTAAACCAAATTGAAATAAAAAAAAATCAAAACCGAACCGAATTAATTTCGGTTAATTTGGTCGGTAATCGATTTAACCGAACTAAGAAAGCAAGTAAGAGAATTTATTATATGTTATTATTCAAACGATTGATTTAGTCAATGGAAAAATATATTCATGTTTATATAAACAATTTTGAGTGTTTATTTTAAGTTTATAAGAAAAATTAACCTATTTTAAGAGATAAGGTTTGTTTTCTATTACTAAACCAATCGTTAAGAGTATTACAATGCCATGAATTTGGATAATATAATAAAAGTTCGGTTAATTCGGTTAAACCGACAACCAAAATAAAATTATTTTACAAACCGATATAATTTCAAAACCGAACCGAATCGATCGAAATGAACCGGTTTGGTCGGTTAATTCGGTTCTAACCGAATATTTCTCACCCCTATATGCAGATGTACTATGAGCATTTAGCCGATCCGAGCAGTGGTGGAGATGATGAGTGACGTCGTCGACGTCATACACGTCCACGTATAGATGGATGATCTTATGTGTTGTAGTTCATTTCTGTTTCTATGTTCTTTCTATATTTATTCTTTTGTTCTGATGTATTATATACCTACAATATTTGGTTTGTGTATCGATGTTATTATCATTCATGTTTCCGTGTAGTTGGTGTTATTGTTCATGTGCTGTGATGTATGATATATCTGTTGTGTTCATTTTATGCATTGACAACATTATTTTTCATGTTTATGTGTTGTTTGCAACCGTACATCATTGTCAAAGAAATTGTCTTGTAGGGAAATCAAATCATTTGAATCACTGGAACAGTATTCAAATGAACTATCACCATTGAAAGCCATGTTATTTGACTAACACTGTAAATGTATTTATACAATATATAGCTAATGGAAAAATTGGATTATATAGGACTAATGGAAAGATTAGAAAAGGCAGGTATTGGATTGTAATTATTAATATTGATTCGCATATTTATGGAGAACTAATACAAGCTATTCAATCCGTTTGGAAAGTGGGCAGATAATGTTTAAGTTTATTATTATTGGTCGGTTGAAAAAGTTCGAATTGACTTAAGTGTTTTATAATATAGCTCTGCTAGAGCTGTTATGGTAATAGTTACCGTTACCATTTCACAAATACCGTTACCGTACCATTTTTATTGTTAAGCCAAAATTGCTTACCGTTACCGTTACAGATAGGCTGGTATACCGAAGACTGGTAAATTGATAATTTGGTAACCGTTACACTGCTAATGGTAAATTACCGTTTGTCTAAAAAATGTTAGTAACATAGCACGTATTCACACCATAACGATGCTTCGTTATACAATTTATAGTGTTACTTAATAAAAAACATAAATGAAAAAGAAGTGAAGTGTATTTAACATTATTTCACCTAGTTAATAAACTAAATTTAATCATTTGCTTGGTTCTAAATGTCTATAATAAAACATGTTACATGAATATACATGTATTATAAATTGACTAGTAAAATTACTGTTACCGCTGGTATTGAAGAAATGTTAAAGATAATTTACCGTAGAAAATGGTAAATTTACTGTTACCATACCGATTAAACCGGTATACCGATTTCACTCGAAAATGGTAACCGATTGGCTGATAATGGTATGGTAATAGTAAATTTACCGTTACCATAACAGCCCTAAGCTTTGCATATATTGATTGACTAATTGACTGTTCTGCATTGACTATGTCATTGATTACGATGTAGACATATATCAAGTACTAAATTAGTAGCTTAAATTAACTACAAGTGCTTTTGTTGCTTTGCTTACTTTTATACCTCATATCGAATATGTTATTTAACAAGTAAGGGTATATAAGACAAGAAGGCTCGAGCATTATAAACGAGACATATACAGTGATGGAGAAAATCAAGTGTAACATTCGTCATTTTTAATCTAAGATCTCTAGACACTCATGTATCATTTTTGTATGATGTAGTCATGTAGACAAGGACGGAGCTATGTGTGAGAGATCCTGGGCTATAGCCCAGGTAGGATTTGTAAACATGCATTATGTACAATGATAACCCCATATAATAAGCTCGGCTCAATTATACTTTAGTATGCATTCATTCAGTAAAACAAGTGTATTGTTTATTCTTTGTTATAAGTCCATCATTGGGATTTTATATTCAAATTCTCTAGTCTTTGTTATATTTCATAAAAAATAATAAAAACATAATGACAAGTGAGGAAAATCCAAAAAAGAATAAGAAATCAGAAGTAATCCATTATCGAATTTTATAATTCATGTTTCTACGTGAAGTACATCTGTTTGCATTTTCAGATTCGCCTGAAATCTTTTACCAATTATATATTTCTATTATCTTTTACCAATTATATCTTTCTATTATCTGTACATTTAATTATTAAAGAACTGTAATTATGTCAATAATCAACAAATACATTATTAATATCATTTTTTGCAGTTTTTACATTCAATGTCATTTCGCTTAAGTACAATCCTAGCCTAGGACGATATAAAATCTTGGCTTCGTCCCTGCATGCAGATATTAATTTATGTTAGATATATCTTTTTCCGAGTGGATAATATGATTTTGGAATGTTATACTTGACAGGATTGATCTTGTAAAACCAATTTTTTTGTTAATGTTGTATTCTAATGATGTTTGAAAACTTGTTTTTCATTTGTTTGAATAACCGAGTTAAAGTTAAATCTGAGGGATTATCATTTTCTGATAACTATGATGTTTAATGCGACTAGTATAAACTCGCGATAACTATGAATCTATGATGTTTAATGCGACTAGTATAAACTCGCGACTTGGTCCTACAGCTCCAATCCCACCGTCCACGTTAACACTTTAAACCCAAATTTATTTTGCCACGTGTCAACCTTAAAGCAATGCCAGCTCATCTTAAAGCCCAAAAAAGTCGCATTTTGCACATGTTTCATGCGCAAAACATAGAAACAATATAAAAGAAGCATGAAAACAAGGTGTCACTCTTCTCGGCATATATATGAGACTTGCTCTACTATAATCCACTAGTGTGTAACCCGTACGTTGCACACGATGGTGTCGTTAAAAAATAGTATTTATATTTTAGTTATTTCTAAATATATATTTTATTATGAAATATATGATAAATTTTTTATGATATATTAATCATACAATACTCGGATATAAGGTTGAGGGTTCAATCTTCACTAACTACATATCTTGATATAATTTAATGTCCCAGCTAAAAAAATATTATAAACTGAAATTGTTAATACTGTATATGTAAATAATTTATGTTATGTGACATACATCTTCATATGTATAAGTGAATAAATAACTTTACCATTTTTTTTAACATGATTGTTGTCTATATATTGAATGTCATTTTTTCAAAGGATTTATAAATGGATTAATGATCAACGTAACTAATTAAAGATAAGAAGTTGAATGCAAAAAAGTTGGAGAAAATTGAAAAGAGTTTTTTTTACACATTTGTAATTGAGAAGAGCATATTATTGTCAGTTTATCTGTGTGAACAGTAGATTTCATGTTGTTTTAGGAGGGTCATGCTTAGAACTTTGATAATTGCAAAATAACGACGTATACGTAGCATTTAGCTGAGTTGTGAGTTGGATATGGTTTAATAAAATATTGAAAGTGAGAATGTTTATGTAACACCCCTGATTTTAAATAACATTATTAAGGACATTTAATTAGATAAATAAAATAAAATAATGTAAATGTTAAGTGATAAGGAGATTGAGATTTGAATAAATTTAAGCGGCTGTGCTTGTTAATTTAATTAGTTTAAAAGAATGGTTTATATACTAATTAAATTATGTAATGGTATAATGGGATTTAACTACACCTAACCTTACCTTTATATATATATATATCCAAAACCTTTTCAACATTCTTTACATAATCCCACAACGTTAACTTTGTTCAGAAAAATATAATTATTACAATATACCCCAAGAACGACATATGAAGATGCCCCCTTGGTGATCAGAGTGTATGATTGGCAATAAACAATTTTGCCTTAACAATTTTTCCATATCCATGTGTTTCTGGTATATCAATTTATCTAACATTACCGTATTTGATCGCCGATGATTAATAACTATGGATGACTGCAGCATCCGTAGCTGCTAGTTTTGGACCTCCAAGTGAAGGATGTTACAGTTTATATAATCCAATTTTTATCGATGTAATATGTGTGTTCACATTGTAATGCCGTAAATTATAAATTTATCATTTAAAGGTTGTTAAAAATGAAACTATGTTGCGTAATGTACGATAAGTTTTTTGAGATAAATGAATTAGAAATTAATAGTGTTATTATTATTTATGTATATACATTTTATGTTATATGATTCAAATATCTTTATATCTGAATAAAGAAATAATTTTATTTTATTTTCTCATATATATGAATATTGTATATATTGACATTTCCATATATTTTAGGTCTGTTAGTGGATTAATAAATATATATTAGTTAATCATATTTATTTAAATAATTCAAATTTAAGATTATACGATTAGTTAAATATATGAACTTGAATGTAATATAAAGAGATAATTGAGACGGGATTCTATGTAATTTAAGAAATATTAAATTTAGGTATTTAAAGTTAATAAATTTCACATTGCAATGTATGATAAATTCATTCAGTAAATAAATTATTAAATAATTTTTTTATTGTTATTAATGCATATAATTTATGTTATGTTATTTATATATATTTGCATCCAAATGATTCTTTTTTATACCAATTTGTTGATGCACGTGTAGTATACGTATTGAAACTTGCATCTTTTAGGATTTATAAATAAATATTACTTAACTAAGTTTATCAATTGGTTTAAAGTTTGGATTATGTAATTGATTTAATTGTGTGAACTTTAACGTAAAATTTTGAAAATGATTGTCAATGATTTGTAAATAATTGTAGATTTTAAAAAAAGTAGGCATTTGAATGTAAAATGATGTGAGAAGTTTAGTAGAATAATCGTAAAAAGGTAAATCATAGAATTTTGAAAATAAAATATCTAGACTTGGAGAGAATTAGAAAGGATAGAGATAACGCTTCAAATTCTTCCGTTTTACTATTATTTAATAGATTTCATAATTGGTACAAAAATCAAAATAAAATGGTTCCAGAAACAGGGCATGCGTTCTTCAAGAGCACTCAAAGAGACATCAAACCCGACCCGGTTCCATCTGGCCTGACACCAGAGCAATAACACTCAATCGTAGTATCTACGATGTTCAAAGTCATATGCAGCACCGAATCAGAAGCGTCTGCTTCCTCAAGTTCCATATTCACAAACTATCCGCGGAAGGAAACATGCAGCAGTGCCAGTGACGCAACTAGGAATTTGGCTTGAAATGGGAAAATTAACACTTATTTCAGTAAAACAAATAAGTATAGTTAGATCCTAATTAACTAACCGTTTCATTGTTAACTAAGTTTAAACAAAGACTTCTTACACTAAGTGATCACAACGGATCTATAGTAAATAACAAACTTGAAATCATACAAAAAAATAACAACAATAAATCAGATCAGAACATGCAAAATGTGAAGCAGCATCAGCAGCAGCCAGGAAAGAGAATAAATAAGACGAACAAGTACAGAGGAGTAAGGCAGAGGCCGTGGGGTAAATGGACAGCAGAGATGAGGGACCAAAGAAAAGTAGTAAAAAAGTGTCTGGGAACGTTTGAAACGGCAGAGAATGCAGCCAGAGCGTACGATAAGGCTGCCATTGAGTTCAGAGGTGCTCGTGCCAAGCTTAATTTACTGTTTCCTGAGCAGAAACAACATGAAGTGAGACAGAAGGAGAAGTAGTCTTCTGAAGAAGAGGAGGAGGAAGAAATGGTCAGTGTCTGGAATGATTTGCAGGATTTGTGACATATCATATCATACAGGCGGTCTATATTCATCATTGGGTCGGGTGACGCATGACTGAGTACCCGGAATTTTGTTTACACAACTTGGTTGATGCAAAGTCCGCACGTTAATTCACTGATTAATTAATTTTGTCTGCTTCAACAAGTTGTTTTATTTAATATCAACAAGTTGTTTTATTTAATATTAATATTAACTATGATTCATTCATTCTTCACATGTCAGATATTGTTTGTGAATAATCATTTGCACTGTCTGTGTATCAATTGCATTGTATACTCACCGTTTTTTTAATACAGAGAAATCCAACACTTAAAAAACATGTATCGAAGTCAGCAGCGACGAAACCAGAAATTTCATTTGCGGTGGGCGAAGTTACACATATCAACTATATATTATATATAATATGCATGAAAATAAACATATATTGCCAAATCAAGCAAATAGTGCAGATGGATAAAGAAACTACCATTGAGGGAGATAAAGTAAATGGAAGCAAATTTTTAATAGTTTCTATTGATTTTGATATGTTAGTTACTTGGTAATTGATTAGGGTTTTAAAATCTAAAATTTTGTAGATTGAATGCTTATCTTTTTAAATGGAGTTATGAGATAACCCACAACTCTAATGTACAATTAATAGTAACAGATATGATACAATCAAAACATAAATTAAGCATTTTTTCCATATTGAATTATCGAGTAACAATCCAATTCGTTCATATTCTAAATTTACTTCAAGTCTAAAAGCCACGTCAAAGATCCCATTTTTAATATTCGATTTGGGCTATACCTTCAGATTTCGTAGAGTTTACAACATATAACTTGCAATATTGAAGTAACAGCTGCTTTGTAAAATCTGCAGAACTTTAAGTTGCTCCTAATGAAATGCTTTGTAGCTTTTAAAAATATGATTTTTGGGGTAGGGCAACTGCCCACCCTAGCCTAAAGCTAGTTTCGTCACTGGACGTCAGAACACGCAAAACCTAAAATCTAGTTATCCATTCCACACCTTTTCTCAAATTAAGACAGTGAGAAACTGCATAGAAGCCGATAGTGGAAAACTAAAAAATGACAGTGGACTAAGGATATGTATTTCCGTACATCATGCATACCTCTCCAAGATCACTTACATGTGAGTATGGGAACTTTAAATCACATAAAGCAGCACATTTATGTACTTTTAGTAAAATACGTACATTTTAGTTTTAAACTGTGATCCCCTTATGGCTAAGAATACCTCTACTCGAGCAATTTACCAAAGTAGGTGATCACGGTATGGCTATGGGCGCACGAAAAGAATTAAGGAAACTAAAACACTTTATATGTTTAATTTGGATCCCAATACACATAACAAAACCTACCCAAAATCTCTCGTTACATTAGTTCCTTGCCTAAAAGCGTATTTAAGAATGCTCCGCTCACTTAATTTTTTGCACAGAACAAGTCACAAAGCACTCAAACGTGCCTTGTTTAAAGTAGTCACAAGGCTAAACAATGGCAATCGAACCAGCCAGCTTGATTGTTTAATAAAACTACATTGTGTTTTTATTTTATTTCAGAACGAGATAAAACAGCAGACCTCTCCCATTCACATGCGTTTTCATTAGATGCTCCAACGGTATAAAATCAACTAACATACCGTACATACACATGCGTATCTCTCCCATTCACACATGAATTCCAGAATCAAATCAACCCACATTTCTTATCTCTTCGTTAACTCTCTTAAACTAAAAAGAAAATCAAGCATAAATATCTCCAAATTAACTCAAAACTCACATTTGATACTTATATTTCACTATCAAAGTACTAAAGACTGTTTTCGAAAGAGAAAACAAGGTAAAATGTGGGGAGAAAAGACATGGACATAGTTTATAAGCAAGGAGGTGGTTTGACTTCAACTTTGCCGCAAGAAGGAAAAAGCGATCTTAAGGAGCTACCTATAATTGAAAGTGACTTTACTCATATCTATATTACTTGTTATATGCGCACTACAACAAAATGACCATATTACAGCTTTTTATTTACAACGTTCATAGTTTGACCATTGTAATAAACGTCTTTAACAACTGGCATTTTCTGAATGTTATAGTAAAATTGTTTTCAACAAATTTTAATATTTTGTAGTTGTAATACATATTTTTAACAACTTTGTAGTCTACACCGTTGTAAATATTAATTCATAACAATAGCTATTTATAGTTGCTGTACTCATAGATTGTAAGTGATCGTGCATATTTTAATGTTCATCGTAATCAATCGTGCGAAAAATCATAAAAACATAACAAAGTTTTAATAAGTATATTTAATAATTAATAATTGATCATTAAAAATAATAATTAATGATTAGGAAGTAATATTTAATATTTAATAATTACTATTAAATAATTAATAATCAGTAATAAATATTAAATAATTTCTATTAAAAAATAATTATTATTAATAAATAAAAAATAAGTATAATATTCAATAATTAACATTGATTATTTAATTTAACATTGATTATTTAATAAGTAATAATTAACACTTACTATGAAATAATTAAGAAGTGATAATTAAAAATTGGTAAATAAGACTAATATTTAATATTTACTATTTAATAATTAATTTTTAATAGTTAATGAATAATAAGCAATCTTTAATTACTACGCAGTAAAATTTACTATTTTGTATTTAATATTTAATAATTATATCTAGTATTTAATAATTATAAAATAATAAATATTTAGAAAATTCGAAAACATTAAATAATTCCAAAATTCGAAAAGAATTAACGTTATGTTGCAAATCATTACTTTCATATGCATCTAGAAGTTTTCTTCAATAATTAACTTCTTTCACATACATAATTTATTTCCGACTCTATGTAATGAAAATTTTGATTCTAAAAGCACGTTTGACAACTACTTATAATTAGTCAAAACTACTTATAAATCACTTATTATAATTCAAGTGTTCGACAACTTCTTGATAAAGAGTTTACAAAAGTGACTAATAAATCAAAATATAAGAAATAACAATTTGTTACCTATAATTTATTGACATATTTTATAACTAGTTTTCACAAATTATTTTATTTATTTTAACTTAAAAGTCAAATTGCATCCAAACGCTTCGATTTATAACTTAGTATGTAAAACTATGTAGACGATGCTACTTTAAACCAGTTTCAAAATAAGGTTTTATCCATAGTTTTCATAACCCGACCCGGCCGCGGTTGAACCGCGAATAACCGCGAGCCGTGGGGGTCAAAGGCCGGGAACTCAATCAAACCTCCTTCATGCAAGAACCTTGGTTCGACCTTTGAATTGGCGGTTTAACCCTTCGTTTGAACCCGGTTGAACCCCTCCATATACACAATTTCTTCGTTCCAAAATATGTTTTCAAATCTTCTTCTGTTTTATATTCGTAATTAGTGCATCTAGTGTAACAAATTTTGTTTAATTTTTCAATTAGAATTAATGTGTAGATTATGAATTAATATCGTATATTTTCAGTGAAGATGTTGATTTATTGTGTACTTAAGACTGATACGTTGCATCTAAATATATTAATTTCCAAAAAAAAGTATGTACGGTTCTTGACGGTTCGATCGGTCGAACCCTCGAAATCTTAAACCCTGAGTCCTCACGGTTTGATCCACGGTCCGGGTTATGAAAACATGGGTTCTATCAATCATGCTATGGGCTTATTGCTTTCCGGCTTCTCTCAGCCTTCTACCTCGTTCCTTTTTTCCAATCTTGTCTCTCAAATCTCCCCAAACTCTCCCTTTATTCCTTTTTTGTCCCATTCCTAACTAATCCTGATAAATCCACGCAACAACCAAACAACATCCAACTCCAAATCAGTCGCCGCTGCCTCTGCACCCTCAAATTGTGAAAATCGGTAAAATTCTGGAAATCGGTAACAGGTGCGAATCGCAAATCTGCAACCACAATCGCATCCAAAATGAAGCCCTTCGCCCCCACCACCGACATCCTACACCATGGTGAACCTTACGCTGCTAAAACAAGGCATCGATCGGTCCTATTTCTGTTACTGATAAAGGACATGGAGAAGTTGTTCTAAATCGAGGGTATTATGAATATTAGCTTACTGATTATGGTGGTTGGTTGAAAGTAGAGTTTATGATAACGAATATTGGATCAAAATCGGTTCTTGTTTAAGAGACGCTAAAGCTTGTAGAGGAATGGCTAGATATGGAAGAGATGCTGCTGCTGGTATTTTTGCTCCTGAAGCTGCTGATATGTTTTTTCTAGAGAGAGCTTTCTCCTACCGAGGTATGTAAACTTTTGACTTGTATATATGTAGCTTAGTTCTTGGTTTAAAAGGTGTCTCTCTATTTTTACAGGATTTGATTTATGTTTAGTTTAACCTTCCCTTTTTATTTTATAGGATACATGTTTGATTTAGGAATTCTGATATTTTGAGATTTGGATTATGGTATCGGTTAATTATGAGATATAACTTGCACAGCTGGTTTAAATTGAATTATAAGCAACTTAAGAAAATCTTGACTTATTGGATAAAATTCTATTCTGGGATATGACATTGTTTAATTAAACTGTTGATATTTGACTAATGAAACATTACGGGGTGGACATTTAACCGACTTAATCGAATTTAACCGAACTGTTTTAACCGACAAAATCGGTTAACCGACCAATAGTGACTGACCAAAACAGGGTCGGTTAACGGTTAAAGACTTTACAAAAACAGTTAACCGTTTGACTGAAAATGTATGTTTATGTCATTGTGCTTTATTGCAGTAACATGTATTGCATGTTTATGTTGCATATTTTGGATTTTGGACTTTGATACTTTGAATCACTATCTTTGTAACTGGTTGTTTGCTGTATTTGCTACGAAAATGCTCTTTGTAATTTCTATATGATAATGTGTTGTATTTCTATTGTATTTGTAATTGCATATGTATATTGAATCATTGATATTATGTTGAATCTGTACAGTTTCAAAGTTGAGTTGCGGTTAACCTCCATACAGTTGTGGTTAACCAATAAAATTTGATTGGTTAACCGTTCAAACACATCGGTTAACTGATTTAGTACGATGGTTAACTGTGGTTAATATTAACCGGTTCGGTTGGCATTGGCCAACCAATATTAACCGATTAGCGTTTGACCGAACCGCTCATAAATTACGGACAACCGATTGGGTCGGTTAATCGACCGTGCCCACCCCTAGAATATTCCAAGTGCATGGTTAGAATGTTATATACGTGCATTGGTACTGACTTTTTTTTCCTAACGCTTCTTTGTTTTATTTTCAGTGAGAAAAAATAGTTTATACTTCATGCTGTGCATTATATACGGCTTTAGTTTCACAAAGAATTTATATCCAAATTGTTATATACATCACTACAGACAGTTGCTACTATGAAGGCTCTTTTGGTGCAATTTCCAATTAAAGCTTGGTAGTAAGTTGCAAGAAATGGATTCAAGCCTCCTAAGGTTCAATTTTAACCACTATTTTACTTACAAATTTAACTGATTGAACATTATGATGAGGGATATTTTTAACTGCCATTTTTGAGTGAATTTTTTTGTTAACTCTCAATGTTTAGAATAAGTTGTCGAGGATTTGCATTAGACGTGTTAATAATATCTTACCTGACAAATAATAGTAAATTAAACATCTATTTCAGTTATAAATTTGCATCCATGGCCACCAACTTGGTGAAATCAACTACATATTTGGTTAAGGACAAATATTTAAGCACCAGATATTAACCTTTAGGTCTATAATATGCCATCCGAATAAAAGCTCATGTTTAATTAACTTCGATTCATGATGTAAACTGTAATAAACTACCAGTAAATGTATTTTTAAATTTTGTTGATTTATATTTGCTCAATTCTTCCAAGCGATGAGAATCAATGGCAATGTTGGATCTCCCTCTGTAATAGCCAGTGCAACCTCATCTTGGATCTTCCCAAACCCTATAGAAATTAGTTTTTTAAACTCATACAACACTAGCTCAGCCCGATCCAGTATACAGTTGTTTTATGTTGGTGATGATAGTTTATGTTGTAGTAATTGTGCCTACTGTAAATAATAAAATGCATATAGTTATTGAATACATGTAGAAATTACAGAATAGTTTGTCATTTTTGAAGCTAATATTATATATGGCATATGCATGCTGAATTTAATATCAAGAAAAACATTGAAGCCAAGTTCCTGATTAATGAGGAAATTTTAGCGGCAAGCATTTTCTTATTTAGTTTGTAGAAAAACTTGAGTCATATTATCAGGATGAAGAAATTCCTATGGTTATTCTTGTTTCTTATCTGCTGTTATCATGTTCATACAAAAGCTAACATACCAAATTTTGATTATATTTCAATTTTAGGTTGTTTTTACTTATTAGGACGATTAGAGGTGGAAACAACAGCTAGGAATAATTTGAAGCATATGTTACTCGAACCTGGTAACAATTTGATTATCAAAAAAATATGTAATTTATAAAAATAGGAAAAATGTAGCATTTTTGTTATTTGTTTATTGCAAGTTTCAAAAACTTATAACATAATTGTGTTGTACTACTTGTTTATGTTAGTTTAGGCGTGAACTGTCATGTTTTGTAACTATGTTAAGAGTGTATGAATGTGAATATATGAATTGTTTTAACGTTTTGGAATGTGAATCTTTCTGGTTACTTTTAGTAAAAGTGAATGATATTTTGATTTTATCAATTGATGGTTTCAAATGCAAAATACCATTACATTTATTGGTGCGTGCTGTAGCAATGTTTAGATTTTTTTTTTTTTTTGCTTATTTTTAACAACAGACAAAAACAGTTATGAAATGTCTATACAACTGGCGAAAGCAGTTGCAAAATGTCTTTTACAATGGGTTAAACCAGTTGTAAGAGGTTTATTATAATAGGAAAATACAGTTGTAAACACTTTATTACAATGGTTGAAAACAATTGTAAAATGCATCCATCCTATTATTACTTCACATATTACGACTGTTGCATGTCCATTGTTCAAAGTCTATTACAACTTACATTGTCTATTGCCGAAAAGGGTATTTTATTGTAGTGGTGTATGCTATGTGATGTATTTGTTATATTGTAATAAAATTGAATTGAAGTGAACATGTATGTTCATATGACATCTTTATCTTGTTTAAAAAAATGACATTTAAAAAGTGAGTTGTTCGCTTATACCCTTGTCGTTAAACTCGTTAAAGTGACATTAGTATATATTAGCATGTGTGGAAGTATTGTTTACTTGAGTATGGACATTTGGTTGAGTATAGTTTTGGTATCAGAAAATTAGATGGTATTGCAAGCTAATGCTTTTAAACAAGTAATTCTTTAAACATTGTAAGCAAACAAATCACAAGTGTCAAATGATTCAGAATCTAGTGATAAAAGAGAACCTTCGGTTTTCAATTTGTGAAGTCATTTATCACTAATATGATCAAGCCTACAGTTCCAAAAATAATTTTTATTTATATTGTTAGAAGATTTATTGACAAAACACACATAATTAGTATTGATCACATAAATGCCATTTTCAAGAACACCGACACATATCTTATTTCCATTCAAATTAATGTTCATTACATTGTTTGCATAATGAAAAACATATCTTGTTTTAGACAATCCAGAAACAAATACAATTCGACGAATAAAGTTTTTCACAAAATAGCAATTACTTAATATCAATACTAAGCCACTAGGCAAAACTAAATGACAATCTCTTACTGTCGTTGCATCTATAATGGATCCTTCAAAAACTTAGAGGCTTATTTCTAGTTTAGTCACGTGGCGCCAGTTTCTAAGCCCCTGTAACAAATTACATATATGAGTTTTAGATCCAATATCTAAAACCCAGGACTGTTGATTGTAAAACTATTTTGAATCATAAATATACCCAATGGAGCTGCAGAACCATTCTGTTTCCTTTCCCTAGTAAACCTCAAGTACCTAGGACAGTTCCTTTTCCTGTGTCCTTTCTTGTGGTAGTGGTGACATTCACCCTTGTCATTAGTCTTCTTACTTTTCTTTTTCTTACCATCTATTTTCCGCTTCTTTTTACCTTTCGAAGATGATGAATTACCCTTCACAGCAAGTAGGGCACCTTGATCCTTAGATGTAGACTCTGCTGGCCTCAATGTATTGAGAGCTCCACGAGATTTACATTTAATCGGTTGGTGTTGTAATTCAATATGAACAGTTCGTACTAAGAAGTGAGAGAACCAAGGATAAAGTCTACTTGCATTTCGTTGCTTATCTCTACGTCTAATTGTGTAAGTCTATTAATATATCCTTTCATCATTAGAACGAAAATGTCCACTTTCTGTCCCTTAGTCGTTTTGGTGTTGTACAGTTGCTTCGAAGTTCGTACCTTGTCGAACGGGACTGTTCACCAAAATGATCTTTGAGACTATTAAAAATCTCATGGACAGACATATTCTCGTGTTGCCTTTGCAACGGTTTGTCTAAGGTAGACAACACGAAAACATAAGCGATCTTTAGATTTGATTGCCACTTTAAATAAGCAAGTTGTTCTTTAGGGTTTGCGTCATTAGCGGGTTCAGTTTTGGGTTCACATGTAACAGAAGTCCAAAGGCACTTGTAAGTTAACGCTATCTTAATCGATCTTAGCCAGTCTGTAAAGTTAGGTCCCGTGAGCTTGTCGATTTCAGAAAACAATTTTGGAGTTAACATTTTTTGCCAGTTTAAGTGGTAGATTATTAGGATAAATCATAGTAGATGTTCTTAATAGGGGGAATTAATTTAAAAGACACAAATTTGTATATTTTTAGCTTCAAGGACACAACATCAATATTTTAACCATAAGGACAATCATTTTTTCAAAATTATTCATAAGGACAAACATTTTTCCAAAATTATTCATAAGGACAAACATTCTTTCAAAACTGCTACCGAACTAAAAACTGATACCTAAAAACTACTACCAATAACTATAAACTGCTACCTAAAAACTGCTACCGATAACTAAAAACTGATACCTAAAGAAAGTTGTCATTCAGGCAAAAATATTGAAGGTCTGTCCTTGAGGCTAAAATTCTGGGATATTTTGTCCTACACAATAATTTTCTGTTCTTAATATTAGTAAGGTCAAACTTTATGTTTCACTGATAAGCTCCCACTAGTCTTTTATGTTTCTCTAAACCCTAAGTTGAAACATAGAAGTCTTTTGACTTCATCGGTAGGTGTTAGGACTCATCCGTCTTGGAATTCTGATCTTGAGTTTGCTCAACAAATCATAGCTCTATGGACGATGGATAACTCCTTATTAGTTGTATCATATATAACTCCTAACCCTTGGTGCCTTGTCTTAGTTTCATTTCGACCTTGAGTTTTCTCAACAAATCGAAAGAAATTATTCACTCGTACCTACCATATTGTGACGGCTTAAGTATAATATATGTACCTTGAGTTTGCTCAACAAATACCTGTAATTATTTTACCTCGTCTATCCAATATATTAATAGTTATACTCATAACATCTCTAGCTTTAGTTTTCTCAACAACTAAGGAGTATGCAAGTAATTTATTAACATATATATGGTAGAGGACAACATTAAATTGAGTGATATCAACTTATGAAATAATATAATTCTTATGAACTACCCTCATGATTCAAGTGTCGAACACATCGAAAATCACGATATACGTCCGACTACGTATGTATTTATTTCTTAAATCTATTATGAGTTTCTTTTAGGTTCCACCTTTAGTTTATTTTAATTATCTTTAATTAATTTTATTGATTTACACTTTAATTAATTTGACATTGATAAAACATTTATATCCATTAATATTATACATTATAACTATTACAGTATAACACATATATCATATACATGTGTAATTTAATTAATTAACCTTTTAATTAATTTATTTAATTAAACTATTTTAATTAAATTATATTAATTTCAAATTTCAATTCGTACACATACATGTATACTTATGTTATTTTAAACAATATAAAACAACATAACGTATATCTCAGGATATAATACATGCACACGTTCATTATTAATTAACTTATTTAATTAATTTTATTTATTAAACTTATTAATAAATTTGAATTTTGAATTTAATGTGAATAGGTATTCAAACATTTTGAAAAATTATGTTATATTATAAATTTTATAATAAACATATTTTATTTTAATTTTAACAATTAAATTTAAAAAAAAATTAACTTTAATTTTCAAAACGATTTTGAAAATTAGTCGAAGACCCAATTCAAGTTGGGCCTTTTCTATTAAGGACAACCTTTGGGCCCACCTTACCTTTAAGGTCAGGCCGGTAACTCGGTAGGACATGGTACTTGATTACCCAATTTCAGTCCTAGACATTACCTTTCTATACACTGTACTAAGTGGGCAAGCTTAATTAGTTAGCCCTGATATGACTAATTCAGACCTCATATGCTATTAGGCTCTGATACCATTGAAGGAACTGGGCCAGCCCACAGTGGAAGAAATGGATGAATTAAAAAAAAAGTTCCACTTTGGATCTCTAATGGACCTACGAAGTCTAAATTTAATTTAGAAGTTTTCTAAATTTGGTCTAAATAAAATCATGCGTTCTATATAAAATAGTTAAAGGGAAGTGTAAATAAATTTAATTTCAAATGTATAGTGTATCAATTATACCTTACATTTATTTGTAAGAGTTAATGTATAGGGAATGAGACCTTTCATTTCTTTCCCTAAAACAAGATTTAATTGAGAGCATTAATTGTATTAAATGGAGAGAGAAACCTTTCATTTTCTCTCTTTAATTTGAATTTATTGACTCATTAAATTTCAGTATTTAATAATTTATTCATAAAAAGATTTATTACTATGTCCATATGTATTCTAACAGTACAAATTGTGTTTGAGATTGTTTTATTTATTCATATAAGTGTGTGTTTATATATGTATCATATATGATTTTTTTTATATATATATATATATGCATGCTTGTGCAACATCATAATCTGTGAAGGGTATAATATGCCCGTATATAGATGATGAGATTTACGTTGCAACGGACAAATTAACTCATTTTGTATGTACTATAATTTGTCCAAATATGTGCATGTATAATATGTCAAAACAAGATATTAATATATGTATATGAATATGTATGTATGTATGTATGTCTTTATATTTATATGTATATATATGTATGTGTGTGTGTGTGTATTATTGAATAAAACAGCTTCTGCCATAATAAATTAATGTGAAATAATTATATGATAGAAATACAAATTTTATAATTTAACAAATCTACAAACACATTTTTGGCTAAATTTTCTCAACTAAAATAGTATTTATTATTCAATAATTAATAATAGCCTGCAATCAAATTGAAAAATTCTAAAACTATTTTAGAAGGTACCTGAGACGTATTTTGAGCCAAAGAAAATTTTATGGAATTTTCTCAATTGAAATTATATTTTTAACTAAATAATTAGCAGCAGGTTGAAAATAAATAAATTAAAAAAATTTATTAAATTAAGTTGTAAAATTCTGAAATTTTTTTGAAGGTACCCGAGACATATTTAAGGTTTAAAAAATTTCTTGAATTTTCTCAATTGAAATTTTTATAATTAAATAATTGATTGCAGGTCGAAAGTAAATTAATTTTAAAAACTGTTATATTAAGTTTTAAAAATCTGAAAATTTTACAGTAAGCTTCATTCATGGTGCAGCAAATAAAAAAAAATTGAAATTTTGAACCATTAATTATTTTATACATAATAACCAATTCACAAAATCATTAAATAATAATAAAATATGTATATACATATTTAATAAAATATTTTCATATTTTATGATTCATAATAGGTGTAAATCATTATAAGAAAATTTTAAAATTAAATATGTGTGATATATAATCATATATACGATAATACATATTGACAATACATACAAACATACATACATATCAAAATTACTTTTTCTTTTTTAAGAAAATTAGTTCAACAATAAATCAATAAACAAAATATTACAACAAGCACATAACCAATCAAATTGTAATAAACACATATACCTATAAAAATCCCACCTAATCTAAACAATAAACAGATCTGAATACAAATAGATGATTTGGATGTAAATCAACTTTTATATGATGAAATCAAATCAATAATAATAAATGAAAGTTTCACCTCCTAATGTAGTATTTGTGTCCACGTTGAACAATGATTTCTCGTCTTAGACCAATTCCTAATCCGTCAAGTTGTTAATCCAGGATTGGGGACCTTCTACTATAAATTAGTATTTTTTTAAAATTTGAATTGGATTTTAGAATTTTTGGGGATAATTTTAGAGGATAGTTACTGCCACTAAAATGAGCCACTAAAATGAGGAAGAAGAAGAAGAAAAAAGTGGCGGCTCAAAAATGAATTAGCTTCTAATTAAGGTTTTGAGATTAACTTTTATATGGTAGAACAAGAGAGCAAACAATAATCTCAACCACACATCTCAAACCTTAATTGCACACACATGTAGCCGCCCATTTCACTTCTTGGACCAGCCACCTATCCCTCTAAGATGCATGGGTTTGTTAGCCCATTTAACCCAATTAAATGTACACAATTATATTTAACTAAATTTGTTATCGATATCTCATATCGATCAACATATTTATAACCTTTTATAAATATATGCAACAAATTATTTCTCAAGTCATATCCAAATTTTATAATTAATATTTCATAAATATTAATTAAGTTATAAAAATTATAAACTTGATTAAATTGTTTGGTCTAAAGAGAATTCATCGTTTCGGTTGTGTGACTCTTAGGTGTAAATTTGGTCAGCGATTAACCTTAAACTATTTGAACGTTAACGTTCACACTTCACTTAGCAGGTGGTGTGATAATATGGACAAATCTATCGCTTATTCATTTTTGAGAAAATCTCATTTTAATTTAATAAGCGTTACCAGTTGTGATAATTATTTACACAATTCCTCTTCGTCAAAACTATATCACTTTGGACTTATTGAATTTGGTAATGGTCAAAATTCCGACACCATCCACATTCAACTCTATAGTCCAAACCAAAAGTCCTTGGTTCAATAATAATAATTATTATTAACGACCTACACCGACTAGAAATTTTAACTTTGGGTTGACCTAGTTGACCGTGATACTAACCCCATATATATAGCCGAAGAGACGAATCCTCTTTTGCAGTGCCGGCCCTTGGACTGGGCAGCCTGGGCGACAGCCCAGGGCCCAATTTCCAAGGAAGCACGTTTATTTTTTAAGCCCAGTACATTTTTTATATACTTAGAACTGCTAAGTAACCCTAAATCCAATTAAGCCTCTCAAATCTCAACACACGCAGAACGGCAACAGCCAGCAGAAGAACGGAAACCAACGCATTTACACCAGAAGCCGAAGCAGTCTTTTCAATTTTCAATGAAGCTAACGTTCTTCCCCAATTCAATTTCTCTTATTAATTCAGATTTTATTTCCGTTTCTAACTCTAAGCTTATCTGCCAATTTTTGTTTGCTTCTAGATTCAAATCCGATTCGAATTTCGTTTGCTTTGGGATTTCAGATTTCAACAGCAAGGTATACTTCTAAATCTAATTTCAGAATTCAATTTTTTTTCAATACTTCTAAATACATGCGAGCTTTCAAAATTTAATTAAACTAGTGCACTGACATGACATATTTTTAGTCAGTTTTACTAACTTAAAAAAATATGTACAGAATTCAATTCTGGAATTTGGATAGAAGAAAGATGAGAATCGAGATATGATTGTTTGGTGAATTAAACTAGTTACTTTTTTTGTGTAGAATTCAATTCTGGAATTTAAAAAATATGTACAAAATTCAATTTTGAAAATTGAATTAAACTAGTTACTTTTTTTGTGTTTCAGTTTTTTAGGTTACCCATTAGCTGGAATTTGGATAGAAGAAAGATGAGAATCGAGATATGATTGTTTGGTGGATGGACTGCAGCGCATGAATCAGGTTGTATTGTTTTGATTTTTGTTCTCATTATTATTTTTTACTATTGTTAAAGCTTAGTTTAGAACAATCATGAAACAATTATCTGGATCTCAAAAAAGAAAAAAACGACAAAGACAAGAACTTATGACTCAAAGTTTACAAGGTTCGTTAAATAAATATTTTAACAAACAATCTAATTCATCAGTTGAATCCGAACAACAAATTGATATTGTGGAAAATGAAAATGTTGATGAATTATTAAATCCATTTGAGATGCAAAATGATATTGAAGAGTTGAAAGAGGATGAGAGCAATGAAAATCAAGAAGTAAATGAAAAAAATGAAAACAATGTTGAAAAATTAGATGACAATGATATTAACAATTTTCAAGCAAATGAGCATATCGTCAATAATTCTAAGCATTTGAAAAATGATTTGGATTTAAACATTTATGATCCTAGAATATGGGATAATCTCCAAGGAAAACTTAGAAATTTACTTATTGAAAATGGACCTAAACGGGAAACTAATATTAATTTTCCAAAAGATGAATGCTCTCGAAGATTTTCTCCAAATTATTATATTCAAAATCTACCAAACGGAGAAACCCGTGATAGAGAATGGTTGGTGTATTCAAAAGATTTAGATAAAGTTTTTTGCTTTTGCTGTAAATTATTCAGAACAAAACCATCAAAAAGTCAATTAGCAAGTGAAGGAATTAAAGATTGGAAACATCTTAGCAAAACACTTGAACAACATGAAAATAGCATCGAGCACCTTTAGAACTTGAAATCATTGAAAATGCTAAGACTTGGATTGAAGAAAAATCAAACTATAGACAAAGAATTGCAAATGCAAATTAGGAACAACACACTACATTGGAAAAATGTAATGGTTCGAATTATTGCTGTTGTAAAATATCTTGCAATAAATAATTTGGCTTTTCGTGGAACAAATGAAACAATTGATGACGATGCTAAAGGTAATTTTTTGGGTCTTATCCAAATGATTTCAGAATTTGATCCAGTAATGCAACATCATTTTCAACTTATTAGAAATAAAGAAATCCATTATCACTATCTTAGCCATAAAATCCAAAATGAGTTGATTGCCATTCTAGCGTCCAAAGTTAGAAATGCTATAATTAACAAAATTAAAGAGGCAAAATATTTTTCTGTTATTCTGGATTGTACTCCTGATTCAAGTCACAAAGAACAAATGACTTTGATAATAAGATGTGTTGATGTGTCATGTTCTCCAATAAAAATAGAAGAATTTTTTTTGGAGTTTATAAATGTTATGGGTACAACTGGACTAGCTCTTTTCAATGAATTACAAATTACATTAAAAAATCTTGGACTTAACATTGATGATGTGAGGGGGCAAGGATACGATAATGGATCTAATATGAGTGGACGACATCAAGGATTACAAACAAGATTGCTTGAGATAAATCCAAGAGCATTTTACATGCCATGTGGTTCTCACTCTCTTAATTTAATATTATGCAATATGGCAAATTGTTCTCATAAAGCGAAATCATTTTTAGGAGCATGTCAATGCATATATTTAGCTTTTTCTAACTCAACAAAACGGTGGCATGTTTTACTTGATCATATAAAGGGCTTAACTTTAAAATCATTGTCAAACACACGATGGGAGAGTCATATTGAAAGTATTAAAGCAATAAAATCGCAACTTTCTGAAATTAGAGAAGCTTTATTCAAATTAGCAGAAATTACAAAAGATGCAAAGCTTAGTAGAGATGCTGAAACTTTAGCTACATGTGAGCTTTCAAGTTTTGAATTCATATTATCTTTGGTAATTTGGCATGATGTTCTAAATAAAATAAATGTAGTAAGTAAAAAGTTACAATCGAACGATATGCGTCTTGATATTGCAGTTAAACAATTGGAAGGTCTTGTTTCTTTTTTCGAAAAATATAGAGAAAATGGATTTAATCTAGCAATTGAAGAAGCAAAACAAATAGCAATAGATATGGAGATTGAGTCGACGTTTCATACAAAACGACGAATTCGAAGAAAAAAACATTTTGATGAACCATTTGATAATGATAGAGAACAATTATCTGCACAAGAATCATTTAGGATTGACTATTTTATCCACATAGTTGATATTGCACTCTCCCAATTAAGGACCAGATTTGAACAAATGAAACTCTTTGAGTCTATATTTGGTTTCTTATTTGATGCTAAAAAATTAGTTAATTTGGATGATCAAGAATTACTAATTGCTTGTGTGAATCTAGAAAATGCTTTAAAAAAAGATGATACTTCTGATGTGATTGGAAAAAATTTATGTTCTGAATTACAGGTATTACAAGTTATGTTGCCAAAGGAATCATATGAAATGAACAAGTCATGGACTTCGACAAGAATGATTGAGTTTGTGAGAGAAATAGACATGTTTTCGAATGTGATGATTGCTTATAGAATATTATTGACTATCCCCGTGACCGTGGCATCTGTTGAAAGAAGCTTTTCTAAATTGAAATTGTTAAAATCATATTTGCGAACTTCTATGTCTCAAGATAGGTTGAATGGGCTAGCAATTCTATGCATCGAAAAAGATATGCTGGAAAATATTGAAGAAGACGATATAATCAATGATTTTGCTTCAAAAAATGCATTAAGAGAAATTTTCAAATGATGTTATTGTTGGATTTACCGTTTGTATTTCTAATGATTAAGAAGTTGTAAGTTTGATACTTTTTGGGATGTAATGAAAAATTAATTAGCTTTTGAAAAAAATATCACTTTGGGTATTATTTATATGATTATTATCATTTGAAGGTATTAGTTGCAATCACATGAAAGAGCCCAAATTTAAGTTTTGTCCATGGCCAAAAATGTCGTAGGATCGGCCCTGCTCTTTTGAATAGTGCTTCACTTCTAATACTTTCACTTGACCCAACTGTAGTCACTCGATGGACGCAATGTCATGATTAGACTATAATCAAAACAGAGTTTTCATATTGAAGGTTCATAGTATTCTCAAGTTGAAAGAACTGCGTAAATTATTCACATTGATATTTTCTATTTGATCTTAGTTATAATAACCAACAGAAAACTATCGAATGGGTCGTTCCATAGTTATCAAATAAATATTAGTACGTAACCCCTAGATGCCTCCAACAGTCGTGAGTAGCACACTGCCCAACATTTGGAGTACTCTAGTCTCAACAAATACATCGATATGCAGTCTCGATACATTTTGACTAGAAACATTTAAAATGATATATTTAATTTTTGTGGAAATTTTAATTACACGTTTAATTATTTATGACACATTATAACAAATATATAGCGGAAAGACGAAACACCTTTATTTCGAACGAAAATTGATTTCAACTTTATGCATAATCAATGTACATGAAATAATAAATATTCTATTACAAATTCATCTACCATGAAACAACTCAATATAATGTGTGCAAAGAATTAAAAGCAATAATTTCAACTTTACCATCAAACTTGCAAACCTTTTGGTAAAAAATATTAGTGCACCAAATTTGCTTGTCGTGCTATGCAAACAGAATATCAACATGGCTACTTAAAAATTATTACGAATATAACCATAAAAACTAAACAAGACATAAGTAAATTTGGTTGAATTGCTAAACAACTCTCAGCCACATGGAAATTGGAAGAATATTTGTGCTATCCAAACCATATATTAACAGGTACAAATGGTACATGTGGATAAAATGAAACAGTATTTACTTTTTCCTTGCACTTTAGTTTGGTACAGACTTAGAGCATCTCCAACCCTACTGAAATTTTAATGTCAAGTCTTTTACACATCATCAATCTTATATTACATTCAAAAATTAATCTCCAATGGTAATGTTAATGTAATTGTAAAGATGAGTTGGCATAAACTTCACTAGACATTGTCAAGTGCAATGTCTAGTTTTAGACATTGTACTTCACATTGTGAAGTAAATAGATACATATGTTATTAATTATTTTAATATAATATTTTTATTTATTTATAATTTGATTGGGACACATAAGCTAATTATTTTTTATGAATACATTAGCATTGGAGTTGTTTTTTCACTTTGGATGTAATTTCCAAATATTTTATATCACAATGAGTTCACATTGTGATGTGTTCTTTGACACATAAGATTAAAAGGACATTACATTCAACTTGCATTGAAGATGCTCTTAGTATACTGATGTCCATAATCTGGGGATGCTGACAGTATTACTATTTTACTGCTAACCACTTCACTTGAAGATGATATAATTTTACTGAATGTCAGAGTGTTCATAATGACAGCTCACCCAACATAGAATGGGGATTGAACTTACTATACGTCAATTTTTATATGTCTAGTAAATTGCATCTCTCACATGCTAACTACTCAACATAGCATTATAAACTGTAGCTCCACGATAAGGGAAAGTAAGTACAATTCCTCGAAATTGGTTAAAACGTATAACCAAAGAACACCAACTAAGTTGACGATAATACATAACAACGTAATAATATTCAACGAATTTGAAATTTTATGAAATAACAATTGAATACAATGAAACTATACCTATGCGGAAATAAATCAAAAACAAAAAATCCTTGCTTTAGAGTAGGCAAATTGAAGTACAGACAACTCCCCAAAGTCATTTTGTAGCACCTTGTAAAATAACGGTAATTAATAAATAATTATTAAGCCTTAAAAATGAAATTTGAGCAAACATTAGAATTTGTCTACAAAACATGCACCATTACATTCGTGACGATTTTCTGAGTAAGTTTCATATTTGAAGTTTTGCAATCGGAGTTAAAATGAAGAAATCATCCACGTTTGAAGTTTTCAGATCGAAAAGGAATTAAAAATAATATTTACTGCGTGGACCCCACTGGTCGATCCCTTCTTGGGTTGGTCGACCGGTTGAAACGTGACGACTAGGGTTGAACCTCGACCTAACGGGTCGGATTTAGTTAGTTTAAATCTAACGGATATAACTAATTCGATCATCTATAAATACAGGTATAGTCCCCCACTTTTCTTCTCGTACTTTCTGACAGAGCCACGTAGCTCTGCCATTTTCCCTTCTCCACTATTCTAGAAATTATAAAATAATTATATATATATATATATTAGAGAAATGCGAAAAATAAAAGAGAAGAAGAGGAGTGAATCGATATTATAGAAAAAAGTAAATTTTACAATTATACAAATATATTCTATTTAATTCAAATCTCCTCTCATATCTGTAATTATAATGGATATGTATATATCTTGTTATACATATTTTTGAATTGGAAAGAAAACGGAGTCAATTAAAGGGATGATTCAGATTTAGGAGATTTGAAAAGCTAAAAAGGTATGTGAGAAATTATATGATTTATATATAAATTTATATTGTTGAATTTTTTTTAATTATGCTTATGCATTAGGCCTAGAAATAACGTATTCAATTAAAATCTTGTCTACATATTCTATAAGTTAGGTGTTGACGTCAAAAATGGGCATCGACACCCAATCCAACCTCGTAGTGATTAAATGATGAATGAAATTAAAATATAGCAGAGAAAGTAAATGAACACATAGATTTATATAGTAGTTCGGCAATCTTGGCCTACGTCCACTTTATATTTTTATTAATCTTGCACTTGATTATGATTACAAGAAAGTTTGGATCAGCAAGGATCCATAAGTACAGGAATGAAGAATAAAAATGGTGGAGCCTTGATAGTAGAAAAAAGATCCTCTTTATGGAGAATGACCGCTATATTTATAAGGAAAGATGAGCATGGATCAGGCTGAAAATTCGCCACAAGAATCTCTAGATCCGTAGGGGCCCACGAACGTTCGCGGGCCCAATCTCGATCATTGGAACGATCGGTACTGATCATTCATTTGTGATCCAATGCACGTGCGATTGTTTCTATGAGCTCCCCCATGCCTCTAGCCCATGCTCCCAAAGTTTGGTGTCATTCCGACTTTGTGTTAGTGAGATATTGACCGATCTTCATAGTTAAATCGTTTTGGCTGAAACGATCTGATCGATCATGAACGATGCATACCGATCGTTCATTTTTGCTCATCTAGGCATGTAATCGATTTTGGGGGCTCCTTTCTTCAATATATTATTGTTCCCAAAGTTTCATATGCAATGCATTTGTAGATTTTGCGAGATTGATCTTTCATCGTTGAGTTGAGCTGTAGAATCGATATGATACGATCCATGGTGATGAATAAGGATCGTACCCGATCCATCTTTCGGGAGTAGTGAGTTTTCATGCTTTGAGTGTTCTACTAAGTTCGCCTTTAGCTTCCGCTTTGCTATTGCTTCATATTATCATATGTGTCTAATTTTTGGATTTCATGATCGTTAACCTGATGCGTCGATCCCGATGAAAAATTTAGTCTGTCCCGCTGATCGATCCAAATATAGCCGGACCAAATGGCCAGATAACATTATGTAATTGGAATAAAATAGTATTTACACCTTAACCTAAAATTTTAAAAATCGATCCCTCAATTTGTTCAAGTAGATTGCAGGTTTTATTCCAGATTTATAATAACCGGGTTGTAAATAGTTTGTATTAATTTGGATTGCCCTAATTTGACTTGGAATATGAATTTCTATATTTTAATTTATTAGGAGATTTTTAGGTAAAATGTACTTGTATCTATTTCCATGTAAATTTCCTTAAATGATCTAGTTCACAACAATGGATAAAACATGCGACGTTTGGAATAATAAGGAATATATCAAATTGAAGGAGGTGTCTATAGTATAGATGTTTTTCTCTGTAATTTGCACTGTCTATTTAAAAATAAAGAAAAATACAATTCCTTGTAATTTCAAACGTAGCAAAGTCTCGCTTTTAAATAATTTATGGAAAGCTATAATGGTAATCGTTTTAGGATAGCTCTAATATATTAAAATGTTGAAAAAATGTGCTTTACAGTATGTACATTTAAGTGTATATTATGAAATTCCTAAGCATAGGAATTAATGAGTTAGAAATAGTAACACACACACACACGTACAACCACGTCTATTGATTAAAAATATAAATATACATATGGTAACAAATAAAGCGTAACGTACATCGATATTCGTATTAGTTATAATTAAGACGAATATTAATAGCATATTAAACCATAGGATTAGGAGGTTGTGATGGAAAAAAGGTAGTAACTCCAAAAATTATGAATGATGATTGCAAAATTAGTAGGGCAATAAATGAGCAGTTAATAAGGAGTTACAGAAATTAAATGGAGACATAAATGTATTTAATGAGACTGATTTAAAAATTTAATATAGTATTTATGGAAAAACGAAATAGGTATAACAAGTTGAATTTGAACGAATAAATAAGTGAAATTAGTGATTGTTCAATTTGAATAATAATAACCATTTATTATTGACAATTAACATTTATAGGACATATAAGGAAGTGAGGGATATAGGAAATAAGCCTATAAAATAGGAATATGTTCGCAGCGAATAAGTGAATTAGATACTAGTAAATAAACTTTGGATGCAGTATAATTTTCATAGTAGGAAGTTATATCGTCTTAATAATACGACAAGCGTGAATTAGTAAGCCTATCCCAATATTTAGGCTTATAACACTAAACCAAAAAGGGTCTTATGTGTGGCCTTCAAAAAACGCTAGTAAAAGTTTTCAGAGCATTTCAGTAAACGCTGTTAAATGAGATGCTACTAAAAGTCCGAAGCTTTCTGCAACGTTAACATAAACGCTGCCAAAACTTTACATATTGTAGCATTTCTTAAACGCTACGAAATTTGTTATCATATAGCGTTTATCAGCTGCTACTAAAGATAACAATTTTTACCCGTGTTTATTATACCATTCCTTCTTTTTTTTCATTTTCAAATTGCCCCAAATATGTTTTGTAGCATTTGTTCTTTGCTAATATATATTTTTCGTTTGTGTTTGCTACATTTATTTTTTGTAGCATTTCTTTTGAGCTACCATATTTTTTTTATAGTTTTAATAAATGCTACTAAAAAATATTGATTGTGTTGCAACATGTTTTTCTACTAAGATAATCATCATATTCGAACAACTGAAAATCAAATTAATCACATAATCAAATACAATATCCATAACCATTTCAATATAAAAGTTTTTCAACCAATGACCAAATTCATAAAAAGTCAATAACCGTTCATTAATAAATTTACGTATCTAGTACTAGCAAAATGTTATAATACATACGACGATTAAATTCAAGTTCAATTGCTTGATTATCCATGTTATCATTATAAATTTTGTTGAAGTAGGTCGAAGAGCCATGGTTTCTAGTTATTAAAGTGTTATCCTGCCTTTTGGCAAGGCCGTAACACCAAAAAGTTGACTGGAAAACTAAAGACAGTTCGTCGTAAAAATTCGTTATACGCTGTTTCACCATGGATATCGATGAATTTTGTCCGAGCCCGGATCATGCTACAATTGATAGGACACGACAAGCAAAGTCATGAAAGCCAGCACTCCAAATTTCAAGTCAATCCGAGTTCGTGTGCTCAAGTTATGATCGATGCAAATTGAAGGAGATAACTCCATTTTCGTATCCATCAGTAGGCCGCACTTCGTATTGATGGACTTCGTATCCATCAATAGAGTTTGCTTCGTATCGATCGGAATGGCCAGGTCTTCGTATCGATGAGCTTCATGTCGATCAACCTTCGGCCAGAGAGACTTATTCGAATCCATCGGCATGGCTCCTTGTTCGAATCCATCAGTAAGTAGTCCACTTCGTAACGATCGCCTAACGTCAACTTCGCATCCATCAGAGATTCGCTGCTTCGTATCCATCATGGGACCATGTTCGAATCCATGAGCAGAGGCTTGTTCGTATCCATCAGGTCAACGAGCCTGGGTGACGTGTTATTCTTCGATACGAGCAAGGCGAAATTCATGGAGTCGACGCGGTCATCTCGGAGTAAAGAATGGATCGATGCGAGGTATGCACGCCACATCACCGCGAGAGCATGTGAGGTGATCGATTCGAAAGCATCGAATCGAATTAGTCGATTCGAACCAGACAGCATGCCGAAGGATCCCATTTCGTATCGACGATATCTCCCAAACCACTGGTCCAAATGCTACGAAATTTTCACAGATGCTTGCGCACAAGGTAAAGAATGTTCCTGCCAAGTTTCAGCTCGATTGGACTAATTCTTGATGGATACGAAATCAATTCGTATCAATCACAGATCGAGTCGAAACTTGGTGGGACCGGTCGCGTGGGCCCACTCACATGCCAGAAGAAGTCTCCCGAAGTTTGAGCGCGATCTCAGCCTCCTACGCCTATAAATAGCCCCCCTGAAGCATACAGAAGGGGGATCTTTTTGGCGATTCAACGTCTAGACTCTGCCGGATTCAATTCTACATCTTATGATCACTGTTGTATTCGAATTTCAGAGCTATCATCAATTGTAATATGCTGTAACGGATTGAAGTTATCAAGTGAATCAATAAAATCATAAGCTTCAGAGTGGATGTAGGCAAGATCGCCGAACCACTATAAAATCTGTGTTGTTTACTGCTATTCTTTTCAATTTTCGAGTGTTCTTCATTTTTATTTCTCTACATATTTGTTATCTGTGAATTGTGATTGCGTACTGGTGCTTTCAACAACTATCGGGTGTTTGTGACCAATTTTGGTGCAAACATAAAGCATCCCTCGTCGAAGACATGTGCACAATAGCTTGCTTATAACTTTGGTAGCCAATGTCGAAGTCAGGAAGAAAAGATAAAGTGTCGCTCCTAAAATTAGCATCGAAGACGTAGAGTCAATGAGACACTTACAAGCTAATGACGAAAAGATAGAAAACCACTCTTCGATGATGAAAGATGATGAACAAAGTCATACGTGGTCAAAGAGGCAAGGAAATCAAGAATCCACCTCTCCACAAATCAGCAAGACACTTTGAAGAAGTTATCCTACAACGACGAGGAGGGTGTTCCTATGGAAATATCATGAGATTGCTGAGCTACTTCGCTCTTTATTAGGAGACCACCTCACAAGCCAGTTCTGCATAGCACTTCGAGGAAGCCACATACGTATGCAAAGCGGTGTTAACAAAGGACATTTCCAATATCCATGAAGTCATCATTGCCGCACTTAATCATTTTCATACACACTTTCTCATTGACTTTGAAGGTTAAAATTGAAACAACAGAACATATAACTTCAACAAGGCATCATACAAATATTTCTTAAACCATGTTGGACTCCGCTCTACGAAGAGAATGGGGTTAAATCCCTTCGAAGTTAATACCACTGAAGACATACAAGCGAAGAGGTTAATGCCAAAGAAGGTCTGAGACACTCCTGCATATCGAAGATATTCCCGCATGTCAAAGACGTTCCTACATACCACTACCTAATGATGACTCCGCCCTAAACTCAAGTCAATGCAGCCGAAGTCAACACATTCGAAGACATAAGGAACAGAGTGAGGGCTACAAACGCCTATAATATGATCCTAGGGGCATCATTTTGGGGAGTCAAAAATAATCTTCTCATTTTTTACATTGTAAACCCCAAATCAATTTGTGGATTTTAGAGCATATTGTAATTCGAGAACATTGTACACATAGGATCTTGAATATTATACAAGGACATAGCGCATCATATGTGCAATTGATTCGAACTTGTGAATTGAACACACTTAGTGCTTCGACGATCCTCTTCAAGGCTTCTTCGTGAATAACCAAGTTTCTCAAAGCACTTTTGAGGTTGGCAAATTTATTTGCTGACATTTTGGCGCTAGAAGGAGGGGCCCGAACCTCTTCGTTAAAACCTTAAGTGGGACTACCTTGACCTGCATATCAAAGGCATAAAGAACTTCCCTTTCCAAGCATATCCCAATTCCAGTTGACTAACCACAATCCCTAACAACATGTTTCCTACCGTGTTAAGCAGTCTGAACAAGGATCTTTTAAACCTTGGATAATTAGATCTACCTATCAAATCACTGGTGATTCGTAAGTCCACGAAGAACAAGTTTTGAGAATGAGGGCCTTACAAATCATAAATGAAAAGAAACAAGTGAACCTTTATGATCCAGATAATTGGAGCATCAACTCATTCCATATTGGCCCTACTTCAATTTTCGTTTGGGGGGGGGGGAGCCCTAAGAAGGATAATTTGTTCTTAAAGGTAAGATCTATTCATTTTCATGCCAAGAGAACTATATTCGAGAAAGGGATCACAAGTGATTTTGACACATTTGCTCAGAAATGGCACAGAGTCATAGGTCAAATAATGGCCCCAAGCGAGATTCAAAGGACCTTGAAGAGAAAATTGACCATTGAAAGTGAAATGCCCGCACCAAGCAACAAAAGAGCTAGACATCAGCCAAGAAGGCTAGCCTCCAAATCAAGACTTCCAAAGTATTGCAACTTCACCAACTCTCTTGAGAATATTCACTTCTTGACCAAAGATAATCTTAATTATTAGCCTTCACAAAAGAAAAGATGCAAGTTCGAAAGGAATCTTGGGGGATCATATTGCCACTACCATCTTACAAATGGGCATGATACTAATCAATGTAGAAGCCTAGAAGGAATGGTTATCAATTTTCTACTGCAAGGAGCTTGACGACTTTGTAAGAAAATATTAGACAAGTTTAGTAATAAAAGAATTTTTTTAAATAAGTGATTCTACTTGGTTAAGGAGTAAGATTCTCCTAGTATAGTGGAAAGCCTAAGTCACTACCTAAGATGATAGTAGAGGCTAAAGCCTTTGTCTCCAACTAACAAGAGCCTAGACAAAGCACCTCCTAAAGGAAGGACGGAGTAAGCCTTTGGTCCCGTCAGAAAGGGCCTAGTCAAAGCACCGACTAAGCCTTTGGTCCAGCCTACGTGGCCTGGCTGGAGTGCAAGCCCTTAACCCCATCATCAAAGGCCTAGTTATAGAGTCTCCTAGAGGGAGGCTAGAGTAATCCTTTGGGCCCCTTCGGAAGGGCTTGTCCAAAGTTTCTACAAGCCTTCAACCCCTGCCTACACGGCCTGGTTGAAGCGCTTCTTACAGGGAGGGTGGAGTAAGCCTTTGGTGCCGCCATCAAAGGCCTTACTAAAGTGCCAAAACAACCTTTAGTGCCTACCATCAAAGGACTCACTGAAGCGCCTCCTAGAGGGAGGTCAGGTAAGTCTTTGTTCCTGCTAAAGATAGCTAACCAAATGTACCAGATAGCTGACCTAAACCATCACCTAAAATGGTGATAAGGGGTCTAAGCCTAAGTAGTGCTCCCAAATCAGTCAAAATCAGAGCCAAGTAGTGTTCCCAATTCTATTAAAATCAAAGCCAAATTAGTGCTCCCAATTCTTTCAAAATCAGAGCCAAAGTAGTGCTCTCAATTCTATCAAAATCTAAGCCAAGTAACCTCAAAGTCTTTTCTAACCTCCGAGAAGAAAAGGATCTTTAGAGACTGAATTTCAAGACATGAGTTTCTGGTCTTCTATTATTGACAGATATGGGTTTTCGGTCTTCTATTATCACCACAATATGGGTTCTTTAACCTCTATTTCGATCAAATATAGATCTCTGGTTCTCTTCATTATGTCCAGAGCAGGGCTTTTAGTCTGCCAAATAAGAATTCTTGGTTCTTCTTAAGATTTAATATCAATTAAATGGGAATCCCCATTATTAAGTATTCACGTCGAAATTATAAAAGCATCAATCAAAACCAATCTCAGCAGACAAGCATTAAGCGAATTCAAAAACTTATACTATGAGAACTTGGAGTGCAAAGCATCATGCAATTTCAAGTCAAAACCAGAATTCAATTCATAGTTACATATCTGAGGTAACGTTTGTTTAATTACAGATTATTTACAATTTGACACACTATTTATGCAGTTGCAGCCTTGCAGGAACAAAAGGTAGATGAAAGAAAGAAAAACTAATCAAAAACAGGTTCTCGTCATAGCTTGAGATTTTGTGCTGATTTGTTCATATCCTTAGCAATCAAAGGATTAGTAATACGACGAATAGATATGTCCATAAGTTCCTTGAGCTTCTTTTCCTTTTTGCGAATAACATTTGCATTGTCAATCGAGTTAATATGCTTCCTCAGGGCATGGCAAAGAGTCTTATTAGCTCCTCACAAAGTTTGAATCATACTCGTTAGGTTTTTGATATCTTGATTGAGATCATACTGCTCACGTTCGAATTTTTGAACCGTAACTTCATATTCATTGATGCATTAGGATATCTTTTCCTCCCACTTCTTTTTGAAATATTGCATCATTTCAAATTTGACTTGATTACCCCATTTAGAGATTGCTGCATTCTATAAATCCAGAGGAGGGTTTAGTAAACTAGAAATCTCATGGTTAGTCGAGGATGTGGATCTTGTTCTTCGTCTTGGAGTAGGAGTGGGAAGGCTAGAATCACCCCCACTTACAATAAGCTCTGAAGATTGGCATGTTACTAGGCTTATTGTTATCTCTAATTTGAGATCACTTATTTTCTGATGAAGCTTAGCTAACTCAATGTCAGCATCGACATAGAAGTTAGGTCTATGAGTTGTGTCCTTTTTCTTTTTCATCAACTTAAGCTCGTTCCTTGTTTCTTTGAGTTCTTCCTCCATGAGAGTGGTCATTTCTATGTAAGCACTAAAAGCTGATTTTAATAGGAAATAGTTTCTATGCCACTCTCATGGCTTATGGTTATTTAGGACTCGTAAAGCGGAGTCATCTCGAGATGATCGTTTCTTTTCCATGTATGCAAACTGCCTATCTTTAACTTTGATAATTCATAAGGTGTCTAAGGAATTAGATTTACACGCTAACTGGACGTCCTAATAAAAATAAAGAAAACAAAAATTAGTACATTAAGGACAAACTCTTCCATTAGTAACAAACAAAGTTTACTAATAATAACAGGAGTCAAGATTACATTGCAATTTCATTTAAAGAATGTTTAATTAATGTTCAAAGTTTTCAAACCGCAGCCTTACCCTTTCAAATGACCTAGCCAACAAAGTAAGTGTAGAATCAAAAGAAGTCTTGATCCTATCGGGAGTATAAATTAGGGGAAAACGATGATAATCCCATTCCCCGATAAAAGGACTACCATGACCACATATTTTGTATAGGAGGATTGTATTTTGCTAAGTAGTTCCTCCTTCTCATCACCAAGAAAGTCAAAATAGAAATGAGGGTAATGCATGTAAACTTCTTGCAAATTTCTAAAGAAATTATGACTCATAAATTGTGATGTTTTAAGTATCGAGGATTTCTCTGAAAAGTCTTTCCAATTTGATGAATTTGCTTAAAAGATCCTTGGGAACCGGGCTGCTTGAAAGGCCTTTGTTCTGTGTAGTATGTCAAAACTAAACTAAGAATAGAGAAACTGAAACGATAAAGCTCATAAGAAAACTAAATAGCACACAACAATTATACAAGTCATTTTGGTTCATACAAAATAAATTTCTTAATACATTTTGAAAATGAATCTCTTCCTATTATACTTAAGTTTCTTAGGGGAAAGAGAGTGTAAGGAAAGAAGAATGGGAGCAAGTTAAGGAATGTTCCAACATGACTCGGGGTGAGGATCAATCTTATGTTCATCTAAATATCTATGGTGAAGGTGTTTGAGCAAATGACCATTGTTATCATCTAAATATGAGAACGATCAATCCCCTACAATAATTTTGTACAAGAACTCCACCATGGCGTCCCTATTGTCGATTAGAATTTAGAAGAGGGTCTTTAATTCATGATTCTCTTTTGTAAGTCTGGTTCGATGATGATGAGCTTTCTTCATTCGAGGAGCGATCTCTCTTTCTTTGAAATGCCTAAGTATGGATGCACTCTTAGTAAGCTTCTTGTATTTCTCAGATAGCTCGTTATAATCTTTCGTTTGCTTATCAAGCTCTCTATTTAGCCGATCGATTTTTGATTGTTTCTTTTCAAGTGTAATGTCATAACAATATTTCAATTTCTCCTTAGCTAAAACAATTAATGTATTAACTTGAAATCACTTGATAGCCTAAGACATTTATGTAAAGATACCCATACTTGAGAAATTAGGATAGAAGGCGAAGAGATTTTTCCCTTATCGGTTGGCTTCCGACTTCGAGAAGTGTTGTCTTTCTTGGAAAGACCCTTCTTTGAGCAGTGGCTGCTGCATTTTGGGTAAACATATCTGGGTTAGTGCCACCAAACTCATCTTGATTATCCGATTGATCAGGTGGACCCATTTTATCACCTTCACGTTCACCACCACCACCATTGCCATCATTATGACCATAATTATCTTCATCTTCATCATTACCATCATCGTCATCCTCTTTATTGTCGTCATCCGGATCATCATCGTCATCATCTCCTTTTCCATCAGGCCTTGGCACTTCATCAATGAGAGCGTCATCAAACGATAGCAATTCCGCAGCATCAATTTCTTCCTTGATGATGAATTCTTCCTCGAGAGCCTTTTTATTCCTTTTCATTTTCAGACTAAACTTCCTTTTGCACCTTTCATTCAAGGTCGGAAGAGACGGGAAATCTAAGTCTAGACATTTGCGAATATTGTTGACGTAGGCTATATACAGTGCCTCTTCATAAAACTTCTCATTGATTTAAGGAAGTGCAACATTAAAGAAGGAGGCGACCTTCTTCTCAGCATCCTTGATGATGTTATTCAAAAAATCTAGAAGCTCAGATTTTCTTTCCAATTGATCTTTGAGCAGTTGGTTTCTCTCGATTAGTTCAGAGATCGCCTTTGACGGCCTGGTGTTTTCAGCTTCCATGTCTTTCACTTTCCCCTCCAACAACAACTTGGATTTCTTTTCCTGCTCCAAAGAAGAAGCCAGTGTACCCTTTTTAGCAATCACTTCATCTCTTTTTGCAACAATATCGACAATACCCTTTTAAAGGAAAGAAACCTTTTCCTTAAGCTCAACCACTTCGATAGAAGGCTCTTGAGAAGCATTCCTAAGAAGGAACACATGTTTTCCAACCTGAAATTTTATAGCTCGATTAAGTTAAAATGAAATTCAGTAAGTTGAAATTGGATAAGTAAATTAAGAAACATACTGATATGAGCTATTTAGGAATAAGGAAAAGGTGGTCATCGGAGTAGGTCGGAGGTTGTGGTGATCAAGGGAAGCAATATAAGGAGACTGAATGACCAATTGAACTAGTTCCTCAAAATCCATCATTGAAGACCAAGGTTGAGCCCTTGTGGGAAGATGACCAGCCAGAGAAAAGTTGAAACCAAGTTCAGCACATATGCGATCAATAGATGCTTGAGAGAGAGGAAAAGAAACACTAAGAAGGGAATCAGAAGTTAGATGTCTCAACTTGAGTTTCTTTAAGCTCTTCTGGAGCCTTATCTGAAGAAACCGCTCTGGGGCTTGAGTCAATATTCTCTTTTTCTATCTCCTCCATGACGATAAGGGTAAATTCACCAGTAAGTTTAGATCTTTTGTCTTGAAGAGGAGAAGCATCGTTAATAACATCAGCGTTTATCCCTTCTTTTTCAAACGCTTCGATAGCCTTGGCGATAGATTTCTTAACGGAAACAAGTTCGGTTGTCTAAGGAAAAACCGGAGATGCCTCTTTTCCTTCCCTCTCTTTAGACGCAGTAGTTTTGATTCTTACTAATAAGAGTAGTTGAGCCTAAAAAAAGAATGGAAGTTGGTAAACTGATAACATCGATAATTTCCTTTTTAACTATATTAAAAATTACCATCAGTATCAGGCTGCATCGGGGAATTAACTGTGAAAACTCTAGAATCGCCAAACACTAAAGAGCCAACTCCTTGAGAGTTGTGTTTAAACGTGGGCAGCTCTCCTAAGATCATGTGGTGGTTAAAGATAATAGAATTTTGAAAGAGCTTCAATGGAGTTCGGAGTGTAAGCCTATTTCTCTTATTTTCATCTAAAAGAATTGGAGAGTTTATGGTCAATTGATCTTCAAAGGTTAGACTTTTAGGAGCAGGATCTGGAAAAGGAAAAGTATCAGTAAAGAATAGTAAACACATAACGATAGTCAAGGATAATAAGCTTACTACCCATAGAAAATTTTCCTTTGATCTTAGAGAAGTGTTTGATGAAGAAAAATTGAGTTTCCCACACTTTTGCTTTATTAACGGATTCAGAGAATAAGCTTTTCGGGTGAGGATGAACTCGATATAGTTTGTGGCCTGGCTGATCACCCACTTTAGTAGGATCAGCTAAGTAATAAAGAAAATCAGGACTAAGAGATGGAAGCCATATTCCCAACCAAAAGACCTCCAGGCAAGATAAATATGTGTAAGCGTTTGGCAGAAGCTGGATCGACACAATATCCCAGTGCTCCAGATATGCAATGCGGAAGTTCGGAAAGGTGACATAGCCTGCATGCCAAATATGAATAGGAGTGAAAGCGAAATATCCATATGGAGGATTATAGATATTGTCCGAAGAGCTAGTAGGAATGGCCTCAATCCTAGTAATCCCAAATTGATCGAGAATGGAGTCAACTTTGGCTTGGGAAGTAATGTATGATGGGTTAGTAACATAACTTCCTTTTTTAACAGTTGAAGGTAAAGGTTGGTCTTCGCACCAGCTTTCTTGACAGGCTTCTTAGTAGGTTGCTTGCTCTCCATTATCCTACGGTCAAGGTGATATTATTCATTATTTAAAAGTTAATCATGATAATCTATTTGGAACATGTAAATTTAAGAGTTTAGTTATTTAAACAGTTTTTTCATCCTTAAAAGAAGGCAAATAACAATTTTCAGATGACTTTGATCCTAATCGACATCGAGTATGTTGCCATCATGTTTAACTAAAATAGATACAATCTATGACTAATAGATTCATAGCTAAGAATAACCTCTCTTCAATTTAGTCGAAGAGGTATGAAATGACTAACTCCGTTAGTTAAACAACAAGTCCCTTAGTAGCGACGACTACCATGGTAAGACTCTTTGCACCTTACTGAAACTAAAGTTCAATTTTGTTGAAGATGTGGTAATTTTGTTAACTTCCAATTTTTTTCTTGTCACATTCAATTTATTCTTATAATACTAGAAATTTTAGCAAACAGAACAACAGTTTGGAAAGGTGTCATATCGGCTTCGAGGGTCATAACTACGTCGATGAGGGTCGAAGGCGATAACATAAAGAATAGATTCAAAGTCATGTAATTTTATTAACTAACAAGCCTGCGATATCCTAAACCAACACTAAATTAAATTAAAATCCAATTGAGAAAAGCAAAGACATTATGCTAATGGGTTAACAGTTATTGGATTATATAACATACTTTAAAATTTCTAATGATATGGAAAACTGCAACACTGAAACCTTTTAAAGTAGAAGCGGGTATGGATCCAATACACAGCCAAAAATCCCAGATCCCTAAATCAAAATCATTGATTAATAAATTCAAAGAATCAACGATTGAAATTAGCAATAAAATTAAGACCAGTCAAGCCAAATAGGTGAATTTGATGACCGATTCAAAAATCATAAAACCCACAATCATGATTTTAACACGAATTATGTTTGTAAGTAAGTAGAATGAAAATCATACCTTGTCTTTGAATCAGTGTTAGAGGTTAAAATTTTCACAACTAAATCAAAGAATTTGATGCTTGCTTAAACTTTTTGATCGCAGGTAAAAGAGGAGTGGAGAAGAATCCAGCTATTTATAGAAGAAGAGGAGATGGTTGGGCTTGATTTGTTCCAAATGAACGGCTAGATTATAGAATGGAAGAAGACTAATCGGTGGGAAGATCACTCCGACACTCTTGACTTGAAAAGTCAAGGATTTCTTTATACTAGGGGGCAAATGTTATCGCTATAAATTTGATTGAAGTAGGTTGAAGTGCCATGGCTTCATAGTTATCAAAGCAGCACTCGTCGAAGACTTGTCCACAACGGCTTGCTCATGACTTTGGTAGCCAACGTCGAAGTCGGGAAGAAAAGAAAAGATAAAATGTCGCTTCTATAATCAACATCGAAGACGTAGAGTCGATGAGGCACTTACAAGCTAACGACAAAGAGACAAAATACCACACTTTGATGATGAAAGATGATGAACAAAGTCACACATGGACGAAGTGGCAAGGAAATCAAGAATAAACCCCTCCGCAAATTAGCAAGACACTTCGAAGAAGTTATCCTACAATGATGAGGAGGGTATTCCTATGGCAATATCATGAAATCGCTGAACCAATTTGCTGTTTATTAGGAGATCACCTCGCAAGTCAGTTCTGCACAACACTTCGAAGAAGCCACAGACGTATGTAAAGCGGTGTTAACAAGGGACATTGTCAGTATCCATGAAGTCATCATTGCTGCAATTAATCATTTTCGCACACACCTTCTCATTGATTTCGAAGGTTAAAACTGAAAGAATAGAATGGATAACTTCGGCTACGGCATCATATAAATATTCCTTAAACCATGTTGGACACCACTCTGTGAAGAGAATAGGGTTAAATCCCTTCGAAGTCAATACCACTAAAGACATACAAGCAAAGTGGTTAATGCCAAAGAAGGTCGGAGACACTCCTACATATCAAAGACATTCCTGCACGTCGAAGACGTTCCTACATACCGCTATTTAGTGATGACTCTGCCCCGAACTCAACTCAATTCCACCAAAGTCAACACATTCGAGGAGATAAGGAATGGAGTGAGGGCTGCAAACCCCTATAAATATGATCCTAGGACGTCATTTTAGGGGATCAAAAATTCTCTTCTCTCATTTCTTACATTGTAAATCCTAAATCAATTTGGGGATTTTAGAGCATATTGTAATTCAAGAACATTGTATACATAGGACCTTGAATATTATAAAAGAGCATAGCATAACATATGTGTAATTGATTCAGACTTGTGAATTGAACACATTTATGACTTTGTTTATTTGAATTACTATGACTACGCATAACCGACTTCGACTCAGGGACTTTAAACTTGAATTTGCTTTGTACATACGACTTTGAACTCAAATTTGTCCTAAAAATACAATTTCGAACTCGTACTCATCTGACATATGTAACTTATAAGAAGAATGGATACCAAAACCCTTAATGCTTCGATGAGCCCCTTCAAGGCTTCTTCGTGAATAACTAAGTTTCTCAAAGTACTTTTGAGGTTGGCGAATTTATTTGCTAACAACCCACAATTCTTTATTGTAACTGGTCTTTTCTCCGAAAGCTTAAGTACTTGTATATAGGTTCAACATTCAACAATGAGAACTAATTCACATTATACAATAGCAGTACAACAACTCTATAATTGTGTGAATGCATAAACTAGTTCACAACTGTATAAACTAATTACATATAGACAAGTACTACAATTAATTCTTTGCATGCATACTCCAAATTTCAATATTGCAACTCGATAAACCTTTGTCATAATACAGATGTATCTTGATGGCAATGTAATAGAGTTCTAGATGATCAGGATAAATGAAAAACCATAATAAATAGGTCCGTTGACTACCAGAGTTGTCATCTTGACTTTATACTACTACTTGTTATGTTTTGATAGATTTTTATAAACTTCTTTAATTTTTATAAAACTTAGTTAGTTTTTTATAAAAATTAGTTAGCTTGTTTAATTTTTATAAACTTAGTCAATGTTTGATCATCATCGTCATCGTCATTATCATCATCATCAACATTATTATTATAAACTTAGTTATTTTTTATCAAATGTAGTTAATTATTGTTATAAGGTTAGTTAATTTTTTTCAAGCTTAGTTTATCATTATCATCATTATTAAAATGTTATTTTAAAAAAATAGTTAACTTAGTTAAATTTTTATAATACTTATTTAATTTTTATAAAACTCGGTTAACTTGTTAAGTTTTTATAAAACTTAGTTAACTTGTTTAGTTTTTTATAAATTTAGTTAATTTATTAATATTTTTATCATAAACTTAGTTAATTTTTATTAAACTTAGTTTATTATATTATTATTATAAACCTTTTAATTCTTAAAAATTTAGTTAACTTAGTTAAATTTTTATAATACCTAGTTAATTCTTATAACTTATTAGTTTTTATAAAACTTAGTTAATTTTTAAAACTTAGTTAACTTATTTAATTTTTATAAACATAGTTAATTTATTATATTATTATTATAAACTTAGTTAATTTTTATCAAGCTATAATTTATTAATGTTAATATTAATATTAATATTAATATTAATATTAATATTAATATTATTATTAATATTAATATTATTATTATATTATTATTGTTACAAACTTAGTTTATTATTATTATTATTATTACTACTATTATTGGTATATGTAAGTATATATGTGTGTGTATGTATGTGCGTATGAATTTATATGTGAGTGTGTGCATGTGTGTGTTTGAGTAAAGCTCACCTGGTGAATACCCAGTCTTTCTAGATTTGCAGCATAAGGCATGGGAACATCAACTCCATTAATCCTCTCGATATGAGCATCAGGATAATCAAAACTTTCTTCAACTAAAGATGTCATGAAACAATAATAAACCAGCTAACTTAGTTGAAACTACAGAGATATCCTGCAAAAGCATCACTACTAGAAAGGCTTCAAAAAGCGACATAGCCTAGCGACGGCTAAAAAAAGCGGCCGTTGCTAGCCGTCGCTTATCACGTTATACAAACCTGCTACTCGAGAGAAAACATTTCATTTCCTCTCCCCAAATCCACTCAGATCCGCCGCCCCACGCAACGAGCCGCCGCCCTCCACCACCAGGAGCCGTCGCAACCTTCCGTCGCTAATTTCAACTCTCCAAACTTGTCGGTATCTCCTATTTTCCATCATCTTTGTTTACTTTAGGTTTAAATTAAATTAGTTGATGATTTAGTGATTTGGAATTGGATGATTTAGGGGTTTGGAATTGATGAATATATGTTATTAGTTTATGATATATAGTTTATTATTTGAATTGGGTATATAATGGTAAACCTAATTTAGAAAATTAGTTGATTATGCGTTTGAAAATGGTGATTATTGCGTATTAGGTTATGATAATTAGTGTTGATTTGGTGGTATTAATTAGTGAATTTATTGTTTACTATGTTATTAAAAATTATGGCTAATTTAAAATACAAAAAATAGTCCATGATTATTGAATAATATGTTTATTGATAAGTTTACGAGAATGTTTGTTATACTGTTGTAAGGGCTAAGAGTTCGGGGAAAAAGCCAAGTTGGATGGGAGATGATATTTGGGCTGGATTCCAACAATATTGGGAATCTGAAGCATTCAAAGTAAGTTATATTGTCACTATATTTTTACATTTAAATGTGTTGAATTATTTTACTTAATAGTGTGTATAAATTAATAGGAATTATCGGCAAGAAACAAGGCTAATAGGAACAAAAACCCCGCTTTACATCGTGGTGGCTCGAAATCCTTCCAACAACATAGGAGGGAATTGGTAAATAAATTAACCAATATTTATGTTATTGATGTATATATTTACTAGTGTCTCTTTACCATATATTATATTCTTGTATATAATCTATTCTTGTATATACTCATGCAAATTATCAATATAATCTATTCTTGTATATATTCAGTGGGCAAAGTATGAAAGGGAGCCTATAGTGGCTGAGGTTTTCAGAGTCACACATGCAGTGGAGCATACAGATGAGAATGTTTCATATGATTGGTCGGACGACAAGGCTGCTTCTGTAATAGTAAATATGTTTATTTCTATAATGAAAATATTTCATATTCGTTTATTTCATAGTAAATAAGTAAATTGTATAGCAATTGTGTCAAATATCTGTTCGTAATTGTAGGAGAGATATAAAGCAGAGCATGCACGAGCGATACAAGCGAGTGGACGTGAGTCGCTTACGGTTAATCGGATATGAGATTCAATCATTGAACCGGCAAGTCGAAACAGGTGTTATAGTTTCGGCAATATGGTATGTACTCAACATTTACACAGTAGAAACCTGTATGCCAGGAACTTCTTATTCACTTGAGTTTATTACCAATAACTTGAGTTTTCTTATTGTTATTGTATGCCATGAACTTCTTATTCACTTGAATTATTTCACAGGCTCTTAATTTTCAAAGGGCATATAGGAGATCCATAGATGAGGAAGAGATTGCTTGGATGCAAACACAATTGGATGAGCTCAATGATTGGCAGAAGAGTCAGTTGGCGACGCAGATAGATAAGCGTATTGCTGCCTTCTATCAGGAGCATGGGTCAATGCCCGGGGAAGGAGGTGCAGATGCTGATGATGATGATGATGCTTAGTTGGTTTGTTTTGATGGGTACGCTTTATATATATATATATATATATATGTACATATTTTGATGGGTTTGACATTTGGTACTTTGGATGTTGTGATTGATACTTAGTGTTTTGGTGGATTTGGTATTTTGGTTGTTGTGATTGATATTTTGGCACTTGATATGTACTGGTCGTTTAATTTAGTTATGTGGTTTGGTTTGATGGATTTTCATATTTGGTTATGTTGATTTTCTTAAATGATTTTGTGAATATATGTTGGAATATGCAATGTGTTGATATTGATTATATGGTATGATGGAATGGTATTATATTTGTGGAATGATGGAATTATATTATTTGGATTGATTGGGATTGAGGGTTGAAGGTGCTGCAATATGGCAGCAAATATATTCCAGTTTTGCAACGGCTAGCAACGGCCATATTGCAACGCTTAGCCGTTACAAGTCGTTGCTAAAAGAACAACGGAGCCTTCGCTTTCTTTAGTTGCAACGAGATATTTTGCAATGGCTTTTAACGACGACTAGCGACGGCCGTCAACGGCTATTAGCCGTCGCTAAACAGTGCTTCTTTTGTAGTGCATTATTTCTTAAAGTTGAGTTCATTTATAAATAGAAATTAGAACAAAGTTCAATATATAAAAATTCATCATTTATTTGAGATAAAATAATGTAATTAGCATATTAAAGTGCATTTTCAAGGAACACGACAGGATCAAGATACCTAATAGCAGCTTTAATTAAGTAAGCCACGAGCATCTTCTGACGAATAAGGATTTAGTACTTTCAAGCCTAGAAAAGCTCCATACCAAGCCGCTTAACACTGCATGCATATAACAGTATAACACAACCAACAGAAGTTGTAGAATGCAACCGAAAGTTTGATGCAACAGCTAGAGAAATTCCTAAAGGTAGCGCCGGCAAAGATAAACTTCCCAATTCATACGTGCATGATTCGTCTGATGTAATTATATGGATATCCTTGTAGTAAATCATGTAGACACTAGCCTAACATGTAACAATGTTTCAAGCAGCAACAATCATAAAGAAACATATTGAAATAATGTTAACATCTACGATAATAAATCTCAGCGACAATCAAGAAGATGTAAGCAATGATGAGCATGTCAAATTTATGGCAACAACTACTGATGGTGTAATTGATAACCCGACATGGACACAACTTGTTAGTCAAATTAAGTCAAAAGCTACGAGTAAGTGAAGCAAGTTAAGTTCCCCACAGTAACTATAAAACAAGGGGACCCTCTAATATTATAAATTAATTATGACATTCCTCAATTGGAAAGTTAGCAGTCTAAATTCCCCCACTCGAAGGTTTGATGTGTCTAATCATTTAAATAAATATAACCTTAGTTTTGTGGGGTTATTCAAGCATATATTACAAGATGACAATATCCATAACTCTGTTAGAAGTGTTCTACCAGGATGGGGTTATGCATGTAATCTAGCAGAATTATGAGACCATGTGACTCATCTATTTGGTCCAATATTATCATTCATAATGAGGATCGGATCATTTCATGTACCTTGTAAAATAGTGGTGGCTTCTTATGTGTTATATCAATTATCTATAGTCTGTACTCGTAACATCAAAGAGACTATTTATGGAGACAAGTCGGAGAATCAGCTAACAATATCTCTATCCATTGGGTTTTAATTGGTGATTTTAATTGTGTATTATATAATGGGGATAGACTTGCCCAAATAGTAATTGTAATAACGCTAATGTCGAATTCAATGACACACTAGTTGCAGCAGGCCTTAGTGAAATGCACTATTTGGGTAACAATTTTACATGGAGAGAGGAGCTTAATTATGATACACATATATAACAATGCTTTATATTTGCAACTTTAGATGATCGCATAAATGAGGAGTTAATATTGGGTATAAAGAAAGTCCATTTAATTTGGATATATGCATTCACATACTATTTGAAAATCAACAAAAATAAAAAATAACGTGGATGCATGATGGATACCAATGCTCAAAAATAAATTATGCCTATATGATGACAATAAAGGCATAGATCAATTAATGTACTATGATTCTACGACGGTGAATTAATTTCTAATCAGGCAGAATTAGAGCATAATGCAATTCGCTACTTTGAAGAGTTATATAATGCTGGTTAGTTGCAAGACTCATTTTCAACCATCACATGTAAAAAATATCTATCAGAACGGGCTAGGAAGATATTAATTCAACAATTACTGTGGAGGAAACTAAAATAGCTACTTTTCAAATTAACAACGATAGTATTCCAAGCCCAGATGGATGTGGAGTAATTTTCTTACAAAACAATTTTCAAGTTATAATATATGTATGTATGTATAGATGTATGTATGTATATGTATATATGCTAATTTTTTTTTCAAAATATTGCAGAGGCCAATAAAGCTTTCAACTAAGTAAATAGATACTTTCCCTCAAATTGAATTATGAACCTACTTTAGTTGTTCACAAATTAATTGAATCAACCAACATGTACATGAAGCAAGTAGTAAAATCATATCATACATGGTGGTTCAAAAGGAACATCGAGTTCATTGTTTCAAATTCTATAATTGTCGAATCGCAATCATGCGAGCATAAAGCAAGATATTTAATATTACATGACCTAGAAAAGAAAGGATACTAATCAATTAAATTATACTATTTAAATTTATGGCACTATAAGTGCTTGGTGCTATATTAAAAACTAGTAACAATTTTAAGCATTATACGGATCATGTAATATCAGTAACAGCTGCATTATAAAGTCCAACAAATATGGCTATAATGACAACACTCTCTATGACATATATGTAAAGCAAGCAAAGAGTTATCACATCAAATGAAACTAAGAAGAAAATTGAAATTCCATTACGAATAACACATACACACATATATTAGTTACTAGAATGTTGTTCTAACCCCCTCTGCAACTTCCCTAATTTTAAATAGCATTATTCAGAAGATTTAATTAGATAAATTAACTAGAATAATGTAGAGACTAGAGTGATAAGGGGATTGAGATTTGAAAACTAATTAGGGTCGTGCCTTAACCAAATGGGTTTATAAAATGGTTTATAAGTAAATACTTAAGAGATTAAGGCAAGGGTAATATGTGAATAGCCATGTACGAAAACCTCATAACACCTAAATCCTTACCTCATTCTCATTCATACTTTCATAAAAACAAAAACATAAGCAAAGGAGAATCAAGGCCAGCCATTACCCTAGGGGAAGAAGAGCTTAAAATCAATTAGAAGTTAAGATTCAAGCTAGGAAGATTAAAGCAAGAGCAAATCTCAAGTTCCTTATCCAACCAAGGTGAATAATAATCTAAACCATCTCATATATGTCTTTTTGGATATTTTAATTTCGAGTTTAAGGTTTAAAACCGTTTAGATGGATGAATGATGATATGCTTTGATTATATGCCATGTTTTGATTTAAACAGGGATTTTTGTGTAATGATGTATCTCAATTTTAAGGTTAAAATCGTGTAAATTGATTTCGAATGCTATGATGGTCGAATATGTTATATAAAACATTATTTTGTAGATGAGTTTAAATTTTCATAATATATCCCAAACTATGTATAATTTATTATGAATTTTTGATGGAAGAAATAGAGAAATTTGGGTTAAAATTATATAAGGCAATTATATAATGATTTCTGGTCTAAAATTTACATATGTCAGAAAGCATATTAAAAGTGAATTATGATGGTTTTTGTGGATTTTTCCTAAGTGTTTTAATATGGTTATTAAATTATTTAAGTCGAATGACTTAAATGTTTAAATATCTTGTTTAAGGAAATGACTTATTTGTTAAAATAATTTCAATTATAAATTATTGAATTCGCCAGCCTTTTTAGAAAAGGATTTTGATAAAGAAGTTGAAAACCAATCATATTTTGACAAATTGGGTAAGTTAGGTAAAAAGAAATTTCTTTGAAAGGGAATAAAACAGTTTTATTTTAATTTACAACTTCGCCACTTCCCTATGCTAGCTTTCGTCACCATACTTCTGCGAATGAACCCATTCAAAACCAACAAGAATGGTATCAAGCCATTGGTATGTAGTGGATTGGAGAAAGACGGAAGGGACTGTGTCGAAGGCATGCTTTCGAAGGGGTTGAAATCATTCTTATAAGCTTTCGAATACATTACTTGCCTTTGCTTTTAAAGATGCTTTCGAAGGGGTTGAAGCTTTCGAAGGGGTTGATGCTTTCGAATCAATTAAATTACCTTTGTTCAAAGAGCCGCTTACCTTTGTTTTTAGATAGGAACTTTTAAAAGAGTTGCCGCTTACTTTGTTTTTAAAAGATGCTTTCAAACGAGTTGCCGCATTTTGAACCTATACGATACCTAGCTGCCTCCTTCATACCTTTCGAATTGGTTAAAGGCCACCTTTATAGCTTATAACAATGAGTTCGAAAGGAAGGCTTTCATTTTATTAATATTGAAGCCGGCTTCCCAATGCTTTCGAAAGGGTTATTGTAGCTACTTTTACTAATGGTTTCGAAAGGTTAGTTTCGAAGCTATCCTTTTCCCCAATTCTTTTATTTGAAGATCAATGCTTTCGAAAGGGTTAATTTCGTTATTGTTTTCTTTGACCCAGAAGTTACATTTAATGTTAAATCGGATGATTTCTAAAGAGATACTTTCAAATGGTTTCAAAGCTACACTTCCATTAATTTTCTTTGAACTAAGCCTTTGAAAGATAAGCTTTAGTGCTTCCGAAAGGTATATCTTTAATGGTTTCGAAAGGAAGGTTTCAGTGCTTTTGAAAGGAATGTTTTGAGTGTTTCGAAAGTTATATCTTTAATTATTTTGAAAGGAAGGTTTGATTACTTTCAAAAGGTTTGTTTTTAATGGATTCAAAAGAGAAGGCCTAAGGTTTCGAAAGCCTTAGTTTTCAAACAAGAAACCAAATCTCATTTTTTTTATAGATAAATCCATGGCAATATGAAAGAATTTTGAAATAGCATTTAACTTTGGAGTTTTGAAGAAGCTTTCCTTGCTAAAGATAGTGGGTTAAGAGTATTAACCATGTTTAATTTTGAAAAATGATTACAATAAAATTAAACCATAGATGTTTATATTATTATGTTATGACCAATTACCATGTGTGCTTCTTTTGTAAACATATTCACTTTATAATTAACCCATAACTTCATTTTGGGATGTTAATAGCAAAATAACCAACTAGGTTGACCCAGTAGTGAATGTACATTGAGTTAACTCCTATATGAGTAGAATTGCATCCAGGATGTCTGGTAGAACAGAATAAGGATGCCCAAAGACTGATTAAGGGATTATTGATATTGACAGGTTCTTAGTAAGCCCATGAAAACTATGTATGAAAATAGTTATTGGTAGGGGCCAATAAATTCTTAGTGATCCCATGAAAATTATGTCCGGAATAAGTTATTGAAAGAAATCAATAGGTTCATAGTGATCCCATGAAAACTATGATATGAGAGAAGTTATTGGAGAATCCAATAGGTTCATATTAAGCCCATGAAAAGTATAATTGGAGAAAGTTGTTGGTAGGTACCAATAGGTTCATAGAGATCCCACGACAACTATGATTGGATGATAGTATTGGTAGGAACCAATAGGTTCATAGTGATCCCAATAAAAATATGAAGGTGGATAGGAGTTCCATAAGAATTAACAAGTGATTAGTCAGCCCATAAAAACTAATATGTTAATAGTGACCCTAGAAACTATAATTTGAGACAAATAGTCAGGTTAATGGGGATGGGTAATCCAGAGCATATTACATGTTTGCATATCATCATATTACCTTTTATTATGATATGTCTTAACCATTGTGGATGCAGGTGTACAGTATATGGTTATTATAAGTTGGGTTAAGATACTAGTCAGGGGAAAACCCATTTTGCTAAGCGGCGTGGTCTCACTAGATATCTATATGGTTCGAGATGGTAGTTTATTATTCATACCATACTTTTTGTCAGACTCAAAGTTTATGTTTTCCCCTTAAACTTTCGGGTGCTAAATTGATTTTGAGTAGTTTGAGAGTTAAGGTTTTCAGGTTCTTATTTAGACGAATAAGCTTTCGAAGACGTGTAGGAGCCAAGCTAGCTAGTAGGAGTTCTTTATGTTTGATTCCGCTGACATAAACTCTGATCTACCAGTTGTTTAACTGCCTATATTTAGACTCTGATCAACCAAGGTTGTGTTTGGATGTTTAACTGCCTATATAATTATTTAGACGAATAAGTTTATGTTTGGATGTAATGGAAAAGTTGTTTAATTGCCTATATTTAAACTCTGATCAACCAAGGTGGCATTTTCATATGTCCTTCTTAGCGTATTTTATAATAATTATATTTATCTGAATGTGGTTTACGAATTAGGATTATGTTATGAATTTGAAATGTGATTTGGAGTGGAATAAGAAATTTAATTTATGATTTTAATTTTTTTTTCACATCCATGTGTTTCTGTTATATCAATCTATCTAACATTACCGCATTTGGTCACTGAGAATTAATAACTATAGATGACTGCAGCATTTGTAGCAGTTAGTTTTGGGCCTTCAAATGGAGGATGTTACAAGTTCGTATCAGAGCATGGGTTTATGTAAATTTAAAAGAAATTTGAACATAAAAGGATTTTCAAAACGTAATCCAATGAATCAGAAAATGAGATCGGGGTTTGGGTTAATGCTATAGTAACATTCTTGCAGTATATATATATATAAGTACGTATTCCCCTCTCTTTTAGACAGTTCTTCTGTTTCTTACTAAGGCTCATACGCAGATTTACGAGCAAGAAAGATATGGAGGCAGGAAACGAAAGATGAAATCTAGTGGAGGAGGCACTACGACTAATGGAAATGCTCAACCCAATACTAGAAGAAACCCGAGCCGACGAGCAAATGCTAATCCAAATGCAAATGCCAACGTAGGTGCTGGAACCCCGCCAGTAGATATGGGGATGATGTATCTGCTTTTTGTCAATCTAATGCAAGCTGGAGTAGCTATAGTAGTAGCTGTTGGTAATGCTATTGGAGGAGCTAATCCCGTGGCCCCAGTTGTCGATAATTATGCAAAGCTGAGCAGGAATTACACCAGTCTTGATGGGAAGCCATTTTTGGGAACAGAGGATGCTATTGAAGTGGAAAATTGGTTATTGCACTATGAAAGGATTTTTGCTGCGATAGGATTAGATGATGAGCAGAAGAGGAGACTTGCTTCTAGACAATTACAGCGAGCATCACTTTATTGGTGGAATAGTGTTACCGCAGGAGTTTCCGAGGAAGAGTTCCCTTGGGCAGAATTTCAAAGGAGATTTGAAGGGAGGTTTTTGTCTGAAGTTGCCAAGTCAATATTGCTGAGAAAGTTCATGGACTTAGTGCAAGGTGAAATGTCGGTGATTGAGTATGCTACGAAGTTTGATGATTGGCCGGATATGGACATGCTACCATTAACACCATCATTAAAAGGAACGAAAAGTTTATTCGAGGGTTAAGCCCTGAGATTTCTAGTACGACTATGCCACATCTCCGGGATCCAAGTACAGTTGAAGTGGAAATGGAAATCCAAAATGAAGAGATGCTTTCTACTTAACGAAAGGAGAAGCAGGTCGGAACCCATGATTCTCAGAGCAAGAAGAGGAAATTCTTTAAGAAGAAAGGGGCTCAGAAAGGAGGAGCTGCCAAGAAGGCAAAAGCTGACCTAGTTTGCTTCAAGTGCGACAAGAAGGGACATTATGCTCATGAATGTCGAACTGGAAAATGGAAAAAGGATGCATATAAGAAGGGAATGAAGTGCTTCAACTGTGACTAGATTGGACACTACAAGAACTAGTGTCCAAAACCAGTCAGAGCGGACAAGGGGAAAGTTTTTGCTTTGGAACCAACTTCTTCTAGACCAACTGTTGCTGAGAAAGGAAAGATTGTGATGGAAGGTATGCTTTTGATTCAGAGTATACCAGTTATGGTACTATTTGATACATGTGCATCGCATTCATTTATATCTCAATGTTTGGTAGATAAGTTATGTTTATAACTTCATACCTTGTTACTTCCTTAAGGGTTGCGAATCTGATAGGAGGGTATGCAACTCTGGGGATGATATGTGAACAGTTAGAACTTGAGTTGTTAGGTCGTAAGTTTGCATGCAGTTTGTATGTTTTTGATTTCGTAGGTTTCAAGATCATTTTTGGTATGGATTGGTTAAATAGATATGATGCTAGGATATTTTTCCGAGATAAGGAAATATTGCTAAGACACCGTAATAGTCATAATCGAATCATATATTAAGTAGAGAATTTAGATCTAGGTGCTTATGATTTGATGGGTTCTATGGAAGTAGAAGAAGAATTGAATCAGGTTTTAATAGCAAGAGAATTTGTAGATGTTTTTGAGCTAGTCACAGGACTACCACCGAAGCGAGCCATTAAGTTTCAGATAGATCTTGTACTAGGAGCAGAACCTGTAAGTAAACAACCTAGCAGGATGGCACCTACCAAAATGAAGGAATTGAAGGTGCAGCTAGTGGATTCAGAAATAATTTTTTTTATTAGATCAAGCAGTTCGCCTTGGAGAGCGGCCGTGGTGTTCGTGAAGAAACCAGATGGATCATTAAGGATGTGTATTGACTATCGTAAGTTGAACGAGAAGACGATCAAGAGTAGGTATCCTTTGCCGAGAATTGATGATTTATTTGATCAGTTGAGTGGAGCCAGAGTATTTTCCCAATTGGATTCGGCGACAGGTTTCCATCAACTAAGAGTGGCAGAGGATAGTATTCCATTAACGACATTTCAGACTAGGTATGGTTCGTACGAATGGTTAGTAATGCCATTCAGGTTAACAAATGCGCCAGCTTTCTTAGTGGATTTGATGAAACGAGTTTTCTGAGAGCACTTGGATAGGTTCCTATTGGTATTCATTGATGACATTTTAATATACTCTAAGGATGAAAGAGAGCATGAAGTTCATCTTACAGTAGTGCTTGAGACATCGAGGCATCATCAGCTGAAAGCGAAGTTTTCAAAGTATCATTTCTACAAGAAAGAAGTTAAGTTTCTTGGTCACGTGGTTATAGAGAAAGGTTTATCAGTTGATCTGGATAAGATCGAGGCTGTTAACAACTGGAAGAGACCAGAGATGGTGATCGAGATCAGAAGTTTTCATGGACTCGTTGGCTATTACCAGAGATTCATTAAGGATTTCTCGTGGATAGCAGTGCCTTTGACTAAGCTAACCAGGAAGGATGTGAAGTTTATTTGGTCTGACAAATGTGAGGAAGCATTCCTTAAGTTAAAGCATTTGTTGACCAACGCGCCTGTGGTAGTAGTTCCAAACGAAAACCAAGGATTAGTAGTATATATTGATGCATATGGAACCAGATTAGGGGCTATGTTGATGCAGAAAGGTAAAGTAATTGCCTATGCTTCACGATAGCTTAGACCGCATGACATGAGATATCCTACTCATGATCTAGATTTGGTAGCGGTGATCTTCGTCCTGAAAGTATGGAGACATTATCTCTTAGGGACGAGATTTGAGTTATACATAGACCATAAATCCTTAAGATATTTATTCTCTCAGAAGGAGTTGAATATGAGACAGTAGAGATGGCTGGAGTTTTTAGCAGCTTATGATTTTGGTATAGAGTATACACCTAGAAAAGAAAGTAAAGTGGCGGATGCTCTTAGCAGGAAACATTAGAATGTGGTGTTAACTATGTTAATGGAATGGAAGGATCTAGAGGCTTTGTTTACTTGTAGTGTGCAGTTAAGATCGACTGCTAGTTTAAATCAGAGCACTACCATGTTATCCTGCTTGGAAGTTCGACCACTACTGATCGAAAGGATTGCTTCTAAGTAGAAAGAAGATCCATTATTAGCTAAGAAGATTAAATGGCTTGAGGTTGGATCAGAGATTGATGATCTAAAAGATTTCAGTCTTGACTAGAGGGGATGGTTGAGAAAGAAGGGACGGTTGTGTGTTCCGAATGTTCGGGACTTAAGGAGAGAAGTCCTTAGGGAATGTCATCGATCCAAATTTCCGATTCATCCTGGGGGAACCAAGATGTATCAAGACATGAAGATGAGTTTCTACTGGGAAGGTATGAAGAAGGATGTTGGCTTATGGGTAAGGCAGTGTGTGAACTGTCAATATGTGAAGGTCGAGCATAAGAAGCCAAGTGGGTTGCTTCAACCTTTGGAGAAACCAGTTTGGTAATGGAATTCGATATCCATGGATTTTATAGACGGGTTGCCAAGGTCGGAAATGAAAGTATATGGGTCATAGTGGACAGGTTGACCAAGAATGCCCATTTCATCCCTGTTAAGTCAACCAGGACGGCACCTGATTTTGCTAAATTGTTTATGAAGAACATAGTTAGACTACATGGAATTCCTAGTAGTGTAGTAAGTGATAGAAATACTTGTTTACTAGCGAGTTCTGAAAGAGTCTACAAGATGTGTTAGGTACCAATCTCAAGATGAGTACTGCTTATCACCCTCAGAAAGATGGGCAGACAAAGAGAGTCAACAAGGTATTTGAGGATTTGTTAAGAGCTTGTGTGCTAGATTTTGGCGGATCTTGGGAAGATCACCTACACTTAGTTGAATTTCCTAAAATAAAAGTTATCAGACTAGTATAGGAATGGCGCCTTTTGAAGCTTTGTATAGAAGGCCATGCAAGTTACCAGCATGTTGGTTGGAACTGGAGACAAGTTAGTCTTAGGTCCAGATCTGGTAAGGGAGGCAACAGAGAAGATTGAGTTTGTAACGAACCGCTATTTTGGACTATTCGCATCCGCACATGTCGGACTTGAATAATTCAAAATACCGAATTATTAATTTAAATTTGGCAAAACTGAACATATACAGTAAATAAAATAATCACAGATTACAAACACAGAGTAATAATATGCAGTGGAAGCAAAAGATAGTAGTTCATGAAGCTACTATATAAATATCAGAGTTAAATAAGGTACAACAGATGTCTCGAATACAATAATCAAATACAATATCAGAATACAATCACTGTAATCAACTGGATATCTGAAAGCTGGATAGATAACTGGATCTCCAAGCGAAACACCAACTCCAAAGGTGAGCCTTGAATACTGGTACACTCAGTCTGACCCGAGCGTAAAGCAAAATACAAAACACTTAAGTCAGGATTAATATTCTTTTATCAATAAATCCAACTCAAGTGAAATAGCAATTGAAATACAAGTAACTCAAAGGATGTTTGGAATAACCATCCTTTAAGGATCCGTTAAACTATCTACTATGTAGTAGTGTACGATAAGTAGATAATGCCTATCAGTAATATAAGATATCAAAATAGTGTTAAGGCGTTACCATTATCCCCCTTAACACATTTTATATAAGCGTTATAGACTATACAGCACTGTAAACTCCACCGTAAACTAGTGGGCTATCAAGGAGTACTCCATAGGTATAACACAAAACAAATCGTAGTGGTCGCGTATACAGGGATACAAGTATGACAAGGCACATGAGGCAATACCCAAGGTAGTGAAACTACCGTTTGCCTGATCCGGACTGGTGAGAACGCATCGCCGCAGCGACCGCAACACCGCGAAACAACACTTCCAAATCAAGGGTGCACCAATCGAAGACAAGTAATGAGTAGTTTTCGAAGAAGTGTGTTCGCTCGAGGTAGCTAGCCCCCATTTGGCCCGGCACGGCTCCTGTTTTAGTCATTTCCAATTTGACACAAGTGTCAAGGCTATCCATTATCGTTCTCTTTCTTCAGACATCACGTACATCATTCCAACCACTTCATTCTGGATCACACTCCGCGTGTAGTTATTAAAGTGGTTTTCGGTTTAGACAGTGAGTATGTCCCTAACCGATTTCGGTCTCTTTAATAACTTTCGTAATTATTACACCGATTGGTCCTTTAATAAACTTCAAAACCAAATCAAATTCAATTTCAAATAGAATTTGTAAACCAACATTTCATTTCTCTTTCTAAATCAATCTCCATAATTTACGTTTCAAAACTTCCAAATTCAAATTTCAAAATCTTATAATTCAATTTCAATTTCTTTTTAAAACAATTCAAATATTGATTCAAGTTCGTAATATAAGTTTAATTTCGAAATCATTTAAATTAATTTAATTTAACATTCAAATCACTTTAAATTCATTGATCGATTTCATTCAATATTCGTTGAGTTAATTTATCATTCCAAACAATTTTTATTTAATTTCCAATTCATTAAATCAACTACTTAAGTTCAACTTCATTATATCAAGACTTACAAATTAAATTAAATTACATTCATCAAATAAAATTCTTTACATTTCAAGTCTTACATTAATCTCAATAAAACACATTTTTATTTCTTATTTGAGAAATTCAATTTCACTTATTAATTTACTCAGTTACAATTTCAAAACTTAATTAATAAAGAAACTTAATTTCACTTATTCAAGAAGTTCAAATTTTCTAGTTATTAAATAATTAATCTTATTTAATTATTAAATAATTTCACAACTTAATTATTAAATAATTTCAAACTTAATTATTAAATAATTTCAAAACTTAATTCAATCGTTTCTCAATTTAAACAACATTCTTTCATCAATTACATTGTTAATATTTTGTTTCATATTATTAAATATTAACATTTCCTTTCAAAAAAATTCAAATTCCAACTTCATTTCAAAACCTTATCATTTATTCAATAAAATCTAAATTTTATTTTTAAATCAAATTATTGACCAATCGGGTTTTATTTAATTCTCTACCCTAAGTCAAAGTTAAATTTTGGGTATTTACCATTTCAACCCGATTCCAATTCAATTCTAAATCAAAGCATAGCAAAGGGAACTTGCAGTGTGATAACTGGGATGGTGTCAAAGTAAATAAACAAGCAATAACAACAACCAATATCAATACAATAATCAATTCAAATAATCCCGAAATAATCGTATTAATTCACATTGTTGTTTGTGCAAATTAATATAATCATTTCTAGAATCTACACTATCATTTCATGTAGATTAAAGATTATTACATTACGGTTCTTCACTAGTCATCCATTTACAATTTTATACATCATCAATTTAAACAACATACATTCAATGGTTCAAGGTGTAATTAACCAAATCCTACGTGTCAATTAATTTAACATTTAAAGGGGGTCATATTATACAATGTCATTTAACCAAATTTACACATGTGTCATTTCAAATTTTAACTATCCTACGTCAAATTCAATTTCAAATTATTTATCACTTACAACATCAACAATTTAACGTCCAATTGTAAACATCAACAATCAATCATTTAACAACCAAACTGGATTATCATTGCATATATAACAGATAATGGTGTCAGATGTCACAGGTGAACTGATACAGGTAAAACACATATATAACAGTGTAGATAACTAACAACAACATATTTTAACTGTCGTTTCAATTGAAATCAAATTTAATAAATAAAAGAACGTTAATCGTGAGTGATTGCTCACCTTTCAAGGCTAGAGAGATGAACTATAATGAGATGAGTCGCGGGTCCAAGCACGAATTTCAAAATGAAGCAAGATTGGCACGGATTCGACGGACAAGCTGATAAATAGGAGGGGATGAACTCACATCAGAACTGGATCGATGAAGAAAATTGATATAAGCGAACTTATATAACTATATATAACTGTATATATCATATTCAAAATTTCAACACATTTTAAATTTAAATATATATATATATATATTTCAAACTCATTGTTTTAAGTAAAACGCCTATAATAAACAAACATATTTATACATGGTATAATTTGAAATAATACGTATAATTGAAACTGATATACAAGCAAAAATTTTATATTTAAAATCCAAAAATCAATGTTCCTAATAAGATTAACATGTACTTACTTAAAAATAAATATATTGTAACACCTAGGAGAATAACTATATATATTACTAGTGGTTGTCGTCTTGAATGTGGAAATAGCGTCATGCTAGCAAAGCTTGACTTTTTTTTTACTTCGAAAACTTTTTAAATAAATGAATACATAACTTTATACGTTGTAAACAACTTTGTGTATAACCAATATATAGCTAGTATAAAATAATAAAATATACACATTTATAAACCAACGCAACGCATAGATAAACATATATATTATTGTTTAACAAAATTCCCTATGCTAGACTATGAAACAGCAACTGGACTAACATTTATAAACTACTGCACAAAATGTAATATAATACAAAATATATCTAGTATCCATATTTATAATACCTTAATTTATAAAATATATACATACACTAAAAATAGACGACTGATGTATATAATACACTAGTAGGAAAATATATAGACTTAAATAGTAACAACAAATCTTTACAATCTGGGCACATCATCTTAAAAGTACTATATACATTTAAAATAGAATAACTATACAGATAATATCTAAATATAGATATGAAACAGACAATGGTAAAAAAAACCAAAATTTACCTATACATACATTCAAAACCCGTGCCTATATAGAACAGAACATGTCATATTTGAATATACGTGAGATGTTTCAAACTGATATTTATATAATATCCATACTTTGAAACCAACTCATACTATACTTCTTTAAACCAGTATACTATAGAAAGGATCTGATGTTATGTCAAATAGAAATACAATTTCCATGGTAGAAGCCGCTCATATAGAAGCTAATATGTATGCAATTCAAACCGCAAATATTCATCAAATTTTAAAATATGGAATTCAAGTCAAAATATAAGTAAGTCTGTAGATTGTTAAATGCCTGTATACAACAAGTAATAAGAAGAATCTGCACACGCAGATCCTCTGGTGCAACATTCATATAAACTACTACATAGCTTGCATAAGTAATCTAATCTCTTATATAATTTTATAATATGTATATGAGCTCAAAGTTAAAATAAGTTTATCATAAATTTACTTTGCTAAATATGCAGACTCCAAAACAGATCCAATAAAATCCATACATATAAATGACGGTTATATATACACATTATATATTAAATCTATCTGCAAAGTAAATATATATACTAACCTAAATGTGTGAGAAGAGGATATGACAGTATCAGGGAAGAAAACGCCAAGAAGATGAACACTAGGAGGCAGAGGGTGTTATAGTGTTGCTTGATGCGGAGCAACGGCTGAGCAAGACAGACTTCAAGGTGGAAGGCCGGTGGGCACGTGCATGAGCCAAAGGTAAGGTGGAGTTGAGATGGCCCGATCGAACACGTGAAATGGAAGAAGAGGGACGGAGGCTTTGGGCGAGCTGTGAAGATCGGCAAATTTTTTTTTAATGGCCGAAAGAAACTAGGTAGGAAGAAGAAAAAAATAAGAAGAGAGGGGGAGATGAATTGGGAATCAAATGGACAGAGAATAGGTTTACCTTTTCAAAATAAAGGCATGCTATAATGAAACGTACCAACCAAAAATAAAGCAGTGGGCATGGTAATGTCACGCACAAAATTTCAAGGAATAATAAAGGCAATGACCACTTGACTTCTACCGTTGGAAATTGAATGAACCCGGGAATCAAAGTTGAAATTTCGCAATTGATACGGCTATCCGTTTTGCGATCTTCGTCGCGTATCGAACGTCAAAATGCAGAGATGGATATATTACGGAGATCAGCACGACGAGACGATCAAAATGGCATATGGATATCAGTGGTACGATTTAATTATAAAAATTCGAATTTTCTACTGGCGGAAAATGCAGGAAAAATATAGAAAAATAAGATCGATGGAGCTAAAGATGTCCGAATTTTGAAAAACGAAAAATGACGTCATGCTCAGAAGATGGTTTATAATTTTTCTATGTAAAAATATTTAGGTTCCGAAAATGTTTTATTTTCATCGCTTTTTAACTGATTAAATTGAAGTAAATTTACGCACGAAATAAACTTCCGTATTTTCGGACGAAAATTTACCAGTTGCTATGTTTAACTAGACGCATTCCAAATATCAAATTTATATTTCAAAATTTTATCGTTTTTAAATTTCACAAAATTTCAACTAATTACGTTATTAAAACGGTTAAAATTTACGGGTCGTTACAGAGTTGATTCGAGGTAGGATGAGGGAAGCTCAATCTAGACAAAAGAGTTACGCAGATAAGAGGCGTAAGGATCTTGAGTTCTCAGTTGTAGATAGGGTTTTCATTAAAGTATCACAAATGAAGGGTGTGGTACGATTCGGAAAGTTAGGGAAACTAGCACCGAGATATGTTGGACTGTTCTCAGTTATAGAGAGGATCGAAAAGCTCACATATAGAGTAAAGTTGCCGAGCAGTTTGGTAGGTGTCCATAATGTGTTTCATGTGTCTCATCTTCGTAAGTGTGTGCATGATACAGAGATTACTATTCCTCCGACTGCATTACAAGACTTAACAGTAGAACAAGATCTAACTTTTGTTAGGCAACCAGTCCGGGTTGTAGCAAGAGATGAGAAGTTAAGAAACAAGACAGTCAAGTTGGTGAAAGTTAAGTGGAGCGATAACGAGAAGGACTGTAGTTAGGACACAGAAGACAAGATTATAAATACTTACCCTGATCTGCTTTGAGGGTAGGTTCAATATTTGCTTTATATATACTGTTTGCTAGTCAGGTAGGCTAGTATGGTAGTTAGTAGATGTTACAGATGATTGCTACGGTTAGCATTTAGTCCTTGATGAATTTCAAGGACAAAATTCTTTAAGGAGGGGAGCCTGTAAAATCCCTAATTTTGAATAACATTATTCAGGAGATTTAATTGGATAAATTAAATAGAATAATATAGAGACTAGATTGGTAAAGGGATTGATATTTGAAAACTAATTAGGGTCATGCCTTAACTAAATGGATTTATAAAATGGTTTATATGTAAATACCTAAGAGATTAAGGCAAGGGTAATACGGGAATAGTCGTGTACCATAACCCCATAACCATTACCTCATTCTCATTCATACTTTCATAACAACAAAAACATAAGCAAAGGAGAATCAAGGCCGGCCATTACCCTGGGGGAAGAAGAGCTTAAAATCAATTAGAAGCTAAGATTCAAGCTTGGAAGACTAAAGCAAGAGCAAATCTCAATTTGCTTATCCAAAAAAGATGAATAATAATCTAAACCATCTCATATATGTCTTTTTGTACATTTTAATTTCGCGTTTAAGGTTTAAAGCCGTTTAGATGGATGAATGATGATATGCTTTCATTATATGCCATGTTTTGATTTATACAAGGATTTTTGTGTAATGATATATCTCAATTTTAAGGTTAAAATCATGTAAATTGATTTCGAATGCCATGATGGTCGAATATGTTATGTAAAACATTATTTTGGAGATGGGTTTAAATTTTCATAATATTCCAAGCCATGGATAATTTATTATGAATTTTGGATGGAAGAAATAAACAATTTTGGGTTAAAATTATATAAGGCAATTATATAATGATTTCGGGTCTAAATTTACATATGTTAGAAAACATATTAAAAGTGAATTATGGTGATTTTTGGGGATTTTTCCTAACTGTTTTAATATGGTTAATAAATTATTTAAGTTAAAAGACTTAAATGTTTAAATGTTTTGTTGAAGGGAATGGCTTATTTGTCAAAATAATTTCAATTATAAATTATTGAATTCGGCAGCCTTTTTAGAAAAGGATTTTGAAAAAGAATTTGGCAACCAATCATATTTTGACAAATTGGGTAAGTTAGGTAAAAAAGAATTTCTTTGAAAGGCAATAAAACCAGTTTTGTTTTCATTTACAACTTTGCCACTTCCCTATGCTAGCTTTTGTCACCATATTTCTGCTAATGAACCCATTCGAAGCCAATACATACGGTATCGAGCCATTGATACGTAGTGCATTGGAGAAAGGCAGAAAGGACTATGTCGAAGGCATGCTTTCGAAGGGGTTGAAGTCATTCTTATAAGCTTTCGAATACATTACTTGCCTTTGTTTTTAAATAATGCTTTCGAAAGGGTTGAAGCTTTTGAATCAATCAAATTACCTTTGCTCAAGAGAGAACTGTAATACCCCCTTTCTTTATGGTACTTACACTATCTAAATAGTGTAAGTACCATAAAGAAAGGGGGTATTACAGTTCTCTCTAGAGCCGCTTACCTTTGTTTTTAGAAAGGAGCTTTCGAAAGAATTTCCGCTTACATTGTTTTTAAAAGAAGCTTTCGAATGATTTGCCGCATTTTGAACCTATACGATACCTAGCTGCCGCCTTCATACCTTTCAAATTGGTTAAAAGCCGCGTTTATAACCTTATAACAATGAGTTCGAAAGGAAGGTTTTTGATTTATTAATATTGAAGCCGCATTCCCAATGCTTTCGAAAGGGTTCTTATAGCCGCTTTTATTAATGGTTTCGAAAGGTTAGTCTCGAAGCAATCCGTATCCCCAATTCATTTATTTGAAGATCAAAGCTTTCGAAAGGGTTACTTTCACTGTTGTTTTCTTTGACCTAGAAGTTATATTTAATGTCAAACCCAATGATTTCGAAAGAGATACTTTCAAATGGTTTTGAACTATGCATCCATTAATTTTCTTTGAACTAAGTGCCTTCGAAAGACAAGCTTTAATGCTTCCGGAAGTTATATCTTTAATGGTTTCGAAAGGAAGGTTTCAATGCTTTCGAAAGGATTGTTTTGAGGGCTTCGAAAGGTACATCTTAAAGTGTTTTGAAAGGAAGGTTTGAATACTTTCGAAAGGTTCATTTTTAACGGTGTCGAAAGAGAAGGCCTAAGATTTTGAAAGCCTTAGTTTTCAAATAAGAAACCCTATCTCATTTTTTTAAAGATAAATCCATGGCTATACGAAAGAGTTTTGAAATGGCACTTAACTTTGGAGTTTTTGAAAAAGCTTTCCTTGCTAAAGATAGTGGGTTAAGGGTATTAACCATGTTTCATGTGAAAAATGATTACAAGGAAATTAAACCATGGATGTTTATATTATTATGTTATGACTAGTTATCATGTGTGCTTCTTCTGTAAACATATTCACTTTATGATTAACCCATAACTGCATTTTGGGGTGTTAAGGGAAGAATAACCAGCAAGGTTGACCCAGTAGTGAATGTACATTGAGTTAACTTCTGTGTGAATAGAATTGCATCCAAAAGGTCAGGTAGACCAGAATATAGGATGCCTAAAGACCGGTCAATGGATTATTGGTTTAGACAGGTTCTTAGTAAGCCTATGAAAACTATGTATGGAATAGTTATTGGCAGGGGCCAATAGGTTCCTAGTGATTCCATGAAAACTATGTCTGGAATAAGTTATTGAAAGAGAACAATAGGTTCATAGTGATCCCATGAAAACTATGATATGAGAGAAGTTTTTAAAGAATCCAATAGATTCATAGTAAGCCCATGAAAACTATGATTGGAGAAAGTTGTTGGTAGGTACCAATAGGTTCATAAAGATCCCATAAAAACTATGATTGGATGATAGTATTGTTAGGAACAATAGGTTTATAGTGATCTCATGAAAACTATGAAGGAGGATAGGAATTCCATAAGAACTAACATGTTATTAGTCAATCCATAACTAATAGGTTAATAGTGACCCTAGAAACTATAATTTGAGGTAGATAGTTAGGTTAATAGGGATGGGTATTCCAAAGCATATTGCATGTTTGCATATCATCATATTACCTTTTATTATGTTATGTCTTAATCATTGTGGATACAGGTGCATAGTATATGGTTATTATAAGTTGGGTTAAGATACCAGTGAGGGGAAAACCCATTCCGCTAAGCGGTGTGGTTTCGCTGGATATCTATATGGTCCGAAATGGTTGGTTATTATTCATACCAGACTTTTTGTCTGACTCGAAGTTTATGTTTTCCCCTTAAACTCTTGGATGCTCAATTGATTTTGTGTAGTTTGAGAGTTAAGGTTTTCAGGTTCTCCTTTAGACGAATAAGCTTCTGGAGTCGTGCAGGAGGCAAGCTAGCCAGTAGGAGTTCTTTCTTTTTGATTCTACTATGTTATGGATGTAATGGCAAAGTTGTTTAATTGCCTATATATTAGACTCTGATCAACCAACGAGGCATATTCATATGTCACTCTTGGTGTATTTTGTAATAATTATATTTCTCTAAACGTGGTTTACGAATTGGGATTATGTAATGAATTTGAAATGTGATTTTAAGTGGAATGAGAAATTTATTTTATGATTTTAATTTTTTTTCATATTAATGTGTTTCTGCTATATCAATGTATCTAACATTACCGCATTTGGTCACCGAGAATTAATAACTATGGAAGACTGTAGCAATTTTGGGCCTTCAAATGTGGGATAGTCCATCGATGAAACCCATCGATAATTCTTCCTATCTTCACTCTAGAACTTCTAGCAGTTGCATCAAACTACTAGGCTTCTTTGCTCTGCCTTAACCAATTGGCAGTTCACACACTTTGAGATGAATGTCCCAACATCTTTCTTCATCCCTTCCCAATAAAAGGTCAGCCTCATGTTGTGGTACATCTTATTACTGTCGGGATGTATAGTCAATCTCGAATGATGGCACTCTCATAGCACCTCATCCCTCAACCCATCGATATAAGGAATAAACAATCTCCTATTTTTATGGAGCCAACCGTCTTGGTGGAGTCTGTATTACCTCATGTCTTTAGAGTCTTGCTACTTCAATCTTGGTAATGATCTTAGCTAATCTAGCATCACATCTTTGGCTAGTACCGATCTGCTCAATTAGAGTAGGCCTGAAGTCAAGCTTACCAATATCTCTAGCTCTAGCTCACATCATGGTCGGAAATCATAACCAGTAATATACTCTAACTGCGTCCACTCTAGGAACATAGCTCTCAAGCTGGCATGTCTATTACTCAAGGCATCAACAACTACATTACCTTTACCTAGTGTATATGCAATGTCAAAGTCATAGGAGGCACTACAACAAAAGTGTCTTTTATAGCGGCATATAGCCGCTTTTAATCACAACCATAGCGGTTTGATAAGCGCTGTATATCGACATGTTATAAAAAACTGTTGAATATTTATAACATAAAATATGCCGCTATGGTTGAGCTTAGTTTTATAACGCAAATTCGCCGCTATGGTACGTTAATTCAATAGCTCATTATAGCCGCTATAATACAGCTAAATCTCAACGAAACTGGAAATCTTTATAACACCATTTTGCCGCTATAAAAGATTTATTCAATAGCTCATTATAGCCGCTATAATTATAAAGGCATTTTACCCAATATTTTTGGATGTGGCTGTATCAAGCTTTTTACCAGACATTGCAAATATGCTCAAAATTACACAAGCTCCTAACTGAAAAATAAAAACTGGACGAAAGAAAATTGTATCTACAATAAACATGTGATTAAATGAACATCAAGCCAGAAGAAGACCTAGGAAAGAGACATGTAGAAAGCAATGAACTAAAAAATTAAAGTCTACAAAGATAAAATACTAATAACAGCATTCTGTCAAAGTTTATAACAAAACACAACAAACTAAATCCCTTATTTACATAGTCTGCCACATGTAAGTTCGACTATATCACAATAAAACGCTAAGAGAAACACGAAGAAAAGACCCGGCATTATACTGGCAAAACAACAAAGAACTTCAAGATCTCTTCTTCCATTTCTTCTCTTCTTCAGATTTCTGACTTGCATTCTTCAGTTGCAAACATATTTCATATCAATCAATAGTTAATATTAATATGCCAAAAAGAGTGGAAAACATGGCAAAACTCTCAAACGTACGATTATGGCAAGAATGCGGACAAGAACACCAGCAAAATCAACAAAAAGGACCAAAGCATGCATAACATAGTCAAGATCACCAAGGTGCACCCTCTCTATTATGTACTGGGTGTCAAACACAATGTATCCTAGAAACACAAGTAGCCCAAAGTATAGCTGTAACAAACAAACAAAAAAATATCAGGTACAGTCTACAGCACTAAACTTGATAATTAGTTGTAGAAAGAAGGTGAAAGTGTTATTTATAATCATACCTCAACATTGAACATGGCAGTAGAGCAATCCTTCCAAATATTACAGAGTACAAACATTACAGAGTACAAACATTAAAGCAATCCTTCCAAATATTACAGAGTACAAACATTATAGAGTTCCAACATGCAAGATCTAATCTAGTTGCATACTAAGGACCTTGCTTCCTTCCAAATAAGCCTGCGAAGTTAACACAAAGAAACAGAAAATGTTAAAACAAGTGCATGCTTAGATAGAAATGTGATATATATTTTTCATTACAGTGTACAAACATTAAAGCCAGTGCATGAACTGCATGAACTAGAAACTACAATTGATTATTTCTATGTACTGTAACAGAGATTATCCACTTAATATTGGAAGAACTGTATGTGTCATCAATGTCAAGTATATAACTAAGGTAGTAAAAGTTCAAAGAAATACATAAGTGGTCAAAAACGATACTGTAATAGTTGTCGATGGAAGTGGAAAAAGGAAAAAAAGGACAACGAAATATTAGTTCTCAACAAATACACAATATGATGGCGTAATGTGGACGTAATCCATATATAAATAAACTTACTCTAGATGTTTTCTATATGTTTGTAAAAAATATTTAATTGAAAGTACCTACAAGTTTACAGACACATTTAAGCACATGTACATTTGTACATCATTAAGTACCATACTCCAATTGAAGTAATATATTGTGTAATAATGGATTATGAGTTCGATCCCGTGGCATTGCAATTTGTAGTTTATTTTAGGCATTTACTGTAAATCCAGTGCATATTTTCTAAGCTTTATGATAACAATGAATTTTCCATTGAAGCTTTATTTTATAAACTTATTTAATTTTTATAACTCTTGCTTAACAAACAAGGATAGTAATAGTTTCCTAAATCAAATTCATTTTAATAGTAGCAATTGATTATACTAGGCAGCTCATAATAGTAGAAAGTAAAAAATAAAATAACAATACCTCATTTGATACCACATCCTATAATCATCACTTGTAAGAATGAAGAATTCAAGTAATTCATCAACCTCCTCCTCCTGCATTAGCACAATAAAAGTCCTAAACTCACAGAAATTACCCGATGATAAGCGGTTATAAGCAGTATATGCACTTCAATTGCAAAATTGTGCACACTAGAATATAACATGATGAAGAAAATACCTTACTTGTAGTGAAGTGTAAAGCAAACTTGGGTACGAAAGAGTTACCAAAATACCCTTTGTGTTATCTGTTTTATTCTATTATTGAAAAATGGTAAATTTATAAATTCGAAAGCTTCAAATCAAGCTATTCCTATTATATATAGAAAATTACACCGATAATCTTATTTTTGGCCTAAAGGCTCTTTCTCTTTTGGGTAATTATGTACAGTTGAGTTGTAAATATTTTAAGAAATTTAAATTGTAATATAAAAGAAAACATCTTGGTGGAACTTGTCCAAACCATTATTTGTGCAATGGTAAACATAATATGTGCACAGTAAGATAATACTATACGTGCATAGTAAGTGTCTATAATGAAATTAAATATAGACATGAATTTGAGAATATATCATTAGTTTGGCAAGCCAATCTAGACTGGGTTATATATCCATTCCAATTCCACTTCTACATTACCTGGGGCAAACATAAATGAGTATTGTGACTGCCTTCCTGTAAAAGGAAATGATTAACATTAGAAATTTATTAATGATATAAAAATTGAACTGATGACGCAAAAATAGAGAAAGAGAATGCAAAGCCAAATGCCTTCTAGAAAAAGGAAACACTTCCAGTACCACAGAGGTACAAAGTCCAAAAGTTACATATCAGAAGTTAAGACATGCAATACTTCAGTGAGAAAACAGTACTATAGTTCTCCATTATCACTGATTTCAATGCTGCATTCCCACAAGTCCAAACTATTTTATTATAAATAACAGTGAAAGCCACTACTGTATTCGCCTAAGAATAGAGTATTACGAGCTATACAAAAAATAGTAACTTTCATTTGGTGGCAAAAGCATATGATATAAAAATATCCATCGAGACAAACTTGCACGGAGGACCAGATTAGCTTGAAATTGGGATGTAGGTGAGAGAACTTGACTGTTTCTTAGAATTTGTTTACTTCTTATAGAGCCTCTTGCATCCATACTTACTACATCCCTGTTCTTGTTAATTTCATAGGGATTGAGTTATTTCTTCGATTAATACTGACCGCGGTTCAAAATACCAAGCTAAGTGTCGCTCTCTTTTATATTTGTTCAGCTTCCATGATTTTATGCTCCTCCTAGACTCGTAAACTATTATAATTACTGCTACTTTGTCTGATGTGATAATGCAACGCTGAGATTGCAGATTACAAAACTTTGTTGGCCCCCTCAAACAAATGTTTGAGACAGAGACCCAAATTTTTTTATCAAAAGGACAGGCCCAACAGGGTTGATAAAGGGTCGACAACTCAGTTGGCAAGATATAAACCTTACTGTCATCAACGCAAAATATGTTTTATTTTATATGAGCCTCCTGACTTATCAATTGATAAACTATAAAAATCATCCGCCTTTCTTTAACAAAAGGGTTTATTTCCTCTGTAGCCTCAGTAGAAACCTAGTGATGAAAAAGGGAATATTTTAATTGTTCAGGTAGAAATCATAACAAAATATATCCGAACATATATGGATACAAATTAAGCAAAGCTCTTTAGATATGTTCATACATATTATGAATATTTATATTAATTTTAACAAAACAGATAAAAATTTCGTTTTTCAAAATAGTATATTCAAACATACTATTAATTATTCTCTACCCTAACCTGATAAAGTATGCTACGGAAAATATAGCGTCAAAGAGAAAGTAGAGAATTTAAGTAGGTGTGATTACATCAATCAAAAGATATCAATTAAATACCAAACTAAAAAAAAATGAAAACATCAATAAAAAAGATATCAATTAAATACCAAACTAGAAAAATGAAAGCATCAAAATTTAAGGAGGAGCAGACACATCTAATAACTAATTAGATAAAAAGAAATTTTAAAAGTTTAATTTTGAACGTAGTGCAAACTATTGAAGGGCGAACTATTGAATAAACAAAAGTAGATATGAATACATAAAATTATACCAACATGTTGTCTAACTAATCTACACGTTTAACGGTTAGAAATTTATATTTGTCAATAAGTTAGTTTCAATTTGAGTAGCTTAAAACTGGACCTCGACTCAGTTACTATAATCAAAATCGAAGCCCATCTAAAGTCTACCGAGTATTTCCTGTCCATTATCCAAGCCTACTTTGTCTCGCTTTTCAGTCCCCTTTTATACCAGACTATTAGGAAAGTGATGCAACATAGCCTTTTGTAGCGTTAGGTTATGTATAAAAACATAATATATTTCATATTTATGAATCCAACAAACATATTAGAAAGGAAATAAAACATATATCAAGACTTTGGTCAGATTTGAAAATTGTAACATTTTGAACTAAATAATACTAACTTGCACGCATGTTTGCTAAAATGTTGAACTCTTGATATGGTCTTACAACCTAAACTATATTATATTCATAACTGTGTATTCATATACTCCATGTGCGATGCGCATATTTTTTGAGATTTTTTTATAGGTGCTGCATATTGCAATAGCCTACGTGTAGTTGGAACACTTTTTTTTAAAGTGTGTTGTTGTTTTGTTGTAGCAGCCCACTGCTTAGACAATTCTTTGTTTAAGAAGAATGCATCCTGCTACAATAGCATAATATACAGAGTTACCCATCTAAGATTCAAAGTTGATAAATAATACAATTCAATGGGTGTTACGATTCCAGTTTTCAAACATGGGTTCAAATATTTTCTAAAATCATACTCATTCGACCTCGTACTTGTTGCCTTCAAAGTCTAAGTGAGAATTCCATATAACATTATGTATGGTTATATTATATTTTTCCTTCTGGATAATGTGAATACACCGTTAAGATTGTAAACTTTCATATCTCATTGTCTAATAATTTATTATATTTGACCATCGATGAGTTCTTCACCATTTCTTTATCGCTGCGAAGTACAACATCATGGAGCCATTGAGTGTGAAAATTAAAAACAAGTTAGAACGACAAATCATTTTGTGAAACAAACAAATCTTTTAAAATTTATTGCAAACACTTATTAGTTGATTAAACAAAAAATTAGAAAGAGAGTAAATCTAATGGTAATCGTAGAATCAATAGGATCTAAAGGTTAATATTACTATTTGAAATTTCTTAATTAGTTATCAACAAAATTTGATTTAAGACTTATAAATTTGCTTCCTTCATACACGAGTGAGCTAGAAGTACCATTGCATTCTTTGAGTTGTTCTAAATACACTCGTTTTTGTCCATAGTCGCTTAGCCAATCGGCTAATATTTTTAATTTTTTGAGTAAATAGTAAGTGAGTCACACAAGCCATGTGCAACCAATCAAGAAGAAAGTATTACAATAGTCGCTTCATGTGCAAGTGAGCCTAGAAATCCCGTTGCTCCTTTTTATTGTTTATATAGGATATAAAAATGTTTTCCTTTTTTTCTCACTTATGCTACTAGGGGTCACAAAATGTTCGGTTCCTCTTGTAAATTTAATTCTAGCACCTTTTGTACTTTAACTGATGAATTATTTAAAACTTCAACTTAAATCATTTGAACAATTTTCTTTGAACATCACAATTAACGTCAATTTTGTTGTGCATTGAAAATCATACAATCTTGTTATGCTATTTGACCATCAACTGCTCAATTCATATGCTAAACTTCCACAAAATGACCAATCAATCATGCACGATATAAAATAAAATCCCAAGTAAACGTTCATGTACGATAATTAGTGATACAATCTAAACGGTGTGTTCAGATTAATGAGAAACAAACAATAAAATCATTAATAATGAGAAGTCTACAATCTAAACTGTTTATTCATATTTTCGCCCTATCTTGCTAAAAACAAACGAATCAAGAGTATACTCAAGAGTCACATCAATAAACATAACCTAGAAACAGTTAATATAACAATTAATAAACATAACCAAATGATAAAATCATGACCTACCGATAATATTTTTCTAAAATAATAACCAAACGATAAAATAAAAATAAAACAATTAATAAACATAACCTAGAAATTTCTAACCTAGAATTTCGAGCAGATAATTTAGGGTTCTAGGTGCATCAACTTTGGAACTGCTGAAGAGCAATAAGCGGAGACCGGAGATGGCGAGCTGGATCGAAGATCATAGATGCCGAGCGATGAGCGATTATGAGGGAGGTGAAAATTACTAGCTATTATTTTGGTTTTGGGAGGAAGACAGGTTCTGGAAGGAAGACAAGAACTGATTAAGTGTTTTGAGAGGGGGATGAAAATTTTGGGAGCGGTATTTTCATTTTGGAGCCAAGCGTTACGTGTACAGAAGAGAAATAAAGTAAAAAGGTAAATAGTTAAAGCTAAACGATAACGCTTTAGAATAATGTGTTATCGAGTGGCGTTATTAATGACATACTTTCTTGTAGTGAGGCTAAAAGCTCTAACCATCGTTGCTAGTGAAGGTTAAGATCATTTAGCAATAAGAGGTAATTCAATTATTTGTGGTCTGCAAACAGCTCAAACCACTCTCCTAAAAGTTGTGCCTCCAAATCTTCGGCGCAAACACAATCACTGATAGCTCTAAATCATGGATCAGGTATTTTTTTCTCATATGGCTTCAGTTGTCTTCTAGCATATGCAACAACTTTGCCCCTCTACATCAACACTATGCCCAATCTGATACCACAAGCATCAGTTTACAACGTCATCTCTTCATTCCCGCTCGAAATGGTCAATCCTATCGCACTCGTCAACTTTTACTTCAGACTCACGAATGCCTGTTCACATCTCGCATCCTAAGTAAAAGTCCGATTCTTTTTCATTAAGTGAGTTATTGGTGCTACTACCTTAGAGAAGTCGTGGATGAATCGTCTATAGCATCCAGCTAACCCCAAGAAACTACTGACCTCTATTGCATTTTTGGGTATAGTCCAATCTTGAACTGCTGCAACTTTTGCAAAATCCATGGCAATGCCCTGCTCAAAAACAACATGACCCAAGAATCGCTCTTCCCTTCTCCAGAAGTCGCATTTAGAAAACTTTGCTTTCAGTCAGTGCTCTCTCAACACCTCAAGAACGATCCTAAGATGCACCTTGTTTCCCAGCTCCGTCCATGAGTAGACGAGAATATCATCGACAAATACAAGCACAAATTTATTTATCGGACCCTTGAAAACATGGTTCATGAGATCAATAAAGTATGTCGGTGCATTGGTTAGCCTAAACGACATAACCAACCACTCATAGAAAGCAAACGACATACAAAATGCAGTAAGTGACACACTCTCCTTCGCTACACTCAGTTGGTGAAATCTCGTTGCAAGATCCAATTAAGAAAATACTCTAGCACCATGAAGTTGGTCGAACAAGTCATCAATACGTTGAAGTGGATACTTATTCTTCCTCGTAACTTTATTCAGCTCACGGTAGTGAACACACAATCTAAAGGAACCATCCGCCTTTGTGGTGAATACTACAGACGCTCCCCACTCAGAAATACTCCTACGAATGAACCTCGTCACAATAGGTCATTCACTTGCACCTCGAGCTCCCGTTGCTCTCTAGGTGTCATCCTCCTCAAAGGCATTAGTATCGATCTGGCATGTTTCACTAATCAACACGGAACTCAATTTTTCTATGTAGTGGAAGTCCAACCACCTCCTCAAATACATTCAGATACCTCCTAGCAATAGGCACTGATGACAAATCATCATGTGGGATATCAAACGAATATTGAAACCTAACCATCACCTTATCATCTAGAAGGTAGACTAACACTACCGTTCACCCATCATATACCCCTATCATCACCAATGAATTCTCACAGTACATCATCACTCCGTACCTATGAAGCTAGCCCATCCCTAAAATAATACCAAACCTAACAAAACCTAAAACAAAGTAATCACAATCGAAAGAGTATCATTGACTCAATAAGACCAAATCATAACAAACAATACACAAGCTAGTAGAGCCTCCAGCATGGTTCATCACAATCAAAGGTCGGCCAACAATTTTGGATCTCAATCCCAATCTATTAACCAAGTCACTAGATATAAAGGAATGTGAAGCCTCGGTATTAAATAAAATTCATATGGGAACATCATAAATGGAAAGCATACCTTGAATAATGATTTCCCCTTCTCTTTTGCCAATGGAGCGTTCGATGAAGTCAGAATGACATAGATAACATGTACTTTCACTACCTGCTTTTGCTTCAGCAGCACTAGACAATCCTTTTAAATATGACCAACCTTGTTGCAATTGAATCATTTTTTCCCTCGACCCCGCAATCCCTGCTAAAGTGGCCTTTCCCTCCAAAATTATAACAAGTAGGACCACCTTTAAGCTTCTTCTGTACATCCTTATTCTGGAGCTGCTTCCTTTTATTGTTCCATTCTTCTTACCTCCCCTACCCGATTACGGCTTTGGTTCTTCTTAGGAATAATAGCTTTTGGTTTCAGATATAGACTCTCGTTCCTCAAGGCCTTTTCGATTAACATCTCGAAAGTCCCATCAATATGGCCAATGAGATTTTTACCCAAGTAGTCATCTAAGCCAATAATGAATTTCTCGTTCTTATTTAATGGAGTGACAATGAAGGAGATCCCATATTTCGACAAGGCATCAAACTTAGCAACATGTTTGGAGACAGTCATATCTCCTTGGTTCAATTCCACGAACTTATGGAACAAGACCCACTTCTGAGCTGCCGGTATAAACTTTTCTTCAAATCTGGCTTTGAAATGGTCCTATATTAACTAGTCCTTGGGAGTAGCGACCTTTATAGCATTCCACCAATTCATGGCTCGCCCCTGAAGCTATCGTGAAGCCAACCGCCTCTTCATAGCATCCCTCGGCTATACGTCATCGAAGATCCTTTTACAGGTATCAAGCCAATCTTGCACTTCCATCGTCGACTCTATTCCTTAAAATGGTTTTCCACCAAGACTAGCAAAGGCTTTGTTCAGCTTATCCAAATCGGCTCTAGGCGCCTACACTAGAGCACCACCATCGGCAACAAAATTTGGAGCGGCTACTTGAGCATTCTACAACATGTCACATGCCATGGTATTGTACATTGTCTACAGGTCGGGATTAGCAGCTCTTGAGCTAGATCCTTCTTCGACTCTAGAAATAAATTTCCTAGCAGCATTCCTTATTTGATGATTCATCCTTCAATTTGTAATAAGGACGATTAATCTCTCAATAGGGAATTTTGCTTAAGTAGTACTCGTGTGTGCAGTGCGACTTATATACTATATATTACTATTTAGTTCTGTAAACTAAAATATATAACAAGTACGTGCACTCGTATACATATACAATCTCGTTCTAGTCTAGGGTGAGAACTCCTGCACTATCTCTACTAGATCATGGTATCCCTTAGGTTAAAATACACAACCTACGCTCTGATACCAAATGTGATGATGGCCGAACACCACTGACACCCAATATACCAGTATAATGCGATGTAGTCATTGCTCGGTCGATGCAGGATGATCATCAAGGTTTGTAAAGTAAATAAAACAACACATCACAGAATATGTCATATATCTCATAGCGCATCAAATAAAGTATAATAGTAAACATCTTAGATATAAAACAGGTGAGATAGTAAATAACTAAATAAATCACAAAATTAGAGTACACGGATCCATACAGTATACAACATAAGGAATGGAGTCATACTATCAAATAATAATTCATAAATAACCATCTCTAGGTAATAAAGCCACTAGCAAGCTCTATAGTGTTGTGTAGCAGAATAGCAAATAAGTGAATATAGCAATATTAGAGTATAGCCTCCTTCTTGCCACCTGTCCAGCTCTACGTGCTCACCAGACCTGATATCCCTAATCTATTCATTTAAGAGTACCTAGAATAATAGAAAGCAAAGCATAAAATCCCGAGTCCGACAACAGTCTTGTGTAAGCGATAGAAAATATTTAAGTACTAATAAACCACTATAATAGGACATATGGTATGGAAAATTATACCTGACATGTCCCTACATCTATAGAGTTAGCACATAATGTAAAATATATGTTACTCTACATCACAGTCATCATGAGTGTACTATAAATCAAAGTACTAAGGGAATCTAGATGTCAAATGTAACAATATAGAGCTATAACTATTATTCTAGAACTCACAGTAGAAGGAACACAATATAATTGAAAATTGTACCCAATTATTTCAAAATAAATTCAAATGTCATAATATAGAACAATATTTATATCATATTATATTTTCCATTCTGTTATGAGTTTAGACTTATCAATCTCTTATATGCTCATGCTTATTACAGGTACCACAAATGATCTATAGTCTAATGGACTTGACTTTCAATTTTGTCGAAATTTTGGCCCATTAAGGTGTGGGTTGTTACATTTGATATCCAAATGTAACAACCCGCCCCGAAATAGGCCTAAATTCCGATCCAAAGAAGGCCCATCGAAACTTAGACCCATTCCAAAGTTGGATGTTAGTTGGTTACATTTGAATTTGATTTGAAATAAATAGGCACTATTATTTCTATTATATTTTGTTCCTTCCACTGTGAGTTCTAAAAGAATAAATAGATAGCCCTGTATTGCTATTATTACCAACCAACATGCAGCTTTGGAATGAGATCAATGGGCCTTTTCTTGGTTGAAATTTAGGCTTGTTTCGGGATGGGTTGTTACATTTACATCAATAATATCAACATCGTGTGACATTCCCTTAATGATAAGTTAGCAAACATCGCATCCATCATCCATCCTTATGTTCACTCACTCAATGTGTCAAATAAGTGATAACTCAACCGACCATCATGTCAATGACTACTTAATGTCCCAATTTCTAGGTACTTGAATCCATGCCACTCGGTAAGCCGGGAACTAAACGACATATCTAATGGCCTAGGGTAAGGTAGGTTCTAACGTCAATGAATTCAAACTCCTCATCATTAGGTCCTAATATCAACAAACTCTAGTAGCATATGTGATCCAGGACCTAACGTCTACAGACTCTAATCGACCATCATATACCCTTGCTTTACGAGTACCCATCGAAACCCCCAAGTATTTTGATTCCTTTGCATACATCATCCTTAGCAGTGTACACCTTAGAACTTTCCTAATGACTCCCGTCTGAAGTCGTCTTGGTGGAAATTACTCTAGATTATCATCGTTCATCGTAGAATATCCTCATGCGTCGCATACCCTTCTCTTATAGTTCCTTTCGTCTAACTCGTCGTCATCCACTCTACATCTCGAAGTACAACTATCCATCGTCAAAGCCATCACTTCACATCATGGAATCATCATCATCGTGTCATGAGTCGTCGTCATTGAAAATCGTTGGAAAAGTCGTTGGAAAAGTCGTTGAAAAACTCAGCATGGAATTTGCCTAGGCTCTGGCCCAAAGCAGAGCCCGGGAATTCCTCAATTTGGCCCAAAGCAAACCTTGGCCCGAAGTCATGCATGAATAATTTCAGTAAATGCCCAAAGCATGCCTCACTTAGACTGAATTTTATGGTTTGATGTCGATCCTTGTGTAGGAATCGATACCGATCCATAAATTAACTAATTTTTTTCTTGCCTTCACCGATCTTAGAATGCCTTAAGCCAATCCTGAAGTTTCTGCGTTGCTGGCCCGCAGCACACCCCATATAAATCCATGACTTAACTCATTTTTTCCTTGCCTTCACTGATCTGAGAATGCCCTAAGTCTGGCCGAAGTTTCTACCTTGCTGACCCGAAGCATACCCCAAAACGATCCATGACTAAACTCATTTTTCTCTTGCCATCATCGATCTAAGAATGCCCTAAGTAATAACTCGACCATACGAACTCCAATCGACTTAAATTTAAAACTTAGCTTTAGGGGGTCCTTCTTGACTTACACTATGGATCACATGTCATTTTGACAACGTGACCTTTATGGGTCACTGATCCACCTTCAATCATCCATAGCTCGAGCAAACAAATTCCGATCGACTTGAAATTTGAAACTTAGCCTTATATGGCCTTTCTTGCCACCCCATATCCATCATAAATGATTTGAGTCAATATTTATGGACTGATACTGACCCCTACATACTTATCCTTAACTTGTTTCTAAAGCTAAATTGTTATTCGATCGATGTTTTCAACCATTCAACCAACGTACGTTCAAACAATGATCACATCCAGTCTATCCTAACAAGCATACACCCATACATATCAAAACAAAGCCTAAATCTAAGGGTATATCCATAACTATAAGGGAGATCCATAAGAATACTAATTTTACAAAACTTTTCCAAATCGTTTGAAATATACATATGTTATTAAAAAGGGTATAAAACATATTTTAGAATTCATAAATCATTTTAAAACATCAATTTAAGGTGTATAATGACAAATTATTAAATAAAAGATCCTAGCCCCTCACCTAGACCTAAAGAAAATCCAAATAGGCATGACTCCCAAGATGAATAGCAACTGTAAGTGATCTCCAACAGCAAATCTCCACATCCAAGTGCTAATCTTGCTAATCACTCCTTAATTACAAGATTTAGCTAATTAAAGTAAGGGTTACGAGTGGTTTAAGGCTAGAGAATGATAATTGTGATTCTTTAATTATTTTAGGAAGTGTGTAAGTGAGAAGGAGAAGTCCTATTATCCTTCTTTGGATGCTAATCCTGAAATGGGCCTTGGAATTAGCCACTAATCTCCTTAATTACCCACGAAGCTCTTCAGAATCGAATGAAAATTCAAACAGCCATATCTCCCAAATAGTATGTCCTTTTTCCTATTATACCATTCTACGGAAAGAGAAAGTATTATACCGATCTAATGGAAGTGGTTTCGTACCCTAATTTGGCTTCTATCAAAAGTTATAGACCATACAAGATTTTCAGAGTCAAAATCGTTAAATAAAAATCCTGAGGATGGAAAATGTCTCTAGTGATTATTTTCCGAAGTTATAGAATCATACGATCCTAAATAAAAATAATATTAATATCTAGCGTTCCTCCGAAATGTAAAATACAAGTCGTTACAAGTCTATTTAGGAATGTTGTAAGAAATTAGAGGCAATGTAACGACCCGGAATTTTCGATCCCGAAAATTCCAAATAGTTAGGGAAAGAAGAAAGAGATAGAAGAAGAAGAAACAAAAACACTACACAGATTCTCACATTCGCAGCGGATCAAAATATAATATCAAATAATAATAATTTACTAAAGAATACTGTATCAGTTGATTACATTTTTATACACCAGAGTTACACACATACCCAAACACTGGACATATACAAATCAACATGTCTCAAATAAATAGAAATAAATCATAGCAGAAACACTCCATACGTTCCTGCCATCCAGCTCATCTCCTGAGCTCCAGAACGTCCTTACTTGAAAATCTGTAATACTCTGACCCGAGCATTACATCAAAGTAACACCCGGGTCAGGCTGGAAACCAGCATGAGTAAACCCATCTAACATGAAATACAATGGCATAAAACTTACATAAAACCCGGGGTAACTCGTGTCGATTTACAAATTCACAATTTGCTAGAGACATCACTTATTTCACATATCAATATCTATGTACCTTTACATAGTTAAAATGGTCCAATTACTTAAATCATCCCATTCCAATCTATTTATTTCACATATCAACTCTATAAGGAATTTTATAGAAGATTTACACATCGAAGTGGTTTCGGGTATTTACTGATACCCGACCCCGGTCTCTTTGAATCCAAAGTTATTCATTAAACAAGTGTGTAAGTTAAACAATACAATTTATATTCAGGATTTCGTATTCACTCAACAATTTATCTCAGATAGATAAACCATAATATCACTGTTCAACCAAAATATCTCATATCTCAAAGTATCACACATCAGAGATATCTACCAATTCAATTCATCCAATAACATTCAATCCATCCATAAGCAAGATTATAGGATATAATTCTTAATTGATTTAATTAATCTCCAATTAAATTAATCACCAACTTACTCACTTGGATTACCTTAATCCTGTTGACTTAACATTAATTAATTTCAACTCAATTAATTAATGTTTCTTAAATCATCCATCTCAATTAATCCTCCTTGATTAATTATTCTTTAATTACATTAAGTAATTAACCTTTAATTGCCCCATAGATTAATTAGTCTTAACCATTCACATTAACTTTTAATTAATCTCCTTAATTAATTAATCACATTAATTAATGATTCTCTAATTACTTAATTAAAGTAATTACTTAAGAATTAATCACTTAACCCTGCTTAATCAATCATTAATTAACTGCAAACCATTTAATTAATTAATCATTCCTTGATTACCTTATAAATCAATTAATTAATCTTTAATTACCTAATTAATTACCCCTTTATTATTAATTAATAAACCTTAATCATTAATTTATTAAATTAACTATTTTCTCTTTAATTATCTTATTAATTAAATTAATCTTAAATCATTAAAACTTAATTAACTTTAAGATAAACATTATCTTTATTAATGATTTAATTATCATTAAGATTATTTAAAACATTTATCTTTAATTAACTTACTTTATTTAAATCATTAAATTTAAATTTTAAAATAAAATAAAACTTTAACTTAACAAATTAAAGTTAACAAATTATATAACTCTTAAACAAATGTTACAGAAAACATTTATAGAAGAAATTTATATAAGAAAGTTTTAAACTAAATTTCTTTAAATTTCCAAAACTTTGCTTTAAAAACTTTTAAACCGTTTAAACATGCTTCGGGTTCAACCTGACTTCCACCCGAGTCCCGCTCCGAGTAAAACCCACCTTCTCTCTTTTTTTTATAAACTTAGATTTTAGTTTAAGTTAAAACTGGAAACATGATAAGCTCTCATGATTCCTACTCGAGCACATATTCGAGACATCAGGCAAATGCTTCGAGTCCTTACCCTCATCTCCACGCGCACGACCCCGAGTCTCTCGCGAGAAACACTGTCTTCCCCAAATCGATCAACAATATCAGATAATAGCGATACATGGTGCACGTGTACACACGATCGGAGCAACTCCGATCATCGTCGCCAACACCTACCAGTCATCGATGATCCACTCGACTCGCCCGAACTCCCAGATCCTTCAATTTCACCGTCGATCAAAATCGAGTAACTCGACTAAAAACTAGAACCCATCACCGACTACAAAATCCTTCACCGTCCTTGATCTCGACCACCGGCATCCACGCCATTCCACCCAGACCTTCGCCTCCGACCCACGCATCTTTTCCCCAAGTCCGGTCTACCCCGATCAACCCACAATGATGAAGTAGCTCCTCAAACTTAGTCGACGAAAACACTAATCGAACCCTAATTCGACGAATCCATGCCGCCCCGATGGGTTTTAAATTTATCCACCATTTTTCTTATAATCACCATCCTCCCAGCTATCAACATGATCAAACCCGTTCCCTAATTCCAACGTTGATAAACGGAAATCGATAATTTTGTGTTTTCCGTTCAATTCGAGAATTCTATCTCGAATCAAAACTAAAAATCTTGATTCAACCATTAAAATTCATGATTTTACAACTCGAATCATTTTATAAATTCAAAACAAGAAATTTCGAATATCAATTCTCTGACTTTGATTTATTTTCGCTATATTCCCTTGTTTTCTGTAATGTTGTTTGTTATTTATACTCCCAAATGTTTTTAAAATTTGAATCAGGTAATTACAGCCGAATTTCATTTAAAGATCATTACTCAAATCTTTTTATATTTTGAGATAAGAATTTTCTTCTTGAATTTGTTAACCTATTACTAAACAGAGACACATCCTTATGTAAACTCAGTCATGCATAGATCAATACAGGTTTATATAAATACTAGCAACATATTGTATACTCATATGAACTTTCTTCACCACGTTCTTCAACCATTAATCACAACATAAGATCATGGGTCAGTAGTTTACTCACTTGAAAAACCAAGTTTGAACAGAGTGCAGATTTTGAAAAACTACAAGCCTGTTTTCCTCAATCTTCTAGCTTGTTGAGTTGATTTAGTTGTTGTTGAGTTGAACTTTGGATTCAGTTGTAATATATTATTTTCTTTCTGGTATGTTTAGTTGTGTTGAACGAATGAAATAAGGAATATTGATATATAGAACAAAGTTTACAGGATGATTATTTTATTGGTACAACAATGGTCAGAGATTTTTTTCTCTATGGAGACTGAAATGATGCTTGGATGTGCTTGCATTAATTAACTTGGCTTGTTATATAAGTTTTATAAGCTTAGGCTTATCTCTTCTTTTCTTTTTTATGTAATGTTCAGCTTATATACATTTGTTTTCTTCAGTCTTATCCCTTCCCAGCTTCATGTATTCCAAGTATATATATATTTCTAGAATTTACTTATGTGTTCATTGTATATGACCATAAATTTATTTGAGATATTATTTAACATCAATACTATTTATTTCATTGTTAAAGTTTAACTATCAAAATTTAAGTTACCTATTTATTATTATTTATACTTGTGTTAATTTCATATATATTTATATTTATTTTATAACCGTATTTGTTTTATTTCAGTTTTAAATTAATAAGCTTATTTTACCTAACCATATAATTGTTTATATATTGATTAAGATATGTACTTTAAAACATTATTGTGAATAAGCTAGATTAAATCTTGAATATTTTAAAACTCTTAATTTTTATATTTCCAAATCATAGTTATTTCCCAAAAATACATACATATATATACATACATCTGTTTTAATTTTATATTTTAATTATTTGGACTAAATTCTCATTAAAATAATATTGCTAAATTTTCGGGTCGTCACATTCCTCCCCCCTTTGAATCTTTTCGTCCTCGAAAAGGAACGAAGCCAGAATTATTAAAATGCTTAAAATCAGATAAATTTTCTTTGACCATGTTTAAAATGCTTTTAAAAAAAATCTATACATAATATTAATAAAATAATTTTTATAAAAATACCTTTATAACTCGATGTTTTGACAAGTCCATCCTTGTTCTTACAAAAATTCGGTCTTACGTTGATCAGGTGTAGGACTGAAAATTTATAAATACTTGGTAAACCCGTTTTAACACCTAGTGAAAATACTTTGGAAAATAATTTTATTGAAAATATAGAAAACAGTTTTTGAAAATAGAGAAAATATCTTTGGTGAGAATGCTCTGGAAATCATCACCCCCATCCATGGTCGCAGTTACATCCTGGGTTACGTTGCCATCGCAGCAACTGTAGGCACTCCGCGCCCTCGATTTTCGCTGCCAAAATGAAACTTCTCCACTCTTACATAGGTCGCAGTCTACCGATATAAAATCAAACATAGACTGTTGGCTCTCAGCGACACACACGACTTTCTCTATGTTACTATAGTGTCGCAGTCTACCGATATAAAATCAAACGTAGACTGTTGGCTCTCAGCGGCACACACGACTTTCGCTATGGTCTGCAGTAGATCGCAGTGACATCGAGTTAAACTATCGTCACAGCATAACCCAAATGCCTCTATAGCCATCAGCGCCCTCGACTTTCGCTACACAATAATCCTCAGGAACTAGTTTTGTCCGGACTCCTCACAGGATCAACTTTAGAACCTCCCCCTTTGAGGCTCAAGGCAGTACCAACCTATGGTACTCCTGAGAAGTTCATTTCAAGGGAGCGCCTTTTTCCCTAGAGCCACTTCAAAACACTTTATACTATACACATATAGTATTTTTCAAATCATACACCGAGTATGAATTCCATATAAAGCTCCTTTACAAAAATCGATTCCCAAAATCGATAATTCTCATATTAGGCTTTTCCAAATTCCAATATTGGTTTTACCCAAAAAAATCAAAAGCCTTTCCAAATGCCATAGGTTCCCAAAACCTTTCCTCAAAATCTTTTTCACAAATCCTTTTTATATATACATATATATATAAATCTTGGAAAATCTTTGGTTCAATTTATACTTGTATAAATTCATTTTTATACTTCAAATACTTCCAAAACCCTTTTTTTCTGGCAATAGATTCATTAAGGGGAGTTTACCATATATAACAAAGATAACTTTGTTTATTCCAAATCAAATATTCAAATTTGATTACTCTTTTATAAAGTTATTAACCACATTACCTTCTTCATAAAGTGAATCTTAAATCATAGAAATTTCCAATTTCCATTTTACCTCATCATATATTTCACAAAATATACTTTTCATTTCAAAAACCATTTTACCATTCTTATCCATAAATTTTCAATATCAATTTCATTCCAACTCGTACGATGTACACATATCATCCGTACGCCATATCAATTTTGATCGCTCACTCGATCACACAATTTCACTTCCGAACTAGTATTGTCCACCCGACTTCCTAGTGCGGACTCAGATCTGGTTTCTTGATCAGAAATCGTCATTCTTCTTGCATAGTCACAACTATGATAGAGAATATTCAGAACCAATCAAAAATCCATATCCAGGTTCGCCGTCGAAAATCGAATGAAAAATCCCAACTCGGATCGATAATACTATCTCGAAATTCTGTGCTCGAATTTGGATCAAATCACTATGCGAATAGTATAATGTACGTACATCCTACGTATTTATCTTCATTGATTATCAGTTAAATCAATTCCCTTTCTATTCATCCTTACTTTGATTTTATTCACTTATTCACATTTGCCTTAATCCCCATTTGGATTATCACTTCAATTCTTATCTCCGTTGGGTATTTAATTAATAACAGTTTGAACTCCGACCAGTTTATATTTAGAAAATAGCTTGAATTTTTTTTAAAATAGATAACTAAGTAGTTGAAAAATAATTATTAACTATAAAAAGCTGTAAAATAGTTAAGTAATTGTAAAATAGTTGTAAAACAGCAATCAGTTATAAAGTAGTAGAAAAATAGTAACTAGTTTATAAAACAGTTGTAAAATAGTTAAATAGTTCCAAAAGTAATTGTAAAACAAGTTTAAGATAGTTTTAGGTTTAAAAAGAAAAGTTGTGTAGTAAATAGTTTGGAAAAATAGATTTATATTAAAACAATTTATTTTAAACATAGTCCAGAGTCAAACTGTTCAATTCCCCATCAATTCAATTTAAATTTCCACACCCATTTAAATTGACTCACTTCTAATTTGAGTATCTTCAATTTCCCTTGAACTTGATTTATCCTCAATTCAAGCTAAATTAATCTCAACTTCTTTCCAAATTCAGATCAAATTCCATTTGATTTTAAACATATCCATTCCAATTACAATTTCAAATTATTCAAATTAATTTAGACTAATTTCAAATTGAATTATTTCAATTTTTATATGAATTAATCCCAATTCCCATTTGAATTTGAACTCATTCAATCTTCAATTTTATTTCAAATTAATCCAATTCAAATTTTCCATTTGAATTTTATACTTATCCTTCTTCAATTCTAATTAATTCAAACTAAATTCAATTTGAACTAATGAAATCTAAATCTCAACTTTAAACCATCTCGAATTATATAAATTCGAGTTAAATTTTCAAATGTTGATTTAACCCCTTAAATCAAATTAACCTTTATTTTTAAATCAATAATCCAAATCTTTAAATATTTTAATTCTGAGTCCAATTCTCAAAATTCCATTTTAAATCATCTTTACTTAACTTATTTCAAAGTTCAAATAGAGTTCAAAACAATTTTATCTTAAAAATTCAATTATTCAAATTTTCAGTTCAAGGAAATTCCATATCCTAAATTTCAAATTAAAGTTTAATTTCCCTTTTATCACAATAATGGATATATTATCACACTTCATTCCTCATTCATTTAAATAAATCCAATTCACAATTTAAAGATTATTAATAACAATAGGATGACATCATCCAATTTATTCTAAAACATCCATCCATTTCAATTTCCAGATCTCAAACCCATTTTGAGATCACACAAACTCCCAATTCAAATTAACCATTAAACTTTCCAAGTTAAATTTCAATTTCATCCACTACAACAAAAAGTGTCTTTTATAGCGGCATATAGCCGCTATTAATCACAACCATAGTGGTTTGATAAGCGCTGTATATCGACATGTTATAAAAAACTGTTGAATATTTATAACAAAATATGCCGCTATGGTTGAGCTAAGTTTTATAATGCAAATTCGCCGCTATGGTACCTTAATTCAATAGGTCATTATAGCCGCTATAATACAACTAAATCTCAACGAAACTAGAAATCTTTATAACACCATTTTGCCGCTATAAAATATTGAATAATAGCAATCAAACTATATATTACATTTTAATAATAGCAATCAAACTAAATCTTCATAAACGAATAAAGATTATAATCAACAAATATAACACAAGTGCATGCTCAGAAAGAAATGTGATATATTTTTCATTAGTGTACAAACATTAAAGCAAGTGCATAACCATTGAATAAAACATAAGCCTGCAGCCAAGTTAACACAGAGAAACATAAAATAATGTCAATTTAATAAGTGTACAAACATTACAGAGTACAAACATTAAAGCAATCCTTCCAAATATTACAGAGTACAAACATTACAGAGTTCCAACATGCAAGATCTGATCTAGTTGCGTACTAAGGACCTTGCTTCCTTCCAAATAAGCCTGCGAAGTTAACACAAAGAAACAGCAAATGTTAAAAAAAGTGCATGCTCGGATAGAAATGTGATATATATTTTTCATTACATTAGGAAACTGATGAGGTTTTTTTTATTTGGAACAAGCTAAGATCAAATTAATTCAAGCAATTAGGTGATGCCTAAGTCAAACATTACAGAGGGAGAAGAAAAATGATGCATACTTGCTCAGGATTAAGGTGTTTCCTGCCAGTGAGGGTTTGGGCAAATTGGTTGAGCTTTCGATTTGAGTCCTCAAGTTCAGTTCAAAGATTTTCTGAAGTTATGGCAATCCACAGCTGAAATCTGGATGCTCGACAAAGTTTATGGTAAGGGTAGGAATTGGAGCATGCAGCTCTAATATGACCTGTGCTGCGCAACATGGAGAAAATAATTAGTATCTGCTCCCGACTTAAACTCTACATTTCTTCAAAAAGCCACAAGAGGATACTTCATGGAAATGGAAGAAAAAGAACAGGTTCATAAACTTATCAATTTACTTATTTTCAAGTGGTTTAGAGTTTATTGTCATGAAAACCCAAAAGCATTTATATGCCTTAATTAACAATGTAGTTCAATTGTCTACTTAATGACAATATGTAATGAAGCGGACATTCAGATTATTGTACTTACTACAGTATTTTCTCCATGCGTGAGTATTGGTGCATATACAGTAACTTCCTTTTCAGAGTGTGAGGTGTCATGTATGCATTTATATGCAACATCGATATTACTTCATTTGTACTAAAAACATGTTGCTTGAACCTAAGTTAATTAAATAAAATCTGAAACCAACTAGGTTTAACTCACATGATCACAATAATTTTAATGTCATAGTTAACAATTCAAATATTCGAAACAATATGTATATCAATATTGTACAAATACTTGCCAATTTCTGCTAGTCCATAGTCAACAAGGCACAAAAGAATAATCTATTATTAAAATAATAATCAAATAACAAATGTCTTTGGAAATACATTGACAAGTAGATGAAGGGCGATGATGCTATTATAAGGAGAACAAAATGATTTCACTCATTAAGAGTTTAGTTAACTGAGTAATTACATCTTTTAATAGTATAATTTAATAAGTAGCATAAAAAACTATAGATTCAAAAGATATGTCAACAACATATTGCGATATCAAAAAGGTTCATCCAGTAAAAATAGCCTCACATACCCTCCGAATATGTAGAGTTCTAAAATATTATGAGCTAAACTTTATGCTAATTTATCTGAATAACACATCATGGAGACATCAGGTGTTTTTAAGATAGACAAAAAGAAAGTACCTTTTATATGTTTTTACGATATTGCAGTTTCATGATCTCGAACAAAGGGTGGGGAACATCCACTTAATTTGGCATTGTTGATTATTTTTTGAAGTGTATCCCTTTCTTCATCATCTGCAACCAGCAGGGTATTATCCAACTCTAGTAAAAATATAGTAAACAAACAGTATCCATAGGAAATTGTACCATGATAAAGTATATAAACCCAAAGTTAGATAGGCATTGCTAGGACACTTTGATATTATGTTCAACCAACTGGACAATATACACATGATATTGTGTATTATAACATTGGGTTAAAATTATTAGACTAACTAACTTAAATGTAGAGGAGTTGACAATAAAATCTAATTAAAGTCATAGTAAAATAGAAAACACTTAAGATTAACTTTTTGTATTTTGTCTTACTGGTAATTGCTAATATTTAACTCATCTACACATAATTCTAGAAACTAGTGTAAACTTACTCAGTAATTCATACAGATATCATGTTGCTGTTTGGTGTTGATCTGAGATTACATTATTTCAAGTTATCACGAACCCGACAACACTCATAGAACTAACACCAAAATGGGACGTCATGTGTTTTTAAGATAGACAAAATGAAAGTACCTTTTATATGTTTTCATACGATTGCAATTTCATGACCTCAATATCACAAACAAGGGTGAGGAAACATCCACTTAATTTGGCATTGTTGATTAATTTTTGGAGTGTATCTCTTTTCTTCATCGTTTGTAACCAGCAAGTTCATTATCCATCTCCACTAAAATACACTAAACAAACGGCACCAATAGGAAATTGTGCCATGATAAAGTATGTAAAACAAAATTTAGATAGCCATTGCTAGAACGCTTTGATGTTAAATTCAACCAATTGGACAATATATGCATGGTATTGTGTATTATAGCATTGGGTTAAACTTATCGGACTAAATAACCTAAATGTAGAGGAGAGAGACACAAAATCTAATTAAAGTCATAATAAAATAGAAAAACATAATATTGACTTTTTGTAATCTGTACATATTTAGCAAGGTTGTAATGATCAACATGCAACAGTTCAAAATTGATAAGTTCGAGTTCATACAAAACACTAACAATGGCTAAAAGTTAATAGGATCTAATCCCCATCTTTCTCGTACAAAACTAATTTACTTCTACCAATAATATTCATTCTCCATCTTAAATTCGAAACCATAGATCACGATGGGTAAAATTTCACATTTTCAAATTAGGTTTACATCGAAGTAGTCATGCTAACTACACTTTCTACAAATCATGGGTAAATATATAAACTATTCCCTTTAAATATTGAGGAGAAGACATTCAATCTTTCATATATAAAAAGAGCATGGAAAAGCATTAATATTAGTAAATAACCTGTTCTTTCTTTTAATTGAATTCAATACGGAAGCTCATCTATTATTTATCTTATTCAATATAATATTAAGTTCTCGTGTTTAAAAATATGTTTAAATGTAAAATAATTGAATGCTTAGATCATGTAAGAAATATTAATGTGACACTAGGAGAGGCAAAAGGCGAAAACAACAAACGCAAATACAAAACCAAAATTACAGGGGACCTCTTCCAAAATGGCTTTTACAGTTTCCAACTTCCATCTTCTGAACTTGTAAAACTAAAATAATTTTTTTTCCATGTAGTCAATCCTCTAGAGGATCTGAAAGTACAACAAATACAACATTCCAATCACTAAAAAAACTAACGCAATTTAACATTTTCAAGAGTCTATACACTTTTCCATCTTGGTTATTTTAGAAACAAACAAGTTATGTTGCCTTTTAATTTTCTAAAACAGGATTTCACACCTTTACAATTGCTGTAATACTTCAATGTATGTCTGTAAAGAAGTATATATTTTTATCCTTTCCCCACTATAGTTTCAGCAATCTTACCCAAGATAAGTGAAATAGCATTTGACGTTGAGAATGAGATTAGTTTTACAATGATATCAAAAATTAAGCACGAAAAGAAAACATATTCAACAAAAAAATTGCAAACGCCATGGTGTAGTTATCCATTCAGAGCACTAACAAGGACGGTTTAACAAAACTAATCTAGAATTGATATAAATAGGTAACTAAAAGAATTAAAATAAGAATCGGTGAAAGTTGCGGACCTTGATTGCAGCTTACTAGCCCGAATGGACAGATCTAAACCAAAGGTATCCTCCTTCAAATCCACCTTCTCTCATGGTCGATTATTATGTCAAAACGACAGTTGATGAATTAATTCTCAAACCAAAATCAACGAAAGATCTTCATCCAAAGTTAGGGTTTGAGAGAGGGGGTTAAAGGAGCATGATTCAGAACGTAAGAACTGGTTAGTGGTCAGAAAATTTAAAGATTTCCGAAAGCAATTGATAGACTTATGTCTGAAGGATTCCAATCTAAGATCTCAAGAAGCTACACTCCAGAAGTTTTACCACCTTACATGTTGCCCTCAACTCTGTTGTTACAGCTCATTAGTCCAAGTTATTTGGTATAAAATGGTTCCTTTTTCCACTTGTATTAGTATGCAATGGCGGTTCTTTCATTTGAGTAATGCCAACACGAAGGCACTTTCTTTTGCTTCTTTGCAAAATAAGAACAGTATTTATGTGCAAATCAAAGAAAGAAAAAAGTCTATGATAACCCATACATTCGACAGACCCGTTTATGCATATGGAACAATATACGATTCACCACTCGACCAACAGAATCTCCACATAGATATGATATTTCTTTGTTCCTGACTACTTTATCAGTGCAACATTTTATCGAAGTGTGCTGTGTAGCAATATTGAATAACTAATTTACATTAAGAGATCAGTGTGTTTGCATAAAGAGAATAACTAAATTACCTTCTTATCATGCAAATAACTCCCATAATTCACACGGAGTGTAACGACCCGACTTCCTATGCCCAGAAAGTCGCATCATTATGAAGAAAGAAAGGGGTGAGAAAAGAGAAAAGAAGAGAAGAAAGAAACAACAACAACGATCTCACAGCGGAACGAATAAATTATATTAATAACATAAACTATTACATAGTATACAACACTTATCAGAGTTACACAACATATACATCACTTACTAGACAGTTATAAACATCTGTCTAGACATTACAACTCAAATACAAGACAAGTCACTATCACAGATATCAACACAGCGGAATACTATATCTACGAACGCCGAAGCCTCCTGCTCCATTGCTCCTCCAGAATATTCGTCAAAGCTAAACCTGAATCCCTTGGCTACTCGTAAAAAATTTGAGTACCCAAGAGTTTATAAAACAGAAATAAACACTTGGGTACTCAAATTTTTTACGAGTAGTCAAGGGATTCAGGTTTAGCTTTGACGAATATTCTGGAGGAGCAATGGAGCAGGAGGCTTCGGCGTTCGTAGATATAGTATTCCGCTGTGTTGATATCTGTGATAGTGACTTGTCTTGTATTTGAGTTGTAATGTCTAGACAGATGTTTATAACTGTCTAGTAAGTGATGTATATGTTGTGTAACTCTGATAAGTGTTGTATACTATGTAATAGTTTATGTTATTAATATAATTTATTCGTTCCGCTGTGAGATCGTTGTTGTTGTTTCTTTCTTCTCTTCTTTTCTCTTTTCTCACCCCTTTCTTTCTTCATAATGATGCGACTTTCTGGGCATAGGAAGTCGGGTCGTTACACTATGATTTTATTTTATTTTTAAGAACATGTTTTCCACCTGGTCAAAAAATTAAAATTAAAACAAACATAGTGTAGAGCAAGAAAATTTAGAAGAGATGAAAAAACAAACTAAACTATGATAAATATATAAATGGTACGTAGTAAAGATTTATAGCATGTGATCTTTCGCAAATAATGTACCAGACCTTTCTTTGTTCACTTATCCCACTAGTGTAACTTTCGCTAACTAAACACGATAGGATGATTTATATAGGCTTGCACCAATATTCAAATTTGAAGAATATAAGGTTGGTAAGATAGAAAAAAACATCCAAGTGAAAGTTTGTACGAACAAAAATAAGGCCACATTAATGAGCCTATTCAGTAATGACCGGAAAAAAAAGTGAATGTATTTATGTTAAGTTAGGAAGAAGATGATTGCGATACCAGAACAAACAAACTGATATTTGAAGAATATTTGATATTTGGCAGTGCAATTTCTTTGTTTGACTATCTTTCAATGGTACCAGCATATCTAGGCCTTCTACTGTCTTCATTTAATGAGCATGAAACAAATACTTAAGCTCTATCATGAATCTGCAAATATTTAATGTGAAATTGAAATTGCGTTGTTAAGCATACTACACTTGGACAAATATGCAAAAAAAAGTATATGCGTTCTAACCCTTGAAATTGAAAGGACACTGTATGCTTCCTTGGTCAGATTTGACTTTCTCCTATATTCGGACACATATAATAGAAATCCATACATCTGATGTAAGACAAACAAAATTTAAACTCGTATTATAGAATTGCAAAAGGAACCAACAACCGAATTTTTGAAACATGCACCTGGTCAACAGACTCCATTGTTACAGGATCGATTGTTCTGATTACATCACGAGGATCACATAATACATCAAGCGCCCCAAACAGAGATGCAAAGTTTCTATCTTCGACAGACCCATACTTTTTGTATTTACTGGGAGTGACTTGAGGAAGAGACAACCCGCTGTATTTCTCAATCACACTTCGTATTGCTGATAGCAACAATTAAAACTATTCATTCATAATACTGAAACTTCAATAAAAATGATTAATTTGAGCAAATGCAGCAAAATTACTTACTTAGACCTTCAATTTGCAACCTGACAACTTTTTTCATGACTTCAGTTAAGAGAAAGATGGACGCTTTTAACTACTGTTCGTATACTTTAATAACTTGGTAATTACTCTTATTGGTTTTACTGTTATTTTACAATCCATTGTTGATCATCATATACTATATACTTAATGACAATAATAAGAAGGGGACCAAATAGATAACCTCAGCGAGTATTCTTAATTTCTTACCTTTGAATTTTGGATTGTCCACATCACCATGTTCTTTAATCGGTGCATCCTGTAAGAAGATCAGTTTATGCAAACCCAAAAACAAAATTAATTTACATAACATGTGGATAAGTAAAACAAAGCTCACGTAGTCATAAGAAGTAAGATCTGCCTTAAAATCAGAATCACTTTGACCAGCATTTGCACCACTGAAAAATCCAAAATTCGTTCCACCATGAGCCATCTGAAAAAATGAATCTGCTTGTATGTTGATTAAGAAAGGAGCCACTAGAGGGTATAAAAATAGATTTTAAATTACTTAACAACCAAACTCCACAAGACATGGCAAGTTTTATGCAGAAACATGAATCATGCTTACCATATTCAGAGCTTGGCGAGAAGCATGAAGCACCTTATATATATGTAACTCTAGATTTCTAACCTAGAAATTTCTAACCTAGAATTTCGAGCAGATAATTTAGGGTTCTAGATGCATCAACTTTGGAACTGCTGAAGAGCAATAAGCGGAGGTCGGAGATGGCGAGCGATGAGCGATTATGAGGGAGACGGAAATTACTAGTTGTTATTTTGTTTTTGGGAGGAAGACGGGTTCTGGAAGGAAGATGAGAACTGATTAAGTGCTTTGAGAGGGAGATGAATATTTTAGGAGCGGTATTTTCATTTTGGAGCCAAGCGTTACGCGTGTACAAGAGAAATAAAGTAAAAAAAGTAAATAATTGAAGCTAAACGATAACGCTTTAGAATAATGTGTTATCGAGTGGCGTTATTAATGACATACTTTCTTGTAGTGATCTTGAAATTTCCAATTCAGGTTGCTTGTTAAACTATTTAACTTTCCCAAAGTTAAATTCAATTTACTTAATCCAACCAACCTTACCCAATTTGGATTCCTCTTCCAAATTTTAAACTTCACATTAATAATCTTATAAGTTCAAAAACTTATCACCTTGGGTATCACATTTCATTCCAAATTTAAAACTCAACATTTTGAGTTTATTTCAACCCATTTTTGATATTATGTATATTCCTTATATACACATATTATTTTCTTTACACACTAAGTTATCCTTAAATTTTAAACCACTTTTGGTTTTAGTTCAAACAGTTTCCTTTAATGCTTTCAAACAACTCTTATTTTAAAGTATGATCACCTTCAAAATATTCTGAATAATACTCTTTATTATTTCTATTAACATTTGAAACAAATTCCAAATTTTCTAGCTTAGATTTAAAACTTCACAATCTAGATCATCTTCAGTCCTAATTTATAAGTCATACTTATCTAAAACATTTCATTTTGCTTACTCATTAATATACATCTTATTATTAAACACAATAATCATTTATGATAATAACCAAGATTATCATATCTGAAAATCAATTCATTGTTATCTTATTCTAAAACTTTTCCCCAAATTCAAGATTAAATTTTAGTTTGAAACCATTTCAAACTTACCTTTATTTAGTTTCAATTTGGTTGTATTTCTATTACTTCTTAATTTAATTCCAATAATTTAACAACCAATTACCCTAATAGAAATATTGCTTTATATATCAAATATAATTTTATATAAAATCGTTTACCTTAAAATCGTTTAAAATCTTTATATAGGAAAATAACAAGTACGTTCTCTCATATATATTACACTCAACTCATTCTAGGGTACTATTGACCCTATCTTTATGAGTATACCCACCAGAGCCAAGGTTCTCGCTTAACCTTCGCTCTGATACCAACTGTAACGACCCGGAATTTTCGATCTCGAAAATTCCAGATAGTTAGTGAAAGAAGAAAGAGATAGAAGAAGAAGAAACATAAACACTACACAGATTCTCACATTCGCAGCGGATCAAAACATAATATCAAATAATAACAGTTTACAAAAGAATACTATATCAGTTGATTACATATTTATACACCAGAGTTACACACATACCCAAACACTGGACATATACAAATCAACATGTCTCAGATAAATAGAAATAAATCATAGCAGAAACACTCCATACGTTCCTGCCATCCAGCTCGTCTCCTGAGCTCCAGAACGTCCTTACCTAAAAATCTATAATACTCGATCTGACCCGAGCATTACATCAAAGTAACACCCGGGTCAGGCTGGAAACCAGCATGAGTAAACCCATCTAACATGAAATACAATGGCATAAAACTTACATAAAACCCGGGGTAACTCGTGTCGATTTACAAATTCACAATTTGCTAGAGACATCACTTATTTCACATATCAATATCTATGTACCTTTACATAGTTAAAATGGTCCAATTACTTAAATCATCCCATTCCAATCTATTTATTTCACATATCAACTCTATAAGGAATTTTATAGAAGATTTACACATCGAAGTGGTTTCGGGTATTTACTGATACCCGACCCCGGTCTCTTTGAATCCAAAGTTATTCATTAAACAAGTGTGTAAGTTAAACAATACAATTTATATTCAGGATTTCGTATTCACTCAACAATTTATCTCAGATAGATAAACCATAATATCACTGTTCAACCAAAATATCTCATATCTCAAAGTATCACACATCAGAGATATCTACCAATTCAATTCATCCAATAACATTCAATCCATCCATAAGCAAGATTATAAGATATAATTCTTAATTGATTTAATTAATCTCCAATTAAATTAATCACCAACTTACTCACTTGGATTACCTTAATCCTGCTTACTTAACATTAATTAATTTCAACTCAATTAATTAATGTTTCTTAAATCATCCATCTTAATTAATCCTCCTTGATTAATTATTCTTTAATTACATTAAGTAATTAACCTTTAATTGCCCCATAGATTAATTAGTCTTAACCATTCACATTAACTTTTAATTAATCTCCTTAATTAATTAATCACATTAATTAATGATTCTCTAATTACTTAATTAAAGTAATTACTTAAGAATTAATCACTTAACCCTGCTTAATCAATCATTAATTAACTGCAAACCATTTAATTAATTAATCATTCCTTGATTACCTTATAAATCAATTAATTAATCTTTAATTACCTAATTAATTACCCCTTTATTATTAATTAATAAACCTTAATCATTAATTTATTAAATTAATTATTTTCTCTTTAATTATCTTATTAATTAAATTAATCTTAAATCATTAAAACTTAATTAACTTTAAGATAAACATTATTTTTATTAATGATTTAATTATCATTAACATTATTTAAAACATTTATCTTTAATTAACTTACTTTAATTAAATCATTAAATTTAAATTTTAAAATAAAATAAAACTTTAACTTAACAAATTAAAGTTAACAAATTATATAACTCTTAAACAAATGTTACAGAAAACATTTATAGAAGAAATTTATATAAGAAAGTTTTAAACTAAATTTCTTTAAATTTCCAAACTTTGCTTTAAAAACTTTTAAACTGTTTAAACATGCTTCGGGTTCAACCCGAGTCCCGCTCCAAGTAAAACCCACCTTCTCTTTTTTTTTATAAACTTAGATTTTAGTTTAAGTTAAAACTGGAAACATGATAAGCTCTCATGATTCCTACTCGAGCACATATTCGAGACATCAGGCAACTGCTTCGAGTCCTTACCCTCATCTCCACGCGCACGACCCCGAGTCTCTCGTGAGAAACACTGTCTTCCCCAAATCGATCAACAATATCAGATAATAGCGATACATGGTGCACGTGTACACGCAATCGGAACAACTCCGATCATCGTCGCCAACACCTACCAGTCATCGATGATCCACTCGACTCGCCCGAGCTCCCAGATCCTTCAATTTCACCGTCGATCAAAATCGAGTAACTCGACTAAAAACTAGAACCCATCACCGACTACAAAATCCTTCACCGTCGTTGATCTCGACCACCGGCATCCACGGCATTCCACCCAGACCTTCGCCTTCGTCCCACGCATCTTTTCCCTAAGTCCGGTCTACCCCGATCAACCCACGATGATGCAGTAGCTCCTCAAACTTAGTCGATGAAAACACTAATCGAAAATTAATTCGACGAATCCATGCCGCCCCGATGGGTTTTAAATTTATCCACCATTTTTCTTATAATCACCATCCTCCCAGCTATCAACATGATCAAACCCGATCCCTAATTCCAACGTTGATCAACGGAAATCGACAATTTTGTGTTTTCCGTTCAATTCGAGAATTCTATCTCGAATCAAAACTAAAAATCTTGATTCAACCATTAAAATTCATGATTTTACAACTCGAATCATTTTATAAATTCAAAACAAGAAATTTCGAATATCAATTCTCTGACTTTGATTTATTTTCACTGTATTCCCTTGTTTTCTGTAATGTTGTTTGTTATTTATACTCCCAAATGTTTTTAAAATTTGAATCAGGTAATTACAGCTGAATTTCATTTAAAGATCATTACTCAAATCTTTTTATATTTTGAGATAAGAATTTTCTTCTTGAATTTGTTAACCTGTTACTAAACAAAGACACATCCTTATGTAAACTTAGTCATGCACAGATCAATACAGGTTTATATACATACTAGCAACATATTGTATACTCATATGAACTTTCTTTACCACATTCTTCAACCATTAATCACAACATAAGATCATGGGTCAGTAGTTTACTCACTTGAAAAACCAATTTTGAACAGAGAGCAGATTTCGAAAAACTACAAGCCTGTTTTCCTCAATCTTCCAGCTTGTTGAGTTGATTTAGTTGTTGTTGAGTTGAACTTTGGCTTCAGTTGTAATATATTATTTTCTTTCTGGTATGTTCAGTTGTGTTGAACGAATGAAATAAGGAAGATGGATATATAGAACAAAGTTTATAGGATGATTATTTTATTGGTACAACAATGGTCAGAGATTTTTTTCTCTATGGAGGCTGAAATGATGCTTCGATGTGCTTGCATTAATTAACTTGGCTTGTTATATAAGTTTTATAAGCTTAGGCTTATCTCTTCTCTTTTTTTATGTTATGTTCAGCTTATATACATTTGTTTTCTTCAGTCTTATCCCTTCCCAGCTTCATGTATTCCAAATATATATATATTTTTAGAATTTACTTATGTGTTCATTGTATATGACGATAAATTTATTTGAGATATTATTTAACATCAATACTATTTATTTCATTGTTAAAGTTTAACTATCAAAATTTAAGTTAACTATTTATTATTATTTATACTTATGTTAATTTCATATATATTTATATTTATTTTATAACCATATTTGTTTTATTTCAGTTTTAAATTAATAAGCTTTATTTTACCCTAACCATATAATTGTTTATATATTGATTAAGATATGTACTTTAAAACATTATTGTGAATAAGCTAGATTAAATCTTGAATATTTTAAAACTCTTAATTTTTATATTTCCAGATCATAGTTATTTCCCAAAAATACATACATATATATACATACATCTGTTTTAATTTTATATTTTAATTATTTGGACTAAATTCTCATTAAAATAATATTGCTAAATTTCTGGGTCGTCACAGGCAACGCGTTGGAAGAATTGATAATTTCCATAAATACGTGCAATAATTGCACATATCTTATAAAAGTCCCCCTTTATGTGCTATTAGAATCTCCGCCAAAGTTGAAAGCGGGAATAACATGAGTAGTAGAAAATAAATACAATGGAAGTTATCCTTGTCTACTCCAGTTTTCATTGTTTAAAGTTATCAAATATGTTTTTGAACAATGGTTTGGTATAATAATTGGTTTTTTGGATTCAAATGTGATAAATGTTTTGAGTTTAGTAATCCTACTTTTAGAAGAAGAAAATCTCTGCTGTAGAAAGTCTTTGAAAAATGGAAAGTTGGTTAGAATGGAAAATTTTTCATGGCTTCTTTGGAAACTATGCAGTTTTTGAATTTAACAAAATAGGTTTCTAATTTTATAGTTACAAAGTTAAAGGTTTTCGATTAAATACTTCATGACTATGAAGTTTTAATTTTATATAGAGTGGTGAAAACAAAACCCATTTTTGATATGGATTAGTTAGAGATGACTGCCTTGGTAAGACGGGGTAAACATAAAGGCTATGAATAAAATAGTTATGAATGCTCAGAGGGTAGCAACAAAGAATTCCCATTGAATATAAGGAATATTAGTATGGACCTAGGAATATTTACTTATACATGCATGAAGCCATAAGAAGAACCCTCAAAGGAATGAGGAATGATATCAAAGTACATTTTTGTGAGTCCTAGGGTGTACTCGCATGATGAGGAAAGTAAATACCAAAATTTAGGAATATTATCAAGAGGTTTAGATGAAAAGAAGATAGTAGTATGATTGGAGAAGAGACTAATGAGATGGCAAACATACATAAAGGTAGTTAGTTGACTCAAGATTAAAGAAAGCAAGGTAAGTGGTAGGAAAGTTATCCCACCAAGCGAATTTTATGATAAGTTATTTTTTATGTGCATAGTTTATATTTCTTACCTATTGCAGCATGGGAATGCATAATTTATCTCATAGTTAGTTGTAATAATTGAAGTAATGAATGAAGCTTATTTATTAAAAGCCAAGAAGGCTAGTTAAGGCATGTGGGTTACAGTGGAATGACATACTTGAAATATCCATTTTAATTGAGTAAGAAGCGATAGAGCCACAACACCATTAACACTAGTTGATATTGAAGGGCAGCTTCTAGGAATTGTTTCTTTTAGGATATTTAGGTTTTAATCGCTGGTTGTCTCCCTTTCGGATGTGCTTTGACTGCTATATATATATTAGAAAGTGTAAACAAGGAAATCTCATAAGGACAATTAATTAGTGATGAATGTTATTAAGGCTGGAAGATTATAAAATAAATTAGGAAATTAAATTAGCAGTTAGAAATAAAGAATGCTTTAATCCTAAAAACTTTAGAATTTTGGAAAAAAAATAAATTTTAGCAGGCGAAGGATATGGAAAGGTTGTTGCGAAACCACGGGTTACTATCCCTATGCCTTAAAAGCTAAAATTTATAAATAGCTTGTGTGTGATTGTTTCTAATAAATGGAAAGATTTTCGAAATCTAAGATTAACTGCACAATGCTAGGTTCAATCATAGACATTAACTCATTGACTGAATCCTGATCATTGTTAAGATGTGACTTGATTTGTTTTAAGGATGGGAAGGCAGATACTTTTGAAAATTGTGTTCGGTTGCTTTTGGAAATTTTTGTTCAAATTCTTTTGAAAAGTTGTGTTCAAATGCTTTTGAAAAGTTGTGTATAAATGCTTTCGAAAAATTTAATTTTCAAACTATTTTAAAAGTCCGATTGAAAGGGGAAATTATATTTAACAAAAAATGAGAAAATTTACAATTTTCTACTGCCACTTGCTTAGCGTAGGGAGGGTTAACTGTTAGTGTGTATGAATTTTACTGTCTGACAAGGATGATAGTATACAAACCATAGATAATAACAAGGGTAAAAGCTGTTTTACCTTTGGAACTTCTATTTCCATACCTTGTTGATAGTAGAGAAAACTATCTTTAAAAAATAATTCCGTTTTAGAATTTAAAATAAACCTTCGTATGCAAATTTTATTTGGAAAAGCCGAAAAAGATTTGGGGCAAAAGAGAAAGTTATAAGGTACAATGGAATTGGTACCTAAAAGAAAGGTGGAACTATAAAATTCTCCATCTAATTTCCATTTTCGGCTTAAGGGTATGGTTTAGGAAAAGAAAATTTGGCATGTTAGATTTTGGATGGTAGGGACGGTAGTGATTGGATGCAAAATTGGTTGAACCATACTCCTACTCGTTGGAGTGTGGAATTTTTTTTGTGAAAACAAAGATTTTTGATTTTTGAAAACTTGCATATATATAAAATTGCTAGTATATATAGGTTGTTTGCATCATATTTTCAAAATTGTTCTAAAAAAATGCATTCATATAGGAGGCACCGATTTAGAATTATTCACCATGCATATCATATATGTTGTGATATACCGTGCACTTGTACACATTTGGCTACAAAATTGGTTGTATACTAATTGGTTAGATAGTTTAGAATTGTTATGCGCTATGTTACATGACTCACCCCTTAAGGAATTTCAAGGACAAAATTCTTTTATGGGGGAGAATGTAACACCCCATATAAATAAACGATAATTAATAAATAATTATTAAGGGTCGAAAATGAAATTTGAGAAAATGTCAGAATTTGGCTACGAAACTTGCACCATTGTGTTCATATCAATTTTTCTAGCAACTTTCGTACCAGAAGTTTTGCGATCAGAGTTCAAACAATAAAGTTATCAACATTTGAAGTTTTTGGATCGAAAGTAATTTAAAAGAATAAAAGAAATAAAAAATATTAACCACGTGGACCCTACCGGTCAACCCCTCCTTGGGTCGATCAACTGCTAGCGATCGACCGGCTACATGACAGTGGTCGACCGATTGAAGCATGGCGCCTAGAGTTGAACCTCGGCCTAACGACCCGATTTAATTAATTTAAATCTAAATTGATTTGAGTATCCATAAATATTGGCTTAGCCTCTCATTTTTCTTCTTATATTTTAAGATCAGAGCAGCGGAGCTCTACCATTTTCCTTTCTTCTTATTTCAAAAATTTATAAAATTATTATATATATATGCACACATATATAAATTGGAGAAAGGTGGAAAATAAAAGTGAGGAAGAGACGGAGTGAATCAATACTGCATAAAAAGGCAAGTTTTATAATTATAAATCTACATTCCATTTAATTCAAATCTCCTCTCAAATTTGTAATTCTAATGGATACATATATATCGTGTAATACATATTTTTGGATGAAAAAGGAAAAGAAGTCAATTAAAGGGATATATTCGGATTTGGGAGATTTGGAAAGCTGGGAAGGTGAGTGGGAAATTATATGATTTACTAGTGCGAACCTGTGCTTCGCACACGGTTTGGTCTTAATTTATAACAAACATTATGTTTTAAGGGTATATCTTCATGCTTTTGAAGTAAATTTGTAGTGTGAGAACAAATATTGGCGAGTGATTAGCATTATACACTTTGTTATAGTAAAATAAATTTGAAAAACCTAAAAGAAACAGAACTAACCTTGAAAATGAATAGTATATAGTTCAAATTATAATTATATATATATATGGACAACTGATGAGGAACTACAATAAATAGACATCAGATATAAATAAATAATTTAAAATATTGATCTTAACAAATGAAATTCAAAAAATATAAGCAATTTAATTGATACAACGCAATAAGTAGGGCCTTAGACGTATGGAAGAAAAAACTAATCAGACAATTAAGTCGTTCCTCAAAGTTTTGAAAGCAAAAACACTTTATATGAAATCTCAGCTGGAGTTATACGGTTGCTTTGAATAATTGATACTTGATGTTTAAATTAAGAATGATAACATAACTAGTATAAAATGTAAAAGGGTACTACCAAGCATAAAAAACAATTAAAAATTCCAATCACACCATAAAAACATCATGCACTGTCAATTTGAAAGTTATACCACCTTGAAAGCTCAAACAAAGGTTACACATTGTGAATTTGGGTATATAACATAAAGATGCCCCTTCGGTCGAATATAAAACGTTCAATCCATCCAATACTAAATGGAAACTCATAGAAATCAATTTATGGTAAATCACAGAAACTTTTACCATGGACAACAATAAATTTTGCGCGCCGTAGATGATAATAATTCAATAATGGATTGGTTTGCCAAATTCACTAATATTTTAAAAACAAAAGTTTTACTGTCTTTAGATCAGATTGTATATCCATATTCAATTTAATCCAAATAACATATGAACTCAGTAGGCTGCTAAAAAATTGAAACAAAATATATCTAGGTTTACAAAAATTTAGTGTAGTGATCTTTTCATCTATGCTTGGTTGTAATCTTGGTCCATTTGTTCCTGGTTCTTGATAATGGCTGCGGTAGTAATGAAACATTCAAAATATTTAGGTAATTTTGTTGAACTCGTTAAATAAGAAAGTAGTAAATACATATACTTTTACCTACTATCTATATGCTGGTGTTAATGGTTAAGACATGCCTAAACTATTGATTCCCACTCCTTTATGCCCTGCATAGAAAACAAATATTTAAAAAACTAACTATGAAGCAAAAGTTCACAAACAATCTGAGACGTGTTTTCCTTCTAATGCATATTACTATTACTATGTGTGTTTACAGAAGTTTGGTCGCATCACATGTATTCCAGATTTTATAATTTAGGTTAATTGAGTTATTTAAATATGGATGGACACTTATATTATGTTGTGTTTAGTTCTCTTTGAACTCAGTTTATCACATTTATATATGAAGATGATTAGTGGCTATATTTTAGTTGTGTACATTATTATAAGTCGTGCTAAGTGCACACATACTAGATACTTGGTCTTGTACAATATGTTCATTCAAACAGAACAATTTTAGGAATTAAAAACCATGGTATGACATATTGCAACAAATTGTGTAAATTGATAATGAATTTTTAAGGCCAAACAATTAGTAAAGGTAGAATTGGCTTATATATTAAACTACAATTTTCTAAGATAAAAAAATGTGACCACTAACATACTCCATGTGACAACCACTTCTCCTATTTCCATCTTTCACCTTCGCCAGTTTCTCTCTTAGTATCTTGTTAATTCAAAAAATTGTTAAGGCTACAGGTATACATAGAAGAAAGATGACATGAACCTAGCAGTTATGTTATAGTTTTTAGGAAAAAGAGCGGAAGCTCATAAATACGTGATTGTTAAACAATAATACTATAGTTTTTGACTTCTTTATTAGAAAAAGGAAAAAGGAAAGTATCATACTTAGAAATTTGTATTATGGTGATTGTTAATAGCTCTGCACCAAAAAATAAAAATCCATGAGTTGCATATTCTACATGAAGAAAAATGCATAAATTCGAAACTAAAGAACAATGTATATAATATGTAGCACGCAATAAGAGTTAACGTTCATCCTTATTACAATCTATATAATGCATATGACAAGCACCATTATCCTAATGGTTAAGTGATTCGACTTTGGTGCGAGAGATCACAAGTTCGAAACTTGCGTAGCGTGATTCGAACAAATATTGACACATGATTTGTGGTTTGTTGTACCAGTGACATGTTGTACGTAAGTACCCAAAAAAATACCTGACTACACCCATCAGTCCTGTTGATCTCAGAATCAGATTTGAGACGAACAAAAAATTCACAATCAAATATTTTTCAAAATTTATGAAGTATAAAGTAGAATCAGTTGAGTAAATACACTATCTTTGCTCTTTCCCAAATATTAGTGTACATCCCAACAATGCCGGTAATATAAGAAATATGGCTGAAACCAACATGCAGTTGAAAACCCAAATTACTGAAATTAATCATGATGCCTAAATTTGTTTATTCTTATAACTCGATTGTTTAATTTTATATCCATTAAAAAGTTGTACAAATTCTGGGAAAATCCATGGTTCTAGATTTTATATGGTAAAATAGATTTTTTTTCTTGATTTATTCCCATCCAATCAAAAACAGTTTTTTAAATCCCAGTGGGTTCATTGTTAGAAACGATTGAATACACATGTTATAGTATTTCATAATTTAGTTTATTGGTCAACAAAAATCGTGCTAAGATAATAAAAGAACCTTCTTAGCTCAAAGTGATGCCTTATTTGGATAGTGTTGTTGTTGCATTCTAATTGTTTTTGTCAATCTAGTTAAACTAAATGTCAGATGTCAATATATTTGAAATCACAGTACAGGAAAAAAACACGAAACTTTTGGCAAACCTAGCACTAAACTTATAGGTCCATATACATATATACACAGTTTCATCAATATACTTATGCACATGTTGAGTTTAATATTATGACTTTTTTTTTACAAATATGCAGTTATGGATTGAGTTGTGTACCTTTCCGCTATTTACTTCTTCCCTTTGCATGGATAGTGCATACTTGTGCATAGAGTACCTGTTGTAGTAGCTTTGATTATTCTTATAAGTTGGCACTCTTTTAGCAAGACATCCTACGCGAACAATGTTAAGTAACTTCATTAAAATATATAAGTATCATTCTTTTATTGTAAATACTTAGATTTGATATATTTTAAAGTTTGAATCGATGACGTTCACAAAATATGTAACTTTTGGATAATACTTTTTAGAGTTCGAATTTACAACGATTTCACTCAAATTGGCAACATTTCATTTTATATTAGCTTTCAACATGTATTGAAATGGAAATAACATGCATGGACAATCAAAATTTAATTTTTTTTATTTAGATTTGTTTTCCAATGTGGTAATAAATTATGTTATGATTGTTCTAACCTTTTATGGTAAGTTATAATAATGTTCATGATGACATGAACATATGACGCCTTATTGGTTCATATATTAATAGTAATATGAGATAGTTTGACTTAATGTTCCTTGAATAATAAACAATAAGAATGAGTTATTGGTTCATAATACTGCAAAATTTTATGGATTTGGACATACATACGTTATTTTTGAAGATAGTTACTATAATTTGATATTATAACGCAATTTCATGTAATATACAATGTTTTCACCCATGAAAGTTTTTTCTTCTAAAAACAATCCTTATTTTTTTTTGGCAAAGCCAGCCTGTTTTTATTGTGGACAGTCCACATTTATTAAACGAAATAGGTTACAAAAAGGGCAAAGCACCAAACTGCAATCCAAACAGAATACAAAGATAAAAGCAACAAATTACAGAGGAATCTTCAGTAAGAGTTGAGAAAGAGTCGTCGAAGCCCGCGTAAATATTCTCAAGTTTCTTTCTTCCCATATCACTGCTATCACCAGCTTGAGGTATTTGAGAAACCTTGTGGTCGAAATCGATTTCCTCCTGGTTAGTTGGAAAATCCGACACCATTCCAAATTATAATCACGAAAAGGCGGTCTCTCATGAATACAATGAAGGACATGCTTCCATAACTGAAAAGAGAATTGACAAATGAAAAATAAGTGACCAACATTTTCCTCTGCCCTGTTGCACAGAATGCACCGAGATTGGTCGATTAAATTCCTTCTAACAAGATTGTCTTGAGTGTGTATTGCGTTCATCAGACATTTCCAAAGCATCAAGTTATGTTTTTGTTTGGATCCTGACTTCCATATTCGAGTGTACCATGGAAAATTGGAATTGTGATGATTATGAATTATAGTTCTGTAAACTATGGAGATACTGTGAATTTTTCCATTCCAGCTGAGACCTTCAAGATCCATATGCTTATAAGAATCGGTTGTAGTTGACCAGAGGTTATTCAGCGCAGGAGCACTAACATGAGGAAGATGCAACACTTCATCTATAAAAAAATCATTGGCTTTAGCATTTATTGGAATACCAGAATTAAGTAATAAATTATAATCAATATGTTGAGATAAAATCATTCCTGATGCACACCAAGGGGAGAACCAAAAGGAGTTGTCAGTATTGCATTGCACCATAGGTAAGTAATATCTTCTATTAGCCAAAAGTCTTTTCCATAAAAAACTATCTGTATTTTTTGCCTCCATAGTCCAAAATTTTCCACCCTTTAGATTGTATTGCCTATTCCATTTTTCCCAGATCCCCCTGCTATTACTAAGCAGTTTGTTTATAAGCTGGGAAATAGTTGCTATATTCCAAAGTTTTAAATTTATTATACCCAGCCCTCCCTTATTTAAAGGGGATATTATTTTTTTGTAGGCAATTGGAATGAGTTTAGAGGAATAAATATTTCCATGCCATAAGAAATGATTAAATGCTCTATTTAGCATGTTAATAAGTTTGTTAGGGATCACGAAAAGTTTGAAGTAATATGCACACATAGCAGAGGCAACACTCTGGATGATGACCAGTCTTCCAGCTTGAGATATTTTAGAACAATTATAGCTACTGAGCTTATTAGTAATTTTTTCATATAAAGGAAGACATTGAGCATTGGAAATTCTAGTCTTACACATAGGAGCACCAAGATGCATAGCATTTTGATCAATTGACTGAAGCCCTGAAGCAAGTAAAATACTTTGGAAGATGTCAGAAGAAACCCCAGCAATATTTATTTGAGATTTATTTTTATTTATATTAAGGCCTGTCATTTTTTTAAAGATATGAAATGTAGCAAAGACATTAGAAACAGATTTTATGTTTGGTTTAGTAAAAAGAAGTAGATCATCTGCAAACATTAATGTAGTTATTTGATGTTTTTGACATTTTGGGTGATAATCAATATTTTTATTATGGCTTTCAACACCAATTAGTTGGGTGAGAACCTCCATAACTATAATGAATAGTGAAGAGGATATTGGATCCCCTTGCCGTATTCCTTTTTGAGTTTTAAAATAGCCAAAAGATTCACCATTTATAGATAAGGAAACATATACAGTAGATATACATGTATATATCCAAGCTAGGAAAGGCAGGGGAAAATTCATTTTGGACATTATGGAAATGATAGACTCCCAACTAACAGAATCATATGCTTTATGGATATCCAGCTTCATAAAGCATCTAGGAGAAATATTTTTCCTATTATAGCCTTTAATTAGTTCTTGGGAGAGTAAGATGTTATCTATAATAGATCTACCAGCAACAAAACCCTGTTGATTAGGGGATATTAGGTCTGCAAGACAGGTTTTCATTCTAGTGGATAAAATTTTAGCAATGCATTTATATATAACATTACAACAGGCAATGGGCCTGAATTCAGTTACATTTTGAGGCATGCTAACTTTTGGAATAAGGGCTAGTTTGGTATGGTTTATACCATTCAGAAGAGTATTGGTTTTAAAGAAGTGTTGTATAGCTTTACAAAAGTCATATTTAATTATATGTCAACATTTTTGAAAAAATAAAGCAGAAAACCCATCTGGACCAGGGGAGCTAGTAGTTTTCATTTTGAAAATGGAATCATGAATTTCTTCATGGGTAATGAGCTTAATTAAATTGATAGCTTGATCATTGGTGATATTATTTATTGGTAATTCATTAATAACTTGAATATTAGTTACTTCTTCAGATTTTGAGAAAAGAAATTGGTAGTAATTTAGAAAAGATTGCTTAATATCAGAGTGAGTGTTAACTTCAAAACCATGTCTATCTTTAATCCTATGAATTAAGGCAGCAGTCTTCTTAATTTTCAAGGAATTGTGAAATATTTTAGTGTTTCTATCTCCTCCTATATCCCAATTAGTTTTATTTTTTTCCCTGAGCATTTTAAGTTCAGTTTTGATTGCTTTTTTCAACTTTTTGGTAATCTCGCTGACTTTATTAGATATAGCTATGTTATTTGGGACATTTTGCATTAGAATATGAGTACCACTAAGCTCAGTGCTTAATTTGGAAGATAAAAGACTACCAGTCCCATACTTATTTGAAGACCAACTTTTAATAGCTACTTTACAATCTTTAAGCTTTGATTGAAGCAAGTTGGAGAACTGTTTATAGTTTACATTCAATCTCACTATAGAGACCATTTCCATTTTTTATTACATTCTATGTTGATCATTTGTTTACTATAATATACGGTGTATTCTTGAATGTATGTTGTACATCAAATAAAGAAATAACTGAGTCAAGCTATATGGACAGGTTATAATTTTATTGTCATATTTAATAGAAGAAAATATGATATGCTCAGCCAGTGACACTTTTATAAATGAAACTATGTAGCATTTTGAGTCACCTAGTTGATTAGTATTTCATTTATTTAAGCCATGCTATACATTTCTAATTCATAATTTTAAAACCGTATCTTTCAATAATTACAATATCTCAACAAAATCATCTAATAAATATTAGGACTCGTATATATTTAGTGCTATACAATAATATTATAATAAACATTGGATGATTTATCACTATTGATACAACACAAGGAGTTGTTATTTCCAAGAACTACAGCGAATTACTATATTTAACCAATTTCAATATTGGGAAATTTTCATTAGGATATTCACATACTATATGGGGAAATTAATTTAAAGGACAAAAATTTATATATTTTTAGCCTCAAGGACACGACCTCAATATTTTAACCACAAGGACAAACATTCTCCTAAAAATTATTCATAAGGACAAACATTCTTTCAAAATTATTCATAAGGACAAACATTCTTCCAAAACTGCTACCGAACTAAAAACTGCTACTAATAACTACAAACTGATACCTAAAAACTGTAAAAACTGATACCTAAAGAAAGTTGTCCTTCAGGCTAAAATACTGAAGGTCTGTCCTTGAGGCTAAAATGCTAAGAAATTTTGTCCTTGACAATAATTTCCCGTACTATATGGAAATTTTACATTATATATTTCTAGTTTTGTTTATATAACCTAGGGCAAGCTTATAGTGGTACTATTCGTGGAGAAGATAAAGATCACCATCAAAAGGGTTAAGACCATAAAAATAGAAAAGGTCGTTTATAGTTTTATTGGAATTAAAAATTTTATATGTAGCAAAATTAGTAATTGTAGTAGTATGTATCTATCCACACTAAAAACATACACTCGTATAAAAGAATGAATTTGAGCATAATTGAAATGTAACACCATGCCTATTAAATGAATAATCGTAATTTGGCCAATAAATACTGAAACATAAAACTCATTTGAGGTGTCATTTTCGTGGTTGTACACATTTTCTTACCTCATGGCAATCTCCTCATCATTTTTTTTAGTTTTAAAGTGTAAAGCAAAGGATTCCAAGAAAGAAAAATAGGCTAACAGTTATTTATATCAGTTACAAAATATGTTAAAGTATTCTTATAAGATATTAACATAACAAAGAACTTAAAACTACTACCTTTATCCTTTAGACTATCTTCATTGAAATACAATAGCTCTTTGGGTTGATCTTGATCTTAGAAGCTGAAAGCCTAGGATAGATTCTGGGTGCGATGAAATTAACAAATTTTCCAGATAAAACTGAAATGACACTTCGAAATGAAGTAAAATAAGTTAATGATTATATTTATTTAGACATGAGCTGGATAGGCACAATACAAATGACTGTAGGCATTTGAAGGATATCATTGAGGAACGCGTGAGGAATGGTCAATTACAATAATACGTAAGGACTCGGGCTGCGACGGTGGAACAGGAGCAGCCACCGTCCACCTCGAATGAAAATGGCACTAGATCAAGGCATCATCATCAACTTGTCATCAATTGATCGGGATGGCATGGAATAAGTAGAAATTTCCATAGTAAGACGGCTAAGTCATTTACACATATATGGGATCGAGGACGGTCCCTAGGCATGCTCTGAGATGATGATAAACCGTAATGCTAGGGTTTGTGAAACTTGTTTTTTCCCCTTTCTTCTTATTTGCTTCGAACTCTTATTTTTCTGGTTTTATTTGAACACTGGTATATTGGTTGTATGGACTCTTATTTTATGGACTTAGGAATGCTTAAATTTGGATCAATGTAATGGATAACACAGGTCGTCATGTATGGATTATGCCTGGCAAGGGGTAGGTCAGTTCGCTCGAATGCGATGGATCGACCTACTCTGGTCGTCGAGTATGGATTGTGCTTGGCAAGGATTTGGAGAGATCAAGGTTGTCAGCTTGGACTATGCCTGGCAAGGGGTAGGTCGCTTCGCTCAAACGCGATGGATCGGCCTGCTCAAGTCGTCGAGTATGGATTGTGCCTGAAAAGGTCCAGCGAGATCGAGGATTTGGATTAGGATAACAACCTAGAGAGGTTATGGATTTGTATCAGCTTCGAACAGCTTTGGATTTGGATATGGGCCCGGAGCAGTTTGGGATTTGGAAAATGACCCGGTGAGGTCGAGGTTTTCGATAAAATGATATGGAGAGATCGCTAATTCAGAATTGGATATTGACTCGGAATGGTCATGGATTTCACTAACGATCCAGAGAGATCATGGATTTGGATTGCCAACGGATTGGATAATATACCATCGATGGATTATGGACTTTGAATTTTGGATTTATGGCAAATCAAAACAAGCCTTCCTATCGCAAGGCATGTTTTGTGGGGCAAAGTGTTAACCCGCCTTTTGGAAAATCAATACACAAGTGGATTTAACATAACAGACATCATGATCATCAAGGCGGGAGGCCCGGAGAAATGGTTACCAAGCTTGGAGATTGGCTATAAACGAGACTATGGATGATGGTCAAGTGGATTCAGATTAGATCCCTAATTTTTATCCTAATCAAGATGCAATTCATATAAAGTGATAAGGAAGGCCTCGTGAGGCTACATTTCAAATTTCAAGTCGATAAGAGTTCGTATGCTAGAGTTGTGGGCAAAAGAAGAGGGATCGGATCATATTCAGCTCAACAACACAACTTAAAGATGATCGCTTCATAACTTAACAACCACAAGGCGGATTGAAGTGAAACTTTGTAAACAAGAAAAGGGGACCCTAGGGAGTCTACCCTAAGGATTGCATGGCATTTGGAGACGTTGGAGGGATCAGCATCTTTCCCTCAATAGGGATCGGTACCTATCACTTTTAGGGATCGGCTAAACCCAACTTCATAACAAAGATCGATCAATATCTCAAATTCTACACATACAATTGATATGAAACTTGGAGGACAAAGTAATTATAATATGTGGAATACCCCATAGGGATCGCATATCATTTGGAGAAAGTTGGAGGGATCCGGACCTATCCCTCCATAGGGATCGGCTATAATCAGCCTTAACACCATATTGCAACAAAGATCGATGAATAACTCGAGTTCTACTAATCCAATTGGTATTAAAACTGAATACTATACAAAATATAACATGGAGAAGGTACCCTAGGGATCGTAGTCCATTTGGAGAAGATCAGAGGGATCAGTACCTATCCCTCTAGAGGGACCGGTAGAAAACAGAATTCAAGCAACACCACCTCACAGAAAATGCGATATCTCACAAACCGTAAGTTGAAATGACACGAAATATGGAGATCAAGTAGCTAACATAATGGGGAACACCCTAGAGGGATCATACTCCATTTTGACACCAAAATACGGATCATTACTGATCCCTATTGTGTGCCTCCAATGGGCCTGGAAATTTTTAGGTGGCATCGTCTTGGTCTCTCGAAACTTCTGCCAAAATTTCAGCCCGATCCGTGCACGTCTTCCCCTATAAATAAAGCTAGCACTGCGTCAGAAAATGGATCTTCTTTCTGCTTCTCTTTAACTTCAGCCTAGGCTACACTCTGTCAATTTTATTCTTGGATTTTGGATTGTAACTATAAACAAACTTCAATATAATAAAAAGGATTATTTGAGAGTGGACGTAGACCAGAGTTAGCCGAACCACTATAATCTTGTCTCCTTTTACTTGCTTTCTGATTGTTTTAATTTTGTTCTTCATTTATTTCTCTTCATATTTCTGTGATTGGATTGGATATTGGAGCTTCTGCATAATTGGGTGTTGGTGTCAATTTTGACAACAACAGTATGCAACTCCATATTTGTGACGAAGACGATGACATGGCCACTTCCTTGCCATTTGCCTTGGAAAGGAAGTTTGGGGATTTCACACATGTAGCTGAAGGTGACATCTCGAGGGTGACATGATGAAGTAGGGTCAGGGTTTTGTGAATTGGAGTCAGATTCCATTGGTTCAGGGTTAGGGCTCGGGTTCAATTCCAGAATCATTGTAGAAATTAGGGATTGAAGTATAGAAGTCCAGAGAATGACGAAGAAGAAGAGATTTGCTAGAATGATAAATAAAGCCCGGATAATCTAATTAAGTGAAATTACCCACTTCTTCCTCGTCGATTCTTTTCTGCTTCCTAAATAAGCTCGATAATAAATTGTGAAAAACAAAAAGGAGAAAGGAGAGAGGCGCGATAAAAGAAGGAAAAAAGAAAAAACACGACTGTTGGGTATAAAATTCACAAAACACTCTAGAGGCTTTTGTGCTCTTGAATCCTAACTCAGTAATAATAGTATAGTACAAATATATAATATTGAAATTTATATCATTGAATTTTATTTAATTATTATGTCTATTTAAGACCTGCTGAGTCGTAGGCTTAAAAAGAACATAATCCATTGAAATTTTACCTACATTTTCTGTAAGTTAGGTAACTGGAATAATATGGTATTTACACCATAATCTGGATTTTGTAAATCAGTCTTTAAATTTGTTTGAATGTTGATAAGATTGTAGGCTTTATTTAAGATTTATGATAATCAGGTTGTAAATATTTAGTATTGATTTGGATTGCTTTAATTTGACTTGGATTGTGAATTTTTATGTTCTAATTTATTGGGAGCGTTGTGTGTACAATTTAGTTGTATCTATTTTCGTGTAAATTTCGATAAATGATATAGTTCCAGAACTATGTATAAAAAGTGCGACGTTTGGAATAATAAAGAATATATCAAATTAAAAGAGATGCGTAAAGTATGGATGGTTTTCCCTGTAGTTTGCATTATCTATTTCAAAATAAAGAAAAGAGATAATTCCTTGTAATTTCAAACGTCATAAAAGTCTCACTTTTAGATAATTTATGGGAAGTTATAACGGTAATCATTTTTGGAAGGATAGTTCTAATATATAGAAATGTGGAAATGAATGTTTTTTTATAGAATGTCATTTAAGTGTATATTATCAAATTCCGAAGTGTAGAAATTAATGTGTTAGAAATAGGAGTAGATATATACATATTTACGTAAAACCATGCCTACCGGTTAAAAATATAAATATACATAGGGTAACAAATAAAACATAATATACGTCGGCCTTCATATTAGTTATAATTAGAACGACTGGTTATTAATAGCGTAGTAAACAATGGGACTAGGAGGTTGTGATGAAAAATAGGCAATAACTCCAAAAATTATGAATAATGATTGCAAAATTAGTAGGGTAATAAATGTGCAGTTAATATGGAGCTACATGAATTAAATGGACAAATAAATGCATTTAATGGGACTGATTAGAGAATTTAACATGGCATTTATGGAAAAACGAAATAGGCATAATAAGTTGAATTTGAATGAATAAATAAATGTCATTAGTGATTGTCCAATTTGAATAATAATGACCATTTATTATGGACAATTGACATTTAAGGGACATAGAAGGAAGTGAGGAATATAGGAAATAAGCGTATAAAATAGGAATAGGTTTCACCGAATAAGTGAATTAAATATTAGTAAATAAAATTATGATGTAGTATAATTTTCATAGTAGGAAATTATATAGTCTCAGTAATAAGTTTAGAACGAGCGTGAAGTAGTGGGCCTAGCCTAATATTTAGACCAAGGATAATTGGTTTGGTTTAGAATGGGTTGGTATACAAGATCAATAAAGTTACACAACAGAAGTCTGCCCTTCACCTAGATGCTACTAGCAGTTGCGTATACGTACTACTAATGTGGGACATCTCCAATCATATGATCTATAGGGAAGGGATTTACATTTGCATATAGGTGTAGGAAAATAACAAGGGTTTTCCCCAGATTTGAAGTATTAAATGACTTGGTACCTTTAGGGATGTCAAGGGGTTAACTTCGGGGTAAAAGCTATTAAATGGCCGAGGGGTCTACCTCCTCCCTATATAATAAGTCTTAAATGACCTATGATGGTAGCTAATAGGGAAATGAGGTCTGCTTCATTTCTAACAAGAGGTATTAAGTAACTAGGATGTGTATTTTTTCTTGACTTACGTTAGGTTAGTCTAAATGAGATTTCGGTTGGAGGAGGTCGGTGGGCTATGTCAATGTTGTTGTTGTACCGGTATTTGGTAGTAGGGCCGGCATATAGGCTTTGACCACCAGCGGTCCCGAGGGGTCATTACCCTGACAGATTTCGCTTCCTACTAGTGTAGAATCCATATGAGATACGCAAAGACCTCATTGTTTAATTAGTTGTTTGTTTATCGGAGGTGGGCTAGTTAACCCTTAGATAAGTCTTTGAAATGTATTAGTATATGAAAAATTAGATTATAAAGCCATATCTAGGAGTCATCGACCTTTGTAGCTAAGGGTCGGTAGACTAGCGATTGCATTACAAAGGATCCACTTCGGGCTTGAGGTATTAAATAGTCGTTGGGGCTGCCTCCTCCTTATTTAAAAAGTATTAAGTGGCCTGGGTTTTATGGTAGTGAACGTTTTTATACACACACACATACAAAAAAATAGTTATAGCTCAGAGAAGGTTGGACATATCGTACGCATAAATGGAATTAAACAGAATAGCTGTGAATAATGGACATAACATTTAAATAGAAATCAATCGGCATAATTAGTATTATGTACAAAGTATGTAATTTACTATCATCAGAAGGTTGTTCTGACCATCTCCTCATTACAATCCACATGATAGATTTAAATGGACAAGCTTCTAGTGCAAGACGAGAACGTTAAATGAAAAAGTCTTCTTGTTCATGTTCGACACAAACAAGGCGACTATAAGTCCAAGGAGTAATATTGATTCCAAGGTAGTAGCCTTAGTCGGTATATTTGTTCTATTATATTTTTCTGTTGCGCTATGAATTTATGTAGATAGCTCTTTGATATATTATGTTTATTACATGTTAGTAACACCACTGATCTATATCCTAACAGACTTGAGTTTCGATTTAATCAAAATTCGGGCTCATTAAGGTGTGTATTGTTACATTCTTACATTTTCAATTTCATCTAATATAAAATGCAAATGATTCTATGTTAAAATAATATGACCTAATAGTTAGCAATGAAATTGTAATAATGTGTAACAAAAGTTGAACTGAATGAATTTGAACCTGTCTTGTAGGTAGGTTCTCTAACTTGTTAATCACTAATTTCCAAAACTTGAAAGCCTAGGTTCTGTGTAGGTGAGTGAAAGTGAGTACAGATCCTTAAAAGAAAGTATATTGAATTAATGTTGAAAACTGAAACACATAAACTTACTACATTCCCACCTCTTCAAGTCTAAATGTCTGAAAAATGCATAGATGTAAATGAACCGGCAGTCATTTTGGCCTCAAATTTCTTTTGCAAAAATAAAATAAGTGGTTCAAACTTCACATGGAACAGTTATGTCAAAATTATTATTACATTTACCCACACATAGTTGTGGTACGAAATAAAAAATATGGAATTTTATTTGACCTAAAGTTAAAAGAAAAAGGACGTAATAATTCTTGGCAACATTGAAGTTATATGAAATAACAAACGAGTAAAGTCAATTTGTATATGTCTCATAAATTGTCTCTCTCACTTGTTAACTACTCAACTTACAGTATTATAAACCATAGCTCCACGGTAGGGTAAAAGTAAGTGCAATTCCTCGAAATTGGTCGATTTAATATAACAAAAGTACACTAATTGAGTTGACGATAAAACACAACAACGTAATAATATGCAATGAATTTGAAGTTATATGAATTGACAATTGAATAGAATGAAACTATACCTATGTGGTAATAAATCAAAAACTGGAAATCCTCGCTTTAGGCAAGTGGAAGTACAGGCAATTCCCTAATGTCACTTACAATTTCAATTTCATCTAATAAAAAATGCAAATGATTTGATGTTAAAATAATATGACCTAATAATTGGCAATTAAATTCTAGTAATGTGTAATAATCATGAACATAATGAATTTGAACTTGTCTTGTAGGTAGGTTCTCTGGCTTGTGAATCACTAATTTCCAAAATATGAAAACTTAGGTTTTGCATAGGTCAGTGGAAGTGAGTACAAATCCTCAAAGGAACATATATTGAATTAATATTGAACACTAAAACTCATAAACTTACTACATTTCCACCTCTTCAATTCTGAACATCTGAAAAACGTGTGGATGTAAACAAACCGGTGATCATTTTGGCCTCAAAACCTTTTTCCAAACGCATGAACAAAATTATGCCTAACAACTATGACATCATATGATCAAACATGTGTACTAAATTTATTCGTAATCAAATGTAATCAGGTTCAATTATATGATGTCGTAGAAAACATGAACCAACAAATATACTTCTGAATGAGTTTTGAGATAAAAGAAAAATTCATGATAATGAACCTTAAAAATGAATGATTATATTTTTACAAATTAAGGGATTAAATAACTATAGCTGACCACTAGAAACCGCTACTTTCATAAACAAAACTAAATATGTGTGCAACGAAAGAAATTTATGAAATACATGATATACCTTGCAAGTACGTTGGATATTGAAATTTATAGGTACAACAAACCATTAGTCTGCGCCTTCAAATCCATGCACAATTCAAAAATTGAAGGAAACATACACTACAAGAAAACTGATTTTTTGTAGCGTCCAAAAACCGCCACTACGTATTTTTAGTGGCGTTCCGATAATCGTTACGAGAAAACATGCCACTAAAAATCCTCGAGTATTCGATGCACTTTAAACGCCACCAAATTTGTTTTTTTGATAGCGTTTTTATAACGCCATAGAATTCCTTTTTTGTAGCGCCTATTTACCGCTACCGAAAAGGTTTTCTTCTCCATGATACTTTTTATGGCGTTATCTAAATTTTTTGTAGCGCCTGTTTAACGCCACCGAAAGGGTTTTCTCCTCCACGTTTCCTTTTCATGGCGTTATATACATTTTTTGTAGCGCTTAATAAACGCTAGCATAAGTGTACTTGAGTTTTTAATCGCTCTTTTGTAGAAACATTTTAACGCTACCAAAATAAATAATATCCAGAAGCGTTTGTTTCCCTCCACCTGCTACTCCAGATTTACCCCTGATCTAGCATCCAATTATATAATAACAGAATACGCAAGCACATACACTTTTGAACACAATATATTAAACAACTACAAAATACGTATACGCATTGAAGATCCACAAGATACATAGACATTCATACATCCACATACATATCCACAAGATACATAGACATTCATACATCCACATACATAGGTGTCGACAAAAAGCTACCCGTACACATACACAACCAAACTACCATAACTGTTATAACCAAACTACCATAAGTGTCATAACCGTACATATACATCTGAAATAAACGTCTAAAATAACCAAAGTACCGAGCAAAACCTGAACTACCTGTCATTGCTGATGTCTTCAAAACCTGAACTACTTGTCAACAAAGAACAGAACAAAAGAGTGAGAAAACAAAACCTGAACTTAAAACTGCTTAAATAAGCAATGTACTGAAACAAAACATATGGACGACAATCGACCTCTTCTCTGCACTGCCACAACACTCAACTACCTTGCCACTTCTTTCTACACTATCACTGTACTGCCTTAGCCTGAACTTCATCACCAAACAAAGCACATGCACCGCCCCACCTTCTAATACACTCCTTCCTGAAACAAAATCCACCTCCACAAACGACCAACTTGCCTGAAACAAAATCCACCTGAAAACATCCAACCACACAAACACGCTCACCCAAACTCTCATCAATCCCATATTGCATCTCCTACAAATTGCATCACTAACATTCCACCACAATCCATACATAACTCCTCACCATCAATTATTTTCCCTTCCCTGAACCTGAACCACCAATCACAATCATTCAATCACAATTCGAATATAACACCCCTACTTATGTACTTTTATCATTTTACCAAAAATCTATCTGCACTTTAGCTGCTAGCATTCCTAATGTATATATAAAAAAAATTATATACCTTTCATTTTGACTTAATAATGATTTTTTCCATTGGCCAAGCTATGGGAACGCCAAAGCAATCATCCATGCACGTCAGACCCGATGTTGGTCTCCATATCTGTAACGACCTTGTATAATAATTTTTACAATTTATTAAATTATTTAATTGGCTAAAATTTTATTCAACTGTTCATTTTATTTTAAATAAAATCCAAACAACTAATTGTTTAGTTTTACCCGTGTACAATATAATTTATTAACATTCGAACGATTTGAATAAATAAATTTCCATTTAATAAATTTTAAATTAACCAGTGATTCTATTTTGGGTACTCAAATTTTTACGAGTAGCCAAGGGATTCAGGTTAGCCTTGACGAATTATGGAGGAGCAATGGAGCAGGAGGCTTCGGCGTTGTAGATAGATAGTAGTTCCGCTGTGTTGATTTTGTATTGATCTCTGTATTGGATTGAGATGTAATAACTAGACAGATGATTATAACTGTCTAGTATATGTAACTCTGATAAGTGTTGTATATGATACTATGTAATAGTTATGTGATATATTATATTTTGTTTCGTTCCGCTGTGAGATTCTGATATTGTTTAGTTCTTTCTTTCTCTTCTTTTCTATTTTCTACCCCTTTCTTTCTTCATAATGATGCGACTTTCTGGGCATAGAAAGTCGGGTCGTTACAATATCTCTGCATCTGGAACTATCACCAGTTCAATCCAAACTTTTACAGCATTACGTCCCAATGGATGAAAATGGACCATCGTTATCGGATCAGTTGATGCAATACTTCCTTCAGCCACTACGTCTGCTCCACCCAAATCGATCAACTGGAATTTGGCATCCTTTTGCATGGTTGCAATCAGCTGAAAGAAAAGAGATTATTATGCACAATGTATACATGCACATTAAATAAACTTTCATACACAGTTAACTTCTTCAAATTTGAAAATTAATACTTACATTTTACGATTTATTCATGACCATATGTGCGGATTTCATGGGAGAATTCACAACATTTTCAGTATCATCACGACTCTCATCTAGTTTTTCTTGATCAGCTTCTACTTTTGATCTTGGTCATGCTACTTTCCTACCAACTGCATCTCCAATGCACTGCATCTCCAATAACACATCAAAATATTTAAAATAATATAACATAAACTTACTCTATAAACGATTCCACCACGGCCATATTCATTAACACAGCTAAATGAGCACTTTCTTTCTCATTAACTGGAAATTTAATTGTCTTCGATACTGAAATTGGACGTCCCTCTAATATTCTACTACTTTCATAATCTTCATTTCGAGCTCCTTTCTCCTCTATATGTCCCGATTTCTTCAAAAATTCATTGAAAAACAACATGCATTCTGTTGCAAGATACAATTCTGCAATACATCCCTCTGGTCGTGCATAGTTTCTGACATAATCTTTGAGTGTCTTCATATATCTTTCGAATGGGTACATCCATCGAAAATGAATAGGTCCACACATTTGTGCTTCTTTTCCAAGATGAATGGATAAATGTATCATTATATCAAAGAAAGATGGTGGAAAAAAAATTTTCAAGCTCACATAAAACGTCAATAATTTCAACATTGATTTGTTCTACCTTCTCTCTATCATGAACACGTTGATATAATTTGTTGAAAAAAGAACATAAGCGAATTATCGCTTTTCTTGCCTTCTTTGCCATGAACCCTCTCGATGCTACTGGCAATAAATGTTGCATTAATACATGGTAATCATGTGACTTCAATCCACTAATTTTGCAATCCGACAACGAAATCCGATTTTTAAATTTGAACAGTAGCAATCCGGTCCTTTGAAATCATACAGTCTTTCGCAAAATATTTTTCTCTCAGATTTTGACAACATATATGGAGCCGGTGGAAGATATGTTTTATTCCCACGAGGTTGTGTATGAAGCTCACTTCAAATTCTCCAATCCTCTAAATCCTTTCTACAGTTGGTTCCATCTTTGGATTTATTTCCATGCTACATTGTGCCCAATAGGCTTTCACCAATGTTCTTCTCCACATGCATCACATTTAAATTGTGACGTAATGGAAGTTCCTATGAAAACCAAAACAATAATGCATTATTGGATTTTTCTTGTATTAAAACAATGAAAAATAAATAAATTAACCACTAACCTCCCAATAAGGCAAATCAAAGAAAATTGATCGTTTTTTCCACCTTGATATCTCTACTTCTGTAGAACTGTTAGTATCATCATATTCATCTTCTTTATCATAGACATGCTTTCTCTTCTTACTTTTCTCCTCTATTCCTTTTCCAAAATCATTTGGATAATCCTTCAATAATGCATAGATGTTTCTCCCAGAAAGCATTCTAGGAGCACCATCTGTCTCTATGGTATTATCAAACAATGCCTTTTGTTTCCTCCGTGAATCTGAAGGAGGTAGAAATCTTCTATGACCCATGTAGGCGAACTTTCGACTATGTTTCAACCAACGAGAATGGGTATTGACACCACATAATGGGCAAGCTTTTTGCCCTTTCACACGACATCCAACAAGATTTCCATAAGCCGGAAAATCATTAATCGTCCATAACAAAATTGCATTCAGTTTAAATAAAGTTTTACTAAATGCATTATAAGCAGTAACTCCATTAGACCACAAGTGATGCAAGTCTTCCACCAAAGGCGCCAAATATACATCAATATCATTCGCGGGTTGCTTCGGGCCTGGAATAAGTAAAGTTAACATAATATTTTCTTTCTTCATACACAACATAGGCGAGAGATTGTATGTCACAAGCATTACCGGCCAGCAACTATATTTCAAACTCAACATGGAAAATGGATTGAATCCATCTGTAGCAAGACCAAGCCTAAGATTGCGTGGATCAGATGAAAAAGATTTATACTTTTCATCCACCATTTTCCATGTCATAGAATCCACGGGATGACGCATTTTTCCATCGTTACTTTTATTATTAAAATGCCATCTTAATTCTTCAGCCATCTTTTGAGATCTATACATTCGTCTAAACCTCGGAATGATTGGGAAATATCACAATACTTTAACTGGAACACCTTGTATAACCTCTTCAGTATCTTGATTTTTCTTCCATCTCGAGGAACCACATTTTGAACAACTTTCTAAATTTTTGTATTCTTTTCTGAAAAGACAACAATCATTCTCACAAGCATGTATCTTTTCAAAACCCATGTCGAATGCTTTAAGAAATTTCTTGACTTTATATAAGGTTTTGGGAAGCACGTTATCCTTCGGCAGAAATAGATGTTGCACAGCTAAAAGCTTATCAAAACCACTATCGGACAAGCCAGTCTCGCATTTAAGATTATACAAGACGGTGATGGCAGATAATTTTGTGTGATCTGTGCAACCAGAATATAATGGAGTTTCTGCATCTTCCAAGTTCTTGACTAACTCATCCTCTTTTCTTCGAGAATCAACATCGTCTTTATCATCATCAAAAAAATCTTGATTCAAAAAATCTTCATCTTCATAGTGAATCATCTTGAATAGTTCATATACGTAACGTATTTGTTTTATTCTCTACATTTATCTCTTCACCATGGTTAAACCATACACCGTCAATGTATTTAGGATCCATTCCTTTTATAATTAAATTTTCAACGATGATTTGGTCATCATGACGACTAAGATTCCGACAATCTTTGCAAGGGCATAAATTTTTTTTCTACACTTCTTACATTCCTCTTTGCAGCATGCACGAAATTCATTGCTCCTTGTCGGTATTCTATACTAGTTCTATGAAAAAAGTAAAAAAAAAGTGAGCTTTAGTATTAGATTATATGTTCCAATTCTCAAAATACATATTAAGTTAATCATGGTTTTATCACCTGTTTAAAAAAACCCAGCCTTTTTTCATTATCGACATTTGAAGGCAAATAAGTTTCCAATCTTTGACGTATAAATTGGTTATCTGTTGTAATCAAAAAAATAACTAGACGTTGAAGTACAAATACTTGTAGCACTACTGCATATAACCATGGTGGTTTAGTAGACAAAGGCAAAGAATACCTTTCCAAAAATATAAATTTTACACTTATATTTTGCATTTAACCTCAGATTTACATGTATTTATAATTAATCCATGCATGAATTCAAAGCCTAAGTCTAGCAAATTATAGAATTACTGCATATAAATTCAAAGCCTTAGAATGTACAAACCAACAGTTTCCTCTTATCAAACCAACAGTCAACTTCACTGCCTCCTCTTCACTACCTCACATCCACACAACTGACATATTTCCAGTGCCTGCCACTCCACAAAAGACTATTTATGCTCCAACATTTACCACTCCCAACCATCGAGCCAGCCAATACCCAATCGCAAACAAACCCGTGACCTCCATCAATGCTACTTGAACCCACCAAATTCCCGAAACACGCAACCTCAACCTCCTCTCAGCAAGCAACCATTGATTCACTGAACCACTTCAATAGAACATTCATATACTCAAAGAAATCAAAGCAAATATCCCAACAGATCATTGCAATTAGGGTTAAATCAACCATTTCAGTAATAGTTTAGGAAAAAATATGAAAATAAGATGCATTCAAATTCATATAAAATCCAAATATAATCACAAAGTCGATTTAAAAGATTCATACCTAAATATACCTAATCGATTTAAAAGATTCATACCTAAATATACCTAGATCTGCGGGCTGCCGCGACTCGATGTTGAGTAAGGGGGAAACGACGGAGTTGACGATGATACTTGAGTGCGATGAAAATTTAACACGATTAAAAGGGGAAATTTTTTTTCTGAAGAAGAAAGCAAATTAGGGACGAGAATTTTGTTAAGTACGAGAGTAAAATAACAGGTTACGTTTATTTAGTTCGCGCGGACTCTTTTTTTTAGAAGCGGGAAACGTGAATTATTTTTTGCCACGTTTATATTATTTAGTAATCTACTTTTTGTTGCATTTACAATAAAACGCCACCGATTTTTGCAACTATAAATGGTTTTTCTTGTAGTGATAGCACACGAGAACATGTAATAAAAATAGATTATGAATTTATGTTACACCACACATCCTACCTACAAAGCCTTGATGTATATACGAAAACCCGAATTTTAGTTAAAAATTTACCACAATACTCACCTTAAAAACCATAGCTTTCGAATTAGAGGTTAATCCTATGGTTGGAGACCATGGATGCAGACATCAGCATGGTACTGTTAGTCGAGGTGTAAAGAGAGAGATGAAGCAGTATTGTGTACAGATCAAGGATTACAAAAACATGATAACAAAGAAGCAAAGAAAGGTAAATTTGATGGGATAAAGGAAAATTAACATCGATGTCCGCCGACTATTGTGGAAAATAATTGTATTTCTGAAATAGAACAGGTGTTGACCTAAAAATGGCTTAGTTTCTCTAGATTGCAGTATTCAATTATGAAAATTTCAATAAAAAAATGAAGGTGCTGTGGCATATTCCAACTTTCATAAATTATATAATAGATTTGGAAATGCCATTACAAAAGTGGACTGCATAATACCAAAATCACAACTAGAATACAAATCAAAATCAAGATGCTTCAATTCGTAGATTAGCAATTGAAAAAAATTACAATTGACCCAAGCTTAAAAAAGATGAATGGATTTGAAAACTAAGTTCAAAGGTTAAATTTTCTTCCAAACATACTTGGGAATATATATAAAAGGTGTAGAGGTTGAAGTTGATTGGTTTAATGTCATTTGGAATAGTACAAATTGTCCAAAAATAACACATTATGCTTATTTCGCACTACTAAATAGAGTGTCAACCAGAAACAGATGTGGAAAATGGAATAGAAATGGAGAATTTCATTGTTCACTTTGCAAAACTGAATCAGAAAGCATGGACCATCTATATTTTGATTGCATTTATACAAAACATGTATGGTCAATAACAAAATCAAAGTTAAACTTCAACCATAATCAAGCACTGTAGTGCATAAGATCCAACATACAATACATACAACAAAAAATTCAAAATTAAATCAAAAGAGTTTGACTCGCATCCGTTGTGCTAACAGCAGATATGGAAGGAAAAGAATACAAGATTGCATTAAAACAAAGAAACTGACAGCTTATAATCATGGAAGTTAATTGAAGCCGACAATCTTCAAAAAATCAAATAGAAAATCAAAGCATTCAAACACTTATGAGCAATCTAATTATTCTAGGAACAAGATAACCTCGAAGAATGAATGGAAGCATAATTACAATATGTGAACATACCATTGATATTTCCTGAGGGCAACTACATCAAACTAGAATTGACTATCTCGGGGTTTGCAAAAATGCAAGGAGGTGGCCATTCACTTCACCAAACAAGAGGAAAAATCCTACAAAAACAAGATTGATGTTAGTTTTATTGATCCAGAGGCAAAAGGGAAACAAAATCTACAGATCTACTCATCTGATTTGGCAAATAATTACCTTACAATTATAGCGTAGCCAATTGCGAATCAATCCCTATAACTCAATAAGGATCGAAGACATTTTAATAACGATCTGACGTATCTATATAGCAATAAGGTGAAAGTAGTAGCAAGTAGGACACAAATAATGAGATCTCAAAGACGAGGCAACAACAAGCAACAACAAAGGAAATAGCTGAAGAACATGAGGATCTGGAAGATATAAAAATATGGAAGCCTCCATAAGCAAGAGAGATGGTAAAGAAGAGGAGACAAGATGATTTCAATTGCTAAAGATCCTACATTTTTATTTCTCTCTTGCTGTAAAAAAAGGAACGAAGTATTTTGATTGCAGCTTGGGTTTGTAACCCTAAGGAAGGTATATTTGTTTTTTTGATGTGGTGCGGGATTTGTAAAAGAATCAGGTTGTATTTATATGGGCCTTGGGCCTAGTTTTTTATATCAATTTACAATTTTTTTTGTGAAACTCGCTAAATATAGAAATTCATGGATGGTAATATCATAAATTTGTATGGGTCTCTCTGAGTTTGTAGTCTCTAACCGCGTAAAATGAAAAAAAATGCAAGTAGGGTAAAGTACCATTTCTCTTCAAATATATGTAATTGTGCATTAGCACATAGAAATTGTTTACCCTTGCATTGTATTTTATGTTAGCTTCTTTTCTAAAGAAAAGATTGTAACGACCTGGATTTTTCGTCGTTTGATTTTGAATATTTAAATGGTTTAAATATTTGATTTTGAATTATAATTTAGTAAGAAAGATTTTAAAATTGAAATTTCAAGCGATTTCGGAATTTTTGAAATCGTCGATTTAATCAACTCGTTAAAACAAAGAGGATCCATTGGATCCGTAATAGTGTATTTTTATCGTATTTCAAATTTCATAGCGTTTGGATTTACCGTTTGGTCGTACGACCTGAAAACGCCTAACATAATTTAATTAAATTTAAATAGTCGATTTAAAAAGCTATCTTCTCCATACAATCGAATTGAGACTTGTTCCATTGAGTTTGGAATAGTGGTATAACCTTAGGAACGCTAGGCGGCACACGTCGGTAGGACATCGGAAATTTAAGTTGCCAAAACGAGATATTTTGATTTTAAAATAATTAAAACTGAAAAGTCAAACCTATATTCACACGCCACCTATCACGTTCGAGCCGCCCTTTTCACCTTTTAAAATCACGTCTTTTTCCCCCTTCTTTTCATATAAAATCCACGAAAGGAAAGAAAAAAATTTAAATCGAAAGCAAATTCATGGAAGAAAAAAAAAAGGAAACGAAATTAAAATCGCGCCCATACTTCTCTCCTTACAGCCAAAATAAAATCGAGAATGAAGGAAAACTTATCAAACTCAGTTCAAACAAAAAAAAGGGAGAAGTCGAAATCAAATTCAAAAATCTGGTTGCCTGAAATCGAGAAGCCTCGGACGATGGCATGGTCAAGCACACGAGCGAAGGAGCCATGATTGAATTGCGATGAGTTCTAGGCGAACATCGTCCAAATCGAGCACGCGAGCGAAGGCAGCTGCTATCACAAGTTTGTCAGTTTCGCTCGAAGAAGTCAAGCTAGGGTTGTGGCTCGCTATTGCATTCGCAACGAGGCAGTTGGGCGACGAGCAGTTAGGTTTGGAAGCCACGAGTTCGTTGATGGAGGAAGGTGGATGGGGCAGTAAGGGTTTCGAACGTTGGGGTTTGGGTAGCGACAGTAGTTCAGGTCATGAATTTCAGCTACTGGCTTACGGTTGGTCGGGAGTTAGGATGGGCTACAGTCGTGCTTGGGTCTGCGAAGTCACGATGGAGAGGGCGGCGATCAAATGAAAGGGGGAGACGGAGTGGTTGGTTAGGGAACGAGAGCATGGGAATGAGATGGCTGTAGTTAGAACGATGGTAATTATTCGTTAATTTCGTGATTAAGGAAAATAAATTCTTTAATTAATTAAATTATCTCGATGTTAATAAAATTCATAACGTTTTCATACGAGGTCCAAAATCGCAGAATTGATCACGTTAAATTCGTAGCTGTGAAATTCACATTTTGGAATTTGTTTGGAAATTTTTGGAGTCAGCTGGTATTTTAGGAAAATTAAAATCTGAATGTTCGACAAATAAAAATCATGGTGAGTAAATCTCACTCATTCTGAATTGCTGGATTTAAAGTATAATAGTTTAAATAAATTATTGGATGCTTGGTTGAATTTAATAATTATTATCAGTTTGGATGTAATATATATATAGTAGTATATATATTAGTAGTTGGATATTTCCCGTTGTTGGAGCAGATGAGACCCTATGCGCTCCGCATAATAGCGGATGACCATATATACCGCGATATCCCCCTCGAAGTGGGATTTGTATTTTTATGTTGTATTAACATCTGTGGATGCAGGGAAATAGGTTGGAGGGATCCAACTGGATTCCTCAAAAATGTTGATTTTTAATTTCATTTATAATGATATATGGTGTGTTAGAATAATCTGTTACAGATTATGGTTGTGATTTGAATTATTGGATGCTATAGTAGCACTGTCCTGAATTTTGGTAATTTAAATACCATAAATATTATTTTTGAATTTGAAGGAATTAAAGGGAGTTTAGATATAAAAATATCTATATTGGAATTTGGATTATTTTAAAGGAAATCGAGTTGGATAAAATAATAATTTGATTTTTGGGTTTGTACTTAACTATTATAAAAATATTTTTAATAGAGCTTTTAAAATAATTTATATAAGGAAATTTTTAACTACGGATTTTAAAGGGATATTTTTAAAAATATGGATAAGGAGTTTTAAATCGATATTAAAAATAGATTTGAAAAATCAATGGGATTTATTAAGGAATGGATTTATAAAATGAGATTTTATAAATGAGATTAGTTTATAAAAAGTGAAACTCAAGGGAGTTATAAATTTATAAACGATGTTATAAGTAAAGGAAATCGATATCAGATGATAATTTGGAAATATAAAATCCATAAGGCGAATTTATATTAGGATACGGAAATAGGGTTGAGGAAAAATAATGGATACTATTTTTGAAAAAAGGTGGAAACGGTTAAGGAGATCGGAATAAAAGCGATGTGTTGGAAAACGAGAGAAATTTATAAATTTAATTGGTTATTGATATTTTGAAAATATATTTTTAATTTTAAGAAGTTAAGTTGTTATTTTTAAAAGGGAAAATTTATTTATCCAATTATGAATATTTAAGCTGCTAGTAGTGAAATATTTCGGGAAGTAGATTTTTCAAATATTTACCATTTATTGAATGAATTCACATATTTATAATAAGCTTTGTAAATCAATTAGTTATTTGAAAATGAAATAGGGGATAAATTATCAATGTTTATTTAGGTATTTTAAAATTTTAAATAATTACTTAAACGTGTTTTTAAAAAAATTATCATTCTTCAAAATACTTCTTATACATATATAGAGTTTTGGTTTAATTTAGTTATAAACTCTCTCGAGATGTGAAAACTGATATGATTTTAGTAGTTGTAAATGAATAGACGAGATTATAAGTGAGTATAATCAACTTTGGAAAATGTAAAGGAATTAATATAAATTCCGAAAATGTAGGAGATAGGATAAGAAAACACCTAAGTATTGATATTAGAAATAATTTCGAAAAATGGATTATAATATTTTCCTAAGTGAGGAAATGAAGGTTTTGAAATATTTAGAGACGAAGGATTTATATCGAGATATTTTCTAAGTATGGATTATAAATTAAAGTTGGGAATATTTCACTAAGTGTTGAAGTGAGGTACGGGTGGAAATATCCTGTTATGGAAACAAGTATTCGGTAATGTTTTCAAATATTGATAAACTTGAAAGAGATTTGAATATATATCTTTGTAAAGATATTTTGAAATAAATGTTTTAAAGAATTATAAATAATGGCCTAGTGACTGCTTATGGACGTTATTTGATAGTTAAATAACCGACTATAATATTGGCCAATTTCGTAAATCATTTCGAAGAGAACGAGATCAGATTTATGCACTTCGATCCGGTTTGAACATTACGAATGTATATCGTGAAGATAGTGAAGATGGTGATTCAGTTTGTCCAGACCCAGAACAACTTGTATGGACGAATGCTATCAGAACATCGTCATTGGAGGATGATGAGCATTCAGAGTGGAATTGTTCTTGAAAGGTAAACGTTAGCCTCAAGCCTCATCAACCGAGAATAACTAAAACAGGGGAGATGCAGCAAGGCTAAGTGGGTCGCACCCAATTAGGGTATGTTATCATCTTTCTAGATGCCCTCGGATATATTAAAATTATGGATATGGTTGTGCATGGAAAAGTGAGCGCTTGATTTTAAGGGTGGGAACACCCAGGGTGATAACATATTTGGTTTTATCCAGGTTAGGGGTAGGACCGGTCTTGTGTTGTAAGGGATCCCGGCGTGGTCCTCGGTAAATTTTTCTAGAGGTGTACTGTGATGGGCGGTACCCCAATATCCCAGTCATTGTATGGAATCCATTCTCCATTAAGTGTCGTACGGTTTTGATTGTGCCCAACTATGCTGAAACGTGAGATGCAAGCATTTCAACTATTTTCTATTTACTTTCTGTAGACATTATTATAATATCAGATGATTTTGATATAAATGCTTTGGTTATCGTAAGGTAAAAACCCACCGTGTTTATGTGTGACGTGGTCTTACGAGATACCTTTGTTTTCAAAGGATTTTGAAAATATTAATAATTCAAATTGAGTGTCTTTTTCTCATGCTGGTTTTCCAGACTGACTCGGGTGTTATTTTATTATAATGCTCGGGTCAGACTGAGTATTACAGATTCAGGATAGGATGCTATGGAGCTCAGGAGACGAGTTGGATGACAGAGACGTATTTCCGTACTTGATTTATATTTCCACTGTATGAGGATAAGTAATTATAACTGTCCAGATTGATGCATTGATTGTTGTACTCTGGTGATTGTAAGTATAATACAGTTATAGATTCCTTTGTATAAAAATCTGTTATTATATATTATATTTTGTTCCGCTGCGATTATGAGATTCTGTGTTTTTGTTTCTATTTTCTTCTACCTTTTACTTCTTCACCCCTAACAATCAGTATTTCAAGCACTTGAATATTCGACATTATTATATAGTGAACGTATGATGTCGATTTTCGAGGGTCGAAAATCCCAGTTCGCTACAGTTGGTATCAAAGCAGAAGGTTATGTGAGAACCTTGGCTTTGGTGGGGATTACTCATTAGAGATAGGGTCAGTAGTACCCTAGAATGAGTCTGAGTGTATAAATAGATATGAACGCGTATTTGTTAGTGAAAAAAAAAGTTTTATATTGTGTTGGTTGATTTATTGAGTGGTTTATGCATTCTGGTCGGCACAGTCCATACAACTGTATCGATAGGGGTTTCTAAACACTTGAATAGAGCAATTCAACATAGCATTGTTTTAAAAGTGGGTAAACGAAATAATTTTACCCAAAATTGTATTTTAATATAAAAGATATATTTTTCTAAAATTATTATAATATATTGATGCGTTTGGTTGATATTATTATAATCAAAAACAAGATTATAAAATTGAAATGATCATATATAACCAAATTTAAATGAGTATGAATTATACAAATGAGTGATAATTGAAATTAGATTCAAAACAGAATTGGAAATTTAAATCCCAGAAAGTTAGAAAGTATTTTCCAAAGTATTTTGGAAATTAAAATAGTATTATTTTTGGAAATATGTTTGAATAAAAAATGGTTTTAAATGGATTTTGGAAGTGATAAGCATTGAGCTCATTACAGTCATTAGAAAATAATTCTAGTGATGACGGCTACATCATCAGTCTTCATTTTCGAGTTTATAAGTGATGGATTGCTACCGAAATAATTTGATTTGGAGATTTTTGTTGGAAAACAAACGTTGTTTTAGAAATTCCAGGAGAATTTATTTTGGACAAAACCAAGTTTGAGTTTAAAATTCCAAGGAATGGTTTGTTGAAATAAAGTGTTATATATATGTATATATTTGGTTTCCAAATGATTTGAAGTGAAACTGGGTATTTGAATTCTGGGATCATTATTTAAATGTTTTAGGCAATACGAGGAAATAAGTTTTTCAAACTTATAGGTGGAGGACGATATTTATAAGGAAAGAAGCGTGAAGATTGAATTTTGGGATTTAAATTTAAATTGAGAGAGTTAAAATGGAATTTAACTTAAGTTAAGTTGAAGTAATTAAATTTTAGAAATTTAATTGCTTGTGGTTTGAATGGAATTAATGAAATAAATTAATGGAATAAATTAGTGAAGTGAACTAGTTGAATGAATTGAATGTAATGAAAGATAGTGAATATAAAGTTGGAATTGTAAAATGATTATATAACTATAAGTTATGTTATTGAATGGAAATAATGAAGGGAATTGATGAAATGGCGAGTTAACTTAGGCAAAGTTAAATGAAGTGATTGTAATAAATGGAATAAAATGAATAGAATGTAATGAAGTTAGCTAAATATAAATGCATATGAATGTGAATGAGGAATGTGTATAAGGGAATGAGATAAATATATATTTAAGCTATAAAGTGTTGTATAATCTTGAGTCAATAATAAAATGTGAATATACTCAAGTATAGAATTGATGGAAATGTAAGAAATTAGTTGTGTAACTTGTTAATTGGAAAAGTGGAATAGAAAAACCAAAATAAAAATAATTGGATGTTTTGGTGAAGAAATAAAATCCAAACTTGAATTATAAAATGGGATTGACAAATGAAATGGATTAGTTAGTAAATTGAAATGAAATATGGAACTTGAGTTGAGTGGAATTAAATAAATAGAAATGTGGAACTTGAGCTATAAATAGAATTCGACTTAATTATAAGCGAATTAAATATATTTTGAAATACTGTCGAATAAAATGGAATTGGATTGAAATAGAAATGGTTTGAGTTATAAATAAATTCAATGTGAGTGTAAATAAATTGAATATGGCCTTGAATATTATTTTAAATGAATTCGATTATGAACTTGAGTATGGAATTAGAATTGGAAGTGGAGATGTATATAAGAGTTGTATAAAAAGGTTATAATACATCTTAATATAATTTTAATAAGTGATTCATAAATTAAATGGCATGAATTGGTTTGTTGTTGAATATAATGAATGTGGATATGAATGGAATGTAAATAAATTGATTGAGAATCAATTTGAAATGGAATAGAATTGAATAAAAATTGATTTGGAATCAATTTAAAATAGCTATAATCTGAAATGGTTATTTTATTAAATGAATATCGCCAAATTTGCATCGATATATTGTTGTTCGACGCAAACGGAAGTAAATAAAATTCTATGAATTAATAGAAAGTGGATAAATTGATTTTTAAATTAATTTGGGATGGATATGAGTTTGTTTGGTATAAATATGAATTGAATGCAGATAATTTGGTTGTACATTTAAATTGAATGAAATGGTATATAGATCGATTGAAAGCAATTAAATTAGTATTGGAACCTTATAATTGCTTACAAATATATGTTTAGCATGTGGTTTATGAAATTCATCTGTTTAATTTTAATTAGTTAAATGAATGAAATTTTAGTGAATTTCATATTTTGGTACTTACATGGTTAAATTGAGTAAGTACAGGTACCCGGAGGCTATTGGGCTAGATTTGGGTTGCGAAATTGCATATTAAATAAGCCGCTTGCTTAAAAACGCTAATATAAGGTAAGTTTTCGGATTAAATACCGCACAATTATAAATATTGATATATATCTTGTTGTCCGACCATGTGGGTCGATGAATATATTTTTATCTCTCTTTTCATATTGCAAAAGGTCCTCCATACAAAGGAGACTCTGCCAAATTTTTCGAAAATTGAGGGTGTTAGAAAATTTTTGGAAATTTTTGAAAATTTATTTTACCAAAAATTTGATTTCGAATTGTAATTGAAATAAGGGGTTTTGGTTTAGAAATGGAAACTAAATGTTTTGGATGGAATTGAAAGGTTCAGAAAAGTGAAGTATCGAGTTTTAACTAAGTGGGTTTTTGATAAGTTAATGGTTTTGGAGTTTTTTCTTGCCTTAGCAATTTCGGGGACGAAATTCTTTTAATGGGGGAGGAATGTAATGACCCGGATTTTTCGTTGTTTGATTTTGAATATTTAAATGGTTTAAATATTTGATTTTGAATTATAATTTAGAAAGCAAGATTTTAAAACTGAAATTTCAAGCGATTTTAGAATTTTTGAAATTGTCGATTTAATCAACGCGTTAAAATAGCAATCCGGGGCATAGTCTCGGAATTCGACAAAACTAGTTCCATTGGTTCCATAATAGTGTATTTTTATCGAATTTCAAATTTCATAGCGTTTGGATTTACCGTTTGGTCATACGATCTGAAAATGCCTAGAATAATTAAATTAAATTCAAATTGTCGATTTAAAAAGTTATCTTCTCCATACGATCGAATTTGGACTTGAGGCTTGTTCCATTGGGTTCGAAATAGCGGTATAACCTTAGGACCACCAGGCGGCACGCCTCGATAGGATATCGGAAATTTAAGTTGCCAAAATGAGATATTTTGATTTTGAAATAAATAAAATTGAAAAGTCAAACCTATTCTCACATGCCACCTATCACGTTCGAGCCACCCTTTTCACCTTTTAAAATCATGTCTTCTTCCCCCTTCTTTACAGATCAAATCCATTAAAGGAAAGAAAAAAAATTAAATCGAAAGCAAATTCTCGAAAGAAAAGAAAAAGGAAACCAAATTAAAATTGCATCTATACTTCTCTCCTTACCGCCAAAACAAAATCGAGAATGAAGGAAAATTATCAAACTCAGTTCAAAAAAAAGGGAGAAGTCGAAATCGAATTCGAATATCTAGTTGCTTGAAATCGAGAAGCCTTGGACGATGGCATGGTCGAGCACGCGAGCGAAGGAGCCGCGATTGAATCGCGATGAGTTCTAGGCGAATGTCGTCCAAATCGAGCAAGCGAGCGAAGGCAGCTGCTATCATAAGTTTGTCGGTTTCACTCGAAGGAGTCAAACTAGGGTTGTGGCTCGCGATGGAATTCGCGACGAGGTGGTTGAGCAGCGAGCAGTTAGGTTTCGAAGTCGCGAGTTCATCGATGGAGGAAGGTGGATGGGGCAGCAAGGCGTTCGAACATTGGAGTTTGGGTAGCGATAGTAGTTCAGGTCATGAATTTGAGCTATTGGCTATGGGTTGGTTGCGAGTTAGGTTGGGCTGCAGTAGTGCTCTGGTCTGCGAAGTCACGATGGAGAGGGCGGCGATCAAATGAAAGGGGGGAGACTGAGTGGTTTGTTTGGGAACAAGAGCAATGAAAGGACACTACAACAAAAAGGACTTTTTATAGCGTGTAAAAACCGCTATAAAAACTTTCTATAGCGATTCTATAATCGCCACAGATCAACATGTTGTAAAAAGTCTGGTAGATACTATAGCGTGTCATACTTGCAATAGAAAACGTATTTTTCTTGCCATCTAAAATATGTCATATTGGTGCAACTGCTTTTCTATAGCATTATGAAACGTGCTATAGAACTTTTTATGACGCATTTTAGTTGCTATAAATATGTCGACATGCTATATTATTATAGCATTTGAACGCGCTATGGAATCATCGTGTCAACCTTTTAGGACACATTGAAATGCTATAGAAAATTCATTACTATCTATTATAGCACCGTCTTATTGCTATGAAAACTATTTACTCTTTGCAAAATATTTTGTATAGCACTAACATGATGCTATAGTATAACAAAGCTGAACAATTTTTCTTTTTATTGCATAGTTAGAACGCTATAAAAAAATTCTATTGCACATTTTTTGCTGCCATAACATTCAAAGCTTACAATTTTCAATTCTACTTATATATTATAACTCAAAAAACCACATTCATCACACTAACATAAGTACACAAATTGAGTCATAAGCCAAATCACAAAATATATATATATATATATATATATATATATATCCATAATATTTCATACATGAAGAATTAAACATAAATATTTGTGATAAAAATTAAACATAAGTACACAAATTGAGTGTAGCATACCAAAATGATACAAATATGATTTCTCTATGACATGACCATACGAGTTTAATTGCTTCAGGTGTTCCTATTCCTGCACCTCTTGGATCACCAGCAGGGCCAAACCTGCAACAAAATATTCATTATCTTTTTTTAAAAAAAAATTGCAAATTAGAAATTATTTAAGTACAATATTTTTTTCCCCCTTCTAACCAGTGATTTTGTGGAGCTCCTGTAGTCCTTGCACAGATTCCAGCGTAGGTCGTTCCATTTACAGACTTCCCAAGTACTTCCTGGATATATATACCCGAAGAACAATACAAAAGCAGTTATCATTTGTAATTGAGCATATATTTACTGAATATTGTCTATCGATAGGAACTTTTTTCTTCTATAATACATAGTTAGACACCAAATATTTTCTTTATATCATCCCCCAAGGGGCGTTTAGACGGTTAAACATCAAATTATAGAACAAAGTGATGATATAAAACACACCTATTGAAATACCTGAATAAAAGATAAGGGCAGACATATGTCCCTCAAGGTTAACCTACTGGGTCATTCATTTTTTAATATTCTCTACTATATATGTACCAAAATTGATATAACAATGATGGAACTTGCCTATAGGAATAACTGATCGCTGGTACCAGATAGAGGATTCTTGATTGTGCAATCCAAACGCAGAGTCCATGTGCTGAGATAGAGGATGGTCACCAAAGTGGCTACTTACGTAACTATAACAACACAAATTATATTATTGTTGATAATAGAAAGTAGGAGGAATTAGAAATAAAATATATCAGATGGAGAAACAAACTAACCCAACTAGAAGGGGGTGACTGAAAGTTGGAAGTGTGTAACAAGAGGCTATCAAAGAGCCGTGTTCAGCATACTTACGGCTAAAAACATTATGAAAGGATATGCCAGTATTACAACTACAACTGGAAGAACGAGAGAATCGACTAATACAAGTATGAACCATCTCATATGCAACCGAAATGAACATAAAATTGTGATTTGTTTAAGTCATAACTAATGAGTGATCCAAACAATTAAGTAATTGAATTACTTCGAAATATCAATGATGGTCCTGATTACTGCCAAGGTTTTAAATCTCCCCGAGATCAGCCGAGATGAAAATCCGAGATATTAGCCAAAATCCGAGATTTGGCAGCTTGGTTAGTTATAAGTCTTTTAAATATCGCCCGAGACAGCCGAGATATTTGCCCGAGATATTGGCCAAAATCCGAGATTTGAAACCTTGATTACTGCAATATGTGTAAGAGATTACAAGTAGGTTCTAGAAAATTAGGATGAAGAAGCAATGCCTGCCAATAACTTATTAGCCTGATGCACATGTCCACTGCAAGTGCATTCAGTGAAAAATCATCACTATGTCTTCTTTTGATTTGCTGATGTCTCTCTATGTCTGCTCCTCCACATTTTCTTTCTTCATTTTCTTAAATATGACATGTAAAGAACCTTAAAACGGTTTTGAATAGCACTCAAAACTAAAGCATCAGTATGGAATAGGCTTTCTTTTACCATTGTTCGTTTTAGTACACCATTAATTATTTCATTTCTTCAACAACGCTTGATATAAGTTTTCATTCATCTCTTACGTGCAGCAAGAGCAGCAATGCCGCCAACCAAAAGCCCAACAGCAGTTGCTGCTATTCCAATGCCAATAGCACCATCTGCACAGAATCAAAGAAGATTGTGAAACAATAATTTGAATATGAGAAGAACACATGACCATAGTTAGTACAAATACACACACCTTTTGTAATTTTATCCTCAACCACTTTCTTTAGAGAGATGGCCTGCCTAAAATCTGGTGCTATCTGTTATAACATTCAAAAAGCACAGCGATATTAGAAAAATCATGCTTAAATGTACCTGAGATATATGTTACGTTATACCCTAACTAATCAAGACTCATGGAGGTATGGATCTGAATCAAAAATTCTTGCTACATAATAAAAATAAAATAGAAAGTTATATTGTGATAAAACCTCTAAACATCTTTCCAAAAGCTGTCTGCTCCTTGGACAATTTCCACTTCTGTAATGTCCAACTGCCAAAAGGTAAAGTTTCTCCCTCATTTGCAAGGGACTATTTGAATTATCCATTGTAACTGCTGCAAAAAGATTTCCAAAAACAAACATATACGATTGCAATAGATAATTTTACATGCAAAAAAAAAGAACCAGTTGGTATCAAAATATACCTTCAAGCATGCCAATTCCTCTGCTTACATCTTCGGGTTTAAAATCAGACTTAGATTTTGATTAATCTCTGTTTTCGCTATCAGCATAAGATATTACTGACTAGCACTTTAAAAATGTAATGGTTTTTTTACTGGCTTTACCATGTAAGAATTTATTTCAGGTAGTATCTGCTGCAGATGCTTTGGTAATTCTCCTTGTAGACGCGTTCTTTGTATTTTCAACTTTTAGTAGCTTCGACGCCCTTCCTGTTTTTCCAGAAAGTTTTGATTTAAGGGCGTAACGTTTAACGTTGGTTGAGTTAAGAGATTCAAAACTTTGGTTTTTCTTGATGGCTTCTTCGATCCTGGAAGCTAACATGTCATCTTTCTTCGTAACAAGGTTTGTAACTTTACCTGCAGTGGTGGAAAAATAAAATTTTCATATTAAAATCTTTACCGGAGATTAATATTATAATCTAAAATTTGATACTTATCGAAAATTAAACAACTGGATAATCGATTTAAACAAAATCATGAAATATATTCGTGAAATATATATTCTATGAGGATACGGTTCAATGATTACGTAAGTTCATGTATTCATGCGTAAAACTCCTGCTTGAGCAAATTTACACTGAATTACTACTCAGACAGTCAGACTAGTCAAAAAAAATCACAATAGCCTCATATAAATATATAGTGAATACTTGATCTGGAATATAATTTTTGTTACATAGAAGAAACATGGGTGGCTACCTGCACCCTTTGAAATTGAACTCTTGTAAACTAAACTCAGTTGACTAATGATACTTTATGATATGTTAGTTATAATGGACTCGTTGACAGTGTACTTAGCTTACTCATAAACTTATAAACTCCTATTTAATTCACACATAAACTCAAGCTAGTTAAGTCTTTATGATAAATGTAGTACTTAGCTCACACATAAACTCAATTTAGAGGAAAAACAAAAGTTCAAAATAATTGGTCAAGCTGTTACTCATTTGCCAAATCATAGTAGCACCAGAAGAAGTAATCTCAATATGCAATTGTTTTCCAAATGATATTTAACTCATTCGAACTCAGGCGGACTTGGGCAGAACCAGCAAATGCATGTAAATATTCATAAGCATTGTGCACATAAAAACTTTTGTCGGTACATGCTTATCTTGTACAATTGAAGTGTTAAAGTATCCATCTTAAGTGGAGTCTACTCCAGCATAGTATGCAACCTAAAATCTAAATTATATCTCAATTGAATGATATATACATATAACATATTATTATATTAAGTTTAAGCGTACAAATAAACTGCGCATCAGAAGTAAACTATATTTAGAAGTGTATAAAAGGTTACAACTTACAAAGGAAATAAACTATATTCAAAGTATATTAACTATTCGAAAAAGGCCAAGCTTTCATTGCTATTCTCAAAAGTCATAGAATTCCAATCAGCAAAGAACAATACTACAGCCTTATATAAATATATAGTGAATAATTGCCCTATACCTTTAGTACCCATTCGAGCTGTTCTGCCTGTTCGATGGAGCTAGTCAACGTAAATCAACTAAAAAAAGGTAATGATTATGAAATTACCAAAGAGTTGCTGCACTTCATAATATAAAGCTATGACTCACCGAATTCAATGGAAAGTCAAACATGACGACATGCTCAGCATCCAAATCAAGTCCTCTAGCAGTCAAGTCAGTGCATAAATCCAGTTGGGACTGTTGAGAGTAGAATGGAACAGGTTGGTTTAAAATGTAATGTTGCTGTTGGTCCTGTGAGTGGATGATTTGATGAGGAAGAGCTACTGTCAATTGGGTATTGGGAATTTCAGGTTGCTTAGGTTCAGAAGCTGATGATAATGAGGACATTTCACTTTTTTGGGATTGGGTAGGAGAGTTGGACTTTTTGGGTGCTACTTGAACACTACAGGTCATTTGTCATGGTTAACAAGAAGGCCACTTGTGACTTGTCTTTTCTTTTTTTCAGTTATTAAGACATATGATTTGGTATACCTACCAGAATGGTTTATCGTAAACTCACTTCAAATTGCTATTCATTTCTTATTTTTATTGGCAAATGTACAAAATGCATGTTAAGATCGTTACCTTCATTGCTGCAGTTGAAGCAAGTAATTCTCTACATTCATTGAGCAACAAGCTCTCATATGCTGCAACCTTAGAAAGCTCAGATATATGTGAATTTATACTCTCCACCTGTCCATTATATACTTAACTAGAGTCAATACCCCAAATATTACATCTGTAATTTGTTGTAGGAAACCAAAAACTTATATCTATGGAATATCATATCAATTTTGTAAACTTTTTTGTCTAAATTCGAATAAATACTCTTGATGATAATGGATTGTTAAACAGACAAGCAAAATGGTAAATTCATATTAAAAAATAGGAACATGAAAAGGCATATGGGTGTACTAGGAAATTACCCTAGACAACAAATAACAAATTGATGAGCCCATAGCTTGCATGACATCAAATACACCACCAATGGAATCCTTTATAGAACAGATTTCAGCCTGCAAAACATTGAATGTTCTATGCTGCTATAATTTTGGTATTTAATCGAACATGTCCTTTTGAAAACTATAAAGTTAAATCATTTAAATGGAAATACAAATCAATAACGAAAGTATTACCTTTGTCTAGGCTTGAATAAATCGCGCTTCAGCTGCTGAATCGGTCGGAACCAAGCTTGAGGAAGAGAGTGTTGCGGAGCTTTCAAATTAACTCAATTGAAGGAAGAAATGACAAAACGTGTGTGAGAATCGAAGAGAGTGGAATCATGAGAATCGAAGAGCTTTGATTGGAATCGTGAGAAATGAAGAGAGTGGAATCCTGAGGGAAGAAGGAAGTGAATGTGAAAAAGTAAATTTGGCGGCCCTGAAATAATTTAGAGGGAAACTGAATTTAGAACGCAAATTTTGTTTCAGGAGGTTATTAATTACGTTAGATGACGCTGTCTTTTTAGTTAATTAAACTAAACAACCTCAAACAAACTTAACAATTGCAAGTCATGTTCATGTGCAATCCATGCTTGCTATTAATATAACATTTTCTTGTAGTGGGAGATGGCTACAGTTAGAATGATGGTAATTGTTAATTTCGTGATTAAGGAAAATAATTACTTTAATTAATTAAATTATCTCGATGTTAATAAAATTCATAACATTTTCATACGAGGTCCAAAATCACGGAATCAGTCACATTAAATTCGTAGCTGCGAAATTCACATTTTGTAATTTGTTTGGGATTTTTCGGAGTCAGCTGGTATTTTAGGAAAATTAAAATCTAAATGTTCGGCAAATAAAAATCAAGGTGAGTAAATCTCACTCATTCTGAATTGCTGGATTAATTTATAATAGTTTAAATAAATTATTGGATGCTTGGTTGAATTTAATAATTATTATCAGTTTGGATGTTATATATATAGTAGTATATATATTAGTAGTTGGATATTTCCTACCATTGGAGCGGATGAGACCCTATGCGCCCCGCATAATAGTGGATGAACCTATATACCGCGATATCCCCCTCGAAGTGGGATTGGTATTTTTATGTTGTATTAACATCCGTGGATGTAGGGAAACAGGTTGGAGGGATCCAACTAGATTCCTTAAAAATGTTGATTTTTAATTTCATATATAATGATATATGATGTGTTAGAATAATCTGTTATAGATTATGGTTGTGATTTGAATTATTGGATGCTATAGTAGCACTGGCCTGAATTTTGGTATTTTAAATACCATAAATATTATTTTTTAATTTGAAGGAATTAAAGGGAGTTTAGATATAAAAATATTTATATTGGAATTTGGATTATTTTAAAGGAAATCGAGTTGGATAACATAATAATTTGATTTTTGGGTTTGTACTTAACTATTCGAAAAATATTTTTAGTAGAGCTTTTAAAATAATTTATATAAGGAAATTTTTAACTATGGATTTCAAAGAGTTATTTTTAAAAATACGGATAAGGAGTTTTAAATCGATATTAAAAATAGATTTGAAAAATCAATGGGATTTATTAAGGAAAGGATTTATAAAATGAGATTTTATAAATGAGATTAGTTTATAAAAAGTGAAACTCAAGGGAGTTATAAATTTATAAATGATGTTATAAATAAAGGAAATCGATATCAGATGATAATTTGGGAATATATAATTCATAGGGAGAATTTATATTAGGATACAGAAAAAGGTTTGAGGAAAAATAGTGGATACTATTTTTGAAAAAAAATGTGGAAACGATTAAGGAGATCAGAATGAAAGCGATGTGTTGGAAATCGAGAGAAATTTATAAATTTGATTGGTTATTGAGATTTTGAAAATATATTTTTAATTTTAAGAAGTTAAGTTGTTTTTTTTAAAAGGGAAAATTTATTTATCAAATTATGAATATTTAAGCTGCTAGTAGTGAAATATTCCGAGAAGTAGATTTTTCAAATATTTACCATTTATTGAAATGAATTCACATATTTATAATAAGCTTCGTAAATCAATTAGTTATTTGAAAATGAAATAGGGGATAAATTATCAATGTTTATATAAGTATTTTAAAATTTTAAATAATTACTTAAACGTGTTTAAAAAAAATTATCATTCTTTAAAAATAGTTATTATACATATATAGAGTTCTGAAAATGATTTTAATTTATTTATAAACACTCTCGAGATGTGAAAACGGATATGATTTGTAGAAGTTGTAAATGAATAGACGAGATTATAAGTGAGTATAATCGACTTTGGAAAATGTAAAGGAATTAATATTAATTCCGAAAATGTAAGAGATAGGATAAGAAAACTCATAAGTATTGATATTAGAAATGATTTCGGAAAATGGAACATAATATTTTCCTAAGTGAGGAAATGAAGGTTTTGAAATATTTAGAGACGAAGGATTTATATCGAGATATTTTCTAAGTAATGGATTATAAATTGAAGTGGGGAATATTTCACTAAGTGTTGAAGTGAGGTATGGGTGGAAATATCCTGTTATGGAAACAAGTATTTGGTAATATTTTCAAATATTGACAAATTTGAAAGAGATTTGAATATATATCTTTGTAAAGGTATTTTGAAATGAATGTTTTAAAGAATTATAAATAATGGCCTCGTGACTGCTTATGGATGTTATCTGATAGTTAAATAACAGACTATCAATATTGCCCAATTTCGTTAATCATTTCGAAGAGACCGGGATCAGATTTAATTATCCGAAAACCACTTCGATCCAGTTTGAACGTTACGAATGTATATCGTGAAGATAGTGAAGACGGTGATTCGGTTTGTCCAGACCCAGAACAACTTGTATGGACGAATGCTATCAGAACATCGTTATTGGAGGATGATGAGCATTCAAAGTGGAATTGTTCTTGAAAGGTAAACGTTAGCCTCAAGCCTCATCAACCGGGAATGACTAAAACGGGGGAGATGCAACAAGGCTAAGTGAGTCGCACCCAATTAGGATATGTTATCACCTTTCTAGATGCCCTCAGATATATTAAAATTATGGATATGGTTATGCATGGAAAAGTGAGCGCTTGATTTTAAGGGTGGGAACACCCAGGGTAATAACATATTCGGTTCTATCCAGGTTAGGGGTAGGGCCGGTCTTGTTTTGTAGTGGATCACGGCGAGGACCTCGGTACATTTTTCTAGAGGTGTACTGTGATGGGCAGTACCCTAGTAGCCCAGTCATTGTATGGAATCCATTCTCCAATAAGCGCCGTACGGTTTTGATTGTGCCCAACTATGCTGAAACGTGAGATGCAAGCATTTCAGCTATTTTCTATTTACTTTATGTAGACATTATTATAATATTAGATGATTTTGATATAAAATGCTTTGGTTATCGTAAGGTAAAAACCCGTCGTGTTTATGTGTGACGTGGTCTTACGAGATACCTTTGTTTCCAAAGGACTTTGAAAATAGTAATAATTCAAATTGAGTGTGTTTTCTCACGCTGGTTTTCCAGACTGACTCGGGTGTTATTTTATTATAATGTTCATGCCAGACCGAGTATTACAGTTTATGATAGGATGCTATGGAGCTCAGGAGACGAGCTAGATGACAGAGACATATTTCCGTACTTGATTTATATTCCGTTGTATGAGGACAAGTTATTATAACTGCCTAGATTGATGTATTGATTGTTGTACTCTGATGATTGTAAGTATAAAACAGTTACAGATTACTTTGTATAAAAATCTGTTATTATATATATATATATTATATTTTGTTCCGCTGCGATGGTGAGATTTTGTTTTGTTGTTTCTATTTTCTTCTACCTTTTTCTTCTTCACCCCCAAAAATCGGTATTTTCGGCACTTGAATATTCGGCATGATTATACAGTGAACGTATTGATGTCGATTTTCGAGGGTCGAAAATTCTGGTTCGCTACAAAGATTCAAAAAATAAATGTGTGAAACATTGTTATTTTAAACTAGATTTGTGCATAAAAATGAATACGAATACTATTACATCCAACATACATAATTGAAATCATATTTGTATACACATATCAATATCAGAAAATAGAAAATACTGAACATATATTACATTTTCTTTATGTGATCACAGTTGACAAATTTGAAATACACTAAACTTTAGGTCAACATGGAATAATTTTAGTAATCATATATAAAGCACACACATAGATACACACAGAAGTGCATGCTCACACTGATATATCTATATGTATATATTACGATAACAAAAAATGTTTTAAAGAATAAATATTTATCTGCATTCTCATAATCTAAACTATTAACCCAATAAAAGACGAAACATTAATCATTCATTGTATCTAAATAAAAAAAATTATAAATTACCATCTTAATAAAAATCAAACGGATAATTTTCAAGCGTGGGTATCATCATATCCACAACTACATCTGTTTTTCCGAAACAATATTTTCTATTTTAAGGAATTTTGTTAAGCACAAACTTGTTCTCCTTTTATTTCTAAAACACCAACTTTTAAAATTAGTTAGACGAATAAAACAAACACAATACCCTACTCTATGCCAAATTTACGTTATCCTCAAGCCCTTGCACCTCACATAAATTAAAAAAACCGACATATTGATGTAGATTTTGCGATGAAAAAATCTGTGACTGATTGGCACTGGATCTTTATCAAATTTGTGATGTTTATTTTATTTTATGTTTACTGAAAAAAGTTGTGTTGCAATACAAATATTCAGGACGCAACAGGAATTCATCATAAAACCATAACAAATCAATCATGCATCTGCCATGGATATTTGAAACTTAGCCATAATTGTGCGAAAATAATGAAAAAAATCGTACCGAATAATATCTATGACGTAATGTGACTAATCCATACAAATTAATTAAATCTGCCATGAATACTTGAAATATAGTTAAAATTTGTTATATATAGTATCATTATCGCGACAAGCACCATTATCCAAGTGTTAAGTGGTTCGGCTTTGGTGCGAGAGGTCACAAGTTCGAAACTTGTATAGCGTGATTCGAATATTTATTGACATTGATATGTTGTTCCGGTGACATGTTGTATATAAAGTACCATTTCAAAAAAAGAATATCATTATCGTGCAATACCTAATTCGTAACAGTTAAAAAATACAAATTTCATCTTAAATACATAGCTAATTTTATTTTTTAAATAAGGAACTGTAATAGAAATTATATCTCAATTTTTCTTATTAAGGAAAATAAATTTCTTTCTCAAATCCACAATTAACATTATATTTTAACTACAGATTTGTAACGTAAACTAATGAATATTACATCTCATAATTTTTAAGAAAAAAATGTTACAATAAAAAAACACAAGTTGATCCCAAATTCACACCAAAGTATATTTCTTAATGAAAATTTTCTAAAGGAATTATCTCTCCATAGTTTTATAAAAGGTAAAAATAAATAAATGAAAAAAGTAATTACAATTTACCACCAAAATATCTTTTAATTCCAAAATATCTCTTATTTTTGTTACCTTTTATAAATACCAAGCTGATAATTACTCTCAAAACCCTTTCCTCCCAAATCGTTAACCTCGCCCTCAAATTCTAGTCTAATTTGTTCTTCCAGAAATACCACTACACTAAAATTAGATCAACAACTATGCGACTAGATAGAGTTAGGGGTATGCTCTAGGGGCAATTATGTAATTTATTGTAAATTATTTACTCCGTAATTAATTCTCGTTTGTAAGAAAAGGTGTTTTCTTTTTGTTATATACTTGTTATAATATATTATATATAATTTAGTATCTAATTAAAGTATATTTAACAAAAAATCCATAAATGGTATGTCTGTTATAGTAATTACAAATAATTATAATCATGAGTATTGTATCATAATATAATAAACCTATATCATATTTAATATTCCTAATGGAGATGTATCGAGACTAAACATCGATCCATCTGTAGAGAGTAGAGTATATAATACTCTCCAAATGTTGGATAGTCTACTAATCATGACTACCGGGGGCACCAAGAGGTTATTACTGATAGTTATTGGATAACTATGGAATGACCCACTCGATAGTTTTCTGCTGGTTAATATAACTATGGTCAAACATCAAATATCAACGTGACCAATTTCCACAATTCTCTTGACTTGAGAATATAATTGTTCTTCAATATGAAAGCTCTATTTTGATTATAGTAAATTGTAGGCAAGACGTTCATCGAACAACTATAGTTGGGTCAAATTGAAGTATTAGAAGTGAAACGCTATTCAAGAGATGATTCATCTCCTCAGTTATATGTAGTTAATATCATGGTCAACTAAAGTCAACTCAAAGTCAAAATCTCTAGCCAGAGTAGTTCAGTCAATAATAATTGTTATTATTGAGCCAAAGACTTTGTGCTTGGACTATAGAGTTGAATATGGGCAATACTTTAGATCATTAACAAATTCCATAAGTCCAAAGTGATATAGTTTTGACGAAGAGAATTGGTGTAAATAGTTATCACTATCGGGCAACGCTTAATAATGTAAAATTGGATTTTACTGATACAAAGTAAGCAATAAATTTGGCTATAATGTTACACCAGCTGCTAACTGAAGTGCGAACGTTAATATTCGAATTGTTCGAAATTAATCGCTGACCATATTTACACCTTAGAATCACATAACCGAAACATTAAGTACTCCTATTACCACATGATTTTATTAAATTATAATTGTTATAAATTAATTAAATTAATTCGTATTTATGAAATATTAATTATAAAATTCTATTTAATGTGAATTGAACGATATTAAATAGTATGCATATAATAATTATATAAACACTAATCAATATACGATATCGATATGTGTTTAAATAGGATTTAAATGCAACAAATACTGTTCAAGAATGAAATAGTTTTGAGGCCCAATTAGAGCTTGGTTAATGCGGCTATTAAGCATCAAAGGGCCATCTATGAGATGGCTAAAGAGGGAGGATGTGACGCCCCACCTCTATACTCACACTAACCAAGGACACTACTGGGTAATGCCGTCAATTAGTACGAAGGATAAGGCTGTTGAGGAGTGACCATCTGTGAAATTGCTTTGTGCGAGTACCGATATGTAAGATAGTATGACATGCATTTTCATTTCAAGAGGAAATCAGACATATCCAATACAAACTCAAAGCTACTACACAGTGGCTATGAGGCCTTCAGAAACAAATATAAAATAAGCATAACACAAATCAGTCATAGATATTCATATCACTAAGGCGGAAATAGATATGAATATATCACATAGAAGTGAACATCAAAGTAGTGGTCATACAATATCCACTACATCATAAAAGAGTAGGTACAAGTGCTAGACAAAAGAATATGTATACATCAAGGAGTCTCTATCTCGAATGTATAAAAAACAAAAACTACTAAGCTAAAGTAGTTAGCCAAAAGTCAAAAGCTAGTCCCTGCTAAGAAGTCAAGTGGAAGCACCTGAAACACCTCGCTCTGACCCGAGTATTATTTAAGAAGAAAAAATAATAAATGGATCAGTCTAGCTATAAATATCATACAAGATGAGATAGGATAAGAAATATGACAAAAATATATGATAACAATAATTTCATACTATGATAAGTTTATATTTGATAACAATGAAAATCATATAATGTCTCAAATCTCCTCAAATATCCAAAAAAAGAATATAATATTCTTTAGCTTATTCACCAAACCTCAAATATTGACAAAACATATCAATGCAAATCTCAAAAAATTGGTGAAACACAAATTCCAGAAATCAACTATTAGAAATCCAGAAAACGCAAAGAGGGAGGCCTATCATAAATAGGAGCATGAAAACTCACCAACGCGTGTATCATAAACGAGACGATATCCCATAGGTCGCTAACCCATAAAATGAGCTGAACATCGACGCACCTAAAAAGATACGCCCCATGCACAGCCGAACATCAACACACCTAAAAAGATACGCCTCATGCATAGACTAATTGAGCTGAACATCGATGCACCTAAAAAGATATGCCTCATGCACCGACTCATTGAGCCGATTGCTCCACGAACGGTCAAAAGAACATGGGTCGCTTCCCCACTAAATTGAGCCGAAGCTCCATAGAATAAGTGTAAATTACACCAAGCTAGTAAATAAATGGGTTTAGCTTCATGTCCCATAACCGCTGGCTTAACTTAAATATTTACGAACAAATTGTAGATTTCCACTCGAAAATACCAAATGATCATCATTGATAAAAAAGAAGTGTAAATTACACTAAGCTAGTAAATAAATGAGTTTAGCTTCATGTCCCATAACCACTGGCTTAACTTAAATATTTACGAACAAATTATAGATTTCCACTCGAAAATTGTCACAAGATTTCAACCGAACAAGTCTAAGAATTAACCGACGGAGTAACGCAAGCATTTCATACCACTTGTTTTGCTAAGTCGTTTAATTGGATTTCTCGTACGAATGAGGTAAAGGTTTGTATATACTAATAGATTGGAAAACGATTTTAAAAACGAGCTTTGTATTTAAAAGTAGCGTTGAAATCTTTTTTGTGAAAGAGTTTGAGTATTTACTACTAGTATAGAAACCTTTGTATTTTAAAGTGACAAATCATAGAAACGATTGTAAAAACAATCTATCACCAAAATTTCAAATTCGACGACGTGAATTAAAACCATAAAAAAATCGATATGAAATCCATCAAATGGATATTCCAAAAAATCCAGAAAAGAAGTCATCAAAGTCAATAATAAATGACAACAACCAACCGGATCAACAAAAATCGATTAAAACGGAAATTTACATAAAAACAGGCAAATTGGCTGCTTTTAACAGTGCCAAACGTCTGGTAGTTCTCCCCAGACGTCTGAGCTGAAGGTTTGGAATTTTTCCTGATCACTCAGATGTCTGAGCTTAAGGTCTGGAATGTTTATTCCTTTGCCTTAGACGTCTGAGTGTTTTACCAGACGTTTGAGCTGAAGCTCAGGGCAAAATTTGCCTAGTCCAGTGATGGCCAAATCAACTCGGAAGTGATCGAACGAGCGATGGTGGCTAGGGACTTATGCCAAGCGACAACCCAGCCCTATAGGCTCTTTAATACACTCCAAACAACATGTCCAAACATCCATAATAGGATTTTCATAGATTTTGACTTCAAAATACCAAAAATTGGAAAATTCACCAAACCAATTCAATTCAAAAGCAGTTAGACATGAAATAGATGTTAGGAACTCGTTCCTAACAACAATGAAAGCTATAGACATAGATGTGAGTTCAAGAACTCACCTTTAAATTCAAAAAACAAGAAATGAGAAGCTCGAAAACAAAGCAAGATCAATCTCTCTTCAACTTCACTTCAAGAACCTTCAATCTATGATCAAATGCAAAGTTTTCCCTAAGCTAGGTTATAGGAAAAATCAAGAATTGAAGAGGAATTGAGATGGAGAAGGTGAAGAGCATGCTTACCTAAGCTTCTCCTTGATTTTAGAACTTGAATTTGAATTTCCTAAGAATCTAGGGCTTAGGAATTTTGATTTCCCCTCCTTTCCCTCATTTTTCCTTTAGGGCTTAAGTGTTAGGAATTTAGAAAATGGAATGAATGAATGAAGAGGAGTGGAGTGGGAGTTAGTAGGTAGAAGGTTTGCGTTCTTTTATTGGGTTAGTGGGCTAGAAGACAAACCAAAGCCCAAACAAAATACCAAAATCCTAATCAACTCCAAACATATCAATGTTTATACTCAAAAAGGTTGTAAACATCGTTTTGAACTTAATGGAAGTGGTCTCGAGTCCGGATTCGACTGTTTACAAAAAGTCATATTTCGGACTTTAAATTCAATAAACGATGCTATATTTAAATAAAACATTTAAATATATATAATCGTAAAATATGCGGGTTGTTACAGACTCCCCTCTTTAAAGAAATTGCATCCTCGCAATACTTAAGAAGAAAATAAAGAGTAACAACCACACTAAGGCATAACAACACAAAAGAAAATTTTGAAGTGAGAAGTTCACCTTAAGGAGCACGAGAGAGTAAGTCCGGATGTGTTCGCTCGATGAATTCTTTGGATTCCCAAGAACAATCCATAAGATTTGAGGGCCATTGAAGTTTCACAAGCGGAACATCTTTATTTCGAAGTCGTTTAACCTCCGTAGCAATGATACGAATAGGATGTTGCTCATAAGTCAAATTAGCTAAAACTTCAATTTCTTCAATAACACCGCGCTCAAGAATAGAATCAGAATCTCTAAGGCATTTCCATAGTTGAGAGATGTGAAATACATCATGAATAGCAGAAAATTGAGCCGCTAATGAAAGACGATAAGTTACAGAACCAATGCGTTCGGTGATGGAAAATGGGCCAATATATCGAGGTGCTAACTTTCCCGATTGATTGAAACGCACAACACCCTTCATAGGTGAAACACACAGAAAATTCTAGTTTCCTTCTTCGGTTATCGACATAGGATTTTTGTCTACTTTGAGCTTCTTTCATCCTATGACGAATAAGGTCAATCTTTTCTGTGGAATCACGAATAAAAATCTGGACCTAAAACCAGCTTCTCACCGGCTTCAAGCCAACACGAAGGAGATCGGCATGGCCTTCCATAGAGTGCCTTGAAAGGTGCCATATCAATACTAGATTGGAAACTATTATTATAAGAAAACTCAACAAGAGAAATATGATCTTCCCAACTTCCACCAAAATCAAGAACACATGCACGAAGAAGATCTTCAAGAGTTTGATTCACACGCTCTGTTTGTCCATCGGACTTGGGATGATAAGCAGTGCTAAAATTAAGCTTTGTTCCCAAATCTTTTTGAAGACCTTTCCAAAATCCACTAATAAATAATGGATCATGATCTCTAACAATAGAAGTGGGAACTTCATGCAATTTAATAATTTCTTTGACATAAAGTTTGGCCAAAAGAGATACGGTCCAATTGGACCGAACGGGAATAAAATGGGCGGATTTTGTAAGTCTATCTACAGTCACCCACAAACTGTCATGACCCGAACGAGAATGGGGAAGACCGTCAATAAAGTCCATGGAGACTTGATCCCACTTCCAAACTGGAATATCCAAAGGTTGCAATAACCCACTGGGCCTTTGATGCTCGGCCTTTATGAGTTTGCAAGTCATGCAATGCTTAATAAAGTTAGCGATATCAGATTTCATTCCATCCCGATAATAAAGTCGCTTCATGTCTGCGTACATTTTACTACTACCGGGATGAATGGTAAATTTTAGAACGATGAGAATCTTCTAAAATGTCTTTACGAAGGTCACTAATATTTGGCACGATAAGTCTATCACATTTTCGAATGCCACCACGAGCATCGATTTTAAATCTTTCAGACTATCAATATTATTTCTATCCCTACAACTTTGGCTAAGATGAGCCAATTCGGGGTCTTGATTTTGAGCTTCAAGGATGCGGTCTAAAAGAGAAGGATGAGCCTCAAGGCTACATAAAACAAGAGATGAACATGAATCGGATTCACGATCTCGAATCTCCCAAGTGGACAAAGTCTCGAGATCATTCCATTCGGATATCATCATGGAAACAACTGCTTGTTGCTTTCGGCTAAGGCCATCGGCAACACGATTTCCCTTTCCGGGAGTATAGAGAATATCAAGATCATAAGATGCAAGGAATTCGAGCCAACGTTGTTGATGAAAATTAAGTTCCTTTTGAGAAAATAAATACTTCAACGGTGTAGAGAACAATTTTCTCTCCCAAAAGATAATGACGCCAAATTCTAAGAGCGAAAACAATGGCCGCGAGCTCTAGATCATGAGTGGCATATCTAGTCTCGGCAGGCTTTAATTGTCTAGAAGCATATGTGATAACACATTTCCTTTGCATGAGAACGGCACCCAAACAATACAACTAGCATCGGTACAAACAGTGAATTCTTGGTTCCCTTTGGGAATCACAAGAATAGGAGTATCGAAAAGGAGTTCTTTTAATTTTTGAAAAGCAGCTTCTATGCTAAATCATTTATTTTATGATCCTCTTTCCCGAAAAGCTAAGACATTCAACATTATGATTAACTCTATGTATCCATCTTTTTAGAAAAATTTACTTATTACAAATCAATTTACTATGTCTGACTGTCTTATCATAGCGTTTAGGAGATTCCTATCGATAACGCTGATTAGGCGCATCGACCAGAATTCTTAAAGCACTCAATGGGTAATACAACACAAAATCTTCTATATGATAAACATGTCTCTTAAAATTTTTACGAATATTCTTTGCTCATTTTAAGAACAAAATCCAATTATACTTATAAATATATCTTATTAGAAAGATTTGCAATTTTAAGTTGCCAGTTTCACCCATAATCAATGGATACAAGGACAGACTCATCGAGATATTCGCAGAATACTCGATTCATAAGATGGATGAAATAAGCTGGAGGGTTCGTCAAACCGAATGACATAATGAGCCACTCATAAGAATCATAACGAGTGCAGAATGCGGTAAGTGGAACGCTATCCTCCGCAACTCGTAGCTGATGAAAATCGGTGGCAAGGTCGAGCTGAAAAGACCTTAGAACCTCTCAATTGATCGCTTAGGTGGTAATCCTAAGACAGGCTCAAAGATATCAGGAAATTCACGAACTACTTGAATGAGGGAAATAACATCTTCCTCATCATGTGGGTTTAAAGAATCAAATGATGCCATCGAATTAGAATCGAAATCATTAAGAACAATAGAAATCTACTTAACTGATTGAGGATGTCGAAGATGGATAGTCCTCTCGGGATATAGGATATAGGCTTCATAACGATTAAGACAATCCTTTCCCAAAATCAATTCTAAAACCTAAGTAGCGCATAACATGCAAATCAGATCAGAAAGCATAATCACATAAAATAATCTTGACATTTGTACAAAACAAACTGACTGTTGCAGATCCACCAACCGGATTCGCAATTCTCAGTGAAGTCATCAAGCCCATAATATTTAAAGAAAAAGTATCAACAAGTTCTTTTGATATAAAAGAACGAGATGCACCCGTATCAAAAGAATTCAAATAGGATAATCACGAAAGAAAATAATGCCATCAAGGACAGAATGAGAAATACCTTGACCAAGAGAAGTGTTACTAGAAGCTTGCACAACATTCAGCTTACCCTCTTTCTTGCTTTGTAGTTTGGAACATGAAGATAAAAGATGACCCAAACTTATGCAATAGCGACAAGTAAGGGGCTTCAGACACTTATTTGCATAGTGGTCCTTAGAACAACAATTATAGCATACTCCACGATAAGGGGTAGGAGTCTTTGCTATCGAAGTTGATTTCTTCCCTTTCTTATTGGGATTAAGGCTTTTGAACTTAATATGCTTCTTCTTGGCACCTCCAACATCACTATCACCTCCTTTATAAGCCTCTTCAAGTCGAAGAGTGATATCTACAAACTGGTCGAAAGGCACTTCTAATTTCAGAGGTAAAACCTTTTTGGGGTTCTTATTCGAAGCACAGATAAACCTTTTATTCTTTACAAGTTCCAAAAGTTGTTGGGCAGACATGAATACGCCATCCAGAGGAGGACCACTGGAATGACCAGCGCTAGGATTTCCAGGTCTAACCATCTCTTCTTCTTTAAGAAAGAAAGAAAGAACGAAGAGGAAAAAGGTTATTCTCAAAATCAATTCAAATAAGCTTGATTGGTAAAACAATACATCATAAAAGAAAATAGGATAGAACGGGTACTAAGACTCGGATTAAATCCTAAGGCACGATTCCTAAGAGAGACTTAGGACAATGATTCTTGTCATAATATTCTATATTGTTCCGAAGTTTGGCTCTGATACCAAGCTGTGACGCCCCACCTCTATACTCACATTAACCAAGGACACTACTGGGTAATGCAGTCAATTAGTACGAAGGATAAGGCTGTTGAGTAGCGACCATCTGTGAAATTGCTTTGTGCGAGTACCGATATGTCAGATAGCATGACATGCATTTTCATTTCAAGAGGAAATCTGACATATCCAATACAAACTCAAAGCTACTACACGGTGGCTATGAGGCCTTCAGAAACAAATATAAATTAAGCATAACACAAATCAGTCACAAATATTCATATCACTAAGGCGGAAATAGATATGAATATATCACATAGAAGTGAACATCAAAGTAGTGGTCATACAATATCCACTACATCTCAAAAGAATAGGTACAAGTGCTAGACAAAAGAATATGTATACATCAAGGAGTCTCTATCTCGAATGTATAAAAAACAAAAACTACTAAGCTAAAGTAGTTAGCCAAAAGTCAGAAGCTAGACCCTGCTAAGAAGTCAAGTGGAAGCACCTGAAACACCTCGATCTAACCCGAGTATTATTTAAGAAGAAAAAATAATAAATGGACCAGTCTAGCTATAAATATCATACAAGATGAGATAGGATAAGAGATATGACAGAAATATATGATAATAATAATGTCATACTGTGACAAGTTTATATTTGCTAACAATGAAAATCAAATAATATCTCAAATCTCTTCAAATATCCAAAAAAAGAATATCATATTCTTTTGCTTATTCACCAAACCTAAAATATTGACAAAACATATCAATGCAATTCTCAAAAAATTAGTGAAACACAAATTCCAGAAATAAACTATTAGAAATCCAGAAAACGCAAAGGGGGAGGCCTATCATAAACGGGAGCATGAAAACTCACCAACACGTGTATCATAAACGAGACGCTATCCCATAGGTCGCTAACCCATAAAATGAGCCGAACATCGATGCACCTAAAAAGATACGCCCCTTGCAAAGCCGAACATCGACGCACCTAAAAAGATATGCCCCATGCATAGACTAATTGAGCCGGACATTGACGCACCTAAAAAGATACGCCTCATGCACCGACTCATTGAGCCGATTGCTCCACGAACGGTCAAAAGACCATGGGTCGCTTCCCCACTAAATTGAGCCGAAGCTCCATAGAATAAGTGTAAATTACACCAAGCTAGTAAATAAATGAATTTAGCTTCATGTCCCAACCGCTGGCTTAACTTAAATATTTACGAACAAATTGTAGATTTCCACTCGAAAATACCAAATGATCATCATTGATCAAAAAGAAGTGTAAATTACACTAAGCTAGTAAATAAATGAGTTTAGCTTCATGTCCCATAACCACTGGCTTAACTTAAATATTTACGAACAAATTGTAGAATTCCACTCGAAAATTGTCACAAGATTTCAATCGAACAAGTCTAAGAATTAACAGACGGAGTAACACAAGCGTTTCATACCACTTGTTTTGCTAAGTCGTTTAATTTGATTTTTTATACGAATGAGGTAAGGGTTTGTATATACTAATAGATTGGAAAACGGTTTTAAAAACGAGCTTTGTATTTAAAAGTAGTGTTGAAATCATTTTTGTGAAAAAGTTTGAGTATTTACCACTAATGTAGAAATCTTTGTATTTTAAAGTGACAAATCATAGAAACGATTGTAAAAATAATCTATCACCAAAATTTCACATTCGACGACGTGAATTAAAACCATAAAAAAATCGATATCAAATCCATCAAATGGATATTCCAAAAAATCCAGAAAAGAAGTCATCAAAGTCGATAATAAATGATAACAACCAACCGGATCAACAAAAATCGATTAAAACAGAAATTTACATAAAAATAGGCAAAATGGCTGATTTTAACAGCGCCAGACGTCTGGTAGTTCTCCCCAGACGTCTGAGCTGAAGGTCTGGAATTTTTCCAGATCACTCAGATGTTTGAGCTTAAGGTCTGGAACGTTTATTCCTTTTCCTCAGACGTCTGAGTGTTTTACCAGACCTTTGAGCTGAAGCTCAGGGCAAAATTTGCCTAGGCCAGTGATGGCCAAATCAACTCAGAAGCGATCGAACGAGCGATGGTGGCTAAGGATTTATGCCAAGCGACAACCCAGCCCTATAGGCTCTTTAATACACTCCAAACAACATGTCCAAACATCAATAGTAGAATTTTCATAAATTTTGACTTTAAAATACCAAAAATTGGAAAATTCACCAAACCAATTCAATTTAAAAGCAATTGGACATGAAATAGATGTTAGGAACTCGTTCCTAACAACAATGAAAGCTATAGACATAGATGTGAGTTCAAGAACGCACCTTTAAATTCAAAAAAATAAGAAATGAGAAGCTTGAAAACAAAGCAAGATCAATCTCTCTTCAACTTCACTTCATGAACCTTCAATCTATGATCAAATGCAAAGTTTTTCCTAAGTTAGGTTATAGGAAAAATCAAGAATTGAAGAGGAATTGAGATAGAGAAGATGAAGAGCATGCGTACCTAAGCTTCTCCTTGATTTTAGAACTTGAATTTGAATTTCCTAAGAATCTAGGGCTTAGGAATTTTGATTTCCCCTCCTTTCCCCCATTTTTCCTTTAGGGCTTGAGTGTTAGGAATTTAGAAAATGGAATGAATGAATGAAGAGGAGTGGAGTGGGAGTTATTAGGTAGAAGGTTTGGGTTCTCTTATTGGGTCAGTGGGCTAGAATACAAACCAAAGCCCAAAAAAAATACCAAAATCCTAATCAACTCCAAACATATCAATGTCTATACTCAAAAAGGTTGTAAACGTCGTTTTGAACTCAATAGAAGTGGTCTCGAGTCCGGATTCGACTGTTTACAAAAGTCATATTTCAGACTTTAAATTCAATAAACGATGCTATATTTAAATAAAACATTTAAATACATATAATCGTAAAATATGCGGGTTATTATAGAGGAATTTTGGATTCAACAGAGAATGAAATTGTAAGAGAAATAATGGGATCTTGATCCTCATTTCACTCCCTAGTCTCTCTCTTATGTAATCCCTCTAACCCTCACTTTGAATAGAATTTTGACGTCTCTTCTTGCTGCTATTCTAGGCCTCCACACCCCCTTCAAAGCTCTAAAATCCAAACACAAAACATTAAATAATAGCTCGATTCGATCGTCGTTGGTAAAGTAGTTCAAGAGCTAACAACTTTGAAACCTGGAATTAAATTCAAGGAGTTTTGTTCATCGTTTCAAGGTGCGAATTCAAGGCATTGGTGAAAGGTATGATTCCACATTTACTATTATATACGAATGTTAATTTGTTCATTATATCATATGTTAATCAAGTTAGATATCAATATGTCGATGGTTAAATATATATGTATATTGATATTTTGACACATGTCGATGGTTAAATATATATAGATGGTTATATATATATTGAAAATAAGTTCATATATTATAACTACCAAATATAGTACATGGATTAACACAATTGGGTAAACACAAATACAAGTCTCTTACAATCACAATTTCTTTTATCCACAAATTCTACCCAATCCAGCTCATTTACTAAAATCTAAAACACACAAATGTAAAACAAATAATGTAGGTCCTTTGCTAATAATCTTCCATAAACAAACCGCCCTGAAACAGGAAATGTTTCACGTGATTCATACTCAACCTTCTGAAAGTTTGAATTTTAGCCATGTGTGGACGGTTATTATAACCATAACAACTTGTTTAGAATAACTACTTCCTCTCAATTAGCCTATCACGTGACCTTTTTCTCTGATAGGATCTCTGCAATTTGCTTATTGCCGGGCAAACTTTGGTCGTTATCTCCGTTTTGAAACCCACGTCCTTACTCTTGGCTTGAAAACTCATGTCGAAGTTAAGGCTGTTCATAACCGCCTCTTCCTTAAAACCATCAAAGGTCGAGATCTTCACTAGTTCAGCCATGTTTGTCGCCATAGTTTCCGAGTCTACCGCGTTTTAACCCGAATCCTACACCGCATAAGTCGATCTATCATGGCCTTTCTGACTGCTCTAAGGATAGGAAAAAAACTCAAGGCATATCTTTCATCCACAATTGCCTCAAGCAGATTAACAGGGAGTCGAGTTCGCCTTCATTGTCGTCGGCGTTTGCTGTGTGCGTATATAAATTTGTATCCGCTCTCAACTTCAATGTACACTCACAACTTTAGCTCTGCATCGATCGGCTCATATGTCTATTCTCTTATCAGTCTGCAGCAGATCAAGTCCACCGTGATTTAGTCCTAGTAATGATTAGAAAAGCTTATCAATGTTCTTATGGATTTACTTTTAGAAGCACCAAGTTATAGTGTAGTCAGCTCAAAGTTAAAATCTCTAACCAGAGTAGTACAGTTAGTAATAAATCTTAGTATTGAATCCAGGAATTTCTTTCTGGACTTGCAAAATCGAATGTAGATGATATTGGAATTTTGATCAAAATCAAATTTCATAAGTCCTAATGTGATATTGCTTTGATGAAGAGAATTGGTTTAAATGATTGTTACTACTGGGTACCGCTTATGAAAAATATGAAATTGGATTTTACCAAAAAGATTTGCATGCAAAGAATTTGACCAAACTATCACACCACCAGCTAAGGTAACATATGCACGTTAATATTTGAATTGTTCAATATTAATTGCTAACCGAATTCACACCTTTGAGTCCAACAACTGCATTTGTGATTTCTATGAAAAACCACGAGATTTAATTAATTTTTAAAATGGTATAAATTGGTTAAATTATTTAATATTTGTGAAATATTAATTACAGTTTATTTATTTGATGTTTTGAATATTGTTAGTAATATTTAAATGCATGTATATGAGCTATATTTGCAAATATGAATATTCGATATTGGTACATCTTATAAATGGGGTTTGAAATATGTAATGACTTGACTTTTCGACCATCAAATATTGACATAAATACATCCATGATATTCATGTGTTAAGTATCCAAGTGCCGGAAAGGTAGAAAGTTAAGGCAAAAAGAAAAAAATGGAATAGAACAAGAAATAGAGAACACAATTCCAGAATCTCACAGCGGAATGATAATATATAATATCAATGGAAAAGTACAAAGGGTTACTCCGAATACAAAAATTTCAAAGTTATGAAACCTAAGTACTATCATCATCTTAGACAGTTATAATTGCATGTGCTCACAATGCTGATACATACAATAAAGTGATGAAGTGGAAATGAGAATACAACGGTAGGTAATCATCCATCTTGTCTCCATAAGCTCCAAAGCATTCGTAGCTAAATCTGGAAACATACATGGGGATGACCCGAGCATTATAAGTAACCATTGAGGCCATACGGATTATCGTAACAGTTTTTCACTTAAATAAAACAACCATTCATTAAATTTAACATATAGTGATGTGATAGATAATTCTAGAGTGTAGCACATAAATCATATCAAATAGTTTCTGTGTGAACGCCACGACAATAATAAGTATACAATCAATGCTGCTAAGGTGCATTCGCATATGGATTTTTCCATGAAGATCTCCTCGGTCTGGCCACATCCAAACTCCATGACAAGGACCAAAACCACCTTCCGAGCATCGTATATCTCTAGATAGGATATACTCTAAGGTAAACATAACCGGACCACCCTCGGTGTGTGGTCCGAGTCATAATAACTCACACTAGCAACAATTGATAAGCATCTACAGATATGGTGTTGATATACCCTTCTTTGTTTTCTGTCATTTTCCCGATGTCCAGGCTACATTCGACTTCTCTCACACGAGTCTTCATCAATCGAACAGAAAACGAATCCCAAAATGGATTCCATCATCTCGAATAGATCGTGAATCACTATATGGATTCCAGCATCTCAAACAGATCTCGAACCTCCACATATGTTCTCTTTATAAGTCCTTCGATGAATGCTAATGTTGTCCTCCATCTTGGAATACTCCTTACGATAGACAATCCCACATGATAGTATCGTTTGAAATGCTAACACTGACCTATCTCTTTGACTTAACCTTAGGATAGACAGTTCAACTCTATAACAATCCACTTCACAACTACTTCCAGAATATAGATCGCGTATATGGTTTTGAAGTGATTACGGGTTTTGAGTCATCTCATATAAGTAAACCCTTCCCCCTTATCGGACTCTCCAAAACCAATCGATGAATTTTCGGTTAACTCAATTCTGGTTCTTTGAGAAGTAAGCAAAAGCAAGAGAGGTCTCGTACTAATACTCCTTCTAGGGGGTTCTTACTGGTATGAAATCGCGAAGCCTTTCTACAACTTCTTAAGTTATATTGGTCAAGTTCGATAATCGACTAATCGACTATCTAGTCAAAAACAATTGCTTATAGTAATCAATATTCATACACTTAACTTGTTTCCGACATTCCAACTTAACTCTTCCTCATCCAAGAGTGAAGCCAGGTAAGTTAGAGCACTGGTTGTATGCCGATCTGCCTTTCTTACACCTAAAGACGACACTTAATACATCCTTGTATTCATGTATCTGTCATTCAAGTGTTGGAAAGAAAAATTATTGGGGAAAAGAAAGAAAAAGACAAAATAAAATCTCGTATTGTGACGTGTAATATATAATATACAATAGATCTTTACACAAAGAAAACTATAATATACATACATCAATCAGAGTACACTAAACAAATCATCAGCCTGGACAATTATAATAATTTTTCCTTTCAAATTCTGTTAAATAAAGCAACTAATGCAATGAAAATAAAGTATACAGAAATATGACTTGGAGGTCTCCAGCTCGTCTCCTAAAGCTCCAAAGCATCCAAATAGATCTGAAAATATGCTCGGTTCGACCTGTTACACCCCGTAAAATGAACCATACATAAATAAAGTAAATTGAATTAAATATGATAAGTGTTGGATATGGAAATTTTATGAAAATTATTTCATTGCATTCATGGCGATATTTGATCTTTTTCTATATATAACAAGCTAAAAACGGAGCTTAAGCAAAGAAGTTATGAGCATGTGAAGTTTTCAAATTCAAATTGATTTAGTTTGATTTCAAATTCAAATGAGAAGTCAAATTTAGGGTTTGAATTTCAAAAATTATCTTGGAGGCTAAGTAAACATTTAATTAACATTTAATGTTAAAAAGTTAATTAAGGAATAAAATAATCTTGCAATGGGGAGCGGCCGACCTATATAGATCAACCTGTCGGCCGTAGCGGTCGACCGGTCGCCTAGAGGCTATCGACCGCTTGGCAACAAAAGTTGCCAGTGGTGACTAGGGTTTAAAGCTATATTATATTCAGTTGCACGCTCCAAATTTATTCATTTCCTACCTGCTTCCATCCAACGGTTCTGGTGCGTTTCAAGTCCTATAAATGGAACCCTATCCTCTCCACTTTTATTCATAATATTTTGGGGAACATGGTGAAATTCTGCCATTCCTATCTCTCTCTAATAAGATTCAAAAACTCCTTAGAGAATTCAGGTAAGAATTCAACTTATTCCTATTTGTTTCTTCTTCCTCTAATCTATTCTTATCCTATTCTTCTCAAATTATTATGAATCTAATGAATATATATACAATTTCCCTATTTTGTGTATATATATCAAAAGAGAGAGATTCTAAAAGAGACCGGAATGCTACAAATCTATTTGAGTGAAGCTAAGGCTAATCTATGAGTGGAAACCATATTTTTTCTTTTTAGAAATTGTTTAGTGTATTTCATTTTGGATTTGAATATGCCTTAGGGATTTCGGAATTCCGAAAATATGATAGATAAAATCCTTCAAAATTCCTTTTTATTTAGATATGTCAATTCTATGCCGAGATTCCCAATTATTTACGTTAATTTGATGGAATTTGTTTCATTTATGCAATTTTTTATAATTTCATAGTCTATTCCACTTGTCCCTCTTCTTTGGGTTAAACTGTGATCCTTTAATAAAATAAGGGTTTAGATTATGAATTCTATTCGTAGTTTACACCACTTATCCTTATCTATTTCTTTGCAAAAGAGTAGTTGAATAGAATATGGGGTTTATATTGCAATTCTTATTAAGATATTCCATTGAATTGGTGTAATAAATTGGGTTTCTATTTTATTTACAAGTCAATTATTGTCGTTTTGGTTATGAATATTTATTCCTTGTTTTGGAGATTAGAATCCCATGAAATCTTAGTAATTTGATGAAGAAAAACTTGTAATAATAATTGGTTAGGGAATTGACATTTAAAGCTAGTTCAGAGCGTAAAATCCATGCGTTTAGAATTATTAGGTGCGAATATTTATTTATTTCTATTTATATAATTATTGCGTATATGACGTGGTTAATTAGGCATTTATTTACATTTATTTCCCCTACTAGGAAAGTAATTAGTTGTGAGGAGGAAATAAGAGGAAACACTCATATAGCCAAATTATTATTTTTAGGCTTAATAAGGAAGATTTCTTATGTTCATAAACATATTCGTATTTTGAAATATACTGCCCAAGTAATGAAAAGGTAAGACTCGGGGTATTTATTCACCAGACATTTGTTGTTCTGACTCCCTCCTCATTATAACACAGGTTAAGGATGGAGTGATGGAGGTGACGATGCTTAGAGATGAAGAAGCTTGGCTTGTGGTAGTATTTATTATTATTATTTGCTTTTATATGTACCCATGGTTTAGACAATTTTTGTAACTCATATTATGTTACGGTTTTTATGGAATTTTGTGTTATGATATTTTTATGGTTTTGAAATAAATGGTTACACTTTACTATTATATTTTGTTCCATCTACCGTGAGTTCAGAAAGTTTAGTTATGGCTTTGCAATGTTATTTCATTTTACTACCAAGAACTTGCCTTAGAATGGATCTAAGTTTCGATGGGCCTTTTCTGGGTCGAAATTTACGCTTGTTCCGGGGTGGGTTGTTACATTTGGTATCACAACCTAGGTTATCGGATCAATAGGGAAAAACTATACGTATGAGAGACATATTTGTTATTTTGAAAAAGGTTTTTCCGAACGAATTTTCAAAGAATTCTTACTATATATATATATATATATCAATACCCTCTCTTCTTGAACATATGTACGTACACTAGGCAACCTCTTTCTTTCAGCATGTAAATACTATCTTTGGAAATCGTCACTAAAGTTTTAACTTAAAGACAATTGATATGGCTGATAATCAATCTTCTTCCGAACAAGGGAACCCTACCCGTAGAAGACCACCCATTTGTGGCATGCCCGAATGGTTTAAACAATATCTTTGGACTATCGAGCAGATTCTTTTTCCTCCAGCTGCACCAGTGGCATCCACTGCCTCGCCCGCCGATGCAACACCCTTTCTTATCGACTTTTCTAAGTTGTGTAAGGACTTTCTCAATATGAAAGGGAAGACATACTCTAGAACTGAAGGATATTTGGAAGCTAAAGCTTGGATTAGTAACAACGAGAAGATATTTAGAGAGCATGGTTGGGATGATCTGCTAAGAGGAAGAATAATAGCTTGGCACCTCAGGGAAGAAACCTTGAATTGGTGGAACTTTGTGACTGATGAGCACCCGAAAAAGATATTTTCTTAGGATGAATTCAAGGACTGAATGAGAGATATTCATGTTTAGAGAAGAGGTTAGCTTGCAAGTGGAAAAGTTCATTCAGCCTTGATAGGGAGATTCTACCTTTAAGGAGTAAATAGCTAAGTTTATTAAGTTGGCCAAATTTTGGATGAGCATGATAAACACAACTACAAAAAAGGCAATGAAGTTCATAAAGGGCTTAAATTCCTCAGTAAGAGAAATGTTGTCGACCCAAGTACCTATGGAGGCCATGTATGAAATGTTGATAGAAACAACAATGCTGCACGTAGCCAATAAGGAAGATAAGGGAAGAGAGAAGGAAAAGTCTGCACTGAACCAAAAGCATGGAAGGTCCAAGAAGGGGAGCTTTTGGGCCAACAAGAAGTCAAAGAGAATGTTTAAGAAGGATGTGAAGGTGTGTCAGAAATGCCAAAGGAGGGGTCATGAAGCTAACGATTGTAGGGTGAGTATGATAAAGGAAGCCTTTAAAGGAAGGCACTTTAATTGCCACTCTTTAGGATGCTATCAAAGCAGATCCAATCTTTGGCACTGATGGATGGGTTGAAGTTCCTCAAATTGTCTAGTTTAAATAGATTTGATTGTATATAAATAATAATACTTGATTTTGTTTGGATTTGATTGGTTTTGGTTTGTGTTGATTTGTTTGACTACCGTGTGACGTAAATTTTATTTGATTGGATGAATATTTGGATTAATTATTTCATGATTATCTAGTTTTACATATCACTTATTATTTTTATATATCTTTCTCATCATCATTATATATAAACTTAAACATATTGATTAGTATTTTTAGGGAAGTAAGAGTTAGGATTTTAGTAAGAGTTAGTGTTAGAGTTATAATTTTATGAGGTTATTTTTGTTGATGACAAAGAGGGAGAAATATATAAAATTTAGGCATATATTAAGGGAGAGTTATAATATATTTTATATATAGAATTCTCATCATCAAAAGGGGGGAGATTGTTAGTACTTGAGGCATTGGTTTTGATGATAACGACTATAGGACATTATATAAAATATAGATATTATTGTTTTATCAAGATATATATATATATATATATATATATATATATATAGTGTAGGATATTAGAAAGGTATTGATTAAGAAGAATGTACAATATCAAGATGCTTATATTAAGAGTAGATTCAAGATGCTGATATAAAGTTTCAAGAGTTTAAGAATGAAGACTCATGAGTATTGAAGAGTTCAAGATTTCAAGATATTCCAGATAAGTTATAGGGACATAGAATTTATGTTAAAACCTTGATAGCACATTCCTGATATTTCTCAACTTCTCCAATTTTGTTTTAAATTATTTTTCAAATATTCTGTTTTTAAAATAATCTTTTCAAAATATTTCCCAAAATGAATTTCAAATATCTTATACTTATAAAGATACTATTTTAGTGTTTTTAATTTTATATATATTGAATTTTTATTTATACTTCAATAATTTATAACTATATTAATTTCATATGTATTATTTACATTATAGAATATTCTTATTAAATCTTTCAAAATTATTTTATAAAGTTTTATTAAGTTAATTTTGATTAAAATGTGTATAAACTACATTTAAATGATTCTACAAATTTTAAAATATTTTACAGAGCAACGGATTTTCAAAATAATTTTATAAAGTGTTTTTCAATTTTGTAAAGGATATATCGACATATCCAATTCCTATATGTCGACATACTAGCCATAAATTTCGAAATTCAAATTTAAATGGAAATGTCTTTTCGTCGTATCTCTTTGCGAATGGACATGACCGTTGTTTCCCTATATATACCAAAACTTCCAATAAATTTTTACTAACTACTTTCTTATTTTTCTCTCCTCTTTTCACTCTTTGGATTTCTAAATCATGTTCTATCGAAACTTCACCGAAATTCAACGAGAATCAAATTCAATCATTACTAATTTGATTCTCTTTCATCTACCTCTGATTTCTCTCACCTCTCTCAAGATCAAAGTGCTATTCAAGCGTTATAGGATAAATTGTAATCAAGATCGAAGATCTGAGTCTGTAAAACTCTATCAAATCATACTCTTATACACGTGGTATGCTTGGCATCCCTGAAATCCAAGTAGGTGTGATTGTAGCCTATTTAAATCAGTTGGGTGTACTTAGTACCCCGTAAATCTAGTATGTGAACTTATAGCTCGAAATTCAAGTGACTCTACCCTGAGGTTGGGATTCTGGAGAGTGTGTCTCGTAGCCTTGAAATTGAGATTGTATTTGCATTTAATAGTTGAAAATAAATCCTATAAGGAATTATGCGGGATTGGATGTAGTATAACTCCAAACCAGTATAAAATCCTGTTGTGTTCTTTCCTTTTTACTTTTACTACATTTACTTTTATCTGTGCTTTGATTCTGTGATTGTTAATTACATCATTCAAAGTAGAATCTTAAAGAATTTGAAAAATATTCATAAAATCCGTCAAATCCTGTAGTGTTAATTTTGTCTTAAGATCCTTATTCCGCTGGCTAACATTTTGTATCAGAGCATTGGTTTCCAATGTGTTCATCATCTAATTTTTGAAAAAGTTTAAATAACTACCAACACTTGTAATATTACTGTTAGTAACATTGTTAATAAACTTGTTAGTAATTCATTTGTCGAAGGATAATCCACTGCTAGACCACCACTTTTTAATGCTATTAATTACACATATTGGTCATGTAGAATGAAAATTTATTTATAGTCAATTGGTTTAGACACTTGGAATATCACACAAATTGAGCACACTAAAACTGAGACAAATTTTGAATAGTGGACTACTGACCGAAAAACAGTTGCAAAAAGTAACTCTAAAGCTATGAATATACTATTTTGTTCAATAGATAGAAATGAATTTAATAGAGTATATATAAGTCAGTATGCATTCGAAATTTGGAGAACTTTGCAAGTTACACATGAAGGGACAAGTGAGGTTAATCGGACCAAAATTTCCATGTTAATAAACTAGTTTCTATTTTTCAAAATGAGTCCAAATGAGTCTATATCTGATACGTGTAGTAGATTCCAAGATATAATATACTCACTTATTGCACTGGGCAAAAGTTTTTCTAAAGAGGATCAAGTAAGAAAAATCCTCAATTCACTTACTCTCGAATGGAATCAAAAGACTCTTACAATCGAAGAGGCTAATGACATCAGCACTCTAAAAATTGAAGAGTTAATTGGAAATTTAATTTCTTTTAAAGCACAAATGCAGGGCAGTAGAGAAAGCAAAGCAATAGAGAAGAAATCTATAGCTTTTAATGCTATGATGGATAATCTAGATTCAGACAGTGATGAATGTGAAGAAATTGCTTTCATGATAAGGAATTTTAGAAAATTTCTTGAATATAGAAGGATGAACAATTTCAAAAGAAATGACAACAAAAATCGAAGAAGCGGAAGTGGAAACGGAAATGGCATTAGAAGTAATAACTGCGATGACCCTGCTCATTTAAAACGAGACTATCCACATCCCGGTAAACTGAAACACCAAACACTGATTCATGTAGAGAATGGAGAAGAGCCTATACTACAATATTAGACGACTCAGATACATCCTCAAGTGATACTGAATCAGATACAGAAATTGCTAACATGTGCTTCACAGTAATACATAATTCAGAATAAAAGGGTGAAATGGATCAAAAAAAGTTATGCTTTTAATATATCAAAAGTTTTTTTGAATGAAAATTTCTTTTCTTTTGGTTGCTTTATTGGTTATTAGGAATATCCCGTAGATTAATAATAATATTGGTTGAATATTGTGTGATTATATTTTAAATATAAATATTTTATATATTTTACTAATAAAATAATAATATAAAATATATTTAAAATTATTTTTAGAATAACTATAAATAGATCTATATAATAAAATAGGATATAGTTAAAAATAAATCATTTTTGAAAATTTCGACATATATGTCGACATACCCCACGAGCATATGTCAACATATGTAGACAGATTTTGAATTTCTATTTCAAGTTTAAAATTTGAATTTCCTTCCACCTTTTTACCAACTCCTATGTTCTAAAAAGTTGTCTTTTGACTAGAGAACATGTCTTTTGATTTTCTATTTACTTACTCTATCTCCAACCATTCATTTCTCACTTTCATTTTCAAATTCAAAAATCATAAACTCTCTTATCGCTTCAAACTATTCTTCCATTGCATCCTCAAGCAATACTATGGCAACCATGAGGCTTTCTAAGAAAATAAAAGAATAACTTTTATATCATCAAGAAGCCAATCTAGCCTATATTGAGTATTTATCTTTTGGAAAAGTCTTTCCTGAAAGGTTTGCTATTTTTAAATATTTTCCTACTTATGATCTTTTCGATCTTTGTTTGCAAAATGAAATTCTTAGTCTAATTGGTACTTCTAAAAATGATTTTGTTTGTTATCCAAATTAGTAAAGATGTTTTATGCAAATTTGAAAAGAAAGTTTTATGATGGTAGAGAAGAAGTTTGGAGTAGTGTCAAAAGTGACACAAATTGTTTTAAATTGTGAATTTTTGGGTCACATTCTTGGATGCAAATCTAGTGTAATGGACCTTTCATCTTTTCAGATTGATTTTCAAAATCGTGAAGTAATTCATGATATTTCAAAAGTGACGATGATTTTGAATTTAAAAACAAAACCTTACGTCCAAAAGCAAGTATTTTAAGCCTTCTTTTGGAACAAAGTATGACTTCTAGAATGGGTAATTATAATAGCCCGACTCAAAAAGTTTTCAAAGCTCTTTTAGTAATTTATGGTCAATACGACATAAATTGGTCTTGGGTCATTTTAGATGAACATTTTCCAAAGAATCATTCTAAACATGAAAACATACTATTCCATGGTGTGTGTCTTACTCGTGTTTATAATAATTTTGGTGTTAATCTTAAAGGAGAGGAAACAATTCCTCGAAAAATATTTGACAAAGCCAACATTTCACTTATGCATATTTCACCCTTTTTCAGCCTTATGAAACGCTTGTGGAAAAGGAACAAAGGTTGACTTGGGAAGAAGAGCATGAAATAAGAAAAGAGGAGGAAGAAGAAGAGGAAGGAGATGAAATGGAAGTCCAAGAGGAAGAACAAGAGAGGAGAAGGATTCTTCTTTGGAAAGTATCAATATCCCACCAAATCCACCCAACAAAGATCTTCTTAAAAATCTAGAGAAGATCATCCATAACCAAAGGAAGCTTCACAAATCATTTTCGAATAGATTTACTTCAATTTCCAACAAAATGAATAAATTCTTTGGAAAGATCATCCGCAAGCTTGGTGGTTCTTCTTCATCTTTATCCTTATCTTTCTAGGTTTTTGTTTAAACTATCCTTGTATTTGGATATTATAGTTTTAATTTATGTTGAATCTTATGTATCTTTTCATTTCTTTGTGTTCTATGTAACCTCTATCTAAGTATTAATGATAAATCTATTTCCTTGCTGTTATACATTGTTTATCATCTCTGAAAAACATAACAATATAATAGTATAAGCTAAATACATTAGAATATAAAAATAAAGTTGTTTTGAAAATTTCTGCATATATGTTGACATATCCTAGGTATGTATGTCGACATACAATGGTTAACTTTTTTTTAAAAATTTAATTTTGAAAATTGAATAGACGGCAAATGTCTATTCATTTCCAATGAATTTCCACCCCTTTAAATATATGTTAAGACTAGAGAATCATTATTTTCTACTCTCTTTCTTCTTCCTTTGCATTCCAAAACACTAAAACCAAAATAATGGCTTTTCCTATCCAAAAACTAACCAAAAGCAATGAACAAACTCTTGAATCATTCAAGAACATTTTTACTTTCATCCTAAGAAACTAGAGGCACTTAAAATTAAGTTAAATGCAGATGATCAAGAAACAAGAAAAGCATTTCCACGCAATTCGGTGGATGATTTCTACCTTGAACAAAGAAGAACCAACCACAAATCCAAAGTGTACCATCAACAAAGATGATGAAGATTGGGATGCTATCAAAGCGGATCCAACCTTTCGTGCTGATGGATGGGTTGAAGTTCCTCAAAATGTCTAGTTTAATTAGGTTTGATTGTATATAAATGATAATACTTGATTTGATTGGTTTTGCTTTGTGTGGATTTGTTTGAATGTTGTGTGATATAAACTTTATTTGATTCGATGAATATTTGGATTGATTATTTCATGATTATCTAGTTTTACATATCACTTATTGTTTTTATATAATCTTTCTCATCATCATTATATATAATTCTTATACATCTTGATTAGTATTTTTTTAGGGAAGTTAGAGTTAGGATTATAGTAAGCGTTAGTGTTAGAGTTACAATTTTAGGAGGTTATTTTTTTGATGACAAAGGGGGAGAAAAATATAAAATCTAGGCATAGATTATGGGGGAGTTTTGTAACCAGGGGAAGTTATAGTATATTTTATATACAAAATTGTCATCATCGAAAATGGGGAGACTGTTAGTACCTTAGGTATTGGTTTTGATGATAACAACTATATGACATTATATAAAATATAGATACTAATGTTTTATCAAGATATATATAGTATATAGTGAAGGATATTAAAAAGGTATTGATTAAGAAGAATGTATAGTATCAAGATGTTGATATTAAGAGTAGATTCAAGATGCTGGTATAAAGTTTCAAGAGTTCAGGAATGAAGACTCATGAGTATTGAAGAGTTCAAGATTTCAAGTTATTCTAGCTAAGTTATAGAGACATATAATTTATGTTAAAACCTCGATAGCACTTTCCTGATATCTCTCAACTTCTAAAATTTTGTTTTAAATTATTTTTCAAAATATTTCCAAAAATAATTTTCAAATCTCTTATACTTATAAAGATATTATTTTAGTGTTTTTAAGTTATATATTGCATTTTTATTTATACTTTAATAATTTATAACTATACTGATTTTATATATATTATTTACATTATATTGAATATTCTTATTAAATCTTTCAAAATTATTTTATAAAGTTTTATTAAGTTATATTTTGATTAAAATGTGTATAAACTATATTTAAATGATTCTACAAAGTATCAAATGTTTTAAAAAGCAAAGGATTTTCAAAATAATTTTTATAAAGTGTTTTTCAATTTTGTGATGGATATGTCGACATATCCAATTTCTATATGTCAAAATACTAGCCATAAATTTCAAAATTCAAATTTGAATGGAAACATCTTATAGAGGTTAATATCCCAATAGGATGTAGTAAATTCCTTAAACCTTCAAACCCAGATGGTTAACAACCCGATAGAGGTTTCCAATCCCATTAGGTGTTCGACCCATCTTTCTCTTTTTTGCAAAGACCTAGCGTTAGACATAAGCGACATTGATTTCATATGTACTACGTACGTTCTAAATTTCAAGGGGTATGAGCTTACCTTGGGTATGGATTGGTTGTCATATTACGGAGCCATTTTTGACTGTGATAAGAGGGTAGTAGGATTAAGGAGTTGTGGAGGTCGTGACCCAAAAGTTCTTTGTACAGCCAATGCTTTAGTTGAGTTAAGCCATTTATACTCACTAAATCTATCTGTCATTGGAGAGCCATCATCTGTACCTGTAGTTTGTGAATTTCATGATATTTTCGAGGAGGTCTCGGGTCTCCCACTCCATAGGGAGATTGAGTTCCGAATCGATTTGGAGGACGCAAGACCCGTCGCTCTACCTTTGAGACATATAGCCCCTAAAGAAAGAAGTGAATTGGATAAGCAAATCCCAGAGCTATTTAAGAAATGATTCATCCGTAGGATACTTCTGAGTGGGGAGCCCTTGTGGTTTTTGATACTAAGCTTAATGGTTCTTCGAGATTTTGCATTGATTATAGGGAGTTGAACATGTTGACAAGGGAGAATATGTACCCTCTACCTAGAATAAATGACTTGTTCCACCAACATCTAAGGGCTAAATTCTTTTCCCAACTAGACTTAGCAACGGGATTCCATCAGTTATGGACTGCAGAGGAAAGCATGCCGAAGACTACATTTTGTACTCCATATAGGCTCTATGCATGGGAAGTAATGCCTTTTGGACCGACGAATGCACCAACATACTTTGTGGATTTGAAGAGCAGAGTATTTAGAGGGCAACTTTTTAAATTTGTCCTAGTGTTTGTTGATGTTATTTTGGTTTTCTCCAAAGGTAAAAAGGAGCATAAGGGCCACCTTAAGAAGGTATTAGAGACCTTAAGGAGAAACGAACTCAAAGCCAAGTTTTCTAAATTCCACTTTTGGAGAAATGAAGTTAGGTTCCTTGGGCATATTGTTTTGGAATAAGGATCGGCGATGGACCCTGCTAAAGTGGAGGCTGTCCAAGGATGGAAGACTACTAGTAATGCATCAGTGGTTAGAAGTTTTCTAGGGTTAGCTAGTCACTATAGGAAGTTCATCAAGAGCATTGCACAAATAGCATCCCCTTTAACCCGATTGACTAAGAAGAATCAATTTTTTGTTTGGGATGATGTGTAATGATCTAGAATTTAATCACTATTTAAACGAATATTTAATTATATTTTGAAATAATTATAAACGAATTTTTATTAACAAATAACAACTATTTTAAATAATAACTAATGATGATAAAATCATTTTCAAAATTTGTTTACGAATATATATAGTTCGTAGAGATATAGAAAATGTGACCGGAAATTATTTTTTGAAATGTAATTTTTCATCGATTAAAAGTTATTTAAAATACCATAGCACTATTGTGAACACATATATACACATTACAAACTATCCTAACATGGGGTGTACATGTATATATGCATGTACATGTTTTCTCACTTAAGTATTTAAACATATAATATTTTATTTATTAAAAGTGTATATATATTTATTAACATATACAAATATCTTTTTTTTTCAAAACACGGTACAAGAGATGGCATGAATAGTGTAAGAGATGGGGTAGGGGGTACTTGAAGTGGACGAAATTAGAGGGGGAAGGAGAGGGAGTGCATGCATACATGCATATTAAATTATAAGCACTCAAACATTTTCAATTAATTTCCTAAGTTTGTATATACCACTACTCTTTCATGTTCTCATTTCTACAAACCTCCTCTTCATTTCAAAAATTCCTAAGAGATTGAATCAACGCATCCATGGCTTCGTTTCATAAATTCTAAAATAAGATTGCTAAAAACCTCCTCTTTAGTTCACAAAATCATATCAACAAGCTCTACAACCCTTATTCCAAAATACAAGCACCCAAGACCCCCTAGCCTACATGGCTAAGCCAAAAGCTCATTAGGCCAAGCCTAATCCCATATGGCCGAACCCAATTAGGGTGTTTAAGGGTCCAAAGTTTCAATTTTTGCAAGTCCCTAAGTTGTTTTCAAGTTTTAGCAAAAGTTCACCATGAGTTAATAAAGTTTCGGTGAATAAAACTCTTGTTTTTTGAAAAGAAAATAAATTGATTTGGATGAACTATATGTTGTGAAAACATAGTGTTTGTTGCATTGAAATATCGTGTTGTTTTGATGGCATATGATTATAAGTTTGTGATTGAGCTTGGATTGGTGATTTGGTTGTTAAATGATATGTTTGGATATGGATATGTGAATGGTTTGTTATGATGTGATGGTAGTGTGTTTATGAAACAAAAACAAAGTGTTGTGATGTAATTGTTTCGAAGTTAGCACCTTGAGAAGTCGCAAAAGACTTGAGATTCGATTTTAAAACAAAAGCTTGTTTCCTAATTTTTGAATTTAGCAAATATTTTTCCAAGTTTTTACCTTTTGTTTAAGTTTTCAAAACTCTTCCTTTTGTGTTTCAAACATGTAGTGGCTAGAATTAAAGTGAGGTTTTCACCTAGAAATCAATTCAAGCGAACTGTGCTCATAGCGATAGTCACTATGGATGCAGTTCGGAAAATTTCATGATTTCAAGTTTTAAAGTGTTTTCTTTTGGATTGTTTTCGAAAACTCATTTCAAATAAATTAAGCAAGTCAAAAGTTTAAGTTTCAGTTATTAAATAATTTAATCATGTAATGTATAAATGAGGGTAACTATTAGTTAATTAATTAATTAAGTAACTAGGGTAAGTAATTAGAGTTTAAGAAATTATTAACCAAGTAATTATTTTTAACTAAGAAATTTTTAAGTAATGATTAATTAACATAACAGGAAATTAATTTTTTTAATCAAGTTTATTTACTTTAATTAATTATTTAATTGGAGTTAGTTATTTAATTAATTATTATTTAATTAAAGGTTAATTATCCACTTAATTTGGGTAAATTCTTAAATGAATGTTATTTAATTAAAGTTAAATTAAAGTTTAATTATAAATAAATTTTTAATTAAATAAGGTTTAAAGTATGATTTTTAATTTAATTAAGATGAATTAAAGTTTAATTGAGTTTTAAACTTATGATTTAATTAAAGCTTATTTATTTTAAAAGTTTCTTTTTAAAACCCTATCGGTTATTTATTTTTAACCAACTTTCTTATTTTAGTAAATTGTTTTAAAACTAAAGGATCTCTTTTCCATGCTATTAAGTAGCTAAATGGATTAAAGTAGTTGTAATAAAACGTTGAATGAAAGTAAGTCGACTTGTACTTATCACAAACACCGCACTTCAAAAATATGATGAATACAAGGGAGTTAATTTCGATAAGTGGGTCATGTTAATATAAGCATATGGAACATATGTTCATATGTAAAATCTTACACCCTGATAGTGGAATGGTCCACTATAAAACAATTTGACCTTTAAATTTTTTTATCGAACGTTGGTTTGGAAAGACCGGGATGAGATAGAAGTTGTTATCCGAAAACCACTTCGAACCAACATAAATGTTCGAATTGGAAATAGTAAAGGCAAGGTCCATGATGAAGACTTTAAAGTGCAAGGACTATTTGCTACCAACCTTGAGGGTGATTCCAAAACAGGTGTAGTGGAGGTAGTGCCTTCGGTTCGTTCATCTCCTAAACGACTTGTATGGATGAATGCTAACATTGTGTCAACACCTGGAAGGCAATGTTAGCATTCCAAGTGGCAATGCTATACTAAAGGTAAATGTAGCTTCATGCCTCATCAACTGGGAAGGACTAAAATAGGGGAGAGGCAGTAAGGCTAGTGGGTCGCTCCTATTAGGGTAAGTTCATCCCTATCTAGAGCCACTACTATCAACTCATGTATGCTTCGATACGGTTGTTGAACCCAACCGAGGGATGATCTTATTCGGTACAATCCGATAAAGGTTAGGCTGGTCTTGTGTTGGCAGGGGTCAATAGGGTTGACCTCGATACTCAAATCTAGAGGTGTACTGTGATGGGCGGCACCCCAGTCATTGTATGGAATCCATTCTCCAATAAGTGTCATACGGATTTAGTTGTATCCAAGTATGTTGGAATGTGAGATGCAAGCATTTCAGCTATGTTCTATTTTACTTTAAAACCCTAGACATAATCATAATATCGGTGGATTTCTATATAAATTATTTTGGTTAGCGTAAGGTAAAAACTCGTCCCTGTTTATGTGCAGCATGGTCTTACGAGATACCTTTGATTTTCAAATCGTTTTATAAAAGTAAAAATTAATTTGTTTGAGTTTACTCACACTAGACCCATGTCTGACCTAGAGTTTTATTTTCTTTTCCTAAAACTCTTGGGTGCTCAAATTTCTATGAGTAGCCAAGTGATCTAGGTTTCTTACGAAAGCATTTTGAATGACCTGGAGCAGGTGGCTTCACCGTTATCTAGTTATTATCTTATTTCGTTGTGTTTATATACGATCTATGTATTTTGTATGAGCATGTAGTTATAACTGTCCATTTGAAGTTTTAATGTAAAGACTCTGATGTATTAATATTATGGAAAGGGATTTGTAATATCCTGTGTTATCTATTATATGTTGTTCTGATTTGTGGTGAGATTCTGTGTTTGTGTGTTTTCTTCTTATCTTTCTTTTTCATCTACCTTTAATGGCTCGTCTTTCGGCTAAAGAAAGGCGGTCGTTACATTTTTGGTATCAGAGCTTAGATTAAGCAAATGCCTAGCCTTTGGGTTAAGGTTAACTTCGAGAGTGTGTATTTGTAATTTTTATTTGTATACCTATATATTTATCTCTGATAGATAGATCATCTTGATAGGTTTGATTTGTACCCTTCTTTCAAGATTTATCTCGTCCAAGTATTCTAAGAGTTATCTGACTATGTCCAAGTAGTAAGACATGAGTAACAGAGGCAGACAAGGTAGGGGAGCGGGTAGCACTACAACTACAAATGGTCGAACCTCAAATGCTGAAGGAGTTCGGATTGTCAAAGAGGTAGTGCCAAAGTAGCCAAGAGTGAATTTCGCAACCTTATGCAAGGATTACACCAACTTAGGAGGGAATCTGTTTAAGGGAACTAAGTCTATTATGGAAGTGCAAGCTTGGTTGCGATCTTGCGCAAAGATTTTTAAAGGTCTTTGTTTATCTGATGAATAGAAAAGGTTCTTAGTAGCATGGCAACTGCAAGAGGGAGCAACAGCTTGGTGGGACTCCCTTACTGCAAATTTTCCTGAAAAAGAATTTTCATGGGCCTGATTTATAGAAGTTTTTGAGGACCAATTCTTGACAACAGCGGGAAGGACCAGGATGTATAGGAACTTCATAGACTTGAAGCAAGAGGATCTATCTGTAGCAGGATATGAGACGAAGTTTAATGAATTATCTTGTTTTGGATCGTAAATGATCAATAACTCACTAAAGAAAAATGAGATATTTGTTTTAGGTATGAGAGAAGAGTACGATGAGAGAATGACTACTCACGTTAAGGGTACTTTTGTGGATTTAGTTGATATGGTTCTATAGTATGAGGATTTGGAAAAGAAGAAGCCGACTCCAGTATCACCTACTAGTGGCAATGGGAGTGGTAACAATTCAAATAAAAGAAGCTCAATCTAGGAGAGAATAAGGGGGAAAATTCAAGAATATTAGCTGTTACCTTTACAAGCAGAAATGTCATATTTCAAGGTCCTATCCGAACCGTGAAGCTCCTAAGCAGCAAAGTGGACCAATCTCTCCAACGGTCCTGAAGTCGCTTTGTTTCAATCGTCACCAGCTGGACCATATGATTAAAGACTGCCTACTCATGAAGATGATGCAGCAGCCCAAGGTATACGCCAATAAGAATGAACCGTCGACTTCAACGAATCTGAAGGGAGAAGGCGTCCTTGTAGGTACCTTACTGATTAATGGTATTTTTGTTCGAGCATTATTTGATACTGGTGCCTCTCATAGTTTTATCTCTTTAGAATCTATTATCCTGCCTTTTGGAAAGGCTGTGATACCAAGGGCTTGACTAGAGACTGAAGACAGTCCGCTTCAGAAATCAGTTATCTGTAGGTTCACGATGGATACAGGAAAACTTGGTCTGATTCTAGATCGAGTTGCAATTAGCATGATATAACAAGCAGAGCTATGCAAGGCAACATTCCGAATTTCAAGTCAATCGGGGTTCGTATGCTCAAGTTAACGATCAAGATCCATGTGAAACATGCCCATTTCGTATCCATCGGCATCGATACGAAATGGACATAACTCCATCACTCGGCATCCATCATTCGAATCCATAAGGTTCAAACCTATATCGATGGACTTTAACACTTCCTGGATCGACCACACTTCACTTGACCTGCAATCATACATTTTGCATCGATCACTTATATGATCGATACGAAGGGTAGGATGGACGATCGATACGAATACAGGGGCAAAGCATCGATAAGAGAAACAAGGTATAGGATGGTGTTATCCCACCATTTGGTCAAGGCTGGAATATCAACAGATTGGCGAGAAATGATAGATATCAGGATTGGAGATCGATTGAAAACAAGGCTGCAATCGATATCGTTAAAATTTGGTCGAGCTTCGATCCAGACGGAATCGACTACAGGCGATGATCAAGGCTAGGGGAAGTTACGTTTCAAGTTTCGAATCGATCAGAGGTCGTATGCTCGAGATATGGATGGATTAAGGTACGTAGGGAATGGTTCGTATCGATGCATTTCGCATCGATCGACAGGTGATGTTTCGAATCGATACTGTTCGTATCGATCAAAAGCAGAGCGTAGTTAAGGACTTCGAATCGATTGGATTCGTATCGATTGGCAAAGGCTTGGCTTGGTGAAGTTCGTATCGATCAGGTTTCAGTTCGAGTCGATGATCTTGTATCGACCACAGGAGCTCAGTTCGACCCCATCAGCTCCACAGATCTTCATCGTATCCACCAAGTAAAAGCTTTGTTCGTATCTATTAGGTAATGTCTCACTCGTATCCATCCCAAGGATGAGCTTCGTACCCATCCCCTATTCATCACAACCACTTCGTATCGATAACCCCCATGGTCATTTCGTATCGATCAGTTCATAAGGGGTCGATGCGAAGAGTACTCCTGGAATTGATGGAAAGAGGGACACGAATTGATGAGTGCGAGCATACCGTTACGAAGTTATGGATATGAACAAGCACGAAATACGGATGCGAGCAAAGAACGTCCACGTCTCCAGGAAAGAAGCATTCTAAACGGCGAGGAATATGGATCGAGCCTTGGAAATAGCGCCACGTCATCGATGCACACGTGCCTTGATCGAGTCGAACAGGATGGATTCGAACCAATGGATTCGAAATATGCAGCCTACGAAGAACACAAGATTGTATCGATCATATCTCCTAAACCACAGATCCAAATGCAACGAAATTTTCACAGTAGCTTGCATACAAGGTAAAACACAATCCTGCCAAGTTTTAGCTCGATTGGATCATTTCTTGATGGATACGAAATTACTTCGTATTGATCGCAGATCGAGTCAAAACTTGGTAGGGTCGGTCGCGTGGGCCCCCTCACGTGCCAGAAGGAGTCTCCCGAAGTTTGAGCGCGATATCAGCTTCCTACGCTTATAAATAGCCCCCTGAAGCCTACAGAAAGGGGATCTTTGGGCCATTCAACGTCCAGACTCTGCCGGATTTAATTCAACTTCTTCCCATTGCTATTATACTCGAATTCATTCATTGTATCTGCTGTAATCATTTGTAACCAGCAAAGAACATCAATAAAAGATAAAAAAACCTTAAAGTGGACGTAGGCCGGGGATAGCCGAACCACTATAAATTGCGTGTCACTGTTCGTTATTTCTGGATTGCTGTTTGTTGTTTGCTTAGATCTGTGATTTGTGTTTGGAATATTTCTGATCTACATTCATAACTTGGTGCTTTCACGGTATTTGGGGATTGTGACCATATTTGGCGCAAACACTTTGGTGCTTTCACTAAGAAGAACTAGCACCCGCTACACCAGGTTCAAAGTTTAGATTTTAAAGTTTGAAGGATTCAGATTGACTCGACAATGACTTGACAAACAAGACAAAGAGCTGAGAGAAGCCAACAAGGAGGAAGTTAAGAGGCATCCGCTGGTGCTGGAGAAGGACAAGCTTCAGTTTACATTACCAGGGACGAAATGGAACTATGGAAAATTCATTGCAAGAGAGATTGTTGAAAAGCCAACAGGAGATGATGCAAATTTTCCTCGAACAGATGAGAGCTGCAGGAATGCAGAACTTAGAGCCAACCACAGAGGCTGTTAATGTGGAACAAGGAGCTAGAGTTATGGAACCCAATGGAGGGCAGAATACAGAACCGGAAGGCAATCAACCAGGGCTTGGGGGCAGGCTCGCAGGATCCAACACAGGAAGACCTTTGGAAGGAGTTCAACAGGCTAGGGCCAATGTTGCTGCTAATGAGCCACATGAAGAATATGTGCCGGAGTTCCCTCGGGAGCATGGGGGGCAACCCCTGACAGATAACGCTGGATTAGTGGAAATCATTAGGAAGACTATGCGTGGAGGCTTGACAATTAGAGATTTGGAAGTAGTGAACAGGAGTCCGTTCGCTCGGGAAATCAAGATAGCTCAGAATCCGCCTAAGTTCAAGTTACATAGCGTGGAAGTATATAATGGCAAGACTGACCCGACTGATCACTTGATGAGATACACTAGACGCATGGAAGTGCTGGGGGCATCGGAGGAAGTGATGGCCAGATGTTTCCCGTTGTACTTGATAGATCTAGCTGCAATGTGGTTTCGACAGCTGGGAGAAGGATCTATCAGGACTTGGAGGGAGTTGGTGGATAGGTTTTTGGGACAGTTTTGGGTTCATATCAAGAGGCCAAAAAACGTAATGACGCTAACGTCGGTAAAGCAAAGGACGGACGAGTCACTTAGGGCTTTTCTAACTCGGTTCAATGCGGCGGTAGCATCGGTGGATCGGCCGGATCCATCGATGGTTTTGATGGCGGCGGTGTCAGGAGTCAGAGAGGATTCGGATTTTAAGGTATCTTTAATACGAGACCCACCACTGGATCTCGGGGAATTCTTTCATGAAGCTGAAAGATTCCTTCGACAAGAAAACACATGTATGGACTTAAAGTTAAAGGAGGTGAATGCGACTGAGGGTGGAGGACCATCCAACGGAAACTCGGATAAAGATAAAGAAAAGAGGAAGTTGAACGACGACTCAGGAAAAGTTAGGCAGCGGTGGAAGGATCCAAAGTTTTCCACATACACGGGATTAAATGAGACATTAGAGCGGATATACATGGAAACCCGGAATCGCCTTCCTTACCGGAGGCCGGCTAGGAGAGAACCATCCGAGCGAGAGAGGGCATCAGGAAGGCATTGTCTCTTCCACGATTTGGATGGGCATGATACTAATAGCTGCAGGCACTTAAAGGATATAGTTGAGGAGCATGTGAGGAATGGACAATTGAGGCAGTATGTTGGGGCTCGGAATGCCGCGGTGGAGCAGGAGCAACCACCACCTACCTCAAGCCATGAGGGTGTGAGGCCCAGGAATGTTGGTCGATTGGTCATTAATTGACTGGGGTAATATGAAATAAGTAACAAACCATTGGCGAGCAACCAAGTCATTTACACATGTATGGGGACGGAGATAGCCCCTAGGCATGCTCTGAATGATGATAAACCGCGAAGCCATGGTTTGTGAAATCTGTCTTCTGTTTTTTGATTGGACACTTGGTTTTCTGGTTTGGTTTTGGAGTTTGGTTTGAACTCCTGGTTTTGTTTGTTTTCTGTTTTGGATTTTCGTTTGGATGACTGGTTTCTGTTTTGGATGCTGATTTGGATTTCTGATCTTTTTGGTTTGACTTGGATTTTGGATTGGATTTTGACTGGATTTTTGTTTGGGTTTTGATAAAACGGTCGTCGGGTATGGATTATGCCTGGCAAGGGGTGAGTCGTTTTGCCCGAACGCGGTAAAGTGACTCATTCAGGTCATCGAGCATGGACTGTGCTCGATAAGGGTCCGGAGAGACCAGGATTCGGCCTAGGACTTAGGCCCCTTATTATCAATTATTGTTTCAGGTCGTTGAGTATGGACTATGCTCAACAAGGGTCCGAAGCGACCATGATTCGGCTTAGGACTTAAGCCATGGCATTACTTACGTCCAGGGACACTGGACCACGGTCGTCAGGTGTGGATTGCGCTTGGCAAGAACCCGGAGAGGTTAGCTCAACGTCCAGGGACACTGGACCAAGGTCGCCAGGTGTGGATTGCACTTGGCAAGAGCCCGGAGTGGTTATGGATTTGGATATCGACCCAGAGAGGTCCTGGATTCGGTTGTCGGACAAGGATGGACTAAAAACTCAGTCATCGAGTTCGGATGGACATGGAATTGGCTATGGACTTCGGATATCGGATTCGGAACTATTCAAAACACACCTTATTGTCACAAGGCATGTTTTGGGGGGCAAATGTTATCCCACCTTTTGGTCAAGGCTGGAATATCAACAGATTGGCGAGAAATGATGGATATCAGGATTAGAGATCGATTGGAAACAAGGCTGCAATCGATATCGTTAAAATTTGGTCGAGCTCCGATCCAGACGGAATCGACTACAGGCGATGATCAAGGCTAGGGGAAGTTACATTTCAAGTTTCGAATCGATCAGAGGTCGTATGCTCGAGATATGGATGGATTAAGGTACGTAGGGAATGGTTCGTATCGATGCATTTCGCATCGATCGGCAGGTGATGTTTTGAATCGATACTGTTCGTATCGATCAAAAGCAGAGCGTAGTTGAGGACTTCAAATCAATTGGATTCGTATCGACCGGCAGAGGCTTGGCTTGGTGAAGTTCGTATCGACCAGGTTTCAGTTCGAGTCGATGATCTCGTATCGACCACAGGAGCTCAGTTCGACCCCATCAGCTCCACAGATCTTCATCGTATCCATCAGGTAAAAGCTTTGTTCGTATCCATTAGGTAAGGTCTCGCTCATATCCATCCCAAGGATGAGCTTCGTACCCATCCCCTATTCATCACAACCACTTTGTATCGATAACCCCCATGGTCATTTCGTATCGATCAGTTCGTAAGGGGTCGATGCGAAGTGTACTCCTGGAATTGATGGAAAGAGGGACACGAATTGATGAGTGCGAGCATACCGTTACGAAGTTATGGATATGAACAAGCACGAAATATGGATGCGAGCGAAGAATGCCCACGTCTCCAGGAAAGAAGCGTTCTAAATGGTGAGGAATATGGACCGAGCCTTGGAAATAGCGCCACGTCATCGATGCGCACGTGCCTTGATCGAGTCGAACAGGATGGATTCGAACCAATGGATTCAAAATATGCAGCCTACGAAGAACACGAGATTGTATCGATCATATCTCCTAAACCACAGATCCAAATGCAACGAAATTTTCACAGTAGCTTGCATACAAGGTAAAAAACAATCCTACCAAGTTTCAGCTCGATTGGATCATTTCTTGATGGATACGAAATTACTTCGTATCGATCGCAGATCGAGTCGAAACTTGGTGGGGTCGGTCGCGTGGGCCCCCTCACGTGCCAGAAGGAGTCTCCCGAAGTTTGAGCGCGATATCAACTTCCTACGCTTATAAATAGCCCCCTGAAGCCTACAGAAAGGGGATCTTTGGGCCATTCAACGTCCAGACTCTGCTGGATTCAATTCAACTTCTTCCCATTGCTGTTATACTCGAATTCATTCATTGTATCTGCTGTAATCATTTGTAACCAGGAAAGAACATCAATAAAAGATAAAAAACCTTGAAGTGGACGTAGGCCGGAGATAGCCGAACCACTATAAATTGCGTGTCACTGTTCGTTATTTCTAGATTGCTGTTTGTTGTTTGCTTAGATATGTGATTTGTGTTTGGAATATTTCTGATCTACATTCATAACTTGGTGCTTTCACGGTATTTGGGGTTTGTGACCATATTTGGCGCAAACAGATGGATACGAAAGAAGCGATCAACCTAAAAGAAGCGGTCCCTATGCATGAATTAAGGATCTCCACAAAGCAAGCTTGCCACGTCATCGACACGAAGGGATCGATACGAAAGCTATCGACACGAAAGCCTCAGCCATCCCATATTAGCATGATCGATCGATCAATAACTTCATAACCACAAATCCAAATGCAATGAGATTTTCACAACATATTGCACATTACCTCAGGAGCATCCATGATCGATCGTAGTTCAATTGGAACAATTACTGATCGATATGAAATCGATATGTATCGATCAGGGATCGATCCCAAATAACTCCAGATCGATCGTGTGGGCCCACCTACGCATGAGAAAAGGTTCTCCGAGATTCAAGGTAGATATTTCCAGCTTCACACCTATAAGTAGCACCCTCATTGAAACTAAAAATAGACTTTTATGCTGCTGCTTGGATTGAACTCTGTTGTAATTCGAGTATTAGTCGTTGTACTGTTGTAATTCAGTTTATAATCAGTAATAAACATCAAATCCTTCAAAGTGGACGTAGGCTATAACGCCGAACCACTATAAATTCTTGTTTTCTTTTTGTTACTACATATTTTCTTGGTGTGATTGTTAGATTAGCCTCATTTTCCATTTTACTTCTTTATTCTAATCTCTTCAATAACATCTGATAAGTATTGTGCCCATTTTTGGTACAAACACTTTGGTGCTTTCACTGAGAAAACTATGCTTTTTCTCTGATTCTATGGATCCATGCCGTTGTTGGATTGCTAAAATCTAAGGAGGAGATCCAGATCCGTCTTCCAATGGTTCCTTCTATTCTATTCAGATTGTTCGAGATCTAAGAAGAATTGGATTCAATATGGTGCGTACTACCAGAACCGCTTCCAAAGCTGCTGATCAAGAAGGAACCCGGTCCAGTAACTAGAGAGGAATTTCAGAACCCCATGCATAAGCTCACTCAAAGCCATCAAGAGCTCACTCAACAGATCTGTGCCAATATGGAACTTGTTAACCAGCTGAATGAAGAAAGATAAGGGAGATCTAGAAGAGAGCATACCTCTTATTCCTTATCTGAAAGCTCGGCGTCATCTGAATCCTATCTCAGATCTATGCGCCACCGATTAGATGAGAATTACGTTGAAGCCTTCGGGCACCCGTATGTTTCGAATCCTGGACAGGCCGGGATAAGTCCTTCTACAAGGCATCAAGCTGCACCCTCCTCCCGAGGAGGGACACTTCCATACAACACAACTTATGACAACGCAGCTGCTCCTATAGATCTATATGCCAAGGTCTAGAACCAGCAACATCCAGCCCCTCGCCACCGCATTCATGCTCAAGGTCCTCACTTCCATGAAGCCCGAGAGCCAATGAGGCATGGAACGGACCGTAGACAGTGACCAGACCGTCCTTGTGACATGGAACCCGACCATGCCTTGGCCCCAAATCCCCATATGCCTGATATTCCAACTATGATACGCCAGATGATAAGAGAAAGTCAAGAAATTACTAATGATAACTGGGGATTCTAGAAGTCACACCCTGTTCACCAATGATATCTTACATGCGGAACCGCCTCGTCGGTTCGGGGTGCCAACCTTGCCGGTGTATGAAGGTAATTCGGATCCCAACCAACATATTCTAAAATATGAATGGCTTATGAATGCTACTCGAGCTGACGATGCGGTTATGTGTAGAAGCTTCCCTATCTCTTTGGGAGGCATTGTGAATATGTGGTTAATCTGTCTACCACCAAGATCTTTGTCATGTTTTGACTAGTTGGCTACTAAGTTTGTTGAGCAGTTTCGTATGCATGCTACAAGATCGAAGGATGTTAACACCTTATCCAGTGTTACTCAAGCCTCAGGAGAGACTCTAAGGCATTATCTAGAAAGGTTCCACGCTGTTTGTGTTGAAGTCAGCAATCCCAACGATAACTCTATTCTTTTGGCATTAACTAAAGGGATCGATCCTGATTCTGAATTTGGTGATTGGTTGGTTGGGAAACCCCCCGCTTTGTTTGACCATTTCTATGCAAAGGCAGCCTAGTTTTTGAGGAGAGAAGACGCTTGATGGTCTAGGAAGTAGGACGTCGTGAGGCCCATTAGTAAAGGTATCTAGAGTAATGTTGCACTAAAGTAGACCGGGGAGAGCTCCGGTAAAGTACAGTTTAGTATTCAGAATAAGCAAAGCCAGCAAAAGGGTGATGGAGGTCAAGTAAAGAAAAGAGACCCTCATCGTGGGAGACCCATAGCTCCTATGTTCGATCGATATACTCCTTTGAACACGTCGCTAGAAAATGTTTATCTTTAGACCTATAATATAGGGCAGTACAAGAAGCCAGCTCCGAAACCGTCGTCGGAGAAGCAGATTCAGACCATAAAGTTCTGCAGGTTCCATGATTGTTACGGCCATAACACTAATGAATGCCGTAATTTGTAGTTGATTAGAGAGAGAAAGTTAGAGCAGTATGTTCAGGCTCCACTGGATGGCAGAGCGGTCCCATCTAATCCCAATCAGGGCCAATGCCAAGCTAGACCTGAAGAACCCGCACGTACTGGCGGGAGGCTGGTGATTAATAATGTGAGTGGTGGTCCTTATCTTGCTGATCGAAGCTGGAAGGAAGTGGAATCATATGCTAGTTTGATTATGCATGTTGACTTCGAATGTTATAGTGGTAGCGACGAAGGGGCCCCGACAAAGCAATAGAAGACGATGATAGATGACATCGTTTTCAAAAACCATGATGTCGACAGAGTCGAGGCCCCCACTATTGATCTGTTGGTTATTTCTGCCCAAGTAAGTCATGCTTGGATGAAGAGGATCTTAGTTAATAGTGGAAGTTCTATGAACATACTTTTCAAACGTGCTTACGATCAAATGCTGATGGAAGCAAATGTTCTGAAACCATGCCAGTTGCATATACACACTTTAAATGGCAGCGCAACTATACTAGCTGGAATGGTGGAGTTACATGTTGAGTTGGGTGTTGGTGTTCTTCGGAGAGTCCGGATGTTGCAGTTTGTTGTGTTGGATATTCATTCTCCTTATAATGCTTTTCTAGGCCGACCGACCCTTGCAGACTTTAGAGCAGCGATTTCCCCTTGGTGTTTGATTCTGAAGTTCCCCACTGATAATGGAGTCGGGGTGGTATATGGTGATCAAGCAGCTGGACGCGCCTGTTATGTTGCGGAACTGCGGGACGCGCAACGAAAGGAGAAAGATAAGGGCGTGGAGGAATCTCTCTGCCTCCGCTTTATGGAGGATTGACAACTAACGCCTAGGCTGAGGCTCGAGCGCCACTACCAGTTTCCTAAGGATCTTGATCCTAGAGACAACGATGATGAAAGGGAAGTCAAAGAATACCAGGCTTCCCCAGCAAAGTTGACAATTGATGTCCCGGTCAACGAAGATGATGATCCCAGAGTGGTAAAGATCGGATCTCAGCTCAGCCCCTAGACATGTGTGGGATCTCGCCAAATATTGCAAGCCATGCATTAAATATCGATTCGCGGCATGTCCAGGTGAAACAAAAAAGGCGAGGTATGGATCCAGAGAGATCTGCCGCCTTGAAGGAAGCAGTGGATAAACTCAAGGCTAATGGGTTTATTCATGATGCTTTGTACCTAGAGTGGGTATCGAATCCAGTGCTTGTCATAAAGTCGAATGGAAAATGGCAGACATGTGTGGACTACTCATATCTAAACAAAGCCTGCCCCAAAGACAGTTTCTCGCTTCCCAGAATTGATCAACTGGTGGATTCAACAGCTGGACATGAGCTCTTACCTTTCATGGACGTGTAGTGTACTCCGGCTACAATCAAATCCCGATGCACCTTCTGACCAGGAGCACACTAGCTTTATCACTGATCTGGGACTTTATTGTTACAAGGTGATGCTGTTTGGACTCAAAAACGCTGAAGCAACTTATCAAAGGCTCGTAAACCGAATGTTTGCAAACTAGATCGGGAAGACTATGGAGGTGTACGTAGACGGCATGCTCGTGAATTCGTGACTATCCAGCAACCATATCGGTGATTTAGAGACGATGTTCAACATACTCCGACAGTACATAATGGGCTCAATCCACTGAAGTGTCATTCGAAGTTGCATCTAGGAAGTTCCTTGGGTTTATTGTCAATGCTAGAGGGATTGAAGCTAACCCCAAAAAAATCTGGGCAATTCAGAATTTCGAAACTCCCAGAACCATCAACTAGGTACAAAGTCTTAATGGGAAGGTGGCAGCATTATGCAGATTCATTTCTAGATCCACAGACAAGGGCATTCCCTTCTTCGATCTGATTAGAAAAGGGAAACATAATTTTGAGTGGACAGAGGAGTGTGAGGGTGCATTCCAGGCACCAGTACAACATCTTGCAACACCTCCCATCCTGTCAAAGCCGGTTGATCATGAGAAGCTGTATGTCTATCTGGCGGTCTCAGCAAACGCAATAAGCGTTGCGCTAGTTCGAGAAGAGGATCAGATCCAACAACCAGTTTATTATATCAGCAAAAGATTGACCGGGGCCGAAAGAAATTATCCATAGATAGAGAAGGTGTCTTATTGTCTTATTGTAGGCTCGAGAAAGCTCCACCCATACTTCCAAGCTCATCTGATCACTGTTTACACCAACCAACCGTTACGACATATCCTGACTCGACCTGAGACGTCTGGTAGGTTGCTCAAACGGAACATCGAGCTGAGTCAATTTGATATCACTTATACCCCAAGGTGAGCTATTCAAGGACAAGTTCAGGCGGATTTCATAGCTGAGTTCACCATACCGGAGGACCAACCCGAAACCATGAACCTCCCAATTATATATGAAAGCTATATACCGACGATGCATCAAACGACCGGTGTTCATGCGCTAGAGTAGTGCTCAAAAACCCGGAGGGACGATCCGTATGCTATGCTTTGAAATTTGACTTCCGTGCAACTAACAACGAAGTTGAGTACGAAGCCTTGCTCGCTGGACCAAGGCTTGCCAAGGATTTGAGAGTCGTCGCTGTGAAAATTTACTACGATTCACAACTGGTGGTGTGCCAGGTTCGAGGAGAGTATCAAGTCAGAGACCAAAGGTTGGCCCCCTACCTTATGTGGGTTCTGGAAGTGTTGAACCAGTTTGACTATTGTAGTATCCACTGTACACCCCAGGAGCAAAATTAGAAGGCCGATTCTTTAGCGAAACTGGCCAGCACTGGCGAAGCACAGCGGATGGGACTCGTCCCCGTGGAGACACTTAACGCTCCAAGTATTGATCAGGTAAAGACAGACTGGTTCATAAGGCAACACCCGAGAGGGAGTCGTGGATGACTCTAATCAGAAACTATCTTGAACACGGAACGTTACCTGAGCACAGGAGTGAGAAAAGACAGTTTTTCTTCGAAATGCTTCACGGTTTGTTATCCAAGATGGAGTCTTGTACAGAAGGGGATTTTCTATTCCTTTACTTCGGTGTATCACCCGCAATGAAATCAAGCGAGTGTTGCAAGAAGTGCATGAAGGAGAGTGTGGCAATGAAACTAGGGGGTAAGCCCTTGCAAAGAAGATACCCAGGTATGGGTATTACTAGCCAACCGTAAACCGAGATGCATCGGATTATGCTAAGAGATGTGATAGGTGCCAGAAACATGCCAGAATTCCGAGAGCCCCACCAACTGAGATTACTCAAATGGTCAGTCCATGGCCATTTGCCACATGGGGTATTAATATTATAGGATCCTTTCCTCTAGCCAAGGGTGGTGCGAAGTACGCCATCGTTGCAGTTGACTACTTTACTAAATGGGCGAAAGCTAAGCCCTTTGCTACTATCACGATGAAGAAAGTAATCAGCTTTGTTGTGCGCAACATCATCTGTCGATTCGGCCTCCCACAAGCAATTGTAACTAACAACGAAACCCAATTCGATAGTGCCGAGTTTAAGAATTTCTGCCAATGCTATCGCATCTAGAAGAAATTCTCGGTGGTAGCTCACCCTCAAGCGGGACGAGTCGAAGCTGTCAACAAAGTCATCAAGTCTATTTTGAAGAAATGACTAGAGAAGGCTGGAGGTAAGTGGGTTGATGAGCTTCCCATAGCCTTATGGGCATATCGAACTACCCATAAGTCCACGACCGGCCATACTCCATTCGCACATTCTTACGGCTCCGAAGCCGTTATTCTAGTTGAGCTAGAGCTGCCCTCTCACCGTGTGACTTATTATGATCCAAAGACGAATGCCGTCCTACTTGCAGAATCTCTAGATTTATTAGATGAGAAGCGTGAAGAGGCTGATTTGAGGGCAGCCGCACATCGCAACCGAGTCGCTCGATAATACAATGCCAATGTCCGACCTAGAACCTTTGACGTTGGCGATTTCGTACTTAAGCAGGTTTATCTGGTCCCTTTGCACATGAAATCGACATGGGAAGGACCGTATGTCATCGAACAAAGGCTTGGAGATGGCACATTCAAGCTATCAACCGTTGATGGTCTCACTCTACCGAGAGCATGGAACAGCGAAAGTCTTCGTCGCTATTATATATAACTGGCTTTCATTGATTTAGTCTGCTTTCCTTTTAAAGTTTGTTTATGCAATTTGAGAATTTGTACTTGTAATAAGGCAACTGATTTTGCCATGATTTCTTGTTTCAGCAATACAGCGTAGACTCATAAAGCCAAATTAGCGATTCCTAAATGCATCATGCAACCGCCATATGTACGAAGAGGTGAGTTCCATCTTACGGTCGGACTCGTTCAAATAAAGAGTGATCGTGATCCGACCGGTCACTCGCTAGATGAAACCCCGAGCTTAGGAGGCAAACAACAGTCAATTAAACGAGAATTGAAACACGACAATTCTCCAACAAATTCCAACTCCCAGAGTGCAAGCTGAAGTGCAAACTCCAAAATTAGGACATGAATCGACCGTCCAGCTCGAGGAGGATCGATCCATCCATCCATGACCTTGCTTCTTTTCAAAGCTCGAGGAGGGTGGATCCATCCATCCACAACCTCGCTTCTTTTAAAAGCTCGAGGAGGATTGATCCGTCCATCCACGACCTCGGTTTTTTCCAAAGCTCAAGGAGGGTGGATCCGTCCATCCATGACCTTGCTTCTTTTCAAAGCTCGAGGAGGATGGATCCGTCCATCTACGACTTCTCTTCTTTCCAAAGCTCGAGGAAGATGGACTCGTCCATCTACGACCTCACTTCTTTCCAAGCTCGAGGGGGATGGGTCCGCCCATCTATGACTTCGCTTACTGTATCAAGGAGGATGTGATCCGACCGTCCACAACCTTAACCAACTCCTTATTCCTAGAGCATGAATAAGATCCTTACCTTTAAGCAGATATGGCCGACCATCTATCGACCAACTCTAGATTCCCGGAGTGCGGACTAGAGTATAAACATTAAACGAGAGTGATTGACCACCCACAAAATAACTTATTTTCCCGAAGTGCGGAATAATCCTAAACAATAAGCATGCGTGATCGAGCGTCGGCATATAAATATGATCCCCAGAGTGTGAATGTAGATGCTAGCAAATGAGCGAGTGTGATTCGACCGCTCAAACTCATATTAGTTTAACTCGATTCCGACTAAGTTAAATCAAAGCTAGTGAAGCCGAAGGACGACTGCTAACTAACTATTTCAACTATCCCCAGAATTGGGGGCACAACTCAAGTACCAGCCGCTGACCGAGACAGTGCAACCTTGGGACTCAACTCAACGTTTGACTATGACCTGAGGCCACGACCTCAAGACTTAAAGACCGAACTCGAGTTCGACTCAGAGACCAAGGCTTCATGAGTATATTGAATGGAAGTGTGAATGCTTAAGTACTTAAACAAATAAACGAAAAGTTATGCCAAAAACAAAAAAAGAATTTTATTCATGCTATTCTTCAGAAAAGAAGTACAAAATCTGTCCAAAGAATTCCTATAAGAAGGGGGCCGAACCCGCATCTATACATGGCCTACAAAAAGCAAAATAAAGGAAGCTTATAACTATCTGCAAGATAGGAAGTCAAAATGCTAATCTACGCCTTCGGTTCCTTGCCCTTCTTAACTTTCTTTATCGTAGATCCGCTCGAGCTACCGCTCAGACCTCTTTTAGAACCCTTGCCTCCCTGGCTCACTCTAGTTGGCTTGTTTCCAACTGGGGGAACCGATGCGGTCTCCCATTAGGAGCTCACGGGGACTGAAGTATTCTCTGTGCGATAAGCTTGTGGAATGGTGACACTTTCGACACCAAAAGAATGAGGCGCTTTAGTTTCAAATATGGTGTCACCCGGAGAGAGCACAAGGATCGGGGTAGGACCTGGGCTCGCCATACCTCCATCAACTCTACGAGCCTGCTCAATCTAAGCCTTAATTTCCTCCATTATTTCTTCTCGATCCACGCGCTTGCCCATCGGAAGACTGCCGGTCGGACCCGAGGAGCCCGTGATAATAACATCTTCATTCGCGTTAAAGGGCACCTTAATGCTCGGGTAGCTTTGGTGGCTGAGGAGTGCTTCCATCAATTGATCATCAAACACATAGCCGCTATCATGCATTTCCCCGGCCAGAGTAGTAATTTTCATAGTTGTGGCCTCCGTTATTAATGCCTCCTGCTTGTGGTGAACTTCTTGAGTTGTAGGAGGGTTGCTCGATGCAGAATCTAAAGTTGAATAAAGATAGAAGAATATATTAGTAATGTTCTCTGATAATGTTCCTGCATTTTTAAGAATAGGATAAGTGTCCAGAATACCTTCCTCAGTTTGGCTCCCGAGTTGGGCCGACATGCCTTCTGAGCTATGCTCGATGACTGGAGAGAGATGTGGCCTGTCGGGATCATACTTCGGGACGACTGGAGGGTCAACAGAAGATGTGGGCGCAGTTTGAGACGCTAGGGGTATTTCAGAAGCAGCTTCGTGGTGTTCAACTCTAGATCCTTCTCCGGCCTCTAGGTATTCAACAGCCAGATCTTCTCTTTGAAGCGTGATCATCGTGTCATGAAGGACTTTAGGCTCATCTCCGATCAACACTTGAGTTTCTAATTCAAACTCATCGATAGTTGCAACTTTACGGATCGCCTTATCATCCTCAATCAGGCGGTTCAAGGCCTTATACAGTTGAAAGGGATAGTCCTCGCCAAGCTAGTTCAAGTTGCGATTTTTCAGGACGTTTGCATTGTAGGTGACCAGGAGATCCTCAAACTCACTCTCCAACTTGGCCTCGACAGCTTTTATTTCCCTCTCGACCCTGGTGTCGGCTTCTTCGACCTTTTGATTTGCAATATCTCTTTCTCCTCTAAGCTTCACCGCCTCCTCGCACGCTTCCTGGGCAACTTTGTTGGCTTCATCTTATTCTTTAATGGCCTCAGTTAGTTTTGTCTTTAGTTTGTCATCTTCTTTCAGCGAGGAATCCCTTTCTCGAATAATAATGGTGTTGTAGTGACCCATCTCCTGCACTATGTCCATATGAGTCTTTCTCATTTCTTCCATGGACTTCCTAGCTTCCTCGGCTCTCTGGCCAACCTCCATCTCAGTTTTCCTTGAAGACTCGAGCTCATTGGTGTGCACCTCTATTATTTTTCCTTTTTGAAAAAGGTCTCCCTCTAGTTTCTCAATCACCTTGGCTCGCTCGTAGGACACAGCCGAGACCCGCTCTGCCGTTTTAACACACTCATGGTACTAGCTGTACGCGTCATGCACATAATCTTGCACCAGTTTCTCTATGTCAGTTGGGATTCTCTTCAGGTTGGGAAGAAAGTGGAAACCTTCGAAGCATATGTTCGGGAAATCTTTCTTTAGTTTAGCAATACGGATGGCTCCTTCACCCGATGGCACTATGGCAGTTTGTTCTACGATGGCAGGAGCTTCTGTCTCAATTCTGTGGTGCTGACCGCTGGTTTTTGGAGTATGAGATGGCGTTGTTTGGTGCAAGGATTTAGAAGAGGGCCAGTTGGGGCCAGATGGTTTCGAAGGCACTTTCGATGGCAGAGATCGTGGCCTAGAACGGTGCCTGCTTTGGTATGATCTCTCATTTTCTCTATCGCGGCGATCACGTTACTGGCTAGAATGGTAGCCATGACCATAATCTCCCTAGCTTTCATGGCGATGTGATTCAGAATGCGATCCAGATGAATGGCACAAAGAGCGGAGTTTACTAAGCATAGAACCTTGCCTCACCATTGTATCTGCAAAAAAGAAGAAGAAAATCAGTCATCGCCAAATATTGAGGAGCATATCATGGAATATAGTGCAGTGCCCTGAAGTGCGTGTATGTATGTGCAAACCCCCAACCAACCGGTTGTAGCAGCTTTTCTTATTGGATTCGGATCCACTATGTCTATTACGGTTAGGTCTACACTGGTTCTCTAAAGGGAGTGAAGCCCCTCTAGCCTAAGATTAGAGAACGATGACATCTCCTCCAGGATAGGGATATCCGACAGCTGTTTCAGAGAACTTTCTATCTGCGAGGAAGAGATCTCTGGATCTATGGAAGTAGTAATAAGTTGGATTGCTTCAGTGCTCTTTTGCCTCTTGATTTTGTGGACAAGAGTTTTGCCTTTTCTCTTTAACACGGATGATTGAAGGCCTTGCAAAAGCACGACCACGGGCTCTTGACTAGCTTCCGTACCCTCATTATCGCAAGGTTCGATGATTATTATGTCGGGCGCAGCCAAAGCTCCGTTGACTAGAGGCACGAAAGGAGCCCATTTTCCATGTTGTCTTGTTGGGACCACCCTTGGTACCCCCGTGAGCCCTATGCTTGTCCCTTCTCTAAAAGCCTGGCGGCTATCAAGTTGTCATCGGTGAGAACTTCGTCTATTTCTCTTAACTCAGCAGGCACCGCCTGGAGTGTCCTCACTAGCTCTTTGTACTGGGCTCCTTCGGGATGTGGAAGCACTTGTAAAAGAAACATGGCAATGGATTTAACATCAATCTATATTATCCAGTCATGGTTAGCAACGAAACAAGTAGTAGAACTTACGTCTGACTAGCCAGCGCCTGGCAAATCCTGGTAGGCACCTCATGTAAAACCATTCCATTTTGAAATAGCTCAACTTGCCCCATGTGCCTGCCACGACTTGGAAGTTCCTAACAGCTTCTAGGAAGGTGAATGAAGGATTATCCGCCTGACTCTTAATATTAAATAAATATCTGATCTCATCGATAGTTGGGGGACAGAAGAGATGTTCCATAAATATAATGTACAAGCTGTTGAGAAGCGCGTACCCATTTGGATGAAGCTAAGAAGGTGCGATACTCGGATAAAATAGCACATCCCTAATGAACTGGTTGAATAGGGCCATTGTTCCAGTCCAATGCATGAATCTGTTGCATGGTGAACCCTTCCGGGGGATTGTCCACTCTATCTTCCGGTCCTAGCAACCGAGCTTCTTCCAAAGACAGCCCGTGTTTAAGGCAAATTATTCCTTTCTTCTATAACCTTGTACCGGATGGAATCTTCTGGATTCAATATCACCAATGCATCCGGTAGTTCATCCGAAGCAGGATTCACTTATCTGCCGGGATATCAGGCCTTTCTATTCTGGGGAGTGGACGACTTCAAACTCCTTGCTGCTCTGAGCTTCCAGGATCCATAGCTATTGAACTCAGTAAAAAAATTATTAGGTGGTAAAAAAGACCTGTGTCCCCCCCGGTGTAGAGTGAGTGATCATGTTGTGTAGTGAAGTGCTGCACAGTACTCTAAATATCTACAAGGTTAAAAGATAATAAAGAAACAAGACTTCGAGATTCGACCGGAGCGTGGGTTATCGCTGACCGTATTGACAGTGCCATTCTAACTTCGAAGAACGATCCATATTGAAAAAACTTGTTACGTTTAAAAAGTTACGGTTCCATCGACGAGCTTTGAAGGGTAGTCATACATGCATTTTTACGGTCAAGTCCAAATATGCAAGGCTAAAGCTCGTCGGAGTCAAGTGTTTGAATATGCAAAGGTCATAAAGTTCGTATCCATCGTAATTCATTTTGGATTGTCACCTAAAATAAGTTTTGGCATCGATCGGCTACCACTAGTTCGTATCGATCAATAATTCATATCGATAGCCTCTTCGTATCGATCAAACCTTCAGATCGATAACTCGTTCGTATCGATCACTTCACCCATAGCCTTCATTTGTATCGATTCTCCCCATGTCCATCACTCCATCCCTTTGTATCGATCCATGGACTTTGATTTTGGATCGATCATCAAGCCAATTTTTCCACATCGTTTCCAGGCACTTACTCTTTGCCTCGATCGTAAATAATGCTTTCCACCATCTCCAAATCTCCATGTATCCTGATCGATCCCATATCCATCCCCTTGCATCGATACGAGTTCATCACCTAGGTTAGACAGACTCGGAATTAGTGACTCCATTGATCCTCTCCAGCTACCCACTTTCCTCTCCAAACTTTCCAAATTGCCATTAGCCACGTTCTCAACCTCACCCTAGTCCCACTTCGGCGCCAGTGACACCGGAGATGGCCGTTGCCATGAACGATATGGCACGAAACTCAAGTCTTGTCATTTTAAGCACGATTTTGTTGAATATTTACCTAACTCTAAGGATCTGGGTCGAAGGCTAACAATTTGGTATTTGGAGACGAAGGATCTACAGTCTTTTCTATTTTCTCTGATGGATACGAAATAGCAGTAGAGGCAAAGTGAAAAATATGCTAAGTACAAAATGTATTTATACTCCATTCGTATTGACCATTTAAAACGATTCGTATCCCAGTTTCTTGACTGATTGAATCGGTCCACATACCCATCGATACGAAGAGCACTGCGCTTGTGTCTAGGTCGTTCGTATCCATCGATACGAAGTGCACCTGAACTCCAATATTTCGTATCCATCGATATGAGGAGATCCGGAACATATCATATCCATCGATACGAAGCATTCCCATGCGTTAATGTTTATAACTCTCGTATCCATCAATACAAAGAGCACATTGCACATCAATTCGAACCAAACCATATCCATTATTGTGGAATACACCTATTGTAAATCCATTTTGTATCGATCACCATCGATACAAAATCCACCTTGGTGCACCCTAGATCGATCTAGGAGAGGATCAATACGCAGAAGGACATCAAAACACCCACCAATCGTTGTTGCAACTCGGGTTTCACATCGATCTAGGAGAGGATCGATACGAAACTCGATCCAAAGGAAACCATCAACCAATGGCAAGAGCCTCTTTTCACCAAAATCAATTTTAAAAAAAGAAGAGAAGAAGCAAAAACTTGACAACGACCCATGGACGTGCAAACGTGAATGGAAGTCAGGTTAAAATACATGCATGCATGTTACACTAACATCCGGTTTTCATAGTTAACAGGAATTGAATGCTTACCTGGTGACAGCCAGAACAATCAACAACAAATTGCAAGCACTTGACCTTCAACTACAACTCAATATTTATACTACTAGAAATCAACCAAGGGTTACATCTCTTGACGAAAGAACAACAACTGTTCAGTAAATTGGATAGAGCCTTTTCAGAATGAAGATTGCAGCTTTTCAAAGCACGTTATGTTCACACAGGACGTACTTTAGAGGGCAAATATCATCCCTTCTTTTTGGAAAGGCCGTGATACTAAGGGCTTGACTAGAGATTGAAGACAGTTCGCTCCGGAAATCGGTTATCTGCAGATTCACGATGGATGCAGGAAAATTTGGTCCGAGTCCAGATCGAGCCACAACTAGCATGATATAACAAGCAGAGCTATGCAAGGAAACATTCCAAATTTTAAGTCAATCGGGGTTCGTATGCTCAAGTTATGGAACGATCAAGATCCATATGAAACATGCCTATTTCGTATACATCATTTTGTATCCATCGGCATCGATACGAAATGAACATAAAATGAACATAACTCCATCACTTGGCATCCATCATTCGTATTCATAAGGTTCAAACCTATATCGATGGACTTCAGCACTTCCCGGATCGATCACAATTCACTTGACCAACAATCATACATTTCGTACCGATCACTTATCTGATTGATACGAAGGGTAGGATGGATGATCACTACGAAGACATGGGCAAAGCAACGATACAAGAAGCAAGGTATAGGACGGATATGAAACAAGTGATCAACCCAAAATAAGCGGTCCCTACGCATGAATTATGGATCTCCACAAAGCATGCATGCCACGCCTTCGACACGAAGGGATCGATATGAAAGCCTCAGCCAGCCCATATTTGCAACTTTGATTAATTAATAACTCCACAACCAAAAATCCAAATGCAATGAGATTTTCACAGCTTATTGCACATCAGGAGCATCCATGATCGATCACAGCTCAATTGGAACAATTCCTAATCGATACGAAATCGATATGGATCGATCAGGGATCAATCCCAAATAACTCCAGATAGATCGTGTGGGCCCACCTACGCATGAGAAAAGGTATTCCGAGATTCAAGGCAGATATTTCTAGCTTCACACCTATAAATAGCACCCTCATTGCAACTAAAAAAGGACTTTTATGCTACTGCTTGGATTGAACTCCGTTGTAATTCGAGTATTAGCCGTTGTACTATTGTAATTTAGTTTATAATCAGCAATAAACATCAAATCCTTCAAAGTGGACATAGGCTATAATACCGAACCACTATAAATTCTTGTTTTCTTTCTGTTGCTGCATATTTTCTTGGTGTGATTGTTAGATTAGCCTCATTTTCCATTTTACTTCTTCATTCTAATCTCTTCAATTACATCCGACGAGTGTTGTGCCCATTTTTGTTACAAACAGTATTAGTAGATAAATTTCATCTTAATTCGAGTATTATAGAAAACCCTATGTGTGTGTCTAACCCCATAGGTGGTGTAACCCATTGGAATATGATTTGAGAGGATGCGTCAATTTCTTACCTTTTTCATCACTTTTCTTGCGACCTGTATGTCTTAGAGTTTAAAGGGTTTGACATTATTCTCAGTATGGATTGGTTATCAAAATATGGAGCTGTTTTTGATTGTAATGAAAGAACTGTATCATTAGTAACCAATTTGGGAAGAATTGCTAAAGTATCTTGTAAGGACTCGGTATTTATTGGTGTAGTTTCTTGTATGCCCTGGAAGCATCCTAAGAAAAATTAGGGTCTATTGAAGTTGTTAAGAATTTTTCCGATGTATTCGAAGAGGTTAAAAGTTTACCTCCGCACTGAGAGATAGAGTTCCGCATTGATTTGGTCCATAGTACAAGGCCTGTTGTTCAACCTAAGCGAAGAATGGTCCGAAGGAGAGAGAGGAGTTGGTAAGTCAAACCTAGGACCTGTTAAGGAGAGGATTGATTAGACCCAGTCGTTCGATTTAGGGGTCTGTTGTGGTGTTTGCGGCTAAGTTTGATGGATCTTTAAGGTTGTGCGTGGATTATAGGAGTTGAATAAGCATACAATTAGGAACAAGTATCCCTTACCCCGCATCGATGACCTTTTTGACCAACTTCATGGAGCTACGGTATTTTCCCAAATGGACCAAGCTACTGGATTCCATCAACTGAGGGTTGCGTATACCCTTAACTACGTTTAAGGGCCTAATTGTTTCTTTGAATGGTCGGCTATGCCTTTCGGGCTAACCAATCCGTCTGCATATTTTGTAGACCTCAAGGACCATGTTTTCGAGATGTTCTTAACAAGTTTGTGTTAGTTTTCATCGATGCCATCCTTATCCACTCCAAAACTGAGGAGGAGCATAAGCATCATTTGGAAGTGGTACTGGAAACTTAAGGAGACATGTCTTGAAGGCAAAATTTTCTAAGTGCCATTTTTGTAAATCGAAAGTAAGATTGTTATGACATATTATGACAGCAGGAGAAGGTATTTCAGTAGATTAAGTGAAGGTTGAAGCTATTCAGGAATAGAAGCAACCGCAGACTCCTACCAAGGTTCGCAGTTTCTTAGGTTTGGCTGGATACTATAGGAGGTTTATTCAGGATTATTCTAATATCTCCTTCCACTTGACTAAGATGACTAAGAAGTAGGAGAAGTTTGTATGGACTCTAAAGTATGAAGAAACATTTCTAGAATTGAAGAAAAGATTAACCAATGCACCAACTTTGGCATTTCTAGATGGAAATAGTTGATTCACGGTTAACATAAATGCTTGTGGTGTGGGACTAGATGCTGTTTTGATGCAGCATGGTAGAGTGATTGTGTATGCAAGCAAACAGTTGAAGCCTCACGAGAATAACAGTGCTACACATGACTTTGAGTTACTAGCTATTGTATTTGCATTGAAAATCTGGAGATACTACTTGCTGGGTAAGGATCCTTCTATTCCTCTTAGTTTCTTTCTAATCTTTAGAGATTCTAGGAGTAAATTTCTTTCTTTAATTAAATAAAAAATTCAAGCTCTTCATGGATCATAAATCCCCGAAGTATCTTTTTACTCAGAAGGATCTGAACCTGAGGCAACAGAGGTGGTTAGAGTTTCTAGCGTCTTATGACTTGGGTATTCTTTATATGCCAGGAAAGGCTAATATGGAGGCAGATGCCTTAAGCAGGAATGCAATTTTGAATCTTTTGGAAGTTACCCCGACACTTCATGAAAGTGTTATAAGAAATCAAAGGAAGGATGAAATACCGGAAGGATTAATTCAAGGAACCAAAGGAGGTGGATGTTCGAATTTTGAGATGGATATTCGAGGTGCTTTAAGGATGAACGGACGATTGTGTGTTCCAGATGTGGATGAGATAAGGCAGGAAGTTTTGTCAGAATGCCACAAATCAAGGTTAAGTATTCATCCAGGAGTTCATAGGATGTATAAAGACATGAAAAGAGTATTTTGGTGGCTCGGAATGAAGAAAGACATTTCAGTCTATGTTAATAAATGTTTGTGCTATCAACACATCAAGGGTGTTCATCAGAAGACAAGTGGGTTATTACAACCTATAGAAATACATAATTGGAAATGGAAAATGATATCAATTGATTTTATCGATGGTTTACCCAGAACAAGAAAAGGAAATGAAGGAGTATGGATTATCGTGGAACGACGAATGCGGAGCGCACATTTTATTCTAGTAAAACCAAATAGGACCGCTGCTTTTTTAGTTGAGATTTTTATAACGGAGATAGTCAGTTGCATGGAGTTCCTGTGAGTATTGTAAGTGATCGAGACCCCATATTTACTAGTCAATTTGGGGAAGCATTGCAAAAAACTCTAGGAACAAAGTTGAGCTTAAGCACAACATATCACCTCCAAACAAATTGACAAACAGAGCGGGTGAATCAGATTCTAGAGGATCTCTTAAGGGCGTGTATTCTGGATTTTGGTAGATCATGGGAGGATCATTTGCATTTGGTTGAGTTCTCTTATAATAATAGCTTTCAACCGAGCATCGGAATGGCACCTTATGAAGCCCTATATGGAAGGCCATGCAAGTTACCAGCATGTTGGGTTGAGAGAGAGGTAGAGTAGTGATTGGACTGGACATGATCCGAGAGGCTACCGAAAAAGTTGCAGTGATTAAGAAAAGAATGAAGGAAGCTAAGATCACCAAAAGAGTTATGCTGACAGAAGGCAAAGAGATTTGGAATTTTTGGTTGGAGACTTGGTGTTCATAAAGATTTCAACAATAAGAGGAGCTGTTAGATTTGGAAAAGCTGGAACGTTAGCTCCAAGGTATGTTGGACCCTTCCATATTCTTGAGAGGATCAAATCACTTGCTTATAGGGTCGAGTTGCCAAAGAGATTGGCGGTAGTTCATAATGTATTCCACGTGTCTCATTTGAGAAAATATGTTCATGACCCATCTTTGAGTGTGGAGATGTCGGTTCAAGAAGAATTGGAAATAGAACCGAACCTGACATTAGTTAGACATCCATTTTATGTTGTGGAACAGGATGAAATGAGATTGTGTATCAAGGTGGTGTGACTAGTCAAGATTAATTGGAGAGAGGATCTAAGAGACTACACTTAGGAGACGGTGAATCAGATGAAAGAAGCCTATCTTGAGTTGTTGTTAGGATAGCTAATCATAGGTTGTATGTATAGTGTATGTTTGTTTGCTATGGATGCTTAATACATGGCTTTGTATGTGTTTATGATATGAATATATAGCTTTTTACGTACTTTGATTTATCTTCTTGTTTGCTAATTTCGAGACGAAATTCTTTTAAGGGGGAAAGTTTAACGACCCAGAATTTAATCGCTATTTAAATGATATTTAATTATATTTTTAAATAATTATAAATGAATTAAAAAATAAAAACTATTTTAAATAATAACTAACGATGATAAAATCCTTTTAAAAATTTGTTTACCAATATATATAGTTCATAGAGAAATAGAAAGTGTGATTGGTAATTTTTCGTCGGTTAAAAGTTATTTAAAATACCATAGCACTATTGTAAACATATATATACACATTATAAACTATCCTAACATGGTGTGTACATGTATATTTGCATGTACATGTTTTCTCACTTAAGTATTTAAACATATAAGATTTGATTTATTAGAAGTATTTTTATATATTAACATATAAGAATCTCTTTTTTTCAACACATAGTACAAGAGCATGGCATGAATAGTGCAAGGGAGGGCGGCACTTGAAGTGGAAGGAATTAGAGGGGGGAGGAGAGGGAGTGCATGCATACATGTATATTAAATTATAAGCACTTACACATACTTAATTAATTTCCTAAGCCTATATATACCACTACTCTTTCATGTTCTCATTTTTACAACCCTCCTCTTCATTTCAAAATTCCTAAGAGCTTAAATTAACACATCCATGGCTTCCTTTCATAAATTCTGAAATAAGAAAAAATCACTTCTTTTGCCTAAAACCTCCTCTTTAGTTCGCAAAATCACTTCTACAAGCTCTACAACCCTCCTCTTCCAAAATACAAGCACCGAAGACCCCCTAGCCTACATGGCCGAGCCAAAAGCCCATTAGGCCGAGCCCAAAGGCCACATGGCCGAGCCCATTTAGGGTGTTCAAGGGTCCAAAGTTTCGATTTTTGCAAGTCCCTAAGTTGTTTTAAAGTTTTAGCAAAAGTTCGCCTAGAGTTAATAAAGTTTCGCTAAGTAAAACTCTTATTTATGGAAAAGAAAATAACATGATTTTGATGTATGTTGTGAAAATATAGAGTTTATTGTGTTTAAAAATCATGTTGTTTTGATGGCATATGATTATAAGTTTGTGATTGAGCTTGGACTGGTGATTTGGTTGTTAAATGATATGTTTGGATATGGATATTTGAATGGTTGGTTATGATATGATGGTAGTGTGTTTATGAAACAAAAAAAGTATTGTGATGTAATTGTTGTGAAGTTAGCACCTTGAGATGTCGTAAAGGACTTGAGATCTGATTTGAAAACAAAAGCATGTTTTCTAGTTTTTGAATTTAGCAAATGTTTTCCCAAGTTTTCATCTTTTGTTTAAGTTTTCAAAACTCTTCCTTTTGTGTTTCAAACATGTAGTAGCTAGAGTTAAAGTGAGGTTTTCACCTAGAAATCAATTCAAGCGAACTGCGGTCATAGCGATGGTCGCTATGGATGCAGTTCGAAAAATTTCACGATTCAAATTTTAAAGTGTTTTTCTTTTGGATTGTTTTTGAAAACTCATTTCAAATAAATTAAGCTAGTCAAAAGTTTAATTTTTATATATTGAATTATTTAATTTATAAATTAGGGTAATTATTATTTAATTAATTAATTAAGTAATTAGGGTAAGTAACTAGAGTTTAAGGAAATATTAACCAAGTAATTATTTTTAATTAAGGAAGTGTTAAATAATGATTAATTAAGATAAAAGGAAATTAATTTTTTTAATCAAGTTTATTTACTTTGATTATTTATTTAATTAGAGTTAGTTATTTAATTAATTATTATTTAATTAAAGGTTACTTATCCACTTAATTTGGGTTTAATTCTTAAATGCATGTTATGTAATTAAAGTTAAATTTAAGTTTAGTTATAAATAATTTTCTATTTAGTTAAGGTTCAAAGTATGATTTTTGATTTACTTAAGATTAATTAAAGTATAGTTGAGTTTTAAACTTATGATTTAATTAAAGCTAATTTATTATAAAAGTTTCTTTTCAAAACCATATCAGTTATTTATTTTTAACCAACTTTCTTGTTTAAGTAAATTATTTTAAAACTAATGGATCTCTTATCCATGCTATTAAGTAGCCAAATGAATTAAAGTAGTTGTAATAAAACGTTGACACGTGTTATTTAAGGTAAGTCGACTTATACTTATCACAAATACTGCACTTCGGAAACGTGATGAATACAAGGGAGCTAATTTCTATAAGCGGGTCATGATAATCTAAGCATATGGAATGTATGTTCATATGTAAAATCTTACACCCTGATAATGGAATGGTCCACTATAAAACAACTCGACCTTTAAAATTTTTTATCGAACGTTAGTTTGGAGAGACCGGGATCGAAAAGTATTTGTTATCCAAAAACCACTTCGAACCAACGTAAACATTCGAATTGGAAATAGTAAAGGAGAGGTCCGTGATGAAGACTTTAAAGTGCAAGGGCTATTTACTACTAACCCTGTGGGTGATTCCAAAAAGGGTATAGTGGAGATACTACACTCGGTTCGTTCATCTCCTGAATGACTTGCATGGATGAATGCTGAAAATGTGTTAGCATCTGGAAAGCAATGTTAGCATCCCAAGTGGAAATGCTATAATAAAGGTACACATAGCCTCAGGCCTCATCAACCGGGAATAACTAAAACAAGGGAGATGTAGAAGGGCTAGGTGGGTCGCCCCCATTAGGGTAAGGTCATCTCTATCTAGAGTCCCTACTATCCACTCATGTATGCTTCGGTACGATTGTCGATCCCCACCGAGGGGTGATCTTATTCGGTTCTATCCAGTAAGGGTAGGCTGGTCTTGTGTTGGCATGGGTCGATAGGTTCAACCTCAGTACACAAATCTAGAGGTGTACTGTGACGGGCGGTACTCCAATAGCCCAGTCGTTATATGGAATCCATTCCACAATAAGTGCCGTACGGATTTAGTTATACCCAAGTATATTGGAATGTGAGATGCAAGCATTTCAGCTATGTTCTATTTTACTTAAAAACCCTGGACATTATCATAATATCACTGGATTTCTATATAAAGTGTTTTGGTTATCATAAGATAAAAACCCATCCATGTTTATGTGCGGCATGGTCATACGAGATACCTTTGATTTTCAAATCGTTTTATAAAAGTAAAAGTTAAGTTGTTTGAGTTTACTCACACCGGACCCATGTTTAAACTGGACTTTTATTTTCTTTTTCTAAAACTCTTGGGTACCCAAATTTGTATAAGTAGCCAAGTGATCCAGATTTCTTACGGAGGCATTTTGAAGGAGCTGGAGCAGGTGGCTTCACCGTTAGCTGATTATTCTTTTATTCGGCTATGTTTATTTATGATCTATGTATTTTGTATGGGTAGGTAGTTATAACTGTCTAGTTGAAGTTGTAATGTAGTGACTCTAATGTATTAATATTATGGAAATGTCAATGTAATATCCTATGTTATCTATATATGTTGTTCTGATTCGTGGCTAGATTCTGTGTTTGTGTAGTCTATTCTTATCTTTCTTTTTCTTCTACCCTTAATGACTCGTCTTTTTGCTAAATAAAGGCGGTCGTTACATGATAGATGCAGCAAGGCATTTAAGAAGCTAAAAGAGTCATTGACTAGTGCATTTGTGCTTACTATTACAGATGAAACCAAGCCGTTCATGGTTTTCGCAGATGCATGTGGTACAAGACTAGGGGTAGTTCTTATGCAAGAAGGAAGGTAGTTTACTATGCTAGTAGACAAATAAAGGACCATGAGAAGAGGTATCTAGTGCATGATTTAGAATCTACGGTCATTGTTTTTGCCTTAAAGATGTGGAGGCATTACCTCTTGGTGAAAGGTTTGAGTTATTCACTAATCATAAATCACTCAAATACCTATTTTTCCAAAACGATTTGAATCTTTGGCAGCAAAGGTGGATGAAGTATGTAGCATCCTTTGACTTTAGCATTCATATACCCTTGGAAAGGGGAACGTAGTCGCCAACACCCTTAGTTGGAGACATGCTACCGTAGGTGCTATATATGAATGGATAAAGTTGGGGTTTCTCTCGAGTTTTAACCTCCAGTCGTCAACTGAGCCCATTAAAGATTTTCTATCAGTTATGGAGATTAGACTGGCCTTGGTGGATTGTATAGGGCATAAGCAAGTGAAAGATGAGAAGTTAATAGAGATTTTGGATAAATTGAGAAAAGGACAACATTTTCCCTATGCTAGGAGGTATTCAGTTGATGAAAAGGGATGTTTGAAAAGAGATGGATGTTTTTGTGTCCCAACGATTGATGAATTGATGAGAGATGTGCTTATGGAATGTCACCATTCAAGGATGACCATTCATCTTGGAGGAGATAAGGTGTACAAGGACATGAAGAGAATTTTCTTTTGAAATGGAATGAAGAGAGGCGTAGCTGAGTTTGTTGCTAGGTGTTTACATCTCAGAAGATAAAAGCTAAGCAAGGGAAGACTGGTGGATTATTATTACCTTTGGAAATTCCGATTTAGAAGTGGGAACATATTTCGATGGATTTTGTGGAGGGATTTCCTAAAAGTCTTAAGAGGAATGAGGCTATTTAGGTTGTTATGTATAGACTCACCAAGAGTGCTCATTTTGTTCCAATTAGGAGAAATAGGACTAGTGCCTCCTTCGCCCAGATTTATATTAAGGAGGTAGTTCATCTACATGGAATTCTTGTAAGCATAGTCTGTGATATGGAACCCTTGTTCACTAGTGAGTTTTCGAGGATCGTACAAACAACTTTGGGAACTTCTTTGAACCTTAGCACGACATATCACCCACAAACTGACGGATAAATAGAGAGGGTGAATAGGATTTTGGAGGATTTGTTGAGAGCTTGTGTTTTGGATTTCGAAGGACATTGGGAGCAGCATCTACCTTTGGTTGAGTTTGCGTATAATAATAGCTATCAATTGGTATGGCCCCTTTTGAAGCACTCTATAGGCGGCCATGAAAATCACTTAGTTGTTGGTGGGAAACCACCGACAAAGTATTGCTCGGGCCTGATTTGATCAGTGATACCATAGAAAACGTAGAGTTGATCAGGTAAAGGATGAAGGTAGCACAAGACCGTCAGAGATCTTATACAAATAAAAGAAGGAAATAGTTCGATTTGAGGTTGGAGATATGGTATTTGTTAAAATCTGCCCTCTTAGAAAAGTTGTTAGGTTTGGCAAGTCTATAAAATTAGCACCTAGATTTGTTGGGCCATTCAGAATTCTAGAAAGAGTAGGAAAATTGGCATACCGTGTGGAGTTTCCTGACAAATTGGTAGGAGTCCACAGTACTTTTCAAGTTTCTCGCGTTAGGAAATACCTTCATGACACCACTAACAGAAAAGAGCCTAATCAATTGGGGGATTTTTAGATGGAGCAGACAGTGCCTCATGCCAACGCATGCATTATGGAGTACAGTACTAGGAGACTCCGTAGTAAAATAATTAGTTTGGTCCGAGCATAATGGAGGGACAATCCGGCAGAAAGCACATGGGAGACCGAGGAGATGATGAAAACGCTCCCCAGAGCTTTTCACCGGTACTTTCTCTCTCCAAAATTAGGATTTTGGTTGCATCGTGGTTGCTAGATTGGATGGTAGAAGATGGTTGTTACACTTTTTCATAATCACTTTACACTAATATAGAAATTTTTATGCATGTTTAGGATATTTGCATACATACTTTCATGATTCGATTACACACCCATGCTAGGATTGAGCTCATTTTTTGCATGTCCGCGGTATACAAACACATTGCACTATTGGTTGAATAAATGGCTATGTAGAGAACTTGGTTATATAACATGCATGTTATTATGAGTTACGATGTTTGCCCATTGGAGGATTTGGGGACAAAAACCTTTTTAAGGGGGGGAGAATGTAACACCCCATAAAATGAACCATAAATAAAGTAAACTGAATTAAATATGATAAGGGTTGGATTTGGAAATTTTATAAAAGTTGGAATTTAACAAAATAAGTTATTCCGCTACATTCATGGCAAAATTCTGATCTGTTTTCATATATAACATGTTAAAAACGGAGCTCAAGCTAAGAAGTTATGAGCATTTGAAGTTTAGTTTGAGTTCAAATTCAAATGAGAAATCAAATTTAGGTTTTTAATTTCAAAAATTAGCTTGGAGGCTAAGTAAACGTTTAACTAACATTTAACTTTAAAAAGTTAATTTGGGAAAAAATAATCCTACAATGGAAGAAAATAAACGTTCATCAAAATAGAGGAGCGGTCGACCTATATAGGTCAACCGGTCGATCGGTCACCCATAAGCGGTCGAGCGCTTGGCAACAAAAGTTGCTAGTGCCGGCTAGGGTTTGAAACTATATTCTATTCAGTTGTACACTCCAGATTTACTAGTTTCTTGCCTAATTCCATCCTACGGTTCTGGTGCGTTTCAACCCATATAAATAGAACTCTATCCTCTCCACTTTTATTCATATTATTTTGGGGAAAACGAATAAATTCTACCATTACCATCTATCTCTAATATGATTCAAAAACTCCGTCGAGAATTCAGGTAAGAATTCAACTTATTTCCTATCTGTTTCATCTTCCTCCAATCTATGCGTATCCTATTCTTCTCCAATTATTTTGAATCTAATGAATATATATACCTCTTCCCTATTATGTGTGTGTGTGTATCAAAAGGGAGAGATTCTAGAAGAGATCGGAAGGCTACAAATCCATTTGAGTGATGCTAAGGCTAATTTGTGAGTGGAAACCTTAGTATTTCTTTTCAGCAACTGTTTAGTGTATTTCTTTTCGGATTTGAGTATGCCTTGGAGATTTTGGGACTCTGAAAATATGATAGATAAAATCCCCCAAAATTTCATTTTATTTCGATATGTCAATTCTATGCTGAGATTCCGAATTATTTACATTAATTTGATGAAAAGTTTATGCAATTTTCGATAATATCATAGTATATTCCAATTCTCCTTCTTATTTGGTTCAAATTATGATCCTTCAATGAAAAAAGGGATTTAGATTATGAATTCTATTTGTAGTTATACCACTTATTCTTAACTTTTTCCATGTAAAAGAGTAGTTGAATAAAATATGGGGTTTAGATTGCAATTCTTATTATTTAAGATATACCGTTGAATTGGTGTAATAAATTGAGTTTCTATTTTATTTAAAAGTTTGTTATTACAGTTTTGATTATGAATATTTATTCCCTGTTTTGGAAATTAAAATCCCATGAAACCTTAGAAATTTGAAGAAAAGGGCTTATAATAACAATTGGTTAGGGAATTGACATTTAATGCTAGTTTAGAGCGCAAAATCCGTGCGTTTAGAACTTATTAGGTGCGAAATATTTATTTATCTCTATTTACATATTTAACGTACAATTATTGCGTATATGACATAGGTAATTAGGCATTTATTTAAATTTATTTCCCCCATTAGGAAGGTAATTGACTGTGAGGCGAAAATAAGAGGAAACTCTTATATAGTCTAATTATTATTTGAAGGCGTAATAAAAAAGATTCCTTATAAGGCCTTATTTACGAAATGGTGAGAGGAGTAGATGCATGTGTGTGTATGCAGAGTAATTGATTTATGGCTAAGTCTTAAGGATGCGAGGTCAATAGAGTTACATTATGGAAGTCTGCCCTTCACTTTGAGGCAACAACAGTTGTGTACACTTTTATTGATGTGATATATCATTATCATAAATAATTGTAATGACGTGAGGTTGGTCCCAAAATTCTGTAGGGGAAATCGACCTAGCTAATCTAGCTACCAGTTCCTACATATAGCGGATTAATGTGAGACGTCATTATGAGTATGGGCCATATGGCGAAAGGCCTGCTTCGGAGTCCTTAGGAATTAAGTGGTTGGACCCGCCTCTTTTCGATGAATTATTAAATGGTTAAGGGAACACGTTAGGTGGTATCTCTACAGGGGTCCGCTTCTTGAAATAGGTCTTAAATGATGGGGTCTGCCTTAATTAAGGTCTTAAATGACCATAGTCTGCCTATTTTCCACTTGTAAGTATTTAGTGGCCTATAAGATTCCATATGATGTCAACTAGATAGTACCATTAAGGAGAACGCCTTGGCAATAGGTCTTGAATGATGGGTCTGCCTTAATTAAGATCTTAAATGACCAGAGTCTGCCTATTTTCCAATAAAAGGTACTAAGTGGCTTGGGTACTTTCTCTCACATCATTAGTTATTTATGACATATGATTGATATGGGATTTTAGAAACCTGCTTCTGGAATGGAAGGTATTAAGTGGTTGGACCTGCCTCCTTCCCTTATAAAGAAGTATTAAACGATTTCAATGGTTTTATGTTCATAGACATATTCTTATTTTGAAATATACAGCCCAAGTATCGAAAAGGTAAGACTCGAGGTTTTTATTCATCAAACACTTGTTGTTTTGACTCCCTCCTCATTATAACATAGGTTAAGGACGAAGTGATGGAGGTAACGATGCTTAAAGATGGAGAAGCTTGGCTTGTGGTAGTATTTATTGTTATTATTTGCTTTTATGTGTACCTATGGATTTAGACAATTGTTGTAATGGATATTATGTTACAGTTTTTATGGAATTTTGTGTTATGATATTTTTATGATTTTGAAATAAATGGATACACTTTACTATTATATTTTGTTCCATCCGCTGCGAGTTCTGAAAGTTTAGTTATGTCTCTGTAATGCTATTTCTTTTTACAACCAACAACTTGCCTTAGAGTGGATCTAAATTTCGATGGGCCTTTTCTGGGTCGAAATTTTGGCCTGTTTCGGGGTGGGTTATTACATGACCCGAGCATTATAAGAAATAGAAAGCCTGGATCAGTATAGAAAACCAGCATAAGAAACACACCTCAAATGGATTTTAATGTTATAATATCTTTCAAAATAAATGTATCTCGTAAGAACATGCCGCACATAAACATGGATAGATTTTTTCCTTACGATAACCAATACATATCTATGAAAAATCCAGTGATATTATAATAGTGTCTAGAGTTTAAAGTAAATATTGAATCATAGCCGAAATTGTTACATTAATTAAATTCCAACATAATAGGTATACAACTAAGTCCGAAGGAACTTACTAGAGAATGGATCTCCATACAATGACAAGGCACCAGGGTATCGCCTATGACAGTACATATCTAGAAAATGTAGCGAGAGCCACACATGGACTCCCTGCCAACATAGGACTTACATACCCCTTACTGGATAGTACCAAATATTTCATCACCCGATTGCTTTTGCACCTTTCCGAGAGATCTCATGCACAACCAAATCCTTAAATGAATATATCTAGAAAGGTGATGACAATACCCTAATGGGTGCAACCCACTTAGCCCTGCTGCAACTCCACTGATTTTGGTCATTTCCGCTTGATGGGGCTAGAGGCTATGTTTTACCTTTTATATAGCAATCCTATTTGGATGCTAACACTGCCATCCCAGTAGAAATGCAATGACAGCATTCATCCATACAAGTTCATTCTAGGTCTGAATGAAACCGAAGGCATAACTTCTACTACATCCATTGGAATCATCGTCAGGATTAGTAGCAAGGATTCCTTTGTACATCCAAGAACTCCGTCTTCTAAACTATCATTAAGATGTCTTCCATCCGAATGCTTATGCTGGTTTGAAGTTATTTTCAGATAACATATCCGATCTCGGTCTCCTAGAATCGACAACGATAGTTTAAAATTGGCCAAGTTTGATAGTTGGTTATTTAACTATCAAATAAAAACAACAACCAAATTAGGGATTTATTTCCATAGGGAAACCAACATTTAGTTAAGCGCATAAGCAACCACTAACCTCCTTAATTAATCCTTTGGTTAATTAAAATCACTATGTAAATACTTGTATCAAAATACTTTTACAAAGATATATTCACAAACCCTTTATACTCCTTTCAATACTTGGAAAAATATCCATATACTCATCTCAATGGTATAATTATATTCGCAAAAACACAACATTTTCCCTACTTAGAAAATGTATTCATATACTTATCTGAATGGTATAAGTATATTCACAAAACATCATGAAAGATTTCTTATTTCAAAATCATATAAAAAGGATTAAAACAAATATTGTTTTAAAAGAAATGAAGATAAGGAAAATCCAAACATTGTTCCTTCGATGTTAAGCATGTAACGAATGTCCACACCACTAAAATTAAGAAGGTCAATTTAGGAAAATTCAATCTCAATTTCTTTTATAAATTTCTTCAATAAATCCTTTTTAATAAGTCTCTTTCATTTATGAACATCTTTTTTACTAAAATTCCAGATCCATTTATAAAACTCTTTTACAAATATCCAAAATCATTTATAAAACTTCTTTTATAAATATCCAAAAAACCTTTATAAAACTTCTTTACAAAAATCCTTTATAAAATCTTTTAAAAATTCTTATAAATCCAAACCTCATTTTCATTTATAAACTCTTTAATAAATTTCTTTTATTAAATGAGATTCCTTTTATAAATCAGTTTATTATTTATAAATACAATTAATCAGATAAATTAATTTACTTTAAACATCCTAAATAAATAATAATTTAACTTCCCAACATCATTAATAAAATAATTTATTTACTCCAACACATTATTAATATAATAATTAATAAATTCAAAACAGTATAAATAAATAATTATTATTTACTTTAAAACATTATTATATATTTATAATTATTAACAGCAAATTACTAATAAATAATAATTATTAACTTCAAACATTATAAATATAATAGTTAATAATTTCAAACATTATTAGTAAAATAATAATGATTAATCTTCAATAATTATTATAATAAATAATAATTAACTTTCAAAACATTATTAATAAATAATTATTATTAATTCCAAAACATTTTTAACATATAAGTATTATCAATTTTCTTCAAACAATATTATTATTTAATTAATACAACTTTTTACAATATTAAAATATTGATAAATAACTTCATACAATCAAATATAAATATACAAATTTTAAGACACTAAACAATAGTTAAACAACTTTAAAACATTTCTAAATGGTTTAGAAAAGGAAAATAGAATGGTTAGGGTAAAATAGATAAGTTCAAAATCCACTTAAATAAAAATATTCCAGAAAACCCAAAGGTTAGACTTAAGATCATTCTCCAAAATTGAAAACCAATTTCAAGCCAAACGACGATTACCGGTATTTCAAAATACTAAATTAACGCCAATAGCCACCAAAGCACTTAACCAATGTTGTTATTGGTTTTTATCACTACAAGGGTTAAGTTCTGAACATATAACAATGTCATAACTAATAATGCTAAACAATCAAGGTTCAGGAATTAACAATCCATATAACTGGGTTATAACGGAAATAAAACAACAGGAATATAACAGGAAATTAATAATCACAATTTCAAGAACTCCGGATTTCTCTATAAATTTTCTTGTATTTCAACTTTAAATACTAATTGCTTTTCAAAGCAGATATTTTAAACAATCAACCAATAATCTCAACCAAACACAACAGTAAAATTTATCTAGTTATAACATATTGATTTATCCAAAGAGGTGAGCCATATTTACCGAAATTTCAATTATCACCGAAGCGTTCGGATTTAGTCTTGTAACGGCCCGCTATTTTGGACCATTCGCATCCGCACATGTCGGACTTGAATAATTCAAAATACCGAATTGTTAATTTAAATTGGCAAAACTGAACATATACAGTAAATAAATAATCACAGATCACAGACACAGAGTAATAAATGCAGCAGGAATAAAAGATAGTAGTTCATGAAGCTACTATATACATATCAGAGTTAAATAAGTTACAGCAGAAGTCTCGAATACAATAATCAAATACAAGAATCAGAATACAATCATTGGAATCAACTAGATATCTGAAAGCTTGATAGATAGCTGGATCTCCAAGCGAAGCTCCAACTCCAAAGGTGAGTCTCAAATACTGGTACACTCAGTCTAACCCGAGCGTAAAGAAAAACACAAAACACTCGAGTCAGGATTAACATTCTTATATCAATAAATCCAACTCAAGTGAAATAGCAACTGAAATACAAGTAACTCAAAGGATGTTTGGAATAACCATCCTTTAAGGATCCGTTAAACTATCTACTATGTAGTAGTGTACGATAAGTAGATAATGTCTATCAGTAATATAAAGATGTCAAAATAGTGTTAAGGCGTTACCATTATCCCCCTTAACACATTTTTATAAGCGTTATAGTCTATACAGCACTGTAAACTCCACCGTGAACTAGTGGGATAACAGGGAGTACTCCATAGGTATAACACACAAAAAATTCGTAGTGGTCGCGCATAGGGATACAAGTATGACAAGGCACATGAGGCAATACCCAAGGTAGTGAAACTACCGTTTGCCTGATCCGGACTGGTGAGAACGCATCGCCGCAGCGATCGCAACACCGCGAAACAACACTCCCAAATCAAGGGTGCACCAATCGACAACAAGTAATGAGTAGTATTCGAAGAAGTGTGTTCGCTCGAGGCAGCTAACCCCCATTTGTCCCGGCACGGCTCCTGTTTTAGTCATTTCCAATTTGACACAAGTGTCAAGGCTATCCATTATCGTTCTCTTTCTTCAGTCATCACGTACATCATTCCAACCACTTCATTCTGGATCACACTCCGCGTATAGTTATTAAAGTGGTTTTCGGTTTAGACAGAGAGTATGTCCCTAACCGATTCCGGTCTCTTTAATAACTTTCGTGATTATTTCACCGATTGGTCGTTTATATATTTCAAAACCAAATTCAATTCAATTTCAATTTCAATTCAAAAACCATCATTTCACTTGTCTTCTAAATCAACTTCCAAAATTTACGTTTCAAAACTTCCAAATTACCATTTCAAAATCTTATAATTCGATTTCAAATTTTATTTGAAACAATTCAAATATTGATTCAAATTCATATATAAATTCCATTCCGAAATCATTTAAATTAATTTAATATAACATTCAAATCAATTTAAACTCATTTATCAATTTCATTCAACATTCGTTAAGTTAGTTGATCATTCAAAACAATTTCTATTTAATTTCCAATTCACTAAATGAATTACTTAAGTTCAACTACATTATATCAAAACTTACAAATTTAATTAAATTAGATTCGTCAAATCAAATTCTTTAAATTACAAGTCTTACATAAATTTCAATACATCACATTTTATTTCTTGTTAAAGAAATTCAAATTCGCTTATTCATTTACTTAGTTACAAATTTCAAAACTCAATTAATAAAGAAACTAAATTTCACATATTCGAGAAGTTTCAGTTACACTTATTTACTTACTTAAATAAATTTTCCAAAACTTAATAAATAAAGAACCTAATTTCATTTATTAACGAAGTTCAAATTTCACTTATTACGAAGTTAAATTTCATATATCAAGAATTCAATTTCATTTAATTATTAAATAATTCAATCTGATTTAATTATTAAATAATTTCAAAAACTTAATTATTAAATAATTTCAAACTTAATTATTAATTAAATTTCAAAACTTAATTCAATCGTTTCTCAAATTAAACAACGTTCTTTCATCAATTACATTGTTAATATTTTGTTTCAGATTATTAAATATTAACATTTTCCTTTCATTAAAAATTCAAATTTCAACTTCATTTCAAAACCATATTATTTATTCAAATAAGATCTTCATTTTATTTTTAAATCAAATTATTGACCAATCGGTTTTATATTTAATTCTCTATCCTAGGTCAAAGTTTAATTTGGGTATTTATCATTTCAACACAATTCCAATTCAATTCAAAATCAAAGCATAGCAAAGGGAACTTGCAGTGTGATAACTGGGATGGTGTAAAAGTAAATAAACAAGCAATAACAACAATCAATATCAATCCAATAATCAATTCAAATAATCCCGAAATAACCGTATTAATTCACATTGTTATTTGTGTAAATTAATATAATTATTTCTAGAATCTACACTATCATTTCATGTAGATTAAAGATTATTACACTAAGTATTCTATGTATTTCTACACTTGACATCAATTATTCAATTTCATACTACATAAATTTTACAACATTCATTCAATGGTTCAAGGTGTGGTTAACACTATTTCTATGTGTCAGTTTATTTAACATTTAAAGGGTCATTTTATACAAATTTAACTAATCAAATTCAACACATATGTCGATTCAAATTTCTAACTATCTTACATCAAATTCAATTGCATAATATTTATCACTTTATGCATTACAATTTAACATCCAACATAAACAACAATCAATCAATCAATTAGCAACCAAACTGGATTATCATTGTATATATAACAGATAATGGTGTCAGATGTCACAGGTGAACTGATACAGGTAATAGCATTTATAACAGTGTAATTAACTACAGCAGCATATTTCAATTGTCGTTTCAATTGAAATCAAATTTAATAAATAAAAGAACATTAATCGTGAGTGATTGCTCACCTTCGAGGCAGAGAGATAGACAATGAAGTTGAGTTACGAAATCCAAGCACGACTTTCCAAACAAAGCTAGATTGGTACGAATTTGACGATCAAACTGATAGATAGAAAATAATTGAAATCAAATCAGAAGTGGATCGATGCGGATAAAATTGAAACAAAAGTATATTATATTACTATTTTCCTTAAACCAATATTCAATTTTAAAAAATACTTACTCATTTAAAACAATATTAAATTTAAAACACGCATATATACAACTATGTAAATTTTTATATTACAATCATTACTTAGTCCAAAACACACATACTAAATCATTGTTTAAATTTAGCACATAAGATCAACATATATTTAAATTTCAATTCAATGTCTAAACTTCAATAAAAATAAAATCCACATATATATATATATATATATATTAAGACCAGAATATACTAACACCAAATCTAAGGCGAAAAGTTAGTATAGATACAAATAATACCATAGGCATATATATTGCACAGGAACTTAAAACTACTGCAATTACATATACATATATCCATATCCACATCACTATATGTTTATAATTTATAAACGTATATACTACAGTATGTGCGAGCCTGTTATAGGTAAACAGAAATTTAAATCAAGGAAATCCAAAGTATACTATATATATATACAATACAAATCCTAACTTTTAAAATATACCTTACAGTAAGTTAATAAAATATCTACCAATCCATTCCTCTATCTGCAAACGGCATATAAAATGCAAACTAGAGAGGCGCAGATGGGGACATGCAGAGACAAAACTTGTATATATACCATGCTTTTAACTAATTATACACCTTATATATATTCTTACAACTACTATATAGGTACGGAAATGCAAAATATAATTGAAATCGGAATTATATATAAACTAAAGCACATGTATACATACATATACACATATAAACCTCTTTACAATAAAATGTATAATACTTTGTAAAACACAGTTATCTCACGCTAAATAATAATGGGTATATATGCAGACTTACCCAACTTAGTGGTATAGTATATATTAAAATTTCAAGGTTTCCAAAACGTATATATATATCTGTTAAAGAGGATACCAGTATGCAATACTTATATTATATATAAACTATAAATCATATTATCTAGTGTTATCTTAAGAACCGATATTAATAATGTATGCAAATCAAGCAGCAACCAAAGGTTGGAATTTATACAACCAATCCTATATATATTAATAAAATTAATAACAAAATAAAATATGCGAATTCATAAAAATATGTATATATAAGCTTACAAACATATACTGTTTATATGTAACGTTTTAAAAACAAAAATAAAACAGTACAATAATTTATACTTATGCAGTAACTATATAACAAAAATAAAAACTCCGCTGACCACTTATAGAAACATATATCCTCTAGGTACATAATGATATATAAAAATAGATCCACGACAAAGCTTATAGTATGGTATTTATATAATGATATTTTTAACATAAGTATGCATATACCTTCAAATATACAATTGACACGGACTCGGAAAGGAAGAAGGATACTCGGCGAGGAGACGAAGTGTTGTGGTCGGTGTTGGTTGCCGCAAGGCTGGGAAGGGACGAGCAGTGAAGGTTGGAAGAAAGGGAGGACGCAGAGATGTAAGTTGTCAAGCTCGGCTACAAGTTGATGGCCGGATACTTGGAGGAGGGAGACGACAGATGGGGATGGGTGGAGATGTGCCTACATGGTTGGCTATTGAGGTGGTGGCCGGCGGAGCAATGCAGGAAAGAGGTGATCCGAGGTTGTAAAGCACAGCTGTAGAGGTGTTAAACGTGGGAGGCATAAGATTTGGTGTTTAGGTAGCCAACTAGGAGGGGAAGAAAAGAAGCAGCTTCGCAGAGAGAATGGAGGTGCAGGCTAATATTGTGGATCTGGAAGTAGACAATGAAAAAGAGGAAGGCAAGAGCAGACCAGAACGAAGTGACAGCAAAATAAATGATATTTATATTTTTGAAATCAAAGCGAATAGTGGGTAGGAATGATAACAGTCACGAATTAGAATATTGATTGCAGTGGCCATTGGTAAAAGACGTTGGAATACGAAAGGAAAGGGAAGCCAAAAGGTTGAATTCTAAACCGATACGAACATTGTGTTTCTGATTTCGAGGTGTACCAGACCTCAAAACACAGAAGTAAATATGCCACTGAGATCAGCATGACGAGACGATCAAAACGATAAACAGATATTAGTGGTTCGATTGAATTTTTTTTTTTAATTTCCTACTACGAAAAATGCAAGGAAAACGCAGGAAAATAAGATCGACGGAGCTAAAGATGTCCGAATTTGGAAAAACGAAAAATGACGTCTTGTTCAGAAGATGGTTTAGAATTTTTCTATATAAAAATATTCAGGTTTCGAAAACATTTTTCTTTCATCAATTTCTAACTGATTAAATTGAAATAAAATTACAAACGAAATAAACTTTCATATTTTTGGATGAAAATTTACCAGTTGCTATGTTTAACTAGACGCATTTCAACTATTAAATTTTTATTTCAAAATTTCATTTTTAAAATTTCACGAAAATTCAATTAATCACCTTATTTAAAATAGTTAAATTTTACGGGTCGTTACACTCTCCCCCACTCAAAACTTTTCGTCCCCGAAAAGGAAAGAAGAAGGAGAATAGAAACAACCAGAATAAAATAGACTTAAAACAAAATAAAACAATTAGTTCAAACCATATAAATTCCAATTTAAATAAACTTATATTTAACAACTTGTTTTTAAATTCAAAGTTTCCATTAAATTTATTTCACATTTATTAATGTTAGGTACAAAAGGTTTCTTTCAAAACGAAATTCAATTTAAATTCAATTAATTCAAGATACCACATTAAGTTGATTTAATTTCAATTTTCAAAACGAGATTTTATTTTATTAATCACATCTATTATCCAATTAACTTATTATTCGATTTATCTCCATAAAAAAAATTGTGTATAACATTTATTATACGCACTCACATTTTATTTATAAAGACAATTTATTGTATATTATCCAATTTTCTTAAATTAATAATTTCAGAAGTCCTAAATTTGAATAGTCATTTATTATAATCATACTTTATTCGAAAAATTTAATTCTTCTTTATTCCAAATTATTATTAAATTTATTCTACTTAATATATCATATCACATATATATTAAGTATATTTACATTTATTATAACTACTCAAATTTATTCAAAATTTCCTTTGATATCATTTATATTGTATAGTATTCAATTACATAATTAACTTTTGAAAATTTAGGTAAGTTATATATATATAATGCAATTGAGTATTATCCGAATGAAATTTTACAATTTTCTTATTTCAAGTTGAGTATTTAGTCAAAACTTTTGGCTTTATTGAAGATCGTCCTTAAATCAAAATTCTAAGAATTAATTTTCAATTAACTTCAAACCATTTTATAAATGAAATAGATATATCAGATTTAAAATCTTCAATATATATTATAAATCAAGTCATGCTTAGAATTTCAAATCAATTTATTTTTCAAAACAAACCGTATCAAAACTACAGAATAGTCTCTCCACTTCGAAACTCGAAAATGAATGTCGATGATGCGGCCGTCATCACCGAAATCATTTTCCAGCGACAAAGAGAAGAGCACTGATTTAGACTTTAAATTCTTTGGAATGATTCTTTTTGAAGATATTTAAATACTATACACTTTAAAACTTTCTAATCAAAGTTTGAAACCATCGAATATTAAATTCACAAATTTAGTTTGAATCCATTTAAATTTAAAATAATTTTTAACCCATTTTTATAAATTCATTTATTTATATTATCCAATAGTCAATGATTTATGAAATAATAAATGAAAATTAAATATTATTATTTCGGACAATAACTCATTAACAATTTAATTTCAGAAAAATTTATACCTGTATATATAATATAATCATTCAAAAATTTATTTTGTTTACCAAATTTGAAAACGATATTGTGTCGGTTTGCTCTGTTAAAGTGTTTTAGAAATCCTATTGATGTTGTTGATCAGACGAATCGATCGAAAATCCAAATCAACATCAACAACTCAAACAACACAATATATTTTTAAAACATTTTAAATATAATTTTACAAATACAATTCCTCACTCGACGATACAAGAATATATTTCAAAACATGTATAGCGATTCAATTTTGATGGAAATCGAATCAAAGAGAATTTTGATTCGAAAATAAGTTTGAAACAGAAGATAAGATAATTCAATTACCACAATCGGGAGATGGATGAGTTTATTTAATTCACGGGCAACCTTAACTGAGTCGTCCGTAACTTCAAGAATAAGATCGATGCTGAATTCCGAGGTAAATCAACACTCGATCTCAAGAGATGGAATTCAGGTATAGCAGTGAATAGATAGCATCGTAAACCGAGGATTCAGAAATCTCTGATAAATCGATGCCTATTATAAAGGAGTTTTGCTCCTTTACGAATCATTCGAAGATTGGCGAGACCGCCGATCTATTATAGATATCATTCAAAATGGAGTTATGGGGTGCTCAAGAATTGAAAGAAGACGAATAGTGAAGGACACGAATAAATTTCGAAACCGAGGGGACCATTCCAAAATTCAAAGGAATTGAGTCAAAGGAAGAGATTGAAACTCGAATGAGAGTGATTCTGCAAATACATTTACCCTATATGCTAAGTTCTGCCTAGAGCTACCAAAGCTCTGATACCAACTGTAACGGCCTGCTATTTTGGACCATTCGCATCCGCACATGTCGGAATTAATAACTCAAAATACCGAATTCTTAATTTAAATTGGCAAAACTGAACATATACAGTAAATAAATAATCACAGATCACAGACACAGAGTAATAAATGCAGCAGAAATAAAAGATAGTAGTTCACGAAGCTACTATATACATATCAGAGTTATATAAGTTACAGCAGAAGTCTCGAATACAATAATCAAATACAAGAATCAGAATACAATCACTGGAATCAACTAGATATCTGAAAGCTGGATAGATAGCTGGATCTCCAAGCGAAGCTCCAACTCCAAAGGTGAGTCTCAAATACTGGTACACTCAGTCTGACCCGAGCGTAAAGCAAAACACAAAACACTCGAGTCAGGATTAACATTCTTATATCAATAAATCCAACTCAAGTGAAATAGCAACTGAAATACAAGTAACTCAAAGGATGTTTGGAATAACCATCCTTTAAGGATCCGTTAAACTATCTACTATGTAGTAGTGTATGATAAGTAGATAATGTCTATCAGTAATATAAAGATATCAAAATAGTGTTAAGGCGTTACCATTATCCCCCTTAACACATTTTTATAAGCGTTATAGTCTATACAGCACTGTAAACTCCACCGTAAACTAGTGGGATATCAGGGAGTACTCCATAGGTATAACACAAAAAAAATTCGTAGTGGTCGCGCATAGGGATACAAGTATGACAAGGCACATGAGGCAATACCCAAGGTAGTGAAACTACCGTTTGCCTGATCCATACTGGTGAGAACGCATCGCCGCAGCGATCGCAACACCCCGAAACAACACTCCCAAATCAAGGGTGCACCAATCGACAACAAGTAATGAGTAGTATTCGAAGAAGTGTGTTCGCTCGAGGTAGCTAACCCCCATTTGGCCCGGCACGGCTCCTGTTTTAGTCATTTCCAATTTGACACAAGTGTCAAGGCTATCCATTATCGTTCTCTTTCTTCAGTCATCACATACATCATTCCAACCACTTCATTCTGGATCACACTCCGCGTATAGTTATTAAAGTGGTTTTCGGTTTAGACAGAGAGTATGTCCCTAACCAATTCCGGTCTCTTTAATAACTTTCATGATTATTTCACCGATTGGCCGTTTATATATTTCAAAACCAAATTCAATTCAATTTCAATTTCAATTCGAAAACCATCATTTCACTTGTCTTCTAAATCAACTTCCAAAATTTACGTTTCAAAACTTCCAAATTACCATTTCAAAATCTTATAATTCGATTTCAAATTTTATTTGAAACAATTCAAATATTGATTCAAATTCATATATAAATTCCATTCCGAAATCATTTAAATTAATTTAATTTAACATTCAAATCAATTTAAACTCATTTATCAATTTCATTCAACATTCGTTAAGTTAGTTGATCATTCAAAACAATTTCTATTTAATTTCCAATTCACTAAATCAATTACTTAAGTTCAACTACATTATATCAAAACTTACAAATTTAATTAAATTAGATTCGTCAAATCAAATTCTTTAAATTACAAGTCTTACATAAATTTCAATACATCACATTTTATTTCTTGTTAAAGAAATTCAAATTCGCTTATTCATTTACTTAGTTACAAATTTCAAAACTCAATTAATAAAGAAACTAAATTTCACATATTCGAGAAGTTTCAATTTCACTTATTTACTTACTTAAATAAATTTTCCAAAACTTAATAAATAAAGAACCTAATTTCATTTATTAACGAAGTTCAAATTTCACTTATTACGAAGTTAAATTTCATATATCAAGAATTCAATTTCATTTAATTATTAAATAATTCAATCTGATTTAATTATTAAATAATTTCAAAAACTTAATTATTAAATAATTTCAAACTTAATTATTAATTAAATTTCAAAACTTAATTCAATCGTTTCTCAAATTAAACAACGTTCTTTCATCAATTACATTGTTAATATTTTGTTTCAGATTATTAAATATTAAAATTTTCCTTTCATTAAAAATTCAAATTTCAACTTCATTTCAAAACCATATTATTTATTCAAATAAGATCTTCATTTTATTTTTAAATCAAATTATTGACCAATCGATTTTATATTTAATTCTCTATCCTAGGTCAAAGTTTAATTTAGGTATTTATCATTTCAACCCGATTCCAATTCAATTCAAAATCAAAGCATAGCAAAGGGAACTTGCAGTGTGATAACTGGGATGGTGTCAAAGTAAATAAACAAGCAATAACAACAATCAATATCAATCCAATAATCAATTCAAATAATCCCGAAATAACCGTATTAATTCACATTGTTATTTGTGTAAATTAATATAATTATTTCTAGAATCTACACTATCATTTCATGTAGATTAAAGATTATTACACTAAGTATTCTATGTATTTCTACACTTGACATCAATTATTCAATTTCATACTACATAAATTTTACAACATTCATTCAATGTATCAAGGTGTGGTTAACACTATTTCTATGTGTCAGTTTATTTAACATTTAAAGGGTCATTTTATACAAATTTAACTAATCAAATTAAACACATATGTCGATTCAAATTTCTAACTATCTTACGTCAAATTCAATTGCATAATATTTATCACTTTATACATTACAATTTAACATCCAACATAAACAACAATCAATCAATCAATTAGCAACCAAACTGGATTATCATTGTATATATAACAGATAATGGTGTCAGATGTCACAGGTGAACTGATACAGGTAATAGCATTTATAAAAGTGTAATTAACTACAACAGCATATTTCAATTATCGTTTCAATTGAAATCAAATTTAATAAATAAAAGAACATTAATCGTGAGTGATTGCTCACCTTCGAGGCAGAGAGATAGACAATGAAGTTGAGTTACGAAATCCAAGCACGACTTTTGCAAACAAAGCTAGATTGGTACGAATTTGACGATCAAACTGATAGATAGAAAATAAATGAAATCAAATCAAAAGTGGATCGATGCGGATAAAATTGAAAAAAAAGTATACTATATTACTATTTTCCTTAAACCAATATTCAATTTTAAAAAATACTTACTCATTTAAAACAATATTAAATTTAAAACACGCATGTATACAACTATGTAAATTTTTATATTACAATCATTACTTAGTCCAAAACACACATACTAAATCATTGTTTAAATTTAGCACATAAGATCAACATATATTTAAATTTCAATTCAATGTCTAAACTTCAATAAAAATAAAATCCATATATATATATATATATATATATATATATATATTTAGACTAGAATATACTAACACCAAATCTAAGGCGAAAAGTTAGTATAGATATAAATAATACCATAGGCATATATATTGCACAACAACTTAAAACTACTGCAATTACATATACATATATCCAGATCCACATCACTATATGTTTATAATTTATAAACGTATATACTACAGTATGTGCGAGCCTGTTATAGGTAAACAGAAATTTAAATCAAGGAAATCCAAAGTATACTCTATATATATACAATACAAATTCTAACTTTTAAAATATACCTTACAGTAAGTTAATAAAATATCCACCAATCCATTCCTCTATTTGCAAACGGCATATAAAATGGGAACTAGAGAGGCGCAGATGGGGACATGCAGAGACAAAACTTGTATATATACCATGCTTTAAACCAATTATACACCTTATATATATTCTTACAACTACTATATAGGTACGAAAACGCAAAATATAATTGAAATCGAAATTATATATAAACTAAAGCACATGTATACATACGTATACACAAATAAACCTCTTTACAATAAAATGTATAATACTTTGTAAAACACAGTTATCTCACGCTAAATAATAATGGGTATATATGCAGACTTACCCAACTTAGTGGTATAGTATATATTAAAATTTCAAGGTTTCCAAAACGTATATATATATCTGTGAAAGAAGATACCAGTATGCAATACTTATATTATATATAAACTATAAATCATATTATCTAGTGTTATCTTAAGAACCGATATTAATAATGTATACAAATCAAGCAGCAACCAAAGGTTGGAATTTATACAACCGATCCTATATATATTAATAAAATTAATAACAAAATAAAATATGCAAATTCATAAAAATATGTATAAATAAGCTTACAAACGTATATTGTTTATATGTAACGTTTAAAAAACAAAAATAAAACAGTACAATAATTTATACTTATGCAGTAACTATATAACAAAAATAAAAACTCCGCTGACCACTTATAGAAACATATATCCTCTAGGTACATAATGATATATAAAAACAAATCCACGACAAAGCTTATAGTGTGGTATTTATATAATGATATTTTTAACATAAGTATGCATATACCTTCAAATATACAACTGACACGGACTCGGAAAGGAAGAAGGATACTCGGCGAGGAGACGAAGTGTTGTGGTCGTTGTTGGTTGCCGCAAGGCTGGGAAAGGACGAGCAATGAAGGTCGGAAGAAAGGGAGGACACGGAGATGTAAGTTGTCAAGCTCGGCTACAAGTTGAAGGCCGGATACTGGAGGAGGGAGACGACAGATGGGGATGGGTGGAGATGTGCCTGCATGGTTGGCTATTGAGGTGATGGCCGGCAGAGCAATGTAGGAAAGCGGAGATCCGAGGTTGTAAAGCACAGCTGTAGAGGTGTTAAACGTGGGAGGCATAAGATTTGGTGTTTAGGTAGCCAACTAGGAGGGGAAGAAAAGAAGCAGCTTCGCAGAGAGAATGGAGGTGCAGGCTAATATTGTGGATCTGGAAGTAGACAATGAAAAAGAGGAAGGCAAGAGTAGACCAAAACGAAGTGACAGCAAAATAAATGATATTTATATTTTTGAAATCAAAGCGAATAGTGGGTAGGAATGATAACAGTCACGAATTAGAATATTGATTGCAGTGGCCATTGGTAAAAGACGTTGGAATACGAAAGGAAAGGGAAGCCAAAAGGTTGAATGCTAAACTGATACGAACATTGTCTTTCTGATTTCGAGGTGTACCAGACCTCAAAACACAGAAGTAAATATGCCACTGAGATCAGCATGACGAGACGATCAAAACGATATACAGATATTAGTGGTTCGATTGAAAAAAAAATTTAAATTTCCTACTACGAAAAATGCAAGGAAAACGCAGGAAAATAAGATCGACGGAGCTAAAGATGTCCGAATTTGGAAAAACGAAAAATGACGACTTGTTCAGAAGATGGTTTAGAATTTTTCTATATAAAAATATTCAGGTTTCGAAAACATTTTTCTTTCATCAATTTCTAACTGATTAAATTGAAATAAAATTACACACGAAATAAACTTTCATATTTTTGGATGAAAATTTACCAGTTGCTATGTTTAACTAGACGCATTTCAACTATTAAATTTTTATTTCAAAATTTCATTTTTAAAATTTCACGAAAATTCAATTAATCACCTTATTTAAAATAGTTAAATTTTACGGGTCGTTACAAGTCTAAAACCAAATGTCGTTCGATTTTAGCACAAATTTCCATTAGCTCTAATCTCCACCAAACCAATTCTAAGATGTAGTTAATGTCATTGCCAATCCAACGCGACTGACCACATTCAATTTGGACCATGTATGACCAAGATATAGGTTTAATCAGATTTGAAATTAAATAATATAATTATTAACTAATTAAATCACTTAATCACTAATACCCACCCTTAATCACGTTCATCTTCAATTCCAAGCCCCTAATTCACAAAACCCGTCCTCCGCTTTTTCACCAACCACCGCCGCCAACATCCACCAGAGCCCGTCGCGACATCGCTGTAGGTAGCCCCGACTACCCGAACCCAAAGACCCCAACCACGACGCATGAAACCCACCGTCACTCAAGAACGAGCAAAGATAGTCGACGCCATCCAACTTGGCGTTGCCCTCGCCTCAGGTGATCATCGACCATTGGGCTCCCTCCGAAACAAAGCCCTCCTCAACGCCGACCCTTGCCACCAGCCTTGACCTCAAAATCGCCAAAGCCATCGAGAAGGAGACCAAAAACTACCGCGACGTCAAACCCAAATTCGGCCACCACTGGCCATTTCACCGCGATCCAACCGATCATCGAGTTCCCCTTCCTTAGATAAATAACCTTCTAGTTGACCCTCCCCTAAAAATACCCCTAGTAGTTCCTATCACCCACGACCGTTGGATGAAGTTCTGAAATTCGGCGGCTAAGGTTTAATATTTGGGTTTGGGGGGAAACGAGCTATGATGGTCCTTATATAGAAAATCCTCCCTGAAAATGTTCACGTCCCAAAATACACGAATTCCAATCGAGGCGTGCTCACCGGCATTCCTAGCCAAATACCCATATTCTGAACTCAACTAGTTTCTGGACCTAATTCTATTGTATACAGAAGCTAACTCTTTGGTCGCACAATGTTACTAATTAATGTTCACGTAAATATGCATATTTTTACCACCATATTTAATCTATTTAAATTAAATAAATGATCATATCGGGTATTTTAACTTGTTTAAACCAAAATTCAAATTATTTCAAATTGTCACATATTCATCTTCATCCAAGGGCAAAATGGTCATTTTTGTGCATATACTAATTTTCTAAAATTTAATTGAAAACTTCTATATTATTTTGTAGGAATTTAAATTCATATACAAGTGGTTTCATGATGATATATGCATGCACAAGAGTGAAGAGAACAAAAGAAGATGGAAATAATTCAAAGTGAAGATCATGGAGGACCCCACCTACCCACATACCTTCATGTACAAATTAGAGGCTAATGCACATGCTAATAGAGTTTAAAGCTTCATGCACATCTAAATGAGGATTATTTGAAGCTAATGATTACTTGGCCTCCACACTTCCTAAGAGGGTGTTTTGGGCATTCCCCAAAAATATGAATTAGGGTTTAACATATTTGTAAATACCCATTATGTTTCATGTAACCCCCCTTCCTCTGAGTTAGTTTTTAGCTTAGAAAATAAATCAAAGCCCTCTTTCTTTTCATGGCTACTTAGCCATTTCTTCTCTTATGTAATTCCTATTTTTCTTTATGCAATTTAATACATGTTCATTTTCTTTTCTTGTTTATTTCCCTACATGTTGTAGTGTAGATTTGTTTATTTATGCAAGTAGTGTAGATTTTCTTTTATGCAATTAGATTAGTTCTCTTTTTCATTAGCTTCCATTTTCCTTTCTTTTTGCTTTCATGTTGCTAGCTACATTTGTTAATCAAATGAAAAATATGAGAGGCTAAACCCCTTCAATTTAGGGGTAATGAAGCTCTCTAATTATGTAGCTTCAACTATTTTTTAATTCATGCTCTCTTTTTGTGCTTAATGATGATGATAGAAATGGTTTACTAGTTGTTTTTGCTTTGAATTTGGTAGCCTGTATTGTTGACACCAATTAGGCTATGCTTAAACAATCACTAACACTAATTGCCTCTTCATCAAAATATGCTTATGGCAAAAGAAAGTGATTTGAAATTAAAATTTGATGGTCTATATTTCTAATCAATAGTTAATAGGCCATACTTAAAATAGATTTCATTTTCATTTTCATTGTCAAGTTTCATGAAAGTTAGTAAGTGGTTTAAGGGGTGTGTTATAGTTTGATGGCTTATGTTGGCTAATCAATAGCACAAATATGCCATACTTATGATACGCACATCAATTAAAGCACTAATGACCATAAAAGAGAGATCACGGTTTTATATGTGTTGAACTACATGATCTAGAGAGTGTATTTATTCTCTAAATTGTCACTTAACTCTTATATTTGCTTCTCTTTTCTTTTAGTTAGTTAGTTAATCATCTAATTCTCTAGCTTAACTTTCACTTGAAATTGGTATAATTTGATTGAATTGAATTTTTAAAATCATCAATTCCCTACGGATCGACCCGTATTCGCCACATACTACAAGTGTACGCCGTGCGCTAGCGGTTATTTTATTTCTAAATTCGTTCGCTGGTTTTCTAATTCGATAGAATTTCCGTCGTCGAACATGTTTTTGGCGCCGTTGTCGGGGAATAGTTTTGATTTTGATTTTCTATTCTTCGAATTATCTTGTTTGATTTTATGTGTTTGTTTTGTGTGTGTTTGCATAAAAATAAAATAAGATTTGTGTGTTTGTTGTGTGAAATTTGCTTGCATTTTGATTTTACTTGTTATTGTTTTTTTGTTTCATTTTGCATTTGCATTGTTTTCTATTACTAAAAAAATCATGCACAGTTAAAAAGAAAAAAAATTAATTTTCATTTACAATTTTGTTTTGATTACATTTTCATTTGCATTGTTTTACAACTTTACATTCACTATATTACATTTTACAAAATCTTCACTGTGCACTCCCCATTGTTCTGTGCATTTCCCTCCCTCTCTGTCTCTGTTACAATCACTGCCATACTTCTTTGGCCAAACTTCTGTCACTGTCTCCACTCTTTGCGAACAACTTCCAACTAAACTTCTGTCACCATCTCCTCTGACCATCCACTGATACAACATACATTGTCCCACCATCAACACCCCTAGCTACAACATTGCAACAGCCACTACATCACATCCCCTTCCATCAAAGCAATCAACTACACTGCCCCTCACTCCTCCACCATACTTTGACAACCCCTATTGCTATTCTTCCAAACTGCCTTCATTTCAGAACACCACAAAAAATTCAATACTTCATCCACATTTTCAATAACGACAGCAAGCATTACCAGCCTTTTCCCTACCATCTTCTGCTTATTCACACTTCTTCATTCATACAAACTGCCGCACTTGATATCACTGTTGTTACACACCCCTACAACTCTCTCTAACCACTCTCTTCCATTTCCATTCGCAACTAACTGCAAGCATACCCACACAACCACTTCAGTGTCATTGCCACTTCTAAAAAACATCAACCATAATCATATCACCCAAAATTCTGCACTGCTTCACTACCTAACAAACATACCAACAACAGACCTGCCACCTCCACCGCTCACTGAAACATAACCATACTACCATTCTTCCATTCTACTTCACCTCTAAACTACCCATATTTGCTACCACCCATTTCCCAATAAACATTCACAAAACAATCCTATTCACAACCACATACCAATCACTACCCGTCCTAGCCACCATTGTTCGACCACAAACAAACAGGCCTGACCAAAATTACATTTTCTGCTTGCCCCAAGAACTGCCAATACAACTCCTCACTGCTAGCACCTGACACACACTGCCTTCCGACTTTAACCACCTGAACTCCGCCAATCCAGTGCATCTCAACTGCACATACGACCTCACTGTTTCAACTTACTGCACTTCTTGCTTCAGACTGTCCCATCCATTCTTCATCTACCTGTCATCTTCACAGCCTCTCCACTCTTCACTGTTCAACTGTGCACCATCTATCTCTTCTACTACTTCAACCTGCCAATCATCCTCACCCACAGTAACTATCTACACCGCCACTCTGCTGTAACAAATACATACATTCAAGCATAACATCCACTTCTTACCATATTTCAACACCCCTTTCATCACAGTACAAACACTACCCCTCCAACCACTTGACATACCACCAAACACATCACATTTCTGTGCAACCGTGCACAGTATCCCACCACAACCTCTCCATACAATACTCCAATCATTCAACCCAACTGCAAACTCAACATTTTCAAACTTCTCAAACCATCATGCCACTTCATATTACATCACTGCCTTGCCACCCCTCTGCACCTTACTACAAGACTTGCTCCACCATTCAAAACTGTGCAACCATTCACTGTCCCCTACCAAGCCATCACAATCACCTGAAACCACCTCTCCAATCCACCTGAAATAGACTTGCCACCTAACATTACTATCCTCCATCCTCTCATCCACTAAGAAAAAATTGTGCCTTATGACAACTGCTCTACTACACAGTTATCCACCAAAGACCACAAAACCAAGCAACTCCGAACAATCTCCAACCCTTCGATCAACGTACCAGAACCAACTATCACACGCAACCCTACCTTCATTGCAGTCGACGCTTCCACTCCCACAGTTCTGCCACGAATCGATAATCCACTATCTTCCAACCATTCTCAAACCATCTACAACCATCCTCAAATCACTTTGGACCAGTGACCTTCAACCAATCTTCCAATCAACCGCCTTCAACTTCATCCCCACTGCCTCCAGCGGCGAACAACTCAGTCAACCCCAATTCGCAACATGCTACAGCCAATCATCGGCAATCGATCGAGCTCAAATCACCTCCGCAACCATCATGGACTCGAATTTTAGCAAACCAACCGTGAGCACCAAAATCACGAACGTTTCCGAAGTGGTTGGGGAAAATTACAAAATTGAGGCATTGCAAAAATTTGCGAATTTGAAAGGTGATTTTTGGAAATTGATTGAGTTAGTTGCGATTTTTCTTTGTTGAGAATTTATGAATTTGAAGAATATGTAGTGTTAAAGCTAAGTCTTTTGTTGAGAATTCTTTTGTTTAACTGGGCCGGGTATGGGATTGTGAAGTTAATGATTTTTTTTAAAGTTAATTTTTTTTAAGTTCATTTGTTTCTTTTAAATTCTTCATTTCTCTGTTCTAAAAAAATATTAAAAAAAAAATCAAAAGGGTCATTTTTGTTAGATTCAGTTGCTTTTAGTTACTACTCAAAAAAAACAAATTGTTTTGGTTTCACAATTTTCTTAGTTTCTCCCTTTAAAAAAATTAGATTTAAATTTGTTTTGTTTTGATAAAAAAAAGAAAGAAGAATTTTTAAAGTTGTTGTGGTTTGTTTTAAATTGTTTCAAGTGCTATCCTTATAAATAAAAAATTATATATATCTAGTTTGAAATTTCAGGTTGCCAAAGCAGAATTGCAGAAGGAGCAGAAGTGCTTGCTAAAATAAATTGCTTGCGTTGCTGAGCTTGCCAAAAAAAATAACTCCTTGCTTATTTATAATTTTCTTTTTATTTGCCTTGCGTTGTATATATCTATTGTTTTTGTTTGTCTTGCATTGTTGTTTACTTGCATTTGAAAAAAAAATTCAAAAAACCAAAAACAAAAACAAAATCCATTCGTAGTTGCATTGTTAATACACGTTTAATTTCTGCTTTGAATTTCATCCTAGAATTTTGATAATAATGGTTAGACATCGATGATTCTTAATTGTATATTGATAATTTGTCCTTTTTCGATAATTTAATTTCTTGGTGTCTAGGCTACGACAGAGAAATAATCAGTTATAAATATTATGGTGATTCGTAAATATTATACTGAGTTGTTTCTCTGAAGGTACTTAAACCTTCGGCTGCATTGCTATGGTGATTCGTGGTGCACTGATAAATCCTTTCTATTACCTAGCCGAGAACTATCTTGTTGATTTAAGACAAAGCGTGATTATACAATTTAGGGTTAACTTAGGATAAATCATTTGTAATTAACCACTACATTCATTTAGTTGCATTAGTTCATGCATATTTAAAAAAAACTAAAAAATTCATAATCCAAAACTAAAAAAAATTGTAAATATTTCTTAACTTAGTTTTTTTTCCTTTTCCTTTGAAAAATTTCAAACCAAAATTCCAAAAATTCAAAAAAATTTTACTTAGTTTTTAAAAAAAAAATCAAAAATCCAAAAAAAATATAAAATCTTTTCAAAAAACAAAAAAAATTGAAAAATCAAAAACAAAACAAAAATCAATTTCCCTTTTTGAAAATAAATTTTATTTATTTTTCCTTAAAAAAAACAAAAACATTCTTGAAAATGTCCGAGTTTCCCCACTCACTTGAATTTTACAATAGTTGTGAAAATCAATATAATCCATATGATTTCACTCCAAATTCGTATGGATATTTTAATGACAACTATTCTTTAAACAATTCAAATTTTGAAACGCAAAATTTTCAAAATGATAACGAGCAACCCTCTAATCTTGAAAATAGCATTTCATCTTTACTTGAAATCTCTACACAACAAAATCAAATGATAAATGATTTGTGTAATTCGTATTTGTGCGATAACTCGAGTCAAAGTTTTCAAGGATTTCAAAATTATGTAGATTCAACTATTTGTTAATTCATACTCTTTTTTTTTGCTTAACGATGATGATAGAAATGGTTTACTAGTTGCTTTTGCTTGGAATTTGATAGCATATATTGTTGACACCAAATAGGCTATGCTTAAACAATCACTAACACTAATTGCCTCTTCATTAAAATATGATTATGGCAAAAGAAAGTGATTTGAAATTAAAATTTGACGGTCTATATTTATAATCAATAGTTAATAGGCCATACTTAAAATAGATTTCATTTTCATTGTCAAGTTTCAGGAAAGTTAGTAAGTGGTTTAAGGGGTGTGTTATAGGTTGATGGCTTATGTTAGCTAATCAATAGCACAAATATGCCATACTTATGATAAGCACATCAATTAAAGCACTAATGACCATAAAAGAGAGATCATGATTTCATATGTGTTGAACTACATGATCTAGAGAGTGGAATTAGTCTCTAAAATTGTCACTTAACTCTTATATTTGTTTCTCTTTTCTTTTAGTTAGTTAGTTAATTATCTAATTCTCTAGCTTAACTTTCACTTGAAATTGGTATAATTTGATTGAATTGAATTTTTAAAATCATCAATTCCCTGCGGATCGACCCGTATTCGCCACGTACTACAAGTGTACGTCATGCGCTTGCGGTTATTTTATTTCTAAATTATTTCGGCGGTTTTCTAATTCGATAGAATTTCCATCGTCGAACACTAATCGAACTTGACCTTCTAACTACCAATCATTCAGTCGGTACCTATCGATGCCTATACTCATTTTAGCTAACTCGATCCATCCAGACCCAATGGAAATAATTCTTAGTCCTAAAATGTTCATCTGGGAAAATTGAGTTTTCCAACTCATCAATAAAATAAAATAATTCAATATCTAAAATTTAAATATTCAAAGCAACCCAAAAATACAGGTTGTTACACTCCACCACTTAAAAGGATTTCGTCCTCAAAATCCCGAAGGACTTAGCAACAAACCCAACACTATAACATAGTTGATGATATAAAAATCATCTTCAACTTATGCCAAATCGGCGAACTTCACGCTAATCTATCCTAGGCATTATTTTATCCACCTATGCACATTTCAGCCAAAATGGCACTCTTATCGAAATCGAGTTATAAATATTCGGAAAGAATAAGCAATGACAACTGCATCTATAGCAACAACATTCCATATCATCACAAAAATTCTCTAGATACTTAGGGCTATTCAAAAAATATCAGCCACATATTCTTACGTCTATCGGTCCTATCTAAACATCGTTGCTATAACTCGTATCAGTTATGGCAAAAGTTTTTGGAAAATTTCGACAACACCTCCTTTGCATGGCTAGATCCAAAAAACCACAACTTGCCACATATGGCCCAAACCAACAAAAGAAAACAAAACCTAAAAGTGGCCTCCCATATCTGGGGCATAAAATCACTAATCAAATCCCAACTCTAAATCTACTATATACCTATTTGCCAGGCAATAAACGCTACTCATGAAACCAAAAGCAACAAGCTAGCCTTTGCTTCCATGTACTTGAAACTCACTTATATAACCAAAAAGAGGGTTAAACATGACAGTGAAACAATATAATAACTCATTCATCATATAACATGAATCTAAGCACACCAAACCATAAATAACAATCATCTCAACCAACATGTCATATCAAATCATGTCACTTACATTTCGAATGTAAGTAGAGAAAATTCATATCAAAGCCCATACGATGTACATATGACACGCGTGTGCAATATCAAATTTGATCACTCACTGGATCACACAAATACACTTCCGAACGGTATTTCTCACTCGATTGCCTAGTATAGACTCTGATCTGGTTCTTTCATTACAAACCACCGTTCTTCTTGCAGAGCCATATACTATGATAGAGAACATTAGGATCATTTCAAAAACTCGTATCAAGTGTCTGCCATCAAGAATCGAGTGAAAAATCATTGTTTGGACCGATGTAAATCATCTCAAAATCATGTTCTCGAATTTGGATCAAAGATACTTATGTGAATAAAATGATATATGTACATCCTACGTATTTATTCTAATTGGTTTCTTAGTGTAACGACCCAGAATTTTCGTTATTTGAAATTCAGATATTTAATTGATTTTAAATATTAACAAGTAAGATTTATAAGCCGAATGAATTATATTTCGAATATAGTGATTTAATTGGATAATTAAATTGACAATTTAATATTTGAAATTGCGTAAATAATTGGAAACTGAATTAAATGTGATTAAAAATGATTTATAAAGTTATATTAAATCATATTGGAGTTAGAATGATGTTTGTAAACTTTTAAAATTGAATTAAAAGTTAAATTGTGAAAATTGATTATTTTAATATTTAATTAACGACTAAAAATAGTCATTTTTCAAACAGTCTCGGATTTCGATGAAACCAATTTCATCGAATCCGTAATTTGAAATTATTGAAAGATTTTAAATTTCGTGTCAATCGGATTTATGGTTTGTCAGGGGCAAGCTGAAACGCATAGAAATCGTTTTAACTAATTTAATTTACAATTGATCGTTTAATTCCGTAACTCGCACATATGACCGAATTAGCCTCTGAAACACATTCCATTGTGTCCGGAACGCGGGTCAAACCCTAGAAACGCCAACCGTCATGCTTCGTTTGAAGTTCGGAAAATTTCGAGTGAATAGTGTTTTTGTCAATTTTTCTATAAAAGGATGTCACAATTTCTGTTTTGCACTCAAAGCCCTAGCTAGGGTTGTGGCCACCATTTTCATTTCCAATGGCCAGAAAACACCCATCTTCCACCTCGATTATCTCTAGATCCAAGCACTTTTAGCTTTCGATTCCTAAATGAAAGTTGTAGCGCATTGTGAGATCTACATTCTCAACGGCGATGATCGTAAACAACGAAGCAGATCGATGGAAAATCGAGCTACAATGGCCGGCGTTCATGCATGTTTTCTGAGGCAGGGGGTGGCCGAGTGCCACGTGGTTCCAGGCGGTGGTAGAGCTTGGCCTTGGCTTCGAAGTGGAAGTAGTTGATCGGGCTAAAGTGTCGTGCTCGAGGCTCGATAATTCAATTGGTAGTGGCGGCTAATGGGTTCATCTCGCGCGTGTAACCTGAAGGAGGAAGAAAGCAAAACAAGCGGCCATGATCTAATGTGAGGAATTGAACGGCCAGATGAAGCTAGGTTAAAAAATTTAAAAAGAAAATGAAATTAATTATATTAAAAATCGTATAAACTTCTAAATACCATCACTTTGTCATACGAGGTCGAAAATTGACGAAACGACTTGCGTTGGGTTCGTTTTCACGAGCACTACATTATGAAGCTGGATTGGGATTTATTTGAGCTAGCGAAAATTTAGAGTAAAATTAAACGCGTGTTTAATTTTATTCGGAACAAAGCACTGCAACTGTTATCGAAAACTCAAGGTGAGAACTCCCCACTCAATCGAATTGTGTTTCGATTTAAATTTTAAATAGTTAGATTTAAAATTGTTGATAGTGTTGATTGTGTGTTTGGATAATGATTGATGATTGGTTGAATTGAAATAGACCCTATACGCCGCATATTAAGCGGAGGTTATTATATTAAAAACATATACCGCGATATTCCACCTTGAAGTGGAATTGGTATTATATATGTACTTGGAGTTGATTTCCCGCATTATATAGCGGATGAGACCCTATTGCACCGCATAATAGCGGATAGTATTTTATAAATCGCATATACCGCGATATTCCACCTCGAAGTGGAATTGGTATTGTGCAAACATCTGTGGATGCAGGGAAACAAGTTGGAGGGATCCTACTGGATTCCTCAAACATTTGAATTTGTTTCATATGTTGTGTGTTGATTATTTATAATCTCCGTGTGATTATCTTTGTGATTGAAATTGTTGAAGGCTACGGTTTAGCTAGATATATTTTTGGTATCGTTGGATACCAGAAATAAATAAAATTGGATTTTCGAAACTCAAGTTGAAAATTTATCGAAAAATTTATTTTTGATAATTGGATAAATTAAAAAGGAGTTTTAAAAGGATAAAGTTATTTTTAAACCACATTGAATAAAATTTCAAATTACGGGGAAAAGGGCTTAGTAAAGGGATTTTTAATAATATTATTTACAAGTTGAAGAATTTATTTAAAAATTTGGATTTTTAAATAGATTTGAAGAGATAAAGAAATTTATTTTAAAAAAAAGAAATAATTTGGAAATTCATTGAGAATTTGATTTGGTGTTTTGAAATAAATTTGAGAATCAATTTGAAATTAATTGATTATTAATTTACCATAACTAGTAAAATTTATTCATAGAAATTTATCTGATTTAAATTAATCAGATGATTAAATTAATCCTACTTATGGATGTTTGGATTATATTGGATGTTGAATTGTTTGACATCTCTGATATGTGATGTTTTTGTGATATATCCTGATTTGTGTTGTGATATGTAATTTGTTTATCTGTGATATATATATATATATATTTGTTATCTGTGAATGAAAGATAAGCGTTATAGTTTATACCGCTTATCAATTATGTTGTTATATTTGATCTGTGATGGTTGAATGTTGTTGCACTATTGTGTTAAACCCTTGGACTACACAATACACACACAAATGTGGATTTCACGTGGAAATCGGTTAAGTCACAGATTTTTGACAATTCTAAAGATTGAATTTTTGAATCCAAATTAGTTTTGGAAATTGGAATTGAAAGTTTTTTTTGAAAATGAGATTCAAGAATAAGAGTTATTTTAAATAACTTAATAAAATTGGAATTTAAATCATTTAAATTTTGAATTCAATACTTGGAATTGAATTCAATGATTTGGGAACTATGGTCTAAAAGATTGTACAAGTTATAAAAGGTGTTTGTATGGGTTTTTCTAACCATTTAAAATATGGTTTTGGAAATATAAATCCAAGTTTTATACTTGGACGGCTTTAACCTATGTAATTGTAACCAGTTTTTCCCAAAAACCAAAACTATATGTTTTCAAATAATAATAGCTTTCATAAAGTGAAAAGATTTCCAATTTGTACCGAAACATTTCAAGTTGAAATGAAATTGTTAATAGTTTGGAAAAAACTATAAATTAATCTTTGTGAAGATGATTAAGATTTATCTTGAAATCAAAGAAGATTTTAAATGGTTTATCTTTTATATTATAAAAGATTTGAATTGTGAATAGTTTTGAAAGCTATAAGTTAAATCTTGATTTAAAGATTTAATAGGAAATGATTTGGGAATCTGTGAATGAATCTTTGTAAAATTGGGTGAACTTTGTGAAGTAAATCTTTTTGTTTAAAGATTTAAAATGGTAATTTGTTTAAACCATTTAAAGGAAATGATTTGGGTAATAAGTTGTGACTTAATTGAAATCCCTATATCCATATGTTTTAAATATTGTGCTCACTATTCGGTTTAGCCAGAGAGGACCTTTGTGTCATATAACCCATTCCGAATTAGTGATACGACGATATGGATAACATTTTAAGACCGGGTATTTGTGAAAACGATAGGATGACCTATCGATTGTCTCTGCACCGTTAGCTATGGTATAGAGATTTCCTTTGTGATGGGAAGTTAGATCGGGATTGTGAATACCCAGATTGCAAGGGCTTCTTTGGAAGTGCCTTTGGTTCTGTTCGAACCCGGAACAGACTTGTATGGTTACATGTCTGATATTAAATTTTGAGATATAAAGCTGATTTCTTTCAAATACATTTCTGTTCGTGGCGGAGAATTTATTCTCTTAGCTTAACACCCTTCTTTGAGACGTACGAGCTCAGAGGTTATGTAGTTGAAGGTTATCAGTGATATATTCTCAATTTGGTAATGTGGCATGCTGAGTGTTGCTGTGTGATGATTATTTATTGATCATTTGTTGATCAAAGCGTGACTTTGTGAAAAAGCGTAGCTTTGTGGACGAGACCTCTTCGGACCTCACAACTTGGAAATGGTCGAAACAGGAATGATGCGGCAAGGTTATGAGGGTCGCTCCCTTTAGGGTATGTCATTTCCTTCTGGAAAAGGGTGGTATCAGGTATGGAGCCCTGGTATTTAACCTATGTGGTTACTCCAATCTCATTTACTGTGTGATTGTTGTTTTGTTGAGGCGCCTCGGATAATGGTCTCAAAGGACCGGGCGGTGGCATATTCATGTAGTAGTTACCTAGTGTAAGAGGTAACCCAACCTTGTGTTGGCAGAGAGCTAGTTAGTTCTCGGGACATCCCGCCAGAGGCGATCCCATTGACAGTAGGAAGTTCCTTAGCCTGACCATTTGTTGGAAAATCCAAAGAAACAATACGAGCCTTGTACGGTTTTAGTTGTATAACCTGCTATGGAATGTGGCGGTAACCTGCTATTTAACATAGTAGCTATAGTAGGCATACAATAATGGTTGTATGCTGGCTAAGATTAATATTATACTTTCGAAATGTTTTCTGCACTATGCACTAATAATAATATCAAAAATGATTTGTTTTGCGTAGTAAGCATGTTTGACTATCATAAGAAGAAATCTCCTCCAATTCTGCGTTTGCATTGTGTGTGTGGCAGGAGGCCTTATGGTAGTTTCATTTTCCAAAAGCATTGCGGATGTCTTTTACTTCCTTTGTTGTTGTTGTTGTTTAAAGATAAAAACTGTTTTAGTTCTCACACCAGTCCCATGACCGACCTGGAGTTTATTGTTCCTTTCCTAAACTCTGGGTGCCCATAATTTTCCATACGGGCAGCCTAGAGTCAGGTTATCGGGTCATTTTAGATTTCAGGAGGCTTTGGAGCTCAAGTGGCGAGCTGGATGGCGAGACGTATCACTTGTATATGATATTATTTATTCCGCAGTGTCTTCTGTATGATGACAAGTTTGCATAACTGTCCATTGATGTATTGTGTGTATATTAACTCTGATGTTGTAATGTACAAACTGATATAGTTCTTGATTTAAAGATTATTCATTTATCTATTATATGTTGTTCTGCTGCGATATGTGAGATTCTGATATTGTTTTTGTTGTTTCTTCTTTCTTTCTTTCTGTCTTCTTCTACCTCTTCTTTTTAACCATAACAATTCGGTTTTCTGGCATTCGATTGCTCGGCAGTTGATACAGTGGATGTATTAATGTCGATTTTCAAAAGTCGAAAATCCCGAGATGTTACATGTGGTATCAGAGCAATTGGTTAAGTGATAATCTTGGCTCTGTTAGGTGTTACTCATTAGAGATAGAGTCAGTAGTACTCTAGAATGAGTGTGGGTGTAATAATAGATATGAGCGCATATTTGTTAGTGAATATGAAATTGCTTTGTATTATGTTGACTTATCGATTGAGTGTTTATAGATTCTGGTCGGTGCAGTCTAGCTAATTGTATCGATAGGGGTTTCTAAACTCTTAAACAAGATGAACCGACACAGTATCATTTTAAATTGGGTAAATGAAATAATTTTACCTCGATTATATTTTGTATATAAAGGAAATAATATTTCAGAATTATTAAAGTGTATATAAAATTAATTGTTTGGTTGTTGAAAATGTAAGGATATATATAAGTTAATAAAAGTTGTTTGAATAATCTAAATAAAAACAACAATTGTAAAAGAATGAAGTATATAAGCAAATGAATTAATAAGTATGGAATTATAATTAATATGATTTGCAATTGTGAAATAATCTTGTATAAGTAAAGTAAAATAGTGAAATTATATGAGAAAAAGATTTATAAATGTGATTTATAAATAAAAAGGAAAATTTTAAAAGAATATTAAACACTGAATTCACTACTGTTACTAGGAAATAATAAGGGTGATGACTGCAGCATCATCAGTATCATTTTCGAGTTTCTGTGTGAAGGATTTGCTACCATAATAAATTGAAATATTAAGTTTTGTTGTGATAAACAAAATTTAAATTAAAATCCAAGTTGTAATTGATAAATATAAGTAGAAATGAGTTTTGAACTTATAATATGAGATAATAAATTCAGCTTTGGTAAAGTTAAATGAAATTGAATTTAAAATAAATTAGAAATGGGCTTAAGTTGTATAATGTAAGTGAGTTGAAATGGAATATAACTTAAGTGATGTTAAATGAAGTTGATTTTGGTATCGAAGTAAATTAATAAGTGAATTAATGAAATGAAGTCATTAAGAATATGAACTTGAGGTTTATAAAGGAGATTCAACCTTATTTGTAAAATGAATTAGCAATTGAATTGAACTAATGGATTGAATGTTAATCAATCGAATGTAAGTAAATTGATATGGAATAATGGATGTAAGTGTTAATTCATTAAAAGCTAATAAATTGGAAATTCAATGAAAGCCAATTTAATATTAAACCAATTGGAATTAAAAAATGTTGAACCAAATTGAATGTGAAGTAAAGTAAATTGAATGAATTTGGTTATGATTGATTATGATTTGGTTGTTATATGATTGTTCGTTGATTGTATATAATTCATTAAGTATTAATGAAATTGAATTGATAAAAATTGAAAGCTATGTGATGGAATTTGAATTGGAAGTGAACCAACTTGAATTTAAGTTAGTGAATGTAAACTAATTGAAAATGAAGAAATGAATGTCGTTGTATATGAATTGGTTGTAAACAATTACAAGTAATGTCGAAATTATATAAGTTGCTTATAAACCTTGTTTAGTATGCATTTCTTTTAATATGCATATGTTGTAGTTGTTTAAAAGAGTAAATTATTAATAACTTTATATATATATGTCACTTACGTGTTTAAATTGAGTAAGTACAGGTGCCGTGGCTGCCGTTTGGCTGGTTGGGTCGTGCTAAAATGCTTAATAAATAACTGCTTTGCTTAAAAACGCTAAAAAGGTACGCCTACGCAATAAAAATAGGAAATATGAACTGTTTTTCAGTTTTCCGACCGTTTGGGTCGATGTATATATATTTATATCTATTGTGATATTGCGAAAGCTCCTCCGTACAAAGGAGACTCTGCCAAAATTTTCCGTAAATTTTGGGAGTTAGAAATTTTTTGAACTTTTGGAAAAAATTTGTTAACGGAAAGTCGTTTTCCCAAATTGAAATAAAACGTAGGAATTGAACTAGAAAATGGAAACCATTGTTTTGGTTGAAGTTAAAGGTTTTGGAAAAGGTGAATATAAAATTTTCACTAAGCGGATTTTTTTGAAAAGTTAATGAATTTGGGGCATTTTTCTTACTTGGCAATTTCGAGGACGAAATTCTTTAAAGGAGGGAAGATTGTAACGACCCAGAATTTCCGTCATTTGAAATTCAGATATTTAATTGATTTTAAATATTAACAAGTAAGATTTATAAGCCGAATGAATTATATTTCAAATATAGCGATTTAATTGGATAATTAAATCGACAATTTAATATTTGAAATTGCATAAATAATTGGAAACTGAATTAAATGTGATTAAAAATGGTTTATAAAGTTATATTAAATCATATTGGAGTTAGAATGATGTTTGTAAACTTTTAAAATTGAATTAAAAGTTAAATTGTGAAAATTGATTATTTTAATATTTAATTGACGACTAAAAATAGTCATTTTTCGAACAGTCTCGGATTTTGACAAAACCAGTTTCATTTGATCCATAATGTGAAATTATTGTAAGATTTCAAATTTTGTGTCAATCGGATTTACGGTTTCTCCGGGGCAAGCTGAAACGCATAAAAATCGTTTTAAGTGATTTAATTTAAAATTGATCGTTTAATTCCGTAACTCGCACATATGACCGAATTAGCCTCCGAAACACATTCCATTGTGTCCAAAACACAGGTAAAACCCTAGAAACGCCAGCCGGCACGCTTCGTTTAGAGTTCGGAAAATTTTGAGTGAATAGTGTTTTTGTCAATTTTCTATAAAAGGACGTCACAATTTCTGTTTTGCACTCAAAGCCCTAGCTAGGGTTGTGGCCGCCATTTTCGTTTCCAATAGCCAGAAAACACCCATCTTCCACCTCGATTATCTTTGGATCCAAGCACTTTTAGCTTTCGATTCCTAAATGTAAGTTGTAGAGCATCGTGAGATCTACATTCTCAACGGCTATGATCGTAAACAACGAAGCAGATCGACGGCAAATCGAGCTACAATGGCTGGCGTTCATGCACATTTTCTGAGGCAGGGGGGTGGCCGAGTGCCACGTGGTTCCAGGCGGTGGTAGAGCTTGGCCTTGGCTTCGAAGTGGAAGTAGTTGATCGGGCTAAAGTGTCGTGATGGAGGCTCGATAATTCAATTGGTAGTGGCGGCTAATGGGTTCATCTCGCGTGTGTAACCTGAAGGAGGAAGAAAGCAAAACAAGCAGCCACGATCTGATGTGAGGAATTGAACGGCCAGATGAAGCTAGGTTAAAAATTTTAAAAAGAAAATGAAATTAATTATATTAAAAATCGTATAAACTTCTAAACACCATAACTTTGTCATACGAGGTCGAAAATTGACGAAATGACTTGCGTTGGGTTCGTTTTGACGAGCACTACATTATGAAGCTGGATTGGGATTTATTTGAGCTAGCGAAAATTTTGAGTAAAATTAAATGCGTGTTTAATTTTATTCGGAACAAAGCACTGCAACTGTTATCGGAAACTCAAGGTGAGAACTCCTCACTCAATCGAATTGTGTTTCGATTTAAATTTTAAATAGTTAGATTTAAATTGTTGATAGTGTTGATTGTGTGTTTGGATAATGATTGATGATTGGTTGAATTGAAATAGACCCTATACGCCGCATATTAAGCGGAGGTTATTATATTAAAAACATATACCGCGATATTCCACCTTGAAGTGGAATTGGTATTATATATGTACTTGGAGTTGATTTCCCGCATTATATAGCGGATGAGACCCTATTTCGTCGTATAATAGCGGATAGTATTTTATAAATCCCATATACCGCGATATTCCACCTCCAAGTGGAATTGGTATTGTGCTAACATCTGTGGATGCAGGGAAACAGGTTGGAGGGATCCAACTGGATTCCTCAAACATTTGAATTTGTTTCATATGTTGTGTGTTGATTATTTATAATCTCCATGTGATTATCTTTGTGATTGAAATTGTTGAAGGATACGGTTTAACCGGATATATTTTTGGTATCGTTGGATACCAGAAATAAATAAAATTGGATTTTCGAAACTCAAGTTGAAAATTTATCGAAAAATTTATTTTTGAGAATTGGATAAATTAAAAAGGAGTTTTAAAAGGATAAAGTTATTTTTAAACCATATTGAATAAAATTTCAAATTACAGGGTAAAGGGCTTAGTAAAGGGATTTTTAATAATATTATTTATAAGTTGAAGAATTTATTTAAAAATTTGGATTTTTAAATAGATTTGAAGAGATAAAGAAATTTATTTAAAAAAAGAAATAATTTGGAAATTCGTTGAGAATTTGATTTGGTGTTTTGAAATAAATTTGAGAATCAATTTGAAATTAATTGATTATTAATTTACCATAACTAGTAAAATTTATTCATAGAAATTTATCTGATTTAAATTAATCAGATGATTAAATTAATACTACTTATGGATGTTTGGATTATATTAGATGTTGAATTGTTTGACATCTCTGATATGTGATGTTTTTGTGATATATCCTGATTTGTGTTGTGATATGTAATTTGTTTATCTATGATATATATATATATATATATATATCTGTGATCTGTGAATGAAAGATAAGCGTTATAGTTTATACCGCTTATCAATTATATTGTTATATTTGATCTGTGATGGTTGAATGTTGTTGCACTATTGTGTTAAACCCTTGGACTACACAATACACACACAAATGTGGATTTCACGTGGAAATCGGTTAAGTCACAAATTTTTGACAATTCTAAAGATTGAATTTTTGAATCCAAATTAGTTTTGGAAATTGGAATTAAAATTTTTTTTGAAAATGAGATTCAAAAATAAGAGTTATTTTAAATAACTTAATAAAATTGGAATTTAAATCATTTAAATTTTGAATTCAATACTTGGAATTGAATTCAATGATTTGGGAACTATGGTCTAAAAGATTGTACAAGTTATAAAAGGTGTTTATATGGATTTTTTTAACCATTTAAAATATGGTTTTGGAAATTTAAATTTAAATCCAAGTTTTATATTTGGACGGCTTTAACCTGTGTAATTGTAACCAGTTTTTCCCAAAAATGAAAACTATCTGTTTTCAAATAATAATAGCTTTCATAAAGTGAAAAGGTTTCCAATTTGTATCGAAACATTTCAAGTTGAAATGAAATTGTTAATAGTTTGGAAAAAACTTTAAATTAACCTTTGTGAAGATGATTAAGCTTTATCTTGAAATCAAAGAAGATTTTAAATGGTGTATCTTTTATATTATAAAAGACTTGAATTGTGAATAGTTTTGAAAGCTATAAGTTAAATCTTGATTTAAAGATTTAATAGGAAATGATTTGGGAATCTGTGAATGAATCTTTGTGAAATTGGGTGAACTTTGTGAAGTAAATCTTTTTGTTCAAAGATTTAAAATGGTAATTTGTTTAAACCATTTAAAGGAAAGGATTTGGGTAATAAGTTGTGACTTAATTGAAATCCCTATATCCATATGTTTTAAATATTGTGCTCACTATTCGGTTTAGCCGGGAGAGGACCTTTGTATCATATAACCCATTCCGAATTAGTGATACGACGATATGGATAACATTTGAAGACCGGTGGTGAAGACCGGGTATTTGTGAAAATGATAGGATGACCTATCGATTGTCTCTGCACCGTTAGCTATGGTATAGAGATTTCCTTTGTGATGGGAAGTTCGATCGGGATTGTGAATACCCGGATTACAAGGGCTTCTTTGGAAGTGCCTTTGGTTCTGTTCGAACCCGGAACAGACTTGTATGGTTACATATCTGACATTATATTTTGAGATATAAAGCTGATTTCTTTCAAATACATTTCTGTTTGTGGCGGAGAATTTATTCTCTTAGCTTAACACCCTTCTCTGAGACGTACGAGCTCAGAGGTTATGTAGTTGAAGGTTATCAGTGATATATTCCCAATTTGGTAATGTGTCATGCTGAGTGTTGCTTTGTGATGATTATTTATTGATCATTTGTTGATCAAAGCGTGGCTTTGTGAAAAAGCGTAGCTTTGTGGACGAGACCTCTTCGTACCTCAGAACCCGGAAATGGTCGAAACAGGAATGATGCGGCAAGGTTATGAGGGTCGCTCCCTTTAGGGTATGTCATTTCCTTCTGGAAAAGGGTGGTATCAGGTATGGAGCCCTGGTATTTAACCTATGTGGTTACGCTTAGCTTTACCAATTATTTTTAATTCACATTCATTTCCACTTCTAGTATATTTCCTTTAATACTAAAATTTCTGATTTCTCTTACTTAACTAAAATGTTTAACAAATTTAAAGCTTGTTTTAACTTACTATCTTCTCAAATTTATAAGTTAAAAAACTTATTTCCTTATAATTCCACAAAAAACACCTAGCTTCAATTTCTGTATCAAATGTGGAAGTTTCGACTTCCCAAAATTGTTGGAAATTTCATTTCATTTCAATAGATGAACAACACAAATATCATATTTAAATGAGATGCAAAACCAAACTATTCTAATGCATAGGGTACATGCATCCATATAATAACTTGACTGAAACCTTCAAACTTAAACACCCGATTTTATTTCAACTCTATATTGAAATAATTAATATATACGAATCATCTTTTTGTATATCAAATCATACTTTTGAATTTAAATCGAAACTTGTCAATTGTGAAGCAAAACTACCATGGTAGTAAATCCCCACTTAGAAACCCGAAAATGAACACCGATGCTGTAGTCATCGTCAGAATTATTTTCCAATAACCGAAGTGAGTTCAGTGCTTTCTATTTCCTTTATAATCCTTTTGAAATATTTCCATTCAAAAATTCTTTCAAATAGCACTTTATTACTTTCCTTCAAAACTTTGAAAAACAAATTTCAAAAACACCTGGGTATCGGTTCTCAAATTCTCACCTTAAATCCTTTTTATTTATAACCACATTTGTAAATTAAATTAGATAATTTCACTTCTTATATATGATCCTTTCAAAAATATTATTTTGTTTAAATTACAATAAACAACTTTTATTAAAACTAAATTTTAACCCAACATTATCACCGGATGCCTTATAGTGAAATTGAGAAACTGAATTCACAAGGTATTCATTTCAATGTTCCCACAATTACTATTTACCCAACCCATGTAGAGAAAAGGATAAAACTACACATAATCAACCACAATAGTCAATGTCCATAAATTGGCCAAACACAACTACTCAATCAAAACAATTGCTAATGCTCCTAACTGGGTGAGTATGACTAATCAAATAATAAATGATAATAATTGAATATTATCATTTCTAAACAACAAAAACATCTATATAAATTTTATATAAATTATTCCATTTACCAATTTTAAAACAACACTGTGTCGATTTGCCTTGTTCAATTGTTTAGAAACCCCCATCGATACTGTGGGGTCCCGCATCTCAACAAGAATTCATAAGCCACTCAACATATAAATCAATACAATACAAAACATTTTTATATTACTAACAAATACGTGTACGTATATATAATACACTCAACTCATTCTAGGATGTTACTAACCCTATCTCTAATTAGTTACTCATTATAGGGCATTCTAACCTTATCTATAATGAGTTTACCCCACCGAAGCCTAGGTGTTCGCTCAACCTAAGCTCTGATACCAGCTGTGACGATCTGCCTTTCTTACACAAAAAGACAACAATTAGTACATCATCGTTATTCGTGTGTCGATCATTCAAGTGCCTGACAGACGAATTGTTGGGGTAAAGAAAGAAAATGATATAACATAATCTCACATCGTGACGAGTAATGTATAATATATAGTAGATCTTTACACAAAGAAAAACTGTAAAATACATACATCAATCAGAGTGCACTAAACAAATCATCAGCTTGGATAGTTATAACCCCTTGTCATCACAAATGCAGTTAAATAAAATAACTAATGCAGCGGAAATAAAATTTACGGGAATACGACTTAGAGGTCTCTAGCTCATCTCCTGAAGCTCCAAAACATCCAAACTAGATCTAAAAATATGCTCGGCCTTACCCGAGCATTATAAGAAATGCCTAGATCAATCTGGTAAACCAGTGTAAGAAACACACCTCAAATGGATTTTAATGTTACGAAACCTTTCAAAATAAATGTATCTCATAAGACTACGCTGCACAAACAAAGATGGGTTTTTACCTTACGATAACCAAAACATTTCTATAGAAAATCCAGTGATATTATATAGTGTATAGAGTTTAAAGTAAACATTGAATCATAGCCGAAATTGTTATATTAATTCAATTCCATCATAATCGGTATACAACTAAGTCCAAAGGCACTTATTTGGAGAATGGATTTCCATACAATGACAAGGCACTGGGTACCACCTGTTATACCGCCTTTTGACCAGGCAGTATATCATAAAAGTTAGCAAAATGGCTTCTGTGATCATCAAGGTAGGAAGCCCGGAGAGACGGTTATCAGGCTCTGAAATCGATGATATTTGGAACATGGACAATAGTTGGGCGGATTTGGACCGGGTCCCAATTAAGTTGCAATCAACATGAAGTGATAAGGAACATCCCATGAGGCCACATTTCAAGTTTCAAGTTAATCGGAGTTCGTATGCTCGAGTTATGGGCAAAGGAAGAATTTATATGGATTGATATGGAACGATCCATAAAACAGCATAAGTCGACGAAGATCGATCAATATCTCAAAATCTACAAAGCCAATGCACTTGAAACTTTTAGAGCATCAATATATTGAAGAGTGGAGCCCACATAAACGATCGCATGACAAAATGCCCAAATCTTGGAAAAAGAGGCCGATCATTATTGGAACGATCGTACAAATCAGCCAGAATGATCCATAGTTTAACGGAAAATGCGATATCTCACAAATGGTACGTCAGAATTGCAAGAAATTTGAAGAGCAAGCAGTTAACATCATGGAGCACATCCATGATTGATTGCAGCTCAAAAGGGTGAAATCTTGGAAAAGAGGCTGATCGTTATTGGAACGATCGTACAAATCAGCATAACGATCCATAGTTTTACGGAAAATGTGATACCTCACAAACGGTAAGTTGGAATTGCACGAAATTTAGAGAGAAAGTATCTTACATCATGGAGCACTATCATGATCGATCGCAACTCAAAAGGTTGAAATCTTGGAAAAGAGCCCGATCGTACAAATCATCATAACGATCAATAGTTTTACGGAAAATGTGATATCTCACAAACGGTACGTTGGAATTGCACAAAATTAAAGAGCAATTAGCTTACATCATGGAGCATAACCATGTTCAATCGTAGCTCAAAGGGATGAAATCCTAGAAAAGAGGCCGATTGTTATTGGAACGATCGTACAGATAGGTATAACGATCCATAGTTTTTGTGGAAAATGCGATATCTCACAAACGGTACATCAGAATTACACAAAATTTGGAGACCAAGTAGTTAACATCATGGAGCAGCCCCATGATCGATCATAGCTCAAAAAGATAAAGTATGGAATGATCTTATGTGATCCAATTTCTAGTTAAAACAGCGAAGATCGATCGATATCTCATAAACGGTACGTCGGAATGACACGAAACTTTGGAAGTAAGGACAGAGGCATGGGGGACCCCATAAAATTGACCGTAGCCCCATTAGAATTAGTATAGAACGATCGGACTAAATTACTTTTGTGTCCGATCGATCCCAAATTTTGTGGGTAGGGTCGTCTGGGCCTAGAGGTTCTTCTGCTAAAACTTCAATCTGATACATGCATGTCTTTACCTATAAATACAGCAGACTTGGCTCATTGCAATGGACATTTCGGCTTGCTCTCCTTCATCACTTCTTATCTCTTCCTCCATGAATTTTCTAAGGAAAAAACAACTACACCTATAATCTTACAGTATAAATAAAATAATATTGGAGTGGACGTAGGCCGGAGTTTGTCGAACCACTATGAAACTCGTGTGTTCATTTAATTTTCTGCAATCTATTCTGTGATCTGTGAATCTATATTAATCTGTTTGGATCTAAATATTGGACATTGGTGCTTTCACATACAACCGGGTGTTTGTGACCATTTTTGGCCCAAACATTTTGGTGCTTTCACTAAGAATGACTTGCACCCGCGGCTTTGAAAGCTAGGATCTTAGATTTGGATACTTAGATCTATGAAGCGATGGCTAGGCAATCAACAAGGAGACCATTAGCGGATAGAAGCCTTCATAGAGGGGGTCAGGAGGCTTCTTTTGGAGCTGGAACAAATCAAACATCTATCTACATCACCAGCGATGAAATGGGAACAATGATTGATGCTATGCAGGAGAGGTTGCTAAAGAGACATGAGGAGGTGATGTAAGATCTACTCCGATAGATTGGACAATGCCGAGCAGTTTGGTGTCAATCAAAACTTGGATGTGCGTCTGGAAGACGATAATCTAGGATTCCCTCGCAGACTCAGAAGGTAAGATGGAAAAGGAGAACACTTATGGATGCCAGAACAGTTGGAAATTGGAATCCAGGACCTGAAACAGAAACTAGAAGACTTGGATATGGATTGGAGCAACCAAGGGCAAACCCCAGCCAAGGAGAATGGATTAGAACTACTCCCCATTGAACTGGGGGCACAAATTTGGATGGCTTTGTAAGCAAAATGGATAGCGATGAAGGAATAGAAGCAACCATCATTCGCCATAGATTGGAGCGGGCACGGCTTAAGGGCAAAGGTCATCATCTCTTGATCAAGATAGCATGAAGTAAAAGAAACTTCACATTAAAACGGCTAAGTCACTTACATAGGTACGGGATCGAGGTCGGCCCCTAGGCATGCTCTGAGATGGCGATAAACCGCCATAACAAATGATTTCGAAACTCACTAGAATGTGAAAAACAAGTATTTCGCTTTGAATGGCACTCAATCTAGAAAGATCACATTTTGCCTCAAAGGGCACTCATTCTCGAACGATCACATTTCGCCTCAAATGGCACTCGATCTTGAACGATAACATTTCGCCTCGAACGGCACTCGATCTTGAACGATCACATTTCGCCTCGAACGGCACTCGATCTCGAACGATCACATTTTGCCTCCAACAGGCACTCGATCTCGAACGATCATATTTCACCTCGAATACGATCACGAATGATCACATTACGCCTCGAACAGGCACTCGGTCTTGAGCGATCACATTACGCCTCGAACAGGCACTCGATCTCTAGCGATCATATTAAGCCTCAAATATGCACTCGATCTCGAACGAACACATTTCACCTCGAACAGAAACTCGATCTCGAACGATCACATTATGCCTCGAATAGGCACTCGATATTGAATGATTGCATTTCTCCTTAAACAGGCATTCGATCTCGAACGGTTGCATTTTGCCTCGAATAGACACTCCATCCCGTGCAATCATCATCAGTCTAGCACGTCTACAAATTTGATTAACGGTCCCGAAAGGCTGTAACTAACAATCAAGCAAGATCAAAAATTGTTCATAGGTCATCAATGGGTTTCAAACATTGGACTTAAGGCAATTCAAAACACGCCTTCCTAAAGCAAGGTATGTTTTGGGGGAAAATATTATACCACCTTTTGACTAGGAAGTATATCATAAAATTTAGCAAAATGGCTTCTGTGATCATCAAGGCAGGAAGCACGGAGAGACGGTTATCAAGCTCGGAAATCGGTGATATTTGGAACTGTATAAATTTTTATATGACCTTCTTATATAACTTTGTATATATATGATTCACAGATCATAATAAAATGTATTAACTGCATAATCCCAATACAACTAATATATATATATACTTTTCTAGCAAATTACAAAAATCTGAATCTAATATATAAATGCTTTTGAACACACACAGATATATATATATATATATATACAGTTATAAATAACAGCAATTGCAACTTAAACTTACCCATACATATATATACTATGTAGAGTCAATATTTAATTTAAAACTTATAAAGAAAATAAAGATCTATACATATAAATTTGATAAATTTATCTTCATACAAAATACATCTTTATATACAACAGCAGGTTGCACAAGGAGTAAGTCCACTATATATGTGAACTACTATAATTGAATATATATATATACACATGAATATATATAAAAGAAAATTCCTGAATATATATATATATATATGTATGTATTTTAAAATATCACAAGTCAACTCAACAACTGATAAAACAAAATCTTCATATCTATATAACAGACGACTTCCAAGCTTTTCATCTTAGTAAACATATATATAATACTGTTGTTTTCCCCCAGCAACAAGTACAAGCTTCTCAGTCAAAACAAAAAGCAACTAAAAATACACAATAAGGCCGAACATATATATCAACATGCAATATATTTATATTTCAAAAATAAAAACAAGTTTGAAATATTATTATACTATATATATTACTGTACATAACTCTACAAATCAATATATGTAAAGAAGGTAGTAGAAAATCTTTTAACATATATATACCGCAAGTAATATATATATCTACAGACTATAAACAAATGAACTTAACTGACCAACATAAATATATATATCTCTATAATATATTTATGACATACCAAAGAAGAGGTTCGGCTATGCTACATATATATAGTGGATGAGGAGTGGACATGCAAGGCCGGCGGCGGAGGAAGCAAAGGCGGGAGAAGGGAAGAGAACGTGAGGGCAGCTCGAGCAGTGGTGGCCGATGGAGAGCAGGGAGGGGGAAGAGGTTGCTCGACTGGAAGTCCTTGAGGAGGCGATGGTGGTCGGGAAGATGCAAGCTCGGCGACTCAGACTGTTTTCACTCATGAAAGAAATGTGAAGGAAAGATTTAAGATGAAGGAATAGGAATAGGAGAGTGGAAACGTGCATAAGCAACTATACTCTCAGTGTATATTATCTCATAAAATGAACAAACAACAAATTTTGCGAACGGAAACAAAATTTATTGAAATGGTGGAACGCCAATGGTTAGAGGATATCAAAAGTTTAATAACCGATGGAAGATAAGCAAGTGGAACCAAGAAAAATAAAGGCTATGAATATGTACCATCATATAAATTTAAGACAGGGAATCGCAATAGTCAAAATGAACAGTTGGGTATAGTGACAGCCAGGAAAAAAAATAAAGACTAGTGGCTGTACAGCTATGCACTACGGAAATGAATGGTTACGGGTAGATCAAAAGGCTTAAACGGTACCGATACGGTTACCGTTTATGCAGATTCCGCCACGTACCGGACTTCAAAACACACGAACGAATATGTTGCGGAGATCAGCACGATGAGACAATCAAAACGGTATACAGATACCAATGGTACGCTCATCCTATCAAAAGTCGATAATCGATACTGAAACTACTACAAATTTTCCAGAAATAAGATAAACGGGGCAATAGAACTCAAAATTTAGGAAAACGAAAGATGACGTCTCACTCAGAAGATGATTTACAAATTTATTGTAGAAAAATATTCAGGTTTGGAAAACATTTTATTATCATCAATATTAACTGATATAAATTGGAATAAAATTGCACTAGAAAATAAACTTCCAAATTATCTGATGATAGTTTACCAGTTGCTATGTTTAATTAGACGTATTCCAAATATCAATTTATATTTCAAAATTCAGTATTTTTAAATTTCACAAAAAAAATTCAATTAAATATATTATTAAAACTATTGTAATTTACGGGTCGTTACACTTTCCCCCACTCAAAACTTTTCGTCCCCGAAAAGGAAGGAGGTAGGAGAATAAAACTACCCGAAAGAAAGAATAGATTTGAAATTCAAAATAAACAATAAATTTAAAACCATATAAATTTCAAATTAAACTAATTAATATCCAACATTTTGGTTTAATCCATTTGAGTTCACTTAAGTTAAATCAATCCATCTATTTCTAAATTCATTATCTTATTGTCTAGTCATCCTCAGTTAACAATTTCTAAATCATCAATTTTGTATAATCATTTATTATACTCATATTTTATTCAACAAATTTAATTCTTTTATTCCAAATTATTATTAAGTTTATTCCACTTAATATATCTTATTACATATATTTAAACCATATAAATTAATTTAAACCATATAAATTTCAATTTAAATTAATTTATATTCAATAATTGATTTTAAATTCAAGGTATTTCCATAAGTTAATCTAATTTCAATTTATTAATTCCTTCAAAACAAATTTATTTTACTTATCTCGTTTATTATTCAATTAACTTATTATTTTATTTATCTCTCTTAACATATTTATAATAAAATTTAAGTGCATAACATTTATTATAACACTCAAATCTTTCCTTATAAAGTCATTTTATATTGTATATTATCCGATTACATATTCAACTTTTGAATGATTTAGGTAAGTTGTATTAGAATGCAGTTGAATAATATACAAATAAAATTTTCCCAATTCAATTATTCAAGTTTAAATATTTATTCAAAATTTTTAGCTTTATTTTGTTGAAATCATCTCTTAACATAAATTTAAGAATTAAATTTCCGATTCACTTCAAACCATTTAGAGATAATTATGTATATACTATATATATCAAATCAAATTTAAAATAATATACCTATATATATATACACATAAATCAAATCATACTTAAGAAAATTAAATCAATTATTTTCCAAAACAAAACTGTAGCAAAGCTACGAATTGGTCTCTTCATTTCGAAACTTGAAAATGAATGTCGATGATGCGGCCGTCATCACCGAAATTATTTTCTAGCGACAAAAGAGAAGAGCACTGATTTGAACATCTAAAATTCTTTGAAACGATTTCTATTTGAACTAAATAATATACACTTTAATACTTTAAAACCAAAGTTTGAAATCACCGGAATTTAAATTCTCAAATTCTCAGTTTAAATTCATTCCACATTCTAAATCAGTTTATAAACCAAGTTTATAAATTCATTTAGAACAATAAATGATAACCAAATATTATCATTTCAAACAACCAATTTAATTAACATATTAAATTCCAAAAAAATTTTCTTATATATTTATAATATAATCATACAAATTCATTTCATTTACCAAATTTTGAAAATAATATTGTGTTAGTTTGCTCTGTTCAAGTGTTTTGGAAATCCTATCGATAGCGTTGATCGGACGAATCGATCGAAAACCCAAATCAACCTCAATAACTCAAACAACACAATATATAAAACATTTAAATATTAATTACAAATACACTCCCTCACTCGATAATTCAAGAATGGATTTCAAAGAAAAGATGGGATTCAAAGTAGAGGAACTCTAATCAAATAGAATTCAACTAAAAGATAGACTCGATGGGGAGATAAGATGATTGAATTTTAAATTGGAAGATGGATAAATTTATATAAATTGCGGGTAACCTTAACCAGGTCAACCGTGACTTCAAGAATACGATCGATGCAGAATTCTGAATCAAATCGTCATCAGATCACAAGAGATAGAATTCAAGTAAAACAAAAGATAGCAACATCTAAACTGAGGATGTAGAAATCTCCGGTGAATCAATGCTTGTTGTAAAGGAGTTTCACCCCATTACAAATCATTCAGAGATTGGCGAGACCGCCGATTTATTACAGAGATCATTCGAAGTGGAGTTATGGGATACTCCAGAATCAAGAAGACACGAATAGGGGAGACAAGAATGGACGTGGAACCGAAGGGAACGTTCCAAAATTCAAAGAAAACCGAGTCAAAGAAGAAGGAATTCAATCTCGAACGAAAGTGATTCCATAATTGAATTTTACCCTATATGCTGAGTTTTGCCTAAAACCAGAGCTCTGATACCACATGTAACGACCCAGTATTTTGGACCATTCAATTCGACAATAAATCCACACATGCCGGACTTGAATAATTCAAAACAATGGATTGTAAATAAAATTTGGCAAAACTCAGCATATACAGTAAATAAAATAATCACAGATCACAGACACAGAGTAATATAACAGTAATGCAGCGGAAACAAAAGAATAGTAGTTTATGAAGCTACTATATATATAACAGAGTTAAACAGGATACAACAGAAGTCTCGAATACATAGATGTCTCAATAAAATAATCAAATACAAGATCTGAATACATCATTGAAATCAACTGAATAACTGGTAGCAGAATCGATAGATAGCTGGATCTCCAAGCGAAGCTCCAACTCTAAAGGTGAGTCTCAAATGCTGTATCACTCAATCTGACCCGAGCGTAAAGCAAAACACAAAACACTCGAGTCAGGATTAACATTCTTATATCAATAAATCAAACTCAAGTGAAATATCAACTGAAATACAAGTAACTCAAAGGATGTTTGGGATAACCATCCTCTAAGGATCCGTTAAAATATCTACTATGTAGTAATATTCGCTATTATAATAATGTCTAATATGAAATAAACATACTTTAAAATAGCATTAGGGCTTTACATTTAATCTGAACTCACCCTAACACGTAATAGTCCCAGTAGTCTATCCAGTATTAGCATACTCCCAAAAATGGGGGCTACCCTCGATACTCCACAGGCTACGGGAGAAATCACAACTCGTAGTAAAGCTCGATATGGTAGGTGACACGGCACACAAGGCAATGCCAGGGTAGATATACCAATTACGCACACGGACTGATGGAAACACATAGCAGCCACTATCGCTCCACCTCGAACAACACTCCCAAATCAAGGGGTTCACCCAAACAATCACAAAGTAATAGAATGGTATCGAAGAAGTGCGTCCGATAAGAGGTGCTACCTCACTGGTCCGAGATCGCTCTTGTTTTAGCCACCTTATGCCAACTCACGGGAGTTGGGTCCACGTATATACCTTAGGATCGTCGCCACCATCCTACTTCATTCTGGAAACTCCACCGCGTACACAGTTGTCAAAGTGGTTTTCGGTATCGACAGAGAGTATGTCCATATCTGATCCCGGTCACTTTAACAACCAATCGTTATTATAACACCGTGGTCATTTCAAAATAGTTTATACTTAAAAACCAAAATATCATTTCCATTTCATAAACCAAATCAATACGATATCATTTTCATTTCAAAAATATTCACCTCCAAAATCATAGTACTTTTCCAAAGTTATAACGCTTTCGAAATCATAGTCTTTTAAAAATCAAAACACTTTGGGAATCACAGCTTTGAAATCATAGCATTTTGGAAATCATAACACTTTGAAATTATAGCGTTTTGGAAATCATAACACTTTTCTTTTAAACAGTTTAGATATTAAAATTAGTATATATAATAAAATAGTTTATAAATAAGATAGTTTATATAAATAGTTATAAGTTAAAATAGTTTAAAATAAAATAATTTATATTAAAAATGATTTATATTAAAATAATTTATAAAGTAAAATATCAATAGTTTTAAATATAATTTAAAATTACTTTATAAAATAAAATTGTTTCCTCAAATTTCACAAATCGATTCAAATCAACTCAAATTCCAAAATTTTAATTTAATCAAATCTCAAATCATCAATTTCAACTCGATTCAGCTTCTCAATAAACCATTTCAAATTATCGATTTCAAATACATATCTGAACTAAAAAATAAGCCCTTTCAATTTCAATATACTTCAAAGCTTTATATATTCAACATTCTAAAACTAAATTCGATACTTATATATATATATATATATATATAATTCACTTAACTATTATTTAGTTTTGAAACATTTACTTAATCATTTCAATAACATCTAAATACAACTTCAATTTACAAATTTAAATTAACAAAATATCCCATTTAAATATATATAAGTTTGAAATATCCATTTAAGCCACCTTTAATCAAATTTCAAGTTGTAAAACACTTCTTTAAATTTCAAATTCAATATATTTCAAATTAGGGCTGTTATGGTAACGGTTACCGTTACCATTTCACAAATACTGTTACCGTACCATTTTTACTGGTAAGCGAAAATTGCTTACCGTTACCATTACCGATAGGCTGGTATACCGAAGACTGGTGTACCGATAATCTGGTAATCGTTACACTGGTAATGGTAAATTACCATTTGTCTAAATAAGGTTAGTAACATAACACGTATTCACACCATAACGGTGCTTTATCATACAATTTATAGTGTTACTTAATAAAAGACATAAATGAGAAAGAACTAAAGTGTATTTAACATTATTTCACTTGGTTAATAAACTAAATTTAATCATTTGCTTGGTTCTAAATGCCTATAATAAAGCATGTTACATGAATATACATGTATTATAAATTGACTGGTAAAATTACCGTTACCGCTGGTATTGAAGAAATGTTACCGACGATTTACCGTAGAAAATGGTAAATTTACCGTTACCATACCGATTAAACTGGTATACCGATTTCACTCGAAAATGGTAACCGATTTGCTGGTAATGGTAAATTTACCGTTACTATAACAGCCCTATTTCAAATCAAACTTATTTAAGTATAATTCTTAAATAAATATAATTTCAAATCATTATAAACTCTATATTTTAAAAATATAGATATTAAATAAATACTTAAACATATTATTTATCAACTTTATTAAATCAAGTTTAATGAATCTTTAAAATCAATATTTATCAAAACCATATATTTCTTTCAAAACCATAGAAATCATTTTCAAAATATTTATATAAAGACCAACGGTGTCTGTATATAATTTTCTACCCTATGGTCAAGTGGTACGGATATTTATCATTTCAATCTGCAACTTAAATATATACGGTATATATCTTTTCAACCCGCAATCCCAAATTCAATTTTTTGAAAATCGCTTGGGTTTATCATTTCAACCCATAACAATTTTCTCCTATTCTACAAGATCGTTCGGGTATGTATCATTTCAACCCATAGTGATTCTATACTAACAGGGAACTTGCAGAGTGATAATAGATATGATAATAAAATAATAACAATAAAAGGCATATATCATCAGTGATAAATAACAAATAATGGTGTCAGAAATCACAGGTGAACAGATATAGATAATGGCATATATATAGCAATGTAAATAACTAACAGTAGTTTATTTCAATTGTCGTTTCAATTGAAATCAAATTTAATATATATAAGAACGTTAATCGTGAGTGATTTCTCACCTTTCGAGGCTAGAGATGAACGAAAATGAGATGGGTTATGAATCCAAGCATGGATTCCAAAGCAGAGCTATATTGGCACGAATTCGGTGATCAAAGGTGATAAATAGAAATTGACGAAATAATCAGAATCTGCTTGATATAGACTGAAACAAAATATATTTTAGTTTATATTTTCTTAAACCAATATTAAATCTAAACACCAATAAATAAAATCTCAGTCCATTTAAAACCCAAACTTATGTATACATTTCTCTATATAAATAAGTATATAAACATAAACAAACTCATATACATTAAAATAAAATAATATATATATATATATATATATATAAAATTTTCAAATCAATATTTTAACTTTAACACTCCTAAACTAAAATATATATTCAGAAACCAAATGCATACAATAAAATCTTTAAAAATCATAAATCTTTGAACACACTTATCTCCTACCAAAACTGCTCATATAACAGAACATACAATAACTTAGTATAACATATATAAATTTTTATATGACCTTCTTATATAACTTTGTATATATAGGATTCACAGATCATAATAAAATGTATTAACAGCGTAATCCCAATACAACTAATATATATACACTTTTTTGGCAAATTACAAAAATCTGAATCTAATATATAAATGCTTTTGAACACACACACACATATATATACAGTTATAAATAACAGCAATTGCAACTTAAACTTACCCATACATATATATACTATGTAGAGTCAATATTTAATTTAAAACTTATAAAGAAAATAAAGATCTATACATATAAATTTGATAAATTTATCTTCATACAAAATACATCTTTATATACAACAGCAGGTTGCACAAGGAGTAAGCCCACTATATATGTGAACTACTATAACCGAATATATATACACACACACACACACACACGAACATATAAAAAATAAAATTCCTGAAAATATATATATGTATTTTAAAATATCACAGTTCAACTCAACAACTGATAAAACAAAATCTTCATATCTATATAACAGACGACTTCCAAGCTTTTCATCTTAGTAAACATATATATATATATATATAATACTGTTGTTTTCCCCTAGCAACAAGTACAAGCTTCTCAGTCAAAACAAAAAGCAACTAAAAATACACAATAAGGCCGAACATATATATCAACATGCAATATATTTATATTACAAAAATCAAAACAAGATTGAAATATTATTATACTATATATATATATATTACTGTAAATAACTCTACAAATCAATATATGTAAAGCAGGTAGTAGAAAATCTTTTAACATATATATACCGCAAGTAATATATATACCTACAGATTATAAACAAATGAACTTAACCGACCAACATAAATATATATATCTCTATAATATATTTATGACATACCAAAGAAGAGGTTCGGCTATGCTATATATATACAGCGGATGAGGAGTGGACATGCAAGGCCAACGACGGAGGAAGCAAAGGCGGGAGAAGGAAGAGAACGTGAGGGATGCTCGAGCAGTGGTGGCCGATGGAGAGAAGGGAGGTGGAAGAGGTTGCTCGGCTGGAAGTCTTTGAGGAGGCGATGGTTGTAACGACCCCGAATTTTATATAAATTTAAATTAATAATTAAATGAAATTTTTGAATTAAAATTGTGAAATTGATCGATTAATTCATTGCGAGTTTCCCCGAATTCAAATAAATTCGTTATAAATCATTTAAACTTTAAAATATTGTATATATATATTTGGGCATATATGAGTAAATTTGAAATTATAAATATATGTATATATATTTAGCTTGAATTTAAATCTTGTATAAGTGTTTTAAAAGATAAGTATATATATATATAAATACAAGACAAGTATTAAAGTTGGAAAGAAAAAATAATAAGACAAGCAAAAACAAAAGAAAAGGATGCCAAAACAATTAATATTGTTCAGCCGAACGAAGAAAATATATATGAATAAGGTACAACTGATAATAAATGCATGAAGCATTAGTACACTACACAAAAGCATATCAGCCACCAAAATCTAATGTCAACTGAATCAAGCAAAGGAAAATATCTCTGATATTGTACATGGCAATATCATCACCTTGTACAAAAAAAAATAAAACATCACTTGTATACTTACTTCCTTACATAGCAAATTCCAATTCAGTTCGTCCTCAAAAACATAGCTAACCAGAAGCTTAGAAAATCTGAAGTAAACAAATCATTTAACTTAAACAAAATTCCAGTTTAAACAATGATACAATCAAAGAGGATTAAAGAGAAAGCTTGTAGTTTCACCAGCCTGTTTCAAATGAAAAGCAGCTCTGTTTTCTTCTGCAAATCAATGTGAGTAACTTCACATTTTAATACCATAAATGTTAACTAGCAGTTGCAGGTAGATAACTAGAATGAATATGCTTTTAATTGTTTGGTTTGTGATGATACCTCTGTGTGTATATGCAAATACATAAGTATTGCTAAGAATCTGTTTTGCCTGTGTTTGTTTAAAACTAAGATTTTGATAAAGAGGTCTTTACCACTTGATTTAATCCCAGTTAGGATTTGAGTTGTAAACAAAAGTGGTTAGTTTGGTTATGATTTAAGTAGTAAAAAATTTATTAAAGTGGAAACAAACTGTATTTGCCTCTGGAAATCAAGTAAACAACATCCAACTTCAAATAAGTTTAAAAATAAATTTATTGTTTTAAGAATTCAGGAGTATATGGTGAAACTACATAGTAAAACAAGATTTTTAAAACAAGAATTATAATTTTTAAAGAAGGGGGTGAAGAGCAGTTTTGGCTTGACTGTTTTAAGTGTTTTGGGTTGCCGTGGTCGATCGCGTCGTCTAGAGTTGTCGAGTTTCCGTCTAGGGGTAGAGGGGTGACCAGTGGTTCATGGAAAAATGGTGCGGTGGTGGTTCGTCAACGGTGGAGGCGACGACGTCGAATTTGTTTTCGTAAACCTAGTTTTAAGGCGTGGTGGTATTTCATCTCGTTCGATGTCGAAGGTTGATCGAGTGCGACGAAATGTTGTGAGAGGGTGGCGGAGGAGTTCGACGAGGTGTATACAAATTTTCTCGACGACTGATGGCCGGTATCGCCTGGACGAGGATGTTTAGCCGGAGTTGTTTTGCCAGGTGGAGTTCGTGAATACTCGATTTCGTCTGGAGCTTCGTGGTGTGGTTTCGTGGGTCGGAGTCGTCTTGGTGGTGGTTCGTCGAGGTGTCTGGAGGATCGCCAGAGGTAGCGGCGGCGGGAACTACGTGTGCACGTGCACAAGGATTGGACTGTATCAGTTCATTTAGTTGGGGAAGAAGAAGGAGTTGGGTCGGGGTGAACTCGAGAAGTACTCGGGTAATTCTGTGTTTGGCTCGGGTAAATCGAGAAATTTCACGAAGTAAATTATAGAAATCACGGGTAGGACTGTTTTTTTTTAGTTTTGAAAATGCCCAGTTTTACTCGAGTTTGTACTCGGGTAAATTGCGTCTTGGCTCGGGTAATTCTAACTTTTTCTCGAAGCAAAGTGAAAATGGTCTCGGGTCAAATATTTTTAAGCTGTAACAGTAACATATTTTACAGTTTTAAATTTGTGGAGTTTTAAAAGTTTAAACCAAAATAAATTGAGTTTAAATTAAGTGTTGAATCCAGTTTTTGAAATAAAAAGAAAGTTTAGAAAAGTTTAAATACTTTAAATAATTTAAATATTTGAATTAAGGGGTTTCGATTTAAAATCTTTCCATAACTAAGATTTGTTTAGATTTGAAATCTAAAGATTTTTTTTTGTTAGTTTATAAATTTATTTAAAGGTTAAATGGGTGTTCGTTTTAAAACTGGAAGTTTAAAATGAAAGTTAAAGCGAGAAAATTTTAAATAAATTTAAGAAGATGAGTTTATTATAAGTAATAAAGATTAATTTTAAACTCATTTACTATTCGAAGAATTAGAAAGATAATGAGAATTATCTTGATAAAATGGGAAATGGAAGTTTAAATGAATGTTTGAACTGTATTGAATGTTGAATTGTTTGATATCCCTGATATAGGATGCTTTGTGATACACCCTGATTTATGTTGTGATCTGTGATAAACTATCTGTGATGTAATTTATTATCTGTGATACTTATATATCTGTGGTTTGTGCATGAACGATAAGCGTTATAGTGTATATCGCTTATCAACTATATCCTGTAGTTTGATCTGTGATGATTCATCGTGTTGCACTATTGTGTTAAACCCCTGGACCACACTGTTACACACACAAATATGGATTTCACGAGGAAATCGGTTAAGTCACAGATAATTTAATTTTGATGTTTTTAAAATTGAAATTTTAATTTCAATTGATTTTGAAATTGGAAATTTGGGGTTTTATGTGAAAAGCTTTTGAAATGGAATTTCAAAGATAAAAGTTATTTCGAATAACTTAATCGAGTTTTGAAATTTAAATAATTTGATTTAAATTTGAATTCAAATTTGAAATTGAATTCTATGATTTGAAACAAGGGATTAAAGATGATGTACAAGTTATATATGGGTTAAACCATTTTAAAGGTATTGATTTGGGAATTTGAATTTAATTCAAGGGTTTTAACTCGTGTAAATATAACTAGATTTTTCTAAAACGAAACTATTTGTTTTCAAATAGTAAAAGCTTTCACATAAGTAATGAACTTCCAATTTGTGTTGAAAAGTTTCAAGTTTGAAATAGAATTGAAATGTTTTGAAATCCATGAATGAATCTTTGTGAACGGGGTGAACTTTGTGAACGGGGTGAACTTTGTGAATTGAATATTTTTGTTTAAAAGATTAAAAATGTGGAAAATTGTTTAAACCATTGAAGGTTTGGAATTGAATCTTTTTTGTTTAAAAGATTGGAAATGGTAATTTGTTTTAACCATTCGAATGAAAAGTTTTAAGCTTTAAAGCTGTGATTTAACTGAGACCCCAGTATCCATATGATTTTTATTTGCGCTCGTTATTCGGTTTAGCCGGGAGAGGACCTTTGTGTCATATAACCCATTCCGAATAGTGATACGGCGATATGGACAACATTTGAAGACCGGTGGTGAAGACCGGGTATTTGCGAGAACGATAGGATGACCTATCGATTGTCTCTGCACTGAGTCGCGCTGGTATAGAGATTTCCTAAGTGATGGGAAATCCGATCGGGATTGTGAATACCCGGATTTGCAAGGGCTTCTTTGGAAGTGCCTTCGGTTCTGTTCGAACCCGGAACAGACTTGTATGGATGTGTGTCTGACGTTACACTTTGAGATGTAAAGCTGGTTTCTATCAAATACATTTCTGTTGGTGGCGAAGAATTTATTCTCTTAGCTTAACACCCTTCTCTGAGATGTACGAGCTCAGAGGTTATGTAGTTGATGGTTACTAGTGATACATTCCCAATTTGGTAATGTGGCATACGAAGTGCTGCTGATCATTTGTTGATCGAAGCGTTGCTTTGTGAAAAAGCGTGGCTTTGAGAAAAAGCGTGGCTTTGTGAAAAAGCGTCGCTTTGTGGACGAGACTTCGTCGAGCCTCACAACCTGGTAATGGTCGAAACAGGAATGTTGCGACAAAGGTTTGTAGGGGTAGCGCCCCTAGGGTATGTCATTTCCTTCTGGATAAAAGGTGGTATCATGGTATGGAGCCCAGATATTTTACCTATGTTGATTATATTTTGTGGCTGTTGCTTTATGATTGAGGATCCTCGGATAAAGGTTGGTTACGACCGGGGGATGGCATACTTGTGTGTTAGTTACCTAGTTACAGCTATACAGCGTGAGGTAGCGTCAGTGTGTTAGTTACCTAGTAACACCTGTACAGCGTGAGGTAGCATCGGCCTTTTGTTTGCAGAGATCCGGTTAGGATCCGGGGCGTCTTTCCAGAGGCGTTTCTATTTCGGTAAGGAAGTTCCTTAGCCTGATCATTTGTTGGAAATCCAAAGAAACAATACGAATCCTGTACGGTTTTAGTTGTATTACCTGCTATGGAATGTGGCGGTAACCTGCTATTGAACGTAGTAGCTATAGTAGGCATACAACAATGTTGTATGCTGGCTAAGATTGATATTATACTTTCGAAATGGTTTTCGACACTATGCACTAATGATAATAATATCGAATGATTTTGCGTAGTAAGCATTTTTGACTATCATAAGAAGAAATCTCCTCCAATTCTGCGTTTGCATTGTGTGTGTGGTGGGAGGTCTTATGGTAGTTTCATTTTCGAAAAGCATTGCGGATTTCAATGTTTAAAAGCCTTTGTTGCTTGTTTTAAAGATAAACTGTTTTTGTTGCTCACACTAGTCCCATGACTGATCCGGAGTTTATTGTTCCCTTCCTAAACTCTGGGTGCCCACAATTTTCCACACGGGCAGTCTAGAGTTGGGTTTTCTCAGATATTCAGGTTTAGTAGATTATCTGGAGCTGGTTCAGTTCTTGGAGTTCAGGACTGCACTTGCTTCTCCTTGTGGTTCGAGCTTGACGTTGGAGTTGTTGGAGTCATTCTCTTTTGTAGATCATTTGGAGTGATCTCTTCTGTTCTGTTATTTCCGCTGTATCATTATTTATCTCTGATATTGTTGTATCATATTGATATCATTGTTGTATATCATTCTGGATATTGTATTCATTGGATTGTATATGATATCATTGTTTTCTTTCTTCCGCTGTGTTGTTATACTTACTGTGTTATAAGCTCCAGCGAATTGGATTTGAACGGTCGAATATGCGGCATTCTAGTACAATGTGAAGTACGGATGTCGATTTTCGAACGCGAAAAATACGAGTCGTTACAATGGTGGTCGGGAAGATGCAAGCTCGGCGACTCAGATTGTTTTCACTCATGAAAGAAATGTGAAGGAAAGATTTGAGCTGAAGGAATAGGAATAGGAGAGTGGAAACGTGTACAAGCAACTATACTCTCAGTATATATTATCTCATAAAATGAACAGACAACAAATTTTGCGAACGGAAACAAATTTATTGAAATGGTGGAACGCAAATGGTTAGAGGATATCAAAAGTTTAATAACCGATGGAAGATAAGCAGGTGGAACAAAGAAAAATGAAGGCTACGAATAGGTACCATCATATAAATTTAAGACAAGGAATCACAATAGTCAAAATGAACAGTTGGGTATAGTGACAGCCAGGAAAAAAAATAAAGACTAGTGGCTGTACAGCTATGCAATACGGAAATGAATGGTCACGGGTAGATCAAAAGGCTTAAACGGTACCGATACGGTTACCGTTTATGCAGATTCTGCCACGTACCGGACTTCGAAACACACGAACGAATATGATGCGGAGATCAGCACAACGAGACGATCAAAATGGCATACAGATACCAGTGGTATGCTCATCCTATCAAAAGTCGATAATCGGTACCGAAACTGCTACAAATTTTCCAGAAATAAGATAAACGGGGCAATAGAAGTCAAAATTTGGGAAAACGAAAGATGACGTCTCACTCAGAAGATGATTTACAAATTTATTGTAGAAAAATATTCAGGTTTGGAAAACATTTTATTATCATCAATATTAACTGATATAAATTGGAATAAAATTACACTAGAAAATAAACTTCCAAATTACCCGATGAAAATTTACTAGTTGCTATGTTTAATTAGACGTATTCCAAATATCAATTTATATTTAAAAATTCAATATTTTTAAATTTCACAAAAAAATTCAGTTAAATATATTATTAAAACTATTGAAATTTACGGGTCGTTACACAAGTCAAGGATTTCAAAATTTGAATTCAATTCAAAATTCAAACGATTTCGATTATAACCCATACCAATTCAATTTCAAACTCCAAAATGAATTTCAAACTCAAAATGAAAATGGAAACAACTTTTCAAACGAATTTGGCAATAGGAATAATCTTAACCACGTTACGATTGAAAATCTTTGTTCTCAACAATTTCAAAGTGAAAATCCTCATGTTAATAATTATAAATTGGATTTTGTTGAGCAAATGAACGAAATTTACGATGATCACACGGATTCGTTGTTTAAAACATATATGAAACAACGTGAGAAACAAAATCAAATCCCAATGTGTGACGAGTCAAATGACAATCCATCTTTTACCCAAATCGATGATTTTCAAATAACAACTTTTGAAATTGAAAATAACAATCTTAATGAAGTTGTTGAAAACACGGTAATTGAGTTGGATTTCAATTCTTTCGAGAGTGTGGAACCAAATTTAAGATTCGACCTTCCTTTTCTCGATTCCAAAAATTTAAATACAACAACTTCGGATTTTGAACTTAATATATACGATGAAGTTGTTGATAATCCAAATAAGGAAGACGAATTCAATGAACATAATTTCTTTGGACTTTTTGAAAACGAGTTGTCGAATTCTAAAGGGGAAGATTTACATCACCATTTTTATTTTGAAATCGATAATTTTGAAGAAGTTTTCAATGATAAGTTTGAACTTCAACTTGGTGATAATAAATTTGAATTTCAATCAATTATTCTATCAACCCCGAAAATCATCGAAAATAAAACAACTCGTAAGATTTTCAATAAAATGACATTCGTTTTTCCAAATCAACATTCAACTTTGAAATCTTTTACGGTTTTGTTTTCCGAGCTTAAGCTGTGTCTCGCATATTTGACGAGACAAATGAATCGGTCTTTGGAAGACCGTTTCATTTACTTTTTCACGATATACTTTCTGATCTCGTGTAAATACCGTTAATTTTCATTTAAATAAAGGTCATGTTTTAATTTTTATTTTTCTCCTTCCACTTGGGTTGACTGTGGGGACACAATGAAAATCAAGTGTGGGGGGAGACTCGTCATCATTTTTATTTTTTCATGGTTTATTTATTTTTATTTTCTTTCCAAAATACAAAAAATAAATCTCAAAAACAAAAAACAAAAAAACAAATTTTTTTTAAAAGCATTTTGATTTATTTTTAAAGAAACACTGTATGATAGAGATATATGGTTTTGGTTTATTAAATTGAAATTTTTGAAATTTAATTTGTCTTAACAAAAAACAAAAATGAAGTTTGATTAAAAATAAAAATGGTTTAACTAGTATATAAGAAGATTCATATGATAATTATGAAATATATCCTAATTGAAAATCTTTGTTTTAAAAAGTGGTCGATTTAAAGTAAAGGATGTAACATTTTTTTTTGTCTTCTAAGTTTAATGATGCTAAGATGATTTTGCGAAACTCTCTCTCTAAAAAAACAAATACCAAAAAAAAATTATTTCTTGTATATATGTATATATTTTCTTAATAAACACCTAGAGTCATGTGTTCACACTCGTGTGTTCACTCGCCATGCTCTGTACTCTTCTCACGTAAGCCCAAAAGGCAGTGCATGATCGGCATATCTGGCCTTAGTTTATCTGAGTTAGGTGTGTATATAAAAATTATTTTACTAATAATGCCTACAGTCAATAAGTGTTCACACTTGTGTGTTCACTCGCCACGCTCTGTATTCCCCTCACATCAGTCCGCAAGGCAGTGCATGGGTAATATATCTGGCCTCAGTTTATCTGAGTTAGGCATATGTAAATATTGCAAATATCAATAAAATTTTCAAAAAAATGGAGAGAGTAAGCAAATGAAATCCAAGCACTATTTTAACTTATTTGATCTGATTTGTTATTGAAATGAAATGAAATACCACTTTAATAAACTTTGATAATCAACTAAGGACCTATTTCATGGTTACACTTTGTTATCAACCGAAACAACGAGTTAAACTATTGTCTATTTGTTATGATAACTTGATATTTGTTCGAAATTTTGACGAGTAAATGACTTAAATTTTCAAGATAATGACCAAAACTTATATTTAACCGATTTGTGTCTATTTAAATGTAAATCTTTTATTTGTAAATATTTCCAAAAACTTGCATTCATCTCTTTGTAAATAAATCTTGCATTGTGTAAATATTTTCATCCTGCATTTGGATTTTGTGGGTAGTATCCGCTGAAAACCCCCACGAGACAACACTCGTCCTACTGGGGACACCCAGAGGTTTAACAGCTTGTTGCATTTTCTCAATGCAATCGTGCTCCCTACGAAAACGGATTTATCTTAGTTTTCCTTTATTCGAGGACGAATAAAAAGATAAGTGTGGGGGTATTTGATGTGCACGTAAATGTGCATATTTTTACCACCATATTTAATCTATTTAAATTAAATAAATGATCATATCGAGTATTTTAACCTGTTTAAACCAAAATTCAAATCATTTCAAATTGTCACATATTCATCTTCATCCAAGGGCAAAATGGTCATTTTTATGCATATATTAATTTTCTAAAATTTAACAGAAAATTTCTATATTATTTTGTAGGAATTTAAATTCATATACAAGTGGTCTCAAAAAGATATATGCATGCACAAGAGTGAAGATAAAGGAATGAAGATGGAAATAATTCAAAGGCCTGATAATGGAGGACCCCACCTACCCACCTTTATTCATGTACAAGTTAGAGGCTAATGCACATGCTTATGGAATTAATGGCTTCATGTACACTTAAATGATGATTAGTAGAAGCTAATGATTACTTGGCCTCCACACTTTCTCAAGGGCAATTTGGGCATTCCCCAAAAATATGAATTAGGGTTTAACACTTGTATAAATACCCCATATCTTCATGTAACTTAGTCTCCTCCCTTAGTCTCTCTTAGTTAGTTTTTAGCTTAGAAAATAAATCAAATCTCTCTTTCTTTTCATGGCTACTTAGCCATTTCTTCTCTTATGTAATTCCTTTTTTAATGCAATTTAATACATGTTCCTTTTCTTTTCTTGTTTATTTCCTTTCATGTTGTCATGTAGATTTACTTTCATGCAAGTAGAATAGTTCTAATTCTTGTTAATTAGCTCTTTTTTTCATTAAGCTTTCATCTTCCTTTCATTATTCTTTCATGTTGATAGCTACATTTGTTAATCACATGTCAAATATGAGAGGCTAAACCCCTTCAATTTAGGGGTAATGAAGCTCTCTAATTATGTAGCTTCAACTATTTGTTAATTCATGCTCTCTTTTTGTTCTTAATTAAGAATGATTAAAGTGGTTTAATTGTTGTTTTTGCCTTGAATTTGATAGTCTATATTGTTGACACCAAATAGGCTATGCTTAAACAATCACTAACACAAATGCCTCTTCATCAAAATATGATTATGGCATAAGAAAGTGATTTGAAATTAAAATTTGATGATCTATATTTCTAATCAATAGTTAATAGGCCATACTTAAAATAGATTTCATTTTCATTGTCAAGTTTGATGTGAGTTAGTAAGTGGTTTAAGGGGTGTTTTATAGTTTGATGGCTTATGTTGGCTAATCAATAGGACAAATATGCCATACTTATGATAAGCACATCAATTAAAACACTAATGACCATAAAAGAGAGATTATGATTTCATATATGTTGAACTACATGATCGAGAGAGTGGATTTATTCTCTAAATTGTCATCTAACTCTTATATTTGCATCTCTTTTCTTTTAGTTAGTTAGCTAATTTTCTAATTCTCTAGCTCAACTTTCACTTGACTTTGGTTTAATTTGATTGAATAGATTTTTAAAATCATCAATTCCCTGCGGATCGACCTGTATTCGCCACGTACTACAAGTGTACGCCGTGCGCTTGCGGTTATTTTTAATTTAAATTCGTTCGACGGTTTTCTAAACCAATAGAATTTCCGTCGACGAACATTCACTCGCCATGCTCTATACCCTTCTCATGTAAGCCCGAAAGGCAGTGCGCGATCGGTATATCTAGCCTCAGTTTATCTGAGTTAGGTGTGTGTATATAAAAATTATTTTACTAATAACGCCTACAGTCAATAAGTGTTTATGCTTGTGTGTTCACTCACCACGCTCTGTATTCCCCTCACATCAGTCTGCAAGGTAGTGCATGGGTAATATATCTGGCCTCGGTTTAAATGAGTTAGGCATATGTAAATATTGTTAATATAAATAAAATTTTCAAATAAAAATTAGAGAGAGTAAGCAATTGAAATCCAAGCACTGTTTTAACTTGTTTGATTTGACTTGTTATTGAAAAGAAATGAAAATACCGCTTTGATAAACTTTGATAATCAACTAAGGATCCATTTCATAGTTACACTGTATTATCGACCGAAACAACGAGTTAAACTATAGCCCATTTGTTACGATAACTTCATTTTTATTGGAAATTTTGACGAGTAAATGACTTAAGTTTCAAGGTAATGACCAAAACCTATGTTTAACTTATTTATGTCAATTTAAAAGTAAATCCTTCATTGTAAATATTTTCAAAAACTCGCATTCATCTCTTTGTAAATAAATCTTGCATTTTGTAAATATTTTCACTTTGCATTCGGATTTTGTGGGTATTATCCGCTGAAAACCCTCTCGAGACAACACTCGTCCTACTGTGGGCACCCAGAGGTTTTAGTGGCTTGTTGCATACGCTCAATGCAATCGTGTTTCCTACGAAAACGGATTTACCTTAGTTTTTAGTTATTCGAGGACGAATAAAAAGATAAGTGTGGGGGTATTTGATGCGCACATAAATGTGCATATTTTTACCACGGTATTTAATCTATTTAAATTAAATAAATGATCATATTGGGTATTTTAACTTGTTTAAACCAAAAATTCAAATTATTTCAAATCGTTACATATTCATCTTCATACAAGGGAAAAATGGTCATTTTTGTGCATATATTAATTTTCTAAAATTTAATTGAAAATTTCTATATTGTTCTGTAGGAATTTAAATTCAAATACAAATGGCTTCATGAAGATACACATGCACAAAAGGAAACAAAGCAAATGGAGATGAAAATAATTCAAACTCATGAACATGTAGGACACCACCTACCCAGTTAGCTTGATTTTCAATTAGGAGCTAATGCACATGCTAAAAGGCCATTAAAGCTTCATGTACATTTAAGTGGGGGATTAAGACTGCTAATGATTACTTGGTGGCCACACTACTCAAGGGCAATTTGGGCATTCCCCAAAAAAATGAATTAGGGTTTCTAACTTGTATAAATACCCCATATCTTCATGTAACCCTCCTCTTCCTCCTAGTTAGTTTTAGGCTCAAAATAAAACACAAGCTCTCTTTCTCTTTTCATGGCTACTTAGCCATATTTCTTTTCATGTAATTTTCGTTTCTTTTATGCAATGTTAATTAATATTCTCTCTTATTTACATGCTCTATTTCTTTTTTGTTAGTAGTTAGTTTATTTTCATGCAAGTAGATTAGTGTTTACATCTTTTTACATGGCTTTTCTTTTCATTTTGCTCTCTTTTTCCTCTTCTTTTAGTTTCATGTTGCATGCTACTTGTGTTGATATAATAACACAAATGGGAGGCTAATCCCTTCATTTTAGGGGTAATGAAGCCTCTAATCATGTAGCTTCAACATTTTGATAATTATTGCTCCCTTTTTTGCTTAAATGAATGTTGATGTGATTTATTGTTTCATGTTGAATTTGATAGTCTATGTTGTTCATAAAAAATATGTTATGCTTAAACAATCACAAACAATAATTACCTCTTCATTTACATATGATGATGGTAATGAAGTGAATGTTGAAATTAAAATTTGATGGTCTATATTTCTAATTAATAGTTAATAGACCATACTTAAAATAGATTTTTCTTTCAACTTGTTGTCATTTTTCATGAGAGTTGAAAAGTAGTTTAAGTGGTGTGTTGTAGTTTGATGGCTTATGTTGAGCTAATTAATAGCACAAATAGGCCATACTTATGATAAGCACATCAATTAAACTAATTAATGACAAAAAAAGAGAGATAATAATTTAATGTTTTGTTGAACTATATGATCTAGAAAGTGAAAATTACCTCTAAATTGTTTTTCTACTCTCATATTTTTATCACTTTCTTTTTGACATATTTTTACATTTTTAGCTTCAAAATTTTCAACTTCGGTTAATTTGATTGAATAGAAAATTTAAATCAACAATTACCTGCGGATCGACCCGTACTCACTACGTACTATGATAGTACGCCATGCGCTTGTGGTATAAATTTTATTTCAAAATTTATCGATGATTTTCTAATTCGATAGAATTTCCATCGTTAAACAATGGACAATAGTTAGGCGGATTCGGACCGGGTCCCAACCAAGGTGCAATCAATATGAAGTGACAAGGAAGGCCCCATGAGGCCACATTTCAAATTTCAAGTCAATCGGAGTTTGTATGCTCGAGTTATGGGAAAAGGAAGAATTTATATGAATCGATCGGGAATGATCCATAAAACAGCGTAAATTGAAGAAGATCGATCAATATCTCAAAATCTACAAAGCCAATGCACTTGAAACTTTCAAAGCATTAATATATTGAAGAGTGGAGTCCACAAAAATGGTCGCATGACAAAACTCCCAAATCTTGGAAAAAGAGGCCGATCGTTATTGGAACGATCTATAGTTTCACAGAAAATGCGAAATCTAACAAATGGTACGTCGAAATTGCACGAAATTTGGAGGTCAAGTAGATAACATCGTGGATCACCCCATGATTGATCGCAACTCAAATGGATGAAATCTTGGAAAAGAGGCAAATCATGATTGGAATGATCGTTCAAATCAACATAACGATCCATAGTTTTCCGGAAAATGCGATAAACGGTCAGTCCGAATTAAATGAAATTTGGAGAGCAAGTAGCTTACATCATGGTGCACCCCATGAATGATTGTAGCTTAAAAGGATGAAATCTTGGAAAAGTGGACGATCGTTATTGGAACGATCGTACAAATTGGCGTAAGATCCATAATTTTAAGGAAAATGCGATATCTCACAAACGGTATGTCAAAATTGCACGAAATTTAGAGAGTAAGTAGCATACATTATGGAGCATCACCTTGATTAGTCACAGATCAATAGGATGAAATCCTATAAAATAGGGCGATCGTTATTGGAATGATCATACAAATCAACATAACGATAAATAGTTTTACGGAAAATGTGATATCTCACAAACGGTACGTCGAAATTGCACGAAATTTGGAGAGAAAGTAGTTAACATTATGGAGCACCCCCATGATCGATCGCAACTCAAAATGATGAAGCATGGAATCCTCTCCAATGATCAAATTTCTAGTCAAAACAGTGAAGATCGATCGATATCTCACAAACGGTACGTCAGAATGGCGCGAATCTTTGGAAGCAAGGACTAGAGGCATGGAGGACCCCCTAAAAACAATCATAGCCTCATTGGAGTTAGTATGGAATGATCGACCTAAATTATTTTGTGTCTGATCGGTCTAAATTTTGTGGGTCGGGTAGTATGGGCCTGAATGTTCTTCTGCCAAAATTTCTGCTCGATCCATACATGTCTTCACCTATAAATACAACAGACTTGGCTCATTTCAAGGGACTTTTCGGCTGGCTCTCCTTTATCACTTCTTATCTCTTCCACAATTAATTTTATAAGGCCAAAAACTGTACTTGTAATCTTACAGTATAAATAAAAGACTATTGGAGTGGGCGTAAGCCTGAGTTTGCCAACCACTATAAAACTCGTGTGTTCATTTACTTTTGCAATTTATTCTATAATCTGTGAATCTATATTTCTCTGCTTGGATCTAAATATTGGACATTGGTGCTTTCATAGACAACTGGGTGTTTGTGACCATTTTTGGCACAAGCACCACCTATATCAGTACATCTCTAAAAAATATAACGAGTGCCACACATGGACTCCCTGGCAACACAGGACCGACCTATCCCTTACTGGATAGTACCCAATATTTCAACACCATGGCTGATTTCTATTAACCCTCCTTTTGGAAAGGCAGTACACAGACGGATTTAACCCAACGGACTTCATGATCATCAAGACGAGATGCCCGGAGAAACGATTATGTGGCTCAGAGATCGGTAATAAACGAGACTATGGATGATGGTCAACTAGATTCGAAACGGATCCCTAATTTTTGTCCCAATCAAAGTGCAATTGGTATAAAGTGATAAGGAAGGCCTTGTGGGGCTACGTTCCAAATTTCAAGTTGATCGGAGTCTGTATGTTAGAGTTTTGGGCAACAGAAGAGGGACCGGTTCATATTCAACTCATCGGCACAACTCAATGATGGTCGCTCCATAACTCAACGACCACAAGGCGGATTGAAGTGAAGCTTTGGAAACAAGAAGAGGAGACCATAGGAAGTCTACTCAAGGAATCTCATGGAATTTGGAGGAGATGGAGGGATTGGCATCCATCCATCTAGAGGAACCGTCCCTCTTCCCTCATAGGGATCGGCTATACACAATTTTCTAGCAAAGATCGATCGATATCTCGACATCTACACATCCAATTGGCATGAAACTTGGAGGATAAGCATAATGAAACATGGAGATGCTCCCCGAGGGATCGCATACAATTTGGAGCAAGATGGAGGTATGAGTACCTATCCCTCTAGAGGGATCGACAGAAGTCAGGGTACATGCAACAACACTTCACGGAAAATGCGATATCTCACAAATCGTACGTCGGAATTCCACGAAATTTGGGGAGCAAGTAGCTAACACCAAGGGGAACCATCCAAAGAGGTAGAACTCCATTTGGACACCAACATAGGGTTCGGTACCGATCCGTATGTGGGCTCAAAAAGGGGTCGGAAGAAATCAGGATTCACTCAACACCACTTCACGGAAAATGCGATATCTCACAAACCGTACGTCAATATTGCACGAAATTTGGGGAGCAAGTAGCTAGCACCAAGGGGAACCACCCAAAGGGATCTCACCTCTTTTGGACACTAAAATAGTGGTCAATACGACCCCTATTTTGGGGCTTATTGGGCTTGGAAATTTTTGGATGGCCTCGTCTTGGCCTCCAGAACCTTCTGTAAAAATTCCAGCTCGATCTGTGCACGTCTTCCCCTATAAATACAGCAGACACGGCGTTAGAAAAAGGATCTTTTTTTTTGCTTCTCTTCATCTTTAACCTAGGCTGCACTTTGTCAGTTTTATTCTTGGATTTTGGATTGTAACTATAAACAATCTTCAGTATAATAAAAAGGATTATTTAGGAGTGGATGTAGGCCAGAGTTAACGGAACCACTATAAATCTTGTCTCATTTTACTTGATTTCATTTTTAATTTGATTATTCTTCATATTATATTCTCTACATCATATACTATCTGTGATCTGTGACTGGATATTGGTGCTTTCATGTATAATTGGCTGTTGGTGGTCAATTTTAACGCCAACATCTTGGTGCTTTCACTAAGAAGGCTTGCACACACGGATTTGGAAGCTAGGAGCTTAGATTTTGAAGCTTGGATACTTGGTTATAGGAAGCAATGTGAGACAATCAACAACGAGAGTGCTACCGGAAAGAAGCTACCATGGAGGGAGTCAGGAGGCTTCCTCAGGAGCTGGAGCTGATCAACCATCTATCTACATCACCAGGGATGAAATAGAAACAATGATGGATGCTATGCAGGAGAGGATGCTTAAAAGGCAGGATGAGATGATGTAGAATCTATTCCGACAAATTGGATAGGCGGGAGCCATATGAGCTTTTGGAATGCAAAACCAAGGAGCTGGAATGATAGGAACTACTGGAGCTATGGACTAAGGAGTTGAGGTGGCAGGAATCTATGGAAATCGGAACTGGGAACATGGAAACGGAGCCAATAGACGAAGGAGTAGGGTAGAGAAGCCAGAGGTAGTCCCTTGCCATCCTAGAAGGATCTTCACCGATCCCTCTAGAGGGATTAGTACCGATCCCCAAAGGCTAGGGGGCATGCCCCAGGGTCTGGTTGATCGTGATGGTAGAGATCTGCGGTCAATCCTTTGGAGCTTGATGCGAATCAAAATTTGGATGCTCGTCCGGAGGAATACGTTCCTGAATTCCCTAGTAGACTCGGGGGGAAACTTGGACATGATGATAAGAGACTGCCATTGGAAGACAATGACAGGTTTTAGAGATGATCAGGCAAGCTATGCATGGAGGGTTAGTGAACAGGGATCTGGAGGATGTTAATAGAAGTTCATTCACTCCTAACATCAGGAATGCTCAAAATCCACCAGAGTTCAAACTACAAACACCGGAAGCTTATGACGGAAAGTTGGATCCAACTATACATATGATAAGGTATATATGGCACATGGAAGTACTAGGGGCATCGGAAGAAGTCCAGGCACGATGTTTCCCCCTATACTTAACGGATGTAGCTGCGCTATGGTTTAGACAGTTGGGAACGGTTCTATTAGCACATGGACGGAATTGGTCAAAAGATTAATGAAACAATTTCGGGTTCACATTACGAGACCCAACAATGTGATGACATTGACATCGGTAAAGCAGTGGGCATTAGAATCACTCAAGAATTTCTTAACCAGGTTCAATGCGGCAGTTGTTTTGGTGGATCGACCAGATCCATCGATGGTTTTGATGGCAGCAGTGCCAGGAGTTGCGGATAATTCATATTTTAAGATATCACTGATACGGGATCCACTGATGGATCTCAGGGAATTCTACCACGAAGCAAAGAGGTTTATACGACAAGAAGAAGCGAAAGCTGATAAAAAGGCAACAGAAGTTAATACGGTACGGGGTGGAGAACCGCCCAGTGAAAACTCAGCAAAGGATAAAGGTAAACGGAACATCGATAATAGCTTGGATGGATCGAAGAGACAAAGGGGAGAACCCAAATTCCCTTCTTACTCTAAATCGAATGAAACCTTAGAACAAATATATCTGGATACTCGAGGACGCCTTCCGTATCATAGGCCGGCAAGGAGGGAACCCTCCGAAGAATCAATACAATATTTCTTGGGTGAAACATAGGATATCTCGATCGGGGGAGAAAATGGGGAAATTCCATATAACCCAATATGTCTGACAAGTCGCACTATACGTCAAACTAAACTGCATCTTCCTCTCCAGGACTCCGAAAAGTTACATTTGAAACACCAATGGGCATTAAATTTGAACGGACACCAGGAAAGCGCTACCTATTCCATAAGCCGGATGGGCACAATACAAATGATTGTAGGCATTTGAAAGATATCGTTGACGAACCCGTAAGTAATGGCCAGTTAGAACAACACGTAAGGACTCGGGCTGCAACGGTGGAATAGGTTTAGCCACCATCCACCTCGAATGAGAATGGCACTGGATCAAGGCATCATCGTTAACTTGTCATCAATTGATCGGGATGGCGTGGAATAAGTAGCAAACTCCACAGTAAGATAGCTAAGTCACATATACATGTATAGGATCGAGGATGGTCCCTAGTCATGCTCCGAGATGATGATTAATCGTAATGCTAGGGTTTGTGAAATTTGTTTTTTTTCCTTTCTTCTTGTTTGCTTCGAACTCTTGTTTTTCTGGTTTTGTTCGTACTCTGGTTTATTGGTTGTACAGACTCTTATTTTATGCACTTAGGAATGCTTAGATTTGGATCAATGTAATGGATAAAACAGGTCGTCGGGTATGGACTATGCCTGGCAAGGGGTAAGTCGCTTCGCTCGAACGTGATGGATCGACCTACTCAGGTCATCGAGTATGGACTATGCTCGGCAAGGATCCGAAGAGATCAAGGTCGTCAAGCATGGACTATGCCTGGCAAGGGGTGGGTCGCTTCGCTCGAACATGATGGATCGGCCTACTTAGGTCATCGACTATAGATTGTGCTTGGCAAGTATCTGGTGAGATCGAGGATTTGGATTAGGATAACAACCCGGAGAGGTTATGGATTTGGATAATAGCTTCGAACAGCTATGGATTTGGATATGGGCCCAGAGCAGTTTGGGATTTGGCTAACGACCCGGTGAGGTCGAGGGTTTGGATAAAAGGATCCAGAGAGATCGCGAATTAGGGATTGGATGTCGACTTGGAATGGTCATGGATTTCACTAATGATTCGGAGAGATCATGGATTCGGGTTGGCAATGGATTAGATAATATGACTATCGATGGATTATGTACTTCAGATTTTGAATTTGCGGCAATTCAAAACACACCTTGCTATCGCAAGGCATGTTTCGGGGGACAAGTGTTAACTCGTCTTTTGGCAAGGAAGTACACATGCGGATTTATCCTAACGAACTTCATGATGATCAGGACGGGATGCCCGGAGAAACGATTACCAGGCTCAGAGATCGGTTATAAGCGAGAATATGGACGATGGTCAAGTAGATTCGGATCGGATCCCTAATTTTTGTCCCAATCAAAGTGCAATTGGTGTGAAGTGATAAGGAAGGCCTTGTGAGGCTACATTTCAAATTTCAAGTCGATTGGAGTCTGTATGTTTGAGTTATGGGCAAGAGAAGATGGACCGGTTCATATTCAGCTCAACAGCACAACTCAACGATGGTCGCTCCATAACTCAACAAGCACAAGGCGGATTGAAGTGAAGCTTTGGAAACAAGAAGAGGGGACCCTAGGAAATCTACTCTAGGAATCTCATGGCATTTGGAGGAGATGGAGGGATCGACATCTATCCATCTAGAGGGATCAGCCCTCTTCCCTTATAGAGATCGGCTATACACAATTTTCTAGCAAAGATTGATCGATATCTCAACATCTACACATCCAATTGGCAGGAAACATGCAGGCTAAGCATAATGCAACACGGAGAAGCTCCCTTAGGGATCGCATGCAATTTAGATCAAGTTGGAGGGATCGGTACCTATCCCTCTAGAGGGATCGGCAGAAGTCAGGGTACATGCAACACCACTTAACAGAAAATGCGATATCTCACAAACCGTACGTCGAAATTGCACGAAAGGGGGAGCAAATAGCTAACACCAAGGGGAACCACCAAGTGGGATTGTAACCCATTTGGACCCCAACATAGGGGTCGGTACCGATCTGTATGTGGGCTCAAAAAAGGGTCGACATAAATCAGGATTCACTCAACACTACTTCATAGAAAATGCGATATCTCTCAAACCGTATGTCGGAATTGCACGAAATTTGGAGAGCAAGTGACTAACACCAAGGGGAACCACCCAAAGTAATATCATATCATTTGGACACCAAAATAGGGGTAGGTAGCGACCACTATTGTGGGCCCTAATGGGTCTGGAAATTGTTGGGTGGCCTCGTCTTTGCCTCCAGAACTTTCTGTCAAAATTTCAGCTCGATCCGTGCATATATTCCCCTATAAATACAGCAGACATGGTGTCAAAAAAATGATCTTCTTTCTGCTTCTCTTCTTCCTCAACCTAGGCTACACTCTGTCAATTTTATTCTTGGATTTCAGATTATAAATATAAACAATCTTCGGTATAATAAAAAGGATTATTTAGGAGTAGACGTAGGCCAGAGTTAGCCGAAACACTATAAATCTTATCTCCTTTTACTTACTTTCATTTTAATTTGATTATTCTTCATATTATATTCTCCATATCATATACTATCTGTAATATGTGACTGGATGTTGGTGCTTTCGTGTATAATTGGGTGTTGATGGTCAATTTTGACGTCTACACTTTCGCAACCTTTCCGAGAGCTCTCATGCATAACCAAATCCATGAATAAATAAATCTAGAAAGGTGATGACAATACCCTAAAGGGTGCAACCCACTTAGCCCTGCTGCAACTCCCTTGATTTTGGTCATTTTCGGTTCATGAGGCTAGAGGCTACATTTTTCAATTTACATAGCAATCCCACTTGGAATGCAAACAATGCCTACCAAACAGAAATGCAATGCCAACATTCATCTATGCAAGTTCGTTATAGGTCTAAACGAAACCGAAGGCACTACTTCTACTACATCCATTTTTGATTGATCCTTAGGATTAGTACCAAGTTGCCCTTGTACATCAAAGAACTCCGTTTTCGAAACCCTCATCAAGATGTCTACCATTCGAACGCTTATGCCAGTTCGAAGTGATTTTAGGATAACATATCTGATCCCGCTCTCCCCGGCCCGACAATGATAGCTTATAACTGGCGAAGTTTGGTAGTTGGTTATTTAACTATCAAATAAAAACAACAATCAAATCAGAGATTTACTTCCACAGGGAAACTAACATTTGGTTAACCACATAAGCAACCACTAACCTCTTTATTTAATCCTTTCATTAATTAAAATCACTCTGTAAATACTTATATCAAAATACTTTTACATCAAAAACCCTTTATACTCCTGTCAATACTTGGAAAAATATTCATATATCGGTCTTAATAGTGTAAGTATATTCACAAAAACACTACACTTTCCCTACTTCGAAAATATATTCATATACTTATGAAATGACCCTCCTATGTCCACCCTAATTTCATAAGGATTTTTTTTTGCTAAGAGATGATATATATATATAGATATATCATTCATTACAAATATGTTTTCCAAGGTCATTTTCTTTTTCCCAATAAACAAAATATATCCAGGACCAAAATAACTTACCAATATAAATATATCAGTGTATATCTAATAACATACACATACATATGAAGATGTATGTGTTCTTCTTGTTTAAATTCAGAGTATATACTTTATTTTTGTACAAGAACATACTGTTTGATTTAGATTTTTAGCAATTCAGATTATTTATTGTATCCTGATTTTTTGGCCATAAAATCCACTGGAAACATGTACTTTAGTCTGTCATTATAATTAGGAAATGATTAAGTAATAATCAGTGGTAAACAAGCCTTTAATATAGATGGTTGTGTTAAAGTCTGTATAGTATCAAATTCAGTATAAAAGAAAGTGGATCCTAAGTGAACACAAGCAACATCTAGGCGTAATGGAAACGCGCCTAACTTATACATGAAAGGTCACGAGTTCGAGTACTATGCTGGTCGGTTCAAACACAATTTTTGTTTTTCTTATTTTTTTTTCTCCTGTATGGATTGAAATCTGGTATTTACCTATATCTGCACAATATATTTAATTTCATCCTATAATCTAACTTACAAAACAAAGTTTCTTGCTTTATTATTTTTGAAATCCATTCCTACAACTGTTCTAGGAATTTATGTTTATATTTTTGCCCAGATATCAACATGTACACAGATATACATGTACATGTCAATATCTCTGCTCATTTTCCAGAAAACTGGATGAAACAATTGCTAAATGTACTAAGCTTTTGAAATGCATTTTTATTTTCAGAATACAATCTATCATGATCAACCAATACTTTATTCATTTGAAGCTGGTTAACTCATGAATCCTGTATCTGCCACACTAGTTCAAGCAATGGAGTTACCTTTCATTGCATTCTGTCTGAAGCTATTAGAAAAACATTTTACTTTTCTCAATACAATTCAGAAATGAATTTAAACTTATTTACAAAGCATTTCAGTAAAAAGAAAATAAAATCCTTTTAAGTTTACTTCTTGCTAAATCCAGATTTTGTTCTAATACTCAGTGCTCTGTTATGTCTCAAGATTAGCTAATACATATATAAATTATGCAAAACTGTAGCTCACATAATTGTATATTTCTTACCAGATTTTTATAGCTGATACTTGAGCATATTTTTTTTTCTTGTTTATGTTTCAGACCCTACTTCAAAAAACAAATCAAACCTTAACACACAACAATTTCAACAGACCAACAAATTTAATCTGACACTTTACAGAACATAAGGACAACATGATCACTAACCATAAAATATTCAATACATGATTGGAAATCTTAGAAACATAAAATTTTTCCTGAATACATGCAGATATAATCAATTTAAGCTCTTATTGAAACTAGCTAGCATGTTTATTCACTCCTCCATAATAGCCATTACTTCATTTTTACTTAGTGCTTGGGTTACCTGAAAGAGCATAAGTGGCTGCCTCATTTTAAAATGAGACACCCCATATGCCATGAGCAAACAAGGGTCAGATCTATGATCTGGTATGAGTAACATCAATTCATTCATGATATTAAGCAATAGAGATTATAAGAGTACTAACTTGTTATTTAAGAAAATTTCTGCAATCAATTACTTTAACATAGTATAATTAAGTAGATTCAGGTATGATATATTCATTTATCATTCTTACACTTGCATACATAATCATGCAAACATAGTTATCTATTTACAACAATTGCATTCACTGGAACCATCTTGGTTCCATACCATTCAACCTAAGAAATATCCATATTCCTATTTCTTCATTTACAGGTTGTATTATTCAATTTAAATCCCTGCCTCATCTGCTATTAAGGAATCACTGGGACACATTGCAATGAACTAATTCACATCATTGCACAAAGATCTCAGGGCTTAAACAAACCATGTGCCAAATTGCATACTTCAAATATGACAAGCATTCCAGCAGTCTTCTTGGCCTTCCCTTCCCTAGTTTATTTACTAGTGTATTGTCTTAAATCCTAACATCAAATATGCTAAGTGAACATGTCACTGCAAACATGGAAACATCCATAATCTTTCCTAGCATAATTCTCCTCAGAAATAAGCAGACAGTTATTTCCTAAATGGGGTCAATATGTCTTGATCTTAGTAAAATATAAGAACATTTTCAACTGTAAAAGAGGCATGGCATGTTATACTGATCTGCAAGCCATTATGATTGATTCAGATTCAAAATCTGGTTCAACCATAATTTTAGCTTGTGAGTTTCTTCTCTTTTTTTTTTTGATTTGATTAAGGGCTCAGCACTTAGAAAATTTCTATTGCACCCTTAACATTTTTCTTTTCAAGCCTCAGCACTTATACCAAGTATAATGCAGCTCCAATCATTTTTATAAAGTTTCCATGCCATAGATCTATAACAGCTGAGAGTATTCTCTATATAATTTTTAAGATCCTAAACTTTAACATTTATGAGTATAAATAAAACAGTATGATACTCATCCAAAGACAAATGTCTCAACCAATCAAAGATCATCAAACTCATCCATATTAAATCATATCAGATTTAAAATAAGACATCCAAAAAGCATTGATGAAATCATATACATCAAAACCAGAAATACATAAATGGCAATATAAAAAGTGGCTGCCTCAACTCAGGTCTTAATGCCATGAACTCAGTGAGATTACTCACCTAAATGTTTCTTCTTATTAATCCAGAAAATTCTTGTTTGAGTGTTTTCTCCTTCCTTCCAATATTTTTCTTCTTTTCTTATTTTTGTGCAGCCCGGGGTAAAGACAATTCTACTGCCTATTTATATGCATTATTCCTCTAGGGTTTTGTTGAAACAGAATTCCATTTCTGTCCTGGCTAGCATCATGCATTTTTCATTCATAATACCCCGGCCATATTAACCAATTTAAAGACTGCATTTTCTTTACTTTACTTTTCAGAAAATGGCCACTCACCTAGTCATGTTAAAAGTGTGACTACCCTATTTCATATTTTAATTATTTCTGAAAATCCCCTTTGCTATTTTTGCCTATACAACCATATTGACTTGTACCACATTTCATGTCATTTTAATGTTATAGTTTCACTTGCTTATATACATATATATATACTTTTCAGTATTTAAAAATATATATATTTGTATACATATCTTATCTAGGCTTATTTAATTCCTCTTTTAATTTCAGAAACATATGCATCTATATGTATACAGGTTTACAAATCCTTATGACATATATATATGTAATTTTTTTTTCTTCTTTTCTGGGTTTTAAATAAAATTTGTTTACTGATTTAAAGTAAAACTTACCTTTCTTATTTTCTAAGATGATCCATATAATTCCAGAAATCAAATAACCATGTTGCAAAATCATGTTTGTATTGCTTTTTAATTCTTGTTTTAAATCCAAGAAATCTGGAGTTCTTCCTTGTGCCATTTCAGTGTGCACGTGCACACATATACTTGCACACTATTTATTCCAGAAATTTCACCATATTTAAATCTAAATATTTCAAAAATTAAATCATTTTTCAAAAATGATTTTTCACAAAATTTTGGGGTATTACATTCACCCCTCCTTTTAGGAATTGTGTCCTCACAATTTTTCTAACATTTATAACAAGCATTATTTTCTTTTCTGAAAACTTATCAAACATATGCATAAGCAAACAAATTCAACCATATCAGCCATGCATAACAAAAAAAAAATTTCTTCAGAAAAAAATTACCTTTTAATTTGCAAAAAGCTTAGGATAATCCATTCTAATCTTATCCTCTAACTCCCATGTGCAGTCATTAGGATCACTACTCCACTGGATCTTAACTAGTTTCAAAGTTTTGCTCCTTAACTTCTTTTCTTCCTTGGCTACAATCCCCACTGGTTCTTTTTCATAAACCAAGTCAGGGTTTATTTGAATTTTGGTAGGCTCTTCCAAAATGTCTTCTTTATCATGTACCCATCTTCTAAGTTGGGACACATGAAAAACATTATGCATTGCTTTCATTTCCTCTGGTAGTTCTAATTTGTAAGCCAATGAACCAATTCTTTCTAGAATTTTATAGGGTCCAACATACCTTGGTGTAAGCTTACCTTGCTTGCCAAATCTCATGACTTTCTTCATAGGTGAAATCTTGATGAAAACAAAGTCTCCCACTGCATATTCCACTTGCTTTCTCTTCCTATCTGCAAATTTCTTTTGCCTATCTTGAGCTGCTGCTATTCTTTTTCTTATTAACCCAATTTTCTCTGTAGTTTCTTTAACATATTCAGGTCCAAGAATAGCCTTTTCCCCAGCCTCTACCCAACATATAGGTGATAAACATGGCTTGCCATATAAGGCTTCAAATGGTGCCATCCCTATGGTGCTTTGGTAACTGTTATTGTATGTGAATTCAGCTAGATGGAGGTGGTCTTCCCAGTTGCCTCCAAAGTCCAATGTACATGCTCTCAACAAATCCTCTAAGACTTTGTTCACCACCTCAGTTTGACCATCTGATTGTGGATGGTAGGCAGTACTTAAGCACAATTCACTCCCCATAGCCTCTTGAAAACTTTTCCAAAACCTTGAGGTGAAGATGGTATCCCTATCACTCACAATGGTTTTGGGTATGCCATGCAACCTTACTACCTCTTTCATGAATATTTAAGCCAATTTTGGAGCATTTCTTTCTGTTTTAACTGGGATAAAATGTGCTACCTTAGTTAGCCTATCCACTATTACCCATATACTTGTGTTTCCCTTCTTAGATCTAGGCAGACCATCTATGAAATCCATAGATATATCCTCCCACTTCCACTGTGGTATGCTAAGGGGTTGCAATAGTCCTGATGGCTTTTGTGTCTCTGCCTTGACTTGTTGGCAAGTCATGCACCTTGCAACATATCTGGCCACATCTGACTTCATCCCCTTCCACCAAAGAATTCTTTTCAAATTTTGATACATCTTGGTGCTACCTGAGTGTATGGAGTACTTACTCCTATGGTACTCATTTAATATTTCCTCTTTCAATCCTATATTTTCTGGAACACATATCCTATTTTTATTCCTCAAATAACCATTTTTATCAACTTGATAATTTATTACTTCCTCCCCTTTTGATATGAGCATTTTCTTTTCCACCATGTTTAGGTCTTGTTCCTGCATTTGCCCAATCTTAAGAAGTAAATCTGATTGCAGAGATATCATACTTAATTTCCCTTTACCTTCACCTTCTTCAATGGACATCATTTGTACCCCACTGTTTTCCTCAATTTCCAAATCAGTAAGTATAGACAAATCCTTAAATTCTTCCATCATCAACATGGCTACTTTGGCATGTTGTCTACTCAAGGCATCTGCAACTTTATTTGCCTTGCCTGGTGTATACAGTATATCTAGATCATAGGCAGCTAGGAACTCTACCCATCTATGTTGCCTCATATTCAAATCTTTTTGTGAGAATAAACATTTCAGTGCCTTATGATCAGTGTACAAAATGAATTTGGCACCTAACAAATAATGTCTCCAAAGTTTCAAAGCATACACAACTGCTGCTAGTTCAAGATCATGGGTTGCATACCTGGTTTCATGTGGCTTTAATTGCCTAGATGCATAGGCTACCACCTGGTCTTGCTGCATCAACACAGCCCCTAACCCAGAGCCACTTGCATCAGTGTACACAACCAAATTTTCATTTCCTTCTAGCACTCTCAATACTGGTGCATTAATCAGAGCTTCCTTTATTTTGATAAAAGCTTGCTCACATTTTTCTGTCCATACAAAGGCTTGGTTCTTTCTAGTTAAATTGGTAAGTGGTGATGATATTTTTGAGAAATCTTTTATAAATCTCCTATAATATCCTGCCATCCCCATAAATGATCTAATCTCACTGATGGTGCTAGGCCTTTTCCATGCTTGGATTGCCACTACCTTATTAGGGTTTACTGATATTCCTTTGGCAGAAATAACATGCCCAAGAAAATGCACTTCTTCTTTCCAAAATGCACATTTTGAAAATTTTGCCTTTAAATCATTTTCCCTTAGCCTTGACAAAACTAAATGCAAATGATTTTTATGCTCTTCCACTGTCTTGGAATAAATCAAAATGTCATCAATAAAAATCAGTACAAACTTGTCTAAATAATCTCTAAATATTCTATTCATCAAATCAACAAAATATGAAGGAGCATTTGTCAAACCAAATGGCATAACCAAAAATTCATATAAGCCATATCTTGTGTTAAATGCAGTATACTTAACACTTGAGTCTTCAACCTTCATTTGATGGAATCCTGATGCTAAGTCTAATCTAGAAAATATTTTAGCTTCACTGAGTTGGTCAAAGAGATCATCTATTCTAGGCAATGGGTATTTATTCTTGATGGTTACTTTATTTAGTTCCCTGTAATCTATGCACATTCTCAAGGTACCATCATGTTTTCTTACAAACACTACTGGAGAACCCCAGCAGGAATTGCTTGGCCTTATAAATCCCTTGCCTTCTAATTCTTCCAACTGATTTTTCAATTCTTTCAGTTCACTTGGCCCCATCCTATAAGGTTTCTTGATTATTGGACTTGCTCCTGGAATGAGATTAATTTGGAACTCAACTGGTCTGTGGTGTGGAACACCCTTAACTTCCCCAAACACATCCAAGTATTCATTAACTATGGGAATTTCTTCAATTGTTAGTTCACTCAGATCTTTTTCTAAGTCAACTAAATGATACAATTTCCCTTCCTTAGCTATTTCACATAGAACTGTGATTCTCTGGCCTCTAGAATTTTGCAATGATATGGTGGATGAGTCTAAATTAATTATGGCTTTAAATTGCCTTAACCAATCTACCCCCAATATAACTCCCATATTTGGGTAATTTAAAACATATAAATTGGAAATAAAAATATTTCCTCCTATGTTTAACTCCACATCCACACAATTCATGTTCAAAACACTAGAACTCCCTAGGGGACTTTGTACAAGCAATGGGGTTTCAACCAATATGCAGTTTAATTTTAACACTTTAACTAATTCATAGGAAATCAAAGAGTGTGTTGCTCCAGTATCATATACTACTGGTATGGGTATGGCACAAATGAGTAATGTACCTTCCACTTGGCCATGATTTTCAGCATCAATTTTCACTGCAGATTTGCCTTTTCCTTCCAAAGTTGCAAATTTCCCTTGCTGTTTATTCTCAGGACAGTTCCTCTTCATATGCCCCTCTTTCCCACATAGGTAGCATTTGAAGGCTCCTCCTTTTAACTCTGGGCACCTTGGTTTGATGTGTCCTTCTTTTCCACAATGATGGCAAACCAATTTCTTCTTAGTATCATTGGCTTTTGTGTCTTTACTCTTCCTGTTATCTGCCTCCTCCTTCTTTTTATCATAAGGGTGATATCTTCCCTTATCCTTCTTGTTGTTGCTCTTAAAATTCCTATATTTCTCTCTTTCTTTGTCATGTTGTTCCAATTTCAAAGCCAGATCAATTACTTGATCAAATGTTCTATCTGCATATGGTAGCATAGCTCTGCTAAGTCCTGGGTTCAGTCCTTTTATATACCTATCATTTCTGGATGCTTCATCTGCCACTAGCATTGCTCCATAGTTGGATAGCCCCTCAAACTTTTGAGTGTATTTAGTGACATTCAAAGTTCCCTGCCTAAGTTTGATAAATTCTTCAAGCAAAATGGTCTTGGCTGATGCTGGTACAAATCTTGCCTCCAACATCTCCTTGAACTGATTCCAAGTGATTTCATTTTCATTTCTTCCAGCTATGATCACCTCCCACTAGCTTAAAGCTACCCCTTTCAGTTGTCTAGAAGCTACTTGCCTCTTCCTTTGGTCATCCAACTGCATGTCATTGAAAATCCTATCAAGTGTTCTCAACCATGCTTGAATTTCCATCACACTCTCAGTTCCTTCAAAACTCTTGCCTCCCAAATTGGAATAAGTCTTCAGTAGTTTTGAAAGCTCTTCATGTGGGTTCTCAGGCCTATGCCCAATTCCATCTCTTAAAACCCTCACAAATTCTTGCATATCAAGCATTTGAGGTGCACTGGGTCCTGCATTGTGATGAGATCCTCTTCCTACCATGGTCTGCTAACTAAATTCTGGGTAAATGGTATTAGTATATTATGAGTACTTCTATAATTTCTATTTTCTTATCTAAATTATTTCATCCAAAACAAACAGACATAATACATTTCTATAATACTTAACAATCAATGCAACCAAGTGCTCTGATACCAACTGAAATGACCCTCCTATGTCCACCCTAATTTCATAAGGATTTTTTTTTTGCTAAGAGATGATATATATATAGATATATCATTCATTACAAATATGTTTTCCAAGGTCATTTTCTTTTTCCCAATAAACAAAATATATCCAGGACCAAAATAACTTACCAATATAAATATATCAGTGTATATCTAATAACATACACATACATATGAAGATGTATGTGTTCTTCTTGTTTAAATTCAGAGTATATACTTTATTTTTGTACAAGAACATACTGTTTGATTTAGATATTTAGCAATTCAGATTATTTATTGTATCCTGATTTTTTGGCCATAAAATCCACTGGAAACATGTACTTTAGTCTGTCATTATAATTAGGAAATGATTAAGTAATAATCAGTGGTAAACAAGCCTTTAATATAGATGGTTGTGTTAAAGTCTGTATAGTATCAAATTCAGTATAAAAGAAAGTGGATCCTAAGTGAACACAAGCAACATCTAGGCGTAATGGAAACGCGCCTAACTTATACATGAAAGGTCACGAGTTCGAGTACTATGCTGGTCGGTTCAAACACAATTTTTGTTTTTCTTATTTTTTTTCTCCTGTATGGATTGAAATCTGGTATTTACCTATATCTGCACAATATATTTAATTTCATCCTATAATCTAACTTACAAAACAAAGTTTCTTGCTTTATTATTTTTGAAATCCATTCCTACAACTGTTCTAGGAATTTATGTTTATATTTTTGCCCAGATATCAACATGTACACAGATATACATGTACATGTCAATATCTCTGCTCATTTTCCAGAAAACTGGATGAAACAATTGCTAAATGTACTAAGCTTTTGAAATGCATTTTTATTTTCAGAATACAATCTATCATGATCAACCAATACTTTATTCATTTGAAGCTGGTTAACTCATGAATCCTGTATCTGCCACACTAGTTCAAGCAATGGAGTTACCTTTCATTGCATTCTGTCTGAAGCTATTAGAAAAACATTTTACTTTTCTCAATACAATTCAGAAATGAATTTAGACTTATTTACAAAGCATTTCAGTAAAAAGAAAATAAAATCCTTTTAAGTTTACTTCTTGCTAAATCCAGATTTTGTTCTAATACTCAGTGCTCTGTTATGTCTCAAGATTAGCTAATACATATATAAATTATGCAAAACTGTAGCTCACATAATTGTATATTTCTTACCAGATTTTTATAGCTGATACTTGAGCATATTTTTTTTTCTTGTTTATGTTTCAGACCCTACTTCAAAAAACAAATCAAACCTTAACACACAACAATTTCAACAGACCAACAAATTTAATCTGACACTTTACAGAACATAAGGACAACATGATCACTAACCATAAAATATTCAATACATGATTGGAAATCTTAGAAACATAAAATTTTTCCTGAATACATGCAGATATAATCAATTTAAGCTCTTATTGAAACTAGCTAGCATGTTTATTCACTCCTCCATAATAGCCATTACTTCATTTATACTTAGTGCCTGGGTTACCTGAAAGAGCATAAGTGGCTGCCTCATTTTAAAATGAGACACCCCATATGCCATGAGCAAACAAGGGTCAGATCTATGATCTGGTATGAGTAACATCAATTCATTCATGATATTAAGCAATAGAGATTATAAGAGTACTAACTTGTTATTTAAGCAAATTTCTGCAATCAATTACTTTAACATAGTATAATTAAGTAGATTCAGGTATGATATATTCATTTATCATTCTTACACTTGCATACATAATCATGCAAACATAGTTATCTATTTGCAACAATTGCATTCACTGGAACCATCTTGGTTCCATACCATTCAACCTAAGAAATATCCATATTCCTATTTCTTCATTTACAGGTTGTATTATTCAATTTAAATCCCTGCCTCATCTGCTATTAAGGAATCACTGGGACACATTGCAATGAACTAATTCACATCATTGCACAAAGATCTCAGGGCTTAAACAAACCATGTGCCAACTTGCATACTTCAAATATGACAAGCATTCCAGCAGTCTTCTTGGCCTTCCCTTCCCTAGTTTATTTACTAGTGTATTGTCTTAAATCCTAACATCAAATATGCTAAGTGAACATGTCACTGCAAACATGGAAACATCCATAATCTTTCCTAGCATAATTCTCCTCAGAAATAAGCAGACAGTTATTTCCTAAATGGGGTCAATATGTCTTGATCTTAGTAAAATATAAGAACATTTTCAACTGTAAAAGAGGCATGGCATGTTATACTGATCTGCAAGCCATTATGATTGATTCAGATTCAAAATCTGGTTCAACCATAATTTTAGCTTGTGAGTTTCTTCTCTTTTTTTTTGATTTGATTAAGGGATCAGCACTTAGAAAATTTCTATTGCACCCTTAACATTTTTCTTTTCAAGCCTCAGCACTTATACCAAGTATAATGCAGCTCCAATCATTTTTATAAAGTTTCCATGCCATAGATCTATAACAGCTGAGAGTATTCTCTATATAATTTTTAAGATCCTAAACTTTAACATTTATGAGTATAAATAAAACAGTATGATACTCATCCAAAGACAAATGTCTCAACCAATCAAAGATCATCAAACTCATCCATATTAAATCATATCAGATTTAAAATAAGACATCCAAAAAGCATTGATGAAATCATATACATCAAAACCAGAAATACATAAATGGCAATATAAAAAGTGGCTGCCTCAACTCAGGTCTTAATGCCATGAACTCAGTGAGATTACTCACCTAAATGTTTCTTCTTATTAATCCAGAAAATTCTTGTTTGAGTGTTTTCTCCTTCCTTCCAATATTTTTCTTCTTTTCTTATTTTTGTGCAGCCCGGGGTAAAGACAATTCTACTGCCTATTTATATGCATTTTTCCTCTAGGGTTTTGTTGAAACAGAATTCCATTTCTGTCCTGGCTAGCATCATGCATTTTTCATTCATAATACCCCGGCCATATTAACCAATTTAAAGACTGCATTTTCTTTACTTTACTTTTCAGAAAATGGCCACTCACCTAGTCATGTTAAAAGTGTGACTATCCTATTTCATATTTTAATTATTTCTGAAAATCCCCTTTGCTATTTTTGCCTATACAAGCATATTGACTTGTACCACATTTCATGTCATTTTAATGTTATAGTTTCACTTGCTTATATACATATATATATATACTTTTCAGTATTTAAAAATATATATATTTGTATACATATCTTATCTAGGCTTATTTAATTCCTCTTTTAATTTCAGAAACATATGCACTTATATGTATACAGGTTTACAAATCCTTATGACATATATATATGTATTTTTTTTTTCTTCTTTTCTGGGTTTTAAATAAAATTTGTTTACTGATTTAAAGTAAAACTTACCTTTCTTATTTTCTAAGATGATCCATATAATTCCAGAAATCAAATAACCATGTTGCAAAATCATGTTTGTATTGCTTTTTAATTCTTGTTTTAAATCCAAGAAATCTGGAGTTCTTCCTTATGCCATTTCAGTGTGCACGTGCACACATATACTTGCACACTATTTATTCCAGAAATTTCACCATATTTAAATCTAAATATTTCAAAAATTAAATCATTTTTCAAAAATGATTTTTCACAAAATTTTGGGGTATTACAACTTATCTCAATGGTATAAGTATATTCATAAAAAATTATGAAAGATTTCTTATTTCAAAATCATATCAAAAGGATTAGAAAAAATTATTTTAAAAGAAATGGATATAAGGATAAATCCACACGCTGTTCCTTCGATGTTAAGCATGGAACGAATGTCCAAACCTCCAAAATTAAGAAGGTCAATTTGGAAAAATTCAATCTTAATTTCTTTTATAAATTTCATTAATAAATCTTTTTTAAAAATGTCTTTCATTTATGATCATCTTCTTTACTAAAGTTCCAAATCCATTTATAAAACTCTTCTATAAATATCCAAAACCATTTATAAAACTTCTTTATAAATATCCAAAAATCCTTCATAAAACTTCTATGTAAAAATCCTTTATAAAGCCTAATGAAAATTCTTATAAATCCAAACCCCATTTTCATTTATAAATTCTTTAATTAATCTCTTTTATTAAATGAGATTCCCTTTATAAACTAGTTTATTATTTATAAATACAATTAATCAGACAAATTTATTTACTTTAAGCAACCTAAATAAATAATAAATTAACTTTCCAACATAATTAATAAAAATAATTTACTAACTCCAAAACACTATTAATATAATAATTAACAACATCAAAACATTACAAATAAATAATTATTATTTACTTTAAAACCTTATTAATTATTAACAATAAAAAATTACTAATAAATTATTATTATTAACTTCAAACATTATAAATATAATAGTTAATGATTTCAAACATTATACATAAAACAACAATAATTAATCTTCAACCATTATTATAATAAATAATAATTAACTTCGAAAACATTACTAATAAATAATTATTATTAATTCGAAAACATATTAAATAAATAATAATTATTAATTATCTTCAAACAATATTAATTATTTAGATAAAAAAATTTACTATATTAAAATATTGATCAATAACTTCAAAAAATCAAATATAAACAAATAATTTTTAAAGCACTATTTAACAATAGTTAAACAACTTTAAAAGATATCTAAATTGTTTAGAAATGACAAACTAAACGGTTGGGGTAAAATAGAGAAGTTCTAAATCTGCTTAAATAAAAATATTCCAGAAAACTCGAAGGTTTGATTTAAATCATTCTCCGAAATCAAAAAACAATTTCAAGCCAAACAACAATTAATAGTATTTCAAAATATTCAATTGAGGCAATAGCCACCAAAGTGCTTAACCAATGTTGTTATTGATCTTTATCACTACAAGGGCTATGTTATTAACATATAACAGTGTCATAACTAATAATGCTAAACAATCATTATTTAGCAATTTGCAATCCATATAACAGGATTATAACTAAAACAAAACAATAGGAATATGATTGGAAATTAATAATCATAATTTTGAAGAATCCAAATTCCTATACAAAGTATCCTTTATTTCAATTTTAAATACTAATTGCGTTTCAAAGCGGATATTTTAACCATCCAGCCAATAATTTCAACCAAATACAACAGTAAAATTTATCTACTATATAATATACTGATTTATACAAAGATGTGAGCTATAGTCACCGAAATTACAGTTATCATTGAAACGTTTAGATTTGGTCTAAAACCAAATGTCGTTCGACTTTAGCACAAAATTCCATTAGCTCCAATCTCCACCATTCCAATTCCAAGACGTAGCTAACATCATTATGAATCCAACGCGACTGACCACATTTGATTTTGACCTTGTATAGACAAGATAAGGGTTTAATAAGATTTGGAATTAAATAATATAATTATTAACTAATTAAATCACTTAATCGCTAGTCCCCACCCTTAATCAAGTTCGTCTTCAACTCCAGGCCCCTAATTCACAAACCCCTTCCTCCGCCTTTTCACCAATGACCACCGCCAATGTCCACTAGAGCACATCGCAACTTCGTAGTAGGAAGCCCTGACTACCACGAACCCATAAACCCCAGCCATAATGCCTGAAACCAGCCGTCGCTCGAGAAAAAGAAAAAAGAGTCGACACTATTCAATTTGGCATCGCCACTACCTTCGGCGATTATCGATCGCCACGCCGCCTCCAAAAGAAAGCCCTCCTTAACCACCACCCATGCCACCAGCCTCGACCTCTAAATCACCACCGTCATCGAGAAGGAGACCAAAAATTGTCGCGATGTTGAACTCATATTCCTGCCACCACCGACCATTTCACGACGATCCCATCGATCATCGAGTTCCCCTCCCTTAGACAAACGACCCTCGCCTAAAAATGCCCCTAGTGACACCTATCACCCACGGCAGTTGGATGAAGTTCAGAAATTTGATGGCTAGGGTTTACTGTGCGGGTTTTAGGGGAAAACGAGCTATGATGGTACTTATATAGAAAATCCTCCATGACACTATTCACATCCTATAATACACGAACTCTAGTCGAGGTGTGCTCACTTGCATACCTAGCCAAATACCCTTATCCCGAACCCAATGGAACTAGTTTTGAGACCTAATTCTATCGTATATAGAAGTTCACTTTTTGGTTGCACGATATAACTAATGGAATTCAACCTTCTAACTACCAGTCATTCAGTTAGAATATATCGATGCTTATACTCATTCTAGCTCGCTTGGTCAATCCAGACCCAATTGAAATACTCCCACGTCCTAGTCTATCTAGGAAAATCGAGTTTTCCAGCTCATCGATAAAATAAAACAATTAAATATTCAAATATTCAAAGCAGCAATAAAATATGGGTTGTTACACTCTCCCCCTAAAAGAATTTCATACCGAAAATCCTAAAAAATTAAGAAACAAACCCAGCACTATAGCATATTTGATGATATAAAAATCATCTTCAACCTATGCCAAATCTGCAAACTTCACACTAATCTATCCAAGGTACTATTCTATCCACACGTACACATGTCAGCCAACTTGGCAATCCTACCAGATCGAGTTATAAATACTTGAAGCAAATAATCAACAGCAACAACATCTAGAGTGACAACATTCCATATAATTACTAAAATTCCCTAGATACTCAGAGGTATTCCAAAAGTCTCTGCCACCAATTCTTATCACTATCGGTCATATCTAAATATCCTTGCTCTAACTTCTTATCAGTTATGGCCTAAGTTTTCAAAAAAAATCTGCAGTACCTCCTTTGCACGGCTAGATCCAAAAAACTAAAACTTTCCACATAAGACCCAAACCAATGAAATAAAACAAAACCCAAAATTGGCCTCCCATATCTGGGGCATAAAATCACCAATCAAATCCCAACTCTATATCTACAACATACCTATCTGTCAGGCAACAAACACTACTCATGAAACCAAAACCAGCAAGCTAGACTTTGCTTCCATGTACCTAAAACTCTCTTATATAACCTAAAAGAGAGTTAAATATGACAATGAAATAATATAACAATTAATCCATCATATAACTTGAATCCAAGCACGCCAAACCATAAATAACAATCATCTCAACCAAAATATCAAATAAAATCATGCAAATGTAAGAAGAAGTTTTTTATATCAAAGTTCGTACGATGTACATATGCCATCCGTATCCAATATCAAACCTGATCACTCACTCGATCATACAAATATCACTTCTCAAGTAGTATCACTCACTCGATTCTCTAGTGTAGACTCCGATCTGATTCCTTTATTAGAAACCGCTGTTCTCCTTGCATAGCCATATACTATAATCGAGAACTTCAGGATCGTATCAAAAACCCATATCAAGTGTTCACCGTCAAGAATCGAGTAAAAATCCTTGTTCAGACCGATGTAAATCATCGTAATTATATGCCCGGATCTGGATCAAAGATCCCCATGTGAATAAAATGATATACATACATCCTACGTATTTATTCTAATTGGTTTCTTAGCTTTATCAATTATTTTTAATTCACATTCATTTCCACTTCTAGTCTATTTCCTTTAATACTAAAATTACACATGAACCATTTCATAAAATCTTTACTTAAGCGGATAAACATGTTATAAAACACGACTTAGGTTCATCAACACTTTATAAAAAGTTCAGTTCAAATTCCCAATTAATACTAGAATTCATTTTCTAAGTCATTTCATAACATATTACTTTAGCCTACAAACATTTTATAAAAACTTATCTCATTAATATAACATTTCCCAAGATTATAATTACCTTTTAAGGAATCATTATTTTACTTACGAAACATTACTTTAGTGTACTAATATTTCATAACTTAAGTTTATATTCGTATAACACTCTTCTACATCCTAAGAGTATATATACCAATTTCAGATTTGTTTTACTTAACTAGAATGTTTAACAAATTTAAAACTTTTTTTAACTTTCTATCTTCTCATATTTATAGGTTACAAAACTTGTTTCCTTATAATTCCACCAAAAACACCTACCTTCAGTTTCTTTATCAAATTTGGAAGTTCCGACTATTCAAAATTGTTGGAAATTACATTTCATTTCAATAAATGAAAAACCACCAAACAACATATTAAAATGAGATGCAAAACCAAACTACTCTAATGCATAGGGTACATGCATCCATGTAATAACTTAACTGAAAACTTCAGACTTAATCGCCCGGTTTTATTTCAACTCTATTTTGAAAAAAATTAATAATACATTTCTTCTTTATGGATATCAAATCATACTTCTAAATTTATCAGAACTTTTTTTACCAAATAATTATGAAGCAAAACTACCATGGAAGTAATTCCTTACTTAGAAACTCGAAAATGAACACCGACGATGCTGCAATCATCATCAGAATTATCTTCCACCGATCGAAGTGAGTTCAGTGCTTTCTATTTCCTTTAGAATCCTTTAAAAATATTTCCATTCAAAAATTCTTTCAAATAACACTACTACTATTTTCTTTTAAAGATTTTGAAAACAAATTTCAAAAACACCTGGGGTTCAGTTCTCAAATTCTTGACTCAATTCCTTTTTATTTATAATCTCATTTATAAATTATACTTAGATAATTTTACTTCTTATATAAGATCTTTCCACAAATATTACTTTGTTTTAATTATAATAAATAACTTTTATTATAATTAAATTTTAAGCCAACATTATCACCGAATGCCTTATAGTCAAATTGTCAAACTGAATTCATAAGGTGTTCGTTTCAATGTTCCCACAATTACTATTTACCCAATTCATGTAGAGAAAAGGATAAAACTGCACATAATCAATCACAATAGTCAATGTCTATAAACTGGCCGGGAACAATTACTCATTCACAATAATAGCCAATGCTCCTAACTGGGTGAGCATGAATAATCAAACAATAAATGGTAATAATTGTATATTATCATTTCTAAACAACAAACACATGAAAAACATCCATATCAATTATATATATATTTATTCATTTACCAACTTTAAAATAATATTGTGTCGGTTTGCCTTGTTCAAGTGTTTAGAAACCCCTATTGATACTGTGGTGTCCCACATCTTGACCAGAATTCATAATCCACTCAACAGATAAATCAACACAATATAAAACACTTTTATAACACTAACAAATACATGCACTGATATATAATATAGTCAACTCATTCTAGGGTGATACTAACCCTATCTCTAACGAGTTACTCATTATAGAGCATAACTAACCCTATCTATAATGCATTTAACCTACCAAAGCCTTGGTGTTCTCCGAGAGATCTCATGCACAACCAAATCCATAAATGAATATATATACATAAAGCTGTTGACAATACGCTAATGGGTGCGACCCACTTAGCCCTACTGCAACACCTCCGATTTTAGTCATTTCCGGTTGATGAGGGTAGTGGCTACGTTTTACCTTTTATATAGCATTCTCACTTGGAATGCTAACAATGCCCTCCAAGTAGAAATGCAATTCCAACATTCATCCATACAAGTCTTTTCTGGGGTTGAACGAAATCGAAGGAACTAATTCTACAACATCCATTTTGGATCCACTATTAGTATTAGTATCAAGTAGCCCTTGTACATCAAAGAATCCATCTTCGAAACCATCATCAAGATGTCTTCCATTCGAACGCTTATGCCCCTTCGAAGTGGTTTTCGGATAACATATCCGGTTTTGGTCTCAACGAACTAACAACGATAGCTTAAAAATGGCCAAGTTTGATAGTTAGTTATTTAACTATTGAATAAAATCAACAATCATATCAGGGATTTATTTCCATAGGGAAACCAACATTTGATTAAGCACATAAGAAACCACTAGCCTCTTTAATTAATCCTTTCATTAATTAAAATCACTTTGTAAATACTTGTATCAAAATACTTTTACAAAGATTTATTGACAAACTCTTTATACTCCATCCAATACTTTGAAAAATATCAATATACTTATCTCAACGGTATAAGTATATTCACAAAACACTACACTTTCCCTACTTAGAAAAAGTAGTCATGTATTTATCTCAATGGTTTTAGTATATTCACATAACATTATGAATGATTTCTTATTTCAAGATCATATCAAAAGGATTAAAACAAATATTGTTTTAAATGAAACAGAGATAAGGATAAATCCAAATGTTCTTCCTTCGGTGTTAAGCATGGAACGGATGTCCACACCACAAAAATTAAGAAGGTCAATTTGGAAAAATTCAATCTCGATTTCTTTTATAAATTTCTTCAATAGATCCTTTTTAATAAATATCTTTCATTTATGAACATCTCCTTACTAAAATTCCAAATCCATTTATAAAATTCTTCTACCAATATTCAAAATCATTTATAAAACTTCTTTTATAAATATCCGAAAATCCTTTATGAAACTTCGTTATAAAAATCCTTCATAAAGCCTTTTAAAAATTCTTATAAATCCAAACCTCATTTTCATTTATAAACTCTTTAATAAATCTCTTTAATTAAATGAGATTCCTTTTATAAATTAATTTATTATTTATGTATACAATTAACCAGATAAATTAATTTACTTTAGACATCCTAAATAAATAATAAATTAACTTTCCAACATCATTAATAAAATAATTTATTAACTCCAAAACGTTATTTATATAATAATTAATAACTTCAAAGCATTATAAATAAATAATAATTATTTACTTTAAAACATTATTATATAATTATAATTATTAACAACAAAACATTACTATAAATAATAATTATTAACTCCAAACATTATAAATATAATAGTTAATAATTTCAAACATTATTTTTTTGGCAAAGCCAACGGGGTTGAGTGAACCCCTACCACTTTATTTAAAACAATGTAAGAAAAACGTACATGTATAAATAGGAATACAAGGATAACTATTAAGAGAAGGAGAGAAAATAAAAACAACATTATCAATATTCACTAAAGAAAGGGCTAGAGAGTTTCTTATTTCTCTATATGAAGAATAAAAAATGTCCATACGAGATCTATGCTTTTGATTAAAGATTCTTGCATTCCTTTCTATCCAGATTTCATTTACAAAAAATTTCAGCATTATGAGAAGTTCATAAGATGATGAGTGCTTTCATTTAGTTGCCTTGTATATTGTAAACCATTAACGCTTACTATCAACCACAGGATTGTCAAAGCCTCCCCAAATCTTTATTTTACTCCATATAAAGTAACTGAAGGAGCAAATGAAATAAAGGTGGTGAATATCTTCAGTTCTACTACCATAGAACACACAAGTAGCCCTGAGAGGAATGCCTTTGAGAGGTAGATTAGCTAGAGTTTTTAATTCATTCTTGAACACTTTCCAAAGCATAAAATTAAGCTTTTCAGAAGTAGAGGTGTTTCGTATTCTTTTGTACCATGGATATTTGGATATCAGAGGAAGCAGTTATAGAAGTGTAGACTGTATCTCAGTAGTATTCTTCTTCATATCAACGGTCCAAAAGTAGGTATTGGTTTCAACAAAAGAGTAAAAACAATTATTTATGATGTTCCATATTAAATTCACAGAGGAACTGCTAGTGTGAGGGAAGCATATCATACATTCCTATTAAAACTGGTAACTTTGGCATGCAATGGGATTCCACTTAGCTGCTGTTCTTCATGAAAAAGGATGTTTTTGAGAATTAATCCATACTTGAGCCAAGGAATAGACCAGAACTTAGCACTACTATTGAAGGAATGGATAAGTTTTGTATATGAGAGTAATTTGTCTCTTAACATTAAGATTGTCTTCCATACCTAACTGTTTGCTTGTTTAGGGGATTGTAGTCCGAATTCTTTATTTTTCAATTTATTTTTGGTACACCAGGCAACCCATAGGGAGTTAGTTCTGTTGATGAGGTTGTCAAAATGCTTGGAGAGGGCAGCAATATTTCATAGTTTCATATTTTTAATATATAGACCTCCATTTATCTTTGGTGTTTCCAGTTTACTATAAGCAATTGGAGGAAGTTTTCTTATATGAATAAGGCTAGTCCATAGCAATCTAAACATAGCAGTTTTGATCATGGTAATAAGTTTGGAAGGGAGGAGAAAGGTTCTGCACTAATAAACAGTCATAGAGAAAATCAAAGAATTAACTACAACGAGTCTGCCTGGTTGAGTGAGGTATCTATTCTGCCATCTTGACAACACATTAATAATTTTTTCATATAATGGAATGCAATGGGATGGTGAAATTCTATTAGTAGCTAATGGAATACCTAAGAATGTCATGTTTGCCTAAAGGGAGTCCATCTTAGTGATGGATAAGCAATGCTAAATTTGATCAAGGGGGAGACCAGCAATCAAAATATGAGATTTTTGAGGATTTATCATTAAGCCAGTGAATTCAAAGAATGAGTGTAAGGTAGCCATAACAGTCTGAAGGGATTCATCCAAGGGTTTGGTGAAGAAAAGGAGGTCATCAGTAAAGGGAAGGGATGTAACCAAAGAAGATCTGCATTTGGGATGGATAAATTTTTTCTTACTTACTTGCAATGAAGAGCTAAATTCAAAGTTTCCATTATCATTATGAATAAGTAAGTAGAGATTGGATCTCCTTGTCTCAAGCCTTGTCTTCCTTGAAAATACCCAATAGTGTATTCATTAAAAAAAATGAGTATTTTACTATAGATATGCATTGGTAGATCCAGTTAATGAATTTATTGGGAAAATTCATTTTATTCATAATGAAAATGAGGGAGGACCATTTAACAGAATCAAAGATCTTTCTAATATCAATCTTTATGGTAGCTCTAGGAGAGATATACTTATATGAGTAACCATTGAGAAGTTCATGTGTTACAATAACATTATCAAGTATATTTCTATTTGGAAGGTAGGCTGCTTGGTTAGGAGATATCATAGAGATGAGAACAAGTTTCAATCTAGATGCAAGGATTCTTGATGCAGCGTGATAAGCGAATTCGACGATGTCAATCGAATCCGTCCAGGATACAATCCGATTAGCGGAATTAATCGGTGAATCAATGTAGAATCGATGGATTGAAAATACCCAAATGCCCAAATCCGTTGATCTCACGAGATATTGGACTTTAGCTATCTTCGACACGTTGATCGCGCACGATGCCGTGAGAGAAGATCTACAATTCTTCGAACGTTGATCAAGCGCACTTGATTCCGTGAATTGGCTTCAACAATCGTTGATTCGAGCGCACTCGAATATCGAAAGTGGAGATATGAGATAACACTCAACTACCAATTTTAATGGTGGCACAAGAGCACACAAAGAAATTTACTCAAATTCAACAACCTTTACAAATGACCAACACTCCCTATTTATAGGGTTACAACTCACACTAGACTTAAGAAAATTACAACACTTCACAATGACTTACAAAACAACGACATAAGAAAACAAAGTACAAACGACTTATCAAACAGTGCTTCAGCGACCTAGTAACCTTCCACGACTTAAGAAACTCGTTTGCGACCTAACTCTTCTGCTCTGCTTCGCAACTTACAAATTTCAACGACCTAAAGAAGTTCGCGACTTATAATTCATCAGCGACCTAAAGCTTTGCGACTTAACTTCAGCGACCTACTGGAGACAACACGGCATCAGAAACGTTCGCTCATGACCTAATCATGGAGCGACTCAACTGGACACACGGCAGCGACCCTCGTTCGCGACCTAGGGCTTTGCGAGATAATGATTTGCGACCTAAAAAGCACGGTAGCGACCTATGGCTAGAGCGATGTAAGTCGTTTGCTTATTCACGACTTAAGGCAAAGGCATTGGCAATCTGGAGTTCGCGATGTAATTCTGGAGGGGAAAGCGACCTACCGTATGTCGCTCGCGACCTAGAGAAGGTCGTTCGCGACCTAGGCTCCCCGCGACCAAGGGAAGGTCGTTCGTCGCGACCTAGGGTTTGCTTGTGGCATCGGCTGGAGGAATAGCTCGCTTCTTCTTCTTCGCGACCTAGGAAGGTACGCGCTGCATCATGCTCCCCTTGTTGGAAAGAATTCGTCCTCGAATTTAAAAGTTCTTCCCCATTGGGTTGTTCATCTCCATAATAAGGTATAAGATGTTTAACATTAAACACGTCAGAAGTGTAAACATCCTCTGGCAGCTTCAACTTATAAGCATTTTCATTGATCCGTTTTATAATTTCTACTGGACTAATCTTTCGAGCTTTCAACTTGTTATAAGCACCCACTGGAAAACGATCCTTCGTTAACATAGCATACACCCAATCACCCTCGTTGAACTCCACACTTCTTCTCTTTTTATCTGCAGCTCGTTTATACTTCTCATTCGTCTTCTCCAAACGTTCCTGAACGATTCTATGACAATCTTTCAACTCATCAACGAAATCTGACGCCCGTTTAATCACTCCTTTCGTTTGTGGCACTAACGTTAAATCCAACGGCCCCTTTGGCACGCTTGAATATACAACTTGAAATGGACTGTAACCAGTGCTTCGGTTAACTGCATGATTATGAGCAAACTCTGCCTGACACAACTTTAAGTCCCAACTCTTCAAATTGTCCAACACAAGACATCTCAACAGATTTCCCAATGATCTATTCACAACCTCAGTTTGCCCATCCGTCTGAGGATGATATGCACTGCTAAAATTCAGCTTCGTCCCAACCATCTTCCACAGACTCAACCAAAAGTGACTCAGAAATCGAGTATCTCGGTCAGAAACAATAGATTCAGGTAGCCCATGTAAATGATAGATTTCTTTAAAGAATAACTGTGCCACATGAACTGCATCCGTCGTTTTCTTACAAGCAATGAAATGTGCCATCTTCGAGAAACGGTCTACCACAACATATATAGAATCATTTCCCCGTTGAGTTCTAGGCAAACCCAAAACAAAATCCATGCTGATATCAACCCATGGTTTAGTAGGCACGGGTAATGGCATATACAATCCCGCATTCGTCGCTGTCCCTTTGGAAACTTGACAAATATGACGTCTCTCCACAAATCTTTCAACTTCTTTTCTCATAGAAGGCCAAAAGTATGATTGCAAAATCAACTGCAATGTACGATCTCTTCCCACATGACCCTCTTCATGCAATTCTTTCACAATCTTCAACCTCAAGCTACAATCTGGAATACACAATTGATTTCCTCTGAACAAGAACCCATCTTTTATCACAAAATCATCAGAACTCCCTTCCTACACCTGATCCAGCACTTTCACAAAATAAGAATCTGAAATAAGCAACTCTGGCAACAAATCAAATCCCACTACTTCCACTCGCATAGTTGTCAGAAAATTATTTCTACGGCTCAATGCATCAGCAACTCGGTTAGTAACTCCTGATTTGTGCTTCACAACGAAAGTAAACTGTTGTAAATAAGCAACCCACGAAGCATGCCTTGCTGAAATTTTATCTTGCCCCTGCAAATGTTTCAAAGCTTCATGGTCAGTGTATAGCACAAATTCTTTATGAAATAGATAGTGTCTCCAATGCTTTATGGCTTGGACTATAGCATAGAATTCCAAGTCATAAGTACTGTATCTCGTTTTAGCTCCCGTCAATTTCTCACTAAAATAGGCAATAGGATGACCCCTTTGACTCAACGTTCCCCCAATTCCAACTTTGGACGCATTAGTATTTAGCTCAAAGAGTAACTGAAAGTCCGGGTATCTAAGAATGGGCGTTGTGGTCAAGATTGTCTTGATTCTCTGAAAAGCAGAATCCGCCTCTTCAGTCCAAACAAACTTCTTCCCTTTCATACATTTCGTAACTGGTGCCATCACGCTACTGAAGTGTGGAATGAATCTTCGGTAGAATGATGCTAAACCATGAAAACTCCTCACTTCTGTGATTGTCTTAGGCTGTGGCCAATTTCGAATAGCTTCAACTTTACTCTGATCAACTTGAATACCATCCTTCGACACAATATAGCCCAAAAATAGAATACTTGTAGTCATGAAGGTACACTTCTTCGTTGCAGCATAAAATTCCTCACGTCGTAAAACCAACAACACTTCCCGCAAATGCTGTAGGTGTTCTTCATTGCTTCCACTGTAGATCAAGATGTCATCAAAATATATTACTACGAACTTCCCGATAAATGGTCGAAAAATCTGGTTCATGACTCTCATGAATGTACTCGGAGCATTTGACAAGCCAAACGACATCATCAACCATTCGTACAGACCCTCCCGAGTTTTAAAAGCAGTCTTCCACTCATCACCCAGTCTAATACGAACCTGATGGTATCCACTTTTCAAGTCAATCTTCGAAAACACAACAGCACCGCTCAATTGATCCAACAGATCATCCAGTCTCGGCATAGGAAATCTATATCTCACTGTAATCTTATTCAATGCTCTACTATCTGTGCACATTCTCCACGTTCCATCCTTCTTCGGCACCAACAAAGCTGGCACTGCACAAGGACTCAAACTCTCCTGAACACGCCCTTCCAGTAATTCCTCCACCTGTCTTCTCAACTCCTCGTGTTCTTTTGGACTCATCCGATAGTGCGGTCTATGAGGCAATGCAGCACCTGGCACAAAGTCAATCTGATACTGTATGTCTCTAAGCGGTGGTAACTCCTTCGGCAACTCCTCTGGAAACACATCTTTGAATTCCTCCAAAACTGGCTTCACTTCCACTGGAACTTCAGTAACTTCACTGCTTTCATGCCCAATCAACATAAAAACTTCAGGGCTCTCATCCACCTCTTCCACGAACTCCTTCAAGGACAACAAAGTCTTCAATTCCTCAATCTCCTCCAGCTTGCTCTCATTCTGCTGTCGCTTCTTCGGAACTAAATTGATTTTCGTGCCCTCGAACAAGAAACTGTAGCTATTTGTTCGACCATTATGCTATACCTCCCGATCGTACTACCACGGCCTTCCCAACAGCAAATGGCAAACATCCATGTCAACCACATCACACCAAATCTCATCTTTGTATTTCTTCCCAATAGAAAATGGAACATGAGCTCGCCTCTCTAGTTTCACTTATCCTCCTATCCTCAACCAAGCAAGTTTATAAGGACTAGGATGCTTCTCCGTTTTCAACTTCAACTTCCTCACATCTTCCATTGAAATGATATTATCACAACTCCCAGCGTCAATGACAAATTTACAAACTTTCCCCAGAATAGTGCATGTTGACTGAAAAATGTTGCTTCTCAACCAGCTAGAATCATCCTCTTGCTTTGGTGTTAAACAAGATCTCCTCATCAACAAACTACAACCCTCATCCCCAGACAATAATTCTTCTTCTTCAACTGGTACTGAATTGACACACTCTACCTCTGCACCTTCATTCTCAATCTCCACAATCATTGTTCGCTTCTTTGGCTTTGTACATTCATTGCTTTTATGTCCCAACTCTTGACAATTAAAGCATTTGAGATTACTATTGACCTTTTCTTTGTTGGCTTCATTAACAATCAGCTTACTGACGACTTTGGAAACATCCGCACTGTTACTAACATCCTTGTTCTTGTTTTTGGAATTCGTAAACACTCCACCTCCTCGTCTCCCTTGATTTTCCCAAGCTAACGCTTTCTGATGTGCTTCAGCAACAGATCTGGGATCAAACATATTCACAATATCTTGAATCTGCATTCTCAATCCTCCAACAAATCTAGCAGTCAGCTGTTCCTCCGTCTCCATGATATCATTCCTCGCAATCAATTGATAAAATTCATCTACATAATCATTCACTGATTTTGTCCCCTGTCTTAGATTCTGCAATTGTTGATACATAAGAGATTGATAATTATACGGCAAGAATGTAGCTTTCATCAACTTCTTCATCTTCTCCCATGTAGCAATCTTTGACTTCCCCATTCTCTCCCGTGTAAGTTTAGTTTGTTGCCACCATGCCATAGCTCTTCCTCTCAAACGAGTAGCAACCAACTTAACTCTTTGATGCTCGGGAACTTCCTTAAAGTCAAAAATTTCTTCGACATTAGATAACCAATCCAAAAATTCTTCTGCTACCATTCCACCATTGAATTCTGGAATTTCCGTTTTCATCCCCGATTCCCATCGACGATCATCTTCAACATCCCGATATGCATTTCGTACATGGTCTCGATCTCGATAACGAACACTACATCTATCACCATCTTCATCAAAAACAGATGTATTTCGATAACGATCTCGACCATCCACATCTCTATGATCACGCATATCCCTTCTACTTTGTCTTTCAACATCACGATATGGCTCATGTTCAAACTCACGTGGAGTTCTTCTCTCTTCATTTCTATACTCATGATGTTCTCCTCTCAATGAAACTGAAGATTCTCTTCTTTCTCGGTAAGATTGTGGAGACTCCCTCCTCGCTTCCGTAACCGATGGTGAAACTCTGTTTCCTCCATGGTTCGAGACTGGCGACCTTCTCCTTTGACCTTGATTCATATCAATCATCAGTTTCTCTAACTTCCCAATGCCTTCATCAAATTTCTCATTGATACGTTGTTCCATTTGCTCAGCTTCTTCTCATCTATACACATCGGCAATATTCCGATGACGATTAACTCTTCTCGGCGGCATGATTGAATTTTCAACAAATTCCAACAAAAACTTCACTTCGATCTAAAAATCTTCGAATCAAAACTACCCACTTGTTGAAATTTCAAAAATCACCAAACGAACAAATCTCTTCAAAATCTCGAGAACCCAATTCTCCAAATGATGCAAATCTCGCACAAACTCCAAAAATCTACGCAAACTCCTTGCGATCTAGCTCTGATACCAAATGACGCAGCGTGATAAGCAAATTCGACAGTGTCAATCGAATCCGTCCAGGATCCAATCCGATTAGCGGAATTAATCGGTGAATCGATATAGAATCGATGGATTGAAAATACCCAAATGCCCAAATCCGTTGATCTCGCAAGATACCGGACATTAGCTATCTTCGACACGTTGATCGCGCACGATGCCATGAGAGAAGATCTATAATTCTTCCAACGTTGATCAAGCGCACTTGATTCCGTGAATTGGCTTCAACAATCGTTGATTCGAGCGCACTCGAATATCGAAAGTGGAGATAGGAGATAACACTCAACTACCAATTTTAATGGTGGCACAAGAGCACACAAAGAAATTTTATTCAAATTCAACAACCTTTACAAATGACAAACACTCCCTATTTATAGGGTTACAACTCACACTAGACTTAAGAAAATTACAACACTTCACAATGACTTACAAAACAACGACATAAGAAAACAAAGTACAAACGACTTATCAAACAGTGCTTCAGCGACCTAGTAACCTTCCGCGACTTAAGAAACTCGTTTGCAACCTAACTCTTCTTCTCTGCTTCGCGACTTACAAATTTCAACGACCTAAAGAAGTTCGCGACTTATAATTCATCAGCGACCTAAAGCTTTGCGACTTAACTTCAGCGACCTACTGGAGACAACACGGCATCAGAAATGTTCGCTCGCGACCTAATCATGGAGCGACTCAACTGGATACACGGCAGCGACCCTCGTTCACGACCTAGGGCTTTGCGAGATAATGATTTGCGACCTAAAAAGCACGGTAGCGACCTAGGGTTGGAGCGATGTAAGTCGTTTGCTTGTTCGCGACTTAAGGCAAAGGCATTGGCAATCTGGAGTTCGCGATGTAATTCTGGAGGGGAAAGCGACCTACCGTATGTCGCTCGCGACTTAGAGAAGGTCGTTCGCGACCTAGGCTCGCCGCGACCTAGGGAAGGTCGTTCGTCGCAACCTAGGGTTTGCTCGTGGCATCGGCTGGAGGAATAGCTCGCTTCTTCTTCTTCGCGACCTATGAAGGTACGCGCTGCATCAATTCTAGAGATGCATTTGTATACGATATTATAGCGAGTAATAGGTCTAAAATGAGTGATATCTGTAGGGTCATTTAACTTAGGTATGCGAGTAAGATTAGTTGAGTCGATTGAGCTGCGCAGTTTGGATTTTCAAAGAAATTATAAACTGCCTTGCTTACATCAAAGGAAATGATAGGCCAACAATATATAAAAAGGTAGCATTGATCCTATCTTGTCCACCATATGCAGACCGTTTCATGGAGAAAATAGAATTCTTAATGTCTTCATCAGCGACATCAGATATAAGAGAAGATTGCATTTCAGTGGAAAGTCTTGGAAGTGAAATTGAAGATATAAAAGAGTTATCATTTAAGGAGGTAGAATATCTACCTAGAAGAGAAGTGAAATAATTTTGAAAGGCAAAATCAACTGTAGAAGGGTCAGAATCAGTCATACTAACAAAGTCATTGATTTGATGTATGTAAGATTTAGTCTGCTTGACCTTAAGAGAAGCATGGAAGAATTTAGAGTTTCTATCCCAACGTAAAGTCCATTTTTCTCTATTTTTCTACCTTGTCATGTTAGCTTCTGAAGTAAGAGCATCATCAAGTTGAGTAACCAGGAGAGGTTCAAGATGGCAGAGATCAGGAGCATTGTTAGAGTGCATTATTTAGGACTAAACTTGCTGAAACTTTAATTTGATGTCAGAAGAGAGCTTGTTTCCATCACTACACCTAGTTTTAGATCCATTTTTGAAGGCACATTTTGTGTTTTTTTAATTTTTGTTGAATTCTAAGCATGGGGTTGCCATAGGCACTTATCAACCAACCATACCTAACAACCTATAAAAAATCAGAATCTTTAGTCCATTTATCAAAAAATTAAAGTTTATCTTTTTAAAAGGGCAACGCCCCAAAATGATAGGATTAATGGACGGTGGTATGAAAGGAGTGGCATTAGGATATATATTTGTAGTGAAAGCCAAAGAGGGAGAGAGTTTTGAAGTTGGAAAAGCAATGATCAATTTTAGTAGGAGTTATATGGCCATGTTCTCTCTTATTGTTCCATGTAAAAGGAGAACCAGTGGTAGGGATGTCAATCAGGGAGGCATTATGCATAGTTTCATTGAGGGACTAAGGGATAATGGAGTGCCACCAGATTTATGGGATGAGAGGAATGAGCTATTAAAATCTCTAATAACAATCCAGGGATGAGAGTTTTGACTTAGATGGGGAAGGTAATCATGTATCTTTTTCCTTTGGGAAGAAGCATTGTCTTCATAAATGAAGGTAAAATACATTGATGTGGATGATGGAAGATGAATAACATGTGTATGAATGAATTTTTTGTCAAGAAGAATAGGAGAGATGCATAAGATAGAGGAGTCATGTAGTACTAGAATTCTATCATAAGGGGCATGAGAATTGTTCTAACCATCCATGTTGGTGTGGTATGGTTGTAGCCCTTGTGTTCATATCTCAATCATGTTGAGTTGTTGTCATGTTGCTCTTGAAGTCATGTGTATATTTGGTTGAGGCTGGTGCACTTTTTTCCATGTTTATTGTAGTCTGGTCTGGTTCATTTTGTTCGGACTGATTGCACTGGCTTGTTGCACTTGTATTCTCTTAAGCTTGGTTTGGTGCACTCTAAACATTTTGTATAGTTGGTGGTCTGGTTCATGAGTTGCTGTTATGTTGAGTTGCATTGCATTTCATTGCCTGAATGATGTCTAGTCTGGTTGCTGGTTTAAATGTCTTGTCTTGAACTTGTGAGCATGTCATGTTGTTATTTGAAATCTTCTTGTCTTTTGTTTACATGCTCCATTTTCATGCTTGTATTTTGTTTGCACCTGAGTTGAATCTAGTTTGGGTTTGACCTTGTGCTCACCTGTCCCTGCAATTTTAACAAGCAAGTGTATATCGGTGTGCACGACTTTGTGGCATGTACAGTGATACTGTAACGACCCGTATTTTAACACTTTAAAAATACGAATTAAAATAAAAATTTTGGATAAAAATCCGAAGAAAATAAAATTTTGTGTTGTTAAATGTGAATTACAAGTTAAAATACAAAACTAAATTCTGAAATAACTTATTTATAAATTAAATATGGATGTTAACTTGTATTGAATGTAAATAATGAATTGAATTTGATTGTAAACCAAATTGGTTATGATTGTAAACAAAGAATAAATAAAATGGTAGATTTAATAGTGGAATTTTATGTTATTGAAACTAATATAAATAAATGTAACTTAATATTACAGTTGATTGAAATCAGATAATAACTGAAACTGTAATTTGATAAAGATGTTAACTTGTAATTGAATGTAAGTAAAGATTTAAATTTGAGTGTAACAAGTAATTGAAACGAATTGAATTTGTTTGTAAACAACGAAATAAATAAAATGTTACATTTAATATTGAAGTTATAATATTGAAATCAACGTAAATGAATGTAATTTAATATTACTGTGAATTTAAATAAGATGATAGCTGAAGAAAATGAAAGTAAATGAATTATAAACTATTGATAATAATGTATAAGTAAATGGTTGATTCAAAAATGAAAGTGTAAATCGAAATAAAAGAATTCAATTGGAATTAAATAACTTGAATTTGAATTATAATATAATTGAACGCTGAATCTAATGTAATCTTTTATACTGGATTTATAATGGAAAACTGCATTGTAAAAGATTGTTAATTATTGTGAATTTAAAAATGAAATTTGTGAACACTTGAAATTTGATTTAAAAGTTAATAATTTAAAATTGGGAATTTTATATTGTAGTTAAACAGTAGAAATAACCATTTTTACAACTGTCTTGGATTTCGACGAAACCAGTTTCATCGAATCCGTAACAGTAAATTATTGTAAGGTTTCAATTTTCGTAGCAATGGGACTTGTCGTTTGGCCATGCGAGCTTGAAACGCGTAGAAATTTAACGTCGAATTTAATTAAAATAATCGACTTCAAAAGCTATCTTCCACATACGATTGAATTAGGCCTTGAGACTAGTTCCATTGCGTTCGGAATATGGGTAAAACCTTATAAACGCCTGGCCGCATGTCTCGATTGGAGTTTGGATGATTTTGGATCTACCTTTATAAATACACTTGCAAACCGAGACAGTTTTACCATTATTTCACTTCAGAAACCCTAATTTCAAACCATGGCCGCCACCTATTCCATGGCCAGAAATTGTCGATCTTCTTTCCTTAGTATCTCTCAATCCGTTCAACGAAATCAAAAAATTCAAAAAGCAAAAGTGTAGATCTCGACGAGCTCTTCAAATCCTTACGGTTGATTCGTGCTAATTTGTCACGGATTTGTCCAGATCTGGCTTTGAAGTCGTTCGTATTTTCACGTTTTTCGAGAAAATGGCGTGGCATGGGGCGGCGCAATTTCTGGCGTTGGTGGCTCTCCTGGAGGCGATCGCGTGGGGATGTCCTGATCGAGGTCCGGTCGTGTATATTGGCGTGCGTATGGAAGGAAGAGGCGTGCGTGAGTGGGTTACTGTGCGTGTTGAACGGGAGGAAGAATGTATACGTTTGTTATTTTATTTTAATTAATTATTTTATATTAAAATTCAAATGTTCTAACTCGAATAACTTTTGCATACGAGCTCGGATCGACGCGCGGTTTTCTCCGTTGCGTTCGTATCGGAATTCCAGACAACATGGAGCTGGTTTGGTTGCATTCCGAGACTGTTCAAATTTGGCCTTTATTTGGATTTTTTAAATCGTCGATAAATCTAAGGTGAGTGTTTATACGCTCACAATTGACTAAAATAACTTTTGTTAGTTAAATTTATATTATGAAGTGATATGAAATTTATTGGCTGTTGTTTGGTAGGTTTAATTATCATCTGTATTGATATATGAATTAATTGATAGAATTTAAATTGACCGTTAAAATAAATTTAAATTTAAATTGGCAGTATATTACTCGATATTGATAATTATAAAATTGTTGTGAATGTTATTGGCTTTATGGTTAATTAGTTGGGATGGATGCTATTGGTCGATATTGGTTGTTTATTTATTTTGATATATCATGCTATCATCATGTATATTGTTTATTGCATATAAAACTGTAAACTGAATCATTTCGAATAAATTAAGGAATAGGTTGAAATGATATACCTATGACATCTATTTGGATTGAAATGATATATATCCATCCTTGAAATTAAAATTGAAATAATTATCCACTTGGCCATAGGTTAGAAAATTATATACGGACACCGGGTTAGTTAAATTAAATGATTTTAAAAGTTGTTTTGAAATTATTTCAATGAATAGATTTTAAGAATAAAATCCAATTTATGGAAATTGAATTATTTTGAATTGAAGCTCGAGATGTTGGAATTTAAACTTGGTAAATGAATTTGTTTAATTACTCGAAGTTTAGATTTTTAAGAAAAAAAAAATCGAAATACGGCGTAAATTTTCGAAAGTTGATTTGTTTTAAAAAGATTGGACTTTTAATCGAACTCTGAATATTTTTAAGAAAATTTATATGAAATGATATTTCAAGTTTGAGTTTGGAATTGAGATTTAATTAATTTGGAATTTAATTGAAATTCAAAGAAATTTGTGAATTGGACTAAATTGAAACTATTGAATTAAATTTGAAGATAAAATTGATTTGAATAGGATTTGAACTGAAATTGATTTGGAATGTAATACTTAAATGAATTCTTGAAATCCGAATGTTAATCTAAGTTTATTGAATTGGAATTGTTCCAGAAATTAAGTAAACTACTTAATACAGATGTTTAATTTGAAGTATATTCTAATTTGAATACGAAATGGTTTTAAAGCGAATCTCATATTCTTATATAAATATATGAGCTGTTTTGAAATGTGAAATATTTAAAGTTTCGAAATATATTGAAAGTGAAATTGTTTATTTTGTGGTTCAGATATGTATTTGAAATTGATAATTTGAAATGGTTTATTGAGAAGCTGAATCGAGTTGAAATTGATGATTTGAAATTGGATTAAATTTTAAATTTTGGAATTCGAGTTTAGGTGAATCGTTTTGTTGAAATTGAGACGAAAAATGATTTTGAAATCGAAATAAGATATTGAGGCGAAAAATGATTTTGAAATCGAAATGAGATATTGAGGCGAAAAATGATTTTGAAATTGAAATGAGATATTGAGGCGAAAATGATTTTTGAAATGAAATCGTATATTTTGAGTAGATATGACGATTTTGAAATTGAAATGAGATATTGAGGCGAAAATGATTTTGAAATGAAATCGTATATTTTGAGTAGATACGATGATTTTGAAATGGCTTTGATTTTTGAAGCGAATATGATATTTTTGATAATCAATTATGAATTGATTTTGAAAATGTAAAAGAGCCATCGGTGTAATAATTACGTAGTTATTGAAGAGTCCAGGATCGGATATGGACATACTCTCTGTCGATACCGAAAACCACTTTAATAACTATTATACGCGGAGTGTTGATCCAGAATGAAGTGGATGGTTTGATGAACGCGTTGACTAAAGAAAGAGAACGATATTGGATGACCCCTGACATGACTAAAACAGGAGCCGCGCCGGGCCATTGAGGTTCGCCACCTCTAGCGGACACACTTCTTCGTTACCATATCTATTACTGTTGTGATTCGATTTGGGTGCACCCCTCGATTTTGGGAGTGTTGTTTCGCGGTGTTGGGGTAGTAGCTGCTATGCTCAACATCAGTCCGGATCACGCAACTACTAGTATCCTAGTTGGTATTGCCTCATGTACCTTGTCATACTGATTATCCTATTCGCGACCACTACGATTTTGGTTTGTACCTTTAGTATATGGATTGCCCTCTGGTGACTTCCGGTTTTGGGGAAACTACGGTCTTGTATATGCTTTTGGGAATAAAAATGTGTTAAGGGTGGAATGGGCCATGGCTTAACGCTAGTTTGATATTTTACTTTATGATAGACATTATTGTATATAGCGTATTCTATTATATAGTAGATAGTTTAACGGATCCTTAGGAGATGGAAATCCCGAACATCTCTTAAGTTAATACACGCACGTTAAACACTGGATAGGAGGTGTCTAAAACTCGTAAACATCTCCGACGCCGTCACACTCATATTTACTTATTCGATTTAACCTACATGAGATATTTTAGTCCTGACTCGAGTGTTTTGTCTTTTTATTACGCTCGGGTCAGCTTGAGCATTTCAGATTAGGTTGAAGGTATATTCTGGAGGACGAAGATGGAGTTTGGTATTACATCATTTGTATTCTACTACTGTATTATTTTTCTGCTGCATTGTTGTTTTATCTCTGATATGTATGTGACTCTGATTTATGATGTATAATAATAATCAAAAATATTTATTTAACAGCTTCATGAACTGTTATTTTATTATTATATCTTGTCCCTTCCGATGCGAGATTCTGAGTTTGTTTATGTTCTTTCTTTTCTTTTCTTATTTAACCCCAATAACTATCTGAATTTTGGATTGTTTGAGTTGGCATGTGTGTATGTTTTGTCGACTTGAACGGTCAAAAATGCGAGTCGTTACAGTTGGTATCAGAGCTTTGGTTTAGATTTCCTTGGCTCTAGTGGGGAATAACTCATTGAAATAGGGTTAAACCTTATGGATGAGTTTAGTGTATATGAGAGAGCGTATTTGTAATTTTGATATAAAAATGATTTTATATTGTGTTAATTTGTTCCGTTGAGTATTTATGAATTCTGGTTGGTACTTGGGACGCCAAGGCATCGATAGGAATTTCTAAACACTCGAATATGACAGATTGACATAATATTGTTTTGGATTATATTTTATATATAAAAGAATTATCTTGAAATTTATAAATTTTGATTATATTGGTTGTTAGGAGATGATAATATTAGATTATCATCGTCTATTGTTGATTAGTCAATATTTCTAACTATTGACTATTGGATGATTTTAAGAAATGAAACTTGTAAATATGATTGACAATGAATATAAATGGTAAATAAAATAAAATAAAAATGAATTTAAATTAAGATGGAGAATTTAAATTCCGGTGTTTGAAAATTTATTAACAAAAATTTGAAATGTATAATATAAGTATTATATGATAGTATATTCGATTAGAAATTGTTTTCAAAGGATTTTTAAAATGAAGTAAGTGTTATACTCCACACTTGACACTAGAGAATGATTTCGGTGATGAGTGCACGCATCATCGACGTTTATTTTCTCGAGTCCAAGTGGGGGAGATCACTTAATAGCTTTTTCTAAACCCTGTTTTGATTAAAATTGAATTTTATTTTGTATTCTCTATAGTATGACTTGATATATAGTAATATAAGTATATATTATTTCAAACTTGATTTGAAATGAAACCGGAGTTGAAATTCTTATGTTCTTTAATATTTAATGACTTTAAACTATTGAAATAAACTAGAAACTGTACTCTTTTGGATTAAATAGAAATTGAATTGAAATTTTCTAAAGTATGTAATGAAAATAAGTATATATATATATTTCAATGCTGATTAAAATTCTTCTAAAAAGTATGATTTGAGATATAAAGATATTAGTCTATATATATATATATATATATATATATATTTAGAAAAAAAAATGGTTTAAGTCGAATCCGGAGTTGAAATTCTTAAGTTCTCTAATAAGGAATGATTTTAAATTATTAAACTAAAGTAAATCTTGAATTGTTAGAAACTTATGAATTGAAAAGGTGAAATTGAATTTAAGTGAAAAAAAAATTAAAATTAAAATTGTAGGAGTAACCCTTAATTTGGAAAATAATAAATTGGAAATTTATTTAATAGGTATACCACTCAAATTGAATGAAAAGAAGTTGTATATTGTTTAACTACATTCTATTTGCATAGCTATAACTTACCAAATACTTAAAAAGTTTAAATGCTAATAAGGATAAGTAAATGAATAATATACAAGTGTGATTGCGAATAATAAAATGTGAAGATCTATTGATAGTTGTAAATATAAAGGAAATTTAAGTTGTAAAATGAATTAAATTTAAAATTAATTAAATATAAAATTTGTAAATAGAAACTAATTAAATTTGAATAAAACTAAATGTCAATAAACTTGGAAGTGTATGAAATTAAAATTTTGACTTGGAAATGTATAATTGATTTAGTGTAGATTTTAGATGGATGTTAATGTTTGATATGCATTGGTTGTTAGAGGGATGGTAATTGATTAAATAGAATTCATTAGTGTAAATGGAATTGAATAAACGGAATAAATTTTTTAAATAATTAAATTCAAATTTGAAGCAAAGTGAAATTAAATTGAAGCAAATTGACTTGAATTTAAATTATGAATGAAACAAACTTGAATAAATCGGAAACAAATCGAATGTAAACTTATTTCATGGATAAATAAGAAAATAAACGACTTTGTATTTATGATTGTTTCTTTAGAAAATTTAAAGTTTGATGGTTTGTACTTTGAAATAATAAAAGCAAATTTTTGGAAAAATCCAAAATTGTCCAATATATGCTAAAACGAAAACAACCATAACTTTTAAATGGATGGACGAAATTTGACGATCTTAGACTTGTCGGAAAGCTTATAAACTGTAGCACGACTTTTGTTTAGAGTGTCTTGAGAAATTCCTTCATTTACTTAGTTAAAAAGTTGAATCTTCTCGCTGGCCTGTGTAAAAAAAAAAAGGGAAGCAAAATCAGTAGCATATACCCTTAGTATTTTCACCATAACTTTTTACTGGTTAATCAGATTTTGACGATCTTACACTTTCTGGAAAGCTAAGAACTTAATTTAAAACTTTTGCTTTAAGTGTTTTGTATTTTGCTATCATTTAGATGGTCGAAAAGGGGAGTGAACGTCGCTGACCTGCGCAATTCATTGCCCAGGCTGAGGCGTATCCATTTAGAAAAATAGCCGTAACTTTTGAACATATGGTCCAAATTTGATGATTTTGAACATTCCGGAAAGCCTGAAACGAATGCAACAACTTTTGTTTAGATTCCATTGCCAAATTTTATCATTTAGGTGACCAAAAACTGGATTTGTTCGCTGTCCTGGAATGGGAATTTCAGTTTTGAAGCTAAACATGTTATATGTATGTTGTTTATGCTAAGTATATCGATCTATCTTTATATGCATGGTTCTAACTTGGTTATTGAGCATTTTAGTAGGTAGCAAAGGGGTTGCGCTTCGTTGTGGAGCTCGCTTCTACGCTAAATGAAAAATGTAAGTTAAAATGCTAATAAACGCTTAATAAAAGGTACGTTCTCGGATTACGGTTTATGTTGTGGTATATTATTGTGTTCCCCATGTTTTGGGATGCCTCATTCTTGTAATGAGATGTATATCATGCAATTATTACCACTGTGAAATTTTTCGGTCCTAGCCGCGCAAAGAAGGTGCTGCCGAAATTTTCAAAAATCCGGGAGTTAGAAAATTTTGAGATTTTAAAAATCCTATAACTAAACTTTGCAAATAAGTCGAATATTTGAATGAATTATACCTAAATGATGGTTTCCCCTTCTCCGTTCCTTTTCGAGGACGAAAAGTTTTAAGTGGGGGAGAATGTAACGACCCGTATTTTAACACTTTAAAAATACGAATTAAAATAAAAATTTTGGATAAAAATCCGAAGAAAATAAAATTTTGTGTTGTTAAATGTGAATTACAAGTTAAAATACAAAACTGAATTCTGAAATAACTTATTTATAAATTAAATATGGATGTTAACTTGTATTGAATGTAAATAATGAATTGAATTTGATTGTAAACCAAATTTGTTATGATTGTAAACAAAGAATAAATAAAATGGTAGATTTAATAGTGGAAGTTTATGTTATTGAAACTAATATAAATAAATGTAACTTAATATTACAGTTGATTGAAATCAGATAATAACTGAAACTGTAATTTGATAAAGATGTTAACTTGTAATTGAATGTAAATAAAAATTTAAATTTGAGTGTAACAAGTAATTGAAACGAATTGAATTTGTTTGTAAACAACGAAATAAATAAAATGTTACATTTAATATTGAAGTTATAATATTGAAATCAACGTAAATGAATGTAATTTAATATTACTGTGAATTTAAATAAGATGATAGCTGAAGAAAATGAAAGTAAATGAATTATAAACTATTGATAATAATGTATAAGTAAATGGTTGATTCAAAAATGAAAGTGTAAATCAAAATAAAAGAATTCAATTGGAATTAAATAACTTGAATTTGAATTATAATATAATTGAACGCTGAATCTAATGTAATCTTTTATACTGGATTTATAATGGAAAACTGCATTGTAAAAGATTGTTAATTATAGTGAATTTAAAAATGAAATTTGTGAACACTTGAAATTTGATTTAAAAGTTAATAATTTAAAATTGGGAATTTTATATTGTAGTTAAACAGTAGAAATAACCATTTTTACAACTGTCTCGGATTTCGACGAAACCAGTTTCATCGAATCCGTAACAGTAAATTATTGTAAGGTTTCTATTTTCGTAGCAATCGGACTTGTCGTTTGGCCATGCGAGCTTGAAACGCGTAGAAATTTAACGTCGAATTTAATTAAAATAATCGACTTCAAAAGCTATCTTCCACATACGATTGAATTAGGCCTTGAGACTAGTTCCATTGCATTCGGAATATGGGTAAAACCTTATAAACGCCTGGCGGCATGTCTCGATTGGAGTTCGGATGATTTTGGACCTACCTTTATAAATACACTTGCAAACCGAGACAGTTTTATCATTATTTCAATTCAGAAACCCTAATTTCAAACCATGGCCGCCACCTATTCCATGGCCAGAAATTGCCGATCTTCTTTCCTTAATATCTCTCAATCCGTTCAACGAAATCGAAAAATTCAAAAAGTAAAAGTGTAGATCTCGACGAGCTCTTCAAATCCTTACGGTTGATTCGTGCTAATTCGTCACGGATTGGTCCAGATCTGGCTTTGAAGTCATTCGTATTTTCACGTTTTTCGAGAAAATGGCGTGGCATGGGGCGGCGCAACTTCTGGCGTTGGTGGCTCTCCTGGAGGCGCTCGCGTGGGGATGTCCTGATCGAGGTCCGGTCGTGTATATTGGCGTGCGTATGGAAGGAAGAGGCGTGCGTGAGTGGGTTACTGTGCGTGTTGAACGGGAGGAAGAAGGTATACGTTTGTTATTTTATTTTAATTAATTATTTTATATTAAAATTCAAATGTTCGAACTCGAATAACTTTTGCATACGAGCTCGGATCGACGCACGGTTTTCTCCGTTGCGTTCGTATCGGAATTCCGGACAACATGGAGCTGGTTTGGTTGCATTCCGAGACTGTTCAAATTTGGCCTTTATTTGGATTTTTTAAATCGTCGATAAATCTAAGGTGAGTGTTTATACGCTCACAATTGACTAAAATAACTTTTGTTAGTTAAATTTATATTATGAAGTGATATGAAATTTATTGGCTGTTGTTTGGTAGGTTTAATTATCATCTGTATTGATATATGAATTAATTGATAGAATTTAAATTGACCGTTAAAATAAATTTAAATTTAAATTGGCAGTATATTACTCGATATTGATAATTATAAAATTGTTGTGAATGTTATTGGCTTTATGGTTAATTGGTTGGGATGGATGCTATTGGTCGATATTGGTTGTTTATTTATTTTGATATATCATGCTATCATCATGTATATTGTTTATTGCATATAAAACTGTAAACTGAATCATTTCGAATAAATTAAGGAATAGGTTGAAATGATATACCTATGACATCTATTTGGATTGAAATGATATATATCCATCCTTGAAATTAAAATTGAAATAATTATCCACTTGGCCATAGGTTAGAAAATTATATGCGGACACCGGGTTGGTTAAATTAAATGATTTTAAAAGTTGTTTTGAAATTATTTAAATAAATAGATTTTAAGAATAAAATCCAATTTATGGAAATTGAATTATTTTGAATTGAAGCTCGAGATGTTGGAATTTAAACTTGGTAAATGAATTTGTTTAATTACTCGAAGTTTAGATTTTTAAGAAAAAAAAAATCAAAATACGGCGTAAATTTTCGAAAGTTGATTTGTTTTAAAAAGATTGGACTTTTAATCGAACTCTGAATATTTCTAAGAAAATTTATATGAAATGATATTTCAAGTTTGAGTTTGGAATTGAGATTTAATTAATTTGGAATTTAATTGAAATTCAAAGAAATTTGTGAATTGGACTAAATTGAAACTATTGAATTAAATTTGAAGATAAAATTGATTTGAATAGGATTTGAACTGAAATTGATTTGGAATGTAATACTTAAATGAATTCTTGAAATCCGAATGTTAATCTAAGTTTATTGAATTGGAATTGTTCCAGAAATTAAGTAAACTACTTAATACAGATGTTTAATTTGAAGTATATTCTAATTTGAATACGAAATGGTTTTAAAGCGAATCTCATATTCTTATATAAATATATGAGCTGTTTTGAAATGTGAAATATTTAAAGTTTCGAAATATATTGAAAGTGAAATTGTTTATTTTGTGGTTCAGATATGTATTTGAAATTGATAATTTGAAATGGTTTATTGAGAAGCTGAATCGAGTTGAAATTGATGATTTGAAATTGGATTAAATTTTAAATTTTGGAATTCGAGTTTATGTTAATCGTTTTGTGGAAATTGAGGCGAAAAATGATTTTGAAATCGAAATGAGATATTGAGGCGAAAAATGATTTTGAAATCGAAATGAGATATTGAGGCGAAAAATGATTTTGAAATTGAAATGAGATATTGAGGCGAAAATGATTTTTGAAATGAAATCGCATATTTTGAGTAGATATGACGATTTTGAAATTGAAATGAGATATTGAGGCGAAAATGATTTTGAAATGAAATCGTATATTTTGAGTAGATACGATGATTTTGAAATGGCTTTGATTTTTGAAGCGAATATGATATTTTTGATAATCAATTATGAATTGATTTTGAAAATGTAAAAGAGCCATCGGTGTAATAATTACGTAGTTATTGAAGAGTCCGGGATCAGATATGGACATACTCTCTGTCGATACCGAAAACCACTTTAATATCTATTATACGCGGAGTGTTGATCCAGAATGAAGTGGATGGTTTGATGAACGCGTTGACTGAAGAAGGAGAACGATATTGGATGACCCCTGACATGACTAAAACAGGAGCCGCGCCGGGCCATTGAGGTTCGCCACCTCTAGCGGACACACTTCTTCGTTACTGTATCTATTACTATTGTGATTCGATTTGGGTGCACCCCTCGATTTTGGGAGTGTTGTTTCGCGGTGTTGGGGTAGTAGCTGCTATGCTCAACATCAGTCCGGATCACGCAACTACTAGTATCCTAGTTGGTATTGCCTCATGTACCTTGTCATACTAATTATCCTATTCGCGACCACTACGATTTTGGTTTGTACCTTTAGTATATGGATCGCCCTCTGGTGACTTCCGGTTTTTGGGAAACTATGGTCTTGTATATGCTTTTGGGAATAAAAATGTGTTAAGGGTGGAATGGGCCATGGCTTAACGCTAGTTTGATATTTTACTTTATGATAGACATTATTGTATATAGCGTATTCTATTATATAGTATATAGTTTAACGGATCCTTAGGAGATGGAAATCCTGAACATCTCTTAAGTTAATGCATGCACGTTAAACACTGGATAGGAGGTGTCTAAAACCCGTAAACATCTCCGACGCCGTCACACTCATATTTACTTATTCGATTTAACCTACATGAGATATTTTAGTCCTGACTCGAGTGTTTTGTCTTTTCATTATGCTCGGGTCAGCCTGAGCATTTCAGATTAGGTTGAAGGTATATTCTGGAGGACGAAGATGGAGTTTGGTATTACATCATTTGTATTCTACTACTGTATTATTTTTCCGCTGCATTGTTGTTTTATCTCTGATATGTATGTAACTCTGATTTATGATGTATAATAATAATCAAAAATATTTATTTAACAGCTTCACGAACTGTTATTTTATAATTATATCTTGTCCCTTCCGATGCGAGATTCTGAGTTTGTTTCTGTTCTTTCTTTTCTTTTCTTATTTAACCCCAATAACTATCTGAATTTTGGATTGTTTGAGTCGGCATGTGTGTATGTTTTGTCGACTTGAACGGTCAAAAATGCGGGTCGTTACAGATACAATGTGCATGTCATAAGTTATTCGTGTAAGATGAAATAAAAAAATGATGGCGAACAACCCAAATAACTAAGGCAAACAATATTTTCAAACACACACTTCATTGTACAATGCAAAATATTTATTTTTCAATTTTACTGTGTTAGTGTTTATTTTGCAGATAGTTCAGATGCTGAATACAGGCTGAAATAGAGTTGAAGATCAAATACGAGTGAAGAGTGAATATGTAGTGAGGTGAAATATGTATGTAAAATTGTATTGTGAAAATTGTGTTGTAATCGAAGTTGTATTGTAATTGAAAATGTATAAATGTAGTGAGAGCTCAAATTTGTACTATTTGAATTTGTAATAAAATATTTGTTGAATAAAATATTGTTTAAATAAGAATTTCGAGTTATTTATTTTATTCAAAAATATTTATTTAATTATGTGGATAAATAAAATAGTACAATAACAAATACATGTGAACGAATATATATATGTATATATATATATATGTTTATTATCATCAAATAAAAGTCATAGGCTATTATATTCTACAAGAATGATTAGTGAAGAAGTTCCAGGTAGGGTTAATTTGGCTGCTTTATAAAAAAATTGATGTTGGGTTTTGTTTCAGAGATGGAGATGGGAGAGATTTTATGATCATGTATCAAGTTTTTAACTTGCTTAAGTTCCATGCTGCTATGATGTGCATCATGAATTAAACTACTTGGGAGATTATTCAGACTATCAAGTCCTTTTATGCGAAGGGAGTAGAGTGTTTTCTAGGTAGAGCTTTGTTGAACAATCAGTTTCATAATCAGAAGCAAAAGGGGAGCTGGAAGGGAGGCAGCTCTTCTTCTTTTTTGAGTTTTTCTTCTGTTTGTTCTTGCTTGAAGAGATTGTGAATAAGGGCTTTTTCTTCTTAGATTTGTGCTTGTTTCTATTATTTTTAAGGTTGAGATCTTTTGGAAAATCAGTTTGTAGATGATTAGAATTGTAGAGAGTGGATGGAGAGTGTCTGAAGGAGGAAATATACATGGATGTAAGGCTTGAATCAGAAGGAGGAATATGTTTATTGAAAATTGATTCACTGCCAATGAAAAGCAAAGGAGATGAGTTGGAGATGTTATCAAGGGATGATTTAATATTGTGCAAATCTTTTGCATGTTTCAAACATGTTTCATTGTCTTGTGCATGTTTCTTGCTTGTTTCAGTTCCAATTTTTGTGAAGTTATCTGTTCGAACAAGAAGAGGTTCATTAGGGTGAGTGTTCAGGTTCAAGGTGGTGATAGGAGTAGAATATTGAACTAAAGGGGAATTATTTTGGGTTTGGTGCACCAGGCTCGATGGTGCTGTGAAGATTGTGCTGGAATTTGTGACAACTGCTTTAACAAATACAATGTTTTTTCAGAAGGAATGGATTCAGCAGTTTCATGCACATCATCTAATTCAATTTCATCATTCAAACATTCATCATTAATTATCATTTCATCTTTCTTTCTTTTTTTATCATCAAAACTAAGATTTTGTTCCAGATTAACTGTTTCAACATTAATCTCTTCATGATTTTCCATTGTGTCATCACATGTTTTATCATTTTCTTCAACAAGTCCCCCTTCTTCAATTGAATCTAGAATATTAAATTTATCTTTCAGAGGAACTTCAGATATATTACAAGCTCCACCTTCGTTGGGATTTTCAATAGAATCGGAATAAATGGTCTTACTTTTTTCCTTAGCAACAGAGTATGACTTACTACATCTCCATCTAAAGCAGTATTTTCCTAACCATTATCAATGACATGCGTTTTCTTTTGATGATCAACTCTAATCCATACATTTTACTTTTGAAATCCAACATTCTTTCTAGCATTATTTATAACTTCGACATTTTGTCCTTTAGAATCATTGCATTTATCAGCAATCTTTTCATTTATGGGGGCAGCTAAGTCATCCTACAAGTTTTAATTTAAACAATTTTCAGTGGAATGACCAAACACATTGCAATGAACATTAGTTAGGCTTCTGTTAGTATTGAACATAAATTTGTTGAGAAGTACCATTTGGAAGTAGAATTGAAAACGAGTCATCAAATTCCTGAAGAGGGGTTATTTCAATCAAACACTTAGCATATTGTAATCTATATAATCTCTTGGTTGATTCATCTAAGCAAATCAATTTTCCTAATCGATTGGCAAGCCAGTTTATTCCATGTGGAGACCAAGCAAAGATTGGGATGTTGTATAATCGTACCTAAATTGGAACTATGTTAAACATTACTTACAATAGGATCCCATTATTTTAAAATGAAGAGCTTATTCTTCATAATGATGGGATCACTCCTAATAATTTTGTTTCTATTACCTTCATCAAAGAGCAAAAAAAGAAAGATGTTTCCATCTGACTTAACTTTGATATTACCTCGCAATCTCCAAACTTTTTTCAAGTTCTCAACCACCGAAGTGAAAAAAAGAGGCTTATTTATGAAAAACCCTACTACATAATCATTCTATATTGCAGAGCTAGCAAAGATCACATCAAGAGGAGGAATGATAGCTTCACCATTGAATGACATTTCCATTTAAACAACAGTGTACTTCCCTGCATTGCGAGGAAGGTTATTGAAAAGGGAAGTCCAAGGCTATTCGGAAGGAGGAAGTAGAGGGGGAGAATGAGTAGGAAGATGGACAGAGGAAGATGAAGGGTTAACAGAAGAGGGCGAGAAAAGACAGTGAGCAAAAGTTGAGACAAGAGGGCAAGGAGGAGGAGAGGTTGGGTTAGGGGTAGGCAAGGGAGGGGGACGTGAAGGAATAGGTAAGATAGGGGAGGAATGAGCAGAGAGAGAAGGTGAAGTGACAACGGTTGGAAAGTTAAGGGTGCTACCATTAAAATGGAAAAATTGTCGATTTGAATAAGATGTGAGAATTTCAAACATTATTAATAAAACAATAATAATTAATCTTCAAACATTATTATAATAAATAATAATTAACTTCCAAAACATATTTAACAAATAATAATTATTAATTCCAAAACATTTTTAATAAATAATAATTATTAATTATCTTCAAACAATATTAATTATTTTAATAATTTTTTATAATACTAAAATATTGATAAATAGCTTCAAAGAATCAAATATAAATATAAAAAAAATTAAAACACTATTAAACAATAGTTAAACAACTTCAAAACATTTCTGAATGGTTTAGAAAAGACAAATAGAACGGTTGGGGTAAAATAGAGAAGTTTAAAATCCGCTTAGATAAAAATATTCTAGAAAACCCAAAGGTTAGATTTAAAATCATTCTCCGAAAGCAAAAACCAATTTTAAGCCCAACGGCAATTAACAATATCTCAAAATGCTAAATTGAGGCCAATAGCCACCAAAGCATTAACCAATGTTGTTATTGATTTTTATCACTACAAGGGTTCAGTTTTGAACATATAACAGTGTCATAACTAATAATACTGAACAATCAAGATTCAACAATTAACAATCCATATAACAGGGTTATAACTGAAATAAAACAATAGGAATATAACTGAAAATAAATAATCACAATTTCGAGAAATCCGGATTTCTCTACAAATTTTCCTATATTGCAATTTTAAATATTAATTGCTTTTAAAAGCGAATATTTTGACCAATCATCCAATAATTTCAACCAAACATAATAGTAAAATTTATCTACTATATAACATACTGATTTATCCAAAGAGGTGAGCTATACTCATCAAAATTTCAGTTACCACCGAAGCATTCTGAATTGGTCTAAAACCAAGCGTCGTTCGATTTTAGCATAAAATTCCATTAGCTCCAATCTCCACCAATCCAATTACAAAGTGTAGTTAACATCATTACAAATCCAATGCGACTGACCGCGTTTTATTTGGACCTTATATGAACAAGACATGGGTTTAGTAAGATTTGGAATTAAATGATATAATTATTAACTAATTAAATCACTTGATCATTAATCCCTACCCTTAATCACGTTCGTCTTCTACTCCAGGTCCCAAATTCGTGAAACCCGTCCTTTGCCTTTTCACCAACTGCCACCACCAATATCCACCAGAGCCCACCGCGACCTCACCGTAGGTAGCCCAACCACCACGAACACATAGACCCCAGCCACGACACCTGAAAGCCACCGTCACTCGAGAACGAGAAAAAAGAGTTGACGGTGTTCATCTTTGCGTTGTCGCCGCCTTAGGAGATTATCGACCACTACGCCGCCTCCAAAAGAAAGCCTTTCTCAATGCCGACCCACACCATCGGCTTCGTCCTTCAAATCGCCACCATTGTCGAAAACGAGACCAAAAACTACCTCAACGTCGAACCAAAATTTCGGCCACCACTAGCTATTTCACGGCGATCCAACCGATCATCGAGTTGCCCTCCCTTAGACGAACAAACTTCTAGTTGACACCCTCGCCTAAAAACGCCCTTACCGGTGCCTATCACCCACGGCTATTGGATGAAAATATGAAATTCGACAGCTAGGGTTTAATATTCGGGTGTGGTGGAAAAACGAGTTATGATGGTCCCTATATAGAAAATCCTCTCTGACACTATTTACGTCCCAAAATACACGAACTCCAATCGAGGCATGCTCACTGGCGCTCCTAGCCATATACCCCTATTCCGAACTCAATGGAACTAGTTTTGGGACCTAATTCCATCATATATAGAAGTTAACATTTTTGTCACATGATATTACTAATCGAACTCGATCTTCTAACTACCAATCATTTAGTCGAAATCGATCGATGCTTATACTCAATCTGGCTCGCTCAATCCATCCGGAACCAATGGAAATAATCCTGAGCCCTAAACAGTCCATCTGCGAAAATCAAGTTTTCCACCTCATTGAAAAGATTAAATAATTGAATATTTAAATATCCAAATTTCAAATATTCAGAGCAGCCAAAAAAATACATGTTGTTACAGGTTGCGTCAAAACCTTGCCTAGACACTTTATTCTTCAATATCGTAAATAGATAAGTCTACGTCATCGACTTTTAGTGTTAAGTATAGTAGTAATGATTTCCATAAACAAGTAAGAAATCAACACGATTTACATATTTTTGACATTTTCGACTTACTATTCCTCGGTTGAGAGGGAAACCGATAGGTTAGAGCTCTATTGCTCCATCCCTACTCGAACATCAATCTTAACTCTCACAAATAGATAAGCCTTACTTCGTCGGCTTTTAGTATTAAGCATAGTTGATTACTTTTCAAAAAAGTAATTAAAAATTAACCATTTAGCCATTATGTAATTCTAACACCTTTCTAAACCTTTTTGTTATACTTTTAAAACCCTTTTTAAAATGGTATATATAAGTATAGTAATTTATTTATCAAAACTTGATATGTAAATAAACAAGTCAAATATATTATATTACATAAGATATAAAATAGACAACATATTTTTAAAAAGTATATATATACTTAAAATGCTTTTAAAATACTTTATAATACTTATAATAGGTTTTAAAACATTTTCTCAAAATACTACTTGAAAATAACAACTTTATTATTTCCTTAAAAACTTGTAAAAACATGTTTTTATTATAAAATCCTCTTTTTAAAAATTCACAAATAATTCTTAATAAATTATAAATATCTCAAACCACTTTTGAAATACTCTAATATGAGTTAGTAAACACTTGTAAAAGGAATAAAATAAAATACTTAAATTTAAATATTTTTCAAACCTTTAAAGTCCAAAAATCAAGGCTAAACCGGGCAGTTTTGCGCAAGTGAAGTTTTGGCTACTTTTCAAGATGTTACTAAACCTTTTACTATCCAAGCTTTTAATAGCAATAAACATATATATTGAACATTATAAATATGGTTAGAAACCCTTAAGGACCTCTCCACAAAGTTCCATAGAAATCATCAATACTAGACAATTTCGAATTGCATCTACATCGACTATTGCTATAAGTGCACTTTCAATTCCGAGTCCAATCTAAACCAAAGTTCTTCTATAGCCTATGTGATTTAATCCAAGGTCTTTTCACAAGTCCATTCCAAGTCCATATATATGGATCATATATGCTTCTTGTTTTCAAAACAAGAATCAAACCAATGTTTTTAACAATGTCAATAACATTTCAACAACATAAACACAATCAAAATACAACATATATATGTTCTATTTTCCATTTAAATAGGTGTTTTAACTCACCGTTTATCCAACAACATCCAAGATCTAAGCACCCAAGTCCGAACCCAAACTTGCAATCACCATCTTCTTTCTTATTTCCTTGCTTTGCCTTGCTTTTTCCCTCCTCCTCTCCTCCTTTTAGCTCACGGCCAAGGCTTCCATAGGGAGTTTGACTTCACTTCTTCAACTTCTAACTAGGTGTAAGGTGTTATAATATTCCCCCATGGCTTCACTCCAAATTTTATTTGATTTGGATTTGATTTGCAGAAATTTCCTTTAGTACATAATAGAAGAAGAAGAAGCCAATAAAGAAGCTTGGTTTTGGTTTGTGAAATTGTGATTATAACTCTATGGTATGCCTCTCCTTATATAAGATCAAAATTGTGCTTTTTAAGCTTGCTCTCATCCCCCACCATTCCATGGAAGTCTTACCTCCCATCACTTCTCCTTTACATCACTTCTTCTTTATCTCGCTTCCTTAAGCAAATACCCTTATGCCCTTATTTTACCAAATATCTCATATCCTAAAGGAAACTTCAATAATGTTCCATGATTTATGAAGAGGAGTGTGAATTAATTAGTTGCTAATGTGTTCGTTTTATCATTAGACAAGTGCACAAGAGTTCGAACAACTTATATTGATCGAAAAGTCGTTTATCGATAAACCTATTTTTGGTCATATTATCGATTTTCCATCGAAGAATATTTTTTTTAAACAAATTTCATAAACAAGTATCTCATCATTAGTCAGTAATTAAATGTTTTCTAATAAGGTTATAAAATTATATTTATAACACTTAACCATACTTTAAAACATTTCGATATTCGAAGACAAAGAGTTCAAATTTCAAGATCGCTACATTCTCCCCCACTTAGAACATTTCGTCCTCGAAATTCAAATAAGAATGATAATCAAGGAAGATAGACGAAGCAAGATACATATATAAAGTACTACTGAAACTATATACAAGCTAAACTGCAAACCAAAATGCATACTAAGTGACTCCACCACAAGCGGTGAGTACACTACAAAAGATACACGATGCCAAGATAAAACGGAAACCCTAGTTTGTAAGCTACCCTTTATAAAACTCCTTTAAAATATCCTCTGTCATCCTAGAAGCACCCGACCTTCCTTGCTCAACAGTACTTCTAACCTTAATAAAGGAACAAGTGCATAAATACTCAAATAGTATTCACAATTACTAGCAACCAAAGCTCACGGTTCACTCAGGTTCAAAACTCTACTATCGTAAGAGGATGGTAAACAATCTACCAAGCATATCTTACACTCAATAGCCTAAGGTCATTACTTAGATGTTTTTTCATGCTATCTCATAACAAATAAAAGAGCCACTCCCCAAACTCTTCATAAGCCAAAAAACATAGTATACAAATGAAGCCGTATGTTGCACATGAACAATCCGTACGCAATATCCTATTTGATCACTTGCACGATCACATAAATTTCACTTCCAAACTAGTACGAATCACTTAACCTCTCTAATGCGGACCCGGATTTGGTTCCTTGATTAGAAACCTTCATTCTCCTTGCATAGTAATATACTATGATAGAAAACATCAGGATCGTATCACAAATCTGTATCAGGTGTTTACTTTCAAGAATCGAGTAAAAAATCTTTGTTTAGATCGGTGTAAACCACCTCGAAACCATGTACTCAAATACTGGATCAAGAATAGATATGCAAATAAAATGATCGACATACAACTTACGTATTTATACTATTGGTTTCTTTACTACACCAATCCCTTTTTAATTACCTTCATTTATACAATTAGTATGTCATCCAATACTAAAACCATTTATGTCATTTCAAAAAAACTAACTTCAAATTTATGCACATTTTATAACTTAAGTTTATACTCGTATAGTACTACATTACATCCTAAGAATATATACAAACATCAAATTCATCTTACTTAACAAGGATGATTAACAACTCGAACTCGTTTTAACTTACTACCTTCTCAATTCAAGTGTTATATAAACTTAGCTTTCTATTTTCCAGAACACTTAATTACTATAATGATTCAGAAGTTATTGACCATCCAAAATCATCGAAATTCCATTTCATTTTGGCAAATTAAATCTATCAAATAACATATCATATTATGATGCACAGACCATACTTACCTAATGCATGCCCATGAAATAACTTAACAAGAAACTTTAGAACTAAACACCAGTTTTTATTTCAAATCATTTTGATATAATATATACGTTAAAATTTTTAATTTTTTATATCAAATCTTACTTTGGGATTAAACCAAAATCCATTTTACCAAAACAACTTTGTAGCATCCTATACTTAGAAACCCAAAAATGAACGTTGATGATGCTACAGTCATCATCGAAATTATTTTTAAGCGACAAAAACGAGTTCAGTACATCCAAACCTTACTTTTGGTATTTAATCAAAATCTTTTTAAACCAGTATCAAATACTTCGTATAATAATACGAAGTATCATGACCTCAATCTACTAAACCAGTTTCCCAAATATTTACTTTCAAATAATAATATTATTATTTTCACCAAAATCTTAAAAAGCATTTTCAAAGACACCAAGATTTAAGTCCTCAAGTTCTCTATTAAAATCCTTTTCGTTTATAAATCGTATTTTATAAACTATACTTATATTAAATCACCTCCTTATATAAATCTTTTTACAGATATTTATTTTCAAAATAATCTATCTTTCCTTTTGTTTATAGTAAATATCTTTTACTAAATATTAACTTCTAACCCTACATTATCACCGAATGCCATATAGTCAAACCGTGAAACATAATTCATAGGGTGTTCGTTCGATGTACCAACAATTATTGTCTATCCACCCATGATGTAGAAAGGTAAAGCAGCTCATAAACTGGTTGACCGCAAATAAATAACAAACAATACTCAATGTTCCAAACATGCCAAGTATGACTAAACAATCAAGGTTACGGGATATTAAACTATGAGATGCACTAATATCAAACCAAACATGAATAGGTAAACTATAAACAAATAGTATAACCCCAAGAACCTGCTCGTCCTTCTCAGCTGCAGAAATAGCAAAGACCCTAGGTTGTTCCTCTTTCTTGAGCATGGGACAATCTCTAACAAAATGGCCAGACTGATGGCAACTGTAGCAACTCTTCGGTGCAAACTACGGTACCTCTCCTGTTGATTCCTTCACCATTTTCCCTCCTCTCCCTCTTATAGTTTTTAGCAAAGTGGCCCTTTTGCCCATAGCGATGGTAGACAAGGTTAGACATATACTACAACTACTGAAAATTTCGCTTATTGCTCTGAACTGGTATAGAAGCAAGTGGCTTTGGTGCAGAAGCAACAGGCCTTGGTGCCAAACTCTCGAACCTCAAACCCATATTCACCAAATTTACAAACGACTCCAAAAGGTGATTAGTCATATTCCCCTGAAACTCGAAGCACATACCTGCATTGGACGTCTCGTTCTTCTTCAGTGGCATGTTAACCAATCCTAGCCTAAACTTAGACAATATAATGAACCAATTCTCATACTCCGCCATGGTCATGGCCCCTACTTCAGATCCGAGAAGCTCCTAAATAACAAAGTCTTTCTGGCGTCTGAAACAAACTTCATCTCAAACTCATGTTTAAATTTGGCCCAAGAGAAGTCATTCTCTTTGACATCAACTGTAATAGAACTCCACCAATCCATGGCTACATTCGTCAGATGTCGTCACGCCAATCTACGTTTCATTGCATCATCTTGCTCCATTCTCCAAATATCTGATCATATAGTATGATCCAAGAATGGACTTCTATAATTGTCTCCATACCACCAAACCTCTTACCGCCCAGCCTCTCATAATCACGTCAAAGTAAAGAAAAAATCATCTGAGGTCTGATCTTCACGACCTCCCCTACGACATTCTCCCTCAGTTCCTCAACTAGAGCAACATTCCTCGGTGCTCGATCCCCACCATTGGTGATAGTACTACCCCAACCGCTAGCATTGGAAGCTCTAGTACTCATGTTTCTTACTACCTAATCAAAGCAAAATTTCTTTAGAACACGAAAGGATAGAGTCATTTCAAAGAAGGAGTTACAAGAAGGAGATATCCCTAAAGAATAATTTTAAAAGTTCAGTTTCAAAATACAAATACGCTCTCATATGTATAATACACTCGAATCATTCTAGGGTGTCGCATACCCTATCTCTAATGAGCCATACCCAGCCAAAGCTAAGGAGTTTTCTCAGCCTTGAGCTCTAACACCAATTGTAATGACCCGACATTTCAACCCTCGAATGTTGACACTAAATACATCCACGGTATTCATATCCCAAGCATGCAAGTGCCGCAAAGACAAAAAGTTAGGGTAAAATAAAAAACTAGAATAGAACAAGAAAGAGAGAACACAACACCAGAATCTCATAAAGGAACAATAAAATATAATATGAAAGAAACAATACGAATGGTTACTCCAAATACAAAAAGTTCAGAGTTATGAAAACCTAAGTACTATCATCAGCCTGGACAGTTATAACTACCTGTCCTCATAATGCTGATACATACAATACAATAATGCAACAGAAATAAGAATGCTACGGTACTAATCATCCAACTAGTCTACACAAGCTCTAAAGCATCCATAGTTAAAACTAGAAACATACACAGGGCTGAGCCAAGCAATATAAGAAAATAACACCCAGATCTGTCTGGTAAACCAGCGTGAGAAACTCAAGAAATAAGAGACAAGTAATAGTAACTATTGTGACCATACGGTTTCAGCTTTCCCTTGGACTTAACCTTAGGATAGACAGTTCAACTCTATAACATTCCACTTCACAACTACTTCCGAAATATAGATCGCATATATGGTTTTGAAGCGATTTTGGGTTTTGAGTCATCTCATATAAGTACACTCTTCCCGCTTACCGGACTCTCCAAAACCAATTGATAAATTTTCGGTTAAACTCAATTCCGGTTCTCGCAGAACTAAGCAAAACAAGAGAGGTTACATACCAATACTCCTCCTCTATGGTTCTTAATGGTATGAAATCACGAAGCCTTTCAATAACTTCTTCAGTCATATTGGTCAAGTTCGATAATTGACTAATCGACTATCTAGTCAAAAATAATTGCTTATACAAATCAATATTTGTACGCTTGACTCATTTTCAACTTTCCAACTTACCTATTCCTCGTCCAAGAATAAAGCCAGATAAGTTAGAGCACTGGTTGCACCAAAGCCTAGCGTGGACACTTTATTCTTGAATATCACAAATAGATATGTCTTCCTCGTCTGCTTTTAGTGTTAAGTATAGTAGTAATGATTTCCATAAACAAGTAAGAAATCAACACGATTTACATGTTTTCGACATTTTTCGACTTACTATTCCTCGGTTGAGACAAAAGCCGATAGGTTAGAGCTTATTGCTCCATCCCTACTTGAACATCAATCTTAACTCTCACAAATAGATAAGCCTTACTTCGTCGGCTTTTAGTGTTAAGCATACTTAATTACTTTTCAAACAAGTAATTAAAAATTAACCATTTAGCCATTAAGTAATTATAACCCCTTTCTAAACCTTTTGTTTATACTTTTAAAACCCTTTTAAAAATGATATATATAAGTATAGTAATTTATTTACCAAAACTTGATATATAAATAAACAAGTCAAAAGATATTTTATTACATAAGATATAAAATAGTCAACATATTTTCCAAAAATTGTATACATTTAAAATGATTTTAAAATACTTTATAATACTTATAATAGGTTTTAAAAAAATTTCTCAAAATATTACTTGAAAAAAAAACTTTATAATTTCCTTAAAAACTTGAAAAACAAGTTTTTATTATAAAATCCTATTCTTTAAAAATTCACAACAAATTCTTAAAAATTTATAAATATCTTAAATCACTTTTGAAATACGCTAATATGAGCTAGTAATTACTTGTAAAAAGAATGAAACAAAATACTTAAATTTAAATATCTTTTCAAACCTTTAAAGTCTGAAAATCAAGGTTTAGTGGTGTAGTTTTGCACAAGTGAAGCTGGGCCACTTTTCAAGATGTTACTTAACCTTTTATTGTCCAAGTTTTTAACAAAATTAAACATATATATATATATATAACATTATAAATATGGTGAGAAACCCCTTAAGATCTCTCTACAAAGTTCCATAGAAATTGTCGAATACTTTCGAACTACATCTATAACGATTATCGCTATAAGTGCACTTTCAAATCCGACTCCAAACTAAACCAGATTCCATCTATTGCCTATGTGCTTTGCTCCAAGGTCTTGTCACAACTCCTAAAATTCCATTCAAGTCCATTCCAAGTCCATACGTATAGTTACATATGTTTCTTGTTTTCAAAACAAGAATTAAACTAATGTTTTTAACAATGTCAATAATAATTCAACAACTTAAACACAATCAAAACACAACATATATATGTTATATTTTCCATTCAAAGAGGTGTGCTAACTCATATATTATCCCACAACAACAAAGATCCAAGCACCTATGTCCAAACCCAACCTTCCACCTTCTTCTTTCTCCTTTCCTTGCTTTGCCTTGCTTTTTCCCTCCTCCTCTCCTTCTTTTAGCTCACGCCCAAAGCTTCCATGGGGAGTTTGGCTTCACTTCTTCAGATTTTAACTAGGTGGAAGGTGTTAAAAATTCCCCCAAGGCTTCACTCCATATTTAAGTTAATTTGGATTTGATTTGCAAAATTTTCCTTTAGAACATAAGAGGAGGAGAAGAAGAAGAGCCATTAAAGAAGCTTGGCTTTGGTTTGTGAATTTGTGATTAGAACTCTATGGTATGCCTCTCCTTCTATAGGATCAAAATGGTCCTCTTTAAGCGTGCTCTCACCCTCTCCTACCATACCTTAGAAGCCTTACCTCTCATTACTTCTCCTTTACATCACTTCTTCATTACCTCACTTCCTTAAGCAAATACCCTTGTACCCTTACTTTACCAAATATCTCTTATCCTAAAGGAAGATTATAGAATGTTCCATGCTTTATAAAGAGGAGAGTGTGTTAATTAGTTGCTAATATGTTTAATTGATCATTAGACAAGTGCACAATAGTTCGAACAACTTATATCGATCGAAAAGATGTTTATCGATAAACCTATTTTAGATCACATTATCGATTTTACATCGAAGAATATATTTTTTATAAACAAATTTCAATAACAAGTTTCCTATCATAATTCAATAATTAAATAATGTCTAATAAGGTTATAAATTCATATTTATAACACTTTACCATATTTCGAAACATTTCGATATTCGAGGATGAAGTGTTTGAATTTCAAGGTTGCTAGAAATTAAATAATTACATAGATGTTTTATTTTGTTTGAATCTTTGCCTACTATCGATGATGATAGAGTTAGAGGTATGTCCTAGAGGAAATTATGTAATTGCTACATATATCTAACTCGATAACCGATCTTATTGGAAATAAAAGGAGTTTCCTCTATTATGTACTTGATATAATGTGTCGTATTTTTCAATTAATTTAACTAAAAATATTTAATATAAACAATATGTTTTGTGATTATAGTTACAATTTGTTGTAATGATAAGTGATTTATCACACTCACATTAACATACCATTTTAAATATTCCAAGTCAAGATGTATCGAGATTGGATATCTATACATCCTTTGAGACTACAATACGTAACGATCTTCAAATGTTGGGTAGTGTATTACTCATGGCTACTGGGGCACCAATAGGTTACGTACTTATAGTTATTCGATAACTATGAAATGACCCACTCGATAGTTTTTTGTTGGTTAATATAACTAAGTTCAAACAGAAAATATCGATGTGATAATATTACAAAGTTCTCTTCACTTGAGAATACTATTGATCTTCAATGTGAAAGCTCTGTTTTATTTATAGTTAAATCATGGCACGACATCCATCGAACAACTATAGTTGGGTCAAGTGGAAGCATTGGAAGTGAAACACTATTCAAGAGAGGATTCGTCTCTTCAGCTATATGAAGATAGCATCACGGTCAACTTAAGCCGACTCAAAGTCAAAGCCTTTGGCAAAGCAGTTCGATTAATAATAATTATAATTTTTAAACTAACGACTTTATGATTGGACTTTAGAGTTGAATATGGATGATATTGGAAGTTTGACCGTTACAAAATTCCATAATCCTAAAGTGATGTAGTTTTGATGAAGATAATTAGTGTAAATAATTGTCACCACCGGTTAACGCTTAACGAAGTAAAATTGGATTTTACTGAAACTAAGTAAGCGATAACTTGGCCAAAGTGTCACACCATCTGCTAAGTGAATTGTGAAAATTAATACTTGAATTGTTCGATATTAGTCATTAATTAAATTTACACGTAAGAATAACATAACCGAAATGTTAAATACTCATTTTTCTACCAGATTTAATTAATTTATAATTTTTATAAATTAATTAATATTTATGAAAAAATATATCTTATTTTATGTGTATTGAATGATATTAAATAGTATGCATATAATAGTTATATAAATACTAATCGATATACACTATCGATACACGTTTAAATTAGATTTAAATGCAACGAATGTTATTCGAGCTTGGAATATTTTTTAGGCCCAGAAGGAGGCTCTGATAGCTAGGTATAGATGGCAATAGTGATGCCGGCTATATATTGATATGGTAAGTGGTTTTTAAATGAAAAATAAAGGAGAGAATGGGTGAGAGAAAAATGTGGATCTAGATCCACATTTTGCTCTCTTATCTTTCTTTTACATAAGCCATCTCTCCTTCACTTAAGCTATGATTTTTAGCACCTCTACAGTAGTAAAAGGAGGCTGGCCATAGTTTATATCAGCTTTAAATTCCAAGTACAAAATCACATCAAAACACTTTGAATTGATCGTTGGTGGTTAGACAATTCAGGAGTGTGACAACCGCCCTACACATCTGGTACCAAATATACTTATGCGATGCGCTAGGGAGGTACCCGACCGATGGAGGGCAGTAGCCAAGAATATAAAGAAGGGAAAATCTAGCATAGAACTTATAGAACATCGTATGGCACATAGATATAATATAATATAGCAACATTGATGTAAAATAGGCGAGACAACGATACAATCAAATGAACCATAAATAAGAACATCAAAGTGCATCAGGTTCTCAGCCTATACAAAACTGAAATAAAGAGTTTATATATCCCAAATATCCATAATAAACTTTATCACTGGCTCTAATAATACAAGTACTGACATAGCTTCACAGTACTGCACAACGGAGTATAAGCGATAATAAGCTCTAAATATAGATATATGAAAGCGTAGCCTCTTGCTCGTACTCCATACAGCTCCTTGCGCTATCCAGACCTATTATCCCTAATCTAGTCATTTAAGAGTACCCAAGGTAATAAGAAGCAAAGCATAAAACCTCGAGTCATACAACAGTCTAGTGTGAGCGATACATCATCTCAAAAATACTATAAAAATCATATATAGTAAATATGGATATACGATACATAGAGCCATACCTGACCTGTCCCTGCATCAAAAGAGCTAGCATATAACAGTTGATATATGCTAATTTACCATTAAAGCTATATAAGTGTGCTAAATCGAAGTACAATGTCCACTGTCTAGGTATACAGTCGAAATACCTACATCGGGTGACACCATAGAGTGATAAACAAACATGGCAACCATAACATCCATCAAAAAATCCTCACCATCAGTCATGCGTTGGATATATGATAACTCGCATATCACAATCGCAAACCAGGGACCCAATTGTAATTGTGGTTCCATTGGTGCTCGAATCCATGTCATTCCAAAATGCTAGGAACTTGACCCACAATCGCAAAGCCTAAGGTAATATATTATCATAGGATCCAGACACAATCACAAATCCAGGTGGGCATCCCCACATACCTCTTCTTTAGGAGCACACTAAATGCCTCTGAGTTAGCAATGACCCCTTTGCAGGTGCCTCAATAATTGAACTCAGTCGTTATCCCATCAGGGCTATTTCCACAGTAGGACACAGTCGCATATCCCACTCGCAAGCCCTATCGCGAAACTTGCCCTTGTGGATCAGCGTCACGACTCTCATCGTTAAGTAGTCATCTTTGAAACGCCTCTAGACACTTATTGTAAATCATAGAGCCATCGTACCAAGGTTTTGAAGTCATCATCATCGTCAACAACATCATAATGTCAAAGCACCAAACCATCTCCTCGCTAATCGCCATACAAGATCCAAGGTCATCCGGGGTTGTTTGGAGTTGCTCACTCCACTCCATATAACCCCTAAGAACCCTGGAATGCATCACGAAGAAATTCCTAAATTATCATAGCACCATGATGAAAATCTCCAACTTTCATTCGGGTCGATTATACCTAAGTCGAGCCCCAAGCAAACCTTCCCATGACTCCAAGCAACACTATCCCTAGCCGACTCCTAGCTGACCCACAAAATTTCCATGCGCGACTCCAAACCACCGACATATGAAACATGGTCGGTCGTTGACCTAACTCCAAGCCGAACCAATAAATTATCATGCACAACTCTAAGCAAACCACCGAACCATGATACCTTGTCGATCGCCGACATGACTCCAAGTCGACCCACAAAATTATCATGTGCAACTCCAAGCCGACCCACTAAATTATCATGTGCAACTCCAAGCAAACCACCGATTCATGAGACTTGGTTGGTCACCGACCTAACTCCAAGCCAACCCATAAAATTATCATGTGCGACTCCAAGCAAAACACCGATCCGTGAAACTTGGTCGGTCATCAACCTGACTCCAAATCGACTCATAAAATTCCCTCGCACGACTCCAAGCAACCACTGAACCAAAATACTCAGATTTTTTCAAACTCTAATTTTTCTCCAATTCTGTCATTATACACCGTTCTTCAACCCGTGTGCCTTCTGTGTGTGTCAATAAAACACCTAACATCCTCGATCCTATCCATCGAAGTTTGGTTTCATGGCTCCTCACCCTAAGTCAATCCGATGAGCGTTTCAACTATACAAGCATTTACATAAACACAACACGCACAAAATCACACTGACCATCTGAACATCCAAACACATCAAACAATAGAAAATCATCATGTAATTACACCCCTATATAGCCTATCACATACAAAGGTAACCATACTTCAAAACAAGATGATTAAAGTGCTTTATACATTTTAAAATTCTATTTTTGCTACAGGTTTTGAAATTGAAAACAACTTTAACACCTTATTTTGACTTCAAAAATGAGTTTAAAACATATCACAACCTATAGGTACATATATAGTAAGGTAGGAGATGATAAACCACTCACCAAAACCCCTAAATCCAAGTTTTGCACGCAAATCAATTTAAATCTGAAAATAAACGGCAAATATGAGATTTTCTCTTCTCTAAAATGTTGATGTGAAAACCTCTAATGAACACCCTTGTTAATCTAACCATAATATATGATTTAGACTTGATTTGGAGGAAAAAAGAGAAGGCTTTGTGTAAAGGAAGGGTAAATGAAGGCTTAGACCTAAGAGAGAAGGTGTAAAATTGATTTGGGGATGATGGCTCAGCTCTCTATATACTCTCTAAAACCAAAATGGGTTAATGGGCTTGCCTCCAAACTCACTAATTACCCACTAAGTTTCTCCAAAAACTACCAGTCTTCAAACAGCCATATCTCCTAGCCAAAAAGTGCAAATCTCTATTACGATCACTATACGGTGGGAAACTATCATATCTTTCTAATGAAAGTGATAAGTGCTAATTCGGCTCCTATAAAATGTTATGGATGATACAAGTTTTTAGGGATAAAATCGTTCAAAAAATTCTAAATGTACGAAATGTCTCTAATGGACATTTCCAAAAGTTATAGAGTTTTATGGGCTCATTTGAATTTAAAAATAATATTTTACGTCCTCCGATACGTAAAACATGTGTCGTTACACTCTCCCCCTTTTGGAATTTCACCCACGAAATCCCTGATACAACCAAGGTAAATCAAACATAGATACCCTGCATGCCTATCATCCACATGCAAACATGTTAAACATCAAACATGCACACAGAAGCAATAAATGGTATTTATCCCTACCCCAACATGCAGGATACTAAACTACCCTATATAATATTTAAAGTGAATGTAAATGTGATGAACAGAAGCCTTACCAAATAAAGAGCTCTGGATAAATGGTCCTCATGCTCTCCTCGGTCTTCCAAGTACAATTGCTTTCATCTCACTCCACTGAACCTTCACCAGCTCTGATGTCTTCTTCTTGAGCTGCTACATATCGTGTCCGACGATACGAATCAACCTACGATGTCTCGTTCCTTTGGTTCAATATCGATATAATCAAGCTGATTCAGTTCGACTATCACGCCTGAACCGTGCACAAACTTCCGCAAATGAGATATGTGGAACACATTGTGCACGCCTGCCATCTTCTGAGGTAGGTCGACTCTTTATGCTTGATTTTTGATCCACTCAAGTATCTAAAAAGGACCAACGAATCTCGATGCCAACTTCCCTTTAGTACCAAACCGAACAATATTCTTCAACGGAGGGATCTTAACAAACACCATGTCATCGGTAGAGAACTCTAAATCATGTCTTCTCTACCAGTGTAACTCTTCTCTATCCTAGGCAACTTTCATTCATTGTCGAATAATCTTGCTCTTCTTCGAAGTCTCTCTAATCATCTCTGGCCCAAGTATCAGTTTCTCACCCACTTCCCACCAACATGAAGGAGCTTTACATGATCGGCCATATAATGCTTTAAATGGTACCATACCAATGCTGGACTGATAAGTGTTGTTGTATGCAAACTCTACTAAATGCAAATGATAAACACATGAGCCGCAAAATCAAGAATACAAGCCCGCAAGTGATCCTCCAAGATACTATTCACCCTCTTAGTTTGCCTATCAGTTTGTAGGCGGTAAGCTGTATTGAGATGCAACTCTGTTCCCAAAGCCTCTTGTAAGCTCTTCCAAAACCCACCAGTGAACAAAGGGTCTCCGTCGCTCACAATGCTCTTTGGCACACCATGGAATCGCTCAAACCATTTCACATACAACTTGCCAGTTTGGATATCGTTCTACTTGACTTAACAGGTATGAATCGGGCACTCTTCGTCAATCTATCAACTATAACCCAAATGCTATTGTACCCTCCTCTAGTCCTCAGCAATCTATCGTTGAAGTCCATCAAAACCCATTTCCATTTCCACTCGAGAATCTCGAGATGTTGCAGTAAACAACTCGGCTTCTTCTGCTCTACCTTTACCAATTCACAGTTCATGCACTTCGAGATTAATCTCCTAACATCCTTATTTATCCCTTCCTAATAAAATGTCTGCCTCATAATGCAGTACATTTTATTTCTGTTAGTCCCTGAGGAGTTGGTTTTGATGACAACAACCTTACTTAGAATTAGATTATAAAATATATAATACTAACATTATTGTGTAGATATATATAGATATGTTTGCAGGTACTAAAGAATGAAGAACTGTACAATATAAAGATTCAAGATTGAAGATTGAAGATATCAAGATTCAAGACTCATAAGTATTAAGATTTTCAAGAGTTCAAGTTTCCAAGATAAGTTATATAGTTAGGAATATTGTTAAAACTCATAGAAAGGCACTGACATCTTAAAGTCTATTTTATTCGTGGAATGGAATCCACTTCGTGCTCGTTAAAGGGATGGAACCCTAAGTAGGATGGAACCTACGAAAAATCTAGTGGAACATCTTTTTGTATCCACTTACTTTTATTTCAAAATGATTTTCAAAATATATATAGCTTGTTTTTCAAAATGACTTTAAATATTCCTGTTTAAAAACCAAAATCATCTATCCTGGTTTTTCAATATATTTTAGCCTCAAAAATACCCTTAGTTTTAAATATCCTTAATTTTAAAATATCTTTGATTTTAAATTATTATCCTAAGTTTTTTTAAACTATAATTATGATATTAATATATTTAGCTGTTTTATATATTTATACTTAAGATTTAAATATAAAAGTATAGAAAATTATTATATATATTTTAATATTGTTCTCTATAGCTATTTATGTATTATAACTATATATAAGTATATTTTAAAGTTTAAATATAAGTATAATATAGTATAGAAATTATTTTCAAAGAAAAACAAATCACCAAATATTAAAAGGGCATGTCGACATGGTCACATGTACCTCTGTCGACATGGTGACACTTTAATTGTTTTTTAAAAAGAAGTGTCTATTCGCCACATCCCTTCACCAATGGACATGGCTATTGATCTACTATAAATAAAGGGTGTTTTCAACGAATTTTAATCACTTTTTTCTCTAATTTAACTTCTCTTCTTCTTCTCCACTTTCTTATTTACAAATTACACCATTATTCTGTCGGAATCAATATCGAATCTAACTAGATAATTTCTGGTTTTGATTCTCCCCATTATCTCCACAAGATCCAAGTGCTAATCTGAGTTATAGACTTTTTGTAATCAATTGAGCGAGAGAAGGTGTGATTGTAGCCCTGGAAATCAATTGGGTGAACTTGTTGCCCCGGAAATCAAGTATATCTACCCAAAGGATTGAGATTCTGGAGGGTGTACCTCGTAGCCTTGAAACCGAGGGTTGTAATTGTTGAATTGCTTTTGAAAGGAAATCCGTACTTAGTTGTGCGAGACTGGATGTAGGGTAACTCCGAACTAGTATAAAATATGGTGTGTTCTTTCCTTTACTACTTTTACTTTATATTTGCATCTGTGTTTGATTTTGTGTTCATATTTGTGTCTGATTAGTGTATACATTGTTAACAAATTAAGATAAACTCAAAAAGATTAACAAATTTCTTAAAACACTATTCACCCCCCTCTAGTGTTAATTCTAGCCTTAAGATCCTTAATCCGCATTTCTCACATTTGGTATTAGAGCTTTGTTTTCAAAAGTTTCATAATCTGAATTTTGAAAAGTTTGAAAATGGCTATTTTTGAAAAATCTGTTAAAACTAGTTTAGAATTGTTTAAATCATCATTGTTCCATGAGTCTGCATATGAATGTTATTCAAATTCTAGTTGTCTACCCAAATTTTATAATGTGCAGGAAAGATGCTTTATGGGTATTAAGGAATCAATCCACAATGGACAATCTGTGCAGATCAAAAGGAATAAGTGGATACTTGATAGTGAATGCTCTAGACACATGACTGGTAATCCGGATATGCTGAATAATATTATATACAAAGACGGAGGACTGGTTAACTTTGGAGACAACTCGAAAGGATACGTGATTGGCATCGGCAATGTCGGTAACTCTGAACCTACTATTATTACTAATGTTTTGCTAGTTAAGAATCTGAAACACAATCTGCTAAGTATAAGTCAACTATGTGATAAAGGATATAAGATTAAATTTGAAAAAGATAAATGTCATATTGAAGATAATAACTCAACCACAATATTTGAGGGAATTAGGAAAAAGAATATTTATATTCTTAGTATGAAAGTTTCAAATGATAACCTATGTCTTTTGGCAAATACAAGTGACCCTTGGATTTGGCATAAGAGATTTGGACATTTTAATTTCAAACTCTTATCTAGACTGTCAAAACATGATCTAGTAAGAGGGCTCCCTAAAATGAATTTTAAAGTAGATAGTTTATGTGATGCATATCAATTAGGAAAGCTTAGAAAAAGTTCCTTTAAATTAAAAGATATGATTTCAACTTCAAAACCCCTTGAGTTACTTCATCTTGATTTATTTGGTCCATCTCAAATTCAGTCAATAAATCATAGTAAATATGTTTTTGTAATTGTAGATGATTATTCAAGATTTACATGGACAATATTTTTGAAACATAAAAGTGATACTTTTGAATGTTTTAAGAACTTTACAAAAAGGATTCAAAATCAATTATCTTTAAAAATTATAACTATTTGTAGTGATCACGGTGGTGAATTTGAAAATGAAAAGTTTGAGAAATTCTGCAATAAGAAGGGAATAACCCACAATTTCTCATTTCTAAGAACTCCACAACAAAACGGAGTAGTTGAACGTAAAAATAGAACGATACAAGAGTGTGCGAGAACTATGCTTTGAGATAGTAATTTACCAAAACACTTTTGGGCAGAAGCTGTTGCTACCGCCTGTTATATTTTGAATAGAATTTTAATTAGACCTTTAACTGATAAGACACCTTATGAACTTCTTCATGGAAAGAAACCTAAGGTATCATACTTCAGAATTTTTGGAAGTAAATGCTTTATTTTAAATACAAAAGATAATTTGGATAAATTTGATCCAAAATCCGACAAAGGAATCTTTATTGGATATTCTAATAGAAGTAAAGCTTATAGAGTTTTTAATTTAAGATCTAACACCATCGAAGAAACAATGCATGTTTCGTGTGATGAAAATTTAAAGGATTTTGAAATTACAAATGACGAAGAAGATTTAATTACTCAAAATCAGGAATCAACCGAAATTAATAATGAAATTAATCATCCTAATAAAAGGATTAAACTTTTAAAAGATCATCCTATTGAAAATATAATAGGAGATATGCAATCTATTGTTACAACTAGAAATCAACTAAGTAAAATGAGTAATGTAGCATTTATATCATCTATTGAACCCAAAAATCCTAAAGAAGCATCATCTGATGATTCATGGATTTTGGCTATGCAAGAAGAATTAAATCAATTCACTAGAAATAAAGTTTGGGAACTTGTTCCTAGACCTGAAGATAAAACTATAATTGGAACTAAATGGGTCTATAAAAATAAAATGAATGAACAAGGTGAGGTCGTTAGAAATAAAGCACGATTAGTCGCCCAAGGTTATTGTCAAGAAGAAGGTATAGATTGTGACGAAACCTTTGCTCCTGTAGCAAGATTAGAAGCCATTAGGATTCTACTTGCTTTCGCAAATCATAATAATTTCAAATTATTTCAAATGGATGTTAAAAGTGCATTTTTAAATGGATTTGTAAAAGAAGAAGTATATGTTGAACAACCACCACTTTTTGAAGATGAAAATTTACTAAACCATGTGTACAAACTTAAGAAAGCTTTATATGGTCTAAAACAAGCTCCTAGAGCCTAGTATGATAGACTAAGATCTTATTTATTACAATCAAATTTTGAAATTGGTAAAATAGATAATACTCTTTTTATTAAAAGAAATAAAAATGATATCCAACTAGTTCAAGTATACGTAGATGATATCATTTTTGGTTCAACTAACTTTGAAATGAATAAAGAATTTTCTGAAATAATGACAAAAGAGTTTGAGATGAGTCATATGGGTGAATTAAACTTCTTTCTAGGATTGCAAATAAAACAGTTAGATAATGGTATTTTTATTAGTCAAGAAAAATATGCTAAAGAACTAGTTAATAAATTTGGTCTGACTACTGCGAGTGGAAAACCTACTCCCATGGCAACCAATGAATATCTAAGTCAAGAAGATTTCTCGAAAGATGTAGATCAAAAGTTGTATAGAGGAATGATCGGATCATTGCTCTATATCACTGCTAGTAGACCTGATATCATGCGTAGTGTATGTCTCTGTGCAAGATATCAATCTCATCCTAAAGAAACTCACTTAAAAGTTGTAAAACGTATCATAAGGTATATTAAACACACCTCTGATTATGGCTTATTTTATCCTAAAAATGATTCATTTGATTTAATATCATACTGTGATGATGACTATGCTGGATGTAAATCAGACCGAAAAAGTACAAGTGGAACTTCCCACTTTTTGGGACATTCTCTGGTTTCCTTGTTTAGTAAAAAGCAAAATACAGTTTCTCTATCAACAACTGAAGCAGAGTATATTTCTGCTGCTTTGGCTTGTTCTCAAGTAATATATATGCAACAAACCTTAAGGGATTTTGGATTAAATATCTCAAAATCGCCAATTTATTATGATATTGATATTCAACATCATTTTCTTAGAGATATTGATATTCAACATCATTGTCTAAAAATCCTACTCATCATGCTCGAACTAAACATATTGATATTCAACATCATTTTCTTAGAGATAATATAACTAAAGAAGTAATTACTCTCGAATATATAAACTCTGAGAATCAAACTGCTGATATCTTAACAAAACCATTAAATGAATCTATATTTACTAAATTAAGAAGAGAATTAGGTATTTGTTCAATAACTGAAATATAAAACATAAATATATAACAAGTATAATTAAATAAATTAGAAGCCAAAATTAAAAAAACCTTGTCGACAACCCCATATCCCACCATGTCGACATATAACGGTATTTTTTGAAAATTAAAATTCCCACCAAAATTTGAAAAATTGGTTATATATTCTTCCATATTTCGACTTTCTCTTCATTCTCTCTCATTTTCTTCTGGTTTAACTTCTGAAACAAAGAAAATAATGGCTTCTCCATCAAATTCAAACATAAACTCGACTTTCTCATTTCTCTCTCCTACTCCCGGCCCTCTTCAACGCTCCATTCACGCTCGTGTGATAAAATTAGAGGATACTACAAAGGATATTCTGCAAATGGTGACTGAGATTTAAGTCAAACAAATTCGGATGAGTAAAGAACAGGAGAAGCAAGGTCGAATCCTTAGAAATTTGCAGAAGTTCCTAATGGATAACCAAGTGAACCTAATCTTGATCGAAGAAGAGTCTTCTTGTGACCATACACAAGAGGACAGCGAAGAAGAGCTAATGGAAGAGGAAGAAGCACCCTTGGAAGAAGAGGACACACCTGTTCATGAAGTGCAAGTTGAAGACGACGACACCGTAGTTTGCGTTGGTGAAGTGTGTTTGATAAGGATGGAAACCTTGTTGAACAGCATGGAAACTTCTGTCTCCACTATCCTAATTGTTCGATTCATAGGTCTCCTATTGTCAAGAATACTCCTTAGTGTTCTTTCTTTCATTCTTTTGTTCGTATCGTTGTATATATAGTTGTTTATATTAAAAACACGTGTACATTTGTTTACATTGAATATATAGTTTATTAGTTAATAAAAGTAGTTATTAAGAGTTTAGTTTAAAGTGAAGTATTAATTATGTATGATAACACTATCATTATAATCACAAGTAATGTAGTCTTAGTTTCAGGGGGAGTTATATAGAGTTATATAGAGTTACATAGTATTAGGGAGTTATATGGTTTTTGTTGATGACAAAGGGGGAGAAGTATAAAATAGGATAGTTAGGCATAGATTAAGGGGGAGTTATTAGAAGTATTAGGATTGAAGTGATATTTTATAAACAAAGGTTGTCATCATCAAAAAGGGGGAGATTGTTAGTCCCTGAGGAGTTGGTTTTGATGACAACAACCTTACTTAGAATTAGATTATAAAATATATAATACTAACATTATTGTGTAGATATATATAGATATGTTTGCAGGTATTAAAGAATGAAGAACTGTACAGTATAAAGATTCAAGATCAAAGATTGAAGATATCAAGATTCAAGACTCATAAGTATCATGATTTTCAAGAGTTCAAGTTTCCAAGATAAGTTATATAGTTAGGAATATTGTTAAAACTCATAGAAAGGCACTGACATCTTTAAATCTATTTTATTCGTGGAATGGAATCCACTTCGTACTCGTTAAAGGGATGGAACCCTAAGTAGGATGGAACCTACGAAAAATCTAGTGGAACATCTTTTTGTATCCACTTACTTTTATTTCAAAATGATTTTCAAAATATATATAGCTTGTTTTTCAAAATGACTTTAAATATTCCTGTTTAAAAACCAAAATCATCTATCTTGGTTTTTCAATATATTTTAGCCTAAAAAATATCCTTAGTTTTAAATATCCTTAATTTTAAAATATCTTTGATTTTAAATTATTATCCTAAGTTTTTTTAAATTATAATTCTGATATTAATATATTTAGCTGTTTTACATATTTATACTTAAGATTTAAATATAAAAGTATAGAAAATTATTATATATATTTTGATATTGTTCTCTATAGCTATTTATGTATTATTACTATATATAAGTATATTTTAAAGTTTAAATATAAGTATAATATAATATAGAAATTATTTTCAAAGAAAAAAAAATCACCAAAAATTACAAGGGCGTGTCGACATGGTCACATGTACCCCTGTCGACATGGTGATAGTTAAATTGTTTTTTAAAAAGAAGCGTCTATTCGCCACATCCCTTCACCAATGGACATGGCTATTGATCTACTATAAATAAAGGGTGTTTTCAACGAATTTTAATCACTTTTTTCTCTGATTTAACTTCTCTTCTTCTTCTCCACTTTCTTATTTACAAATTACACCATTACTCTGCCGGAATCAATATCGAATCTAACTAGATAGTTTCTGGTTTTGATTCTCTCCATTATCTCTACAAGATCCAAGTGCTAATCTGAGTTATAGACTTTTTGTAATCAATTGAGCGAGAGAAGGTGTGATTGTAGCCCTGGAAATCAATTGGGTGAACTTGTTGCCCCGGAAATCAAGTATCTCTACCCAGAGGATTGTGATTCTGGAGGGTGTACCTCGTAGCCTTGAAACCGAGGGTTGTAACTGTTGAATTGCTTTTGAAAGGAAATCCGTACTTAGTTGTGTGGGACTGGATGTAGGGTAACTCCGAACCAGTATAAAATCCGGTGTGTTCTTTCCTTTACTGCTTTTACTTTATATTTGCATCTGTGTTTGATTCTGTGTTCATATCTGTGTTTGATTAGTGTATACATTGTTAACAAATTAAGATAAACTCAAAAAGATTAACAATTTCTTAAAACACTATCCACCCCCCTCTAGTGTTAATTCTAGCCTTAAGATCCTTAATCTGCATTTCTCACAATTTCCACCGGGATGTATAGTTAATTTTGAATAATGGCACTCGCATAGCACCTCATCCCTCAACCCTCGACGTCAAGAACAAACAATCTCCCATCCTTATGGAGCCAACCATCACGGTAATACCCGTACTACTTAATCTTCCCAAACTCTTCCCTTCCCTCTATCTTCACCATCATCTTCGCTAGTCTATTGTCTCGCCTATGGCGATTTGCTTTATTAAGGTAGGTCTGATCATTAGGCTTGCCAGCACTTTCGGCTCTAGCTCACATCAAGGGATAAAATCATAACCAGAGATAAACTACAACTGGTTCCACTCTAGGACATCGCTCCTAAGCTGACATGTCTTTTACTCGATGCATCAGCGATCTCATTTCCCTTACCAAGCGTTTAGGAAATGTCAAAGTCATAGGAGGTCAAGAACTCCAACCATCGCTGCAGGCGAAGGTTAAGATCCTTCTAGGAGAATAGATACTTTAACGACTTATGGTCCCTATACAAGTCGAACCTCTCCCCAAGCTAATAATGCCCATATCTTCGAAGCAAATACTATCACTCCATCTTCAAATCATGAGTCAGATACTTCCTCTCATGCGGTTTCAACTATCAACTAGCATAGGCGATAACCTTTCCCCTCTGCATCAAAACCGGACCAAGTATGGTACCACAAGCGTTTGTGTATACTGTTAGCTCCTCATCTCGCTTGGAATGACTACCACTGATGCACTCGTCAACCTCTTGTTCAGACTGATGAATGCTTGCCCACACCTTGCATCCCAAATAAAAGTCCGATTCTTCCTTTTCAAGTTGTTTAACGTTGGTACTACCTTAGTAAAGTCCTGCATAAAACGACTATAATATCCCTCCAAGCCAAGGAAACGTCTCATGTTTGTAGCGGTCTTGGGTCGATCCCAGTCCTGCACTACTGCCACCTTCGTCGGATCTACAACAATGCCCTGCTCAAAGACAACGTGATCTAGAAATCGTACTTCCCTCCTCCTGAAGTGACACTTATAAAATTTCACCCTCAATCGGTGCTTCCTCAAACCCTGAGCACAATCCTCAAATGCCCTTTGTGTTCTTCCTCCGTCCTCGAATAAACGAGGATATCATCCATGAATATAAGTACAAACTTATTTATTTGATCCCTGAAAATACGGTTCATAAGATCAACAAAGTATGCCGACGTGTTGGTTAGCTCGAATGGCATAACCAACCACTCATAGAGTCTAGATGGCGTATGGAACGCCGTAATTGGCACACTCTCCTTTGCCACTCTTAATTGATGAAACCCTATCGCAAGGTCCAACTGAGAGAATACCCTAGCAACGTGGAGCTGATCGATCATGTCATCAATACAAAGGAATGGGTACTTGTTCTTCTTCATTACCTTATTCAGTTCGCGGTAATTTACACACAACATTAGAGAGCCATTCGTTTTAGTGGCGAACATAACTGGTGCGCCCACTCGGCTATGCTCCTACGAATGAACCCTTGCCTCAACAGGTTATTCACTCGCACCTCCAACTCCTTCTAGTCTCTAGGTGCTATATGCCTCAAAGGCATAACCACTGGTCTGGCGTCATTTACCAAGTCTATATGGAACTCCATCTCCCTGTATGGTGGTAACCTGTCCACCTCCTCGAATATGTGTGGATAATCTCTTGCTATAAACATAGATGACAATTCATCGTGCGGGATCTCGAGCAAATATAGAAAACTAACCATCACCTCATCATTAGGCGGGCAGCCTATCTCCAAGCTATGCCCATCATCCATCCTTATCATCACCAAAGGCCTCTCACAATCCACCACCACTCCATCCCTTTGCAACTATTCCATCCCCAGTATAATACTGAACCTCACAAAACCTAAAACAAAGCAATCACAAGCAAAAAAACATCCACGACTCGATAAATCTAGGTCTTGACAAACCATGCAAAGGCTAGTAAAGCCTCTACTAGGTTCGTCACAATCAAGGGGCGGTCAACAATTTTGGGTCTCAATCCAAATCTACCTACCAAATCACTAGAAAAGAAGGAATGTGAAGCCCCGGTATCGAACAAAAAACATACTGGTGTATCAAAAATAGAAAGCATACTCTATATAACGACGCTCTTCCTCTTCTCCTTCGCCAGTGGAGCAATCGATGAAGCTAGAACAACGTTCAAAGAGTAAGCAGACACAACTAACTTATTCCTCAATGGTTCTGTAGAATCCTTCTTGATATTCCTTTGCTTGTTGCAGTTGTAGCACTTCTTTCCCTCCACCTTACAATCTCTGATAAGATGACCCTTCTCCCCACAGTTATAGCTAGTGGGCTATAACACCCCTAATTTTAAATAGCATTATTCAGGAGATTTAATTAGATAAATTAAATAGAATAATATGGAGACTAGATTGATAAGGGAATTGAGATTTGAAAACTAATTAAGTTTGTGCCTTAACTAAATTAATTAATGACAAAGAGTTATGACTTAAAAACCTAAGAGAATAAGGCAAGGACAATATGAGAATAGCCGTATACCATAACCCCAAAAACCCTTACCTCACTCTCATTAAAATTTTCATAAACCAAAAACATAAACAAAGAGAGCTGAAGGTCGACCATAACCCTAAGAAGAAGAGGAGCACAAAATCCATTTAGAGGCTAAGATTCAAGCAAGAATAAATCTCAAGTTCCTTATCCAAACAAAGGGAATAATGATCTAAACCATCTCGTATAAGTCATCTTGAATGTTTTAATTCGAGTTCGAGGTCTAAATCAGTATGATTGGATGAATGATGATATATTTTGAATTAAATGCCTTGTTATAATTTAAACAAGGACATTGTGGAATAATATAGTTTTTCTTTAAGGCGAAAATTATGCAAAATAATTTTCAAATGCCATGATTTTTGAATAAGTTATGTAAAACATTATTTTGGAGACGAGTTTAAATTTTCATAATATTCCAAGATATGGATAATTTATTATGAATTTTTGAGTAAAAGAAGTTACATTTTGGGTTTTAATTAATTTAAGAAATTGATTAATTATTTTCAGGCTGGAAATTTTATATGATAAAGATATTATCATTTTAGAATTTTTGTGAATTTTTAAGATTTTTCTCAAGGGATTTGTGTGAGTTTGGATTTAATTAGAAAGATTAGTATTTAATGATTAATTAAATACAAGGGGTTAGTTAATAATTTTTTATTAACTAATGGAGCATTGGGAATTACATTTGGTAGTAAATTCTGAAAATAGTTGTATAAAGGTTTTGTTATCCAATAGAAATTTGACAAAAAATATGGGGTTATGTAAAAAGAAATTACTTTAGAAAGTATAAAATCAGTTTTATAGCGAATTACAACTTTGCCACTTATCATGCTTGCTTTCGCCACCATACTCCCATTTATAACCTTTTGCATCCATTCGAACCCATGCACATGGTATCAAGCATTTGGTATGTAGTTTATTGGAGAAAGGCGAAAGGAAAGGATGGTGTCGAAGGTATGCTTGCAAAAGGATTGAAGCCGCTTTTATTTGCTTTTTAACCCATTGAACCACCCCTATCGTAAAACCAAGCTTTCGAAAGGGTTGCCACTTTTGAACCCCTTCGATACCTATGCTACCGCACCAATTCTTCTACCTTAGTTAGAAGCCACTTTTATAACCCTTAGGTCAATGAGTGCGAAAGGTAGGTTTCAAACCAATAATCCTCTCCTACCATTGAAGCCGCCTCCCGCGATATTTTCGAAAGGATTGATTTAGCCACTTTGCAAATAGTTTCGGAGGCAGTGGTTTTCAAAAGGGTAGCTTTCGAATGTATTCCATTTCATACTTTGAAGTTTGTTTTGTTTTCAATCAATGGTTCGAAAGGTATGTTTTTGAGTGTTTTAAAAGGCATGTTTTTATGTGTGTCGAAAGGAATGTTTCCAAGTGTTCGAAAAATATATTTCATGGTTTAGAAAGAGGATGTCTAAAATTTTAAGCAATATATTCGAATGGTCCTACCGCTAGAATAGAGTGGTGAAAGGGGCATAGCCGCTTGCTTCTTACCCATTAGTTAAATGGAAGGGGACGGAGGGCTTGTTTTCTCTATGATGTCGGAAGGGAGAGTGACAAAGGGTAACCCATGATGTTACAATGATCCGAAGGATATAGTCGAAAGCCTTAGTTTTCAAATTAGACAACCCAAACTCATTTCTTTAAAAGTAAACACATGGCAATGTAAAAGAGTTTTGAAATGACACTTAACTTTAAAATTTTAGAGGAAGCTTTCCTTGCTAAAGATAGTGGGTTAAGGGTACTAACCATATTTCATTAGAAAATGGTTACAAATAATTAAACCATGGATGTTTATGTTGTTGTGTTATTTGATCAGTTATCATGTTTGCTATTGTAATGTTATTCACTTTATTATTAACCCATAACTGTATTTTTGGATGTTAAGGGCAAAATAATAGGCTAGGTTGATCTAGTAGTGAATATACGATGAATTAACTCTTGTATGAGTAGAATTACATCCAGGATGTCAAATGGACCAGATTATAGGATGCCCAAGACTGATCAAAAGATTATTGGTTTAGACAGTAATAAGCCCATAAAAAACTATGTTATGGAAATTGTTATTTGCAGGGGCCGATAGGTTCTTAGTGATCCCATGAAACTATGTCCGAAACAGGTTGTTGATAGAGATCAGTAGGTTCATATTTAGCCCATGAAATCTATGACACGAGAGATGTTATTGGAGAATCCAATAGGTTCATAGTGACCCCATGAAAACTATGATTGGTTGATGTTGTTGGTAGACACCAATAGGTTCTTAGTTATCCCATGAAAACTATGAAACTGAACAGATAGTCCGTAAGCTTGGAACAGGTTATTAGTCAGCCCATGAAAACTAATAGGTTTATAGTGACCCTAGAAACTATAACTTGAGACAAATAGTCAGGTGAATGGGGATGGAAAATCCAGAGCATATTGCATGTTTGCATGTCATCATGTTACATTTTACTATGTTATGTCTCAACCATTATGGATATAGATGCACATTATATGGTTATTATAAAATTGGGTTAAGATACTAGTGAGGGGAAAATGCGTTCCACTAAGCAGCATGGTCTATCTGGATATCTATATGGTTTGAGATGGTAGGTTATTATTCACACCATATTTTTTGCTTGACTCGAAGTTTATGTTTTCCTCTTAAACTCTCTAGTGCTCAATTGATTTTGAATAGTCTGGGGGTTAAAGTTTTCAGGTTCTCCTTTAAACGAATAAGCTTCCGGAGATGAGCAGGAGGTAAGCTAGCTATTAGGAGTTCTTTTTGTTTGATTCCGCTATGTAATTGGATGTAGTGGCAAAGTTGTTTAGTGCCTATATTTAGACTCTGATCAACCAAGTGGGCATCTTCATATGTCACTCTTGGTATAATTTTTAATAATTATATTTCTTAGAATGTGGTTTACGAATTGAGATTATGTAATGAATCTAAAATGCAAATTGAAATGGAATACGAAATCTATTTTAAAATTGAGTTAATTTTTTTTCATATCCACATGTTTCTGGTATACCAATGTATCTAACATTACCGTATTTGGTTACCGAAAAATATTAACTATAGATGACTACAGCATCTATAGCGGTCAGTTTTGGGCCTTCAAATGGAGGATGTTACAAGTTGGTATCAGAGCATAGGTTTACATAAATTTAAAAGAAATTTGAACCTAAACGATTTTCAAAACATAACCCAATGAATTTGAAAATGAAACCGGGGTTTGGGTTAATGCTATAGTAACGTACTTGCATTTACTATATATATATTTATAAGTACGTATTCCCCTCTCTCTTAAACCGTTCTTATGTATCTTACCGAGGCTCATATGCAGATATACGAGAAAGGAAGATATGGAGGCAGGAAACAAAAGAGGAAATCTAGGTGGAGAAGCACCACAACTAATGGAAATGCTCGACCTAATACCAGGAGGAATCCAGGTCGTTAGGCAGATGCTAATCGAAATGCAAATGCCAATGTAGGTGCTGGAACGCCGCCAGTAGATATGGGGATGATGTATCAGTTCTTCATCAATTTAATGGAAGCTGGAGCAGCTGTAGGAGCAGTTGGGGGAAATGCAGTGAATGTTAGAGGAGCTAATCCCATGGCCCCAGTTGGTAATAACTATGCCAAGCTGAGCAGGGAATACACCAGTCTTGGTTGGAAACCGTTTTTGGGATAGAGAATGCTATTGAAGTAGAAAACTAGTTATAGCACTGTGAAAGAATTTTCATTGACTTGGAATTAGATGATGAGCAGAAGAAGAGACTTGCTTCTTGACAGTTGCAGGGAGCAACACTTTATTGGTGGAATGGTAGTACCGTGGGAGTTCCTGAGGAAGAGTTGACTTGGGTAGAGTTTTGAAGGAGATTCAAAGAGAAGTTCTTGTCTGAAGTTGCCAATTCAGTATTGCTGAGAAAGTTCATGGACTTAGTGCAAGGTGAGATGTCGGTGATTAAGTATGCTACGAAGTTCGATGAGTTATCTAGATCGTATATGCTACAATTGACACCATCATCAAAAGAAATGAGAATTTTATTAGAGGGTTGAAGCCTGAGATTGCTAGTGTGACTAGGCCACATCTCTGTGATCCAAGTACAGTTGTAGTAGAGACGGCAATCAGGAATAAAGAGATGCTCTCTACTTTTGGGAAAACGAAGCAGGTTAAAACCCAGGATTCTCAAGGCAATAAGAGGAAATTCTTTAAGAAGAAAGAAACTCAGAAAGGAGGAGCTTCTAAGAAAGGGAAGGCCAATGTAATTTGCTACAAGTGTGACACGAAAGGACATTTTGCGCATAAATGTCGAACTAGAAAAGAGAAGAAGGTCGCGGATAAGAAAGGAGTGAAGTGCTTCAACTTTGACTAGATCGGGCATTACAAGAATCACTGTCCAGAACCGGTTAGAGAAGACAAGGGAAAGGGTTTTGCCTTGGAACAATCATCTTCTAGACCAACCGCTGTTGAGAAGGGAAAGACTATGATGGAAGGTACGCTTTTAATTCATAGTATACCAGTTACGGTACTATTTGATGCTGGTGCATCGCATTCATTTATATCTCAGTGTTTGTTAGATAAGTTATGTTTAGAACTATCATACCTTGTTACTTCCTTAAGGGTTGCGAATCCGATAGGAGGGTCTGCAACTCTGGGGATGAGATACGACCAGTTAGAGCTTGATTTGTTAGGTCATAAGTTTGCATGCAGTCTATATGTTTTTGATTTCTTAGGTTTTGGGATCATATTGGGTAGGGATTTGTTAGATATATATGATGCTATGATATTTTGCCAAGATAAGGAAATGTCACTAAGACACCCTTATAGTCATAACCGAATTATGTACTTGGTGGAGAAGTCAGACTCAAGTGCTTATGCTTTGCTGAATGCAATGGAAGTGGAAGAAGAATTAGATCAGGTGTTGGTAGCAAGAGAGTTTGTAGATGTTTTTGAGCCAGTCACAAGACTATCATCGAAGCGAGCCATTGAGTCTCGAATAGATCTTTTGCCAGAAGTAGAACCTATAATTAAACCACCTAATAGAATGACACCTACCGAGATGAAGGAACCGAAGGTGCAGCTAGTGGATTTAGAAGGAAATAATTTCTTTAGACCAAGCAATTCGCCTTAGGGAGCAACCGCGGTGTTCGTAAAGAAAGCGGATGGGTCGTTAAGGATGTGTATCGAATATCGTAAGTTGAATGAGAAGACGATTAGGAATAGTTTTCCTTTGCCGAGAATCGATGGTTTATTTGGTCAGTTAACTGGAGCCAGAGTATTTTCCTAATTTGATTTGGCGATAGGTTTCCATCTACAAAGAGTGGTAGAGGACAGTATTCCGTTGACAGTGTTTTGGACTAGGTATGGTTCGTACGAGTAGTTAGTGATGCCATTCGGATTAACGAATGCGCCAGCTTTCTTCATGGATTTAATGAACCGGGTTTTCTGAGAGCACTTGGATAGGTTCGTGTTGGTATTCATAGATGACATCTTAATATACTCTAAGAATGAAAGAGAGCACGAAGTTCATCTTAGAGTGGTGCTTGAGACGCTGAGGCAAAATCAGCTGAAAGCAAAGTTTTCAAAGTGTTACTTCTGGAAGAAAGAAGTTAATTTTCTTGGTCACATGGTTTCAGATAAAGGTTTGTCGGTTGATCCGGATAAGATCGAGGTTGTTAATAATTGGAAGAGACTAGAGACGGTGACTGAGATTAGAAGTTTTCTTGGGCTTACTAGTTACTACCGGAGATTTATTAAGGATTTCTCGTGGATAGCAGCGCCTTTGACTAAGATGACTAGGTAGGATGTGAATTTTATCCAGTTTGACAAATGTGAGGAAGCATTCCTTAGGTTAAAGCACTTATTGACTAACGCACCTGTGATAGTAGTTCTAGAAGGGAATCATGGATTAGTGGTGTATACAGATGCATGTGGAACTGGATTAGGAGCTGTATTGATGCAGAAAGGTAAAGTTATTGCCTATGCTTCACGACAGCTTAGACCACATAAAGTGAGATATCCTACTCATGATCTAGAGTTGGCAACGATGATCTTCGCATTGAAAGTATAGAGACATTATCTCTTAGGAGAGAGATTTGAGTTATACACAGATCATAAGTCCTTAAGGTTCTTATTCTCTCGGAAGGAGTTAAGTATGAGATAGTAGAGGTGGCTGGAGTTTTTAGCTGCTTATGACATTGTTACAGAGTATACACCTGGAAATGAAATATAGTAGTGGATGCCCTTAGCAGAAAACATAAGAACGTGGTGGTAGCTATGTTAGCAGAGTGGGAGGACCAAGAGGCTTTAACTACTTGTAGTATGTCGTTAAGATCGACTGTTAGTTCTAGTCAGAGGACTGCCATGTTATCCTACTTGTAAGTTCGACTGGGATTGATCAAAAGGGTTGCATCTAAGTGGAAGGATTACCCGATGTTAGCTGAGAAGATTATAAGGCTAGAGGCTGAATCGAGATTGATGACCTGAAGGATTTTAGTCCTGACCAGAGAGGGTGGTTGAAGAAGAAGTGACGATTGTGTGTCCCGAATGTACAAAACATAAGGAGAGAAGTTCTTAGGGATTGTCATCGATCGTAGTTCAAAATTCATCCTACGGACCAAGATGTATCAAGATACGAAGGGGAGTTTTCACTAGGAAGGTATGAAGAGGGATGTTAGCTTATGGGTAAAATAGTGTGTGAACTGTCAACAAGTAAAGGCCTAACATCCGAAGCCGAGTGGGTTGTTTCAAATTTTGGAGATATCAGTTTGGAAATAGGATTCGATATGCATGGATTTTATAGATGGGTTTCCAAGGTCGAATCGAGGAAATGAAAGTATATGGGTCATAGTGGATAGGTTGACCAAAAGTGCCAATTTCATTCCAGTTAAGTCAACCGGGACAGCACCTGTTTTGGCTAAATTGTCTATGAAAAACATAGTTAGACTACATGGAATTCCTTGTAGCATAGTCAGCGACCGAGATACTTTTTTTACTAGCGAGTTCTAAAAGAGTCTATAGGATGTGGTAGGTAGAAAACTCAAGATAAGTACTGCTTATCACCCTTAGACAGACAGCCAGACAAAGAGAGTCAACAAGGTAATCAAGGATTTGTTGAGAGCTTGTGTGCAAGATTTTGGTGGATCATGGGAAGATCACCTACACTTAGTCGAGTTTTCCTATAACAACAGTTATCAGACTAGCATAGGAATGGAGCCTTTCGAAGATTTGTATGGAAGGCCATGCAAGTCACTAGCATGTTGGTTTGACACTTGAGAAAGATAAGTCTTAGGTCCAGATCTGGTAAGAGAGTCCACAGAGAAGATTGAGTTGATCCGAGGTAGGATGAAGGAAGCTCGGTCTAGACAAAAGAGTTACGCAGATAAGAGGTGTAAGGATCTAGAGTTCCCAGTTGGAGATAGGATTTTCATTAAAGTATCACCGATGAAGGGTGTGGTTCGATTCAGAAAGTCCGAGAAACTGGCACCGAGATATGTTGGACCATTTCCAGTTACAGAGAGGATCGAAAGCCTGCATATAGAGTAGATTTGCTGAGCAGATTGGCAGGTATCCATAATGTGTTTCATGTTTCTCATCTTCGCAAGTATGTGCATGATCCAGAGACTACTATCCCTCCGACTGTATTGGAAGACTTAATATTAGAACCAGATCTGACTTTTATTAGGCAACCAGTTTGAGTTGTAACGAGAGGTGAGAAAAGGTTAAGTAACATGACTGTCAAGTTGGTGAAAGTTCAGTGAATCGACAACGGGAAGGACTGTACTTGGGAGACAGAAGACAAGATTATAGATACTTATTCTGATCTATTATAATGGTATGTTCTATATCTGTTATATATATATATATATATTGTTTGTTAGTCAGGTAGGCTAGTATGGTAGTTAGGAGATGTTACAGATGATTGCTATGCTTAGTATATAGTGCTTGCTGAATTTCGAGGACGAAGTTCTTTAAGAAGGGGAGCCTATAACAACCCTAATTTTTAATAGCATTATTCAGGTGATTTAATTAGATAAATTAAATAGAATAATGTAGAGACTAAAGTGATAAGGGAATTGAGATTTGAAAACCAATTAAGGTCGTGCCTTAACTAAATTAATTAATGAGAAAGAGTTATGACTTAAAAACCTAAGATAATAAGGCAAGGGAAATATTGTAATAGCCATATACCATAACCCCAAAGCCCCTTACCTCATTCTCATTCACATTTTGCATAAACCAAAAACAAAAACAAAGAGAGTTAAAGGCCAACCATAACCCTAATAAGAAGAGGAGCACAAAATCCATTTAGAGGCTAAGATTCAAGCTAAGAAGATTAAAGCAAGAACAAATCTCAAGTTCCTTATACAAACAAGGTGAATAATGATCTAAACCGTCTTGTATAAGTCATCTTGAATGTTTTAAATCCGGTTTGAGGTTTAAATCGGGTTTGATTGGACGAATGATGATATGTTTTGATTTAAATGCCACATTATAATTTTAACAAGAATTTTCACTACAACAAAAAGATCATATTACAAATGTATTTTTACAACTGTCACAATTTGTCAGTTGTAATAGAGGTTTTTACAACTCTTTTTTTTAGAAAGTTGTAATAAACTTACTTTCAACAACTCTTCTTTTTTGTCAGTTGTAATAAATGCCTATTACAACTTTTCTTTTTTGCCAGTTGTAATAGTTGTCTATTTTTAACAACTCAATGTTAAATAATAATAATAATTAATAGTCAAATTAAATAATTAACAAGCAATATCTAATATTTAGTAATTAATTTTTGATAACTAATTATTGATAATTATAATGTTTTTAGGAAGTTTTAGAGACTTATTTTCAACCTCTCTTTTTTCACCAGTTGTAATAAAGACATTCTAAATATTAGTATAACTAATATTTTATAATTAATATTTAATAATTAATTATTGATAATATTAATACTTAATAATAACCTTACAAATTAGCAATTAACACGTAATAATTAGCTATTAATAATTAATATTCAATTATAACTAAGAAGTAACAAGTTATAATTAATAACAATTAAGAAGTAATGTTTAATATTTTAATAAAAATTATTTTCAAGAAATTCATATCATATTTAATATAAATTTTCACTTGTTGATATAACTTATAATATTCAATTTTATAAATTTTAGGTGAAATTTTGATAAAGACCCATGAAAAATAGGCGTAAGCCATGAAATGTTAGCACAAAAGCGTGAAATTTTGGGTGAAAAAAGTGAAAAATTGGCTCCAAATTCTTTCGTATCTTATATTTTACTCTCTTGTACGAATTGGCCTCCTCCCATACTCCTCTCCCTAAATCAAAATCAATCCCAAATTCTTCCTCTCTCAAACAAAGTTGCTCCTCAACAAAATAAACCCACCTCTTTTCTCTCCGCTTCCCCGCTTTGTGATCTTTAATTTCCTGGCCTAAAAATATAAGGAGATGCTGCGACGATGAGATGATGCGACAAGGTATAAACTCGATGCCTTTGATCTGGAGTTGCAGCGAAGAGAAGTTTTGGTGATGAGTTTTATAATAATGCCCGAACCACTTGGATCCACTATCGAGTGGTTTACCGTCGCCTGGAATATTGATGCATGACCAGATCTGACTATTACAATCTCCTCCACTTGCTTGCATCTGAGTTTGGAGATTTTAGATGGTATTTGGATTGCTTGTCTATGTTTACAATTGCACAAAGCTTTAACTGCCAAAGATTCTACATTGTTTGATAGTGGAGATGAAGCTACTATTGTTAGATTTGGTTGCTTCCTGAAGCTTGCTTTGATAAAAAATGTAGCTGCCTGAAGCTTGTGTTTCATAAACCCCATTTTAATATGAATTTGATCATTAAGTTGCTTTGGAACAAAAACTGTGAAGCCTGAAACAATCACACTGTCTGGATTTGTTGCCGTATTTTGAATGTAAGTTGTCAACATAGATGTGAATGTTTTTGTTGTTATTTGGCTTGGCAATGCGATATATAACTTAGGTTGTTGTTAATTTACAGTGATCTGATGATGTTATAGAGTCACTGGGTAGAGTCTCAAGATGGTCCCGGTGTGATGCTCTGTCTAGTTGATATTGTTGAGTTTATGTACCTGGCTCATTGATATTGTTAGTCTTGAAGAGAGTTGTATTACTATGTCGGAGTTGATAAGGTCAGGGATGATATAAAAGGTGTTGGTAGTTTGATTTTTCAGATTTTTGAATGGCGCCGAGTTTATTCTGCACAGATATGATTTACTATTTTGTTCGCTGCTAATGAATTAAAGTCAAATGTTTTATTTTGATAGAAGCAAGCTGGAAACCATTATCGTGGAATTAAAGAGGTTAAAAGGTAAGGTTATTTTATTTATTTATTTATTTTTGAGCATATGACATAATATTGAACTAGAGAATCATCTTAGTACTTGATTATCATTACAAAAAACCTTTTAAGATGGTTAATCATAGTATGACCGTTGTAGTTGTAATTTTAAATCTAGTAGTGGTAGAATTACATAGCTTAATACTGTTAATCAATAAGAAAGTAAGATTGGAAAAGAGAAAACGTAGATAAGTTGCGATATATTGATAAATGCTGATTTGCAGGCTGATTGGAGGTATACTCATAATGATTGGCCTCTACTTTGTCTTATGGGGTAAAAATGAAGAGACAAAATTTATGTATATGCAGCTATATACATTAGTATAAGCATTGCAGTAATGTAGTTTTACAGTAATAATTTAAATGACAGGCTCTGATACTCATAATGAAATTTTTTTCATAACTTGCATGGGTAACCGGTACAAATTTTGATCAACGGAGACAATTTGAAGAAATGGCCGCTAGATCCATGGGTGAGAATTATATTCCTTCTACATGTTTCATATATTAATATGCGTTTTCAAATATTTATTTTATGGATCGCTAGCATAGCAGACAATGCTAGCATTTGATATTAAAGCATTGTGATGCTTCTCCTTAGTGCTCTGTACAATATAGCAATACTGGCATGTGCTAAATAACATGTTTGTATTTTAGTGTCGAAATTTGGTATCATGTATAAGTGGAATTAATATTTCATGAAGATTTATATTGTTTAGGGATAAAATACAAAGTGAATTAAATATCAAACCAAGGAATTGAATAGCTTTTAGGTAAATTTGTTGCTTATCAATCATTGTTTCTTCACTTTCAGTTCCAAGAATTGGTTACCAAAGTAACTCTAGTAAAACTTATTATAGCAAAAATAAGTTCAGTAAACTTCTTCTAGCAAAAATTCTTATATTGATCTAAGAATACCAAGAGCTTTATTAATAACTTACAAGACATTCTAACTAAATTATTTACTTCATAAACTAGCTGAGCATCAGCATTAAACTTCTCAGGGTGTGGATATTGCTGCAGAATCAGGACCAGTGCAGGGTGGTTTTCAGGCATCAAGAATAAGGCACGATTGTTATGGGTATGGATATGAGCATCATCAGTTTGTTGTTTAGTTTGTAGCAGCATAACGTCGAAGTGGTATGAACACATGATGCTGACGGAGGATAGAATTTCATGAGTACGTGCTAGCACGTCCAGTTAGCTGAAGCAATAGAGGTATAACATGATGTGATAAGATTGTATTCTAGTTAAATATGATCCAACTACCAAACTTGAAATCATATTAACGATAAAGCATGGATATATATTAATGTGATGGTGTATGACCTTTAATTTGTATTTTGAATATAAAGTTGTCATGTCTTCTTTATGAATGGATTGTGATGCCTTCGAATTTATATCAATTTTTTCATGTTGTTTATCGTTTTCTTGCTATACTTGCAAAATGTGTTTAGAAATTAATTTTTTTATTTTTCATTCCATTTACCACAACTGCCAATTGTTGTTACAATTTATAACTGCTATCAACTATTGTAAAAAGATTAATTGCAACTGTGAATAACAGTTGTAGTAGATAACTACAACAGTTATCCAGCAGTTGTCATACCTGCTACAACACGAAATGTTACATATCTACAAGAGTTACCAACAGTTGTAAAATGGTTATTTGCAAGGGTAAGAAACAGTTGTAATATACAATATCACAACGGTTATATGCAACTAAAGAACACAGTTGTAAAAAATTGATAGTCTTTTACAACTTCTTAAAATACGACTGTGGTTCCACCGTTGTAATATGCCTCTTTTGTTGTAGTGTTTGTGGAATAATATAATTTGGTTTTAAGGCTGAAATCATGCACAATCATTTCCAAATGCCATGATTTTTGAATATGTTATGTAAAACATTATTTTGGAGACGGGTTTAAATTTTCATAATATTCCAAACTATGGATGATTTATTATGAATTTTTGAGTGAAAGTAGTGATATTTCGGGTTTTAATTAATTTAAGGAATTATTTATTATTTTCGGGTTGGAAATTTTATATGATAAAGATATTATCATTTTGGAATTTTTGTGAATTTCTATGATTTTTCTCAAGAGATATGGGTGAGTTTGGATTTTATTAGAAAGATTAGTATTTGATGATTAATTAAATATAAGGGGTTAGTTAATAATTTTTTATTAAATAGTAGAGCATTGGGAATTACATACGGTAGTAAATTCTTGAAAATAATTTTATAAAGGTTCTGTTATCCAATAGAGAATTAACAAAATAAGGGGTTAGGTAAACAGAAATTACTTTAAAAAGCATAAAATCAGTTTTGTAGCGAATTATAACCTCGCCACTTACCATGCTTGCTTTCGCCACCATACTCCCATTTATAACCTTTCGCATCTATTCGAAACCAATGCACATGGTATCAAGCATTTGGTATGTCGTGTATTTGAGAAAGACGGAAGGAAAGGATGGTGCCGAAGGCATGCTTGCGAAAGGGTTGAATTGCTTTTGAACCCATTAACCCACCCCTGTTCTAAAAGTAAGCTTTCGAATGGGTTGCCACTTTTGAAGCCCTTCGATACCCATGTTGCTGCATTAATACTTCTAACTTAGTTAGAAGCCGCTTTTATAATCCTTAACTGAATGATTGCGGAAGGTAGGTTTCAAACCAATACCCCTTCGCTACCATTGAAGCCGCCTTCCCCAATGTTTTTGAAAGGACTGATTTAGCCACTTTGCAATAGTTTTGGAGGTAGTGGTTTTCGAAAGGGTAGCTTTCGAATGTATTTCCTTTTATATTTTGAAGTTTTTTTTGTTTTCAATCAATGGTTTGAAAGGCATGTTTTTGAGTATATCGAAAGGAATGATTCCAAGTGTTCGAAAGATACTTTTCATGGTTTAGAAAGAGGATGTCTAAAATTTGAAGTAATGAATTCGAAAGGTCCTATCGCTAGAGTAGAGTGGCGAAAGGGGCATAGCCACTTACTTCTTACCCATTAATTAAATGGAAGGGGACGAAGGGCTTGTTTGCTCTATGATGTCAAAAGGGAGAGTGATGGAAAGTAACCCATGATGTCACAATGATCCGAAGGATATAGTCGAAAGCCTTAGTATTCAAATTAGATAGCCCAAACTCTTTTTTTATAAAAGTAAACACATGGCAATGTAAAAGAGTTTTGAAATGGCATTTAACTTTGAAATTTTAGAGGAATCTTTCCTTGCTAAAGATAGTGGGTTAAGGGTATTAACCATAATTTCATTAGAAAATGATTATAAGGAATTAAACGATGGGTGTTTATGTTGTTGTGTTATTTGGTCAGCTATCATGTATGCTATTGTAATCATATTCACTTCATTATTAACCCGTAACTGTATTTTGGGATGTTAAGAGCATAATAAAAGGCTAGGTTGACCCGTAGTGAATATACGATGAATTCATTCCTGTGTGAGTAGAATTACATCTGGGAGGTCTGATAAACCGAAATATTGGATGCCTAAGACTAATCAAACGATTATTGGTTTAGACAGGTTCTTAATAAGCCCATAAAAAAACTACGTTATGGAAATTGTTATTGGCAAGGGCCAATAGGTTATTAGTGATCCCATGAAAACTATGTTCAGAACAGGTTGTTGATAGAGATCAATAGATTCATAGTCATCTCATGAAAACTATGACATGAGAAATGTTATTGGAGAATCCAATAGGTTCATAGTGACCCCATGAAAACTATAGTTGGATGATGTTGTTGGTAGACACTAATAGGTACTTAGTGATCCCATTATAACTATGAAACCGGACAGATAGCCCGTAAGCTTTGAGCGGGTTATTAGTCAGCCCATGAAAACTAATAAGTTAATAGTGACCCTAGAAACTATAATTTGAGATAGATAGTCAGGTAAATGAGGATGGAAAATCCAGAGCATATTGCATGTTTGCATGTCATCCTGATACATTTTGCTATTTTATGTCTTAACCATTATGGATGCAGATGCATAGTATATTGTTATTATAAAATTGGGTTAAGATATGAGTAAGGGGAAAACCCATTCCACTAAGCGGTGTGGTCTCACTGGATATCTATATGGTTCGAGATGGTAGGTTATTATTCACACCAGACTTTTTGTCTGACTCGAAGTTTATGTTTTTCCCTTAAACTCTCGTTTCCTCAATTGATTTTGAGTAGTTTGAGGGTTAAGGTTTTCAAGTTCTCCTTTAGACGAATAAGCTTCCAGAGACATGTAGAAGGCAAGCTAGGTATTATGAGTTCATTCTATTTGATTCCGCTGTGTAATTGGATGTAATGGCAAAGTTGTTTAGTGCCTATATTTAGACTCTAATCAACCAAGGGGGCACCTTCATATGTCGCTCTTGGCGTAATTTGTAATAATTATATTTCTCATAACGTGGTTTAAGAATTGGGATTATGTAATGAAACTGAAATGCAATTTGAAATGGAGTGAGAAATTGGTTTTAAAATTGAGTTTAAAATTTTTCATATCCATGTGTTTCTGATATATCAATGTATCTAACATTACCGCATTTGGTCACTAAAAATTAACAACTATAGATGACTGCAGCATTTATAGCGGTTAGTTATTGGCCTCCAAATGAGGGATGCTACAAGTTGGTATCAGAGCATAGGTTTATGTATATTTAAAAGAAATTTTACCCTAAAAGATTTTCAAAACATAACCCAATGAATCAGAAAATGATACCGGGGTTTGGGTTAACGCTATAGTAACGTACTTGCATTTGTTATATATATATAAGTATGTATTCTCCTCTCTCTTAGACCATTCTTCTGTATCTTACTAAGGCTCGTATGCAGATATACGAGAAAGGAAGATATGGAGGCAGGAAAAGGAAGAGGAAATCTAGGTGGACGAAGCACCACAACTAATGTAAATGCTCAAACCAATACCAGGTGGAATCCTAGTCTACAGGAAAATGCTAATCGAAATGCAAATGCCAATTTAGGTGTTGGAACCCCACCAGTAGATATGGGGATGATGTATCAGTTCTTCGTCAATTTGATGAAAGCTGGAGCAGTTGCAGGACTACTTAGGGGAAATGCCGTTAATTTTAGAGGAGAAAATCGTGTGGCCCCAATTGGCAATAACTATGCCAAGCTGAGCAGGGATTAGACCAGCCTTGGTGGGAAGCAGTTTTTGGGAACGGAGAATGCTGTTGAAGTAGAAAACTGGTTATTGGACTGTGAAAGAATTTTCGCTGACTTGGGATTAGATGACAAGAAGAAGAGGATACTTGCTTCTAGATAGTTGCAAGGAGCAGCACTTTATTGGCGGAATGGTATTAGCATGGGATTTCCCGAGGAAAAGTTGACTTAGGCAAAGTTTCTAAGGAGATTCGAAGAGAGGTTCTTGTCTGAACTTGCTAAGTCTGTATTGCTAAGAAAGTTCATGGACTTAGTGCAAGGTGAGTTGTCGGTGGTTGAGTATGCTGTGAAGTTTGATGAGTTGTCCAAATATGGATATGGTACCATTTACACCGTCATAAAAAGAAATGAGAAGTTTATTAGAGGATTGAAGCCTGAGATTACTAGGGCGACCATGCCACATCTCCGTGATCCAAGTGCACTTGTAGTGGAGATGGCCACCAGGAATGAAGAGATGCTCTCTACTTTTGGGAAAGAGAAGCAAGTCGAAACCCAGGATTCTCAGGGCAAGAAGAGGAAATTCTTTAAGAAGAAAGGAGCTTAGAAAGGAGGAACTGCCAAAAAGGGAAGGTCGATGTAGTTTGCTACAAGTGCGACAAGGAAGGACGTTTTGCTCATGAATGTCGAACTGGAAAAGGGAAGAAGGTTGCAAATTAGAAGGAGTGAAGTGCTTCAACTATAACCAGATCAGGCATTACAAGAATCAGTGTCCAGGACCGGTTAGAGCAGACAAGGGAAATTATTTTGCCTTGGAACCATCATACTCTAGACAAACTGCTACTGAGAAGGGAAAGACTGTGATGGAAGGTACGCTTTTGATTCATAGTATTCCAGTTAGGGTATTATTTGATACTAGTGCATCACATTCATTTATATCTCAGTGTTTGGTAGATAAGTTATGTTTAGAACCCTCATACCTTGTTACTTCCTTAAGGGTTGTGAATCCAATAGGAGGGTATGCAACTGTAGGTATGAGATATGACCAGTTAGAACTTGATTTGTTAGATCATAAGTTTGCATGCAATCTGTATGTTTTTGATTTCGTAGGTTTTGGGATCATCTTGGATATGGATTGGTTAAATAGATATGATGCTAGGATGTTTTGCCATGATAGGGAAATATCGCTAAGACACCCTAATAGTCATTACCGAATTATATACTTAGTGGAGAAGTCAGACTCAAGTGCTTGTGCTTTGCTGAATGTAATGGAAGTGGAAGAGGAATTAGATCAGGTGTTGGTAGCAAGAGAGTTTGTAGATGTTTTTGAGCTAGTCACAGGACTACTACCGAAGCGAGCCATTGAGTTTTGGATAGATCTTGTGCCAAGAACGGAACTTGTACGTAAACCACCTAGTAGAATGACACCTACCGAGATAAATGAATCGAAGGTGAAGCTAGTGGATTTAGAAGGAAACAATTTCATTAGACTAAGCAGTTCGCCTTGGGGAGCGGCCGCGGTTTTCATGAAGAAATCGGATGGGTCGTTAAGGATGTGTATCGACTATCGTAATTGAAAGAGAAGACAATCAAAAATAGGCATCCTTTGTCGAGAATCGATGATTTACTAGATCAGTTAAGTGGAGCCAGAGTATTTTCCCAATTGGATTTGGCGACAGATTTCCATCAACTAAGAGTGGCAGAGGACAGTATTCCGTTGAATGCGTTTCGGACAAGGTATGGCTCGTATGAGTGGTTAGTGATGCCATTTGGATTAACGAATTCACAAGCTTTCTTCGTGGATTTGATGAACCGGGTTGATGTGCACGTAAATGTGCATATTTTTACCACCATATTTATTCTATTTAAATTAAATAAATGATCATATCGGGTATTTTAACTTGTTTAAACCAAAATTCATATTATTTTCAAATCGTCACATATGCATCTTCATCCAAGGGCAAAATGGTCATTTTTGTGCATATATTAATTTGAGAAAATTTAATTAGAAATTTCTATATTATTTTAGAGGAATTTGGCTTCATATACAAGTGGGTTCATGAAGATGTATGCATGTACAAGAGTGAAGATAAAGAAATGAAGATGGAAGTAATTCAAAGGCATGATAATGGAGGACCCCACCTATCCACCTACCTTAATGTATAAATTAGAGGCTAATGCACATGCTTATGGAATTAATGGCTTCATGTACATTTAAATGATGATTGGTAGAAGCTAATGATTACTTGGCCTCCACAATTTCTCAAGGGTATTTTGGGCATTCCCCAAAAATATGAATTAGGGTTTCATACATGTATAAAGACCCCTTATGTTTCATGTAACCCCCCTCCCTCCTTTAGTCTCTCTTTAGTTTAGTCTAGGCTCAAAAATAAATCAAGTTCTCTTCTTTCTTTTCATGGCTACTTAGCCATTTCTTTTATGTAATCTTTTCTTTTTGCAATTTTCAATACATGCTCTTTTCTTCTTTTGTTTATTTCCTTTCATATTAGTAGTGTAGATTTGTTTATTTATGTAAGTAGTGTAGATTTTCTTTTATGCAATTAGAATAGTTTTATTTTCCATTAGCTTTCATTTTCCTTCTTTTTTAGTTTCATGTTGCAAGCTACAAGTGTTGATATGATAACACAAATTAGAGGCTAAACCCCTTCAATTTAGGGGTAATGAAGCTCTTTAGTATGTAGATGCAACATTTTGATGTTTATGCTCTCTTTTTGTGCTTAATGAATCATTTGAAGTGGTTTAACTTGTTGTTTTTGATGTGAATTTGATAGCCTATATTGTTGACACCAAATAGGCTATGCTTAAACAATTACAAATAATGATTACCTCTTCATCTACATATGATGATGGTAATGAAGTGATTGTTGAAATTAAAATTTGATGGCCTATATTTCTAAACAATAGTTAATAGGCCATGCTTAAAATAGATTTTGCTTTCAACTTTGTTGTCATATTTCATGAGTGCTAAATGTGTAATAGTGGTTGTGTTATAGTTTGATGGTTTATATTGTGCCAATTAATAGCACAAATATACCATACTTATGATAAGCACATCAATTAATTACACTCATGACAAGAAAAGAGAGATCATAACTTCATTTTGTTGATTTATATGATCTAGAGAGTGGAATTATCTCTAAATTGTCAATCCATTCTCATAGTTTTCATTCACATTTGTAGTTGTTAGTTTGTTAGTTTTCTCATTTTTCTAGCTTGACAATCTCTCGACTTTGGTATAATTTGATTGAATAGGAAATTTAAAATCAACAATTCCCTACGGATCGAACCGTACTCACCACGTACTATCATTGTACACCGTGCGCTTGTGGTTATTTTTAATTTAAATACGTTCGACGATTTTCTAAACCGATAGAATTTCCGTCGACGAACACGGGTATTTCGAGAGCACTTGGAGAGGTTCGTATTGGTATTCATAGATGAATTTCCATTAATGAAACCATGGAAATCCATCATAAAAGAAAATTGTTTACCCCAAGGTTAAGATTCTTTTAACAATTGACTCATTCTGTGATGGCCCGTTTTTCCGTACCCTTTGAATCGACAATAAACCAAATATGTCAAACTAAAATTGCACGAAAATACGAAACATGAAGGGTAATAAAGAAAAATAGACAGAACCGAATCTCACACGAATGGAATAACATAAAATATTGAACAAATATCTTTACAGCGGAATTTTTTTTAAATACATATATCAGAGTCTAACCTAAATTCAGCTTGGAAAGTTATAAACATCTATCCTTACAATTGCTGATAAACATCAAACCAAAACTAAGTACAGTGGATAATAGAATATGTCCATACGTAGATGAATATCTCCAGCTCTCCTCTAGAAACTCCAACCGTCTTCGACTAACCTGAAACTACTCGGATCTGACCCGAGTATTGAAAATACCTAGATCAGGCTTGATAAACCAGCATGAGAAAAACTCAATAATAAATGACAGTGTCATATATCAGCCTTTAAATAAAATCCTTTGAAAATAAAGAGTATCTCATAAGACCACGCCCACACATAAACAGGGACGGGTTTTTACCTTATGATAACTAAAGCATTTTTATATCAAAACATTTGATATTATTTCTAATGACATCTCTTTGAAAACATTAACAAATAAACTTATTAATCTTAGCCGAAATTGTTACATTGATTAAATTCCAACATAATAGGTTTACAATCAAGTCCGTAGGTTTTTATTGGAGAATGGATTTCCATGCAAATGACCAGGTGAAGGATCTACCTTACAAATGGGTACACCTCTAGATGGATGTCCCGAGGCACAGAACATCTGCCCTCTACCAACACAAGACCGGCCTACCTCTTTAACTAGGTAGTACCGAATATGTCATTCCCCGGTCGTTACCGACCTTTAATCGAGCGCTCGTTTCCATAAACCACATTAATTTACATCCCGAATGTCAGAGCAGAAATAAATATATCTAGAAGGGGATGATCATACCCAACTTGGGAATGACCCACTTAGCCTTGCCGCATCTAATCCTGTTTCGGTCATTTCCGGTTTGATGAGGCTTGAGGCAACGATTACCTTTTCAGATAGCACATCTCTGAATGCCACATTGCCATTTCCATTGACTACTAATTGCCTTCCACAAAAATACAACCCTTGAGCTCGTACGTCTCAAGAAAGGGGGTTAAGCTAAGAGAATTTGCATTCTCCGCCACAAAACAGATGTACGTTTGTAAAAACCAATGTTCGTAACCATTAGAAATGCAATGTCAGACAAACGCCCATACAGATTGTCCAGGAATAGGACAAACTGAAGGCACTCTCCTACTACCACTAGTAGCGAGTAGTCCTTGCAATCCGAAAAATCTCCACAATGAGGAGACCACTGCTATATATATAACTCTATAATGGGTGCGACCCAGAGCAAGCCAACAAGCAGTCCTCACGCTGTGAAGACCTACGGTCTTCAGTACTCATCATCTTCAACATGTCTTCACTTTCGAACATATACATTGGTTCGAAGTGGTTTTCGGATAGGGATTACCCAAATCCGACCCCGGTTCCTTCGAATCCAATCATTGATAAAAAGTGAATATGAGTATACAGGATTTATTAAGTCTCTTTTCACTTTAACACTTTTCGGATGATTTCGAAATCTCTTTCTTTCGATTTAGAATAATTCTAAGAAATTCATTCTTTTGCTTTGGATAATATCTCAAATTTCCTCACTTAACTCTCAATCCAAATTCCTTAACTTTTAGGCGGGTCAAAAACAATGTTATTTAAGACATCGTTTACGATAAACCCTAAAATAAATCTTAGCAAAATATTTTTTGAGTAAGTAGGATCATAGAAATCATTCTAATTTTACTCAACATCAATTTCCATATTCAACAAGTGCTATGGGCGGAATAACAGTGAAATCACCTTTTAAATTCCAAGAATAGGGCGAGTTCCCTCTTCGAATTTTAATACCAAGTATAAGAAGATTATCTCTATGCAATCCAAGTCGTAGTTTGTTCATTTTGGAGATTGCTTAAATTTGATAATACTAATCTTCTTTTATTTTGGAAAACTTAATACAATCTTTTTATCTTAGAGCATCCGGGCTTTCCTTTCGAACTGTTCCACCCCTCGCCTTAGAAAAGAAAACATAGGCCAGGTAAGTTCAGGGCAGTGGTTGCTCCATCCCTAACCTTAGTTAAACACCTTGTTTTATCTTCCCAGATCTCACAAGCGGGACAAATATACTAGTCGTTTCCGCATACTCAGTAATCAACTTTATTTTGGAATTGATTATAAAGATTCCAAATTATCTTTTAAACACTTAGTTTTCCTTTTAAAAATATCCACAATTGATTCCAGGAAAAATCGTTACGTTTAAACTTATATTCAAAAAGCTATACAAATCGCAGCATAAAAGTGCTACGCAAAGTGCTATATAAGCTTATTTGATTTAAACAACTTTTTATACATTCGATAATTCATATTTTCCAATCCAAATCTCTTTTAAACCATTTAAATAGATTTATCAAAATTTATTTCATATTTTTTCAATATTAAAAACGTTCATTTAAACAGATTTCCTATTATGGTCACTTAACTGCACTAGCGCGATTTTTCTAGAAAATTGATTTGGACTTAATTCAAAATCTACTAAACAAAATTTTGATTTTCTTTCTTCATTTAGAAGATATGGATATAATAGTCCAGAATTTTCTTATCTCGAAGAATTCCGAGCTATATTCCACTCTACACATTCATTTGAACTTTTCGGTGCGAAATCGCGAACTATCGTTGCGCGACGCACCTTGTTTTAACTTATTTTTCAATATTTGAAATAATTTATTCAAATTGAATTCTATCACTTATAAAATCATTATAGATCAATATTTTCACTTTTTAAAGTATTTAAAATATATTTTCACTATTACCATGTTATAATATTATTATATTCACATTATTTTAATATTAAAATTTTAAATTCCAATTTCAATTCAATTTCAATTCTAACTTCAAATTAAACATATTTAAAACTTAGCTTTCAAATCTAATTTCAATTTAAACTTCAATTCAATCTCAAACTAAACTTAAATTTTCAAAATCGATTTCAATTTCACTATTCATCTCAATTTCAATTTAACTATCCTTTTTAAATCCGATTCACATCAAATTTCAAATTCTCTTTTATTTTTACTTTAATTTCACTTCTAATTGAAAAGAGACTTATTTTCCAAAATATCTCATATGACTAAAATATGGTCTTATCAACAAAGGGATTATTAAATCAAAAATGAACATAACTAATGTCCATAATTATCACTAACATAACGTCCATTCAACCAATCACATAACATATGATTTCAAATCCAACATTCACTATTAATACCATAACAGGATATATGATCATAATTCAATTATCTAATCAAACTATCAATCATCCATATTAACAATCAAATGGGTATAAACATTCATATGTTATAAGGGTATAAATGTTCTTGTTTTAACATAACCAAAATATAATTTCAAAAGCGATGAGAATTTTTCACCTTCATATCCACTCCGTCAATCTTTAACGCAAGACACGTGCCTCTCGAGCTAACGTGCTATTTCCAACGTCTTCGAATTCGCCGCTTTCTTTTCTTTTTTATTTGTTTTTTTTATTATTTTGGTCGTGGGGTTAAGAGGAGGATGAGTAGCCTAGGGAGGAGGTACGACATTGGTAGTGGGGTGTAAGGGCTTGGGTAGGTGGTTTGGCCGAGGATAGGTGGGTGTTAGGCTCGGCCTTGGGTGTAGGAGGGTACGGCCTTGGAGGTAAGGAAGGGGGGTAGGTGGTGAGGGAGGCGTGTAGGGTGGTTTTGGCCAAGGGTGGAGAGGGTTTTGGTGTTTTGGAGAAGTATCGGTGGTAGAAGGTGAATGACTTTGAGGTAGAAGGAAAATGGAGGTAGGAAGCCATGGAAATAGAGGTGAAGAAGATGGAGAAAGTGAAGAAGAAGGAAAGAATGAAATGTGAAAAAAATGAAAGGTGTGCATGTTTATTTATAATTGAGTTTGGAATGGCAAATGACTAAAATACCCTCCACTACTTTTTGACTTTTCATTTACTTTTTTACCCATGATTTGACCTTTGCTTAATGGAGAAGAAATGGTTTGATTTGAATTTGTACTTAAGAAATGATGTTTGCATTATTTTCTTAAATTTTAAAATATTAAAATAACATTTTGCTCCTTTTCCATAAGTGATATGACTTAAGCATTAATGGTGATGGAAATGAGTGTAATGATGTTGTTTATAAAGATTTAAAATAAAATTTAATTAGTCAAATCATGTCTTTTCACTTTTATACATTTATTTTAACTTTTCTAAACTAAACCTCTTTTGTCTTTTAGTGCTAAATGTAAAGTGTTTAAATAGTTTGTAAACTTGTATTTATATGTTAGAAAATGTATCAAGTTGCAACAACTTGTCGATAACTTGTTTCGGTTGAAAACAGTGTTTTTATCGACAAATTTTACAATTAAAATTTGACGTTTTTGTTAAGCTATATATTGATGTGAACCAAATTTTAAAATGAACTTTTTACTTCTTTAAATAAATTAAAACATGTCTCTTTATATTTAAAAATCATATTTAATTAATATCAAAATCTTTAATTTTATAGTGTATTTAAAATTGACAAAATACGACAAATTTTGGTTATTTTTGTAAAACGATTATTAACATATTTTTAAATATATTAATATACTTCTATTATCTTTATTAGATGTTTTAAATAAGATTTAACTTATCAAATAAATATTTAAACCTACTTATTTAAACCTTTATTTATTTTTTTATTTTTTACAAAACTTAACTTATGTTGATTTGTTCTAAAATCCAAATTTATTAACTATAAGAATAGATAATTATTTATTATATATGACATATTTATTTAAGTTTTAAACCTTTTTTTAAATTTAAAATGAACGAAATCTCTCATTTTCGAAGTAGCGAAATTACGGGTCCTTACATTCACCCCTACTTCAAAGCATTTCGTCCTCGAAATGAAATTAAAGATACAGAACTATAAAGGTCAACAATATGTCTCAAAGGAAATACTACTACTAAATACTGATCAAGAAATAAAATCATCGATCCTAGTCCTAACCTGAATGCGTACTACACACTTGAGGTAAATACATAGTCATATCTCAACTATCTACATTAGTCAACCAAAATATCATACTAAAGGACTAAACCCCAAATCTTAGAGCGTACATTTTAAGATAATTATCCAACTACTATGTTGACAAACGAAAGCATCATACTATCTGTGATATTTGATTCGATCTATTATTGGAATCCACAACTTTAATTCCGAAATAGTATCGATCCTTCGATTTTCTAGTGCGAACTTTGATCAGACTTCCTGATCACAAACCTTGCTTTCCTTGCATAGCTCTCAACAATGATAGAAAACTCGTGTACATAATCATAAACTCTCATCAGTGTTCGCCGTCAAGAATCGAGTGATAAATCCTTTCTCGGATTGGTGTAAACACCTCAAAGTTCTATACTCAAATCTTAGATCAAAATTTATGTACCGAAATGATCTACGTTTAACTTATATACTTATTCACATTCATTTTTACCTGATACATTTTTCAAAATTTTAATTTATCCAAGTTTATTTCACAACCATTTACTTTCTTCTAAATACATTATTACTTAAGCATACAAATATGACTTAAACTAGCATAATATACCTTTACTTCCTAAGAGTATATATACATATCCCAAAACTTAAAATTTTCATTATTTCAATTAGGGTGTTTAACAAATGTGGAATTCTACTATTATTCCAAATTGATAAGTTATAAAACTTAATCCTCAGCTTTCTTTACCTAAGGTCTTAATTATTTACCTTATCCATTTTCTAAATAAAATTTCTTAACCTTAAATCCATTAAATACCTTATAGTCAAACTGTGAAACTTAATTCACATGGTATTTGTTATTAACAATCAACCTACTAACCATTTTATTCAAAACTATCCACTTCTAATCTTACTTCATTATGAATTACAAAGGTTACCATAAATGTATCGCTAATTCCAAGTTTTATATTAGGATGATATTTCTTATATCTCTTATTCCTAAATTTCACTTTGATTTTTTAACCTAATCAAAGTGTCTAAATTACAAATTACCTTATCTCCTTTATGAGTTATAGAACTTACACTTTCATATTATATTTACCCAAAGTCTCAATTCCGACTTATCTTTTTCTATCTTATTGATAAGAATTTTTTTTTCTTAAAACAAAAATATTTTTATAAAAGTAACAAATACGCGCTCATATATATAATACTCTTATAGCTCATTCTAGGATGTTACTAACCTTATCTCTATTGAGTTACTCATCCTAGGATATTACTAATCCTATCTTTGATGAGACTTTACCCATAACAAAGCCAAGGTTCTCGCTTAACCTTCAGCTCTGATACCAAATATGATGGCCTGTTTTTCCGTACCCTTTGAATCGACAATAACCACATATGTCCAACTCAAATTGCACGAAAATACGAAACATGAAGGGTAATAAAGAAAAATAGACAGAACAGAATCTCATACGAATGGAATAACATATAATATTGAACAAATATCTTTACAGCGGAATTTTTTTAAATACATATATCAGAGTCTAACCAAAATTCAACTTGGACAGTTATAAACATCTATCCTTACAATCGCAGACAAACATCAAACCAAAACTAAGTACAGCGGATAATTGAATATGTCAATACGTAGATGAATATATCCAGCTCTCCTCTAGAAACTCCAACCATCTTCGACTAACCTGAAACTACTCGGATCTGACCCGAGTATTGAAAATACCCGGATCTGGCTTGATAAACCAGCGTGAGAAAAACTCAATAATAAATGACAATGTCATATATCAGCCTTTAAATAAAATCCTTTGAAAATAAAGAGTATCTCATAAGACCACGCACAAACATAAACACGGATGGGTTTTTACCTTATGATAACTAAAGCACTTTTGTATCAAAACATTTGATATTATTTCTAATGACATCTCTTTGAAAACATTTGCAAATAAACTTATTAATCTTAGCCAAAATTGTTACATTGATTAAATTCCAGCATAATAGGTTTACAATCAAGTCCGTAGGTTCTTATTGGAGAATGGATTTCCATAAAAATGACCAGGTGAAGGATCTACCTTCCGAATTGGTACACCTTTAGATGGATGTCCCGAGGCACAGAATATCTGCCCTCTACCAACACAAGATCAGCCTACCTCTTTAACTAGGGAGTACCGAATATGTCATCCCCCGGTCGTTACCGACCTTTAACAGAGCGCTCGTTTCCATACACCACATTAATTTATGCTCCGAACGTCATAGTGGAAAGAAATATATCTAGAAGGGGATGATCATACCCTACTTGGGAATGACCCACTTAGCCTTGCCGCATCTAATCCTGTTTCGGTCGTTTCCGGTTTGATGAGGCTTGAGGCAACGATTACCTTTTCACATAGCACATATCACATCTCTGAATGCCATATTGCCATTTCCGTTGACTACTAATTATCTTGCACAAAAATACAACCCTTGAGCTCGTACGTCTCAAGGAAGGGTGTTAAGCTAAGAGAAGTTGCTTTCTCCGCCACCAAACAGATGTACGTTTGTAAAAACCAATGTTCGTAATCATTAGAAATGCAATGTCAAACAAACGTCCATACAAATTGTCCAAGAACAGGACAAACCGAAGGCACTCTCCTACTACCACTAGTAGCGAGTACTCCTTACAATCCAAAAAATCTCCACAATGAGGAGACCACTGCTATATATATAACTCTATAATGGGTGCGACCTGGAGCAAGTCAACAAGCAGTCCTCACGCTATGAAGATCCACGGTCTTCAGTAGTCATCATCTTCAACATGTCTTCACTTTCGAATGTATACATTGGATCGAAGTGGTTTTCGGTTAGGTATTACCCAAATCCAACCCCGGTTCCTTCGAATCCAATCATCGATAAAAAGTGAATATGAGTATACAAGATTTATTAAGTCTCTTTTCACTTTAACTCTTTTCGGATGATTTCGAAATCTCTTCCTTTCGACTTAGAATAATTCTAAGAAATTCATTCTTTTACCTTGGATAATATCTCAAATTTCCTCACTTAACTCTCGATCCAAATTCCTTAACTTTTAGGCGGGTCAAAAACAATGTTATTTAAGACATTGTTTACGATAAACCCTAAAATAAATCTTAGCAATACATTTTTTAAGTAAGTAGGATCATAGAAATCATTCTAATTTTACTCAACATCAATTTTCGTATTCAACAAGTGCTATGGGCAGAATAACGGTGAAATCACCTTTTAAATTCCACGAATAGGACGAGTTCCCTCTTCGGATTTTAATACCAAGTATAAAAGATTATCTCTATGCAATCCAAGCCGTAGTTTGTTCATTTTAGAGATTGCTTAAATTTGATAATACTAATCTTCTTTTATTTTGGAAAACTTAATACAATCTTTTTATCTTAGAGCATCCGGGATTTCCTTTCGATCTGTTCCACCCCTCGCCCAAGAAAAGAAAACATAGGCCAGGTAAGTTCTGGGCAATGGTTGCTCCATCCCTAACCTTAGTTAAACACCTTGTTTTATCTTCCCAGATCTCACAAGCGGGACAAATAAACTAGTCGTTTTCGCATACTCAATTATCAACTTTATTTTGGAATTGATTATAAAGATTCCAAATTATCTTTTAAACACTTAGTTTTCCTTTTAAAAATATTCATAATTGATTCCAGGAAAAATTGTTACATTTAAACTCATATTCAAAAAGTTATACAATTCGTAGTTTAAAAGTGCTACGGAAAGTGCTATATAAGCTTATTTGATTTAAACAACTTTTTAAACATTCGATAATTCATATTTTCCAATCCAAATCTCTTTTAAACAATTTAAATATGTTTATCAAATTTATTTCATATTTTTTCAATATTAAAAACGTTCGTTTAAACAGATTTCCTATTATGGTCACTTAAATGAACTAGCGCGATTTTTCTAGAAAATTGATTTGGACTTAATTCAAAATCTACTAAACAAAATTTTGATTTTCTTTCTTCGTTTAGAAGATATCGATATAATAGTCTGGAATTTTCATATCTCGAAGAATTCCGAGCTATCCACTCTACACGTTCATTTAAACTTTTCAGCGCGAAATCACGAACTACCATTGCACGTCGCACCTTGTTTTAAATTATTTTTCAATATTTGAAATAATTTATTCAAATTGAATTCTATCACTTATAAAATCATTATAAATCAATATTTTCACTTTTTAAAGTATTTAAAATATATTTTCACTATTACCATATTATAATATTATTATATTCACATTATTTTAATATTAAAATTTTAAATTCCAACTTCAATTCAATTTCAATTCTAACTTCAAATTAAACATATTGAAAACTTAGATTTCAAATCTAATTTCAATTTAAACTTCAAATCAATCTCAAACTAAACTTAAATTTTCAAAATCGATTTCAATTTCAATTTCGCTATTCATCTCAATTTCAATTTCAATTTAACTATCCTTTTTAAATCCGATTCACTTCAAATTTCAAATTCTTTTTTATTTTTACTTTAATTTCACTTCTAATTGAAAAGAGACTTATTTTTCCAAAATATCTCATATTACCAAAATATGGTCTTATCAACAAAGGGATTATTAAATCAAAAATGAACATAACCAATATCCATAATTATCACAAACATAACATCCATTCAACCAATCACATAACATTTGATTTCAAATCCAACATTCACTATTAATACCATAACGGGATATATTATCACAATTCAATTATCTAATCAAACTATCAATCATCCATATTAACAATCAAATGGGTATAAACATTCATATGTTATAAGGGTATAAATGTGATTGTTTTAACATAACAAAAATATAATTTCAAAAGTGATGAGAATTTTTCACCTTCATATCCACTCCGTCAATCTTTAACGCAAGATACGTGTCTCTCGAGCTAACGTGCTATTTCCAACGTCTTCGAATTCGCCGCTTTCTTTTCTTTTCTTTTTTTTATTATTTTGGTTGTGCGGTTAAGAGGAGGATGTGTGGCCTTGGGAGGAGGTACGACCTTGGTAGTGGGGTGTAAGGGCTTGGGTAGGTGGTATGGCCGAGGGTAGGTGGGTGTTAGGCTCGGCCTTGGGTGTAGGAGGGTACGGCCTTGGAGGTAAGGAGGGGGGTAGGTGGTGAGGGAGGCGTGTAGGGTGGTTTTGGCCAAGGGTGGAGAGGGTTTTGGTATTTTGGAGGAGAAGTAGGTGGTAGAAGGTGAATGACTTTGAGGTAGAAGGAAAATGGTGGTGGGAAGCCATGGAAATGGAGGTGAAGAAGATGGAGAAAGTGAAGAAGAAGGAAAGAATGAAATGTGAAAAAAAATGAAAGGTGTGCATGTTTATTTATAATTGAGTTTGGAATGGCAAATGACTAAAATACCCTCCACTACTTTTTGACATTTCATTTACTTTTTTACCCATGATTTGACCTTTGCTTAATGGAGAAGAAATGGTTTGATTTGAATTTGTACTTAAGATATGATGTTTGCATTATTTTCTTAAATTTTAAAATATTAAAATAACATTTTGCTCCTTTTCCATAAGTGATATGACTTAAGCTTTAATGGTGATGGAAATGAGTGTAATGATGTTGTTTATAAAGATTTAAAATAAAATTTAATTAGTCAAATCATGTCTTTTAACTTTTATACATTTATTTTAACTTTTCTAAACTAAACCTCTTTTGTCTTTTAGTGCTAAATGTAAAGTGTTTAAATAGTTTGTAAACTTGTATTTATATGTTAGAAAATGTATCAAGTTGCAACAACTTGTCGATAACTTGTTTCGGTTGAAAACGGTGTTTTGGTCGACAAATTTTACAGTCAAAATTTGACATTTTTGTTAAGCTATATATTGATGTAAACCAAATTTTAAAATGAACTTTTTACTTCTTTAAATAAATTAAAACATGTCTCTTTATATTTAAAAATCATATTTAATTAATATCAAAATCTTTAATTTTATAGTGTATATAAAACTGACAAAATACGACAAATTTTGGTTATTTTTGTAAAACGATTATTAACATATTTTTAAATATATTAATATACTTCTATTATCTTTATTAGATGTTTTAAATAAGATTTAACTTATCAAATAAATATTTAAACCTACTTATTTAAGCCTTTATTTTTTTTAATTTTTTTTACAAAACTTAACTTTTGTTGATTTGTTCTAAAATCCAAATTTATTAACTATAAGAATAGATAACTATTTATTATATATAACATATTTATTTAAGTTTTAAACCTTTTTTTAAACTTAAAACCAACGAAATCTCTCATTTTCGAAGTAGCAAAATTATGGGTCGTTACATTCTCCCGTACTTAAAAGCTTTTCGTCCTCGAAATGAAATTAAAGATACAGAACTATAAAGGTCAACAATATTTGTCAAAGGAAATACTACTACTAAATACTGATCATGAAATACAATCATCGATCCTAGTCCCAACTTGAGTGCGTACTACACACTTGAGGTAAATACATAGTCATAAGTCAACTATCTACATTAGTCAACCAAAATATCATACTAATGGAGTAAACCTCAAATCTTAGCGCGTACATTTTAAGATATTTACCCAACTACTATGTTGACAAACCAAAGCATCATACTATCTGTGATATTTGATTTGATCTATTATTCGAATCCAAAACATTACTTCCGAACTAGTATCGATCCCCCGATTATCTAGTGCGGACTTTGATCAGACTTCCCGATCACAAACCTTGCTTTCCTTACATAGCTCTCAACTATGATAGAAAACTCGTGTACATAATCATAAACTCTCATCAATGTTCCCCGTCAAGAATCGAGTGATAAATCCTTTCTCGGATTGGTGTAAACACCTCAAAGTTCTGTACTTAAATCTTAGATCAAAATTTATGTACCGAAATGATCTACGTTTAACTTATATACTTATTCACATTCATTTTTACCTAATACATTTTTAAAAATTTCAATTACTCCAAGTTTATTTCACAACCATTTACTTTCTTCTAAATACATTATTACTTAAGCATACAAATATGACTTAAACTTGCATAATATACCTTTACTTCCTAAGAGTATATATACATATCCCCAAACTTCAAATTTTCATTATTTCAATTAGGGTTTTTAACAAATGTGGATTTCTACTATTATTCCAAATTGATAAGTTATAAAACTTAATCCTTAGCTTTCTTTACCTAAGGTCTTAATTATTTACCTTATCCATTTTCTAAATAAAATTTCTTAACCTTAAATCCATTAAATACCTTATAGACAAACTATGAAACTTAATTCACATGGTATTTGTTATTAAAAATCAACCTACTAACCATTTTATTCAAAACTATCCACTTCTAATCTTACTTCATTATGAATTACCAAGGTTAACCAAAATGTATCGCTAATTCCAAGTTTTATATTAGGATGATATTTCTTATGTCTCTTATTCCTAAATTTCACTTTGATTTTTTAACCTAATCAAAGTGTCTAAATTTCAAATTACCTTATCTCCTTGATGAGTTATAGAACTTACACTTTCATATTATGTATTGATATCCAATCTCTAATGAGTTGGGCGGTTTATTACTCATGATTATTAGAGGCACCAATGGGTTACATACTAATAGTTACTGGATAACTATGAAATACTCATTTGATAGTTTTTTATTGGTTAATATAACTAAGATCAAACAGAAAATATCGATGTGACAAAATTACACAGTTCTCTTGACTTGAGAATACTGTTGATCTTTAACGTGGAAGCTCCTCTTTTATTTTATTTAAATCATGGCACGATGTCCATCGAATGACTTTTGTTTGGTCGAGTGGAAGCATTGAAAGTGAGACACTATTCAAGAGAGGATTCATCTCCTCAGTTATATGAGGTTAGTATCACGTTCAACTGAAGTCAACTCAAAGTCAAAGTCTCTGGCTATAGCAGTTCGATTAATAATAATTGTTATTATTGAACCAAGGAATTTTGTGTTTGGACTACAAAGTTGAATGTGGATGATATTGGAATTTTGACCATTACCAAATTCCATAAGTCCTAATGTAATTTTTATAAAGAGGGCTGGTGTTAATAATTTTCACTATCGGGTACCGCTTATATTAAGTAAAAAAGGATTTTACCAAAATTGAGTAAGCAATTAATTTAGCCAAAATGTTACACCACTAGCTAAGGTGACGTGTGAATATTAATATTCGAGTTGTTTGATATTAATCACGGACTGAATTTACACCTTTGAGTCACACAACCATAATGATGAATTCCTTGAAAAACCACATGATTTAATTAGTTTATAAAATATTATAAATTAATTAGTAATTTAAGAATTATTAATTATTATTTAATTTAGTTATTGTTTGGGAGTTGTTTGTGATTATTTAAATGCATTTAAAGAAGTAATATTTAGGCTCATTGATATATGATATTGATGTAATTTTAAACGGATTTAAATAAAAGGTAATTTCTAGCCTTATTATACTCATGCTCTAGAAGCAGAACCGTCTATCATTGCTGGAAGGGAATTTGTAATAACATCGTGGAGTCCGAGATTTGATAGATCTAGAGATCAGGTGTTGTCCGTTCCTGTCTAGACTCATTTCACTCATATCCCTTCAATTCTACAACATTTGATTAGGCTGGATTGGTTGGCTAGCCTTGTTGGTAAGCTCAAATGCTTTGATGTAGATACAACATCTACAAAGAAGCCGGTTTACACTAAGGCTTTGATTGAAATAACCTTAGATAATCCTCTACCTTCTAGGCTTAAGGTTCATATCGTTGAGGGGCAGGATGTTTTTGTTAATGTTAATTACAGTTGGAAACTAGATATTAGCAAGGTATGCCACTCTTTTGGACACATTGCGGAAGCTTGTAAGCATGAGATTGTTGATCCCCCTATGCCTATTTCGATTAAGATCCCCCTTCCTCATGCTCTAGTGAGGAAGTAGGTTCCTAGGTTTTCGATCTCCGGTCTTTGGTGGATGTTGTTGCTAACATTTCGCCTATTTTCCCAATTCCTTCCATATCTCCTTATGTTACTTTACTTTGTTATGAGCCCTTCATTGCTATCATTGAAGCAAATTACATGGTTGTACCTGTGGTCATTCCTCCATCCAGTAATGTAATTAAGTAGATTCCATTAAGCATGCTTGGGTTCATGTAAAATCTGAAATGAAATATTTTTTGGAGTGAGACGGGGAGAATTGACGGTTATATTACCACATTGTTAGGGATGGTCTTGAACTTTCTCCCCTTGGTGAAGATGGTGACAACAATAGAATTGTTTTGGCGGATGACTCTTGGGATCAGAAATATTTATTCTCCGGTGATTCGGTGGATTTTGTTCCTAGTTTGGCCGCTCTTTTCTTTGGTAATACCCATGTCTTTGGGCCTGTATCGGATGATGAAGGTAGTGGTTCCTAGTATCTGGAGGAGGCATAGTCTCTCCTTGTGTTAATAGTTTAGGTACTTTTTGCCTAACTCCTATGTTTATTTTATTTAGCTGTTTTGACGCATGTACCGAGCACCTATTTCTAACCTATTTTTAATAAAAGTGGATGGTCCACTCTAAAACTGGCTAGCTTTGCTTAACAAAAGGATAATTACATGAAGTGATTTATGGAAATTTCATGTCATTTGATGGCATGTAATTTCAGATATATCATTTAAAGAGAGAGGAGTGGGGGAGGGGGAGAGAGAGATAATCAATGGAATTAATTAGTAAAGTTTTAATTAAATAATGGCAAAGGTTTCACTTTTCCAGTTAAAATGAATTCACTAACTCATTTTCTACGCGCAATTCATTCTTTCTCATTCATAGTTTTTTCCTTTCTCCTCCTAACCTTCAATGGCAAAGAACAAAATGAAATGTCCAAAAAAATTCAACTTTAAATCAATTGCAAACATCAAAAATAATAATTAAACATAAGTGGTTCATCCATCTCTTGCAAGGATCAGATGTGGATCTTAGAGATCTAAGGAAACTTCTACATTCAAAGTGTGTTTCTTAGCCTGTTATTTATACCAGAAACTGGAAAAACACCCAAAGATTAATAGTAGAGGATAAAATAAAGAAAATAAATTGAAAACGAGAAACATAAGAACACACAACAATTATAGTTGTTCGGCTAATCGGAGGCTATGTCCACTTAAACTTTGTTGAAGATTCTACTGAGTTTTTACAAGGTAATTCTTGTGGATCGGTGATGAACCTTGAGATTGTAGAGAAAATGTAGAAATTCATTAACTAGCTAAAAAGATCCCTCAAACTATGCCCCTCCTCTATTTATAGCTGCAAATTGACGAAAATCTCTTACCCATGTTCCTTACATCCTGAAGGAGCCACTTTCAAGAGATCGTGGCTAGGTCATCAACATTCAGGGATCGATATCGATCCATGGCCATGGATTAGTACCGATCCAAAAGTTTGCTCTGTGGATCTTCGCTTTCATCCTACTGATGTTTGGTTGGTATGTTTCTTCATCGTTAATATCTTAATTGCATTGCTATGAATTTGAACTTGAGTAAATTCCTTAGTTCCTGTTAGTCCATGAGATGATGAGATGATGGTTTTGATGACAACAACCTTAGAATAGATTATAAAATATAAATACTAACATTACAAGTTTAGATATATATGTATATGCAGGATCTAACCATGCAGGTATCAAGAATGAAGACTGTATAGTATAGAGATTCAAGATATAGAGATAGAAGACTCATGATTATCAAGATTATCAAGAGTTCAAGATTTCAAGGTTAAGTTTGTTTTATTAGGAATATTTGTTAAAACTCGTAGAAAAGCACTGGCATCTTAATATCCAATTTATTCGTTTAATGGAATCCACTTCGAGCCCGTTAAAAGGATGGAACCCTAAGTAGGATGGAACCTACGAAAAATCTAGTGGGACATTGTTTTGTATCCACTAAGCTTAATTCAAATGATTTTTCAAAATTATCTTGTTTTCGAAATGATTTCAAAACTTTCCTTTTCAAAAGATTCAAAACCCTCGATTCCGTTTTTAAAATAATTTTAGCCTCAAAACATCTTTATTTTCAGAGTCAAAATTTCTCCTGATTTTAAACTATCTTTTCAAATAATATATTTAACTTTTAAATATTTATACTTAGATTTAGATATAAAATTATAGTTAACTTATGTATATATTGTTCTTTATATTTATGAATTTCAACTAAAGTCAAGTATATTTATAAAGTTCAAAATAGTTTTTATATAAGATAAATGTTATTTTCAAAGAAATTCAAAACATCAAAAAGGGTTGTGGGATGTCGACATGCCTATAGGTACCATGTCAACATGGTGCCAGTTTGATTCAAAATTAAAATTTCAAAAGAAGTGTCTATTCGCCATAACTTTTCATGAATGGTCATGACTGTTGTTCTTCTAAAAATAGGGGTCAGTTTCAATGAATTTTATACCACTTCTCTCTGATTTAACTTCTCTTCTTCTTCTCCACTTTCTAATTTACAAATTACACCATTACTCTGCCGAAATCAATATCGAATCTAACTAGATAATTTCTGGTTTTGATTCTCTCCACTATCTCTACATGATCCAAGTGCTAATCTGAGTTATAGACTTTTTGTAATCAATTGAGCGAGAGAAGGTGTGATTGTAGCCCTGGAAATCAATTGGGTGAACTTGTTGCCCCGGAAATCAAGTATCTCTACCCAAAGGATTGTGATTCTGGAGGGTGTACCTCGTAGCCTTGAAACCGAGGGTTGTAATTGTTGAATTGATTTTGAAAGGAAATCCGTACTTAGTTGGGCGGGACTGGATGTAGGTTAACTCCGAACCAGTATAAAATCCGGTGTGTTCTTTCCTTTACTGCTTTTACTTTATATTTGCATCTAAGTTTGATTCTGTGTTCATATCTGTGTCTGATTAGTGTATACATTGTTAACAAAGTAAGATAAACTCAAAAAGATTAACAAATTTCTTAAAACACTATTCACCCCCCCTCTTGTGTTAACTCTAGCCTTAAGATCCTTAATCCGCATTTCTCACATTTGGTATCAGAGCTTTGTTTTCAAAAGTTTAATAATCTGAATTTTGAAATTTTTTAAAATGGCTATTTTTGAAAAATCTGTTAAAACTAGTTTAGAATTGTTTAAATCATCATTGTTCCATGAGTCTGCATATGAATGTTATTCAAATTCTAGTTGTCTACCCAAATTTTATAATGTGCAGGAAAGATGCTTAATGGGTATTAAGGAATCAATCCACAATGGACAATCTATGCAGATCAAAAGGAATAAGTGGATACTTGATAGTGGATGCTCTAGACACATGACTGGTAATCCGGATATGCTGAATAATATTATATACAAAGACGGAGGACTGGTTAACTTTGGAGACAACTCGAAAGGATACGTGATTGGCATCGGCAATGTCGGTAACTCTGAAACTCCTATTATTACTAATGTTTTGCTAGTTAAGAATCTAAAACACTGACGCAGCGGATTAATCAAAACGATGTAGATCGTTGAATGTAGCAATCGGTGGATTGGAAGATGCTGAAATGCCCAAATTCGTTGATCCAAAGATACCGAATTCTAGATATCCTGAACTCGTTGATCGCGTACGATACCGGGTTCGAAGATCTTCAATTCTTCAAGCGTTGATCAAGCGCACTTGATTCCGCGAATCGGCTTCTACAATCGTTGAATCGAGCGCACTCGATTATCCGAAAGAGGAGATAGGAGATTACACTCAACTACCAATTTGAATGAAAGCACAAAGCAATCAAAAGAGAATTTTATTCAATATTCAACAACCTTTTACAAATGAGACTCACGGCCTATTTATAGGCGTTTTACAACTCACACGAAATTACAACAAAAATTTACATCTCCTAAGTTGGTTCCGACTTAACAAAGACTCCGACTCAACATAAGTCGTACACGACTTACAACTCTACAGAATACAGACCATACGACTTACAACAGACGGCATATGGAAACAGACGACTTACGACTTATAACAGTTGCGACTTAAAATACTCCGACTTATGACACCTCCAAAGCATACGACTTATTACAAACAGAACCACTTAAGTCGTTGCCGACTTAACAACTCTACGCGACCCAACTAGTAACGACTTAAGAATAGCGGTCCAGATTAACTCGGCATAAAGATCAACGGCAACAGCTTCAGCGATTTAAAACATGCGGCATCCCAGATTTACGACTTAAGAAATCCACGATAGAGATTAACTCGACAGAGGAATCAACGGCTCAGGCTTCTGCCACCTAAGATGGTACGACTTAACTAAGTCGTAACTCGGTTCCGACTTATCGTTTGACTCGTTAAGTCGTTTACGACCTATTACTTCAACAGTTTGCTTTGCCTTCTCTCTGAGTAACTCGGAAGGTCGTCCTGGCAACTTAAGTTCTTTGATAACCCGAACCTCTTCACGAGTTAGGTCTTCCACTCTCTTAAGTCGGTCACGACTTAAGTCCCCCGTTATGTTAAGTCGGTCACGACTTACGCTTATGTCTTCTGCTTCCTTGAGTCGGTCACGACTCATGCCTTGAACTTTGTTAAGTCGGTCACGACTCATTTCCATCATGTTAAGTCGGTCGCGACTTATAGCTTCACTTTCCTTAAGTCGGTGACGATTTAGTACTTGGCCTGCATCAAACACAATCTGCTAAGTATAAGTCAACTATGTGATAAAGGATATAAAATTAAATTTAAAAAAGATAAATGTCATATTGAAGATAATAACTCAACCATAATATTTGAGGGAACTAGGAAAAAGAATATTTATATTCTTAGTATGAAAGTTTCAAATGATAACCTATGTCTTTTGGCAAATACAAGTGACCCTTGGATTTGGCATAAGAGATTTGGACATTTGAATTTCAAACTCTTATCTAGACTGTCAAAATATGATCTAGTAAGAGGTCTCCCTAAAATGAATTTTAAAGTAGATAGTTTATGTGATGCATGTTAATTAGGAAAACTTAGAAAAAGTTCCTTTAAATTAAAAGATATGATTTCAACTTCAAAACCCCTTGACTTACTTTATCTTGATTTATTTGGTCCATCTCAAATTCAGTCAATAAATCATAGTAAATATGTTTTTGTAATTGTAGATGATTATTCTAGATTTACATGGACAATATTTTTGAAACATAAAAGTGATACTTTTGAATGTTTTAAGAACTTTACAAAAAGGATTCAAAATCAATTATCTTTAAAAATTATAACTATTCGTAGTGATCATGGTGGTGAATTTGAAAATGAAAAGTTTGAGGAATTCTGCAATAAGAAGGGAATAACTCACAATTTCTCATTTCCAAGAACTCCACAACAAAATGGAGTAGTTGAACGTAAAAATAGAACGATACAAGAGTGTACGAGAACTATGCTTTCAGATAGTAATTTACCAAAACACTTTTGGGCAGAAGCTGTTGCTACCGCCTGTTATATTTTGAATAGAATTTTAATTAGACCTTTAACTGATAAGACACCTTATGAACTTCTTCATGGAAAGAAACCAAAGGTATCATACTTCAGAATTTTTGGAAGTAAATGCTTTATTTTAAATACAAAAGATAATTTAGATAAATTTGATCCTAAATCCGACAAAGGAATCTTTATCGGATATTATAATAGAATAAAGCTTATAGAGTTTTTAATTTAAGATCTAACACTATCGAAGAAACAATGCAAGTTTCGTTTGATGAAAATTTAAAATATTTTGAAATTACAAATGATGAAGAAGATTTAATTACTCAAAATCAGGAATCGACCGAAATTAATAATGAAATTAATCATCCTAATAAAAGGATTAAACTTTTAAAAAACCATCCTATTGAAAATATAATAGGTGATATGCAATCTATTGTTACAACTAGAAATCAACTAAGTAAAATGAGTAATGTAGCATTTATATCATCTATTGAACCCAAAAATCCTAAAGAAGCATCAATTGATGATTCATGGATTTTGGCTATGCAAGAAGAATTAAATCAATTTACTAGAAATGAAGTTTGAGAACTTGTTGCTAGACCTGAAGATAAAACTATAATTGGAACTAAATGGGTCTATAAAAACAAAATGAATGAACAAGGTGAGGTCGTTAGAAATAAAGTACGATTAGTCGCCCAAGGTTATTGTCAAGAAGAAGGTATAGATTGTGACGAAACCTTTGCTCCTGTAGCAAGATTAGAAGCCATTAGGATTCTACTAGCTTTCGCAAATCATAATAATTTCAAATTATTTCAAATGGATGTTAAAAGTGCATTTTTAAATGGTTTTGTAAAAGAAGAAGTATATGTTGAACAACCACCACTTTTTGAAGATGAAAATTTACCAAACCATGTGTACAAACTTAAGAAAGCTTTATATGGTCTAAAACAAGCTCCGATAGCCTGGTATGATAGACTAAGATCTTATTTATTACAATCAAATTTTGAAATTGGTAAAATAGATAATACTCTTTTTATTAAAAGAAATAAGAATGATATTCAACTAGTTAAAGTATACATAGATGATATCATTTTTGGTTCAACTAACTTCGAAATGAATAAAGAATTTTCTGAAATAATGACAAAAGAGTTTGAGATGAGTCATATGGGTGAATTAAACTTCTTTCTAGGATTGCAAATAAAACAGTTAGATAATGGTATTTTTATTAGTCAAGAAAAATATGCTAAAGAACTAGTCAATAAATTTGGTTTGACTATTGCGAGTGGAAAACCTACTCCCATGGCAACCAATGAATATCTAAGTAAAGAAGATCTCTCGAAAGATGTAGATCAAAAGTTGTATAGAGGAATGATCGGATCATTGCTCTATATCACTGCTAGTAGACCTGATATCATGCATAGTGTATGTCTCTGTGCAAGATATCAATCTCATCCTAAAGAAACTCACTTAAAAGCTATAAAACGTATCATAAGATATATTAAACACACCTCTAATTATGGCTTATTTTATCCTAAAAATGATTCATTTGATTTAATATCATACTATGATGCTGACTATGCTGGATGTAAATCAGACCGAAAAAGTACAAGTGGAACTTGTCACTTTTTGGGACATTCCCTGGTTTCCTTGTTTAGTAAAAAGCAAAATACAGTTTCTCGATCAACAACTGAAGCAGGGTATATTTCTACTGCTTTGGCTTGTTCTTAAGTAATATATATGCAACAAACCTTAAGAGATTTTGGATTAAATATCTCAAAATCGCCAATTTATTGTGATAATACTAGTGCAATAAATTTATCTAAAAATCCTACTCATCATGCTTGAACTAAACATATTGATATTCGACATCATTTTCTTAGAGATAATATAACTAAAGAAGTAATTACTCTCGAATATATAAACTCTAAGAATCAAACTGCTGATATCTTAACAAAACCATTAAATGAATCTATATTTACTAAATTAAGAAGAGAATTAGGTATTTGTTCTATAACTGAAATATAAAATATAAATAACAAGTATAATTAATAATTAATATTAAAATAAATCATAGAGTTAAAATATATGGACCATGTCGACATCCCCTAGGAAGACATGTCAACATGTAACGTTTTTATTCTTTTTTAAATTTTTCCCACCAAAATTCAAAAATTTAGTTATATATTCTTCTCTATTTCGAATTCTTATTCATTCTCTCTGTTTTCTCTTCATTTTCTATTCTGAAATATATAAAATAATGGCATCTTCCTCTAAATCAAACATAAAATCAACTATCTCATTCCCCTCTCCTACTTCTGGTCCATTCCAATGCACTACTCTCGCACATGTAACTAAATTGGAGGAATCTATGAAGGATACTCTTCAGATGTTGACTGAAATTAAAGTGACTCAACTTCGTATGGCGAAAGAGCAAGAGAGGCAAGGCAAGATTCTTAGGAATTTACAAAAATTCCTAATGGATAACCAGGCCAACCCTATCTTGATCGATGAAGACTCTTCACTCAATCAAGAACATGAGGTCAGCGATGAAGAAGAAGAAGAACCAATGGAAGAAGCACACGAGGAGGATGATGACCAAGTAGTATGCGTTGGAGAAGTGTGTTTCGACAAAAATGGGAATCTTGTCGAACAACGTGGAAATTTCTGTTTCCACTATCCAAACTGTTCAATTCATAAATCTCCTATGTTCAGAAACACACATTAGTTTCTTCTCTTTCTTTTCGTTGTTATTTATGTTTTTATGTTTTTCAAACGCAAATGTGAATACAACCATACTCGTAATAAATAAACTCGTGTTCTTATATGTGTTAGTATTATAGTGAATTCTTAGTTAGGATAGTTAATAGTTTAGGATTATATTTTTGTATTAGATTTAAGTGTTAATTATTTATGATAACACTATCATTATAATCACACGTCATAGCGTGATAAGTTTTAGGGGGAGTTATATAGTTTGGAGTTATCTAGTTTAGAGTTAGTTTTTTGTTGATGACAAAGGGGGAGAAGTATAAAATAGGATAGTTAGGCATATATTAAGGGGGAGTTATTAGAGTTATTAGGATAGAAGGAATATTTTATAAACAAAGGTTGTCATCATCAAAAAGGGGGAGATTGTTAGTCCATGAGATGATGAGATGATGGTTTTGATGACAACAACCTTAGAATAGATTATAAAATATAAATACTAACATTACAAGTTTAGATATATATATATGTATATGAAGGATCTAACCATGCAGGTATCAAGAATGAAGACTGTACAGTATAGAGATTCAAGATATAGAGATAGAAGACTCATGAGTATCAAGATTATCAAGATTCAAGATTTCAAGGTTAAGTTTGTTTTATTAGGAATATTTGTTAAAAGTCGTAGAAAAGCACTGGCATCATAATATCCAATTTATTCGTGGAATGGAATCCACATCGAGCCCGTTAAAGGGATGGAACCCTAAGTAGGATGGAACCTACGAAAATCTAGTGGGACATTGTTTTGTATCCACTAAGCTTAATTCAAATGATTTTTCAAAATTATCTTGTTTTCGAAATGATTTCAAAAGTTTCCTTTTAAAAAGATTCAAAACCCTATATTTCGTTTTTAAAATAATTTTAGCCTCAAAACATCTTTATTTTCAGAGTCAAAGTTTCTCCTGATTTTAAACTATCTTTTCAAATAATATATTTAACTTTTAAATATTTATACTTAGATTTAAATATAAAATTATAGTTAAATTATGTATATATTGTTCTTTATATTTACTTATGAATTTCAACTAAAGTCAAGTATATTTATAATGTTTAAAATAGTTTTTATATAAGATAAATGTTATTTTCAAAGAAATTCAAAACATCAAAAAGGGTTGTGGGATGTCGACATGCCTATAGGTACCATGTCGACATGGTGTTAGTTTGATTCAAAATTCAAATTTCAAAAGAAGTGTCTATTCGCCATAACTTTTCATGAATGGTCATGACTGTTGTTCTTCTATAAATAGGGGTCAGTTTCAACGAATTTTATACCACTTTTCTCTGATTTAACTTCTCTTCTTCTTCTCCACTTTCTTATTTACAAATTACACCATTACTTTGCCGAAATCAATATCGAATCTAACTAGATAATTTTTGGGGTTTGATTCTCTCCACTATCTCTACAAGATCCAAGTTCATATCTAAGTTATAGACTTTTTGTAATCAATTGAGCGAGAGAAGGTGTGATTGTAACCCTAGAAATCAATTGGGTGAACTTGTTGCCCCGGAAATAAAGTATCTCTACCCAGAGGATTGTGATTCTGGAGGGTGTACCTCGTAGCCTTGAAACCGAGGGTTGTAATTGTTGAATTGATTTTAAAAGGAAATCCGTACTTAGTTGTGCGGGACTGGATGTAGGGTAACTCCAAACCAGTATAAAATCCGGTGTGTTCTTTCCTTTACTGCTTTTACTTTATATTTGCATCTGTGTTTGATTCTGTGTTCATATCTGTGTCTAATTAGTGTATACATTGTTAACAAAGTAAGATAAACTAAAAAATATTAACAACTTTCTTAAAACGCTATTCACCCCCCCTATAGTGTTAACTCTAGCCTTAAGATCCTTAATCCGCATTTCTCACAGTTGCGAGGTTGGGCATTGGTTCATTCATCAATCGTTTGGGTCAAGAATAGTAGGAGAACCATTGCACACATCATTGACTAACTTGTGATTGCTCCATCATTGACTAATTTGTGATTGCTCCATACATCATTTACATTTTTAGTGTTAATATTTGTATATTTATATAATATAATAAAATAAATTTAAGTTGGACATAGTGAATGTTTACTTGATAGGATATATGTTTGTTTGAATTTAGAAATTAGTTGAAGATAAATTTATGAGAAATGTTAAATAAAATTTTATTTTATTTTGAACTTTTAATAAGTTGAATTTGAAGTGTTAGGCTAATTCGTCGGTTCATTAGAATATGTCAAATAAAAATAAATTTGGATGGTAAACTAAATTGTGAATTTTTTAATGTTCTTTGCTCTAATTGAAAACGACAAAGCATCCAATTGATTTATACTGTAAACTAAATTTGGATTCTATCAGCAACTCCTATGTCTACAACCAAAAAGATGAAAATGATCAACCATCATTGACTATGCACTAATATTCTTCTATTTATAGGCATTTTCTTCTGAATAAGGATTTTACAAGAGACTTGAAAGGATTATAATTATTAGATATGCTTGCTATTATGGACAGAGTGTCAATTTTAGAAATGCAGGGCATAAATTAATGGCCAGAAGAAGTTTATTGTTGTGAAGATGTGATTGAAAAGTCAAATTAGTAATAAGGGATGGATACTATTTATGGACAAGTAGGAATTTATTATAGTGAGACAGATTTCGATACCTCCTTTTACTATTAATTTTGAATATTGTCATTAATGTTTGTCAATGGTTTATAAATTATAACATACTGCTAAGGCATGCACTAAATCAACTAATGTTATTCCTAAATTATTCCAGACTATGTTAATATGAGTGAGTGTTTGGCATATCCTTCAAAGGGCGTTGTTTGTAGAGTATGAGTACTATAAGCTAACAATTATTGAAAAAAAACTTGAACCCGTGCACTCTACCCTTTTTGTTATAAGTCTCACTCTGATGATCCATTTTGATGAGTAAGCAATCGTTAGAAAGATATGAAAGTAATGTAACATCCTCCATTTTGAGACCCAAAACTAAGCACTACAAATGCTACAATATCCATAATATTAACTTCCAGTGATAAAATATGGCTATGTTAATCATTATGGTAATACCAGAAACACATGAACAAAAAAAAATTTCAAACACAATTTTATAATAAATTTCCACATTTCATTTCACGAAAGGTATTTCATATTCATCACATAACCCATTCACAATCCCACATTCAAAGAAAATATAATTATTACAAAATACTCCAAGTGCGACATATGAAAATACCCCCTTGGTTGATCAGAGTTTAACACATGGAAATTATATAACTTGCCATTACATCAATATAGAAAAAACCAAACAATACAATGATTAGATAGGTACTCCTAAATAGCTAGATTGCATCTTGCACACCTCCCGAAGCTTATTCGCCAAACTAAAAACCTGAAAATCCTTACTCCCGACCTACTCAATTGAGTACCGAAGAGTTTAAGGGGAAAGACGAAAACTTCGGGTCGGACAAAAGTCTGGTGTGAATAATAACCTACCTCGAACCAAATAGATATCTATTGAGATCATGCCGTTGAGTGAAACGGGTTTTCCCTTCACTAGTACTTTAACCAAAACATATTAACCATATACTGTGCTCTTGCATCCACAATGGTTAGAACGGATTAAAGATTATTTGCAATTGCACAACATATACTAGATTACCCATCCCAAGTTATTAGACTACCCATCTAAATTTTTATTGACTACCCAACTTATACTTATGCCAACTACCCATCTCATATATAATTACTTCTTTGGATTAACCATCCCCTACCATGTGGACTATCCATCATGCATGGTTTCATTATCAAAGTTATGTAGACTACCAATCTTACATTTAATTATTTCTTGGATTGCCCATCCTTACCATATGGCCGACCCATCATGCATGGTTTAGCTATTTAAATTATGTGAACTATCCATCACACATATCCCATTGTTTTCCTAGGTTAACTATGAACCCTTCATTCACCTCATAGAGACTATCCATCTCTACCATGATGTAGACTATCCATCTCACATCCCATACTTTTCCTAGGATGATTATGAACCCATCATTCACCAATTTAATTCATGTTAAATCTATATGTACAACCTATGTCTATTAGTGTCCCTAATTAGATTATATAACCTTTAAAGTTAGAACATATCAAATGACATGAACTGGTATCCCTAATGGTTTATGTCAAAATTATTAAAGAAAATTTCACATTGGTATCCCAAATGAACGATATTGATATAGTAAAGCTTAGGGTTCACCGCCGTTAATAAAAAGATATATAGCATTTACGTCATAATAGTCACTCGAACCTCTCTCCTAAAGTAAAAAACAAAAATTAAATTCTTCTAAGTATAAAACTCAATGATGAAAATGAGGTTGTCGACATAGATATGGTATATATTATCCTCCTTTGAAAACATAGGCAATTCTGTCTTTAAAACTTATATTAAGTTTATACAAAACATAGCTTAACTAGCATTGAATTAAGGAATGCGCTGTCGATGTCGTGCGACATCATTGCCAAACAAGTATAAAGTCGCCAATATTGATGAATGGAAACATCAAAACAAGCAAACTCATTATAATAGCAACTTAAATATTTCAGCAACTATGCCACGAATTTTTTAAGGTCGAAGTCAAAACAGGAGGCATCATGACCTTAGTATTGAAAACAATCGAAAAGTAGATATGCGGCGTCATTTAAACCAATGGTGAAAACATGTAGGATCAATGATGTTGGCATTAAAGCATTAAACGTCTAAGTGAATCACGAGGATGCAATGTCGCCAATAATGGGTTGCTGCCCATGTCCACTTCGACTCGGTTGGAATCATTCCATAACTACCTAAGTAGTTACCATATGCTTCCATCCTTATCGATTAGGACGTTGTCTTAGGCTCGTGGATGACAATAGTTGTGACAAACATGATTTTCGACACTCGAAAATCAACACTAATACATCCTTGGTATTCACGTGCCGCTAATTCAAGTGCCGGAAACCCAGTCTTAGGGGTGAAAAGAAATAAATATAAAAGATAGAACAACAGAATTTCACATCGCATTAAAACACTTATACTTTTACATATGGAAGATTACATACAATCACTTCAAATGATTTATCAGAGTTATAACATGTACCAACCCAGCTAGGATAGTTATATTGGTCGATCCTTACAAGTGCTAGTAGATAAATAATACAGATACAGCGGAATATAGATAACTTCTTCGGAATACCTGAAATGCTTCATACTCCATGCCCCATTCCAAAATGCTCCAAGCTCTCCTAACTACTTGGCTGCCCAGGAAAAATTAGGGCACCCAGAGTTTAAGGGAAAATGAAAATAAACTCCGGGTCAGTCATGGGACTGGTGTGAGAACTCAAAATACGCATTTTTAAAACAAAACGGTATCACATAAGACCACGCCGCACATAAACACGGAACCGGTTTTTACCTTATGATAACCAAAAAAATTTACATCAAATACTTGATATTATTTTTAATGACATATCTTTGAAAAAACATTTGCAAATAAACTTATTAATCTTAGCCGAAATTGTTACCATTATTAAATTCCAGCATACTAGGCTCTACAAACAAAACTCTTACAAGGCTCGTTCGGAGATTGGATTCCATACAATGGCAAGTTGAGGGACTACCTTTCGTACAGTATACCTCTAAAGGGATATACCTAGGGTCCAGATACTGAACGCCTATACCAATACAGAACCGGCCTACCCCTTCGCTGGATAGTACCAAATATGACATCACCCCGGTCGTTACTGACCTTTAACGGGATCTCGAAGCATACACCACATACTCGACATATAGAGAGTAATCTAGAAGGGTTATGACCATCTCCTAATGGGTGCGACCCATATAGCTATGCCGCATCTACCCTACTTTAGCCATTCCCGGTTGATGAGGCCTGAGGTAGCGATTACCTTTTTCACATAGCACATTCCACTTTGAATGCCACACTGCTATTCTATAATCACACAACTAATTTCTACAAAATTATAACTCCTGAGCTCATATGTCTCAGGAAATGGTGTTAAGCTAAGAGAAGTTTCCTTCTCTGCCACCAAACAGATGATACGTTCATAGAGATCAATCAATGTAATTAGAAATGTAACGTCGGACATTCGTCCATACAAGCTGTCCAGGAACAAGACAATTCGAAGGAACTCTCCTACCACATCTTGTCGGGAGTTACCCCTAGGATTAGCAGTGAGAAGTCCTTGCATCGAAGATCAAAAATGGAGAACTATAATATGATATGGGAAATTCCCCCAAGGTTCACTGACAAGCAGTCCTACATTCCATCTTTCAAATCATATCCATATCTTCACTTCTAATTCGTAAATAAGTTCGAAGTAGTCTTCGGACAAGAATTACCCAAATCCGACCCCAGTTCCTTCGAAGCAATCATCGATAAAAAGATGTTAACTGAATAGGGAATCATTCTTTAATTGATTAAGTTATTTTTATCAAAATCTCTTTTGGAGATGTATATTTCCAAAACATCCTTTTCCGATACATACAGAATCATTAAACCTCTCTTATCAAATCCTTTGATTCCTTAAAACTTTTTTTATACTTAACTCGTTTCCGACATTTCGACCTTATCTATCCCTCGCCCAAGGAAGAGGCCCGGTGAGCCAGGGCATTGGTTGCTCCTGAACATCTTCTTAGTTTAAGCACCTCACATCCGGATCTCACGAATAGAAAAATCTAGTCTACTCGCCGGCTTTTAGAGCTAAGATTAAATCAATTAATTTGTAATAGCTTTTCTTTAAATCATTTATTTAAATTCTTTTTTAAATAAACTATAAAACTTCAAATTATGATTAAAACACTTAATTATTCACTTGAAACATTTACAAAAGATTTGAAAAAGAATTTTAAGTTTAAAGCTATATTTCAAAGGTTATGGAAAAGTGCTACGGAAAGTGCTCTTTTAAGCCCTATTGATTAAAATGACTTTTTATTATTTGAAAATCCATTTTTATTACTCAATTCACTTTTAAAATATTTTAAAAGATTTATAAGATTTATTTCACATTTTTAAAATATTATTTTCAAAGAAATCCAGTTTTGGATTCCGAACTGCAAAACAGCGATTTTTCCAAGAACTTGTTTTGCTCATATTTCAAAATCTACTTATTGAAATCTCGATTTTCTTTCTTCATTGGAAAACTGTGGATATAATAGTTTGGAAAATTCTTATCTTGAAGAATTCCAAGCTATATTTCAACTTTTACACTAGTTTGACTTTTATTGCACGAAATCGCGAACTGCCGTTACGCGACGCGCTTGTTTTTGACTAAATTTTCTGTTTCTTTTCAAACTTCACCAAAACACTTTTAAATGTTTATAAAACATTTCAAATACATTTTAAAACATTTTTAAGATATTTAATAATTCCATATACACCATTTCATTAAATCAAGGAAATTGGTTTTCTTTGTGCTTATCGACGTGTATTTCCGTGACTTGCATATATATATATATATATATATATATATATTCAACATTCATATTTAAACATCCAAACTTGATGATCAAAGCATAATAAACATCCATTTGCAAATATCATATCATCATCCAACATATAGTATAATAAATTAGGAGTTCTCATCAGAATTAAACCAAACTTCCTACCAACATTCTTATAAATCCACACTTCACCTGAACTTTTGTTAATTGATCGTCACAAATGCTTCCTCCTTTCCAAACTCTAGAAAATCCGACAGAGCTTCCGCGACACCTAGAATTTCTCCTAGCTCCTTGGAATGAATTCGGCGATACTTCTTTCTCTATTTCTTGCTTCGAAGCTCTACGATCTTGCTCCTCTCTTTTTTGTAGGCTCGGCCTAGATTGGTGGAGCTTGGGTTTGGGATGGTGGAGGGCGTATGGCCTTGGAGGAGGTAGGGGGAGGTATGGTCAAAGTGAGGGGAGAGGAGGTGGTGGTTTCGGTGGAATTTCTTTACTTTTTCTTTACTTTCTTTTTATATTTTTTTCTAGAAAATGGAGATGGAAGCCATTAAAGAAGCTTTAGAAAGCTTTAAGAAAGGAAGGAGAATGGAGGTAGGAAATGAAGAAGAAGGGAAGAGTTTGAGTTGTGAGAAATGAAGTGGATTAAGGTGTTATATAGCTGTAGTTTGGGAAGTAAATTACCTTATTAACCTTTACTTCTTTTTGACTTTTCATTTACCTTTTTACCCTTGATCTAACCTTTGCTTAATGGAGAGGAGATAGTATTAAATGCTTGAGAAGATGGGTATTAAAGGTGATGTGGTGCTTGATTTGATTTTACACCTTTATGTAATTATTGCATCAATTATTTTCTAACAAAACATGAAAAATGGATATTTTTCTCCTTTTCCATGTATGATAAGACTTAGGGTACAAATGCATTTATGTGAAAGGATGTTGTAGTAATAATGAGATTTAAATAAAAAGATTTGGTTAGATTTTGCAAAAGTAAACTCTTTTCGTCCTTTTGTGCCTGATTTTAATTAATAAATCCATTTGCTTAATTAATCTTTTCTTAATATAAGAGAGATGTTTATAACTTTGTTAATATGTTTACATGATACTATTCAAGTTGCAAAAACGTTTACACAACTTGTATCGAACAAAACGTCGATTTTCGAAAAAATGTTTTATGGTCACGTTTTGATGTTTTGTTAAACTATTTATTCATGTAAACCAAACCTGAAAATAAGTTCTTTATCATTTTTAATTAATTAAAACAAGTATATTTGACTTATAAAATAATATAAAACAATATCAAAATCCATCTGTAGAAATACGGCAGTGATTTTATCAATGCGCGATGAAATTTGCTAATCACTATAACATAAGCATATATATATATAATTATAAAACATTTATCAACTATTTATTATCAGTTATTATGATTTTAAAAGGATTTATTCATCTTTTAAAATAATTATTTGACCGTATATTCAATTTTTTCCAAAACCTGCTTTTGTCAATTTTGTCGATGTTACGGTAAAGTCCAAATTTTTTATTAAATTCTAAAAATAAGTTCACCATTCTTATTTATTATATAAAACATGATTATTTATGTTTGAAAATACTATATTTAAATACATTAAATATTTCATATTCAAAATGGTAAAATTAAGGGTCGTTACATTAGCGGCATGACATTATCATAAATTTTGTGAAAACTGATTTATTACCAATAAAAGCATATACTTTTCACCAAATCTTATTTTTTGTCAAAATCCTATTGGATAATAAAATGCTTTACCCAATTCTTTTTAGAAACCTACCGCATTTAGTTTTCAATGTCCCAAAACATATATCAAATTAATTGATTAATATCCTTAATTAATTGTCCCTTTAAATGCTTATCGAACATAATAAATTTTGTAATAATTCGAAATCATTTGGGAAAAATTCTCAAAAATTACAGAAATTCCAAAATACAACATTCTTCATTATATAAAAATTTCAAGGCCAAAACCTATATTTAATTATTTTTAATGATTAAAACTCGAAATTATCCCAATTTCCACCTTAGGAAATCCGTAAAATATTTATTTTAACTTAGAAAATTATGAAATTAAAAAACCATCTCCAAAGTAGAGTTTTTCTCAAAATACCAGAAAATCAAAATGATTGGAAATTAAAGACTTAGGTTTTACCCTTAAAACCCACTTAAATAATTTCATAAAAATCCCATAAATCATTATTTTATCCAAACAATGCATACAACTATATCTTGGTAAAACAAATAATAACAATTTGGGTACTATCCATAAACAAATATAAATACAAGCAAAAGAGATGGTTCATGTATTATTCACCTTGGATTTAATGTTGGAGTTGAGATTTGATATAGCTCTTGAATCCTTAAGTCTTTCCTTTGATTAGCTTTACTTTCTTCTTCCAACCATTTGTTTAATGGCCGGCCTCTCTCTTCTTTTTTATTGTTTTGATGTTAGGAAAAATGAGAATGATATAAAGAGTAGAGGGTTTAAGGATCAAAAGATGGACCTACCTATTTTGCCCATCTCGAATATATTCTCTCGTGTGTTAAGTTTTTCAAAACAACCTTATTACTTAATTTATTAGGGGATAACCTTGTTAATAACCAAACCTCATTCTCCTTAACCATTTACATTATTCTAAATAATCTATCCAATTAAATACCTAGAATGATGTTAAACTAAGATAGGGGTGTTAAAGGCTCCCCTTCTTAAAGAATTACGTCCTCGAAATTCAGTAAGGACTACACAACAAGCATTTCAAACATGCAAACAATGCTAGTATGCCCTACCAACTATAAAGTTTATGTACAATAAATATAGAACATACCATCATAACAGCTCTGGATAAGTATTCCTAATCATATCGTTCATTTTCCAAGTACAGTCTTCCTCGTTGTCACTCCACTGAACTTTCAATAACTTGACTGTCTTGCTTCTTAATCTCTTCTCATCTCTTGCTACAAATCGAACTGATTGTCCCACAAAACTCAAATCCTGTACTACTACTAAATCTTCCAATGCTTCGGTATGCGAGTTTCCCAATCCTTTTTATAATAAGGAATGGTCCAACATATCTCGGTACCAGTTTCCCTGACTTTCCAATTCATCCTACACCTTCATTGGTGATACCTTAATGAATACACGATCTCCAACCGAGAACTCTAAATCTTTATGCTTTTTATCTACGTAACTTTTCTACCTAGACCAAATTCCTCTCATCCTATCGTAGATCATCTCAATCTTCTCTGTGGCTTCTCTTACCATATTTGGACCAAGGACCAATCCGTCTCCAGTCTTTAACTAACATGCTGGTGATTTGCATGGCCTTTCATACAAAGTTCGAAAGGCGCCATTCCTTTACTAGTCAGATAACTATCATTATAGGAAAACTTAACCAAGTGAAAATGGTCTTAGCATGACCAACCAAAGTCTAGTACACAAGCCCTCAACCAATCTTCAAGTACCTTATTGACTCTCTCTATCCGCCCATACATTTATGGGTGACAAGCGGTACTCATCTTAAGCTTGGTACTTAATACCTCATGTAGGCTCTTTTAGAATTCTCTAATGAACAAAGCATTTCTATCACTGATTATACTACAGGAATCCCATGCAGTTTAACAATATTTTACATAAATAATTTGGACAATACAAGTGCCGTCCTGGTTGACTTAACGGAAATGAAATATGCACTCTTGGTTAGTCTATCCACTATGACCCAAATACTTTCATTTCCCTTGTTTGACCTTGGCAACCCATCAATAAATCCATGGATATTGAATCTCATTTCCAAACTGGTATATCTAAAGGCTGAAGCAAACTGCTCGGCTTCTAATGCTCGGTTTTAACTTGCTGGCAATTCACACATTGCTTCACCCATAAGCCTACATCCTATTTCATACTTTCCCAAAAGAAACTTCTCTTCATATCCTGATACATCTTAGCTCCTCCAGGATGTATAGTAAACTTTGATCGATGACACTCCCTAAGAACTTCTTTCCTTAGGTCACTAACATCTGGAATACATAACCGTACCTTCTTCCTTAATCAAACTCTTCGGTCAAGACTAAAATCTTTCAAATCATCAATCTTAGTTCCACCTTCCAATCTTTTAATCTTTTAGCTAGCAACGGATCATCTCCGTGTTTAGAAGCGATCCTTTCGAATAATACTGGTCAAACTTCCAAGCAAGATAACATGGATGTACTTTGATTAGAACTAGCAGTCGATCTTAACAGCACACTACAAGTAGCCAATGCCTCTAAATCTTTCCATTCTGCGAACGTAGTTAGCACCACATTCTGATGTTTTCTACTAAGTGCATTCACAACTTTATTTCCTTTCCACGATGTATACTCAATACCAAAATCTAAAGCTGCTAAAAACTCCAACCACTTCTATTGTCTGATATTCAGATGTTTCTGAGAGAATAAATACCTCAAAGACTTATGCTCTTTATAAAACTCGAATCTTCTCTTAATAGGTAGTCTCTCCACACTTTCAATGCGAAAATCACCACTGCTAACTCCAAATTATGAGTTGAATATCTAAATTCATATGGACTGAACTGTCATGAAGCGTAGGCAATTACTTTACCCCTTCGCAATAGCGCAACTCCTAATCCAGTTCCACATGCATCCGTGTACACCACCAAATCCTTGTTCCCATTTGGAACAACTAATACGGGCCCATTGCTCAACAAATGCTTTAACTCAAGGAATGCTTCCTTACATTTATCGAACCAAATAAGCTTCACGTCCTTTCTGGTTAGTTTATTTTGGGGTGCTGCTATGCACTAGAAATCCTTGATGAATCTCCGGTAATAGCCATCCAATCTAAGAAACTCCTTATCTCGGTCACCGTCTTGGGTCTCTTCAAACTGTTAACAACTTCGATCCTAGCTGGATCGGCTGACAACCTTTTTCTTGAAACTACAAGACCAAGAAACTTCACCTCTCTTTTTTAGAAATGACACTTTGAAAACATCGTTTATAGTTGATGCTTCCACAACATTTCAAGCACTATTCTAAGATGAATCTCGTGATCTCTTTAATCCTTAGAATATATCAGAATATCATCAATGAATACCAACACGAACCTATCCAAATGCTTTCAAAAATTTGGTTTATCAACTCCAAAAAGAATGCATGCGCATTAGTCAATCCGAATGGCATTACCAATCACTTGTACAAACCATATCTCGTTCGAGACACCGTCAAAGGAATATTGTCCTCTTCCACCCTCAATTGATGGAACCTTATCGTTAAATTCAACTGGGGAAAACTTTGCCTCCACTCAACTGATCAAATAAATCATCAGTTCTTGGCAAAGGGTATATATTCTTTATCGTCTTCTCGCTCAACTTACGATAATCGATGCACAATCTCAACCGCCCATCCGGTTTCTTTACGAATACCTTGGCCGCTCCCCAAGGAGAACTGCTTGGTCTAATAAAACTCTTTCCTTCTAAGTCCACTAGCTGCACCTTTAACTCCTTCATCTCAATAGGTGTAACAACCCGGTATTGCATACCGATTATTTATCATCTCTGGACGATTACCTTTCCTAGCTAATGGCTGTTTGGAATTTTGAAACCAGTTTGAAACTCTTTCGAAAAACCTGTTAAGTGTTGTTGTGCTTTAAAAATTTAAATAGTGGTCTATTTTTCTTGGGCCGTGAAAATTTACGAAGGCAAGTAACCGTTCCCTTTTCTATCTATTCAACGTTTCCCCCTTTTACCATTTTTCTCAGTCGAACCCTAATTAAAAACATTCGAACGAAGAAAAAAGAATTAATGGCGGCGTTCGATTCGTTCTACAATCAAGTGGCGGCTCAATGTCTCGTTTGTCCCCCTTTCTTTTCTCTTCCAATTAACCGCTGCGAAGAAGATGGGGCTTCGATTGTCGAAGGCGCCAACGAATGAGAGGCAGCTTCGTCAATGAGAGCTTCTTCAGATTCTTCCATCTTTGCTTTGACCACGTTTTGGATTTGAGCTCTTCGAATCGAAGGTGAGTGAAACTCTCACTCACATCTAATTTAAGCTCGTTATTAGTAAATCTTGTTGTTGGTCTTCTCGGCTACCACTGCTATGAACTTGAGCGATTTTACTTTCACTCACATCTAGTTAGAACTTTAGAAATTTTGAGTTGCGATTTCGTGTTTTATTGGTTTTGAAGTGATGTCGACTTTGGCCAGTTTTTGCACATTCCTGAATGAAATTGGTGACCTTGTTCTTGTGCTTTTCGTGTTCTGTCTGGTAGCGTAGGCTTGTCCCAAATACTCATTTCAATACCACTATTATTTTGTACTGTCTTGAGCTCAGGTTACTTCAATGTATATTGATGTAGCATTCATGGTTGTCGTTTTTGGGGGTCACCACTGTTTTGATTTGTACTTCGAACATGCCATGGTATTTATTGTTTAATTGTTCTTGTTGCAATGACTTGATGGTCTTTGTTATCTTTGCTTGTGATATTGAACTGTTCTGTCTTTGGGTCTTACACATGGCATATCGAACCACTCGAGTTGTTGTGTTGTATTCATTCTTCACTATGATGTTTGAAGTTTGATATTTTTGTGTACAGTTGCATTAGTGTTTGCATTGAGGTTCACTACACTCGTATCTTACCGTTGCTAGCTGCTGTGCACATTTGTATATCCATTATTGTTTCATTTGATTGAGTCTGGACACTGTGACTTGGTGGCATCCGTATGTCATTACTTTGTTATGGCAGTTGTCCGCTGGTAGCCGTAGTGCTAGTACGTGTGCACTTCTACTTGATTCATATGCATATTTTTGGGATTTATCCTGCAGTCTGTTTGACATACCTCAAGTGGTCTTCATATATATATTTGTTTATGTCCTCACTGCATAGCTTTTATCTTAAGTTGCATTTCTTGATTCCTGTTGCACTTCTGGTCATTGTAGTTTGATTTGAGTTGTATTAGTACTACTTTTGGCATATTAAATTGAGTGGTATCATGGCCTTTGCTCTTGAGTATGGTATTTGCACCGTCTAGTTTTACAGTGCATGCATGTTATATCTTTGTTCATGTCTCTCTCCTTTGGTTTGTGATTCACTTGCATTGCTGAGCTTATTCTTGTGTTTGTTGTACATGTGAACTTGGTTCATATGTATGCAAAACATTGCATCTCAGTGACATTTACTTGCATCTATATGCTTGAATGATTTAGTGGTTGCTGTGTTGCCTTACCTTGGGTACATAAGCTTATTTTACCTGTAGCCTTGTGCTTTGTACTGTGTTGCCTTAATTTGGGTATACATATTTGTTATCTCTTGAGGACATCCCTGCAGTGTAGTTTCACGTTGCCACCATCATTTCTGGGTTTGCCTTGAAGCCCTGAGTTGACCTGCTGCCTGATTAGGTTAACATGCGTGTATGTATATGAATACATCTACCTAGTATTGCACTTTGGTGTTCACCTGACACGCTTCAGTTTCATTTTGCCTTGTGTTGAACCCGATCTTTTTCTTGGGTTTGACCTTGTGCTCGCTTATGGATTTTTGTTGATCTTTTGCGTATTTCGTATGATGTATTGGCGAGGCCATACACGCGTGCGTGTACGGCAGCCAACCTAATTTTTGATGGTATTAGAGTGACAATTTCGATTGTTTTAAATTGATTTAGTCGATTTGATAAATTGTTTATTTATCTCTGTTGATTATTTAAATCTGCTGATTTTCGCTAAACACTGTTAAGTGTTATATTGACCGTTATCCGGTTTCTTTGTTTAAAGAATCGGATAGACGGGAATTATTGTGACTGTCGTCTACTTAAATTATTACTGCCTATATGCACTAATAAACTGGTTTGAATTAGACTGACCTGGGTATTATTTTCTTTTGAATGTAATACTCGGGTCAGACCCGAGTTATTTCAGGTTGTAGATTTTCTTCTTTGAGTTGCTGTTCAGGATTTGAAGACTTTTCACATCTTCTGAAGTTGTCAGTGTCACTTTGTAGTAGTCGCGTCATTGTATAGAACGATATGTATTCATGTATATTAGTCGATAATGTACTTGTATATATAACTTCTAGAGTCGACAGTTGTAGTTGTATCATATGTATCGTGTCAACTATGTATTAACTGACAAGGTTTATATATATATATGAGACTTTTGTTTTTACCTGTGTTCCGCATTTATATTATCTGTGTTATTGTTATATCTAATGTCCTAAACTATTATGAACCGTCGTAGTTCGCTTTATACTAGTATTGGGTGTGTCGATGGGAGTAAACAAATAATAGAAGAAAAATAAAAAGTATGTACCACTCCTATCGAGATAACCAATATTAGTGTAAGGCCAATTACGGATGGTCGCTCCCATCCAGCCTTATTCTTCGTAATAATAGACAGTATTTACTTTAATACTCTTTGTTATTATGAGCATAGAGGTGGGGCGTCACAGTTGGTATCAGAGCTTGGGGTTTATGGACATAATATAAAACATAACTTGGATGGAACATATGTTACAACTATTGGTCGATGTTTTATCTGTGATTTGAGTCAAAACTAAAGTTTTGAAATTTTGATGAAATTTTTAAATAACTTTATTTAAAAATAATAGTGAAATTGTGTTCTGATGATTTGATTGATTTGTGTTCTGTTTATCAGAGTGCACAGCGGAAACAGTGAAACCGTCTTCGCTGAGTACAACTGATAATCTTTTTGATTTAAAGATCAAAATACGAAATCGATATGAATTTCAATTGTTGTTTACATAGCTGTACTTATTTTGTTTCTTTGAGAATTTCGAATCCGAATTGAGGATTCGAAGAAATTGCAGTTATGTGATTTTTGTTGAAATTTCCGCTGGCTTTCTTTTGTATTAATCATCTATTGATTAGGTTTTTGCTGTTTTGAATTATCTTCATTGAAGATACATTTGAATGATTTCTTTGTTCATTCTGTAGTACGTGCAAAAATTTGAATTGCACGTTACTGCATTTATTTACGTTGAACCGATGCTTGGTTATGAAACGTATTTTGTTGCCGTTATTTTTGTAACGGGATTTTTACACCAATACTAGATTTTTGAAGCACGGTGTTTTGTTGACAATTTTAATAAATGAAAATTCACTGATGTCACATTTAGATGTGAATTATTTTGATGAGATATTTGATGTTTTAAAATTTCTGTTGCTTTGACTTCAGTAACAATCAAACTTTTAAAAGTGGATTTTCAAGCGGTTATACCGCAATGCTGATTTGTAACCGTTTTTACGGTATTTTGAGAAGTACAATTTCCTTATCGAAATTGTTACTGATTTGCTGTTTTAATCACGTGATTGGAAAATCGTTTTAAAATGAAAATTGTTTTATAAATTTTAACGATTTGCGTTTTCAAAAGAATGAGAAAGCGACTTAAACGATTCAGCAAAATCGAGGATTATGACCCCTTTCTTTTACTGTTTCGCTTAACTCCGGACTTGTCCAGTTGAGAATGCGCATTGTTATTTTTACAAAATAAATAAAATTGTTTTCAAAAATTTTACAGTTTGCGATTTCAAAAGAATGAGGAAGCGATTTAAACGTTTCAGCAAAATCGAGGACTATGACCCCTTTCTTTTACTGATTCGCTTAATTCCGGACTTGTCCGTTTGAGAATGTGAAATGTATTTTTACAAAATACACAATTTTGCACTTTCAAGGAAACGATGAAGAGAATCAAACGATTTAGTAAAACACGTGGTATGGGACATGTGCGTTTGCTATTTCGGTTAATTCCGGACTCGTTAATTGAAATATTTGATGATTTTGTGTGCTTTCGAGCCACTCTGCGGACCTTCGGGTCATTTGTTGGGCTTTCGGGCCACTCTGCGGACCTTCGGGTCAAATACCAGTACTAGACCTTCGGGTCACTCTGCGGACCTCCGGGTCAATCTGATGGGCGCCAAAATTATGTTGAGTACTTGGTAGGCTTCGGCCATATGTTGTTGCACGTGCGGCGAATTAAAAACTCGCCATCTGATGGGATCGATCCAAGCTTTTATGTTGATTTTCTAGTCTTCTTAATTGATTTCTAGATATTTGTTGTTTCCAATTATCTGCAGGTAATTGGATATTTGTTGATATGAGTTCTGATTATCGTTTTTGATAATCGGATATTAGTTGTTTCTAATTATCGCTTGTGATAATTGGATATTTGTTGATATGAGTTCTGATTATCGTTTTTGATAATCGGATATTTGTTGTTTCTAATTATCGCTTGTGATAATTGGATATTTGTTGATATGAGTTCTGATTATCGTTTTTGATAATCGGATATTTGTTGTTTCTAATTATCGCTTGTGATAATTGGATATTTGTTGATATGAGTTCTGATTATCGTTTTTGATAATCGGATATTTGTTGTTTCTAATTATCGCTTGTGATAATTGGATATTTGTTGATATGAGTTCTGATTATCGTTTTTGATAATCGGATATTTGTTGTTTTGAGATTTAATTATCGCTTTAGATAATTAAATATTTGTTGATTTAAGATTTAATTATCGCTTTTGATAATTAAATATTTGCTGATTTCGAATTTAATTATCACTTTAGATAATTAAATATTTGTTGATTTGAGATTCAATTATCGCTTTTGATAATTAAATATTAGTTGATTTGAGATTTAATTATCGCTTTTGATAATTAAATATTTGTTGTTTTGAGATTTAATTATCGCTTTTGATAATTAAATATTTGCTGCTTTGAGATTTAATTATCGCTTTAGATAATTAAATATTTGTTGATTTAAGATTTAATTATCGCTTTAGATAATTAAATATTTGCTGCTTTGAAATTTAATTATCGCTTTTGATAATTAAATATTAGTTGATTTGAGATTTAATTATCGCTTTTGATAATTAAATATTTGTTGTTTTGAGATTTAATTATCGCTTTAGATAATTAAATATTTGCTGATTTGAGATTTAATTATCGCTTTTGATAATTAAATATTTGCTGCTTTGAGATTTAATTATCGCTTTAGATAATTAAATATTTGTTGATTTAAGATTTAATTATCGCTTTAGATAATTAAATATTTGCTGCTTTGAAATTTAATTATCGCTTTTGATAATTAAATATTAGTTGATTTGAGATTTAATTATCGCTTTTGATAATTAAATATTTGTTGTTTTGAAATTTAATTATCGCTTTTGATAATTAAATATTAGTTGATTTGAGATTTAATTATCGCTTTTGATAATTAAATATTTGTTGTTTTGAGATTTAATTATCGCTTTTGATAATTAAATATTTGCTGATTTCGAATTTAATTATCACTTTAGATAATTAAATATTTGTTGATTTGAGATTCAATTATCGCTGTTAGATAATTAAATATTTGTTGAATTTAAAAATTTGAGTATCGTTTTTGATAATCGAATATTTGTTTTCTGATTATCGTTTGAGATACTCAGATATTTGATTTGTTTTCTGATTATCGTTTGAGATACTTAGATATTTGATTTGTCTTCTGATTATCGTTTGAGATAAGTGAAAATTTGCGATTTTTGAGATTTGAGCTTCGTCTTTTTCTCTGGCGATACAGGTGAGTAATTTGATTTACTCACATTCAATTCATGCTCTGTATGAGATTCCTGCTCTGTTTTTCCTTCTCTTTTAGTTGCTGGAACTCGATTGATCCTTGCTTTAGACAGTCGTCTGATTTTGATTCCTTGATCCCCACGATGTTAATTCTTTTGATTTAAATCAGTCGGACCTTTTTGATTTCATTTCTAATACTTCCCGCTGACGCTTGCTTTTGCTTGTTCATTCGACATTGCCATGCTCTTTTGGTTGTTACCTTTTATCCATTTATTCCTTATGATTGCGTGGACGCAATTTCTTTGATAATTGTGTCTCAATCCTTGTTTTTCTAGCATAATTAGTTTAGGTTAGAAGAATAATTGTTATAGACAATCTTGATTAGGAAAATTGCGGGGACGCAATTTTTATAAGGAGGGGAGTCTGTAACAACCCGGTATTGCATACCGATTATTTATCATCTCTGGACGATTACCTTTCCTAGCTAATGGCTGTTTGGAATTTTGAAACCAGTTTGAAACTCTTTCGAAAAACCTGTTAAGTGTTGTTGTGCTTTAAAAATTTAAATAGTGGTCTATTTTTCTTGGGCCGTGAAAATTTACGAAGGCAAGTAACCGTTCCCTTTTCTATCTATTCAACGTTTCCCCCTTTTACCATTTTTCTCAGTCGAACCCTAATTAAAAACATTCGAACGAAGAAAAAAAAATTAATGGCGGCGTTCGATTCGTTCTACAATCAAGTGGCGGCTCAATGTCTCGTTCGTCCCCCTTTCTTTTCTCTTCCAATTAACCGCTGCGAAGAAGATGGGGCTTCGATTGTCGAAGGCGCCAACGAATGAGAGGCAGCTTCGTCAATGAGAGCTTCTTCAGATTCTTCCATCTTTGCTTTGACCACGTTTTGGATTTGAGCTCTTCGAATCGAAGGTGAGTGAAACTCTCACTCACATCTAATTTAAGCTCGTTATTAGTAAATCTTGTTGTTGGTCTTCTCGGCTACCACTGCTATGAACTTGAGTGATTTTACTTTCACTCACATCTAGTTCGAACTTTAGAAATTTTGAGTTGCGATTTCGTGTTTTATTGGTTTTGAAGTGATGTCGACTTTGGCCAGTTTTTGCACATTCCTGAATGAAATTGGTGACCTTGTTCTTGTGCTTTTCGTGTTCTGTCTGGTAGCGTAGGCTTGTCCCAAATACTCATTTCAATACCACTATTATTTTGTACTGTCTTGAGCTCAGGTTACTTCAATGTATATTGATGTAGCATTCATGGTTGTCGTTTTTGGGGGTCACCACTGTTTTGATTTGTATTTCGAACATGCCATGGTATTTACTGTTTAATTGTTCTTGTTGCAATGACTTGATGGTCTTTGTTATCTTTGCTTGTGATATTGAACTGTTCTGTCTTTGGGTCTTACACATGGCATATCGAACCACTCGAGTTGTTGTGTTGTATTCATTCTTCACTATGATGTTTGAAGTTTGATATTTTTGTGTACAGTTGCATTAGTGTTTGCATTGAGGTTCACTACACTCGTATCTTACCGTTGCTAGCTGCTGTGCACATTTGTATATCCATTATTGTTTCATTTGATTGAGTCTGGACACTGTGACTTGGTGGCATCCGTTTGTCATTACTTTGTTATGGCAGTTGTCCACTGGTAGCCGTAGTGCTAGTACGTGTGCACTTCTACTTGATTCATATGCATATTTTTGGGATTTATCCTGCAGTCTGTTTGACATACCTCAAGTGGTCTTCATATATATATTTGTTTATGTCCTCACTGCATAGCTTTTATCTTAAGTTGCATTTCTTGATTCCTGTTGCACTTCTGGTCATTGTAGTTTGATTTGAGTTGTATTAGTACTACTTTTGGCATATTAAATTGAGTGGTATCATGGCCTTTGCTCTTGAGTATGGTATTTGCACCGTCTAGTTTTACAGTGCATGCATGTTATATCTTTGTTCATGTCTCTCTCCTTTGGTTTGTGATTCACTTGCATTGCTGAGCTTATTCTTGTGTTTGTTGTACATGTGAACTTGGTTCATATGTATGCAAAACATTGCATCTCAGTGACATTTACTTGCATCTATATGCTTGAATGATTTAGTGGTTGCTGTGTTGCCTTACCTTGGGTACATAAGCTTATTTTACCTGTAGCCTTGTGCTTTGTACTGTGTTGCCTTAATTTGGGTATACATATTTGTTATCTCTTGAGGACATCCCTGCAGTGTAGTTTCACGTTGCCACCATCATTTCTGGGTTTGCCTTGAAGCCCTAAGTTGACCTGCTGCCTGATTAGGTTAACATGCGTGTATGTATATGAATACATCTACCTAGTATTGCACTTTGGTGTTCACCTGACACGCTTCAGTTTCATTTTGCCTTGTGTTGAACCCGATCTTTTTCTTGGGTTTGACCTTGTGCTCGCTTATGGATTTTTGTTGATCTTTTGCGTATTTCGTATGATGTATTGGCGAGGCCATACACGCGTGCGTGTACGGCAGCCAACCTAATTTTTGATGGTATTAGAGTGACAATTTCGATTGTTTTAAATTGATTTAGTCGATTTGATAAATTGTTTATTTATCTCTGTTGATTATTTAAATCTGCTGATTTTCGCTAAACACTGTTAAGTGTTATATTGACCGTTATCCGGTTTCTTTGTTTAAAGAATCGGATAGACGGGAATTATTGTGATTGTCGTCTACTTAAATTATTACTGCCTATATGCACTAATAAACTGGTTTGAATTAGACTGACCTGGGTATTATTTTCTTTTGAATGTAATACTCGGGTCAGACCCGAGTTATTTCAGGTTGTAGATTTTCTTCTTTGAGTTGCTGTTCAGGATTTGAAGACTTTTCACATCTTCTGAAGTTGTCAGTGTCACTTTGTAGTAGTCGCGTCATTGTATAGAACGATATGTATTCATGTATATTAGTCGATAATGTACTTGTATATATAACTTCTAGAGTCGACAGTTGTAGTTGTATCATATGTATCGTGTCAACTATGTATTAACTGACAAGGTTTATATATATATATGAGACTTTTGTTTTTACCTGTGTTCCGCATTTATATTATCTGTGTTATTGTTATATCTAATGTCCTAAACTATTATGAACCGTCGTAGTTCGCTTTATACTAGTATTGGGTGTGTCGATGGGAGTAAACAAATAATAGAAGAAAAATAAAAAGTATGTACCACTCCTATCGAGATAACCAATATTAGTGTAAGGCCAATTACGGATGGTCGCTCCCATCCAGCCTTATTCTTCGTAATAATAGACAGTATTTACTTTAATACTCTTTGTTATTATGAGCATAGAGGTGGGGCGTCACAATAGGTGTCATCCTGCTAGATTGTCTACTTATGGGTTCAGGTCCAGATACAAGATCTATTTGAAACTTAATAACTCGTTTTAGGGGTAGTCCTGTAACCATCTCAAAAACATTTGCAAATTCCCTTGCAACCAAAACCCGATTCACTCCGTCTTCTACTTCATTGCTCCTAACAAAGTACAAATATCCACACTTGAGTTATTTATTGAGTAAATAATTCAATCACTACCATCAGGGTGTCTAACTGATATTTTCCTATCTCGGAAAAATATCCTAGCATCATATTTTCTCAACCAATCCATACCAAAATAATCCCAAAACCTGCAAAATCAAACATATACAAACTATAGGGAAAAGTATATCCTAGCAACTCAAACTCTAGATGGTCGCATATCATCCCTAGAGTTGTGTACCCTCTTATTGGATTAGACACCTTTAAAGAAGTAACAAGGTATGATGGTTCCAAACATAACTTATCTACAAAACATTGAGAGATAAATGAACGCGATGCACCGGTATCAAATAATATTCTAATTGGTATGCTATGAATCAAAAGTGTACCTTGCATTGCAAACTTTCCCTTCTCAGCTGCTATTGGTCTAGAAGACGATGGTCCCAAAACATAGGATTTCCCCTTCTCTGCCTTGGCCGTCTCTGGACATTTGTTTTTATAATGCCCCACTTAGTCGTAGTTGAAAATTTTCACATTTTTCTTCCCCAAAACCACTTTACATTTACCAGATCGGCACAGATTAGCATAGTTCCCTTTCTTATCACACTAATAACAAACAATATTTGCTTTCCCCTTCTTGGCAGCTCCACCCTTTTGAGCTTCCCTCTTCCTAAAGAACTTCCTCTTCTTACTCTGGGAACCTTGAGTCTCTGCTGACTTCTCCTTCCTAAAGGTCAAAAGCATTTCTTGATTTCCGATTGCCATTTCTGCCACTACATTCAATGAATCTTTGAGATGTGGTATAGTTGCTCTAGCAATCTTTGGCATCAACCCTCGAATAAACTTCTCATTTCTCTTTATCACAGTATATGGTGGCATATATATACTTAGACAGCTTGTCAAACTAGGCAGAGTATTCCACTCCTGACATATCCCCTTGCTCCAATTCCATGATCTTCCTGAGCAAGGCTGACTTTGCCACCTCATATAAAAATCTTTTCTTGATTCTCCTTTGGAATTCTTCTTCTAGTACCCCTATGGTCATCCCGTTCCAGCAGAACAAAGCAGCTCCTTGCAACTGTCTAGAAGCCAATCTCCTTTTTCTACTCGTCGTTTAAGCGTAAATCAGCAAAAATTCTTTCACAATGCAACAACCTATTTTCTACTTCTATAGCATCTTCGATCCTAAGAAAAGGCTTCCCAGTAAGACTGGTATAATCTCGGGTAAGCTTGGCGTATTTATTGCCAATTGGCACTATAGGATTAACTCCTCCCACATTAGCAACTTTTCCTCCAACTACTCCAACTTGCATCAGGTTGATAAAGAACTAATACATAGTCCCTATATCTACTGGTGGGGTCTCAACACCTACATTGGCATTTGCATTTTAATTTGCATTTGCTTGTCGACTTGGATTCCTTCTAATGTTGGGCCGAGCATTTCCATTTGCTATGGTGCTTCCACCACCTAGATTCACTCTTCCATTTCCTACTTCCATATCTTTCTTTCTCATAAACCTACATACGAGCCTTAGTAAGACATAGAAGAACGGTCTAAGAGAGAGATGCAGGTATGTTACTATAACGTTATCCCATACCCCAATCTTATTCTCTAACTCATTAGGATTATGTTTTCAAAGCTCTATAGGTTTAAGATGCTTTTAAGTTTTACATAAACCTATGCTCTGATACCAACCTGTAACATCCCCCATTTTGAAACGCGGAACTAAGCTCTACAAATGCTGCAACTATCCATAGTATTAATTTTCGGTGATAAAATGCGGCTATGTTAATCATTATGATAATACCAGAAACACATGGACATAAAAAAAATTTAAACATAAATACATAATAAATTTCCATATTTCATTTCACGAATGATATTTCATATTCATTACATAAACCAATTGCAATGCCACATTCAGAGAAAATATAATTATTACAAAATACTCCAAGAGCGACATATGAAGTTACCCCTTTAGTTGATCAGAATCTAACATATGGCAATCATATAACTTGCCATTACATCCATATAAACAAAACCAAAAAACACAATAGATTAGATAGTATTCCTAAATAGCAAAATTGCCTCCTACAGGTCTCCGGAAGCTTATTTTCCTAATTGGAAAACTGAAAACGCTTACCCCCGACGTACACAAATGAGTACCCGAGAGTTTAAGGGAAAAGATGAAAACTTCAGGTCAAACAATAGTCTGGTGTGAACAATAACCTACCATCTCGAACCAAATAGATATCTAGTGAAACCACGCTGCTGAGCAGAATGGGTTTTTCCCTCACTTGTACTTTAACCAAAAGATATTAACCACATACCGTGCTTCTGAATCCATAATGGTTGAAACGGATTAAAGATTATTTGCAGTTACGCAACATATACTGAATTACCCATCCGAAGTTATTGGACCACACATCTAAATTTTTATTGACTATCCATCTTATACTTATGTGGACTACCCATCTCACATATGATTACTTCTTTACCCATCCCCTACCATATGGACTACCCATTACACATAGTTTAATTATCAAAGTTATGAGCATTATTCCATCTCACATGTAATTCTTACTTGGATTCCATCTCTTACCATATGGACTACCCATCACACATGGTTTAACTATTTAAATTATGTGGACTATCCATTACACATATCCTATAGTTTTCTTGGTTAACTATAAACCCTTCATTCACCTTATAGAGACTATCCATCTCCGGCGTGATGTGGATTATCCATCTCACATCATATAGTTTTCCTAGATGAATACGAACCCATCATCCACCAATTTAATTCATGTTAAATCTACATGTTTAACCTATGTCTATTAGTGTCCCCAATTAGGTTGTATACCCTTTAAAGTTATAACATCTCAAATGACATGCCTTGGTATCCCAAATGATCTTTGCCGAATTTATTAAAGAAAGTTTTACATTGGTATCCCCAATGAACAATGTCTATATATAAAGCTTAGTGCTCACCGCCATCAATAAAAAGATATGCAGCGTTCATACTGCACTAATCACTATCGAACCTCTCTCCCTGGTTCAAAATAAAATTTAAATTCTTTTAAATATAAAAATTTATGATGAAAATGTGTTTGTCGACTTAGATATAGTATGGGTTATCCACCTTTGAAAACATAGGCAATTCCGCCTTTAAAACTTAGCTTAAGTTTATATAAAACATAGCTTAACCGGCATTGAATAAAGAAATGTGGCATCCATGTCGTGTGGCATCGTTGCCAGACAAATATAAAGTTGCGGAAATTTATGAATGGCGACATCAAAGCAAGCGACGTCATTATAATAGCGTACTTAAATACATCGGCTACTATGCCGCCAATTTTATAAGGTCGAAATCAAAACAGGCGGCAACACTGCCTTGGTATTGAAAGCAGTTGAAAAAAAGATACGTAGTGTCATTCAAAACCAACGGTGAAAACATGCGGCATCAATGATGTCAACATTAAAGCTTTAAACATCTAAGTGAACCACAAGAATGCAATGTCGCTAATGCTAGGTTGCCGCCCATATCCACTTCGACTCGGTTGGAATCATTCCATAACTGCCTAAGTAGTTTGCTATAATTCCATCCTTATCGATGTTGGCACTCATAGATGCGGTGTTATCTTAGGCTCGACGATGATAATAGAGGCATGGCATTACCGTAAAATTTATGAAAACTGATTTATTACCAATAAAAGCATATACTTTTCACCAAACTTTATTCTTTGTCAAAAGTCTAATGGATAATAAAATGCTTTACCCAATTCTTTTAAGAAATATGCTGCATTTAGTTTTCAAAGTCCCAAAACTTATATCAAATTAATATCCTTAATTAATTGTCCATTTAAATGCTTATCTAACATAACAAATTCATAATAATTCGAAATCATTTGGGAAAAATCACAAAAATTCCAAAATACCACATTCTTTATCGTATAAAAATTTCAAGGCCAAAAACTATATTTAATTATTTTTAATAATTAAAACTCGAAATTAACCCAATTTCCATCTTAGGAAATTCATAAAATATTTATTTTAACTTGGAAAATTATGAAATTAAAAATCCATCTCTAAAGTAGTGTTTTACTCAATATACCAGAAAATAAAAAAAATTGGAGATTAAAAAATTAGGTTTTAACCTTAAAACTCACTTAAGAAATTTCATAAAAATCCCACAAATCATTATACTATCCAAACAATGATTATACCACCTTATCTTAGTAAAACAAACAATAATAATTCAGGCACTATCCATAACCGAATATAAACATAAGTAAAAGAGACGGTTCATGTATTATTCACCTTAAATTTAATGTTGGAGTTGAGATTCGATATAGCTCTTGAATCCCTAAGTCATTCCTTTGATTAGCTTTACGTTCTTCTTCTAACCCTTTGTTTAATAGTTGGCGTCTCTCTTCTTTTTTATTGCTTTTATGAAAAATGAAAATGATATAAGGGCGAGAAGGTTTAAGGATTAAAAAATGGATCTACCTAATTTTCCTCTCTCATGTATTCTCTTATGTGTTAAGTTTTTCAAAACAATCATATTACTTAATTTGTTACGGCATGACTTTGTTAATAACCAAACCTCATTCTTCTTAACCATTTACATTATTGTATTTAATCTATCTAGTCAAACATCCTGATTAATGTTAAACTAAAATTAGTGGTGTTATAACAAAGGAATAACTTTTCTTTAGAATGTAATGCAAAATTTCACCATTTATTAGGTGGAAACCAAGAATGAATCTCGCTAGCCTAGGACATATTTCTATTCAGTTTTGGCTTCCCTTGTTAAAACGCCGTAACTCTCAACATGCTTAGTATGCTCAAAATCCGTAAGATGTTTTGGAAAATAGATTCGATGCACTACGACTTTACTTTTGATTGCTATCCTAAAATTTTGACGTTTTGACCTTTAAAAGCTGGCGTGAACACGACACGACGTAGAAAACATCAATAGAAATGTTATAATTTGGTTCGTATTTAATGTTTGAACTTCTTATAGGTACCGAAAACCTACTAATGGATCACATAAAGATTATTTGCTTCTAATATGCTGGTAAAAGAAAAAAATTGCTTGCTAAAAATAAGAAATTTGCAAAATGAAAGGTATATTTTATGCATATGATAGTGTAGAATATATAAATGTGTATATATTGATTGTTATACCACGTGCAAGAAGTCTCAAACACGGAGGACCTCATTTGAGGCTTATATTATTTGTTTTAATTTTTAAAACACGAGCCGCACAAGGGAGACTCTATCAAAATTTTCCATAGTTTCAGCAATTGGAAAATATTTAAGAACTTAATCGTATATGAGTTAAAATAAAAATCTTTAAAATAAAATTTGATTAAATAAATAGCACAAATTTAATATAAATTATATTTAATAATGAGAATTTATTTTATTGATGTGATGCATGTAGTATGATGATTATGTTTATAGTTATATAAATCTTTATATGAAGATGTTATTCGTTCATCACGTTAGCTTACGAAGTGATGATTCATCTTTTGTTATAGAAGTTGTTAGAGATTCTCCTTACATAGGAATTGTGAGACACAATTCATTTAAGGAAGGAAGTCTGTAACAATCCTGGTTTCTATGTTGTAAAATTACATAAATTTAATTAGAATAAAATTGTTTGAATTCAATTTTGATAACTATTGTCTTGGAAATAAATTCTTGATTATTCAAAATTTATTTCATAAAATATTTTGTTTAAACAAATTGAATTAAACAAATAAATTCCTTTCGAACAATTTATTAGAATTGAATAAAATGTTTAATTAATTATAAATGTTTTATAAGTGTAAATAATTGATAAGTGGCGGATTAATAAGCGGGCATTGAACTGAATGAAATTGGGCTGTTATCGAAAATATATTTCATAAAATGAAGTATAAATCAGTTAAAATTAGATAAACGTGTATTTTTGAATAAATAATAAGAATTGAGATTTGGTTTTAAATGGAAATGAAAAATCAATTTGATTTATATCACAACCTATTTGGCCCTAGCCCATATCACGTATTAAATCATTCTAGAATCCCTCTCTCTCTCTTTCTCTCTCTTATTTTTAACTCAAGACCCGAACCCAAATCCCCCTTTTGTTCAAATCCCAAGCCCTAAGCTAGGTTGGACGAACGACATTGACGTCCAGGAGGGAAAGCGACGGCCTGGTGTGCGACTTGAGGAGGCACGCGTGCAAGAGCTGAAGGGTTCAGGCATGACTATCAATAGTGGTGCGTGAGGTTAAGGAAACGCAGATCCTAGGTGGTTGGACGTGGTTTAGGGCTACTACCGGTGAGGTGGCTGCGACACGTAATGAGTTGCAATGAATTACTAGCTGGTTATGGTAGTTTTCTACTCACATATCTATGTTGAAACCATTGAATCCCTTTTATGTTGAGTACCTGGATTAACTTATAAATAATTTTAATTGCATATATTATTGAAATTGTGAATATTGGAATAGGAAATTAGGTTGTAATGGGTTCAAAATATGTATTCTGTAAAATAAGAAATATAATTTAATTATCATTCGAGATATTCTAAAGTAAAATTAATGGGTAAGAAATTTGATATAAAAGTATGGGAAATATATATATGTATATGTATATTTATACACAATAAAGAAAATTAAAATAAAATAATATTAGTATAATATTTAAATGCAATCAATGTTAAATAAAGTAGTTAAATAAATATATGTTTTAAGAAGTTTAATTGAGAATTTATACCTGTAAATAAGAGTTAAGTTTAACAAATAAACAAGGTTTAATAAATGTAAATATGAAATGTTATTAGTTGATGTTGTATAGCTATTAAAATATTTATGAAATTTAAAAAAAAATATAACCCCTATTTAGAATATGTATTTATTTGATTATGAGTATGTTAAATTAATATTGATATTTTATAATTATCTAAAATAGTATTTGATTATAGTAAATATGCAATAATTCTTATACGTAATATTAAGCTTTACTACTATTTTGGAGATCTAAATGAAATAATTGGGTTTAAACGTTCTTAGTGAATGATTAGCTATTGATTATTTATATTAATGATGAGGAAACTAGTTATTTGTTGTAAATAATAAAATTATAACATAACTGAACCTTTAATTGATTTAGAATATGTATTTGTTGTTCATTTCTAAATAATTATTTTCTAAAATTATGTGAATGATTTTTATTAGTTATTGACTTAGTTGTTTGATAATTTATTGATTTAGATAATTTATTCCATAGTTTTCTTGTTTAGTCTTTTCCTACACGTTAATATGGAGTATGTAAGTAATATTTGTTTTAAGTTTAGAAATATCATTTTTTACCATTAAAAAGTTATTAATTAGTCTAATGAAACATATTTTGGTTCAAATTTTCTATTCAAAAGATAAATATACAATATTTGATAAATAAGTAAGTATTATTACTATTTGAGTAATTTTAACGAATGGTTTACAAAATCTTCATACATAATTCAAGATTTGGAAAAGATGTAAATTATTTTGGATGTTTTTAATTATTTAAAATTAGTATTTGGGTATATATAAGAATATTTCTTTAGTAGTATAATCACTCATGAACTATTAGTATGAAATATAAATATATTTATGTATGCTTTCTAAATATTTTATTTCTCATCTTCTCAATACTGATTTTGATGATTTGAGTGATTCACCATTGATATTGATTTGATGATGATTTTAATATGATATGGCGTTGACATAGCGATATAATTTTGCGACGTTTCTATTCTATGTGACGAGAAATCTAAATAAACAAAGTTATAATACCGTCTGGTATGGGACTTCGGTAATATTTCTTCATTATTCTTTGGACTCGTTATGTAGAATAATGAGTAGATTGAGTATAGTTTATAAGCAGTAAATAAACGTTGAGTATCACATAGTGGTATGAGACGTTGTTGTGATATTTATTCGATTATTCATTGTAAGTAGATGACACTAATGGAAATAGAGTGGATAGTGTGAGGTGATACGTAGTGATATATGGATCTGTGCCTATATTTAGTGAGTATGGTTTTATGCCTAATGATGACCATAACTTCGTGTCTTTATATATTGGTTCTATATGCTACCATGATAATGCACTCTTATTATGTTAGTTTGAGAGCACCAGATGGTCACTATCCACCCCGGCAGCCTAATCGTGGGGTCGCATCCCAGATTTGTGATGCTTTATATTTTAGCTTAGTGATTTTAGCATAGTTCGTCAGCTTTGTGCTACCCTTATGCATGCATTAGCCCCTTGTGTTGCTAGGCTAGTAGTCTGTTACCTTTAGGGGCATTTGTAGTGTCATGACAGATGAGTCCTCACGTTGACGAGCACATCGGTGGATACTTGTCACGATGACTGTGAGATAACTAAAGACTGTAGAGACTTGGTGTCTTTGGAGCTTTCTTAGTGCTATCAGTCTCCCTTCTGGTATTGATAGGGTAGTTGATTGGCATATACGATTGATACAGCTCGTTAAATCATTGTCGTGGGTCGGGTGCCGCATATTATTATACATAGTACTCTACTTGGGACTTCATGTCTGTTATACAATCATTCTCTGTCACGATTCTTTCATATAGTACAGATATAAGAAGATGAGCTTATACTTGTGATATTTATCCAGAGTACAGTGGATTCTCAATAAATTGATAGGTAGCCTATCCTTTCTTATATTTATTGATGGTTTTTATTTGGGCAATTCTTTATGTCTGCCTGATTACAATTGGTGATATCTCATTTGTTGATATTCCTGGATATGGATGTTTCACCCATTTATGTTGAATTTGTGATTTCTGATTTGAAGTGCTTCTTTATGGGTAATGACATCTTTTGATATCAAAGATGATTGCTTTATATGAATTTGAGTTATTTATGAAACAAATGTCTTATTGATTATTATTAATATTCTACATATATATAAGGCATACATTATTATATTTATATGCATCCTTTGACATGTCATTTTATGATTTGATTATCGATGTTAATTTATCGTATTATTATTTCGTGTTTACATTGTGTTACCCTTATTGTATACCCTTGATTAGACATAGTCTGACCCGTATATTATTTATGTAGTACTCAGGACAGCCCGAGACATTTCAAGCACAGGGACAACATAACAAGCTTGTATTTTACTAGACTTATAGGAGTTTGATATTAGGATTATTTATAGGATATTTGTAAGATCCCGATTCATTGTATATATTAGTCACATAATTGTATATTGAATTAGTTATCATATTCATTGAGTTAGTTGACTTTTGAGAGATGTTGTATCCTTATGACATTATTGTATTATATATATATATATCACATGTTATCGCTACGAATGATTCTATGTTCTTTGTTATTCACTATATATTATGTATTGTTCTATCCTAGATGCACATATGTTTATTGCTTTGTAAAGATACTGTGTATGTATATATGATATAATTAATTGATGTTTTAATACGTACTAGTGTTAATCTAAGGGAATATTCAAGTGTGTACCCCATATAGCCTCATTCTCCGTATTATCTGATAGTTTTACTCTATAATACTCTTGGATAGTATGGGTACAGAGATTGGGTGTTTGCATCTTCCATCCTTAGTTAACGTAGGTAGGGGGCTCCACCGTTTAACTAAGCTTGCCTCTGATTCCCTTCTCGACCATGCTCAACTAAAAAAAGAAAGGAAAACATTTTCTTCCCTTTACGGGTCGGTACCGATCCAGGATTTGGGGAATATTCACTGAGAATTTGAATGATCGGGTTTTCTGTAAGGTTACTACTTGGACTCAAGTTTTTGGACTATTTTCCCAAGGTATGACTCGAGCTCGAGTCCTTGGTGCACTGGTTTGTGTTGGCGTCAGGTTCTACTCGGGTCAGGCTCAGGTTTTAACAAAAGATTTAAATTTAAGTTGAAAATTTCTCAAATATTGCCATATAATTGTAAATGGAACTACATAATTGAATTTGGTCGAGATATGGCCGACTATACATGATCCGTTAGGATGATCTGCCATGACGGTCTCTTCAGATATTAAATCGATGCATGAATAAGCTATTTGATATTTGAATCGAATGGAAGATTTGAATTGCACAACGTTGTATGTACATAGCACAATTTCAGGTCCACACACTGCACAATTTTTAATTGTACACTATTGCCCCCCGTCGATGTGCGAGAGCCGATCGATCGACACACACCGGTATTTGTTGGGTTTGGAACAACGACTACGCAGGGCACTAATTCCAGCATTATGATTACATCATTTCAATATACCTGATATCACTTCTGTATGAAGTTTTGATAGCTATGTATTGTAGGCGCTCCACGCATCTCTTCGCCATGGTCATAGATCCTTCAAAATCGGTATACATCGAATCAAATACAGAATCTCGCTTTACCATATTGCCTGCAACAATACATACCCTTACACAGTCTAGATCCTAATCAACTAGTCATTGAGTAGAATAGCCTATGTAGATGGTTCCTTTTATGCAGCCGTAGGGGCCTGTAGTGGGGGTTCCCTCAATTTTAACATTGGTGATGTTGTTATTCTAAACGATCCCCAGAATTCCCCTGCCTTGAAGGTTGATTAAGGGTCCCTCAAGAGGATATATGAGAGGCATGAAATCACTTGTGAGGATGTGTTGGTTCTGTTATGCCATCAACGAGCGCATCTCCAGCCAGTAGGATATACTGCTTGCAATCGGTATATGTGCATGTTGATTATGTTCCACCATTTAACCACTTCATTCGCACAATTCTACAACTCATGAAACTACCGTCGGCCAACTACATCCCAATAGCTACGCTTTCCTGAATAGCATCTGTATATCTTTGTCTGCCATATGAACCGTGACCCCAACACTTAGGAGATTCGCTATTTATATAGCTTCAAACATCGAAAAGGATCTTCTTCACTTTCCAACCTAGAACCTTCCATGGGTTGTTGCATAGTGACGGGCCTTTGGAAGAAGCTAAGCTATTTCAAGAATGAATTTTTCTCTATTCACTGACCACCTAGCTTTGCTCAAAGGTTGCTATATTTGGACATAAGTCTTATTTTATCCTTCTTTCTAGATGAGGATGTTGCAACTTCAGTTATTCAGATCATCATTCCTTGTCTTTGCAGATAATTTGAGAAGGGTCGGATGTGCAGCCTTAGCAAGTACTCTTGCTGATTTCCATCGACTCTCGCTTAAAGAGAGGGAAATTAGAATGCTTCTTATGAATGAGAATTTGCATGCTAATAATTATTAGAAGAAGGTCGTAGCATTGGCCATGTTCCGGAAGTTGAGGGGGATGATGATAATGTTGAAACCAACTCCTCACAAGAACATAATCCCACCACAGATATCGACGATGGTCATGAGGTGCCCCCAGGTTGGTGCCCCGTTATTGACCTTGAATCAAGTCAAAGGGACAAAGATAGTGGAGTACTAAGGAGTGAACCTGCCGAGGAAGGAGGAAGTGATGGTAGGGATAATAATGATGTAGATATTGGTCGTGAGTCTTCTTGTGATGGAGGTGGCGATGATAGTGCATTTCTTATAGCTCGACGACTGAAAAAAAAAAGATCATCTCATCTTGGACGCCCATGAAACTTCCACTAGCTACCATGGCAGAGCAGAACCCCATCTCACCTTTTGGGGGTATCTCTGGGTCCTTTTAAGTATATCATATGATTTTGGCTTTTTTGGCATTGGCAATATCAACATTAGGGATATTGGATCTCCCTCCCGTCTGCCTAATGAAGTGCCGACTACTCGTGCAGGGGAAATAACGTTAGCAAATTTCAAGTCCACGGTCCATGGGGGGACAGTAGGACACATTCACATTTATATAACACTAGTTTTTCTCTATTTGCACCAGGTTTTATTCGTTGATGCTAATTTTTCTAGATTTCATTTATAGAGTCGATGGAACATAGGAATACGTACGACACCATCTAAAGCCAGGGGTACAAGTACGGAAAGCCTAGATTGACTGTTTATTCTCACCGTTCATCATATGATTTTGATCTTGGAAGGCGATCGGACCAAGACCATAAGAGTCAGTATGGAAGCTACAGGTCTTGTGAGTCATTCCCATGGTGTAGGTCTTTCTTACCTCTGCCGCACAGCATGAATCCGTATTCGACGAGATCTGATCAAGTTATGTCCATCAAGATGCCAATAGCCCCTGTTTTAGCTCCTCCAACACAACCATCAATATCTTCTCATATTCCTTGATTCTCTGAGTAGTCATCCGGGCTGATTACTTCTGAAGCTTCTAGTTTGAGAGGCGACAAGAGGGCAATTCCTTCCTCCATCATTACTATAGAAGTAGAAATCATTTCTAACCCTCATATGGATGCTTTGAGGCATGCATTTCCAAAAATCTTCATTGACGACGTGATCTTTGTGCCTTAATTAAAAGTTATTCCTCCAAAGTGTAGGACTGATGTCATGGCCTATGTCAATGATGTGTATGATCAATAATTCAAATGGAGAAGATTAATCGAAACTATCTCCGAAGGTGCTTATAGTTGAAAAGTGGAGCTTGATGGAGTGAAACTAGAACAAGAGCAATACAAGTGCATCATCTCCACTCTGGATAAGGAGGTTGAGAAGCTCAATGTATTGCTAGCTAATGCTAAGAAGCAAGTAGAGGATCTAATCAATTCTGTTGATGAGGAGCACCAAAGCCACCAGAGGCAACCTGAGGTAGCTCATTACAGGAGTCACACCCTATCATTAGAGAACGAGTAGCTAAAGAAGGCCGTGGAGGAGAAAGACTCTGAAATAACTATTTTGGGAAAATAGTTGGAAGATGAAAAGAAAGAAAAGGACGATGCCCTCACTTTGGCTCATTGTTATTATGTGGAGCCCCTATATGCTCATCAACCGAAAGATGACACATACCTGAGTGAAGGGTGTTGAAGAGTAGGTCAAGGCCATGGAGAGTCGATTTAAAGTTGAACTCGAGCCCATTCTTGTGTGGTATAATGCAAATACTGTCAAGTTTGGTAACTTGAAATGGCTAGAGGAAGGATATCCCCAGGCTTTGGCCATGGCTCGGGAAGAGATCATAAGGTAGAAAAGAGAGTACTCCGATCATAGTGAGATCGATGAAGAGAAACTGAAACTCAACCTTTTGGACGATGAGGACACGGAGACACTTAAAGTTGGTGAGCTTATCCTACATCTGGAATTATCTGTTGAGGATCAAAATGATCGGGGGGAAGTTTCGGTTCTTCTCTTCACAATTCAACATCGAGTATTACTACTCCTTTAACTACAAAACCAATAGGTTTCGAAACTGCACCTCACTCTATGGTTCCACTATTATTCCCGTTGTTGGGGAATCTTCGAAATTCCAACTACTTTGGCACCTACATCTGATGCCCAGTATAATCCCGATGAGCCTTTGCTCCCGAAGCTCCCCATTTTGTCTCTTATTTTGGAGGGAGGCTCAGGCGGTATTCCTGCTCACAACGAATCTTCATCTCCCGGAGGTATATCACTAACTTTACCTGTATTTGAAACGGCTCACATGACACCGATTGACGTCACTAATCTCTGCTTTTACGTCTTCCAAGTTCCAGTCAGCCTTCCATCGTCCCTCTACCTGAAGAGAACCTAACACTGGGCATACATGCTACTTTGGTCGAGTTAGTCATCATGTTTGCCCTAATGCCAATTCCAGCTTCTAATATGAGCACCACCCCTAGTCTCGGTGTCGAAATGATCCATGCTTTGGACGAAGAAACTGGGGTTAATGATCATGGGGCTTAGGAACTGGAGATATCACCATTACTGGGGCTTTCGATCCTTCCTTGAGGCCCACTATAGAAGAGATGCTCCAATTTCAAGTCCAGCTGTCTAAGGAGATCAAGAAAAAAATGTTGATATACCTCCTCCCATGTTAATCTCATTGCTCAGTCAGTCTATGTTTGCTCCAGTTACCATCCCTACCTCTAGAGGTGTTCCAAATGTGCCTCCTGGGTCCTTGGGGAGTGATCTTCTGAAGGACCATAAAGGTAGCGAGAAAAAAAGATGGAAGCATGGCGAGTCTGCTATGCACTCCTTCGGGCAATGGAAGAGGGAGACGAAGAGGAAGAAGAAAACTTAGTCGCATCTTCCTTGTTTTTATTATGTTTAGTTTTGTTCGAATAACTATGTAAATAGGCTAAAGTTGTGTGAGTACAGCCCTTGCGGTTTGTTTACGAAACATGTTAATAAAAAATTAACTTGTTTTCTTTCACGCCTTGTGCCAATCCGTTTAAATATTGAGAAATGTGATTATTATTTTGCTCCCATGCAAGTGAATCATTTTTTTATGACCATCTAGGAAAATCAATAGCTTATTTTGCTATCTTTTAGTCGATTTTGTCCGACCAACGGTAATGCTTAAAATTACATTATTTCCATTTATGGAGAATAATGGCCTGGATGTCTATCTCTGGGCATCCTTGTTAAGTCATGCTTAATTTTGGGCCTTGAATGGAATTGGTTGTTTAGAGCGATAGTACAAACATCCATTTTGTAGGCGTTTTCACCCAATCTCGCCTAGCTCCAAGCATTGATCACCTAGAATTGTGATTAGAACATCTATTTCATGGACTTTTTCATCCGATCTCGCCTAACTCCAGGTATAGATCGGGGTTGATCACCTGAAACGGTGGTTAAAATGTCCATCTCTTGAATACTTGGGGAAGATCCTGCCTATATCTAGGTGTGGATCTTTAGCCTCACCATCTCTTAGCGAGGAGTTTGATCTTTACCGAACTCTTAGGGTGAGCTTTGTTAGGACGTAGATTGTTGGATTTGCCAAACTCTGGGCAAAGATTCTCAGGATAAGCTATCTCGTTCGATCCCCTATGTGTTTATACTCCAATATCCAGGTAGTGAGTCAAATGAGTTATTCGGCATCTACTCCGAATGTAACGACCCTGAATTTTTAACAAATTAAATTGAAAATATTTAATTTATTTTAAATATTTGAACGATGATTTAATTTGAATTCCCGATATAACTTTGAAATTTGCGATTAAACTTTAAAATTTAATCTATTGAATGCTGAATAAAAATTTGAATCTTCAATTTTCAGTTGAAGAAAATATTTCGAAAGCTTTTAAAATTCGTATTTATAATACTGAGAATAATAAAATTTTTAGAATCAAATTTTGGAGTAAATTGTTCAGTTTGAATTTATATCGCTTGAATCGATATTTAAAAATAGCATTCCGGGGCACAGGCTCGGAATTCGACGAAACCAGTTCCATTGGATCCGTAATATTGAATTATTATCGGATTTCAAATTTCGTATTTATCGGAGCTGTTATGTGAACGTACGACACATAAAGGCGTTGAATCTTTATCGAATTCAATTTGAATTTAAATATATATTTGGTCAACACCACCACGTTTTCTTGTCCCCCACTCGTACACGCGACATACCCCTTCATCTCAGAGCATGGTCGCGTATCCTTTGTCTCTGCAAATATCACACCTTGTCTCCTTTATTTTATTTCAAACGAGAACAAAATCAAAACGAAAGAAAAATTATGGCAGATAAAAAAATGAAGTTTCTTCCTCTGCTTGTCTCCAAATCAAAATCCCGTATACCCTTCTTCAAATCAGGAAATCACGAAACCCCTCTTCTCTAAATCAACTCGTTCGAGTCACTCACGACTGGGGAAAGGGGAGGGGCGACAGCGATTCGAAATCGAATCAAAGCCGAGTTCAAGGCGGCGGCATCTCTTGGTGGCTCGCGTACGTGAGCTCGAGCACGCAAAGCAGTGATGACGGCAATGTCTGGGGAGACGAGGCAGCGAGGATGAAAGCGAATCGCAGCATTGTCGCGAGAAATGCTGGTAGTTGGTCGAGTTGATCGGAGCACGCGTTTTCGTGCGCGTGGAGGTAGGGATGGCGCCGCGAGAAATCAAAGAAAGCTCGAGCGATTCTGGGTGGCCTTCGAATCTCGTGAAGACTGGTGATGCGTTCTTGGTGGTCGACGAGTTCATTATCGCAAGGAGGAGAAGTCGCGATCGAAGTGGGTGGGCTCGAGCAGGTCGGGGAGGCGCAGTGATGTTGGAGGTCGGAAATGATGGCGAGGGGGTTCGCTAGTAGCAGTCGAGCACGAGATGGCAGCGTGTGTAGTCGCGAAGTCGAGGCATAGGGTTTCGCGACTGGAATTTGGAGGGTGTTCAACGGCAAGGCTGGTATTTCGATCTGCTGTTAGGTAGAAATTTTGTCTTGTTCATTTTTAATTTAATTTAATTTATACTATAGAAAAAATATATAATGATATATAAATCCCAGTATTTAATTTTTCCAGTAAAGTAAATTTCTGATTTTGGGAGTTTACAGAAAAGAAAATATTTGGTTAAAATGGGATTTAGTTTTAAATTTAACTTTTAATTAAATCAATTTATTAAAAGGAAATTGGTTTAAGGTAATAGGTTTAGAATTAAAAGAAATAGAAATTTTAAAAGTTGAGATACTTTTGTATAAAACCAGATTTATAAAAATCTGTATAGAATATTTTAAAATACACATAGATTTTATTTTAGTATATGGGTCGTTTTTATAAATACTTATATAATTTCTAAAAAGGAAGTTATCTTAAAATAAAATATAAAGAATATTGGTTTAAGATAAAATCACTTGTTAATTTAAAATTTTCAAATAGAAAATTTTATATATGGAAAGGACTTTGAAAAATATATAAGGTTGAAAAGGAATTTTAAAAATACATACTAGTTGGATTAAAACTATTAAACGGTAATTGGTTGTTCGATTTATTCGAATATTAATAAATGTATAAATTGTTTATACAAGGTTCAAAAATCGTGAAGTCAAGCCGGATTGGAAATGAGATTGCAAAAATAAAAGCTAAGGTGAGATTTTTCTCACTCAAAATGAAAGTGGAATTTTCAGTATTTATTGATTGATTTGATTGCTATTGGATGTGATATTAGATATAGTAGGATATATATCTATATATAGCAATATATACATATTGGCATATGTATATATTGGATTGATTGATTTCCCGCCTTGTATAGCGGATGAGACCCTATTGCGCCGTTAGTAAGCAGATATTTTTATAAAACCCATATACCGCGATATTCCACCTCGAAGTGGAATTGGCATTGTGCTAACATCTGTGGATGCAGGGAAACAGGTTGGAGGGATCCAACTGGATTCCTCACCAGTATTTATTTATTTACAGATATTGATGTATATTCTGTTATCATATGTTGATATATGATGTTTGATGTTGTGATTGACTAATTGGTGCTGTTGCATCATCGGATTCAAGTTTTAAAAATAACGACTTTTAATTTAAAAGGATTTTTTAAGTGATCTTTGAAATTATACGTTTTATTAAAGTTTTGAAGTGATTTATTTTAAATAAATAAACGTTCAAATTTTAAGGTTATAAAAGTTAAGATCTTTGTGAAATATAACCGAAAAGTGATTTTTGGAATAAATAGTTGATTGATTTATAAAATGGTTTAAATTGAGATTTTTTAAAATATTATAAACGGTTTACTTAAAAGGTTTATAAAGTTGACATTTTATAAATTTAAATGTGGGTATTATAAAACGAGTTTTTATAAGCGTTAAAAATGAATTTTTAAGAATTTATAAATAAATGGAATTTATAAATTATGAACTTATAAATGGAAATGATTTTGAAAAATAAAGGAATTATAAGTATTTAACTTATAATATGGATTGTTGGTATAAGATTTGAGTTATGAATCGAATTGTTAATAAAGAAGATTTATAAATCGAAATTGTTATAAAATAGAGATAGAATTTATAAACGTTGTTTTATAAATTCAAAAATAAATCAAATTTGATTGATTTTAAATATAGAGATTATTAAGGGAATTTTATCCACGATTTTGGACAGTGGATAATTCTTGAAATAAATGTGTAGAAAAGATTGAAATTTGGTTATTGAAGTATATTCACGATTTTGGACAGTGAATATATTATGGAAAAAAAAATGGTTATGTTTGGGAAAGCGATATTATAAATGAAGTTAATTGTTTTAAAAGATGTTTTAAAACGTGTGAACTATCGAAATCATAGATTTCAACATTTATTGTTGAAATAGACGTTTTCGAAAAATAAGGAAATGGTGGACTATAACACTGTTGTTATAGTAAATGATTTCCGAAAGGAAATGTTTTTTTGTGTAGTATTGGGATTTATATATCTATCTAAATCCGAATCCCTATACTAGTGATTTTGAGTCGTCGTAACGATGTTATACGTAACATTCGTTTTGACTCAAATAGATGTTATAGTAAATGATTTCCTTAAAGAATGAAATATATATACTTAATTTGATTTATGTATATTGAATATTTTCAAATGTTGAAAATAAATAGTTTTGTGAATTACTTATTTTAAATAAGTATGGAAATGCTTTTCCAATATGAAACGAAGGGTTTGAAATTTTATCTTTTGAAGATAAATTGAAAAGTGAATATTTGAAATTGTTTTCAAATGGTGAAGTGTGGAAATTTTATATCTAGTAAGATATTTTGGAAGATAAATAATTTGGAAAATTATTTGGAATCTAATGATGTTGCGCATCTTTATTGATAGTTAAATAACCGACTATCAATAATTACCTTTAGATAGGTATTTGTTGTGAATTGGATGAATTTGAATGCCACACTTATTTTTGAATAAGCGCTCACTATTCGGGTTAGCCGGGAAAGGACCATGGGGTCGTATAACCCATTCCGAATATGTGATACGTCGTTATGAATTGCATTCGAAGATCGGTGTTGAAGACCGGATATTTTTGAAAACGGAAGGATTACCGTCGAGTTACTCTACATCGGCTGATCTCCGATTTAGAGGTTTTATCACCCTTAGTGACGGGAAGTCCGGACGTGATTAGAAATTTATCCGGATATGCAAGGGCTTCGTGAGAAGTGCCTTCGGTTCTGTTCGATCCCGGAACAGACTTGGATGGATTGTATGTCTGACGTTACAAATTTGAGATATAAAGCTGATTTCTTTCAAATACATTTCTGTTGGTGGCGGAGAATTTATTCTCTTAGCTTAACACCCTTCTCTGGGACGTACGAGCTCAGAGGTTATGTAGTTGAAATTTATCAGCAATATACTCCCAATTTGGTAACGTGGCATACTGAGTGTTGCTGTGAAATGATCAGTGTTTGATCATTTGTGATATGATCATTTGTTTGATCTTATATCTTTGTGATCATAGGTTGATCATTTTGTTTGACCCGAAGCATGGCTTTGTAGAAAGCGTAGCTTTGTGGACGAGACTTCGTCGAGCCTCACACCCCGGAAATGGTCAAAACAGGAAGGATGCGGCAAGGTTCTAGGGAGTAGCGCCCCTTAGTGTATGTCATTCTTTCTGGATAGAGGTGGTATCATGGTATGGAGCCCAGATACTTAACCTATGTGGTTGCTGCATTATTATTCATATGTGGTTGTTGGAATCGAGGATCCTCGGGAAGATCGGTTACGATCGGGGGATGGCATACGCGTGTCAGTAGTTACCTATTTTTGCAGAGGTAACCCGGCCTTGTGTTGGCAGAGATCCGGTTAGGTTCTCGGGTCGTCTATTCCAGGGACGTACCCATCGTGGAAAAGGAAGTTCCTTAGCCTGACCATTTGTTGGAAATCCAAAGAAACAATACGAGCCTTTACGATTTCAATTGTATAACCTGTCTCCTCAGGAGGCAGCTATAGCAGGCATAATATAATGGTACCTATGCTGGCTAAGATTTATATTCTACTTTCGAAATGTTTTCCACTATGCACTAATAATAATATCCAAAATGATTTGATTTTGCGTAGTAAGCATCCTTGACTAACATAAAATCTCCTCCAAGTCTGCGTTTGCATTGTGTGTGTGGTGGGAGGTCTTATGGTAGTTTCATTTTCCAAAAGCATTGCGAATTTGTTTTATTTTCTTTGTGAAAAATAACTGTTTTACGATCTCACACCAGTCTCCATGACTGACTCGGAGTTTATTGTTCCCTTCTAAACTGTGGGTGCCCACCAATTTCCACACGGGCAGTCTAGAGTTATGTTATCAGGATATTCTGGAGCTTTGGAGATAAGCTGGAGGACGAGACGTAGTATTTGTATCTGATAGTATTTATTCCGCTGTGTATTCTGTATGAGGACAAGTTTATATAACTGTCCATTGTTGTTTATTGACTCTGATTGATGTATGTATAAAATGATATAGTTCTTTGTTTAAAGATTATTCATTTGTCTATTATATATTGTTCCGCTGCGATGTGTAAGATTCTGATATTGTTTCTGTTCTGTGTGTGTTCTGTTGTTCTTCTTTCTTCTCTTTTTCTTCTATCTTCTTTCTTCTTCTGCTTTCTTCTTCTTCCTTTTTCCCCTTTCCTTCTTCTTCTACCTTTTCTTTCTTTTTAAAACCCTCACTATTGGAGTTTCCGGCACTCGATTTCTCGGCAGTCGATAAAGGGAGTATCGATGTCGAATTTTCGAAAGTCGAAAATTCCGGTACGTGACAGCGTGGTATCAGAGTATATGGTTAAGCGACAACCCTGCTCTGTTGGGTGTTACTCATTAGAGATAGAGTCATCAGTACTCTAGAATGAGTTTGAGTGTAATAATAGATATGAGTGCGTATTTGTTATTTGAATATAAAAAATTGTTTTGTATTGTGTTGACTTATCGGTTGATTGTTTATGGATTCTGGTCGGTGCAGTCTAGCTAACTGTAATCGATAGGGGTTTCTAAACTCTTAAACAAGATAAACCGACACAGTATTGTTTTAAATAGGGTGAATGAAATAATTTTGCCCAAAACTATTTTTGTATAGAAAAGAAATGATTTTTTATGAATTGTTACAGTATATGGTTGCATGGTTGTTAGGAAGTAATGATGTTAATTATCCTCATTAATATATATGTGGAAATTGTATATGAAATTGGAATTAAAACAAAGAACCAGGAAATAAATCCATATACAAACGAAATTTAAGAATGTAAATTATAAATGTGACTTATAATTGGAAGTAGAATTCCAGAGAAGTTTTTGGAAATGTTTTGGAAAGAATTTGGAAATTTTGGAATTAAATTCTTTTTGATTTGAAAATGAATTTCAAAGGTTTTGAAAGGTATTTTAGAGAGATAAAAGCTCTAAACTCTTTTCGGTCGCTGGAAAATAACTTCGGTAATGACTGCAGCATCACCGGTGTTCATTTTCGGGTTTCCAAAAGAGGAATTGCTGCCAAATTGTTTTAAATGGAAGTTGTTTGAAAAATTTGGGTTTAGTTTTGGAAATTCAAAGGATAATTTGAATTGTTTTCAAAATGGCTTTGAAATGTTGGTAAACTCTGGAATGCTATATAAAAATATTTATGAAATATTATGAAGTTGATAACTTGTAAAGTTTAAAGTTTAAATAAAAATCCATTTAACGAATGAAATTTATAAATGTGAATTGAAATATAAAGAGATGAATTCATATATGAATAAAATGGTGAATATAAATTGTAAATGAATTTATAAATGAAAATAGAATTCCAAGAAGATAATTGAAAATAAAATTCCTTAATGAAATGGAATTGTGAATGTGAATGTATAAATGATTGTATAAATCAAGATGTAAATAAGTTGATAACTTATAGAATATTTGAAATCTGATTGGAATGAAATTCAAATTGAAGACGAATGAATTAGTAATTGGAACTAATTTAAAATAGTGCAGTTATGAATGAAAGATAATTGATAAATTCAATATTTCAGAATTGAAGATAAAATTGAATTCAAGTAGAATTGAAATTGTGAACTGAATTCAAATTAATGTGAAATGTAAAATTGAATGAAAAATAGATATGTAGCTTCAATAGTGAAGTAAAAATGATACAAGAAGCATATGTTGAAAATTTTGTAATAGAATTGTGCAAAATGGTTTGAATATGTAACTAGATATTATGGCTAGTAGGATATACAGGTGTTATAATGGAATTGGGATTTTAAATTTGAAGATAAATTTGAATTGCTCGACAAAAGGTATGTATTTAAATTTGAATATGAGATTTGATGACTTATTTGTCTAGCCGCTTGGCTTTTTCTTTTTCTTTTTGAAATCTGAGAGTCCGTAGGGACGTTTTGTAGTCGTGCCGTATTAGCCGCGCAAAGGAGACGCTGGCGAAATTTTTCGGAAATTTATGGCGTTAGAAAATTTTGAGAAAATTTTGAAAGTTTAAAATTTGAATTTAAACTCGAATTTGAATTTTGAAGTAAACAATGTTGTTTGGAACTTATAATTGAAGTTAGAAACGAGTTGAATGATAACAAATCTTTAGTAGAAAGATTTGTTTTGAGAATTTGATAAAACTATTGAATGTTGAAAAATAGTAGACGAGTTAAGGACATTTTTTTTCCTAACTTGTAATTTCGAGGACGAAATTCTTTTAAGGAGGGAAGTCTATAACGACCCTGAATTTTTAACAAATTAAATTGAAAATATTTAATTTATTTTAAATATTTGAACGATGATTTAATTTGAATTCCCGATATAACTTTGAAATTTGCGATTAAACTTTAAAATTTAATCTATTGAATGCTGAATAAAAATTTGAATCTTCAATTTTCAGTTGAAGAAAATATTTCGAAAGCTTTTAAAATTCGTATTTATAATACTGAGAATAATAAAAGTTTTAGAATCAAATTTTGGAGTAAATTGTTCAGTTTGAATTTATATCGCTTGAATCGATATTTAAAAATAGCATTCCGGGGCATAGTCTCGGAATTCGACGAAACCAGTTCCATTGGATCCGTAATATTGAATTATTATCGGATTTCAAATTTCGTATTTATCGGAGCTGTTATGTGAACGTACGACACATAAAGGCATTGAATCTTTATCGAATTCAATTTGAATTTAAATATATATTTGGTCAACACCACCACGTTTTCTTGTCCCCCACTCGTACACGCGACATAACCCTTCATCTCAGAGCATGGTCGCGTATCCTTTGTCTCTGCAAATATCACACCTTGTCTCCTTCATTTTATTTCAAACGAGAACAAAATCAAAACGAAAGAAAAATTATGGCAGATAAAAAAATGAAGTTTCTTCCTCTGCTTGTCTCCAAATCAAAATCCCGTATACCCTTCTTCAAATCAGGAAATCACGAAACCCCTCTTCTCTAAATCAACTTGTTCGAGTCACTCACGACTGGGGAAAGGGGAGGGGCGACAGCGATTCGAAATCGAATCAAAGCCGAGTTCAAGGCGGCGGCATCTCTTGGTGGCTCGCGTACGTGAGCTCGAGCACGCAAAGCAGTGATGACGGCAATGTCTGGGGAGACGAGGCAGCGAGGATGAAAGCGAATCGCAGCATTGTCGCGAGAAATGCTGGTAGTTGGTCGAGTTGATCGGAGCACGCGTTTTCGTGCGCGTGGAGGTAGGGATGGCGCCGCGAGAAATCAAAGCAAGCTCGAGCGATTCTAGGTGGCCTTCGAATCTCGTGAAGACTGGTGATGCGTTCTTGGTGGTCGACGAGTTCATTATCGCAAGGAGGAGAAGTCGCGATCGAAGTGGGTGGGCTCGAGCAGGTCGGGGAGGCGCAGTGATGTTGGAGGTCGGAAATGATGGCGAGGGGGTTCGCTAGTAGCAGTCGAGCACGAGATGGCAGCGTGTGTAGTCGCGAAGTCGAGGCATAGGGTTTCGCGACTGGAATTTGGAGGGTGTTCAACGGCAAGGCTGGTATTTCGATCTGCTGTTAGGTAGAATTTTTGTCTTGTTCATTTTTAATTTAATTTAATTTATACTATAGAAAAAAAATATAATGATATATAGATCCCAGTATTTAATTTTTCCAGTAAAGTAAATTTCTGATTTTGGGAGTTTACAGAAAAGAAAATATTTGGTTAAAATGGGATTTAGTTTTAAATTTAACTTTTAATTAAATCAATTTATTAAAAGGAAATTGGTTTAAGGTAATAGGTTTAGAATTAAAAGAAATAGAAATTTTAAAAGTTGAGAAACTTTTGTATAAAACCAGATTTATAAAAATCTGTATAGAATATTTTAAAATACACATAGATTTTATTTTAGTATATGGGTCGTTTTTATAAATACTTATATAATTTCTAAAAAGGAAGTTATCTTAAAATAAAATATAAAGAATATTGGTTTAAGATAAAATCACTTGTTAATTTAAAATTTTCAAATAGAAAATTTTATATATGGAAAGGACTTTGAAAAATATATAAGGTTGAAAAGGAATTTTAAAAATACATACTAGTTGGATTAAAACTATTAAACGGTAATTGGTTGTTCGATTTATTCGAATATTAATAAATGTATAAATTGTTTATACAAGGTTCAAAAATCGTGAAGTCAAGCCGGATTGGAAATGAGATTGCAAAAATAAAAGCTAAGGTGAGATTTTTCTCACTCAAAATGAAAGTGGAATTTTCAGTTATTTATTGATTGATTTGATTGCTATTGGATGTGATATTAGATATAGTAGGATATATATCTATATATAGCAATATATACATATTGGCATATGTATATATTGGATTGATTTATTTCCCGCCTCGTATAGCGGATGAGACTCTATTGCGCCGTTAGTAAGCGGATATTTTTATAAAACCCATATACCGCGATATTCCACCTCGAAGTGGAATTGGTATTGTGCTAACATCTGTGGATGCAGGGAAATAGGTTGGAGGGATCCAACTGGATTCCTCACCAGTATTTATTTATTTACAGATATTGATGTATATTCTGTTATCATATGTTGATATATGATGTTTGATGTTGTGATTGACTAATTGGTGCTGTTGCATCATCGGATTCAAGTTTTAAAAATAACGACTTTTAATTTAAAAGGATTTTTTAAGTGATCTTTGAAATTATACATTTTATTAAATTTTTGAAGTGATTTATTTTAAATAAATAAACGTTCAAATTTTAAGGTTATAAAAGTTAAGATCTTTGTGAAATATAACCGAAAAGTGATTTTTGGAATAAATAGTTGATTGATTTATAAAATGGTTTAAATTGAGATTTTTTAAAATATTATAAACGGTTTACTTAAAAGGTTTATAAAGTTGACATTTTATAAATTTAAATGTGGGTATTATAAAATGAGTTTTTATAAGCGTTAAAATGAATTTTTAAGAATTTATAAATAAATGGAATTTATAAATTATGAACTTATAAATGGAAATGATTTTGTAAAATAAAGGAATTATAAGTATTTAACTTATAATATGGATTGTTGGTATAAGATTTGAGTTATGAATCGAATTGTTAATAAAGAAGATTTATAAATCGAAATTGTTATAAAATAGAGATAGAATTTATAAACGTTGTTTTATAAATTCGAAAATAAATCAAATTTGATTGATTTTAAATATAGAGATTATTAAGGGAATTTTATCCACGATTTTGGACAGTGGATAATTCTTGAAATAAATGTGTAGAAAAGATTGAAATTTGGTTATTGAAGTATATTCACGATGTTTGGGAAAGCGATATTATAAATGAAGTTAATTGTTTTAAAAGATGTTTTAAAACGTGTGAACTATCGAAATCATAGATTTCAACATTTATTGTCGAAATAGACGTTTTCGAAAAATAAGGAAATGGTGGACTATAACACTGTTGTTATAGTAAATGATTTCCGAAAGGAAATGTTTTTTTGTGTAGTATTGGGATTTATATATCTATCTAAATCCGAATCCCTATACTAGTGATTTTGAGTCGTCGTAACGATGTTTTACGTAACATTCGTTTTGACTCAAATAGATGTTATAGTAAATGATTTCCTTAAAGAATGAAATATATATACTTAATTTGATTTAAGTATATTGAATATTTTCAAATGTTGAAAATAAATAGTTTTGTGAATTACTTATTTTAAATAAGTATGGAAATGCTTTTCCAATATGAAACGAAGGGTTTGAAATTTTATATTTTGAAGATAAATTGAAAAGTGAATATTTGAAATTGTTTTCAAATGGTGAAGTGTGGAAATTTTATATCTAGTAAGATATTTTGGAAGATAAATAATTTGGAAAATTATTTGGAATCTGATGATGTTGCGCATCTTTATTGATAGTTAAATAACCGACTATCAATAATTACCTTTAGATAGGTATTTGTTGTGAATTGGATGAATTTGAATGCCACACTTATTTTTGAATAAGCGCTCACTATTCGGGTTAGCCGGGAAAGGACCATGGGGTCGTATAACCCATTCCGAATATGTGATACGTCGTTATGAATTGCATTCGAAGACCGGTGTTGAAGACCGGATATTTTTGAAAACGGAAGGATTACTGTCGAGTTACTCTACATCGGCTGATCTCCGATTTAGAGGTTTTATCACCCTTAGTGACGGGAAGTCCGGACGTGATTAGAAATTTATCCGGATATGCAAGGGCTTCGTGACAAGTGCCTTTGGTTCTGTTCGATCCCGGAACAGACTTGGATGGATTGTATGTCTGACGTTACAAATTTGAGATATAAAGCTGATTTCTTTCAAATACATTTCTATTGGTGGCGGAGAATTTATTCTCTTAGCTTAACACCCTTCTCTGGGACGTACGAGCTCAGAGGTTATGTAGTTGAAATTTATCAGCGATATACTCCCAATTTGGTAACGTGGCATACTGAGTGTTGCTGTGAAATGATCAGTGTTTGATCATTTGTGATATGATCATTTGTTTGATCTTATATCTTTGTGATCATAGGTTGATCATTTTGTTTGACCCGAAGCATGGCTTTGTAGAAAGCGTAGCTTTGTGGACGAGACTTCGTCGAGCCTCACACCCTGGAAATGGTCAAAACAGGAAGGATGCGGCAAGGTTCTAGGGAGTAGCGCCCCTTAGTGTATGTCATTCTTTCTGGATAGAGGTGGTATCATAGTATGGAGCCTAGATACTTAACCTATGTGGTTGCTGCATTATTATTCATATGTGGTTGTTGGAATCGAGGATCTTTGGGAAGATCGGTTACGATCGGGGGATGGCATACGCGTGTCAGTAGTTACCTATTTTTGCAGAGGTAACCCGGCCTTGTGTTGGCAGAGATCCGGTTAGGTTCTCGGGTCGTCTATTCCAGGGACGTACCCATCGTGGAAAAGGAAGTTCCTTAGCCTGACCATTTGTTGGAAATCCAAAGAAACAATACGAGCCTTTACGATTTCAATTGTATAACCTGTCTCCTCAGGAGGCAGCTATAGCAGGCATAATATAATGGTACCTATGCTGGCTAAGATTTATATTCTACTTTCGAAATGTTTTCCACTATGCACTAATAATAATATCCAAAATGATTTGATTTTGCGTAGTAAGCATCCTTGACTAACATAAGAAGAAATCTCCTCCAAGTCTGCGTTTGCATTGTGTGTGTGGTGGGAGGTCTTATGGTAGTTTCATTTTCCAAAAGCATTGCGAATTTGTTTTATTTTCTTTGTGAAAAATAACTGTTTTACGATCTCACACCAGTCTCCATGACTGACTCGGAGTTTATTGTTCCCTTCTAAACTCTGGGTGCCCACCAATTTCCACACGGGCAGTCTAGAGTTATGTTATCAGGATATTCTGGAGCTTTGGAGATAAGCTGGAGGACGAGACGTAGTATTTGTATCTGATAGTATTTATTCCGCTGTGTATTCTGTATGAGGACAAGTTTATATAACTGTCCATTGTTGTTTATTGACTCTGATTGATGTATGTATAAAATGATATAGTTCTTTGTTTAAAGATTATTCATTTATCTATTATATATTGTTCCGCTGCGATGTGTAAGATTCTGATATTGTTTCTGTTCTGTGTGTGTTCTGTTGTTCTTCTTTCTTCTCTTTTTCTTCTATCTTCTTTCTTCTTCTGCTTTCTTCTTCTTCCTTTTTCCCCTTTCCTTCTTCTTCTACCTTTTCTTTCTTTTTAAAACCCTCACTATTGGAGTTTCCGGCACTCGATTTCTCGGCAGTCGATAAAGGGAGTATCAATGTCGAATTTTCGAAAGTCGAAAATTCCGGTACGTGACACCGAATGCCAGGAACATTTACGTTTCTCACATTCTTCCATGAACCATAAAAGTTTGATTGGTACCTATCTCCAAGTACCTCCATTTATGTATTATATGAGTATAAATAATTTAATTATGATGTTGTTCTTAGTGCAAAATTTTAGCTAATGAGAATGCAAATTTGTCGATTCTCAAAGCCAATTTTTTTATATCCACAGTAATTGTAGATGTTAGCGCCAAAATTGGTCAGTAACACCCAAATCCAGTTGAAGACACCAAATGACAATCACATATCACAGACAAAATGTATGTAGAGAGTATAAATATGAAGAACAGTTAAAATTAAAAGAAAGCAGTAAAAACAGAGGATTTATAGTGGTTCGGCTGACTCCGGCCTACGTCCACTCCAGAAATATACTTTTTATCGATATCCAAATCAATTACAGTTACAATCCAGAGCTGTATAATGGCAGAATTGCCTTAGCCTTAGAAGAAAAGGAGCCAGGGAACCAAATGAGAGAATCCCCTTTTCTCAAGACCCACATGCTGTATTTATAGGCAAATACAGGTAACTGGGCTTCCTGAATGACCCTGGGTCGGTTAAGTCCACGGCCGATCCAGAACCTATAGCCTCGACCAACTCCCTGCCCAAATGTTGCCGACCCAGGAAATCCACCAAGGCGACTCGAAGTAAAACCCCTTTGGACTCGAAGTAATCCGAAAACTTGATGCGGCCGAACCAGGCATTAACGCCGACCCATGTTATCATGCAGCCGACCCGAAGTCACGAGCCGAACGGCTCGAAGTGACCAGACTATAATGTATGCGACCCAGCTACATTTCCTACCGACCCACATCCTAGGAGCCAAACCACAAAACTTGAAGCAAAGAAGCCCAAGACTTGAAGCAACCATGCCACACGCCACTACCGACCGTCAACTTGACCGAGCCACCTTGTTACCTTACCCACGACCGAGCCACCATGGTGAGCCACAGTGCTGAACCACCTTGACCGAGCCACCTTGTTACCTTACCCACGACCGAGCCACCATGGTGAGCCACAGTGCCGAACCACCTTGACCGAGCCATGTCCACGGCAAGCCACCTAGCCGAACCATCTTGCCGAGCCACCCTGACCGAACCACAACGCCGAGCCACCTGATACTCCACCGATCTACCCGAGTGATGACCCGAAGTCACATGCATCAGAACTCGAAGTTGCCGAGCGACAACCAAGGCCGAACCACCATTTAGCTAAGCCGAGCCAGCCTCCAGGACGAGCCACCAACACGGCTGAGCCACCTATGCCGAACCACTTCCTACGCTGAACCACCTACACGGCCGAGCCACTTATACCGAACCACCTTCCCAGGCAGAACGACACCATCCTGACTGATCGTCTTTCCATCCAGCTGGCTTAAACCCATCATACCCCAATCTCGACAAAAAATCAGTCGATTTAGTTAAATCCGCCTGTCCATGGCCTTTCCAAAAGGCGGGTTGACATTTGCCCCCAAAAACATGTCATGCGGTAGGAAGGTGAGTTTTGAATAGCTTCAAGTCCAATATCTGGAGTCTATGTTATGTTCATAACCATACCATTATATCCGTGATTCAAGCCATCCTATCCAATTTCCATATCCTTGTCAGAATCTGCGACTGCTATGAGCCGATATCCGATTCTGAGTCTAGTAACCAAATCCTTAGCCAATTCCCTAGCCATTCGAACCCGTCAATAGAGTTTTAATCCATCCATATCCAATAACCAAATCCATGACCTTTCCGGGTTTACATTTAAATCCATAGACCTTACCGGGTTGCTTTATCCTATTCCGGCCTCGACTCTCTGATCAAGGACTTTTATGTTCTCCTACCTCGGCTCTCTGGTCGAGGACTTTTATGTTCTCCTACCTGGGCTCTCCGGCCGAGAACTTTTATATTCTCCGGCCTCGACTCTCTGGTCAAAGACTATATATTCTTCGGCCTCGACTCTTCGGTCGAGGACTTTATATTCTCCAGCCTCGACTCTTCGGTCGAGGACTTTATATTCTCCGGCCTCGACTCTCCGGTCGAGGACTTTATACTCCGGCCTCGACTCCCCGGTTGAGGACTTTTTATATTCTCCGCTCTCGACTCCCCGGTCGAGGACTTTTATATTCTCCGGCCTCGACTCCCCGGTCGAGGACTTTATATTCTCCGGCCTCGACTCTCCGGTCGAGGACTTTATATTCTCCGGCCTCGACACTCCTGTCGAGGACTTTATATTCTTCGGCCTCGACTCTCCGGTCGAGGACTTTATATTCTCCGGCCTCGACTCTCGACCACGGTCAAGGACTTTATATTCTCTGGCCTCGACTCTCCGGCCGAGGACTTTATATTCTCCGGCCTCGACTCTCCAATCGAGGACTTTTATATTCTCTGGCCTTGACTCTCCGGTCGAGGAATTTTATATTCTCCGGCCTCGACTCTCCGGTCGAGGACTTTTTATTCTCCGACCTCGACTCTTCGGTCGAGGACTTTATATTCTCCAGCCTCGACTCTCCGGTCGAGGACTTTATATTTTGTTCAAGTCCATTCCATCGCTCTCCGGTGAAGGGACTCATACCTTGCGATTACTGCCCCGTCTCCCCGGTCGGTACCGTAATCGTGTAACTGATATCATTTATTAATCCAAATCCAATTATCATAGAATCCAATTAACAAAATAAAAGTCCATACAATAAAGAAAATCAAATGTCCATAGTACCAAGAAAGAAACCGGAGTTCACAGAAAATAGAATTTTTTTTTTCATAAACCCAAGTATCACGATATATCATCATCTCAGAGCATGCCTAGAGACCGTCCTTGATCCCATACATGTGTAAGTGACTTAGCCGCCTTACTTTGGGGTTTACTACTTATTCAAAGCCATAAACCCATTCAGCTAATAATAAGGCGACGATGCCTAGATCCAGTGCCAGCTTCGTCTGAGATGGACAGTGGCTGCTCGTGTTCCACTACCACGGCTCGATTCCTTATGTACTGTTGTAAATGACCATTATTTATATGTTCCTCAATGATATCCTTCAAATGCCGCAGTCTTTTGTGTTATGCACATCCAGCTCATGGAATAGGCAATGCTTTTTCGATGCTCGTTCGTGTTCGAAGGGTTCCCTCTTTGCTATCCTCCAATACTGGAGGCGTCCTCGAGTATCTAAATAAATTCTTTCCAGAGTCTCATTCAAATCCGTATAAGAAGAGAATTTTGATTCCCTCCGTTGCCTTTTCGATGTGTTACCGTTATCATTCATTTTCCTTTTCCCTTTATCATCTTTGTCTGAAACTTCCCTAGGTGGACCTCCACCCCTTACTGCATATGCTTCAGCCTCTCTCCCTTCTCTCTCAGACTGCGCATCTTCCTGCCTCAGGAACCTTTCCGCCTCATGGTAGAACTACCCGAGATCCCTCGGCGGTCCCGTTCCAATGATATCTTGAAATCCAAATTATCTACAATCCCTGAAACTGCAGCCATCAAAACCATCGATGGATCGGGTCGATCCACCGAAGCCACCACCGCATTGAATCTGGTTAAGAAATCCCTGAGCGACTCTCCCTTCCATTGTTTCATCGATGTTAAAGTCATCATGTTCTTGGGTCTGACTATGTGGACCCGAAACTGTCTCATAAACATTTCAATCAGCTCCATCCATGTGTTGATAGAGCCACTCTCTAGCTGTCTGAACCATAATGATGCAATATCTATCAAATACAAAGGGAAGTATCGTGCCATGACCTCCTCCGATGCCCCCAGCACTTCCATAAGCCTCATGTACCTCGTCAAGTGAATAGTGGGATCCGTTCTCCTGTCATACATCTCCAGTGTTGGTAGTTATAGCCCATCTGATTACGTCCGCTAAGCTGTCATTGTCATCAAGTAACGGCCTATGTGCGTTGTCTCCAACCTGCCCCCCAAGTCCACGAGGGAATTCTATAACCTGCCATTTTGGATGAGCATCCACTTCCCTATTAACGCCGAATTGCCTAGCATCACCCGGTATCCTTACTGGAATGGAGCCTACATGATTCTGGGGCATGCCCCCTAGTTCAGGGGTCGTTCGCGATGGTCGAACTCTATCATGTATTCCGGTCGCTTCATGCCCTTGGTCCTGATTTCGGGCTACCTCCACTCCTATCGCACTAGCTTCGTGATCCTCATTTCCGGCATAACCTGCTACCCCATTCCTTTGGTTTTGCACTCCAACTTGTCCAACCTGTTGGAGTAGGTTCTGTATCATTTCCTCTTGTCTCTTCAGCATTGTTTCCATCTCGTCTCTGGTGATGAAAATCGAGGCCTGATTCGCTCTTGAGGAAGCCTCTTGACTCCCTTCATTCTAACTCCTTTCAGTCCTTTGTCGTCTTGTCGATTGCCTTGCCATAACTTCCCAAGAATCCGAGTTCCTAAGCCTTTAAATCCAAAGACCAAGCTTTAGAATCCCTGAGTGCTAGCTTTCTCGGTGAAAGCACAAAAAGGTTAGCGCCAAAATTGGTTACCAACACCCAAATCCAGTTGAAAACACCAAACGACAATCACAGATCACAAACAGAGTATATGTAGAGAGTATAAATATGAAGAACAGTAAGAATTAAAAGAAAGCAGTAAAAACAGAGGATTTATAGTGGTTCGGCTGACTCCGGCCTACGTCCACTCCAGAAATATCCTTTTTATTGATATCCAAATCAATTACAGTTACAATCCAGAGCTGTATAATGGCAGAATTGTCTTAGCCTTAGAAGAAAAGGAGCCAGGGAACCAAATGAGAGAATCCCCTTTTCTCAAGACCCACATGCTGTATTTATAGGCAAATACAGGTAACTGGGCTTCTTGAATGACCCAGGGTCCATTAAGTCCACGACCGATCCAGAACCTATAGCCTCGACCAACTCACTGCTCAAATGCTGCCGACCCAGGAAATCCACCAAGGCGACTCGAAGTAAATACCCTTTGGACTCGAAGTAATCTGAAAACTTGATGCGGTCGAACCATGCATTGACGTCGACTCATGTTATCACGCAGCCGACCCGAAGTCACGAGCCGAAAGGCTCGAAGTTACCAGACTATAACGTAGCCGACCCAGCTACATTTCCTACCAAACCACATCCTAGGAGCCGAACCACAAAACTCGAAGCAAAGAAGCCCAAGACTCGAAGCAACCATGCCACAGGCCACTACCGACCCTCAACTTGACTGAGCCACCTTGTTACCTTACCCACGACTGAGCCACCATGGCGAGCCACAGTGCTGAACCACCTTGATCGAGTCATGTCCATGGCGAGCCACCTAGCCGAACCATCTTGCCGAGCCACCCTGACCGAACCACAACGCCGAGCCACCTGATACTCCACCGAGCTACCCGAGTGATGACCCGAAGTCACATGCCTTAGAACTCGAAGTTGCTGAGCGACAACCAAGGCCGAACCACCATTTAGCTAAGCCGAGCCACCCTCCATGACGAGCAACCAACACGGCCGAGCCTCCTATGCCAAACCACTTCCTACGCCGAACCACCTACACGACCGAGCCATTTATGTCGAACCACCTTCCCAGGCCGAACGACACCATCCTGACTGATCGTCTTTCCATCCATCTGGCTTAAACCCATTGTACCCAATCTCGACGAACAAGCAGTCGATTTAGTTAAATCCGCCTGTCCATGGCCTTTCCAAAAGGCGGGTTAATAGTAGATCATGCCTTGTTGCATTGAAATCAACAAACTATGTATAAAGATAGTTTTAAGCGAAATATTATCGTAAATGCTTGTTCTTCCATGCCTTCAGAAGTGAAATTCCATCAATAGTCGCTAGCTTGAATGTTCCATCTCTAAGCTTTTGTTCAATAGCATACAGACCTTCCCAAGTTAGGCCCATGTTTACATGACTAGGGAAGATTCGTTTAAGAACGAGATCACCGATCTCGAAGGTCCAGTTCCTGACCTTTATGTTGTACTTCTGGGCTACTTGCTTTCAGCGAGCAGCGGCTCTCAGATCAGCCTTGTCGCGCTTCTCATTGATCATATCGAGGGACTCGATTAGAAGTTCCTTGTTTGTTTTGGAATCATAATGGATCTTTTGATGAGATTACACTTCCAATTCAATAGGAATCATAGCCTCCGATACGTAGGCTAGAGCGAATGGAGTGTGACCAATCGTGGATTTAAGGGTCGTTCGATAGGCCCAAATTGCCAGTGACAATTCATCGACCCACTTGCCTTTGTCCTTTTTCAATCGCTTTTTCATAATGGACTTGATGATTTTGTTCACCGCATCCAGTTCTCCATTCACCTGGGGATGTGCTATTATAGAAAATATTTTCTCAATTTGATACTTTCTACAAAAATTCTTAAATTCTACACTGTCAGATTAGGTCCCGTTGTCGAAAATGATCGTTTATGGGATCCCAAATCCATATTTAATGTTTTTTTATTATGAAGTTGATCACCTTCTTCGTGGTGATTGTGGCGAGCGCTTTCGCCTCATCCCACTTTGTGAAATAATCACCTACAATGATGGCGTATTTCGCCACACCGTTCGATATCAGCTGCACGTTAATAATGTCGATTTCCCATACCAAAAGTAGCCATAGGCTAACAAATTTGCGTAATCTTCACAGGCGGGGCTTTAGGAACTTTAGCGAATCTTTTGCATCGATCACACCTCCCAGTGTAATCGGCTGCATCTCTGTTGATAGTCGGCCAAAAGTATCCATAACAAAGAGTCTTTTCGCTAATATTTTCCCCTCAATGTGATCGCCACATGCTCCTTCAAGAACATTCGAAGGAGCGTTTTAGCTTCTTCATTGGTGACACACTACAGCAGGGGAAAAGAGAAACCTCTTCTATATAATAACCCGTCCTGAACAATAAACCGCGGGGCTTGGCGCAAGAGTTTTCTTATTTCTCTCCTTCCATTTGGAAGGTTACCCTTTAGTAGATACTCCTTAATCGGGTCATCCATGATTCTTTCTCAGGTTCAACCTCTAAGATCCAATTGACATTCATCTGGTCGATGCTTGGAGCTGATAATACATCCATTGGAACTAAACTCATGAGTTGCACATCCCCGAACTAGCCAACTTGGCTACAAAATTAGCCGTTTGTTTTCTTCCATAGGGATATGCGTTATCGTGTAATACTCAAAATCATTGAGCAGTTCCGTAGCCATCATCCAATGAGAGGCTAACCTAGCTCCCTTTGCCTAGAATTCCTTCATCACCGGCCATACCACCAATTGGGAGTCATTGTAAATGTCTAAGGGCTTGACTCCCAATTCTTTTGCTCTCGAGTACTATGATAAGCACTTCATACTCGGCTACATTGCCCGTTGTAGGGAATTCAAGCTTTAAGGCGCAGCAAACTGATCATTTATTAGGAATTACTAAAACCACTCCTACCCTTAAGAAATGTTCTTTGGATACACCATCCATGTATAACCTCCATTGAACATTCCACTCTGTTATTTCTTATCTCTTATCATCCCATGCGGTGAACTTGGCAATGAAATCAACAATGTTGGCGTTGGATCGCTCTCCTGGGATGATATGATATATCGTATTGACTTGGTTTGATGTTTCATTTAAAAAATCTTCCTAAAGGCTTGTGTCATTGCAAGACCTGTCTTAAGGGCTGATCAATTAGCATCTTAATTGGATGAGCTTAGAAGTAGGGACGGAGTTTCCTCGATGTGATCAATAAACAAAAGGCCAACTTATCCAAGTTTGGATAATTTCTCTCTGCTCCCGCCAAACGCTTGCTAATATAGTATACCAGCCTTTGGATTCTGGTTTCTTCCCGTATGAGGGTTGCACTCAAAGCGTGACTAGATACTGCATAATAAACAAATGACTCCTCTCCTTCCAAAGGCTTTACAAGGTAGGCGGACTCTCTAGATGGTCGACCAAGGCTTGGAAAGCATCCTTGCATTCTTGCATCTAAGCAAAGTTTCTTTTCCCCAATTTGAGGACATCGAAGAATAAAATGATTTTGTTTGTAGCCCTTGAGATGAATCGACTTAGCGCAACTACTTTCCCATTCAGTCTCTGTACCTCTTTTATCATTTTTGGGGCTTCAACATTCCTCAAGGCTTCAATCTTCTCTAGCTTGGCCTCAATTCCTCTTGAGTTCACAATAAAACCCAAGAACTTCCCGGACGGAACTTCGAATGAGCGTTTCAATGGGTTAAGCTTCCTCCCATATTTCCAAAGCAAGCTAAACATTTTTGATAAGCCCTCTAAATGGTTGGTCGATCGCCACTACTTTACCAGCATATCATCTACATACACGTCCATTGAACGTCCAATCTGATCTCTAAACATTGAATTCACAAGTCTCTATTAGGTGGCTCTGACATTATTTAGGTTGAATCGCATGATAAGGTAGAAATATAATCCCAAGTCATTTATGAAGTTGGTTTGTTCCTGGACTAGAATGTGTATTGGAATTTGATTGTAGCCAAAGCAAGCATTCATGAATGATAACAATTCGTGGCCGACGGTTGAATCTACCAGTTGGTCGATCTTTGGTAGTGGAAAACTGTCCTTTGGGAATGCTTTATTTAGATCTGAATAATCGATGCATGTCCTTCATTTCCATTAGACTTCTTGACTAGGTTAGATTGGATACCCACTTCGGGTATAGAGCATCGCGGATGAAGCCATTGTCTTTTAGCGTATCCACCTCTTCTTTCAACATAGTGGATCACTCCGAACCAAGACAACGCCGCTTTTATTTCACAGGGAGACATTTGGGGTTCACATTTAATGCATGACACGTTATCTCCAAGATGTGTCGTACATGTCAGAATGCATCTAGGCAAACATATACAGGTTTGCCCAAAGAAACCCCATCAATTCCTTTTTCATCTTCATGCCGAGTTGAGGCCTAATTTTCAACACTCTTGCAGGATCATCCTCAATGACTAGGATGTAGATCGTTGGCTCAACCGAGGTTGCCTTCGTATCCTCCAGCTCTTTCTTCGGATCCATAACTTTGTGGAATCTGCTATGCCAACTGAGCCATGTCTAGGCGGGGGTTGCTAAGCATCAATCGACTTGACCTAGAGAGTCTTCTTTACATCATTTCCCTTCACATCACCCTTTGCTTCTTTCAGCTCAGCGACATAGCATTCTCATCCCAAGTTTTGATCACCTTAAATGACCCCGTTCCATTGTTCGTGGAAAATTCCATCATTAGGCAGCACAAAGCTAGGGCCACTTGGAAACTGGCAAGGGCTAGTCGACCCAAAAAGGCATTATAGGTTGAGAAAACATCCATCACAATGAAGGTCACAACCTGCATTAATTTGCAGTTACCTTCTCCTAAAACCACTAGTAAATCAACACACTCCATAGGCTCGGTAGCCTCTTTGGTAAATCAGTGAATCCATGATTTACATGGCTTTAGATCATGACCTTCCATCATCATCTGATTATACGCTCTCTTAAATAGAATATTCACTAAACTTCCACAATATACAAGCACTTTCTACATCGTTGCTAGCCCATTACAACCGTTTTTACCAAGGGATCAAGCATAGGCTCTTCGACCACGTCTGTGTCACGACTTCTAAATAAAATGTCATCTTTCATGGTTCTCAATTGCTTTACAAGAGCTCCATCTTCGATGCCAAATCAACTTTCCTGTACTGCATTTTTCAAAGAACTCCCATACCTTTCCATCTCGTTCCAACTCTTCTCAACTGGATGAGGTCCACCAATTATCTTGTTGATCACAAGTCTTTTTCCAAGCTGCCTAGGCTCATCACCACTAGGCCCAACAAGGCCTTGTTGAAGCAGTTGCTCCTAGGTTTGAGTATTCCCTTGCCCGCCATCCCGCGAGGCTTTCACCTACTGTTGGAGCTTTTTCTTTCGGATTAAATCCTCAGTTACATATCGTAGGTGTCCGCATTCATTAATATTATAACCATAGGTCTCATGGAAGCAACGTAACTTCCCAGACCTTTTCTTTGTCTCAGTCCACTCCCTCAGAGCTAGATCATTATACTACTCAGTACCATGCATTGCAAGGTATATGTTTTTAACCGAGTTGTTCAGGGGTGTATAATTTTTGTATTTCAGACAATTCTTGAAATCGGGTTTCCTACCTTCATCACCTTGATTATTTATCTTCTGGTTGTTACCTTTATCCCTATATTCATAGCTATATTCTGGAAATCTTCACCAGATTGATTCACGGCCACATCATTAGGAATTACTTCAGTCGATTGGTCACCGTATGCCTTCCTAGCGGTCGCGCTTGCCTTTTCTAAGCACAAGAACCGAGTCGCCCACCTATAGAAAAGACATCCATAGTCTAGGAGCAAAGCCATCAACAATATGTCTTCCTTAGCGTTACTCACTTCTGTTACTGTCGTGTTAAACCTGCTCAAAAATTTCTTCAATGGCTCCTCGGTATTGTGGAAGAGATTTGATAACCATATCACGTTCTTCGAACAGTTATTGTGCAAGCAAAAATGCTCAACAAACGTCCTAGCTAATTGGTTGAACGACGATATGGATCTTGGCAAAAGCAGGGTGAACCCCAACGTCGCCACACTTTCAAGGAAAATGGAAAATATCGACACCTGATGGCATCTGTCGCCCTAGCCATGTCCATGTGCTATTTTTATTTCAGCAAGTGTTGCCTTGGATCCGTCCTTCCATTATAGGACAATATCGTTGGCATTGTGAACCTTCGGAGATAGTCCTTGTGCAATATCTCATCGATAAATGGGTTTCTACTAGGGGAAGTGCCCCACTCATTATTACTTCTATGCTGGCTTTCGCTCACCAATGCTTTTACCACATCTGCCAATGACACTAGCTCTATATGCTCAGCTGGACGACTATAATCATGGTCTGCCTCGAATGTTTGGCCCTGCAAATTATCTCAGTTGGTCCATTGGTATTTGGGTTCCCCTAGTTCTAGGAGAACCGTTCATCTAGTTGATCTGCTTTTATGATTTATACGCAACGGGTCAGTAGTAGTCGTTTCAACTTCCACGTTCTGGCCATTAGCAACACAACCACCTCCACCAACGACATTATCATCCAAACCAAGGCCATTAGCTACATCAACATCGTGTTTATTTGGTTTGGTACCATTCCCAAGGATGGATCGGTACCGATTCATACTCTTGTACTTTGAGCCTTGCCTAATTCGCCCTTCGAGGCTTAAGTTTACTTTCTCTTCATATTTTGTTTTCCTGCTCTATTCTTTCACCAGATGATGAAGAATTGTCCTCTTATGAATCAGAAGGCAATAAATGTCTCTTATTCCTTCTCAAACTATGGGCTAACTGGTTCAGCAAGTCAAGACTTTCCCTCGTTTATATCCACAACTCGTCCTCACGTTCATACACCATATCGTTTATCTCCTGCATCTCTCTGTCCATCTCAAATTGTGTTATCATGTCCAAGGGATTCCAAACTTTAGTAGTATTGGGTTGATAAACTTCTTCAGCATGTGAAGAACCAGCGTTCTCAGCATTGTTAGTAGGCCAGGAGGTAGTAGATTTCTCTTTTTGTGGGAACATAACTTCAATTAATAGAAATCTGAGTAGTCACTGATTATGGCAAGGAAATGGACGGATCCACCTCATGGATTAAAGCAACCCAAAAGTAGAAAATATATCCTAATAGCCTGAGATAAATAATCTCTAATGAAAGCACCAAAATGTTTACACAAGAAATTAGCAAAAACGGCAATGATTAATAATAGAGAATAAAATAAATTTAAAATGAGGAAAATAAGAACAAATGGCAATTATAGTAGTTCGGCTAATCAGTGGCCATCGTCCACTTAAACTTTGTTGAAGCTTCTACTAAGTGTTCATAAGGTTCTTCTTATCGATCGGTGATGATAAATGAGATTACAGAGAAAATGCAGAATTTCGTTAACTAACTAAAAACATCCCACAAACATTGCACCTCCTCTATTTATAGCTGCAGGTCGATGGAAATCTCTCATCCACATTCTTGCCCACATTCCCCAACGTCCTGAAGGAGCCGCTCTGAAAGATGGTGGCCAGGTCATCAACATTCAGGGATCGATACTAATCCATGGCCATGGATCAGTATTGATCCAAGAGTTCGCTATGTGGATCTCCACTTCCTTCATATGGACGTTTGGTTAGCCTATATCTTCATCTTCAATATCTTGATTGCATTGCTCTATACTCACTCATCATTTTATTCTATACTCTCTTTCCATTCTCAAACCTCTTTTTACAAATATGTTTTCTCGTATCAGAAATTTTAAAAACCATGAATAGGCTCTTTATTCTTTCAAGAATATTCTCTCTTTTATCTTAATAAATAAAAGGCATTTAGACTTAAGCCAATGTAGATGATTAAGGAACAAGAAAAGCATTTTAATGCCATTCGATGGATGATTTCTTCCTTAATCAAAGATGAACCACCCAACAATCCAGAATGCAATATTAAGAAGGTTAATGAGACTAGGATGCCACCAAAGTTGGACCAATCTTTGGTTCCAACAGTTGGGTTAAAGTTCCACAAAACGTCAAATTATTAGGTTTGAATTGGCTTAGAAATGTATGTGTGTGTGCACGCGCGCGCACACTGTCTTAGGTTTTGATTTGATTGATTTGGTGTGTATATTTGGATTGAATTTGATTGGTTTGGATTTTTGGACATTTGGATATGTGTGTTTTGAATGATTGAATGATTGAAAATATATAAAATTGAGTTTAATAAAAATAATTTGTGTTATCTTATTCATGCATAGTATAAAATAGTGCATTGCTTTTAAGTATGTCATACAATCATCATCCATCATAATCATATAAATCATTTTTAACTTAGTTATTAATTTTGAATCTGCAGTTTCTATGTATTTGTTTTGCGAGGAGGTTTTACTTTTTCACCGTTTTTTATAATGTCAAAAGGGGAGAAACATATAAATATACATATGCATATATTCATGAGGAGTTATCTAACTCAGGAGAAGTTATATCAATTAATGGTTGTCATCATCAAAATGGGGGAGATTTTTAATACCTCGGCTATTGATTTTGATAATAACAACCTTAAGTAACAATAATTCACATTTATATAAAATATGAATACTAATGTTTTACCAAGTTATATAGTATATAGCGCATGATATTACATAGGTATTGAATCGAAGACTGTAAAGTATAAAGACCCAAGAAATAGACATGAAAACTCATGAGTATAAAGACCAAGATATGAAGATCTCAAGACTATAGTATAGTGTACAGAGTCATAGAACATTGTTAAAGTCCCTGGTAGCAATCTTTGGTCTCGTTTTCTTATTTTCTTATTTTTTTATATTTTTACCAAAATATATTTTCAAAATATCTTTAAAATTATTTTATAAAAGTTTTTCAAAGTTTAAATTTTTTATAAACTATGTTTAATTTATTTTACAAAGTACTAACATATTTTACAAAATATAATATCTTTAAAATACTTAAAAAGAAAAGAGTTTTTGAAATAAATATACATATGTCGACCTATGTATAGGAGGTATGTCGACATACATGCTGCAAATCAGTTTTTCAAATTTTGAATTGAAGTGTCTCTTCGTTGCAACTTTTAACGAACAGACACATCTGTTTATACACTATATATATGATGTTTCGAATGAATTTTTGGAAGTTATTGTCTTATTTTCTTCCCTCCTCTTACTCTCTCAAAAACTCTATTGAAATTATATCAAATTCTCTTCAAAATCAAATAGAATCAATTCATATGTTTGTGTTTACTTTCTTCCTATTTTTGAATCATCTCTCTCTCAAATCAAAGATCAAAGTGCTACCTAAGAGGCTATATGATCCATTATATCTGAAGTTCAAGAAATTGTCTTTGGAAAAACCATCAAACTCTATTTGCATTTGCTTAGGTGTGATTCTAGCCTGTTCAAATCAATTGGGTGTGCTTGGTAGCCTGAAAATCCAAGTGGGTGTGCTTATAGCCCATCCAAATCAAGTGGGTATACCCTGAGCTTGAAAAATCAGAAGGGTATGTCATGTAGCCTCGGAATCGAGATTGTAATTGGGTTTGCCTTCTGCCCATTTAAAGATTGGCATTTGAAAAGAAATCTATATAAGCAATTATACGAGACTGGATGTTGGAGAAATTCAAACCAGTATAAAACCCCTGGTGTTATCTCTCTAACTCTCTACTTTACTTTATTTCTTTTATTTTATCTATGATTTCATCTGTGATTGATTATTGATATAATTCTATGTTGAAAATCTGTAATTCAATATTAAACTGGAAAGAAATTTAAAAAGATGTACAAAAGTTAGAAAACACTATTTACCCCCCTTCTAGTGTCTAATTAGCCTTAAGACCCGTAATTAAGCAACCCACAAAATGTTCCTACTCAAGATGCATCGAGACTGAATATAGATGTATCCGTTGAGACTAAAGTATGTAACACTCTTCAAATGTTGGACAGTGTATTACTCATGACTGCTGAGTGCACCAAGATGTTATGTACTAATAGTTATTGGATAACCGCGGAATGACTCGCTCAATAGTTTTTATTGGTTAATATAACTAAGGTCAAACAGAAAATATCGATGCGACTGATTTACACTGTTCTCACTACTTGAGAGTATTGTCGATCTTTAATATAAAAGCTCCTTTTTGATTGTAGTCAAATCATGGCACGACGTCTATCGAGTGACTATAGTTGGGTCGAACGGAAGTATTTAAAGTGAAACACTATTTAAGAGATGATTCATCTCCTCAGGTATATGAGGTTAGTATCACGGTCCACTAAAGTCAACATAAAGTCGAAGTCTCTAGCAAGAGCATTTCTTTTAATAATAATAATTATTATTGAACTAAGGGCATTGTTTTGATTATAGAGTTGAATATGGATGATATTTGAATTTTGATCATTACCAAATTCCATAAGTCTAAAGTAATATAGTTTTGACGAAGAGAATTGGTGTAAATAAATTCACAATCAGGTAATGCTTAATAAAGTGAAATTGGATTTTACCGAAACCAAATAAGCAATAAATTTGGCCAAAATGTCACATTACTTGCTAAGTGACATATGAACGTTAATATTCGAATAGTTCGATATTAATCGCTGACCAAATTTACACTTAAAGAGTCACACAACCGAAATGATGAATTCTCTTTTGACGAAATGATTTAATTAGTTTGTGATTGTTATAAATTAATTAAATTAATTGATATTTATGAAATATTAATTATTAAATTTTGATTATGATTTGAGAAATAAATATTATTAAATATATTTATAATAGTTATAAATATATCAATTGATATACAAAATCGATAAGCGATTAAATTAGATTTAATTAAATAATATTTTCTTTAGGCTTAAATGAGATTTTAGCTCATCATGATGGATGTGAATTTCGATTGAAATATAACATATGAGATAGATCAAATTATGGTTTACGTGTTGGGTTTTGGATGACTCGGATTAAGGGAGAATTGGTACGAGATGTGATCCACTATTTTGTCTCTTCCTCCACTGTTAAACATCCTTAACCTTAATTGCAAATGACTTTTGGCTGCCATTCCTACCTTCTATTGCTAGCTGACTTCAATCCATAGGTGCACCATCATATCAAGCTCAAATCAATTGAATATCAATTATTATCCGATAGTAAAAGGTCAACATTCAAGGATTAGCAGTATGCTGAATCTAAAAGATTATAAAAGGAGAGTTTATCATTACAAGATGTGCTACAAGGTAATAGTTCTAAAAGTATATTATTCATTATATTATAGTATATAATTTTTGATTAATATTTCATTATAATTATTATTATATTGTTAGTTAGGTGAGATTCTTATATGCATTGTTGTTGTCACAATCTAGGTTGGTTAGATGTACGTATTCACTCAAAATAAAAGAAAATGATATATATATATATATATTTGTCAGATATGTACAACCTATTTTTTAAATATAATAATATTATTATTTTACATATATATATATATATATATCTTTTTAATTATATATATAGTTAATATTTAATTATAATATCATTCTATGGTAATAATCGATCCTATAATTTTATACATGTATATTTGTAGTAATAATAATTTTCGACAGCTACAAAATATTTTTATAAATATTTAGTATTATTTAATATTATCTAAATCAATATACTATCTAAGTAAATCATATAAAATAAAATAGGTTTTTAAAACTACTTTTTAAATTTTTATAAAATTATTTCATCAAAGGAAAAGCTCTTGGCCATAAAATGAAAATTAAAAGAATCAATTTTGTTATTTTTAAAAATTATTACAATTAACTATCGAAAAATAATTAATTTATAAAAAAACGGATTTATTCATAGAAAACTTATGCAAAAAAATTCAAACTTCAAAATATCATATAAGGTTTTTTGGAAATTTAAAATTTGAATAAAATATTTCATAAATATTTTTATTAATATTTTATCTACTTTTGAGTTAAAAATCAATTGATAAATATAAGTTAAATAATAAAAATTAATAATAAAATTTTATAGCATTGTACATATGAGCTGGAATTATAAAACAAATTATTTTGTTGATTAATATATATATATATATATGTATGTATGTATGTATGTATTATAAATATGTTTATGTGTGTGTATAATTTATAAAATTCAAAAAATATTACTTTGTCGTTATAGATATACATATATATAGGTTCATAATTAATATAATAAATTATTAAAAATAAAATATAACAAGTATATATATTATTTTAATTCATATTAAAGTAATATGTATATATATATAATATTATATACATATATATTATATACATGTATATATATATTATATATATATTCATATATATATATATATATTTTAAATATTTTCATATACATAAAATTATTTAAACACAACTAACATATACTTATACACTTACACATGCACATCTTTACTACTAATAAAGAGAATTCATTGAATAGATTTACTTGGTGTCCTTTTAAAATTCCAAATATACACTTTTACATCTCATGGAGAAATAGTATTCAAATATGGGAATATACCCTGTTAATTTCTAAGTACAACTGTTAGTCACCATGGAGAACTACAATGTGCGTTCACAAGATGAAGTATTCGAGTGTACCATATTGTCCGTAATTTAGGTGGGAGTTCATCGGTCGAAGTTTTGTCAGATTCCAAGTTAGTATGAAGAAGTTATTAAAGTCTGAACAAAAAAGATAGTGGCTTCTGCACTAGGCGATGTTCAAATATTGGGATGTGATAGCCTGTTATTTTCTAAGTACAACTGTCAGTCCTCATAAAGAAATACAATGTACGTTCACAAAATGAAGTATCTGAGTGTTTCATATTGTCCGTAATTTAGGTGGGAGTTAATCGGTCGAAGTCTCGCCGGATTCCGAATTATTATGAAGAAAATATTGCAGTCTGAACCAAAAAAATAGCGGCTTCTGCACTAGGCGGAGCTCAAATGTGGGGATGTGGTATCCTGTTATTTTCTAAGTACAATTGTCAGTGCCCATGGAGAACTACAGTGTGTGTTCACAAGATGAAGTATCCGAGTGTTCCATATTGTCTGTAATTTAGGTGGGAGTTAATTGGTCAAAGTCTCACCGGATTCTGAATTAGTATGAAGAAGTTATTGTAGTTTGAACAAAAAAATAGCGGCTTCTGCACTAGGCGGAGTTCAAATATGGGGATGTGGTAGCCTGTTATTTTCTAAGTACAACTCTCAGTCCCCATGGAGAACTACAGTGTGCATTCAGAAGATGAAGTATCCGAGTGATCCATATTGTCCGTAATTTAGGTGGAAGTTAATCTGTCGAAGTCTCGCCAGATTCCGAGTTTGCATGAAGATAATATAGCAGTCTGAACAAAAAATTAGCGGCTTCTGCACTAGGCGGAGTTCAAATACGAGGATGTGGTAGCCTGTTATTTTTTAAGTACAACTGTTAGTCTCCATGGAGAACTACAGTGTGCATTCACAGGATGAAGTATCCGAGTGTTCCATATAGTCCGTAATTTAGGTGGGAGTTAACCGGTCGAAGTCTCGCCGGATTCCAAATTAGTATGAAGAAGTTATTGCAGTCTGAACAAAAAAATAGAGGTTTCTGCACTAGGTAGAGTTCAAATACGGGGATGTGGTAGCCTGTTATTTTCTAAGTACAACTGTCAGAGCCCATGGAGAACTACAGTGTGCATTCATAAGATGAAGTATAAGAGTGTTCCATATTGTCCGTAATTTAGGTGGGAGTTAATCGGTTGAAGTCTCGCCGGGTTCCGAATTAGTGTGAAGAAGTTATTGTAGACTGAACAAAAAAAATAGCGGCTTCTGCACTAGGCGGAGTTCGAATATAGGGATGTGGTAGCATGTTATTTTCTAAGTAAACTATCAGTCCCCATGATGAACTATAGTGTGCGTTCACAAGATGAAATATCCGAGTGTACCATATTGTTCGTAATTTAGGTGGGAGTTCATCGGTTGAAGTTTTGCCTGATTCCGAGTTAGTATGAAGAAGTTATTGCAGTCTGAACAAAAAAATAGCTGCTTTTTCCTAGGCAGAGTTCAAATATGAGGATGTAGCCTGTTAATTTCTAAGTACAACTATTAGTCACCATGGAGAACTACAGTGAGCGTTGAAGTGTGGATATAGCCTGTTATTTTCTAAGTACAACTATCAGTTACCATGGAGAACTACAGTGTGCGTTCAAAAGATGAAGTATCCAACTATACCGTATTGTCCGTAATTTAGGTGGGAGTTCATCGATCGAAGTATCGCCTAATTCCGAGTTAGTATGAAGAAGTTATTACAGTCTAAACAAAAAAATAGCGGCTTCTGCACTAGGTGGAGTTGAAATATGGGGATGTGGTAGCCTGTTAATTTCTAAGTACAACTGTCAGTCACCATGGAGAACTACAATGTGCGTTCACAAGATGAAGTATCCGAGTGTTCCATATTGTCCGTAATTTAGGTAGGAGTTCATCGGTCGAAGTTTTGTCAGATGCCAAGTTAGTATGAAGAAGTTATTACAGTCTGAACAAAAAAAAATAGCGGCTTCTGCACTAGGCGATGTTCAAATATTGGGATGTGATAGCCTGTTATTTTCTAATTACAACTGTGAGTCCCCATGGAGAATTACAATGTACGTTCACAAAATGAAGTATTCGAGTGTTTCATATTGTCCGTAATTTAGGTGGGAGTTAATCGGTCGAAGTCTCGCCGGAGTCCGAGTTAGTATGAAGAAAATATTGTAGTCCGAACAAAAAAAATAGCGGCTTCTACACTACGCAGAGTTCAAATGTGGGGATGTGGTATCCTGTTATTTTCTAAGTACAACTGTCAGTGTCAATGGAGAACTACAGTGTGCGTTCAGAAGATGAAGTATCCGAGTGTTCCATATTGTCCGTAATTTAGGTGGGAGTTAATTGGTCGAAGTCTCACCGGATTCTGAATTAGTATGAAGAAGTTATTGCAGTTTGAACAAAAAAATAGCGACTTCTGCACTAGGCGGAGTTCAAATATGGGGATGTGGTAGCCTATTACTTTCTAAGCACAACTCTCAGTCCCCATGGAGAACTACAGTGTGCATTCAGAAGATGAAGTATCCGAGTGTTCCATATAGTCCGTAATTTAGGTGGAAGTTAATCTGTCGAAGTCTCACTACAAGAAAACTGATTTTTTGTAGCGCCCAAAAAACGCCACTACGTATTTTTAGTGGCGTTCCGATAATCGTTACGAGAAAACATGCCACTAAAAATCCTCGAGTATTAGTTGCACTTTTTTAAACGCCACCAAATTTGTTTTTTTGATAGCGTTTTTATAACGCCATAGAATTCCTTTTTTGTAGCGCCTATTTACCGCCACCGAAAAGGTTTTCTCCTCCATGATACTTTTTTATGGCGTTATCTAAATTTTTTGTAGCGCCTGTTTAACGCCACCGAAAGGGTTTTCTCCTCCACGTTACCTTTTCATGGCGTTATATACATTTTTTGTAGCGCTTAATAAACGCCAGCACAAGTGTACTTGAGTTTTTAATCACTCTTTTGTAGCGACATTTTAACGCTACCAAAATAAATAATATCCAGTAGCGTTTGTTTCCCTCCACCTGCTACTCCAGATTTACCCCTGATCTAGCATCCAATTATATAATAACAGAATATGCAAGCACATACACTTTTGAACACAATATATTAAACAACTACAAACTACGTATACGCATTGAAGATCCACAAGATACATAGACATTCATACATCCACATACATAGGTGTCGACAAAAAGCTACCCGTACACATACACAACCAAACTACCATAAGTGTTATAACCAAACTACCATAAGTGTCATAACCGTACATATACATCTGAAATAAACGTCTGAAATAACCAAAGTACCGAGCAAAACCTGAACCACCATAAAAACCTGAACTACCTGTCATTGCTGATGTCTTCAAAACTTGAACTACCTGTCAACAAAGAACATAACAAAAGAGTGAGAAAACAAAACCTGAACTTAAAGCAAATACATGCGTCGTAACTTCTTGATTAGTATGATCATACCTGCGAACTCATCATCAGAATCGGACAACATACAATACCGCAACTATGTCCTATAAATCAATAACTTAGCATCCTATACCCATATAGTATCTGAATGTTCCTTTACACGTGTCATATCTAAATGTTGCTTTGCATCTAAGAAATCACTGTACGGTCCTATTATATTCAAATACTGAAATACTACCATAAGATGAAAACTGTTCAGATGCAGGTTAGTCCCATTAGCTGACTGGAAATATACCATAAGAAATGATAGCAATAAACATTTTAAAGTACGTTATTAGAACCTAATGATGTGTATATCGTAATAGAACCTTTTAACCAATCATAGTGAAGGAAGTTCACGATGAGAACTCTCTATGTCAATGAAAACAACAAACAATCAGACATTATAAAAGTGGCAAGTTTGAGATATCAAACAGCAAATGCAATTAAACTTAAAGGAGATATTTGGTACAATAGTTAAATATATACTTACCAAAGGAAGCGTTCATTTTCTTCTCCCTCTCCTAAAATCTCCTTCCTCTGGTACAAATCGCAGCAGTTCCCTAAATCCACACACACCCCTGCATATATATTTCTTTACAAAAACAACATATATAATAACAATGGATCAATCTATCATGCTGAAATTTTGTGCAAGGCTTGATCAAAATAAATAGTTGACAAACAAACCAAAGAATATATAATTTATGTACAAAAAAATGTAAAATCCATAGAACCTGTTTAGTAAATTCTCTCTGCAGTTGAAATAGGTCAAAGAAAAACAAATATTACAGTGATATTATCTCCACTTCCACATGCAGCATGTTCAGTAGCCAATCCCTTATAACACATTGATGGTTCTTTAACAATGCTTCCAACTATGGAGATCACATCATCATTGCTCATTACATCCCATAACCCATCGCTAGCCATCACCTAAACATTCAGTTCGTTAAGTCCAAATTTACAAAAATTGGATTTAATGAGGAATGGAATAATTGTTGTATTGTAGGAAAATCATGTTCATAATTCAGCTTATAGAATGAAAGGTGTGGATAGAAGATATGAATAAGTAGTTATAAATAAATTATACCAAGTAGTCATCATCTTCGGACAGTACGGTTTCTGTTATCTCTGTTTTTGCAATTACTGCAGGCTTTAGATCATCATCACCAACTGACCTTGTTCCCTTTAAAATAACAAAACTTAGCTCTCACATCCGGTATATTGGATAGATACAGATTAAGGGAGTATGACTCGTGTGTACTCTATCTGACCAAATCCCATAATCTAACCACTCTAATCTGGTGGTTGTCCAATTAGTTCCAAACACCAAGTTTGACAACAACCGAAAATTCTGGTTCATTGTGCCTGCATGATGTAAAAAGCACTCACGTTCAAACTTTCTAAGGAACTACATAAAAGTAGTCAAATGAATAAGTACTAATATATCGATTGCCTTTATTTTTTCTCTGGGTGAAAACGATGTCTTGAATATAGTTCGGATTATATGGCAACGAAATTATGCTAAATGCGATTATGTTAAGAAGCACGTAAGCAAGGTTTAATCTGAGTAAGAAAGATATAAAGATGATCGATAGAGACTAACTTTTCCTGGTCTAGAAACTAGACACATGAGTCTCTCTCTTTCCAAGCAACATACATAAGCATAAAGGCCACAAAAAAGTTATCATGTAAGATAGTTAAGTTAGCATATGCTAGAAACAAAATTATTTTCTGAAAACCCAATTTTTTAGTAAGAGATTATCATCCCAATTCCAAAAGGGGTTTTCTGTGCTATAACTTGTGCTAGATTGACAAATGAGTGATAGGAGTTCGAGAAGGGGTTTACAGTGTTACAAATAACAAAAATTGCTAGTTGGACTTTCTATTGATAAAACAAATATAACAATGTTTATGGTGGATGGGTAAAAAATTACCTTCATAAAAGCACAACGTGGTAATATATGCCTTGGCTGAACAGGTAGTAAGCTGCTTCAATTAGCATAGGTGTGCTCATGAGCAGTTCCCTCATGAACGCATGATCCATTGCCACACCACATGCTGAAAATAAAAATATGCATCATATTTCATTGGATTCCATTATAGATATAAACAAGTTCATGTTTATTGTACAGATTATTTCTAAATCATGATTTGAGTCAATGTGTATGAAATAAGCCAAAATCATTGAAGTTCATGTTTCATCGAAAACCATCCTGTTTCAAAACTTCCTGCAATTTATAGATTCTCAAAACACAAGCACACACTAGTTGGATGAGTGAAAATCATGGTTTGAGTCGATGTGTAAGAAATAAGCCAAAATGCCAGATGTCTATTTCATTTTATGAACCTAACTGAAACCAACCATGAAAACAAAATTTAGGTAAAAACTAAAAGTTACTAAGAACATCATGCTTGTTGCTTTACATAGAGCAGCGAAAAATTAAGGTCCAAGAACGAAAAAAAGGTAAACAATAGAATAATATGGGGTAGGGATGGAGGATGGAATATGGAGGATGGAGGGATGGAAGGTTGTAGTCGGTTTTAATGTATCCTGCAAAATAAACATAACATGGAACTTCAAGAAGCCATTTCAGTACTTTCCGCTTTCACTACTTGTTCTATTTTTTTGAGTATTAAGTTGAAGCTTCGATTCAGACCTTGTAAATCTTATACAACCACAAGGGGCCTTAGTCACGTAACAACAATGACATATTTCATTGGTACTAATCATAAATATTAAATGGGTCACTTACAGTTGGGCACCGCGCATGGTAATTTGTAATACAGAAAAGAGTACGATTCCGTTCTCAACACACGACCTCAACCTGATATAATTTCATTATTTGAGACGATGTGATTGAAATGTTTGTACCTAAGGACACAAATAATGCCTTCGTATAAGCAAATAAGCAATATAACAACAACAAAAAAGACTTGCCATGTTTAACACAAACATGCAGATTTTCTACTTCTTGTAACCATGGATACTTCTCATCCCTTGCTGCATCTTTATCATATCTAAATTGCATAGCTCCAAATAAAGAAACACGTATACTATATCATATCAAAACCATATTCTGTAATATACCCATGCTACATATTTTGAAACGATATTTATGCTACTTAGTGGAATGTGGCACTGAATCAATCAATTCTGATATTTTCTTCACCTTATCTGCCCTTTCTCACTTCTTTAACTCCTTTACCAATATCCTATGAGTAATATATTATGGCACAATTCCTCTTTTCACCATAGATTCACCAAACACAAGCTTCATCGCATCGTTTCAATTGAACTAGTAAATGCACTAACATAGTGCTTGTAGTTAAATCAGACTCAAACCCATTCTGATTCATCTCTCTAATTAGCTGCACATGCAACTTCAACCTCTCCTTCTCAGATAACAATTTAATCAACAACGGATAAGTCAATCTATCCGCTGCATACCCAGACTAAACCATCTTATCATAAAGATTCATATCTTCCTTCACTTCCCCAAACCTCAAAATATCTAAAGAAGTAATTATAAGTAGTTTGAAAACGTTAAGAATATCCAACCAAACTTTTAAAAAAATGCAACATGATCTTTGATTAAATAAAAACACATACAAAAAGTTTGGATTTATTTCGAATTGTCAAACTTGAAAAATTATCAAGTTGTAGCGTAAAGGGTGTATCATATGAGATGTGGCCAATCTCTCCTCACACACACACATATACACACACACAGACAAAAATATATCAGTACATATATAGAAAGGATCCACATCTCCCAAACATCAAATTCCCCTCATATAGAAGAATTATATTATTTACCTAAATGAAAAGATAAAGTTAATATTTACAGTGACTTTTTAATAATAAGGGAAAAGTATAAAACTATATGAAAGAGAATGTACTTAAAAAAGAAACTGCTCAAATGAAATCATAGGAAAAAAACATTTCCTGTTTAAATGCAACCGTGTTATTTTACAATCATTAATCAATAACTATCATTTAATTATGGATTTAACAAAGTCCTATCCAAACATATGAAAAAAAGTAAAAAGTGAAAATACCTAGGTTTTGAATTAATCGATGAAGGTTATGAAGGTAGAATTTGAACCAAAACAACAATGGTTAGGGTTTCAATTTCCCATATGCTTCGTTGTTGTTGATGAATTAAGTGATATTGCTAGATGTTTAGGCGGTTATCAATGATGAGGGTTTTGATCCAGTTCCTCGAGGTGTTATTCCACGTTGGAACGATTTCAAAGAAGCTCTTGAATCAGGTAACAGAGAATTGACGGTAAATTGGATCGAAGAAATTTTCTTTAAGATGATAAAAATATTTAAGTGTTGGGAGAAAAAAGTAGCTGAAATAAAATTTCACCAAAATTTTACAGAACCATAGGCGGGATAAGTTGGTTACGTTTATGTTTGGTAAGGCGGAAAACTTTTGGTAAGGCGGGAGAGCGAAAATATTTTTTGTTACGTTTATAACATAGGGTGAAATATTATTAGTTGCACTTACGATTAAACGCCGCTAATTTTTGCAACAAAAGGCTGATTTCCTTGTAGTGTCTCGCCGGATTCCGAGTTAGCATGAAGAAAATATAGCAGTCTGAACAAAAAAAATAGCGGCTTCTACACTAGGCGGAGTTCAAATACGGGGATGTGGTAGCCTGTTATTTTCTAAGTACAACTATCAGTCCCCATGGAGAACTACAGTGTGCGTTCACAGGATGAAGTATCAAAGTGCTCCATATTGTCCGTAATTTAGGTGGGAGTTAACCGGTCGAAGTCTCGCCGGATTCCAAATTAATATGAAGAAGTTATTGCAGTCTGAACAAAAAAATAGCAGCTTCTGCACTAGGTAGAGTTCAAATATGGGGATGTGGTAGCCTGTTATTTTCTAAGTACAACTGTTAGTCCCCATGGAGAACTATAGTGTGCGTTCATAAGATGAAGTATAAGAGTGTTCCATATTGTCCGTAATTGAGGTGGGAGTTAATCGGTCGAAGTCTCGTCGAGTTCTAAATTAGTATGAAGAAGTTATTGTAGACTGAACAAAAAAAATAGCGGCTTCTGCACTAGGCGGAGTTCAAATATAGGGATGTGGTAGCATATTATTTTCTAAGTAAACTATCAGTCCCCATGAAGAACTACAGTGTGCGTTCACAAGATGAAGTATCCGAGTGTACCATATTGTTCGTAATTTAGGTGGGAGTTCATCGGTTGAAGTTTTGCCTGATTCCGAGTTAGTATGAAGAAGTTATTGCAGTCTGAACAAAAAAATAGCGGCTTTTTTCTAGGTAGAGTTCAAATATGAGGATGTAGCCTGTTATTTTCTAAGTACAACTATTAGTCACCGTAGAGAACTACAGTAAGCGTTGAAGTGGGGATATAGCATGTTATTTTCTAAGTACAACTGTCAGTCATCATGGAGAACTACAGTGTGCGTTCACAAGATGAAGTATCCAACTATACTGTATTGTTCGTAATTTAGGTGGGAGTTCATCGGTCGAAGTATCGCCTAATTCTGAGTTAGTATGAAGAAGTTATTGCAGTCTGAATAAAAAAATAGCGGCTTCTGCACTAGGCGGAGTTGAAATATGGGGATGTGGTAGCCTGTTATTTTCTAAGTACAACTGTCAGTCCCCATGGAGAACTACAATGTGCGTTCATAAGATGAAGTATCTGATTTTCCATACTGTTCGTAATTTAGGTGGGAGTTAATCTGTCGAAGTCTCGCCGGATTCCGAGTTAGTATGAAGAAAATATAGCAGTCTGAATAAAAAAATAGCGGCTTCTGCACTAGGCGGAGTTCAAATAAGAGGATGTTTTGCCATGTTATTTTCTAAGTAAACTGTTAGTCCCCTTGGAGAACTACAGTGTGCGTTCACAATATGAAGTATCCGAGTGTACCATATTGTCTGTAATTTAGGTAGGAGTTCATCGGTCGAAGTTTTGCCTGATTCCGAGTTAGTATGAAGAAGTTATTGCAGTCTGAACAAAAAAAATAGCGGTTTCTGCCTAGGCGGCGTTCAAATGTGGGGATGCTACTATCAAATCTACTTACACGGGTACAAATAAAAATGCATGGACATTGTGGTTAAATGCAGACCCACCTGGGCATGCATATGTACTCGTATTTATAATATTTATATAAGTAAAAATTTTAAATACATACATATATTTGAACAACCTACAATATATATCGGATAAGCATGTCCATTGTGATTGTAAATCCCAACATCTATACACGGGCATGTTATACCTTGCACCGGCTTACATGTTACACGTGCACACATATACATATATGTATATAATACATATGTGTATATTTATGTACTAAAATATAAATTAAATAAAATATTTATAAATTTCAATCAAATAAGAGATTTTATTTAAATAAATATTTAAATGTTCTAAATAAATTAGACTACCTAACATAGATTCAATAAGGGAATTTTTGAAATTCACTAATAACTTCCACTGTAAGCTGGGCAATTTCCAACAATGCATACGCAACGCCTTCGACATTATTGACATAGGTAAAACCTCGTGGGAAAAAACACCCATGCCTTACCTACGTCATAGGTAGAGTTCTTTTCTACGCCATTGTTTTCCTACATCTTTCCTACGTCATTGTTTTCCTACATCTTTCCTACAACATTTAGACATCTTACATTCCTCGCGTCTTTCCTACGCTATTTATTTACCTGCGTCTTACCTACACCTTTATTTCCTACGTGGTTTCTGCCTTATCCACACGACTTTTTTACCCTGGTAAAAACTGGATTTACATATGCCTTTTTTACACCTTTTCTGAAACAATTTTGACATATTATTGCTATATTTTTTTCCATTAAACACAATATTAATCTACAACGCTCTATCAACATCAAACGAGCACAATATTAACTTATTGCATATTTATCCAAATTTTAATAAAAAGGCATAATACCACATCATAATCATCAACTAAGTTCAAGTATCTCCTCCATTTTACAAAATCAAACTAACATCAAATAAGTTCTGATATGTCTAAACAATACGATAATATGTTCATAATACCTAACATCATATGGATACATATATGAAAAATGCCCTCACCCTTCGTTTCGACGACCATTCAACTCTCCATCAAATCGTCATTGAAACATCTCATAGAATTGTTCATACCGCGTCTTTAGCATTTGAATCTCCATTTTTTACGCTCCACCTTCTCTTCCAATTTGACTCTAGTCTATGTGTCGCCTTTGTTACTTTATAAGTGGCATCTTTATATTTCTGCATTTTATCAAATCTTGCATCAATTTCTACATTCAAACTAATTAAAATAATGTTTTACTAAAATGTTTAAATATTTACCCTAGGGATATTGCCATAGTATGGCTTACGATCCTTTATTTTTTCTATAGCATTGGTAACCATATCGAATACTTCTTCCTCGACTTCAAGTCTGTGCCTTGGCTTTTAAATCTTTGACTCTAACTTGATGTTGAGTTTGTATTTATATTTTAATAAAAATATAATTAGATATGTATGTATTTATATAAACTAAGAAATACTAATCACTTGTTGCAAATTTCACCGATGATTCATCAATCCACCCATTAGTGGTAGATCTATTGTCTAATGCGACATTGTGAGTCCTACAATACACTTGCCAAGTAGTCAGCTCCTTACAAATTCATTGGTCTAAAAAATGAAAACAATAAATAGAATAAATATATAATAACTTGATGTAAATGTTAAATATATTTTTAGAGATCAAACCATATCGTTTCGATAATCCGTAAACGAACTCGAACCACCACAAAGCCACTTTTGGTTTTGAGCCCTAAATTCTGCAGCTTTTTCTAAATGAGTTTTTACCTTCAAGAAGCTCCCAATATGCCAAAACTTGCTCGTATATCTCCCAAGTTAGATTCGGATGCTTCTTCCCATAATCTTTCACAATGTAAACCTACTCTCTCGATGTTTTAAACTTGCTTCCTTATTCCATATCTTTTCCACAATTTTTGGTGAAGCATCATTGATGCAGCGCCAAGAGTAAGTCGCACACGACTTAAGGAAGACTGCATAAGTCGTTCACGACTTATGACAACAGTTATAGGTCGTCCACGACCCAAGGGGTCATGTGAGGAAAAACAGCGAGTTAATGAAGCGGCTTTGAGTCATCTACGACCTATCAGTTCAGATGAAGGGGAGTTACGACTTAATGGGGGCTTAAGTCGTTCGGGGTTGATGAGTCGTATACGATCTAGCGGCGCAGTTATAAGTCGTCCACGACTTATCAAAAAGCAGAAAGAAGTTCCAGCGATTAAAGGCTTTAAGTCGGATCACGTGTTACGACCTAACAGACTAGGAGGAAATGAGCTACGACTTAAGGGAAGTGATGATCTACGACCTAAGGGAGGTGATGGGTCACGACCTAAAGCTACAGGAACAACAAATGATAAGTTGATGACGAGATACGACTTAGTTAAGTCGTCAAACCGACCTAACGAGTCACCCAGAGGAAAGGCAAAACAAATTGGTGAAGTAATAGGTCGTGAACGACCTAACGAGTCAGGAGTTAGGTCGCAAGGATTAGGTCGTGAAGTTTCTGATACCGCTTTTGTTTTAGGTCGTAAAGCTCTGGATACCGTTGAATCTTCTGATGAGTTAATCTCTGCCATTGATTTTCTTAAGTCGCGTGAAGATGCTATGGTCTTAGGTCGCGGAGTTATGATCCTTAAGTCGCAAGGTCTTATCTTTAAGTCGCTACAGCCGGATGCCATTGAAGCTTCTGCGAGTTAATCTCTATCGTTGAATTCTTTAGGTCGCTGATAGGAGATGTGCATGTTCTTAAGTCGCTAAAGCCTGTTGCCGTAGATTCTTATGCGAGTTAATCTACACCGTGGATTCTTAAGTCGAAGGAAGTGGCTGTTGTGTTGGTTGTTAAGTCGCATCTGTTATAAGTCGTTTGTAATCTTGTTTTTAAGTCGTAATCTGATAAGTCGTAAACGACTTAAGGGGAGTCGTTTGTGAGTCGTTTAAGTCATGTACTTTGTAAATAAGTCGTGAGTCGTGTTGTATGCTGATAAGTCGCTAAAGGCATGTAGTGTAACTGTTTGTCTTAAGTCGTCTCCGAGTTAGGATGGGTCGTAGGTCGTAAGTCGGAACCGACTTAGGAGTTAGTGAATTTTCTGTTGTGTTGAGTTGTAGCCTATAAATAGGCGTGTACGTTCATTTTGTAAAGGTTGTTGAATATTGAATAAAATTCTCTTTTGTTAGCTTTGTGCTCTCAAATTCAATTGGTAGTCGAGTGTATCTCCTATCTCCACTTACGTCGAAGAATCGTAGATCTCTTTCCCGGTATCTTCGGATCAACGAGTCAGAGATAGCTAGAATTCGGTATCTTCAGATCAACGAATTTGGGCACTTCAGTATTCATCAATCCATCGATTGCTATTTTCACCGATTGAAGATCGTTTTGTTTAATCCGCTGCGTCAGTTTGGTATCAGAGCTTGTTCTAGCCAATCATAGCTAGATCGAGACTTGGAGCCTATTCATTTTTAAGATTTGAAGTTTTGTTTATCACGGCCGAAAGCTAGTTGAAGTGTTCGACTGTATATTGAAGTTTGTAGATTGGATTTGTGATTTGGAGAAGTTGTGTTCATCATTGTTTGAAGTTGTTTGATCGAATTGAATTGGGGGCCGAAACTTTGTCCATCGTGTTCATCGCGATTTGCTACAAAGTGGAAGTTTTCGATCCGTTTCATTTTGGATCTAAGTTCGAAAGATGTTTGAAATTTGGAGTGGAGCCGAAAGTCAAAGTTTGAAGGCTTGATCATGCCTCCGAGATATGTTAACCGTCATCATAGTGTTGCAGATTTATATGAGAGAGAAGATCCTGAAGAGAAGAAGCAACGTAGTGATGAAAGATTCAATAAGGATTTCGAGAAAGTAGAGAGAACGAAGTTAGAAATGAATCGAAATCAACGGAGAGTGTCGCCACGTTATGATTATGAGAAAAGAAGTAGAGAGGACGTGCATGGGCATAGAAGAGTCGATGTTCAGAATCGACGACGAAGTTCAACTAATTTTGAAGAGGAAAGTTATGGTGATCGTGTTCATTGTCGATATTCTGGTCAAGGGCAAAATCGATACAAGAATATTGAAAAGGATGGTTATACATGGAAATCAAGAAAGGATACGGAGATTCCTGAATTCCGAGGTGGACTACAAGCAGAGGAATTCTTGGACTGGTTATCCACGGTTGAAAATGTTTTTGAGCTCAACTACGTTCCTGAGGATCGTCAAGTGAAGCTAGTTGCTGCAAGTTTGAAAGGAAGAGCCATGGACTGGTGGCAACAAACTAAATCAACCAGAGAGAGAATGAAGAAGTCTAAAGTTGTCAAGTGGGATAAGATGAAAAGGATGATGAAGGCAGATTTCTTACCCTATAATTATCAAGCTCGTATTGATCAACAATTGCAGAAGTTGAGTAAAGGGAGTCGTGGAAAGGGTGTGGTTACAAGCTCCATCAATCTGAGTAGAGTGGTTAATTGCAATATGAATGTTTCCAAGAGAGTCAACAAACCGGTTGTACATGGATTCAATAAGACACATGTTGATGATCGAATGAAGCGCTATCTTTATGAGGAGTCTGCCCATCGAAGTTTTGAATGTACAAAGTCCCAGAATAAACCCTTTGTTGTAGAAGAATGTGGAAGCGAGGATGTGGATGAATCTACTGAAAGCGAGACAGAAGAGGAAGAGAAACCAACTATTCCATTACCTTTCGGCGAAAGTGCTGAAGAATCGGAAGGTAGTGCTGAAACCTTGGTTAGGTATGAGGCAAGTGAAGAGCTTAAAACTCTCGAGAAGGTTAAGCCAATGTTTGAAGAGCTTGAAGAGGTTGGTCCTACAAAATCATTCGCAGCCTTACCGCTAAAGTTTGACAACGAAGATGAAGAGGTCGAGTTGGAGAACGAAGAATGTAATTTTATTGATGAAGTTAACTTTTATCAACCACCACAATTTGACGACGATGAAGAATTTTTGCCAGGATTTGAGGAATCTTTATCAGGGATAGTAGAAGTTTTGTCAACAGAGAAAGGAGGTAACTTGTTGAGGGGGACTGTTGAAATTGACTTTTATCAACCGTCGAAATTTGACGTTGAAGAAGAAATTGAGTCAAAGTATGTGGAGGTAGAAGTTGATTACTCTTCATTGCCACAGTTTGATGTTGATAGTATGGAAGAAGAAGCTGTGTTCGGGATGGAGGAAATTCATTTGACAATAGAGGATTCTTATTTAGCACCTGAGCTTACGGATGAGAGTCAGCCATGTATAAATTCCTTAGTTTCCGAGGAGCATGAACAAAGTGAGAGTGAAACAGAAGAGAAGGCAGAATCAGATAGCTTATTATTTTTGAAAGACTTCATCATTGAAATAGAAGAAGATGATGAGTTATCAGTGATGATTGAACCTGGAGGAAATTCTGATTTTGAGAATCCTGAAGAAGATGAAGTATTTGAAGAATGTGAGGATGAGATGTCTGAGGAACTGCTTGAAGAATCTAATCTTGTATGCTTGGAAGAGCCTGACGAAAAGGTGGAAATTCATACTGACTTGTTTGTATTATCCGGGCAAGGAACGAGTGAAGATTTTGTTGTTTATGAGGAAGTTGGATCAGAATTCGATGAGTCTGAAGTCGAATACTCTGAGGAGTTTTCCGAAGAGTTACCATCTCTACAGGACATCCAACCACACACTGAACTCGTACCAGATGCTATTTTACTGCCAGGATCGAATGATCTTATGTGTCTGAAAGAACAAGAAGAGTTGATACAACAGGAGGAAGTGAATGATTGTCAGTTGAAGTTGTCGGATGATGTCCACGCTGCTAACATTGCCAATGTCGATTGCTTGGAACCATATTATGAACATAAATATGTTGAAGTAGAAGCAAGTGGGAGTTCATTTCAGTCAGGGGAATTTGATGCAACACATCAAGGGGAGATTCAAGAGGATGACACATCTGAACGGGATAAGGAAAGACAAGAATCTGAGCATGAGTCATCACCATTTTTCAGTCATGAATTTCTAAGTCGTTCCATGATTTTAAACTTCCTTACAACGTCACACATTTTAGACATGTTTTGGTTCTATATCACAACTTCCTATTGGCACAAGCAATATGGTATACGACACTATTCTTATGAAGTTTTATGCTATCTGAAGTGGATCTGGCATTTAATGCTGAGTTTAGTCCGTATTTTTCCACATGCCATATTCCCCAGGACACTTTCTTATGCCGCCTGCCTAATGCCACGTCTGTTCTATTCCATACATTCTTTATTTCGAACCATATCATCAAAAAGTCAAGACAAGGTCAATCTCAAGAGTGGTTATCACCAGAGCCGCATCAGACCAGATAATGAATGGAAGACAGCGTCTCGAAGGAGAAAGTTTTTAAATTCGAGGTCGAATTTCTCTCAACTTGGGGAGGATGATGCAGCGCCAGGAGTAAGTCGCACACGACTTAAGGAAGACTGCATAAGTCGTTCACGACTTATGACAACAGTTATAGGTCGTCCACGACCCAAGGGGTCATGTGAGGAAAAACAGCGAGTTAATGAAGCGGCTTTGAGTCATCTATGACCTATCAGTTCAGATGAAGGGGAGTTACGACTTAATGGGGGCTTAAGTCGTTCGGGGTTGATGAGTCGTATACGATCTAGCGGCGCAGTTATAAGTCGTCCACGACTTATCAAAAAGCAGAAAGAAGTTCCATCGATTAAAGGCTTTAAGTCGGATCACGTGTTACGACCTAACAGACTATGAGGAAATGAGCTACGACTTAAGGGAAGTGCTGAGCTACGACCTAAGTGAGGTGATGGGTCACGACCTAAAGCTACAGGAACAACAAATGATAAGTTGATGACGAGATACGACTTAGTTAAGTCGTCAAACCGACCTAACGAGTCACCCAGAGGAAAGGCAAAACAAATTAGTGAAGTAATAGGTCGTGAACGACCTAACGAGTCAGGAGTTAGGTCGCAAGGATTAGGTCGTGAAGTTTCTGATACCGCTTTTGTTTTAGGTCGTAAAGCTCTGGATACCGTTGAATCTTCTGATGAGTTAATCTCTGCCATTGATTTTCTTAAGTCGCGTGAAGATGCTATGGTCTTAGGTCGCGGAGTTATGATCCTTAAGTTGCAAGGTCTTATCTTTAAGTCGCTACAGCCGGATGCCGTTGAAGCTTCTGCGAGTTAATCTCTACCGTTGAATTCTTTAGGTCGCTGATCGGAGATGCGCATGTTCTTAAGTCGCTAAAGCCTGTTGTCGTAGATTCTTATGCGAGTTAATCTACACCGTGGATTCTTAAGTCGAAGGAAGTGGCGGTTGTGTTGGTTGTTAAGTCGCATCTGTTATAAGTCGTTTGTAATCTTGTTTTTAAGTCGTAATCTGATAAGTCATAAACGACTTAAGGGGAGTCGTCTGTGAGTCGTTTACTTTTGAGTCATGTACTTTGTAAATAAGTCGTGAGTCGTGTTGTATGTTGATAAGTCGCTAAAGGCATGTAGTGTAACTGTTTGTCTTAAGTCGTCTCCGAGTTAGGATAGGTCGTAGGTCGTAAGTCGGAACCGACTTAGGAGTTAGTGAATTTTCTGTTGTGTTGAGTTGTAGCCTATAAATAGGCGTGTATGTTCATTTTGTAAAGGTTGTTGAATATTGAATAAAATTCTCTTTTGTTAGCTTTGTGCTCTCAAATTCAATTGGTAGTCGAGTGTATCTCCTATCTCCACTTACGTCATTCGAGTGCGCTCGAATCATCGTTTGTTGAAGCCAATTCACGGTATCTTGTGCGCAAGATCAACGTCGAAGAATCGTAGATGTCTTTCCCGATATCTTCGGATCAACGAGTCAGAGATAGCTAGAATTCGGTATCTTCGGATCAACGAATTTAGGCACTTCAGTATTCATCAATCCATCGATTGCTATTTTCACCGATTGAAGATCGTTTTGTTTAATCCGCTGCGTCAATCATCTATCATTTAAAATGAATCTTGTACATGCAACGGAAAATATTATGACAAAAATACACACATATATCTATAAATATATAAATACACACACACACACACACACACACATATATATATATATATAGGATCAGTAGTCCCCTTTATTTAGTATCGTTTTATAGCATCTGATATCAGCCACAAATCTGTATTTAAATGTTTGTTCTTCCTCTTCTCTGTCACATGGAAAATATATTTAAATGAAAACTTGTGGCTGATATCGAGACTGCGAATGATGCTGAATAAAGTGGGTTATTGATCTTAACCCATATATGATTGTTTAAGTTTGTGTGGGATATTGTAGAGATGGATGGAATAATATTACGTTGCATACACATGTATTTAAACTATAACATGCACACTCTGTAATATAATATAGGTTACATAGTGTAACAAAGTGCATAATAGTACTCAAGTAGTCAATGCAACTTACATTTACGGTGCTGATTAAAGGAACATATATTAATTGTTGCATACATTAAAGCAGCATATACGCACAATAAATGTGTGACCAAAGCAGCATACATTAAGTATTGACACTGCATTAACCGACAGATATAGATTTTTCAAGTCCATTCCTCCAATACCAGTTCGGCAATAAAATATGTGGCCACCGACTTTAATTCAGTGTTGTGCACGGAGTTCAACTTAGCACGCAGCAGTGCACTGAGTTCAACTCAGTGCACACAGAACTGCAAAGCAGTGCACTGAGATTAACTCAATGCAGATAGTAAATGTAGAGCTTATTTATTTATTAAATAAAGGTATACTTAGTTTTCCATATATGGTATATCTTATTTGTTAAATAACTCAGTGCCAAGCATATACGAACTACAAATATAATAATTCCATTAGTTTATGGATAGGTTAAGTCCCATACATATATCTATAAAAACCAACCCATTTAACCTCCTTTGTCTACTTAATAGCAAGGTTAAATTTATATAAATTCAACAGTATTCAACCAACGGGGGTGTATGATGGTTTAAATGACTTCCACTACTGCTCATCACAACTAATTATAAAACTTGCATTTCCTGTATAATTCATCCACGTTTTGGTTCAAGATATGTAACATATATGGTTTGTTGTATCCGGTTTGAGAGCGAATCCAGTGTTTCCCCATCCCTCAGAAAGCTTCACAATCATAATTTGAGGAGCAGATTTAAGAAGTAGCGGCGACATAACTTTGTCTGCTTCAAGTCCAGATCTTTGATGGCGATCTCTTTCACTTGTGATCTCAAGTAGATTCTGGCAAGTAAATTGGTGCTTGATCATGTGTCCACTTTTAGCTCGTGTTTAAATCTGTTGAAGTTTTGCCTAAATAAAGACTTGGTAAGAACATCGGCCCTTTGGTAAGTAGAAGGTATGTAATTTACTTTGAGTTTATCCTTCATGACCTGTTCTCTCACAAAGTAAAGATCAAGTTCCATGTGTTTGGTTCGTGAATGCAACATTGGATTAGCAGTAAGTGATATAGCACTGATATTATCATACCACATAGTTGCCTTGCTATTGGTGTTAGTTTGTGGCTCTTTTAATAAAGATTGTATCCACATGATTTCTGTTACTGTGTAGGCTATGCTTCTATACTCGGCATCAGTGCTTGACCTTGAAACTGTTGATTGTTTCTTTGCACACCATGATATTGGATTTTTTTCCTAGAAAGATACAATAGCTCGTTGTTGATTTTCTATCGTCCTGATCATTTGCCAGTCTGAATAAGCACATGCATTGATATCTAGCGATTTGCTTGATTGCATTAGTAGATCTTGATTCATTGTTCCATTGAGATATCTTAGAATACGTTTAACTGCTTTCCAGTGTTCATCCAAAGGTCTTTGCATGAACTAGCTTACTATATTCACACTAAATGAGATGTCTGGTCTTGTTATAGTACCATATTGCAATGCTCCAACTATGCTCCTGTATTGTTTGTCATTGACTATTTGGTTCACCATTGTTCTTTGATAGATGTAAGTTGCTTTTCATTGGTGTACGAAGTGAATTTGCTTTGTCCTTCTTTGCCTTTACCAAAATTTTTGAAATGTATTTTCTCTGATTTAAATGCATTTCAGTGCTTGACACTCTTTTAACTTCAATACCAAGAAAATAGTTCAGATCTCCCAGATCTTTTTTGTAGAATTTCTTGTTTAGACATTATGTAATGCTGCTGATCTATGATTCATTATTACCTGTAATGATAAAATCATCAACAAAAATTAGTATATAAGTGATAATGCTGTTAGAAAATTTAACAAATATAGAGTTGTCTGATTTTGTTGAGTTGTATCCAAGTCTTGTAAGTGTTGATTTCAGCTTGTGCTTACTTGAGACCATAAATTACTTTGTTTAGTTTGCACAAAAGTTTTTCACTGTCTTTCTTTATAAATACATATGGTTGCTCCATGTAGACTTCCTCCTGCAAAACACCATTTAAGAAAGCATTATTAACATCTAACTGTCAAATAATCCGGTTTTTATGCAAAGCAATAGTTAGAATAATCCTGATGGATGAGGGTTTTACAACTGGAGAAAATGTCTTATTAAAATCAAAACCATTTTGTTGTAAATACCCTTTAGCCACCAGTCTTGCTTTGTATTTAAGAACTAAACCATCAGGGTTTTTCTTGAGCCTATATGTCCATTTACATCCAACAACATTCTTATGCATTGGTAAGGGTACAAGTTCCCATGTCTTGTTCCTTATCAATGCATCATACTCCTCCTTCATAGTTGTCTTCCAATTGATATTTTGTATAGCCTGTTGATATGTACTGGGTTCAGTGAGCTTAGATTCAACACTGTATATTTTTGGTTAAAATATACCACTTTTAGCCCTTGTTATCATGTGATGTCCAATATTTGCAGGTGGAGGAGTTTGATCACCATCACCTATAGTGATTTCTTATTGAGTATTGGGTGATTGAATGTCATCCAATATTTGACATGAGTCAAAGGGCTGACTGGTGTCTGATTGAGATGGATGGTTTGAGCTTCCAAGTACTTCATTTTGTTCATGACCTAGTTCATCAGTGCACACAGGAGGATGTAGACTGGAATCATCTCTTTCCTGATCGCCGTCATTTTGAGTTTGCATAATCTCTTCTGGGAAGAGAGATATTGGAGGTAATGAGTATCTTGGATTGTATATTTTTTTGAGTTGTCTTGATTTTGGCATTGCTGAAAGGAAATTCTTGTTCATTGAACACCACATGTCTTGATATGTACACTCTTCCACTGCTATCAAGCCACTTGAACCCTTTTTGATTTGCTGCATATCCTAGAAATGTGCATGGTTGAGACCTAAATTCCAATTTATGTGTATTGTATGGTCTTAAATAAGGAAAACATAGACATCCAAATACTCTTAGATATTTATAATCTAGTTTGACTTTTGTTATATTTCTATTGGACTTTTATATTTTAAAACTTTTGTAGGCAGTCTATTTATCAAATAGACTGCTATGGAGAAGGCATCAGGCCAAAACTTTAGTGGTAGTGATGCCTATGCCAATAAAGTCAAACCAGTTTCTACAATATGTCTATGTTTCTTTTCAATAAGACCATTTTGCTCTGAAGTGTATGGGCATGTTGTCCTTTGTGTAAAGCCCTTCTTTAGAAAGTAATCCTTTAGTGGTAGAAATTCTTTTCGACCATTTGTTTGAATAATTTTCACTTGACAGTTGGTTTGACTTTCTGCATTAGCTATGAATTGCATCACTGCACTGTTAGTTTTAGATTTTGACTTTAAGAAGTATATCCAAACATATCTAGAATAGGCATCAATAAAAGAAATATAATATTTGTAACCATAATCGGTGTTTATTGGGGCCGGTCCCTATAGATCTTTAGCAATCAATTCTAATGGTTTATGATATAGAGTCTCTGAGTCTGGAAATGCAACCTTGTGACTTTGACCCATTTGGCAATATGTACAGGTGTAAGATTTTGGAATTTTATCAGCAGAAATATTATCACAACAGTTTAGAACATGTTTTAAAATCTTTATACTGGGATGTCCCAGTTTATAGTGCCAGATATTATACATCTTACAATTCTCATCAATTTTCATTTCAGAAACATGACACTAATTTTTTTTACATCCAGCCTTTCTTGGGTTTGCAACATCAAATTTGTATTACCATTTACATTCTCTACCCTGCATGAGAATTTCCTTTGTTAGAACATCCTTTACTAAATAATGTTTTGAATAAAATTCAAAATATACATTATTGTCTTTTGCAAACTGAGATACAATCATTAATTTTTTTCTAATGAGTGGAACTCGTAACATGTTATTGAGATAAAGTTGCCTTACACCCTTTATGCTTGCATTTCCAATGTGAGAAATATGTATAGGTTTACCGTTACGTAAATACAGTAATTGTTTACCTTTGTATTCTCTATTCCCAAGATTCAAGTTACTTAGATTGCTGGTTACATGATTGGTTGCACCTGAGTTTGGATACTAGCCTTCATCATGTATATCTTCAATTTTAGCCATGTCAATATTTGCATCTTTTGATTTGACTTTTGGCTGGGAGTTAATCATATTTGCACTAATATTTTGTGATCTTGAAATGTTGTTGCCTTGCTATGTTAGTGTAATGTTTGCATCAAATCTAAAATAGCATTTATTTGCAGTGTGTCCAAATTTTTCACATATCTGACATCTTGGCCTATTACTATTATTCCATCTGCCACCTCTACCTCTGGTCCTGTTGGACTGACCACCTCTCTGACCACTGCTTGGTTGATTTCTCTTCTTTTTGTTTGTAAAATAATTGATGGAATATTCTGAAATGACTGATTTCTTTTGCTCCAATCTCCCTTCATGAGCAAGATGTATGGAATTAACATACTGTAGTGATGGCAGTATTTCATTAGATGATATTACTACCACCATAGCTTTATACTCTTTATCTAGACCATTCAATATTGACAGAACTTGGTCGGTTTTAGATACTTTGTGCCCTGCAGAGGCCAACTGATCACACATTGCTTTTGCCTTTGAAAAATACTCTCTCATACTTATGTTGTCTTTCTTTAAGTTGTGTAACTTCCTTTTATACTGCATAATTCTTGCAGCAGATTGGGAATTGAAAGTTTGTTCAATTGTGTGCCATATTTCATGAGTTGTTTTACATCCTACCAATTATGGCAATAAACTTGCACTAATTGAGGAAAGTAACCATGAACTGATTAGACTATCTTGTCTTTGATGCACTACATAGTCTTGATTGCTAACTAATGTGCCTTCTTTGTCTGTAGTAAATTTTGGTGGGGTACTTAATGTGCCAAGTACATACTCCTCCAGTCCATATCCTCTAATTTCTTTTTCTATCTGAAATTTCCAAAGCAGATAATTAGATTCCTCCAACTAAATGTTGAAAATTTAGCTTTGAGGCTTAATGATGGAATTCATGAGTTCTTGGGTGATGTTGGATTGGGTTTGAGTGGTTATTGGTGCTGTGGATGAAAATCTTGCATTGTCTTCTTCGGCCATGATGCTATCTTTTGATTTCAAGAATCAAGAACTGACAGTGGGTAAGGAATAACACTGTTTGTTAGGTGACAGATGAAAGCAGATCCTGATGCACCTTTCTGCCACTACACCAGAAAAGACTTTTGGTAGCATTGAAAAAATGCTACCATAACTTATGGTAGCGTTTTAGGGAACGCTGCTATACGACATGCAACTAAAAGTCTAAAACTTTTTGTTGCGTTGTAGTAAACGCTACCAAAAGTCACTTTTAAATGCAACTATAGGTATTTTCTGTAGGATTTAAAAAACGCTACCAAAAGTCACTTTTAAAAACAGCTATTGGTTTTTTCTGTAGGGTTAGAAAAACGCTACCATAAGTCTTCATTTTTTGGTTGCATTTTTTGTTTATATGCTTTTTTTGATTTTCAGTAGCGTTTTTAAAATGCAACTGTATAATTTTTATATTAGTTTACATTTGTTTCTATAGCATTTCTGAAACGCTACTAAAAGTTATTGGTTGTTTGGTAGCATATTTTAAATGCTACTATTTACGGTTGATGGTTTATACCATTTCCAGCAATCGCTTATATACTATTCATATTAAAACGAACGATCAATCGCATAATTTTCATATATTCAAACAAACAATTAAATCACATAATTAGCATATACAAACAATCAATCATATGATCATCATATTCAAATAATTGCAAAAACATGATAATCTCACAATCAAATATAATATCCATAATCAATTCGATAGTAGTTTTTCAACAAAATAAGTCACATACTACAAGCATTCACAGACAAGTTTCCACAAATGGTACTAACAAAATACGACAACATATATAACAATTAAATTCATGTTCGTTGCTTGATTACCAATAGTTCTTTGTTGTCGAAAGTCTTCGCTTCGAAATAGCTAATTACCTGCCATCCATATCCACCCTCCATGGCATCAGAAGCTAACCTAACCTCATCAACTTCATTTGCAGCATTCATTGTGCATCCCTGTGCACTTCAGTATAAAGTCCTGCAACCCACTGTTTCTAACTTCACTTCACAGCTACCCCATCTTCAAAAGTTCTCCTCCCCAAAACATCAATCCAAAACCAGCACTGTCGAACCGAACTACCTTGCAACATCATCAACAGCCTGAACCATCCATCAACCTCCTCCATAACCACTGTCTCTCTGCTACACCAAACACTCACCAAAAAGCACTCTCAACACAACCAGCCTCTGCCATATACCCAAACTTCTCCTCGGCCTTGAAATTACTCACACCAACCTTCTAACCCTACAACCACAAACAAATTCCAAACCCCTCTGCCTTCATCACACAATTCACCCCCAACAACCTCTACATCACCTTAAACCTGCTTCTCCAACCGGAACCCACTCCGGCCTCCATTAACAACTAACTACCCCAACTATTTATCCTCATTCAATCCACCCTGCATCAACCACCCTTTCATTTTCATTTCAAACCACCGACTTCAGCCTCTATAATCCACAACTACTCCATAACAGCCTACAAAACACCAAGCTTCACAACAAACCAACCTTTATAACAAACCAACATCTTGAAAACACTTAGAAATACTGTTTTTGACTTGTTTTTCCTTCTCGGGTTTGATTATGTTTTCCATAGGTAAAACTTAGCCACATAAGTAAACATAAAAAACATTCATCTATTGACTTGATGGCGTATGAATGCCCAAAAGGCAAACAATGCTGACTAGGACATGTTACATGTCATGTCCGTTTCAAGACTGACCGACTTGGGCAAAACTCATGATATGTTGTGGATCCTACAGGTCTGAGTGTTCAAAGGATCCTATTTCCATTACATATGTTTATTACTAAATATCTGGGTGCAAGTTCCATGTAAGTTGAAGAAAATTGCAGCTGAAGTGGATGTACCTATTGAAGAGCATTTATGTTAAAAAGCTACTAACTGGAGGGTATTGTCAGCATAAAATAATCAAGTCTCCTACATGCTCCATGCTGATACCTAATGCCTCAATCTGGAGCTAAACTGTATTCATACTTTCAACAATGCTAAACCTATATGAGTCGTTTCATTTTTTATATTCCATAATAAAACATAACGCATATTTCAGTACTAAAATAAAAAAAAAGTGTTATAGGCAAATTTCATAGAAGTTTCATGCAGGAAGTTAGGTTGGTATACTCACCAGTGGCTATGAACAGGTTGTTGCTTTATTGCTTTTGACTGTGAACTCAACAAACAAAAAACAGAACAGACTGTTTTTTTATAGCTATGCCCCCGAAATTCGAACACTTTGCATTTTAAAACATGACGGGGCCTTTTGTTGTCCTAATTATTAATGCGTTAATGTACCCAAATCTCTTTCCTTTTATTTTTCAAATCTGATCATCTCTCCAACTGGACCAGTATTTTTGATCGTATTTATGTAGCTAATCTAACCAGTAACAAACTGAAACGTTGCACATTTACACATGTATTAAAAATAGACCATTCTTATATGTTATAATAGTACGAATACCTGGGGTTTATAAGATGACCTCACTAGAGCAGAGGCTCAACAAAATTGTCCATACATTAATCAAATTCTATATCTTTCAAACTGGCTGTGTTTGCTGCTGTACTCAGACTGGTGGCCACAGTTGTAGGACAACAAGCCGGTCTAAGATTTGAAGTGGGTTCACTACAAGCATGGTCAGAGCATAGCAGTGCAAGTTATGAAACTTAGTGAAACTTAGATATCCTTATATTTGAGTATTTGAGCTATCAATCAATGTACAACGATAATTGAGGAGTGGTTTACAAATACACACTTAAATTTGAGTAAAACATAAGAGTATAACTAACCTCTTTCACATTTTTTGATTTTCTGCAATCCCCATCATTTTGAATTCACCTATGCATACACGGCATCATTATTATATAATACTTACAAATTTTATGAACCACATCACAAGCTTAACAACTAACGCTTCGTCCTAAGGAGTTAGGATGTAACTGTGAGAAAATGCAGTTGCTTAGGTACATTGTTATTAATAAAGATGGGTTTCTACAATTTTGCTCAACGTAATTTTAGAACAGATTAAATAGTTCAAATGTTTACAAAGACTCGAGATACTAACAAGGACAGTGTTATCTTCTTCACTAAGTGGACTACTAACATTCACAATATAACATGTCTAGTTGTAAATACCAGAATAAAAAATTAAAATAGATTCTAATAGTCACTTGTAAACAGCGGATATATAATATAAATACTATATCAAAAGCATAATAGAAACTCCTAGTTTGGATCTCAAGAGCATGGACTATTAGTGGTTCACCCCTAAACATCCATAAGAGCATTAATAAATAGTCAGTTTCCTTAACCATAGCATGTACAAAGTATGATAAACTACAAAAATAAACTAAAGAATGAAGTAATACCGGATATAAGGTTATAGTGTTCCTTAAGTGTTTACCATCAAAAGTAGTCCCTATATACAGACCAGTTAACAAGAGCCTTTTAGGCAAAGCTTCATGAGTTAGTCTCGAATAAAGTGTTTTTATGCAATTACAACTTATTCACCTTACTACTACTTTCCACAACAGCAGGAGGGGTAAAGAAATATTTTGTGGAAGGTATAGAACAAATGAGCTAATGAAAATTTGCTGTGAAGAGCTCCCAAAATGAATAATTACAAGCTAAATGACCACCAGAATGATCAAAACATTAACTATGAAATTTACTAACTAGTCATGTGGTAGAAGTTATAAAATTGTGTTCCTACTTCATAGAAGTGCATACCGTTAATGAGAGTTGTCCGACAAGAATGAAAACCGCAATTACACTGTTTATCGGAGCGAACAATCTTCTTCGAGCTACTAGGCTTGTGATAGTAATAGCAATTATTGTAACTTTCTGGCAATAAATGCGGTAAATTAGTTAATATTTGCTCAAACTGGGGAAGCATAAATTAGGCTAAGCCAAACAATTCAATGAATAGAATTGAGGAAATGTTAATAAAAACATATAGTAGAATCACATAGGATAATCAAATTAAGGATCAACCTTTGATGTTTTATTAATAATAACAATAACATTTAACCCTCTTAAGTGGGTGTTAAGAATCACATAAGTAAAATTAACCAATTTTAAGTGCATACAGTTCTCATCTTGCAAAAAATGGTTTACATCACTTAGGTATTAATAGTTTCTGGTAATATTATCATACATATTCTTCTTTGGATTTTGCTATTTTACCTAGAAATAAAAGAAGGAAGATACGACCACACTTAACCACAAAAATAAAGACACATATCAGAGATATGACGATAATAATATTAGCTTAAAACCTTCTAGCATGACATAGACATGTGGTTTCACTGAATATACAGCAGATTTTGTAAAAGGCTCCGCGATAAGAGTTATTTTCACCTCCTCAGCGGTAACATGTGGATTACCTTCACTACATAAACATGAACATTATTCATTTTATGCACATGTGTAGAGAAAATAGCGTAATAAATGAAACAATTAGAATATACATCCATATAGATCTACATAATCCACAGAAACCTGTGTCTCGTGCATGGATTTGGAAGATATACTGAGAGGTAAGTGATATACTTAATACAGATAGGATGTGAACATTTTTCATTTACGAGAAGCAAAATCTATAGGCACAATTCACCAAAATGCATGAGAGCGTGCCAAGAGAATATTTTATGGGTATTCATGCTGATAGAATACCTTAGTGTGGAATTTTATGGGTAATATTACCCAAATTATAGTTCTGGGTCTATTACCCGGTAGTTAACCCTTGGTTAATTTCAAAACATGGACAAGTACTTATTTTTGTTTTTATCTACAGTTATTTTTCTACAGGTCCAACTAGATAGAGAATCTGTCATCAATGGATGGATTTGTGTTAGTATAGGTTATGATTTTATATTGCACGAAATGTTTGTCAATAAATCAACATGACAATATGGAATCATAAGTTGTACACTGCAGTGCCATGCCTAAACATCAAAAAATGGAATTTCACGTCTCTTTTTGCACTTCTCAGCTACAACAGCTCCAACAATTGAGAGTAAACGCGGCAAAATTGGAAGGCTGTCATGTGGAAGATTCATTCAGATCCATGCTTCTTGCTTGGTGCGTTGCAATAGCTGGATAACACCTGCAACTGCTCAGTCTAGCTGATCACATGTAGTCCAAACTGGGTGCCTTCAATGTTGATCTTGCAAATAGCTTCAGTAAACGAAACACAGATTTCATCGTCAGCTTCATTTTAAATCAGAGTAGCCTTGACAATCCAAACCTGTATGGTAATGGATATAAACCATTTGTAAGTCAATAAAAACGGACAGCAAAGCTCTATTTTTTTATGTACAATGCATTGGTGATGAGCTTAATCACTAATAAGGCTGGTTAACATTTTGATAGATTGTTAAGTTCTTACTTTATTGATTATAATTAAGAAATTAGCAATATAACTAAGCCTATCAAGTTTAGCACATGTAGATCACCATGAGCATATAAAACATAAGTAGGGAGAGAACATCAATATAACAGTAAGGCCTAACAAATTATTAAGCTATTGTGTATCATGTAGACTAAATTATATGATTGATCAAGCCAATCAAGTTTCATACATTGACATTTAATATTGGCACATAACAAACTATATCCACCTCCTATGAAAAGAAAGCTACCAAAATTATTTTGGATACTTGGTTGAATCAAAGTTTGAAATTTTGGTTTTTGATTAAGTTTCGTTCAGTTTGATATATCTAAAAATTTTGTTCTGTTTCAGAATGTCGAAAGTTTTGGGTCAGTTTCGGTTCTAGTTTTGATTACTTTATGATTTTTTGAATATAAATAATTTAATATGTACCATTAAATATATAATTTACCATTATAATTTTAAATCCCTATAATCAGAAATCTACCAATATGATAATCCAATTCCTTTGGTCCAACATCTTTGATTAGCAGAATATCCATTTACAAATTTCTCTTTGGGCCATATACAGTACCTTTTCAATGCATGAAAATGATTTAACTGCATAAAAAGTTACCACTATGTGGATGGTGACAGAAACTGCATATATATGCAAAACAAATAGGCATATAAATACAGTTGTGTTAGCAAGCAAATTTATATAAAAGTGAAGGGATAAAAAGATGACATGAATTACCTTGTAGTTCTTCATCCTTTATAAAATGGCGTGGTTGGTGATCACTGCACTAACAATATCTGAAGTGCTAAGAGTAGCATCGGTGGCATCGGCTACTACTATGTCCACATTAGCTTTCTTGAGGGTGGGTGCATTGTTCACATCATCAACAGTCATGATGTATATATGCTTTCTTGCTTTCGAACATTTTACTGTCTCCTACTTATGCCCTCCTATGTATGTGTAATTTTAATCTAGTGCAACAATATACTTCAGGTAAATCCAGTACAATTTTAAATATAAACTTCAGGTAAATCTAAGCAATTTTAGCTGCTTTAGCGCAGTTCAGCAGCTTTACTTCTAAAATGCACAAGATTTTTACTGACCAAGAGATTATTAAATCTAGTTGTTCACATTATTTTGGTTTACCTTTGAACCAGAGTATGTGATTTGGTTTCTTCAAATCTTGCATTTGAGATGTAATTTAAGGTCTATAATATGCCATGAGTTAAAGAATTGCTTGGTTAGCGTTCATATTTAGAAAGTTCATTGAGTCATCAGAAAAACTTTAGTACCGTAAATGTTTGGTTAAGCCTTAACAAACATGCTCTACTAATTTTAAATCTAAACAAAAGAAATTTACCTAAATTTTAATTTCTATTTTTGAATAAATTGAATTCAATTTATGTGAAGAATTCAAGCAACAACCCACAAACTCCATTGCACAAACTCAATTTAATCAAAAACCCAAAATAAAGTTTATTTTCGGATTACCTTTATTAAGTTGGAGGTGTGAAGCAGAGGTCAGAGACTGGAATTGTCGATTCAGGCACAACCATTCTAAGGAAAAATATACATAGGTCTTGAGCCAGTCTTCAACAATGGTGGTTCAAGCCAGTCTTGAAAAAACCTTGCATTCATCTCCAAAGGTACCATATTCAGGAAATTCACGATATCCAGATCTAGCGAAGAGCAGTCCTTCAGCAATGGCTGGAAATTTGATGCAAGAGAGCAAGCATTAGTGCGGATTTTAAGGCAGTGAATTATTTGAAGGCAGAAGAAGAAAAGTATGTCGATTTTGGGAAAAGGAACAGTTTAACAAAATTGAAGAATAAAAGGGATTGAGAAAAGTTGGCTTGGTGAAAAAAATGTTTAAGTGAAAATGGAAGAGAAAGAAATATTAGCGGGCAAAGAGAAATTTTGTCCAAATTTTTTAGTGATTGTTGGCGGGACAGATCTAGCAGCGTTTCTTTTGTTAGTTTAATTTTAATTGACCAGCATTGGTAGCACTTAGCATTGAAACGCTGCCATTTAATGCAAGCAATACTAAGTTTTGTTGTAGTGTGCAGTCGTGAAACAAGTAATATTCAACGATGATGGGATCTCTGATGATTTAGAAGCAACCAGTCAGAGTAGGGATGATAATTTGCTGATCCACTTTGGCTTGGCACGATACTGCAATCAGATGATGATAGACTCAATCTTTGATACTTCTTGATCACCGATTTTGATGATCTATGTTCCTTTCTTTAAATTCTCAAATGATGATGTCAATCCGATGAGATGCAAAATCTGTGCAGCCAATTCTCAAATGATGAGAATTTTTTGATGAGAATCTTGGCGAGGCACTTACTGTTAAGCACTTAGTGACTCCGATACCATGAAAGATTAAGTGATATAATGTGTTGCTAAATTGAAAGAAGAGAATGTTGTTTATTGCAATCAGATTGTGTATCATGCTTACAACTGATACATTACATTCTTATTTATATAAGAAATAAAAGCGAGGGGCTGCGGGTTGGCCCAATAGTCTTATACATCATAACCGCTTCAGATATAACCTTATTATACTATACCATGCAGCTGAACTCTCTCATAAGACTTTAAGAATATAAATAAATAAATAAATAAATACACAACATTAGAATACACGAATGAAGTCAACAACCATAAATTCATTTAACATGATACACTAGCTGTATAGGATCTTCTGAGCACCTTCTGCAAGGTTCCAAATTTATTGGCTAAGAGCTAAAAATTACAATAAAGTACAAAAAGGGTCAACCAAGCAATTTAACTTACAAGAATCAAAATTATTTCTTAAGTCAATAAACAAGTTGTCCCAATGGATACAATGAAGTTAAATATGAATTCAAACAAGCACTTGGCATTCTTGTGAACCACAATTATATTGTTCTTAAATATTCTTAGTAGTTCACCTTATTTGCAGAAACATAAGTGTCATTTAAAAAGTACAACAATTAAGAGAACTTAATTAATTGATGTGGAGACATTGTAAAAGAAGGTGTAGTAACAAGAATTAATCTGTTAACTTATACACAATTGTTAATTCCTTATATAGGCAGAAATCGCCTAAAAATACTTGGAGACTAAATCCAATCGGTGATAATGTCACTACAAGAAGAACAGTAAGTAGCGACGGGTCATATCGACGAACGTCGACGGTTCCGTCGATGTATTTCCGACGGCTCTCCCTAATAACTCATCTCTGTAGCATTTCGGTAAATAATATAAATAGCCGTCGAAAGCCATTAGAAGCTGTTGATAATATGAATCGCAACGGCTATTGAAAACCGTCGGATATCGCGATTATACTTCTACTCTAGCCGAAAGAAAATTTCATTTTGCTTCTCCTCCAATTTCAATCCAAAATCCTAGTTCCTCTCCAATCTCCATCGCCGGCCAACCTACGCATCTCCCTGACCATCACGAAGTTCGTCATTCTCCACTCTCAACAACCCTAGGCCATTTATTCATCTCCAATCAGTTTTTTTCCTAGTCCTAATTAATTTTGATTTGCTAAATTAGGGTTACTTTATAATTCTAGTTGTTTATAATACCCCATTGATTGTTTATTATACCCCATTGAATGCTAATTGCAGTTATTATCATTTAAATGAAAAAATTAATGTATAATTTAATATATGTTGCTGTACCTCGATCTGAATCTGTAGTGTCTTTATGGTTGAGTCAGAGACTAGGTCGATCTCTTTAAGACGTTTCACTGTTGTGCTGAAATCGTGCAAGGTAGTCTTTGATGCAGTGCCCCCTCCAAGATAAAATAGCCCTAAATCAATATCAACAGCTTCTTGCATGAACACTGGTGAGTCAATAGTACCAAAAAAATATTGCTCGGGTCTAAGAAAGATTAAGGTGGAAGAAGAAAAGAACTCGGTTTACAAACTGATCAAAATTCTATCAAATAGCTTGGTTTATATAGAGAATAATTTGAGTAGAAAATGGGGCTGAGTCATGAGAAAATATCAGATCTTTGTTTACTGGGTCTTATTATCAAGTCAAAGTTGGTTTAAAAATATACTGCCAAAAAATAAGGGGCTCTACATCACATTAAAACCAAGCCCGGCCCAGCCCGGTCTAGGTCGAGTCGGTCAGTCGACACACACATCTGTGTCATGGCAAGCATGTTCTCCTTCCTCAACATTGAGTGCCCGAAGGGCCCATCCATTCTCTTGTGAATCCTATATTTAAATAGAACTACTCTATAGTTCCCCACAATGTAGGACTATTCAATAAGAGGGGTATTCTATACTCCTTCCAATATGTTTAACGATTGTTCTAAAATCAAATTTTCCAACAATCCCCCACTTGAATTTTTCAAAATATTTTTCTTAAGCAAATTCTGATTTTATAAGATTGTGCATAAACAAAGGTATCATTCGATTTGAACATTTGCATAATAAGTAAGATCCATATTATACTAGAGTGGCTCATAGTCTTGAACTCTATTTTTGACATCAAACCACACACAACCTTTCTAGGGTGCAGTCTATAGCCCGTGACTTAAAGGCCATGTATGTCTATCCCAATTTAGTGAACGCTCTAGGAATTTTGCTCAAAAATTCCATAGGAAACAGCCATATTTCCACATTCACATAGGTGAATCTATCAAGAATACTCCTATAGCTAGGTACTCCACTCCACATAGAGTATAGATTTCATTAAGAGTTAAACTCATCCTCCTATCGCTTCAGGACTACATGCTTCTAGCATGTTCAATCAATGTCACTTATTAACTTGTTATTACCCATTGAACTTAGTTCTTGGGAACTCCAGCCATTAGGTTAGGTTACCATTATAAGTGACTTCTCATTCTCTAAGTTCTTATTCTAAGGGCAATAGTCCCATTCTTTTAGATAAAGAAAAGACTTTCTCTTTGGCAAATCCTTTCATCAAAGGATCTACCAGATTCTCATCAGTGCATACATGATCCACTCTTACAGATCTTGAAGAGATATACCCTCTTATAGTATTGTGATTACGATGAATTTGTCGTCTTTTACCATTGTAATAACGGTTCTTAACTTTTGCAATAGCTGCGGTACTGTCGCAATGAATCCACACAGTTGGTATTAGTTTTTCCCATAAGGAGATCTCAGCTAGTAGATTTCTTAAGTAATCTGCTTCTTCACTAGTAGTAGCTAGTGCTATCATTTCTAACTCCATAATGGATTGAGCTAAAATAGTCCGTTTCTTAGATTTCCATGTAACAGCTCCTCTTACAGTACTAAAAATATATCCACTAGTGGTTTTGGAATCGTCTGATAACGTATTCCAATCTGCATCCCTATATCGTTTAAGGACAGTGGGAAACCTTTGATAGTGTAATCCAAGATTGATAGTTCTTTTAAGGTGTCTCATGACCCTTTCAATAGCCTTCCAATGCTCTATACTAGGTCTTCTAGTAAACCTGCATAATAATCCCACGACATATGCAATGTCGGGTCTAGTACAATTAGTGGCATACTAAAGGCTGCCAATGATGCTCGCACATTCAGACTGTCTTACACCTTCACTAGTTTTCTTAAATAGTTTTACACTTCGATCACATGAATATTTGAACCTAATATAAGTAAATCATCTACATATAAACATATGATAATGCAAATGTTATCCTTGGATTTATAATAAATACACTTGTCATTTTCATTTACTTTAAAATCATCTGAAATAACTAAATTGCAAATAATTTATGCCAATGTATAGGTGCCTGTTTAAGATCATATAGAGATTTATCTAATTTACAAACTTTATGCTCTTGACCATGTATAACAAAACCTTCGGGTTGGTCCATATAAATCTCTTATTCTAATTCACCATCCAAAAAAGCAGTTTTTACATCCATTTGGTGAATTAGTAGATCATAAAGTGAAGCAAGAGAAATTAATACTCGAATTGATCTTATTCTTCTAACAAAATTGATTTTATTTTTCTAACAGGTGAAAAGGTATCAAAAAGTCAATGTTTTCTCTTTGTCTAAATCCTTTAGCTACAAAATGAGCCTTATATTTATCAATTGTACCATCATGTTTCAACTTCTTTTTAAGTACCCACTTACAACTTATAGTTTTACAACCTGGAGGTACGTCAACAAGATGCCATGTTTTATTAGATTCAAGAGATTCCATTTCATCATTTATAACTTCTTGCCAGAGGTTTGAATCTAAAGAAGACATAGCTTCTTTAGATTAGCAAGGTCCTCTTCTAGTGCATAAGCATAATATTCTAGACCTAAATCTTTAGTAATCCTAGGTCTTTTACTTCTTCAAAGTTTAGATTCAATTTCGGCATTATTTTCATAATTTCTTATTATTGGATTATTAGTGGTAGATGTGCCCACATTATTCCTAAGTTTAAACGGAAATTTATTTTCAAATAAAGCAGCATCATTTGACCCAATAATAACTCGAGCATTCAAATAAAAAATATATATGTTTTATTATTAATGGAATAACCAATAAAAGCACATTCATATGTTCAACTTGCTAATTTAATTCTTTTAGGGTCAGGAATACGAACATATGCTAAACAACCCCAAGTTTTAAAATAAGACAGGTTGAGTTTATGATTTTTAAAAATCTCAAAAGGTGAAATTTTGCTTTTTGGTTTAGGAATTCTTTTTAAAACATAACAAACAGTTAAAAAAATTTCCCCCACCAGTGTGTTGCTGCACTCGAATTTAATAAAACAACTACAACTAATTCGGTAAGAGTCCTATTTTTTCTTTTAGCTTTACCGATCATTTCAGGCGAATGAGGTGCATTTCCCTTATGAATTATGCCATGTTGATTATAAAATTCAATAAATAGGTTAGACTTATATTTTGTTCCTTTATCACTTTGAAAGCTCTTAATTTTCTTATTAAATTGGTTTTCAATTTCAATGACAAATAACTTAAGCATATCTAGCGCGTCACTGTTATTTTTCATGAGATAAACATAAGTGAAATCAGGGCAATCATCAATAAAAGTAATAAATTAGCGTTTGCCATCCTTAGTTAGAGTGCCATCAAGTTCACATATATCAGAATGTATTAAGTCTAACGGTAATGACTCTCTAAACACAAATTTATGTGGGATCTTTGTAATTTTAGCTTGGCTACAATATTCACATTTTTCTTAATCACTTATGGATACTTCAGGGATTAAGCCTAAGTTACTCATGTTATGAATCAGTCGCTTATTAACATGACAAAGTCTAGTATGCCAAATATTAAAATCACACAGCATATAAAAAGAATTATTACTTTATTCAAATCGACATTTAACCTAAACATCCCATCAACAGCATATCCTTCACCAACAAAAACACCATTTTCAGTGATGGTGTACAAGTCAGATCCAATTGTTTGAGTAAAACCATCGTTATTTAACAGGAAACCAAATACTAAATTTTTCCTCATCTCTGGAAACTACATCTCAGCAACAAGTTCTTTTCAGAGGTAAACTTTAACTCCACAGTCTCAATTCCAGCAACAGTAGTGGTGTGAGAATCTCCCAACATCACTTTCATGTCATTAATAACATTATATGTTTTAAACATTTCACGATCAAAGCAGACATGGCGAGAAGCACCGATGTCTACCCACCACCCTTTTGATCCTCCGACTAGGTTGATCTCAGTAAGGATAACCATAAGGGCTTCTTCAGTCAGATTGGTATGCAGTGCAGGATTTGGCTTGTTCTGAGTCGTGCCATATAGCCTGGTCTTCCATAGTTATAACATAAGAGCAACTATCCAGTACCATTCTTTAGGGGGCATTTTGTTGTTTGTTCTAAGGCAGATTGTTGCGGTTCTGATTGAGTTTGCGATTCTGATTTTTGAAATTTTTTTCATTTTTTTTCAGACCTGCATTTGTGGATTTCTTAGTGCTATTGTTAGATACAATAAGCACTCTTCTTTCTGGTCATGTTTTCTGGCCTCTTCTTTAATACGGAGACGAGTAATCAAACTCTCTAAGGAAAACTCATTAGTCTTATACTTAAAGTCTTCCGTACTAGGAGGTAATTTATCAATTAACACAATAACCTAAAACTGTTCATCTAAAGCCATACATTCGTAGAAGATCTTATGTGCAATTTTCTGAAGCTCATGTGACCGTGCCTCCACAGAATTGTCGCCTGTCATATGAAACTTCAAATAGCAATTGACAACATACTTTTTTGCTCTAGCTTCCTCGGTATCATATTTCTTTTGTAACGCGTCCCAAATCTCCTTTGCTGACTTGTTTGAGTTATAGTAATTATGCAGATCGTCACTAAGTCCGTTGAGGATGAAATTCTTGCACAGATAATCTTGCTCCATCCAAATCTGCAGCTCTTTTGATTTTTCTATGTAGGCTCGCATCTAATCTGTCTCAGCTTCGTTATGTTTGTTTGAGGACCCATTTCTTCGACTCTCGGAAATCGACACTAATAAATTCTCGGTATTCACGTGCCGTAAATCCAAGTGCCGAAGATGCGGATTCTCAAGGGTAAGAAAGAAAATAAAGACAGAACATAATCTTATAATATTATTTCAACAAAATCTTTACGGCGAAATATACATTTATCAGAGTTAAACATGGAGAGTTATAAATTCCTGTCCTTACAAATGCGGAATACTATAACACAAGAGTGGTGGAAACAGATAACAACCTTTAGAAGAATCTTCTAACTCCATCCTTCGAGCTACATCCAGATTTCTTCTAAACTAAACCTGACTACTAAGCTGCCCGGGAAAATTAGAGCACCCAGAGTTTAAGGGAAAGGAATATAAACTCTGGGTCAACATGGGACTGGTGTGAGAACTCAAAATACGTCTTTTAAAAACCAAAAAAGGTATCTCATAAGACCACGTCGCACATAAACACGAAACGGGTTTTAACCTTATGGTAACCAAATCATTATTACGTAAAATCACTTGACATTATTTTTAATGACATATCTAAAAAAAAATTTGCAAGTAAACTTATTAATCTTGCCGAAATTGCTACATTATTAAATTCTAGCATACCACCTTGTAATACAAGGCTTTCTACATCTAAAATCGTACAGGCTTTTATTGGAGAATTTGTTTCCCATACAAATGACCAGCTGAAGGGACTACCTTCCGGTAGTACATCTCTAGAGGAATGTACCGAGGCCTAGATGGTCCTTAACCAACACAAGACCGGCCTACCTCTTCCTAGGTAGTACCGAATACATCATCACCACGTTCATTACCGACCTATCCGAGGGCCCTCGCAGCATACATAACCAATAATTTAAGTCCCGAACATCATAGCGGGAATAAATATATCTAGAAGGGGATGATCATATCCTAATCGTTATGAACCACATAGCCTTGCTGCATCTACCCTGTTTCGGTCATTTCCGGGTGTGAGGCTTGAGGTAACGATTACCTTTCACGTTGCACATTTCGCTTTGAATGCCACATTGCCATTCCATAATCACACAACTGATTTCTACAAGCGTACAACTCCTAAGCTCGTACGTCTCAGGAAAGGGCGTTAAGCTAAGAGAAGTTGCTATCTTCGCCACCAAACAGGTGATACATTCATAGAGATCACTTATGTAACTAGAAATGCAACGTTATTCATTCGTCTATACGAGTTGTCCAGGAACAAGACAAACTGAAGGCACTCTCCTACTACATCTTATCGAGAGTTACCCCTAAGATTAGTAACGAGAAGTCCTTGCAACCTGAAGGGTTTCGGAAATGAAGGGACCATTGCTACTTTAGTATTTGGGAGCTAACCAGAATTATCAACAAACAGTCCTTTCGTCCAGAAGATCTTCGGTCTTCTTTCTTCACTCTCTTTATCAGGTCTTCATTTTTCGAACACGTACATTGGTTCGAAGTGGTTTTCTGATAAGAATAACTCAAATCCGACCCTGGTTCCTTCGAACCAATCATCGATAAAAAGAGGTTCTGTGAATAGGGAATCATTCTTTAATTAATTAAGTTCTTTTTATCAAGATCTCTTCTGGAGATATATATTTTCTAAAACATTCTTTCTGGTATATATGGAATTAAAACCTCTCTTATCAAATCCTTTGATTACTTAAAACCTTTTTTAAACTTTGGAATAATTCCAAATCTCTTCTTTTTTACACATAGGAAATTTTTTTAATCGTTTCAATTAAATCTTAACAATGAATTTTTAATTCAAAACTCATAATTTTGATTGAGTCAAAACCATGTTATCTAAGATGTTAATCCAAAAACCAGTAAATATTAGTGAATAGAATCTATAGAAATCATCTAATTCTACTCAATATCAATTCCCATATTCAAAAAATACTATGGGCGGAATAACGACAAAATCACCTTTTAAATTCCATGAGTAGTACAAGTTCCCTCTTTTGGCTTTAACACTAAGTATAATAAGATCATCTCTATACAATCAAAGTTGTATTTAACTTAAATTTGGAAAATTTAATCTTTTTATACTTAACTCGCTTTTGACATTACGACCTTATCTATCCCTCCCCCAGGGAAAAGGCCATGTGAGCCAGGGCACTGGTTGCTCCTGAACATCTTCTTAGTTTAAGCACCTCACCTCTGGATCTCACGAATAGATCCAATCTACTCGTCGGCTTTTAGAGCCAAGAATAAACCACTTTATCTGTATTTGTTTTCTATAAATCATTTATTTAAACTCTTTTAAATAAGTTATAAAAACCTCAAAATCATTATTAAAACATCTAATTATCCATTGAACATTTATAAAAGATTTGGAAAAGAATTGTTAAGTTCAAAACTAAAATTTAATAGTTATAGAAGAGCGCCACGGAAAAGTGCTACAGAAAGTGCTTTTTAAGCTATATTGATCAAAACAACTTTTTATTTTTGAAACTTCATTTTTATAACTCAAATCACTTTTATAACATCTTAAATGATTTATAAGATTTATTCCACATTTTCAAACAATTTTCAAACATCATTTTCGAAGAAATCCAGTTTTGAATTCCGAAATGCAAGACCGCGATTTTTCAAAAAACTTTTTTTACTCATATCTCAAAATCTACTTATCGAAATATCAATTTTTTTTCTTCGTTGGAAAACTATGGATATAATAGTTTAGAAAATTCTTATATCAAAAAATTCTGAGCTATATTCCATTCTATACACTCGTTTGACTTTTATGGTACGAAATCGTGAACTGTAGTTACGCGACGCGCTTATTTTTAACTAAATTTTCAATTACTTTTCACACTTCACGAAAACACTTATAAATGTTTATAAACATTTCAAACCCATTTTTGAACTTTTTTAAGGAGGTTTAACATTCCATATACACCAATTCATTAATATAGAGGAAAGTGATTTCCTTTGTGCTTATCGACGTGTATTTCCGTGACTTGCATATATATTCAACATTCATATTAGTCAACCAAACTTGATGATCAAAGCATATTAAACATCCATTGCAAACATCATATCATCATCCAAAGATAAAATATTATAGTCTGGGAGTTCTCACCTTCATTTTCCCTTCGAGCTAATATGAAATTGGCTATAACTTCGCTATCGTCGCACTGGAGCTTATGGAATCAAGTCTAAGACCTTTAGACGTGCATGGCCAAGTTTGGAATTCACGGCCTTGGTGGTTTGGAGTGGTGGCCGTGGATTTTGGAAGGGTAGAGGAGGAGTTTTGAACTAGTTTGAAGTGGATTGATATTATAAACTAGTGTATATATTTTCCCCTTTTATTTGAAATATTTTTCCCTAACTTTTCTATATATTTTTTATGAATAAGAAGCCATTAGAGAGGCTCTTAGAAAGCTTGAAAACAAGTGGAAGAAGAAGTGGAATGGTATTAGGAATTTATGAGAAGAGGGGTGGTATTTATAGAAAAAAACTTAGAATAAAATATTTAAAATCAAAATTACCAAAAAACCCCTAGTCGACACCCCTCTACATGCACGGCTTCCCCCCTAAGCCATGTGATGGTTATGTGAGGTGATGGTGTGGTACAATGAGTTGATGTTTTCTTTTTTGTTACTTAAAGTTTAACCTTTAAGAATGTTTTTAACTATTTTTGTAATATACATATATATATATATATATATATAAGTGTTCATGTACATATGTATATGTTATTATATGCATGTAACATATAAATGCATGTACATGTAGGTGCAAAACACTTCAACCGTCTTTGAACAACTTTTGTTTGTTAAATCGTTGAAATCCGAGGAACTGATTATCGGTTATATTTTCACTTATTAATGAACGTACATATATTTGTAAAAAAAATTAAAAAATAAATTTCTCATCATTTTTAGTTAATTAAAATGATCACATTTCATTTATAAAACCATATAAGTAAATATCAAAAATTATTTACACTAATTGATATTATACCAATAAAGCGTTATCGATTTTTTCTTATATTTTTAATTCAAACATATCTTTTTGTAAAGCTATTATAAATGATATAGTATCACTTTATAACTATTCAAAATGAATTATCATCAATTAAAATAACTATTTGAATAATTAAAATAATTATTTAATCATTAAATCTCAATTTAAATTCATAAACCTATATTTAAATATGATGCCATTTTATCGATATAAAGTTCGAGGAAAATATTTTTGTAAATATTTATTCAAAACAAGATTACTATTATTTATTATCACTTAAAACAATTTTATTTGTATTATCAACCTTTTATTTTCATAAATTTATAATTTATCATAGTCATAAATTTGCGGGTCGTTACAGACTTCCCCCCTTAAAAGAATTTCGTCCCCGAATTACCCAAAATAAAAACCTAAAGGTTTGCCCAAAATATTTATTTTTAAACTTACACCCATACGCTGTATATAGATCATCCGTATGCAATATCTAATTTGATTTTATATTTGAATTCACAACTTTATTTTCGAATTAGTATTGATCCCCCGATCCTTTAGTGCAGACTCTGACGAGGCTTCTTGATTAGAACTTTAGTTTTCCTTGCGTAGCTTTCAACTATGATAGAAAACTCAATCATCTAACCATAAACCCTCATCAATGTTCATCGTCAAGAATCGAGTGATAAATCCTCTTTCGGATAAGTGTCAAACACGTCAAAGTTCTGCACTCGAATCTTAAATTAAATCGTGCGACAAAATAATCCATATACTTCATATGAATTAATTAAATTTTCCAAAAATTCTTATGACAATACATCATAAAACTTTCACATTTCATTCAAACTTTTATAAACATACTTCTTTATACATAACTATTTTACATTTTTATTTCCACATATTTCTACTTAAAAACACATTTCTTTTCAAAAGATAATTTTTTTTTATAATATATTTCTAAACATATCTGAATGGTTTTTGGAAAACTCATTTTCAAAATAATTCATTAAATCGATAAATCACCATAAACTATCTTTTGCTAATATCAAATGTGAAAACACTCTTTATTAGTTAATACTCTTTTATTAATTAAAACTTCCTTTTCATATATATATATATATATATATATATTCTCTTTACTTTTACAGTTTCAATGTATAAAAGTATTCATATACTTACTCAATTGTTTTAAGTATATTCATAATTTACTTAACAAGTTTTACTTACTTTAAAATATAATCAAAGAGATTAAAACAATTACTACCAAAACATTTCTATAATGAACTTCTCTTTTTATAACATGTTAATTATAATATTTTCTATCTTTTTATAAAAGACTCCAATACTTGTTATTATCTTTAAAATCCCATTATTAAAGATCTAAATATACCCATAAGATTTCTTCCAAAGTACCATTCAAAGGTTTAAAAACAAATGTTGATAAAACATTGTTTACTACAAACCCCAAAACCATTCATTTATAACTTTAAAGGTTTATTTTAAAGATCCCTACTAATGAGAAATTAGAAAAACATCAGTAGTATCTCACATGCTTACATTATTTAAATTCTTTGAAACTTGGGTCCAAAGAGAAATATTCCCCTCCCTACCTTACACCAATACGATACAAAACACTAAATCAAAATAAGCATCCCATCCAACTTATACATACTAGAACGATCCTTAATTCCACAAATGTTACTTCTATTCTTCCGAGTATGAAGATGATGGTGGATTCCAATTACCAAGGTCTATCATCACTTCACCTTCTCCTTCTTTATCACTGTCCACCTCATCGTCGGCCTCATTGCCATCTTTCTCTGGTACCTCTCCTGTTACCTGGGGTAACCATGGTTGGTTCCATAGGTCATGTCCCATGCCGACTGGTATTCCAGGAATGACCCCGCCCTCTTCTAATTCTTTCAAGACTTGCATGTTTTCCTTCCAAGGGTTTTCAAATTCTTCAACCACCTCCACTTCTTCTTCTTTTGTTGTTTCTTCGTTTTTGCTCATGATCTGATTCCAGTTTATGTACGAAATAAATGATCCCTCCTGCCATACAACATGCTCCCCATTCATATCCCATACTACATTGCTACACTCACTCGATATGATATCATCAAGGTCTTCCATCAGCTCTGATTCCTCCTCCATGGGTTTTATTTCCTCTTCCATGGGTTCTGAATCTTCTTCCATTGGCTCAATTTCTTCTATCGGCTTCAAAAAGAAACTAGCGGGATCTGCTATCCAATTTCACTCCGAGGCCTGCTTGGGTTCATCGTCGCTAGGAATCATAATTACTTCTGGAGTAGGAGGCGTTACAAGCATTCCAGCCATAAGGTTTCCATCTTCACTCCTTCGAGTGTATGGGGGCATATTCTCCCTTAATCGGGAACCAACCATTGCTAGGCGGATATTCTGGTTGTTCCTCTTCGTCGCTAGAGAGAAAAATGAGGCTATCTTTCTCGCCCTAATTTGCTCTAGAGGACTCCCCTTTCACGTAATTTCCCCCATACAGTTTCTACAAGGTAAACAATTATTCTTTTAGACATAAGTAGTAGGTAATTGCTAGTGTATTTTTAGGTTTGGTCAATACTCCGAAAATTGTTTCAAGGTTCATTTCTAAAGATAGCTTTTAAAATTATTTGTATAAAAATGTTTTATTATTTTAAAATTTCTTCGAAAATTTTACCAAAATATTCTTTTCTCTTCAAATACGTATATATATTTTTAGGTAAAATGATTTCATATAAAACCAATTTCATTTGTATATAATATTAACAAATATGCTCTCATATATGCTCAAACTCATCCTAGGGTGTTACTGACCATATCTCTAATGAGTTACTAATCCTATGGCATTATTAACCCAATCTCTAATGAGACTTTACCCCTACCAAAACAAAGGTGTTTGCTCAACGTAAGCTCTGATACCACGATGTGAGGACCTGTTTTTTCGACTCTTGGAAATTGACACTAATACGTCCTCGGTATACACGTGCCATAAATCCAAGTGCCGGTGAAGCAAACTCTCGAGGGTAAGAAAGAAAATAAAGACAAAATAGAATCTCACAATATTATTTCAACAAAATCTTTACAGCGGAATATACATTTATCAGAGTTAAACATTGAGAGTTATAAATTCCTATCCTTACAAATGCGAAATACTATAACACGGGAGTGGTGGAAACAGATAACAATCTTCAGAAGAATCTTCTAACTCCATCCTTCGAGCTCCATCTAGATTTCTTCTAAACTAAACCTGACTACAAGGTTGCTCAGGAATATTTGGGCACCAAGAGTTTAAGGGAAAGGAAAATAAACTTCGGGTTAGTCATGAGACTGGCGTAAGAACTCAAAATACGTGTTTTGAAAACCAAAAAAGGTATCTCATAAGACCACGCCGCACATAAACACGGCGGGTTTTACCTTATGATAACCAAATCATTATTACGTAAAATCACTTGATATTATTCTTAATGACATATCTAAAAAAAGATTTGCATGTAAACTTATTAATCTTAGCCAAAATTGTTACATTATTAAATTCTAGCATACTACTTTGTAATACAAGGATTTCTACATCTAAAATCGTATAGGTTTTTATTGGAAATGGGTTTCCATACAAATGACTAGGTGAAGGGACTACCTTTTTGCAGTACATCTCTAGAGGAAGTACCATGGCCCAACTGATGGTCCTCTACCAACATAAGATCGGCCTACATTTTCCTAGATAGTACCGAATACGTCATTACCCTGGTCGTTACCGACCTATCCGAGGGCCCTCGTAGCATATATCAACAATAATTTAAGTCCCGAACATCATAGCGGGAATAATATATCTAGAAAGGGATGATCATATCCTAATCGTTGTGAACCACATAGCCTTGCTGTATCTACCCTATTTCGATCATTTCCGGGTGTGAGGCTTGAGGTAACGATTACCTTTCACATTGCACATTTCGCTTTGAATGCCACATTGCCATTCCATAATCACACAACTGATTTCTACAAGCGTATAACTTCTGATCTCGTACGTCTCAAGAAAGGGTGTTAAGCTAAGGGAAGTTGCCTTCTTCGCCACCAAACAGATGATACATTCATAGAGATACTTATGTAACTAGAAATGTAACATCAGACATTCGTCCATACAAGTTGTCCAGGAACAGGAAAAACCAAAAGTACTTTCCTACCACATCCTGTAGGGAGTTTCCCCTAGGATTAGTAGCAAGAAGTCCTTGCAACCTGAAGAGTTTTAGAAATGAAGGTGAAACACCCCACAACCCTTAGTATACCCAAAAAGGGCACATTAAAAAATGTGGTGCGTTATAGGTATAACTAAAGCATCACATAGACCGAGCTTCACAAGAAAAAATAAATAATAACAGCGGAAACATTTAAATGTTAACCTATTGTTCAAAATAAAACATCAAAAATAAGTCTAAAAAACATCACATGTCTCAAATACCAAATACAGATGACTTATGAAAAATAGATCTCAGTCTCATAAAATCATAGTACAATAAAATTAAAAATCATCCCTCATAAAGTACCAGTACATCCAAAGTCTAGAGAAAAACTGAAAAGAAGAAGAATACATGAAGAATGATAAAGCTCTACAAATGGATCTCCAAGAAATCCAAATCTACTATCCTTGCCTCTGCTGGTCTATGGGGGGAAAATGGGAAAATAGAGGAGTGGGTCAGACTATAAGTCTAGAGAGTGAAATTAACTACTAGTATTTTTATGCAAGATAAAGATAATAGACTTAGCAACAATTCTAGTATAGAAGAAAATAAATAAAAGATAAAATTGGGATAAAATACTGTTTAACTGTTTGCTTTGATTTTGATTGTTTGCACTTGTCTTAGATTGCCGTGTTTAGGCTGAAACCCTAATCCTATTTTAATTAGGCTGAAATCCTAATTCTACCCATTGATCGGCCTTCTATCTCTATTGCGCCACTGTGAGCTAGTCCAATCCTATTGGTCCCACAGCAAAAGACACATGTTTAGCACATGGAATGCAGTAGCGACTTATTGATGCCGCACACTCGATCATCACCGGTACAAACTAACTGTCGCTACCTCTTGTGACCTCTTATCTACCCTAATTAGCATAAGCGTGTCCAGCCTCACCTGATCTGTTGTGAGACCATTAGTCCTAGTCTGAAAGGATCCTGCCCAGCCTCACCTAAGTGTTTTGTGAGACCATCAGTCCTAGTCCGAAAGGGAATGCTGTTGGTGCGGATCATATCAAACAAAATCTAGTTGCACCCCTTGCCCAAATCACCGGATTTGAGCTTCTATCTATTGGCCACTTATTTATCCTAGTTAGCATAAGCGTGTCCCAGCCTCACCTAACTATTATGAGACCATCAGTCCTAGTCCGAAAGGGTCCTGCCCAGCCTCACCTAATCTGTTGTGAAACCATCAGTCCTAGTCTGAAAGGGAATGCTGTTGGTACGGGCCATATTTTTGTTCTTGCTTATTAACTTGGTGTAATTCTTAAACTAAGCCTCTTCTGTTATTTCTGCCCTATTTGCTTATTAACTTAATCTAAGACTTTAGAATAAGCATTTTCTGTTATCTCTGCTATATTTTCTTATTAACTTAATTATAAGTCTTTAAAAGAAGCCTTTTCTGTTTTATCTTTTTAGTTATAACCACTAGTTATAAACATGCTTGCAAATGTCTCAATTTTCCTATTTCGGTCTATCTTCTTTTTATTATAGTTTTTATTATTTTACATCTAATTTCAATAAATTTAATGTTTTCTATTTTAATCCATATTTGTGAATTATTTTTTTTATATATATTCTTATATTTTATTCGCACAAAAAGGAATAAAAAGAAACTAAAATTTACAGGCTAAATTTTAATGTGAAACAGATGTAAATAAACGCAAATAATAGTAAATAACTATAAATAACTAAATAAAATAGCTAAATAAAAATAACTAAATAAAATAGCTAAATAAAAATAACTGAATAAAATAGACAGAAAAGAACTTTCAAAACTATCTGTAAATAACTTATATAGAAATTGTCTCAAAATTGTAGAAAAACTTCAACTATTGAGAACCCTATTATTTTAAATTACTTAAAAATCTAAAATAATTACTAAACACTCACCTGTGGTCCTTAACTCTATTCCTTGGCCTTCTCGGATCCACTAATAGGGTGTGAAATATTTTAATTAAAAAGAACTCCTCCCAAAAAAAATTATTTTTAGGGCCCAGCCTCAGGCAAACCCAATTGGAAGAAAATATGAATGAGAAAAATAGCTAGGTCTAGGGGCCTTATTTATAGTGTAACTTAGGGATCTCAGGCCGTTGGATTAGAAGATTAAATCTGGTGCAACCACGTCATAGGCTCGCTTGGAACCGTCGGATGGAAGCACGGATGCACATGGTTGGAAGAGAATTGGAAAAACACGTCATCGGTTGAAACTGGATGAAACATCGTCTAAATACAAAGGCGAGTCGACTTGGTTTTCGACCCATACATGTGGAAGGTTGACCTATGCACATTAGGGGTCGAACCTAAGGTCGACCTGACCTACACACACACGAGTACATTGGCACGTGCGATGCACGTGCACAAGAGAAATTGGTATTAAAAAATGATGTTTGTAACGTTTTTTTGGTTTTACAAAATATCTTTGACGTGTATATAAAGTTGCATTTTTTATCCGTGTACATGCACAAATCAATCATTTATCAAAATGTGAATGAGACTAAGTTATTTTAGGAAAAAGTCAAATAGATAAAGAAAGTAATAAACTATTACATGAATATCTAGAGAAATGTAACAAATATTAAAAGTAGCATTTCCAGTAATTTGGAACTTAGAAAACTTGCATCATCTCTCTTTTAAAAAGTACTAAACCACCATATCAATATATAGAGAATTTTTCTTATCCACCATAAATATCGCACTTCCAATGATACTCCCTTATAAACCCTCAGTACTTGCTAAAGTGTAAAACTACTTGGTGCTAGTGTATAGATTTTGAATTTTCCTTTACATTAATATCGTAATAAAATTTTATAAGACTTAAATTGATGTAATAATTTTTCTCTATGCTTTTTCAAGGTTGATGTCAATGACAATAGCTTATATGTAATCTGTAAGAACTAAAATACAGTTGTAGCAATTGTTTTCTCTTCTCCTTGTCGTGGGCCTGAGATTGGCATCAGTGGTATGTAGATGGCGGAGTTAAAAACATTGTATAAGGGTTTTTGTGACGTAAATTAGAATTTTCTTTTAGTAATAAGATTGGAAAAAAAATTCATACGTATATAATAAAATTAACTCAATGATGTAATTTCTAAAAGCACTGCTTGAAAATACGAAAATAAAATAAAATAGAGAAAACAATGTTAACTATTCTTACCCATTTATGGTTATATAAATAAACCCTTATGTAAATAGGGTCTAAGAAACGCATGCTTCGCACATAGGCAGTTGATAGTTTATTAATGTCTATGTTTATAAATGGTTAAGGGTTGGCACACTCAATTAACCAAACCCTTCGGTTAATTATCCGATTTTACTGATCAAAACTTGCGGTTCAGTTAACTAAACGAAAAATAAATATAACTGATTCATACCGACTGAACCGTCTAAATTTAACTGCAGTTAACTGCTCAGCTTTAATCGGTTAACCAGTAAAAAGAATTTGACAAATACAGGCGTATCTAAATAATAATGAGTCTTGGCTCAAAGTTGACAACTACAGGAGGACCTCTGCCAACTAAACACAAATTTTAGGCATGATGTTGCATTTCATTTCCATAATTAGCCGTAACTTTTAATCAATGCACCTAGAAGTTATTTAGTAGGCATATGATTTACAAAATTATGATGAAAAATTTGTGAAAATATTCTATATGAAGCACATCTCTCTTGAGTAATATCACCTCTATTTATATGTTCACATGGATATTGTTTAGTACTTCTAAAGCCAATTATAATACATGTAAACTCAAAATGCCATGTGCATGGATGTATATAAATAGAAAGAAAAATATTTATCTCTTAGTACACTCATTTTCGTATTTCACTATTGATATTGAAATAATGGGTATTGGCTCCTGTACACTCATCTTTCATGTTGATCCATCAGTGCTTGTGCTAAGCTTTTGAATTTTCCTTGAGTGCTATACAAAGATAAAGATGAGGCAAAGTTTAACTTGTTCAAATATATTATGCATAAAATTAAAGATTTATGCTCACTTTGCAAAGGCAAAAGGAGAGGAGAATTAGATTTTAATCTTTGAAAATAATGATGTGAAGTTGTGTCATTGAAATTTTTGTTGGCTCGAGTAAATAAAGTGATTCAAAATCTATGATATTGGTTATTACTTTGGGCATCAATATAAGCTAAAATCTGTGAGTTGAAAATTTGTATTATGTCCATCGAATAATGTGTCTAAAGAAACCAAATTTTCATACCTATAAGCTATATTCAATTTAAAAAGATGGGCACTAAAGGTAATAACATGTATACAGAAAAGGAGGTGAATTTGGGATTGTATATTTCTGCACTTGGTACATGATATAACAGTTGGTACTAAAAACTAATACTACAAACATATATTGAAGAGAAATATACCAAGGGAGACAGTAAAGTGCGTTCTGTAGATATGAAATGGTAATAATATCACAAAGTCTCAGTCATACACATTGATCTTTCTTCCACGTATCCCATTTTCTTCAATCATACACATCCTATAATCATAGCATGTGACTCACTGTTAATTCTGAAACAGCCTGGCTTCAAATTTTCTGAAGTTGAAATGCCTAATTGTGAAACCATTTAATTTTTTATTTACTAAAATAAAAATAAGATATATATCCAAATAACTCAATGAATGCTTAATATGGTTGAAATATAAGGCGGTATCGAAACATAAACTGTAGAAGTTGAAGCTTCAAAACTGTACGGTGATCTTTCATAAGCCTCTCGGTTATGCACCTTTGCTCTTAACATGTATTCCTACTCTCTGCAACATGTACTCAGTACAACTTGCCTCTGCGTCAATTGAGCCACTGGAGTTGGTGAAGGCGGTGGTGCAGATTCAGGCTTATGATTGGGCTCCTCGCAGCTGATGCAAACTAAAACTACAGTAAAAATGGTGAAAATGATGATTTGCTTGCTCGGAGCCCTTCTAATATATATCTCAGATTGATTTTGAACATCTGAATGAATAATGTGTGTTATGATCTTATATTGAGTTTGGTTGGCATTTTTTTGCAGGATTGAACAATTCTATTCATACAATATATGCGTATAGAGCTGTGGTTATTCAAGACAGAGAAAACAGGACGTGAGTCTACTCCTAATAAAATCAAAATAGGGAATATAAATAAAAAAATGATGCGAATATGGAGTACATTAGCCTGTAATGCTGCTCTTGTTTCATGTATATCAGAACCTGCCAGCACAACAATATATAGCAAAGCCCAAGGGTTAGCTTAAAACCACCATGACTACACCCATTATATCTCTACTATTAATAATGAGAATTCGATGAATTTAATTTCAACCGTGTCCTTTTGAAATTCCAAAAATGCCCCAATCCACCAACGGAATATTACCGTCGATTTACAACATCCAACACCATCCCCTTTTCCAAGCACCCTTAAACATAATTTCACTATAAATTTGCAATCGACACCACCAACATAAGTTTTTAAAATAAAAATGTTGTGACCATCAAAGGTATTAGATGCACGTACGTGCGATTTATACTAGTATATATAAAGAAAACTGATGGGAAATACTCATTGGATTAAACATTTGTTTGTATAATTAAAAAATAGAAGAAAAAAGCAGAGGTTACATTAAGAAATACTTATTGAATTCAAGAGTGCTTTAACTCTTTACTAATGTATTTAGTTAGTTTACTTCATACATCTTCACAAAATGCAATGTTTACAACCACCCGGATTATAAAACTAAAGTAACTGGGTATACTTCTAATATCTGTGCAGTAAATAATGCACTATTAATGACACTGCAATAGTTCAACGATTCAACTCACCAAAAAATTTAAACAGAGCAATTTTCTAATCTGAACCCTTATTATGTAGGATAAAGTAGTAAAACAACTTCTTAGACCAAAAGTAGCATTTTATCGTTAAATTTAGTAAGTGTACAATTTTAAGACCATAGCAAATCCAAAAAAAGCTAAATGAAACAGTTGACGACAATATAGACAGTAGAATATGAAGATATAATACTGGTGATCAAATGATTCAAAAAGAGTGAAATTTATAGAAGTGCCTATTTTTTAGTATAAAAATAAGGAATGATTGACTTTGGGGAAAATTTATTAACTTAGGAGAAAATTAGCAAACAATATATATTGAATATATCTTAAAACTAAAATTTCATCCACAACTCATATGAAATCAGAAGAAAATGTTATTTTTTAGATAACATAAGTGGGAACATACCATTTTGCTTCCTTTTTCGCTAACATTAATAACTTGGAAACCTACTGATACTCATAGCAATCCAAAAATCCATGACTTTCTATCAAACCACCTAATACATGTAATAAAGTTAGAAGAGCATTACAATAATTTGTGGTTGTATACATAATAATAAGATATAAAGTCGAGTTAATTTCAATAGATTTAGAAAATTATAGTGAATATACTTCTCGACTATAAACTCCTTAAGCTTAAGCTAGGTATTATGTCATGGGTTTGGAACATATGTACTGTCAATTATAGATGTGGAAAGTGAGCTTACTGTCCTTTAAAAACCATTCACTATTAGTAAACCACCTCCCTCTTTAGTCCCCATTTCTTTGTACAATTTCTTAAAGTAAACTCTGCTTTTTAAGGCTCAACTCCTTTGCTGCAAATAATTTACAACTATACACTAAACAAACTTTTTGCAAACATAGATGTGATATCAAGTACATTGCTAGTAGCAAACATAAGATTATACCTTTACTCCTAAATAATGTTAAATATTACTTGGATTGCTCAGAATGCATTATAAGTTTAAGAATGCAAACTAGTTTCTTTTAACTATAATTAATGAAATATAACAATTTGTACTTGTTATTGCATGAATCATTATATAAGTTTACATATGAAATACTACTCCTACTATAAACCAACATTGAAATGCATAAACTTGATGCACACGAAAGTATTAAACTCTTGCATAAATCAATATAACCATAGATTAAACTACTTTCACTCTTCTTCTAACCTTTTCTCTTTTTATTAAAACAAAAAAATACATTTTTCATTCAATATAAAATGCACTACTACTTACACTACTCTTGTAATCTTCTTATGGATAGGTAGTTTGTACAAACTACTGTCCTAACCAAATAATGAACCCATGAAAAATACAAATATAAAGTAAGTGTTTTAACTATTAATAGTAAAGAATCAAAAAGTATCTACATCTATACATAAAAGCATTCATTATGATAAAGTTATGGCAAACGTTGCTTCACATTCAACTAAATAGTAAATATTTAAGTTTGAAAGTTTAAACTACTCTTCCTTCTTTGCAGAAGCAATAAATATAGGTATTAAATAATAATGATATATGATTAAAACCCAGATATCTACTATGAACAAATGGTAAGATAGTTGTTACCTTTAAAGCATCATCGTTAGAGACTGGTTGCCTTAATCAATACCTAAAGCGATGAGTGCTTCAATCAGAGAACTGAGAAGCCTTCAAGGCACAGCAAAGAATCAAGATTTAATGAAAGCCAATAGCAAGCTATTTTGAAACATCAAAACAAAATCAATAAATTGGGGGAATACGTAAATCGTTCAAAACCATCAAAATGATAACTTTTTCAATCGAAATAAGAGCAGCGGATGGTTGGAAAGAATCCGATTAATTTAATGGTTTTGATGATAACACCATCTCATTCGAAAGTAGGAAAGTAAGGTATGTAGGCTGAGAAGAATGAGTAGAGAGAGTAGAGATGATCGTGGGAAAATAGGAAACGGATCTTACATGGAAAGACTATTGACATAAACAACCCTACTTGTATTTGGCGTGTGAAGAACTACAAAGGTCATTCTAGGAATTGATAAAAAGGCTTCACTTTGACTCAGTTGACCAAGTATTTGCTTTATATATAAGATATATATATATATACATTCCTTTTTGTTTTCTTATTTCTTGTTTAATTCGTATCTTCTTCGTTTTAGCTCGGATTTTGACAAACTATATATGGAAATTGACCAAAAAATGTTACGAAATTCAATCTACGGTTTCGATGATAACAACTATACAATGGAAATCGAATATACATATATATTTATATATACAGGTACTTGCTAGAACAACATCACTATAAAGGCAAGAACAAGGCTCAAAGGACACTACAAGAGACTACAAGTCGATAGGTACAAAGAAGCAAAAGAAAAAGTGCACAAAAACTGATATGCACAATATTAGATGTCTAGGTGCACAAGCCAGACGTCTGGATCAGTTCTTCGGAACAACAGACAGGCAAAACCAGACGTCTGGTAATGGCTCTCAGACGGTTGATATTCTACTATATTCAAAAATATATATAGTTTCAGACGTCTGAAACATATCCCGGACGTCTGATTTCATACTCGAATTTCAGAAATGGACTTCAGCTGCCACATTCGAATGGACATCTCTGCTTCCCTTCGCCGCAACTCTTCATCATCAACAGAAGTAACTGAAGAACATTCGTTAATGGACGTAACTACTCAAGATACCTATCTACAACTATATATAGCATCAAGAATCAAGAGAATGGTCTCACCTTACATACTTACGCTTTCTAATTCTATACTATATTCTTGATCTCTGCACTCTAGGAATCTTTACTTATATTCACTCTCCCATATACCTAGTTCTTCATAGACAATATTCTTTAGAGATGTATATTGGAAGAAATTGTACAAATTAGTCAACATCCGTGTTATATTAGAACACATATTTGACAAGAACAACTCACTGTAACCAAGCCTATTCCTCCGGGCGAAGCGAGGGTTTATGATAGTCGAATTCCAAAGGGGAGCTTCGGGACTGGACGTAGAACGGGAGGTCCGAACCAGTATAAAATCCTGGTGTGCTTATTCTATATTTACTTAGAATAATATTATTTTAGTTGCATCATATATTTTGTCACATATACTTGCATATACATTACACGATCCACCTTATAGACTTTCAAAAAATTACAACAGACACAATGGTGCAACTTCCGTGGCTCAATTTTGACAATTTCACAAACTTATTTTATTATTTAATTAATTCGTTAATTAATTCTTATAGCTCAAATTTTAGGTTGTTACATTCTCCTCTCCTTAAAGGATTTCGTCCCCGAAATCTCTAAGGACAGAAGAATGAAATATTCTCATCCAAATTCTACAACCAAATAATCAACCACCATTCATTACATCCATTGTCCTTAAGCTTTCTAATGCAATTTATGTTATATGCAATAGTGTAGTGTCAATGTCCCTAACTTATGCAAAAGATTAGGCGGTCTACTGATTCAGTCGACCTCCTTTTTATGAAATCATGTCCATGCCATGTATCCAAATGAATGCAAATTTCCTAATGATAACTGGTAGTTCTATATGCATGCTACAATCATCATCCAAATGAAACAATCATATGATAATCATCCATTTATAGCAACCATGGAAAATAAAAATAAAATGCAAATGCGCACACATCCATATGCATATGCTTTAGTGACCTAGTTAGGCCGATCCCTAAGAGATAATAGTGCTTACTGGATATATATATGCGTCCATTAGCATCCACTAGCAAACACTTGCAACCACTAGCGTCCATTATACATAACATTTTCTAGTAACATGTTTACATTCAGTCCTACCATTCATGGGTTAAGTCCTAAGATCTACCCTTTGAAAGGATACTAAAGGTAAGAACCTATTCAAAACTAAAGATGGAAATAGAAAATTCAAAACGTACCCTCGAAGGATAAGAGATACATGTTTTCTCTTCAGCCTCCCACGTAGTGTCTTCCATACTATCTTCCTACTGCACCTTAACCTAAGGTACTTCCTTATTCCTAAGCTTCTTGATATCACGTCTAACGATCTTGGTAGGAAAGCGACGAACCGTTGTTTCCCTCTCCACTTCAACTTCCTCAAGTTGACTAGGTTCCACTACCTTTATTGAATCATGTAAGCACTTTCTCAAGTGCAAAACATGAAAAACATCATGAACTCCCATGAGCCTCTCTGGTAGCTTTATCTGATACGCCATCTTCCCTACACTTTCGACAATGGGGAACGGTCCTACAAATATGGGAGCAAGTTTCCCACTTGATCCGAATCTTACTACCTTTCTTAGCGGAGAAACTTTAATGAAAACCAAGTCTGCTACCTCAAACTCAATATCCCTTCTCTGCTTATCTGCATATGATTTCTGCCTATCTTTATTCTCCTTCTAATTAAATCAATCTTTTCTGACGTCTCTCTAATCATGTTGGGACCAAGTAGCAATCTTTCTGTAGATTCCAATGAAGGCGACTTGCAAGGTCTTCCATAAAGAGCTTCAAATGGTGCCATCCCAATGCTAGCCTGAAAACTATTATTATAAGGAAGATGATCCTCCCAAGTTCCTCCAAAATCAAGAATACACATCCTTATGAACTCTATTAACTCTCTCTGTTTGGCCATCCATCTGAGGATGATAGGCCGTACTCAATCTAAGCTGTGTTCATAAAGCCTCTTGCAAGCTTCTTCAAAACTCGCTAGTAAAGATAGGGTCTCTGTCGCTCACTATGCTAGAGGGAACTCCATGAAGTTGGACTATCTCACGAACATATAAGGATGCCAAATAAGGTGTTGTCCTCTTACTCTTGACTGGAATAAAGTGGGCACTCTTAGTCAAACGATCTACAATAACCCAAATACTGGTATTCCCCTTCCTAGATCGGGGTAAACCATCTATGAAGTCCATCAAAACACTATCCCACTTCCATTCGGGTACATCCAATGGTTGAAGCAATCCGCCGGGCTTCTGCTGCTCCGCCTTAACTTTTTGACATACAAGACACTTAGCCACAAACTCTGCTACATCCTTCTTCATGCCGCTCCACAAAAACACTCTCTTCATGTTCCTATACATCTTATCACCACCTGGATGAATAGTCATTCGAGAATGGTGTGCTTCTGCTAGAATTGCTCTCAATCAAATCACTAGTGCGGGGGGACATAAAGTCTACCATCTCTCCTTAGCCACCCTCTACTATCTATGGAATAACGTTGGAGGTGTCTAGAGACCTCTCCTCTGCTAATCCTCTCTAGAATATCCATAAGCTCTGAATCCTCTGGCTGCCTTGAGCCAATCTGATCTATGAGGGTAGGCTTAACCTCAAGTGCTGCCAATAATCCAGGGGTAATGTCCGTAGAGGGCTTAAAATCAAAGGTGGAAATAAACTCTAGGCTTTTCCACTCCACGAACATTGGACTAAGGGTTGCTTTCTTCCTACTTAACGCATCTGCAACCTTGTTTCCCTTGCCAGGGGTGTAGGCTATCTCAAAGTCATATGATGCCAAAAACTCCATCCAATGCTGCTGCCTCAAGTTTAAATCCTTTTGCGAGAATAGGTACTTCAATGATTTATGGTCAATGAAAAGCTCAAACCTCTCTCCTAGCAAGCAATATCTCCAAGACTTGAGTGCGAAAACAATAGCAGCTAGCTCCAAATCATGGGGGGGTAGTTCTTCTCATGCGTTCTTAACCGTCTACTTCCATAGCATACTACCTTCCCTTCCCGCATCAATACTGTTCCAAGACCCGTCTTACATGCATCAGTGTATACTGTAAAAGGCTTAGCTCCGTCGGGTAAAACTAACACTGGTGCACTAGTAAGGGCCCTCTTTAGCATCGTGAAGGAATCCTCACAATCCATGTCCAACACGAATGCCTCATTCTTCTTAGTGAGGCGAGTAAGCGGTGCTGAAATCTTAGCGAAATCTCTGATAAACTTCCTATAATAGCCAGCCAAACCTAGGACGGTTCTAACTTCGGTAGCGTTCTTGTGGGCCTACCAATCTTGTATGGCTACTACCTTAGCGGGATCAACGGCTAGACCCTCTCTTGAGACTACATGCCCCAAGAAACGCACCTCCTTATGCCAAAAGTGACACTTCGAGAACTTTGCTTTCAACTGATGAACACGAAGTGTATGAAGAACCTCCTCAAAATGAATAACATGCTCTTCCGTACTCTTGGAAAACACCAAAATGTCGTCCACAAATACTACAACGAACTTATTTAGGACATCTTGAAAAACATGGCTCATCAAATCTACGAAATAGGCAGGGGCGTTGGTCAGTCCAAATGACATAACCAACCACTCAAAGAACCCATCGGGTGTCCTAGATGATGTCTTTTCAACACTATCGTTAGCGACCCTAAGATGATGAAATCCAGTAGCTAAATCGAGCTGAGAAAATACTGAAGAGCCAACCAACTGATCAAAATGATCGTCTATCCTAGGAAGTGGGTAACGGTTCTTCTTCGTGATCTTATTCAACTCTCTATAGTCTATGCAAAGTCGAAGGGAACCATCCGCCTTTGTAGCGAAGATGATTGGTGCTCCCCACTCAGATATGCTCCGTCTAATGAAGCCTTTCTCTAATAGCTCACCAATCTGCTTACTTAACTCCTTCCTCTCCTTAGGAGCCATATGTCTCATGGGTAATGCCACTGGCTTAGCATTGTCACTCAGATAGATCCTAAAGTCGATCTCTCTCTTAGGGGGTAGTCCCATAACCTCCTCAAAGATGTCATGGAAATCTCTAACGACTGGAACGGAATCTAACTCTCCTAGTGATGAATCAAGGGAATAAAGAAAGCTCAACATGACTGACCTATGTGGGTCGCAAGAAACCTCGAGAGTTCTACCGTTGCATGTCTTTAATCTGACAATTCTCCTCTTGCAGTCCAATATTGCTCCATAAGTGAATAGCCAATCCATCCCCAAAAATCATCCCATATCCCCAAAATCCTAGTAGATAGGCGTCACAATCAAACTCTACGCATAATATAAAAATTTTCAAACCCCTACAAGTAATGGATAAATGTGTCGATCCTCCTATGGGGTTTGAAACAACTATAGGGTCTACTACTAGAGAAATGCCCTAGTGCAAACAATCAACCAAGGAACTAGAAATGAAAGAATGCGATGCTCCGAAGTCAAAAAGAGTCTGAATAGAAAAATCCAAAATAGAAATCAATCCCTCTACAGAGACTTTCCTACCTCGATCTGGTGCACAACTAGAAGGTGCTGCATCTAAAGCCTGTATCTATGTTGTAGGTGCACTTGCTCTCAGCCCCGTCCTCTGAGGACAAGCTCTACTAAGGTGTCCAGGCTGCCCACAATTATAACACCGCCCCTTCATCGATCCCTTCTTACAGTCCTTTGCGAAATGCCCAACTAATACACAACTATGACATTTCCCTCCTTTCCTGATCCGCTTTTGAGGTCCTCATTCTTTCCTCTTTTCCTTATCCATCTTATTCTTCTTAGAGTTTTCTAATTTAGGGACCTCCTTAACCTCTCCCTTCAGCTGCCCAGATGCAAGTTGAACTCTCTGTTGGTCCTCCAATCCTAACAGCCCAAATATCTGCTCTGTATCCCTTAACCAAGCTCGTGCCTCCACTAAATCCTCCATGCTGGAAAATGTCTTGCCTCCTAGACTAGCGAAGTCCTTGCATAGCTTAGAAAAATTGGCTACTGCAGGTGGATTAATGGGATCTCCACCTGTCGGTGCTGTATTGGGCGATTTTCCTTGCACCTCTTGTACCGTAGCTCTACGGAACTAGTCAGCCATACTATGCAAAGAAAAGAAAATTTAGGCTCGAAAGAATCGAAAGAAGGTTGAACTGGACTTTGAGGGAATTTTTATAAAAACTCTTTTATACCTGAAAACTATTTCTAAGAGTTTCTTTTTGAAAAATTCTTCTAAAATTTGTTACCTTTGAAAAATACTTTACTTTTTAAAACAACATTCTACGAATCCTGTAACCTTAGGATCTGATACCAAGTGAAACACCCCACACCCCTTAGTATACCCAAAAAGGGGACACTTAAAGATGTGGTGCATTATATGTATAACTAAAGCATCACAAAGACTAAGATTCACAAGACAAAATAAATAATAACCGCGGAAACATTTAAATGGTAATTTATTATTCAAAATAAAACTTCAAAAATAAGTCTGAAAAACATCACATGTCTCAAATACCAAATACACATGCCTTATGAAAAATAGATCTCAGTCTCATAAAATCAGAGTACAATAAAAATAAAAATCATCCCTCTCATAAGTACCAGTACATCCAAAGTCCAGAGAAAAACTGAAAAGAAAAATAATACATGAAGAATGAGAAAGCTCTACAAATGGGTCTCCAAGAAATCCAAATCTACTGTTCTTGCCTCTACTGGCCTATGGGGGGAAAAGGGGAAAATAGAGGAGTGGGTCAGACTATAAGTCTGGTGAGTGAAAGTAACTACTAGTATTTTTAAGCAAGATAAAGACAATAGACTTAGCAACAGTTCTAGTATAAAAGAAAATAAAGAAAAGATAAATCTGGGATAAAATACTGATTAACTGTTTGCTTGATTGTGATTGTTTACGCTTGTCTTAGATTGTTGTGATTAGGCTGAAACCCTAATCCTATTTTAATTAGGCTGAAATCCTAATTCTACCCGTTGATCAGCCTTCTATCTCTGTTGTGCCACTGTAAGCTAGTCCAATTCTGCTGGTCCCACAGCAAAAGACACATGTTTAGCGCTTGGAACGCAGTAGCGACTTATTGATGTCACACACTCGGTCATTGCCGGTACACACTAACTATCGCTCCCTCTTGTGACCTCTTATCTACCCTAATCAGTATAAGCATGCCCAGCCTCACCTGATCTGTTGTGATACCATTGGTCCTAGTCTGAAATGGTCCTGCCCAGCCTCACCTAAGTGTTTTGTGAGACCATCAATCCTAGTCTGAAAGGGAATGCTATTGGTGCGGGTCCTATCAAACAAAATCTATTTGCACCCCATGCCCAAATCCCATGATTTGAGATTCTATCTATTGGCCACTTATTTATCCTAGTTAGCATAAGCGTGTCCCAGCCTCACCTAACTATTGTGAGACCATCAGTCCTAGTCTAAAAGGGTCTTGCCTAGCCTCACCTGATCTATTGTGAGACCATCAGTCCTAGTCTGAAATGGAATGCTGTTGGTACGGGCCCTGTTTTAGTTCTTGCTTATTAACTTGGTGTAAGTCTTAAAATAAGCATGTTCCGTTATTTCTGTTCTATTTGCTTATTAACTTAATCTAAGTCTTTAAAATAAGCCTTTTCTATTATCTATGCTATATTCGATTATTAACTTAATTATAAGTCTTTAAAATAATTCTTTTCTGTTTTATCTGTTTAGTTATAACCACTAGTTACAAACATGCTTGCAAATGTCTCAAATTTGCCTATTTCAGTCTATCTTCTTTTTATTACAGTTTTTCTTATTTTACATCTATTTTCTGTAAATTTAATGTTTTCTATTTTGATCCATATTTGCGAATTATTCTCTTTTTTATATATTCTTATATTTTATTCACGCAAAAAGGAATAAAAAGGAACTAAAATTTACATGTTAAATTCTAACGTAAAACAAATGTAAATAAATGCAAATAATAGTAAATAACTGTAAATAACTGTAAATAATTGAATAAAATAGCCAAATAAAAATAACTAAATAAAATAGACTGAAAAGAACTTTAAAAACTAGTTGTAAATAACTTATATAGAAATTATATCAAAATTGTAGAAAAACTACAACTATTGAGAACCCTATTATTTTAAATTACTTAAAAATCTAAAATAATTACTAAAGACTCACCTGTGGTCCTTAGCTCTATTCCTAGGCCTTCCTTGATCCACTTCTAGGGTGTGAAATATTTTAATTAAAAAGATCTCCTCCTAAAAAAATTCTTTTTAGGGTCCAGTCTCAGGCAATGAACCCAATTGGGAGAAAATCTGAATGAGAAAAATAGCTAGTTCTAGGGTTTTATTTATAGTGTTACTTAGGGATCTCAGGCCGTTGGATTTGAAGATTAAATTTGGTGCAACCACATCATAGGCTCGTTGGGAACCGTCGTATGGAAGCACGGACGCACAGGGTTGGAAGAGAATTGGAAAAACACATCATCGGTTGAAACTGGATGAAACATCGTCTAAATACAAGGGCGGGTTGACCTGGGTGTCGACCCATACATGTGGAAGGTAGACCTATAGTTCGACCTATGCACATTAGGGGTCGACCCTAAGGTCAACCTGACCTATATATATATATATTCTTTTTGTTTTCTAATTTCTTGTTTAATTCGTATCCTCTTCGTTTTAGCTCGGATTTTGACAAACAATATATGGAAATTGACCAGAAAATTACCACGACACAATGATGCAACTTCCGTGGCTCAATTCTGAGATTTTCACAAACTTATTTTATTATTTAATTAATTCGTTAATTAATTCTTATAGCTCAAATTTTGGGTTGTTACAGAAGAGACCACTGCTACTTTAGTATTTGGGAGCTAACCAAAATTATGAACAAGCATTTCTTTCACCCCGAAGATCTTCGGTCTTCTTTCTTCACTTTCATTATCAGGTCTTTATTTTTCGAACATGTATGTTGATTCGAAGTGGTTTTCGGATAAGAATTACTCAAATCCGACCCTGGTTCTTTCGAACCAATTATCGATAAAATGAAGTTCTATGAATAGGGAATCATTCTTTAATTGATTAAGTTCTTTTTATCAAGATCTCTTCTGGAGATATATATTTTCTAAAACATTCTTTCTGGTATATACAGAATAATTAAACTTCTCTTATCAAATCCTTTGATTACTTAAAACCTTTTTTAAACATTGGAATAATTCCAAATCACTTCTTTTTTTCCACTTAGGAAAATATTTCTAAATCATTTCATTTAAATGATAATAATGATTTCTTAATTCAAAATTCAAAATTTGATTGAGTTAAAACCATGTTATCTAAGATGTTAATCCCAAAACCAGTAAATATTAAGTGAGCAGAATCTATAGAAATCATCTAATTCTACTCAATATCAATTCCCGTATTCAACAAATACTATGGGCGGAATAACGGAGAAATCACCTTTTAAATTCGACGAATAGTACGAGTTCCCTCTTTGGGCTTTAATACTAAGTATAAGAAGATCATCTCTATACAATCAAAGTTGTATTTAATTTAAATTTGGAAAATTTGATCTATTTATAATTAACTGGTTTCCGACATTTCAACCTTATCTATCCCTCGCCCAGGGAAGAGGCCAGGTGAGCCAGGGAAATGGTTGCTCCTGAACATCTCCTTAGTTTAAGCACCTCACATATGAATCTCACGAATAGAAAAATCCAGTCTACTCGTCGGCTTTTAGAGCCAGGATTAAACCACTTTATTTGTAATAGCTTTTCTTTAAATCATTTATTTAAACTCTTTTAAATAAGTTTCAAAAACCTCCAAATCATTATTGAAACAACTAATTATCCATTGAAAATATTTATAAATGATTTGGAAAAGAATCGTTAAGTTTAAATAAAAGTTGAAAGTTATAGAAGAATGCTGCGGAAAGTTCTTTTTTAAGCTATATTGATCACAACAAACTTTTTGTTTTTTGTAAATTCAATTTTATAACTCAAATCATTTTTAAAACATTTCAAATAATTTATAAGATTTATTCCACATTTTTAAACAATTTTCAAACATCATTTTTGAAGAAATCCATTTTTGGATTCTGAACTGCAATAACCTCGATTTTTCAAAAAGCTTGTTTTACTCATGTCTTAAAATCTACATATCGAAATCTCGATTTTCTTTCTTCATTGGAAAATTATAGATATAATGGTTCAGAAAATTCTTATTTCGAAAAATTCTGAGTTATATTTCATTCTATACACTCATTTGACATTTATAGTGCGAAATCGAGAACTATAGTTACGCGACGCGCTTATTTTTAACTAAAATTTTCAGTTATTTTTCAAACTTCACCAAAACTCTTTTAAATGTTTATAAACATTTCAAACTCAATTTTAAACCTTTTTAAGAAGGTTTAACATTCCATATATAACAATTCATTAATATAGAGGAAAGTGATTTTCTTTGTGCTTATCGACGTGTATTTCCGTGACTTGCATATATTCATTATTCATATTAATCAACCAAACTTGATGATCAAAGCATATTAAACATCCATTTCAAACATCATATCATAATCCGAAATAAAATATTATGTTTAGGAGTTCTCATCTTCATTTTCCCTTCGAGCTAATATAAAATTGGCTATAGCTCCACTATCGCCGCACCGAAGCTTATGGAATTGAGTCCTAGACCTTTTAGATATTCATGGCCAAGCTTGGAATTCACGACCTTGGTGGTGTGGGGAGGTGGCCATGGATTTTGGATGGATAGAGGAGGAGTTTTGAACTAGTTTTGAAGTGAATTGATATTATAAACTAGTGTATTTATTTTCCGCTTTTATTTGAGATATTTTTCCTTAATTTTTCTATATGTATTTTATGAATAAGAATCCATTAGAGAGGTGCTTAGAAAGCTTGAAAAGAAGAGGAACAAGAGTGGAATGGTATTAGGAATTTATGAGAAGAGGGGTTACATTTATAAAAAAAAATTTGGAATAAAATATTTAAAAACAAAATTACCAAAACACCCCTAGCCCATACCCCTCCTACCCTTCTACACGCAAGGCTTCCCCCCAAGCCATGTGATGGTGATGTGAGGTAATGGTGTGGTATAATGAGTTGATGCTTGCTTTTTGGTTACTTAAAGGTTAAGCTTTAGGAATTTTTTTAATTATTTTTGTAATATATATATATATATATATATATATATATATATATATATATATAAGTGTTCATGTACACATGTATATGTTATCATGTGCAAGTAACATATATATGCATGTAGATGTAGGTGCATAACACTTCAACCGTCTTCGAACAACTTTTGTTTGTTAAATCGTTGAAATCCGGGGAATCGATTATCGGTCATATTTTCACTTATTAATCAACGTACATATTTTTAAAAACAAAATTTAAAAATAAATTTCTTATCATTTTTAGTTAATTAAAATGACCACATTCCATTTATACATTTCCTTTATAAAACCATATAAATAAATATCAACAATTATTTACAGTAATTGCTATTGTACCGATAAAGCATTATCGATTTTTTCTTATATTTTCAAGTCAAACATATCTCTTTATAAAGCTATTATAAATGATTTATTATCACTTTATAACTATTCAAAATGAATTATCATCAATTAAAATAACTATTTGAATAATTAAAATAATTATTTAATCATTGAATCTCAATTTAAATTCATAAATCTATATTTAAATATGATGTCATTTTATCGATATAAATTTCGAGGAAAATATTTTTGTAAATATTTATTCAAAACAAGATTACTATTATTTATTATCACTTAAAACAATATTATTTGTATTATCAACCTTTTATTTGCATAAATTTATAATTTATCAAAGTGATAAATTTTCGGGTCGTTACAATTTGTCTAGCAGCTGTGGTTTATTTGTTGTCAGTACATCGACCACCTTCCACATAGTAAAAAAGAACTCCATCTTTTGGCGTTATGGTTAGAAATGCAGGCCATCGAATTTGAACGGCGCAGCAGACACGATCAGAACCTGAAATATTGACGTCGAGGCAACAGAGTCGTCAGCGATCGAAGCCATAACATCTTAAAATTATTTTACCTTGATCTGAATCTGTAGTGTCTTTGTTGCTGAGTCGCGGACTAAGTCGCTCTCTTCAAGACGTTTCGCTGTTGTGCTGAAATCGTAAGAGGCAGTCTTTGATGCAGCACCGTCTAAGAATAGAACAGCCTTAAATCGATATCAACAGCCTCTTGCACGAAGACTGGTGAGTCAATAGAACCCAAAAAATATTGCTCGGATCTAAGAAAGTTTAAGGCAAAAGAATAAGAAAATTCGGTTTACAAACTGATCAAAATTCTGTTAAATAGCTTGGTTTACATAGGAAAAAAATGTCTGAGTAGAAAATGAAACTGAGTCATGAAAAAATACCAGATCTGAGTTTGTTGGGCTTTATTATCAAGTCAAAGTCAGTTTAAATATATACTGCCAAAAAATAAGGATCTCGGGCTGGGTCGGGTTGAGTCTAGTCGGTCGGTCGGCGCGCGCATGATGGCAAGCATGCTTGCCCTCCTCAATACAAGAGAAAACATTGGGTTGGACCCATCATTTCTTTTGTGAGCCCTAAATTTAAATAGGGCTACTCTATAATTCCCCACAATGTAGGACCATTCAATAAGAGAGGTATTCTATACTTCTTTCAATATTTTCAACAATTCGTTTTAAAATCAAATTTTCCAACATATGCATATATGCGTTAATTAATTAGTGTATATGCACATTAGGGCTAGCTTGGATTAATTAGTCTAGATGCGCATAATTTAGTGTGTGCATTTTCTAAAATGTCAAAAATAATAATTTGTTGACATAACCGTTTACTACTTTAGACTCTTAATTATATATAGAACCTAATTTTCTACACTGTGGGGCATGCGATAATCTAGTGTGTCCTGTAGTTTAAATTTTTTTAAATATAATATTATATTCATAATTCGTTAAATTTAAAAATATAAAAGATTTTGTAAAAAAGTAAAAATTATATAACATATTATATAATTAACAAAACATTAAAATATAAACAAATTATTGTACAAATGTTAATATGTTATATAATTAATAAAAAATTAAAATGTATAATGGTAATATATTAAAAAATGGTGCATAATGTGCTTTATATTTTTAATTTCTTTAAAAAGTTTTTGGCCCCGTCTGACAAGTATTATATATGATTGTTATATGTATATTTGTTTTTGTCACAGAACGGACATTAATATTCATCTAATATAATATTTGTCAGATTTGTCCCTTGAACAAGTTACAAATACAATAAAGTAATTACATTTTGTAAATTACTTCATTTTAAACGGTTTAAAAAAATTGACAGCATTTTTTTTTTCTGTACATGCATTTGTGTATGATACAGCGAATAACACTTCCTTTTTGTTTTCAGCCATTGGAAACGACCCTCTTTCTTGTAGTGTGTTCTTTGTCCAATATAGAAATAAAAGTTCATCAAACAATTTATGTAGAAATAATTCCAATAAGAACACTAAGGTTTAACTCAGTGCAGCTGCACTGAGTTTCAAACAACTAAGCTGAAATAAAGGTAAATTATGCTTAGGACTTGTCAGTTAGTGGATGATCCGTGCACTAATGACATTGTATCATACGGAGAAATGATGGTATATTTGTTGTTTGGAGACTACCTGAATTTGCTAGAGATATTTTACCTAATTACTTCAAGCATAATAATTTCTCTTGCTTTGTGAGGCAGCTCGATACTTATGTAAGTTGTTTTATCTTTACTATTTATTATCCCAATTTTGATTCTGCTTTTACAGTTCTTCCTCGCATATTTTTGTCCAGTATTGTGTTATCATTGTTTTATGTATATTCACACCTTTATATATATGTATATGTGCAGGGTTCGACATGGACTAATGTGAATTTACCTCAAACGTTACAGTACCCACGCGCTGTCCTACGTGCTCAACTACCAACCCTTTCCACTACAAACACGTTTTAATTTCGTTATCGCATGCATACATTTTCTTACTTCAGCTCACGTTCCCTTAATGCACACCCTATCGGTTTAAGATTAAGTGGGTGCACTACCAGCGTTCCTTTTACTAAAACAAAATTATATTTCCATCGTTTGATGAGAAAAGTGTTTATCAAATGCATGTTCTCTCTATACCAGAAGTGTTATCACTACAAAGGAAACCAACGGCACTGCCTGCTAAAACACTAGTTTTATCTGTCTTAATAGCTTCAATGTTATATCTTTCACATGTGCGGGATGTTGGATAATTATAACAAAAATCAAAGTCTTTTCATTACTTGATCTTTTGCATTTAAACATTAGGGTTTTGCACAAAAGGTCTGTATTTCTGATGTTGTTACATATATAAATTAGGTTTTTGTTTTTTCTGAATCAGAAAACGCAAACTAGTTTGCACTTTCCTGATAAAAAACGCAAGTTAACTTGCGCTTTTACCAACATTGCGTTTTTCAAAAATTTTAGAAAAAAAAAATTCAAATTGCGCTTTCTGATTTAACTAGCGCTTTTAAAAAATTTCAAAATTTTCAAAAGGATTTCAGAATTTTCAAAAAAATTTCAAAATCACAAAGCGCAAACTAGCTTGCGCTTTTCAAAAGTTTTCAAAAAAATTTCAAAATTAAAAAAGTGCAAGTTAACTTTGCATTTTCTGTCAGAAAAGTGCAAGGCACCTTGCATTTTCTATTTTTCAAAAATAGAGACCAAATTTACATATTTATGTATGCAGGGACTTTTCTTATAACAACATCAAAAATAAGGATATGTAGCTCTTTTCTTGTTAAACATTTCTATTTATGAAATGCTTATCTATTGTAATTGAGTGTTTAAGAAAAAAACAGTTGTAACGATTATTTTTATTCTCTTTCGTATTTCTTTAATTTGAAAACGAAATGAAAATTTACAGTAAATAAAATTATCTTTTTCATCTTCCCTTTTTACAATTCTTTACCGTTTACTCTGAAATTAAATCAATCTTTGAAATTTGCTTAAAACTCTTGGTTAGTGACTTTTATAAATCTCTGCATGCTTCAACCTTGTGTATACAAGTTTAAACGGTCATTGTTTTAACTTTAGAGCGGACCATATAAAATTATCGATTGCACTATAGTCGTGTCGAATTTCGTTTCCAAGGCAGTGGCTTCATCCATGATGTAGCTCCCATCACTTTCTCTTTATTTTTCATATCCATCAATTCCCCACAATTTGAAAGCGAAATTAAGTCCATCTATCATGAGGATTAATCTATTTGGATTTTGGAGCAAAGGTTAAGATATTATAATGACTAGTGAATGAGAAGAAAATCGAGGATTTCATGCAAATCCGGTTTGAATATGAGATATTCAAATCATCAGAACGGTAAAGAAGTATTCTAAAGTAACACTAAGATACGTTCCACTTTTAGCTTCTGCCTTCTTGTTTGAATTACTTTTGGGATTTGACAATGACTCTATATCACCGATATTGTTGAGAACGTATAATGTTTTAAGAAATTGCTTTGTTAATAATATGTGTTAATAGCAACATAAATTTTAATACGGTATGGTACAAATATATATTTACTAAGATATATAAGTTTATGATAAATGTAATTATTAAGGTTGTGATGAAGTGTTCTAATAGATGTATGAGAATAATGAATACATAATAAATATCTTTTATATGCAATTTAGGCACTATAACTGTGTATGTTTGATTTTAATTACAACATTCTACATATCGAACGTGATAATGAATTAGATATGGTGTAAAATAAAAATCAAATTAGTATATTTTATTATTAAATGTGATACAAGTTATAGTTAATGGTCATGGGCCTGGATTGATATGAATTTATCATATGATTTGACTTGAGATAAATGTAAAACTATATGTTTTGTGGATTGAAATTTATCTAAATTAAAGACTTCATTTATAAAACGTTCCATGTAGACCATTAATTTGAAATGTAAGCATTTGATGAAAAATTATTAGTATGAAATCATTATTATTATGAGCTAGTGAAACTATTGATAGGAAATATAAATTGTCCTTCCATTTCTTGAAGGAGTTAAAATAGCACTTACAGATCATAAATGATTGTAAATATAACATTGTCATCTTCATTTGCTTGAGTATTCAATATTGTTTTTTCTGATAATAAAACTGAAGTATCCAAATGGATAAACTTACAAATGAATGTAAATGAATTATTTTTAACATATTTAATTCATGTATTGGTTATGAAAATTTTCATCCAAAAGAAGAAAGAATGCTAGCATCTCAAATGCATGAGTATATTTCAGAATTTGATTAGCATTATTAGATTGAACTCATCCATGTTTATTATGCATATATGTACTTGACAATACAATTTAAATATATTCCAAAAGGATTTGAAATATTATCTTTGTTGACATGAATGAATTTATTGAAAGTGAAGAAATAATGAAATAAATTTTGCATTACAATATAATGATGGTACAATATACATAAAGCTTATATGGTAGCAAGCTATGAGATTAGTTTGTCTTTAAAATAAATAAAATGATAGATACTAAATTAAAGAGAGGAATATTTATGAAGTACATTTATAGATAAAAGGGAATAAGTTATTATTTGAGTATGCCATAAAGTATTTCAAAATGAGATATTTATATTTGTAAACAGTCATATTCATATGAATTCTGAAGATGAAAAATAGTTATTTTGGTCCATATAAGCCTAATGATAATTCCTTATTAGGGAAATATTTATTTGGATTATCAATATAAAGATTATGAAAATTATTTAACTTTAAATACATGTTTGAGGCTGGCGTTTTAATTAAAAGTGCTGGAATTATTTCGGTTGAATATATGTACAGACATGATGATTTATGTGCTGTAGATGTATATGATTTCTCCCTCTTTATGAATTTGGTTATGAGACATGTTACATTGAATAAGTGCATACTTTATGAATTTATGCATGTAGATAGAAGAACATCATGACTTAAATCGAGTGATGCGGTAATTTACCTTTGTTTTGTTTGATCATATTTTTACAGGTATCGTGTTTATGTTTGTATGTATGAAAATACAAAACACGTTAAAATAATATTGAATGTAACTGAAATTACAAAATTATTTTCATACTAATATGGTTCCTCATAAAAAACTAAAAAGAGCTATTTTTAGATTTTAGAAAGGTGTTCCTCCATACTTGAATTTATGAAATGTGTGGGTATCTAGCTAAAGTGGGTCAACCGCAGTTTTGACAAATCAACAATGGAATTTACGTATTTCATTTTGAGTTCCTTCATGTTTTTCTATTATGAGATAATAGATGTAAGTGGAAAATAGGCACAAGGACAAATTTTCATAAAAATTTTGGCTGAAAGACAACAAGTTTCATTTTTAGGCTGAAGGACAAACTAGGACAATGCTAATACAACTAGCATTTTGTACAATGTAAAACTGGATATAATGCTAGTTATAATTAGCATTTTGTACAATGTTTGCACTGTACAAAATGCTAACTATATTTAGCATTATCCTTCAGCCTAATTTTCTTTCAAAGTTTGTCCTTCAGCCCAAAAATGAAACTTTGTGTCCTTCAGCCTAAATTTTTTTAAAGTTTGTCCTTGTGCCCAATTCCCTCTTTATAAAAGGCTAATGTGAGAATTTTTTTTAAAAAATGATCTCACAATGTTGAGAAACATATGGAAATGTTTGACTGTTTTGATGTGGCACCTATATTATCTCTCCATGTTTCTTGCATATATAAGAATAAGTAACATAATTAGCTAAAGGATGAATGTGGTAAAATTGGAGAAAGCATCAATGTTTCTCATAAATTATTAAACATACTATTACTTATAATGTAAGGAGATACATTTATACCCCTATTAATGACATTGGAATTTTGTTAATAATGTATAATGAGAAGAGAAGATACATCTATTTCAGACCTAAAGCAATTAAGAAATTGATGAAAGGAGTGATCTCATAAAAATAAATAAGATCAAATAGAACTTCATGGATCTAGGGGTGGGCCCGGTCAGTTAACCGAACCGATCGGTTAATTAACCTAGTTAACCGACCAAAAGATTTGGTTCGGTTAACCAAACCGAAAATATAATTGGATGGTTCATATCGACCGAACCGTCCAATTTAAACCGCGGTTAACCGCAAATATTTAACAGTTAACCGATGTGTTTTAATCGATTGGTTAACCGATTTTTTAGCCCATTTTTATAGTTAAAAGGTAACCGATACTATCAAAACTGTCTCAATTCAAAATAGCCTACATTGAATAACACAAAATTGCCTCAGCTCACACCAGTTCAAGTCAGTTCAGCAAATAGCATCAGCGCAAAACAGTCAGCAAACATAATACATGAATACAAATGTTTAGCAGTAGTACATAGTGAAATACACTACAAAGAAGCAATACAAAATTCATAGAATAATATATCAGCAAGGAAATGAAAATTAATAGATTCATATACTATCACAGCCTAAAATACTCCATTGTTCAGATAGTTACAACATAGCATCACTACATCAGCTGAAAGCAAGACTGAAACCCCATGACGAAGACCAACAAGTTGCCTTCCATGAACTGAAAATTGATACAATATTGTATATATTATAGTATTGTATATATTATAGTAATTGTTTGGATAGTAATTATTAGTTGCATGTACACATACTATAGCATGTGTATGGAGTCTAGACACTGATATAAATGTGAGCCAATGGTAAAATATAATACAATGCAAGTGGCTCTATAACTATGTTGCAAACCTTACAATTGAAAAAATTATTCATCTATTAACGTAAGATGTAAGAATTTCTTATTAACAATAAATATATGCAGCATTACATAATTTCTTACCAATCAACAGGATTAATATTTTCATTAGACAAAAAACACCATCATCTTGCAAAGGTAGTAGGTTTATATCAAATAAATTGCCTCCTACTAGGTAGAAAAGTAGAAAAGATGGATTTGCAATATGGCATAACCAGTGATGAAACCAAAAACATATTTACAATAAAAATAAACATCAGCCAACGGTAAAATATAATATAGTGCAAGTGGCACTATAACTTAGTTGCAGACCTTACAATTGAAAAAAATTATTCATCTACTACCAAAAGATGTTAGAATTCCTTATCAGAAATAAATGCAAGTAGCATTACATAAATCCTTACCAATTAGTAGGATTAACATAAAATAGAGAAACATGTTTAAAAACAGCGCTATATAGTTTTGTATAACTAATTAGGAGCGAATTCAATCACTTAGGATACAATATATTATGCTGTCAAAAATGATTTATATTAGGGTTATGACATCACTTAGAAAAGGCAGTCTTTTGATTTTACTTATTTTGTATCCTATTCTATTTTCACACAAGCATGTTCCTAACATTAGCAGTACATACAACATTTTCAAATCAAATTCAAACATCAATCATATATATGTATGTATGTGTGTATAATAAATTATTAAAAACATCATTTATTAAACATCATAGTTTCACAATACCCATAAGCCATGTTATCATAATACCAATACATCAATTTTACAACAAGTACTACTACAAGACAGAATATACAATGCCAAGAAAGCTTCATATGCTTAATACCCCCAAAAAGAGCTTCAAACACTTGGATAATGTAGCATCTTGCTAATTTTTTTGAACCACTTGTCTTTATTTACGTACAGTAAATAAATTCAACAATTAGTGATCAATTATTGATTCAAAGTACCAAGGAAAAGTATCTTTAATCTCTTTAACTGAAAACTTCAACCCACATCTGTTAATAGAAAACTCCAACCCGCATCAACTATTTATTTAAAATATCAAGGCAAAGTATCTTTAATCTCTTTAAAGTAATACACATAGTTTTTTTGCCGAATACAACAAAAACATAAATTTGTATATCAAACTAGATTTAGCAAAGAAGAGGTTCATCTGTTAAGCCCCTAATTTACAAATAAACTACATATATATGCAACTGAATCGGACAAGTAATCAAACCAAAACAGTAGAAATTAATTCAAGTATGTACAGTAGATCAATAAAATCAAATGTAGTAAGTAGTAATTACACTAATTTAGAACTTAACCGAACAGTAAAGTATACGTAAATGCTTTCTCTTCCTTTAACGCCATTAATTTCAGCAACAACTTAGATGGTGGTCGCCATTAGCATGGAGCTGCACGATTAAAGCCGACGATTGGCAGACGAGATGAGTGCTGAGTAGATCTTAGGTTTTGAATTTTCTTGTTTTTTTATTTTATCTAGATCTGGAAATGATAATTGAATCTAAAAAGAAGAATACTAGGTTACGCTGATTATCGGTTCGGGTTGTTTACAATTGAGCAATTGGGCTAATAGTGGTTTTAGGCTACGATAAGGGAATTATTTTTTTGGTCGGTTAACGGTTAACCGACCAACCATATTTTGTTAACCGAACCGAAAATGTTCGGTTATGGTCGGTCGGTTAACCAATGATGTCGGTTAATCGAAAGAATCGGTTAAATCGGTTCGATTGATGTTGGTTAAGTCGGTTAAATGCCCACCCCTACATGGATCCTCCTTTTAAATTATCTTCAAAGGAAATCAATCCTTGACTCTTCAAGAGGAACGAGCCTCGAGACTAGAGTAGAGAAAATTGCAATGAGTACCTATTGGTGGTCAAACAATGCAACATGATTACTCTTTCCCTTCCTATTTTTTGCACTTATGTGTTTGATTGCTTTTGTATAATGCATAACCAGTTTTTTGGTAGTGCATTTTAAACGCACTTGATCGATTTTGCTATTTATTATAATTTTAAGCTTCTGTTCTTTTATATAATCCATAACCTATTATGGTGGTGCTTTTACGACACTTGATGGATTCTTCTATTTGATATGGGTTTGAGTTTTATTACTTTTATATACTTCATCACCGGGTTTTGGTAGTGCTTTTGAGACGCACTTGATGGATTTTCCTATTTGATATGATTTTAAACCTTTTTGCTTTTATATAATGCATAACCAATTTTGGTGGTGCTTTTGAGACACGCCTGATGGAATTTTCCATTTTATATGATTTTAAGCTTCTTTTCTTTTATATAATCCATAACCAATTTTGGTGGTGCTTTTGAAATTCATTTGATGGGTTCTACCATTTGATATGAGTTTAAACTTTTTTAATTTTATATAATCCATAAATAGTTTTTTGTGGTGCTTTTGAGATACACGTGATGGGTTTTGCTATTTGATATGAGTTTGAGCTTCATTGCTTTTATGCATAACCAGTTTTTGTTTGCACTTTTGAGATGCACTTGATGGATTCTTCTATTTAATGTGAGTTTGAGCTTCTTTGTTTTTATATAGTACATAAACAATTTTTGTTGGTGCATTTGAGATGCACTTAATGGATTCTACTATTTATTATGAGTTTGAACTACTTTTCTTTTGTATATTCTATAGCCATTTTTAGGTAGTGCTTTTGAGATGCACTTGATGGATATACTGATTTATTTTAGTTTGAGCATGTTTTCTCTTTTCAAATCCATAACCAGCATTGTTAGTGCTTTTGAGACTCACTTAATGGATTTTATTAATTTATTTGAAGCAATGTCTATTACTCATATATAATTCGAAACCAATATTGGTGGTGCTTTTGAGACGCGCTTGATGAATTATGTTTATTTTTTTATGAGGTCGAAGCTTTTGCTTTTAATGAATCCACAACCATAAGTGGTGGTGCTAGAGTAAAGCACTTGATATGCTCATCTACTTGGATGTGAAGGTGGGTCGCCTTCTATGAGAGACTTGAGCTCTATAGAGCACTCATGAGTTCCCAAACTAGGCGCATGACCATTTAAAGCACGTACTTATCTCGGAATCTGTAGAAATTGAAAGCGTAGTATGTGTTAAGAGATCTCAACCCAAATCTTTGTAGTTCAGGAAGAAATTCACTATTTAGGTTAAGTTTTGAACTCACTTCTTTGTGTATCAATTCAATCAAAAGACATTGGTACTAACATATAAAACTTTCTTCTTATCTAGGTTATTTTTATTCATCTTATTTGATTTTTGTTTTAATTAGTGAGGGTTTGTTGGACAGTTATAATAAAAATTAAATTTTTTTAATTGCTCGATCTTTCGCATTCTATATTAATAAGAAAACTTTTGTATTTATGGAATGCTTATTTATTATGATTGAAGGGCTCAAGAGAAAAAACAATTCTTATGTTTATTTTTATTCTCTCTTCTTTGAAAAAGAAATGAAAATTTATAGCAAACAAAATTATCTTCTTCATCTTCTCTCTTTACAATTTTCTACCATTTCCTCTGAAATTAAATCTATCTTTGAAATATGCTTAAAACTCTTGGACACTAACTTCTACAAATCTCCAAATCGTTCAACCTTGAGAGCACAAGTTTAAAGAGTCGTTGATTTAACCTTGGGGGCGGACGGCAATTAACGATTGCACAATGGTCGCGTAGAATTTCAGTATGAAGGCAGTGACCTCATCCATGACATGACTTCCATATGTTTCTCTTTGTTGTTCATACCCATCAATTCCCAACACTGGAAAGATAACATTGTACTAGGGACAAAATGGTCAACAAGGCACAATAGTTGAAACACCCACTACTAAAATTGAAGATGACAAAGTATACAATTGTAAATTCTGACCCATAAGTTCTTATATTCCTGTAATATTTTATTTAACAAATCATGTCTCCCATCTTCTTTTGATGCTTCTTTTAATAAGTATCATTCTTATATTGCCAATATAAACTTATTATTAAGTAAGTATTTGAATTTATTATTATGTATACTCTCTATACTTAGTCATTGTCCAATCTACCAAACAATATTCATATGAACATAATTAAGTTACCATATACAGTGAACTTTAAAAATAGAAAAGGAATTATTACCTAATATTTGCCAGCTAGTAGACACCGACACATATTATGGAGGTAGACTCTGACACAGATGCATTAGTCGACGAATCGATGGCATCAAAATCAAAAGGAGTAGGATGGAAGATCTAAGGCACAAGATGCTACTATGCTGACTGTGATTCTGATCTATCCTATCCTGTAGGAGATGCACTAGGTTGTGTTGCAGTTGATGTGTTGTTGCTAACAAAACAAAGAGCATGTTGTTTCTTGGAATGAAAGAACAATCAGCTTAAGTAAACATGTGTGTTAAAGCAATTAATACAACATAGAGAGACACATATATAAGAGTAATTGAAGAATTAAATATAAATCAAAGCAATTAACACATCATGAACTAAAGGCTAAATATACAAAGCTAACTAAGCATATAAGTAATTTGAACTAAACGTTCAAAGTGTAGAAAAAAAACAAATACATCAGTGACAGTATGTTACTAAGTAATTTGAACTAAAAGTTCAAAGTGTAGAAAAAACAAACGAATACATCAGTGAAAGTATTTTACTAATCAAATATACATACTACCAATCTACATTATCATCATAAATCTCAATATTTAAATTATCATTTGCATCTTCAAATCGTCTTCATCAACTTCGAAGCCATCCTCAACTTCGACATCATTTTCATCGGCTTTGATATCAACATCTACTTCGATGTCATCATCAACCTCCACTCCATCAAATACTTCATTGTGAAGTGGTTCTACGTCATCAATGTCTTCGGTGATCTACAGTAGTCTGTTATGGTCCAAACCATTTTGATATGCCTGATCGTCACTTATGATGATGTTCAAGTTGAATGACCACCTTGGCTTTGTTTTAATGATAGCCCACAAGTCCACTTTATCGTTGCTCATAGCAGGATACGGTTCATAATAAACTGGAGTTGCTTGCATTGCAAATACAAATGGATTGTAACCTTGATATCGCTTTTTGTGATTTATTTTAACAAACATGTAATCTTTATATGCACATCATACTCCTACGTATTTTTTACTATCAAATCACTCATATTTGAACAAAAAGGTTTTATGCTCTGGTCAAGTAAGTAAGTTCAATTATTTCCTGTAACATGCCATAAAAATATTCTAAATCATCATTCATGTTGCCTCCTTTAACACATATCCCACTATTGTAAGTTGTTTTATTTGCTCCAAACTCTATTATGTGAAATATAAAGATATTTACGTATATAATTGGGCATTTTCTATACTTCATCATAGGATCAAATGCAAGTTTTGTATAACAAACGTTAGCAATTCCATTATCGTCAACGTATTGAAATAAATTAATACGTGTTATAATATTATATATATTTATTATTATAAAAGTGATTAATATATCATAAATAATGCTTACACAATTTTTAAACCATTTCTCAGATCCTTTACTGGGCTCAACATTAGGATTCACTTCTTTAAATTGACTGTTAAACAATTAATACTATTAGGGTAAATTCATGATGTAGAACATAAATTATATCAATTTACTAAAAATTATGTTACGTGCCAAATAAAATTTGATAGCACTCCACAACTGAGAAGCACGGTTGATTTAGCTAAAGTAAAATTTTAACTGACTAAAAACCTCCATCTTTCCATTTACCAGATGGACGTCCCAATTTCTGAAAGACAAATAAAGATATGTCAGATGAATCATCCATATCATTTTCAGTTTGGTGACAACTATTAGAATTCAACTTAATGTACTCTTCAAAATAGAAATTGAAAAATGTGGTTTCTTCTTCAGTAATGTATGCTTGGCAAATTGAACCTTCAATACGTGCTTACTATTTCATATTTTTCTTAAGGTGACCCGGATACCTTCATATTAACATCAGAATATTAAAATAACATTCTTATGTTGATATGTTAAAAATAAAAACAAATTCCACTTTAATTATATATACCACTCAAAAGGATACATCCATCCATATTTTATTGGTCCTCACATTAAAGTTTCAGTTGGTAGATATACATGTAGATGTTCCATACTATTAAAATCTCCATAAGGAATTTTTTTGTGATCTACACAATAAATTCAGTAAATCCTTTTTTAGTTTCTCCAAATGAGTTTTGATAAGAGCAATTAAGCATAAATCTTTGTACATTGAACTAAGCTCGGTTATGTGCATCTTAACTATAACGACCCATAAATTTTAATGGTTTACATAACGTAATTAACTAAATTTTTGTGAAATTTTAAATAATTGATTTTGGAAATGAAATTTTGATATTTGAGATACGTCTATTTAAACGTAGCAAATGTTAGATTTTCATCAGAAAATATGGAAGTAAATTCTATTGTGTAATTTTCAGTTTCAATTCAAAATCAGTTAATATTGATGAAAATAAAATGTTTTCAAAATCTGAATATTTTTACATAATAAAAATGTTTATAATTTTCTTAGTGAGACGTCATATTTTGTTTCGTCAAATTTGGACTACTATTGCTCCGTTTATCTTATTTTCGGCGTTTTAACAGCATTTTCGGTACCGAATATCGACTTTTGATAAAATGGTCATATCGCTAATATCTATGTACCGTTTTGATCGTTTCGTTGATCTCCGTAGTATATTCGTTTGTGTGTTTTGGAGTTTGGGAGACGGCGAAATCTATGGAACGATTTACGTATCGGTTACGCAATTTGGCTTTTGGATTTCCCGTGACCATTCATTGCTCACCATGTATAAACCAATGGCCATCAGTCACTATTATTCACTGAAAACCTGACTTCTGACTTTTGTTATTCTTTGGTTATTAGTCCCTTTGCTGCTTCTTTTGCTTTGGTGTAAAATGATATATAAAAGTTACATCCTATGCCAGTTGATAAGAGTTTGTACTCTTAGCCTTTCTTTTCTTAATATATATTTTAGTCTATACTTTTGGTCTTATATATATTTTTTGATTTTAAAATATAGGTGGTTAAATTAAGTAATGATTTTTTTATGGGTTTTGAATCAAATACTGATTTTATAAAATAATAATAATAATAATATATTTCTTTGTACATATCAAGCTGATGTGATTGGTTCTCATCGATTCCTATTTATCTGTTCCATTCGTCAAATCCGTGTTCAGCTTAATTCGTTTTGAGATTTGTAGTTTGGATTGGTAGATTGTCCAGATCGTGATTCAAATTGTAACTTATTATGTTATCTATTTCTTTAGCCTCGAAAGGTGAGCAATCACTCACGATTAACATTCTTACATTTTATAAATTTAATCCACATTGAAATGACAACTGAAATATGCTGTTAAATTTGAACTGTTAATTATTAAATTGTTGTATATGATATGGCATTATCTGTAATTATTCACCTGTGACATTAGACACCATAATCTTTTATTTATGTTTTATTAAAAATTGTTACTGCTGATATATGCATGTTGTTGATATGTTATATTTTGTCATATTTGTTCTCACTCTGCAAGTTCCCTGTTAATTTAGAATTCCCTATGGGTTGAAATGATACATACCCGAACAATCTTGTAGAATAGGGAAAAATCGTTATGGGTTGAAATGATAAACCCAAGCGATTTTCATTAATTTTGAATTTTAGGGATTGCGGGTTGAAATGATAAATATCCATATCACTTGACCATAGGATAGAAAATTATATCCGGACACCATTGGTCTATATTTTGAAAAATGATTTCCAAAGTTTTGAAAGGAAATATATGGGTTTTTACTAAATATTGATTTTTAAAATATAAGATGTAAATGTTATTTTAAATATGTCTAAATTTTTTATTTTCAAAATTATATGTTTGGAAATTTTAATTTATAAGTTAGTTTTGAAAATATAATTTTTAAAATTTTACTTATAATTTTATTATTTTAAAAATATATAAAATAGATTTAATATAAAAAATAAATTTAATAATGAGATTTAATTTAATAAAATTTAATTTAATTAGTATATAATATGTTTAATTATCTACTTAATTTATATTAATATTTTAAAGGGGTTTTTAGGCTCAAGGAAAAAGTTAGAAAAAAATTTAGTTTCAGGGACAAGAAGTTTGTTTTTTAGGCTGAAGGACACTTTTTAGTGTAAATCACAGAATGATAGTTGTAACTATCATTTTCAGTTTACACTAAAAAGTGTCCTTCAGACTAAAAAACAAACTTGTTGTCCGTGAGACTAAATTTGTTTGCAACTTGCTCCTTGTGCCTATTTACCTGTATTTTAAAAATAGATTTTATAACTTTAATAATAAAGGTTGGGAAGATAAATTAATGTTGACTTGGAATTTAAATTGGTTAATAATTGAATTTAAATAAGAATTTATTTGAACTTATTGATTTTGAGATTTTGAAAATTATGATTTATAACTTAATTCGATAAAAAGGTGATTAAATGAATGTTCTCAATTTTAAATAAAATTGAGACTGAATATTTAATATTGATTTAAATTTATAAATTGAGATTTTATTTAATTGTTATTAAAACGATTAAGGGAATATTTTCCAATTTGAATAAAATTAAAGTTAAATGTTGAAATATAAATGAAATTTATATTGTAAATGTTTGAATATTTAAACTTGAATCTTTGAACTTTAAATTGAAATGGTTAAACTGGAATAGATTTAAATTGAATTTTGGAATTTAAGATGATTTGAATTGATCTGCGAAATTGGAGGAATAAATTTTATTATATAAAGTATTTTTAATATATAAACTATTTTAAATTTATAACTATATTAATATATATATATATATATATATACTATTTTTAAGATCTAAACTGTTTAAGTTGGAACTGTTACGATTACGGAAGTGTTATGATTTAAAAGGTGTTATGATTTCAAAAGTGTTACAATTTCAAAAGCGTTATGATTTCGAAATTGTTATAATTTTGAAAGTGTTACGATTCTGGAAATGGATATTTATTGATTTAACAAAATGGATTGAAACAAAATTTGTTGAATATAAATCAATTGATAAGGTTTTGAAATGAGTATGATATTTTGATATGAAGTATGAACTATTTGAAATGAAATAACCACGGTGTGAAATAAGCGTTTGGTTGTTAAAGAGACTGGGATCAGATATTGTCATACTCTCTGCCAATACCGAAAACCACTTTAACAACTGTGTACGTGGTGGAGATTCCAAAATGAAGTAGGATGGTTTGATGACGATTCTATATGGTATTTATGTAGCCCTGACTCCCGTGAGTCAACTTGATGTGGCTAAAACAGGAGCCATGCCGGGCCAAATGAGGTCATTCCACCGATCAGACACATTTCTTCGATACCATTCTATTGCTTTTGCGATTTGATTGGGTGCACCCTTTGATTTGGGAGTGTGTCACGAGGTGGGCGGTAGTAGCTGCTATGCATTACCACCAGTCCGGATCCGTAAACGGTATATCTACCCTGGCATTGCCTTGCGTGCCTTGTCACATGCCCTATCGCGCCTTCTACGAGTTTGGTTTGTACCATACCTATGGAGTGCCCTCTGATAGCCCTCTAGTTTATGGAGGAATTATGGTACTGTATAGACTATGGGAATATATAAAAATGTGTTAAGGGGGATAAGGGTAACGCCTTAACGCTATTTTAATAGTTTACTTTACTATAGACATATTATAATACTGTATATTACTACATAGTAGATAGTTCCACGGATCCGTAGAGGGTGGAAATCCCAAACATCCTTTAAGTTACTTTTATTTCAGTTGACATTTCACTTGAGTTGAATTTATAAATATAAGAATGTTAATCCTGACTCGAGTGTTTTGTGTTTTACTTTACGCTCGAGTCAGACTGAGAGTTACAGCATTTGAGACTCACCTTTGGAGCTTTGGAGCTTTGCTTGAGGATCCATCTATATCTATTCAGCTTTCAGCTATCCAGTTGTTTTGTTCAGACTTGTCATCTGTTTGTATTCGAGACTATATTGTATTTGAGATATTCTATTGTATTTTATTTCAAACTTTGATGTTTATATAGTAGCTTCATGAACTACTATTTATCTATTCTGCTGCTTATTTTTGCAATACTCTGTGTCTGTGATTATGTGATTTATTTATTTACTCTATATGTTGTGTTTTGCCAAATATAAATTAACAATCTGATATTTTGAGAAATTCAAGTCTGACATGTGCGGATGCGAATGGTTCGAAATACCGAGTCGTTACAGTTAGTATCAGAGCTCTTGTTTTGGCAAAACTTAACATATACATTAAATTTAATTACAGAATCACCTCTGTTCGAGCTTGAGTTTCTCCTCTTTGATTCAGATTTCCTTTGAATTCTGGAACTTTCCCTTTCGTTCTGAAAATCCATTCTGGTCTCTTCCTGTTCATGTTCTTCTTGATTCTGGAGCATCCCATAGCTCAATTTCGGCCGATCTTTATAATGAATCAGCGGTCCCGTCAATCTTAGAATGACTTGTAGAGAGGTGAAACTCCTTTACAACAGACATTGATTCACCGGAGATTTCTGTATCCTCGGTTTAGATGCTGCTATCTCTTGCTATGCCTGAATATTTCTCTAGTAGACGACCTGGGTAATTCTCTTGTGATCAAATGTCGATTTTCCTCAGAATTCTACATCGATCTCATTCTTGAAGTCACGGTTAACCTGATTAAGGTCGCGCGCGATTTATATAAGTCTATTCATCTTTTCTCTTTTGTAATTTAATTATCTTATCTTCCTTTCGAGCCTATCTTCGTAGTTAGAATTCCTTTTGATTAGTATTCCTCTAAATTTGAATCCCTATCCTTGTTTTAAAAATCTATTCTTGAATCATCGAGTGAGGGAGTGTATTTGTAATTTATATTAAAATTGTTTATATTGTGTTGTTTGAATTGTTAAATTGATTTGGGGTTTCGATCGATTCGTCTGGCCAACGGTATCGATGGAAATTCCAAAACACTTGAACATAGCAAACTGACACAATATTGTTTTCAAATTTTGTAAATGAAATAATTTTTATATGATTATAGTTTATATATAAAGTGCAATTTTCTGAAATTTGATAGTTATTGAACTAGTTGTTAGGAATGATAATACTAGGTTATCAATTATTATTTTTTCAACTCTACTAACTCATTTTATATTGTTATATGTTATAAGGTGTTCAAATTTTATAAACATGGTTTATTTGATTTGAAAATGCAATAAATTTAAATTATGGATTTGAGAATTTAATTTTCGGTACTTTTCAAAAATTTGGTTTTCTAGGTTTGGAAAGAATATACTATTTGTAAGTATTTTCGAATATAAATCATTTCCAAAGAATCTTAAAAGAAGTAAGTCTGTACTCTCTTCTTTTGGTCACTGGAAAATAATTTTGGTGATGACTGCAACATCATCGACATTCATTTTGTTGAATATTAATTTATTTAAATTAAAATTTATATGGTTTTGAATTTATTATGTATCTGATAATATGTTTTTCAAATCTATCTTTCCTTTCTGTTACTTCTATTCTCCTACCTCTTTCCTTTTCGAGGATGAAAAGTTTTGGGTGGGGGAGAGTGTAACGACCCGTAAATTTTAACGGTTTTTATTAACGTAATTATCTGAATTTTTGTGAAATTTTAAATGATTGAATTTGGAAATGAAAATTTGATATTGGTATGCGTCTATTTAAACATAGCAAATGGTAAATTTTATTAAGGAATATGAAAGTTAGTTTTGTTGTGTAATTTTATTTAAAATTTTATCAGTTAATACTTGATGATAATAAAATATTTTTGAAATCTGAATATTTTTGTACAATAAAATGTTTATCATTTTCTGAGTGAGACGTCATAATTCGTTTCGCCAAATTTGGTCTTCTCTAGTCATGTTTATCTTATTTTCTGTGAAATAGCAGCAGTTTGGCAGAGAATATCGACTTTTCATATAATAGTCGTATCACTGATATATCTGTGTACCATTCTATTCGTCTCGTCGTGCTGACCTTCGTAGTATATTCATTTGTGTATTTCGGAGTCCGGTACATAGTGAAATCCGTGGAACGGGTAGTTGTATCGGTACCCATTTTGAGTTCTAGAATGTTATGTAACCTTTCAATTGTCAACCATTTGAAAATCAACGGGCATTTGCTTTTATTATTTTATAAATTCTCATGCCCGACTTTTCTTTTCCTATGGTTTCAAATATATATTTCCGATGCTTTAATTCCTATCCCTTCATTTGCTTCCAACCAGTTCGTTTATGTTTGCACCAAAATTGGTCACAAACCCCGAATGTTGTGAAAGCACCAGTGTATGAATATAAATCAATAATATTCACACACAAATCTCAAATCTAAGCAAACAGAGTATCACAATTCAGAAATAATGAACATAAACGCGAGATTTATAGTGGTTCGGCAATCTTGCCTATGTCCACTCTGAAGTTGATAATTTTATTGACGTTCACTTGATGATTACAATTTCTTCTGATGTAGTATCACTGATTATATGATTATAATCTGAATCTAAGGAAGCAGTGGTGATTCTGATTAAATCTAGCAGAGTTTGGGCGCTCTTTAACTCCTAAAATTGTCCGACCCCTTTTCTGAATGACCAGGGGCTCTATTTATAGGTGTAGGAGGCTGATATTTCGCCTAAACTGAAGGGAGACCAGTTCCAGTATGCCAGGGGGCCCACATGCCCGCTTTCTGGAAATCCGGGCCCACTTTGGGATTGATTCAAACTCAACTTTGAATCGATCAAGATTTGCTTCGATTGAGATGAAATTTGGCATGAACATTCCTTTGGTTGCCAGTAAGCTACTATAAAAATTTCATAGCATTTGGACTTGTAGATCTCGAGATATGATCGATTCAAGATCATGTTCCTGGCTGTGAATTCCCTTCGAATCGATCCTCCTCGAACTGGCTTTTTCGAATCGATGCCTTTGACTCGATTCATTCGAATCGATAGGGTTGACTCGATGGTTCAACGTGTCTTCGCGATGACGTGGTGCGCCTCCTTCGTATTGATCTGACTTCCATGCCGAGTTGACTGGGTCGAATCCATGATTCTAGCTGACCTGACTTAGTGGATTTAAGGTAGTGGATTCATAGATATGTTCGTTCGAATCGATCATGGTATATTATGGCTGATCGATTCGACGCTGCCTCAACAGGGTGGATTCGAAGCAATGGCACTGGATGGATACGAGGCGATTAGTCTTCGTGGGTTCGAAGAACTTCGTCTCAGATGGATTCGAAGGACTCTAACCTGAATGTTATGAATTAGCGTAGCTTTATGGATTCAAAGCGACTCATCCTAACTGATACGAGCGAACGCTTGTTTGATGGATGCGAACCGTGTGAAGTCGAACATATGGATTCGAACAGAGGAGTGCTCGATGGTTGCGAAGCTCCGATGCCAGATGGATACGAAGTAGAGGGGTTTCATTGATGCGAAGCAGGGGAAGGTTGATGGATTCGAACGCATGTTTCTGCCTATGGATTCGAACTCAAGGTCATTTCCTCCAACTTGCATCAATGATATCTTGAGCGTACGAACTCGGATTGACTTGAAACTTGGAACGTTGGTTTGCATGGCTTTACTTGTCATGTCTTATCAATTGTAGCCTGATCCGGACTCGGACAAAATTCATTGATATCCATGGTGAAACAGTGTATAACGAACTTTAACGACGAACTGTCTTTAGTTTTCCAGTCAACTTTTTGGTGTCACGACCTTGCCAAAAGGCGGGATAACAGTTTATTCACTTTGAGTCCCTTTCAATTTTCCTTCATTTTCGCTCTACCGTTCGAAACAAAAATATAAAAATATATATAAGGCTTTTATAATTTTGTTCTGAAGCCAGGTGTCTGTTCATTGTTTTTAGAAGAAATTTTTTTAAGCTGCATATATTTATTCTTATATTTTTCTGAAGCAAACCCATTCTTCTTCTTCATGGCCTCCTCCTCCTTTCGAATCATTACCTGCTCACCCATTTTTCCAAAGCCTTCCTCTATCTTCCAATCCACCCTTCCAAGCAAAGCCTCGGCCCTCTCCCCATCCCCACGCAACACCAAAGAACCCACCTTACTTCAGCCGACACCTCCACCCAAGCTCCAAAAACCTTCTGGGCACGGCAGCCTGGCCGCAACCCACCATGCCACCAACCAACCTCCTCCATTGCCAAAACCCCAGCCTACCCGAGACTTCACCACATCTAAACCCTTCCACCTGACATTACCGAGAACCACCAACCCGCCTGCTCCGCCTCACACTCGCCTGACCCGAACCATCTGTGCCAAACCCTCTCCTTCCCAAGAATCGAACTGCACCTGCCCCTCCAGATCTACACCTTGCAACTCGTAGGTCTTTCCTCTCCCTGACATCAAAATTGCATATATATGCGGTTGCTTATATATATATATGTGTGTGTGTGTGTAAAATTTGCAGGAGCTGTCGTGCTTTACCCAAAGCCCGAGCCTCCTCCTTTCTGTAGCATGCACGTCTTCTTATGCGTCAAAACTGACACTTCCTCATGAGCCTGCTCCCTCTCTTCATTTGCAAACGCACGTGTACAAGTATATATTTATAGTGATATACAAATTTACAGTAGTTTATATATTTACAAAATAGATACATTTACAGTAGTACATATATATGTTGTATAGTATTATGTAATATGTTTAAGGGTATACAATATAGTATGTTTTAAAGCTTGGTTATGTTGATAAGTTCCAAAAGTGTATAGTTTATATATATATATATGTTAGGTCGTGTGTATATATATGTGTGTGTATATATATATATGTATGTATGTATGTTCACTGGGATCGGTTGTGTATATATTTATATATTCATTTGAGTTATTAGCTTGTAGTTTCAAAGGATAAAATTTAAAAGAATAGATAAATTATGTACGTTTGCATATTTATATATATATATATGTATGTATATACAATATGATATATAGCTTTTATATATGTGTACATATATATTTTGATCTGGTTTAAACGTTTAAAATATGTTTATAACAATATTGATGTTTAAAATATATACGTTTATATGTTTTTGATTTTGAAGTATATACATATAGATTTTTTTATATACATTTCAAATTAAATACTTAAATTTAATTATAATATATATATATATACGTTTTAATTTTTAAATATATGTGTTTAGATTAAGTAATGATTTTTGTAATGTAATACATATAGATTTTATTTCTATATATGGGTCTGAATTAAATATTGATATTAAATCATATAAAATTTTTATTTTGATATGTGTTCAAATCGAATATTGATTTTTAAAGAAATACATATAAAATAAAGATTCCTATATGAGTAATTTTAGCTTTTAAAATTTATATATTTTGTCCCCATCAAACTAGTTTTGATTTGTTCTTCCATCGATTCCTAGCTACCAACTCTGCTTTGATCGTCAAATTAGTATTTATCGTGTTGTGCTTTAAAATTTGTGCTTGGACTCGTAGCTTGTTGTGTGTCTAATTTCTCCAGCCTCGAAAGGTGAGAAATCACTCACGATTAACATTCTTATAGTTAGTAAATTTGATTTCATTTGAAACGACAATTGAAATATGTTGCTAAATAAAACTGTTAATCATTTAATTGCTGTATATGATATGCCATTATCTGTATCTGTATCTGTTCATCTGTGAGATATTACACTATATCATGTTGTATATATTTTATTTAATTTATCACTGATGATATATGCCTGTTATTGATATGTTATATTTTATCATATTTGTTCTCACTCTGCAAGTTCCCTTGTAATTTAGAATTCCCTATGGGTTGAAATGATACATACCCGAACGATTTTGTAGAATAGGGGAAAATCATTATGGGTTGAAATGATAAACCCACTACGCCATAAATGGCCTTCTACAACACAAAAAAAATGTTGGGTCAGGCCCAAAAAATGTTGCCATAGGTCTATGGCAACACTTTTCGGGTGATGCAATTTTTGCCGTTGCCTTAGACCTCAAAGGCAACATTTTGACTATCTAAGGCAACATAAGTAATATTGTTGCAATAGAACCCTATTTGGGTCTATAGCAACATCCATAGGTGTCTGTAGCAACATTCCAAAATGTTGCTATAGATATTAACTTTCTGAATTTGTGGGGCCCACAATGTAGAGCACATTTGATTTTTTAATAGAAATAAATATTTATTTAATAAAATGCTATTGCACAGAATTTGATATTCAAACAGTAATTTATTTAAATAAATATTTCATTTCAACATTTGAAATAGTATAAATTCCAGACTCCACTATTTTACAATTCAATGATATATAACAATGATATTCACATATACAGATATTCCTCGCTACATCACTCAGTTCACTCATTACATATGCAGTTTCAATTTATACAGACACTGACACTGACGAATATAGACATGCACTAACCCGTTCAGCAATGCTATGAGGATCAGTTGCTTGGCCACATCGTGCACGAACACGTGGTTTTGTAGAACCATTAGAAGCAATAGTATTATTAGCTTGAGCTGAATCATCCACTTGATGCTGTAGAATATTTCCTTCAATAGATCGTGGAAACTTCAACGTGAAATAAAACATCGATAAGATGAGGAAAATTAGTCACAGTCAAATGTGGACTAGGATATGACAGCCTAAAACCACAACCATGTCACAAAGAAAACAAAATTTGATGGTTACGAGCTACAAACCTGTTGGTAAGCATGAAATACAGGCGAATTATTCAAAGCAGATTCTGGCCCCATGGAAAATGATGGTATTTGAAAGTGTTTCATCCCATTTTGCTCCTGTAACTTTACGTTAGGTTGATAAGCACAGAATTTCACCCAAAAATAAAATAATAACAATAATAATAAAAGACCAAATGATAGAGAAGCATGACAAACCTGATTATGAAGATGCAAAGTACCATTCGACAATTTCATATGTTGGCCACCATTGAAATTTGATGAATTTTTGGACTGAAGCCCATTGCAATCCTACAGAGAAGACATATAGGAGTCCGATTAGTAATACGGATACACAAGTTATATGCCTCTTTGGTCAACATACTGAGTTTATTTATTTCATATATTTTGCTGGGACCTCAATATCCAATTACCAAACTCAAACATTCTATTATAGTAATTTAGCATTAAAGTTGCTTCTACTGAATAAAATTTTTACATTTATTCTTTTTTGCATATTAAGAAATTTTGAAATTATAACAAACACAGACATACAAACAAATATTGAATCAATAGTAGCCAGCATATATTGAATCAATATTTGGAACAGACAAACTACTAAACTATAAGCATATATTGCATTCCATCAGCCCACATGTATAGGAACTAGAAGCTTTAAATTTTAACAATCTAGCATTTCTTCTGATATTAACTACTGAATAACTCCTATATTTTCTTTTACCAGTTTGGAAACATGAGTTGAATCACAAGCATAAATAGGAGGAGGTGTGGAACTTCTTAAAGATGCAAGACAGAAGTACAAAATAAATTTTAAAGAGTCAATATAAAAATAAATGACCTTGTTTGGATCAACAAAAGAATAAGCCATGATGTCTGACCCTACACACCTTGACAGTATCACAACACAGTGAATAATATGCTTCAGCAATTCCTTCACATCCATGAAAAAAATAATTTGCTTATTGTCTAAATTTGTGTCCTTCTCTATTCTATCAATAATAATGCCCATACTTCCATTTTCCTATAGCCGTATCATTTCAACTGTGCATTTTATATTCAAATTCAACTCACTACAGGCCTTCAAGAAAACTGGAACATTAACCGAGTTCAAACCAAGAGCTGAAACACTAACCTTCTTACCATTTAATGCAACTTCTGCACAATTAGCCTCAAAACTCAAACAAACAGGCCTGCAAATATCCCTTCCAACGAGCGCATTAACAAACTGACCATTATTACTATTCACGCCACAAGCCCAAAGCTTTATGCAATTCCTGATAACTCTATGCATGTTTAAAGATAAAACTTGCACATTCTCCTTATCATTTACATAAAAGAGACACACCTGATCACCATTACCTAAATAAAACATACCCTTACCATTTAAACAAACAACTGAAACTGATCCATTGTGCTCCAATAAATCATTCAATCCCTCATGTCTACAATATGAGACAATATCCAAAACCATTCCACTATCATTCGAGATATCAGAAACTAATGACACTACAATATCATCACTCTAATTTTGAACTGTATCCAAACCAATTCGACTACTTCCACCTGCCTGCCAATAACCAGAACTTCACCGAAACCAATTCGACTACTTCCACCTGCCTGCCAATAACCAGAACTTCACCGAAACCAATTCGACTACCCCCTACCACTCTGACATCAGGCCCCAACCACGAAATTGCGACCAAATCAGCAACTCCCTGAACCATCGCAATCCCACAACCTTACCTCGAATCACTAGAATTGCCAAAAACCTGAACAAAATCGCAAATCCACTGCCACCCAATCGACTGAAACGCCCAACTAAAGAATTTGGGTTTGTGATATTGGATTGTGAAATCGAATGCCCGAACAACCAAATCTCAATATAACTAATAGTGTACTATTGACGTGGGAAGAAAACCCGGAAGTAGTGAGGAAAACTGACGTGAGGCGAAAAAAAATAACGGAAATTGATATGGCCGACAGGGGATAAAAGCAAAGCCAGTTATTCTCCAGATCGAAGAAACAAGGAGGAGCGGCGTCATTTTTTTAAAAGTCGGCGGAATAAAAATTAGGGATTGGAAAATTGGGGGTGAGAAACAAAAGCGGGTGAGTGAAAAGTAAAGCGGGAAATGGAAATTGGTAAGGTGTGGATCGATGGTGTGAATCGACGGTTGAGATTTTGTTTTAAATGGTGGTGTGGATCGCTGAGGTGTAATTTTTTTTTTAATTTTTTTAATTAGAATATATCTATGGCAACACTATATAAAAATGTTGCATCGTGTTACACTTGTTTAGCTAGAGCAACACATTTTTATGGCTAAGGTAACACCAAAAATACAACGTTGCAGTAGAACCAAAATTTTATAGCTATCGCAACATTTTATCTAGCAACACCTTGCAAAAATGTTGCAGAAGGTCATCTATGGCGTAGTGACCCAAGAGATTTTCATTGATTTTAAATTTTTGGGATTGCGGGTTGAAATAATATATACCCGTAGATATTTAAATTGCGGATTGAAATGATAAATATCTGTATCACTTAACTGTGACGACCCGCCTTTCATATACCGAAAGACGTATCATCGTTAAGAAAGAAATAGATAAAAATAGAAAGAAATAAGAAAGAACAACACAATTCAGAATCTCACAGTAGAAACTGAACAAAATATAATACATCACATAACTATTACATAGTCTTACATATATCAGAGTTACACAACATCATTCAAACAAGACAGTCATATATATATCTATATATATATATATCTGCTATTTCATACATCCCAAAATACAACATACATCACTAACACAACAAAACTAGATAGATAGATATATACGTCTGGACTTCTGCTCCAAGCTCCTTCAGAATTCAACAATCCAAGACCTGATCACTTGGCTACTCATAAAAATTTGAGTACCCAAGAGTTTAGGAAAACAGAAATAAACTCCGGGTCAGACATAGGTCTGGAGTGAGTAAACGGGTTAAAGTTGCTTAACTTTGAAAACCATTTGAAACAAAGGTATCACGTAAGACTTCCCACATATAAACATGGGTAAGTTTTTACCTTACGCTAACCAAACATTTTATAGGAAATCCGGTGATATTATAATAGTGTCTAGGGTTTCCAAGTAAATAATCACATTGCTGAAATTGTTACATCTATTAAATTCCAGCATATATAGGTTTACAATCAAATCCGAGGGCACTTATTGGAGATTGGATTCCATACAATGGCAGGGCTACTGGGGTACCGCCCGTCACAGTACCTGGCCTAGATCAGAGTACCAAGGATCATGCCCGACCCCCTGCAACACAAGGCCGAAACCATCCCTAACTGGACAGTCCCGAACAAGATAACCCCGCAGTTGTAGCCAATAACTGCCCACACAGCCGAAATAAAAAGGGACATCTAGACGGGTTGCCTTAACCGAAATGAAATGGGCGCTCTTAGTTAACCGATCCACAATCACCCATATTCCTTCGTTTCCTCTCTTGGTCCTTGGTAAACCGTCGATGAAATCCATAGAGATCATCTCCCACTTCCACTCCGGAACTTCCAAAGGTTGCAACAACCCTGCTGACTTCTGTTGATCACCTTTCACCCGTTGGCATATCGCACATCCATTCACAAAAACAGCAACATCCTTCTTCATACTCGGCCATCAGAAAACTCTCTTCATATCTTTATACATCTTTGAAATTCCTGGGTGTATATTCAGTCTGGAGCGATGACCCTCCGACAGTACTTCCTGCCTCAACCCATTCACATTAGGCAAACATAGACGACCGTTTACTCTTAAAGTTCCTTGATCGTCAATCTCGAAATCTGAGTGTCTACCCTCTTTGGTCCCTTTACTAATCTTCTTTAAAATCTTATCCTCCATCTGCTTGCTTATGATCTTTTCTTGGAGAGATGGAACAACTTCCAAAAGAGACAGAACTGCATTCCTACTCAGAGCATCAGCTAGCACATTCCCCTTCCCTGGTGTATATAGAATATCCAAGTCATAGGATGCCAAAAACTCAACCCATCGTTGCTGTCTCAAATTCAAATCCTTCTGAGAGAAAAGATACTTCAACGGTTTGTGATCCGTGAATAACTCAACTTCTCCCCCAAAAGATAGTGTCTCCAGATCTTCAAAGCAAAAACAACGGCTAACAACTCTAGATAATGTGTAGCGTAAATCTTTTCATGTGGCTTCAATTGCCGACTCGCATACGCAATTACTCTCCCATTCTACATCAGAACTGCTCCCAGTCCAACAATACAGGCATCTGTATAAACCTCAAACTTGCTTTTCCCATCCGAAATAGCTAGCACAAGTGCACTGGTTAACCTCATCTTCAACTCTTGGAAAGCCTCTTCACACTGGGGTGTCCACTTAAACTTTCTCCCTTTTTAGTCAGCTTAGTTAAGTGCGAAGAGATCTTGGAATAATCCTTGATAAACTTCCTGTAGTAACCAGTTAAACCCAGAAAACTACGGACTTCAGTCGGAGTCTTCGACTGCTTCCACTCCAGAATAGTAGCTACCTTGGCTGGATCTACAGAAATGCCCTCACCAGAAACAATGTGCCGCAAAAATTAGACTTCTGACTTCCAGAAATGACATTTGGAGAACTTCGCCTTCAGAACATGCCTCCTCAATGTCTCCAAAACTATCTCTAAATGTTGATTTTGCTCCTCTTTTGACTTGGAATAGACAAGAATATCATCGATGAACACCAGAACAAACTTATTCAATACATTCCGAAAAACTCGGTTCATCAGATCCACAAAATAGGCTGGTGCGTTGGTTAACCCGAAAGCCATAACCAACCACTCATAAAAACAGTTAGGTCCTCAAAATGCAGTCAAGGGAATACTGTCCTCAGCTACCCTTAACTGATGGAAACCTGAAGCTAGATCTAACTGAGAGAAAACTGAAGCTCCATGCAACTGATCAAAGAGATCATCAATACGAGGTAATGGATATTTATTTTGGATTGTCACTTTGTTCAATTCTCTATAATCAACACAGAATCTTAGCGATCCATCTGACTTTGTTACAAAGACAATGGCAGAACCCCAACTGGAAAAACTAGGCCGGATCAAACCTTTCTCTAAGAAATCTTGGGTCTGCTTCACCAACTCCTCTCTCCTTTGGTTCCATTCTTCTACTTGGCTGAACAACAGGTACTGCCCCTGGAATGAGATCAATCCGAAATTCTATCTCTCGATGTGGAGGTAAACACTTGACTTCCTCAAAAACATCAGGAAAATCTTTAACCACAACAATATCACCTCCCTTCCCTTGAGAAGTCTCAACTCCATGTAAAAGACTACTCAAGTGAACTCCAAAACTATCACACATCACTTTAGCAATTCTATCCAGTTCAGTTTCCAACAAAACTGTTCTCTCTTCACAATTCAGGACAGCTTTATGTTTATCAAGCCAATCCATTCCCAGAATAAGGTCAAACCCTTTGAAATCTAATACATAAGGCTCATACGAAAAACTATGGGAAAGATAAGTAATTCGCAAGCCTTTACAAATCATATTAAATCGGGTTACTCCCCCTATGGGATTAGAGACGCCAATAGAATTTTCCACGACACTAGGGATAAGGTGAAATTTTTCTACTGTCTCCAAAGAAATAAAACTGAGAGATGCTCCAAAATCAAATAATACTTTAACATAAATGCCATTAATAAGCAAAGTACCTTCCAAAACTCCCTTGCCCTTAGAATAGGTTGATGGTGCACCTTCCAAAGCAAATATTTTGTTCGGCTGGACTTTTTGAAGAAGTGGGCAATCCTTGACCATGTGTCCCGGTTGATGGCAGTTAAAGCACAAAGATTTTTGAACCATTGCTGAACCCGGACCATTCTGATGCTGCTGCTGAGATCCTCTCTTGGGACATTTATTAGCCAAGTGACCCTCTTGCTGACAAATATAACACTTGTGAGGTCCGTTGCTCCCTCCTGGTTTCTTCCCTTTGCCCTGCTTTTTCCAATGTGGATTGAATTTCCTCTTATTTGGATTGGAAGAATTCCCTCCAGATGCTGTTACAGGTGCCACTGGTTTCTTATTCATCAAATCCTCGTATCTCAGTGCCATATCAATTAACTCCACAAAAGATCTTTTCAAATGCGCTGTCATCTTTTCATGAAATTCTGGCGTCATTCCCAGCACAAACATTTCGTTCTTTTTGTGAGTGTCAATGATTCCCGGTCCATAGCGAGATAACTCATTGAATTTGGTCTCATATTCAGCTATAGTCATGCTTCCCTGCTTCAAATTCAGAAAATCCCGGTACATATGAGTTTTCCCTGCTGTTGGCATGAATTGCTCCTCAAATAGTTCTTTAAATCTACTCCAAAAAATATCATCTTCTAAAACATTCGCTGTAACTGCATCCCACCAAGCTGCAGCACCTTCTTGTAATTTCCATGAAGCCATTACCCTTTCTGCTCATCAGACAATTCAAGACTCTTAAAGATACACTTGCAAGAGCGTAGCCAAGCCTGCACCTCAATGATAGTCTCTAACCCTTTAAATGGTCTACCTCCAAGATTGGTGAAATCATTGCATAAAGCGGCAAAACTAACCCGAGGCGGTGCTGGATCCACAGCCTCAATTGCAGTCTGACTTCTTCCATTATCGATCAATGAACTGCCCCTACCTCTGCCTCTCCTTCCAGAACTCATGTTGGTAACCTGGACATGTAACCGAACAAATTTAGATAGTTATATAGTTATATATAAAAATTACAACTACGCGCCCTCAAGATAGATATTATTCCAAAGCCTAGGTATTCACTCAACCTAGTGCTCTGATACCAACTTTGATGTCCCGCCTTTCATATACCGAAAGACGTATCATCATTAAGAAAGAAATAGATAGAAATGGAAAGAAAGAAGAAAGAACAACACAATTCAGAATCTCACAGCGGAAACGGAACAAAATATAATACATCACATAACTATTACATAGTCTTACATATACCAGAGTTACACAACATCATTCAAACAAGACAGTCATATATATATATATCTGCCATTTCATACATCCCAAAATACAACATACATCACTAACACAGCGAAACTAGATAGATAGATATATACGTCTGGACTTCTGCTCCAAGCTCCTCCAGACTTCAACAATCCAAGACCTGATCACTTGGCTACTCATAAAAATTTGAGTACCCAAGAGTTTAGGAAAACAGAAATAAACTCCGTGTCAGACATGGGTCTGGTGTGAGTAAACGGGTTAAAGTTGCTTAACTTTGAAAACCATTTGAAACAAAGGTATCACGTAAGACTTCCCACACATAAACATGGGTAAGTTTTTACCTTACGCTAACCAAACATTTTATAGGAAATCCGATGATATTATAATAGTGTCTAGGGTTTCCAAGTAAATAATCACATAGCTGAAATTGTTACATCTATTAAATTCCAGCATATATAGGTTTACAATCAAATCCGAGGGCACTTATTGGAGATTGGATTCCATACAATGGCAGGGCTACTAGGGTACCGCCCGTCATAGTACCAGGCCTAGATCAGAGTACCGAGGATCACGCCCGACCCTCTGCAACACAAGCCTGGAACCATCCCTTACTAGAGAGTCCCGAACAAGATAGCCCCGCAGTTGTGGCCAACAACTGCCCACACAGCCGAAATAAAAAGGGACATTTAGACAGGGTATATCTCGTCCTACTTGGGTGCTACCCACTTAACCTTGCTGCACCTCCCCTATTTTAGCCATTCCCAGTTGATGAGGCTTGAGGCTACGATTACCTTTAGAGAACACATCTCTTAGAATGATCATCGTCCACTTGACGATGTGCTGAAAGCATTCAATTCATACAAGTTCGTTCCGGGTTCGAACGAAACCGAAGGCATTATCTCGTTACACTTATTTTGGAATCACCATCAGATTTAACGACAATAACCCTTGCACTCTGAAACTCCATCATGATCTTCACTTTGAGATGTCACGACCTATCATTTAACTTGGATCGATGTGGTTTTGGGTAATCATAACTGATTCCCGATCCCGGTCTCATCGAAATCCAAACGTGTTTTAATGGCCAAGTTGTTTAATAGTTTAAACAATTCAATTCAACACTTTGAATTCACATAGCATTTATCACAGATATTATCATACATTTATCACAGATATATCCAATGTCATATCACAGAGTATCACAGAATATCACCCAATAGATATCATAAATCCAGATATTCTACTCATACAATCATCCAAACAGGAATTATTAAGCCATATTATAATTAATTAAATTAATTAAGTTTATAAATTAATTACTTAAGAATTTATCACTAACCCTGCTTGATTAATTATTAATTAATTAATTACAAACCATTTAACTAATTAATCGTTTCTTAATTACCTTTATAATCAACTAATTAATCTTAATCAGAGATTAATTATCCTTTAACTATTAATTAATAAACCTTAATTATTAACTAATAAAACTTAATTACAAATTAATTAATCCTTAATTATTAGTTAATTAATCCTTAATTATTTAATTAATTAATCTCTAATTACTTAATTTATTAATGCTTAATTACAACTTAATTGCTTAATTAATTTATCTCTAATCATTAATTAATAATCTCTAATTACCAAATTAATAACCCTTAATTACAAATTAATTAACCTCTAATTAATTAATTTATAATCCTTAATTATTTAATAATTAAATAAATTAATGACTCTTTAATTACCTCATTAATTAATCTCAATTTATAAATTAATTTATCTTAATTACTAAATTAATTATTCCTTAATTATCAATTAATTAATCTCTAATTAATTAATTATGACTTTTAATTATAAATTAACTAATCCTTAATCATTAATTAATTAATTAAAAGTAATTAATTACTCTTAATTACTTCATTTAATTAATTAGTCATTAATTATCAAAATCTTAATTAACTTTAAGATAAATCATTTTATTAATGACTTACTTATCATTAACATTATTCAAATACATTTTATCTTTAATTTACACTTAATTTAATTACCAAATAAAGTCTTTAAAAATAATAGAAGAATAATTTTATCTTAACAAATTTAAGTTAACAAAACATAACCTTTTTTTTAATCAAACAATTTAAAAACATTTATCCTATAATAGTTTAAACTAGGTTTAATTTAAAATTCAAAACTTGCTTTATAAAAACCTTTTTAAAAAAAAATTAGTTTTAAAACCTGCTTCGGGTTCTACCCGAGTCTCTCCCGAGATATCCCCCGAGAAAATCACCATCTTCCATTTATTTGCAAAGACTTTGTTAAAATTTTAAAACTTGAAACAATTTTACACTCACGAATACAACTCGAGTTTTAACTCGAGTCTTCCTTCCCAAATACCCGAGAGCATCTTCGAGTCGACCACGCTCACAATCCACTGTCACACCCAACGTCGTCGTGCACGTGCACCGACGCTTCACACCGCCGTGACCCTCGCCGATACCTTCCACATGTCGACGATGAACTCTAGAATCGATTCCGACCATCGATTCGTCACCACGAACCCCAAATCGAATTTGAGCTTCTTTAATCGAACTGGAAACCAGACATCATCAGAAAATTCACTCGAACCACCATCGTCGACCACGGGACTCTCCCGATCTCCGGCCACAGCCTCGCTAGCCTCCAAGCTACCATTTCTCAAGCCCAGACGAGACTCGATCACCTAGAGACACCGCATCGACAACATTTCCAACCTCGACCAAACATAGGACCTAAACCCTATTTCCATGTCGTCCGGCCACTACATGCCTCGAGAACCCCTCCGACCATTTTTCCCAAGACCACCCATCATCACTCTATCTCCAGTAGCGACCACGACCAACCCGAGGCAACTGATCACCAGAAATGCCTCAAAATCAAATTCTGGTCATTCCCGAAATGAACGTTCATTTCAATATTAAAAATTGTGATTTTTGTTTTAAAAATCCTAACTTTCTAAGTAGATTCAAGTTATAAACATAAATCAGAAATCCATGATGATGGATTTTAACATATTCTTTAGATTTCTACTGCTCTTCCTGTTTCCCAGAAATTTTCAACTTTAATTTACTTAAATAAAATTTTAAACCTTAATATAGGCTTAAACAAACAGGTTTTACTTGATTCCTAAGTCCTAACAGTGATTTAAATAATTTTCAATTTTGATTGTATTATCAACTCTGTAACCTAGAAATAGAGAAACAACATCATACACAGTTCAACATAAACAACATACAATATTCACATTTGTATATATACATGCAAAGATAATTCATTCCAGGAATCACATGAAATCAGATTTAAATTTACTTCAGCTTTTAAAATAAAATGTTTACTCACCTGAAAAATAATTTGAACAAAGAGCAAATTTTGTTTAAAAACACTGTCAGCTTGATCTTTTTGATCCTCTTGCTTGATTAGTTGAGTTGTAAATTAAGCTTCAGTTGTAAGATTATTATCTGGTATACTTAGTTTTGATGAACGAAAATAGAATAAGAAGAATATGTATAGAAAAGAGTTTACAGGAAATAGGTATTTTCTGGTACAAACGTTTTCTATTTGGTCTGAGATTTTTTTTCTTTTGTGGAGGCTGAAATGATAGTATTTAATGCTATTGTCTGGTTTTATATTTTCATCCTTATCCACTGATTATGTAAGTACATATATAAAAAAATTTCTTGCCTTGCAAATACATGTATTTCTAGAATTATCTTTATGTGTTTACTATAAAGTTGTTATAGTTATTGTTATTAGGTTAACTTGTGTATTTATTTCTATTTTTAACATAACTACTTATTTTTATTTCTTAACTATCAAACACTTAATTTATATTCATATATTTTGTTATACTTATATTTAGTATTGATAAGATTAATTTTTTTTCAAGCATTATTATCTGGCTTACATTTATATATATATTTAGATCAAAAGTTAATAAGGTAGAGCTTTATTTTAATTTAATGTGAATAAGATAGATTTTCTTTTAAATATTGTTGAAAGACTTTATTTTAAAATTTTAAATCATAGCTTTCTTCGCAAATACACATATATACATAAATAAATAGTAAATGGCCCAAAAGTTTTATTTGTTTTTAAAATGATAAGTTGTATTTTAATAAATCAGATTGAATGCTTAGTAAAATAATATTGCTAAAATCCCGGGTCGTCACATTAACAATAGGATAGAAAATTATATACGGACACCGTTGGTCTACCAAAGGTTTGAAAGGGAATATATGGTTTTAATAAGCATTGATTTTAAAATAATATATATATATGTTATTTTTATATATGTATAAAATCTAGATTTTTAAAATAATATGTTTTGGAAATTTTAATTTATAATTTAGTTTTGAAAAATATAAATTTCAAGATTTTCTTATAGTTTTTTTAAAAATATATAAAATAATATTTAATACAAATTACAATTAATAATAAGATTAATTTAATAAAATTTAATTTAATTAGTATATAATATGTTTAAAAATATTTGTTTAAAAATTTATATTAATATTTTAAAGTAGATTTATAAATTTAAATAAAAATGGAGATTGAATATCTAATATTGATTTAGATTTATAAATTGGGATTCAAATAAATTGTTATTAAAATGATTAAGTGAATATTTTTCCAAATTGAAATGAATTAAAGTTAAATGTTGAAATATAAATGAAATTTATCTTGTAAATGTGTGAATATATAAACTTAAATCTTTGAACTTTAAATTTGAAATGGCTAAAGTAGAATTGATTTAAATTGAATTTCGGAATTTAAGTTGAATTGAATCGATTTGTGAAATTGGAGGAAACAAATAAAGTATTTTAATTTATAACTATTTTAATATATATACTTTTGTTCAATATGTAAATTGTTTAGGTGGAAACTGTTATGATTTTTAAAGTGTTATGGTTTCAAAAGTGTTATGGTTTCAAAAATGTGATGATCTCAAAAGTGTTATGATTTCAAAAGTGCTATGATTTCGAAAGTGTTATAAATTTGAAAGTGTTACGGTTTTGGAAATGAATATTATTAAAAGTGAATAATGATATCGAATTTGACATGGTTTTGAAATGAATATGATATTTTGATATGAAATATGAACTATTTGAAATGAAATGACCATGGTGTGAAATAAGCGTTTGGTTGTTAAAAAGACCAGGATAAGATATTGTCATACTCTCTGCCAATACCAAAAACCACTTTAACAACTGTGTACGTGGTGGAGATTCCAGAATGAAGTAGGATGGTTTAGTGACGGTTCTATATGGTATTTATGTAGCCCTAACTCCCGTGAGTTAGCTTGATGCGGCTAAAACAGGAGCCATGCCGGGCCAAGTGAGGTTATTCCTCCGATCGGGCACATTCCTTCGATACCATTCTATTACTTTTGTGATTTGATTGGGTGCACCCGTTGATTTGGGAGTGTGTCATAAGGTGGGCGGTAGTAGCTGCGATGAGTTACCACCAGTCCGGATACGCAAACGGTATATCTACCCTGGCATTGCCTCGAGTGCCTTGTCGCATGCCCTATCGCGCCTTCTTCGAGTTTGTTATGTGTCGTACCTATGGAGTGCTCCCTGATAGCCCACTTGCGAGTGGAGTTTACAGTATTTGTATAGACTACGACATTATAAAAAATGTGTTAAGGGGGATATGGGTAACGCCTTAACACTATTTTAATAGTTTACTTTACTATAGACACATTATAATAGCGTATATTACTACATGGTAGATAGTTCCATGGATCCTTAAAGGATGTGAATCCCAAACATCCTTTAAGTTACTTGTATTTCAGTTAATATTTCACTTGAGTTGAATTTACTATATAAGAATGTTAATCCTGACTCGAGTGTTTTGTGTTTTGCTTTATGCTCAGGTCAGACTGAGTGCCACAGCTGTTGAGACTCACCTTTGGAGTTGGGGCTTCACTTGGAGATCCATCTATATCTATTTAGCTTTCAGCTATCCAGTTGTTTTGTTCAGACTTGTCATATGTTTGTATTCGAGACTACATTGTATTTGAGATATTCTGTTGTATTTTATTTCAAACTCTTTTGTTTATATATTAGCTTCATGAACTACTATTTATCTTTTCCGTTGCTTATTGTTATATTATTCTGTGTCTGTGATTCTGTGATTGATTTTATTTACTATATATGCTGAGTTTTGCTAAATATAAATTAACAATCTGATATTTTGAGAAATTTAAGTCCGACATGTGCGGATGCGAATGGTTCGAAATAGCGGGTCGTTACAGACTACTTGGTAGCTTTGCTACACTTTTGTTTGGAAAAAAATGGGTTTGATTTAAATTTCTTATGTATAATTTGATTTATAAAATATATATGTATATAATTATTTCAAAATAGTTTGAAGTGAAACCGAAAAATTTAAATCTTAAGTTTTATATTAAGAAATGATTTCAATTATTGAAATAAAATGAAATTTTTTAATAATTGGAATATCTAAAATGATAAATGAAATTAAACCAACTTGAAGTAGTTGAATTTGAATAAAAACTTATTTGTATAATACTAAATTGCATTCTAATATATATAACTTACCTAAAATATTCAAAAAGTTAAAATGTGTTAGGGTGAATATATAATTAAAGGTTATACAAGAGAAAACATAAGTAATAAATTGTTCAAACTAAAATTTGGCTTAATATAAATGTTGTAAATAAAAGGAAAATTTGTATAGTATTTAATTACACCTAGAACCTTAATGTAACTTACCTAGAAATAGTTAAATGTTAATGAGAACAGGTAATTGAATAATATACAATATAAATGTGAGCAATAAGATGTCCAAATGATACTTTGTTAAGGGAATTTATAAATAATAAATTGAATAATGAATTGAACAATAAAAAGAGAATTAGTGGATTGAATAATAAATGGGCATAACAAATGTTTACACACTTAATATATGTTGTAAAATGTGTCAAGTGGAATAAATTAAATGAGAAAAGAAAAGAATGCTATTTAAGAAAATAAATATGAACTTAAGAACAGTGAAATTGAAATTTTAAGTGAAATCAAATTAACTAGGGCCAAAAGGATTTAAATAAATGAGTTAAATCAAATAAATTTTGTTTGAAAGAAATTTTTGTAGCAAATATTAATAAACTTAAACCAACCAAATTGAATGAAAATAGCTTGAGTTGAAATTCAACAAAATATGAATATAAATGGATTTTATTGATTAAATAAATTCGATTGGAAACCAAATTAATTGAATATAAATCAATTTAAAAACTGATGAAATTTATACGGTTTTGAATTTGTTGTGTATCTGATAATATGTATTTCAATCTATCTTTTCTTTCTAATTGTTCATATTCTACTACCTCGTTCCTTTTCGAGGACGAAAACTTTAGAGTAGGGGAAGTGTAACGATCCGGAAATTTTAATGGTTTAAATAACGTAATTAGCTAAATTTTAGTGAAATTTTAAATAATTGAATTTGGAAATGAAAATTTGATATTTGAGATACGTCTATTTAAACGTAGCAAATGTTAGATTTTCATCAGAAAATATGGAAGTGAATTCTGTTGTGTAATTTTCAGTTTCAATTCAAAATCAGTTAATATTGATGAAAATAAAATGTTTTCAAAATCTGAATATTTTTACATAATAAAAATGTTTATAATTTTCTGAGTGAGAAGTCATATTTTGCTTTGTCAAATTTGGACTGCTATTGCTCTATTTATCTTATTTTCAGCGTTTTAGCAGCATTTTCGGTACCGAATATCGACTTTTGATAGAATGGTCGTATCGCTGATATCTGTGTGCCGTTTTGATCGTCTCGTCACGCTGATCTCCAAGGTATATTCTTTTGTGTGTTTCGGAGTCCGAGAAACGGTGAAATCTACGGAACGGCTTCCACGGAACGATTTTTCGGAGTCCGACAAACGATGAAATCTACGGAACGGCTTCCACGGAACGATTTCCAAATCGGTTCCGCAATTTGGCTTTTGGATTTCCCATGACCATTCATTGCTCACCATGTATAAACCAATAGCCATCCGTCACTATTATTCGCTGAAAACCTGACTTCTGACTTTTGTTATTCTTTGGCTATTAGCATTCCAACCGGTTCCATATATTATTTGGTTCGTTTTAGCCCTTTTCATTTTGTTCTGAAAGTATAAAAATTAAATATTAAAGCATGCACCTCTTCTTCATCAACCTGTACGTCTCTCTCCACTCCTCTCCTCCTATTTCCTACCCACTACTCTTCTTCTTCATGTTTGCTGTAACTAAAGCCTTTCCCTACCGATTCTCTCTCCTTCTCCGCGATCACGCCCGACCTCCCATGCCGCTCCAACGCCTTCCTCTTGCTCCACCTTAGCCTAGTCATCACCCCACCACATAAAAACCGACCCTCTCCACTCCACAGCACCAATGGCTGAGCAAACCCAGCCCGAGCCTCTGACCTCCTGCCGACTACCACTATTTCAGCCGATCAAGGCCACGTAGTAGCTCCAACGCCATATACTCCTCCACCTTTACCACTACCATCTTCGACCCTTCCGCTGCCAACTCCCGCCATCACACCAAGCCTACAGCTTCATCACACACACCCAACGAACAGCCGGCCTTCCTTTCTCCTTCGCCTGACAACGCCGATCGTAGCAAATCACCCGAGCATCTTGGCCACCACTTCCGCCCATCTCCCTTCTTCCCTTCTTCGTTTGCATATTTATAGGTTTCAAAATATGTAGTGTATATATATTAGCTTAGATATATGTGATCTGTTGAATTATTTATTTGTTTTTTTATTTGTTTATAAGTTACTGTATATACATATATGTTTTATTATACTTTCTATAAGTCTACTATATATAAGTTACAGTATTATATTTTATAAGTCTACAATATTATATTATTTTACAGTATATTTATATAGTTGTTTGTTGTGTATATATATAAAATTATACAAGTTGTATAGAATCTGTGGATATGTATATAAGTTTATATTAGTATTTTATATAGTATCGGTTCATATAAAATCATAATAGTATTATATATATATAACCTGTTTACATAAGTTTATATCTGTTATATAAAGTTAGAATTTGGTTTCGATAACTATGATATGTTGTATATATAAAGTATATAAACTATGATCTGTGGTACACATACAAGTTTATGTATAAAATAATTAAAAAACTTCTTGTTCCCATCATTCCTTTCTATTCTATGTTTTGAAAAATTTATATATTATATATGTATATAAAATAAATTTTGTAATTGTTTATATAAGTCTGTTTTCATCTGAGTAGTTGCTTTCACATTTTCTGAAGCTTATATATATTTCGATCTGAAGCTTCCTGACTTCTCTTTTATAAATATATGCATTGGTCCCTTTGCTGCTTCTTTTGCTTTGGTGTAAAATGATATATAAAAGTTACATCCTATGCTAGTTGATAAGAGTTTGTACTCTTAGCCTTTCTTTTCTTAATATATATTTTGGTCTGTACTTTTGGTCTTATATATATATTTTCTAATTTCAAAATATAGGTGGTTAAATTAAGTAATGATTTTTTTATGGGTTTTGAATCAAATATTGATTTTATAAAATAATAATGATAATAATACATATTTCTCTATATATATCAAGCTGATGTAATTGGTTCTCATCGATTCCTATTTATCTGTTCCATCCATCAAATCTGTGTTCAGCTTACTTCACTTTGAGATTTGTTGTTTGGATTGGTCGATTGTCCAGATCGTGATTCAAATCGTAACCTATCATGTTATCTATTTCTCTAGCCTTGAAAGGTGAGCAATCACTCACGATTAACATTCTTATATTTAATAAATTTAATCCACATTGAAATGAAAATTGAAATATGCTGTTAAATTTGAATTATTAATTATTTAATTGTTATATATGATATGCCATTATCTATAATTATTCACTTGTGACATCAGACACCATAATCTGTTATTTATATTTTACTAAAAATTGTTACTGTTGATATATGCCTGTTGTTAATATGTTATATTTTGTCATATTTGTTCTCACTCTACAAGTTCCCTGTTAATTTAGAATTCCCTATGGGTTGAAATGATACATACCCGAACGGTCTTGTAGAATAGGGGATAATCGTTATGGGTTGAAATGATAAACCCAAGCAATTTTCATTGATTTTGAATTTTTGGGATTGTGGGTTGAAATGATATATACCCGTAAATATTTGAATTGCGGATTGAAATGATAAATACCCGTATAACTTGACCATAGGATAGAAAATTATATACGGACACCGTTGGTCTATATTTTGAAAAATGATTTCCAAAGTTTTGAAAGGAAATATATAGGTTTTATTAAATATTGATTTTTAAAATATAAGATATAAATGTTATTTTATATACGTCTAAATTTTTTATTTTTAAAATTATATGTTTGGAAATTTAAATTTATAAGTTAGTTTTAAAAATATAATTTTTAACATTTTAGTTATAATTTTATTATTTTAAAAATATATAAAATAGATTTAGTATAAAAAATAAATTTAATAATGAGATTTAATTTAATAAAATTTAATTTAATTAGTATATAATATGTTTAAGTATCTACTTAACTTTATATTAATATTTTAAAAATAGATTTTATAACTTTAATAATAAAGGTTGAGAAGATAATTAATGTTGACTTGGAATTTAAATTGGTTAATAAATGAATTTAAATAAGAATTTATTTGAACTTATTGATTTTGAGATTTTGAAAATTATGATTTATAACTTAATTCGATAAAAAGGTGATTAAATGAATGTTCTCAATTTTAAATAAAATTGAGACTGAATATTTAATATTGATTTAAATTTATAAATTGAGATTTTATTTAATTGTTATTAAAACGATTAAGGGAATATTTTCCAATTTGAATAAAAGTAAAGTTAAATGTTGAAATATAAATGAAATTTATATTGTAAATGTTTGAATATTTAAACTTGAATCTTTGAACTTTAAATTGAAATGGTTAAACTGGAATAGATTTAAATTGAATTTTGGAATTTAAGATGATTTGAATGGACTTGCGAAATTGGAGGAATAAATTTTATTATATAAAGTATTTTTAATATATAAAATATTTTAAATTTATAACTATATTAATATATATATATATATCCTATTTTTAAGATCTAAACTGTTTAAGTTGGAACTGTTACGATTACGGAAGTGTTATGATTTAAAAGGTGTTATGATTTCAAAAGTGTTACAATTTCAAAAGCGTTATGATTTCGAAATTGTTATAATTTTGAAAGTGTTACGATTCTGGAAATGGATATTTATTGATTTAACAAAATGGATTGAAACAAAATTTGTTGAATATAAATCAATTGATATGGGTTTGAAATGAATATGATATTTTGATATGAAGTATGAACTATTTGAAATGAAATGACCACGGTGTGAAATAAGCATTTGGTTATTAAAGAGACCGGGATCGGATATTGTCGAACTCATCAACTAAAGATTGCAAATATACATCTACTCCATTTTGGTAGTTTTTTCATCTAGGAACAGTCAAAGTTAAAAACATTTATAAATTCTTCATACACATTCACGGAGGTAAATTGTAAGGCGTTACAATAACTTGCCATGTTGAGTAAGGTCTACCATATTAAGTAAATAACGTGAAATCATCCATACAAACCAAGTCGGACATTATGTGACTCTTTAGCAAAGTCAGGACAAATGTTATCAAAATGTTTCCACGCATTGCCATCTGAATGATGACATAAAATCCATTCGTCTCACTGTCGTTCATTGTATCATCGTATGAGATTTGTGGTAGTACAAGATGTATATAACCTCTGTAATCTGGCTGCAAGTGGGAAATAATGCATATGAGTGAAAGGTACATGTTTACCATTGGTTTTCGTTGACTTATATTTTTTTTTGTTATAGAATTTACCACTTGTAAGGCTTTTATCTCTTTCCAATATATCATGCATCCACATGGAAACATGCCAATCTTTTCATACGGCAAACCAAACGTAGATGCATCCTTTTTTAATGAGTACATGTTACATGTCAATACATTGTCAAGTGGAAGCATTTCCTTACATAGACTGAGAATTGCATCCATCATGTTTTCTAATGCGTTGTATTCAAATATTATAGCTATTAATCTGGATAGTTGACAAGTGTGCCATTTTACAACCTTTATAAAGCGTCTTTTCAATGCTTCTAACAAATAGAAAAATGTTTTAGCTTTCGAGTCAAATTCTTCTTCCATATCAAGTTCATCGATCCACATACTTGGATCAGTAACATCATAAACCATTTCTGTTATTCGATTTGCCACACTATAGTCATCAAAATCAAAATCAATGTCTTCAATTGCCTCTTCAACTATGACAGTTGAAAATACCTTTTCCCCATCTTCACTGTGATATCTCACTACTAGAAAGGCTTCGTATAGCGGCAGAGCTTAGCGACGGCTAAAAAAAGCGGCCGTCGCTAGCCATCGCTATACGCAATATACAGATCTGAGCCGAGAGCAACAGCTTCACTTCAGTTCCTCCCCCATCTGTCACCCCTTGTCACCGTAGCCGCCGCCCCAGCCTTCAACGCCTCCAAATCACCCAAATTTGTGTCAGTATGCTCCTAATCTCTTGTTTGAATGTAAATTTGATGTTTTTAGGTTTAGTTTAAACCCTAATTCAATTATGATTTGTTGTAAGATTGAGATTTGTTGTTAAATTGGGTATTAGTAGTGTTGTTATATTAGGTATTAGTAGTGTTGTATGTTGATTTGGTAGATTAATTAGTTTATTATCATGAACTTGAATTAAGTATTACATTAATTAGTTTATCATGATCAAGTTGAATAAATGGTTGATGTAGATGATTATTGTTGGCGATTAACATGGTTAGTTGTTTTAGGTGAAAAAATAGTGTATATTAATGATTAACTTAGTTATTGATAAATTTACATGAAAGTATTTCATAGTTTATGAAATTGATAAATTACAAATTTAAGTTGTTAATGATTAACTTGGTTAAAAACAACTGATATTGTACTAAAATCTAGTTTGTAAAGAAATTAAGAAATGAATATAACAACAACAAAGATTCCGCTAAAATCTATGTCGTAAAAAAATAAAGAAATGAATATTGAAAAAAAATTGTTAATTGAATGTTGAACTAAAATTTAAATATACAAATTTATTAAATAAAATTTAAATAGTTGAAACATTGTCAAAATTTGAAAAGATCAACAATATTTTATAAAATTTAAAGAAATTTTTTTATCTCTTAGATTGGCTTTGGCCCCGTCTGGCAAGTGTTGTATATGATCGTTATATGGATGTTCGTTTTGGTAACGGTATAGACATTTATATTCATCTGATACAATATTTGTCGGATTTGTCCCTGTATTGGACAAGTTACAAACACATTAAAGTAATTACATATTATAAATCATTTCATTTTAAACGGTTACAAAATTTCGATAGCACTTCCTTTACGTTCCCTGTGTACACGCATTTGTGTACGATAAAGGGAACATAAGGGTAGTGCTGCCGAAATTTTGTTGAACCGTTTAATCTGAAATGATTTATAAAATGTAACTACATTATTGTGTTTGTAATGGGAAGTAGGATGACTGACCACTGAAGTGAAAACCAAAATACTAAAAAATTAAAAAATAAAGTGAAGTTTTTATTTTGAATTTTCTGCAACGGTGAACTGTTTACAATGGAGAATGGTTGAAAATTAATGATTTAAACTGTCTAACATACATTTTCAAATCAGGAAAAATGTTCAATTATTTTCTCGACCGTACTTGGATGTATGAAGTCAGAACTGGAAAGAAGGGATCGATAAAGCAACATTTCAATAAAGCAACATTTCTACAACTGGAACGAAGGGATCAATAAAGTCCGATGATATTGTTTTTCTGTAGCAGATATGTCTGGCAGGAGACGGAGTGTAGGTGGTAATGTCACGCCATCCCCATCTCCCGGCGCCGGTGGTAGTGGCACTGCACTGGACTTACGTCCGATTGCAGAAGTTGTTCCTAGAAGTGCTGGGTAAGTATCAATTTTATTTAAAGTATAAGTTTTACAATCCACTAAACATGTATATCATAACTTTTGCAGTGGCTTTGAGGTGGAGCCATCAGATTATATTTTACAGGTTTCGAGAAAGGCATTTCAGAGCCGCATGGATGGTTGTTGGCCTCGCTGGGACGACATCCCCCCTCACGTCAAAAACGCAATACAGGCGGATTTACTTGTAAGTAGTAGTTTGAATTTCTGTTGTAAATTAATATAATGTATATAACTTAAAATAATTTTAATTTACAGGCTGCAGTCCGCGTTGACCATGATGACTTGGACATTTTTTTAAATCACTGGAACAAACGAATGAGAAAAAATTACAGGGATACATTGTCCAAGGCTAAGAATGTTGGGAAAAAGCCGAACTGGATGGGTGAGGGTGTATGGAATGAATTTCTTCGGCTTTGGGACAGTCCGGCAGCAAAAGTAAGTAAAATATGTTTTCTTTATTATTTAAATCAAATATAAATCTCGCAAGATATATACGTGATAATTTATCTTAATTTGTAGGAGTTATCTGCGCGGAACCGGGCAAACAGGAATAAAATTCCAGCATTGCACCGTGGTGGCTCCAAATCCTTTCAGGAGCACAAGAGAGAGCTGGTAATTAAATTTATAAACTGTGTTTACATTTTATCACAATATTTTATAATCAGATTAGCAATAATATTTATATATTTTCAGGCCGCGAGATACAGCCGCGAGCCCACTATGGCCGAGCTGTTTAAGGCCACGCATGCCGTGGAGAGGACTGACGAAGAGGGCAATGTTTCGTACGAGTGGACGGATGACAAATCACAATCCGTAATGGTAAATTAATTTATTGTTAATAACAATATTTTGTCTTATTTTATTTTCAAAAATTTGAAATTCGGTTTTTATCGTGTAAAACAATTGTTTGTAATTGCAGGAGAGGTACGAAGCAGAGCGGGCTCGTGTAGCACAGTCCACTGGTCGGGAAGAGCTTACATTAGAGGAGAAGAACCATATATGAGATGCTATTATTGACACGCCTTCTCGGACCAGTCGATGGTATAGCTATGGAAATGTGACGGTATAGCTATGAATAGTTAAATAATTTTAATAATATTATATATATACTAATATATAAATAATTATGAACTATATAGGCGATGAGAATGCAGAGTGCATACAAGAGGTCGCAGCAAGACGCGGAGATTGCTCAGTTGAGGGCGACAGGGGAAGAAATAAATGATTGGAGGAAGAGTTTCTTTGAGCAACAGCTGGATGAGCGGATTGCGGCTTATTTGCAACAGCATGGGAGGATGCCTGGATAGGACGGCTGTAACGACCCAGAATTTCGAACAAATTAAATTGAGAATATTTAATTAATTTTAAATATTTGAACGGTAATTTAATTTGAATTCCCGATATAACTTTGAATTTGGTGATTTAATTATAAAATTTAATCTATTGTAAGTTGAATAAAATTTGAATCTTCAATTTTAAGTTGAAGAAAAATATTTCAAAAGCTTTTTAAATTCGTATTGATAATTCTGAAGATAATACAAGCTTCAGAATCGACGTTGAAATTGATTTGTTCAGTTTTGAATTATATCGTTCGAATCGATATTTAAAAATAGTCAATTTTCACACCGTCTCGGAATTCAACGAAACCAGTTCCATTGGGTCCGTAATATTGTATTATTGTCGGATTTCAAATTTCGTATTTTTCGGAGTTTATATGTGAGCACACGATGTGTAAACGCATTGAATCTTTATCGAATTCAATTTGAATTTAAATATATATATAATTGGTCAGCATCAGCCACCCTAGTTTCTTAGCAGACCTACTTTCTGTAAAATCGCGTACCCTTGTCTCCCCTTCCTTCTCTGTTAAGATACACGAAAGGAAATCATTTCGTTCAAATTTAAAAACTCTCGTTCAAGATAAAAACAATCAATGGCCGAAGCCTCGTTTAAATCTCGTAGTCAAATAAAACAATGGCCGAGTGTGTAGGTTTCTCTCTCGTTCGAGATTTTATTTCCCCCTCACATAATCAAAATCAAATGGCCGATGCTCGAAATCGTTTTGAGCAGGCGAATAAAAGAAATCGAATCGAAATGGCCATCACGCTCTCTCGTCCCTCTTGTCCTCTGGTATGCCAAATCGATCGCGATAAGAAAGAAGAGAATCGTCGAGCGAACGAAGCAGCGTCGATGGTGGAGGCACGTCAATGGAAGTGAGTCGCGATCGTGCGAGGAGGGATGAAACTGGGTGAAATCGCGAGCTCGAAGCAATTTAGGGTGGGCGTTCACGTAACAACGGCGATGGAAGCTCTCAGACGAGGTGTTGCAAGGTAAAGTGGCACTTGTGAGGCTCGGCAAGGAGGGGATTTCGCGAGTTGATGCCAGAGGCAGCGCGTGGTCCTCGATGATGGGGGAGACGCTGGTGGGTAGTGGTGGTCTTGGGCAGTAAAGGTATTACTGTTTTTTTTTGATTTACAGTTATAAAATTTTGGCCGAGATCGACATGAAGGTAACGACTTTCATTTAGTTCAAGCGAATAAATATTTTATCTAAATAGTGAAAGGATCTGTAAAACTTGTTTAAAAGAAAATTTACAAACATAAATTATTTTATAGTTAAGTGTGTATATATATAGGGGATTGAATATAGAAGAGTTCTATGAAACTAGACTAAACAGTTTGTTTAATTTAACAAATGTGATGTTGGGAAGATTTAGGAATTTTAAAATGTTAAGTAGTTATTTATAAATCAACACCAATATAGGTTATTAAGTGAAATATTTATTTAAAGGAAGAATAGTTTTGATTTAAACTTTTGTTAGATAAATTTATATAAAAGAAAATAGATTTTTAAACTGGCATAGATTATTTTATAAGTATGTATATGAAATTTTGGGGAAATAATAACTTGTTAAATTTATTTTAGTTTTCAAGAAAATTATTTAGAAGGAAAGTTAGTTTGAAATTAAAATGTGGGTTAAATAAATTTATTTATAAAGAAATTGGTTTAAAATTAAATCATTCGATAAAATTAAATTTTTGGTTTAAATAAATTAACAGATGATAATTTATGGTCAATTGATTCAAATACTTACAAATTGTATAAAATTATTTATACAAGGTCAAGATTTGGAGAAACCAAACTGAAAGAAAAATGGACTGCAAATAAAAGCTAAGGTGAGATTTTTCTCACTCAAAATTGAAAGTGGAATTTTCAGTTATTTATTGATTGATTTGATTGCTATTTGGATGTGATATTAGATATAGTAGGATATATCTATTATATATATATAGCAATATATACATATTGGCATATGTATATATTGGATTGATGATTTCCCGCCTCGTATAGCGGATGAGACCCTATTGCGCCGTTAGTAAGCGGATTTTTATAAAACCCATATACCGCGATAATTCCGTACTGGAGCGGAATTGGTATTGTGCTAACATCTTTGGATGCAGGGAAACAGGTTGGAGGGATCCAACTGGACCCCTCACATTGATTGAATTTATTTCTATTGTGATATGAATTTGTGAATGATTATAGTGATGCTATTAATCATATTGATATTTGGAAATTGTTTGAAAGCTAACATTTAGCTGAATGGATGTTTTGACATCATTGGATTCCAAAGATAAACGAAATTGAATTTTTGAAATTCAAGTAGAAAATTTCTAAGTGAATCAATGTTTGAAATTGAAGAAATTTTGAAGAAAGGAATTTTTAAAATATAAAAAGTAAATTTTTATAATCGTATTGAATAAATTCCAGAATAAAGTGAAAATGCTAAATAAATGGATTTCATAAAACAGTGATTATAAATTGAAGGATTTAATTTAAGAATTTGGATTTTTAAATAGATTGAAAGAAACGATTGAAATTTATTTCCTTAAAAAAGGAATTTATTTAAAAGGAGATAAGGTGGAAATCCAATTAGAAATTTAATTGGTAAATTGAAATGATTTGGGAAATCAATGTAAAATAAGTTCAATTTAAAGAATCCATTTAAAAATAAAAAAACAGGATGTTGAATGATTTGAAGGAAAATAAGGAATTTATTTTAGTAGAGATAAATAAAATTAGAAATCAATCTGTAATTGATTTAATATTTGCAAAAGAACTTTTGAGAAATCAGTATGGAATCTTTTATTTAAAGTTGAAAATAAATTCAGAAATCAATATTGAAATTGAATTGATATTGAAGTCTTGAAATTTATAAAAGTTGTTTAAAAATCCGAAATCACTTATTTTGATAAGTAAAATATAGAAGTTAATAAAAAGAAGATTTATAAGTTGATGTTGTTATTAAAACAGAAATAGAATTTGTAAACGTTGTTTTATAAATTCAAAATCAATTGAATTTGATAAATTGAATATAGAAGATTATTAAAAAAAAAGATATATTCACGATTTTGGACAGTGAATGTATTATTGAATAAAATGGATTCATTTCTGAAAAAGTGATATTAAAAATGAAGTTAAACATTTTAAAGATGTTTTAAAATGTATTATGAATCGAAAACATGGATTTCAACATTTTTATTGTTGAAATAGACGTTTTCGAAAAATAAGGAAATGGCGGACTATAACACACTGTTGTTATAGTAAATGATTCCCGAAAGGAAATGTTTTTATGTAGTATTGGGATTTATATATCTATCTTAACTCCGAATCCCTATACTAGTGATTTTTGAGTCGTCGTAACGATGTTTTACGTAGCATTCGTTTTGACTCGAATAGATGTTATAGTAAATGATTTCCTTAAAGAATGAACTATATACTTAAACTTTGATTTAAGTATATCGAATATTTTCTAAGTGTTGAAAATAAAAGAGTTGTGAAATACTTATTATTAAATAAGTATGGGAATGTTTTCCAATATGAAATGAACTGTTTTGAAATTTTATCTTTTGAAGATAAATTGAAAAGTGAATATTTGAAATTGTTTTCAAATGATTAAGTGTGGGAATTTTATATCTAGTAAAAGATATTTTGGAAGATAAAATAATTTGGGAAAATTATTTGGAATCTGATGATGTTGCGCATCTTTATTGATAGTTAAATAACCGACTATCAATAATTACCTTGAATGATATTTGTTGTGATTGGATGAATTTGAATGCCACACTTATTTTTGAATAAACGCTCACTATTCGGGTTAGCCGGGAAAGGACCATGGGGTCGTATAACCCATTCCGAATATTTGATACGTCGTTATGAATTGAATTTGAAGACCGGTGTTGAAGACCGGATATTTTTGAAAACGGAAGGATTACCGTCGAGTTACTCTACATCGGCTGATCTCCGGTTTAGAGGTTTTATCACCCTTAGTGACGGGAAGTCCGGACGTGATTAGAAATTTATCCGGATATGCAAGGGCTTCGTGAGAAGTGCCTTCGGTTCTGTTCGATCTCGGAACAGACTTGTATGGATTGTGTGTCTGACGTTACAATTTGAGATATAAAGCTGATTTCTTTCAAATACATTTCTGTTGGTGGCGGAGAATTTAATCTCTTAGCTTAACACCCTTCTCTGAGACGTACGAGCTCAGAGGTTATGTAGTTGAAATTCATCAGCGATATATCCCAATTTGGTAACGTGGCATACTGAGTGTTGCTGTGAAATGATCAGTGTTTGATCATTTGTGATATGATCATTTGTTTGATCTTATATCTTTGTGATCATAGGTTGATCATTTTTGTTTGACCCGAAGCAGGGCTTTTTGTAGAAAGCGTAGCTTTGTGGACGAGACTTCGTCGAGCCTCACACCCCGGAAATGGTCGAAACAGGAAGGATGCGGCAAGGTTCTAGGGAGTAGCGCCCCTTAGTGTATGTCATTCCTTCTGGATAGAGGTGGTATCATCGTATGGAGCCTAGATACTTAACCTATGTGGTTGCTGCATTATTATCTATGTGGTTTGTTGGAAATCGGGGATCCTCGGGAAGATCGGTTACGATCGGGGGATGGCATACGCGTGTCAGTAGTTACCTATTTTTGCAGAGGTAACCCGGCCTTGTGTTGGCAGGGATCCGGTTAGGTTCTCGGGTCGTCTATTCCAGGGACGTACCCATCGTGGATAGGAAGTTCCTTAGCCTGACCATTTGTTGGAAATCCAAACTCCAATACGAACTTTGTACGGTATTAGTTGTAGAACCTGCCATTTACGTACGGTGGTCACCACTGTTTAGATGGTAGCTATAGTAGGCATACGATACTGGTCGTATGTTGGCTAAGATTAATATTATACTTTCGAAATGTTTTCTACACTATGCACTAATAATAATATCAAAAAGAATTTGATTTTTGCGTAGTAAGCATCTTTGACTATCATAAGAAGAAATCTCCTCCAATTCTGCGTTTGCATTGTGTGTGTGGTGGGAGGTCTTATGGTAGTTTCATTTTCCAAAAGCATTGCGAATTTGTTTTATTTTCTTTGTGAAAGAATAACTGTTTTACGATCTCACACCAGTCACCATGACTGACTCGGAGTTTATTGTTCCCTTCTAAACTCTGGGTGCCCACCAATTTCCACACGGGCAGCCTAGAGTTATGTTATCAGGATATTCTGGATATTCTGGAGCTTTGGAAGCAAGCTGGATGGCGAGACGTAGTATTTGTATCTGATATTATTTATTCCACTGTGTATTCTGTATGAGGACAAGTTTATATAACTGTCCATTGTTGTGCTGTGTTGTATTGGGTCGTATATTGACTCTGATTGATGTATATATAAACTGATATAGTTCTTTGTTTTAAAAGACTAGTAATTATCTATTGTATATTGTTCCGCTGCGATGTGTAAGATTCTGATATTGTTTCTGTTGTTCTGTTGTTCTTCTCTTTATTTTCTCTTCTTCCGTTCTTTCTTGTTCTATTTTCTTCTTCTTCTACCTTTTCTTCTTTCTAAAACCCTCACTATTGGAGTTTCCGGCGTTTGATTTCTCGGCAGTCGATAAAGTGAGTATCGATGTCGAATTTTCGAAAGTCGAAAATTCCGGTCTGTGACAGCGTGGTATCAGAGCATATGGTTAAGCGACAACCCTGCTCTGTTGGGTGTTACTCATTAGAGATAGAGTCAGCAGTACTCTAGAATGAGTTTGAGTGTAATAATATATACGAGCGCGTATTTGTTAGTGAATATAAAATTGTTTTGTATGGTGTTGACTTATCGGTTGATTGTTTATGGATTCTGGTCGGTGCAGTCTAGCTAACTGTAATCGATAGGGGTTTCTAAACTCTAAACAAGATAAACCGACACAGTATTGTTTTAAAATAGGGTAAATGAGATAATTTTACCCAAAACTATTTTTGTATAGAAAAGAAATGGTTTTCTATGAATTATCATAGTATATGGTTGCATGGTTGTTAGGAAAGTAATAATATTGAAATGTTATCATTACTATTGAAACTGAATAAGAAATTGAAATCGTAACTCCAAAGTTAAGAAATAAAATTCACATACAAATGAAATTTGAGAATATAAATTATAAATGTGATTTGTAATTTGAAACGGAATTCCAGAGAAGTATTTGGAAATGTTTTGAAAAGAATTTGAAAATTTTGGAGATTTGAAAAGTTTAAATTCTTTTTGATTTGAAAATGAATTTCAAAGGTTTGAAAAATGTTTTGAAAAGATGAAAAGCTCTAAACTCTTTTCGGTCGCTGGAAAATAACTTCGATGATGACCGCGGCATCACCGGTGTTCATTTTCGGGTTTCCAAAAGAGGAATTGCTGCCAAATTGTTTTAAATGGAAGTTGTTTGAAAATTTGGGTTTTTGTTTTGGAAATTCAAATGGAATTTGAATTGTTTTCAAAATGGCTTTGAAATGTTGGTAAACTCTGGAATGCTATATAAAGATATTTATGAAATATTACTAAGTGATAACTTATACCAATTAAATTTTGGTAGAATAAATTTAACTTAAAGAATGAAGTTAAAATTAAAGAAAGTATAAGTGAATAAATTTTGAATGAAAGTAAGATAAAATGTTGAAATTCATTTCGAATTCGTAAGCAAATGAATTGAATTGAATAATTGTAAATGAAAGATAATCGATAAAAAAATTCAATATTCAGAAGTTAAATTGAATGGAAATGGTGAATTGAATTCAAATGAAATTTGAAATGTAAAATTGAATGATAATGAATATGTAACTTCAACAGTGAAGTAAAAATGTATAAGAAGTAGTTTATATTGGAAATTTTGTAATTGAATGTGCAAAATAGGTTGAATGCTGTAACTAGATATAATGGCTAGTAGATATACAGGTATATAAAGGAATTGGAAATTTTGATTCCAAAGATAAATTTGAATTACTCAACAAAAGGTACGTATTTAAATTTCGATATGAGATTTGCTGATTTCTTGTCTAGCCGCTTGGCTTTTTTCTTTTCTTTTTGAAATCCGAGAGCCCGTAGGGACGTTTTGTAGTCGTGCCGTGTTAGCCGCGCAAAGGAGACGCTGGCGAAATGTTTCGAAAATTTCGAGTGTTAGAAAATTTTTGAGAAAATTTTGAAGTCAAAATTTGAATTTAAACTCGAATTTGAAGTTTGAAGTAAACAATGCTGTTTAAAACTCATAATTGAAGTTAGAAAGCTAGTTGAATGATAACGAATCTTTATTAGAAAGATTTGTTTTGAAAATTTGAGAAAACTATTAGATTGTGAAAAACAGTAGACGAGTTAAGGACATTTTTCCCTAACTTGTAATTTCGAGGACGAAATTCTTTTAAGGGGGGAAGTCTGTAACGACCCAGAATTTCGAACAAATTAAATTGAGAATATTTAATTAATTTTAAATATTTGAACGGTAATTTAATTTGAATTCCCGATATAACTTTGAATTTGGTGATTTAATTTTAAAATTTAATCTATTGTAAGTTGAATACAATTTGAATCTTCAATTTTAAGTTGAAGAAAAATATTTCAAAAGCTTTTAAAATTCGTATTGATAATTCTGAAGATAATACAAGCTTCAGAATCGACGTTGAAATTGATTTGTTCAGTTTTGAATTATATCGTTCGAATCGATATTTAATAATAGTCAATTTTCACACCGTCTCGGAATTCAACGAAACCAGTTCCATTGGGTCCGTAATATTGTATTATTGTCGGATTTCAAATTTCGTATTTTTCAGAGTTTATATGTGAGCACACGACGTGTAAACGCATTGAATCTTTATCAAATTCAATTTGAATTTAAATATATATATAATTGGTCAGCATCAGCCACCCTAGTTTCTTAGCAGACCTACTTTCTGTAAAATCGCGTACCCTTGTCTCCCCTTCCTTCTTTGTTAAGATACACGAAAGGAAATCATTTCGTTCAAATTTAAAAACTCTCGTTCAAGATAAAAACAATCAATGGCCGAAGCCTCGTTTAAATCTCGTAGTCAAATAAAACAATGGCCGAGTGTGTAGGTTTCTCTCTCGTTCGAGATTTTATTTCCCCCTCACGTAATCAAAATCAAATGGCCGATGCTCGAAATCGTTTTGAGCAGGCGAATAAAAGAAATCGAATCGAAATGGCCATCACGCTCTCTCGTCCCTCTTTTCCTCTGGTATGCCAAATCGATCGCTATAAGAAAGAAGAGAATCGTCGAGCGAACGAAGCAGCGTCGATGGTGGAGGCACGTCAATGGAAGTGAGTCGCGATCGTGCGAGGAGGGATGAAACTGGGTGAAATCGCGAGCTCGAAGCAATTTAGGGTGGGCGTTCACGTAACAACGGCGATGGAAGCTCTCAGACGAGGTGTTGCAAGGTAAAGTGGCACTTGTGAGGCTCGGCAAGGAGGGGATTTCGCGAGTTGATGCCAGAGGCAGCGCGTGGTCCTCGATGATGGGGGAGACGCTGGTGGGTAGTGGTGGTCTTGGGCAGTAAAGGTATTACTGTTTTTTTTTTGATTTACAGTTATAAAATTTTGGCCGAGATCGACATGAAGGTAACGACTTTCATTTAGTTCAAGCGAATAAATATTTTATCTAAATAGTGAAAGGATCTGTAAAACTTGTTTAAAAGAAAATTTACAAACATAAATTATTTTATAGTTAAGTGTGTATATATATAGGGGATTGAATATAGAAGAGTTCTATGAAACTAGACTAAACAGTTTGTTTAATTTAACAAATGTGATGTTGGGAAGATTTAGGAATTTTAAAATGTTAAGTAGTTATTTATAAATCAACACCAATATAGGTTATTAAGTGAAATATTTATTTAAAGGAAGAATATTTTTGATTTAAACTTTTGTTAGATAAATTTATATAAAAGAAAATAGATTTTTAAACTGGCATAGATTATTTTATAAGTATGTATATGAAATTTTGGGTAAATAATAACTTGTTAAATTTATTTTAGTTTTCAAGAAAATTATTTAGAAGGAAAGTTAGTTTGAAATTAAAATGTGGGTTAAATAAATTTATTTATAAAGAAATTGGTTTAAAATTAAATCATTCGATAAAATTAAATTTTTGGTTTAAATAAATTAACAGATGATAATTTATGGTCAATTGATTCAAATACTTACAAATTGTATAAAATTATTTATACAAGGTCATGATTTGGAGAAACCAAACTGAAAGAAAAATGGACTGCAAATAAAAGCTAAGGTGAGATTTTTCTCACTCAAAATTGAAAGTGGAATTTTCCATTATTTATTGATTGATTTGATTGCTATTTGGATGTGATATTAGATATAGTAGGATATATCTATTATATATATATATATATAGCAATATATACATATTGGCATATGTATATATTGGATTGATGATTTCCCGCCTCGTATAGCGGATGAGACCCTATTGCGTCATTAGTAAGCGGATTTTTATAAAACCCATATACCGCGATAATTCCGTACTGGAGCGGAATTGGTATTGTGCTAACATCTTTGGATGCAAGGAAACAGGTTGGAGGGATCCAACTGGACCCCTCACATTGATTGAATTTATTTCTATTGTGATATGAATTTGTGAATGATTATAGTGATGCTATTAATCATATTGATATTTGGAAATTGTTTGAAAGCTAAAATTTAGCTGAATGGATGTTTTGACATCATTGGATTCCAAAGATAAACGAAATTGAATTTTTGAAATTCAAGTAGAAAATTTCTAAGTGAATCAATGTTTGAAATTGAAGAAATTTTGAAGAAAGGAATTTTTAAAGTATAAAAAGTAAATTTTTATAATCGTATTGAATAAATTCCAGAATAAAGTGAAAATGCTAAATAAATGGATTTCATAAAACAGTGATTATAAATTGAAGGATTTAATTTAAGAATTTGGATTTTTAAATAGATTGAAAGAAACGATTGAAATTTATTTCCTTAAAAAAGGAATTTATTTAAAAGGAGATAAGGTGGAAATCCAATTAGAAATTTAATTGGTAAATTGAAATGATTTGGGAAATCAATGTAAAATAAGTTCAATTTAAAGAATCCATTTAAAAATAAAAAAACAGGATGTTGAATGATTTGAAGGAAAATAAGGAATTTATTTTAGTAGAGATAAATAAAATTAGAAATCAATCTGTAATTGATTTAATATTTGCAAAAGAACTTTTGAGAAATCAGTATGGAATCTTTTATTTAAAGTTGAAAATAAATTCAGAAATCAATATTGAAATTGAATTGATATTGAAGTCTTGAAATTTATAAAAGTTGTTTAAAAATCCAAAATCACTTATTTTGATAAGTAAAATATAGAAGTTAATAAAAAGAAGATTTATAAGTTGAAGTTGTTATTAAAACAGAAATAGAATTTGTAAACGTTGTTTTATAAATTCAAAATCAATTGAATTTGATAAATTGAATATAGAAGATTATTAAAAAAAAAGATATATTCACGATTTTGGACAGTGAATGTATTATTGAATAAAATGGATTCATTTCTGAAAAAGTGATATTAAAAATGAAGTTAAACATTTTAAAGATGTTTTAAAATGTATTATGAATCGAAAACATGGATTTCAACATTTTTATTGTTGAAATAGACGTTTTCGAAAAATAAGGAAATGGGGGACTATAACACACTGTTGTTATAGTAAATGATTCCCGGAAGGAAATGTTTTTATGTAGTATTGGGATTTATATATCTATCTTAACTCCGAATCCCTATACTAGTGATTTTTGAGTCGTCGTAACGATGTTTTACGTAGCATTCATTTTGACTCGAATAGATGTTATAGTAAATGATTTCCTTAAAGAATGAACTATATACTTAAACTTTGATTTAAGTATATCGAATATTTTCTAAGTGTTGAAAATAAAAGATTTGTGAAATACTTATTATTAAATAAGTATGGGAATGTTTTCCAATATGAAATGAACTGTTTTGAAATTTTATCTTTTGAAGATAAATTGAAAAGTGAATATTTGAAATTGTTTTCAAATGATTAAGTGTGGGAATTTTATATCTAGTAAAAGATATTTTGGAAGATAAAATAATTTGGGAAAATTATTTGGAATCTGATGATGTTGCGCATCTTTATTGATAGTTAAATAACCGACTATCAATAATTACCTTGAATGATATTTGTTGTGATTGGATGAATTTGAATGCCACACTTATTTTTGAATAAACGCTCACTATTCGGGTTAGCCGGGAAAGGACCATGGGGTCGTATAACCCATTCTGAATATTTGATACGTCGTTATGAATTGCATTTGAAGACCGGTATTGAAGACCGGATATTTTTGAAAACGGAAGGATTACCGTCGAGTTACTCTACATCGGCTGATCTCCGGTTTAGAGGTTTTATCACCCTTAGTGACAGGAAGTCCGGACGTGATTAGAAATTTATCCGGATATGCAAGGGCTTCGTGAGAAGTGCCTTCGGTTCTGTTCGATCCCGGAACAGACTTGTATGGATTGTAGTGTCTGTTAGATCTGGGCCAACATGTTATGGGTTAAACATGTGGATTTCAATTTTTTTTACCATTTTGGACCTTATTGGGCTTATGAAGCCTAATTGATTTAGATCTAGTCTAAATTAATTTGAAATAAAATCATTATTTTATTTTATTTAGTAATAAAATGATTTGATGTAAAATTACATGTATAATATATAATATGTTCATTCGTATTATATAAACAGGTATGTGTACGTGCACGTGCTATATACACAGTGTGCATAGTTTAATTGATGCTCATACCTAAGTGATGGGATTTGCACTGCAATGAAGATTTACACCGCAACGAACATGTTTGCTCCTTCATATACATATATGTTATCTAATATATATATATATATATATAAGTCAGTGTGATATAAAATTGTATTCATATTATTGTATTGATATATACATATGATATTGTAAAACTAATTTTATTTGAATGTATATACATAAAATAATATTTACAAAATAAATAGAAATAATATTAAATTCAAATTCAATTTTCGAACTTCAAATTTAGATCTAGATATAAAGATATCTTTTTAATTTCAAATTAAAATTTTGTATTTTATAATAAATTATAATTTATTAATGTATGAATATATATGCAGAAATATATTTTTCAAATGTAAACATATATATTAGTATTTTAAAATAAATTATGATATAAAATGATATTATATATAATTAAACATATAAATAATTAATATTATATTGGCCACATTAATAATTTAAAAAAATCAATTTTTTATTATTAAATCCATACAGATTTTATTTCTTTTATTTGTTTTATAAATAATTTCAGTATGAAAAAAATTTGAAAATAATTATTTTGCGATGTATATGAATTTTGTCTATATTAACACACACACACACACACACATATATTTAGATTAGTTTGCTATATTATATTTAAAATTAAATATATAATTCATATACAAAAATATATGTGTGTGCGTATGTATGTGCGTGTGTAAAAAATATATTTTAAAATGATAATTGTTTGACGGTGGAATTTTCTATCGGTTAGAAAATCGTCGAAAAATGTAATAAAAATAACCGCAAGTACACGACGTACAATTTTAGTACGTGATGAGTACATGTCGATTTGTAGGGAATTGAATTAATTTTAAATTCTACTCAATCAAATTAACTCAAGAGTTTGAAATTGTTTTAAGAAAAGAAAATGTAAAAACTAACTAAAACATAGTGAATAAAAATATGAGAGTAGAAGGCAATTTAGAGGCAAATCCCTCCTCATGATTACACAATTCAACACAATGAAATTATGATCTCTCTTTTTATTCATTTGTGAATTTAGTTGATGTGTTTATCCTAAGTATAGTCTATTTGTGCTATTAATTAGCCAAACATAAACCATCAAACTTTAACACACCATCTAAACCACTTGTCAACTCTTATGAAAATGATAACGAGATTAAAAATAAAATCAATTCTAAGCATGATTTATTTACTATTGATTAGTAACATAGACCATCAAATTTTGATTCTAAATCCACTTCATTACCAAATCATATGTAGATATAGAGGTAATTTGTGTTTATGTTGTCTAAGCTTAGTCTATTTGGTGTCAACAACATATGCTATCAAACTCAATATTAAACAACAAAATTTTACCAAATCAAAAATTCCATTAAGCACAACAAGAGATCAAATAAAATCATTGTGTTAGCTTGATGTGATTCATGAGAGCTTCATCACCCCTAAATTGAAGGGGCTTAGCTTCTCATGTTTGAATTCATTAAAACATAAGTGATTTATACATGAAAGAAGAGAGCTAATTAAAATAAAATAAAAACTAATCTACTTGCATAAAAGAAAGAGACCTAAGCTACTAACATCAAAAGAAACATAAAAGAAAGGAACATGAATTAAAAGGGCATGAATTAAAATTTCATATAAATAAATTTCACAAAGAAAAGGCTAAGAAGCCATTAAAAAAGAAAGAGAGTTTATGTTTACATTTGTGGCTATAACTAACTAAAGAGAAGGTAAGAGCTTGCTACATGAAACATAAGGGGGTATTTATACATGCCTAAAATCCAAATCCATATTTTAGGGGACTACCCAACATGCCATTTACGAAGTGTGGCCTCCAAGTTATCATTAGCATGTAATTAATCCTCCATTAATGTAACGACCCATAAATTTCAACGGTTTTAATAACGTAATTAGTTGAAATTTTGTGAAATTTTAAACGATAAAATTTTGAAATATAAATTTGATATTTGGAATGCGTCTAGTTAAATATAGCAACTGGTAAATTTTCGTCCGAAAATATGAAAATTTATTTCGCGCGTAAATTACTTCAATTTAATCAGTTAAAAAGCGATGAAAATAAAATGTTTCCGAAACCTAAATATTTTTACATAGAAAAATTCTAAATCATCTTCTGAGCACGATGTTAGTTTGTCGTTTTTCCAAATTCGGACATCTTTGGCTCCGTCGATCTTATTTTTCAGCGTTTTTCTTGCATTTTCCGCTGATAGAAAATCCGAATTTTTATAATTCAATCATACCACTGATATCTATATACCGTTATGATCGTCTCGTCGTGCTGATCTCTACGGTATACTCGATTGTCAATTTCGATGTCCGGTGAACGGTGCAATCTGGGTAACTGATATTCGTATCGGTACCGATTTAAAACTTTTTGATATTAGGTGACCTTTCATTTTTTTATCGTGTAACAGACGGCCCTTAGCTTTTATTATATACGGATATAAATGTTGACACTGCAACTTCCTATGTACAATAAATTAAAGTTGCTGTTCATTTCATTTCTAACTCTCTGGAAAACAAGATATACTAATCAATGTGTTGCTGTTCCTTTTCCAAATTCACCGCATGAACGTTCTTCCCAAACCTGACCCCCTCCCTCTCTCGGCCTCTCTTCTCCCTCATCCATGGCAGACCCACCCAAGCAATCTCCTCCAGCCCCTCCTCACATCGCATCTCCGCCCGCCTCAGTCCTTGCTTCCGCCTCCATGTGCCGAGGATACCATCTCGTGCTCCACCTCGTGCTCCACCTGATCCCTGACGCATCACAGCCCGCCTTCCGACCAACGTAGCAACAAACACCCCGCCTCCTAGCCTGACCGTCCCTCTTGTGTCACGCTTCCCATACTCTTTCTCAAACGCGCGTATAGGTACGTATATTTTTTTTAGAACCTTATCTATATTTTACAGTTGTATAGTAATGATATATATTAGTTTATATAGTTACAAGTTATTTCACATGTATATGCGATTGTATATATAAAGTCTCGAATAAAATTTTGTTTGTGGTTTATAATATAACAGTTTAGTCATATATTTAGGTATACATAAGCATACTTAATTTTTAAGATATATATGCTGTTATGAAATTTTTGGTCTGTTGGGTTTGATGTGTAAAGTGATAAAAAGTGATATTAGCTTCTTGTTGTATGAGTTTAACACGTGAGTTGTTTTTTTTGTATTGATATGTTTTTTGATCTTTATAACTGGTTCAAGTGATGCCGAGAGTTACGTTCTACAGTTTATGTATTATTTTGGGTTTTATCATCGAGTCTATCTGATTTACTATATAGTATATTATACAAGTTATTATACATTCATACGTTATATTGTAAATTATATAGGCAGTTTCGGCTATAATACATATTAGTTTCAAAGTTTGTATAGTAGTATTTTGATTTTTGAAAGCTATATACATATGCGGCTGTTCTTATTTATTCAGAGAGTTGTTCTTGTTTCTGTTTCGATGCTTTTATATGGTATGAAAACTATTTTTGTTTTATATTCTCGGTTTGTAGGTATATAGTATATATTTATATTTCGAAACCTTTGTTGGAACTGTCTTCCTTTTATAGCGATTCTAGATTTTTATTTTATTGGTATATATATATGTGAAAGTTATAAAGTGGTCTCTACTATATATGTTATACTTATATATATATGTTACAGTCTGGTTGAAACGAAAAAAAAGTATGTGGTGTCTGAATATATTTTATGCTGTACAAGCTATTGTTATATTTTGAAACATTAACGTGGTTGTTATATATGTATCGATTTCTTAAACAATATATTTTGTTGTAAACGTATATTTGGTAACTTACCTACACAACACGTATACAACCTATTTTAGTGATAGATGATAGTATATATTTTGAAATACAAATATATTAATTTTATTATATGTTTGAATTTAGAATATGGTTATATATATATGGCTGTATACAGTTACATATATATATGGTCGCTTATATCAATTCATCTTCTTCGATCCGGTTCTGATTTGATTTCGTATAATTCTATTTACAGACTCTATCGTCGAATTCGTGCCGATGTTGCTTTGTTTTGATTTGTCATTCAAATTTCAGTGTCCGCATCAGTGAGCATATCTGTATCATCTTCTGTCTTCTCTAGCCTCGAAAGGTGAGCAATCACTCACGATTAACGTTCTTTTATTTATTAAATTTGATTTCAATTGAAACGACAATTGAAATATGCTGTTGTTTGATATTTACACTGTTATTACCTGTATCAGTTCACCTATGACATCTGACACCATTATCTGTATTTATGCGATGATAATATAGATTGGCTGATAATTGATTGATTGTTTGATGTTTTTATTGGACGTTAAATTGTTAATGTTAAAATGATAAATAGTATGAAATTGAACTTGATATAGGATAATTAAATGTTAAGTTTGATTAACTGACATTTGTATAATATGACCCCTTTAACTGTTGAATTTATTGACACGTAGGATTTGTTTAATTACACTTTGAACCGCTGAATGTATGTTGTTAAATTAATGATGTATGAAATTGTAAATTGAATGACAAGTGAAAACCGTAATGTAATAATCTTTAATTTACATGAAATGATAGTGTAGATTCTAGAAATAATTATATAAATTCGTACAAATAACAATGCGAATTAATACGATTATTTCGGGATTATTTGAATTGATTATTGGATTGATATTGGTTGTTGTTATTGCTTGTTTATTTACTTTGACACCATCCCAGTTATCACACTGCAAGTTCCCTTTGCTATGCTTTGATTTTGAATTGAATTGGAATCGGGTTGAAATGATAAATACCCAAAATTGAACTCTGACCTTGGATATAGAAAATTAAATAAAACCCGATTGGTCAATAATTTGATTTAAAAATAAAACGAAGATTTTATTTGAATAAATAATATGGTTTTGAAATGAAGTTGAAATTTGAATTTAACGAAAGGAAAATGTTAATATTTAAAAATATGAAATAAAATATTAACAATGTAATTGATGTAAGAATGTTGTTTAATTTGAGAAATTATTGAATTAAGCTTGAAATGATTAAACTTTGAAATGATTTGATAATTAAGTTTGGAATTGTAATTAAGTTTGAAATTGTTAAACTTTGAAATGATTTAATAATCAAGTTGAAATTATAATTAAGTTTGAAATTATTAAACTTTGAAATTATTAAGTTTTGAATTATTTAATAATTAAATAAGATTGAATGTTTTAATGATCAAAATGAATTGAATTCTTTAATAAGAGAAATTGAACTTTTGAATAAGTGAATTTACTTTGTAAATAATTGAAATTGAGTTTTCTTTATTAAGTAAGTTTTGGAAAATTATTTAAGAAAGTAAATAAGTGAAATGGAATTTCTTTAACAAGAAATGAAAATGTGATATTTTGGAATTAATGTAAGACTTGTAATTGGAAGAATTGATTTGACGAATTTAATTTAATTCAAAATTGTAAGTTTTGATTTAATGAAGTAGAACTTAAGAAATTGATTTAATGATTTGAAATTTAATAGAAATGGTTTTGAATGATAAATTTACTTAACGAATATTAAATGAAATCGATAAATGAATTCAAATTGATTTGAATGTTAAAATTTAGTTAATTTAAATGATTTCGAATTGAAACTTATATACGAACTTGGATCAATATTTGAATTGTTTAAATAGGAATTGAAGTTGAATTATAAGATTTTGAAATTATGATTTGGAAGTTTTGAAACGTAAAGTATGGAAATTGGTTTTTGAAAGACAAATGAAATGTTGATTTACGAACTCTGATTGAAATTGGAATTTGATTTGGTTTTTGAAATATATAAACGACCAATCGGTGTAATAATTACGAAAGTTATTAAAGAGACCGGGATCGGTAATGGATATACTCTCTATCTGAACCGAAACCACTTTAATAACTATACGCGGAGTGATGATCCAGAATGAAGTGGTTGGAATGATGTACGTGATGACTGAAGAAAGTGAACGATAATGGATAGCCTTGACACTTGTGTCAAATTGGAAATGACTAAAACAGGAGCTGTGCCGGGCCAATGGAGGATTAGCTACCTCAAGTGGACACACTTCTTCGAACTACTTATACTTGTTGTCGATTGGTGCACCCTTGATTTTGGGAGTGTTGTTTCACGGTGTTGCGGGCGCTGCGGCGTTGCGTTCTCACCAGTCCGGATCAGGCGAACGGTAGTGTCACTACCTTGGGTATTGCCTCATGTGCCTTGTCATACTTGTATTCCATTTATACGCGACCACTACGATTTTGTTTTGTACCTTTAGTATATGGATTGCCCTCTGGTGACTTCCGGTTTTGGGGAAACTACGGTCTTGTATATGCTTTTGGAAATAAAAATGTGTTAAGGGTGGAATGGGCCATGACTTAACGCTATTTTGATATCTTTACATATTACTGATAGACATTATCTACTTAGCATACATTACTACCTAGTAGATAGTTTAACGGATCCTTGAAGGATGGTTATTCCAAACATCCTTTAAGTTACTTGTATTTCAATTGCTATTTCACTTGAGTTGGATTTATTAATATAAGAATGTTAATCCTGACTCGAGTGTTTTGTGTTTTGCTTTACGTTCGGGTCAGACTGAGTGTACCAGTATTTGAGACTCACCTTTTGAAGTTGGAGCTTTGCTTGAAGATCCAGCCATCTATTCTACTTTCAGTATTCGATGATTCCAGTGATGTATTCTGATTCGTATCTGATGTATCGTGTTACTCTTCCGTTGTATCTGGTTTAACTCTGATGTATCGTAGTACTCTTCTGTTGTAAACTCTGATGTATTTTATATATTCATATAGTAGCTTCATGAACTACTATCTCTTTTATTTCCGCTGCAATTATTACTCTGTGTCTGTGTTCTGTGATTACTTATTTACTGTATATGTTCAGTTTTGCCAAATTTAAATTAACAACGCGGTATTTTGAGCAATTCAACTCCGGCATGAGTGTCTACCTATACACTTATAAAGGACGCGAATGGTCCAAAATGGCGGGTCGTTACAGTTAGTATCAGAGCTTTGGTAGCTCTAGGCAAAACTTAACATATAGGGTAAATGTATTTACAGAATCACTCTCATTCGAGTTTCAATCTCTTCCTTTGACTCAATTCCTTTGAATTTTGGAACGTTCCCTACGGTTTCAAATTTCATTAGTGTCCCTCACTATTCGTCTCCTTTCAAATTCTGGAGCATCACATAACTCCACTTCGAATGACCCTTATAGTGAATTGGCGGTCTTGCCAAACTTCGAATAATTTGTAAAAGGGTGAAACTCCTTTACAATAGGCATTGTTTTACCGGAGATTTCTGTATCCTCAGTTTACGATGCTATCTATTCCCTGCTATACCTGAATTCCATCTCTTGAGATCGAGTGTTGATTTACCTTGGAATTCAGCATCGATCCTATTCTTGAAGTTACGGACGACCCGGTTAAGGTTGCCCGTGAATTAAATAAACTTACCATCTCCCGATTCTGTTATTGAATCATCTTATCTTTTCGTTCGAATTTGTCTGCGAATCAGAATTCTCTTTGATTTGAGTCAACAAAAAATTTGAAACCCTATCCTTATTTTGAAAATCCATTCCTGTATCGTCGAGCAAAGAAATGTATTTGTAAATTTATATTAAAAATGTTGTTTTCAAATTTGATAAACAAAATAGTTTTGAATGATTATATTATATATAAATATAAGTTTTCTGAAATTAAATTGTTAATGAATTTGTTGTTTGAAATAATAATATTTGATTTTCATTTATTGTTTTGTAAACCATTGATTATTGCATAATATAAATAAATGAATTTATAAACTTGGTTATAAATTGATTGGAATTTGAAATGAATTAAATTCAGAAATTTGAGAATTTAGTTTCCGGTGATTTCGAACTTTGGTTTTAAAATTTTAAAGTATATATTATTGAAATATTTTCAAATAGAAATCGTTTTCAAAGAATTTTAAAATGTTGAAATCAGTGCTCTTCTCTTTGTCGCTGGAAAATAATTTCGGTGATGGCGGCCGCATCATCGACATTCATTTTCGAGTTTCGAAGCGGAGATACTATTCTGTAGCTTTGCTACGGTTTTGTTTTGAAAAATATTTTGATTTGAATTTCTTTAGTATAATTTGATTTATATATATATAGGTACCTTATTTTAAAATTTAATTTGATTTGATAAATATATTATATATCTTTAAATTGTTTAAAGTAAATCGGAAATCTAATTCTTAAATTTTGCTAAAGGATGTCTTAACTATAAATAAAACCAAAATTTGGAATAAATATTTAAACTTGAATAATTGAATTGGGAAAATTTTATTTGTATATTGTTCAACTACATTCTAATACAACTTACCTAAATCATTCAGAACTTAAATATGTAATTGGATAATACATAAAATAAATTGAATTTGTAAATAAAATTTGAGTGTTTATAATAAATGTTATACACTAAATTTTGATTATAAAGATGTTAATAGAGTTAGATAGGATAATAAATAAAACTTAGTTAATAATGAAATAAATTGTTTTGAAAGAATTAATAAATTTGTTTTGAAAGAATTAATAAATTGAAATTTGATCAACATATGAAAATACCTTGAATTTAAAAGAAATTAATAGATATAAATTAATTTAAAACGAAACTTTTATGGTTTAAATTAATATATATGGGTTAAATATATGTGATAAGATATATTAAGTAGAATAAATTTAACAATAATCTGGAATAAAGAAGAATTTAAATTGGTGAAAAAAATATGATTATAATAAAAGACTATTCAAATTTATGGTTTTAGAAATTGTAAATTGAAGAAAATGGGATAATAAGATAATGAATTTAGAAAAAGTTGAGATTGATTTTAGTGAAATCAAATGAATTAAATCAATTATTGAATATCAATTAATTTAAATTTGAATTTATATGGTTTAAATTAATTGTTATTTTGTATTTCAAATCTGTTTTCTTTCTGGTTATTTCTATTCTCCTACCTCGTTCCTTTTCGGGGACGAAAAGTTTTTAGTGGGGGAGAATGTAACGACCCGTAAATTTCAACGGTTTTAATAACGTAATTAGTTGAAATTTTGTGAAATTTTAAACGATAAAATTTTGAAATATAAATTTGATATTTGGAATGCGTCTAGTTAAATATAGCAACTGGTAAATTTTCGTCCGAAAATATGAAAATTTATTTCGCGCGTAAATTACTTCAATTTAATCAGTTAAAAAGCGATGAAAATAAAATGTTTCCGAAACCTAAATATTTTTACATAGAAAAATTCTAAACCATCTTCTGAGCACGATGTCAGTTTGTCGTTTTTCCAAATTCGGACATCTTTGGCTCCGTCGATCTTATTTTTCAGCGTTTTTCTTGCATTTTCCGCTGGTAGAAAATTCGAATTTTTATAATTCAATCATACCACTGATATCTATATACCGTTATGATCGTCTCGTCGTGCTGATCTCTACGGTATACTCGATTGTCAATTTCGAAGTCCGGTGAACGGTGCAATCTATGTAACGGATATTCGTATCGGTACCGGTTTAAAACCTTTTGATATTAGGTGACCTTTCATTTTTTTATCGTGTAACAGACGGCCCTTAGCTTTTATTATATACGGATATAAATGTTGACACTGCAACTTCCTATGCACAATAAATTAAAGTTGCTGTTCATTTCATTTCTAACTCTCTGGAAAACAAGATATACTAATCAATGTGTTGCTGTTCCTTTTCCAAATTCACCGCATGAACGTTCTTCCCAAACCTGACCCCCTCCCTCTCTCGACCTCTCTTCTCCCTCATCCATGGCAGACCCACCCAAGAAATCTCCTCCAGCCCCTCCTCACATCGCATCTCCGCCCGCCTCAGTCCTTGCTTCCGCCTCCATGTGCCGAGGATACCATCTCGTGCTCCACCTCGTGCTCCACCTGATCCCTGACGCATCACAGCCCGCCTTCCGACCAACGTAGCAACAAACACCCCGCCTCCTAGCCTGACCGTCCCTCTTGTGTCGCGCTTCCCATACTCTTTCTCAAACGCGCGTATAGGTACGTATATATATATATTTTTTTTAAAACCTTATCTATATTTTACAGTTGTATAGTAAGTGATATATATTAGTTTATATAGTTATAAGTTATTTCACATGTATATGCGATTGTATATATAAAGTCTCGAATAAAATTTTGTTTGTGGTTTATAATATAATAGTTTATTCATATATTTAGGTATACATAAGCATACTTAATTTTTAAGATATATATGCTGTTATGAAATTTTTGGTCTGTTGGGTTTGATGTGTAAAGTGATAAAAAGTGATATTAGCTTCTTGTTGTATGAGTTTAACACGTGAGTTGTTTTTTTTGTATTGGTATGTTTTTTGATCTTTATAACCGGTTCATGTGATGCCGAGAGTTACGTTCTACAGTTTATGTATTATTTTAGGTTTTATCATCGAGTCTATCTGATTTACTATTTAGTATATTATACAAGTTATTATACATTCATACGTTATATTGTAAATTATATAGGCAGTTTCGGCTATAATACATATTAGTTTCAAAGTTTGAATAGTAGTATTTTGATTTTTGAAAGCTATATACATATGCGGCTGTTCTTATTTATTCAGAGAGTTGTTCTTGTTTCTGTTTCGATGCTTTTATATGGTATGAAAACTATTTTTGTTTTATATTCTCGGTTTGTAGGTATATAGTATATATTTATATTTCGAAACCTTTGTTGGAACTGTCTTCCTTTTATAGCGATTCTAGATTTTTATTTTATTGGTATATATATATGTGAAAGTTATAAAGTGGTCTCTACTATATATGTTATACTTATATATATATGTTACAGTCTGGTTGAAACGAAAAAAATGTATGTGGTGTCTGAATATATTTTATGCTGTACAAGCTATTGTTATATTTTGAAACATTAACGTGGTTGTTATATATGTATCGATTTCTTAAACAATATATTTTGTTGTAAACGTATATTTGGTAACTTGCCTACACAACACGTATACAACCTATTTTAGTGATAGATGATAGTATATATTTTGAAATACAAATATATTAATTTTATTATATGTTTGAATTTAGAATATGGTTATATATATATGGCTGTATACAGTTACATATATATATGGTCGCTTATATCAATTCATCTTCTTCGATCCGGTTCTGATTTGATTTCGTATAATTCTATTTACAGACTCTATCGTCGAATTCGTGCCGATGTTGCTTTGTTTCGATTTGTCATTCAAATTTCAGTGTCCGCATAAGTGAGCATATCCGTATCATCTTCTGTCTTCTCTAGCCTCGAAAGGTGAGCAATTACTCACGATTAACGTTCTTTTATTTATTAAATTTGATTTCAATTGAAACGACAATTGAAATATGCTGCTGTTTGATATTTACACTGTTATTACCTGTATTTTGGAATTAATGTAAGACTTGTAATTGGAAGAATTGATTTGACGAATTTAATTTAATTCAAAATTGTAAGTTTTGATTTAATGAAGTTGAACTTAAGAAATTGATTTAATGATTGGAAATTTAATAGAAATGGTTTTGAATGATAAATTTACTTAACGAATATTAAATGAAATTGATAAATGAATTCAAATTGATTTGAATGTTAAAATTTAGTTAATTTAAATGATTTCGAATTGAAACTTATATACGAACTTGGATCAATATTTGAATTGTTTAAATAGGAATTGAAGTTGAATTATAAGATTTTGAAATTATGATTTGGAAGTTTTGAAACGTAAAGTATGGAAATTGGTTTTTGAAAGACAAATGAAATGTTGATTTACGAACTCTGATTGAAATTGGAATTTGATTTGGTTTTTGAAATATATAAACGACCAATCATTGTAATAATTACGAAAGTTATTAAAGAGACCGGGATCGGTAATGGATATACTCTCTATCTGAACCGAAACCACTTTAATAACTATACGCGGAGTGATGATCCAAAATGAAGTGGTTGGAATGAAGTACGTGATGACTGAAGAAAGTGAACGATAATGGATAGCCTTGACACTTGTGTCAAATTGGAAATGACTAAAACAGGAGCTGTGCCGGGCCAATGGAGGATTAGCTACCTCAAGTGGACACACTTCTTCGAACTACTTATACTTGTTGTCGATTGGTGCACCCTTGATTTTGGGAGTGTTGTTTCACGGTGTTGTTGGCGCTGCGGCGTTGCGTTCTCACCAGTCCGGATCAGGCGAACGGTAGTGTCACTACCTTGGGTATTGCCTCATGTGCCTTGTCATACTTGTATTCCATTTATACGCGACCACTACGATTTTGTTTTGTACCTTTAGTATATGGATTGCCCTCTGGTGACTTCCGGTTTTGGGGAAACTACGGTCTTGTATATGCTTTTGGGAATAAAAATGTGTTAAGGGTGGAATGGGCCATGACTTAACGCTATTTTGATATCTTTACATATTACTGATAGCCATTATCTACTTAGCGTACATTACTACCTAGTAGATAGTTTAACGGATCCTTGAAGGATGGTTATTCCAAACATCCTTTAAGTTACTTGTATTTCAATTGCTATTTCACTTGAGTTGGATTTATTAATATAAGAATGTTAATCCTGACTCGAGTGTTTTGTGTTTTGCTTTACGCTCGGGTCAGACTGAGTGTACCAGTATTCGAGACTCACCTTTTGAAGTTGGAGCTTTGCTTGAAGATCCAGCTATCTATTCTGCTTTCAGTATTCGATGATTCCAGTGATGTATTCTGATTCGTATCTGATGTATCGTGTTACTCTTCCGTTGTATCTGGTTTAACTCTGATGTATCGTAGTACTCTTCTGTTGTAAACTCTGATGTATTTTATATATTCATATAGTAGCTTCATGAACTACTATCTCTTTTATTTTCGCTGCAATTATTACTCTATGTCTGTGTTCTGTGATTACTTATTTACTGTATATGTTCAGTTTTGCCAAATTTAAATTAACAACGCGGTATTTTGAGCAATTCAACTCCGGCATGAGTGTCTACCTATACACTTATAATGGACGCGAATGGTCCAAAATGGTGGGTCGTTACAATTAACATGCCTTTAAACCACCATGAACATGTTCATGTGCTTTTAATCTCCATTAGCTTTTAATTGTGGTCCATGAGTTAGTAGGTAGGTGGGCTTCTCCATGATTACATGAATTCATTTATTTCCATCTTTCATTTGTCTTCCTTCTCTTGTGCATATATACATACATGAAACCACTTGAAATATTCACTCAAATTCCTACAAAACAACATTAAAATGTCCAAGTAAATTTTCTCAGATTAAATCATACACAAAAATGGCCATTTTGCCCCATATGAAGATGAATAAATGATGATTTGAAAATAATTTAAATTTTGGTTTAAACATGTAAAATACCCTTATATGCTCATTTATTAAAAAAAAAGTAGATTAAATATGGAAGTAAAAATATGCAGTTTTACGTACACATCAAATACCCCCAAACTTATCTCTTTATTCGTCCTCGAATAAGCTAAAACTAAGATAAATCCGTTTTCGTTGGAAACACGATTGCATTGAGCATATGCAAAAAGCCGTTAAACCTCTAGGTGTCCCTAGTAGGACGAGTGTTGTCTCATGAGGGTTTTCAGCAGATACTACCCATAAAATCCAAATGCAACATGAAACGTTCCGAACTGCAAGATTTATTTACAAAGATATGAATGCAAGTTTTTGAAAATATTTACAAATGAAGAATTTAATTTTAAATTGAAACCAATAAGTTAAATATAAGTTTTGGTCATTATCAAGAAATTTAAATCCTTTTACTCGTCAAAACTTCCAACAAAAATTAAGTTATCATCACAATTAGACTCTAGTGTGGCTAGATGTTTCAGTTGATAACATAGTACAACTATGAAATGGATCCTTCGTTGATTATGAAAGTTTTTTCAAAGTGGTATTTTAATTTCTTTTGAATAACAAATCGAATTAAATAAGTGAAAATAGTGCTTAGATTTCAATTGCTTGCTCTCTCTATTTTTGAAAAGTATTAACATTATTATTATTTACACACCTAACTCAGATAAACTAAGGCCATATATACCGATCATGCACTGCCTTTTGGACTTACGTGAGAAGAGTACAGAGCGTGACGAGTGTACACACTTGCATATGAACACATGACTCTAGATGGTTATTTTTATTAAATCTATTTACATACACCTAACTCAAATAAACTGAGGCCAGATATATTGATTTTGCACTCCCTTTCTGGCTTATGTGAGAAGGGTGTCGAGCATGGCGAGTGTAAACACTTGCGTGTGAACATATATATAACTCTAGGTGTTTCTTATTTTCATAAAAACCAAACTTTTTTATGTTTTTTCTTTTATTTTTTTTATGAAGAGAGAGTTTTGCAAAATCATCTTAGCACCACTTAACTTAGAAGATCAAAAACGTTATCGCCTTTACTTTAAGTCAACCACTCTTTTAAACATAGATTTACAATTAGGATATACTTCATAATTAACATCCATGAGCTTTCCTATATAAAAGTTAAACGAGAGTTACTTGTAATCAAACTTTATTTTTATTTTGTTGAGACAAATAAATTTTCAGAAATTTCAATTTAATAACCAAGAACATACACTTATCCTATAGCGTTTCTTCAAAAGTAAATCAATATGCTAGAAAGAAAATTTCTTTTGGGATTCTTTTTTTTTTAGTTTTGAGTTTTGGTAATAAACCATGAAAAATCAAAAATAAATATGAGACTTACCCCCACACTTGATTTTGACTGTGTCCCTACAGTCAACCCAAGTGAAAGGAGAAAAATAAAATAAAAATAAAAGTATGACATATATTTACATGAAAATTAAACGATTATTATTTACACGACATTAGAAAATATACCGTTAAAGAGTAAACGAAACGGTCTTTCAAAGACCAATCCATTTGTCTCGTCAAATATGAGAGACATAGCTTAAACACAGAAAACCAAACCATGAATGATTTCAAAGTTGAATGTTGATTTGGAAAAACGAATGTCGTTTTATTAAAAATCGTATGAGTTCTTTTATGTTCAATGATTTTTGGGGTAGACAGAACAATTATTTGAAGTCCAAGTTTATTTTCACCAAATTGAAATTCAAACTTATCATTGACAAATTCTTCAAAATTATTGATTTTAAAATCAAAATGGTGATTTAAATCTACCCCTTCAGTATTCAACAACTCAACTTCAAAAAGTCCAAAAAATTTGTATTCACTAAATTCATCTTCCTTTGTTGAATTATTCACAGCTTCATTATTTTCAAGTTGTAAAGTTGTTGTTTGAAATTCGTTTTTATCAGAAAAAGGAAGATCGAATTTAAAATCGAGTTTCTCACCCTCAAAAGAATTGAAATCCAAATCAATTACCGTACTTTAAACAACTTCATTAAGATTATCGTTTTCAATTTCAAAAATTGTTATTTGAAATTCGTCATTTTTGGTAAAAGATGGATTATCACTTGAATCGTCACATGTTGGGATTTGATTTTGTTTCTCATGTTGTTTCATATATGTTTTAAACAATAAATCCATGTGATTTTTCTGAATTTCATCTAATTTCTCAACAAAATCAAATTTGTAATTATTAATTTGAGAATTTGAAATTTTAAATTGTTGAGAGTAAAAATTTTCACCATGATTGAAACTATTCTCATTGCCAAAATCATTTAAAAAGTTGTTTCCATTTTCATTTTGATATTGAACTTTATTTTGGAATTTGAAATTGAGTTGGCATGGGTTATAATCAAAATTATTTGAATTTTGAAGTGAATTCATATTTTGATTATTTTGAAATCCTTGACTTGAGTTATTGCACAGATATAAATTACTCAAATTATTTATCATTTGATTTCATTGTTCAAGTAAAGATCAAATTGTTTCAATGCTATTTTCAAGAGTTGAGGGTCGGTCATCATTTTGAAAACTTTGTGGTGCAAAATTCGAATTGTTTGTACCATAGTTGTTATTAAAATATCCATAAGAGTTTGATGTAATACCATATGGATTATATTGATTTTCACAACTATTGAAGAATTCTTGCGAGTAGTGAAATTCAAACATTTTCAAAAATGTTTTTTTTTGGATTTTTTTGTTTTTCTAAAAAAAAATGTTTTTGGATTTTTGATTTTGTTTGAAAACTTTTTTTTTCTCTTTTTTTATAAAGGAAAAGATATTAAAACTAATATAAGTAAAGCGTAAATTTTTTTTTAAGTTTTGGATTTTGATTTTTTTTTTCTTATTTTTTTAAATATGCATGAACTAATGCAAGAAATTAATTACAAATTTTCTGTCCTTAGTAGCTCCTAACTCAAAATTGTATAATCACACTTTGTCTTAATCCAAAAAAATATTTCTTAGCCAGGTAATGGACATGAGTTATCGGTGCACCATGAATCACCGTAGCAATGCAACCAAAAGTTTAAGTACCTTCAGAGAAACAATCAGTATAATATTTACGATCACTGTAATATTATATATGATTATTGTTCTGCCGTAGCCTAGACACCAAGAATATAAATTGTCGAAAGAAGACAACTTGTCAAGATACAATTAAGCCCTAAGTGAGCTAGTGACCCCCTTAATTCCAAAGTCTAACCATTATTATTAATCAATTTCTAAGATGAAATGCAATTTGTGGGCCAAGGAATGGGTAATGAAATCCCCACCTTATGTGGATTTGGGTATTGCCCTTAAAACATAAAATAAGATGATATGAATGTAGAACGAAAATTAAATGTGAATTAACAATGCAACTACGAATGGATTTTGTTTTTGAAAACTTTTTTTTAAAATGCAAGTAACCAACAATGCAAAGCAAATAAAAACAAGAGATGAGAGCACGATACCAGAATGTGTAGAATTATTAGCAATTTATTTTAAAGCGACGATTTTTTTTAAGCAAGCAGAGTAGGGAAATTCTTTTTTTTGCAACTTGTAAATGAGAACAAACACAAATGAAAGCAAATGAAAACAAATTTTATTTATTTATTTTCTTTTTTTTAGAAAAAGGAAGAAAGAATTTGTTTAAAACTTAAATAAAAATAATTAAACTAAACTCGAATTATCAAGAGAAATGAAAGTAATATTATTTTTTTATATCAAGGAAGAACTAAAACAAATGAAAACAAAAAAGGTAAACAATTGAAACTTGTTTTTTTATAATTTTGAAAGAAACTTTAAAAAATAACTTAACATAATTTTTTTTCTTTACTTCACTAGGGCCCGCCCCACTAAAATAAACAGTGATTTTTCATAATCAAAATAAAAGTAAAATAAACACAAAATATCAGCAGTTTTTCACAATCAAAATAAAAGTAAAATAAACACAAAATATCAGCAGTTTTTCACAATCAAAGAAAAACAAGCAGAGCACTCGAATTCTCAAATTTCTCACCCAAATTCTCAAAAATGACAATTGAATTTGTGGGAAGTATAAGTGACTACTTTTGTTGTGGTTTGTGGTGAAGTAGTGAATCGTGTACGTTGGAGTCGCGATGTGGATGCAGTGATTGAAGGTGGTGGTTTTAGGTTTTGGAATTGAAAGTGAACTGATGAAGCGTGAGGTGGTTCGTTTGTTGATGATGTTGTACTAAAGTGAGGCAAAGGAGTATGTATGCAATTGTTTGGTGGATGGTATGGCAGAATATTGAGAAGGGAATGAGCGGAGGTTCATGGTTTATGTAAGGAGAGGAAGTAGGCAGAGGTTTATGCATAGTTGTGGAAGTTGATGTAGTTTATAGATGTAGTTGATGACTGATGTTGGTGACTGAGTTGTAGTTGACTGATGTTAGGTAATTGAGGATATGGATTGCACTGATATGTTGTTGTATGTGCACAGAGAATGGTATGGTGGGTTTGATGGATATGCACAGAGGAGTGAAATGTGGCCTGGGTGAAGTGATGGATGTTGTTTATATGTGATGGTGGCAGTTGGTTATGATGTAGTGGGTAGTGGTGCAATGAATTTTTTTGAACTATTGCTGTTGGAATTTTGGCAGGAAGGAGGTGGTTTGTAAGATGGTTGTGATAAGTTTGGGATGTGAAGTTGTAGTGATGATGGAGTTATGGTGATATGCAGGTAGGTTTGTAGGAGATGAAAGTTTTCAGTGGTGCTTTGTGGTGAAATAAGGTTTATGGTAGAAATGGGAAGGTAGGCAGGTTGTATGCATGCATTTTTGAGGCAATTGCTATGAAGTGTGTTGGTTAGTGGTAATGGAACATGTTGACGGTGGGAGGGTAAAACAGTGGAGTGGAGTGATGGCAAATTGAGGTAGTAAGCAGTAAGTATGGCAAGTAGTAGATGAAGTTGAAGCTGCTATGGTTGATGTGATGAAGGACCTGCTGTGATGTAGGTAGTTAAGATGGGTGATGAAATGAATGGAAGATAATGTTTTGTGCTGACTGTTGTGGGTGGAAGTGGCTATTGTGAGGTAAGGAGGTTGCAAGGCAGTGGATGGTTGTTATGTAGGTAGCCGAAGTTGGCAGGCAGTGTGATGATGGTTATTGCTATGTGTTTATGGTTATTAGGTGATGAAGTATGATGCAATTACAAGGTGCACAGTTGTGAGAACTTAGATAGTTTGTGGCAGTAATGACAGAGGAGGCATGTATTTCAGTGATAGTTGTATGCAAAGTTGTTGCACATAGATGATATGGTGGATGTAACAGAAATATACAGGTGGGTAGAGGAGAATGTTGCAGGCAGTTATGTTGTGGGCAGTAAGTAGTAGGATGGGGAAAGAATTTGATGTTCACAGTTTGATGTATGCACAGGCAGTATCACTACATCAAAAACACCCTTTAATAGCATTTAAAAAACGCTATTAGAAGCTATTATAGCGTTTTTTCTTACGCTGTATATTAACATGTTGTAATAGGTCAGTGACCTATAATAGCAACATACAAAACGCTATAAGAGACGCTATGGACAAGGCCATTTCATAGCGTTTTATGAGTGCTGTAAACATGACTTTTAATAGCCTTGGAAAGTCGCTATGAAGTGAAACTATAGCGTTTTCATGACTGCTATGTAAAAACAGGCTGGCACACATATGAAATATACAACAGCATCTATAGACGCTATAGAACACAATATTTTATAGCGTTATCTGCTGCAATAGTACATTGTATGTATAAGTACAGCTACTTTCTATAGCGGTTTGCTGTCTTTTATTGCGTTGTTTTTTTGTTATGAAATTTTTTTATAGTACTATCATAATGCTGTAGTATATAAAATTGGAAAAAACAACCTTTCCATAGCACAGTTAAAACGCTATAAATTTTTATCCCTGCGGTTTTTTTACTAGGTACATCCAAGCTTACAATTCTACTAATATATTATAAAATTTCAAAAAACACAATTATCACATAATGATGTACGTAATCAAATGAAGACGTAAGCCAAACCACAATATATATTTAAATATATATCTATAATATTTCGTACACAAAGTTTCAAATATTTGTGATCTTAAAAAAACAATACATACAACCATAGCTGACCAAAACGATACATACTAAAAGCAAAGATATATGAACGTCAATACAAAATACGTTAATCCAAGCATGACCGATTTGAAAGAGAATGAATGTAGCAAAATAATTTTTCCTTCCTTCCAGCTTGTAGTAACCCCGGTATCATCATACAGCACCTGTCAAAACGAAGCACATAAGTTATTTTTCAAATCCAAACATCATCCGCAAGTTATATAATTTTTCATAACAAAAAAGATAAAGACTGTTAGTACATCATTTTAACTAAATAGACTGCCAGTACATCAGTTTAACTAAACAAACATTGACGTGAAATAAAACAAAAATAACGTGTGATTTAGAAAATACAGCAACAAGAAGAGGATTTTTACCAGACATTATACAATGCAGAAGAACAAAAACTGCATTTTCAGTTATAAATATGATTTAAACAGCAAAACCCAATCACCCACTTACTCTCACTGTCGCAAATGCCATATGCCAAACTCGAACTTAACCCTCTTAAGTTATCATTACATTGAAACTGTTTAATATATTTAATAAGATGCAAATTATATTCTGTTATATCTATGATGTGGTCTAAAACTTTTCAGAAAATTTTCCTCCACCAAAATGAGATTAAAGGTTTCAAACAAGAAGAATCAACACCATACAACCATTAATTCCTCTTTGATATCCACTGTCATTTAGAGCTCCGTTAATATTTGTTCATAGATTTTGGTTCCTGTACAAAACTTTTACTTTTAAATTTCTTTTTATCCTCTCGCTTCTCTGCAACTTTTATACAGAGATAATTATAGATAGTTGCCTTGAATTAAACTGAATATAAAAGATGAATTAAACTTTATAGTGCTATGTAGTTGTATATAACTGGACAAGCTCTTCTCCTCTAGTGGAAAAATGGGAAGTGTTCACCGCTCTAAAGATTTAATGGTTCAAACCAGGGTGAGCATTGTTCATTTCAAACCAAATTAACCAATGTAAAGATACTTGCAGAGCATAAATTGTACTGTGCCAAAAGAAGCGAAATTCCTGCAAATAGCACATGAAAAGCCCTCTCATCGATGACTTCCTCACCACTATCTTGAAGACTTGCTAAACCACTATGTGCTAGAGCAAATATAAAAATGAGAAGCAACATAGTAACCTGCAAATAAAAGAAGTTAGTTATCATTACCAGAATGAAAACACTTCCTAGTAAGAAATTGTATTTTAATCAGAGAAAAATTCATCACGGCATGGAATTGATGATGTTACTATTTTAAGACATTGAGTGAGTACACTAATAAATTCAGGCATAGAATAAGAAGCTATCCTTAAAAAATTATTGTTATAATCATGTATATCTGCACATCCATGATTTCTCAATACCAAACATGAAAATTTCTAACAAGATCGCAAAAATGTCCAAAATACTAATGTGTCCACACAAAAAATTCATGAGTCCAATCCCAAAAAATGGCAATGAATGCATATTGTAAACAATGAAGGATGTTATTAATTGTTTATGCTAAGCAAAACAACAGTTACTGGTTGATACAACCATACAGCAGCATTTAAAATCAATCAACCAACAATAGATAGGGCTCACGGTCGAATATTCTTGAACAAATAAAATAAGAAACTTAAAACAAATTAATAACCACCATTTTTATTTATTATCATCACACACAGCACCGCAAAACTTTACACACACAAATTTTGTAATTTGGTGGAAAGAGGAGACTGATTTCTATAGTGGGAGATTATGGGGATATTCAAATTGAAATATTAAAGCATAACAAAAGGTCAAAATTAGAAGAGCACATAGCCAGCTTAGATGAATCGCTATTTGGCAACCACACTCGAGCTTCTTCGGCTTCATTCCTAAATGCAAAGACTGGGCCTTTACTTTGATTTTATTGATAATATACTTTGTCAACAAGCCATATGGATCTCACATGTGAGTTTCTCTCTTGTTTGTAGAATCTACCAAACAATTACTAAGATCAAAATATAACCTGACTCTGGTATTCAATCTTTCATCGATAAAATTATGTAAATTTTCCAAGTGGTCATTTAGTCCAACTTATTTTTAGGAAAGCCATTTTTTAGATCCTGTCAGTTTGCTTCTATTTTCCAAAACTATATTCGTTTTCCTTTTCTTTTTTAATACGACTACTGCACTACTATTATTCTCTTTGGAAGTATGAGTAGTCATCCACCGTTCAATCATTAATTATTTTAAAACTAAAAATGTTCCTTTTTGTTATTTTATTCTATATTTGTGACTTTAAACGAAGAACGAGTTATATTTGTAGTGTAAATATTTTGCACTGACCTCATTTTATATAAAAGTTTAAGTATCATTTTTGAATACTTTAGCAAGTAAATATGCATTTTGCAACGTAATTGTGATATGCAATTAATCGTGAAAAAAAGTTATTAACTTACAAAAGGAATATTAAACTTCGAAGCTCAAAAAGTGAAAGAAAAAAGGGTTTTCGATGCTTAATTTACAGTTTCTCTTTATAAGTTTACAACAAGCATAATTTATCGGTGCTTCTTTGAGGAGTTATAAAAGATTTTATGTTAGCTCAGCAGCCAGAACAACCGCACTTTTAGCATTAATACCAAATTTTGATAGAAAATTAGATAGCAATGGCATTTGATATAATAATCTACAAATATGTATTCCTTAATTTTTATATGTGGCTTTTGTTTACTTCAACATCAATGTAAAACAAGCTGAAATTATAAGTTTGAGGTTAATATTAAGACAACAAATAAATTTTCTGCGGCGAAGATTGTAAACACCACAAGTGTTATAAACATACTCTTTTCACAACTGAATTTACTTGGACCATGTTCTAGAATTTTATTCTTTAAGGCATTCTTACATTTCTTTAGAATATCTAAAATAGATGTCCACGATGTAACTACAACTAATTAAATAACAAGTACAACTAGTTACTCTTATCTAAAACATAATCTAAGGATAATTTTGAAGTCAGGTATATGCCTAGAAACAATAGGAAGGCGAGTAGAACTATTTCTTTAAAAACTGAACAAAAAATGTTGTTATTATACACAACCATAAAGTTGTAGCAGGTATACAACATATTTCAAGTTCTAGTATTTCTCCATTTTTTTTACCAACTCAGCATATATATTGGCAATTAGTTTATAGTTTCGGTTAAGAATGTGAAATTATGAGTATATAGGAATAATACTCAGTACGCCATCTTTGAAATACTATATATCCAGCTGTAGTGTAATATGGTCACAACAATAAGACTTCATAGGAGGAATAAAAAGTAACGAGACTTCTCAATGAAAAAATTCAGATTAAGATAAGCATTAGTCCTTGTTAATGCAAATTGCAAATAACCGTAATTACACCTTAAACTTTCCAAACATTGAGGATATTCAAGAACCTTAATTTAAGAACAATATTGACCAAATATTTTCGAATTTTACTGACTAAATACTCACTAGTTAAGTAGAATACTTTTGACTATAACTCCCAGTTTTAAGCATTGTGTAATTATAAGATAAGTGATGGTATAAAAATCCTATGTTACTTAAAAGATGTGTAGTAAATATGACAGGAAAAACTTTGGTCCCCAATTTAAACTCGTTTTAAGGAAACAGATATTTCGGTATTTTCCATGTTATAAAAACATGCTCAATTTTATCTAAATTTCAAGAATTTAGAAAACATAAAATACTCATAAAACTGTATTTGCAATGAATTGCCCAGTATTCTCTTTCAAACATAATTATTCAATGAACAAAGGACTTTTAAATCAACCAATCCAAAAAGCATTAACAATCGTATATTAAATTTAAAAGACATTGCGGGATAAATGTAGGCAATTACAGCCAAAACTTACTTATAGTGATCACCCATTTGATGGTATGTTGATTTGGCACAAGCTTTTAGCACGCAGAACTTATGATAGATGTCCACCTCTGTATTGAAGAAACATGTCAATCAAGCCCACCTGCATGGCACAAAATTCTAAATCAAGTACACTTATGCCAAATCGTTCCAGTTATAGATATCACTTTGTAATGTATTTATTTTGTCATTTGTGCAGAAATTATATATTTTTTATGTCTAAATGAAGTTATAACTTGGTGTTAGTCCTGAATTAGTATCCTTGTCAGTCATTGACAGACTCAACCTATATTTCTTTATACTCGGTCATGGAGATCGTTTTATTATCATTACCACCCTGTGCAGTTTAAGTGTACAGCAATTTCATAGTGATGAAAATGCAAAAAAATATGGAAGTGGTATAGGGAGGATACAACGAAACAATGGAGGTGGCAAAAGCTATATTCGAAACAAATCCAATTGCCAAAATAAATTTATTATTTGTCCCATATCACTGATGTAAAAAAAGAAAAAAACCTTGTTTCGACCAATATAACAAAAGTTACAAAACTTAAGAATGTCTTGATACATATAGTTCAAATTTCAGATTAGAATAGTGATTTAACTTATATTTGGTGCTTAAACCTTGAACTTAGCTATTTACCCTAACTTAGTTAATTAAGTTAAAATGAGAACTGGACAAACTATATTGCTTTTGTTATTATTATTACCAAAAATGCTAAAACGGCTGCTAAAATCCCTGATTTTACAGGTTTAGCATTAAATAACGGGTCTTTAAATGAATCCATTATTTAAGAATGCTAAGTTAAAAGGCGTAGCAGCCAAGTGGGATTTAAATGCATAGTTATCAACTAAGCTTGGTCAGAGAGAGAAAACTAATTCTAAAAATAGCTGACCATTTTTAGTGACCCACAACAGTAACTATCAACTAAGAGTGATATAATATTGTTCACCTTGATCACACAAATTAGCTTGAAGTAACTAGAGAATTGAAGTGACACTTGAGAATCAATCAAAATAGGAAAACACAGATTGACCTATCTGCAATGGAGAGTAGATCATATTGACGTTATATGGTTGAACCTATGTTGTATAATGTGCATTTAAAGTCATTTAACCATATCAGGAAATTAGATGTAAGATAGTTCCTTGCTTAAAACTAATAATAACTAGATAATAACAATCACTGGTGCAATCTGTACATGATGAAACTTTTAATTTTTTTGATCAAAAGGTGTAGTGTACTTCAGTTGGTTACCATTGAGCCTGTAACTACATGCGGTTGGTAACAAGTTTTTCCATACTAATCAAAATTTTCAGCCACAGCTTTTACATGACTGATTTCTTAGCAAAAAGTATCAATAGAGAATTCTTTTCTTAATTGATTCTTTGGCTTCATCCTAACTCACTATAACATAAGAGTGTGTTATCATACTTTATATACGCTTTAAATGGTCTTTGGAGAAGATGTGGCAAAAGAGCAACAAAAAAATTCTCTTGTTTCCATTTCCACAAGCATTGTATCACCTCCACCTCATGCCAGCTGGTTTCAACACCATATATTGTCATAACTTCAGCAAGCCTTGACACTCATTAAGAAATGGTTTAAGTCAAGTGAGTGCAATATGCTAGTAGCTACAAAAACAGACAATTTACTAGTTAAGGTGAGTTTCAGTACGAATCTGTGATATGCAAGGACTTCTTTAAAATAACAATGACCAGTATGAATCTGCGATATCCAAGGACTTCTTTAAAATAACGATGACGATGACGAAGGATGGAAAAGAAAAGAGAAGAAAAGTACTGACATTTGACACCACATAAATACAAGGTAAAAATAAGTGTAGACTCAATTGTAGACTAAAATAAGCGTTATCGAAAATACAGTTATGTGGCATAAATGTTGTAGGAAGTCAAAGTCAATTTGCTACTTTAAAATGCAACACACTGCCCAAACCACCGAGTTTATTTTTTATAAACATGGTTGTGATGGACTGATACTGCTTAATAACACAACCCGAAGAAAAGGAGATCCCACCCCCAAGCATGGGCAGTGACAGCTATTGAAATAACAGAAAATGTCAAACGACCATTGAGTACCATCTGCATAAGACAAATTAAGTAATGGTGGCATATAGATTTGGACAATAGTCATTAATCGCCCTATACTAATTTAAAATGTAATTTCTTCAGTTGGCTTCAGTAGAAAAAGTTTCTAATTTCTTCAGTTGGCTTCTACAGAAAATGTAATTAATTTCTTCAATTGGCTTCTAATCAAAAATAAATTAATTCATACATACTCAAAATAAAGTCAGTCATAATCAATTCAATAGTAATAGGTTTTAAAATTACAAAACTTAAAATTACGTAGTAGAACTAAGATTTATAAAGTAGCCTTGTTTGTTTAACAACTACATGCATACAACCATTTAAAATCAAATATACATTCAATTTACTCAAACTAAGATGTTAGTTGTGTGCCATATACTTACAAAATCAAATCAAAATGTAAAATAATTAAGTCACTCAAAATTAGGGAAAATACCGACCTTTAGAATCGTTTTCAATTTTCCGCAGTGAAAAAAGTGTCTAGTGAAGCAGCTGCAAAGTGATGGCTGAATCCACGTAATTATCATGAGTATACGGGTGCAATTATGTTGCGTTTTTCGCCGACAATGGAAATCGTTCTTGCAATCACATTCGACTATTTAGAGGCGAGATAGATCTGCAAAAATCGAACGTGGTAAAACTGATTTAGAGTGCAGGCGATGAGGGATTTAGGAGTAAGATTGGAAGAATACAAACAAATTGGGGTTTTTTTTCTACGATGACGAAGGGGAGGTGTATTCAGAGGGGGTTAGCGAAATAAGAGGGAAAAAAATTGCCGCCTTTGTCTTGGTTATTTTGGGGTGCGGTCAAATTATAGCGCGCGTCTCAATTTTTCAATACCTAGAGAACTAAAATACAGCAAGTTTGGTTACAACGCTGTCATGCTAGGCTATCAATGGTATATTTTGTTGTAGTGTATGGTATGGTATAGTGTCAGTTGATAATGGGCAGGGTCTGGTAATGACAGTTTGAGAATGGTTGTTGGAGAATGGTTTGTGCACAGTGGAAGTTTGTAACAACAGTTTGGGTTTGTGTGAATGTTGAAGTGTGGACAGAGGCTTGTAGTTGAGAAGTGGTCAGAGAAGTGGTTGAGTAGGCAGAGGATGTGCATAGTTTTTGTACACTATTTTGATGTGCACAGGGTTGGCAGTTTTTGTAAAAAAAACAAAAGAAATTTGTAAAATCAAAACAGTAAATGTAAATGTAATGCAAATGTAATAAACTATTTTTGTTTGAAATTGTGTTTGTTTTTTATTTTTTTATATATATATATATATATAGTGCAAATGCAAATAGAAAAACTACAAGCACACAAATAAATGAAAGCACAAATCAAACAACAAACACACAACAAAACACCAAATAATTTTTTTAAAAGCAAATCAATGCACAAAATGAACACACATAAATAAATAAAAATAACTCGAAGAATAAAATTAAAATCAAATCTATTTCCCCAGCAACGGCGCCAAAAACTTGTTTGACGGTGGAATTTTCTAACAGTTAGAAAATTGCTGATAAATATAATAAAAATAACTGCAAGCGCACGGCATACAATTTTTGTACGTGGCGAGTATGGGCCGATCCGTATGGAATTGAATTAATTTTAAATTCTACTCAATCAAATTAACTCCAGAGTTTGAAATTGTTTTAAGCTAAAAAAAATGTAAAAACTAACTAAAAGAAAGTGAATAAAAATATGAGAGTAGAAGGCAATTTAGAGGCAAATCCCTTCTCATGATCACACAAATCAACATAATGAAATTACGATCTCTCTTTTTAGTCATTTGTGAATTTAGTTGATGTGTTTATCCTAAGTATGGTCTATTTGTGCTATTAATTAGCCAAACATAAACCATCAAACTTTAACACACCATCTAAACCACTTGTCAACTCTCATGAAAATGATTACAAGATTAAAAATAAAATCAATTCTAAGCATGATCTATTTACTATTGATTAGTAACATAGACCATCAAATTTTGATTTTAAATCCACTTCATTACCAAAATCATATGTAGATAAAGAGGTAATTTGTGTTTATGTTATTTAAGCATAGCATATTTGGTGTCAACAACATAGGTTATCAAACTAAATATTAAACAACAAAATTTTACCACATCAAAAATTCCATTAGCACAACAAGAGATCAAATGAAATCACTATTAACTTTATGTGATTCATGAAAGCTTCATCACCCCTAAATTGAAGGAGCTTAGCTTCTCATATTTGAATTCATTAAAACATAAGTGATTTCAACATGAAAGAAGAGAGCTAATTAAAATAAACTAAAAACTAATCTACTTGCATAAAAGAAAGAGATCTAAGCTACTAACATCAAAAGAAACATAAAAGAAAGGAACATGAATTAAAAGTGCATGAATTAAAATTACATATAAATAAATTGCACAAAGAAAAGGCTAAGAAGCCATTAAAAAGAGAGAGAGTTTATGTTTACATTTGTGGCTACAACTAACTAAAGAGAAGGTAAGAGCTTACTACGTGAAACGTAAGGAGGTATTTATACATGCCTAAAACCCTAATCCATATTTTAGGGGACTACCCAAAATGCCGTTTAGGAAGTGTGGCCTCCAAGTTATCATTAACATATAATTAATCCTCCATTAACATGTCTTTAAAACATCATGAACATGTGCATATGCTTTTAATCTCCATTAGCTTTTAATTGTGGTTCATGAATTAGTAGGTTGGTTGGCTCCTCCATGATTACATGAATTCATTTATTTCCATCTTTCATTTTCCTTCCTTCTCTTGTGCATGCATACATACGTGAAGCCACTTCTAATATTCACTCAAATTCCTATAAAACAACATTAAAATGTCCAAGTAAATTTTCTCAAATAAATCATACACAAAATGACCATTTTGGCCCCGTATGAAGATGAATAAATGATGATTTGAAATAATTTAAATTTTGGTTTAAACATGTAAAATACCCTAATATGCTCATTTATTAAATAAAAGTAGATTAAATATGGAAGTAAAAGTATGCACTTTTACGTGCACATCAATAATGTGTACCTAATTTTAATAACAAATTTACTTCTAATATATAAATGTTTATTTGACCTAAAAATTAATGTTTTTAAAAAAATTCCGTTCTTAAATTATTTTAAATTCGAAAATTTCTTTTGAATCATGGTTGTGAGCATAATTATATTATATATATATGTATATATCATCATTTATTTTCAACTTTATAACAGTATGTGTGTTTTTATTGGAGTGTTACCTTAACTATGGCATAACAATAACACCTTGAATGTTGAATCTAGAGAACTCCTTTGGATCTGAATCCAATCCCTTTCAAAAAGCGCTACCGACTGAAAGATCGAAGCACCTTTGCATTGTTTGACTTGGATTAGTGTTTTAAATATGAAATGATGGAGAAGTAGGGCTATAGTGTGTTGGGCCAGAGGTAGGGAGAGAGGGAGCCAAAAGTTAATAAAATAGTGAAGCGTAGGTGAGTTTAAGTAAGAGAGAAAAGAGAGAGGAGAACGTGGGCCTAGATCCACACTTTTCTCTACCAATTGAAACTCACGAACATCATAACAAACCCGTCCACCCCCAATGTTTTGGTATGCCATTGCTATTAGCCTATGTGGGCATCCATTCCACTTTAAACTAGATCGGATAATTCCTATTTAAATCAAATTTAACGTACATCGATATAGTATATTGATACGAGTGTATATAACTTTTATATACACACTTTATCAATGCTGATCAATACAAATCAAATAAAAATTCATAACTAATATTTTATAAATATTAAATAATTTAATTAACCTATAACAATTATAATTTAAGTAAATCAGGTGGTAATTGGAGTAATAAACATTTCAATTGTGTGACTCTTAGGTGTAAATTCGACTAGCAATTAATATCGAACATAATTTGAATATTAACGTTCACCCGTTACCTTAGCTAGTGTTGTGACATTATGGAGAAATTTATCGCTTACGTAGTTTTGGTAAAATCTAGTTTATTTATTCTAAGTAGTCCTCGGTAGTGAATATTATTTACACCAATTCTCTTCATCAAAACAATATCACATTAGGACTTATTAAACTTGGTAATTAACAAAATTCCAATATTGTCCACATTCAACTATTATAGTCCAAATAGAAAGTCCTTAGTTCAACAATAAAAATTATTACTAACTGAAATGCTTTAGCCATAGATTTGACTTTGAGTTGACTTCAGTTTACTAAGATATGAACCTCATAAATGAAGAGAAGAATTCTCTATTCAATAATGTTTCACTTACAATGCTTTAACTCGTCCAAATTATAGTCATTTGATGGACACCGTTCCATGATTTAACTATAATCAAAGCAAAGTTTCCATATTGAAGTTTTACATTGTTCTCAAGTCAAGAATTGTGTAATATTATCACATTAATATTTTCCGTTTGACTTTAGTTATATTAACCAACAAAAAACTATCGAATAAGTTATTCTATAGTTATCAAATAACTATCAGTATGTAACCCATTGGTGCTCCCAGTAGCCATGAGTAATACACTGCCCAATAATTGAAAGCATTACATATTCGAATATCACTGGATGTATCGATATCCGGTCTCGATATATCTTGACTACGAATATTTAAAACGAAACATTTATTTTCATTATGATAAATTTCTCGTGATTACAACATATTGTAATCACTATCATAAAGCATACCATTTATGGATTTTCTATTAAATATACTTAAATTAAATAAATAATTGATATAACAAATTATATCAAGTATATAATAGAAAAAAACACATTTATTTCGAACGATATTTTATTATGGAGTTAATAATTTATAGTAAATTACATAATTGCCTTAGCGAATACCCCCAACTTTATCAATATCAAACTTGCACTTAGGGCCAATTATGGAGTCTATATCCCAACACTTCGATTAGTCTACTAAGAACTGATCGAGCAAGTCCCTTCATTAATGGATCTGCTATGTTGTTTTGATAATCTACTCTATCAATTAACTTTATCTAATGCCGATAAACTACCTTTATCATATGGAATTATTCGAAGTATGTTTTTCGACTTCTAGTGAGCTCTTATCATTGCATTGTCATAAGGTTACAACGATGTAGTATTCTCAATACTTGGGTCACCACTATCACAATTATAAATTTGTGCATTTATATTTATGCATTATGTTTTATTGTGGCACTATTCAAGATGATGTACTTTGGCCTTTTCGTTGAATCAGGCACAACCTTTTTTTGGAACATTTTCAACTTAAAGCTCCTTAATTATGTTTAAACATGAATCTAATATTGACATCTTATACTCAATGTCACTTATGAAGTTTAAGTCCATATACTCCTTCATAAGGAGTTCATTATTTCAATAAAAAGTTCTCTAATATTTCAAAAATATTCAAGAACACACTAAACTACTATCTATTGATTTTAATTTTAATTTGATAATTTCTTAATGTATCAAATACATTAGCTAAATATGATAATGTACGAAATGCATCATATATGATAGTTCCTATTACCAAAGCATAAGGAATGTGCATCTTACACGATCCATATTAAAAAAAATTAATATGGTGTCTATGTATGCTATTTGGGACATTCCCAATTTCCTTTTTACTTATTATAAAAGATATAATTTACAAATCCAATATAAGCATTAAACAACCAAACTATAACTGATTTTAACATAAGTACATCGTTAACAATCCTTACTATGTTGTTTACTTATACCAAGAAATATCTATGTACCTTTTAATATTCTTTCTTATAGACACACGCTTTCTCTACATTTTGATAGAAAATCAAAATACTTGATATTTCTATCAAAACAATTGTGCAACTCTGATGCTTGTCGAATGATACTTTCATATCCATTCTTGGAGCATATTCGAAAACTCACAAACTCAATATTGTTCCCACTGACTTTAAGGTACTTTGGTAGTTATGTGCAAACAGTCCATTCTCAATCATTATTTATAATTTTTTGTTACGGCACATATATACCAAAATCCAAAGTCGTACTAGGTGATAATTTTGTGAATAAGATTTGAATTAACCCGAGTACATTGAATGATGAATTTGTTACATTAATTTCAATAATTTAAATGTATGATGTTATTTTTATCAATGTTGCCCACTATATTTCCCTAGCATTATTCTTTCTCTTCAACTCACATTTATGGCCAATGGATCATATCCCTTTGGGTATAACTATCAAAATCATATTTTGAAAACATACTTGGAATCCTGTCTAATTTGTGCATCATACCATATGGAAGAGTCAATACTCTTAATGGTTTAACTGACAATTGAGTATTATCTATTTGCGATATTGATAAGAAACTCCTAATTTGTCTTTAGTGTGTGAGAATACTTATTAGACACCCTAATGCGTTGTGTATGTTTAGGTTAGGTCAATTTCATTTCATCTTATATAATCAATTTCATATTTGGATCGTATCCAAATCCATTTTACTACCAATACTTTCTAAAAGAATTCCTTCATTATGAAGTTGGAATTTCTTAAGGCAATAATTGTTTCTCAGTGCCGTGGAATAGGTGTTCATAAACACTTTATGAACATCCTTATATATAACTGATTTGGTTTTAGTTTACAATACTTATCTTCAAAACATAAATTGGTCATCCAATGATGATCATTCCTAACCTTTTGGGTGATCCATGCAAGATCCCTCACGTACAATCATTATTTGTAGTCTTTCAACTCGCACAACCTGCTAACTTCTTAACTTGTGATACGTTGAGGTTTCTTATAAACTCTTATCTTGTATGGTTTTTCAAACTTGTAACACCCCACGCCGAGACCCACATTAGCAAAGAATATTACAAGGTAATACCGTCTGCTAATACGAAGAATAGAGTTGGATAGGAGTGACCATCTATAGCCTTGTCTTAACTTCAAAAATTACATAAAATTTATTTTCTTACATAATTAAATGTAATAAACCATATTTCCATTATTTTTATATCCAAAACATATATTTAAACAATATTTCATCTTTTCATTTATAATATACAACCTTTAAAAATCAAATACATTATTTAAAAATGATTTTTATTTGGAGAAAATGCAATAATTTTAGTAATTATTGCTAATTTGATATGATTTTGGGTATGGACTTTGCTTTCTGCATATCCGCTAGCCTATCTTATTTAGCTTTTTGTTGTCCTTATCTATTGACACTTTGATACTTTATCCAAATTGAGTGGGGCATTACAAAACTATTCTTTAGATGAAATTAATTTTAACTTTATGTACTACTCTTAGGTACATGACCATATATAAAGATGTTAACTCATTATTATTCATCATTAATCATACTTTGTTCAATAAAGTTTGATTACTCCTTATCGATACATCATTATGTATCATAGGGAATAATGACTTTTAAGATTGAATCTTTATTGATTTTTAGGTACGTTTGGGACTCTTTTCAATATTATAGTTTCATTTTATAACAAATATTCATAATATTCATATTGAAATAAAATTATGTCTATTTTTCAATCAACACTGAAAAACAATTATTATTTCACAAATAATATTTAATGTGTTTTACGAAAACAATTTTCATAACTTCATTTGACTGATAAGTGCTATATGACATGCTCCCACAATTTCTACCATTATTATGCATACAAAATGCGGAATTCAATCCAACCACTTAACATAGGCTATTTATTCCACCTATTATAACTAGTTTATAGACGAGAGTTTTTAGATCAAATATCTTGAACCTGAAGAAATAAATCTCATTGAAAAAAATTTCTATACGAAATTACATTTCGGAATAGTACTCATATTTCTCATTCCAGCGTTAAGTATATATTATTGTTTTACAATTCTCATTTTTGATGTTTCTTTATGGAGCATAAGTGGCCATTCACCCTCTTCATCCCTGCTATGCCTTCGGTTACATCCATTCTTATATATTAGATTTCCTTTCTGGTCGAAATATTCAAAGGAAACCCTTGCAAAATGAACTCTTTATAGAAGTGCATTTCGTCTTCCATAACTTTTAAGGGTATCAAATAAGTTTACGTAAATTGATCAAGCCACCATTTTAGTGATCAAATCTTATACCTATCTTGTAGCTTTTGGTCTAGTGTTACATTTAATACAAGATCCTTATTGTAATCAATCACAATGAATACATGATCTTGTACTATGGTTTACCTGCTTATTTCGACTGAATTAATTTCATCAAGGTTTCGTACATTACGAATTGTGACCGTTCGTCATATAACATTTATATGTGATCTTATATGGATCGAATATCCATATTATTCTATTGTGACGCAGCGGATGTTACAAAAACAATGTAGATCGTTGAAAGTAGTAATCGGTGGATTGGAAGATACTGAAATGCCCAAATTCGTTGATCCGAAGATACCGAATTCTAGCTATCCCGAACTCGTTGATCGCGCACGATACCGGGTTCAAAGATCTTCAATTCTTCGAGCGTTGATCAAGCGCACTTGATTCCGCGAATCGGCTTCTACAATCGTTGAATCGAGCGCACTCGATTATCCGAAAGAGGAGATAGGAGATTACACTCAACTACCAATTTAGATGAAAGCACACAGCAATCAAAAGAGAATTTTATTCAAAAATCAACAACCTTACAAAATGATTCAACTTGCCTATTTATAGGCTACAACACGCAACAGAAAAGAAATACATCTCCTAAGTCATTTCCGACTTAACAGTCACGACTCAACAAAATACATCACGACTCACAACTCAAAAGAATACAGGCATCATACGACTTACAAACAGACGACATATGAAAACAGACGACATACGACTTATACAGATGCGACTTAACAATGCCGCGAGTTAACAAATGATGACCTATCAAAGCAACACAACAGCATCCTTCTACGACTTAAGAACCAATGGTCTAGATTAACTCGGCATAAGATTCAACGACATCCAAAGTTTCAACGACTTAGAAACTTGCGGCATCCCAGATCAATCGTCTTAAGGAAATTAAAGGCAGAGATTAGCTCGGCATAAGTATCAACGGTTTCTATCTTCACGCGACTTAAGAGGGTGCGCTTTAAAACTGTGCGACTTAACTAAGTCGTAACTTGCTTCCGACTTAACTTCTTCCTTAAGTCGTAGATGACTTAACACTTCCTTCTCAATTCGAACCGCTCCTTCCGTGGCCTTCTCCGTAAGTCGTGGACGACTTATCAACTCCGAGCGTCTTAAACCTTTGTTAAGTCGTATCCCTTTTCCTCCTAATCCGTTAGGTCGTAGACGACCCAGAACCTTCTCCTTAGGTCGTAAACTCGAGTTAGCTCCTTCTCCTGGTTTCCAGTTAAGTCGTAGCTCCTGCTCACATGCCTCACATGCCTCCTTAGGTCGAAGACGACCTATAGTTATTTCTCTAAGTCGTGTGCGACTTAGCCCCTTAAGTCGTGTACGACTTAGACCTTTATCTTGAGCTGCATCATCCTCCCCAGGTTGAGAAAAATTCGACCTCGAATTTGTAGATTCTTTCACATCAGTTCGTTCATCCCTATGATATGGTACGAGATGCTTAACATTGAATACGTCATACGTATACACATCATCTGGAAGCTTCAATTTATAAGCATTTTCATTGATTTTCTTTAAAATTTCTACTGGACCAATCTTTCGTGCTTTCAATTTATTGTACGTTCCTACCGGAAAACGATCTTTTGTTAACACTGCATAAACCAAATCACCTTCATGAAACTCAACACTCCTTCGTTTCAAATCTGCAGATCGTTTGTATTTCTCATTTGCCTTTTCCAAGCGTTCTTGAACGATTCTATGACACTCCGTCAATCCTTCGACAAAATCAACAGCTTTCTTAACTGTCCCCTTCGACTGTGACATTACCGTTAAATCCAACGGTCCCTTTGGCAAATTAGAATAAACAATCCGGAATGGACTGAAACCCGTACTACGATTCACTGCATGATTATGAGCAAACTCTGCTTGGCATAACTTCACATCCCACCTCTTCAGATTGTCTTGCACAAGACATCTCAACAAATTTCCCAATGATCGGTTCACAACCTTGGTCTGTCCATCCGTTTGCGGATGATAAGCACTACTAAACTTCAGCTTCGTTCCCACCATTTTCCACAGACTCAACCAAAAGTGACTCAGAAATCGAGTATCTCTATCCGACACAATAGATTCTGGCAATCCATGAAGTCAATAGATCTCCTTGAAAAACAATTGAGCAACATGAACAGCATCCGCCGTCTTCTTACAAGCAATAAAATGTGCCATTTTCGAAAAATCTGTCCACCACAACGAATATAGAATCATTTCCCCTTTGAGTTCTAGGCAAACCCAAAACAAAATCCATACTGATATCCACCCATGGTTTTAGAGGCACGGGTAACGGCATATATAAACCAGCATTAGTCGCAGTTCCTTTCGAAACCTGACAAATATGACAACGCTCCACAAACTTCCCAATGAATGGTCGAAAAATCTGATTCATCACCCTCATCATGAAAGTACTCGGTGCATTTGATAAGCCAAATGGCATAACCAACCATTCATACAATCCTTCCCTCGTCTTGAATGTTGTCTTCCATTCATCCCCCGGTCTAATGCGAATCTGATGATAACCGCTCTTCAAGTCAATCTTAGAAAATATAGTAGCTCCGCTTATTTGATCTAACAAGTCATCCAACCTCGGCATTGGAAATCTATATCTCACAGTAATCTTATTCAATGTTCGACTGTCAGTGCACATCCTCCATGTCCCATCCTTCTTGGGTACCAATAGAGCTGGTACAACATAAGGACTCAGACTCTCCTGCACACGCCCCTGTTCAAGTAATTCCTCTACCTGCCTCCGCAACTCTTCATGTTCCTTCGGACTCATTCGATAATGTGGTCTGTGTGGTAACATAGCACCTGGAACAAGATCTATCTGATGTTGTATATCCCTTAACGGTGGCAACTCCGTTGGTAACTCCTCTGGAAATACATCGTCAAATTCTTTCAAAACTGGCTTTGCTTCTTCCGGAATTTCAATCTCTTCTTTGCTCTCACGTCCAATCAATAAAAATACTTCAGGCTCCTCCTCTTCTTCCTTTACAAACTCCTTCAAAGATAACAAAGTTTTGAGCTCCTCAATCTCCTCCAACTTGTTCTCCTCTTGTTGTCGCTTCTTTGGAACTAGAGTAATCTTTGTGCCTTCAAACATGAAACTGTAACTGTTGGTACGCCCATCATGTTGTACTGCTCTATCATATTGCCACGGTCTCCCCAACAACAAATGGCATACGTCCATGTCCACAACATCACACCAAATTTCGTCCTTGTATTTCTTCCCAATTGAAAAATTAACACAAGTCCTTCGACTAACTTTCACCTCTCCTCCTTTTCTCAACCATGCTAACTTATACGAATTCGGATGCTTCTCTGTCTTCAACTTCAACTTTGTTACAGCCTCAGTTGAAATGATATTGTCACAGCTTCCTGCGTCAATCACAAATTTACACACCTTCCCCAGTATAGTGCATGTCGACTGAAAGATATTACTCCTCAACCAACTAGCTTCTTCCTGCTTCGGTGTCAAACACGATCTCCTCAGCATTAGATTACAACCTTCATCTCCTGACGCAATATCCTGCTCATCCTCCTCAACTGGACTAGAACAATCCCCATCACCATCCTCATCCTCAACTTCTGCAATCATGGTTCTCTTCTTTGGCTTTGGACACTCGCTGCTTTTATGACCCAATTCCTGACAATTGTAACATTTGAAACCATTGTTAACCCTTGCCTTCTCAACCTCCTTCACCACTGGTCTACTGATAGGTTTAGAAACATTAGAACTCCCACTAACACCCTTCGCTTGATTGTTGGAATTAGTAAACACACCTCCTCCTCGTCTACCCTGCTTCTCCCAAGCCAACGCTTTCTGATGTGCTTCCGCTACAGATCTAGGATCGAACATGTTAACCATATCCTGAATCTGCATTCTCAATCCCCCAATGAATCTAGATGTCAGCTGCTCTTCCGTTTCCATAATATCATTCCTTGCAATAAGTTGATAGAATTCATCAGCATAGTCATTCACAGATTTCGTCCCTTGTCTCAAGTTCTGCAAACGTTGATACATCAAAGATTTATAATTGTAAGGTAGGAACGTTGCTTTCATCAATTTCTTCATCTTCTCCCAAGATTCAACTTTTGACTTTCCCATCCGATCACGTGTAAGTTTGGTCTGCTGCCACCATGCACTACAACAAAAATACCCTTTTACAACAGGCAATGCCCGTTGTAATATGAGTTTCGCAATGAGCCAGCGCACGTCTTATTAGGCGATGTTGTAATTTTACATGGGCAATGCCCATTGTAAAAGCCCGTTGTAGTAGACTTTTTTACAACGGTCCCTAGCCGTTACAATAGCATCATTTACAACTGTTTTTGCCTGTTGCAATAGCATGATTTACAACTGTTTTTGTCCGTTGCAATAGCATGATTTACAACTGTTTTTGTCCGTTGCAATAGGGTCTTTTACAATAATTTTTGCCCGTTGTTAAAAAAAATTCAAATAAGAAAAAATATATAAATACTATTACATTACACTCACAAATTTAAAATAAATTTGCCATTGAAACCAAAATATTGTACCAATAACAAACATATTCATTCATATCTTTTAAAAATAACAAAAAAGATTTAATTGTAGGGTTGTATTTATTATTATTACATTATTACAACTCAATCCATACCACTACTGCTTGGAGTATCCATATTTTTCATTAGTCTTGCAGTTGCATCACATGGTTGTATGATAAAACAGGAAGCATCCGATTCAATTTCTTCATCTATCAATAGTACTGCATGCACAATGGAAGAGAACTATACCTACAAAAGTAGACAAAAATGCACATAAAAACAGAGAGTCAAAAATATTCAAATAAATAAACATAAAATACATCATGCAGAGCATACATTAACAATTTTAGCTATAAATCATCGTAGTAGTAAAAGAAAAGGACTGATAAAATATTGTAATTAATTTAATGTTACCGACCTTGAGAAGACAATTGATCGAACCTGGTTCCTTCATGCATCGTCTGAGAATTTAAAGCGGTGATCTCTGGGGTTGTCATATGGATATTCATACATGAACCTCAATCAATTGCCTTATCCTAAAAAATAAAAATAAAGATCTATGTTCATCTTCATAATCAATGGATTTTTCACTAATATCATCAAAATCGTTGTGGCCTTCAATAAGTTGGTCGTCTTCTGGAGCATCGAGCACTTCATCCTCATCAACGTTTGAGTCGTTACACATTTCTACCAACCAGAAATTGTAGATAGGCCTAATGAATCTGAAAAAAGAAATTAATGGCGAATAGCAAAATTTCGAATGTATACAGTAGGTTCATTTTCTCTATTGATGCTACTTCGCTTTTTGAAAAACATCTACAAAAAAGAGAGAATTCCAAGAAAATCCACCAATGTTTTTCCTGAGAGAAATTGTGTGGTCCACTAAAATGAACCAGAGTAGGTATATATGCATGGTTAGCAGAAGAATTACTCGTGAAATTTAAAAGTTATGGCAAAAAAATTAGTCATGTAACAGTAGTAGTTAAATCTGCACAAGGATCAAACAAAAATACCTGTCTAATTCTTTCAAAAGATGGGGATCGAAGGGGAAAAACATGTGTAGCCTCTCAATTCCTCCAAATGCTTTGGAGAACCTAGACTCCAGTACGTCTTCACCAATATAAGTTGTGGCCACTTGAAATAAGTTTGCAGCTTTAGATTGATGTTCAAATTCTTTTACTATTACCGGCAAACAAACCTGTAAGAAACCAGCCAACTGAAAATTAAAACCAATAACCCAAAGGCTGTGTATAAGGTAATAATGATATACAAGTTATAGAAAGTACCTTTAAACGATTGAAAGAGCTACACAGTATTGGTTCAAATTTCAAAAGGGGTGATACGAGATTAGCATCCAATAAAGATCTCATGTGGTAGGAAAGGATGTACATCACTGCTTGCACCCGAAATATACCATTATAACAATAACAATTAGTATGTGAAATAAAAAATACTACAAACGTTCTTTGGTAAATATAAGATGAGAGGAAAGAAATTAAAATGGTTGTTCGTATACATGAAAACTATCACTGGTCCCAGGTGTTTTGAATTATAAAATTTTGAAGGTAGAAGAGTATATTTGAATGTAACTTGGGAAAATACAAAGGATACCACTTCACACAAGAAGCAGTAATATATATAAAGCAAAAATGAAATCACAGTTGAATAAAATAACTAGAAAACAAAGTAATAATCAACCTGACATCCGAAGTAAAAAAACCCGATGAAACTGCAGATAGACCATTCCCTCCAATTGATGTTTTTCACAATAATCAAGACACCAGCCAACTAAACTGAAGAAGAAAAAGTTTTGTATTAGACAATAGAAATACTCAGTGAAATGCTTATGCCGACACTGTTGAATATATATATATATATATATATATATATATAATAAACAAAATGAACCTTTGCAGCATTTCCACCTCAAGAGAAGATGGAATAAAAAAATTTCGAGCCAAAAAACTACCAAGATATGAAATTGAACTCGTTCTGCAACTAGTAAATTATAACTTTAGTGGTTGAGAAGATATTCAAAAAGCGTATATAGTTTATAAGCAGGTTAGTTCACACCACAATTTACAGCTTTCTAAAAAGGTTTCAAAAAGATATACTGATGCCTAACACATTAATCAATAATATAGAACAATAAAAAACAAAAATAATAATAATATAATTTTAGCAAATATTGTCTATGGTGTCATTTTTAGCTTGGCTCAACTCAAACAAGTTTTGATAGGTTTTAATGAAATGATATTGATAAGGTTGATGCATATGGTCATAAGTCTATAAACCCAAATGTTTTTTTGCTTTCCCTTTTCAAAGAAAAACACACAAACTTGATGGGCACATGTCAAATGGGCTAGTAAACATTAGCACAAATGTATAATTGAATTCAACCCTACAAAGTGGTTGCAAAATGTATTGGTTTGAGCATAAAATTTGAACCATGTTGAGCTAGAATGTACAATTTATTTTGATTTAAGGTGAAAGCAAGAATTATCTCCATGCTTTTGATGCACAAATTTGTAATTGATGCATATATATGTATATGTATATATGTATATGTGCATGTGCGTATCTTTTGAAACATAAATTTGTATCTTTTTGTTTGTATGTGTGCATGTCAAGCATATTAAAGAGAGTTTTGAGAACAGTGCATACAGAAACAAATGTTTGGAATGAGGATATGAAGTCATTAACAATGTTACCTAGAGCGGTTCAGTGCAACCAGCTGACTGAAGAAGATAACGGGAGCAATAATTCAATGCCTGTTCCGAACAAGCAACACCAGTTTCAGAATATGATAATTAGATAAACACTGCAAAAAGGTACTAATGACAACTAAACAAGTGGGCAGGAAAAAATAGATGAACATACCACTAAATCAACTGATGATCTTGACTTCTTAGATGACAACTTACTAAATGACATTCAACAAGACAATATCACTAAGGAAATTGCAAAATTTATTGAAGAAAAAAATACCTAACCAAGTAGATTAGAATACTATTATTATAGGATAAAATTTTTGAAGATTGAATATTCTATCTTAGTCTACTCAAAGTAGCAGATTTTTCAAAGCAGTAGATTTTTCGAGATTAAATTGGGCAGTATCACAAATAGGTTGTGTGTGCTCCAAACATGGGGGAACAACATTCCCCAAATTACTATTGCCACCAACAAAATTATACAGAACACTGCCATTTCTCAGCCCAACATCCGTTTCAACCCAACTAGATGCAATATTTGTTGAATCTAAAATGGGAGTTAAAAAGTGCTCACCAGCAACTGTTCCGTAGCCCAAACGTGGAATAATAAGACGAGCTGGAGCATCAATTTCAGTAACCAAATCATAAAGCGAGTTTGCTAAAGAACTAGCATCATTATTATCAACTTCATTCAAGGTTTGCATAGCACCAAAGTCAGAAAGCACATGCTCGGGGGAACTGTTAGTTACTTCAATTACTGGCACAGCAGTCTTGGCAGAGCATCCTACAATGCACCATATCGTACAGCCACACCAAACACACGCCAGACCCGAAATCATAATGTTGGTAGACGATTTGATGGACGACGATAGGGGTTAATTGAGATAATGAACGACGAGAGAGAAATTGAGGAAAGCAATTGTGGATCTAGGGTTTTGGAGGTCACGATAAGGATGCGGCTATCATGGTTGTCAACCTAGCTCCAAATCCACAACTCAAAACGTGGTAGGAGTAACTCGCGTTGGTGAAATACTAATGAATTTAGGGTTTGATTAGGTCTGACGGGCTTGGATTAGAGGATATGCGGTCAGGGATTTGTGGTGAGGATTTTAGCTTTCATGGAATTGAGAAGGGTGCAATAAGGGAAGAACATTACTGAAAATTTGAGTGGGTCGCCAAATTTTTTTGGATTTGGTGCCAAAATTTGGATTTGGAACCAAAATAAATTTGTATATGCAAAAAAAGTGTTATAAAATAAAATAAGTAATCGCCGTCAACGAGGGCGTTACCCCCGCATCCCCACCTAGGGAAGTTGCCACCCCCCTGGACCCCCCTTCGTAGTGGCAATCAATTTAAACAATTTTATTAAAAACTTCAAACAAGTCTTGGTTGTTAATTATTAATTATTTAATAGTAATTATTAATTACTAATTATTAATTCTTACTTATTACTTCTTAATTATAGTTGAATATTAATTATTAGTGTTTCTTATCATGTATATTTTATTATAATTGAATATTAATATGGTCGTTTTGTTGTAGTGAAACGTAGATCATCATTAAATATTAAATACTAGAGAATAATTAACTATAACAAAATTATTAATATAAAAAATAAATATTGATTATAGATAATAATTAGTAATTATAAATTATTTATTAGTAATCATTAATTGTGATAAATTATAAATAATGACCTATGTACATTATCATTTATAATTATTAAGTATAAACTACCATTTATAAATTACCATTTATAAATTATTAAGTAAGTATGTAAAAATAATCGAAGATAATGATGATTAATATTAATATTATTAATAATTAATTATTAAATATTAATAATAATTAATATTTTTGAAGAAAGCATTGTAATTATTAATTATTAATTATCAAAAATCGGCAACAGGCATTTATTACAACATGCCTTCTGTGGCCGTTGTAAAATCGCATCTATTACAATGGGCAAAAGAAAATAGTTGTAATAGGCTTTTATTACAATGGGCAAATAGGGATGAAACCCGGTATCTATTACAACGGGCAAAAAACCGTTGTAATAGGCATATATTACAATGGTCAAATTAAAAACATTGTAATAGGTGTCTATTACAACGTGCAGGGTAAAAGAGTTGTTGAAAAGTGGTAGCTATTACAATGGGCCTAAAAAACCGTTGTAATAGGTTTTTATTACAACGGTCATTTAAAGACCGTTGTAAAAACGACGTTGTAATATGCTATTTTTGTTGTAGTGATGCCAAAGCTCTACCCCTCAGCCTCATAGCAACCAACTTCACTCTACGATGTTCTGGAACTTCTTTGAAGTCAAAAATCTCTTCAACATTAGCCATCCAATCTAGAAACTCCTCCGCTTGCATACCACCTTTGAATTCAGGAATTTCAGTCTTCATCCCCGTCTCCCACTTGTGATCATACTCAGAGTAATTTCTTCCTTGTCCTCGTCCTTGTCCTCGAACACTACCACCATCATACTCCTCTTCAAAATCAGATGTGTATCGTTTCTATCTCGTCCACCCACATCTCTACTACCATTACGTCTTCCACCATCATCCCTTCTATCTACATTCCTCCGTTCACGATCAACGTTCCTCCCATGCCCTTGATCATTTTCAACACTTCTGTCTCGATTGGAATGTGGCGAGACTCTACTACCCCCATGGTTAGATTCAGGTGAAACCCTTCTCCGATTTTGATTCATCTCCGTCATAAGCTTCTCTAACCGGCCAATTCCTTCGTTAAGCTTTTCACTAAAGTTTTCATTGATTCTTTGCTCCATCTCATCAGCTTCTTCTCTTCGATACAAAGCTTCTATGTTTTGGTGGAGATTAGCTCTTCTTGGCGGCATACTTGTAATCTTCCAAACTCTTCAAATTCAAACACAATTCGAACTTTGATCCAAAATGAAATGGATTGAAAACTTCCACTTTGTTGCAAATCGCGATGAACACGATGGACAAAGTTTCGGCCTCCCACTCAAATTCGATCAAACAACTTCAATATAAAGTCAAACACTTCAACTGGATCACGGCTCAACACCTCAAGCTCTCGGCTATCACTTCAACTTCAAAATGAATAGGCTCCAAGTCTCGATCTAGCTATGATTGGCTAGAACAGGCTCCGATACCAAAACTGACGCAGCGGATGTTACAAAAACAATGTAGATCGTTGAAAGTAGTAATCGGTGGATTGGAAGATACTGAAATGACCAAATTCGTTGATCCGAAGATACCGAATTCTAGCTATCCCGAACTCGTTGATCGCGCACGATACCGGGTTCAAAGATCTTCAATTCTTCGAGCGTTGATCAAGCGCACTTGATTCCGCGAATCGGCCTCTACAATCGTTGAATCGAGCGCACTCGATTATTCAGAAGAGGAGATATGAGATTACACTCAACTACCAGTTTAGATGAAAGCACACAGCAATCAAAAGAGAATTTTATTCAAAAATCAACAACCTTACAAAATGATTCAACTTGCCTATTTATAGGCTACAACACGCAACAGAAAAGAAATACATCTCCTAAGTCGTTTCCGACTTAACAGTCACGACTCAACAAAATACATCACGACTCACGACTCAAAAGAATACAGGCATCATACGACTTACAAACAGACGACATATGAAAACAGACGACATACGACTTATACAGATGCGACTTAACAATGCCGCGAGTTAACAAATGACGACCTATCAAAGCAACACAACAGCATCCTTCTACGACTTAAGAACCAATGGTCTAGATTAACTCGACATAAGATTCAACGGCATCCAAAGTTTCAACGACTTAGAAACTTGCGGCATCCCAGATCAATCGTCTTAAGGAAATTAAAGGCAGAGATTAACTCGGCATAAGTATCAACGGTTTCTATCTTCACGCGACTTAAGAGGGTGCGCTTTAAAACTGTGCGACTTAACTAAGTCGTAACTTTCTTCCGACTTAACTTCTTCCTTAAGTCGTAGACGACTTAACACTTCCTTCTCAATTCGAACCGCTCCTTCCATGGCCTTCTCCGTAAGTCGTGGACGACTTATCAACTCCAAGCGTCTTAAACCTTTGTTAAGTCGTAACCTTTTCCTCCTAATCCGTTAGGTCGTAGACGACCCAGAACCTTCTCCTTAGGTCGTAAACTCAAGTTAGCTCCTTCTCTTGGTTTCCAGTTAAGTCGTAGCTCCTGCTCTCATGCCTCACATGCCTCCTTAGGTCGAAGACGACCTATAGTTATTTCTCTAAGTCGTGTGTGACTTAGCCCCTTAAGTCGTGTACGACTTAGACCTTTATCTTGAGCTGCATCATATTGCTTTTAGAATTTGAAACTCAAAGAAGGCAATAAATGGTCTTAACAAATAAACACGTAAATGACCAAGTTACGAATGTATTTTGTAGTTGTATAATAATGCACTTGCATGGGTCTTAAATTAGCAACTTGCAAAAAAAATTAGTAAGTATATTTTATATTTCTATATTCAATCTTAATTCAGTGCATATGTATATTTTAATTGATAAACATTTTATCAATTTTATTAGTTGCACAAATTTATTGATGTAGGTTATTCTAACTTTATATAGTAGATGTTCTTACAATATTAGAAAGCTTAATGCTACCCTTTTATTTTTTTAATAAAGCTCCCATTAGGTTTGTGTTTCTCAAAACCCTAAGACGAAACATAAAATTCTTTCGACTTTTTTTAGTGGGTGTTAGGTCTCGCTTGTCTTAGGATTTTAACCTTGAGGAATATCAATAAATTATAGGCATGCAAATGATGGATAACACTTTATTAGTTGCATCATATACAACTCCTACCCCGTGGTCTTTGTCCTAATCTTATTTTGACCTTAAGGAATATCAACAAATTGAAAAGGATTATTCACTCAAACCAACCATTTCACGGAGGCCTAACTATAAATTTACGTACCATGACGAATATCAACAAATACGTACAAATATCTTACCACATCTATATATTAATGATACTGTACAAAACTTCCTTAGCTTAAGCAATATCAAAAACTAAGGAGTATGTAAGTAATCTATTAATTTATAAATGGTAGAGGACAATTCTATATTAGTGATTCATAATATTTAATATATTTAATTGAGTGACATCTAGTGAAGGAATGATGTACCCTCGTGATTCAAATTTCAAACACATCTGAAATCACGGTACATGTACTATACGTATGTATTTATCCCTTAAGCAAACTTAGGGTTTCTTATTGTTCCACCTTTTATTATACATTCATATTATAATTTTTAATTATTATAAAATTTTTATAATTTAGTTAACTTATATAATAATCATATGTGTAATCTTATATTAAAATTATCAATTCAAATAATTTAATTAATTATACCCTATTCAGTTAATTTAATTAATTAACATTTTAATCATATTCAATTAAACATTTTATATTGAATATGAATAATATAACATTTATAATTATGCACATATAACTTTGTATATATGCATTTTATTGTTTATTAATTAACATATTTAATTTAAAAAATTATTTAATTATTAATTTTGAAAATTTCATATATACTTACATCACCTTAAACAATTGAAGATAATGTAACATATATCATTATATATGTTATATATATGTATTATAATTAATTAAGTATTTAATTTATTAATCTAATTAATAATTTTAAATTTTCTAAACATATAATTAAAATTTTCAAAATAATTTTGAAAAATCGTATTATAACATTTTTCTTATATCAAATTTAACTTTTATTTTTAATTTTAAAATAGATTTTGAAAAAAAGTCCAAGGCCCAAATTCAAATTGGACCTTTTCTATTAGGGATTACTTTTAGGCCCACTTCACCTTTTAGGTCAGTCCAGTAGCCAGGTAGGGCAGTGTACTTGATTACCCAACAATCTAGCCCAAACACTACTTTTCTAGACACCCTACTAAATGGGTAAGCTTAATTACTATTTGATGCAGCCTAGAAAGAAGAAGTCATAGGTCGTGTACGACCTAACATGTTGATAGGTCGAGTCCGACCTAAAGAGGAAGCTAACGAGTTAGGATTTTGTGAGAAATTGTGGAAAGTTAACGTTTTAGGTCGCAGCCGACCTAACGAAGGTTTTAAGTCATCCCAGCGACTTAGTGAAGATCGCAGCCGACCTAACGAAGATTTTAAGTCGTTCCAACGACCTAGTAAAAGCTTAAGTCATTTAGGAACGATAGGTCGTTTGCAACCTATCACCGAGGAAGCTATCAAGGAAGTTCGCGAGGAAGTCCTAAGTCATGACCGACTTAAGGCAATCATAAGTCGTGACCAACCTAGTAGAGAGCGGCGAGTTAACAAGCTAAAGGGACTAAGTTGTGACCGACCTTATGGAGAAACGCGAGTTAACCAGCTACAGGGAAAGGCGCTCGCGCGACTTAACAAGAATGATATGGGAGGAGCAGTTGAGAATGCACAAGGGATAAGCCGGATACGACTTAAGGAAAATGATAAGTCGGCATCAAGTTACGACTCAGTTAAGTCGTACCATCTTATGTCGCTGAAGCCTGAAGACCGAAGATCCTTATGCCGCGTTAATCTGAACCGTTGATGCTTTAAGTCGAAGAACGAGTTGCTGATAAGTCGTTACCGACTTAAGTTGAGTCGTATGACGTCTGTTTCCTAAGTCGTATACGTCTAATGTGTTGTAATTTTTAGGTCGTACCAGGTTAGGTCGACCATGACTGTAAATCATTGTAAATTGTAAATAAGTCGTCGCCTACCTAAGTTGAGTCGTTCTATACATAAGTCTTGAGTCATATGATTTTAGGTCGTGCATTTATAAGTCGTAAGCCGTTGAAATGGTGTTGTAATGTGACTGGGTGTGTTAGGTCGTTACTCTTAAGTCGTAAGTCGGAAAGGGGTCTAAGTCGGAGCCGACTTATGAGTTTGGACAGAATTGTGAATGAGTTGTAACGCCTATAAATAGGCCGTGTGAGTCATTTGTAAAGGTTGTTGATTTTTGAATAAAATTCTCTTTTGTTAGCTTTGTGCTTTCATTCAAATTGGTAGTTGAGTGTAATCTCCTATCTCCTCTCTCGGATAATCGAGTGCACTCGATTCAACGATTGCAGAAGCCGATTCGCAGAATCAAGTGCGCTTGATCAACGCTCGAAGAATTGAAGATCTCTCCTCACGGTATCGTGCGCGATCAACGTGTCAGAGATAGCTAGAATTCGGTATCTTCGGATCAACGAATTTGGGCAATTCAGTATTCATCAATCCACCGATTACTACATTCATCGATCTACATTGTTTTTGTATAATCCGCTGCGTCAGTTTTGGTATCAGAGCTTGTTCTAGCCAATCATAGCTAGATCGAGACTTGGAGCCTAATCATTTTGGAGTTTTGAAGAGATCAAGTTATAGCCGAGCTTGAAGTGAGAAGCCGAGCTAAGTAGAAGAGTGGGAGATCAAATTTGCCTCATTTGGAGAAGTTGTGTTCATCGTGTTCATCGCGAAGTAGCAACAAAGTGGGAGTTTTCGATCCATTTCATTTTGGATCAAAGTTCGAATTGTGTTTGAATTTGAAGAGTTTGTAAAGTTTCAAGAATGCCGCCGAGAAGAGCTAATCGTCACCAAAACGTAGAAGCTTTGTATCGAAGAGAAGAAGCTGATGAGATAGAGCAAAGAATCAATGAGAACTTTAGTGAGAAGCTTAACGAAGGAATTGGACGATTAGAGAAGATGATGTTAGAGATGAATCAGAATCGGAGAAGGGTTTCACCTGAATCTAACCATGGGGGAAGTAGAGTCTCACCACAATCCAATTGAGAAAGAAGTGTTGACAATGATCAAAGGCATGGGAGGAACGTGGATGATCGTGAACGGAGGAATGTAGATAGAAGGGATGATGGTGGTAGACGTGATGGTAGTAAAGATGTGGGTGGACGAGATAGACAACGATATACATCTGATTTTGAAGAGGAGTATGATGGTGGTAGTGTTCGAGGACAAGGACGAGGACAAGGAAGAAGTCACTCTGAGTATGATCACAAGTGGGAGTCGGGGATGAAGACTGAAATTCCTGAATTCAAAGGTTGTATGCAAGCGGAGGAGTTTCTAGATTGGGTGGCTAATGTTGAAGAGATTTTTAACTTCAAGGAAGTTCCAGAACAGCGTAGAGTGAAGTTGGTTGCTACGAGGTTGAGGGGTAGAGCTTTGGCATGGTGGCAGCAAACCAAACTTACACGTGAACGAATGGGGAAGTCAAAAGTAGAATCTTGGGAGAAGATGAAGAAATTGATGAAAGCAACGTTCTTACCTTACAATTATCAATCTCTGATGTATCAACGTTTGCAGAACTTGATGCAGGGCACAAAGGCTGTTAATGATTATGCAGATGAATTTTATCAGCTTATTGCCAGGAATTATATTATGGAAACGGAAGAACAACTGACATCTAGATTCATTGGGGGATTGAGAATGCAGATCCAGGATATGGTGAATATGTTCGATCCAAGATCTGTGGCGGAAGCACATCAGAAAGCGTTGGCTTGGGAGAAGCAGGGACGACAAGGAGGTGGTGTGTTTACAAATTCCAATAATCAAGTGAAGGGTGTTAGTGGAAGTGCTAATGTTTCAAAAGTCGCTGCAAAACCAGTTGTGAATGAGGTTGGGAAGGTGAAAGTCAATAATGGTTTCAAATGTTATAATTGCCAAGAAATGGGCCACAAAAGTAGCGAATGTCCGAAGCCGAAGAAGAGAGCTATGATAGTGGAGGTTGAGGATGTGGATGAAGAAGCTGAATGTTCCAATTCACTACCTGATGAGGAGGAAGAAGAAGTGACGGGAGACGAAGGTTACAATCTAATGATGAAGAGGTCCTGTTTAACACCAAAGCAAGAGGAAGATTGTAGTTGGTTAAGGAGCAATATTTTTCAGTCAACATGTACCATTTTGGGGAAGGTTTGCAAATTTGTTATTGATGCTGGAAGCTGTGATAATATAATTTCTTCAGAAGCTGTGAGGAAGTTGGCGTTGAAGACTGAGAAACATCCGAAACCGTACAAGTTAGCTTGGTTGAGGAAAGGCGGGGAGGTGAAGGTTGGACGAAGGGTTTGTGTGAAGTTATCAATTGGGAAGAAATATAAAGATGAAATCTGGTGCGATGTGGTAGATATGGATGTTTGTCATTTGTTGCTGGGGAGACCGTGGCAGTATGATAGGGCGGTGCAACATGATGGGCGTACCAACAGTTACAGTTTCATGTTTGAAGGCACAAAAATTACTCTAGTTCCAAAGAAGCGACAATAGGAGGAAAACAAGTTGGAGGAGATTGAAGAGCTCAAAACTTTGTTATCTTTGAAGGAGTTTGTGAAGGAAGTAGAGGAGAAGTCTGAAGTGTTTTTGTTGATTGGGCGAGAGAGCAGTGAAGAGGTTGAAATTCCGGAAGAAGCGAAGGCAGTTTTGAAAAAAATTGATGATGTATTTCCAAAGGAGTTACCAACGGAGTTGCCACCGTTGAGGGATATACAACATCAGATAGATCTTGTTCCAGGTGCTGTGTTGCCACACATACCACATTATCGAATGAGTCCGAAGGAACATGAAGAGTTGCGGAGGCAGGTAGAGGAATTGCTTGAACAGGGGCGTGTGCAGGAGATTTTAAGTCCTTGTGCTGTACCAGCTTTATTGGTACCCAAAAAGGATGGAACGTGGAGGATGTGCACAGATAGTAGAGCATTGAATAAGATCACAGTCAGATACAGATTTCCGATGCCGAGGCTTGATGATCTATTGGATCAAATTAGTGGGTCTGTAATCTTTTCTAAGATTGACTTGAAGAGCGGTTATCATCAGATTCGCATTAGACCAGGGGATGAATGGAAGACAACATTCATGACGAGGGAAGGATTGTATGAATGGCTGGTAATGCCGTTTGGTCTATCGAATGCACCGAGTACATTCATGAGGGTGATGAACCAAATTTTCAGACCGTACATTGGAAAATTTGTGGTGGTTTACTTTGATGATATTCTGATCTACAATGCTAGTAAAGACGAGCATGTTCAGCATTTGAAGAAAGTGTTAATTATTCTTCGTGAAGAACAATTCTATGCTGCTACAAAGAAATGTGTTTTCATGGCGAGGAGTGTTTTATTTCTGGGGTATGTTGTGTCGGAAGAAGGAATAAAGGTTGACCAAAGTAAAGTCGAAGCTATCAGAGAATGGCCGCAACCAAGACGATAACGGAAGTTCGTAGTTTTCACGGGTTGGCTTCATTTTATCGAAGGTTTATTCCACACTTTAGTAGTGTGATGGCGCCTGTGACTGATTGTATGAAGGGTAAACAGTTTGCATGGACGGAGGAAGCCGGGGTTGCTTTTGATCGAATCAAAGAACTCTTGACGTCTGCACCAATTCTAATATTACCAGATTTTCAGCTAGTGTTTGAACTACATACTGATGCATCCAAGGTTGGGATTGGAGGAGTGTTGAGTCAGAGGGGACGTCCGATTGCATACTTTAGCGAGAAGTTATCAGGAGCAAAGATGAGATACAGTACATATGATGTGGAATTTTAGGCTGTTGTGCAATCTATTAAACACTGGAGACACTATCTATTTCAGAAAGAGTTTGTTCTTTACACTGATCATGAGGCATTAAAGCATTTACAAGGGCAAGACAAGATTTCAGCGAGACATGCATCGTGGATTGCATATCCGCAACAGTTTACTTTTGTTGTTAAACACAAGTCAGGGGTGACGAATCGAGTGGCTGATGCTTTGAGTAGGAGGAGTCATTTGTTGACTACCTGAAGGTTGAGGTGACAGGGTTTGATGTGTTGCCAGAATTATTTGTCGATGATCCTTACTTTGCGAAGTGTATTGATAATGTCAAGGAGGGAAAGACGGATGAGTTTATGATGGTAGACGGTTTTCTGTTCAAAGGAAATCGATTGTGCATACCTGATTGTAGTTTGAGAATGAAGATTGTAAAAGAGCTACATGAAGAAGGGCATGTTGGGAGAGACCGTACATTACAGTTGATTTCGCAATCTTACTTTTGGCCATCGATGAGGAAAGAAGCGGAGAGGTTTGTGGAGCGATGTCATATCTGTCAGGTTTCGAAAGGAACTGCAACTAATGCTGGGTTATATATGTCGTTACCTGTACCAACTAAACCATGGGTTGACGTGAGTATGGATTTTGTGTTGGGGTTGCCGAGAACACAGCGTGGTAATGATTCCATTTATGTGGTGGTTGACCGATTTTCGAAAATGGCACATTTTATTGCTTGTAAGAAGACAGCAGATGCTGTTCATGTTGCTCAGTTGTTTTTCAAAGAGATATATCGACTTCATGGATTGCCAGAATCGATTGTGTCGGACAGGGATACTCGTTTTCTAAGTCATTTTTGGCTAAGTTTGTGGAAGATGGTGGGAACGAAGTTGAACTTTAGCAGCGCTTATCATCCGCAAACGGATGGACAGACCGAGGTCGTGAACATATCGTTGGGAAATTTGTTGAGGTGTCTTGTGCAAGACAATCTGAAGAGTTGGGATGTGAAGTTATGCCAGGCAGAGTTTGCTCATAATCATGCTGTAAATCGAAGTACTGGGTTCAGTCCGTTTCAGGTAGTGTATTCGAGCTTACCGAAGGGACCGTTGGATTTAACGGTAATACCACACTCGAAGGGGATAGTTAAGAAAGTTGTTGATTTTGTTGAAGGGTTGACGGAGTGTCATAGAATCGTTCAAGAATGATTGGAAAAGGAAAATGAGAAATACAAACGATCTGCAGATCTGAAGCGAAGGAGTGTTGAATTTAATGAAGGTGATTGGGTTTATGCCGTGTTAACGAAGGATCGTTTTCCAGTGGGCGCGTATAACAAATTGAAAGCCAGAAAAATTGGTCCTGTAGAAGTCGTGAAATGAATTAATGAAAATGCTTATAAATTGAAGCTGCCAGATGATGTGTATACGTCTGACGTATTCAATGTTAAACATCTCGTACCATATCACGGGGATGAGTTTGTTGTGGGTGCAGAAAGTACAAATTCGAGGACGAATTTTTCTCAACCTGGGGAGGATGATGCAGCCCAGAAAGAAGAAGTCATAGGTCGTGTACGACCTAACATGTTGATAGGTCGAGTCCGACCTAAAGAGGAAGCTAACGAGTTAGGATTTTGTGAGAAATTGTGGAAAGTTAACGTTTTAGGTCGCACCCGACCTAACGAAGGTTTTAAGTCGTCCCAGCGACTTAGTGAAGATCGCAGCCGACCTAACGAAGATTTAAAGTCGTTCCAACGACCTAGTAAAAGCTTAAGTCATTTGGGAACGATAGGTCGTTTGCGACCTATCACCGAGGAAGCTATCAAGGAAGTTCGCGAGGAAGTCCTAAGTCGTGACCGACTTAAGGCAATCATAAGTCGTGGCCAACCTAGTAGAGAGCGGCGAGTTAACAAGCTAAAGGGACTAAGTCGTGACCGACCTTATGGAGAAACGCGAGTTAACCAGCTACAGGGAAAGGCGCTCGCGCGACTTAACAAGAATGATATGGGAGGAGCAGTTGAGAATGCACAAGGGATAAGCTGGATATGACTTAAGGAAAATGATAAGTCGGCATCGAGTTACGACTCAGTTAAGTCGTACCATCTTATGTCGTTGAAGCCTGAAGACCGAAGATCCTTATGCCGCGTTAATCTGAACCGTTAATGCTTTAAGTCGAAGAACGAGTTGCTGATAAGTCGTTACCGACTTAAGTTGAGTCGTATGACGTCTGTTTCCTAAGTCGTATACGTCTAATGTGTTGTAATTTTTAGGTCGTACCAGGTTAGGTCGACCATGACTGTAAATCATTGTAAATTGTAAATAAGTCATCGCCCACCTAAGTTGAGTCGTTCTGTACATAAGTCTTGAGTCGTATGATTTTAGGTCGTGCATTTATCAGTCGTAAGTCGTTGAAATGGTGCTGTAATGTGACTGGGTGTGTTAGGTCGTTACTCTTAAGTCGTAAGTCGGAAAGGGGTCTAAGTCGGAGCCGACTTATGAGTTTGGACAGAATTGTGAATGAGTTGTAACGCCTATAAATAGGCCGTGTGAGTCATTTGTAAAGGTTGTTGATTTTTGAATAAAATTCTCTTTTGTTATCTTTGTGCTTTCATTCAAATTGGTAGTTGAGTGTAATCTCCTATCTCCTCTCTCGGATAATCGAGTGCACTCGATTCAACGATTGCAGAAGCCGATTCGCGGAATCAAGTGCGCTTGATCAACGCTCGAAGAATTGAAGATCTCTCCTCACGGTATCGTGCGCGATCAACGTGTCAGAGATAGCTAGAATTCGGTATCTTCGGATCAACGAATATGGGCAATTCAGTATTCATCAATCCACCGATTACTACATTCATCGATCTACATTGTTTTTGTATAATCCGCTGCGTCACTATTATTGGATTTAGACCAGCACATAGCGTATTAAATGATTGGATTTCCATTTTTTACCATTTTGGACTTATTACGCCCATAAAGCCTAATTGATATAGATCTAATATTAATTATTTCAAAATAAATCATTAATTTATTTTATTTCTTAACAAAATGATTTGATTTAAAATCACATATACAATATATAATGTGTACATGCGTATCATATACACTTGTACATATACGTGCATGGGAAAAATATATGATGTGAATAGTTAACATGCTAGTATCTAAGTGTTGGGATTTACACCACAACATACATGTTAACCCTTCCATATACATATATGATGTCTAATATATATATATATACACACACCATACACACACACGTATATGTGTGTGTGTGTATGTATTTATGTGTGTATGTGCATGTGTATACATATATATAAGTTAACGTGATATAAAATTATATTCATATTATTATAAACATTTATACATGCATATGATATTGTAAAACTAATTTTATTTTTATGTATATGCATATATAAATACTTAAAATAATATTTATAAAACAAATATAGATTATTTTAAATTCAAATCTAGGCCTTGATATGAAAATATCTTTTTAATTTCAAATTTCAAATTTTAATTTTTAGTAAATTATAATTTATTAATATATAATTAGAAGTATGAAAAAATTTAAACGTAAATATATAAATTATTATATATATATATATTAATATTAATAATTTAAAATCAATCATAATATAAAATGATATGATATATAATTAAATATATGAATACATAATACATACATATATATATATATATGTGTGTGTGTGTGTGTATGTGTGTGTATGTGTATTATTTCGACCACATTTATAATTTTAAAAAATTAATTTGTTATTATTAAATCTAGAAGGATTATGTTTCTTTTATTTTTTTAAACAATTTTCATATGGAAAAGAAATTTTTTTTTGAAAAAATTATTTTGAAATGTATGTGAATTTTGTGTATTTTAGCATATATATGTATGTAATATGTTAAAATTAGTTTATTATATTATATTTAAAATTACATACATACTTACACACACACAAACACATATATATATATATATATTCGAAATGATAATATACAAATAATTTTAAAGCAAATTACTTCACATGTATAAATGTTTATTTGATTTAAAAATAAATTTTAAAAATTAATCCTTTTAAAATTATTTTAAATTCGAGTTTTTTTGAAATCACGATCAATGAGCATAATTATACATATATGTATATATAAACTTTATTGTTTTTATAGCAATAGATATATATATATATTAGACTGACAATATGCGTATATAAGGATTTGTTAGATATATAATAATATAATATAATCACATACGAACCAAAAAAATATGTCAAATAAATAAATATAAATATAAATTGGAGTGTTACCTCAACTATGGCCTAACAATAACATCTTGAAAATGAATCTACCGTCTACTTTAGATCTAAATCCAGTCTCTTCCAAAAAGCACTACCCGACTGAAAGGTCTATGCACCTTTGCACTATTTGACTTGGATTAGTGTTTTAAGTTTGTAATAATGAAGGAGTGGAGCTACAGTGCGTTTGGAAAGAGGAGGGAGAGGGAGAGCCAAAAGTTAATAAAATAGTGAAAGGTAGGTAAGTTTAAATAAGGGAAAGGAGAATGTGGATCTAGATCCACACTTTTCACTACCAATTCAAACTCACAAATATCATAACAAACCCCTCCTCCCTTATGTATTGGCCGGCGAAACCATCAGCATATATGGGCCTCCATTACACTTCAAAATAGATCAGATAATTCCCATTTAAATTAAATATAACGTACATCTATATCGTATATCAATGCATGTATATATTACTTTTATATACGCACTCTTTTAAATACTGATCAACACAATCAAATAAAATTTTATAATTAATGTTTCTAATCATTAATTAGTTTGACTAATTTATAATAATTATAATTTAATTAAATCAGGTAGCAGTTGGAGTATTCAACATTTTAGTTGTGTGACTCTTAGGTGTAAATTCGGTCGGCGATTAATTTCGAACAATTCGAAAATAAACGTTCACACGTCACCTTAGCTAGTCGTGTGACATTATGGAAAAATTTATCGCTTGCACAGTTTTGGAAAAATACATTTTTACTTTTTTTTAAGTGGTCCCCAGTAGTGCCATTATTTGCACTAATTCTCTTCATCAAAACTATATCACATTAGGACTTACGGAATTTCGTAATGGTCAATAGTCCAGTATAATCCACATTCAACTTGTATAGTCCATACCTAAAGTCCTTGTTTAATGATACCAATTATTATTAACTCAAATGCACTGGCTAGATATTTTGACTTTGAATTGACTTTAGTTGACTGCGATACTAACCTCGTATAACCAAGTATACGAATTCACTATTGAATAGCGTTTCACTTTCAATGCTTCAACTTGACCCAACTATAGTCATTCAATGGACGCTATATCGCTAATTAAATATAATCAAAGTGGAGTTTCCATATTAAAGTTCGATGGTATTCTCAAGTCGAGAGAATTGCGTAATATTATCACATGAATTATTTTTGTTTGACCTTAGTTTTATTAAAAAACTGAAAACTATCGAATGAGTCAGTCCATATTAGCCAATAACTATCAGTACGAAACCTCTTAGTGCCTCCAGCAGTCATGAGTAATACACTGCCTAATATTTAGAGAGCATTACGTACTCTAGTATCAACGGATGTATCAATATCCAGTCTCGCTACATTTTGACTAGGAATATTTAACACGCTATGTTTATTTTCATTGTGATAAATTTCTCATGATTACAACATATTGTAATCAATACCATAAAACATATCATTTATGGATTATCTTTTAAATATACTTGAATTAAAAAAAATATAACACATTATAACAAGTATATAATAGAATGGAAAACACCTCTTATTTCAAATGAGATTTTCATTATAGAATTAATAGTTTATAGTAAATTACATTATTGCCCTTAGGGTATACCTCTAACTCTATCAAGCTCCCACTTGCACTTGAGGCTAAAATGGAATGTCTATCCCATCACTTCAATCCGTTTGATAAGAACTGATCGAGCCAGTCCCTTTGTTAATGGACCTACTATGTTGTTTGAATAATATACTATATAAATCAACTCTCTTCGATGCTGATAAACTACCTTTACCATGTGGAACTATTCAGAGTATGTTTCTTAACTCCTAGTGAGCTCTTATAGTTATATTGTTATCGTATACCAATGGTGCAGTATTCTCAATACTTGGAATCAGCCCTAGCTCAGTTACAAATTAGTGCATTTATATTTATACTTTGCTTTTATTATGGCGTTATTCAAGGAGATGTGCTTACCCTTTTCATTGAATCAGCCTCATTCTTTTGCTTGGGATGTTTCCAAGTTAAAGCTCCTTAATTAAGGTTTGAATATGAATCTAATATTGACATATTATACTTAATATCACTTATGAAGTTTGAGTTTGTATACTTTTTCATAAGGAATTCGTAGTTTCTATAAACAGTTCTCTAGTATTTTGTAAGTGTTTCAAAACACTCTATGCTACCATTTATTTAACTTTATTTGAATTTGAGATTTTCTTAATGTATCAAATATATCAGCTAAATATGATATTGCATATCATACATCATGTATGATAATTCCTATTACCAATGCATGAGGAATGCATCTTACATAATCCATATTAAACATTTTCATAAGCTAACTATGTATATCATTTGGGACATTCACAACTTCCTTTATACTTATTATAAAAGATGTAATTTACAAATCCAATATCGAGTATTAAACAACCAAACTAGAACTGATTTTAACATAAGTACATCATTAACAATCGATAATATATTGTTTACTTATAGTCTAGAAACATCTACGTACCTTTTAATGTTCTTTCTTATTGACACACACTTCCTCTACATTTTGACAAAAAAATCAAATTATTTGATATTTTTATCAAAACGCTGTTCAAATTTGATGCTTGTTGAATGATACTTTTGTATCCGTTCTTGGATCATATCTGAACCTGCAAACTCAATATCACTTCCACTAACTTTGAGACACTTTGGTAGTTATGTACAAATAGTATATTCTAAATCATTGTTTAGAATTTTATGTTACGACACATATATACAAAATGCAAAATCATACCAGGAGAAAATTTTGTGAATAAAATCCAAATTAACCTGAACACTTTGAATGATGAATCCGTTACGCTAATTTCAGCAATTGAAATTTACGATATTTTTCTTATCAATGTTGTTCACTATATTCCAACTGTATTAGTCTTTCTCTTGAAGGAAAATATGCATTCGATGGATCATATCCCTTCGGATACGACTATCAAAATAATATTTTGATAATGTACTTGGAATTCATTTGGATTTGTGCATTATACCATATGGTAGAGTAAATAATCTTGATGATTTAATTGACAACCGAGAACTATCTAATTTCGACGCTGATAAGAAACTCATAGTGTCACTCCAACGTGCGGGAGAATACTTATCAAACACTCTAATGCATTATGCTTGTTTAGGTTAAGTTAATTTCAGTTCATCTTAGTTAATCAGTTTCATTTTTGGATCGTATCCAATTCTATTTTACTACTAATAATCTAAATGAAATTCCTTTGTAAGTTGGTATTTCTTGGAACAAAAATTGTTTCTCGATGCAATGGAATAGGTATCCATAAACAGTTTATGAATTGCCTTATATATATGTATTTATATATAACAAAATATGTATCCATAAACTCCTTTTGGGATGATCCATACAAGATCTATAACAATCTGCCTTTCTTACTCCTAATAATGACACTAATACATCCAGGATATTTGTGTGCCGATTATTCAAGCATCCGAAAGATAAGTCGTTAGGGTAAAAGAAAAGAAAAGATAAGAAGAAAGAAACATAGAATCTCGCAATTCACGGAAATCATACATAATGTAACGTAAAATAGTACATACAATCACTCTCAAAATGAAACATCGGAGGTACAATAAGTACTAACTGCAGCTAGGGACAGTTATTACCACCTGCCCTCATATTATTAATACATAACTATTTACAAACATCACCAGAAATAAATTGATAACTAGATAACTGTGAAGCCTCCTGCTACATGCTCCTCCAAAATGCATCCATAAGAACCAAAACTACTTGGCTACTCAAAAATTAGAGTACCCAAGAGTTCAAGGGAAAGAAAGAAAAACTCCGAGTCGGACATAGGTCTAGTGTGAGTAAACTTAAAACATATGTTTTTAGGAAAAATAAAGGTATCTCGTAAGACCATGCCGCATATAAACATGGACGAGTTTTTACCTTGCAATTACCAAAACATTTATACTTAAAATTAGAGATATTATTATTAATGTCAAGCGTTGAGAATAAATATATAACATAGCTGAAATGCTTGTATCTCACATTCTAATATTGGCACAACTATGTTTGTAAAGCACGTAGTGGAAAATGGATTCCAACAATGATAAGGCTATTGGAGTACCGCCTGTCATAGTACAACTCTAGAGAAAATATACCGAGGGTCTCACAAGGAACACTTGCATGGCAGGACTGGCCTACCCCTTTATGGATAGTACCGAATTTAATCATCCCTCGGTTGTGATCAACAACCATATTGGGCTCGAAGTATACATACAAAGAAATATCGATCTAGATCGGGACCCTAATGGTAGCGAACCACATAGCCTTGCGGCATATCCCCTGTTTTAGTCATTCTCAAGTGTGAGGCTTGAAGCAACGATAACAAATCCATCTTGGAATGCTAACAGTGCCCTCCATGCAATAATGAAATTCCAGCATTCATCCATACAAGTTGTTCCGGGATCGAACAAACAAACCAACTTTACTACCTTCCATTTTGGAATCACCCTCTGGATAGGTAGTACAACTCCATAGCATACTTCATGGTGATTCAAAACTCAAAGCGTTGTTAGTTTGAAGTGGTTCGGATAAACCATACTTATTTGAAACTGGTGTCTCCAAACTAAAGCGATGAATTTCCAACTAACTCAATTTCGGTTATTTTAGAAGTCTGCAAACAAATATAAGAGTCCCCTCCGGGGGATCTCAAACATACATTCTTAAAAGTGAACTACGTTTTCATTGGAATGAGTCCTCACCAGGGGATCTCAAACCATATGAAATTGCGAAGCTTTTATGTACTTCCCAAGTAAAAATAGGTCAAGTTTTCGATAGTGGACAAACCACTATCTAGTGTAAGTATATTGTTTTGCATATGGAAAATCGGACATCATATACTTATCACCACTTTTTGATTTCAACCCCGTACTATCCCTTGATTAACAATGAAGTCGGACAAGTTAGAGTACTAACATTACCTCAACATACATTCGTAAACTTGCACAGATTGAAACGGGTTTCCGTACATTTAAATTTAGTGTCGAGTATAAGATGAAGTACTTTTCATACACTTAATTTATCATGACCTATTTATCAAAATTAACCCTCTTATACTTATCATGTTTTCAATATTTTGATTTCTCTATCCCTCTCCCAAAATCGAGGCAAGGTAAGTCAGGCGCTGGTTTCCCTTGGCCTAGCCTTACCTTAGTTAAAACACTCTTATTCTAGATCTCACAGAAAAAGGAAGGTCTACTCATCGGCTTTTAATGCTAAAAATATAAGATGACTTACGTTCTATAAACATGTTAACATTTTAGCACTACGTATCACATTTTTTTTATGTTTCTTAATGGAACAGAAAAAGAAGTCCCTTTTTTAAAAACAATGTCCTTCTTCAAATAATCGAAAAATCAACTTCGTATCTTATTTCTAGTCTTCGATTTAAAAATTAATTATTTTAAACCAAAGCTTGATCTAAAAGGGCAACATCTTTCCTTTATAAAAGTAACCACTTTTTAATAAATAAATTCCAAACTTCTTTAAAAAAACCTTTGTAAAAATTTTGAAAACAAAAGTCGAGTTGGGGAAAAATCATTTAAAACATTCTTAGAGAACAAAGTAGTAAACCATTTAAAAGAAACAAAGGGATTTTCAATGTCGCATAAAAACAAATCAACAAAGCGAGTGACTAGGGCTAAGCAACATACATAAACTATTACATCATACGTAGCATGTAATAATATAAATAAATATTAACAAGGCGAGAAACTCCTTAGAGTCCCTCTACAAATGAGTCCCCAGTAAATCATCGCACATATGCACTTTGAAATGTATCGTCGCGACCTATTCACTATGACCACTTCTCCTTCCATTCCATTTAGCATGTCAGCTATCTAAATTATATGTGTCATCCGCTTTCAAGCGAGAACCAATCCAAACAAACAAGTATACATATTACATACATATGTAAATATTGTTTGTACCAAAATTGGACACAATACTCTTCGGATGTGTTTGAAGAGATAAAATTAAGAAAGTAAATATAAAATGAGGCAGATTTAACAAACACACCAATTAACAGATAAGAAAAAGTGCTGAAACACACGAATTTAAAGTGGTTCGGCATATGGCCTACATCCACTATGGAATGATTGATGTTTATTGATTATAACTCGCTGGTTACAAAAGATTTACAATAGTACAATAGCAATTTAGGTAGAGTATCGGTGTAGAGAGGCAAAAAAGTCCATTTTCTGTAGGTCCAAGGTCACTATTTATAGGCGTAGGCAGCAAATATTTCGCCCAGATCTCGGAGGACTTCTTCTCTCACGTGGGTGAGCCCACGGGATCGAGTTCAGGTGATTTTGACTCAATATTAGAGCGATACAAATGGAATTCGTATCGATCAAGAATTGATCCTTTTTTTTTGAAATTGATCTTATACATTCTTGATGTTGTAGGCAAGCTTCTATGAAAATTTGGTGGCATTTGGACTTGTAGATCTCGAGATATGATCGATGCAAGTTTGTGTTTGAAAGACATTGTTGAGTTCGTATCGCTTTAGTTCGTATCGCTCTAGTTCGTATAAATATTTGAGATCATTTCGTATCAATAGCCTCTACCCCAATTCGTATCGATATAGACATCGATTGAAGATCGACTTCGTATCGATACCTTTTAGGTGTTGCCTCGTATCGCTTGTGGGTGGTATGCTTCTTATCGATCGTTGACCGATCGATACAAATTATGTAAATGATGATCGATACGAGTTGTGCATTAGTGGAAGCGATACGAAATGTCACTAGGTGATGGATATGAACTGGAGTAGATGTGATGGATACAAAGTGGTGCCTTTTCTATGGATACGAACTAGAGCTCTCTTGATGGATACGAACCAGAGGTGTTTCACTTGAGACTTGATGGATACGAATTGAGGCTTTCTTCGTGCATCTTGATCGATCAATATCTTGAGCTTACGTATTCCGATTGACCTGAAATTTGGAACATTGGCCCTCATAGCTTTGCTTGTCGTGTCTTGTCAAATGTAGCTCGATCGGGACTCGGACAAAATTCGCCGGTATCCATTGTGAACCTGTGTATAACCGAGCTTCGGGACGGACTGTCCTTGATTTTTAGTCAAGTTCTTGGTGTCACGGCCTTGCCAAAAGGCGGGATAACATTTCCCCCCAAAGTACGTCTTATGTGAACATGACGTGCTTTGAAGAGCTGCAATCTTCATTCTAAAAAAGTTCTATCCGATTCATTGAATAGTTGTTGTCTTTTTGCAAAAAGATGTAACCTTTAATTGATTCCAGTAATATAAATGCTAAATTATTGACTGCCAATGATTATGCAGTGCATTGTTGTAACTTAGTGTCGAGCGCTAGCAATTTGTTGTTCACTGTTGTAATTGTCATCAGGTGAGCATTCAACTCCTGTGAATTTTGAAAATTGAATGTTAGTCCGTCATACATGCATGTATGTTAACCTAACTCCCGTCAATATTTGCACGTCCACGGGTCATTGTCAAGTTTTTTTGTATCGACTTTCTTATCGATCCTCTTCTGGATTGATGTGAAATTTGAGTTGTAACAACGTTCGATGGTTGTTTTAAGTCCTTCCTTCATATAGATCCTCTCCTAGATCGATCTAAGATACTGTGCAGTTAAAGCGTTCGGCAGATTCAATGCGGCGGAGGTGCAAAAAGTCACAGCGGGGATATAGCGAGGATATAGCGGGATATAGCGGATGACTCTAAAATAGCATATAAAACTCAAACTTAATGTTTTTACAATTATATAAATGGTAATTAAATGAAAAATTAACATTCAATTGAATTATAATTAATACATAAATAAAATTAAATAAAAACATGTGTAAATATACTGCAAATAAACGTAAAACTGTTATATAACATAATTAAATTTAGTAGAATATTATGGTATTTTCATTTCTGAAAATATATTAAAAATTCAATTAAATAAAATAATTTCATAATTTTTATAATGTATAAATGTCATTTTTCAATTCATTTCTTTTAAAGAAGATATAGCGGAAACAACGGAATACAACGGGAATAACGAGATATAGCGGAAATAGCGGGGCTTAAAGCGGAAAGGCTATATTTGGGGCTATATGGAAAAATCGTAGCGGTAGAAATCCGCTATGAGATATAACAGGATTATAGCGGGGTAATAGCGGAGCATTAACTGCACAGCTGAGATGTTGGAATGTATGCTTCGTATCGATGGCTATCGACACGAAATGGATAGTCCGTAGGAATGCTTCGTATCGATGGAGTTGAGTGGCTCAAATACGTTCATGTAGTGACTTTCGTATCAATGGGCTTCACATCGATGGATACAAAGTTGGTGTCTGGTCACAGATGGACACAAAATGTACAAGTATTAACTCATGGGACAGCTTCACGAAGAATATGCCATTTCTCATTCCTTTGTTCAAGAGGGATGCCTTGTCAGATAATCTTTGATAGGAGTCATCCGTGACTCCTTTTCTGGCTCAATCTCTAAGATCTAATCGATCTTCATCCGTCAATGCTTGGAATAATAAGTATTTCAACTGGGTCAAAGTCTTTTTTCCATGCATCCCCAGAACTGGCTAGCTTGGCCAGTGACTTGGCTTTTTCATTTGGTTCTCTGAGGATGTGTGTAATGGTGTAATTCTTGAAGTCGGCTAGTAGCTTTTAGATCCAGCTGAGATAAGGAGCAAGATGTTGCCCCTTAGTCAGATAATCCTCCCTGACTTGGCATACCACTAATCAGAAATCACATAAGATATGTAAAGATTCCACTCCTAGTTTTCTTATAAGTTTGAGCATGGTGACCAAAGCTTCATATTTAGCTTCGTCATTTGTTATAGGGAAGTTGAGTTTAAGGGCGTAGCAGATCGATCGTCCCTCGGGATTCATTAACGCAACTTTGACGCTAGAAAACCAATTATTGAAGGTTCCATCTGTCTACATTCTCCATTGGTTGGACAGTTCTCCACTGTCCTTGGATAATCGTCGGATGCAGTGAATTCAGATATGAAGTATGCTAATGTTTGACCATGGATAGCTCTCTGAGGGAGATAAGTGATATCAAATTGGCTTAGCTCGATATTCCATTTGAGTAACCTCCAGACATCTAAGGTTGCCATAGGACCTATCGTAACGGCTAGTCGATACAGACGTTAACGGGGTGAGCTTGTTAATAGCTGGCTTTCATCATATACTGGTCTTTGGATTCGTTTCTCTTCACACAGCATTGCGATGCTTATGGCGTGTGTTGACACGACCCAATTGATGTATAGATCTTCATGATCCAATGGCTTGGGTAAAATGGGAGGTCTCTTTGAGCAATCTATCAGGGCTGGAATTGCATCAACGTAGTTATTAATCCACTCAAAAGTTCTCTTCCCTCTCTTGGGCAGGTTAAAGAAGAGAATACACTTGTAGATGGCCCTAGAGTTGAATCAGCTTAGGACGGTAATATTCTGACTTAACTCTGTGCCTGCTTGGTTTCCTCGGTACAAGGATGACTCTAATCTTTGGAATTTTCTGACATTAGCCTCAATCCCACAAGAATTGATGATGGAACCCAAGAATTCTTCTTACACAACGCTGAAAGAGCATTTCAAAGGATCAAGTTTCATTCTGCAGTTGTTGGAAAGCACTGAATATCTTTTCCAAGTCATCGATGTGGTCGTTTGATGGTCGTGATCTCACGAGCATATTAACCACATATACTTTCATCGATCGACTGATCTGATTTTTGAATGATCTATAAACCGTCCTTTGGTAAGTAGCACCAGTGTCCTTAAGTTTGAATCCGTGGATTGCAACATCGCACTCTAGGCCTAGGTTAGTAATGAAACTGTTGCATTTTTGGTCTGGGACATGCTTCAGTATCCAGAGTTTACGTCCATGGAAGTGAGTAATTCACGTCCGATGGTCGAGTCCACTGGTTGGTTGATCCTTGGAAGTGGATGACTGTGTTTCTTAATGCCTTGTGCAATTCTGAGTAGTCGACATACGTCTGCCACTCTCCGTTTGTTTTTCCTGTAAGCAAAGGATTGGATATTCATTTTGGGTAGAGGGTATCCTGGATAAACCTATTGGTTTTGAGTATATTCGCCTCCTCTTTAAGTGCAACAGATCTCTTTGAATCCATGTTGCTTCGTTTTTATTCACCGAAACATACCTCGGGTCGACATTTGATGCAGGGTTCTCAATGGTTGGTGAGAGTCCATATATATATATATATATATATATATATATATATATATATATATATATATGAGATCGAGTCCAAGCGAACACATCAAGATTCACCTGAAGTAAAACAGTTAACTCTTATATGATCATTGCATTGAGTTTTGATCTGATCTTTTGTACTCGTGATGGACTGTAGGCACTTCATGTGCTTATTTGCAATGGTTAATGATTAGCCTTATAAGCATGTTGAATCAAAGGCTTAGTAGAGTTTAGCCTTGTATCGCGTGCTGCTGCATAGTTGGCTCCAGCTATGAGTTTGAATCTACTTGTGCTTCCGAGTGATGCGCTTTCCATTCAATGTACTCGCGATTCATTGCTCGTTGTAAGGGTCGGAATGATGATCAGTTTCCCATAAGTCCGGGTATTGATCCGATGATTCTATCTCTAACATTCCATTCGACCGCAACCTAGGGTTGTTATGAATATCAGGCATGGGTCATAGTTTCAAGTTGTCATAGTCAACTCTTGGATAATCACTCTTTTGCCCCCAGTCTCGGGTTGGCGGATGCATTACGCGGACAGTCTAGTCTCGTCCCAGCTGTGTTTATACTGTAGTTCAAGCTTTAAGAACCAGAGTTGATTGATGAATGGTTGAATCACATTAATCTTATCTTCTTGCTCGTGCCCCCAAGTCTAGGGAATATCTTGATTAGTGGCAGGGTAGATAATGTCCGGTTCAATTTTGAATTCTATCCCATTGAACCATGGGATCGAGTTAACCAATGGAAGGCTGAGTCATGCCTATCCTGCATTATGTTCTAGTTCTTTCCTCTAGGCAGAATATATTTTTGCTTTGCCGACATTCGGACATGATCTAAGTTCTGGATGGTCAATGACAATCACTTCTCTGCTTATGTCGCCATACTATGGGAAAAAACTGAAGAGTGAATCGTCCAGTCAGATCCAATGCAGGACTGACACTTCCCTTGTCGAATCCAGGGTAAGAATTGGTGCATGGACATTTAGGTTTCAATTGTTGTGAATTGCTCGTTTCGTCGGATCATGTTCTGAGTCAAAGAATGAATGGTCGCATTGCATTCTTTTGGAGTTGGGCGATCAACCATGTCCATTTCAATTTACCTTCTCCCATTAGATCTAGGGATAAAGTCAGCTCAAATGCAGTCGTGTCATGCTCATCTGGTCTCATGCTCTTCCTGACGGATCGAAGGAAGGCGATGGAGGACGAATGGTCAAGTCACGCTCAGTTGTGGTTTATTCTTCTATCCATGCTCAGTTGGTCAAAGGTATTCGATGGACGTTCAGTCACATCGATTTGTAGTCGAAGAGGATCAATATTGACCGTTAATTCAACGGCATGATGTAGAATGTTCGGACCTCATTTCATGTCGATCCAATGGTATGATATGAAATGTTCAGATCAATATTGCCCGTTGATCTAGCAGTATGATATAATTGGTTGCCCGTAACTTCGGGCATCATTCTGATTGGTTAGCATTAAGGCCTCCTTGTAGTCATTACCTTAAGTTGTAAAGGACACTAAGCTGGAGATGTAGCGAGTCACCTTTCTCTTCTTTCAGTGATTTGTGCCTCTGCCCCCAGCCTTGGGTTAGCAGAGTGAGTTTGTGGATGGTTTAATTGCATCTGTAGTGAGTTTATACTCCTCCTGTCGAGTTTAGGTTAGAGTTGGCGAATAAATGGTCGAATCACATTCATTCGTCTGTCTATGCTCATAGTTGCACTCTGGGGATCAGAGTCAGTTTAAGGGCCATTCATTTCATCTATTTGATGTTTATACCTCTGTCCACACTCTGGGGACTAAGATGTTTTTGTAGAAAATGGTCGGACCGCATTTTCCTCGGTCAATTCCTCTACCCCCAGTAAAAGGCAAAAGTCAAAGTGTGGTCGGTCACATTACAACAACTTTAATTTGATGCTTCTCCCACTGAACTGTAGGAAGGAATTGATTGGCGGATAGTTGGGTCACATCCGTCCATGTTCCACGTACAACCCGTCGGATCATAGGCGAGAGTTAGCGGATGAATGGTCGTGTCACGTTCATTTGCAGTAGGATGGGTAGTCACATCCATTTAGAATAGGACGTTCAGCTAGGTCCATTTTGCGAATCTGCGTCTCCCTGTCGAATCAAGGAAGAAACTTTGTCTTGTAGGGTTGGAGTGCATCCCTATAAAATTATGTTATGGGTCCCGTACCGGGGACAAGAGTTGATGCATGGACGGTCGTGTCGTGCCCGCTTAGTGATGGTCGGATCGCATACGATTTTGTGTGATAAGTGTACCCCCAAGTGAGGGTAGGTTGGAAAGTGGACGATTGAACCACATCCACTTTTTATACTACAGGACTTGCTGAGGAATCAAAGTTGATAGATGGACAGTCGAATCGCATCCCTTCTAGTGTTTATATTCCAATCCTAGCTTTGAGGACTGGAGTAGGTTGATGAGTGGTCTGTCACACTCATTTGGTCTTTATACTCCAGTCTGCGCTCTAGGGACCAGTGTTAGTTGATGGGTGGTCAGTTACACCTAGTTGGTGTTTATACTCCAGTCCGCTCTCTGGGGACTTAGAGTTAGTTGATGTTTATACCCCAGTTCGCACTCTGGAAATTTGGAGTTAGTTAATGGATGGTCAGTCTCACCCATTTTGGCATTTGTGCTACAGTCTGCGCTCTCGGGACTAGAGTGAGTCGATGTTTTATACTCTAGTTCGTGCTCTGGGAATCTGGAGTTAGTTGATGGGTGGTCAGTCACACGCAATTGCTGTTTACACTCCGACCCGTGCTCTCGAGACCAGATTTAGTTGATGGGCGGTCAGTTCGCACTTCGGGAATCTGGAGTTGGAAGACAGATGGTCAGTCACATCTGTTTAGGCTTTAGGATTTCATTCACATGGAACAAGAAGTTGATCAGGTACGTAGACGGTCGTATCACATCCACCCTAAGTAGGCAAGCGAAATTGTTAGATGGACGGATCCACCCTCCTTGAGCTTGTAAATATGAAAGGTGAGGTCATTAGATGGACCGATCCATCCTCCTCGGGTTTAGGTTGAACACGGGCGAAGTCGTTAGGTGGACAGATCTACCCTCCTCGAGCCTATGTCTGTAAGTTTATATTCCAGCTCGCACTCTAGGAGCCGGAGTTAGTTAGAGGATTGTCGTGTATCAATCCCTTTTGGCTGTAGTGTGATGGCTTGTCCCTGAGCTCGGGGTTTCACTTAGCGAGTAATCGGTGGGATCCCAATTACTTTCCATTTATCCTCCCTCAACCAAGGATGAGATTTAGTTTATGGACGGATGGATCGCATCCATGTTCATTTGGATTCCGCTTCTTCCAAGCTTAAGGAATAAGATTAGTGTTCTGGCAAGCTTTGAGCTCGAGCAGGGGAGAGGATGGTCGAACTACATCCACTTTGAGTTATGCATTTTCCCTTAAGTAAGGTGCAAGAATTGGAGAGCAGACGGTCAAGTTACGTCCACTTTATACTTTGCGTTCTTCCGATCAAGCTGAGGAAGAGAGTTGAAATGATGGCTCATGATGGTTAGCGAGTAGGAAGTTGGTCATTGATGACTTTAAATTGAGGGTTGGCCCCTGATAAAGTCGGTTTATGGCATGATTGTTTTGCCGAATCACAGACGCAAACTGGAGACTGAATGATCAAACCATATCCACTTTAAACATGTTCTCAAATAACCCCAAGTGTCTAATGTAGGATTGGATGCATGGACGGTCACATCAAGTCCACCCTTGGTGTGATTTCGATTTTACTGGGCATCAGAAGAAGCATAAGTATTTTGGCAAGCTTCAAGTACGAGATGGAGAGTGCATTGTTGGGACATATAACTCCAAGTCTTTCTCAGATCTCCTAATTAAATGGCATAGGCGGATGAGTGGATGGTCAGTTGCATCCACTTTGTACTGGAGTCTAGACCTTGTCGGTATTTTCCGCTTTGAGGCCCTGCCCACAATCAGGGGCATATAGTAGTCAATCAGTGGTTGAATCATGCTCATCATAATGATACTTCAATGACTTGATCGTAGTCAGCGGAGGTTGTTTGACACTGAACCTTGAGTACTCGGTTACCTGCACCATTTGCAAGTAGTTTAATTCAAGTCGGTCATACTTTGCAACATAAATGAAATTGAAATAGAAATAATTCAAAAGAGATCAGATCAAATCTCATTGATAAGTGAGCAGCGTCGTATGCTCGCTATTGCACTTCGGTCCAGCCCTTCTTAGTTTGAAGTCTAACGCAAGTGGTTTAGTTTAATCAAAGTTCTTGATCGATAGGGGTCGGGGGTTCCCTGCCCATCGTTTTATGGGGCTTGCACATATTGTTGAAGCTTTCCTTTCCGGAGCCGCCTTAAGGCGCTGGCGTCCACGGTATCCATCTAAGGAAGAGGAGCTTCCCGATTTAGAGTATGGAGTAGGTTTTCTCCTTATCTTGCCACATTGATCCTTTCATCAACCCAATATTGGATACGATATGTTGGTGTAGTTGTTGGTGGCTATCCACCAGTTCTCTTATTAAATTCTGGAAATGATCTTTTGTGATAAATTCATTTATGAGTGTTGGCAGCAACTGGCTGTGGATTTCAATCATTTTGTTGGCTGCCAGCTTCTTCATTCCCTTCAGTAATATGAGAAGTAGAACTGGTATGTCTAACCACGGTTGATAGTCTTCTTTGAAGAATGAGGGAAGACATTTGCATTTGATGGCATTCATCTCTCTTGGGGGAATCCATGTGCCATTCTCACTTCATGAGGTAGTGTCGGAGGTTGTATTCCCATAGTACACCGACATGGTCAGTATGTTGAATTTTCATTGGAAATTTTGTATGTAGAACAGTTTTAATGAAAGGGTCTCAACAGGGAACGATACTCCAATCGTCGTTGTCTGGTCCATTTTCTAGATATGTGGTCTTGTAACACTGGTGAATGATGTATGCACGATTGTCCAACGTTCAAGTGGGTGGTAATGCCGATTGGATGGTGAGTTGGTTAAGATGGGCTCATAGATTGGTGATTATTTCTAATTTTCACCCAGGTAGGAGGCGGCCCATATAAGGTAGTAAGGAAGTCCTCTTAAGGTTGTGTGCCATGCTTATAGTCAAATGGACTCGGTATGATTAAGATGCGGGCATTTGAAGATGGTTCAGTGGTGACCAGATATGCTTTGAGTTGGCAGAGTAGACAGTGTAGGGCAGTCGTCATATTAGCCATCGTACCATAGTTGTCAATTCATGTGCTTAAAAGCTGGTCAATTGGGGGAAGTTGCAGTCCACCTTGGTAGCATTATATATTAACCAACTCTAGTTCTTGGCGTATTAGCTAGGTTCTCTAGCCTCTAGGAGCACCAGATGAGTAGTATTTCTTTACCCATTCCTTAATTGTAATTCAGCATTTGCTGTTGTAATCCCCTATGTCATGTTCAGTCATGGAACGATCAGGAGCGTGGATGGAATGTTCCTTCATTAAGTTGAGCTTTGAATTCACTATGCAGGTGCTCTGCGCTGCGGCTAGGGTTCAGGTGAAATTTGGGTCGTACCCGATTTTTTTTAAAAATTTCGTATCGTTCTCAGCAATGTTTGAACGATACAAATGTTGGTGAAATTGAACGATCCGAAAGGTGGGCACTTGGATCAATACGAAACACACACGACTGGATTGATACAAAGTGTATCCGAGGATCGATACGAATTGGACGCGGCTGGATCGATACGAAGTGTATCCGAGGATCCATACGAATTGGACGCAGGTGGATCGATACGAAGTGTACTTGAGTATCGATACGAATTGGACACAGCTGGATCAATATGAATTTTATTTGAGTATCAATACGAATTGGACCCAACTGGATCGATATGAAGTGTAGTTGAGTATCGATACGAATTGGACACAGCTGGATCGATACGAAGATGTGGATACGAAAATCATCATATTTTCTGGATACGAAAATATGGATACGTAAATATGGATACGAAAATCATCATATTTTTTGATACGAAATATGGATACGAAATATGGATACGAAAATCATCATATTTTCATGGATATGAAAATATGGATACGAAAATCATCATAATTTCTAGATACGAAAATATGGATACGAAAATCATCATATTTTCAAGGATACGAAAATCATCATATTTTCATGGATATGAAAATATGGATACAAAAATATGGATATGAAAATCACCATATTTTCATGGATACGAAAATCATGATGAATGTAGTTCCTCTTAGATCTGGAGCAATATGAATAGAATAGAAGGAACCACCAGACGACAGATCTGGATCTTCTCCTTAGATTTTTGCAATCCAACGACGGTAGTAGATCCACAGAGCAGGAGAAAAGCAGGGTTTTCTTAGTGAAAGCACCAAAGTGTTTGTACCAAAATTGGGCACAACACTCTTCGGATGTGTTTGATGAGATAAAATTAAGAAAGTAAATGTAAAATGAAGCAGATCTAACAAACACACCAATTAACAGATAAGAAAAAGTGCTGAAACACATGGATGTAGAGTGGTTCGGCGTATGGCCTACGTCCACTATGGAATGATTGATGTTTATTGATTATAACTCGTTGGTTACAAAAGATTTACAACAGTACAATCGAAGTACAATAGCAATTTTGGTAGAGTATCTACGTAGAGAGGCAAAAAAGTCCATTTTCTATAGGTCCAGGGTCACTATTTATAGGCTTAGGCAGCAAATATCTCACCCAGATCTCGGAGGACTTCTTCTCTCACGTGGGTGGTCTCACGGGATCGAGTTTAGGTGATTTTGACTCGACATCAGAGCGATACGAATGGAATTCATATCGATCAAGAATTGATCCTTTTTGGCTGAAATTGATCTGGTATATTCTTGACGTTGTAGGCAAGCTCCTGTGAAAATTTGGTGGCATTTGGACTTGTAGATCTCGAGATATGATCGATGCAAGTTTTTGTTTGCAAGACATTGTTGAGTTCGTATCGCTCTAGTTTGTATCGATATTTGAGATCATTTCGTATCAATAGCCTCTACCCCAATTTGTATCGATATAGACATTGATTAAAGATCGACTTCGTATCGATACCTTTTAGGTGTTGCCTCGTATCGCTTGTGGGTGGTATGCTTCTTATCGATCGTTGGTCTATTGATACAAATTATGTAAATGATGATCGATACGAGCTGTGCATTAGTGGAAGCGATTCGAAATGTCACTAGGGGATGGATACGAACTGGAGTAGATGTGATGGATACGAAGTGGTGCCTCTTCCATGGATATGAACTAGAGCTCTCTTGATGGATACGAACCAGAGGTGTTTCACTTGAGACTTGATGGATACGAATTTGCATGGATACAAATTGAGCCTTTCTTCGTGCATCTTGATCGATCAATATCTTGAGCATACATACTCTAATTGACCTGAAATTTGGAACATTGGCTCTCATAGCTTTGCTTGTCGTGTCTTGTCAAATGTAGCTCGATCTGGACTCGGACAAAATTCGCCGGTATCCATAGTGAACCTGTGGATAACCGAGCTTCGTGACGGACTGTCCTTGGTTTCTAGTCAAGTTCTTGGTGTCACGGGCTTGCCAAAAGGCGAGATAACAAATACAGCATAAGCAAAACAATGACTAATTATTACAACTAATTAATGTTATCCCGCCTTTTGGCAAGGCCAGGACACCAAGGAGTTGGATTCCAAATGTCGTTTATCATGGATATCGTTGAATTTTGACCAAGTCCGGATCAAGCCCCAATCGATGAGACATGATCGGGAAAATATAGCAAACCAACGTTCCAAGTTTCAAGTCAATCCGAGCTCGTACGCACAGGTTATGATGGATACAAGTCAAAGGGGAGAACACTTTTTTGTATCCATCTGGAATCAGCAGTTCGTATCGATCGAAGTTAACCATGCTTCGAATCCATCGAATTCGTCTCGATGGACTTCGTATTAATCAGCCTGGCCCAGATTTCGTATCCATCGCTATGGGTGATTTCGCATCCATCAGATCAGCGGTGATTTCGTGTCCATCAGTGGATCTTGCTTCGTATCCCACCAGTCTGTGTCCATCGCTCGTTTCGCATCCATCGATCTCATGTCAATCAGAATGATTAAGTCCACACAGTTATAAGCTTCGTATCGAAAGAACCTTCAGCCGGAAAGACTTGTTCGTATCCATCAATAAGTCACCTGGTTCGTAACGATCACTTAATGTCTACTTCGTATCCATCAGCCAGTGCTTGCTTCGTATCCATCATTCAATGTCTACTTCGTATCCATCTGAGAACCTTGCTTCGAATACGTACCCAACAACTTGTTCGTATCTAGCGAGTCAACCAACTAGAATGATGTGTTGCCCATCGAAGTGAACGAGGCGAGATATGTGGAGTCGAAGCAGTCAATACGACGCAGAGTCCGGATCGAGGCGAAGCGCGCACACCACGTCATCCCTCGATGCGAATGCGCCGAGATATATGGAGTCGACGCGGTCGACTCGGAGTAAAGACCGGATCGAGGCGAAGCGCGCGTTCCACGTCTTCACAGAGGCACGTGACACCATCGATTCGAAGCTCTCAGTTCGGAGGGATGGATTCGAACCAGACAGCCTAGCGAAGAACGTCGCCTCGTATCGATGGTATCTCTCAATCCACTAATCCAAATACCATGAAATTTTAACTGAAGGTTGCACACATACCGAGGAACATCTTCACCAAATTTGAGCTCAATTGGAGGTAATCTTGATCGATACGAAATGACTTCGTATCGATCGCAGATCGACTCCAAACTTTCTGGAAACGGTCGCGTGGGCCCCCTCACGTGCCAGACCAAGTCTCCCGGAGTTTGAGCGAATTCTGAGCCTCCTACGCCTATAAATAGAGCCCCAGAATCAACAGAAAAAGGATCTTTTTTCTCTGAAGCGTCCAGACTCTGCCGGATTGAGATTTGCATCATACTTTTGCTGTCAGTTTTGAATTCTAATCTGTAATCCGCTGTTCATTGCTGTAACCGCTTGTAATCATTGAAAGAGAATCAATAAAATCATCAAAACTTCATAGTGGACGTAGGCTATACGCCGAACCACTCTAAATTGCTTGTCTGTGCATTTTACATTTCTGTTTGTTGGAGTTTTTGTTAGATAACCTCTGTTTTACATTTATAATCTTCATTTTATCTCTTCAAACAACTCCCGAAGAGTGTTGTGCCCATTTTTGGTACAAACACTTTGGTGCTTTCACCGAGAAAACCAGCTTTTTCTCCTGCTCATTGGATCTGCCGTCGATACCGGATTGCATAAATCCAAGAGGAAGATCCAGATATCCAGTCCGGAATCCTTCCATTCTATTCAGATTTGCCCAAAATCTAGGAAAGGACTCCACCACCGAGAATGGTCAGCACAAGAACTGGCGCTACCGCTGCAGAGCAAGAAGGCAGAGATAGGCAGAATCCCACACAGCCGCCTTCTTCCAATCAAGACAATACCACTCACTCAGACTCAATGGGGCTAGTCACCCGACAGGAGTTTCAAGTATTGCTCCAGGAGCTGACCCAAAGCCGTCAGCAGTTGGCGGAACAGTTGCGCGCCAATATCGAGCTGACCAACCAGCTGAACCGCCGAGGGCACAGAAGGTCCAGGAGAGATGATGCCTCCAGAGCATCTACCGAAAGCTCAGCTTCATCTGATTATCACCACCGAACTACTCGTCCTCGGCTAAAGGGGAGTCGCGCTCAAGCTGCTGAATATCAGCCCGCCTTAACTGTTGGACAACTGAGGGTAGGACCGTCGACCAGCTTCCAAACGGGTCCCTCAACACGAGGAGGTACTGCCCCACAGTACACCACGGATAACCGTGCCACAACCGCCGCAGCAGAGACAAGGGTCGATACCCGAAATCAATCAGAGCCGATCAATCAACAGCGTGGACATACTCCTTAACCTTATGTCCCAGAAGACGTTGAGCCAAGGAGGCGAGATACAGATCGTCGACAGCGCCCGATCCCAACTCACATCGTGGAACCCGACCACGCCTTAGCTCATCACGCTCAGAATCTGCCCGTGTCGGATATATCAACCATGATACGTCAGATGATCCGCGAGAGTCAGGGGCTCACTAATGATGATTGGGGGATTTCCCGTAGTCATACCCCTTTCACAAACGAAGTGTTACATGCTGAACCCCCTAGGCGATTCAGAATGCCGACTCTCCCGATGTATGAAGGGAATAGTGACCCCAACCAGCATATTCTAAAATATGAATGGTCGATGAGCGCTGCAAGGGCCGACGATGCAGTGAAGGGTCGGAGTTTCCCCATCTCTCTGGGGGGAATCGCGACAATGTGGTTTACCCGCCTCCCACCTAGATCAATTTCTTCGTTCGATCAATTGGCCAAGAGGTTTGTGGAGCAATTCCGTATGCATGTTGCTAGGCCAAAAGACGTCAACACCCTGTCCAGCGTCACTCAAGCTCCTGGAGAAACGCTCAGGCGTTACCTGGAGAGGTTCCACGCAGCATGCGTCGAGATCACCAATCCTAACGATAATTCAATCTTGATGGCTCTGACCAAGGGGATTGATCCTGATTCTGAATTCGGAAACTGGCTAGCTGGAAAACCGCCCGCATTGTTGGACCGTTTTTACTCCAAGGTCGCTCAATTCCTGCGGCAGGAGGACGCAAAACAGTCTAGGAAGCAGGACGATGCGAGGCCTAGCATTGAGGGAATACAGAGCAATGTGGCAGTTAAACAGTCCGGCGAGAGTTCCGGGAAAGTTCAACTGAATATACAAAACAAGCAAACCCAGCAGAGAGGAAACAATGGCCAGAATAAGAAGAGAGACGAGAACCGAGGTCCACGACGTAGAGCTCAGATGTTTGACAGTTATACGCCGCTAAGCACGTCATTGGAAAACGTATACTTACAGACTTGTAATACTGTACAGTATAAGAAGCCTGCTCCGAAGCCCTCGTCGGAGAGACAGGTTCAGACAGGGAAATTATGTAGGTTCCATGAAAGCTATGGACACAATACCAATGAGTGTCGGCACTTACAGGACCTCATCGAGAAGCTGATTAGAGAGAGGAAGCTAGATCAGTTTGTACGGGCGCCGCAGTCTGGCGGAGCGGGCCCCTCGAATCAAAATCGTTCGCAAAATCAGGAAAGAGAGGAGGAACCCGCCCGTGCGGGCGGGAGATTAGTTATCAACACAATAAGTGGTGGTCCCCATCCGGCAGACAGAAGCTGGGGGGAAATGGAGTCGTATGCCAGTTCTATCAGGCATGCGGACTTCGAGTGTTATAGTAATTGCGAGGATGGAACCCCGGCGAAGCAACAAAAGATAATGTCCGATGATATCGTGTTCAGGAGCCGAGACGCCGATAAAGTCGAAGCCCCTACAATCGACCCACTAGTCATATCTGACCAGGTAGGTCCTGCTTGGATGAAGAGGATCCTGGTTGACAGTGGGAGCTCTGTGAACATCTTGCTTAAACGGGCTTACGATTTAATGAAGATGGAGACAAAGGATTTGAAACCCTGTTTATCCAGAATCCATGGTTTCAACGGAAGTGCCACGATACCCATCGGAATAACTGAACTCCCAGTCGAGTTAGGCGTTGGAGAACGCCGGAGGGTCCGAATGTTACAATTTGTTGTGCTAGAAATCGATTCGCCATATAATGCGTTTCTGGGTCGACCGGCCTTAGCTGAGTTCAGGGCGGCGATCGCCCCATGGTGTCTGACATTGAAATTTCCCACTGATCATGGGATTGGAGTTATTCAAGGAGATCAGGCCACAGGAAGGGCCTGTTATGTTGCTGAGCTGCGCGGGGCACAGCGTAAAGAGAAGGGAAAGGGCGTAGAGGAATCCCTCTGCGTCCGTTCTATCGATAATCGACAATCGATGCCTGGGCCTCGGCCCGGGCACCACGACCAATTCCTGAAAGACCTGGACCCCAGAGACAAAGAGGATAAAGACGAATCAACGGAGAGTCAAGCTTCTCCAACCGAACTGACTGTGGACGTCCCAATCAGTGAGGATGATGATTCAAAGATGCTGAAAGTTGGGTCCTAACTGAACGAGCAGACACAGCAGGAGTTGGTCGAATTTCTTCGGGCGAATCTCGACGTCTTCGCCTGGACACACTCTGACATGTGCGGGATCTCGCCGAGCATTGCAAGTCACTCCCTGAATATAGATCCGCGACATGTCCCAGTAAAGCAGAAAAGGCACGGTATGGATCCAGAGAGATCTGCCGCCCTTAAGGAGGAAGTTGATAAACTACAATCGAATGGGTTCATTCGAGATGCCTTGTATCCAGAATGGGTGTCCAACCCTGTACTAGTTCGGAAACCAAACGGGAAGTGGAGAACCTGCGTTGATTACTCTGACCTAAACAAGGCCTGTCCAAAAGATAGCTTCCCACTTCCGCGAATCGATCAGCTCGTTGATTCAACGGCCGGACATGAATTACTATCCTTTATGGACGCTTATTCCGGCTACAACCAGATACCCATGCATTTACCTGATCAGGAACATACCAGCTTCGTGACCGATCTGGGACTCTATTGTTACAAAGTCATGCCGTTTGGTCTAAAGAACGCTGGAGCAACATACCAACGCTTAGTCAACCGAATGTTCGCTGATCAGATCGGGATGACCATGGAGGTTTACGTGGATGACATGCTGGTGAAGTCCCGATTCTCCACAAATCATGTCGGAGATTTGAATTCAATGTTCAGCATCCTCCGGGAGTACGGAATGAAGCTCAACCCACTCAAATGTCACTTCGGCGTTGCATCCGGAAAATTCCTTGGGTTCATCGTCAACGCTCGAGGAATAGAGGCGAATCCTGAGAAGATCTGGGCTATTAGAAATTTGCAAACCCCTAGAACTATAAAGCAAGTCCAGAGTCTTAACGGGAAGGTCGTAGCATTGAGCAGGTTCATTTCAAAGTCCACCGATAAATGCATTCCTTTCTTCGACCTGATCCGGAAGGGCAAACGGAACTTTGAATGGACCACGGAGTGTGAAGGCGCGTTCCGATCATTAGTCCAACATCTCTCCACACCTCCGATCTTATCAAAACCGGTTGACCACGAGCAGCTATATCTCTACCTGGCAGTATCAGAACATGCGATCAGTGCAGCTCTAGTCCGGGAAGAAGACAAAGTGCAAAACCCGGTCTACTATGTTAGCAAGCGGCTAACAGGAGCTGAAAGAAATTATCCGAGACTAGAAAAACTGGCCTATTGCTTGGTCATTGCCTCAAGAAAGCTCTGTCCTTACTTCCAAGATCATCCGCTTACTGTGTACACCGACCAGCCGTTACGACAGGTCCTCACGCGGCCTGAGACGTCCGGTAGGTTACTCAAGTGGAACATTGAGCTAAGCCAATTTGATATCGCATACGCTCCGCGGAGAGCCATTCAAGGACAAGTCCTGGCAGATTTCATAGCTGAATTCACCGTTCCAGAAGATTTGCCCGAGACTAGTAAATCTCCCGAATACATCTGGAAGCTGTATACTGATGGTGCATCAAATGACCGGTGTTCGGGCGCTGGGGTTGTACTTGAGACTCCCGAGGGCCGATCCATATGTTATGCTCTTAAATTCGACTTTCGTGCAACTAATAATGAAGCCGAATACGAAGCCCTCCTAACCGGCCTAAAGCTTGCCAGGGACTTGAGAATTATCGCTGTAGAAATTTATTGCGATTCACAGTTAGTGGTATGTCAAGTACGAGGAGAATATCAGGCAAGAGACCGAAGACTGGCTGCTTACTTGGCTCGAGTTCAGGAAATACTAAACCAGTTTGATTATTATGCCATCTATTATGTGCCTCGGGAGCGCAATCAGAAAGCCGATTCACTGGCAAAGTTAGCTAGCACAGGTGAAGCGCAACAAATGGGACTTGTCCCCGTTGAAACTTTGGCCTCCCAGAGCATCGATCGGATAGAAATGAACTCTGTATTTGAAACCGCTCCCAGTAGAGAATCTTGGATGACTCCGTATCGGAATTACATTGAGAATGGGGCGCTGCCTGAACCTAGAAATGAGAAGAGACAAATTCAGCGAAAAGCTTCGCGATTCGTCATCCAAAACGGAGTCATGTACAGGAGAGGTTATTCCGTTCCTCTCCTCAGGTGTATCGCCCACGATGAAATCAAACGAGTATTACGTGACGTGCACGAAGGAGAGTGTGGCGATCATACCGGAGGGCAAGCTCTCGCTAAGAAGATACTCCAATATGGGTACTACTGGCCGACAGTGAACCGAGATGCGGCAAACTATGCCCGAAAGTGCGATAAATGCCAGATACATGCCCGAATTCCGAGAGCTCCGCCTACTGAAATAACCCAAATGGTCAGTCCCTGGCCATTCGCAATGTGGGGCGTCGACATCATCGGCGCTTTACCTTTAGCAAAAGGCGGTGCGAAATACGCCATCGTCGCCGTTGACTACTTCACAAAGTGGGCTGAGGCCGAAGCCCTTGCAACCATTACGACAAAGAAAGTGATAAATTTCGTGGTTCGCAACATCATCTATCGAATTGGACTCCCGCATACTATCATCACTGATAACGGAGCCCAATTCGAGAGTGCGGAGTTCAAGAATTTCTGTCAACGGTTTCATATCCGCAAAAAGTTCTCGGCTGTCGCACACCCCCAAGCGAATGGACAGGTTGAAGCTGTCAATAAAGTCATAAAATCGATCCTTAAGAAACGATTGGAGAAGGCTGGGGGCAAGTGGGTCGATGAACTTCCTATGACATTGTGGGCCTACCGAACGACCCACAAAACCGCGACCGGACACACTCCGTTTTCCCTATCTTACGGCTTAGAGGCCGTTATTCTGGTCGAGACAGAAGTGCTCTCTCATCGCGTGACTTATTATGATCCAAAAACAAACGCTATACTCCTGGCCGAGTCTTTGGATCTATTGGATGAAAAACGGGAAGAGGCTGATTTGAGAGCAGCCGCACATCGAAGCCGGGTCGCCCGACTGTACAACACCAAAGTTCGACCTCGAACCTTTGAACTCGGCGACCTCGTACTCAAGAGAATCTACCCGGTTCCTTCACACATGAAGCCGAACTGGGGAGGACCGTATGTAATTACACGAAAGCTCGGAGATGGTACATTCAAGCTGTCGACTGTTGACGGTCTCGATTTACCAAGGGCTTGGAACAGCGAAAGTCTCCGCCGCTATTACATATGACAGGCTTTATTTATTTCATTCTATTTAGCAATTTGTTTCTGCATTTCGAAATTTGAATTTTGTAATAAGGCAACTGACTTTGCCGCATTTTCTTATTTCAGCAATAAAATGCCACTTCTTCGAGCCAGAGCTGTGATTCATTAAGTACGATATACAACATCACGATGCACGAAGAGCTAAATCCCATCATGCAATGGGACTTATTCAAATGGAGAGTGGCTGTGATACGACCGGCCACTCACTAGGTGAAACCCGAGCTCGGGGACAAGCCATGACACCGATATTGATAGGGTTGACACACGACAATCCTGCATTTAACTCCATATTCCCAGAGTGCGAAGTGGAGTATAAACATTCGACTCCGTTCTCCCAGAGTGCGAGACGGAGTATAAACATTTAACTCCATATTCCCAGAGTGCGAAGTGGAGTATAAACATTCGACTCCGTTCTCCCAGAGTGCGAGACGGAGTATAAACATTTAACTCCATATTCCCAGAGTGCGAAGTGGAGTATAAACATTCGACTCCGTTCTCCCAGAGTGCGAGACGGAGTATAAACATTTAACTCCATATTCCCAGAGTGCGAAGTGGAGTATAAACATTCGACTCCGTTCTCCCAGAGTGCGAGACAGAGTTTAAACATTTAACTCCATATTCCCAGAGTGCGAAGTGGAGTATAAACATTCGACTCCGTTCTCCCAGAGTGCGAGACGGAATATAAACATTCGACTCCGTATTCCCAGAGTGCGAGACGGAGTATAAACATTTAACTCCGTATTCCCAGAGTGCGAGACGGAGTATAAACATTTAGCTCCATATTCCCAGAGTACGAAGTGGAGTATAAACATTCGACTCCGTCCTCCCAGAGTGCGAGACGGAGTATAAACATTTAACTCCATATTCCCAGAGTGTGAAGTGGAGTATAAACATTCGACTCCGTATTCCCAGAGTGCGAGACGGAGTACAAACATCAGTCAACTCCGTGTTCCCAGAGTGCGAACAACCGCTTACGAGATGACATATATCCCCGGAGTGTGGATGAAACGATTCATAAGAGAACAAGTGTAGTTCGGCCACTCGGTCCTCGCTTGATGCAATCACAAGCTGATCATCACAACTTAACCCTGGAACTGGGGGCAGGGGCAAATGTTAGTCATTAACCGAGACTATGCGATGCTCAGCTCCGATGCGATCCCCTATCACAACTCAAGTCCGAGATTTCCATACTTAACAAGTAAAATGAGCTATTCTTGAAACAATCAGATAATGCAAGTAGACTGGACCAAAGTCCGAACACTGCAACATTCAAGCATAGAAAGGAACAGAGAACAGCAGTAAAAAATAGAAGGTAAAAAAGTGAGAAGTGATAAAGTCCAGGGTATTTATATGAAGCCAAGGGCAAAACCGAGTCGTTCTGCCTCCCAGTCCACGCGACCGGTCGCAACCGGTTAGCCCCATGAGCCGAGTCGAACGCCCCGTTTTCGTATCCGCGTGACCAGGGATCCCTATCGATTCGAGATGGACAGCACACTATCGATACGAAGTACACAGAGAAGCCACCTGGAGGCGATAGACTCCATCGGTTCGAAGTATTCATTCTTGTGAGCCATCAACGCGCAACAGGGCATATTTATCGATACGAGGTCAGTGTTCGTATCCGTTGAAGCCCATCAATGCGAGTGATTGTCTCGTATCCATCAAAGGTCATCGATAAGAATCGAAATTCATGACAAATTGTGACCATCGACGCAGATAGGCATTTCGTATCCACCAGATCAGCCCGTGTCGATACGAAACCAGCCTTTCAACCTTCTATATCGACCCAGGAGAGGATCGACACAAAGGAGCAACTCAAAAACAACCATCAACCCGTGTTTCGACTCAAGTTTCGAATCAGTTCAAGATGGGATTAATTCGAAATTTAGCGACGACTCAGAAATTGGAAGCTTTTCAAAGCACGTCATGTTTTCACAAGACGTACTTTAGGGGGCAAATGTTATCCCGCCTTTTGGCAAGGCCAGGACACCAAGGAGTTGGATACCAAATGTCGTTTATCATGGATATCGTTGAATTTTGACCAAGTCCGGATCAAGCCCCAATCGATAAGACATGATCGGGAAAATATAGCAAACCAACGTTCCAAGTTTCAAGTCAATCCGAGCTCGTACGCACAGGTTATGATGGATACAAGTCAAAGGGGAGAACACTTTTTCGTATCCATCGGGAAGCAGCAGTACGTATCGATCGAAGTTAACCATGCTTCGAATCCATCGAATTCGTCTCGATGGACTTCGTATCAATCAGCCCGGCCCAGATTTCGTATCCATCGCTATGGGTGATTTCGCATCCATCAGATCAGCGGTGATTTCGTGTCCATCAGTGGATCTTGCTTCGTATCCCACCAGTCTGTGTCCATCGCTCGTTTCGCATCCATCGATCTCATGTCAATCAGAATGATTAAGTCGACACAGTTATAAGCTTCGTATCGAAAGAACCTTCAGCCGGAAAGACTTGTTCGTATCCATCAATAAGTCACTTGGTTCGTAACGATCACTTAATGTCTACTTCGTATCCATCAGCCAGTGCTTGCTTCGTATCCATCATTCAGTGTCTACTTCGTATCCATCTGAGAACCGTGCTTCAAATGCGTGCCCAACAACTTGTTCGTATCTAGCGAGTCAACCAACTAGAATGACGTGTTGCCCATCGAAGTGAACGAGGCGAGATATGTGGAGTCGAAGCAGTCAATACGGCGCAGAGTCCGGATCGAGGCGAAGCGCGCACACCACGTCATCCCTCGATGCGAATGCGCCGAGATATATGGAGTCGACGCGGTCGACTCGGAGTAAAGACCGGATCGAGGCGAAGCGTGCGTTCCACATCTTCACAGAGGCGCGTGACACCATCGATTCGAAGCTCTCAGTTCGGAGGGATGGATTCGAACCAGACAGCCTAGCGAAGAACGTCGCCTCGTATCGATGGTATCTCTCAATCCACTGATCCAAATACCATGAAATTTTAACTGAAGGTTGCACACATACCGAGGAACATCTTCACCAAATTTGAGCTCATGTGGAGGTAATCTTGATCGATACGAAATGACTTCGTATCGATCGCAGATCGACTCCAAACTTTCTGGAAACGGTCGCGTGGGCCCCCTCACGTGCCAGACCAAGTCTCCCGGAGTTTGAGCGAATTCTGAGCCTCCTACGCCTATAAATAGAGCCCCAGAATCAACAGAAAAAGGATCTTTTTTCTCTGAAGCGTCCAGACTCTGCCGGATTGAGATTTGCATCATACTTTTGCTGTCAATTTTGAATTCTAATCTGTAATCCGCCGTTCATTGCTGTAACCGCTTGTAATCATTGAAAGAGAATCAATAAAATCATCAAAACTTCATAGTGGACGTAGGCTATACGCCGAACCACTCTAAATTGCTTGTCTGTGCATTTTACATTTCTGTTTGTTGGAGTTTTTGTTAGATAACCTCTGTTTTACATTTATAATCTTCATTTTATCTCTTCAAACAACTCCCGAAGAGTGTTGTGCCCATTTTTGGTACAAACAATTAATTCATTTTTTAAGTTACTTTAAAATGCTTTTAACTCACTCAAATGAACCTAAAGGCACAAGATTTCTCCCGTTGACCTCGGTAACACAAGGGCCTAACTTCCTCCTGAAAAACTTGTTTCGAAGGACTCTGGGAACCCTATTTTCTCATGCACATGCCTAGGGAGGATTTTTGGCTTCCAAGCTTCAGACTTCGGGAAGTGGTAATGTTAGTAATATTATAATAGGCTTGTTTAAGTATTTTAGAGGAGAAAAGATGAGTTTTTAAGTGGTTTCTTTTAGTGAAGGAATAGTAAAGAAGAGTGGAGAAGAAGAGAATTTAAGTGGAAAAAAGTAGTAAAGTGAAAAGTGAAAAGAAGGCGTTCTTTTATAGAATTTTAAAATCGTAAAAGAGTAAACCTATTCTTCCTTAATTTTAGTTACTACCTTCCCTTCATCATGCTATGTCGTTACTTCACATACTCTTGTGTACTTCCCTTACAAAAGCACAAATATCTAAGTTATAAAAGTTTACTTTTTACTTAATTCTTAAGTTAATTCTTGAATGTAATTTGTATAATTCCATTTAATTAACTAAAAATGCTTATCTTAATTGTATAAGTATGTGCACATATGTACACTAGTGTGCAAAATGCGTTCCCACAACTTTTGTCAATCAAAAGTCGAAAATCTGAAAAACGATTTTTGGTCACATTTTTTATTTTTCTCCGAACTACTTATTTTTTTAACTAAATTTCAAAACAAGTTTATTATGATAAGTTATTATAAAAAAGAGGTCTATTTGAGTTATAAAATCCATTATTTAATTGATGGGTCGTTACATTCTTCTTCCTTAAAAGAATTTGTCCCAAAATTTAACACACAAAGAAGATACTCAAAAAGAACATATATCGTATATGATGAAACACATAAAAAAGAGATATCATAAGTGACTATAACATATGTGGTAGGTACACTATCGATACAATATATGCAACCTACTCATCCATCAATAACTCGGGATAAGCCTTCCTTATGCTATCCTTAATTGATGAAATTCCATGGCAAGATCCATCTGTGGGAATACCCGAGCATCATGAAGTTGGTCGAACAAGTCGTTTATATGGGTTAGAGGATATTTATTCTAAATAATTTGTTTGTTTAGCCCACGGTAATCAACACAAAGCCTTACCGAACCATCTGACTTTACAACAAAGGCTACAGCTACTCCCCAACATGAGTGACTAGGCCTAGTCGGTCCCTTCCTCAGCAAATCATTTGTTTGATTTCTTAACTCCATCCTCTCTCTTGAAGCCATCTTACAGATAGGATGAATAAAATGTTTTCAACCGGGAATTAAGACAATATGAAACTTAATCTCCCGATATGGAGGTAGGCTGTTAACTTCTTTAAAAACATCTGGGAAGTCCTTAACAATTAATATCGATCCTAGCACCTTTGAGGATGAATCAAGTGCATCTAGGAAACTACTCATTAATTCGCTAGGCTCTACACACGACATTTCAATATGCTCCCTCTCTTGTTTTATAACCATATCGTCCTCTTGACGTAATCAAGAACGGCTCCATTTCCCACTAGTCAATTCATCACGAGTAGAATTTCAAACCCATTAAAATAAAGAACAAACAATCCTATGAAAAATGGTGGGTAGGGTAAGTAACTCGTACATTTTCAAATATCATACACAGATTAGTTGCACTACCTACAAGGTTAAACACACAAATAGGGGTTTCTACAATCCTTGGGGTAAGTTGTAATCTATCAACCAATCTTTAGAAATAAAATTGTTGAAGCCCCAGTATCAAACATTATCGTACTAAAATGCCATAAACATGTAATGTACCTTCAAAAACTCCTTTCCCCTTCACATCCTCTAACGGTGACGGTTCATCTGTAACAGAATAAACCTTGACTTGCTGGCACTTCTACAATAATGGGCGATCCTTTACCATATGCCCTAGTTGGTGGCAATTAAAGCAGAGTGTCTTTAGAACCAAAAGAGAATTAGGACCTGTTTGTAGCTTCTGAGCTTGGAATTCTTACAGGATTTTGCAATATGGGCCTTCTACTTACAAATAAAACACTCAACATTCTTGTAGCGGTTTTCTTGAGCCCCTCCCACTAGCTTCCCTCCCTACTATTTCTTTCCTTGCTGATTAAACTTCCTATTGTTCAAGTTGTTGCTATTATTGCACGGTGCTGTTGTTGGTCTTTTCTTATCAAGAACTTCATAACGCAAAGCCATATCTACGAGGTCTATAAAAGATCCTTCCAGGTGAGAAGTCATCTTCTAATGAAATTCTTCCTTCATCCCGGCTATAATCATTTCATTCTTTTTAAGGGCAGTATCAATAAGTCCCGGGCCAAAACACGACTATTCATTGAACTTAGTTTCATATTCAACTACAGTCATTTCTCCCGTCTTAAGATCTAGAAAACTTTTGTAAAGACGGGTCTTCCCTGTTGCAACCATATACTAATCTTCAAATACCTCCTTAAACATTGCCCAAGAAAAGTCATCCTCTGGAACATTTGTTATGACTAAATTCCACCATGCTGAAGCTCCCTCCTTCAATTGCCAAGATGCGGGGAAACATTTTTGCACATTAGAAGTACCAAGCCCTTTAAAGATCTTCTCACAAGAATGAAGCCAAGATTGAACTTCAATAATAGACTTGATGCCTTTAAACGGCTTCCCGCACAAATTGGTATAGTCAATACATAAGGATGCAAAGTTAACTCGGGGTTGCACAAAGGCCTCCTCTTCCACCACTCCTACACTACCAGAATTTGGAGCTTGAACAATGGTGGTCGTATTACTGCCAGCTCCCATTCCTTGCCTTCCTCTAGTACTCATTTCTTACTACTTGAATATAGTAAGATAACTTTAGAATACATAGACGAGATTATCTTAAGGAAAAGCATATTTAATCAGACATATAAATGTTGATCAAAATAACTCGAATATATATATATATATATATATATATATTCGGATAAAATTTATAAATACACACTTTCAAAGACTAAACTCATTCTAGGGTATTGCTAAACCTAACTTTAATGAGCTGACCCCAACCAAGGCCTAGGTGTTCGCTCAACCTAAGCTTTGATACCACATGTAATGATATTCTTTTCTTACTCCCAAGACGACACTTACTACATCCACGGTATTCGTGTGCCGATCATCTAGGCATCCAAATGATAGGTCATTGGGTAAAAGAAAAGAAAAGACAAGAAGAAAGAAACATGGAATCTCACAATGCATAGAAATCATATATAATACAACATAAGATAGTACATACAGTCACTTCCAAATTGAACATCATAGTCACAATAAGTACTAAGTTCAGCCGGGGACAATTATAACTTCCCGCCCTCCCATTGCTGATACATAACTGTATACAAACTGTAGTGGAAATAAATATATAACTAGAAAATGATGAAGGCTCAAGTTCCATTCTTCTCTAAAATGCATCCTAAGAACTTGGACTACTTGGCTACTCAAAAATTATAGTACCCAAGATTTTAAGGGAAAGAAAGAAAAACTCTTTGTCAGACATGGGTTTGGTGTGAGTAAACTCAAAACATATGCTTTTTAGGGAAAACAAAGGTAACTCGTAAGACCATGCCACACATAAAAATGGATGGGTTTTTACCTTACAAGTTAGAGTACTAACCTTGCCTCGACATACATTCTTAAACTCTCATGGATAGAAATGGGCTTCCATATCTCGAAATTTAGTGTCGAGTATAAGATGAAATACCTTCCATATACTTAATTTATCATAACTTATTTATCAAAATTAGCCTTTTATACTTATTACGTTTTCGATATTTCGATTTCTCTATCCCTCTCCCAAAATCGAGGAAAGGTAAGTAAGGCATTGGTTTCCCTTGGCTTGGCCTTGCCTTAGTTAAAACACTCTGATTCTAGATCTCACAGATAAAGGAAGGTCTACTCATCGACTTTTTGTGCTAAATATAAGATGACTTACGTTCTATAAACATGTCAACATTTTAGCACTACGTATCAAATTTTCTTTATGTTTCTTAACGGAGTAGAAAAAGAAATCCCTTTGTTTAAAAACAAACTTCTTTTTTAAACAATCGAAAAACCAACTTCGTAACTTATTTCTAATCTTCGATTTAAAAATCATTTTTTAAACCAAAGCTTAATTTAAAAGGGCTACATCTTTCCTTTATAAAAGTAACCACTTTTTACTAATTAAATTCCAAACTTCTTTAAAACACCTTTGTAAAAAGTTTGCAAACAAGAGTCAAGTTCAAGAAAAATCATTTAAAACATTCTTAGAAAAAAAGTAGTAAACCATTTAAAAGAAACAAAGGGATTTTCAATGTCGCATAAACAAAGCAAGTGACTAAGGTTATGCAACATACATAAATTATTATATCATACGTAACAAGTAATAATGTAAATAAATATTAATAAGGCAAGGAACTCCTTGGAGTCCCTCTAAAAACGAGTCCCCTGTAAATCATTGCACATATGAACTTCGAAGTGTATCATCATGAACTATTCACTACGACCACTTCGAATTCCATTCCATATAGCTTGTCCCCAATCTTAACCCTATGTGTCATCTGCTTTCAACGGAACCAATCCAAATAAACAAGTATACATATTACGTACATACGTAAATAGAACATAAGCAAACCAATGAATAATTATTACAACTAATTAATTCATTTTTAAAGTTACTTTAGAATGAGAGTAACTCACTCTAATCAACTCACACATGCAAACTTTTCTCTTATTGACCTCGGCAACACACAAAGGCCTAACTTCCACTTGAGAAACTTGACGTGAAGGACTGTAGGGAAACCTATTTGCTCATGCGCATGCCTAGGCGGGGATTTTCGACTTCCAAGCTTCGATCTTTCGTATAGTGGTAGTATTAGTAATATTATTATAGGCTTGTTTAAGTTTTTAAAGGAGAAAGGATGAGTTTTTAAGTGATTTATTTAAGTTGTGGAAGAGTGGTGAAGAAGAAATTTAAGTGAAAAAATGAAGTAAAGTGAAAAGTGAAAAGAAGGTGTTCTTTTATAGAATTTTAAAATGGTAAAAGACTAAACCTACCCCTCCTTATTTTAAGTTACTACCCTTCCTTTATCATGCTATGTCCTTACTTCACATGCTCCTGTGAACTTCCCTTATAAAAGCACAAATATCTAAGCTATAAAAATCCCCTTTTTACTTAATTCTTAAGCACCCTCTAGAATGTAATTTGTACAATTCCATTTAATTAATTAAAAAATGCTTTTCTTAATTATATAAGTATATGCACAACACGTTTCAATAACTTTTGGTTGATGAAAAGTCGAAAATACGAAAAATGATTTTCGGCCACATTTTCGATATTTCTCCGGACTGCTTATTTTTTTGTAAACCAAATTTCAAAACAAGTTTATTATCGTAAGTTATTACATAAATGAGGTCTATTTAAGTTATTAAATCCATTATTTAATTATTTAAAAATATAAAAAATATTCATATTTAAAGTGACTAAATTACAAGTTATTACAAGATCCCTTACATACATTCATTATGTGTAGTCTTTCAACTGGCACAACCTGCCAACTCCTTTACCTAGGATACGTTGAGATTTCTTATAAACCCTTATCTTGTATGATTTTGTAAAATATTCTATAGATGAAATTAATTTTAACCTTGTGTACTACTCTTAAGTACATGACCTTACAGAAAGAAGTTAACTTAACTTCACTCATTATCAATCGTACTTTGTTCAACAAATTTTAATTACTCCTTATCGATACATCATTATGTATCATATGGAGGAGTGACTTTTGGGGTTGAACCTTTATTCATTTTTACGTACGTTTGGAACTCTTTCCAATATACTCACATATTCGATCAAATCGAATCGTTATATTTTCTATTACATGCAATTTTATTTACTTCCATTTTAAATTTTATGAACTTATTTTAGACATACTTATTGTGTATTATATACACATGTTTATGTTTGTGATAACTCATCGATGAATTCAACGAATTATGTGGTACCATTTTGGTATATTAGATTTATAATTGCATACATCTATATGTATCTACCTTAAGAGTTCATCAACTCCCACTGAATGGGTGCTTTTCCCTTAATTGTTTAAGATATATTTTACTAGTAACATATGATTCATAATCATATAATTAAAGAATTATTTCTCAAAAACGTGGCTTAGTCTATAATTAAAAAATAATTGCAAATGATTTCAGATACTTCTATATTTCCTACTGCATCACTTTTTTTATGAAAACAAATATCACTATTATACTTTTATTTTATAACGAATATTCATAATACTCATATTGAAATAACAGTACGTCTTTTTTTAATCAACAAAGAAAAATAGTTAATATTTCATAAATAATGTTTGGTATCTTTTATGAAAATAATTTGGTAACTTGATGCAACCAATAATTGCTATATGGCCTGCACCCACTATTTCAGCTATTACTGTAATAGCATATGAAATACGAAGCTTCATTCAACCATTTAACATGAGCTATTTATTCCTTCAACTGCAACTAGTTTACAGTCGAGAATTTTTAGATCAAAAATTTTGGACTCAAAGAAATAAATCTCACAGAAAACAATTATCTATAAGAAATTAAATTTCGGAATAGAAATCTTATTTTTCATTATAGTGTTAAGTATCTATTATTATTTTCCAGTTCTTATTTTCAATGTTTCTTAATGAAGCATAAGTGACTATTCACTCTCTTCGTCCCAACCGTGCCTTAGGTTACATCGAATCTCATACATTCGACTTTCTTTCAAAATGGTCAAACCATTCAAAGGAAACCCTTACTTCAATATCATAATAAACTCTTTACAAATAAACATTTGGTCATCCTTAACATTTAAGGATATCAAATAAGTTGCACTTTACGTAAACTGATCAAACAGACATTTAGCAATCGAATTCTTATACCTACCTTGTAGATTTGGTCTAGTGTTACATTTAACAAAAGACCCTTATTGTAATCAATTACATTGAATACATGATCTGGTACTATGGTTTACTTTCTTATTTCCACTAAACTAGTTTCATTGAGGTTTCATATATTATGAATTGTGACCATTCACCATATATCATTTATATGTGGTCGTATATGAATCAAATATCCACACTCTTGTATTGCTTTTAAAATTCAAACCTATAAAAGGCAATACAAGAACTCAACAAATAAACATGTAAGTGACTATGTTACAAATGTATTTGGTAGTTGTGTAGTAAGACGCTTCCATGGGACTAAAATTAAAACAATTCAAAAATTTATTAGTACGTACATTTTATATTTCTATTTATCAATCTTAATTCAGTGCATATGTATATTTTAGTTGGTAAATATTTTAATAATTTTATTAGTTTCACAAATTTATCAATGTAAATTATTTTAAGTTTACATAGCAGATGTTCTTACAATTTTGGAAAGGTTAATTGTTACCATTTCATTTTTCTAATAAGGCTCCACTAGATTTTTATCTTTCTCAAAACCCTAAAATGAAATATAGAAGCCTTTTGACTTCTCTCATGGGTGTTGGGACTCGCTTGCATTGGGATTTTGATCTTGAGGAATATCAACAAATCATATGTCCATAAACGATGGGTAAAACTTTAGTGGTTGTATCATATACAATCCTAACCCATGGTCTTTGACTGAATCTCATTTTGACCTTGAGGAAGATTAACAAATCGAAAATGATTATTCACTTGTATCTACCATTTCATGATGGCCAAAGTATAAATATACATGCCTCGAGGAATATCAACAAATACATACATATATCTTACCTTGTCTAATCTATATATTAATAATAATGCACAAAACATCCTTTAATTGAGGAATATCAATAACTGAGGAGTATGCAAGTATTCTATTAATATATAAATGGTACATATAGCTTTATGTTAAATATTTGTAATCTTCTATATATTTAAATAAGTGATATTGACTTAAAGAATAATGTATTTCAAGAAATACCTTTATGATTCAAGTATCTAATACATCTAAAATCATGCAATACGTACTATACGTACTATACGTATGTATCCATCCCTTAAGTTTAATTAGGATTCTTTTTGTTCCACCTTCTATTATACATTCATATTACATAAGTTTTAATTATTATATAAATTTTATATTTTAGTTAACTTATATAACAGTCTTATGTATAATATATATTAATATTATTAATTAAATGTTAATTAATTAATTAATTAACATTTTAATTAATTTTGTACTATTCAATTAAACATTTTACATTAAATATGTATACTATAACATTTATAGTTTTTTTTTGGCAAGGCCGACGGGGTTGGATGGACCCCGACCATTTTATTGCAGCACCACGAAGATTACAACACAGACAACAATGAGCAAGCTTAGAGAATACAGAGGTATACAAAGCGCTACAAAAAACTGGAAACAAAAAGGAGAAAAAGATAACATTTATAGTTATACACATATAACTTTATATGTCTTTAGTTTATTATTTATTAATTAAAAATTAATTAATTTATTTAATTAAACAATTTTAATTAAACAGTTTTAATTAGTTATCAATTTTGAAAATTTTATATATACTTACATCACCTTAAATAATTCAAGATAATGTAACATGTATCATTATACATGTAATATATATGTATTATAATTAATTACTTAATTTATTAATATAATAAATAATTTAAAATTTTCTAAACATATTTATAAAATTTCCAAAATAATTTTGAAAAAAATATTGTAACATCTATAATATTTTTCTTATTTTAGATTTAACTTTTAATTTTCTTTAGTTTTAAAATAGATTTTGAATTAATCCAAAGCCCAGATTCAAATTGGGCCTTTTCTATTATAGATAAACTTTGGGCTCACTTTACCTTTCAGGTCAGACCAGTAGCCAAGTAGCATGGTACTTGATTACCCAACAACCCAAACCCAACTTAGACACTACTTTTCTAAACATCCTACTAGATGGGTAAGCTTAATTAGTTGGTTCTAACATGACTAATTTAGATCGTGTAGGTTATTGGGGTTTGATACCATTGTTGGATCTAAACCAGCATGCACTTGGTTAAATGGATGAACTTTAAAAAAATTACCATTTTGGATCTTATTGGGCCTATGAAGCCTAATTGATTTAGATCGAATATAAATTAATTTTATATAAAATTATTATTTTATTTTATTTATTAATAAAATGATTTGATTTAAAATTACATATACAATATATAATGTGTACATGCATATCATATACATATGTACGTGTATGTTCAACATATATAGTGTGCATGGTTTAACATGCCTGTATCTAAGCGATGGGATTTACACTGCAACATACATGGTATCCCCTTCATATACATATGTGCTATCTAATACACACACACACACACACATACATGTATTTATGTATGTATGTATGTACATGTATTATAAGTTAATGTGATACACAATTATATTCATATTATTGTAAATATTTATATATACATAAGATATTGTAAAATTAATTTCATTTATATGTATATATGTATATAAATACTTAAAATAATATTTGTAAATAAATATAGATAATTTTAAATTTAGATCTAGACATGTAAATATCTTCTTAATTTAAAATTTAAAATTTTAATTTTCTAATAAATTAGGATTTATTAATATATTAATGTATGTATAGGAATAACTTTTTTAACGTAAATATATATATATATATATATATTATTTTTTTATATATTTAAGTATTAATATTTTAAAATCAATTATAGTAAAAAATGAAATTTGTTATCCTACTTTTGAGCCACGTCATATGTAGATGAGTCAGAACCATCAAGTAGTCAAATAGTAAACCAGAAATCCAGAACTATAACTCAAAAGGTCAGATTTAAACTATAGCACAAAGATCGATATAAAGCCTTGCTTACAACTTGGAGAGAGCTAACCATTTTCTAGAAGACCCAAGTGGCACAGAAGAAAGTTAGCATAAAACAAGTGAAGTGACAACTCGGTACTGATCCTAGCTTATGAGCTGACTAAATAAATTAAAGGCAATTAAAGACAAAGCCATGAACGATACACTCTATAAGGTTATAAGAGCTTGGCCAAGGGCTTCTACCAAAAAACTAGGACAAGCGCTCAAGAAAAATAAACAACACTCAACTCAGCACCTAGGTGTGAAGCACAACTTGGTACCGAATTGACTACCGACATATGAACGTAGCCACAATCTTCTTCCTAAACCTTCTTCTGAATGTGGGTAGTAAATATCGGAGCCTATCTAATCTATGTCTATAAATAGTAGGAGAAGGGCTCTAATTCGAGATACATTTTTTATTTTCCGAACTTTTTGATTTTACTCTATAAACCGACCAGATTCTTACTGAGTTGTAAGAACATGATTTGTAAAATCTTTGAAAATCACTAACAAAGTTCAAGTGGACGTAGGCCAAAGTTTAGCCGAACCACTATAACTTGTTATGTGTTGTTTTATCTCGTTTTCCATTTTATTTCTTCATTTTATTCTCTATTTCAATCAAATCGAACATTTGCCTAACTATTAGCATAAACATTTTGGTGCTTTCATCGAGAGAACTCTAATTTCTTATTGTTTTGATCTATCTTGAACCTTTGGATTGCTATAATCCATGAAGTAGATCTATAATTTCTTCTTAGAAGTTCCATGATTATTTAGATCGTGCTTATTTATATTTTCTTAAAATCAATCATAGGATCTACAAAAGAAATGGAACCAAGGAATGCTGTGGAGAAATCCACTATCTCCAGTCCAACCAACGATGCAGAGAATGATGGCCCTCGGCACTGAGAGGAAACCATTCAACTTGGTATCATAGAAATTCCGAGTGCATTAGAAATGGTTACCAAGGTTAATTTGGATCAAATTATGAGGGAAATGAATGAGATGCGGATGGAGAGTCAAAACGCTATGATGAAGTAAATGAAAGAAAATATGGAGTTGAGAACCTAGCTATCCCAAGGCCGTAGAAGGAACACAAAGGAGTTGTCACCTTTCGGTTTAGAAGAAGATAGTTACTCCTCATCATGAGAAAACCACATAGATGGAATGTAGAAAATGAAGTGGAAGGAAGCTGGAACTTCGAAAGTTAGAGCTGAAAAGACTCAGGTCGGTAGGGCACAGGTTGGTGCCAAACTGCACTTACAACTCAATGACAATCCAACCCCTTGTGTCCTGGGTGATAATGTTTTTGTTGATTTGCAAGATGATGTTAATGATGGTGATGGCCCTGCTATTGGTGGTTAGAGAGATAGAGTTCAACCGGTTGTTGTTTACCCATCACGTAAAGATCATAGAAATTGATCAATTGGATGAACGGTTTTCCTAGAGATAGGAGAACCCATATATCATGGAACTAACCATGGTGATCACCATCCAACTAATCCAATAGAACCAGAGTTTTTAGATGATATGGCAAGGAAGCTAGTGAATGAAAACCATCATAAAAATAACGATGACTGGGGTTCTTTTCCTAGTAGGAACTCGTTTATTGAGGAAATTTTATGGGAGGAATATCCTAGTAGGTTCGCCATGCCCATGATGTCGTCTTACTATGGAACGATCGATACATGGTAACATCTGCTGAAGTATGAATTTCATATGGATAGTGCCGGGGTACCGATGCTATTAGATGTAGATGTTTTTTGATATTTTTGGAAGGAGTATCTATAGTATGGTTTACGGCTGCCACTGTGATCCATATCCTCGTTTGACTAGTTGGCTAGAAGGTTTGTTGAGCAGTTCAAATTGCATGTTGCTCGCCCTAAAGACATGATGTCATTTTTCTAACATTTTTAGAGTTCTAGCGAGTAAATGATTTCTTGAGTAGGTTTAATACAGCTGTGGTGATAAGCAATGCCAAGGAGGACACTGTATTAATGGCATTAATAAGAGGGATTCATCTAGAAATGGATTTTTGGTAAATGGTTAAAAATGAAACCTTAACCGATCACTTAAAATTTAACAGAAAAGTGAACTAATATATGTGCTTGGAAGATGCAAATATGGCAGTTGGAAAGGTTGCTAAAAGCAATCAAATGAGGTAATGTAAAGTATTTTTGTAATGAAATAGATTGGTGAGACCATTGAAAATTTTGATGCTAATGTGGGGAATAAGAATAATAGCCAGAAGAGAGTTACTCATGGTGTTGGAGGTAGGAAACTGGACTTCAAGAAGTGTCAAAGTACCTAACACTATAAGAAGCCAGCTTGGAGGAAGTCGACAGAAAGGGGAAAATGTTTGGGAAGTATTGTCGCTTCGACGAGAGGAACAAGCATAATAGTAATGAATGCAGACATATATGGGAAGTAATTAAAGAACTGATTTGGAAAAATAAGCTTCATCAATATGTAGAAGCCCCATAGGATGGCGGGCAAGGGGATGTTTCAACCCAAGGGGCAGATGCTTCAATGGGGCTGGGCAGGGCCTAGCGAAGGTAAAAGATTTGTTAGTAATACTATCAATGGTGGACCTCATGTGGTTGAGTAGAGCTAAAACGAGATGGAAAGGTATGGAAGCTCTCTAAAGCATATTATTCAAGAGAATTGCTTTGCTATCGAAGACGGAGCTCCGACAAAGCGGCTAAAAATAATGACAGATGACATTTTACTCAAAAATCGTGATGCTGATAAGGTAGAAGCACCAACACTTGACCCTTTAGAGATAATGACTATGATTTAGTTGATTATTGTGAAGTGAGTTCTCATCGATTATGGGAGCTTAGCCAATATTTGGTTCAAAAAACATGTGATCAAATGATGATGGAAGGCCAGGATCTGAAGCCATGTAAATCCCTATTTCAAGGATTTACCAAAGAGCTTGCGGAGCCTGTTGGGTGTGTTGACTTGCCTGTATAATCAGGTGAAGGTGACCGCAAGAGAGTGTGGGTTGTGATTTTATTTTGATGGATACATACTCTGCATACAATGCCTATTTGGGCGGACTGCTCTCTCTAGTTTCAGGGTGGCTCTAGCACCGTGGTGCTTAACAATAAAGTTTCCCATGAAGAATGGGGTAGGAGTCATCCAAGGTGACCGGAGTGTAGGATGTGAATGTTGCATCACGGTGTTGAGAGAAGGAAAGCGATGCGAAAACGGAAAGGATGCGGAGAAGACTCTCTATGTCTAGTCGATTAATGCATAGAAACCACCACCTACGCCCTGGCTCAGACAACATAGTAAATTATAAAAGTCTATGGATTCGAGGAAAGAGCCAGAGGATGCAAGGCCGGCTCCAACTGAACAAACAATTGGCATCCCGATCGATTTGGATGATCCTGCACGAGACCTGAAGATTGGGTCATAGCTTAGTGTGACGATGAAGAAGGAGTTGGTAAGGTCCCTTCGGGAAAACCTGGATGTGTTTTCCTGGATGCTTTCTGATATATGTTGAATATCACTGGAGATAGCTTGCCATGCATTGAATGTGAACCCTAGATGTCCTCTCGTGAAGCAGAAACAGCAAAGTCTTGGCCTAGAGCGATCAGTTGCGTTGAACGAGGTGGTTGATAAGCTGAAGGCTAACGGCTCTATCTATGATGCTCTATACCCCGAATGGGTATCCAATCCAGTTCTGGTAAAGAAGCCTAATGGAAAACGGAGGACATGCATTGATTATTCAGTCTTAAATAAGGCATGCCCAAAAGATAGCTTCCCACTAACAAAGAACGACCATCTAGTGCACTGAATAGCTAGAAACGAACGGATGCTTATTCCGGCTACAACAAGATACCGTCAGCGTTCCAAATTAAGAATACACTAGCTTCATTACTAAACTAGGACTGTATGGCCATCGTGTCATGCCATTCCGTCTGAAGAATGCAGGAGCAACATATCAGAGATTGGTAAATTCAATGTTCAAGAATCAAATCAGATGCATAATGGAGGTCTTTGTTGACGACATGCTGGTAATCTCACAATGTTCGACGAACCATATGAGAGAGATGTCAGAGATGTTTAATGTACTTCGAAGATACAAAATGATGCTCAATCCACTAAAATGTTCTGTTAGAGTGGCATCGGATATTTGGGTTTTATGTTGGATTGATTTCACCCTAGAGGGGGGTGAATAGGGTGATACTAATAATAATAAAATTTAATGTGGAAATATATAAAATAATTGCAACATAGATAATAGCAGAATAATAAAAAGCAGAAATATAAAAACATAGATTTACCCAGCTTCGGCAAAACCCTGCCTACGTGCTGCCCCCAAGGTTTCTACTAAAAATTAAGTAGTCGGACGCTTACACACGTAAACTTGCGACACCCGCTATCGACTAACCTAACTCTGTGCTCAAAACCCTGCCACAACTCAGCCACCGAGTTGCGAATTCTCGAACTGCACCATCGTAGTTCGTCCCTAGTCACACAACTAGAATTTTACAAAATTTTAAGAGAAAATTACAAAATAAACTAAACAAAAACAAAAACAAAGCCCCTTTTATATATTTAAGCCCAACTATAAAATATATAATGCCGGCCTAAAAAAAAACTAAAAGAACTGTTCCCCTTTTTAGTTTTCTCGTATAAAACTTTGGCCGTTCTTCGTTGCTTTGTAATGTCTGCTTCATTCCTCTTTGAGAAAATTAGGGCTTTGCTGTAATTGAAGCTGTCGCTTGATTGTTGATCGATTACAGTGGCTATTGCATTGATTGGCTTCGTCAATCGATCTCTGACTTTGACTTCCTTCAGCTGCTCTAATTTGTCGAGAACGAATGGTGCTTTGAATTGGTACATTGGTCCCCTTTTTTTGATTTATATTATACTCAAACTTGATTTGAGTTCTGGATTGATGCTTGCTCTCTGAATTTTTTTTGAACTCGAATGGTTTTGCCAATGATGCTAATTTGGTAATTTATAGGGTTTAATTCCCTAAAATATCGTTCGTATATTTTCTACCGAATCCTTCACGTGATTTGCTAGGCCATTGATTTTTGATCGACTGATGGTGATGATATTGACTTGTTCATGCTACTGCATATATCTTTGATGAATTTTAATTTTGCTTGAATATTATTTAAGTCGGTTCTGTTCTTTTTGGCATTTGAATTTGTTTCTCTGTGACATTATTCAAACCGATAATTTTCACCATGATATTCTTCATTTATTAACCGATGTTCACTGTTATATTGTGTTGCTTCACTATTATTTACAATTTTTGAACACTGCCTTGATTTTCTGTAACTCGACCATTGTGTTCCTCCATTTTTCCTTTGTTGACTGGTTCATTGAACTCATATAATTTTCTACATATATATGCGTATATGTATTCATGTGTATGTACTTCACGTTGTCTCCTGTATTCTCTGGTTCTTGTGCATTTGTAACCTGTTATCTGAGTTATCCTGTTGCCTTTTGTATTTTCTGGTTTACCTGATCCTATTAGCCGAGTTATCATGTTGCCTATGTATATACATGTTGCTTCACTGTTTTGAAACATTTAAACTATATATATTTGTCACTGCATACTGCTGCAACTAAATTTGCTTTGCACTCTACTTCCTTGTTCTTGTTGTTGCTGTTAGAAACTATGCATATACAAACATGTATATACATACATACACATATGTATGTATATATGTGTATAATTATTATGCCTATCCACTTGGTTTGATGTGAACTTGCTACTATGTTCATGTGGTCTGCACTTGATTCCATGTGCTTGCTGCTGCTTTGTACATGCTTTGATTTAAGCTTGCATTGTTTTTAGACTTCGACATTTCCTTGTATCTGACCATATGCATATGTATACATATGTTACTTGTTATGGCCGGACCTGTTTTCATGTGCTTGTTGCATTTTGAGTATGGTCTGAAGCTTTCTGTATATGCACTTGTTATTGATTTCATTTGTACACACTTGTTTGACTTATCTGGTACATTGTGCTCTTATCTACCTCTGGTTCATTTTGTTTTGTTGCTCCTGCCTTGAGTTTGAAAGGCTGAGGCTTGAACCGTATGTATGTTGAATGCATATGTAGTTTGTCTGAGTCCCGACTCTGGTACTTCCATGTGTTATTGCAGTTTGGTTTGACTTTGAATCATGTAGAGTCTGGATGCTCTTACTTGTTCATGCATTTGTGTTCAAGTGTATGTTTACTTGAGTCTGCATTGTGTGGTTGCATCATGGAGTTTGTTGTGTGTTACTGATCTACTGCTCGAGTGCTTATTGCTTCGAGTTGAATTGTCTGTGTTTCGAGTCTGTACGTATGAACTTGTATATGTCTGGTTTTGGTTGATTTGGTCGAGACTCATATGCACTTGAGTTGAACCCAGCCTTTGGCTTGGCTTTGACCTTGTGCTCACCTGTCCCTGCAGTTTTATCAAGTGTATATCGGTGGGCACGGCATTGTGGCATGTACAGTGATACACTATGCATGTCACAAGTTGTTTGTGTAAGATGAATTCAAAATAAATATGATGACGAACAACCCAAATAACTGAGGCAAATAACATTTTCAAAACACACACTTCATTTTGAACCGCAAAATATTTCTTTTTCAATTTTACTGCGTTAGTGTTTATTTTGCAGATAGCTCAGATGTTGGATTCAGACTGGAACAAAGTTGAAGATAAAAACACGAGTGTTGAGTGAATATGTAGTGAGGAGTAATATGTAAATTGAAAAATTGTGATGTAATTGAAAATGTATATATGCAGTGAGAGCTCAAATTTGTACTATTTCGAATTTGTAATAAAATATTTGTTTGAATTTGAATTCTGTGTTATTTATTTTATCCAACAAATATTTATTTAATTATGTGAAAAATAAAATAGTACAATAAAAATACATTTAAATGAATGTATATATATATATGTTTATTATCATCAAACAAAAAGCATATACTTGCATATTCAACAATCTCCCCCTTTTGATGATAACAAACATATATTTAAGATTTTGAATTTATTAAATGTATTTGATCATTCTATTTGCTCCCCCTATTTAAATGCTCCCCCTTCATATATGCATGAAAATAAATAAAAATATGAAAATAAACCTAGATGAGAATATGCAAATAAAAAATATGACTTGAATTATTTGCCAACCAAAATCTTAACTTCTCTCTCCTCCTTTTGTTATCATCAAAAGAGTAATAGTGTTAGAAAAATAGAGATAAAGTGATAGACATTAATACAACATTAATACCCAATCAAGTATAAATATTAAATTCGAAACGAAAATCAAACGAAAATCATAAATACTCTATTAGGCGCATATTCCACTCTAGAGTGATAGGGGTGATGTCGGCATATAAAACCATATAGTTGTGTCTATTTGTGGTATATTTATATCAGGAATTTGAATACCTACTAACCATGCATAACCGTTAGGACTTTTAAATGAGATTAGTAGTATTCCCAATTTTTATAAAAAAATGAATTTCAAGCACCTTCTAACCACGCATAACCGTGAGGACATTTAAATGGGATTAGAATCAACTTTTCTATTTAATAACCAATTTTGATATGTGTTACATACATGCATAACCGCGAGGATTTTTAAATGAGCATGAAAGCACATACACAAATATTCCAAGTAATTCACCCATGCATAACCGTGAGGACTTTTAAATGAGAGTGAATACTTTTGATGTTTTTATTAAAAAAAATGAATAATTTCCTGTTTAAAAAACCACATATTGACATACTATATTGGATTTTGATGAGTGATGGTCATTAGAAATATCATAGAAATAGAGATGGTCATGGAATTTTTACCAACAAAAGTTATTATGAATCTTGTTTAAATTTCTTAAAGAAATTCACTAAATATACTGTCTCAAGTCATAATATATGATTAATATCAACACTCATCATTTTCTCAATCACATTTATCTTTTCGATAATTAGTAGGGAGTCAGATTAGTTAATGTAGTCATTTATGATCAAATCAAATTTTCTAAAATGACTAATCTGAAACAAAGTCAACAAAAACTATTTTCTGGAAGGGTTTTCAAAAAAAATGTCTGCTAATTTAAAATTAGTTGAAATGAAAAATATGTAGATATTTTCTTTGAAAATGTGATGTCTCTACATAAAACACATTCTACTAGTAAATTTTCTATCAACTAGGTTACCTGTGCAATCTGCATCTAAATTTCTCTTTGACTCAAGATTATCATTAGTTGGATATCATAGACCAAACCGTGATGTGTGCAACAAATACCTTCTAATCCTTTTACAGCTTTTAAAATGTGATTCCTTAAGGATTTGATTGAAAATGTGTACATAAACAACTAGTGAATATATTGTCAGATCAAGAAGCAGTAAGATGAACAAATATATCCACGTGTATCTAGAGTAATCACCAACCAATACAAAAACAACATCTCTTATCAACTAAACTTGCAATATAGTTAGTCCAAGAAAATCTATATGAAATAGTTCAATGATGAAAAGATGATTGGTCAATAATTTTGCAAAAATCTAGATGCAGAAAACAGATTCGAGTTCAAGCATTAATGGTTAGGTTTCCTGAACTTCAAGAATTTCAAAAATCAAAGTTGGGATGTTCAAGATATGGCAGAAATACTTAAACAATGTCGATGAAAACATAATTAACAATATGTGAACAAAATTGAGTTGAGAGATCATACATCACTTTCTTTTGATGTCGTGATATCCGGAATGCAATGATCTCCATCTAATCTTTATAGGCTAAGGAACATTTAAATTTTAGTTTACCAATTTCCTAGAACAACTCAAATCTATCTCCATCAAATTTGTTCCTTAGCCCACTTATGTGTCTAAATTTTGGAGAAGGCAAGTGGTCTAACCAAGAATGTAGGACCACTATTATTATCTATTGAAATCTTTGGCATCCAAATTTGTCTATATAACAAACCATTAGCATCTACATTTGTACCTTTGGGAAACCAAATTTGTCAAAATTTCAAACCATTTATGTTTGTACCTTTTGGAATCCATATTTGTTTAATGGTTTTGTGTTTGTATATATTTCGACAATTATTCTTTCCATGTCCAATATTTCTACACTTTACGCATTTGGGTATCACACTTTTCCCCTTAAGTGTTATTGGTCGTTTGTTCATATTTTGACACTTTTGTAAATCTAAATCCTTTCCTTTTATTCTCGAAGAGTTGATTTTCTAAGAGCATATTAAATGATTTTTCTCTAGTGAAAAATTTTCGAGTGATTAACTCAAGTTTATTAACTTTGGATTTTAAAAGTTTATTTTCATTCATTATCTTCGAACAACTACTAATGGTACTATCTCTCTTTTCAAAATTATTCATTTTCAATCTCATATTTTCATTTTGAAGCTCTTTAATTTTAGTCTCAATCTCAAACATCTCAGTTTCAAAAAGTTGGAGTTTATTAAATTCAATTTTTTCAAAATCCATGATTTTTTCAATCTCCTTTTCAAACTCGGGATTTAATCGAATGATTTCAGATATGCTTAAATTCATGCTTTCTTTTTCAAGGGTTTTGAAATTTTCGTTGAGCTCATTTAATTTCTTTTCAAAAATCGCACATTTAGAACTTTCTGACCTCTTAAAACTCTCCAACTCTTTTTGCAAAATATTATTTTTACAAATCAACTCATTTTTGTTTTTCTCCCAAATTAAAATTCGTTTTCTAACTTTTGAAAGTTTTCATGAAAACATGCAAATTCTCTTTCATAGTTCAAACATCTTTTACAATTAGAATTTTTATTTTTCTTAATATTTTTAAGCTCATTTTCCAAATCATTATTTTTCTAAAGCAGTTTAGATTGTTCCCTTTTCAACTTATTATTTTTCATCTCAAGGGCTTTATTATTTTCAATTAATTTTCGGCACAAGAGAACTAAATCATTGAATGAAATATCACTTATCTCATCGGCAATTGAATCTTCATTACTGCTGTCTTTTGCAAATCCTGTCAAGCATGTTTCTTCAACTGAGTCGATTGTGGAGGATTTCTCACCGTTGTTGACTTTTGTCCAATATATTGCATCAAAAGTATTCCAGATTTCCTGTGCACTTTCACAATGAGAGATATAGTTAAAATTATCTCGATTAATATGAGAATATAATATATGCATAGCAAGAGCATTAATTGAAGTATTTTTCTCGTCTACTATATCACACCCATTTTCAATAATATCCCAACATTTAAAATTAACAAATTTTCAATAAAATTCCATTTTTAATTTCCAATTTAAAAAATCTATTCCATCAAAAATAGGGGGCATAATATTGGACTGACTCTCGCTAGATTTGCAACTTGGGTTAGACATCCTTGCTATTAACCTTGCTCTAATACCAATTATAGGATCGATTTCACCCTAGAGGGGGGGGTGAATAAGGTGATACTAATAATAATAAAAATTAATGCGTAAATATATAAAATAATTGTAGCACAGATAATAGCAGAATAATAAAAAGCAGAAATAGAACAACATAGATTTACCCAGCTTCGGCAAAGTCCTGCCTACGTGTTGCCCCCAAGGTTTCTACTAGAAATGTGACACCCGCTATCGACTAACCTAACTCTACGCTCAAAACCCTGCCACAACTCAACCACTGAGTTGCGAATTCTCGAACTACACCACCGTAGTTCGTCCCTAGTCACACGACTAGAATTTTACAAAATTTTAAGAGAAATACAAAATAAACTAAACAAAAAAAACAAAGCCCTATTTATATATTTAAGCCCAACTATAAAATAAATAATGTCGACCCAAAAAGAAACTAAAAGAACTGTTTCCCCTTTTAGTTTTCTCATGTAAAAATTTGGTTGTTCTTCTTTGCTTCGTAATGTCTGCTTCGTTCCTCTTTGAGAAAATTAGAGCTTTACTGTAATTGAAGCTGCTGCTTGATTGTTGATCGATTACAGTGGCTATTGCATTGATTGGCTTCGTCAATCGATCTCTGACTTTGACTTCCTTCGGCTGCTCCAATTTGTTGAGATCGAATGGTGCTTTGAATTGGTATGTTTGTCCCCTTTTTCGATTTATATTATACTCGACTTAATTCGAGTTCTGGATTGATGCTTGCTCCCTGAATTTTTTTTTGAACTCGAATGGTTTTGTCGATGATGATAATTGGGTAATTTATAAGGTTTAATTCCCTATAATATCGTTTGTATATTTTCTATTAAATCCTTCACGTGATTTGCTCGGCCATTGATTTTTGATTGACCGATGGTGATGATATTGACTTGTTCATGCTACTGCATATATCTCTGATGAATTTGAATTTTGCTTTAATATTATTTAAGTCGGTTCCGTTCTTTTTGGCATTTGAATTTGTTTCTCTGTGACATTATTCAAACCGATAATTTTCACCATGATATTCTTCATTTATTGACCAATGTTCGCTGTTATATTGTGTTGATTCACTATTATTTACGATTTTTGAACACTGCCTTGACTTTTCTGTAACTCGACCATTGTGTTCCTTCATTTTACCTTTGTTGACTGGTTCATTGAACTGATATAATTGTATACATATATATATGCATATATGTATACATGTGTATGTACTTCATGTTGTCTCTTTTATTCTCTGGTTCTTGTGCATTTGTACCCAGTTAGCTGAGTTATCCTGTTGCCTTTTTTATTTTCTGGTTTACCTGGTCCTGTTAGCCGAGTTATCCTATTGCCTATGTATATACATGTTGCTTCACTGTTTTGAAACATTTAAACTGTATATATTTGTCACTACATACTGATGCAACTAAATTTGCTTTGCACTCTACTTCCTTGTTCTTGTTGTTGCTGTTAGAAAACGTGCACATACAAACATGTATATACATACATATATATGTATGTATATATGTGTATAATTATTGTGCCTATCCACTTGGTTTGATGTGAACTTGTTACTGTGTTCATGTGGTCTGCACTTGATTCCATGTGCTTGCTGCTGCTTTGTAAATGCTTCGATTTAAGCTTGCATTGTTTTCAAACTTCGACATTTCCTTGTATCTGACCATATGCATATGTATACATATGTTACTTGTTGTGGTCGGACCTATTTTCATGTGCTTGTTGCATTTTGAGTATGGTCTGAAGCTTTTTGTATATGCACTTGTTACCGATTTCATTTGTACACACTTGTTTGACTTATCTGGTACATTATGGTCTTGTCTACCTCTGGTTCATTATGTTTTGTTGCTCCTGCCTTTAGTTTGAATGGCCGAGACTTGAACTGTTTGTATGTTGAATGCATATGTAGTTTGCCTGAGTCCCGACTACGGTACTTCCATGTGTTGTTGCAGTTTGGTTTGACTTTGAATCATGTAGAGTCTGGATGCTCTTACTAGTTCATGCATTTGTGTTCAAGTGTATGTTTACTTGAGTCTACATTGTATGGTTGCATCATGGAGTCTGTTGTGTGTTACTGATCAACTGCTCGAGTGCTTACTGCTTCGAGTTGAACTGCCTGTGCTTTGAGTCTGTACATATGAACTTGTACATGTCTGGTTTTGGTTGATTTGGTCGAGACTCATATGCACTTGAGTTGAACCCAACCTTTGGCTTGGGTTTGACCTTGTGCTCACCTGTCCCTGCAGTTTTATCAAGTGTATATCGGTGGGCACGGCCTTGTGGCATGTACAGTGGTACACTATGCATGTCACAAGTTGTTCTTGTAAGATGAATTCAAAATAAATATGATGACGAACAACCCAAATAACTGAGGCAAATAACATTTTCAAAACACACACTTCATTTTGAACTGCAAAATATTTCTTTTTCAATTTTACTGCTTAGTGTTTATTTTGCAGATGGCTCAGATGCTGGATTCAGGCTAGAACAAAGTTGAAGATAAAAATATGAGTGTTGAGTGAATATGTAGTGAGGAGTAATATGTAAACTAAAAATTTGTGATGTAATTGAAAATGTATATATGTAGTGATATCTCAAATTTGTACTATTTTGAATTTGTAATAAAATATTTGTTTGAATAAAATATTTGTTTGAATTTGAATTCTGTGTTATTTATTTTATCCAACAAATATTTATTTAACTATGTGAAAAATAAAATAGTACAATAACAAATATATTTAAACGAATATATATATATATAGACACATATATATATATATATATATGTTTATTATCATCAAACAAAAATCATATACTTGCATATTCAACATTTTATAGTAAACTCAAGGGGCATAGAAGCCAATCCGAAGAAGATTAAGGCACTTAAAGATGTCAAAGTCTCAGTAACAAGGATGGAGAAGTAAAGCTTGAATGGAAAGGTGGTTGCACTGAATTGGTTCATCTTAAAGGCTATAGATAAGTGTGTGCCATTCTTTTATGCCCTCAAAAAGGAGAAAGGAATGTTGGTTTGGACACTGGAGTGCCCAGATACTTTCCAGGCCCTACTAAATCACACGGAGATACCACTATTTATATAGAAGCCTTTGGAAGGGGAGGAATTAATTGTTTACTTAGAAGTAACTGTCCATATGCTAAGTGATGCTCTGGTATGTGAGGAATAAAGAGTCCAAAGGTTGGTATATTACATCAACAAGTTGTTTACTAGAGTAGAGGGGAATTATTTGAAGTTAGAGAAGCTAGCTTACTGTTTATTGATTGCAATAAGGAAGTTATATCTCTACTTTCAAGCTTATCCAATTGAAATGATGACCGGTCAACCCTTGGGATAGGTGCGGCACCGGCCTGAGACATTGGGGAGGTTGCTGAAGTGGAACATTGAATCAAGTTAGTACGATATGTCCAATCATCCCAGGACAACGATCAAAGGACAAGCATTGGCTTATTTCAGTCGAATTTACCACTTGGGATGAATAAAAAGAGGGATACATGGAGAAGGGTGCTCAATGGAAATTATATGTAGATTGAGCATCTAATGAATGTTGCTCTAGAGCTAGAGTGGTCCGAATAACCCCTGAGGAACGAGCAATCAGTTATACCCTAAACCTTGAGTTCCTTGCAATGAATAGCAAAGCTGAATACGAAGCACTAGTCGCGGGACAGAAGAGAGTGAAGGAATTGGAAGTCAAAGCATTGCATATATATAGAGACTCTTAATTGGTGGTCTGCCAGGCGTAGAAAGAATTTCAAGCTAAGGGAGCGAGACTAGCCTCTTACTTGATGAAGGTTCTAGAACTGCTAAATGATATCGAGTACTACACGATAACGCACATTCCCACGGAAGAGAATATGAAGGCTGATTCACTAGCCATATTAGCTAGCTCTAGGGATGAATAATTCATGGGCTTGATTCTAGTGGAGGTATTATTGGCTCTAAGCATCGACTAAATGGACGTCGATTGGATCTTGCAGGCTGAAGTTGAAAAGTAATCATGGATGACTCCAATCAAGGAGTACTTTCTGAAAGGAATCTCTCAAATGGAAGGAATGGATGAATGAAACTCCTATGTAAAGTAATATGATTTAGTATTCAAGTAGGAGTGATTTATATGAGAGGATTCTCAGCTCCCTTATTGTGATGTGTCTCTAATGAAGAATCTAAAAGGATCCTTGTTGATGTGAACAAAGGTGTCTACAACGATCACACCAAGGGACAAACTTTAGCAAAGAAAATTCTTTGCTATGGATATTTTTGGCCAATAATCAACCGGGATACAACTGATTACACCAGGAGGTGTGATAGATGCCAAAGGTTTATGAAGATTCCTAGAGCCCCATCTATAGAGATCACACAAATGGTCAGTCCATGGCCATTTGCACTTTAGGGGATTGACATCATTGGTGTGATACCAATGTCAAATAGCAGAGTGAAATATGGCATTATTGTAGTTGATTACTTTACAAAATAGGCCAAAGCAGAACCGCTCGCCACAATCGATGAAGAAAGTGATCAATTTTGTAGTGAAGAACATTGTTTACTGATTTGGGGTTCCACAAACCATTATTTTTTATAATGGGACCCAGTTTGACAATGTTGAATTCAAAGACTTCTACAGCAAATACCAAAATAAAAGGAGATTTGAAGCTGTAACACACCCATGGATGAATGGATGGGTGGAGGCGGTGAATAAGATCATCAAGTACATCTTGAAGAAACGACTAACAAAGGCCAAGGCATGTGGGTCGATGAATTACCCCTAGCACTATAGGCTAACCGAACAACTCATAAGTCCACGACCGACCATACTCCGTTCGCCCTGGCCTACGGTCAGAGGCCATGATTCAAATTGAATTGGAAGTTCCTTCTAATCAGAAGATTCATTATGATCCCAAGACAAAAGAAGTACTCCTGCTCGAGTCCCTCGATATGATTGATGAGAAGCATGAAGAAGTCGATTTAAGATTTGCTGCTAACCAAAAATGAGTAGCTCGACAATTCAATACAAAAGTCAAAAATCAGACCTTCGAGATCCGCGATCTCATTCTCAAATGGTTCTTTCCCAGTCAAATGAACGTGGTCTTGAACTAGGAAGGTCCGTATGCCATTGAATAGAAGCTTGGAGATGGAATATTCAAGATGGCATTTGATGGAATCTCACTTCCGAGGGCTTAGATTAGTGACCACCTACGAAGCTATTTCGCTTAAATCCATGATTGGATCATGAGAGTATAATCATTTTAGGTATCCAGAGATAGATACCAGCGAACTCCTTCAATCGATAACTGGGACGTGGAGTATGAACACAACTAGGGTCGATTATGATGATGCACCCTAAGTTTATATTCTTTGACCATTGCCCGAAAATAGGCAAAGTCCAAGACCACAGCCTGGAGATTGGCTAGGTCTACTTGTGATGCCTAGAGACGGGCATCTAGCTAAAAAGGTCCCAGAGATTAGACCCAGCAGGAGGTTGGGCCTCCTAACCAAAGAACGATCGACGCTTAGAGTTAGGTGCGATCGATTTGGACATCTAGAGATAAACATCAAAACTACCATTTGAGGTGAACTGTCCCAATCAGTGCCCAAAGATAAGCGAGATTCGGTGAGGATACGTAGAGATTGACATCTAAAACATTACTTCCTAGAAATAGGAAGTGACACAAAAGGCCAACCCTATCTCTGTTCAAAAGAGACCTGACTGGAGATTAGCTAAGTAAGCTATGAAGTCTACCAAGCAATGGTAAAGTGTTCACACATACGTAGTTATGCTGGGTGATTGCGTAGTTTAGATCTGAATGCAATCACAAATTAACGTAAATAAACTATGTCCATAGGCAAATGAAATAGAGATTTGCAAATAAAAACTATTTTATTCACAACCAAAAAAGATTTGCAAAAAAAGCGAGGGCAGTACCTATAAAACAAAAGCCTATATACATGGATCGAAAGCTAAACGAACAAGAAAATGGCAACATGACAAAACAATGACTAATGATTCCTCTTCTTCCTCCTCTTCTTATCCATTTTTTCCCTGGAGAAATGTGCAATATGCCTCTTGTCGGACTTTCCTAATTTTCCTCCCTCGAATAGATATCCCTTAGGGTCAGTTTTCCAATTGTAGTCACTCCCCAGAAACTTGGGAGCATCTGCTTGGACGCTATATAAGGCAGGAGCGGGGATGGTGATGGGTGGTATGGGCAATGAAACTGAAAGGGGAGGAGGAATGTCATCCATCTTTTCCTTCTTCATATTTTAAGATTTATAGTATGCAGTTTCTTCTCCTTCTACAGCGAAGGCATGAATGTATGCTCAGTGGCTCTAGTAATAACAATTTCTTTATTCCTTCGCATCACGTTAGGATCGTCCGTGGCCTCTTCATTCAAAGCATGATTAATCTCAGCATCGGAACCAGCTAATAAAGAGGTTGAGATTTGAATAGGGGTAGACTAATAACTGATTCGGTCGCTGTAGCTTGTGCACCTAAAGACAAGCCTCCTTTAGGTATGAAGGCAAGAGCAGGTAGACATGAAACTGGAAAAATGGAAATGTATAGATTAGAGACATCAACTGGAGCCAGGTGAGCAATCTCGAATACATGCAAAGTTAATGATATGCCTCAAAGGGAAGCATAGGTCATATGTGATGGAGTCCATGCTGAACTTCCCTCCACGAAAGGGATATAAGATAGGTAGCTTCGGAAATGACTCTGATTCAGTTTAGTTAGGTTGCTCGGGATTATATTGAACGTTGGCTAAAAACGTTAAAGTAACTGAAATGCCTGAAACCGAAGTGGAAGTCATAGAAGTACCAGAGGGAGGAATAATGACCTTAGTTGTTAGTGGTCCTAATGTGGAAGAGGTGGCAACACCAGATATATCTCCCATTTGCATGGAAGATTCTACTGTGGGTCCCTCAAGAATAGAAGTGGCACTCTCACCCAAACCTTTAGAGCTAGGTTCAGGTTGGGCCTCGAAAAACACACTAGTTGGAGGAACGACCTCAGACATTAAAAGAAGTCCATCATCATTTTAGTCAGTCGATTAAATCACTATAAATTTAAAAACTTGTATGGTGCAGTGGTAAAGGCATACGCTATTATCTCGGCCTACCTCGGTTCGAATCCTAGCTTTGCAAATTTTTATCCATTTTATTTTCCAACTTTTCCATCATCGTTTTGACCTAAAATAACTTAATAAAAACATTAGTAGCATTGTCGTATGGTTGTTATCATCAAAATACCATATATATATATATATAGTTCTTTTATTCTCCCTTTTTTAATGATGACAACCACATAACTTTATAATATAAAATAATAGCTTCCCCTAAATATATGTTATATATATAATAAGTTTTTACCTCAACTTTATATAATTCCAATATAAATATGTAAAGTACACGTTCTTTTTCCCCTTTGTCATCAACAAAAAGAGATAACAGCCAAGACATATTATATATTATAAACTCCCACTAAATATAATATTTCTCTTAAGAAATATGTCTTTGTACTTTTCTCCCGTTTATAAAAGAGATGGGAAGTATCACAGATAAGTAAATAAAACATAATCTAACATTAATAAAAAGTGGCGAGTATCTAATAGATATGTCAAGTGTAAACAAAATTATACACATTTTTATAAAAATATAAGGTTCACGACTAGGGAACCCATATCCAGTTGGATGTGGTTGGTCCCTTAAAAATATAATTCTTATTATTAATCATAGTGGCGTAATAATCACTAGTATAATTATCTATCATGATTGGTTAGATTAGCAGGAACCCATATATCAACATTAATTGTCACTGATTTAGTATTCAAATGATGTTTTCTATTTCTAAGTATAATACTATCATGAAATGAAGTGGTTTCAGAGCTATTTCTACTTTTAGTACTAGCATTAAAATGTGTATACATGAATGTGTATCTAGTAATATTTTTATAATTTTCTTGTTTATAGCCTAAACCAGTTCTATTATTGTAAGCTTTGGTATTTGTAATTAAGGAAGATAAATCATTTTTTCCTCTATTAAAATTTGTGATTTTCTCATTTAATTTATCAAAAACAGCTTTAAAATCATAATTTTTTTACAAAATAATATTATTATCTTTTAAAAGTTCACATTCTTTAATTAATTCCACATTTCTATCATTTAAAGTACTATTCTCTTTTTCAAGAGACAAATGTTTGGAATTAAAATTATTTGAAGAATTTTCCAAAAATATAGTTTTATTTTGCAAAACTTCAATGTCCTTCAAAAGATCAATATATTTATCATTTAAACGCTCATTATCTTTTAATAGAAATTCTTTTTGTAAAATAAGTTTTTCTAATGTATTTTTAGAAACTTAAGTTTGTTTCACTAAAAACTTATTTTCTTCCTTTAAAATACTAATTTTACACTCAAAATCATCAAATTTAGCTAATACAATAAATTGACCTTTTGTGATGCTTTAAAATCTTTTAATAAGTTCTCATGCATTTGTAAAAGGTCACTATATAAATAATCTAACCGTACCGATTTTGATTTGAGATTAGCCACACAACACATGTACCTTGATTCTGTAGACTGTTGCTTGCTTTTAGAAACTTTCATTTTCTCGACTGTCTTTGAGCTCTGACTAGAACTTCTTTTTATGGCTATTGTTCTATGATGTTATTTTGATCGGTATAACACCAGGCTCTGATACCACTTTTTATTCTCTATGCACTGAATCAAAGATGGCCAATAGTAGTAAACAATGTAAATGTAGTGGAACAGTATAGTAGATTACACAAATGATTTTATAACGGTTTAGACCTCCCATCCTACATCCAGTCCTGAAGCCCCCTTTGGTATTTCACTAACCAAAACACCCGTACTTCACTTGGAGGAATAGGTTTACAGACTCCGCCTGAACAACTAAACATGACTTCAATAACTATTATAAGTAGTGTAACAAATGTTACTTTTTGACATACATATCTTGATATAAAAATTATCTCTTCGATGTACAATGACTCCTATAATGAAACCAAATGATATTGAGTGGAGGTGCAGAGGCTAAGGAGTTTATTCGACTAGAATATTGAATGTGGATATGAAGCATACTAGTCGTTAATCTCTGAACACATAAATCTCTTGAAGTTTGGACTCTTGCTTTTGGGATTGAGAGTAAATCAAAGCATGGAGTGGTATGTTGTTGTATATTGTTATGTAGTGATTCAGGAATGGTTAATGGATTTTATAGGTGTTGTAGGGATGCTAAAATAAAGGTGCAACCTTTCAAATTCGCCATTGATGAAGTGAAGCTACTGAAGACTCGAAGAGATGTAAAGACACCTTTTTAGGAAAATGCAATTTCAGTCTACTGGAGATGATGGTCAGTCAATTGAATTAATGTAAAAATCATTCCCGAGAGTAAAGCCAAAACCAGAAGACTATATACGTTTCTAGTTGATTGGATTAAATTGACTTTGAGCTCTAGTCAGTCGACTGAATTACTATAAATTTCAATAACTTGGATGGTGCAGTGGTAAAGGCATGTGATATTGTCTCAACCTGCCTAGGTTCGAATCTTAGCTTTGTAAATTTTAGCCATTTTATTTTTCAAACTTTTCCTTCATTGTTTTGACCTGGAATAACTCAATAAACATATGCCATTTTATTTTCCAACTTTTCCATCATTATTTTGACCTCAAATAACTTAATAAACACATTAGTAGAATTGTCATATGGTTGTTATCATTGAAACACCATATATATAGTTCTTTCACTTGGTTCAATAATAACAATTATTATTAACCAAAATGCTCTGGCCAGATATTTAATTTTGAGTTGACTTCAGCTGACTGTGATACTAACCTCATATAACAGAGGAGACGAATTCTCTATTGAATAGTGTTTAACTTCCAACACTTTAACTCGACCCAATAATAGTCGTTTAATGGATGTCATGCCACTATTTAACTATACTCAAAGCAGAGTTTCTACATTAAAGTTCTACATTATTCTAAAGTTGAGAGAATTGTGTAATATTATCACATCAATAAATTTTTTTGACCTTAGTTATACTAGTTGCTAAAAAACTATCAAATGAGTCACTTCACAGTTATCCAATAACTATAAGTACGTAACCCCATGGTGCCTCCAATAGTCATAAGTAATACATTTCCTAACATTTGGAGAGTGTTACATACTCTAGTCTCAACGAATGTATCGGTATCTAGTATCGATACATCTTAACTAGGAATATTTAAAATGATATGTTTATTTTCATTGTGATAAATTTCTCATGATTGCAACATATTGTAATTACTACCACAAAACATATCATTTATGGATGTTCTGTTAAATATACTTAAATTACATAAATAATTAATATAACACATTTTATCAAGTATATAATAGAAAGAAAAACACCTTTTATTTTAAGCAAGATTTTATTATAGTTTTAACAGTTTACAGTAAATTACATCATTGCCTCTAGGTCATACCCCTAACTCTGTCAATATCTCTACACGTAATAATTCCGCATAAAACAATGATTATGTAAATGAAAATTTATAGTTTGATAAACTTGAAGTTTCATGCAATGAATTTCTTTACATACATTGAATTTATTTCATTCTTGTTTTATTACAAGATGCCACTTTAAAAAAAATGCTTCCACACTATTTCTAAAACGCAATGGTATCAATCCTCTTTTTCATCTAGGCTTGTACATCCAACTTAGAACTTTCATATAATCCATCTTGTACTACACAAGTAGATACAAATTAAATTATCTTTTATAAAATAAATTTATGTTAAAATTTAAGAAATGTATAACTGGCTTTTAGAACAACACTATACGTTATGCAGCGACCCGTAATTTTAAACACTTCGTCTTTGAATATCTGAACCTTTGGAATATGGTTATATGTTATAAAATTGATTTAATAACCTTATTAAACCCCTTTTAATTAATATAAAATGATGGAAAACTTGTTATTGAAATTTATTTACAAAAATAAATTCTTTGAAGAAATATCGATAATGTGACCAAAAATCATTTTATCGATAAACGGTTTTTTACTCGATATAAGTTGTACGTACTTTTTGAGATTTCTTGGAGTTATAAGGTGTAATAAATTAGCATCTAAAAATGTTTTGGTGGATTATGACTAACTAACCACTTTTATGATGTCATGGGTGATGTAAGGTAGAGATATTTTGAAAAAGATATTTGTTGGAAGATATTTTATGAAGGCATGAGGAGTAAAGCAAGGCACATGAGGGGGAGGGTGCTTGGTGACCTTCCATAAAGGGTAGAAGTGGATGGTAAGCCCTAGCCAAGTCTATTGAACACCTTTAATATTTAGGAAATAGGTTTGCAAATTTATTAACATAGAAAACTATATTCTTCATCCTCTTCTCTCTTTGTATCAACATTCCAAAAAGTCAAAGGAACTTCTCCAAACCCAAGTTATAGGTCTGAGAAAACATAGAAACAAGATTAGCAACTCAAACCTTGAAGAATAGGAGCACACACCCCAAAACACCTCTTGGCCGTGAGCAAATATAGGGATTTTTTCCCCAGGCAGTGACCATTTGTAAACCAAGGAAGGATTTTGGAGCTTGTTATAGTTGAGGTAGGAAGTGGAATTGAGGTAGAGACTTGTGCTTAGTTGTAGGCTTGGAAACGTGTAAGTTAACCACCATTTGATAGTATATAAAGTTGTATAATACGCTTGCTAAACTGTAGTAAATTCATTAATTAGTTAAAGTTATATATTTAGGCCATACTTCCTTTTGAGAGCAAATGACAACTCTATATTGCATATCATCACTTCTATGAGTACATGACCTTGACATTATGTATATGTTTGGTTAGATTGTGTTCGGTTTGGAATTGAATGTGGATTGGCATGTATAGCGAAAGGTCGCTATAGACACACTTTGAAATCCCTTGTTTTGATGAATTTTTATAATAATTTGTAAGGACATCCTTAGGGGTTTCTTGGAATTGTTATGATGTACTATGAGTACATTAAATACTGTAATACAATTAGGCTTTAAATAAATAAGTAGCTAATTGAAAACTGGATAAACGTAAAGGTATTAAAAAAAATTTTGTAGCAAAAACATGAAATTGCAACATTTCTAACCACAACACGTTTTGGGCATTTCTGCACTTTTGACAGCACTTCTGTTATATGCTGTTGTACATTGTTTGAGACTCAAGGGTTTAAAATGGCAATTAAATAAAGTATTTTTCTCAAATATTTTTGGAGTTGTTTAATAATATATATTAGAGTGTTTTAAAAGCGGTTTGAAGCTTAAATATATTTTTAATAATTATTTATGAATTATCAAAGTAAAAGGTTTATTATATGTAAAGCATGCTTTTAAAAAGTTTTTAATAAATTTTAAATAAGTTAGTTTTAAGCAATACTTTATATTGATATTTAAAATAATTTATAAGTTTTTAAAAGGCATTCTTATGTACATATAATTTTAGAAAATTAGTTAAATATTTTATCGAAGTATAAAAAGGTTTATGTAGCATTTTTGTCCTTTAATTTGTTTTAAAATTTTAGTAAGTATATTAGCTTTATAAATAAATTAGTATATATATATACCATTTTAAAGGTTTTTAAATTATATAAAAATGGGATTATAAGTCGCTTACATGATTTGACCATGCTTATGTGCTTATTCGTATATGGATAGTATTTACTCCTATACTTAGTACTAAAGTTGACAAAATAGTCTTCTTCTATCTGAGAGTTAAGAATGAGGTTTCTAGGGAGGGCTTGGATACAACCAGTGCCGTAGATTGCCTATCTTCACTCTTGACCGAGGGATAGTGTAAGTTGAGAGGGTCGAAAACGTTGATAAGTGTATGAGACTTGATTTCCTAATGCGATCGTTTTTAGTGCTAGACAGTCGATCTATCGGCTATCGAACTTGACCAAATTGACTAGGAAGTATATAAAAGCTTTGCCGCTTCATACTACTTGAGCTTCATTGGGTAGAACTCATTGTTATGGAACGTCTCTTGCTTTAAGAATGTATATATACGAGATCCCCTGGGGAGGACTCCTTTATAGTGTTTGCTTATATCTAAAAGAACTAGAATTAAGTTAACTAGAAATTCACCGATTTAGTTATGATGTGTTCGAGATCAGATAAATATACTTATGTATTACTTATAAAAAACTTCTTTAAAACTGAAATACGAGTTCTGTGTTTTGGAAGCGGTTGTAGAGTGGAATGTTAAAGAGTTGAACTGTGTATCCTAAGGTTAAGTCCATGGGAGAAGTCAGTGTTAACATTTTGAACAAATGGTACCGAGTTGAATTGTCTATCTTAAGATAGTCCAAGGGAGAGATCAGCATAAACATTCATCCAACGACTTAGGCATGGATCCATAAAGAGATTCGTGAAATATTCGAGTGATGAAGACTCGTGTCTTGAGATGATAAACATGACTTCAATATAGGAAATGACAGAAAAAAGTACATCGCATATGCAGTGGGTTTAGCTAATCCAAGGGACTATAAACTCCATATCTATAGATTTATATAGCTGTTGCTAGTGGGAGCTGATGATATTCGGTATCACGTGTTCGGTCGTGGACCGATTATGCTTACCTTTGTGGTATATTTTATCTAGAGATATACGTTGCTCGGATGGTAGTTTCCGACCCTTGTTAGGATGACCGTCCTCAAGGTACCATAGACGCCTCTAACGGAAATCCATATGCGAACGTACCTTTACCATTTTAGTTGTGCTTCTAATATTGTTGTGTTATGAGATATAAGCAGCACAGCTATTTTCATATTTATATTCCATACCCTAAACACTATCTATTATGCCGCTATATTTACTCATCAAATAGTTTGGTTCTTTTGAGGGGAAAACCATTACGGCGATTAAGGTGGTCTAAAAAGTTACTGTTATATAAACATATGTTTCTTGAGTTTCTCATACCAGACTTAAGTCCGACTCATGGTTTTATTTTTCCCTTAATTCCTTGGGTACTCTTTCTAGGTAAAGCAGGATTGGCTATGGATGCTTTAAAGCTTTATGAGACGAGCTGGAGCCTTCCATCTATCCACCTATTTTTGTTTCCCTTGTAATATTATTACATACGTATCAACATTTAGAGTACAGACTGTTATAACTATCCAAGATGATGATAGTACTTTGGTTTTTGTAACATTGAAATTACTCTATTTCTTGGAGTAACCCTCTGTACCATCTTTTTTTATATTATACATTATCGTTCTACTTGTGAAATTCTAATGTTGTGTTCTTTCTTTCTTGTTCTATTATTTGTTTTTTATTTTTACCCTAACAATCTGTCTTTCCAGCACTTGGATGCTCGACATACGAATACCACGGATGTCTTAGTGTCGACATTTGAGGGTCAAAAAGGAAAATTGTTACATTTGGTATCAGAGCCGAAGGTTTAGCGAATACCTTAGCTTTGGTTGGGTATGACTCATTAGAGATTTTCTAAGCGATCCCTAGAATGAGTTGAGTGTATTATATATATATGAGCATGTATTTGTAATTTTCTATAAACTTACCCTTGTAAAGTATTTCCTTTGAGATAATGCTATCTTAGATATAAATCTATTCTTAAAGTATTCTAAAGATATTTTTTGTGTTTAGGTAGTTAAAATAATGAGTACTAGAACTGCTATTGCTAGAGGAGAAGGTAGAGGTAAAGGTGGGAGGAGTAGCATTATTACTAATGGTGGGACTCAAGCACAGTGGAACACCGATCCGATCGGAGAGGCGGGGGTGAATGTAGTGGAAAAAGTTGTGCAAGTTCGATTATAGATAAACTTTGCTTCAGTTTGTTGTGACTTTGAAAGGTTGGGCGGTAAGAGGCTCAATGGCACTGAGAGTATTATTGAAGTTCAGACTTGGCTTAGTTGTGTGACAGGATATTCGGGGATTTGGAATTGGATGCTTTAAAGCGTCGCTAGGCATCGCGATATCTATCTACTACTACTATAGATTAGTGGAATTCAGTCTCCATAGATTTCCATGAGAACGACTTCTCTTAGGCCCAATTCAAGAAAGTGTTTGAGACGAAGTTTGTTCTAGAGGCGGAGAAAACTCTGTTGTTTAGGAGCTTTCTCAATTAAAGTAGGGAGCTATGTTAATTGCTGATTATGAGAACATGTTTAATGCATTGTCTCGGTTTGGGATTGGTTGAAAAATGCATCATTAAAGAAGAACAAGATGTTTATGTTGGGTACGTGTCCCAATTTTTAGAGGGATATCACAAATCATATTAAGGGACCGTTTGTGAATCTGATTGGTATGACTTTATGGTTTAAGAGTTTGGCTCCAAAGCCGTCTGCATCTGCACCAACTGGAAACATGCGTAAGTTCCAGTCGCTGAAAGGTGTTTCCAACTTAGCTTGCTATAAGTGCGAATTGAAGGGACATTTTGCTAGGAATTATAAGACATGTGGAGGAGGAAAAGTTGTTAAAGAGACAATAGCTAAAGCATGTATTGTAAGGGTACCGAAGATGGAACCACGGATGGCCACGGGACAGTTTGCACCGAGGAGTTGTTACAGCTGCCACCAGCTAGCATATGGTCACAAATGGTCCTATGCTTCATAAAGGATAGTAGCCCAATATTTTCACTCTTGCTATAGAAACTTCCACTTCTACAGGTGCAAAGTGGAACAGGTTCTTGAAGGTACACTATATGTTTATGGCTTTCCTGTTCGTTTTTTGTTTAACACCGGTGCTTCACATAGTTTTATATCCCGTAACCTAGTTGATAGATGAAATTGGAACCAAGTATGTTTGATGACTCTATTTGTGTGTCGAACCCTGTGGGAGGCTCAACCAACCTAAGTATGCTACGTTTAGGAGTTCCATTTACTTATCATTACCAATTCCTTCCATGTGATATGTATGTTCTTAGTTTTGTAGGATGATGTATTAATTGGATGAATTGGTTGTCTTGGCATCATGTTATTCTTGATTATGTTAAGTTAACTGTATCGTTGAGTGTTAGAGGGAGAATTTGGGTAGTGTCTTTTGAGAAACCTAGCTCGCTAATGAGTAATTTTGTTTACTAACTTGATGTGGTTGAAGAGGAGTTGGGATTATTTCATATTATGCAGGAGTTTACAAATGTATTTGAAGAAGTATCTGGCTTAACCCCTCAGCATGAGATTGAATTTCATATTGATTTGGTTCAAGATGCAAAACCTATTGTGTTTCCTATCCATAGGCTTGATCCGACCTAGTCAATTGAATTTGGGAGTGCCCATCATCTTTGCTATGAAGGTGAATGGTTCCTAAAGACTTTGTGTGAATTACCGAGAGCTTAAATAGCAGATTATTAGGAACAAGTACCATTTGCCTAGGATAGATAACTTGTTCGGTTAGCTTCATGGTGCTCGGGTATATTCCGAACTAGATCTTTCCATAGAGTTTCATCAATTAAGGGTAGTAGAGGAGAGTGTACCTTCGACAATTTTCGGGTCTGATAAATTTTATGAATGGTTGGTTTATGTCGTTTGGCATAACCAATGCCCCAACATATTTTTTGGACTTTATGAATCGGGTTCTCTGGGATGTGTTAAATAAATTTGTGCTTGTCTTTATTGATGATATTTTAGTCTATTCTAAGGCCGAGGAGGAGCATTCTCACCATAAGAGGATTGTACTTGAAACATTAAGAAGCATGTGTTGAAAGCTAAGTTCTCAAAGTGTAATTTTTGGCGGTCGAAAGTTAGATTCTGAGGAGATGTTCTCTCTAGAGATGGTATTTCTATTGATCCTGCAAAGGTTACAACTGTTTAGGATTGGAAGAGGCTAAAAAGAACTATCGAAATTAAAAGCTTCTTAGGGTTGGCAGGTTATTATCGGAGGTTTATTCAGGAAAGATTGCTTCACACTTGACGAATTTGACAAAGAAAGACATTAAATTTGTTTTGAAAAATATTTTGAATAAGAATTAAAAGAGTTGAAAGCAAGGTTGACTAACATTCATGTTCTAACTATTCCGAATGAAGGTGAGGGTCTAATATAGATTGTTGTAGGACAAGTTTAGGTGCAGTGTTGATGCATCATGAAAGAGTTATTGCTTATGCCAGCTGAAAACTCAAGTCGCATGAATCGGGGTATCCGATCCATGACTTGGAGTTATTAGCTATTGTTTTTTTTAAATGTAGAGGCATCACTTACTTGGTGAGAACTTCAAGTTATACATGGACCATAAATCCTTGAAGTATCTTTTCACTCGGAAAGACTTCAACGTGAGACATCAACTTTGGTTAGAGTTTCTAGCGGCTTATGACCTTGATATTTTGTATACGCCCGGTAAAGTGAATGTTGCAACTAAGGCACTTAGTAGGAGGAATGTGGTTATGGAGAATGGAGAAGTGCGTCCAACACTTATAATTTGTATTGAAGGTAATCTCTGACTTGCGAAGATAGCTAAGGCTATAAGTGAGAATGAGGCACCGGAGAAATGGCAAGGATTTGTGGTAGATATCCATTTGATATTAAAAAGAATGAGAGATTATGCATTCTAGATATTGATGGGATTAGGCAAGAGGTAGTAGCAGAAAGTAATCATTTGGGACTTATGATAAATCCGGGAGTTACCGTTGAAAGAGTTAAGGGTATGCCTTAAGGGCAATTATGTAATTTGTTACATATATCTAACTCGATAACCAATCTTGTTTGAAATAAAAGGTGTTTAATTTCTATTATATACTTGATATAATATGTTATATTAAATAATTAATTTAATTAAAAGTATATTTAGTAAAAATCCATAAACGATATGTTTTTTTATAGTAGTTGCAATGTGTTGTAACCATGAATGATTTATCACAATAAAAATAAATGTACTATTTTAAATATTTCTAGTCAAGATGTATCGAGACTGAATATCAATACATCCATTAAGACTAAAGTACGTAACACCCTCCAAATGTTGGATACTGTATTACTCATGATTTTTGGTTAATATGACCAATGTCAAACAGAAAATATTGATATGACAAAATTACACAATTCTCTTGACTTGAGAATATTGTTAATCTTTAATGTGAAAGCTCCGCTTTGATTATAGTTAAATCGTGGCACAGTGTCCATCGAATGACTATAGTTGACTCAAGTGGAAGCATTGGAAGTGAAACACTATTCAAGAGAGGATTCATCTCCTTAATTATATGAGGTTTGTTCACGGTCAACTGAAGTCAACTCAAAGTCAAAGTCTTTGGCTAGATCATTTCGTTTAATTATACTTGTTATTATTGAACTAAGAACTTTGTGTTTAGACTATAGCATTGAATATGAACTATATTGGAATTTTGTAATGGAATTTTGACCGTTACCAAATTCCATAAGTCCAAAGCGATATAGTTTTAAAGAAGAGAATTGGTGTAAATAATTATCACTAAGGGGGAATTGGGGAAAAGAACAAACTTTGAAAAAAAATTAGGCTGAAGGACATGAAGTGTTATTTTTAGGCTGAAGGACAAATACTAGTTATAATTAGCATTATATTCAATTTTTACACTATACAAAATGCTAGTTATATCTAGCATTCTATTCAGTTTTACACTATACAAAATGCTAGTTATAATTAGCATTGTCCTTCAGCCTAAAAAACAAACTTGTTGTCCTTCAACCTAATTTTTTTTCTAAGTTTGTCCTTGTGCCTATTTTTCTGTATCACTAATGGGTAATGCTTATAATAAATTAAATTAAATTTTACCAAAAGATGTGTAAGCAATAAATTCAACCAAAATATCACACCACTAGTTAAAGTTACATGTAAACGTTAATATTTAAGTTGTTCAATACTAATCGCTGACTGAATTTCCTATGAGTTACACAACCGAAATGTTGAATACTCTGAATGAACCATAGGCTTTAATTGATTTTTAATAGTTGAAAATTAATTAGTATTTATGAAATATTAATTATTCAATTATATATAATTATTTTGAATATCATTAGTATTAAGTAAGTGCATATATAAAAGTTATAAACGCGCGTATCAATATACGGTATTGGTAAATTATTTAAATTTGATTTAAAAAGAATAAATACTGAAAAGGACTTTAAATAAAATAAATAAATTAATATATATGAAATATTAATCACTAAAAAATTTCTTATTTGATTTGTTTGATTTCCATTAGTATTTAATAAAGTGTGTATATAACTGTTATAAGCACGTGTATCGGTATACGATATCGATAACAAATTTAAATTGGATTTAAATAGGAATAATACTAATTGGTTTTTAGAATGTTTTGGAGTCTAAATAGCCCGTGTAATAGCTGGACTTCCTTTGAGGTATAAGAGGGGTCTTTTGTTTTTTGTTTTTTTTGAACTTTGGTACTTATATGGTAGCAAGTATTAGTACTACAAGTTTTAGTAGCATACAACATACTACATGTCAATATATGTTTGAATCATGCTACGCAAGTTTCAAACCTGTGACGTCTCGTACCAAAGTCAAAATGCTTAACCACTGAGACAGTCGTGCTTGTCAAGGGGTCTTTTGTTTTGAATGAGAAGGAAGTATTATTAAAACAGGACAGGAACTAGCATATATTGAATGCTAAATTTATTTTCTCCTTTAATAAAATTCTCTCAATCATTTGCCTCTTTGATTCTCATCTTCTTCTCCAAAAAATTTGAAATTTCCATGGTTACAAGTCTCCTAAAATTTCAATATAAAATTCAAACAAAACAAAAGAGAAAATTTGGTTATCACTGATTATTGCAGATTTAGAAATCGAATTGAAGAATCTCAGAAATTTTTCTTCATTCAAGGTGTATTCTCTAGGCTTCATCCTAAGGTAATTCTATATAATTACATATCACTTACTTTTGTTTACATCCCCTTAATTCTATCCCTCCCTTCTGTTCATATATGAATTTGGATTTTGATTTGGATCTTTCAAACCCCTTGCTTGAATCAATTGTATATTCTTACCATGAGAAAAAAAACCTTGCTATATTGATTGTTATTTTGTTATAAACAATGATATTACTTTTTCTCTCTGTTTTATATGTTTATTTATCCAATTAGTTTAACCAAGATCTAGATCCTTTTAATTTCATTTTCTTTATTCTGCATGTTGATTCATCAATGTATAACCTAGATCTATACCTTATATCATGAATTTGTATATACCTATGTCGTTTGATTTTATCATTGTTATTATAATAAAAAACAAAACTAAATTGAATTTTGAAATACTCTTGTCAATAAGTTAGTTTTCATATTAGAAGATTTAGACTTGAATATTTACACATAAATTGTTATGCGAATAATACTTTGAAATAATTACATTAATTAATATATGTTGCCAACATAACATGATGACTTGATTATGTTATGTTTTAAATCATTCTAAAACAAGCTTTGCAGATTGAAACAAAAAGGGAGACGCTAAATTAATGATTTATTCCTAGTTTTACAATTGTATCCAATATAGTACTAAATCTTTGTTTAAAAGGAAACATTTTATTTCACAAACTACTTGTTTATTGTTTTATTTTATTTCAAAATTTTGTCTTGTTTGTACAAGTACATGAATTTATATATATTTATATAATACCATTTATATTTGTGTGTATTTGCATTTAACTCAAAGTTTCAAAAGGATTTTTGTATAAGATAAAATAGTAAACTTTTAACCTACTTTATTTAGGCTTTGTATTCTTTAATTTATTGCATGTAGTATACATAAAGTATATATCAATTTGAACTGCTATGTAAAATATTTATTGTCTATCTATAAATTCATTTATACACGTAAACATGTATATACATACATACATACATATATATATATATATAAATATATGTAATGACCCTAAAATAAAAATAAAATGATATATATTTATATTAGAAAATTCTGAGATATATATATAAGTATATATATATTGCATTAAAACAGAAAAGAATTTGGCAATAAATAAAAATTAAATGGGAGCTTCTGTTTGATAAAATGCAAGGAATTAAGGTAATTAGAAGAAAAATTGGAACTCAAAATAAATATAGCTTTATGTTCAAAGAATTATGTAAATATATATATACATTTAATATATATGGGGTGTTTGCTGTTTTATATGAAGATAAAATAAAAATGAAGTTTAATATAAAGGGTTATATGTCTTATAATTGTGCCAGAAAATAATTAGCATAATATATGTGATTTTTAATTTAAAAGGGAGTTGACTGATTTGACATAAAGGCAGAAATATATATATATATATATACACATATACAGAATCAAATAAAATTTCCATACCATATTTATTCCAAGCAAATAATTTGAGTAAATGATTTTACATTACAAAGTATGGTAGTATGTCTGATTTAATGGAGGTAATAGATAGGTAGAAAAAAATATACAAAGTATATTTTCAGATTTCCTTAAAGCTTATAAAAAAAAAGAAATAATGAACTGAGGGTCGCATGCTTATTGCATGAGTAGAAAAGAGTCATGAAAATAGTCTTGAGTGTCTAAAAATGCATGATCCCCGAAATAGCTAATTAAAGTGTGCATTTCCAATTTATGATCACACAGAAATATGATGTGTACATAAACATCTAGGGGTATCAGGGGAATTACCTATTTTCTAAAACCCTAGAATGGATTTATAAATAACTGCACATAGCCAAAACCATCACTCTCTCGGGATCAAAAACAAAATAAAATAAACAAGGAGAAACACTAGCTTGAGGCTTTGGGGGATTTGCTGTTCTAAGAAATTAAGGCAGTGAAAGGAGAAACATTATGTGAGTATTTATCTTTTGTATGCAATGGCATTAAGTCCTATTGCAGGTAGCCTAAAAATACTATGAGTTATTTGAATCTCTGAAATGATTTGTTATGGGTGATATGGATGTTTGTTTGTGCATTTTTTGTTTGGAGCGTTGATCTGTAATTTGGCTTTCAGAGTTAACATGTTTTAAGTATTCTTGTTCTATCATCATTAAACATGGATCAAGATTAATAGGGGAACATGGGGTTGAGCCAGAAAATATGCAGGCAGTCATATTTCTCTGATATAAAAAAAAACTAAATTGGTCACTTGGGGGTAGTCAATGATCTGCTTACTTCAGGTGGAAGCAAGTATGTGCATGGTGCAACTGCACCCTAAGGCCTCTGTGTGTTGGAATAATTTAAACAACCTGGGAGTTTCCATCACAATGCATACATAGTGTTCATTTGACAAGGAGTTAAAGACCATAAAATAAATGGGGGTAGGGGTTTAAAAATCTGGGTTATAAACTTTCAAATTTGGTGTTAGATTTAATCAAGATAAATATTGTTCATTGATTAATTGTTGGGTGGAAGTTTGGAGTATGAATCAGTGATTACTTATCCAAGATTTGATGAGGATGAATTAAAATTGTACACATGATTTGTCTTAACTGACTGTTGTGCATGGTATAATTTGTTGAATGTGATATTGTGTCTTCTTGCATGAACCAAAACTTGCTAAGTATAAGACCTGTTAATCTAGGAAGGAATTGCAAGATTACTACAATTATGTACATGTATACAAAATTGATAAATGCTCATACCAGTGTAAACTGACCCTTTTGGTTGCCCTTGCAATCATCTGGGTGTCTCAAATATTATTTGGGGCAGCTAAATGATTTGCTTGCAGGAAATTGAAGTTGGCTTGATGAGTAAAGAAGGCATTGGCTGCTAGTATAAATAAGAGAGACTTGTTTTAAATTTGCAGTTGCTTTGTAATGGAATTACTAGACAAATTCTATTTTCTGTAATTGAAGTACTTGTAGGAAACTTTCTAAGTATTTGGGGATGAAAACTTGTACTTAAGTAAAATTCATTTTGAATGATATTTGATGGAGTTTGATTTTTATTGATTTTATGATCATCTGATTTGGAGAAAACAAGGGGATGGATATAACACATAAATATAAAATGTGAATGCAATGATCTCTGGTTTTATTGCCTGAGTTTATTCTATGATTTTCTTTAAATAAAATTACAATAGATTTGACAAGATTTGAATAAGAAATACTCAAGTGGAATAAAATGTATGCATGTCAGATAACTGATACTGAGATATATATATATATATATATATATATATTTGAATCTCTGATTTCTATTGTTTATATTTTGTCTTATGGAAATTAAACAGCTAAGGGGATTTAATTTTTGAAATGAACTCTCAAAGATTTTAGCAGAACATTCAAGCAAAATGAATTTGTGCATGGCAAGTAAATGATACTGGCAGGTGCATAAATTCTGGATATTTGTATGGATTTGAGCATTTAAAAAAAAGGATCTTTGAGAATAGTAGACCTGGAAGGGTAATGGACTTTGGATATTTGGTTGAACACTTATGAGAAAGTGTTTTCCAGAAAACTTGAACTAGGCACAAAAAGGCTTGGAAATTTAGGAGTAGGAATTTTGTAAAAGCTTGCCAAAATGAAGGGTATGGGTTTGCAAGTGGTAAAAGGGAGACTATGGCTGGTCTAGGTGGCCATGGGTCAAACCCTTGGAGCCTGGAATCTCTCCATTTCAATTGATGAAGTGTGAGTGCATCCGGGACAAAACCAAGAAAAACACCAAGCAACCCTCATATAACACCAAGCAATTTTAGAGATATACCAAGCAACTAAAAATCTGTATCATATCAAATATAGAAATGCAATCTAACTTCAATTGTTTAATTTGAGACTGTGATTAGGAAATCACTTTTAATGTTCCTAACTACAAGTAGGATCTTGAAATAATTTTATGCATAAGCCTAATAACTGTCACAAGAACAAATGAATGCAAATAGCCTTATTTAGGCAGATTAATATTTATATATAGCCAGATAACAAGTTTAGGTATTATAATTTGCTAAAAATATACCTCTGGTAGTAGAATAAGATTTAAATAGGAAATAAGTGGCTTGTCAATAGCTTGTATGATATTTTGTTTTCAAATTGATTTAAATTGACTCTGATATAAATAATAATAAAGGAACAATTGTATATCATCAAATATATAATTGGTTTAATCTTTGTATACTGATTTGATTATATTAGTAATTCCAGGTTCTTGGGAAAAATATTTGGAAACTATATAAAAAATTAAATATAAAAGTATTTGGGGTTTAGTGGTGAGTTCCTTTTGAATAAAAAAAAATCTAAGTGATTTTAAAGATGAGGTTCACCACAGTTGGTATCAGAGCTATGTTTTAAATAATATAGTAAATGTTGTTGTATGCATATGGATGTTTGAATGCATTGTTTGAATTGTTGGTGTTGAATGTTTTTACTTTATGTCAAGAAATATATGTGTGTACATGTGACACATGCACAGTGTGCACAGAAATGAAAATGAACCAAGTAAAGACACCAAAAACTGATAGGGGTAAATAAACTAACATAAAAATCATATTTATAGCATTATGGTAGGACCAAGGCATCACATAGGTGCAGGATCATCACGTGAGCCACCTGTGATGAGCATGGAGGATTTTGTGAGAGCTTTAAGGGATGGAATGGCACCAAGGCAAGACAATCCTCATGAGGAACTCTCCAAACTGATTAAGACTTGTGCCACTTTGGGAGGAAAGGATTTTGAAGGTACTGAAGGAGCTATAGGTGTTCAAACTTGGATAAAAACTATGGAGAGGGTCTTCACAGATATGCAGATCAATGACCAAAGAAAGAGACAGATAGCTTCAAGGAAATTGAAGGGGGTTGCACTGGATTGGTGGGAAGTTGTGACAGCAGGAAGACAAGAGGATACCATTACTTGGAATAATTTCAAGGACATGCTTGAGGCCAGATTTGTCCCAGCATCTGCCAAGGCTACACTGCTGGAAGACTTTATTAGATTAAGGCAAGGAAGCATGAGTGTGAATGAATACACTCAGAAGTTTAAAGCATTATCCAAGTATGGACTGGTGTTAATAGGGAATGCAGAAGCAAAGAATGCAAGGTACATTCAAGGCTTGAACCCTAGTTTGTCAAGGGCAATGTTGCCATACAAGGACAAAACCTTTGATCAAGTAATTGATCTAACTCTCTCATTTGAGCAACATGACACTGCAAGAGAGAAATTCAGGAATATGAAGCTCAATAAGAAGAAGGGTGGTCAGAACAAAGTGCAACCTTATGACAAGAGAAATGCAACTAAAGGAGTTAAGAAAGGGGAAGGAGCAACAGCACCTGAAAGCAAGAAGTACACTCATTGTTTTAATTGTGTAAAAGCTGGACATTATAGTAACCAATGCCCTGACCCCAAGATACCCAGAGGAGGATGCTATAATTGTGGAAAGATGGGTCATCTCAAGAAGGATTGCCCAGAAACCAATAGGGGAACAGCAAGGGTAGGAACTTTGGCAGCAAGTAACACTGGGAATGTTGGGCAACTTGAAGGTATAATTTTTATTCATACCCAACCCATATCAGTAATATATGACACTGGTGCCTCACATTCACTAATATCTTTGGAAATTGTAAAGAAGTTAACACTTGCATGTGTTTCCATTGATCAGCCCTTGGTTGTACACAGTCCCATAGGATTAGAAGAGAAAGGATTCATAAGATCAAGTAGTTCCAGTTGGGGTTCCCCAGTGCTATTTGTCAAGAAACATGATGGAACAATGAGGTTGTGTGTAGACTACAGAGATTTAAACAAGGTGACTATTAAAAATAAGTACCCACTGCCTAGAATAGTTGATCTATTTGATCAATTGCATGGGGCTAAAATATTTTCAAGGCTAGACTTAGCCTCTGGATTTCATCAGATGAAAGTTGCAGAGGAAAGCATTGAGTACACAGCCTTTAATACAAGGTATGGCCTTTATGAATTTCTAGTAATGCCATTTGGCTTGACCAATGCTCCCTCCTATTTTGTAGACTTGATGAATAGAATTTTTAGAGACTTTTTGGATAAGTTTGTCTTGGTATTTATAGATGACATATTAATTTATTCAAAGATAGAAAATGATCATGCCATGCACCTACATTTAGTATTATCCAGACTTAGAGAACATGAATTAAAAGCCAAGTATTCAAAGTGTACATTTTGGCAACATGAAGTAAAATTCTTAGGACACATAGTGTCACAGCAGGGAGTAAGTGTAGATCCAAGCAAGGTCATTGCAGTTCAATCATGGAGTAGACCCAAAACAGTGACTGAGGTGAGGTCATTCTTAGGTTTGGCAGGGTATTATAGGAGGTTCATCAAGGATTTTTCAATAATAGCCGCACCAATGACCAAACTAACCAAGAAGAACCAACCATATGTGTGGACTGAGCAGTGTGAACAAGCTTTTGAGAAATTGAAGCAAGCATTGGTGGAAGATCCTGTCCTACAAATCCCTGAAGAAAATGAAGGAATGGTTGTATACACTAATGCTAGTGGGTCTGGGTTAGGTGCAGTGCTTATGCAACATGGCAAGGTAGTGGCATATGCATCAAGACAGCTTAAACCTAATGAAACCAAATATGCAACTCATGATCTAGAATTAGCTGCAATAGTGTTTGCACTAAAACTATGGAGGCATTATTTGCTTGGGGCAAAATTTGAATTATTCACAGATCATCAAGCATTGAAATATTTATTTTCTCAAAAAGATTTAAATATGAGGCAAGCAAGGTGGTTGGAGTTTCTGGCTGCATATGATTTAGATATATTGTACACTCCTGGAAAAGCTAATAGAGTAGCAGATGCTTTGAGCATAAATCATGTTAGATTAGCCAGTTTGATGATTGATGAGTTTAAAAATCTTGCAGTGCTTGGGGAGGCAGATATATACAGCAAGGATGCAGTGAATTTTAAAGAGCATGGTGATATGGTGGAGTATGGTACACTGGGAATAATCACAGTGAAGTCTAATCTGGTGGAGAAAGTTGGTAGCATGCAAGATCAAGATCAAAGTCTGAAGGAGAAGAAAGAAATGTTATTAAACAACATTGAGTCAGAGAATTTTAAAATAGATTCCCAAGGTTATTTGAGGAAAAATGATAAGCTTTGTGTACCAAACATTGCAGAATTGAAGGAAGAAATCATGAATGAGCATCACAAGACCAGGTACACCATACACCCTGGTGGTACTAAAATGTATCATGATTTAAAAAGAGGCTACTAGTGGCCAGGAATGAAGCAAGCAGTGGCAAGATATGTGGCAAAATGTCCCACATGTCAACAAATTAAAGCAGACCACCAAAAGCCCTCTGGCATGTTGCAACCTTTGGAGGTACCTCAGTGGAAGTGGGAAAGCATTTCCATGGATTTTGTGGATGGTTTGCCTAGAACTAAGAAAGGCAATGATAGTATATGGGTAATTGTTGATAGACTAACCAAATCAGCTCACTTTGTTCCTGTCAGGTCAGATAGAAATGCATCTAGGCTTGCACAATTGTTTATTAAAGAAGTGGTGAGGCTACATGGCATACCCAAGACTATTGTAAGTGATAGAGACACTTTGTTCACCTCAAGATTTTGGGAAAGTTTCCAAGAAGCAATGGGAACACAACTTTGTTTAAGCACTGCCTACCATCCTCAAAGTGATGGGCAAACAGAGATAGTGAATAAAATATTGGAAGATTTACTTAGAGCATGTGTGCTTGATTTTGGGGGAAATTGGGAGGAACATATTCACTTGGCAGAATTCACTTACAACAATAGCTATCAATCAACCATAGGAATGGCTCCCTTTGAAGCCTTGTATGGGAGACCTTGCAAGTCTCCTGCCTGTTGGTTGGAAGCAGGAGAGGGTGTAATGTTGGGGCCAGATCATGTTAAAGAAACTTCCAACATGATTGAATTGGTTAGGCATAGGATGAAGGCAGCACAATCAAGACAAAAGTCTTATGCAGATAGAAAAAGAAAGCCAATGGAGTTTGAAGTAGGAGAGCATGTTTTTCTGAAAGTATCACCAATGAAGAAAGTGTTCAGGTTTGGAAAATCTGGTAAGCTATCACCAAGATTTGTAGGACCATATGAAATTATGCAGAGAATTGGTGCTATGGCCTACAGACTTAAGTTACCTGAGGAGTTGAGTGGTGTGCATCCTGTGTTTCATGTTTCTCAATTGAGAAAATGGGTGCATGATGAAGGAGCAATTCTGGAGTCACCTACTCAAGTTCAAGTCCAGAAAAATTTGGTTTATACCAATGAACCAGTAGGGATAGTTGCCAAGGAAGAGAAAAAGTTGAGGAACAAGGTGATCAAACTGGTGAAAATCCAATGGAGCTTGGACACTAATGATTGTACATGGGAGGTTGAAGATAAAATGAGGGCTAAATACCCCAATTTGTTTACTGATGAAGAGGTATGTTTAAGCAGCCTAAGATAATTATTCTAAATATACTTATACATTGTTTGTTTTCATAAAATAAGGGTATGGGGTTATGGAGTTAAAACAGACTATGGATTAGTGCTTTTAATTGGAGAAATTAGGTGAAATTATGGGGACATAATTCCTTTAAGGGGAAGGGTATGTAATGACCCTAAAATAAAAATAAAATGATATATATTTATATTAGAAAATTCTGAGATATATATATATAAGTATATATATATATATATATTGCATTAAAACAGAAAAGAATTTGGCAATAAATAAAAATTAAATGGGAGCTTCTGTTTGATAAAATGCAAGGAATTAAGGTAATTAGAAGAAAAATTGGAACTCAAAATAAATATAGCTTTATGTTCAAAGAATTATGTAAATATATATACACATTTAATATATATGGGGTGTTTGCTGTTTTATATGAAGATAAAATAAAAATGAAGTTTAATATAAAGGGTTATATGTCTTATAATTGTGCCAGAAAATAATTAGCATAATATATGTGATTTTTAATTTAAAAGGGAGTTGACTGATTTGACATAAAGGCAGAAATATACATATATACACATATACAGAATCAAATAAAATTTCCATACCATATTTATTCCAAGCAAATAATTTGAGTAAATGATTTTACATTACAAAGTATGGTAGTATGTCTGATTTAATGGAGGTAATAGATAGGTAGAAAAAAATATACAAAGTAGATTTTCAGATTTCCTTAAAGCTTATAAAAAAAAGAAATAATGAACTGAGGGTCACATGCTTATTGCATGAGTAGAAAAGAGTCATGAAAATAGTCTTGAGTGTCTAAAAATGCATGATCCCCGAAATAGCTAATTAAAGTGTGCATTTTCAATTTATGATCACACAGAAATATGATGTGTACATAAACATCTAAGGGTATCAGGGGAATTACCCATTTTCTAAAACCCTAGAATGGATTTATAAATAACTGCACATATCCAAAACCATCACTCTCTCGGGATCAAAAACAAAATAAAATAAACAAGGAGAAACACTAGCTTGAGGCTTTGGGGGATTTGCTGTTCTAAGAAACTAAGGCAGTGAAAGGAGAAACATTATGTGAGTATTTACCTTTTGTATGCAATGGCATTAAGTCCTATTGCAGGCAGCCTAAAAATACTATGAGTTATTTGAATCTCTGAAATGATTTGTTATGGGTGATATGGATGTTTGTTTGTGCATTTTTGTTTGGAGCATTGATATGTAATTTGGCTTTCAGAGTTAACATGTTTTAAGTATTCTTGTTCTATCATCATTAAACATGGATCAAGATTAATAGGGGAACATGGGGTTGAGCTAGAAAATATGCAGGCAGTCATATTTCTCTGATATAAAAAAAAACTAAATTGGTCACTTGGGGGTAGTCAATGATCTGCTTACTTCAGGTGGAAGCAAGTATGTGCATGGTGCAACTGCACCCTGAGGCCTTTGTGTGTTGGAATAATTTAAACAACCTGGGAGTTTCCATCACAATGCATACATAGTGTTCATTTGACAAGGAGTTAAAGACCATAAAATAAATGGGGGTAGGGGTTTAAAAATCTGGGTTATAAACTTTCAGATTTGGTGTTAGATTTAATCAAGATAAATATTGTCCATTGATTAATTGCTGGGTGGAAGTTTGGAGTATGAATCAGTGATTACTTATCCAAGATTTGATGAGGATGAATTAAAATTGTACACATGATTTATCTTAACTGACTGTTGTGCATGGTATAATTTGTTGAATGTGATATTGTGTCTTCTTGCATGAACCAAAACTTGCTAAGTATAAGACCTGTTAATCTAGGAAGGAATTGCAAGATTACTACAATTATGTACATGTATACAAAATTGATAAATGCTCATACCAGTGTAAACTGACCCTTTTGGTTGCCCTTGCAATCATCTGGGTGTCTCAAAAATTATTTGGGGCAGCTAAATGATTTGCTTGCAGGAAATTGAAGTTGGCTTGATGAGTAAAGAAGGCATTGGCTGCTAGTATAAATAAGAGAGACTTGTTTTAAATTTGCAGTTGCTTTGTAATGGAATTACTAGACAAATTCTATTTTCTGTAATTGAAGTACTTGTAGGAAACTTTCTAAGTATTTGGGGATGAAAACTTGTACTTAAGTAAAATTCATTTTGAATGATATTTGATGGAGTTTGATTTTTATTGATTTTATGATCATCTGATTTGGAGAAAACAAGAGGATGGATATAACACATAAATATAAAATGTGAATGCAATGATCTCTGGTTTTATTGCCTGAGTTTATTCTATGATTTTCTTTAAATAAAATTACAATAGTTTTGACAAGATTTGAATAAGAAATACTCAAGTGGAATAAAATGTATGCATGTCAGATAACTGGTACTGAGATATATATATATATATATATATATTTGAATCTCTGATTTCTATTGTTTATATTTTGTCTTATGGAAATTAAACATCTAAGGGGATTTAATTTTTGAAATGAACTCTCAAAGATTTTAGCAGAACATTCAAGCAAAATGAATTTGTGCATGGCAAGTAAATGATACTGGCAGGTGCATAAATTCTGGATATTTGTATGGATTTGAGCATTTAAAAAAAAGGATCTTTGAGAATAGTAGACTTGGAAGGGTAATGGACTTTGGATATTTGGTTGAACACTTATGAGAAAGTGTTTTCCAGAAAACTTGAACTAGGCACAAAAAGGCTTGGAAATTTAGGAGTAGGAATTTTGTAAAAGCTTGCCAAAATGAAGGGTATGGGTTTGCAAGTGGTAAAAGGGGGACTATGGCTGGTCTAGGTGGCCATGGGTCAAACCCTTGGAGCCTGGAATCTCTCCATTTCAATTGATGAAGTGTGAGTGCATCCGGGACAAAACCAAGAAAAACACCAAGCAACCCTCATATAACACCAAGCAATTTTAGAGATATACCAAGCAACTAAAAATCTGTACCATGTCAAATATAGAAATGCAATCTAACTTCAATTGTTTAATTTGAGACAGTGATTAGGAAATCACTTTTAATGTTCCTAACTACAAGTAGGATCTTGAAATAATTTTATGCATAAGCCTAATAACTGTCACAAGAACAAATGAATGCAAATAGCCTTATTTAGGCAGATTAATATTTATATATAGCCAGATAACAAGTTTAGGTATTATAATTTGCTAAAAATATACCTCTGGCAGTAGAATAAGATTTAAATAGGAAATAAGTGGCTTGTCAATAGCTTGTATGATATTTTGTTTTCAAATTGATTTAAATTGACTCTGATATAAATAATAATAAAGGAACAATTGTATATCATCAAATATATAATTGGTTTAATCTTTGTATACTGATATGATTATATTAGTAATTCCAGGGTCTTGGGAAAAATATTTGGAAACTATATAAAAATTTAAATATAAAAGTATTTGGGGTTTAGTGGTGAGTTCCTTTTGAATAAAAAAAAATCTAAGTGATTTTAAAGATGAGGGTCACCACAATATACACACATATATGTTTACAAAATCATGATTTAGACAAATATAGAGTGGAATTGTGTCCGTTATAGTATAAATCCCAACACCTAAACAACGTTCATATTAACTATGTACCATTTTCATATGTTGCACTTACACTATCGTACAGGTGCATTTGATGTGCTCATAATATCATGTAATTGATTAAAATTAAATTAAACTAATTTTTAAACAATTATAACAATATGAAGAAAATTTTAAAAGGAAAATTTAGAAAAGTTCTAAATAAATTTAGACTACATAGGCACAACAAAGATCCAATAGGAATTTTTTTGAAATTTACCCATTTCTTCCCTACAGGTTGGCCGAGTTCCTTCAATGGTATCAGGGCTCAAAGCCTATGCGATTTAAATTAGTCATGTTAGGATAACTAATTAGGCTTGCCCACTTATTACGGTGTCTAAAAAGGTCATGTCTAAAATTAGAATTGGGTAATCAAGTACCCTATCTTACCTGGTTACCGGCCTGACTTGAAGGGTGAAGTGAACCCAAAGGTTTCCCCTAATAGAAATGGCCTAATTTGAATTAGGCCTTTAGATAATTTTCAAAATTATTTTTAAAATCAAAATAAAAGATTTTAAATTTATGTTATGTTTATTATAAAAGTTATAATACCATACAAATTTTCAAAATGTTTGAAAAGGTAATGATATTTTTAAAATGTTGGAAATTAATTAAATACCAATTTTGAAATTTAAAATTCGTTAATAAGATTAATAAAATAAATAAATTAAGCAGGTTAATTAATTAATACTCATATACATGTATTATATATATTGATATATGTTATGTTATTTTAAAGTGTTTAAGATAACATAAGTATACATGTATGTATATAAAACCAGTGTTCGAAGTTAATATAATTTAAATAAAATTCTTTAATTAAATAAATTAATTAAAGGTTAATTGATTGACTGAATTAATGAAAGGTTAATTAATTAAATAAAATTACACATATATAAGATATATGTGTTATACAAGGTTAAAGTATACACTATAAAGGTTATTGTAGATATGTCCAGTATAAAAGTTGTATTGGAATACTAATATAAAATTAATCAAAGAGTTAATTAATTAAAATTAATTAAATAAAATTTAATTAATATATTCTTATACATAAGACTCTAATAATTAGTAATATGAAATATAAAAGTTATATAATAATAAAACTTATATGATATGAATGTATAACTAAGTGTGGAACATTAAAGAAACCATAAATTGACTTAAATAATAAATACATACTGTATATGCATAACAGTGATTTTTGATGTCTCCGACAATTCAATCACGAGGGTATTTCATAACAAATACATTATTCCATTAGTCAATATCACTTGATACGATATATTGAAGATTACGAATATTTAATATAATGTTGTCCTATATCATTTATATATCAATAGATCACTTGCATACTCTTTAGTTATTGAGCTTTCCTTAAGCTAGGGATGTTATGTGTAGTACTATCAATATATTGAATAAATGAGGTAAGATAGCTGCATGTATTTGTTGAGGACTCCTCGATGTATGTGCATTATACTTAGGCAGTCACGAAATGATAAGTTCGAGTGAATAATCCCCCTTTACCTGTTGAGCTTTCCTTAAGGTAAAGGCGGGACAAGGAACCACGAGTTAGGAGTAATCCATCGTATATGGACCTATGATTTATTGAGCTTCTCTCAAGGTCAGAATACCAAGCATATTAATCCTAGCACCCACTGGTGAAGATGAATGACTTCTATGTTTTGCCTAAGGTTTTGTGAAACATACAAGACTAGTGGGAGCCTTATTAGAGAAATGAAATGATAACATTTAACTTTTCTAATATTGTAAGATTATATGCTATATAATGTAATAATAATCTGCATTGATAATTTGGACATCTAATATGATTAATAAAATATTTATCAATTAGGATATATAAATGAACTGAATTGAAAATTAACAAACATAAATATTATACACACACACACTTACTATTAAATAGTTCTTGCATGTCAATATTTTATGTACCCATGCAAGATCCTGATTTTATGACTACTAAATGCATTCGTAATTTGGTCGTTTACGTGTTAATTTAGTCAAGACAGTGTATTGCATTCTATTAGTTCCGAACTAAAAAGCGATATGAGACTATGGATATATGATCCATATACTATCACATATAAGTGTTATATAGTGAACGGTCACCATTCATAATGGTCGATGCTTCGATGAAATTAGTTCATTCGAAGCAAACAAGTAAACTGCACTATGAGATCAAGTATTCAATTTTATTGATTACAATAAAGATTGTATTGTGTTAAATGTAACACTAGACAAAAACTATAGAATCGATATAAGAACTTGATTGTTAAAATATTAATTTGATCGGTTGATGCGAAGTGCAATATATTTGATACCCTCAAATATTAAGGATGGTCAAGTGAGCTTTTGTATAGAGTTCATTATGATATTGTAGTAAGGGCTTTCTTTTGAATAGTTTGACTATTTAAAAAGGAAAATGAATGTATAAGAGTAGATGTGATCTAAGGTACATTTGCGATAAAGAGAGTGAATGGTTACTTCTGCTTCATAAAGAAACATTGGAAATGAGACTGGTAAATAATAGTTGATACTTAACATTGGAATAAGACATATGATTTCTATTCCAAAATGTAGTTCCAAGTAGAATATGTTTTCTATGAGGTTTATTTCTTTGAATTTAAGATATCTGATCTGAAAATTTTCGATTGTAAATGATATAGTAAATAAAATAAATAGCTTATATTAAATGGTAGAATGGAGCTTAGTTTTCATATGCTATTATATAATGGCGAAAATAGTGGGAGTATGCCATATAACACTTATTGATTGCATCAAGTTACAAAAATTGTTCTTGAAAAACATACTATACAATATATATGAAATAATGGCTACTTTTCGGTGTTGACTAAAAATGGACATACTTATATTTTAATGAGAATATAATGAATATTCATTATGAAATAAAACGATAATTTGTTAATTTTTTTTCACAACAAAAGTGATGCATTGGAAAATATTGAAGATCTAAAGTTATTTGCAATTATTTTTGAATTATAGACTAAGCCATAGTTATGAGAAATGATTTTAATATTATGATTATGAATAATATGATACTAGATAATTATATCTCCAGCAATTAAGAGGTATGCACCCATTTAGTGGGAGCATCATAAGAGTTGATAAGCTCTTCAGATTGATACATATAGATGTATACAATCGTAAGTCTATTAATACCAATATGGTTCCACGTACTTTATCACATTCACCGATAAGTTATCGCGTATATGGACATATGTATTTGATACACATGTATAAGTCTATAATAAGCTCATAGAAATAAAACGGGAGTAAATAATATAACATGCGACAGAATTGATTTGATTTATCAAATGGTAATGTATATTGGAAAGAGTTCTGTATGTATCTAACATGAATAAAGATTCGGTTTCAAAGATCACTTCTCCCTATAATACATAATGGTATATTAATAAGGAATAATCAGCTTTATTGGACAAAACACGATTGATGATGAGTGAACATGAGTTAAATTCTTTATATAAGGTATGTACATAAGATTCGTACCCAAGGTTAAAATTAATATCATCTAAAGAATAGTTTACAAAACCATACAAGATAAAGGTTTTATATGAAATCATAACATATCCTAGGCCAAGGAGTTGGTAGGTTATGCGAGTCGAAGACTGCACATAATAATTATTTGTGAGGGATCCTGTATGAATCTCCCCATAGGAGTTTAGGAACGATTGTCATTGAATGACCTATTTACGTTTTGAATATAAGTTTTGTAAACTAAAACTAAATCAATTTTATATATAAGGCAATTTATAAAATATTTATGAATACTTATTCCATTACATTGAGAAGCAAGCGTTGTTTCAAAATACCAACTTCATTGCGAAGGAATTTCTCTAAGAAATTATTAGTAGTGAAATTGATTTGGTTACTATCTGTTTGCACCAAAATTGGTCAAAAACACCCAATTGTCGATGAAAGCACCGTTTACAATCACAGATCACAGATAGCAGGTTTGTACAGAGTAAAATATGAAAAGCTTTTAGAAAAAAATAGACAAGCAATGAATACACACAGGTTTATAGTGGTTCGGCATTCTAGCCTACATCCACTTTGGAGAATTTGACTTTATTGATTCTTGCTCGCAGATTACAATGTGTTACAACAGTGGAATTCGAGTACAATTGAGATTTTGGTGGAGTTTGGACGTAGAAGAGCCCCCCTCCAAAAAGATCCCCTTTCTATAGGTTTGGAATGCTATTTATAGGCGTAGGATGCAAATATCTCGCTTAGATCTCGGGAGACCTCTTCTGACACGTAGGTGGGCCCACACGATCGATCCCATGTGGTTTGCACTTGGTCTGTGATCGATACGAACGGATTTCGCATCGATCAAGATTTAGCCCAATCGAGTCAAAATTGAGCATGAGCATTCTCGAGGATGTACGCAAGTTTCTGTGAAAATTTGGTGGCATTTGGACTTGTAGATTGTGAGATATGATCAATACGAATTGGGCTCTCCAACACGGATATTCGTTCTTATCGAAACCTTTGCCTCCATCCCCTTCGTGTCGATCAAAGGTACGTGCTTGCTTGTTGACGTGTAACGATAAACTGGGGTGGATCCATATTTTTCGCCGCGTTGACCGAGCTTTCATCCTTGTAAACTTCATTCGTATCCATCTGTAATACTCCATTCGCATCCATCCATTTCGGCCCATATTCGTATCGATAATTGATGGTGTACTTCGTATCGATCGTTGTAGATACAATCGATACGAAGTGACTTCGTTTGAGGGGTTTTCTGATGGATACGAACAAGGACTATGATGGATACGAACAAGGACTATGATGGATACGAAGGCTCATGGATGCTATCGATTTGAATAACCATGAACTTGATGGATACGAATGAGGTCTGCAGGGTGGATGGATATGGACTAACCTTACCTGTAATCGATATGAACTAAGTCGGTCCTCGATGGATACGAAGTAGCATGGACACGAGGTTGGCTGATGGATTCGAACTCGGTGGACACGAACATTGGGCTTACGGCCACAACCCATACCGGCTTCCTCCCTGACTCGAAGCAAACTATCCCATGACCCGAAGCAAACGGTGTATCGACTCGAAGTAACATACAAATGTGCTGTTTTACCAGAAAACTCGAAATTAGCTATCCTTCAACTCGAAGCGAGTGCAAAATAACTCGAAGCCTACTCCAAGCAACTTGAAACAACTCAAACTTTGTCGAAACCATATTCTAAGCATCTTGTAATGTTCGTTCGTCGAATATGATATATTCTACCTCCATAATTATGTTTATCTTCTGCAATGATCTAACTCCGATTGTTATGCAATTGAGAGGGTTAAATTCGCCTGTATGCTGCCTTGCCAAAAGGCGGGTTAACACTTTGCCCCCCAAAGCATGCCTTGCGGTAGGAAGGTGTGTTTTGTAATTCGATAAGCTGGACGTTCGTATCCTGTTAATGACTTGTAGAGAGATTGATAGTCTTACTTGACAGTGAATAGTGATCGTTCGCAATCGTATGCCGTTCGAGGCGTATATGACCGTTCGAGGTCGAGTGTCGTTCGAGGCGAATTGTGACCGTTCGAGGCGTATATGACCGTTCGAGGTCGAGTGTCATTCGAGGCGAATTGTGACCGTTCGAGGTCTGATGCCATTCGAGGTGAATTGTGACCGTTCGAGGTCGGGTGCTATTCTAGGCGAATTGTGACCGTTCGAGGTCGGGTGCCGTTCGAGGCGAATTGTGATGGTGGTTTATCGCCATCTCAGAGCATGTCTGAGGACCGTTCGCGATCCTGTACATGTGTAAGTGACTTAGCCATCATAAAATTATTAAAGCCATATTTACATTCAAATGAGTCTTTCAACAGAAATGCTCAACAAAATCAAGTTCAAATGTGCGAAATAAAAAGCAAAAGTGGAACAGAGACGTCAATGTGCAAACACCTATACCGATGCAATTGATAGTCGTATCAGAGCATGCCCGAGGATCACTCGTAATCCTATACATGCGTAAATGACTTAATTGTGTTGGTGTGGAGTTTGCCACTTATTCGTCGTTATTCCGATCAGTTGATGACAAGCTGACGCCTCGATCCGGAGCCACCGTCATTTGACGCAGGCGGTGGTCGCTCTCGTTCCACCGTAGTTGCTCCCCTTCTCACATATTGCGATAGCAGACCATTCCAGATATGTCCCTCAACCTCATCCTTCAAGTGCCTGCAATCATTCGTGCTATGACCATTCAGCTCGTGGAATAAGCAATACTTGTCGGATCTCCTTTCATTGCTAGTCGGATCCCTCCTCATTGGCTTTCAATAAGGAATCTGCCTCAGGTATCCTGGTAGATCCGCTACAAAGTCTCATTCTACTCCGTATAAGAAGTGAATCTCGGTTCCTTTCGTGGTCGCTTCGATCCATCACCATTATCCTCGACTTTTCGTTTCCCTTTATCATTGCTTGAATCTTTTCTGGGAGGATCTCCGCCTTTGACTGCATCAATTCAACTCCCTCTCCTTCCTCTCTTTCAACATTTGCATCCTCTAATTGCAGAAATCCTTCGGCTTCATGATAAAATTCTCCCAGATCCATAGGTGGATCCCTTGTCAATGAATTCTTAAATTTTGTGCCATCAGCTATGCCAGATACAGCTGCCATCAAAACCATGGATGGATCGGGTCGATCCACCGATGTTGTCGCTGCATTGAATCGTGTTAGAAAACTCCTCAAAGATTCCTCGGTTCTTTGCTTTAGTGTTGCCAAACCCATCACATTCTTGGGTCTCGAAATGTGAACTCTGAACTACCTCATAAACTTCTCAGTCAAATCGGTCCATGTTCCAATGGAGCTGCTCTCTAGTTGTCTAAACCATAGTGCTACAATGTCGGTCAAATATGGGAAACACCGGGCCATGACCTCCTTCGATGCCCCCAGTACCTCAATATGCCTCATGTACCTTATCAGATGAACTGCAGGATCCGTCCTCCCATCGTACGCCTCAAGTGTCGGTAGCTTGAATTTTGGTGGATTCCTACCCTGTCTAATTGCGGGAGCGAAGGGGCTCATATTCACGTCTTCCAGATCTCTATTCACTAGTCTGCCTTTCATGGCTCGTCTGACAATCTCCGCCAATCTGTCACTGTTGCCAAGCTGTGGTCCTTGTCCGTTGCCTCTGATCTGCCCCCCGAGTTCGCGAGGGGATCCTCGAATCTGCTCTCCTGGACGGGCGTCCATTCCTCTATCAATGCCGTGTTGAACAGCTTCACTTGGTAGCCTACCTGAGGTTGGATCAATATGCTCCCGAGGAGTGCCCCTAGCTCTGGGGCTGCTCTCGACGTTTCTGCTCTATTCTGGGCTCTGATTGCTCCATGCTCCTGACCTCTATCTCTAGCGCTTCCTACTGCTACGTTCCCTTGATTCTGCACTCCAACTTGACCAACTTGTCGAAGTAAATTCTGCATCATCTCTTCTTGACTTTTCAGCATTCCCTCTTGCATGGCTTCCATCATCATCTTTATATCATCTCGGGTGATGAAGACCGAGGCTTGATTCGCTCCTGAGGAACCCTCCTGACTCCCTTCATGTTGACTCCTTTCAATTCTTTGTCTTCTTGTTGATTGCTTGGCCATGATTGCTTCTAGATCTGATCTTCGAGCTTTCCAAATGCGAACACCAAGCTTTAGTATCCTTGAGTTCAATTCTCAGTGAAAGCACCAAAATGTTTGTGCCAAAATTGGTCACAAACACCTAATTGTCGATGAAAGCACCGTTTACAATCACAGATCACAGATAGCAGGTTTGTAGAGAGTAAAATATGAAAAGCACATAGAAAATAATAGACAAGCAATGAATACACACAGGTTTATAGTAGTTCGGCGTTCTAGCCTACATCCACTTTGGAAAATTTGACTTTATTGATTCTTGCTCGTGATTACAATGTGTTACAACAGTGGAATTCGAGTACAATGGTGATTTCGGTGGAGTTTGGACGTAGAAGAGCCCCCATCTAAAAAGATCCCCTTTCTGTAGGTTCTAGGATGCTATTTATAGGCGTAGGGTGCAAATATCTCGCTCAGATCTCGGGAGACCTCTTTTGACACGTAGGTGGGCCCACGCGATCGAACCCATGTGGTTTGCACTCCGTCTGTGATCGATACGAACGGATTTCGCATCGATCAAGATTTAGCCCAATCGAGTCGAAATTGAGCATGAGCATTCTTGAGGATGTACGCAAGTTTCTGTGAAAATTTGGCTATAGCTTAGGAGTTTCTCACATTGATTTTCTATCGGTAAAAGGCTATAGCTTCACTAACTCGCGATCCGAGCTTACGAACCCCAACACCTTGGCTCCTAGTCTACTCGACCATTTCATGCCAAAACTGGTGTTTGGCCAAGCATGGAGACTGAGGTGTAGGACTTTGGATTATTATTGAATTTACCAAAAACTAGACCTAAAAATAGGTCATTTTCTCTAAGGTTTTTGGACATTCTACTTTTTGAATTTAGAATGTGGCCAACATGAAAGTTGTAGTAAATTATTTCTATACAGTTTCAAAATAATAAACACTCAATTTCGATTTTTTTTAGGAAGTTATGATCAAAAGAAGAGAAGATATTCTCGGATTCATAAAGATGAAGCCCGAAAACGCACTGTAAAAAAGTGGAATTTTGACATAGTTAGGCTCAAAATTAGAAGAAGTGCTAAACATAAAAGTTGTAACCACTGGAATTATACATGGTTTGAAAAAAGAATTACTTCATTTGGATCTGTTTTGTAGGAGTTATACTCAAATGAAAAGGAGGTATTTTCGGCCTTTAAAACTGGACTCGAAAATGCTTTGGAGAGAATGGAGTTTTGAGCATAGCTAAGCTTAGAATGGGAAGAAGTGGTCAACTAGAAAGTTGTAGCCACTGAAACTTTGAATGATTTGAAAAAATGAATTGCATAATTTCATTTGGTTATGAAGGAGATAAGATGGAATGAAGAAGAGGCAAAAGGAGAGGTATTTATAGCCAAGGTTCTTCTCCAAAGTACCATGATTTTTTGGCCACCCTACATCACCACTCCATCGCCACCCTTATGTCACCTTACATGGCTGAAATGACTCCCCCCATGTGTGTGTACTTGGTGTGTAAGAAGGTTGACATTGGATTTGCTTAAGTGGTAAGGATGTAACAAATATCTTAAATATTTTGTATATATTTACATTAAGTAAATTCATAAACGTAAATGGTAAATTCTTATGTATATGTTCATGTGCATATGACACATATATGTGTGCATGTATATGATCATGTGCATATGACACATATATGTGTACATGTATATGTATACGCATGTTATATATATGTGTACAAGAGAACAAATAATGTTGCGATCACTTCGATCAACTTCCGTTCGTTAAACCGTTGAAAATCGGGAAACCGATTCCAGATCATATTTTCATTTATTTGTTAATATACATATATTTGTAAAAAAAATTGAAAATAAATTTATAATCATTATTAGTTAATTAAAATGATCTTATTTTAATTATAAAACCATATAAATCAATATTAAACCGTTGTATACAAAAAGTGTTATTATACCGATAAATCGATATCGATTTTTCTTGTAATTTCAAATTACTTTATGACTTTATAAAACTATTAAAAATGATTTATTATCACTTTATAACTATTAAAAATGAATTATCATCATTTAAAATAATTATTTTAATAATTAAAATAATTATTAAAGCATTAAATCTCAATTTAAATTCATAAACCTATATTTAAATATGATGACATTATTGATGATGACATAAATACATTTTATTTTTCAAAATTAAAATAATTGATTTTATTTCATATTCTTGCCCAATTATAAAAATAAGTTTATGTATCTAGCTCCGTGCACGACATTTTACAATTATAGAGCTAGTTTTCGATAAAACAGTTTTCTATCATTTTATCGATTTAAATCCCAAGGAAAATATATTTTTAAATATCTATTCAAAATAAGATTACAATTATTTATTATCACTCAAATCAATATTATTTGTATTATCAACCTTTTATTTGAATAATTTTAAAAATAAATATAATTTATCAAAGTGATAAATTTATGGGTCGTTACAATGTTTCTCCCTTATTGAAAGTATACCTCTAGACAATATACTTGATAGGGTTATTTTCTCCATGACCCTCTCAAAAATACACAAGCCAGACCCCACCAACCTAACGAGTATCTGAGTATTTCACATCTCTACGCACATACAACCAAATCCAATCTAGAGTAGATGTGAAGATACCCTAATGCGAGCAACCCTACATAGCTTGACATCCACTCGTTTCTGGTTTTAGTCATTTATGGCAAAGGATATCAATGCTCAAATGAGCAACAAATCATCTTAAATTGGCGAAACTCAAAGAAGATAGCAAAATCTATAGTCAATAAATAAACCATCGAGAATAACAAAATGATCGTATATGAAAATTAAATCTCTTAAACATTTGGCTTGCACATATGCTTGATTTTCACATCAAAAATATTTGTAAAAAAACTTTTAAAAATAGTCTTTAATATATTCTTTTTAAAGAGCTAAATATTTTTCTAAGTGTATTAAAAAGAACGGTCAAAAACAAATATCATTAAAACATCGTTTACTCTAAACCCAAAACAATTTACACTTAGCTTTATTTTTAAAACATTCCTTATTAAAAGATTTTCTCATTTATAAACTATTGTTTATAACTTCAAAACAAAATTTATTATCCCAAGAGATAATAAATCAATTTAATTTTTTTTTATAAATTGACTTTTATAAATTTTAAACGATGCTAATCATCCTAAATGATAATTGATAAAAATCTTTTATAAATTTAAAACCACACTAATTATTTCGAAAGATAATTAATCAAATTAATAATCTTTTTATAAATTTAAAACAACTTTAATTATCCCGACAGATAATTAGTCAAATTTATAATCTTTTTATAAATTTAAACAATATTAACTATCCTGGAAGATAATTAATTAAATTTATAACCATTTTATTAAAAACATTAATTATCTTGAAAGTTAATTAATCAAATGTCTAATCTTTTTATAAATTTAAATAATGTTAATTATTCCGAAAGATAATTAATCAAATTTATAACTTCTTCTATAAATTTTAGACAGCACATATCCTTTATTTCAAAATCCTCAAAAAATACTTGAAAATATGGTTTAAACAACTTTCAAAGTGCAAAAACACGATGAAACATTTATTTTGTAAAAATACAAGCACAAGTTCAACATAGAAGAGTTTAAGGAGATGATATTTCATAAGTGACGGTATAGCGATAATCGCTATAACGACACTTACACAAATCAAACAGTATGTCACAAATATTTCAACCAAACATCAATGTAAGTAAAATGCATATAGCAACAAATTAATAATGGCGAGAAACCCTTTAAGGGTCTCTACAAAAGTCCCTTGCAAAATAATGGTTATTTATGCAATTTGCTTTTCAAGCGGGAACTCAAATCTAAACAAATACTCTAACTATAACAAATATATTATTATCAACAATTAACAATCAATACCTAACAAATCATTTATTAATTAATCCACATGTTAATTAACTTCAAAGCTAATTTTTTTACTTTGCAAGCACAGAATAGTGATTTATCCTGCTTGATAGATGTCCAAAATAATCTATTCAGTTTAATTATGTAGAATGATGTTTTATTCTGCTAAATAGATATCACAACAAAGTATAACTAATTCAACTACGTTATTAAACATAATTAAATTAAATCACTATAATTTTATCTCTAATTTATACTTCATTAAAACTATCAACTATGATCCAAACATTCAACAATAATCTATAACAACACAGATATCATATAGTTTATTTAAAGGTGAGCAAACTCACCAAAATTCCAGTTGACGCTTTTGTGTTCCGGTTCAAACTAAAATCGAATGGCGTTCGATTTTAGCTCGAAATTCCACTCTCCAATTTCAACGAATCCAACTCCAATGCGTAGATAATGTTGATATGAGTCCAATGCAACTGACCTCGTCCGTAACCGACCTCGTCTGGGGAAGATATTGCATTTATAAGTTTTCGAATTAATTAAATAATTAAATTAACTAATTACCCAACTAATCACCCTTTTCTTTTTCTTCCTTTCACTAATCTCATTTACAACCGATATAGTAATACGCTTGTATCAAACCCAAACATTGAAACCTCCATCTCTCCTCCTAACTCCCTTGTCGATGAACGAAATCACGAAAGGACTCCGTCATTCAACTACACTACATGAGCTCTACCTTCTCGACACCATTACCTCATGATCGATCGAGTCTATGCCATCGCAAACCTAGGCAACCTGAATGCAACAAACAAATGTCACGTGTCACCAAAAGAAAAAACAACCCACTAAACTTCGGCCAAAGTTGCTCCTCAACACGAGAACCGCAATGAAGCCAACCTCGATGCCTAACTCCTCCTCCATCATCGAAAATCTCAAACCCTAGCTCCACTGTCCACATTGATCACTACCAATCATAGCTGTACCCATCAAACCCTACACCAAATCGAAGATCTAGCTACTACGAACTCAAAGAATCTATTTTTTTGATTTTTAGTGAAGTAGATAAATTTATTTCGATTTCTGAAGTGGGGAGCCATTATTTGGTATACTGGTAAAGTAAGAAGAAAAGAGAGGAAGAGGGAAAATGGAAATAGGTTGAAGTGTTGAAGTTATTTGATTTTTAAACAAAACAATTAATTTTCTTCTAACCCAAGTTAGCCAAAAATTTCAAGCCATCATTATATCACAATGCACATCACCATTGATGCAAGTTCAAAGTTTTGAATTTGATTTGACTTAGAAAAAGTTTTAAAGGAAGTTTTTGTGGTATTTTGCTATACAATATTATGTTCACATACGGACCGCGAACGACAAATATAAAAATACGGTCGTGCACCAAAATGCGACACGATCACAAATCAACAATAAAATATACATATTATTTTATTCTGTGAAATTTCAAAAATACCATTGTTTTGCCAAAAAATACATCAAACGAAAACTTAAATATTTTTTAAATTAAAAATTATGGAAAAATCCAATAAATTCATTTAAAAATACATCACTAAAAATCAAGTGTTTTTATTAACAATTGAGTTTCTTGTTATTTATTTGTACCAGTTATTATTATAAATAAATTTACAAAATTAGTTCGCTATTCATTATTTGTTAAATAAAAAGAGTTAAATAAGGATATTAATCCATATAATTAATATTTAATTCACCAATCAAATATTTAAATAATCAATATATTTGAATATAAGTTATTTATATTTTTAAACAACAATTATTTAAAATATTTAAAATTAATTAAACTATTCACAATCAAAACGATAAAGTTCTAGGATGTTATAATAAGTAAACAACACACTACTGATTGTTAATGATGTATTTATGTTAAAATCAGCTTTTGTTGTTTTAATAGTCGACGTTGGATTTGTAAATTGAAGTCGTTTATAATAAGTATAAAATATATTAGGAAGTCCCAAATGATATGCAAGGACAACTTATTAAAATGTTTAGTACGGAACATTTAAGATGATTCCTTATGCTTTGGCAATAGGAAATATCATGCATGTTATGTTGTCTACAATATCGTAATTTGTTTATGTATTTGTAGATAAAGTAAATACTAAATCCATATTGATTTCATTAAATGATCGCTTGATGTGTTCTAGTGTATTTATGAAATGCTAGAGAATTGTTTACAAAAATAAAAAACTCATTATGAAGGAGTGTTGGGACTCAAACTTCATAAGTGATACTAGGTATAATACATCAATAATAAATTCAAGTTAAGAATCTTTAAGTTGGAAATATGCCAAATAAAAGAATATAGCTGATTCAATGAAAAAGGTTTAGTACTTCGCCTTGGATAGCACCATGATAAAAGCAATATATATATAATAAAAGCACAAACTTTATAACTTAGCTGAGGGTGATTCTGAGTGTTTAGAATTACATACGTTGTTATATGATAACAATGCCATGATATAGTCTGTAAAAAAACTTAAGCTTATTAGAAGTCAAGAGATATACTCTGAATTGTTCCACATGATAAAGGTAGTTTATCAATCTTGGAGAAAGTTGATTGGCATAGTAGATGAGTGAAATGTAATAACATACCCATTCACTAAGGGACCAACCCAATTAGTTTTTGATGAAGCCAATCAAAGAAGTTGAAATAAGATTCCATAACTGAACCCAAGTGCAAGTCGGAGACTAGTAGAGTTATGGGTATGCCCTAGGGCCAATTCTGTAATCCGCTATATATATCTAACTCGATAACCAATCTTGTTCAAAATAAAAGGTGATTTTTTCTATTATATACTTGATATAATATGTTATATTAATTAACAAATTTAACTAAAAGTATATTTAATAGAAAATCCGTAAATAGTATGTTTTGTTATAGTAGTTATAATGTGTTGTAACCATGAGTGATTTATCACAATAAAAGAAAAAAGTACCATTTTAAATATTCCCAGTCAATGTACCAAGATTGGATATCAATACATCTATTGAGACTGGAGTGCATAACGCTTTCCAAATATTGTGAAGTATATTACTCATAACTAATGGAGGCACCAAGGGGTTACATACTGATAGTTATTGGATAACTATGAAATGACTCACTTGATCGTTTTCTGTTGGTTAATATAACTATGGTTAAACAGAAAATATCGATGTGATAAAACTACATGGTTCTCTTGAATGGAGAATACTCTTGATCTTCAATATGGAACCTCCACTTTGATTATAGTTAAACCGTGTGAAATGACCCTCCCAATTTTGCCTTAAATTTTAATGAATTTTTTTTTACATTCCTATAATTAATATTCTCAGTCATTTTCTTTCCAAACAATTTGTCCAGGATTTAAAATTCCTACTAATATAAGTATATTAGTTTAATCATAGAAATACACATATACCTATGATGATGTATATGTCCCTCTTTTTTAAATCAGAGTATACATATATTTAAATTTTGTAAACAAGAGCATATTCTGCTTGATTTGAATTGAACTTTGAATTTCCCATCCCATTATTAATTTTCATGTTTTTTGATACTTATAATATATGAGTAGATCCTGCTCATATTTATTTATAGTGATAACTTTGATTATTCAAATTAAGATTTATCAATAATTTATCTTGACAAGATAATCTCTGAATGCTTGAGATTATATTATTATTTTTATACAGTTCAAATGTTTGATATTTGATTAAGACCAGAAAATGATATTTAATTATATCATTTTTGGCTCATGATTTTTCTTTGAGATTCATTTGTTTTTTAACTTATCCCATAAATCAATCCATGTTTTGTTCTCATGCATATTGCTTTCTAAATTTTCTGAAAGTATTTGTAAATGGTGTAATCCTTGGATTTTTGGTGAGCCAGGTTTGATTGCAGAGTGTTCTCTGGTTTGATAGTACAAACCAGTTCCAAAATGCACACATGCTTATAGCATTTGAAAGGAAGTTTTGGGTTGAACACTTACTAAATGGACAAGAGGTTTTGTAATGCACTTCACTGCTGAATTACAGACCAATATGATCAACCAGGCAAACATCAACCATGTTTCCTAAAATGTTATTCATATGTAAACTACTTGATGCCTTATTTAAGCTATATACATTTCACAAAACAGCTCACAATGGACTCGAATTCTTTTACAAAATTCTCCAATGAAAGGTAACTAAATACTTGAAAGATTACCCCGGGTTAAACCATATTTTACCCCAAACTTAATGCTTTTAAATAACACCAGATTGACTAATGCAAAGTATAGAATATGTTAGTTGATTGCTCAAGTATATATATATTTTCTTTCAGACTTTGGTAGATAATACTTTAAACTTGTTCTCTTGTTCGTAACTCAAATAATCTTTAAATTCTCAAACCTTAATACATAATAAAATGTAACAAAAAACATCCAGTTCAGAAAAACATAGCAAATTCATTACATAACAAGAAATTTTAAAAACATAAGTTTTCATGAATACATGCAGATAAATCATCCTATGCTCTTATGAAAACTAATAAGCATGCTCTTCCATTTTTCTCATTAGCCATAATCTTCTTTCCTACTTATGTCTTACATCCCCTAAAAAAGCATTGGTGGCTACCTCAGTTTGAATAGAGACACCCCCATATGCCATGAGCAAATAAGGGTCAGATCAATGATCTGGTATAAGCAACATCATTATATTCATGATATTACGCAAATAAATGATACATAAGCACTAACCAGTTGCTTAAGCAATTTCTTAAATCAACTATGTTACTATATTTCAGATAAACTGTTATGCAAATGCAATGAATTCATAAATTAACCATTAGCACAAGCATGTTTATGCAAGCATTCACATCAATCTACAGCAGTCAGATGCCCTGGAACACTCATGGTTCCAAATCAACAATCTAAGAAATACTCATATTCTTATTTCATAACTATGCATAGCCTTTACAAGTATACCACTTTAATCCTAGCCTCATCTGCTATCAAGGAATCACAGGGACACATTGCAATGAACTAATTCACATCATTGCACAAAGATCTCAGGGCTTAAACAAACCATGTGCCAAACTTGCATACTTCAAATATGACAAGCATTCCAGCAGCCTTCTTGGCTCACAATTCTTAGTTCATTCACTAAATTTATATTTATTTAATCCTATTATCAGATAGGTAAGTGAACATGTCACTGTGTTCATTGAAACACCCCTGTAATTCTGCAAGCATATTTTTCCAAACAAATAATTATTTTCAAGGATACTGCTAACATATATTTTGTCTTTGAATTAAGTACAAGAATATTTATACTAAGAATAGAAACATGGCATAATGAATTATTATGATCTGCAAATAACTATTATTGAACCAGATTCAAGATCTACCTGAATCATAATTTTTGTCTTGTAGATTTTTTTTTGCTATTTTAATCAGGGATTCAGCACATAGAAATCTCCATTGCATCCCTAATATCTTTTCTAAAGCCTCAGCACTTATACAATGTAAATTGCAGCTTATTTTATTTTCTCTATTGAGATTTAATTGCCATGATTCCATATCAGATATAAGTATTCTTCTCCTGATTTCAAGATCTAATGCTTTAGCTTTTTAAAATATAATAGAACAGTAGCTTGCACATCCATAATAAAACATCTTATCAGATCAAGGCCATCCAAAGAGCATCCATAACAAAACATTACATCAAATCAAAACCATTCAAAGAGTATTAATAAAACTGTGTTTAACAAAAACCAGAAAAATATCAATAGCAACATAAAGGTTTGGCTGCCTCTTATCAGGTCTTAATGCCATGAATCTAGTGAGATTACTCACCTAAATTCTTCCTACCTTTGCTCAAAAATCCCTATATGTTTCTCCCTCTTCTTCTTTTCTTTCTTTTTCTTATTTTTAAGCAACTCCAGTAAAAAGATTTTACTAGCTATAACTACTTATTTATAAGCATTCTCACTAGGGTTTTATCAAGATAAAATTCCATTTCTGTCCTGGCTAGTATCATGCATTTTGTATCCACATTTCCATCCTTAATACCCCGGCCATACTAGTTAATTAAGGTCAGTACTTTCCTCCTTTTGCTTTTCCAGAAAAATGGCTATTTTTGAATACTTGCTCAAGTCATGTTAAATGTGTGACTTCACTATATTTTATATTTTATTCATTTCTAAATATCCTCTTTACTATTTTTACCTGCACATACTTACTTACTTATATTTTTACCTCATACCATTTTAGTGTTTTTTTTTCTTGCTTAATTTCAATATATCTCTGCTCAAAGAAAATGTATCTGGGTATAAGCATATATATATATTTTTAATTCTTCCTTTCTTCCTGTAAAAAATAATATTCACATCATATGTTTCATATTATTATTTTTACTAATGTATTTTTAATTTCAATATGTATACATATCCAATTTCATAAAAAAGTATTTAATTTCAATGTATACAGAAAAACATATTTTAATTGGGTTATTAATTCATATTTCAAAATCATATTTGAAATGCTTCCTTTCTTTGCTTATTTATTTTATTATCATCATTTTTTTTCTTCTTCTTGTGCCATTTCTAGTGTGCATGTGCACACATACTCTTGCACATCATTTCATCAAGAAATACTTCAACATTTAATCTAAATATTTTTAGAACTGAATTATTTTATTAAAATAATTTTCCTCAAAATTTTGGGGCATTACACCGTGGCACAGCGTCCATCGAATGACAATAGTTGGTTCGAGTTGAAGCATTGGATGTGAAACACTATTCAAGAGAGGATTCGTCTATTACATGAAGTTAGTATCATAGTTAACTGATGTCAACTCAAAGTCAAAGTATCTTGCCAGAGCATTTTGATTAATTATAATTGTTATTCCTGAACCAAGGACTTTGTGTTTGGACTATAGACTTGAATATGGACAATATTGGAATTTTGACCATTACCAAATTCCATAAGTCCAAAGTGATATAGTTTTGACGAAGCGAATTGGTGTAAATAATTGTCACTCATGGGTAATGCTTATAATAAATAAAATTAGATTTCACCAAAAGGCACGAAAGTGATAAATTCAGCCAAAATTTCACACTGCTGGCTAAGGTGACGTGTGAACGTTAATATTTGAGTTGTTCAATATTAATCGTTGATTGAGTTTACATCTATGAGTCATACAACCGAAACGATTAAGATTTCGAATGAACCACCCGATTTAATTAATATTTAATAGTTGAAAATTAATTAAATTAATTAATATTTATGAAATATTGATTATTAAATTTTATTTTATTTATTTGAATACCATTAGCATTTAGTAAAGTGCATATATAAATGTTATAAACGTGCGTATCGATATATGATATCGGTAAAATATTTAAATTTGATTAAATAGAATAAATACTAAAAATGACTTTAAATAAATTAATATTTGTAAACTATTAATTGATGAAAGTTTTCTTATTTGATTTGTTTGATTTCCATTAGTATTTAATAAAGTGCATATATAACAGTTATAAGCGCGCATATCGGTATACGATATCGATAAGAAATTTAAGTTGGATTTAAATGGGAATAATACTAATTGGTTTTTGGAATGTTTTGGAGCCCAAATAGCTCATGTAATAGCTATACTTACTTCAGGGAATAAGAGGGGCCTTTTGTTTTGAATGAGAAGAAAATATTATTAAAATTGAGAGGAATTAGCGTGTATTGAATGCTACATTTATTTCCTCCTTTAATAAAATTTTCACTTAGTCATTTGCCTCTAATATTCACTTTTCTCCTCCAAATAAATTCAAAATTTCCATGTTTGTAAGTTTGCAAAAATTTCAAAACAAAATTTAAACAAAACAAAAGATAGAAAGGTGGTTGTCTCTAGATTATTGCAGATCTGGAGATCGATTTGAAGAATCTAGGAATTCTTCTTCATTCAAGGTGTATTATCCGGGCTTCATCCTAAGGTAATTCGATATATTTATATATCATTTAATTTTGTTTACCTCCACTAAATTCTCCATTTCTCCCTTCTGTTCATATATATGAGTTTGGATTTTGATTTGGATGTCTCAAACCCTCTGCTTGAATCAATTGTATATTCTTATCATGAGAAAAAAAAACCTTGCTATGTTCACTGTTATTTTGTTATGAACAATGATAACAATTTTTTGTCTCTGTTCTGTATGTTTATTTATCTAATTTGTTTAACCTAGATCTAGATCCTTATAATTTCATTTTCTCTGTTCTGCATGTTTATTCATCTATGTATAACCTAAATCTAGACCATCTTATCATGAATCTCTATATGCATATGTCGTCTGATTTTATAATTATTAAATTAAATTTTTGAATACTCTTGTCAATAAGTTAGTTTTCATATTAGAAGATTTGGAATTGAATGTTTACACATAAATTGCTATGTGAATTATACTTTGAAATAATTACATTAATTAATATTTGTTTAACATAATAGGATGACTTAATTATGTGAAGACCCGTTTCTTTATCTTTTTGAAATTTCGATCCGAGTAAATCAAATTTACTATCCCCTCCATTGGGCTAATCCGGATAGCCCGGGAGAGCAGGAAACTGGTTTTCCAAACTCAAGCCTAGACACTATCTCTCTAACACCCATAAGGCGGTCAAGTAATTTGATCGACTCTAAATCACTAAACCTTTAAATCATTTCATAAATCCTTAAAATTACCTTTAAAACACTTTATAAATCATTTAAAAACATTTATAAAATAATTGAAAAAGAGTGGTTAAGTTTAAAATTATATTTCAAAAGTTATAGAAAAGTGCTGTAGAAAGTACTTTTTAAGCTATATTGATCAAAACGACTTTTTATTATTTGAAAATTCATTTTTATCAAATCACTTTTAAAACATTTTAAAAGATTTATAAGATTTATTCCATATTTTTAAATAATTTAAAATATCATTTTCTAAGAAATCCAGTTTTGGATTCCCAACTGCATACTCGGGAGTTTTCCAAAACTTGTTCTACTCATATTTCAAATGTTACTTATCAAAATCTCAATTTTCCTTCTTCATTGGAAAACTATGGATATAATAGTTCGGAAAATTCTTATCTCGAAGAATTCCTAGCAATATTCCAACTTTTACGCTTGTTGACTTTTATATCGCGAAATCGCGAACTACCGTTGCGCGATGCGCTTATTTTTGACTAAATTTTCTATTTCTTTTCAAACTTCACCAAAACACTTTTAAATGTTTATAAAACATTTCAAATACATTTTAAACCATTTTGAAGAGGTTTAACAATTCTCATACTCCATTTCATTAATTCAAGAAAAGTGATTTCCTTTGTATTTATCAACGTGTATATTCATGACTTGCATATAATTTCAACATTCATATGAAAACAACCAAACTTAATGATCAAAGCATATTAAACATCCATTGGCAAACATCATATCATCATCCAACATATAGTGTAATAGTTTAGGAGTTTTCACCATTATTGCTTCATAACTTTGCTAACCGGACAATAGCTCCATTACAATCGCATGAAAGCTTTTGAAATTGGTCCTTAGACCCTTGAGAAGGCTCGGCCAAGACTTGAAGAGGATGGCAAAAAGTATGGAAAGGAATTGGTAGGGCTTCGACCTTAAATTCACAAAACTAGACCCGAAAATAGGTCATCTTCTCTCTAATTTTTGACCTTCTTACTCTCAAAATTTGAAAAAATTGTTAGCTGGAAAGTAGTTGAAATTTATTTTCTCCTGAATTTGAAAAAAAGAAAAAATTGATTTTGATTTGTTTCGAGGAAGTTATGATCAAAGGAAGATAGGGTATTCTTGGATTCGTAAAAACAAAGCCCGAAAATGCACTGTAAAAAAGTGGTATTTTGACATAGTTAGACTCAAAACTAGTAGAAGTGCTAAACACGAAAGTTGTATCCACTGGAACTTTACATGGTTTGAAAAAAAAAGAATTACTTCATTTGGATCTGTTTTGGAGGAGTTATACTCGAATGAAATGGAGGTATTTTCGGCCATTAAAACTGGGCTCGAAAATGTTTTAAAGAAAATGGAGTTTTGAGCATAGCTAACTTTAAAATGGGAAGAAGTAGTCAACTAGAAAGTTGTAGCCACTGAAATTTTGGTTTCAAAAAATGTATTTCTTCATTTCCGTCGAATATGAGGAAGTTAGGCTAGAGTGAAGAAAGTGAAAAAATGTGATGAGAGGGTGGGCTATTTATATCCAAGGGAAGAGTGTAAAAGAATCCATACACACATCATCACTTCATGGCTTCTCCAATACACCTTCCCCCTCCCTAGGCACAACCATTATCATCCCTCCATGTGCCCATCACTTCCATCCACTTCATGTATGCCTAAGTTGATTTATGTAAGCTTAAGGAGGAAGCTTACTTAAAATATCTTTGAATTTTGTATTATGTATGTATTTTTAAGTGTATAAGTACATATGTATGTATACATATGTTCATGTGCATGTTAGTGGATGCATTTGTATGTAACATATGTGTACAAGACAGTTGCATTGATTCCGAACAACTTTCGTTCGATAAACCGTTGCTAATCGGAGAACTGATTCCTGGTCACATTTTCATTTATACTTTTAAGTATATATATTTTTAAACAAAATTTGATAAAAAATTCTTATCATTTTAAACGAATTAAATTGCTCATATTTGAATTATAAAACAATATAAATTAATACTAACAAGCATTTACAAAAATTGCTATTATACCGATAAAACGATATCAATTTTTCCCTATAATTTCAATTCAAATATATATCTTTATAAAACTATTATAAATGATTTATTATCACTTTATAACTAATCAAAATGAATTAACATCATTTAAAATAATTACTTGAATATTTAAAATAATTATTAAATCATTAATCTCAATTTAAATTAAATAAATCAATTATCATATTTAAGGGTAGGGGTGGGCATTTAACCGACTTAACCGATAAACACGGTTAACCGACGTCAATGGTTAACCGACCGACCATAACCGAACATTTTTGATTCGGTTAATGGTTAATGAAAATTTGGCCAGCGGTAACCGTTTAACCGACTAATTTTTTATATAACACGACAGTGTCCAAACCCATACCCATTACCATTTACCAAACCAATAACCTAAATTCTCATGCCCCAGAATAGATAGAACTGCTCTCGCCTCTCTCAACTATTCGTTAAAAAATCCATGAGAGAATCAAAACCCTAGATCTTGTGTTAATAAAGAAATCATCTTTAGAATTCATCAAAACCCTCGATCGGTAGTTCGGTACATCTGTGGTGGTCTAGTCGCGATGTTGTTGAGTGCTGGCGACGCTATTGAGTGCTGGCCTTCGACTATTGCAGAAAGCACGATGTCGAGGAGGAAGAGAAAGCAGGTGACTAATTGTTAATTTTGTTCTTCATACGTGCTATTGTTCTCTTGTAGTTTTATTCATCATATGGAAATATTTATCTGGATTTGAGCAGTATTGATGTTTATTACTTTTGTTTCATAAGATTTTGATTTTTTGTAGTGAAGTTTGTTTTTATATTTTCTTCTGAAGTGAATGGTTTAAATCAATGCTAGTTTAGTAGTTTCTATTAATGATGGATAATTTCAATGAGTTACCGATGAACTGAAAATACACATCAGTGCTACTAGCTACAAATGTCGATGCTAGTTTCTATTATCGTCGTCCAGCAATGCTAATTATTACAAATGAACTGACAATTACAGAACCACAAACTGGTTGAATATCAAACGAAAACTGAAATAATATGAATTAATAATTCAGATAGCCTGATGTCGATTAAGAACTTATGAAAATTATTCTGTTAGTTGCAGCATTAGTAACATTGATAGTTGAGTGTCGTGAAGAAGTTTGCTTATGTAGTTTAAAATGGTACATCTGCTCTGAATTATAGCTTTGTGTTGATGGGTTTCGCTTTCATGCCCATAATGATAAGTTCCATAAACACTCAAGTGTGATTATTGTCACTTCGACGACCAATGTTTTAATATACGACATAAGTGGATGTAGATGAAAAAGTCTGATGTTGTCAAAGAGCTACATGCATATACTAATGTGCACATTATCTCAATTTTTAAGTCATTATTTTTGCAAAAACTGTTTCTTCTAGGTTGTTTTGTAACTAAAGCTTTTATCCAACATATTTAAAATGAAAATAACCAATATTATCATGGGTCTTTGGATGATATAATGGGTACTGGAATTGTCTTTTTGCTGCCTCATTTTAATCATTTATGCTTTATAATCAATGGAATTAATATTGCATGTCTTGATTTTTTTGCTTCCTAAGTTCTTAGTTCACAACTCCAAACTTCATAAACGTTGTTTAAATGTTAAAACATGAATGATAAATTTTTACTTTGTTAATCAAGAAAAATTATATGTATATTTGAACAAATGTTGGAAAGTAATTAATAGAATATCACTTTGTAGGCTTTAGGTTAATTAGCCCTTTTTTCCTACCTTGAATTCAAAGTTTCCTTATCTTATGTCTCGTGTTTGTAGAAGCAAGAAAGAACCTCTTAATTGTACCATACTTTTTGTGTTCTACGTTTTATTTTTAGCAAAGACTGATGCTTGAAAATGGAGGCATGTGTGGATTGAAATTTTTACAATTAGTATATATATCCCATTCCTTAAAAACAGAGGCATGTTGCTTGAAATTTTTTGCGTGTCTTTTGCTTTATGAATTGGTAGAATTGGTAAACAAAACATTTTGCATTTTGATTTTACTTATCAAATTAATATAAGATAAAATTTATGCACTACTTCAATTTAGATTCTTATTGCTACATCACATTTATGCTGATATAAGTATAACCATCTTATCACTGAAAATAATCCACAACCGTATGATTTGAATATCTCTTGAATATCTCAGAATATCATATTCAGTTCATAAATATCTCTGTTCAGTCATTTATTTTCATTTCATGCAACTTGCTGGTCCTGCCGTCTTGGGGTCTTGCTTTCAACTGGTGCATACCGACAATAAAGAGGTTTTTGATCTATCTGAATTATACACGAAGTTATGTAACAATGAACTGCTTGGACTATGCAGTGACAGTATCACTATGTATGAAGTTATGCAATGTACCTATCAATTTTAATTTTCTTGCTGGTATTCTAGGCTATAAACTATGTATTGATGCTTTGTAGTGTTTGCAACTATGTATTATTTCTGAACTTTGTATTCATGTAGTGTAATTGCCGAACTGTCTAAACTCAGTAACGAACTGTTTAGTGTAAGCTGCTACTATATTGTGAACCAAGACTATCTTGAACTGAAATTAGAGAATTTGAACATATGCATTTTTGAACTGTTTAGCGTAAGCTCTTTTGAGTTTGAATTGAGATATTTTTGGGTTTTTCTGTATTTAACTAAAGTGTAATCGGTAACCCACTAAAGTACACACTGTTGATGCATTTACTGCCTTGATTTGGGTAACAGATTTTTTGTATTGGTTAATTTTTTAATGTCAAATATAGTTAAAATCGGTTATACACGGTTAACCAACTATTGGTTAACCGGTTAAGATTAAGAGGTTAACCAGTTAGATTTGCGGTTAACCACGGTTAAGATTTAGCGGTTCGGTCGGTTCGAACCATCCAACATTATTTTCGGTTCAGTTAATCAAACAGAAACTTTTGGGCAGTTAAATCGGTTAATTAACCGATCGGTTCGGTTAACCGACCGTGCCCACCCCTATTTAAGGGCATTACTAACAATGTCAAAAATACATTTTATTTTCAAAAACAAATCAGTTGATTTTATTTTATATTTTTGTTCAATTATAAAAATAAGTGTATGTATCCAGCTCTGCCCGCAACGTTTTATGATTATAGAGCTAGTTATTGATAAAACGGTTTTCGGCCATTTTATCGATTACATTTCGAGGAAAATATTTTTGTAAATACTTATTCAAAATAAAATTAATATTACTTATTATCACTCAAAACAATATTATTTGTATTATCAACCTTTTATTTGAATAAATTTAAAAATAAATATAATTTATCAAACTAATAAATTTGCGTGTCCTTACAAATTGTTTTATACTTTAAATCATTCTAAAACAATCTTTGCTGACTGAAACAAAAAGGAAAACATTAAATTAATAATTTATTCCCTATTTTGCAATTTTATCTAGTATAGTACTAAATATTTGTTTGAAAGGAAACATTCTATTTCACAAATTACTCGTATATTGTTTTATTTTATTTCAATTTTTTTTGTTTATATATGTACATGAATTTATATATTTATATAGTATCATTTATGTGTGTGTGTGTATTTGCATTTAACCCAAAATTTTCAAAAGGAGTTTTGTGTAACATATAATAGTAAAATTTTAAACTACTTTATTTAGACTTTGTATTCTTTTATTTATTGTATGTAATATAAATAAAGTATATTTCAATTTGAACTGCTATGCAAAATATTTATTTTGTATCTATATATACATTTATACATGTAAACATGTACACACACGTGCGTATATATAAATTAGGAAACATTTATAGTTTAGATGACAAAGGCATATATAGAGGAGAAATGTGTCATTTGCAGTGTAAATCCTTACACCTAAATAACGTTCACATTAATTATGTGCACTTTTCCGATGTAGCACTCACATAATATACATGGGTGCATTTAATATTAATTAAAATTAAATTAAACTAATTTTTAAACAATTATAATAATGTGAAGAAAATTTTATTGGGAAAATTTAAAAAGGCTCTAAATGAATTTAGACTACATAGGCTCAACAAATATCCATTAGAATTTTTTTTCAAATTTACCCATTTCTTCCACTACGGGTTGGTTTGGTTTCTTCAATCAAAATCTATTAGGATATAAAGCAGACATTCTGATCGAAAGGTATGAAGAGGTAACATTCGTGAATATGAATAGCCATGGATGCTTCAGAGCTTCAGAAGCCGAGCTGGAGTCTTCCATCTATCTACCTATTTTTATTTCCGTTGCACTATTATTATGTATGCATCAGTATTGTGAGTATAGGCTGTTATAACTGTCCAGGCTAATGATAGTACTTATGTTACATAACTCTGAAATTACTATGTTTCGTGGAGTAACCCTCTAAACTGTCTTTTTGGATTACATATATTAGCGTTCCGCTTGTGAGATTTGATGTAGTGTTCTTTCTTTCTTGTTTTATTCTTTTCTTTTTATTTTTACCATAACAATTTGTCTTTTCGACACTTAGGTGCTCGGCACACTAATACCGTGGATGTATTAATTTCGCCATTTGGGGGTTAAAAAGGCTGGTCATTACATTTTGTATCAGAGAAAGTCAAAGGTAGCCATCAGAAGACAGCAAGACTGCTTCGGCCACTTGAGATTCCAAAGTGGAAGTCGGAGCAGTATCGATGGACTTTATCGATGGGCTACCTATTTCGAGGCAAGGCAATTAAGCCGTTTGGGTTATAGTTGATCAAATAACCAAGCTACACACATCGTATTTATGTAGCTAATCTAACCAGTAACAAACTGAAACGTTGCACATTTACACATGTATTAAAAATAGACCATTCTTATATGTTATAATAGTACGAATACCTGGGGTTTATAAGATGACCTGACTAGAGCAGAGGCTCAACAAAATTGTCCATACATTGATCAAATTCTATATCTTTCAAACTGGCTGTGTTTGCTGCTGTACTCAGACTGGTGGCCACAGTTGTAGGACAACAAGCCGGTCTAAGATTTGAAGTGGGTTCACTGCAAGCATGGTCAGAGCATAGCAGTGCAAGTTATGAAACTTAGTGAAACTTAGCTATCCTTATATTTGAGTATTTGAGCTATCAATCAATGTACAACGATAGTTGAGGAGTGGTTTACAAATACACACTTAAATTTGAGTAAAACATAAGAGTATAACTAACCTCTTTCACATTTTCTGATTTTCTGCAATCCCCATCATTTTGAATTCACCTATGCATACACGGCATCATTATTATATAATACTTACAAATTTTATGAACCACATCACAACCTTAACAACTAACGCTTCGTCCTAAGGAGTTAGGATGTAACTGTGAGAAAATGCAGTTGCTTAGGTACATTGTTATTAATAAAGATGGGTTTCTACAATTTTGCTAAACGTAATTTTAGAACAGATTAAATAGTTCAAATGTTTACAAAGACTCGAGATACTAACAAGGACAGTGTTATCTTCTTCACTAAGTGGACTACTAACATTCACACTATAACATGTCTAGTTGTAAATACCAAAATAAAAAATTAAAATAGATTCTAATAGTCACTTGTAAACAGCGGATATATAATATAAATACTATATCAAAAGCATAATAGAAACTCCTAGTTTGGATCTCAAGAGCATGGACTATTAGTGGTTCACCCCTAAACATCCATAAGAGCATTAATAAATAGTCAGTTTCCTTAACCATAGCATGTACAAAGTATGATAAACTACAAAAATAAACTAAAGAATGAAGTAATACCGGATATAAGGTTATAGTGTTCCTTAAGTGTTTACCATCAAAAGTAGTCCCTATATACATACCGATTAACAAGAGCCTTTTAGGCAAAGCTTCATGAGTTAGTCTCGAATAAAGTGTTTTTATGCAATTACAACTTATTCACCTTACTACTACTTTCCACAACAGCAGGAGGGGTAAAGAAATATTTTGTGAAGGTATAGAACAAATGAGCTAATGAAAATTTGCTATGAAGAGCTCTCAAAATGAATAATTGCAAGCTAAATTACCACCAGAATGATCAAAACATTAACTATGAAATTTACTAACTAGTCATGCGGTAGAAGTTATAAAATTGTGTTCCTACTTCATAGAAGTGCATACCGTCAATGAGAGTTGTCCGACAAGAATGAAAACCGTAATTACACTGTTTATCGGAGCGAACAATCTTCTTCAAGCTACTAGGCTTGTGATAGTAATAGCAATTATTGTAACTTTCTGGCAATAAATGCAGTAAATTAGTTAATATTTGCTCAAACTGTGGAAGCATAAATTAGGCTAAGCCAAACAATTCAATGAATAGAATTGAGGAAATGTTAATAAAAACATATAGTAGAATCACATAGGATAATCAAATTAAGGATCAACCTTTGATGTTCTATTAATAATAACAATAACATTTAACCCTCTTAAGTGGGTGTTAAGAATCACATAAGTAAATATTAACCAATTTTATGTGCATACAGTTCTCATCTTGCAAAAAATGGTTTACATCACTTAGGTATTAATAGTTTCTGGTAATATTATCATACATATTCTTCTTTGGATTTTGCTATTTTACCTGGCAATAAAAGAAGGAAGATACGACCGCACTTAACCACAAAAATAAAGACACATATCAGAGATATGACGATAATAATATTAGCTTAAAACCTTCTAGCATGACATAGACATGTGGTTTCACTGAATATACAGCAGATTTTGTAAAAGGCTCCGCGATAAGAGTCATTTTCACCTCCTCAGCGGTAACATGTGGATTACCTTCACTACATAAACATGAACATTATTCATTTATGCACATGTGTAGAGAAAATAGCGTAATAAATGAAACAATTAGAATATACATCCATATAGATCTACATAATCCACAGAAACCTGTGTCTCGTGCATGGATTTGGAAGATATACTGAGAGGTAAGTGATATACTTAATACAGATAGGATGTGAACATTTGTCATTTACGAGAAGCAAAATCTATAGGCACAATTCACCAAAATGCATGAGAGCGTGCCAAGAGAGTATTTTATGGGTATTCATGCTGATAGAATACCTTAGTGGGGAATTTTATGGGTAATATTACCCAAATTATAGTTCTGGGTCTATTACCCGGTAATTAACCCTTGGTTAATTTCAAAACATGGACAAGTACTTATTTTTGTTTTTATCTACAGTTATTTTTCTACAGGTCCTACTAGATAGAGAATCTGTCATCAATTGATGGATTTGTATGAGTATAGGTTATGATTTTATATTGTACGAAATGTTTGTCAATAAATCAACATGAAAATATGGAATCATAAGCTGTACACTGCAGTGCCATGCCTAAACATCAAAAAATGGAATTTCACGTCTCTTTTTGCACTGCTCAGCTACAGCAGCTCCAACAATTGAGAGTAAACGCGGCAAAATTGGAAGGCTGTCATGTGGAAGATTCATTCAGATCCATGCTTCTTGCTTGGTGCGTTGCAATAGCTGGATAACACCTGCAACTGCTCAGTCTGGCTGATCACATGTAGTCCAAACTGGGTGCCTTCAATGTTGATCTTGCAAATAGCTTCAGTAAACGAAACACAGATTTCATCGTCAGCTTCATTTTAAATCAGAGTAGCCTTGACAATCCAAACCTGTATGGTAATGGATATTAACCATTTGTAAGTCAATAAAAAACGGACAGCAAAGCTCTATTTTTTTATGTACAATGCACTGGTGATGAGCTTAATCACTAATAAGGCTGGTTAACATTTTGATAGATTGTTAAGTTCTTACTTTATTGATTATAATTAAGAAATTAGCAATATAACTAAGCCTATCAAGTTTAGCACATGTAGATCACCATGAGCATATAAAACATAAGTAGGGAGAGAACATCAATATAACAGTAAGGCCTAATAAATTATTAAGCTATTGTGTATCATGTAGACTAAATTATATGATTGATCAAGCCAATCAAGTTTCATACATTGACATTTAATATTGGCACATAACAAACTATATCCACCTCCTATGAAAAGAAAGCTACCAAAATTATTTTGGATACTTGGTTGAATCAAAGTTTGAAATTTTGGTTTTCGATTAAGTTTCCTTCAGTTTGATATATCTAAAATTTTTGTTCTGTTTCAGAATATCGAAAGTTTTGGGTCAGTTTCGGTTCTAGTTTTGATTACTTTATGATTTTTTGAATATAAATAATTTGATATGTACCATTAAATATATAATTTACCATTATAATTTTAAATCCCTATAATCTGAAATCTACCAATATGATAATCCAATTCCTTTGGTCCAACATCTTTGATTAGCACAATATCCATTTACAAATTTCTCTTTGGGCCATATACAGTACCTTTTCAATGCATGAAAATGATTTAACTGCATAAAAAGTTACCACTATGTGGATGGTGACAGAAACTGCATATATATGCAAAACAAATAGGCAAATAAATACAGTTGTGTTAGCAAGCAAATTTATATAAAAGTGAAGGGATAAAAAGATGACATGGATTACCTTGTAGTTCTTCATCCTTTATAAAATGGCGTGGTTGGTGATCACTGCACTAACAATATCCGAAGCGCTAAGAGTAGCATCGGTGGCATCGGCTACTACTATGTCCACATCAGCTTTCTTGAGGGTGGGTGCATTGTTCACATCATCAACAGTCATGCTGTATATATGCTTTCTTGCTTTCGAACATTTTACTGTCTCCTACTTATGCCCTCCTGTGTATGTGTAATTTTAATCTAGTGCAACAATATACTTCAGGTAAATCCAGTACAATTTTAAATATAAACTTCAGGTAAATCTAAGCAATTTTAGCTGCTTTAGCGCAGTTCAATAGCTTTACTTCTAAAATGCACAAGATTTTTACTGACCAAGAGATTATTAAATCTAGTTGTTCACATTATTTTGGTTTACCTTTGAACCATAGTATGTGATTTGGTTTCTTCAAATCTTGCATTTGAGATGTAATTTAAGGTCTATAATATGCCATGAGTTAAAGAATTGCTTGGTTAGCGTTCATATTTAGAAAGTTCATTGAGTCATCGGAAAAACTTTAGTACCGTAAATGTTTGGTTAAGCCTTAACAAACATGCTCTACTAATTTTAAATCTAAACAAAAGAAATTTACCTAAATTTTAATTTCTATTTTTGAATAAATTGAATTCAATTTATGTGAAGAATTCAAGCAAAAACCCACAAACTCCATTGCACAAACTCAATTTAATCAAAAACCCAAAATAAAGTTTATTTTTGGATTACCTTTATTAAGTTGGAGGTGTGAAGCAGAGGTCAGAGACTGGAATTGTCGATTCAGGCACAACCATTCTGAGGCAAAATATACATAAGTCTTGAGCCAGTCTTCAACAATGGTGGTTCAAGCCAGTCTTGATAAAACCTTGCATTCATCTCCAAAAGTACCATATTCAGGAAATTCACGATATCCAGATCTAGCGAAGAGCAGTCCTTCAGCAATGGCTGGAAATTTGATGCAAGAGAGCAAGCATCGGTGCGGATTTTAAGGCAGTGAATTATTTGAAGGCAGAAGAAGAAAAATATGTCGATTTTGGGAAAGGAACAGTTTAACAAAATTGAAGAATAAAAGGGATTGAGAAAAGTTGGCTTGGTGAAAAAAATGTTTAAGTGAAAATGGAAGAGAAAGAAATATTAGCAGGCAAAGAGAAATTTTGTCCAAATTTTTTAGTGATTGTTGGCGGGACAGATCTAGCAGCGTTTCTTTTGTTAGTTTAATTTTAATTGACCAGCATTGGTAGCACTTAGCATTGAAACGCTGCCATTTAATGCAAGCAATACTAAGTTTTCTTGTAGTGTGATGGGGCAACATGAGGGGAAGAAAAACTTTGTTCGTGCTTTAAATATATTGCTACAATACATTTTTTTAATAAAACTGTTTGGTAGAGTGGTCATGCTGTTAGGAGTAATGCTGCATGTCCTAGGTTCGATTCTCACTCTTGTAAGAAAGTTTGTCAATTTTGCATTTTCTTCTTGGTCTTCTGATTTGCCTAGGGCAACCCAGCCCATTGGGCCTGCTTTCATTTCTGCATTTTTTTCTTGGTCTTTTACTTTGCCTAGGGCAACCTAGCCCATTGAGCCGGCCCTGCACGTCAGAAATGTACACATCCTCCTGCAGCTTCAACCTATAAGCGTTTTCATTGATCCATTTCACAATCTTTACAAGACTAATCTTTCGAGCTTTAAGTTTATTGTATGCTCCCAATGGAAAACGATCCTTCGTTAGTACAGCATATACTAAATCACCTTCATTAAATTCAACACTCCGTCGCTTCAGATCCGCAGATCGTTTATACTTTTCATTCGCCTTCTCCAATCGTTCCTAAATGATTTTATGGCATTCTGTCAATCCGTCAACAAAATCAACAGCCCGCTTAACTGTTCCCTTCGGTTGTGGTACTGTCGTCAAATCCAACGGCCCCTTTGGCAAACTCGAATACACAATCTGAAATGGACTGAAACCCGTACTACGATTGACAGCATGATTATGTGCAAATTCCGCCTGACACAACTTCATATCCCAACTTTTCAAATTATCCTGCACAAGACATCGCAACAAATTTCCCAACGATCTGTTCACCACTTCTGTTTGCCCATCTGTCTGCGGATGATAGGCGCTACTAAAATTCAACTTCGTTCCAACCATCTTCCACAAACTTAACCAAAAATGGCTTAGAAATCTAGTATCCCGATCGGAAACAATAGATTCGGGTAGCCCATGCAATCGATACACCTCTTTAAAGAATAATTGAGCAACACAAACGGCATCAGCTGTCTTCTTACAAGCTATGAAATGTGCCATCTTCGAAAACCTGTCCACTACAACATATATTGAATCGTTCCCCCTCTGAGTTCGAGGTAACCACAAAACAAAATCCATACTGATATCAACCCATGGTCTAGTCGGCACAGGTAAGGGCATATACAATCCCGCATTCGTCGCTGTCCCTTTGGAAATTTGGCAAATATGACATCTCTCCACAAACCTTTCAACTTCCCGCTTCAACGAAGGCCAATAATATGACTGAGAAATCAATTGCAAAGTACGATCTCTACCCACATGACCTTCCTCATGCAACTCCTTTACCATCTTCATTCGTAAGCTGCACTCTGGTATGCATAATCGATTCCCTTTAAAAAGAAAACCATCCACCATTACAAACTCATCTGTCTTCCCCTCCTTGACTTCATCTACATACTTCGCAAAATAAGGATCATCAACAAATAATCCTGGCAATACATCAAACCCCGTTACTTCAATCTTCATTGTAGTCAACAAATGATTCCTTCGACTCAATGCATCTGCCACTCTATTCGTAATTCCCGATTTATGCTTCACCACAAATGTAAATTGTTGTAAGTATGCAATCCACGAAGCATGCCTAGCTGCAATCTTGTCCTGTCGCTGCATATGCTTCATCGCCTCATGATCAGTATATAAAACAAATTCTTTATGAAACAAATAATGTCTCCAATTTTTCACAGCTTGCACAATAGCATAAAATTCCACATCATAAGTATTATATCTCATCTTTGCTCCCGATAACTTCTCACTGAAATATGCAATAGGTCGTCCCTTCTGACTTAACACCCCTCCAATTCCAACCTTCGATGCATCAATATGCAATTCAAACAACAACTGAAAATCCGGCAACACTAGAATTGGTGCTGTCGTCAAAAGTTCCTTGATTCTCTCAAAAGCAAGTCTTGCTTCCTCCGTCCATGAAAATTACTTCCCATTCATACAGTCAGTAACTGGTGCCATCACGCTACTGAAGTGTGGAATGAATCTTCGGTAGAATGATGCTAAACCATGAAAACTTCTAACTTCTGTTATCATACTGGGTTGTGGCCAATTTCAGATTGCTTCAACTTTATTCTGATCCACCTATATACCTCCTTCTGAAATAACATATCCCAAAAATAAAACACTATGCGTCATGAACACGCATTTCTTCGTGGCAGCATAAAATTGTTCCTGTCGCAGTATCATCAACACTTCTCTCAGATGTTGCAAGTGTTCTTCTGAGCTTCTACTATATATCAGTATATCATCAAAATACACCACCACGAATTTCCCAATAAATGGTCTAAAGATCTGATTCATCACCCGCATAAATGTACTCGGTGCATTCGAAAGACCAAACGGCATAACCAGCCATTCATATAATCCTTCTCTCGTCTTGAATGCTGTCTTCCATTCGTCCCCTGGTCTAATTTGAATTTGATGATAACCACTCTTCAAATCGATTTTCGAAAAGATAGTAGCTCCGTTCAACTGATCTAACAAATCATCAAGCCTCGGCATCGAAAATCTATATCTCACTGTAATCTTGTTCAATGCTCTACTATCTGTGCACATCCTCCACGTTCCATCCTTCTTTGGAACTAACAAAGCTGGCACTGCACAAGGACTTAAACTTTCCTGTACACGCCCCTGTTCAAGTAATTCTTCCACTTTCCTTCTCAACTCCTCGTGTTCCTTTGGACTCATTCTGTAATGCGGTCTATGTGGTAACACAGCACCAGGAACAAGATCAATTTGATGTTGAATGTCTCTCAACGGCGGTAATTCCGTTGGTAGCTCTTCAGGAAATACATCTTCAAATTCTTCCAGCACTGGCTTTACTTCTTCCGGAATCTCAACCACTTCGTTACTCTCACGTCCAATCAACAAAAACACTTCATGCTCCTCTTCAACTTCTTTAACAAACTACTTCAAAGATAGCAAAGTTTTAAGTTCTTCAATCTTCTCTAACTTGCTTTCTTCTTGTTGTCGCTTCTTGAGAATTAATGTGATTTTAGTTCCTTCAAACATGAAACTGTAACTGTTAGTACGCCCATCATGTTGCACAGCTCTATCATACTGCCACGGTCTCCCCAACAACAGATGAAATACATCCATGTCCACAACATCACACCAAATTTCATCTTTGTATTTCTTCCCAATTGAAAAATTAACACAAGCCCTTCGTCCAACTTTCTCCTCCCCACCTTTCCTCAACCAAGCTAACTTGTAAGGTTTCGGATGCTTCTCTGTTTTCAATGACAACTTCTTTACAGCTTCTGTAGAGATAATATTATCACAGCTTCCCGCATCGATGACAAACTTGCAAACCCTTCCCAAGATAATGCATGTTGATTGAAAGATGTTACTCCTCAACCAACTAGTTTCCTCCTCCTGTTTTGGCGTCAAACAAGATCTCTTCATCATTAATGAATACCCTTCATCTCCCGACACATTTTCTTCCTCCTCATCATGTGGTGAATTAGAACATTCAGCTTCTTCTTCATCTTCCTCTACCTCAGCAATCATCGTTCGCTTCTTTGGCTTCGTACATTCATTGCTCTTATGACCAAACTCCTGACAATTGAAACATTTGATGCCACTATTGATCCTGGTCTTAGCAACTTCATTAACAACCGGTTTTGCAACAGCCTTCGAAACATTCGCATTGCCACTAGACCCTTTCATTGGATTGTTGGAATTTTTAAACACACCACCACCTCTCCTGCCTTGCTTCTCCCAAGCTAGAGCTTTTTGATGTGCTTCAGCGACAGATTTGGGATCAAACATATTCACCGTATCTTGAATCTGCATTCTCAACCCTCCAACAAATCTAGCTGTTAACTGCTCCTCCGTCTCCATGATATCATTCCTCGCAATCAACTGATTGAATTCATCTGCATAATCATTCACAGACTTTGTTCCCTGTCTCAGATTCTGCAATCGTTGATACATAAGAGACTGATAGTTATACGGTAAGAATGTAGCTTTCATCAATTTCTTCCTGTTACCCATGATTCAATCTTTGACTTCCCCATTCTCTCCCTTGTAAGTTTAGTTTGCTGCCACTATGCCATAGCTCTTCCTTTCAATCTCGTAGCAACCAACTTTACTCTTTGATGCTCGGGAACTTCTTTGAAGTCAAAAATTTCCTCCACATTAGACAACCAATCCAAAAATTCCTCAGCCACCATTCCACCCTTGAATTCTGGAATTTTAGTTTTCATCCCCGACTGCCATCGACGATCATCTTCAACATCCCGATATGCATTTCGTACTTGGCCTCGATCTCTAGAATGAACACTACATCTACCACCATCTTCATCAAAAACAGATGTACTTCGATAACGATCTCGACCACCCATATCCCTATGATCTCGCATATCTTTTCTACTTTGTCTTTCATCATCATGGTATGGTTCATGTTCAAATTCTCGTGGAATTCTTCTCTCTTCTTCTCTATACTCATGATATTCTCTTCTCATCGAAACTGATGATTCTCTTCTTCCTCGATCAGATTGTGGCGACACCCTCCTCGCTTCCGTAACCGATGGTGAAACTTTATTTCCTCCATGGTTCGAGATTGGCGACCTTCTCCTTTGACCTTGGTTCATGTCCATCATCAATTTCTCTAACCTCCCAATACCTTCATCCAACTTCTCATTGAATTTGTTACTAATGCGTTGTTCCATTTGTTCGGCATCTTCTCTTTTGTATAAATCTTCAACATTTTGATGACGATTAGCTTTTCTCGGCGGTATTGTCAAATGAAACAATCTTCAACTCTCGGCTTGAACAAATATGATGCACGGCTTTCAACTAGCTCTCGGCTCTAACTCCTCTTAGTTCGGCTTTGCTTGATGTTGCTCGGCTTCATTAACTCCTCAAACTCTTCGATAAGAATTGGCTCCAAGACTCGGCTTAGCTATGATTGGCTAAATCTAGCTCTGATACCAAATGATGCAGCAGCGGATAACTGAAAATGAATATGACGATGAAAGTAGAAATCGATGGAATAGAAGATACCGAATGGCCCAAATCCATTGATCCAAGATACCGGATTCTAGCTATCCCAAACACGTTGATCGCGCACGATACCGTGTTTAAAGATCTACGATTCTTCGACGTTGATCTAGCGCACTAGATTTCGTGAATCGGCTTCAGCAGTCGTTGATTCGAGCGCACTCGAATACCGAAAGTGGAGATAGGAGATCACACTCAACTACCAATTTCAAAAGAGGCACAAAGCACTCAAACAAATTTTATTCAAAATAAACTAACTATTAGAAATGACTCAACCCCGCTATTTATAGAGTTTTACAACACACACGACTCAATAGTTGACAACACTTAGGTCGGCAACGACCTAACAACCTGCGACCTAAAAACAAACGACCTACGATTTATGGACAGAGCGACATACGAAAACACTTTACTACACATTACATTACACATATTACAACACATTACAACACATAGGTCGGTAACGACCTAACACTTTGCGACCTAAAACATACACACGACCTACGAAGTAAATGCGGCTTCAGGATTCTTCACGCGACCTAAAAACAGGGCTTCTGGAATTCTTCGAGCGACCTAAAGTTGAGCAACCTAAAGAAATGCTTTCGGAAATCCTCGAGCGATCTAAAAGAGAGCGACCTAACTTCAGATGGCTTCAGTGATCTTGCAGCATACACATCAGCAACCTAACATAGGTCGTAACCCGCTTCCGCGACCTAACATAGGTCGTAACCCGCTTCCGCGACCTAACATAGGTCGTAACCCCTCTTCCCGACCTAACATAGGTCGTAACTCCTCTCCATGACCTAACTTAGGTCGTATCTCTTCTCTGCGACCTATCATAGGTCGTAATTCATTCTCGCAACCTAACTTAGGTCGTAACTCGTTAGGTCGTTTGAGTAACTCGAAGCGACCTATAGGAATGTGTAACTCACTAGGTCGTTCGAACACCCTTATTCTTTAACTCGTTAGCTCGTTTCAGCCTGTTATCTTCCTCGTTAGGTCGCACACGACCAAAAAGCACATTAGGTCGCTCGCGACCTAAAAGCACATTAGGTCGCTCGCGACCTAAGACTTGGTCATTTTGGGCTGCATTACTTATAATGTTATGTTTTCGAACATATAATTGCTTAAAATTTAGGTTTTCTTTTCTATTATAACGTCTTTTGAATTTTGTTTTTAATAAGAAAATAATATTACTTTTTAACAGCTTTTATAATTTGACGGTGATTGTTTGTTTACAATTAGTACTTAAACAAAACAACCAAATATTATTACATTTCATAAAAATATTCTAAAGACAAATTTAAAGGCTTTTTTAATACTAAAGATAGTCCATTAATAATTTTGTTTCAAGAACAAAAACGTTTAATTCTACATTAGAACTATAAGCCACGCTCTTTCTTCTTCTTTTGAATGACCGTAAAAGATTAACATGTCGTTCAATTTCCAACTGCAAAGTTCTCTCCTTTCCACAATACCCTAACCGTCAACACGATATATCCTCTTCGAAACCAAAATAATCTCACTTCATTTCGCAGAGTAAGGAGAGAGCTTTCTGAGATGGTGACGAATGAGTGGATCGCTAGTCACTTGATTCGATACTTTATCAATTGGGTTTCAGTTGGAAGAGCAGAAGAAGAAACCATGGAAATTGTATTAACTTTCCTAGATTTTGAACTGAAAAAAGTTTTTATTTGGGGAAGAGACAGAGTTGAGTTTGAGAATATGGGAGCTGTATTTATTTCTGTAAGGATCGGTTTTTAAGTATACTTTTGTTTTTTCTTAGTATCATTGTTCACAATAATATAGTGTGGAAGTTTTTTAATGTTTATTTGTTTGAGTACATAAAAAAATGAAGTTGTTAGAGAGTAAATATGATAATATGCAGCAAACAATCAATAAGTTGAAATAGTGTTTTGTTAGTATCAAACATTTAAAGAAGTCTATTTGAGTATATGTTTTATTACTAATTTGAGGATCAATTTTTAGGTATCAGTTTTATATACTACAGTTATCATTTTTGAAATTTTTGCTCTTTTTATAATTGTAGTTGTATAAAACACAACAAGGGTTTTAAGGGGACGATATTTCGTAGGTGACGATACATGGATATCTGAAGCAAACATTTTTATTTTTACTGTTGTTTTTTTGCAGCGGTGACAATAATCTTCTTGTTTTGTTTGTGTTCGATAATAATACTTTCAGCACTCAGTTGTCCTTTGATTGTTTTTTTTATGATCCAAAGAATGAAATTTCTCATTATTGGCCTTAGCTTACTCCTTTGTCCATTGAGATTTTTTAAGTGCTTGAGAATAAAGTTATCGTGGTTAATACTTTGTAGTATAAGTTGTTGTGGAAAAGTGTTAATTTTTAGTATTACATTTGTGGCATTGGTGTCTATTAGATTATTGCTTAGTATCAGTTTTTAGATATCAGAATTTGAACATATTTTAGTGTATAATATCATAATTTAGTTATCATTTTTTAGATATTAGTTTTCAATTCGCAGTTTTTAGGTACCAATTTTAAGTAAACACTTGATTAAATTTTATTTCAATATTTTTTTATTTGCAAGATTTTTCCTTTAGCCATGGGTATACTTTATCTAGAAAATGTGGATAATTGAAAATGGTTTTTTAGTTCAAAACAAATGCTTCAAGACGATTGTGATTTGATTTTTATGTCGGATCGCCATTAAGGTTTAATTTTAGATGTTCGTGAAGTTTTTCCTTCATCCTTTCATAATTATTGTTATCTTCATATGGAACAAATGCTTCAAAAAAATGTTGAGTATTATTTCACCGTGGATGCTTATAGTTCTTCTTATGCTAATACTGTTAATCTTATTCCTAATTTTTATAAGCCTATTGTTGATGAAAGTGTTGAAGATGTTATTAAGCCACCTAAGGAGAAACGTGATGCCGGTAGACCTTCTCTATAATACAGAAAGTAGGATTTACATATTTTGAAAATAAGCAAAATAGCTGTGGTATATGAAAGCAATTTGATCATTACAAGCGTAATTGTCAAGCTTCTAAAAAGATATGATTTGTTTTTCATGTTTTTAAGAATTTGTTGAGATTTATACTTTGTTGTATGACTTTTTTGGCAATTTTATGTAATTGAACCTGGTTATATAAGTATATTGGTTTAGCATATTTTTAATTTGTCATTGATTTGCTCTTTGTAATTATACTTAATTATATATTATTATTTGTAGTTTCATTTACAGTATCAGTTTTGTAGTATAAGCAGTATCAGTTTTATTATTTATCTATTTGTGGGTTATATAATAACATTTGTAGTTTCATTTTAAGTACCAGTTTTATAGTATAACTGGTATTAGTTTTATTATTTATTTACTTGTAGATTATATGGTGATGTTGGTTGGTTTATTCAATATTAGTTGTTTAATTAGTATCAATTTTTGATACTGTTAGTATCAGTTTCAGACATGTAAAAATGTGGTATCGGCTTTTGCATGCTACTAATATCAGTTTCATGTAGTACAAATTATAATATCAGTTTTTGTATGCTATTAGTATCAGTTTCAGGTATAACAAAACATGATATATGTTTCTATTTTTCTTTATATTATATCAGTATTAGTTTCAGGTATAAATTGATATAAAATACAGTCATACATAACACCACATGTAAGAAAAGTTAAACAAAGCTAATTTTTTACAAAATCAAAAATAAGATCGTAGTCTTTACAACAAACTGTCATAATTTCAACAAGTGTTTATATCTACATTAAAACAAAGTTAAATTCAATTAGTTCTAACACAACATCTAAAATGTATATTAGTTGAACTGAACATCATAATAGTTTTTACAATAAATTCACTACTTTATATTTTCTTCTTCTTCTAGTATTGCCATGAAGTTGGCTAAATTCCAACAATGATCATTTATCCATTAATAGTTTTTATAAGCCTATTGTTGAATGGTTTCTTTTATTACAAATCATTGTTATAACTGTTTGATTGCATATGATTGTTGTATGTTGTGTATTTCTGCTTATGCATATTATTTGGATTCAACATTTCATGTTATATGATTCCATTAGACTCATATATGTTGCTAAATCCTTTATAAGTAACTAATATTCTAATTTGAGTTAAGATAGGTACATACGAAGACAGTTTGGACGTATACGCGGATTATATTCTGCTTTTGCTTGCTTAATATGAACGAACTCGCTCGTATCAATAATAATAAGGTACATATCTCGGATTACATACCGCACTTTTATATTTTTCCATTCGGGATGCCTCATCATTGAGATGAGTTGTATATTTGATATATATTTCTTATATATTGTATTGTAAAAAATTTCCGATCAAGCCACGCAAAGTAAAGGAGACTCTGCCGAAATTTTTCGTAAATCCGAATGTTAGAAAAATTTTGAGGTTTTAAAAAATTTTATAACTTGTTTTGTAAGTAAGTTGTAATTTACGTAAACCGATATCGGAGTGGCGTAATATAAGCGTGGTAAAAGTTTTGTAAATAAGATTTTAATGTTGTAAGGATTATTTTGAATAAAATATATCGAATGTTAAATTCCGTACTAAACCCCTTTTCGAGGATAAAAGTTTTGAGTGGGGGAGAGTGTAACGACCCGTATTTTTAACTATTTTAAATTATTAAATTTAATATAATTAGTGGATAAAAATGGTTAAAATTAAAATTTTTAATAATGTATTAATGTATTTATTGAATATGAACTTTAATAAGATTTTGAAATAAACAATTTCAAAGATTTTGGCAATAACAACCATGGAAATGAAATTTTAGATATTGAATGTGTTTGTTATCAATAACGGGAATTGAATAATAAATATTGGAATTAACATCGAAAATTGTATTTTAAAAGATTATTAAATTTCTATTTAATTAAGAATGATGATAAAAACTTTTAATTTGAAATTTAAATGTGATTAAATTGATTTTTAAGGATTGTTTTAATTAACGTGTAAAATTAGTTTTTTTGGGCACTGTCTCAGATTTCGACCAAACCAGTTTCATCAGATCCATAATAGTGAATTATTTTAGGATTTCAAGTTTCGTAGCAATCAGACTTGTCGTTTGGCCGTGCGAGCTTGAAACACGTAAAAATCAATTAATGAAATTTAAATTAATATAATTTGATTTTAAATGCTAACTTCTATATACTTTTGAATTAGGATTTGAAACTAGTTTCATTGAATTTAAAAACATTGAAAACATATGTTTTGATATATTGGATGACCCATTTTCGTTTCGGTAACGAAACGGGCTTTTCGGGTCGTTGTTATCGTTTCGACCCATTCGATCTGTTCCATCCGTTCTTATCCATCTCTGTCTATATAAATAGATTTTTCCTCTAAGCCTAGCAGCTTCTATTCATATTTTTGTACGTACTGTTTATTTTTAACTCCTTTTCCTTCCCAATGGCAGAGAACCTTAATTTCAATTTCAATCAAAATCCTAAATCAATTCGAAAATCCAAACTCCTCAAATCATATCAAATTATATATCGTTGGAAAGCTCTCGATGAACGTAATCTACATATGCAATTCGTTTTTTGATTGGAGGTTTCGTTTGGCCAGAAATTTGCGAAGTACCCTCGGCCTTCCATTCTAGGTTTTCAATTTTAACGTTGGATCTTCACCCATTCATTGATCGGGAAGCGTCACTGGGTAGAGGCGGATGTGATGAGTCGATCTATACGGCTCGTTTGGGTAGATGGTGCACGAATTCGTCAAAATTGGCCTTTGAAGCACAGCGGCGGCGGAGATGATCTGAGGCGTCGTGGCGCGCCGTGCCTTGGCCGTGGAGGCTCCCAAAGTTGGCGAAGGTGGCGGTGAGTTATGATGTGGTCGAAGGCATGCGGAGCGGTGGCAAAAATTGGATGAACTTCGACGGCTGTGCAGCGTGGTGGGTTCGAACGCTACTTGTTAGGTTTGGGAAGGAGGTAAACAATTTACGTAAATGCCCTTTGTTTTATTTTATTTTAATTTAAATTTAAAACCTTCTAACATTAATAACTTTTACATACAAACTCAGATTTGGACGTGGTTTCTTCCATTAGGATCGTATCGAAATTCCAAACAATATGGAACAAGTTTTGTTAAATTCTAAGACTGTTCAAATTTGGGTGAGCTTTTGGATTTTAATTCAACTAAAAATCAAAGATGAATGTTCAAACCACTCATAAAATACTACAATATTTTGATGTTCGTTAAATTGAAATCATGCAGTGATTTAAATTTATTGATTGTTGTTTGATGGTTTAAAATTGACATTTATATTGAATTGCATCGGTGGTGTAATTTAATTTGACAGTAAAATTGAATTGAAATTGAAATTGACATTTAAATTGAAATTGGAATTTAATTTGCTAGTTAAACACCTGAGAATTTATAACTAGTAATCTGTTTTGATATGTGACTGTTTTGGATGTTGATTGTGAAGGATGCCTAATGATTGATATGTTAGATGTTTAGATGTTGTTTATGCTGATCTATTCCTGTTATTCACCATAGATGTTTATGATGATTTATTCCTGTTATTCATCCTGGATGTTACGGGCATCAAATAAATCTAAAATTAAATAAATTAAGAAATATGTTGAAATGATATATACCTATGACACCTGATTTGGATTGAAATGATATATATCCATCCCTAAAATTATAATTTAAAATTAAAATTAACTGACCACTTGGCCATAGGATAGAAATTTATATACGAACACCATTGGTCGATTTTAAATTATTTTCTGAAATTGTAAAGTATGTTTTGATTTAATAAATTTGATATGTGACTATTTTGAAATTATATACGGCCTCCTTTTAACGAGGTCGCGAGTTCGATACCCGTTTGTCCTACTCTCCTCAAGGTGCGGAGGTGGATTCCCGTAAACCTAAAATCAAACTAGTTAGGAACAACAAACCTCTATGTTGGGGCTAGCAAAACTTTCATAGGGTTAGCGGACTCTCTAGGCGGGAGCTCTTCCCTCCGGGGTGGAGTTTTAAAAAAAAAATGATTTTAAAATTTAATTTTAAAATTTAATTTAAAGATTTAATTTAAAATTTATATTTTAGTTAATATAAGTTTTAAAAATCTAAATTTTAAGGTTTTAACTTATAATTTTATTTAGTTTTAAAATATATAATCTATATATAATGGGAATACCCTCAAATGAAGCTTTTGAAATGTCTAAATTACCCTTTTAATATTCTTTGGCGTGCCAAGGAAGTTTATGTCATTTTGTATGCCGCACGTTCTTACCACTTTTCATTTGCAGATTCGTTTTCGCAACCCACTCCACTCTCTCCTATCCCGCACAAACTAAATGAAAATGGGGAAAGTTGAAGAAGAATCCAAATTGTTTTTCTTTTGCAGCATTTTTGGTTCAAATTGTTGAAGAAAACTAAATGAAAATAATTTAGATTTGGATTTCGTATACAGGAAAAGATCGCAAGCAGTCCAGCTCCAGAACTAGGTATTGGTTTCCAAACACTACGAAAGCAAGATCTGCAAGTTCAGCATTAGGTTTTTTCTCTTTTTTTCTTTTCCTTAATTTGATTCTACTCATGTATTTACCTATCGACCAATTCCTGAACAGTTTGGCAAACTGCCTCAGCAAAATCTGATCAATTTTTTGTTAAAGTTTTATACTTAACTGAAATTTTGGGTGGGTATATCAACCTTAATGAATATTGCAGGTAAGTAAGGTGAAGAGAAGGCATATTGGAACAGAAGTTTAAAAGAGTTAGAAAGCAATTTTATAACCTTGAAAGACAATATATTTTCTCTTTTTTTCTTTTCGTTAATTTGATTCTACTCATGTATTTACATATCGACCAATTCCTGAACAGTTTGGCAAACTGCCTCAGCAAAATCTGATCAATTTTTTGTTAAAGTTTTATACTTAATTGAAATTTTGGGTGGGTATATCAACCTTAATGAATATTGCAGGTAAGTAAGGTGAAGAGAAGGCATATTGGAACAGAAGTTTAAAAGAGTTTAAAGAAATCATGTATTAAATCTAAATTATCTTCGGCACCTGATTCAAGGCAATCACATTTGTTCATAAAGTATGTACATTGGATAGAATGTTTTTTTACGTTAAATACTAATGTACATTATTTAATTTTTTGGCTGTGATGGTATATTTGTGAACAGAGTCAAATTATTGATGAACAATCTTCAACCAATTTCTAGAATCATAACTGATTTTCTCAAGACTATTACAAATCAATGATACATCAAAGGTTTTCTATTTTTTGATCCATAGTATCTGAGCTTTTCCCAAAAGTAACTAATTTCATTTTAGTATGCAGAAGCCATTAGGAAAAATGTTGGCGGTCAAGTGCTTGGATTTGTCCACCAAATAAACAACAATAGCATATGTACTCATTCGCTTTTTTTTGTTCCAGTTCCATTTATATCTACTTAATCCCAACACTCTTCCTTTTTTTATTTATAATAGATACAGCTAGCCATTGTTCTCATCGTGTATTCCTAAATCTTTTAATCATGTATTCCAGAACAAGAGTTATATTTAGGTTTTTGTCTAATAGAAAATTAAGACTGCTTACCATACATGATCAAATTTAAAGCATTTTTCCTTCACTAGAAAGTCCAAATACACAAAGACTTAAATTAATAATTCATATACAAGTAAAGGTGTAAAAAACGAGTCAATAGTAAGCAATCATAATTGTGATGTAAAAAGTGTGTTGTATATTAGAAGGCTAAGAACAAGAAGATCATATTGATATGAATATGAACACATGTTTCAGTTACATCAATTATACCATATACCTATGATTGAAACTACTAAGTTTTAGCATAGTTTATATACATATTCAATTGATTACAGCGACTATCATTTTATTTCTTTGTTTGTGATTAACAGAAGGAGTGGTGTGACATTGAATGAGCGCTTGCACGACATGGTCGTGTGGCTGTTGCATGGTGGCAAGCTGCAGCGATGGAAGGGTTGACAATCTGGGTCGTGGTGGTGACGGAGCGCGTTTGCGAGTTTCGGAGGCTGAAGAAGAAGACGCTCTAATGTGTTGAATTTTGATGTTGTAATGGTGAGCGAGACGAAGGATGAAGCTTCGCATTTGGTGGGGCTCTTTCGTGGAAGGTTGGAGGCGGGGTTTGGCAGTTCGGGTTGTGTAAAGACCCGCAAATCCGTCTTCCGAAAACTCGACACCGATACGTCCACTGTACCAAATTGTCGAATAATCGAATGGCGGAAACGTGAAACTTTAGGGTTAAAAGAAGAGGTAGAAGAAAAGATAGAAGAAAGAGGAAGAAGAACAACACAGAAAACACAGAACAGGAACAATATCAGAATCTCACATATCGCAGCGGAACAATATATAATAGATAAATCAATAATCTTTAAAACAAAAGACTATATCAGTTTATACATACATCAATCATCAGAGTTTACAACAATGGACAGTTATATAAACTTGTCCTCATACAGAATACACAGCGGAATAAATAACAAGTACGATAGTACGCTTCGCCATCCAGCTCATCTCCAAAGCTCCAGAATATCCAGAATATCCTGATAACATAACTCTAGGCTGCCCGTGTGGAAAATTATGGGCACCTAGAGTTTAGAAAGGGAACAATAAACTCCAGGTCAGTCATGGTGACTGGTGTGAGATCGTAAAACAGTTATTTTCGCAAAGAAAATAAAACAACTTCGCAATGCTTTTGGAAAATGAAACTACCATAAGGCCTCCCACCACACACACAATGCAAACGCAGAATTGGAGGAGATTTCTCCTTATGATAGTCAAAAATGCTTACTACGCAAATCAGTTGATATTATTATTAATGCCTAGTGTGGAAAACATTTCGAAAGTATAATATCAATCTTAGCTAACATACAACTATTGTTGTATATCTACTATAGCTACTACGTTTAATAGCAGGTTACCGCCACATTCCATAGCAGGTAATACAATTAAAAACCGTACAGGGTTCGTATTGTTTCTTTGGATTTCCAACAAATGATCAAGCTAAGGAACTTCCTTACACCGAAATAGAAACGCCTCTGGAAAGACGCCCCGGATCCTAACCGGATCTCCGCAAACAAAAGGCCGACGCTACCTCACGCTCTAACCGAGCTATAACTAGGTAACTAACACACGAGCTATGCCATCCCCCGGTCGTTACCGACCTTTATCCGAGGATCCTCAATCGAAAAGCAACAGTCGCAAAATATAATCCACATAGGTAAAATATCTGGGCTCCATACCATGATATCACCTTTTATCCAGAAGGAAATGGCATACCCTAGGGGCGCTACCCCTACAAACCTTTGCCGCAACATTCCTGTTTCGACCATTACCGGGTTGTGAGGCTCGACGAAGTCTCGTCCACAAAATAACGCTTTTTCACAAAGCCACGCTTTTTCACAAAGCCACGCTTTGATCAACCAATGATCATCAGCACTTCGTGTGCCACATTACCCAATTGGGAATGTATCACTAGTAACCATCAACTACATAACCTCTGAGCTCGTACGTCTCAGAGAAGGGTGTTAAGCTAAGAGAATAAATTCTCCGCCACCAACAGAAATGTATTTGATAGAAACCAGCTTTACATCTCAAAGTGTAACGTCAGACACACATCCATACAAGTCCGTTCCGGGATCGAACGGAACCGAAGGCACTTCCAAAGAAGCCCTTGCAATCCGGATATTCACTAATCACGTCCGGACTTCCCATCACAAAAAGAGTGATATAAATCTCTATACCGGAGCAACTCGGTGCAGAGACATTCGACAGGTTGTCCTTTCATTTTCACAAATATCCGGTCTTCACACCGGTCTTCAAATGCTATCCATTCGCGACGTATCACTATTCGGAATGGGTTATATGACACAAAGGTCCTCTCCCGGCTTAACCGAATAATGAGCGTTTGTTTTAAAAACAAATCAAGTGTCATTTCAAAAGCAAATATTGATAGTTGGTTCTTTAACTATCAATAACATTCATAACAAACATCCAATTCAAATAATTTTTCCCAAATTATTTATTTAATTTCAAATCTTTTCACAAGATATATATTCTTCCACACTTCACATTTGAAAATCAATTTCAAATCATATTTCATACTTCACGTTTGAAAATTAATTTCAAATCATATTATGGTCCATTTAAACCAATTAGATAAATCCTTATCGATTTATTTCAAAATTTACATTTCAAATTTGTAAATTTATTTCCACACTTCATCACTTTGAAAATCCGATTTCAAATCATATTTTCCGCACTTTAAAAATAAATCAATATTTATTTTTAAAACAAATCTCCCTTTCCTTTACAACTTCTATTCGGAATTTACATTCCTAAAAATCCACTTTTACCCGATTTTCAAATCGTTTTCCAAACATTCATTTTCTACCCCGAATCAACTTTAAAAATTGATTTCTCCATTTTATTTCAAATCCCAAATCGAATTTCAAATTGATTCCTGAATTTTCTTCAACACCGAATCACATTTCAAATTGATTCTAACTTTTAATCCCAATTTCCAAATCATTTTACAAATCGATTCCCAAATTTATTTTCAACACAAAAATCAATTTTTCATTCAACATTAAATAAGTTTTCATATCGATTCCTCAAAGATTTATTTTAAATACCCAATCAATTATCACTTTGATTTCAAATAAATTTATCTCCTTTAAAATAAATTCTTTTATTTTCCCAAACCATCAAAAATTCAATTTTAATTTCAGAAATCCAATTTCATTTATTTCTGGTATCCAACGATACCAAAAACACATTCGGCTAAATTATAGCTCTCAACAAATTCAATCACAGATATAATCATACACAGATTATAAATAATCAATTAAACAACATATGAAATCAATTCAAATGTTTTGAGGAATCCTGTTGGATCCCTCCAACCTGTTTCCCTGCATCCACAGATGTTAGCACAATACCAATTCCACTTCGAGGTGGAATATCGCGGTATATGGGTTTTATAAAATATCATCCGCTTACTAACGGCGCAATAGGGTCTCATCCGCTATACGAGGCGGGAAATCAATCAATCCAATATATACATATGCCAATATGTATATATTGCTATATATATATATATATAGATATATCCTACTATATCTAATATCACATCCAAACAGTCAATCAAATCAATAACTGAAAATTTCCACTTTTCAAATTGAGTGAGAAGATCTCACCTTTAATTTGCAATCCATTTTCCATTTCCGACTTGTTTCTCCACTTTAGACCTTGTATAAATGTTTATACAATTTATTAATATTCGAAATAAATCGAAAAATTAATTACCAATTTAAAATTCAATTAGCAAATAATTTGGTTTAAGACTGATTTCCTTTAATAAGTTACCTTTAGTAACCAAAATAATTGATTAACCCGTTAAACAATCATTTCCTTAATATATGGATAAATTGATAAATTTAAAATGCACATTTATTTTCCTTTGAGACTACGTATGTATATTCACAAGATAATCTTTATCTGATTTTATAAACTTCACCAACATATAAAATCCCTAATATATTTTCTTCAAAACCTTAACTATATACATTTAAATTTTAATAAATGAAAATCCTTCAAACTTATATATATTAGATTAAAAATAATCCATATAGATTAAAAAAATCAAACTTCGAATAACATATCACTGTTTTAAAATTCTAGTTAAAATATCAACTAATTCTCTAATTTAAACTAAAAACAAAAATAGCTACCTTACTGACTCAAGATCGAAACTCCAGGCTACCCAAAACGATCTGCTCCTTCCTCACGAATCAGTGGCTCTTTCGAACCCATCTTCCCTTCAACTGTGAACTTCCGGCTTCCTTGACTGCTCAAGCGCCAACCACACGCTACCACAGTCGCGAATTGATCGCGACAACCCATCTCGTTTGGTCACCGAATCCCCACTGCCCAGCGATGATACGCCACCGCCCTGCCGCCTCGCGAGACTCCAACTCGACTGAATCGCGAAGACCAACTCCCAGTTGCTCGCGCGCACGACCCTGCTCTATCCCCTCACAATCGAACCCCACCTGACTCTTCCAGGCGCTCGCCTGCCCTGGCTCCTTCAATTAGATCGGAGGATGTAAAAAAAAGAAGAAGTCGCGATTTGAAATGCCTTCACGAATTGGAAGACGAGGGGAAATTCTGCTCGGCCATTAAAATTTGGAGTTCGATTTTTTATTATTTTGTTTTCAAAGAGAAGCTCGGTTGTTCTCTTTATTTATTCATGCGTGATATTTTAAAACGAGGCTGAGGGGGACACGATGTGATATTGGCGTGTGGAGAAAGGCTGCAGTGCTTCAGAGGTGCGGAGAAAAGTTTTGATGTGAGGGAATTTCAACTAAAGTCAACTAGGATAAATTATTCAATTTTAATTCAAATTCGAATCGTCCCGAATTTGCAACTCAAAATCTCGATATCCTATCGAGACGTGCCGCCAGGCGTTCGTAATGTTATACGCCTATTCCGAATGCGATGGAAAAGGTTCCGAGTCCAAATTCGCTCGTATGGAGAAGATAGCTTTTTGGACCAGTTATTAAATTAAATTTTCGATTTGATTTCAGCGCGTTTGCTTATCGTACGACCACACGATTACTCCAAACATTACGAAAATTGAAATCCGATAATAATACAATATTACGGATCCAATGGAACTGGTTTCGTCGAATTCCGAGACTGTGCCCCGAAACGCTATTTTTAAATATCGATTCAAACGATAATTTCAAAACTGAACAAAACTGTTTCAAATTCAACTCCGGAACTTTTATTATCTTCAGTATAATCAATATGAATTTTCTAAACCTTCATATTATTTTTAATCAGCTCAAAACTGAAGATTTAAATTTATACCCAGTTTTCAATAATTAAATTCAAAAATTAAATCGCTAAATTCATTCTGATATTTGAATTTCAAATTAATCTATCATTCGAATATTTAAACTCAATTAAATATTCATATTTTAAATGTCAAAAATTCAGGGTCGTTACAATCTTCCCCCCTTAAAAGAATTTCGTCCCGAAATTACAAGTTAGGAAAAAATGGTCCTTAACTCGTCTACTATTTTCCAAAATCTAAATAGTTTTATCAATTTATCCAAACAAATCTTTCTACTAAAGATTCGTTATTAATTCAACTAAACTTCCATCTTCAATTATAAGTTTCAAACAACATTGTTTACTTCTCAATTCAAATTCGAGTTTAAATTCAAACTTTAAACTTCCAAAATTTCTCAAAACTTTTCTAACACTCGAAATTTTCGAAAAATTTCGCCAGCGTCTCCTTTGCGCGGCTAATACGGCACGACTACAAAACGTCCCTACGGACTCTCAGATCTCAAAAGAAAACAAAATGCCTAGTGGCAAAATCAGAAACTCATCAAATTTCATACTGAAATTCAAATACGTACCTTTTTGTCGAGCAATTTCAAATTTATTTTTGAAATCAAAATTCCAATTCCTGTATACACCTGTAAATATCCTACTAGCCATAATATCTAGTTACAATATTCAAACCATTTTGCAAATTCCATTACACAATTTTCAATGTATGCTTCTTATACATTTTTACTTCACTATTGAAGTTACATATCTATTTTCATTCAATTTTGCATTTCCAATTTCATTTGAATTCAATTGACAATTTCAATTCAATTTGAATTCATTTTATCTTCAGATTTTTCATTCAGATTTTCATTCAGCTTTTACTTGAATTCGATTCATCTTCTTATTCTGAATATTGGGTTTCATTTACCTTTATCTCAAATTCAATTTGAAATCACAAAAAAAATCCTTTTAAAAATGGATATGGAAAGCACGTTCCCCCATGGATTACAGTTACTCGGCAGTTTCGCTACTATCCCAGTAGAATCGCTCGTAATCTGTAGATTTCTCATCTCTTAAATTTCGCCATGGTTGTTGCCATAGATCGTAGTTCACACGGCGGTTGCGCCACTATCTCAGTGGAATCGCTGGTAACCATAGGCATCTCGCCCCTCGAATTTCGCTGTGGCATACGTCGTGATCAATCAATATGATCCCATCACGATCAAATGGACACTCATATCGAGTACCAATACCTTCATAATTTTTTTTCCTTAATGGAAGGTACTTTTTCATATCCTTAGTTTGGAAAACATATGTCATATATGTATAGTACTTCATTTCCAATTGATTCCATTCAATTTTAATTGGCATTTCATATTCACATTCACCAACTTAGAATATTTTCAATATCAAATTTACTTAAGAATTTCACACTTATTTCTTAAGTTCAATACAAGTATTTTCCATACTTTTGATATTAATTTTCAATTACCACTTATATTTAAACTGGATTACCAATTTCATATAAATCCAATTAATCTTTCATTTATAATTATTGAATTCAATTCGTTTCGAACCTTATTCATTTGGTCAATCTTCAATTAGCTTCACTTACTAATTTTAGTTTAATACATCACTTCGTTTTCCACAAATCAAATTCAATTCCAGTTCTATTTGCTTACAAATTCAAAATGAATTTTAACACTCAATTTCATTTTCTTGCACTTGTAGTTGCAAATTTATTTATTCATTCACAAATTCATTCATTTTCAATTTGAATCTCATTCCAATTAGATTTCAAATATTTTATAAGTTATCAAACTTATTTACATTCCATTAATGAATTTATTTCAAATATTCTTTCTGAGATTGTATTTCAATTTGTAAATTACCTTTACAATTCACATTCCAAATCTCATTCGTATATGGATTTTATTTCCTTATCTTCCAATTCATATTTATAAATTTCATTTGTTAAATGAGTTTATCTTCAAAATTTTGGTTATACCATTTCAATTTCTTATTCAATTCCATATAACAATGATAATATGTCAATATTATCTCTTCCTAACAACCAAGCATCCATATACTACTATAATTCATAGAAAATCATTTCTTTTCTATACAAAAATAGTTTTGGGCAAAATTATTTCATTTACCCTATTTAAAACAATACCGTGTCGGTTTATCTTGTTTAAGAGTTTAGAAACCCCTATCGATTACAGTTGGCCACCCTGCATCGACCAGAATCTATAAACAATCAACCGATAAGTCAACACAATACAAAACAAATTTTTGTATTCACTAACAAATACGCACTCATATCTATTATTACACTCACACTCATTCTAGAGTACTACTGACTCTATCTCTAATGAGTAACACCCAACAGAGCAGGGTTGTCGCTTAACCGGATGCTCTGATACCACTTGTAAAGACCCGCAAATCCATCTTCCGAAAACTCGACACCGATACGTCCACTGTACCAAATTGTCGAATAATCGAATGGCGGAAACGCGAAACTTTAGGGTTAAAAGAAGAGGTAGAAGAAAAGATAGAAGAAAGAGGAAGAAGAACAACACAGAAAACACAGAACAGGAACAATATCAGAATCTCACATATCGCAGCGGAACAATATATAATAGATAAATCAATAATCTTTAAAACAAAAGACTATATCAGTTTATACATACATCAATCATCAGAGTTTACAACAATGGACAGTTATATAAACTTGTCCTCATACAGAATACACAGCGGAATAAATAACAAGTACGATAGTACGCTTCGCCATCCAGCTCATCTCCAAAGCTCCAGAATATCCAGAATATCCTGATAACATAACTCTAGGCTGCCCGTATGGAAAATTATGGGCACCCAGAGTTTAGAAAGGGAACAATAAACTCCAGGTCAGTCATGGTGACTGGTGTGAGATCGTAAAACAGTTATTTTCGCAAAGAAAATAAAACAACTTCGCAATGCTTTTGGAAAATGAAACTACCATAAGGCCTCCCACCACACACACAATGCAAACGCAGAATTGGAGGAGATTTCTCCTTATGATAGTCAAAAATGCTTACTACGCAAATCAGTTGATATTATTATTAATGCCTAGTGTGGAAAACATTTCGAAAGTATAATATCAATCTTAGCCAACATACAACTATTGTTGTATATCTACTATAGCTACTACGTTCAATAGCAGGTTACCGCCACATTCCATAGCAGGTAATACAATTAAAAACCGTACAGGGTTCGTATTGTTTCTTTGGATTTCCAACAAATGATCAGGCTAAGGAACTTCCTTACACCGAAATAGAAACGCCTCTGGAAAGACGCCCCGGATCCTAACCGGATCTCCGCAAACAAAAGGCCGACGCTACCTCACGCTCTAACCGAGGTATAACTAGGTAACTAACACACGAGCTATGCCATCCCCCGGTCGTTACCGACCTTTATCTGAGGATCCTCAATCGAAAAGCAACAGTCGCAAAATATAATCCACATAGGTAAAATATCTGGGCTCCATACCATGATATCACCTTTTATCCAGAAGGAAATGGCATACCCTAGGGGCGCTACCCCTACAAACCTTTGCCGCAACATTCCTGTTTCGACCATTACCGGGTTGTGAGGCTCGACGAAGTCTCGTCCACAAAATAACGCTTTTTCACAAAGCCACGCTTTGATCAACCAATGATCATCAGCACTTCGTGTGCCACATTACCCAATTGGGAATGTATCACTAGTAACCATCAACTACATAACCTCTAAGCTCGTACGTCTCAGAGAAGGGTGTTAAGCTAAGAGAATAAATTCTCCGCCACCAACAGAAATGTATTTGATAGAAACCAGCTTTACATCTCAAAGTGTAACGTCAGACACACATCCATACAAGTCCGTTCCGGGATCGAACGGAACCGAAGGCACTTCCAAAGAAGCCCTTGCAATCCGGATATTCACTAATCACGTCCAGACTTCCCATCACAAAAAGAGTGATATAAATCTCTATACCGGAGCAACTCGGTGCAGAGACATTCGACAGGTTGTCCTTTCATTTTCACAAATATCCGGTCTTCACACCGGTCTTCAAATGCTATCCATTCGCGACGTATCACTATTCGGAATGGGTTATATGACACAAAGGTCCTCTCCCGGCTTAACCGAATAATGAGCGTTTGTTTTAAAAACAAATCAAGTGTCATTTCAAAAGCAAATATTGATAGTTGGTTCTTTAACTATCAATAACATTCATAACAAACATCCAATTCAAATAATTTTTCCCAAATTATTTATTTAATTTCAAATCTTTTCACAAGATATATATTCTTCCACACTTCACATTTGAAAATCAATTTCAAATCATATTTCATACTTCACGTTTGAAAATTAATTTCAAATCATATTATGGTCCATTTAAACCAATTAGATAAATCCTTATCGATTTATTTCAAAATTTACATTTCAAATTTGTAAATTTATTTCCACACTTCATCACTTTGAAAATCCGATTTCAAATCATATTTTCCGCACTTTAAAAATAAATCAATATTTATTTTTAAAACAAATCTCCCTTTCCTTTACAACTTCTATTCGGAATTTACATTCCTAAAAATCCACTTTTACCCGATTTTCAAATCGTTTTCCAAACATTCATTTTCTACCCCGAATCAACTTTAAAAATTGATTTCTCCATTTTATTTCAAATCCCAAATCGAATTTCAAATTGATTCCTGAATTTTCTTCAACACCGAATCACATTTCAAATTGATTCTAACTTTTAATCCCAATTTCCAAATCATTTTACAAATCGATTCCCAAATTTATTTTCAACACAAAAATCAATTTTTCATTCAACATTAAATAAGTTTTCATATCGATTCCTCAAAGATTTATTTTAAATACCCAATCAATTATCACTTTGATTTCAAATAAATTTATCTCCTTTAAAATAAATTCTTTTATTTTCCCAAACCATCAAAAATTCAATTTTAATTTCAGAAATCCAATTTCATTTATTTCTGGTATCCAACGATACCAAAAACACATTCGGCTAAATTATAGCTCTCAACAAATTCAATCACAGATATAATCATACACAGATTATAAATAATCAATTAAACAACATATGAAATCAATTCAAATGTTTTGAGGAATCCTGTTGGATCCCTCCAACCTGTTTCCCTGCATCCACAGATGTTAGCACAATACCAATTCCACTTCGAGGTGGAATATCGCGGTATATGGGTTTTATAAAATATCATCCGCTTACTAACGGCGCAATAGGGTCTCATCCGCTATACGAGGCGGGAAATCAATCAATCCAATATATACATATGCCAATATGTATATATTGCTATATATATATATATATAGATATATCCTACTATATCTAATATCACATCCAAACAGTCAATCAAATCAATAACTGAAAATTTCCACTTTTCAAATTGAGTGAGAAGATCTCACCTTTAATTTGCAATCCATTTTCCATTTCCGACTTGTTTCTCCACTTTAGACCTTGTATAAATGTTTATACAATTTATTAATATTCGAAATAAATCGAAAAATTAATTACCAATTTAAAATTCAATTAGCAAATAATTTGGTTTAAGACTGATTTCCTTTAATAAGTTACCTTTAGTAACCAAAATAATTGATTAACCCGTTAAACAATCATTTCCTTAATATATGGATAAATTGATAAATTTAAAATGCACATTTATTTTCCTTTGAGACTACGTATGTATATTCACAAGATAATCTTTATCTGATTTTATAAACTTCACCAACATATAAAATCCCTAATATATTTTCTTCAAAACCTTAACTATATACATTTAAATTTTAATAAATGAAAATCCTTCAAACTTATATATATTAGATTAAAAATAATCCATATAGATTAAAAAAATCAAACTTCGAATAACATATCACTGTTTTAAAATTCTAGTTAAAATATCAACTAATTCTCTAATTTAAACTAAAAACAAAAACAGCTACCTTACTGACTCAAGATCGAAACTCCAGGCTACCCAAAACGATCTGCTCCTTCCTCACGAATCAGTGGCTCTTTCGAACCAATCTTCCCTTCAACTGTGAACTTCCGACTTCCTTGACTGCTCAAGCGCCAACCACACGCTACCACAGTCGCGAATTGATCGCGACAACCCATCTCGTTTGGTCACCGAATCCCCACTGCCCAGCGATGATACGCCACCGCCCTGCCGCCTCGCGAGACTCCAACTCGACTGAATCGCGAAGACCAACTCCCAGTTGCTCGCGCGCACGACCCTGCTCTATCCCCTCACAATCGAACCCCACCTGACTCTTCCAGGCGCTCGCCTGCCCTGGCTCCTTCAATTAGATCGGAGGATGTAAAAAAAAGAAGAAGTCGCGATTTGAAATGCCTTCACGAATTGGAAGACGAGGGGAAATTCTGCTCGGCCATTAAAATTTGGAGTTCGATTTTTTATTATTTTGTTTTCAAAGAGAAGCTCGGTTGTTCTCTTTATTTATTCATGCGTGATATTTTAAAACGAGGCTGAGGGGGACACGATGTGATATTGGCGTGTGGAGAAAGGCTGCAGTGCTTCAGAGGTGCGGAGAAAAGTTTTGATGTGAGGGAATTTCAACTAAAGTCAACTAGGATAAATTATTCAATTTTAATTCAAATTCGAATCGTCCCGAATTTGCAACTCAAAATCTCGATATCCTATCGAGACGTGCCGCCAGGCGTTCGTAATGTTATACGCCTATTCCGAATGCGATGGAAAAGGTTCCGAGTCCAAATTCGCTCGTATGGAGAAGATAGCTTTTTGGACCAGTTATTAAATTAAATTTTCGATTTGATTTCAGCGCGTTTGCTTATCGTACGACCACACGATTACTCCAAACATTACGAAAATTGAAATCCGATAATAATACAATATTACGGATCCAATGGAACTGGTTTCGTCGAATTCCGAGACTGTGCCCCGAAACGCTATTTTTAAATATCGATTCAAACGATAATTTCAAAACTGAACAAAACTGTTTCAAATTCAACTCCGGAACTTTTATTATCTTCAGTATAATCAATATGAATTTTCTAAACTTTCATATTATTTTTAATCAGCTCAAAACTGAAGATTAAATTTATACCCAGTTTTCAATAATTAAATTCAAAAATTAAATCGCTAAATTCATTCTGATATTTGAATTTCAAATTAATCTATCATTCGAATATTTAAACTCAATTAAATATTCATATTTTAAATGTCAAAAATTCAGGGTCGTTACAGGTTGAGTCTAAGATCCATGCTTTGGTTGGAGAAACTCTAACTTGGTAACTTATTTTGCTACTTTCATTAACTATTTTTGAGCATAGTTTAAATTTCAAGTTAATTAATGTTGTTTTGCTTATATTTTTTTCCTTATCAATATATGATCTGTTTCATGGCAGCATGATTATTTAATTCAATTATATACTTTTCACATTTATTCAGTTAAATTCTGATTGTTTCCAAATACTTTCAGTACTCCATCAAAGTTATTTTTGTTCTTATTGCAGATAAGGCGTTTGCTGAAATATGACCTCATGATAAAATACCAAATGCGCTTATATTTTTGACAAACTGGACTTTGGTAGAGAAGGGGATAGAAATATGAGGGCAAACAATTGAAAGATGATTTGTATTTATGGGTAAAACTACTTCTCATATCCAAAGCGTATGACTAAAAAGGTGAGATCTTTTCTTTCTTTTTGTTATTTTACTCAATTAGTTTCCAAATACTTTCAGTACTCCATGAAAGTTATTTTTGTTCTTATTGCAGATAAGGCGTTTGCTAAAATATGAGCTCATGAGAAAATACCAAATGCGCTTATATTTTTGACAAACTGGACTTTGGTAGAGAAGGGGATAGAAATATGAGGGCAAACAATTGAAAGATGATTTGTATTTACGGGTAAAACTACTTCTCATATCCAAAAGCGTATGACTAAAAAGGTGAGATCTTTTCTTTCTTTTTGTTATTTTACTCGATTAGTTGAAAATAATATCTACTTTTCAAGCTAGACTTCGTTTGGGTTTGAAAATATTCTATATTTGGATTGGTTTATGTTGGGATTGAAATAGAATACATAGGATTTGAAAGATTAACTTCATGAACTGTAATATACATTTCATATTTACTGGCAATTCAAGTGGCTTTTCATGAAAAAAAGTGGATTTATTTCGTATGTTTCTGAATGTGCATTGGTTTACGTTGGAATTAACATATGATTAAATAAGATTTTGATGGGTAATTTCATCAATAGAAACAAAATTTTCCTTCTTATATGATGGCTAAGTGGGTTTCATGAAAAGATAGAATTATGTTTTGCATTTGATTGACTAATTGTTTTAATTATGATTAAATACAATCGAAGCTGTGTGCTATAAACTGATATATATTGCTTTTGATTTTCAATTTTTGATTTTGTGAATTTCACTCTAAGTTGTTGCATTTCCCTAAGAAACGTTTGCATTCCTTGAAGCAAAGGATTTTGTTCCCATATTAATTCCACGTTTTTCACCAAGTTTGAATGAGTCTGTGCATTCTAATTTTGTTAAAAATATCTGTTTCTTTTACTGTTTCCTGTACCAATTATTGAAAAATAAAATTTGGTGAAAATTTGATCCGTGCAAACTTAATCCTACTCTTTAGGATCTCAATTTGATTCTATTCGGTTCAACAGTTTAGGATCTCAATTTGATTCTATTCCTTTTTTACAGTTTTGCATTCTTTCCTGGCAGTTTTGTTTGCTTTACCTGTTGTCGAGGCTGCAACAATTTTTTCTTCCATGATACATCTTACTTATGTACCAAGAAAAAACAGCTTTGACAAAGTCTTTGGAATATTCGCATAAACATTTCATTATTTTACACATTTGCAACAACAGGTTTTTTAGGCTAGGGTCATTAAATTTTTTGCTAGGTAATCAATTGCAATGTGTTTCATTTTTCACATTTGGTACATTCATTTCTTTTCATTTACATGTGCAGTTTTTGATTCCCAACCTATTTTCTCTTCATGCATGTGTTTTTTTTAAACCGATATATATTTATCCATGCAACACTTTACATGTTTTTAGCCGAACGAGACCAATCAATGAATGCATTTATTAAACATAAGTTGAATTATGATGTGTGTGTGTGCATGTGGGCCGGAGTGAGTACATGTGTGTGTGCGTACATGGGAGCGAGAATGCGTAGGTGGGCAAGAGTGCACGTGTACCATGTGCGTGTAATGAGAGTAGTATCTTTAACAAAATAATTTTCTTCAAAAATTACATTTGTTGAGCAACATATGCCTTATATTCATATACAAGCAAGTTTCCAGTTTTTGTGAAAGTATGTAAGGAGATGAAGTCGAATATAATAGGCCCAGTTATAAATAAAGGGATGTGGATACATGAATATGAAAGTAGGACTTTTGATGTTGAAAGGATAAAGCAAGACGACATTGTGGATAAGACAGGTAAAGGAGTGGATTCTCTCTTTGTTAACATGCACAGTGATACAGTTAACGTGCACAGTGCATTCATATATTATGCCTACTCTATTGTAAACTCTAAGCATATATTTAATTCAATTGATACAGTTAATAGTCACGGTGCATTCATATATTATGCCTACTCTATTGTAAACTCTAAGCTTTCACGTAACGTATGTGTTTAAATGATCAAGGCGTTAAGCTAGAAATACCAAATGCTACAAATATTTAGTTCACCATTATCATTTATTATTTACACTATTTGGTCCTTCATGTTCATATTGTCATTCTTACAGTTGCGTGTCAGTGGTTCATATATCTCTTGGATCTCCTTAACTTCTAAAATTCTCAATGATTAGAAATTATCTTCTCTATGCAGTATTTGTGCAAACTTTGATTCACCCCTACTAGCTCCAACATAGAAATCATGTTTGACGATGCAGTGGCGCATCTCACCTCACATGTTCAACCATCGTGAATCATCTCAAATGGATTCAGGCAACAGACTTATAGATTCTGATGAAACAAAACGGTCAGTTCCAACTTCTAATTCAACTCTCAATAAGAAATATCATGTGTTTCACCAATAGAGAACAGCCAACAAATTCGAGTTTAAATGGACTGAAGCTCATATGCCATAAGTGAGGGTTCCTCTTTTTAGTTGGATTTAAATTAAGTGTTCATTTTCATTTTTTTAGTTGTGATAGTACCTTTCCTATTAATTTGATTATACAAGTGTTGGGTATAGATATATCATTTTTATTTTATTCATTATGCTAAATTTGGGAATTTATAAATAATGCTTTTTAAATTTGTGAAATGGTTTACAAGTTTGTTAATTCATATGTGATTGATGTCTCTCAACCAAGGACAAAGATTAGCTTTTCATAACAAAGACTCTTTTTATTTGACAAGTTTTAACATCATTTTTTATGCTACGAATAAATTACTAATGAATCCGACAACCACTGTTCTTGACATCACTTCTCCATTTTTGATAATTTTGCGTTTGTCCTTAAGAACCTTATAAATATGCCTATTTAGGTTGAAAACAATCATCCTGTGTGGCATTATGTAGCAAGGAGGAAGATTATGATTGGTGAGAAATTAAGTTGATATTTACTGCGTCTTCTGATTCAGTTTTATTTAAATTTAACGTGTATGATACAACACTTTTGTCTCTCCATAATTTACTATATTAATTGATCTGTTAGAGACATGTCCTCATCAAAATTGACATGACACTTGATTTATAATTCTGTGCATAATATAATAATCTTATTATGAATTAATTTAGCAAATAATTAAATATGATTTTTTTTATTTTTTTGGTCTATTTTTGATCCTTTTAGATGGTGATTTAGTAGAACAATGGTATAACTGAACTAAACAACAATATCTCCAACTAAACCTGAGTTTGTTTGCTTCTCACGGGATGTTGATCAAACGGCGCTTCATCAGGCTTCAACTGCAACCAAAAATGGAGAAAAAAGACTAGAACTTGCTTTGTAATTCTATTTCTTTTCCAAATCCTATGTTCATACCTACTATCTGTAGGTTTTGCTTGCAAGATCTGCTTTGATTTTTTTTTGTGAAACTGTACCTGAGTATGTAGTAAGTGTAGTACTACTTTGTAACGTAGTTTGTTTAATAATGTTATTTAACAAAAAATATTATGCAAGTATCTTATGCAAGTGCAATATATGTAATATTTTCTTTATATGAGATTGTGACAGTAATTTAAAAACAATATTTGGCAATAAAAATTACTTAGCTCCTTAGTATTAAAAGAAGTTTTGTGTGCATTTGTACATATTATTCTGCACTGACAAGAAATTAACGCACATTTATGTTTGCACACGTCCAACGGACGTGCCATACATACTGGTTTAAATAATGTAATATAATAAAAACACTTTAAAAATTTAATTTAATAAAATATTTAATATAGTTTTAAAGATTTATTTAAAAATTTAATTTAAGATAATAAATGTAGACTTTTATAATAACTTTAATAGATAGAAAGATTTTGTAAAAGATTTTAGTATTTGTAAAAGGTTTTGTAAGAAATTTATAAAGGTTTTGTAAGAGATTTTATAAGGGATTTAAAAAAAGGACTTTTATAAAAAAGATCTTTTTAAAGGATTTTATAATGGTTTTATAAAGGAGTTTATAAGGGTTTTAAATGATTTTATAAAGGGTTTTATAAAAGAACTTGTATAAAGGGATTTGGAAGCATTTTAAAGAAATTTGCGTAGAGGTTTATTAAAAGAGGAAGAGTTGTAAACTGTTTTAGAATTTATAAATAGCTTTATAAATGGTTCTAAAACATATAAATAGTTTATAAATGGTTTCAGAGAGATTTATAAATTATTTTCGAAATTGATTGAAAGAAATCTTCATCGGTATTTAAGAATATATTTATACTTTTGGAATAAGTATATGGATATCTTGATATGAAGTTATAAACTATTTTCTGGATTTATTATTAAACATGTTTTATAAAATGACCACGGTGTGAAATAAGTGTTTGGTTGTTAAAGAGACCGGGGTCGGATATTGTCATACTCTCTGCCAATTCCGAAACCACTTTAACAACTGTGCACGTGGTGGAGAATCCAGAACGAAGCATGGTGGTTTGGCGAATGCTACTGGTATGAGGTAAGAACACAGCCCTGAACTTCGGGTCAGCTTGATATGACTAAAACAGGAGCTATCCCGGGCCAAGTGAGGTCGCTCCTCCTATCAGACACACTTCTTCGATACCATATCTATTACTTTGTGATTGATTGGTGGCTACCCTCGATTTGATTATGTGAGTGTGTCTCGAGGTAGGCGGTAGTAGCCGCTATGCGTTATCACCAGTCCAGGCGTTCAAAACGGTAGAATCCTAGGCATTGCCTCGCGTGCCTTGTCATATGCCTTATCGAGCCCACTATGATTTTGGTTTGTGTCGTACCTATGGACTGCTCCCTGATAGCCTACCAGTTTACGGTGGAGTTTACAGTACTATATAGACTACAATGCTTATATAAAATGTGTTAAGGGGGATATGGGGAATGCCTTAACGCTATTTTAAAAATTATACTTTATTGATACATGCTACGTTTAGCGTATACTACTACATATAGATAGTTTGACGGATCCTTAAGAGATGGAAAATTCCCTTAACATCTCTTAAGTTATTGTACTCACGTTATACACCGGATAGGAGATGAAAACCCCATAACATCTCTGACGCCATTACACTCATTTTCCACGTAATATTGATTTGACTTACATGAGAATATTTTAGTTCCGACACGAGTGTTTTGTCTTTTCATTACGCTCGGGTCAGACTGAGCTTTTTAGTGTTGAAGACTTTATTTTTGGAGGACGAAGACGGAGTTTGGTATATTATATTATTAGTAATTTTCCGCTGCATCATTATTGATATGTCGTTGTGTATAACTCTGATTGTATTGTAAAGGTGTAATCAAATGTTATTTGTAAAACAGCTTCATGAACTGTTTATTTGATTATTATATTTTATCATTCCACTGTGAGATTCTGTGTTTTGTTTTTCCTTCTTTTCTCTTATTTTCTTATTTACCCCATTGACAATCCTTCCTTTTAAATGGTTAAAGTTAGGCATGTGTGGTTTATTGTCGATTTAAACCATCCAAAAAGTTGGGTCGTCATACATATAAACAAGAAGCATGGTCTTAAGAAAACCTAGAAAGGACTTGTACAAAACTACGTAATCGGTATATGGTAGTTAGAAATTCCAAGGGTTTTTTTGGTTTAGTGAATGTAATGCTTGGAAGAGATTTGATCAAATATTTAAAGCAAATATTTGGAGATTAACTGAATAAACGATGTTTATATTTTAGAGCTACGGTTGTAGTTGATGCATAGAATTTGGATGCAATTATTCTGGAATACATTGTTATGCTTTTTTTATGCACACTTTATCTCTATTTTAATTCTGATCGGTTTAAACAAGTTTTAATTGAAATTGGTTCCCATAGCGTAAAATAATGTTTCACTTTCTGTATACCATTGAATGCATTTCCAGATTTTACTAGAATAATCAAGCAACTGCTTTGGTTTTATACTCTTTAAAATTGAATCTTGTTCTATTACTGTATGATTAGCATCTGCAAATGGTTTTTTTTAACAAAATAAGGCAAGATGAAGAATCGTTTGTTAGTTAGGTTCAGTTTAGTAAGCCAACTTACTTAAAAACATAAATGTGTCACTAAATACTGCTAGCAATGAAGATAAGTTTCAGAATCACATAAAATTGAACTTAATGGCTTCTGCAGCACCATTCCAACTACATTTCTATGCAAATTTAACATCAATTTGCTCTTCAAAATTTCCTAACCAAGAATGCTGCTACACTTACCGAGTTCACCCATCTAATGTTCAATGTTTGTCACCGCCAAAAAGTAGAGAAGAAGCAATTTCCCAAGCAAAGCGTGCGCACTCTCTCTCTTTCTCTCTCTTCAACCCTAAAAAGCCATTAAACAACCAAATTCCACTTCCAACTAGAAAACTCAAGAAAATAGCCCAACCCAGAATCAGAGTTGAGATTCCGATTATAGAGGACTCTTCAAATTCATCCATAAAGCTCGCTACTAATTGTTGTTTTGTCGGATCTTAATCGGAGCTTAGGATGAATGGTGGAGGAGGAATTCGTGAGAGAGAATGAGACTTCAAACGAATGCCATGAAAATTGAATGATGGGAAGTGTGCTTGAACAACGGGCTTTGGGCCCATCTCTAGAAAAGAAAAAATAGCTTGTGTTCCTGTGTTTAAATTATTAGGATAAGTTGCCATTTTTTTAAAAAAGTGTGAATAAATAAAATATTATAAGTTGGAGTATTGCTTGTACTTAGTATTATTATTATTTCCCTTATAATGTTATATCAATAAAAAAAATTGACAAATGGGTAAATGAAAATTTTCTAAGAATAAACTGGGGAAACGGAGTTGGATAAAACCATCAAATTTGTAGTTTTTCACTGTATACACACACTATAATTTCTTTCTACAAAAGTCTAACCTAAAATAGAAGTTGAAAGGCCATAAGAAAACGCAACACCTTTATTTCTTTTTCTATAAATAAACAACAAAACAACAACTTGCACTTTTCTTGTGAACACGAGTAATGTTATATTATTCTAAATGTTTTTTTGAAGTGGTCGAAAGGAGCAGCACTTGTTATAAATAAAAATGTTATCAACAATAACCACAATACTCAAGGGTAGCAAGAGCAATATGAAAACTCATTTGCTATCCAAAGCTTTTGATTGTATTTGAAATATTATGTGGCCACATCCTATTGATAAAATAGTGCACCGAATGGATTCTGTTTGTATTTGTGTTTTGTGTACTTTTTTTTTCTATTTATCCTTTCTCTCTCATTTATTTATTAGTTTCAAATATGACCTTTACTACTTTGACCGAATGGTGTTCGGTTAAAAACTAAGAAACTATTAGGATCCCTCCTTAATTGGAGAGTTTCTAGAAAATTCTAGATCTTTCTAGAGAAGTATAAAATTTTCTAGAACGTTCCGCAGAACCCTCTGGAATATTCTAGAGATGTGTGGAACCTTCCGGAACCTTACGGAAGAGTATGGAAGGATGTAGAAGGGAATGAAAGAGTGTAGAGATTCCTAGAGATTGTGGAGCACTCTAGAGAATCAATCTCCACCTTTGGATACAAGTAATCTCCACCATTCATTGTGGAGGTTGAGTAGTATAAATAGGGGTAGGAGCCTTCATTCTTAATCATCAATCAATCAAAAATATCCAAGAATTATAAAAGAGAGCCTCTTTGAGAGAAAAAGAGAGATAGCTTGGGAAGTCTCTATCCTCAAGCATGAGTGAGCCACCGAGTGTGAGTTGCTTTTGCAATCATATTCTTGTAATCCTACTATTCTTTGGTATAGTGGAAGAATCTCCATATTGGAGAATTATAAACTCTTGTGCTTCCATTACTACTTTCAATCTTAAAGTGCCAATCTTAACTTCACAAAGCGGGAAAGCCCGAGATTTCCCAACAGTGGTATCAGAGCCAGGTTCATCCTTAGCCGTAATCAAACTCGTGCAAGTTCGAGATGGAGGATAATGTCGCTCATGATGGAGACATGTTCAAGCTCACAGCCAACAACTACTCCCATTGGAAGCCGATGATGGAGGACCACTTGTATTGCAAGGATTTGCATGAGCCCATCATCTACAAAGACAAGGTAGAAGGAAAGGGTGATGCTCAGCGGGAACTATTGAACCGGAAGGCAGTTGCTATGATCTGTAAGTACATTGACAAAACTCTCTTCGATCATGTTTCTACTTATACAAATGCTTATGAATTATGGACAAAACTTGAGTCCATGATTCAGAAGAAAACGCCTCATAACAAGGCTAATTTAGTTCGACGGTTGGTGAAGTTGGAGTATAAGGATGGTCATAGTATGATTGAGCACTTGAATAATTTCAAGGGGCTCGTAAATCAACAAACAAAAATTGATATGAAGATTGATGATGAGTTACAAGCCCTTCTACTCCTTAGTTCCTTACCGGAAAGCTGGGACACACTCATAGTTACACTTAGTAACTCAGCTCCGGAAGGAAAGCTAACCATGGATACCGTCAGTGACAGTCTTCTTAATGAAGAAGCAAGGTGAATGGAACGAGGTGAGTCTATCCATCCCGAAGCAAACGTTGTTGAGAATCAGGGTAGGAATGAAACTCATGGACGTAGTAAGAGCCGAGATCCGCATCAATCTCAAGGTAGATCCAAGTCACGCTTGAAGATTGCATACTATTACTGTGGAAGGATGTGTCACAAGAAAATGGAATGTCGATCCTTCAAGAAAGACCAAAAGGCTATTAATGTTAAGCCAAACCAAATAAGCCAAACGAAGAAGCAAGAAGAGAAGAGTAATACTGCCATAGTATTAAAGAAGATCTGCTATATCTCGTTGGTGAAGGTAACATTCTAAACATTGCTTATGATGAGAGTTCTTGGATTGTTGATTCTGGTGCTTCCTTTCATGTTACTCCATATAAAATGTAACGACCCCGGATTTTATATATGTTTAAATTGATAATTAAATTGATTTTTGAATAAAATTTGTGAAATAAAACGGTAGATAGATTGCGAGTTTCCCCGAGACGAATAAATTTGTGTTAACCGATTAAATTTAAATATTATATAAATATTATATATGTGTGAATATATATGTATTGGGCATATACGAGTAAATTTGAAATTTATATATATATATATATACGTTGGTTTGAATTTAAATTGTAAATAAATGGTTTAAGAAATATGAAAATAAATTACAAAGTAAACAATTGCTAGGAATTTAACAACATATTAAAAATAGGATTCAATACAATATAAAGTAAATATATATATCTTAATCTTATGTTAATAAATCAATACAAAATAATATAAATAGTATAGACTACAAAATAATAGAATGGAAAAAATAAGATAAATTAAAATAGAAGTTTATTTATATTTTAAAGTAGTATTATTAAGACAAAGCAAAAGAAAAGAAAAGAAAGAAAAAAAATATGTATATATGGATGGTTTACCAAAGAGAAGACCTTAGCAAATATATGATAAAGTATTGCAAAAGAAACAAAATATATTAACTGATGTCATATCAGCCACAGAAACAAAAGAAAAGAAATAAAAATATACAAAATGGTTAAGAGAAACATAAATTACTTGGCATTAAAGGCTAGCCATACTTTGGTCATTCGAAAATATACAAATGTGCTTTCAGCCTGCATAAGCAAGGATATCTCTGGTATATTGTACAAGATAATGTAATGACCTTGTTGTATAAAATATATCACCCTGTACAATGTTAGTACATCACATAGTAAAGCTCTTTTCTTTATATCAACATCTCCATTTTGTCCATCATCATTAAGCAAAACTGGATTCAAACATCACTTAGCAAATCAGAAAGGAAAAACAGAAACTTCATCATTTAATTCAACAACAAAGCAAGTCTAAAGGAAGATAAAAACTTAAATACGAATCTGCAGTTTTCAAATACAAGAAGCAGCTCTCTGTTTCAAGAAGATGTGTTTTGTGATCTTCTTCTGGAAAATGGTGAGTGAACTTTCTTAAGCTCTGTTGTTGATGTGCTGTTTGAATGTAAAATTTAAAAAGTTGAAACTTTGTTGAATGCATAGAATCCATGAGTATGTACACATGCCTGGGCCTGTTAATTCAAGCCTGAATCATCTTATTCCCAGGTTATAGAATATAAAATTTTGTATAAAATCTAACTCTCCTACCTCTGATTTTTGGTTTAACCTCAAATTTCAAACAAAAGTTTGTTTTGACATGCCTTAAATTTTAAAAATGAACTTAAGCATAATAAACTAAAGTTTCTGGAAGAAAATTTAAAAATGCAGTCACAATGCAAACCCTGTAGGAATTCAAATGTTATTAGTCTTAGTTTCAGGTATATCAATTGAATTCTCATACAAAAATTTGATTTTTAAAACTAAATTGGAGGTTTTTAGTCAAGGGTTTTGTGTGTATTTCTGGTTTAACCAGAAATCAAAAACTTTGAGACTTTTGATGATCTTTGAAATTTGGGAAGTCGACAATCATTCTGGAGGTAGATGAATGATCGGTGAGTGGGGGAAAATTTTTAGTTTGGTGTTCAGATCACTGTGATGATGATGGTGGATAATTTATGTTTTAAACCCTAGTTTTTGTTGTGCTTTATGTATCGATCACCATGGTTTGGGTGATTGATCGAGTGCTTTAAGTTTTTGGGGAATGGTAGCTTAGTCGAAGTCAAAGTCGAGGCCGGAGTTGCAGTTCTTCCGATGGTCGGAGCGTGGAGGACAAGGCGTTTGCAGGTGATGGGTTTTGTTACAGTGTGAGTCGAAGTGCTAAATTTCGAGCGACAGTGAAATTTGGGGACCTGGGTGGTCAGAAGGATGGGGCAGGTCATCGATGACCTGAGTGCGACGACGGCGATGGTCGGAGGAGCGGCAAGCATTTGTACACGTGCACGTATCACCGTGGCATGTGCGTTGTTATGTCAGCGTGCTCGAGGAAGAAGATGGAGCTGGTTCGAAGTCATGCTCGTGAAATAGTTGTGTTTGCTCGGGAGAAACTCGGGTTTGATCCTATAGTCGCTCGAGTTTCCTATTTGTGCAGTGATAATTTGTTTTCCAGATTTTTGTATGAAGCTTGGAAAAATTTTTAAATCAAGTTTAAATAGCATAATAAAAATGTTAAACAAGTTCAAAGCCAAATGGAAATTTATCAGTTTTCGTAAATTAGAGTTAACTAAGTTTTAAAAATCGTATTTAGTTTTAAAGTAAAAGTTATTTAAGACAAGTTTTAAACAAGATCTAAAGGGAAAAAAAATTAAAGTTAAATGGTTCCAAATGATTGTTTGGGGGTATATAATTAAGTATTGGGTAAATTAGTAAATGTGATTAATTAAAAAGAAATTAATTACGATTAAAGTTGATAAATCAAGTGGATAAAATAAATTTATGATATAAGTGATAAAGGTTAACCACTTATTTAATTAATTAAGAATGATTAATTAATGGTTAAAGGTTAATTGATTTATTAATTAAGGTTGATTAATTAATAATTGAAAGCTAATTTATTTAAAATTAGTAGTAAAATTAAGATAATTGATCAAGGAATAATTAAATTAAAATTTTATTAATTTATCGATAAGAATAGCTAATCATTGATTTAAAATAGTTATGTGGTTAATCCTTTTTAAATCACCTTCACCTTAAATTAGAGATGATTGATTAATCATCAAATGTTGTGAACTGGATTGATATCCCTGTTTGTGATTGTGATGCTTTGTGATGTGAATTACTTTGTGCTGAGCTGTGATTTTTGTTTTTGTGATACATTACTATGTGAGTATGAAACCCTTGACCCGTAAAACGGCACTTGAATTTCGATGCGACTCGGAGTCGGATTCCAGTTGGTTATCCGAAACCCACATCGAATTATAATAGTGAATCTCTGTGACCGATAAATCTACTTTATCTATGAATCTGTGAATGAAGATAAGCGTTATTGATTATACCGCTTATCGATATATCTGTGATGATTGATGTTGTGCACTATTGTGTGTGAAACCCCTGGACCACACTCTTACACACACAAATATGGATTTCACGTGAGAATCGGTTAAGTCACAGATGATTTAAATTTGATGTTTTTGAAATTGAAATTTTAATTTCAATTGATTTTGAAATTGGAAATTGGGGTTTAATATGAAAAGCTTTTGGAAATAGAATTTCAAAGATAAAAGTTATTTTGAATAACTTAATCGAGTTTTGAAAATTTAAATAATTTGATTTAAATTTGAATTCAAGTTTGAAATTGAATTCTATGATTTGAAACTAGGGATTAAGGATGTTGTACAAGTTATATATGGGTTAAACCATTTTAAAGGTATTGATTTGGGAATTTGAATTTAATTCAAGGGTTTTAACTCGTGTAAATATAACTGGATTTTTCTGAAAACGAAACTATTTGTTTTCAAATAGTAAAAGCTTTCACATAAGAAAGGATTTCCAAATTGTGTTGAATGGTTTCAAGTTGAAATAGAATTGAAATGTTTTGAAAACTATGAAATGAGTCTTTGATTCAAAGACCGGATGAGTTAATCCAACTTGAAATAGAATTGTTTTGAAAGGCTATGAATGAATCTTTGGAAACGAGTTTTGAAAGCTATAAGTTAAATCTTGATCTAAAGATTTAACGAGGAAACCTATTAAAATGGAATTTTTTTTGAAATCCATGAATGGATCTTTGTGAATGGGGTTAACTTTTTTTGAAATGAATCTTTTTGTTTAAAAGATTGGAAATGGTGATTTGTTTTAACCATTCGAATAAAAAGTTTTGGGCTTTAAGCTGTGATTTAATTGAGACCCCAGTATCCATATGATTTTTAATTGCGCTCGTTATTCGGTTTAGCCGGGAAAGAACCTTTGTGTCATATATCCCATTCCGAATAGTGATACGACGATATGGATAGCATTTGAAGCCCGGTGGTGAAGACCGGGTATTTGCGAGAGCGATAGGATGAACTATCGATTGTCTCTGCACTGAGTAGCTACGGTATAGAGATTCCCTAAGTGATGGGAAGTCCGATCGAGATTGTGAATACCCGGATTGCAAGGGCTTCTTCGGAAGTGCCTTCGGTTCTGTTCGAACCCGGAACAGACTTGTATGGATGTGTGTCTGACGTTACACTTTGAGATGTAAAGCTGGTTTCTATCAAATACATTTCTGTTGGTGGTGGAGAATTTATTCTCTTAGCTTAACACCCTTCTCTGAGACGTACGAGCTCAGAGGTTATGTAGTTGATGGTTACTAGTGATACATTCCCAATTTGGTAATGTGGCATACGAAGTGCTGATGATCATTTGTTGGTCAAAGCGTGCTTTGTGAAAAAGCATAACTTTGTGAAAAAGCGTGGCTTTGTGAAGAAGCGTAGCTTTGTGGATGAGACTTCGTCGAGCCTCACAACCCGGTAATGGTCGAAACAGGAATGTTGCGACAAAGGTTTGTAGTGGTAGCGCCCCTAGGGTATGTCATTTCCTTCTGGATAAAAGGTGATATCATGGTATGGAGCCCAGATATTTTACCTATGTGGATGTTGCAAATTTATTATACTTTGTGGTTGTTGCTTTATGATCGAGACGTCTCGGATAAAGGTCGGTGACGACCGGAGGATGACATGACTCGTGTGTTAGTTACCTAGTTACAGCTGTACATCGTGAGGTAGCGTCGGCCTTTTGATTGCAGAGATCCGGTTAGGATCCGGGGCGTCTTTCTAGAGGCGTTCCCATTTCGGTAAGGAAGTTCCTTAGCCTGATCATTTGTTGAAAATCCAAAGAAACAATACGAACCCTGTACGGTTTTGGTTGTATTACCTGCTATGGAAATTGGCGGTAACCTGCTATTGAACATAGTAGCTATAGTAGGTATACAATAATGGTTGTATGCTGGCTAAGATTTATATTATATTTTCGAAATGTTTTCTACACTATGCACTAGTAATAATATCAAAAGAGTTTTGATTTTGCGTAGTAAGCATGTTTGACTATCATAAGGAGAAATCTCCTCCAATTCTGCGATTGCATTGTGTGTGTGGCGGGGAGGCCTTATGGTAGTTTCATTTTCGAAAAGCATTGCGGGTTTCAATGTTAAAAGTATATTGTGTTTGTTTAAAGATAAACTGATTTTGTTTGCTCACACCAGTCCCATGACTGACCCGGAGTTTATTGTTCCCTTCCTAAACTCTGGGTGCCCACTATTTTCCACATGGGAAGTCTAGAGTTGGGTTTTTCAAATATTCAGGTTGAGTAGATTATCTGGAGCTAGTCAGTCCTTGGACGACTGACCTTGCTTTCCGCTAGCTATGGATTGGAGCATTCTATTGGAGATATTCTATCCACTGCTGGTGTTATCTATTTTCTTTCCGCTGCTATTTCTTGTATCATATCTCTGATGTAGATTGATATCTGTTGTATCATTCTGTTGTATCATATTGTATCAGATTTTGTATCTGTCATTGTATCAATGTTATTTAATTGATATATTCTTTTTCCGCTGTGTTGTTATACTTAATGGTGTTATAAGCTCCGGAGAACCAGATTCGGCGTTTGAATCTACGGCATTTTGAGTACAAGCGATGTACGGATGCCGATTTTCGAAGGTCGACTTTTGGGTCTTTACATTTGGTATCAGAGCTAAGGTTGAACTTTAGCTCAGGAGTATAACACGTTATGTAGCTCATTAGAGATAGGGTGAAGTATACCCTAGAATGAGTATTCCTCAGATTTCCGTTTGAACGCCTCAGTAAATTCTCTTGCTATCTACTGATAGTAAGTATGAGTGCAAGAAGAGGATGAGATAGAGGACAGGGGAATACGACTATAAATGGTCAATAACCTATGACAACAAGGAAAAAAATCTTTTCTCTATCCATCTCTTTTGTTCGTCATCTTTTTCAATTCTTTGATAATTTCTGGTAGATCCAGGAAGAAATTTGATATATTAATATGGGACATAAACTCCGGAATGGCCAAAATTGTCTGTTTGGATGAATTGTTTGCTTTGATTGCTATGGCTGATAGGTATACTCTCGTTCTAAACTAAAGGTTTTGAAATTATATCCATATATCTATCTATTCTTTGGGTCCCGATATGTTCTACGAGTGGTTAGTTATCCCTTTGAACTAACTAATGCTATTGTATATTTCGTAGATCTGGATAACCCGAGTATCTTCTGATGTGTTAAAACGGATTCGTTCTTGTATCTATTATTGATATTCTGATTTGATAAGCCAAATGCAGAATAGATATTCAGTTTGATTTGATGAAATCTTCTTCATCTATTTTTGTGTCTCCTTGGAAATTTCGAGGACGAAATTCTTTTAAGGGGGGAAGTCTGTAACGATCCCGGATTTTATATATGTTTAAATTGATAATTAAATTGATTTTTGAATAAAATTTGTGAAATAAAACGGTAGATAGATTGCGAGTTTCCCCGAGACAAATAAATTTGTGTTAACCGATTAAATTTAAATATTATATAAATATTATATATGTGTGAATATATATGTATTGGGCATATACGAGTAAATTTGAAATTTATATATATATATATATACGTTGGTTTGAATTTAAATTGTAAATAAATGGTTTAAGAAATATGAAAATAAATTACAAAGTAAACAATTGCTAGGAATTTAACAACATATTAAAAATAGGATTCAATACAATATAAAGTAAATATATATATCTTAATCTTATGTTAATAAATCAATACAAAATAATATAAATAGTATAGACTACAAAATAATAGAATGGAAAAAATAAGATAAATTAAAATAGAAGTTTATTTATATTTTAAAGCAGTATTATTAAGACAAAGCAAAAGAAAAGAAAAGAAGGAAAAAAAATATGTATATATGGATGGTTTACCAAAGAGATGACCTTAGCAAATATATGATAAAGTATTGCAAAAGAAAAAAAAAATATTAACTGATGTCATATCAGCCACAAAAACAAAAGAAAAGAAATAAAAATATACAAAATGGTTAAGAGAAACATAAAGTACTTGGCATTAAATGCTAGCAATACTTTGGTCATTCGAAAATATACAAATGTGCTTTCAGCCTGCATAAGCAAGGATATCTCTGGTATATTGTACAAGATAATGTAATGACCTTGTTGTATAAAATATATCACCCTGTACAATGTTAGTACATCACATAGTAAAGCTCTTTTCTTTATATCAACATCTCCATTTCGTCCATCATCATTAAGAAAAACTGGATTCAAACATCACTTAGCAAATCAGAAAGGAAAAACAGAAACTTCATCATTTAATTCAACAACAAAGCAAGTCTAAAGGAAGATAAAAACTTAAATACAAATCTGCAGTTTTCAAATACAAGAAGCAGCTCTCTGTTTCAAGAAGATGTGTTTTGTGATCTTCTTCTGGAAAATGGTGAGTGAACTTTCTTAAGCTCTGTTGTTGATGTGCTGTTTGAATGTAAAATTTAAAAAGTTGAAACTTTGTTGAATGCATAGAATCCATGAGTATGTACACATGCCTGGGCCTGTTAATTCAAGCCTGAATCATCTTATTCCTAGGTTATAGAATATAAAATTTTGTATAAAATCTAACTCTCCTACCTCTGATTTTTGGTTTAACCTCAAATTTCAAACAAAAGTTTGTTTTGACATGCCTTAAATTTTAAAAATGAACTTAAGCATAATAAACTAAAGTTTCTGGAAGAAAAATTAAAACTGCAGTCACAATGCAAACCCTGTAGGAATTCAAATGTTATTAGTCTTATTTTCAGGTATATCAATTGAATTCTCATACAAAAATTTGATTTTTAAAACTAAATCGGAGGTTTTTAGTAAAGGGTTTTGTGTGTATTTCTGGTTTAACCAGAAATAAAAAATTTTGAGACTTCTGATGATCTTTGAAATTTGGGAAGTCGACAATCATTATGGAGGTAGATGAATGATCGGTGTGTGGGGGAAATTTTTTAGTTTGGTGTTCATATCACTGTGATGATGGTGGTGGATAATTTATGTTTTAAACCCTAGTTTTTGCTGTGCTTTATGTATCGATCACCATGGTTTGGGTGATTGATCGAGTGCTTTAAGTTTTTGGGGAATGGTAGCTTAGTCGAAGTCGAAGTCGAGGCCGGAGTTGCAGTCCTTCCGGTGGTCGGAGCATGGAGGACAAGGCGTTTTTAGGTGATGGGTTTTGTTACAGTGTGAGTCGAAGTGCTAAATTTCGAGCGACGGTGAAATTTGGGGACCTGGTTGGTCAGAAGGATGGGGCAGGTCATCGATGACCTAAGTGCGACGACGGCGATGGTCGGAGGAGCGGCAAGCATTTGTACACGTGCACGTATCACCGTGGCATGTGCGTTGTTATGTCAGTGTGCTCGAGGAAGAAGATGGAGCTGGTTCGAAGTCATGCTCGTGAAATAGTGGTGTTTGCTCGGGAGAAACTCGGGTTTGATCCTATAGTCGCTCGAGTTTCCTATTTGTGCAGTGATAATTTGTTTTCCATATTTTTGTATGAAGCTTGGAAAATTTTTTAAATCAAGTTTAAATAGCATAATAAAAATGTTAAACAAGTTCAAAGCCAAATGGAAATTTATCAATTTTCGTAAATCAGAGTTAACTAAGTTTTAAAAATCGTATTTAGTTTTAAAGTAAAAGTTATTTAAGACAAGTTTTAAACAAGATCTAAAGGGAAAAAAAAATTAAAGTTAAATGGTTCCAAATGATTGTTTGGGGGTATATAATTAAGTATTGGGTAAATTAGTAAATGTGATTAATTAAAAAGAAATTAATTACGATTAAAGTTGATAAATCAAGTGGATAAAATAAATTTATGATATAAGTGATAAAGGTTAACCACTTATTTAATTAATTAAGAATGATTAATTAATGGTTAAAGGTTAATTGATTTATTAATTAAGGTTCATCAATTAATAATTGAAAGCTAATTTATTTAAAATTAGTAGTAAAATTAAGATAATTGATCAAGGGATAATTAAATTAAAATTTTATTAATTTATCGATAAGAATAGCTAATCATTGATTTAAAATAGTTATGTGGTTAATCCTTTTTAAATCACCTTCACCTTAAATTAGAGATGATTGATTAATCATCAAATGTTGTGAACTGGATTGATATCCCTGTTTGTGATTGTGATGCTTTGTGATGTGAAATACTTTGTGCTGAGCTGTGATTTCTGTTTCTGTGATACATTACTATGTGAATATGAAACCCTTGACCCGTAAAACGGCACTTGAATTTCGATGCGACAGGGAGTCGGATTCCAGTTGGTTATCCGAAACCCACATCGAATTATAATAGTGAATCTCTGTGACCGATAAATCTACTTTATCTATGAATCTGTGAATGAAGATAAGCGTTATTGATTATACCGCTTATCGATATATCTATGATGATTGATGTTGAGCACTATTGTGTGTGAAACCCCTGGACCACACTCTTACACACACAAATATGGATTTCACGTGGAAATCGGTTAAGTCACAGATGATTTAAATTTGATGTTTTTGAAATTGAAATTTTAATTTCAATTGATTTTGAAATTGGAAATTGGGGTTTAATATGAAAAGCTTTTGGAAATAGAATTTCAAAGATAAAAGTTATTTTGAATAACTTAATCGAGTTTTGAAAATTTAAATAATTTGATTTAAATTTGAATTCAAGTTTGAAATTGAATCTATGATTTGAAACTAGGGATTAAGGATGCTGTACAAGTTATATATGGGTTAAACCATTTTAAAGGTATTGATTTGGGAATTTGAATTTAATTCAAGGGTTTTAACTCGTGTAAATATAACTGGATTTTTCTGAAAACGAAACTATGTGTTTTCAAATAGTAAAAGCTTTCACATAAGAAAGGATTTCCAAATTGTGTTGAATGGTTTCAAGTTGAAATAGAATTGAAATGTTTTGAAAACTATGAAATTAGTCTTTGATTCAAAGACCGGATAAGTTAATCCAACTTGAAATAGAATTGTTTTGAAAGGCTATGAATGAATCTTTGGAAACGAGTTTTGAAAGCTATAAGTTAATTCTTGATTTAAAGATTTAACGAGGAAACCTATTAAAATGGAAATTGTTTTGAAATCCATGAATGGATCTTTGTGAATGGGGTTAACTTTTTTTGAAATGAATCTTTTTGTTTAAAAGATTGGAAATGGTGATTTGTTTTAACCATTCGAATAAAAATTTTTGGGCTTTAAGCTGTGATTTAACTGAGACCCCAGTATCCATATGATTTTTAATTGCGCTCGTTATTCGGTTTAGCCGGGAAAGGACCTTTGTGTCATATATCCCATTCCGAATAGTGATACGACGATATGGATAGCATTTGAAGACCGGTGGTGAAGACCGGGTATTTGCGAGAGCGATAGGATGAACTATCGATTGTCTCTGCACTGAGTAGCTACGGTATAGAGATTCCCTAAGTGATGGGAAGTCCGATCGAGATTGTGAATACCCGGATTGCAAGGGCTTCTTCGAAAGTGCCTTCGGTTCTGTTCGAACCCGGAACAGACTTATATGGATGTGTGTCTGACGTTACACTTTGAGATGTAAAGCTGGTTTCTATCAAATACATTTCTGTTGGTGGCGGAGAATTTATTCTCTTAGCTTAACACCCTTCTCTGAGACGTACGAGCTCAGAGGTTATGTAGTTGATGGTTACTAGTGATACATTCCCAATTTGGTAATGTGGCATACGAAGTGCCGATGATCATTTGTTGGTCAAAGCGTGCTTTGTGAAAAAGCGTTGCTTTATGGAAAAGCGTGGCTTTGTGAAAAAGCGTGGCTTTGTGTAGAAGCGTAGCTTTGTGGACGAGACTTCGTCGAGCCTCACAACCCGGTAATGGTCGAAACATGAATGTTGCGACAAAGATTTGTAGGGGTAGCGCCCCTAGGGTATGTCATTTCCTTCTGGATAAAAGGTGATATCATGGTATGGAGCCCAGATATTTTACCTATGTGGATGCTGCAAATTTATTATACTTTGTGGTTGTTGCTTTATGATCGAGACGTCTCGGATAAAAGTCAGTGACGACCGGGGGATGACATGACTCTTGTGTTAGTTACCTAGTTACAGCTGTACAGCATGAGGTAGCGTCGGCCTTTTGTTTGCAGAGATCCAGTTAGGATCCGGGGCGTCTTTCCAAAGGCGTTTCCATTTCGGTAAGGAAGTTCCTTAGCCTGATCATTTGTTGGAAATCCAAAGAAACAATACGAACCCTGTACGGTTTTGGTTGTATTACCTGCTATGGAAATTGGCGGTAACCTGCTATTGAACATAGTAGCTATAGTAGGCATACAATAATGGTCGTATGCTGGCTAAGATTTATATTATATTTTCGAAATGTTTTCTACACTATGCACTAGTAATAATATCAAAAGAGTTTTGATTTTAGATAGTAAGCATGTTTGACTATCATAAGGAGAAATCTCCTCCAATTCTGCAATTGCATTGTGTGTGTGGCGGGGAGGCCTTATGGTAGTTTCATTTTCGAAAAGCATTACGGGTTTCAATGTTAAAAGTATTTTGTGTTTGTTTAAAGATAAACTGCTTTTGTTTGCTCACACCAGTCCCATGACTGACCCGGAGTTTATTGTTCCCTTCCTAAACTCTGGGTGCCCACTATTTTCCACACGGGCAGTCTAGAGTTAGGTTTTTCAGATATTCAGGTTGAGTAGATTATCTGGAGCTAGTCAGTCCTTGGACGACTGACCTTGCTTTCCGCTAGCTATGGATTGGAGCATTCTATTGGAGATATTCTATCCACTGCTGGTGTTATCTATTTTCTTTCCGCTGCTATTTCTTGTATCATATCTCTGATGTAGATTGATATCTGTTGTATCATTCTGTTGTATCATATTGTATCAGATTTTGTATCTGTCATTGTATCAATGTTATTTAATTGATATATTCTTTTTCCGCTGTGTTGTTATACTTAATGGTGTTATAAGCTACGGAGAACCAGATTCGACGTTTGAATCTATGGCATTTTGAGTACAAGCGAAGTACGGATGCCGATTTTTGAAGGTCGACTTTTGGGTCTTTACATAAAAGCTTCTTCTCATCCTACCAAAGCGGTGACTTTGGTACGGTGCAAATGGGAAATCAAGATAGGAGCAAGATCGTTGGGATAGGAGACATCATTCTAACAACAAGCACCGGGTGCTAGCTTGTTCTGAAAGATGTGAGGCATCTCCCGACCATGCGCCTCAATCTTATCTCCACCAGAAAGTTAGATGATGACGATCTGATGAATTACTTTGGTAAAGGAAAGTGGAAGCTCACCAAAGGAAGTTTAATAATGGCTCGAGGAAAGAAGGTAGGATCATTGTACATAATACAAACTAAGCTCTGCAAAGGAGAGGTAAACATCACCACTGATGATATGGACACAGGGCATAAACGACTTGGGCACATCAGTGAGAAGGGTCTTCACATACTCGCTCAGAAACAACTCCTCCCTAACGTGAAAGGTAAACCACTCGATCCTTGTGCTCATTGTTTAGCTAGAAAACAACACAGAGTTGCCTTCCAAAGATCTTCTCAGCCCACAAGGAGAAAGAACATTCTAGACCTCATGCACACTGACGTGTGTTCGATGTCTGAGAGATCCATTGGTGGTGCTTTACATTTTGTCACCTTCATTGATGATCATTCAAGGAAAGTGTGGTTGCACCTGTTAAAATCAAAGGATCAAGTGCTTGATGCCTTCAAAGAATTCCATGCTCTAGTGGAGAGTGAGACTGGATGGAAGATCAAGTGTGTACGATCAGATAACGGAGGTGAGTATAGAGGTCCTTTTGAAGCCTATTGCAAGAAATATGGCATTATGCTAGAGAAGACTCCACCCAAGACACCATAATTGAATGGGCTAGCTAAGAGATTGAACCGTATCATTGAAGAAAGAGTTCGTTGTGTGCTCTCTCATGCTAAGTTACCCAAATCATTTTGGGGAGAAGCTATAATGACCATGGTTGACATTGTCAACCTCACACCATCAGTTCCTTTGGATGGGGCCATCTCAGAGGAAGTTTGGATGGGCAAGAGGGCTTCATACAATCATCTCAAGGTGTTCGGGTGCAGGGCATTTGTTCACATCCCCAAAGATGAGAGCTAAGCTTGATGCAAAGACAAAGGAGTGTATTTACCTTCATTCACCAAAGGATGAATTTGGGTACCAGCTCTGGGATCCAACTAACAAGAAGATTGTTAGTAGTAGAGACGTTGTATTCTTCGAAGATCAAACAATTGAAGATATCAATAATTTAGAGAGGCCAAGATTGAGAAGCAGTAAGAACACTGAACCTACTCTAGTTCGACATAAAGATAATAACACACAAGAAAGTAGTGATGCTAAAGATCATGAAATTCATGATGAACCAGTTCAGGAAGAACCTCAATCTAGCACTCCAACCGCACCAAAGCCGAGACGATCCTCAAGGGACAGAAGACCATCCACCCGATACAACACAGAGGAATACGTTATGCTCACTGATGAGGGGGAGCCTCAAAGCTATAAAGAAGCAATGAGTGATTGTCATAAAGAAGAATGGAGAATAGCCATGCAAGAAGAAATGCAATCCTTGCATGAGAATAAAACAAATGAACTAGTGGAGCTGCCAAAAGGAAGAAAAGCTTTGAAGAATAAGTGGGTGTATAGAATCAAGACCGAAGAGAACTATTCAAAGCCTCGCTACAAAGTTCGGTTAGTCGTCAAAGGATTCAGACAAGAAAAAGGTATCGACTTTAAAGAGATATTCTCTCCCGTCGATAAAGATGTCATCCATCCGAGTTGTCCTTGGCCTAGCAGCCGTGCAAGATTTGGAGATTGAACAGCTCGATGTCAAGACGACATTTCTTCATGGTGACCTAGAGGAAGAGATGTACATGGAGCAGCCTGAGGGAATCAAAGTTCCAGGCAAAGAAAATTTAGTGTGCCGCCTCATGAAGAGTCTATACGGGCTTAAGCAAGCACCAAGGCAATGGTACAAGAAGTTCGACGCATTCATGGAAGAACATGATTTCAAAAAGACGGAAAGCGATCATTGTGTCTTCACAAAGAGGTATGTAAGTGGTGACTTTCACATACTTCTGCTCTATGTTGATGAAATGTTAATTTTTGGTCAAGATCGCATAAAGATAGTTGTTTCAAAGAAAGATCTAAGAAAGAGCTTCGCCATGAAAGATTTGGGACCGGCTAAACAAATCCTTGGATGAGAATAACTCGTGATAGATCAAAAAGACTGTTATGGCTATCAGAACTGACCCACTACTTATATTCAATTATTTTTTATGAATTATCTGTTGGGTTTTTTTTTCCATGTATATATATATATACTTTAATGGATCACTTCTCATAGTTCATTTTCCCAAGATTCCTTATTTTACCAATATAAAAATACTAGTATATAAAATCCAATTAAATCATTTATATATATGAAGATATATAAATGACTCTTTGCCTTTTAGAGTAATTTAAATTGGCAAAGAAATTTAATCACACCTTATTTCTCATGTTCCAGAGATTTGGTGTCACATAGCCTTTTCTGTTCATTCTCTTTTTTTTTCGATAATACTAAAGCTTGATTATAACATCAAATAATACCATTTTTCTTATTTACTTGCTTTACTTCTCAAATTATTTGATTCCTGGATTTACAAGCCATATATTTAGATTCTGGGATACTGTAATTTAATACTTTTTGTTCTATGCTAAATAAGAGGGTGTTTAAAATAACTTATTCCTTTTAGTTTAGCCCCGGGTTCATAATTCATATTCAAACAATTTTTGTATCAGGTAAGGATACTGATATATTAATTTATTTATTATGCAAGGATCGTATGAATAACCAAGTGTTAAATTGGATTGAAGACCAAGCAGAGAAAACAATATATATTTAGGCAGAGTTCAAATGCAAGCACACATACTAATCTAAGACTTAGCATATATTTGAAGGCAAAATAAACAAAGCTATGTTACAAACCAAATTAATACAAAATTCTCAAGTGAACTTGTTAGGTAGACAGCTGATGTTCTCTTAAACAATAAGTGGTAGTGTCTAAGGTGTTATGGAGTGATGGTCATGCCTATTACAAACAGGACTACAAGTTATTTAATCAGCCTCAGGTTGGTCATGACCAAATGCATTCAGACTTGAGTCATGTATCTAGGTAATAAGATGTGTTAAGCATAGTGCTGTGAGACTTACAAGTATTACAAAAATGCATATGGATCTACTACACAAAGCAATGCAAACTTCTACTATAATTTAAATGCCTTGACTAAGAATTACAAGTTTCATTTTCAAGCTTGACATATACTTATATCAATTATAAGTCATGATCATGCTTTTCTGGTTAGCCCAGTTTAGGTTCAACTCAATCTTTAAAAGATTCATTGAATGTTGTATATTCCTTTCTTTCTATAATTATTTCTACTTTACCATTTTAAAAGCTCATCAGACATTGCCAAGGGAGACATGATCACATATCAAATTATATGGCATGATCCCCTATATCATACTTCACCAGAGATTATCCAGATCAGTTACTTAAAATAGAAACCCACAAACACACATATATAATACTAAAGTTTTTACATATCCTTTACTCAGAAAAATAAGAACATATCAGTCCAGAAAATACTTAAAACATAATGAAGTTTTTCCTGGCCTAATTATTACAATATTTCTGCCAAATTCCTTAAGCATTCTAAATGCAAGTAAATCTTCAAGTATCCATGCTAGCAAGTTTCTTATGCTTCCTTTCCTGCAGCAACATCTAGAGCTGCCTCAATAAAAATGAGACACCCTAAATGTTACACAGCAACAAATAGGGTCAGAAATAAATTTCTGGTATGAGTGAAATCACATATTAAACATTTTGTAAATTCTTAAAGCCACATAGATAACATATCTGTTTAATGAGAAACTAATTCATGCTAAAATCTGAGCATTGGTAAGCTTATCTATCAATCATACACCCAAACAACCATGCATTCACTTCATCTAGATTTTCATGTACATACTCCTATGGATTTATTTCCAATTCCATAGACTGACTGATCAATCTCATTTCATTTCTTTTTACATTTTGGGTTTGGTCTAACTCCTTGCCATTGAACACTATGTGTGCACTGTAAAGGGGCTCAGTTCTGTTATCCCTTTACACAGAGGCCTACAGGACTTTAGCATGTCATGCACATACCCATCATCCTCCTGATGGTGAGCATATCAAGGCCACATTCCTAAATTATTCTTATAATTTAGAGACCATGTTTATTTATCTTCTGAGAATTTTATTATCACTTGAAATTCTTTGCATTCTTTTCCTCCTCTCATGAATCAACAGTTATGAAACTCTATCAGGGGTTTTAATCAGACATATCAAGCTTCCATGTAAAATACTAAATCCCATCCCAAGGTTAATTTATTCTAATCATATTTTCTGAAACTTACATACATATTTATCTACAAAAGTATTCCTATATCTCACATAAATCTGATGAAGCTATATATATCCTATTTACTTATTTTACCGAGAACACAGGACATGATTTTTTTTCTTTGAGAAAAACCCATAAAAACTTATTAACTTATAATAGGAACAACTTAGCACCTATACATGATACTGCATTGTTCATACCATTTTAATATAAACTAGGCATAAGCATAAATCTCATTATTCACACTGCCTGCTCATTTTTCTTTGATATCCCATTTCTCAGTAAAACATTCAGTTTATTTCTCTCATAAAACTGGATCATAAAATCCACTTCTATGATCTGAATACATGTTTGATTACTTTTATTTTAAAACAAAAGACTGAAACAATCTTAACAAACCAAGACAGATCAAAACTTCAATCAAAAGTTCAATCAAAATATCACCCTTGATCAACATGCATTTATTCAGAGAACAAAATCAAACAGAAAATTATAATAGAATTTATATATATATGAAAATAACTTGGCTGCCCTTAGCATGGGTCTTAGTGCCTCAAATCTCATAAGTGATTATCACTCACCTTTCTTTGCTCCTCCCCGAGAATACTCAAGCCTGAAGACAATGTGAGTTTATTTTATTTTTAATTTAATTTTTGTTTCCTCTGTTTTCTCCCCAGAAACAACTGTTGCCCCTCCCTTGATTTAAATCATTTTGCTAGGGTTTTAATGAAGGAAAAACCCATTCTATCCTTACCTTATTCAGAGAATCATATGTGTATAATTTATGGCTAAAAGTGCCATTTTCTTTTGGTTTCTACTTCTAGTAAATCAGTTACCTCATTGCTTTTCTTTGCATATGCCATTTGCATGATTTCCCTGCACATTATTTTTATGTGACTCAGCCTTATATGTATTTTCCTTATTTCTTTTGTAAGCTCGATCCTTAGCTAACTTATTTTTATCATCTATCTTGATTTATTTCAAAAATGCATTCATACTCATAAATATTACTTGCCTAGTTTTTATGCATTTTAATTATCAAGAGAAGTTATTTTATTACCCCACATTTTTCTGGCCACATAAATTTATGGTATTTATAAGATATGTGTATTTAAAAATCATTCACACTTTAGTTATTTTTCTTCCCATTATTATTTTTGATATTCATTTTCAAATTATTTTATTCTTCAATTATTCTCTATTAACTAATTTTATTTTCTTTTCATTTCAGAATTATTTTTATCTCAAAAATTTTGGGTCTTCACATACTCTCCTCCTAAAAGGAATTGTGTCCCATAATTATAATATATATTTTTTTCCACTGTGCAAAAGTTTAGCGATTTTTAAAAACTTATGCATCCAGAACTAATCAAATATATATATAAATAGTATTTAAATTCATTATAATTTCAGACATACCTTTTATGCAGAAAATAGATTAGGATATTTATCCTTCATCCTATCATCAGCCTCCCAAGTGCAATCATTTCCATCTAGACTCCACTGAATTTTAACCAATTTAATTATTTTGTTTCTTAATTTCTTCTCCTCTCTAGCCACTATGCCCACTGGTTCCTTTTTATAAACCAGGTTTTCTTGAATTTCAACATGCGTAGGGGATTCAAGAATAGTTTTCTTATCATGCACCCACTTTCTTAATTGAGATACATAAAATACATCATGTATGCTACTCAATTCCTCTAGCAACTTCAATCTATAAGCCAAAGTCCCTATTCTCTGAACAATTTCATATGGGCCTACATACCTTGTTGATAGCTTTCCTGCTTTGCCAAATCTCAGTATTTTCCTAATGGGTGAAACTTTGAGAAATACATAATCCCCCACTTCAAACTCTACCGGCCTCCTCCTTTTATCTGCATATGCCTTTTGTCTTTCTTGTGCCACTTTCATTCTTTGCCTCACTAATTCAATTCTTGCAGAGGTTTCCTTAACATGTTCTGGTCCAAGCAATACTCTTTCACCTACCTCCATCCAACATGCAGTAGATAAGCAAGGCTTTCCATACAAACCCTCAAATGGAGCCATACCTATGATGGACCGGTAGCTATTATTATAAGCAAACTCAGCTAAATAAAGATGGTCTTCCCAGTTGCCACCAAAATCAAGTATGCATGCTCTAAGTAAGTCTTCTAAAACTTTATTAACAATCTCAGTTTGCCCATCTGTTTGTGGGTGGTAGGCTGTGCTTAGGCTTAGTTCTGTCCCCATGGCTTCTTGAAAGCTACTCCAAAATCTTGAGGTAAACAAGGTGTCTCTATCACTAATGATAGTCTTGGGGATACCATGCAATCTCACTATCTCCTTCACAAATAATTGAGCTAGCTTATGAGCATTTCTGTTTGAACTTATTGGGATGAAGTGTGTTGTTTTTGTGAGCCTATCAACCACTACCCAAATACTATCATTGCCTCTTCTTGTTCTTGGCAAACCATCCACAAAATCCATTGAAATGCTTTCCCACTTCCAGGTAGGCACTTCCAAAGGTTGCAGTAAACCTGAGGGTCTTTGATAATCTGCCTTAACTTGTTGGCATGTTAAACAATTTGCCACATATTTTGCCACTGCTCCTTTCATCCCTGGCCACCATTAATTCCTCTTGAGATTATGGTACATTTTTGTACCACCTGGGTGTATTGTATAATTTGTTTTGTGATGTTCATCCATAACTTCTTGCTTCAGTTCCTCTATATTTGGTATGCAGAGTTTCCCCTTTTTCCTTAAGTAACCTTTTTCATCTACTTCATAATTTTCCACTGTCATGCCTTGTGACATCATGTCTTTCTTCTCCTTTAAATTTGTGTCTTGATCCTGCATTTGTCCTATTTTATCAACCAGAGTTGACCTTAAAGAAATGAGACTTAGTTTTCCATATTCAATCATATCATTGTGTGCCTTATCTGATACTCCCATTTCTTCTTTTATTTCCACTTCACTAAGGATTGTCGAATCCTTGAATTCAGTCATCATTAAGCTTGCCAATTTTTCTTGATGCCTACTTAATGCATCTGCCACTTTGTTAGCTTTTCCAGGGGTATACAATATATCAAGATCATAGGCAGCTAGAAATTCTACCCACCTATGTTGCCTCATGTTCAAGTCTTTTTGGGAAAACAAATATTTAAGTGACTTGTGATCTGTAAACAATTCAAACTTAGCACCTAATAAGTAGTGTCTCCATAGCTTCAATGCATATACTACAGCAGCTAGTTCTAAGTCATGTGTAGCATACCTAGTTTCATTTGGCTTGAGTTGCCTTGATGCATATGCTATGACTTTACCATGTTGCATGAGCACTACCACTAATCCAGATCCACTAGCATTTGTATAAACCACTAACCCTTCATTACCCTCTGGCACTTGCAAGACTGGAGCTTCCACCAGTGCCTTCTTCAATGATGAAAAAGCTTGTTCACACTTCTCTGTCCACACATATGGTTGCTCCTTTTAAGGTAACTTGGTCAGTGGGATGGCTATTCTTGCAAAGTCTTTTATAAACCTTTTATAGTAGCCTGCCATTCCCAAAAACGATCTCACCTCAGTAACTGATTTTGGCCTACTCCAAGATTGCACTGCTATCACCTTAGTTGGGTCTACACTAACTCCTTGTTGTGATACAATGTGCCCCAAAAACTTTACTTCATTTTGCCAAAATGTGCACTTGGTAAATTTTGCCTTTAAATTGTGTGCTCTTAATCTTGACAAAATCAGATGCAAATGCCTTGTATGCTCCTCTTGTGTTGAAAGCAGTGTATTTAATACTCTCCTCTTCAACCTTCATTTGGTGAAATCCAGAGGCTAAGTCTAGCCTTGAGAAAATTCTTGTTCCATTTAATTAATCAAATAAATCATCTATTCTGGGGAGTGGGTATTTGGTTTTGATGGTCACTTTATTTAATTCTCTGTAATTAATGCACATTCTTAGTGTACCATCATGCTTCTTCACAAATACAACTGGAGAACCCCAGTTTGAACTACTAGGCCTTATGAAGCCTTTTTGCTCTAATTCTTCCAACTGTTGCTTTAATTCTACTAATTCTTTTGGACCCATTCTGGTAGGCTTTTTGATGATAGGACTTGATCCTGGAATTAGCCTTATTTGAAATTCCACTGGTCTATTTTCTAGGACTCCTACAACTTCCCCAAAAACATATGGATATTCATTTACTACTTTTATGTCTTCTAAAGTCAATTCCTTTTCAGTCATACTCCATATTTGATTAAGGCAATTTATCTTGGCTGCTTCACTCATGACTATGATATTTTTACCATTTTCTGTTTTCAAAGAAATTGTAAAATTTTCTAAATTCAAAATTGCTTTGAATTTACTCAACCAATCTACTCCTAGAATAATCCCTATTCCAGGATATTTTAACACAAACAAGTCAGATTTAAACATATTTCCTCCTATGTTTAATTCTACTCCCAAACATTTTAATCTTAGCAGATAAGAGCTACCTAGTGGGCTTTGAATAAACAAGGGTTTTTCAACTGTATTGTATGTGAGAGCTAATTTATCCACTATATCTTGTGAGATTAGAGAATGTTTGGCTCTAGTGTCATATATAACTGTGATTGGGTAATTTTTAATTAGAAGTATACCTTCCAATTGTCCAAAGTTTCCTACTGCATTTGCCTTTGCCTTGGCTTCCAGTGCTCCTACCCTTGCTCCTTTCTTGAACTCTGGGCAGTTCCTCTTAATATGACCTTCTTTCCCACAGTTATAGCAGCTGAATGGTGCTTTCTTAGCTGCTTGACACCTATTGCTCATGTGTCTTTCCTGGCCACAATTGTAGCAGGTAACCTTCTTCTTAATTTCCCCAGTGGCTGCTCCTTCAACTTTCTTGTCTACATTCTTCTTGTCATAAGGATGTGCTCTATTCTTCCCTTTCTTTTGATTGTTAGTTCTCATGTTCCTGAATTTTTCCCTTGCATTGTCATGTTGTTCAAAAGAAAGAGTAAGGTCTATGACTTGATCAAATGTTCTGTCTTTATATGGTAGCATTGCTCTACTCAAACTAGCATTGAGTCCCTGAATGAACCTTAAATTCTTTGATTCTTCATTCCCTATGAGCATAGTTCCATACTTAGAAAAACTCTCAAATTTTTGAGTGTATTCAGTCACACTCATTGGTCCTTGCCTCAGCCTTATAAATTCCTCCAGCAGGGTTGCCTTAGCTGTTGCTAGGACAAATCTTGCCTCAAGCATCTCCTTGAATTGATCCCATGTTATCTCATTTTCTGGCCTTCCTACGATGATCACCTCCCACCAATCTAGTGCTGCTCCGTTGAGCCTTCTTGAAGCTATCTGCCTCTTCCTTTGATCATTAATTTGCATGTCTGCAAATATTCTTTCTAAAGTTCTTAACCATGTCTGTACACCCATAACCCCTTCAGTGCCTTCAAAATCCTTGCCTCCTAAGTTTGAAAATGTCTTCAATAGTTTAGCTAATTCCTCATGAGGATTCTCTTCCCTGTGCACTGCTCCTTCTCTAAATGGCCTCACCAAATCTTGCAAATTAACCATTGGTGTTGTATTGGAGGGTCCTGCTCCATGACTTGGTGGTCTTCCTACCATGATTTGCTATACAATTTTTACATAACTAGTTAGTTTAATTTGTAATTTAATTATTTCAGTAGTTTTATTTATACTGAAAATAGTGTTATGTGTTTAGTCTCATAAGATTTTATTCTGATAAGAGAATTTGATCTTTATTTCTGCTATGTTTTATAACATAGCTCTGATACCAACTGAAGTGACCCACTACTTATATTCAATTATTTTTTTATGAATTATCTGTTGGTTTTTTTCCATGTATATATATATACTTTAATGGATCACTTCTCATAGTTCATTTTCACAAGATTCCTTATTTTACCAATATAAAAATACTAGTATATAAAATCTGTGATAACCTGGTTTTTTGGGTATCGGGTAATTGGATAATTATCTAATTTTAACTATTGATTTATAAGTTGAACAAATTAAATATGTGTTGTTTAAATATATATTTATATGAGTTGATTTAAATTGAATTTGAATTTGAAATTCAAAAATAAATATTATTTATTTAAGGATATAATAGCTTTAGTTAAAAAGGTTTATATTTCTTTAAAGGTTTATATATGATAAATATGGTTTGTAAATATATTTATTAATATAAGAACACAATAAACTAAATGTAATTAAAAGTAAATATATATATATATATAAATACAAAAATAAATGATAAATATAACATAAATTTATATGAAAACATATAAAGGACATAAAAACATGCATATTTACAAGTGTAAGTCAATTTTGTCATCAATTTAACATTTGTAAAGATAATAATATGCATGGTAAACAAGTGTCATTAGCTTCTCCTATTTTTTTTACAATAATTAAAAGTAAAACAAAGTTATATATATAACACTATTCCCCTCTATTCTCGTTTTCTTATGTTTTAAACTAAACAAATACAAAGCAAGTTAAAGTCTGAAAACAAAACCTGGAAACTGAAAATCAAACCTAGCAAACTAAAATCTCAAACTAGAGGTAAAATGCAAAACCTTTAGACCTGAAGACAGATCAAAGTAAACCTGAAAACGAAAGCCTGAGATCGAAATGTAATCAAACCAAACTACAAATCAAAGAAATCAAAACAACATTTCAAAATCAAGAGAGAAAAAATTGGGAAAAAAGAAAATCTAGACAGAGCCTGATCAAGCAATCTCCAACCTAATTCAAGAACAAGATCAGTTCAAATCAAAGAATCAACTCAAAATGGATTCGAGTTCCAGATTAAAACAAAGATTCAAGTTCAATATAAATTTTCAGATTACAAAGAAAAATAAAATTCCAAAACCTGGTCTCTACTTTCAAAGGTGAGTAAACTCAAACTATAAATCAAGTTTAAATTGATGTATGTGAAGTGTTTGATGTGAATCTTGTGATGCATATTTTAATCTATGCATGCATGCCTGATAAAATCTAAAATCATGTCTATGTGAATGTATATTGGAATGCATGTGGGAAATCTGCTCTGTTTATTTTCTAACAGGCCAGTATTGAACAAAAAAAATTTTAATTTCTCTTTGGGTAATCTCCATTAGATTGAGGTATTCAAACAAAAGTTGTTTGTTTAAACATAATTAAGTTTTTAAAATTTTAATTATATCAATTAAGTTAGGAATTTTCTGGAAAATGGATAATAACAATGAAAACTTAGAAATGGGTTGAATTCAAACCCAATGATTTGTAAATTCAAGTATATAATCTGAATCCCCTAAGCAAATTAGGGTTTTTAAAACAAAAATCTCGATTTTTAGTGGAGTATTGATGGTGCAGTTCGTAGATGATCAGATTTTGATTTTTTGGTTGTTTCTGGCGATCGACGAACACTTGGTCGTCAGGGTTTTCGTTAGTGCTTGCTTAGTGTTTGGAAATGTCGGGAAAAATGGTGGAAGAGATTAACAATTGTGACGACCGCCCATGACCCATGCACTTAACAAGGGAATAGTGCGCTGAAAGGAGTGCCAGGCAGTCATGGACGATCACCAAGGTAATGTTAAAACAGTAGAATCTATCGTATTACTCATAGCGCATGGATAAAATACAATAGATAATATATATAGTGAAGCATCTCAAAATAGAATCTCATCAATTAAGCTTCATAATAGTTGAATACAAACATCTGAATAGTCAATACATCAAGCCTCACTACATATCACTCAGAGAATTATACAAGCAGCGGAACATCCAGTACATAGAGTAAGAAAATAATATGCAAGCCTCCAGCTCGTCTTCATCATCAGCATCGTCGGAAAATAAGAACAACACCTGTCACCTGCTACCTAGTCTGCCCATCCCAAAGTGGATGAACAGCCCAAGGTAATAAGAGTTGAACATAAAACCGTGAGTCAGACAACAGTCTTAGTGAGCGGTAAATTAACTAACAACATACCAAAAGAGCATAAATGAAAAAGGAATAGGAATCCAACCCTCCCACTCCACCTCTTTCTACAGTGATAGCCCCCAGACACACACTAAGCAGAAGTAAACATAGCAAACCAAACATTTAAAGTAAAGTAATTATCACTCGAGTCAAGGGCGATGTTTTCCAAGTACAAACCCCCAAGGCCTAAACCAAGATCAGATAAGCACCCAGAAAATACCGCTCTTGAGACCGAATGACGATACAACCAAACATCCATGACTCTGGCTATCACTGTTATCATTGCTTTGATACCACTGTTAATTGAATGACTGACACATTCTTTCAGCCGTCCGTCAAGGGCTAATGGAAACCCCGGTTCTAGACATAACTCCGCACGTCGTCGCAGCTCGTGCCTAGGACTATCGAATCTGCCCAGAGTACTCGACTACCAATCATAGTCTTTAGGGACTATCAAATCTGCCCAGCGTACTCTTGCTTTGAGTCTGCTAGAACCTTCAATAACCATGAAACCTCAGCCTTCTAGTCATCCTCCTCGACGACTATTTTCATACTAGCTCAACCGCCTCTCGAGCCAACCATTATCCTCAACCTCGAACCATTTCACCGAGTCATCAACATGCTTGGAATGATCCCGTCTGGATTAAACCAAGGCTATCTCACATCATGCCTCGCTTCATCTCATCATAGCAAAGCCTCATCTCAACATCATCATCAAATCTATCCATATGAGCTTTATCATCCGCGTCATATGCCACGAGCAGCTTTTCTTATTCAAGAGCCTTTCCCTTAGCTTTTGAATCATCTTTGACCAACTTGTCTGAATCAAATCATCAATCAACTAATTTATAACAATCAATTAAGTAAATCATAAATCCAAGTAATCAAGCATTCAAAACATGATCTAACAAACAATTATAACAATAATGGCAATCTTGTAAATAAAAGAGTCTAAATCTAACAAGCATGAATCATGAGCAATATCTCTACAACTTGATGAATGAACTTGCATAGGTTAACATGTAGTAAAATGGATGTCAAATCATCATGAACAATAGATCTATACTTAAGTTTAAGAAAATGCATGGAAATCACTATTTTAACACAAAATCAAGCCACCAATCCGATATACTCCTTTGGATCCGTGTGAGAGATAACCACCACTCGCCGAATCACCTAAACACCTCAAAAGCAACACACTTCAGATCTGGACAGCGAAGGATCTAACTCGATTCTCCAAAACTCCGCTTCAAACGATGAAATCTCTCTTCGATGGATGTAGATCTTCAATCTAAGCTCTTGGATCTTCGATTTGATCTTCGATTTGGATGGAAGGAAGCACAAGATTAAAGTGGAGAAAAGAAGTGAAGAAGTGTAGAACTCGAGCTCTAAAAATGGCAGCACTTCGTCGCTTCAAAATCCGGATCCCAAAAGTGAAGAAAAACCCCATATTTATAGGCTGGAAATCTCTAAGTCGTTCGCCCCCTTAAGTCGTCCACGACTCAACACATCCTACGACTTAACGACCTAACGGTTCCACAACCTAAGCCATAACACGCACGCAACTTACGTCCTAACAGAGATGCGACTTAACGACTTAGCAACCTTGCTGACCTAATGACTCACGTGCGCGACTTAATGACCCAACGACCTAAGCCTTATCGCTAATGCGCGACTTACGACTCAACACCCTCGTGACTTAGCGACTTAACTGCTTAAGCCTTTACACGATTAATAACTTTAGGTCGTCTAACGACCTAACTATACTCGTCCACGACCTAACTATAACAACTTAAGCCTTATCTCGTCCTCGACTTAACTCCCTTAGGTCGTTAACCCACTTAACCCCCTAGGTCGTTAACTCCCCTAAGCTGCTAATCCTTAAGCCGCTAACTTTCTTAAGTCGCCAACTCCTATAAGTCGCCAACTCCTATAAGTCGCCAACTTTTCTTAAGTCGTCTATCCCTTAAGTCGCTTACTTCCTTAAGTCGGTCAAATCCTGTAGGTTGCTCCAATCTCCTAGGTCGTTCACCCGACCTAACCTACCCCACGACCTAAGCTACCACAAGACCCAACTCCCAAACGACCTAAGCTACAGCACGGCTTAAGCTCTAGTCGACTTATCAACACTATCGACCTAAACTCTGAACGTCTTAACAACACTACGTCCTAATGACAACTGTTTTACAATCTTTCGATCCGTAAAAATACGGGTCGTTACAACAATGGTCGTGGTGATCGGGGAGTGGCGAAGTAGGGTTCGGAGTTCAGTTTTTATCTGAGTTGTTTCGTGGGGATCGCGGCGACTACGGAGCATCGGAACGAATCGCTTGTGGGGAAAAAGTATCAGTGGTTCGAGGCGCATCTGTGGTCGAGGCGGCAGGTCCATGGTGGTGGGGTTCGCCGTCGGCAGGGGATTTCTTCGATCGAGTTTCTGTACGCCGAGGGTTCTTTTGCTCGTTTTTGTTTCTCTGGAGTTATTGGTGACTTGAGTGGTCGTGAGGGTCGATGGGAGTGTCGGCGACGTAGGGAAGGTCGTGGCGATGGCCAGCGTCGATCAGTTCTGTCGTGCACGTGCACGAGGTCAGACCCGTGCATCTGGATTTCTGGTATGAGGAAGAAGAGGTTGGTCCGAGGTTTTTTTTTGCGTTTTTCTCGAGTTCGACTCGAAGTCGTTGAGGTGGATGTCGTGTGTGATGTCTCGAGTAAAATCTGTTTCCAGGATTTAAATCCTGACCAGATTTTAAACTATAAAAATGAATTTCAAAATTTGAAAGCAAGATAAATTTTAAGCAAAGTTTGAACTAGTTTTTAAAATGTATGAAATGTTTGATTTAGAGCATGATGTTTAAAAAAAGAATTTTAGTTTTAAAACTATGGATTTTCAAAGTTTAAACTTTTGTTTTAAAAATAGTTTGGGTTATATAAATATTGCTTTAGTTAAATTATGTAATAAATCTCTAAATGTTTTCAAATAAAATGTTATGGATGTAATTTATTGTGATTAAAGTAAAGGTATTTAACTTGAATAAATTAAAAGAGGATGAATTTGTATAAACCAAACTTAAGTTTTTGAATTTAATTTAATTTAAAATGGTAGATAAGAGTTTAATGTAATGTACGGGTTATCTTAATATAATCTTGTTTTATTAACAAGGTAATTAAGGTTTAATTACTTAAATTAATTAAGATGTTAATTTAGGTAGTTAAATTAAGATAAAATAACTTGTAATTGATTAAGGGTAGTTGATTACATAAATTTGGATTGATCAACCTAAGTAATCAAAGGTTAATTAATTAAGCAATAATTAATTAATGAATGTAATTAGAGGTTAATTACTTAATATTAAAAAGGATTTTTAAGAATTATTACTTAATGAAGTAATTAAAGTAATTAATTACTCACTGTAATTAATTAAGTTAATGTGGTTAATTTTAGTTAATTAATTAATTAAGTTTAATTAATTAAAGAGAATTACTTGATGATGGGTTAAGAATAATTACTTAATGTAATTGATGAAGTGTAATTACTTAGTGAAATAATTAAGGGATAATTACCTGATTAATTAATTAAGAAATAAGATTTACTAATTGATAATTAGAGGTTAATTAATTAGATAATTACTTGATGAAAGTAATTAAAGGTAAATTACTTAAGGGAAGTAATTGAGAATTAATTACTTAGTGTAATTAATTAAAAGGTTGATTAATCAAGGTAAGTGATTATAGGATAATTAATTTGAGTAATTAGTTAAGGATCAATGTAATTAATATGGATGGGTAAAGGTTAATTAATTTGTGTAATTAATTAAGAGTTAATTACTTAATATAATTAAAGGATAATTAATCAAGGGTGATTAATTAAGATGAAATTAAAGGATGATTAATTAATCGGTTTGTAATTAATAAATGTTAAATGAAGGTAATCTAAGTTAAAGATTAGTAATTAATTAATTTAATTAGGGATAAATTAAATTAATTTTGGAAGTGATCAATCTTGCTTATGAATGATTGAATGATGTAAATGCCTTGAATTGGTTGATATCTCTGATATGAAATGTTTTGTGATATGATATGATTAGGTGGACAGTGATAATGTAGTTATTTATCGATGATAAATTGCTGTGTATAAGTGACATCCTATTTAAAGTTGAATTATATTACACTTGAATAACTTGGGTTAAGATGACATTGGATTCGAAGAGACCGGAGTCGGGTATTAGTAAATACCCGAAACCACTTCGATTCTTTATAGATTGATATGTGAAATCAATAAGCTGGAATGGAATGATTTAAGTGAATTGGACCATTTAATCTAAGTTTTGGTACTTAGAAATTGGTGAGTGAAATAAGTGATGTCTATAACAATTTGTGAATTTGTAATTGATACAAGTTACCCCGGGTTATATATATAAGTTGTATGCTTTTGTAATTCATGTTAGATGGGTTTACTCATGCTGGTTTCCAGCCTGACCCGGGTGTTACTTTGATGTAATGCTCGGGTCAGACCAAGTATTACAGATTTCCAAGTAAGGACGTTCTGGAGCTCAGGAGGCGAGCTGGATGGCTGGAACGTATGGAGAGTATTCCGCTGTGATATTGTAGTTGTTTGGGACATGTTAATTGTATCTGTCCAGTGATTTGTGTATATGTTGTAACTCTGATGTATTGATGAAAATTAACAAATACAGTTTTCTTTGTATAACTGATATTATTATTTGATTATTGTATTTTGATCCGCTGCGAATGTGAGAATCTGTGTCTTGTTCTGTTTCTTCTTCTATCTCTTTTCTTTTTCTCCTAACTATCTGGAATTTTCAGGTTCGAAAATTCTGGGCCGTTACAGTTGGTATCAGAGCGAAGGTTAAGCGAAAACCTTGGCTCTGGTGGGTTTACTCATCAGGGATAGGGTTAGTATTACCCTAGGATGAGTTGAGTGTATATATATATATGAGAGCGTACTTGTTATTTTCTTATATAAAGGTTTTTAAAATGGTTTTAAAACTGGATGATTTTATAAAAGCTTATATCATAATTATAAAGCAATAATTGGTTATTAAATAAAGATTTAAGTAACATATATATACATATCCAAATAGAGATTGGATAAAATGAACTATACAAATAAAATGAATTAGAATTGGTTTCAAACCAGAATAGGGAATGGTTATTGTATTTAATAATGGGATGATTGTTTTCCAATAAACAATAAAATGTTTTAAGGAAGTAACCATTAGATAAGAATAACTTGTAAATTAGAAAGGATATAAATTGAGATGTTTTGAATTCTAAGTCTAGAAACATTTGAAATTGTTTCCAAAATGTTAAGAGAAATAATAAATGGTACTATTCAGAATATTTTGAATGTGATCTTATTTTAATAAGAGATGTTTGGAAAATTTTAAAGGAACTTGTTTTGAATTTAAAACCAAAGGTGGTTTAAAAATTTTAAGGTATAACTTGGTGTGTAAAGGAAATAAATATGTATAAATGAGGATATACATAATATCAAAAATGATTTGAAATAAACTCTAAGTGTTGAGTTTTAAATTTTTCCTTGGAATGTGATATGAAAACCCAAAGTGATAAGTTTTTGAACTTATAAGTGGGAAGATTATATAATAAAGTTTAAAATTTGAAACGGGAATTCAAATTGGGTAAAGTTGACTGGATTAAATTGAATTTAACTTAAGGAAAGTTAAATGAGTTTAGAATGAACAACTTGAATTGGAAATTTCAAGATGAAATTGAAATTTAACCTGAGAAGTTAAATGGTTGATTTTAAATGGGAGTTATGAGTAATCTCAAAATGGGTTTGAGATCTGGAAATTGAAAATGGATGTTGTTAATTGGTGTTTGGATAAATTTGGATGTTTATTTATCCTGATATCATTCTATTGTTATAAATAATCTATGAAACTGAGAATTGGTTTTGAAATTAGAAATGGATAATAAATTAGAATCTGAAGATTAAATTGTTTTTGAATTCTTATTTGAACTTTGTAATAAGTTAAGTAAAGATAATTTTAAAATGGAATTTTGGAATTTGGTTTCAGAATTAAATGGTTTAAAGATTTAAGTTGTTAAATTAAAAATAAAGGTTGATTTAATTTAAAAGTAAAGGTTAGTTTGATTTAAGGGATTAAATCAACATTTAAATTTTTTTTAACCCGAATTTATATAATTCGAGATGGTTTTAAGTTGAGATTTGAATAGAAATTAGTTCAAATTGAATTTGATTTAAATTAATTGAAATTGTGATTAAAGTTGGATAAGTAAATTCAAATGGAATTTGATTTGAATTTAGGAAAGAAATTGAGAATTAATTCAATTGGAGTTAAATCAATTTCAATGGAAATTGAAGTTATCTAAATTGGAATTGAGTCAATTTAAATGGAAGTGGAAATTTAAATTGAATTGATTGGAAATGGGGATTGGAAAGTTGGATAGTTTGGCTCTAAACTATTTTTAAAATAATTTGGTTTAATATAAACCTATTTTTCCAAGCTACTTACTATACAATCTTCCTTTTTAAAGCCAAACTATTTTATACTTATTTTACAATTATTTTTGGAACAAATTACTGTTTTTCAACTATTTTATAACTAATTCCTATTTTACAACTATTTTACAATTACCTAAATATTCTATAACTATTTTCCAGCTATTTTACAAACTAAAAAAATATTTTTTTCAACTACTTATCTATTTTTAATTTTTCAAGCTATTTTCTAAATTTAAGCTGGATAGAGTTTAAACTGTCTATAATTGAATATCGATTGAGATAAGAATTGAAGTGTTAACCCAAATGGAAATTGGGAGCAATTGTGAATGAGTGAATAGAAATCTAAATGAATGTTAAGTAAAAAAGAATTGATTTAGCTAATAATCAATAATGATAAATACGTAGGATGTACGTATATTATTCTATTCGCATAGTGATTTGATCCAGATTCGAGCACAGAATTTCGAGATAATATATCAATCTGAGTTGGGATTTCTCACTCGATTTTCGACGGCGAACCTGGATATGGATTGTTGATTGGTTCTGGATATTCTCTATCATAGTTGTGACTATGCAAGGAGAATGACGGTTTCTGATCAAGAAACCAGATCTGAGTCCGCACTAGGAAGTCGGGTGAATGATACTAGTTCGGAAGTGGAAGTGTGTGATCGAGTGAGCGATCAGATTGATATAACGTATGAATGGTATGTGTACATCGTACGGGTTTGAATGAAATTGGCATTGAAAATTTATGGATAAGAAATTTGAAATGGTTTTTGAATGAAAGGTATATTTTGTGAAATATAATGGAATTGGATATTTCTTTGGTTGAAATTTACTTTATGGAGGTAAGTAATATGGTAAATAACTTTATAAAAGAGTAATCAAATTTGAATATTTGATTTGGAATAAACGAAGTTATATATCCTTGTTATATAAGATAAATCTTCCCTTGTTGAATCTATTGCCAGAAGAAAAGGGTTTTGAAATATTTGAAGTATAAAAGAGGTTTTATACAAGTTTGAAATGATCCAAAGATTTTCAAAGTTATATATATCTATATATATATAAAGGATCTTGTGAGAATGATTATGGAAAAGGTTTTGGGAACCTATGGATTTTGGAAAGGCTTTTGATTTTTGAGAAAAATCAGTTTGGGATTTTGGAAAGCCAAGTTTGGAACTATCGATTTTGGATATCGATTTTGTGTAAAGGAGATTTTGATATAAATCATAAAGGGTATGATTTGAAGATACTATAAGTATATAGTATAAAGTGTTTTGAGATTGGCTCTGGGGAAAAAGGCGCTCCCTTGAAATGAACTTCTTAGGAGTGCCATAGGGTGGTACTGCCTTGAACCCTAAGGGGGGTTCTAAAGTTGATCCTGTGAGGAGTCCGGACAAAACTAGTTCCTGAGGATTATTTGTGTAGCAAAAGTCGAGGAGCTGGTGCCTACAGGAGCATTTGGGTTATGTTGTGACGACGGTGTAACTCAATGTCACTGCAATCTACTGCACACCATAGCGAAAGTCGTGTGTGCCGCTGAGAGCCAATAGTCTACGTTTGATTTTATATCGGTAGACTGCGACACTATGGTAACATAGCGAAAGTCGTGTGTGCCGCTGAGAGCCAACAGTCTACGTTTGATTTTATATCGGTAGACTGCGACCTATGTTAGAGTGGAGAAGTTTCATTTTTGATAGCGAAAATCGAGGGCGCTGATGCCAACAGTTACATGGACTTTTGCTGCGACGGCAATGTAACCCTGGAATGTAACTGCAATCTGTTGTGGGTTCCATGGTGTAATCAGTTACATGGACTTTTGTTGCGATGGCAACGTAACCCGGGATGTAACTGTGACCATGGATGGGGGTGATGATTTCCAGAGCATTCTCACCAAAGATGTTTCCTCTATTTTTAAAAATGTTTTCTATATTTCCAATAAATTATTTTCCAAGTATTTTCACTGGGTGTTGAAAACGGGTCTGCTAAGTACTTATATATTTTCAGTCCTGCGCCTGATCAACGTATGACCGAATTTCTGTAAGAACAAGGATGGATTTGTTGAAACATCGAGTTATAAAATGATTTTTTTATAAAACTATTTTGGTAATATTATATAGATTTTAAAGTGTTTTAAAAAAAATTCTTAATAAAAGAGTTTATAATTAAAAATAATCAAAGAGCAATTTAAGCTGACAATAAGCATTTTAATAAATTCTGGCTTCGTTCCTTTTCGAGGACGAAAAGATTTAAAGGGGGAAGGAATGTGATAACCCGGATTTTTGGGTATCAGGTAATTGGATAATTATCTGATTTTAACTATTGATTTATAAGTTGAACAAATTAAATATGTGTTGTTTAAATATATATTTATATGAGTTGATTTAAATTGAATTTGAATTTGAAATTCAAAAATAAATATTATTTATTTAAGGATATAATATCTTTAGTTAAAAAGGTTTAAATATTTCTTTAAAGGTTTATATATGATAAATATGGTTTGTAAATATATTTATTAATATAAGAACACAATAAACTAAATGTAATTAAAAGTAAATTTATATATATATATATATAAATACAGAAATAAATGATAAATATAACATAAATTTATATGAAAACATATAAAGGACATAAAAACATGCATATTTACAAGTGTAAGTCAATTTTGTCATCAATTTAACATTTGTAAAGATAATAATATGCATGGTAAACAAGTGTCATTAGCTTCTCCTATTTTTTTTACAATAATTAAAAGTAAAAAAAAGTTATATATATAACACTATTCCCCTCTATTCTCTTTTTCTTATGTTTTAAACTAAACAAATACAAAGCAAGTTAAAGTCTGAAAACAAAACCTGGAAACTGAAAATCAAACCTAGCAAACTAAAATCTCAAACCAGAGGTAAAATGCAAAACCTTCATACCTGAAGACAGATCAAAGTAAACCTAAAAACGAAATCCTGAGATTGAAATGTAATCAAACCAAACTACAAATCAAAGAAATCAAAACAGCAGTTCAAAATCAAGAGAGAAAAAATTGGGAAAAAAAATAATCTAGACAGAGCCTGATCAAGCAATCTCCAACCTGATTCAAGAAGAAGATCAGTTCAAATCAAAGAATCAACTCAACATGGATTCGAGTTCCAAATCAAAACAAAGATTCAAGTTCAATATAAATTTTCAGATTCAAAAGAAAAATAAAATTCCAAAACTTGGTCTCAACTTTCAAAGGTGAGTAAACTCAAACTATAAATCAAGTTTAAATTGATGTATGTGATGTGTTTGATGTGAATCTTGTGATGCATGTTTTAATCTATGTATGCATGCCTGATAAAATCTGAAATCATGTCTATATGAATGTATATTGGAATGCATGTGGGAAATCTGCTCTGTTTATTCTCTAACAGGCCAGTATTGAACGAAAAAAATTAATTTCTCTTTGGGTAATCTCCATTAGATTGAGGTATTCAAACAAAAGTTGTTTATTTAAACATAATTAAGTTTTTAAAATTATAATTATATCAATTAAGTTAGGAATTTTCTGGAAAATGGATAATAACAATGAAAACTTAGAAATGGGTTGAATTCAAACCCAATGATTTGTAAATTCAAGTATATAATCTGAACCCCTAAGCAAATTAGGGTTTTTAAAACAAAAATCTCGATTTTTAGTGGAGTATTGATGGTGTAGTTCGTAGATGATCAGATTTTGATTTTTTGGTTGTTTCTGGCGATCGACGAACACTTGGTCGTCGGGGTTTTTGTTAGTGCTTGCTTAGTGTTTGGAAATGTCGGGAAAAATGGTGGAAGAGGTTAACAATGGTTGTGGTGATCGGGGAACGGCGAAGTAGGGTTCGGAGTTAAGTTTTTATCTGAGTTGTTTCGTGGGGATCGCGGTGACTACGGAGCATCGGAACGAATCGCTTGTGGGGAAAAAGTATCAGTGGTTCGAGGCGCATCTGTGGTCGAGGCGGCAGGTCCATGGTGGTGGGGTTCGCCGTCGGTAGGGGATTTCTTCGATCGAGTTTCTGTACGCTGAGGGTTCTTTTGCTCGTTTTTGTTTCTCTGGACTTATTGGTGAGTTGAGTGGTCGTGAGGGTCGATGGGAGTGTTGGCGATGTGGGGAAGGTCGTGGCGATGGCCAGCGTTGATCAGTTCTGTCGTGCACGTGCACGAGGTCAGACCTGTGCATTTGGATTTCTGGTATGAGGAAGAAGAGGTTGGTCCGGGTTTTTTTTCGAGTTTTTCTCGAGTTCGACTCGAAGTCGTTGAGGTGGATGTCGCGGGTGATGTCTCGAGTAAAATCTGTTTCCAGGATTTAAATCCTGACCAGATTTTAAACTATAAAAATGAATTTCAAAATTTGAAAGCAAGATAAATTTTAAGCAAAGTTTTGAACTAGTTTTTAAAATGTATGAAATGTTTGATTTAGAGCATGATGTTTAAAAAAAGAATTTTAGTTTTAAAAGTATGGATTTTCAAAGTTTAAACTTTTGTTTTAAAAATAGTTTGGGTTATATAAATATTGCTTTAGTTAAATTATGTAATAAATCTCTAAATGTTTTCAAATAAAATGTTTTGGATGTAATTGATTGTGATTAAAGTAAAGGTATTTAACTTGAATAAATTAAAAGATGATGATTTTGTATAAACCAAACTTAAGCTTTTGAATTTAATTTAATTTAAAATGGTAGATAAGAGTTTAATGTAATGTACGGGTTATCTTAATTTAATCTTGTTTTATTAACAAAGGTAATTAAGGTTTAATTACTTAAATTAATTAAGATGTTAATTTAGGTAATTAAATTAAGATAAAATAACTTGTAATTGATTAAGGGTAGTTGATTACATAAATTTGGATTGATCAATCTAAGTAATCAAAGGTTAATTAATTAAGCAATAATTAATTAATGAATGTAATTAGAGGTTAATTACTTAATATTAAAAAGGATTTTTAAGAATTATTACTTAATGAAGTAATTAAAGTAATTAATTACTCACTGTAATTAATTAAGTTAATGCGGTTAATTTTAGTTAATTAATTAATTAAGTTTAACTAATTAAAGAGAATTACTTGATGATGGGTTAAGAATAATTACTTAATGTAATTGATGAAGTAATTACTTAGTGAAATAATTAAGGGATAATTACCGGATTAATTAATTAAGAAATAAGATTTACTAATTGATAATTAGCGGTTAATTAATTAGATAATTACTTGATGAAAGTAATTAAAGGTAAATTACTTAAGGGAAGTAATTGAGAATTAATTACTTAGTGTAATTAATTAAAAGGTTGATCAATCAAGTTAAGTGATTATAGGATAATTAATTTGAGTAATTGTCACGACCCTCCATCCTACGTCCAGGAAGACGCATCGTTTTGAAGAAAAGAAAGAGGTGAGAAAGTAGAAAAGAAGAGAAGAAGAAAGAACAATAACAGAATCTCAACAGCGGAACGAATAATTTATATTAATAACAAAAGTATTACATCATATACAATGACTATCAGAGTTACACAGATTATACAACACAGACTAGACAGTTATAAACATCTGTCTAGTTATTACAACTTAACACAAAACTCTATTCAGAGATTAACACAGCGGAACTACTATCTATATCTACAACGCCGAAGCCTCCTGCTCCATTGCTCCTCCAGATTACTCGTCAAAGCTAACCTGAATCCCTTGGCTACTCGTAAAAATTTGAGTACCCAAGAGTTTATAAAACAGAATAAACAACTTGGGTCAGACATGGGTCTGGTGTGAGTAACAGGTTAAACTTGCTTAACTTCAAAACCTTTTGAAAGAAAAGGTATCACGTAAGACTTCCCACAAATAAACATGGGTAAGTTTTTACCTTACGCTAACCAAAACATTTGATAGGAAATTCGATTGTATTATAATAGGTCTAAGGTTTTCAAATAGTTATTCACATAGCCGAAATTGTTACATTCATTAAATTCCAGCATACATAGGTATACAATCAAGTCCGTTGTCACTTATTGGAAGTTGGGTTTCCATACAATGGCAGGGCTACCGGGGTACCGCCCGTCACAGTACGTGGCCTAGATCACCGTACCGAGGATCACTCCCAATCCCCTGCAACACAAGGCCGGAACATCCCTTACTGGATAATTCCCGCACAAGATATCCCAGCAGTTGTTGCAATCAACTGCCCACTCAATCGAATAATAAGAAGGGACCTCTAGACAGGGATAATCTTGTCCTACTTGGGTGCTACCCACTAACCTTGCTGCACCTCCCCTGTTTTAGCCATTCCCGGTTTGATGAGGCTTGAGGCTACGATTACCTTTAATCAGGACATCACTTAGAATGCTCATCGTCCACCTGACGATGTTCTGAAAGCATTCAATCCATACAAGTTCGTTCCGGGTTCGAACGAAACCGAAGGCATTATCTCGTTACACTCGTATTGGAATCACCCTCAGAGTTAACGACCATAACCCTTGCACTCTGAATCTTCATCTCGAATCTGAAAGTACTATCTCCGTCAACTCATTACGGAATCACCCTCAGAGTTATATTGACAAAGAATAGTTCTTACACCTCGAGTCTTCACTTGCTCCATTTTGATTTCACGACCTAATCGTAAATTTGGATCGATGTGGTATTCGGGTCTCCAGACCTGGAATTCCGGTATACGGAAACCCGATCCCGGTCTCATCGAAATCCAAAACGTATCTTTTAAGGCCAAGTTGTTTTAAAGGTTAAAACAATTTAATTCTACTATCTATTAACACATAGATAGATAATTCACAGATTCATAATAGATAATCAACATTATCATTATAAACAGATAATTCTTATCATCTTTACTATGCAACCAATGCATCCAAATCATACAGTATTAATTATCTCATATCTGAGATTTCAAACCATTCAAGGTACACAATATCATCCATTCATAAGCAATGATTTATTTATCACCATCTATAATTAATTTAAAATGAATTAAATTAATTATTTCATCTTTAATTAATTTAAAGTAAATTAATTTAATTACTACATCTATAAATCCTGCTTAAATCATTATTAATTAATTATCAATCAATTAATCAATCATCATCCAATTATTTAATTTAATTAATCATCCTTGATTAATTATTTAATTACATTCAAGTAATTAGTATTAAATTAATTATACAAATTAATTATTCTTAACCACTTATAGTAATTAACCTTTAATTACTTCTTTTATTAATTAACTATAATTAATTACATTACTCCTTAATTAATTACATTAATTAATCACTTCATTTATAATTATTACTTAATTAATCAATTCTTAATTACATCATAATTATATAAATTAATGATCCTTAATTACATTTTATCATTAATTACTTTATCTAAATTAATTACATTGAGTAATTAATCTTTAATTAAACCATAATTATTAATCATTATTGATTAATCACATTCAGTAATTAACTAACCTTAATTACTTCTTAAAATAAATTAATTATTCCTTAATTAATTTCTTAATTAATCCCTTGATTAACTTCCATTAAGTAATTAACTACCCTTAATTACTTTATTAATTACATCAGTAATTATCCATTAATTACTTTCCTAAGTAATTATATCTCCTTAAATTACATTAAGTAATTATACAAATCATTAAATGATTATCTTAAATTAATTAAACTAAATTAATTAACTTAACTTATCAATTTAAACTCAATTAATTACAATGAGTAATTAATTTCTTAATTACTTTCATTAAGTAATTTTATTAATTTCACAAATGATTATCCTTTAAATTAATTAAACTTAATTAATTATCAAAATTAATCACATTAATTAATTATCCTTAGTTAATGATCTACATTAACTATTAATTATTTTAATTACCTTTCTAAAATTATTAAACATTAATTAACCATTATTAATTACAACTTAATTTATCCTAATTATCAATAAATTAATCTCTAATTACTTAATTAATTAAGTACTTAACTATAACTTAATTAAACCTTAATTACTTGATTAATTTATTCCTAACCATTAACTTATAAAATTAATGATCCTTAATTCAAATTAATTAACCTTTAAATTAATTTAATTAATCCTTCATCAATAAAGTTTTAAACCCTTAATTACTAATTTATTAACCCAAGTCATAAATTAATTAAATTGATTAATTATTGTTAATTACCTTAATAATTTATTTTATCCCATATCATTAAATCTTAATTATCTTTAAGATAACACTTTATTCCTATTAATGATTAAAATATCATTAATAAAGCATTTAAACCAAATTACCTTTAAATTTACATTTAAATTTCATTTTAATTTAAGATTTAAAATGAAGACAAGTTTAACTTTAACAAAGTTATAAAACTATTTAAATCCTTTTTAATGTTGTTAAATCAATTCAAAATTCAAATACTTTATCTTATTTAAAAACTAAGATTTTAACTTAAACTCCAGATTTAAAAACTAAACTTATTTAAACTTTACTTTTAGATTTAAACATCAGTTTTAAATTTTATTTTAAAATTTAAAAACTGATCAAACAGGTTTCTGTAAAACCTGTAACACCATTCAACCCGAGTTATACTTTCAAAAACCACGAGAATCACTTCGAGTCTTCTACCAAAAATCACGAGAACATACCCGGGTCGCTCCTCCTTCTTCCCCAAACACATCAGATACTCAGACGTGCACGTGCACGTGCACCAACCCACGGCGACGTTTCCGACCATCTCTCCGGCATTCTCCAAGCTGCAAACGATCTCAACGATCAACTCGACCAAACGGAACTACAAAATTTATGGTCAAACGAAAACGAACAATCTCGAACAAAACAGGAACCAAAATCTGATCGGAAATCGATCGCTGATCGTCACCTCCGACCTCCAGGCCTCACGCCGTTCAACCCAAAGCCACGCCATGATATCCAGCTCCGATTCCCCCATGACCGATCGCCTGAAACACCTCGAGATTGACGCAGTTCCTCTTTAAACCCATACGAGTAAAACTGGCCTTAAAACCCTAAAATCCATCACCCAACCCAATCCAAGCCTTAATCCAACAAATGACCACGGTCAAGCTCTTCACCATAACTACGCGCACCTCCTAGCGTCACCGTCCCGATGTCTCCCCCACCCACGGTTGTGAAATTAATTTTTAAAGAGAAATTGGTCCTCTTAAAATTCCTTACATTATGAACTACTAAAAATCACAATTTTACTTCTAAAATTCTTATTTCTATAAAAGAATCTAAATAGCGTGCTTGAATTCTTGTTTTAAATACATTAAATTTTCACCCAATTTGGTTATTTACTGTAAAACTTATCACTTGTTAACTATACAGCATAATCTATCCATAGGATTATTTTTAACTTAAACTACACACAAAAATAAACGTTTTCATAGTTTATAACATCAACAGATTTGAATTCGATCTAGAGATATAGAATTTTAAACTTGTTTAGTCTGTTAGAATCAAACAGAGGCCAGACAGATATGCACATATGTATATATTCAGTAGTTCAAACAATTACATCCATGTATACAGGGTAGTTTCAATCATATTTCAAAAATGAATCATTCATGCAAACATATTATATCATATCCATATTAATTTCTCACATGCAATAGATTTGAACTGTTTTAACAATCAGGAAAACAAGAACAGAGAATATTACAGACAAACATACAATTACCTATAGACATTCACTTATAGATATATGCAATACTCATTTATATTCGACCACTACTAGCATGCAACCATTTGTATTTTAAATGTTAAGAGTTACTCACAGATTTAAAATAGAGACAGGGCTTTTCTGATTTTTGAAAACAGCACTTGAAATCTTTTGAATCCTTAAACTGAAATGCTTTTGCTATTGAAACTTTAAACTTTGAACTTGAATGCTGCTCTGATTTAAATACTTGAGTCTTTTGCATTGCTAAGCTGATTTACTTGCTAGCTGAAATGATTTTGTCTTTTTAAAACAGAGAAGAAATTGCTTCCAGATTTTGAAATGCATTCAGATTGAAGAGAGGTTACAGGTTCTTGATTTCAGGTTGAAGAAAATGGTTTCCAGGTTTTGATTTGCATTCTTGTTTTGAGGAGTGTTTTGATTATAAATTGTTTTTGAAAAGTTTGTTTGAGGAAGTTGATTTCAGATTTTGTTTTTGAGAATAGGACTGAGTTTTCTTTTTGAATAGAAAAAGATAGAAAAGAAAATAATGAAGGGAAACATATGTATTTATAAGTTAGAATATGATTTATTAAAAAAAATAAAAGAAAATTCAAAAATAAATAGAAAGACACTTGTTATTTATCTTGACATTTGTCACACACACTAATTATCTAAATTACACATGTTATAGGTAGCTTAGGAAAATAACACATGTCATCTTAAGTTAATTAGTTATATTTTAAATGTTAATAAAGATTATTGACTTAATTAATAATTTCTTATGTAAATACATATATGAATTTCTCTTTTAAAGAAAATGTAAATAAACAAATTAAAAGCTTATCTAAATATTTTTAAAATGTTTATTCTTTTAATTTCTATTATAATCTAAATTCATATTCAATTTAAATTTAAAAATCCAAATTTAAAATCAAGTTATATATATATGCATATATAACTACCATTTAAAAATAACAATTCTATTTTATCAAAGTCTATTCAAATTTATAAAAACAAAGTATTATAATTATTATTTGAAAATATCAAATTTGACTATTTTATAAAAGAAATTATAGATTACTTCTATTTTAAAATCATATATATCAAGTAAAGAAATAAAACAAATCTTTTATTCAAATTTAAACTTAAGCTAAAAATCTATTTTAAACAATTAAACATTTATCTTATGTATTTTAAACTATATAGTTATTTATTAAATGTCTTTGGAAAGTTAATATTAAATTAACCATGATTTCCAAATTACCAAATACATATTAGAATTATGAAAACATAATTTCATTTGCTAAATTCAAACCAACTCATCTATTTATAATATATACAATTATACATATATATTATAAATAGAAAATATTCTATTAAACTTTTAAAAGATAAATCACTAATTAAATATTTATTTAATTAGATTATTAAATTTATTCAATTTTATTAACAAAGATCATCAAATCAATTTAATTTCCAATGCAGATTATTAAATTGATATTGTCCAAATTCCCGGGATATCACATTCCTCCCCCCTTAAAATAATTTCGTCCCCGAAATTTAAACAAAGGTAATTTAATAATCTACTCAAATCACAAGCATATACTATCATCCATATGCTAATAACCATAGCAACCAATCATCCAAACAAACAATTTTAATTATCCAGAAAAGAAAAATTCTGGATAAAATTTTCTCGAGTTTCCCCAAGTATATATATATCGGGACACTCGCTCTACAAACAATCTAAACTACGAAGCTACAGAACTCCTACTCATCTAGATCTACAGAACTAGACAGGATATCAGACTATAGACGAGTCTGACTCAACAACCAAATCCTCCAGAACTGGTGGTTTCAAAACCAAGAACACCAACTCCTCAATCATCAGAAGACTGAACTTACTTCTCCTATCCGAAAACAAGACAGATGCACTCCCAAACTGCTTCTGCTTCACCACTCTGATCTGAAGTAGATAAGAATGCTGATGAAGAACACGAGCACAACTGGACAACACATCCCAGAAATATGGTTCAACGGATCCATAAAGAAAACTCAGATACTCCATCAAAACTTGAGCTGCTTCACCAAACTCTATCTCTAGGAACTATCCTTCAACTAGACTGAACCACCGGTACCACTCCTGGAATCTAGTCGATAAGAAAACTCAATCTCCAGATGCGGACCAACTTCTGACTTCCCTGAAGACATCCAGAAAACTCCGATAACCCAAGAGAATACTCAGCAATCGCAAGTCACTTTTGCGATCAACCCAGCCTATTTCCAAAGATAAACTGTTCTCTCTTTACTTATCGGAACAGCTCACACTTATCTATCCAATTCATCGAAGAAATGGATATACTCTGCTACTTCTGAACTCCATCTTCAGAAAAACTGCTCAGCCAGAAAACTTCCTGCTAACACACAGAACACTCCGAACTGCACTGCTGCCACAGATGCCAAGGACTTCCTAATCCAAAGCTCTTCGAGAAACTCGAACCTCAAACAACAGAAACACCATGCTGAACTCAGCCACAACACCGAAGCAGACTTACTCCTTAAACTCGTTCCAAAGAAAATATCTTCAGGAACATCCATAATCACTGTATCTCATCACACAGCTACTTCCTCCAGAAGTTACCAAGATACATCACTTGCTTCTGCTTAACTGGTAGATCCAAACTCTACTCATCCAACTGCACTTCAAAGATTGACTCCGAACCTTAATCGTTTCTTTCGGAGATCAATGAAATTCTTCACCACAGCAAAGCTCACCCGAGACGGTATTTGGGTCTACAGTCTCATCAGATACACTTCTAACTCCAAATATTCAAACTCTAATCAATGGTAGTCATGTTACACACAGCCTACCTCATCTACCCTTATAACTTAATTTGGAAAACCCGAACAGGTAATCCAACAATAGGTAGAATAAATATATATATAGTTATATAAAAATTACAAATACGCTCTCTCAAGATAGACACCATTCCAGAGCCTAGGTATTCACTCAACCTAATGCTCTGATACCACTGTCACGACCCGCCATCCTACGTCCAGGAAGACGCATCGTTTTGAAGAAAAGAAAGAGGTGAGAAAGTAGAAAAGAAGAGAAGAAGAAAGAACAATAACAGAATCTCAACAGCGGAACGAATAATTTATATTAATAACAAAAGTATTACATCATATACAATGACTATCAGAGTTACACAGATTATACAACACAGACTAGACAGTTATAAACATCTGTCTAGTTATTACAACTTAACACAAAACTCTATTCAGAGATTAACACAGCGGAACTACTATCTATATCTACAACGCCGAAGCCTCCTGCTCCATTGCTCCTCCAGATTACTCGTCAAAGCTAACCTGAATCCCTTGGCTACTCGTAAAAATTTGAGTACCCAAGAGTTTATAAAACAGAATAAACAACTTGGGTCAGACATGGGTCTGGTGTGAGTAACAGGTTAAACTTGCTTAACTTCAAAACCTTTTGAAAGAAAAGGTATCACGTAAGACTTCCCACAAATAAACATGGGTAAGTTTTTACCTTACGCTAACCAAAACATTTGATAGGAAATTCGATTGTATTATAATAGGTCTAAGGTTTTCAAATAGTTATTCACATAGCCGAAATTGTTACATTCATTAAATTCCAGCATACATAGGTATACAATCAAGTCCGTTGTCACTTATTGGAAGTTGGGTTTCCATACAATGGCAGGGCTACCGGGGTACCGCCCGTCACAGTACGTGGCCTAGATCACCGTACCGAGGATCACTCCCAATCCCCTGCAACACAAGGCCGGAACATCCCTTACTGGATAATTCCCGCACAAGATATCCCAGCAGTTGTTGCAATCAACTGCCCACTCAATCGAATAATAAGAAGGGACCTCTAGACAGGGATAATCTTGTCCTACTTGGGTGCTACCCACTAACCTTGCTGCACCTCCCCTGTTTTAGCCATTCCCGGTTTGATGAGGCTTGAGGCTACGATTACCTTTAATCAGGACATCACTTAGAATGCTCATCGTCCACCTGACAATGTTCTGAAAGCATTCAATCCATACAAGTTCGTTCCGGGTTCGAACGAAACCGAAGGCATTATCTCGTTACACTCGTATTGGAATCACCCTCAGAGTTAACGACCATAACCCTTGCACTCTGAATCTTCATCTCGAATCTGAAAGTACTATCTCCGTCAACTCATTACGGAATCACCCTCAGAGTTATATTGACAAAGAATAGTTCTTACACCTCGAGTCTTCACTTGCTCCATTTTGATTTCACGACCTAATCGTAAATTTGGATCGATGTGGTATTCGGGTCTCCAGACCTGGAATTCCGGTATACGGAAACCCGATCCCGGTCTCATCGAAATCCAAAACGTATCTTTTAAGGCCAAGTTGTTTTAAAGGTTAAAACAATTTAATTCTACTATCTATTAACACATAGATAGATAATTCACAGATTCATAATAGATAATCAACATTATCATTATAAACAGATAATTCTTATCATCTTTACTATGCAACCAATGCATCCAAATCATACAGTATTAATTATCTCATATCTGAGATTTCAAACCATTCAAGGTACACAATATCATCCATTCATAAGCAATGATTTATTTATCACCATCTATAATTAATTTAAAATGAATTAAATTAATTATTTCATCTTTAATTAATTTAAAGTAAATTAATTTAATTACTACATCTATAAATCCTGCTTAAATCATTATTAATTAATTATCAATCAATTAATCAATCATCATCCAATTATTTAATTTAATTAATCATCCTTGATTAATTATTTAATTACATTCAAGTAATTAGTATTAAATTAATTATACAAATTAATTATTCTTAACCACTTATAGTAATTAACCTTTAATTACTTCTTTTATTAATTAACTATAATTAATTACATTACTCCTTAATTAATTACATTAATTAATCACTTCATTTATAATTATTACTTAATTAATCAATTCTTAATTACATCATAATTATATAAATTAATGATCCTTAATTACATTTTATCATTAATTACTTTATCTAAATTAATTACATTGAGTAATTAATCTTTAATTAAACCATAATTATTAATCATTATTGATTAATCACATTCAGTAATTAACTAACCTTAATTACTTCTTAAAATAAATTAATTATTCCTTAATTAATTTCTTAATTAATCCCTTGATTAACTTCCATTAAGTAATTAACTACCCTTAATTACTTTATTAATTACATCAGTAATTATCCATTAATTACTTTCCTAAGTAATTATATCTCCTTAAATTACATTAAGTAATTATACAAATCATTAAATGATTATCTTAAATTAATTAAACTAAATTAATTAACTTAACTTATCAATTTAAACTCAATTAATTACAATGAGTAATTAATTTCTTAATTACTTTCATTAAGTAATTTTATTAATTTCACAAATGATTATCCTTTAAATTAATTAAACTTAATTAATTATCAAAATTAATCACATTAATTAATTATCCTTAGTTAATGATCTACATTAACTATTAATTATTTTAATTACCTTTCTAAAATTATTAAACATTAATTAACCATTATTAATTACAACTTAATTTATCCTAATTATCAATAAATTAATCTCTAATTACTTAATTAATTAAGTACTTAACTATAACTTAATTAAACCTTAATTACTTGATTAATTTATTCCTAACCATTAACTTATAAAATTAATGATCCTTAATTCAAATTAATTAACCTTTAAATTAATTTAATTAATCCTTCATCAATAAAGTTTTAAACCCTTAATTACTAATTTATTAACCCAAGTCATAAATTAATTAAATTGATTAATTATTGTTAATTACCTTAATAATTTATTTTATCCCATATCATTAAATCTTAATTATCTTTAAGATAACACTTTATTCCTATTAATGATTAAAATATCATTAATAAAGCATTTAAACCAAATTACCTTTAAATTTACATTTAAATTTCATTTTAATTTAAGATTTAAAATGAAGACAAGTTTAACTTTAACAAAGTTATAAAACTATTTAAATCCTTTTTAATGTTGTTAAATCAATTCAAAATTCAAATACTTTATCTTATTTAAAAACTAAGATTTTAACTTAAACTCCAGATTTAAAAACTAAACTTATTTAAACTTTACTTTTAGATTTAAACATCAGTTTTAAATTTTATTTTAAAATTTAAAAACTGATCAAACAGGTTTCTGTAAAACCTGTAACACCATTCAACCCGAGTTATACTTTCAAAAACCACAAGAATCACTTCGAGTCTTCTACCAAAAATCACGAGAACATACCCGGGTCGCTCCTCCTTCTTCCCCAAACACATCAGATACTCAGACGTGCACGTGCACGTGCACCAACCCACGGCGACGTTTCCGACCATCTCTCCGGCATTCTCCAAGCTGCAAACGATCTCAACGATCAACTCGACCAAACGGAACTACAAAATTTATGGTCAAACGAAAACGAACAATCTCGAACAAAACAGGAACCAAAATCTGATCGGAAATCGATCGCTGATCGTCACCTCCGACCTCCAGGCCTCACGCCGTTCAACCCAAAGCCACGCCATGATATCCAGCTCCGATTCCCCCATGACCGATCGCCTGAAACACCTCGAGATTGACGCAGTTCCTCTTTAAACCCATACGAGTAAAACTGGCCTTAAAACCCTAAAATCCATCACCCAACCCAATCCAAGCCTTAATCCAACAAATGGCCACGGTCAAGCTCTTCACCATAACTACGCGCACCTCCCAGCGTCACCGTCCCGATGTCTCCCCCACCCACGGTTGTGAAATTAATTTTTAAAGAGAAATTGGTCCTCTTAAAATTCCTTACATTATGAACTACTAAAAATCACAATTTTACTTCTAAAATTCTTATTTCTATAAAAGAATCTAAATAGCGTGCTTGAATTCTTGTTTTAAATACATTAAATTTTCACCCAATTTGGTTATTTACTGTAAAACTTATCACTTGTTAACTATACAGCATAATCTATCCATAGGATTATTTTTAACTTAAACTACACACAAAAATAAACGTTTTCATAGTTTATAACATCAACAGATTTGAATTCGATCTAGAGATATAGAATTTTAAACTTGTTTAGTCTGTTAGAATCAAACAGAGGCCAGACAGATATGCACATATGTATATATTCAGTAGTTCAAACAATTACATCCATGTATACAGGGTAGTTTCAATCATATTTCAAAAATGAATCATTCATGCAAACATATTATATCATATCCATATTAATTTCTCACATGCAATAGATTTGAACTGTTTTAACAATCAGGAAAACAAGAACAGAGAATATTACAGACAAACATACAATTACCTATAGACATTCACTTATAGATATATGCAATACTCATTTATATTCGACCACTACTAGCATGCAACCATTTGTATTTTAAATGTTAAGAGTTACTCACAGATTTAAAATAGAGACAGGGCTTTTCTGATTTTTGAAAACAGCACTTGAAATCTTTTGAATCCTTAAACTGAAATGCTTTTGCTATTGAAACTTTAAACTTTGAACTTGAATGCTGCTCTGATTTAAATACTTGAGTCTTTTGCATTGCTAAGCTGATTTACTTGCTGGCTGAAATGATTTTGTCTTTTTAAAACAGAGAAGAAATTGCTTCCAGATTTTGAAATGCATTCAGATTGAAGAGAGGTTACAGGTTCTTGATTTCAGGTTGAAGAAAATGGTTTCCAGGTTTTGATTTGCATTCTTGTTTTGAGGAGTGTTTTGATTATAAATTGTTTTTGAAAAGTTTGTTTGAGGAAGTTGATTTCAGATTTTGTTTTTGAGAATAGGACTGAGTTTTCTTTTTGAATAGAAAAAGATAGAAAAGAAAATAATGAAGGGAAACATATGTATTTATAAGTTAGAATATGATTTATTAAAAAAAATAAAAGAAAATTCAAAAATAAATAGAAAGACACTTGTTATTTATCTTGACATTTGTCACACACACTAATTATCTAAATTACACATGTTATAGGTAGCTTAGGAAAATAACACATGTCATCTTAAGTTAATTAGTTATATTTTAAATGTTAATAAAGATTATTGACTTAATTAATAATTTCTTATGTAAATACATATATGAATTTCTCTTTTAAAGAAAATGTAAATAAACAAATTAAAAGCTTATCTAAATATTTTTAAAATTTTTATTCTTTTAATTTCTATTATAATCTAAATTCATATTCAATTTAAATTTAAAAATCCAAATTTAAAATCAAGTTATATATATATGCATATATAACTACCATTTAAAAATAACAATTCTATTTTATCAAAGTCTATTCAAATTTATAAAAACAAAGTATTATAATTATTATTTGAAAATATCAAATTTGACTATTTTATAAAAGAAATTATAGATTACTTCTATTTTAAAATCATATATATCAAGTAAAGAAATAAAACAAATCTTTTATTCAAATTTAAACTTAAGCTAAAAATCTATTTTAAACAATTAAACATTTATCTTATGTATTTTAAACTATATAGTTATTTATTAAATGTCTTTGGAAAGTTAATATTAAATTAACCATGATTTCCAAATTACCAAATACATATTAGAATTATGAAAACATAATTTCATTTGCTAAATTCAAACCAACTCATCTATTTATAATATATACAATTATACATATATATTATAAATAGAAAATATTCTATTAAACTTTTAAAAGATAAATCACTAATTAAATATTTATTTAATTAGATTATTAAATTTATTCAATTTTATTAACAAAGATCATCAAATCAATTTAATTTCCAATGCAGATTATTAAATTGATATTGTCCAAATTCCCGGGATATCACAGTAATTAGTTAAGGATCAATGTAATTAATATGGATGGGTAAAGGTTAATTAATTTGTGTAATTAATTAAGAGTTAATTACTTAATATAATTAAAGGATAATTAATCAAGGGTGATTAATTAAGATGAAATTAAAGGATGATTAATTAATCGGTTTGTAATTAATAAATGTTAAATAAAGGTAATCTAAGTGATTAAAGATTAGTAATTAATTTAATTAGGGATAAATTAATTTTGGAAGTAATCAATCTTGCTTATGAATGATTGAATGATGTAAATGCCTTGAATTGGTTGATATCTCTGATATGAAATGTTTTGTGATATGATATGATTAGGTGGACAGTGATAATGTAGTTATTTATCGATGATAAATTGCTGTGTATAAGTGACATCCTATTTAAAGTTGAATTGTATTTCACTTGAATAACTTGGGTTAAGATGACATTGGATTCGAAGAGGTCGGAGTCGGGTATTAGTAAATACCCAAAACCACTTCGATTCTTTACAGATTGATATGTGAAATCAATAAGCTGGAATGGAATGATGTAAGTGAATTGGACCATTTAATCTAAGTTTTGGTACTTAGAAATTGGTGAGTGAAATAAGTGATGTCTATAACAATTTGTGAATTTGTAATTGATACAAGTTACCCCGGGTTATATATATAAGTTGTATGCTTTTGTAATTCATGTTAGATGGGTTTACTCACGCTGGTTTCCAGCCTGACCCGGGTGTTACTTTGATGTAATGCTCAGGTCAGATCGAGTATTACAGATTTCCAGGTAAGGACGTTCTGGAGCTCAGGAGGCGAGCTGGATGGCAGGAATGTATGGAGAGTATTCCGCTGTGATATATTGTAGTTGTTTGGGACATGTTAATTGTATCTGTCCAGTGATTTGTGTATATGTTGTAACTCTGATGTATTGATGAAAATTAACAAATACAGTTTTCTTTGTATAACTGATATTATTATTTGATATTGTATTTTGATCCGCTGCGAATGTGAGAATCTGTGTCTTGTTCTGTTTCTTCTTCTATCTCTTTTCTTTTTCTCCTAACTATCTGGAATTTTCGGGTTCGAAAATTCCGGGCCGTTACAAAATCAAATTAAATCATTTATATATATAAAGATATATAAATGACTCTTTGCCTTTCAGAGTAATTTAAATTGGCAAAGAAATTTAATCACACCTTATTTCTCATGTTCCAGAGATTTGGTGTCACATAGCCTTTTCTGTTCATTCTCTTTTTTTCGATAATACTAAATCTTGATTATAAGATCAAATAATACAATTTTTCTTATTTTCTTGCTTTACTTCTCAAATTATTTGATTCCTGGATTTACAAGCCATATATTTAGATTCTGGGATACTGTAATTTAATACTTTTTGTTCTATGCTAAATAAGAGGGTGTTTAAAATAACTTATTCCTTTTAGTTTAGCCCGGGGTTCATAATTCATATTCAAACAATTTTTGTGTCAGGTAAGGATACTCATATATTAATTTATTTATTATGCAAGGATCATATGAATAACCAGGTGTTAAATTGGATTGAAGACCAAGCAGAGAAAACAATATATATTTAGGCAGAGTTCAAATGCAAGCACACATACTAATCTAAGACTTAGCATATATTTGAAGACAAAATAATCAAAGCTATGTTACAAACCAAATTAATTCAAAATTCTCAGGTGAACTTGTTAGGTAGACAGCTGATGTTCTCTTAAACAATAAGTATTAGTATCTAAGGTGTTGTGGAGTGATGGTCATGCCTATTACAAATAGGACTACAAGTTATTTAATCAGCCTCTGGTTGGTCATGACCAAATGCATTCAGACTTGAGTCATGTACCTAGGTAGTAAGATGTGTTAAGCATAGTGCTATGAGACTTACAGGTATTACAAAAATGCATATGGATCTACTACACAAAGCAATGCAAACTTCTACTGTAATTTAAATGCCTAGACTAAGAATTACAAGTTTCATTTTCAAGCTTGACATATTCTTATATCAATTATAAGTCATGATCATGCTTTTCTGGTTAGCCCAGTTTAGGTTCAACTCAATCTTTAAAAGATTCATTGAATGTTGTATATTCCTTTCTTTCTATAATTATTTCTACTTTACCATTTTAAAAGCTCATCAGACATTGCCAAGGGAGACATGATCACATATCAAATTATATGGCATGATCCCCTATATCATACTTCACCAGAGATTATCCAGATCAGTTACTTAAAATAGAAACCCACAAACACACATATATAATACTAAAGTTTTTACATATCCTTTACTCAGAAAAATAAGAACATATCAGACCAGATATCGCCTATGCAGTTGGTGTTGTCAGTCGCTTCTTGGCTAACCCAGGGAATGAACATTGGGTTGCAGTCAAATGGATCCTCCGATATCTACATGGAACTTCCAAAATATGTTTATGCTTTGGAAAAGGAAAACCTATATTAGAAGGATACACAGATGCAGACTTGGCCGGTGACATTGATTTAAGAAAATCAACATCGGGATACTTAACTACTTTTTTAGGGGGAGCTATTTCATGGCAATCAAAGCTGCAAAAGTGTGTTGCATTATCCACTACAGAGGCAGAGTATATCACAGCTACCAAAGCTTGCAAGGAGATGTTGTGGATAAAGAACTTATTGCATGATTTGGGAAAAGATCAAGAAAAGTATGTCTTGAAGTGTGACAATCAAAGTGCAATTTACTTGGCAAATAATTCAACATTTCATTCCCGCACAAAGCACATTGATACAAGATATCATTGGATCCGAGAAGTCCACAAGGAAAAGCAAATACATCTTGACAAGGTTCACACAGATGAGAACTGGTCTGACATGATGACCAAGGTAATACCAACAAAGAAGTTTGAAGATTGCTGTCAAGGTGTCGGTTTGCTACTACCCCCCAATTAAGTCGGGAGGGGGAGATTTGTTGGGATCCCTCCTTAATTGGAGAGTTTCTAGAAAATTCTAGATCTTTCTAGAGAAGTATAGAATTTTCTAGAACGTTCCGTAGAACCCTCTGGAAAATTCTGGAGATGTGTGGAACCTTCCGGAACCTTACGGAAGAGTATGGAAGGATGTAGAAGGGAATGAAAGAGTGTAGAGATTCCTAAAGATTGTGGAGCATTCTAGAGAGTCAATCTCCACCCTTAGATACAAGTAATCTCCACCATTCAATGTGGAGGTTGAGTAGTATAAATAGGGGTAGGAGCCTTCATTCTTAATCATCAATCAATCAAAAATATCCAAGAATTATAAAAGAGAGCCTCTTTGAGAGAAAAAGAGAGATAGCTTGGGAAGTCTCTATCCTTAAGCTTGAGTGAGCCACCGAGTGTGAGTTGCTTTTGTAATCATATTCTTGTAATCCTACTATTCTTTGGTATAGTGGAAGAATCTCCATATTGGAGAATTATAAACGCTTGTGCTCCCATTACTACTTTCAATCTTAAAGTGCCTATCTTAACTTCACAAAGCGGGAAAGCCCGAGATTTCCCAACATAAACTAGGTAAATAATTGTGAAACGCGCTAAATACTAGAATTCAAGGATGGTAATATGGTAAATGTTCTCTTGGAGATTGGTGTCTCTAACCGTGTAAAATTAAAAAATATAGTGAAGTACCATTTCTTCTCAATATGTGTGATTGTACATCAGGACACAAATTTTTTTACACTATGTAAGATTTTTTTTTCTAAAGAAAAGACTTGGAAAATGAACATGTGAAACAGGGTTATTTTAAATTAGAGTTAAGTGTACAAATAGTAATACATCTAATGTATATATCTGAAATCATATTTGGGGACACATATCTATATCAAAAAATAGAAAATAGTAAACATATATTACATTTTTGTTTATGTGTAGTTGACAAATTTTAAATACACCGAATTTTTGTTCAATATGGAAGCATTTCAGTAATTATATATAAACGCTCACACACATTCATATAATCTAAACTATTCATCCATATTCATATAATCTAAACTATTAGCCAAATAAAAAAGGAAACACCAATCTTTCATTATCTTGAAATAAAAAAATTATAAATTATTATCTTAAAAAAATCAACAGATAATTTTCAAGTGCGGGTATCAAAATATCCATAACCACATCTATTTTCCCGGATCGATATTTTCTATTTTGAAGAATTTGGTTAAGTACAAACTTATTCAAATTTAATTTCTAAATCACCAACTTTTAAAATTAGTTAGACGAATAAAACAAGCCCAGTACAGTACTCCGTAACTAATTCAAGTCATGTGATAGAGTTATTATGGGTATGCTCGAAGGAAAATTATGTAATTTATTGCAAATTATTAACCTATAATAAAATCTTGTTCAAATAAAAGGTATTTTTCTTTTTATTATATACTTGTTGTAATGTGTTATACTAAATAATTATTTAATTGAAATATATTTAATAGAAAATTCATAAATGATATATTTTGTGATAGCGGTTACAATGTGTTGTAATCATTAGCAATTTATCACAATAAAATAAACATATCATTCCTACTCAAGACGTATCGAGACCGGATACTTATACATCTGTTGAGACTAAGGTACGTAATGCCCTCCAAATATTGGACAGTGTATTACTCATAGCTGCTGGGGGCACCAAAAGATTACATATTGATAGTTATTGAATAATTATGGAATGACTTACTCGATAGTTTTCTATTTGTTAATATAACTAAGGTCAAACAGAGAATATCAAAATGACAATATTACACATTCTCTCAACCTGAGAATACCGTTGAAGTCCAATGTGAACACTCCACTTTGATTATTATAGTTAAATTTGTGGTACGACGTCCATCAAACGACTATAGTAGGGCCTGAGTTGAAGCATTGGAAGTGAAACATTATTCAAGAGATAATTCATCTCCTCGGTTATATAAGGTTGGTATCATGGTCAACTTAGTCAACTCAAAGTCAAAGTATCTAGGTAGAGTAGTTCGATTAATAATAATTTTTATTATTAAACCAAGCACTTTGTGTTTAGACTGTACCAGTTGGATGTGGATGATATTGGAATCTTGACCAATACCAAATTCCATAAGTCTTAATTTTATAGTTTTGATGAAGTGAATTAGTGTAAATAATTATCACTATCAGGAACTGCTTAAAATAGTAAAATTGGATTTTACCAAAATTATGTAAGCGATAAATTCGACCAAACTACTACAGCACTAGCTAAGATGACGTGCGAACATTAATATTCGAATTGTATGATATTACACGCTAAATAAATTTACACCTACGAGTCGCACAACCGAAATTTTGAATACTCCAAAATACCTCATGATTTAGTTAAGTTATAATTGTTATAATTTAATTACTAATTATTCAATTTATTTGATTTATTTGAACTAGTATTTAATAAAGTGCATAAATAAAAGCTATATACGTATGAATCGATATATGATCTCGATAAAGGTTTAAATTGTATTTAAACAATATCAATACTAATTGGGTTCAGAATGTTTAAAGGGGTCTATCTAGCCCTCTTTTGGCCGGCCATATGGTAGGAAAGGGAAGAAGTATTTTGAATTAGCTAAAAGGAAGAGGTAAATTAGGAGATCTAGATCTCCACTTTTTCTTCTCTCTATTGCTTATTTAAACATTACCTCCCCCTCATTTGGAATGATCTTTTGGAGCATCCTCTGATAGAATTAGGGGTATGCCCTAGGGGCAATTAAGTAATCGTTATATATATATAACCCGATAACCAATCTTGTTCTAAATAAAAGGTGTTTTCTTTCTATTATATACTTGATATAGTATGTTAAATAAATTAATTAATTTAATTAAAAGTATGTTTAATAGTAAATCCATAAATGGTATGTTTTGTGATAGTAGTTACAATGTGTTGTAATCATGAGTGATTTATCAGAATAAAATAAACATACCATTTTAAATATTTCTAGTCAAGATGTGTCGAGACTGGATATTAATACATTCATTGAGACTAGCGTATATAATGCTCTTCAAATGTTAGATTGCGTATTACTCACAAGAGACGGATGCTAGGCGGTAAGCATGGACTAGGGATTAATCGCCTAGGTAGGGATTAATCGAGGATTAATTGGAACTAGGAGTTTTTGATAAATTCATGCATTTTGGATAAAATTTTAGTATTTTATTGAGTATTAATTGATCCACAACGGGATATCATGGATTTGGAAGCAACCATGAAGACAAAATCGCTTGAAACAAAATTTTTGATGCTTATAAGAGGTATTAACCTAAACGGTGCATAAATGGTGCATATAAACCTATTTATATGCATAGATAATGCAGTAAGTCTCATCTAGGTGGATTAGGAAAATAGGTGGTAAGGCTAGCCTAGCATCTAGGTGGGGCCTAAGTGGTAGCCTAGAAGGATTTTTACAATAGAGATCACTCATGGCTGCTAAGGGCATCAAGGGCTTACGTACTGATCGTTATTAGATAACTATGGAATGATTTACTCGATAATTTTCTGTTAATTAATATAACTAAGGTCGAATAGAAAATATCGATGTGATAATATTTTACAATTCCCTCGACTTGATAATATTATCGAGCTTTAATGTGGAAACTCCACTTTGATTATAGTTAGACCGTGGCACGACATCCATCAAATGATTATTGTTGAGTCAAGTAGAAGTTTTGAAAGTGAAACACTATTCAAGAGAGAATTTGTCTCCAAAGTTATATGAGGTTAGTATCACGGTCAACTGAAGTCTACTCAAAGTCAAAGTCACTGACCAGAGCAGTTCGGTTAATAATAACTATTATTATTGAACAAATGACTTTATGCATGGACTATAAAGTTGAATATGGACGATATTGGAATTTTGACCATTACAAAATTCCATAAGTCCTAATATGATATAGTTTTGAAGAAGAGAATTGGTGTAAATAATTTTCACTACTAAGCAATGCTTAAATAAGTAAAATTGGATTTTATCGAAGCTATGTAAGCGAAAAATTTGGCTATAATGTCACACTACTGGCTAACATGTGAATATTAATATTCAAATTATTCAATATTAATCGCTGACCAAATTTACACCTAAGAGTTACACAGCCGAAACATTGAATACTCCTATTACCACCTGATTTAATTAATTATAATTGTTATAAATTAACTAATATTTATGAAATATTAATTATAAAATTTTATTTAAATTATGTTGATTGATATTAAATAAGTGTGTATATAACAGTTATAGGTACATGTATAGATATACGATATCGAGGTGCAATTGAATTGGATTTGATTACACATTTATTTAATCAAGCTTGAAGCAATTAGGAGGCCGGGATATGGGCATCATATGGCCAACTAGTAAGGGTTAAAAGTGGGTGGAACTTTAATTCAAAATGAGGTGAATTGGTAAGAGTAAAAGGTGGATCTGGATCCTCTTTTGCCTTCTTTGAACCTATACTATTTAGACACCTCAAACCCCACTTTTTCCCATTCTAGTTTTTGCCTCCTCTCCCCTCCTCGTCTAATTTTTCAAGCCAATAAAACACAATTTAAATCAAATAGAAGATCGTTGGTTATTGCATTCATATTGGTGGCTATTTCTAGATTCTGGATACCGATTCAAGGATTTATTCAATTCACCATTTCAAGGTTTTTCATCTAGGCTTTGGACAAGGTAAGACATTTTTACATTATATATATATATATATATATATTAATTACATATATATGTTCATTATGTTATATGTATGTTTAGATAGTGTGTGGCTATAACCAATATATATATATATATATATATATATATTTGTGATGTCTTCATTGGATGAAATTGTATATGCTTATATATTAAATATATATATATATATATATATATATATATTGATCACAACCAAAAAAAGTTATTTCGAATAAAATAATACCTAAATGATTTTAACATAAATGCTGGTTTTAATACTAATATAATCATAAAAGGCTTGTTTTATATTTTATATATATATATATATATAGATATATAAAGTTTTCAAAGTTAAAATAAGAATATATATATATAGTAAAATTTAAATATATATATATATTTATCAATTCAATTTAAATATTGTATCTAATTATATATAATATATATAAACACACACACTCACACAAATATCATACAAATATATGTATGTAAGTATTTAATATAATAAGTATATATTTAGAAATATTTTTGAAAATTTAAAAAATTAATTTTGTATTGATTTCCATACAAATATATATATATATATAAGGAATTTTTAAAACAATTTTAATGTCACAAGTATAAAAATGTTCTTTTAATGACCAAATGTTACATGAAAATATATTATATATTACATATATATATATATATTGTAACGACCCAGAATTTTGAACGAATTAAATTGAAAATATTTAATTTATTTTAAATATTTGAACGATAATTTAATTTGAATCCCCGTTATAACTTTGAAATTTGCGATTAAACTATAAAATTTAATCGGTTGAAGTTAAATAAAAATTTGAATCTACCATTTTAAGCTGAAGAAAAATATTTCGAAAGCTTTTAAAATTCGTATTAATAATTCTGAAGGTAATAGAACTTTCAGAATCAAAATTTGAAACTGTTCTGATCAGTTTTGAATTTCTATTGTTCGAATCGATATTTAAAGATAGCGTTCCGGGGCACAGTCTCGGAATTCAACGAAACCAATTCCATTGGGTCCGTAATATTGAATTATTGTCGGATTCCAAATTTCGTATTTTTCGGTGTTGATACGTGAGCACACGACACACTAACACGTTGAAAATTTAAATTGAATTCAATTTTAAATTTAAATTTTTAATTAAGTCAAATATCAGCACGTTCTCCTCCCTTTCAGCCTTTAATCACGCGCTTGAACTACGCCTAAAATCACGCTCTAAAGCCTGCTTCATTCGATTGTAATATCGCATTCCCCCATCACAGTTTCAAATCAAAGCTGAAAATCAAATCGTTCGTTCCCCTCTCATTTTTATAAAATCAGTTCAAAGAGAGAACAATGGCCCCTGTTAAAACTCAAGCTTACCTTCTCTTTTCCCCTTTCAGTTTAAACGAACGAGGAAATTAAAAACTTGCCTCTCGATCCTTCTACTTTTCAACATCTCGAACCCATTTTCCCTTATCGTCCAGTACGAACGAACAAAGTCGATCGAAGAAAAAAATACTGCTATGATTCTCGTGAGGCGCGACGTCGTTGAGGCTGCTCGGCCTTCTCAGTTCTCGGCTAGGGTTGGTGTTTTAGCATTTTGTGGTCTTCAAATCAAGGAGTGGTGAGGGTGGTTGGTTTTGTCGAGGGTAGGCGTGCCTTTGGGCGGAGTTTGGAAGAGCTCGATGGAGTCTTGCCTCGTGCGATGGTTTTTGTAGCACGGTGAGGCAGAACTGTCGCGTCTTTCATGGAGATGGGCGAGGCGTTGGTGCTTCGGGGCAGGAAATTGGCGACGAAGCCGGAAATGGAAGGCTCGAAGTCGAGCTCGTGGCAGTTGTGGCACGCATGTGCGAGCTTCGTCTGGTGATAGTTTCGAATTGAAGATGCCAAAGTCGGGGACAAATTCGACTGGCAAAGTCGCGATGTATGCTGGAACAGTGACTCGCGTGCGAGGAAGGTACGCGGCAGTGGAGGTGGGTTTTGGCAATGGTGGTCTGGCGATTTTCAGGTTGCGATGGAGGCGGCTTCGCATGTGTGAGGCAGAGGAGTAGTTCGCCTGTAAGGTATTGCTGTTTTCTTCGATTTAAATTGAATAATTACAGTTAAGTAAAACTATTCCTATGTAGATGTGAATATAGATTAGAAAATAATTTATTTGAAGTTATAACTGAAATAGTTGTATAAAGAGAAATTTCTAAATGAAATTAAATTCTGTTTTTATCATGTATATAAACTGGATGAAGAAAAGAGATCTTTACAGTAAGAAAAAAATATAGCAGTTTTGATTTGGAAAGGATGAAATCTATACAAATATTTGTGCTTACTGTTTGGCTTTCAAATATGAACAGTGTTGATAATGCCCCGTTATGAAATTAAAGATTTGGTCAGAAGAAATTTTATATATATATCAAAGATCTGGGAAAATGGAAATTTTAAATGATAATAAGTGATTATTCAATTAGTTCAAATATGGTATTAAAAGAAATTGGTTTAAAATAAAATCATTGGATAATTAAAATTACCAAATGAAATTTATTATTCGATCTGTTCGAATATTAATAAATTGTATAAATTTTCTATACAAGGTTTAAAATCAAGAAATAGCCGAAAATGGGAAATGGACTGCAAAATAAAAGCAAAGGTGAGATTTTTCTCACTCAAGAATTGATTGCAGTTATTGATTGTTTGATATGATTGCTATGTTGATTGTGGTAGTAGATATTATAGGATATATATATATATAGCAGTATATACATATTGGCATATGTATATACTGGATTGTTGATTTCCCGCCTCGTATAGCGGATGAGACCCTATTGCGCCGTTAGTAAGCGGATTTATAAAAACCTATATACCGCGATAATTCCGTACTGGAGCGGAATTGGTATTGTGCTAACATCTGTGGATGCAGGGAAACAGGTTGGAGGGATCCAACTGGATTCCTCACAGTAGTTATTTATGTACAGATATTGTGTTGTATTCTGTATCATATGTTGAGATATGATATTGACTGTTGTGATTGACTAATTGATGCGTTGCATCATCGGGTTCAATTTTTAAAGTTTAAAAATAAACGATTTTTTCTTTAAAAGGGATTTTGAAGTGATTTTTGGAAAGTATACGATTTATTAAATTTTGGAATTTATTTATCTTAAATAAATGAATGTTATAAATTTAAAATTATGAAAATTTTAAATTGTGAAATATAACCAAAGTGTGACTTTTGAAATGAAAGTCGATTTAATTTTAGAATGGGTTAAATTGAGATTTTTAAAGTATTATAAAAGATGTACAGAAAAAATTGATGTATTTATCAATTAAAATTTTTGGAATTTTAAAACGAGTTTTTATAAGTGAAGATATGAATCTTATAGAATTTTAAAATTGTGAAGGTATGAAATTTATAGATGTATAAATTGTGAAGTTAAAATAAATGAAATTGTAGAATAGAAGATTTATAAGGAATTAACTTATAAATTGGATTTTTGCCTACAAATGAAATATTGATCGAATTTGTTAATAAAGGAGATTTACAAATCGAAGTTGTTATAAAATATAAAGGGTGAAATTTATAAACATTGTTTTATAAATTCAAAACCAATTGAAATTGATAGGTTAAACATAGAAGTTTAATAAAGGAGATATATCCGCGATTTTGGATAGTGGGTAATTATTGAAATAAAAATGGGTAGAAAATATTGAAATGTGGTTAATAAAGTATATTCACGATTTTGGACAGTGAATATATTGTTAAGTAAAATGGATACTGTTTTGGGAAAGTGATAGTGAAAAATGAAGTTAACCATTTTAAAGGTGTTTTAAAATGTGTTATGAATCGAAAGCATAGATTTCAACATTTATTGTTGAAATAGACGTTTTCGAAAAATAAGGAAATGGTGGACTATAACACTGTTGTTATAGTAAATGATTTCCGAAAGGAAATGTTTTATATAGTATTGGGATTTATACATCTACCTAAAATCCGAATCCCTATACTAGTGATTTCGAGTCGTCGTAACGATGTTTTACGCAACATTCGTTTTGACTCAAATAAATGTGATTTAAGAATGATTTCCTTAAAATAATGAAATATATATATACTTAATTTGATTTAAGTATATCGAATATTTTCCAAGTGTTGAAAATAAATGAATTGTGAATTGCTGACTTATTTTTAAATAAGTATGGAAATGTTTTCCAAAATGAAATGAAATGTTTTGAGAATTTATCTTCTTAAAGATAAATTGAAATTGAATATTTTAAAACGATTTGAAAATCGAATATCAGTAGATATTCGAAAGTATAAATTCAATACGGAATTTATAGAAGAAAGCAAAGTTGTTTAAAAATAAACATTGATTTATTTTTGAAGTGTGGAAAATTGATTTGAAATTGTTTTCAAATGGTAAAGTGTGGAAATTTTATATCTAGTAAAGATATTTTTGAAGATAAAATAATTTGGAAAATTATTTGGAATCTGATGATGTTGCGCATCTTTATTGATAGTTAAATAACCGACTATCAATAATTACCTATAGATAGGTATTTGTTGTGAATTGGATGAATTTGAATGCCACACTTATTTTTGAGAAATCGCTCACTATTCGGGTTAGCCGGGAAAGGACCATGGGGTCGTATAACCCATTCCGAATATGTGATACGTCGTTATGAATCGCATTTGAAGACCGGTGTTGAAGACCGGATATTTTTGAAAACGGAAGGATTACCGTCGAGTTACTCTACATCGACTGATCTTCGATTTAGAGGTTTTATCACCCTTAGTGACGGGAAGTCCTGACGTGATTGAAAATTATCCGGATATGCAAGGGCTTCGTGAGAAGTGCCTTCGGTTCTGTTCGAACCCGGAACAGACTTGTATGGATTGTGTGTCTGACGTTACAATTTGAGATATAAAGCTGATTTCTTTCAAATACATTTCTGTTGGTGGCGGAGAATTTATTCTCTTAGCTTAACACCCTTCTCTGAGACGTATGAGCTCAGAGGTTATGTAGTTGAAATTTATCAGCGATATATCCCAATTTGGTAACGTGGCATACTGAGTGTTGCTGTGAAATGATCGGTGTTTGATCATTTGTGATATGATCATTTGTTTGATCTTATATCTTTGTGATCATAGGTTGATCATTTTGTTTGACCCGAAGCAGGGCTTTTTATAGAAAGCGTAGCTTTGTGGACGAGACTTCGTCGAGCCTCACACCCCGGAAATGGTCGAAACAGGAAGGATGCAGCAAGGTTCTAGGGAGTAGCGCCCCTTAGTGTATGTCATTCCTTCTGGATAAAGGTGGTATCATGGTATGGAGCCCAGATACTTAACCTCTGTGGTTACTGCATTATTATTATCTATGTGGTTTGTTGCGAATCGGGGATCCTCGGGAAGATCGGTGACGATCGGGGGATGGCATACGCGTGTCAGTAGTTACCTATTTTTGCAGAGGTAACCCGGCCTTGTGTTGGCAGAGATCCGGTTAGGTTCTCGGGTCGTCTATTCCAGGGACGTACCCATCGTGGATAGGAAGTTCCTTAGCCTGACCATTTGTTGGAAATCCAAAGAAACAATACGCGACGTGTACGGTTTTAGTTGTATTACCTGCTATGGAATGTGGCGGTAACCTACTATTGAACATAGTAGCTATAGTAGGCATAAGTGCGGAATGCCTATGCTGGCTAAGATTAATATTATACTTTCGAAATGTTTTCTACACTATGCACTAAAAATAATATCAAAAATGATTTGATTTTGCGTAGTAAGCATCTTTGACTATCATAAGAAGAAATCTCCTCCAAGTCTGCGTTTGCATTGTGTGTGTGGTGGGAGGTCTTATGGTAGTTTCATTTTCCAAAAGCATTGCGAATTGACATTAAAGTTTTTCTGTTGTTTATTTTAAAGATAAACTGTTTTACGATCTCACACCAGTCACCATGACTGACTCGGAGTTTATTGTTCCCTTCTAAACTCTGGGTGCCCACCAATTTTCACACGGGCAGCCTAGAGTTATGTAATCAGGATATTCTGGATATTCTGGAGCTTTGGAGATGAGCTGGATGACGAGACGTAGTATTTGTATCTGATATTATTTTATTCCGCTGTGTATTCTGTATGAGGACGAGTTTATATAACTGTCCATTGTTGTGTATTGACTCTGATGATTGATGTATGTATAAACTGATATAGTTCTTTGTTTTTAAAAGACTAGTGATTATTTATTATATATTGTTCCGCTGCGATGTGTAAGATTCTGAAATTGTTTTCTGTTGCTGTTCTGATGTGTTGTTCTTCTTTTCTTTTTCTCTTCTTTCTTCTTCTGTTCTCTTCTTCTGCCTTTTTCTTCTTTCTTAAAACCCTCACTTTTGGAGTTTTCCGGCGTTCGATTTCTCGGCAGTCGATAAAGTGAGTATCGATGTTGAATTTTCGAAAGTCGAAAATTTCGGGACGTGACAAGTGGTATCAGAGCATATGGTTAAGCGACAACCCTGCTCTGTTGGGTGTTACTCATTAGAGATAGAGTCAGTAGTACTCTAGAATGAGTTGAGTGTAATAATAGATATGAGCGCGTATTTGTTAGTGAATATAAAAATTGTTTTATATTGTGATGATTGATTTGTTGAGTGGTATATGGATTCTGGTCAATACGAGTAATTAACGATCATTGATAGGGATCTCTAAACACTCGAATAGAACAATTCGGCACAGTATTGTTTTAAATAGGGTAAATGAAATAATTTTACCCAAAGCTATTTTTGTATAGAAAGGAAACGATTTTCTATGAATTACTATAGTATATGGTTGCATAGTTGCTAGAAATGATAACATTAAACTATTATCATTGAAATTAAATGAGAAATTGGAATTATAACTCCAAAGTTAAAATAAATTCACATACGAACGAAATTTGTAAATGTAAATTATAGATGTGAATTATAATTTAAAACGGAATTCCAGAGAAGTTTTGGAAATGTTTTGAAAAGAAATTTTGGAGATTTGGAAAGTTTAAATCATTTTTGATTTGAAAATGAATTTCAAAGGTTTGAAAAGTATTTTAGAGAGATGAAAGCTCTAAACTCTTTTCGGTCGCTGGAAAATAACTTCGATGATGACCGCGGCATCATTGGGTGTTCATTTTCGGGTTTCTGGAAGAGGAATTGCTGCCAAATTGTTTTAAATAGAAGTTGTTTGAAAATTTGGATTTGGTTTTAGAAAATTCAAAGGAAAATTTGAATTGTTTTCAAAATGGTTTTGATAGGTTGAAAAGACTCTGGAATACTTTATAAGAATATTTATGGAATATGATTGAATTGATAACTTATACAAATGGAATTGTGAATGTGAATGTATAAATGATTGTATAAATCAAGATGTAAATAAGTCGAAGACTTATAAAATATTTGGAATTTGATAGAAATGAGATTCAAATTGAAAATGAAAGAATTTGTGAATGAGTAAATAAATTTGAATAAATGAAGTGAATAAGATTAAAACTGAATGTTGAAACCGAATTTGAATAAGTGAATTGGAATTTGAAATGGATTAGTAACTGAAACTAATTTAAAATGGTGCAGTATGAATGAAAGCTAATCAATAAAATTCAATATTCAGAAATTGAACTGAATCCAATTAAATGTTGGAAATTGAATTCAAATGGAATTTAAATGTAAAGATTGGACGAAATTGAATATGCAACTTCAATAGTAAGCTAAAAAAAAATGATATAAGCAGTTATATTGAAATTTTTGTAACAGAATTTGCAAAATGATTGAATGATGTAACTAGATATTATGGCTAGTAGGATATACAGGTGTATAAAGGAATTGGATTTGATTTCACAGATAATTTGAATTTGCTCGAAAAGGTAAGTATTTGAATTATAATATGAGTTTTTGATGATTTCTCTCTAGCCGCTTGGCTTTTTCTTTTTCTTTTTGAAATCTGAGAGTCCGTAGGGACGTTTTGTAGTAGTGCCGTATTAGCCGCGCAAAGGAGACGCTGGCGAAATTTTTCGGAAATTTAGAGTGTTAGAAAATTTTTGAGAAATTTTGGAAGTTTAAATTTGAATTTAAACTTAAAAATTGAATTGTGAGGAAAACAATGATGTTTGAAAACTATAGAAGGTTTAGAAAGTTAGTTGAATTAATAACGAATCTTTAGTAGAAAGATTTGTTTTGAAAATTTGATAAAACTATTAGAGGTTGAAAGATAGTAGACGAGTTAAGGACCTTTTTCCCTAACTTGTAATTTCGAGGACGAAATTCTTTTAAGGAGGGAAGTTTGTAACGACCCAGAATTTTGAACGAATTAAATTGAAAATATTTAATTTATTTTAAATATTTGAACGATAATTTAATTTGAATCCCCGTTATAACTTTGAAATTTGCGATTAAACTATAAAATTTAATCGGTTGAAGTTAAATAAAAATTTGAATCTACCATTTTAAGCTGAAGAAAAATATTTCGAAAGCTTTTAAAATTCGTATTAATAATTCTGAAGGTAATAGAACTTTCAGAATCAAAATTTGAAACTGTTCTGATCAGTTTTGAATTTCTATTGTTCGAATCGATATTTAAAGATAGCGTTCCGGGGCACAGTCTCGGAATTCAACGAAACCAATTCCATTGGGTCCGTAATATTGAATTATTGTCGGATTCCAAATTTCGTATTTTTCGGTGTTGATACGTGAGCACACGACACACTAACACGTTGAAAATTTAAATTGAATTCAATTTTAAATTTAAATTTTTAATTAAGTCAAATATCAGCACGTTCTCCTCCCTTTCAGCCTTTAATCACGCGCTTGAACTACGCCTAAAATCACGCTCTAAAGCCTGCTTCATTCGATTGTAATATCGCATTCCCCCATCACAGTTTCAAATCAAAGCTGAAAATCAAATCGTTCGTTCCCCTCTCATTTTTATAAAATCAGTTCAAAGAGAGAACAATGGCCCCTGTTAAAACTCAAGCTTACCTTCTCTTTTCCCCTTTCAGTTTAAACGAACGAGGAAATTAAAAACTTGCCTCTCGATCCTTCTACTTTTCAACATCTCGAACCCATTTTCCCTTATCGTCCAGTACGAACGAACAAAGTCGATCGAAGAAAAAAATACTGCTATGATTCTCGTGAGGCGCGACGTCGTTGAGGCTGCTCGGCCTTCTCAGTTCTCGGCTAGGGTTGGTGTTTTAGCATTTTGTGGTCTTCAAATCAAGGAGTGGTGAGGGTGGTTGGTTTTGTCGAGGGTAGGCGTGCCTTTGGGCGGAGTTTGGAAGAGCTCGATGGAGTCTTGCCTCGTGCGATGGTTTTTGTAGCACGGTGAGGCAGAACTGTCGCGTCTTTCATGGAGATGGGCGAGGCGTTGGTGCTTCGGGGCAGGAAATTGGCGACGAAGCCGGAAATGGAAGGCTCGAAGTCGAGCTCGTGGCAGTTGTGGCACGCATGTGCGAGCTTCGTCTGGTGATAGTTTCGAATTGAAGATGCCAAAGTCGGGGACAAATTCGACTGGCAAAGTCGCGATGTATGCTGGAACAGTGACTCGCGTGCGAGGAAGGTACGCGGCAGTGGAGGTGGGTTTTGGCAATGGTGGTCTGGCGATTTTCAGGTTGCGATGGAGGCGGCTTCGCATGTGTGAGGCAGAGGAGTAGTTCGCCTGTAAGGTATTGCTGTTTTCTTCGATTTAAATTGAATAATTACAGTTAAGTAAAACTATTCCTATGTAGATGTGAATATAGATTAGAAAATAATTTATTTGAAGTTATAACTGAAATAGTTGTATAAAGAGAAATTTCTAAATGAAATTAAATTCTGTTTTTATCATGTATATAAACTGGATGAAGAAAAGAGATCTTTACAGTAAGAAAAAAATATAGCAGTTTTGATTTGGAAAGGATGAAATCTATACAAATATTTGTGCTTACTGTTTGGCTTTCAAATATGAACAGTGTTGATAATGCCCCGTTATGAAATTAAAGATTTGGTCAGAAGAAATTTTATATATATATCAAAGATCTGGGAAAATGGAAATTTTAAATGATAATAAGTGATTATTCAATTAGTTCAAATATGGTATTAAAAGAAATTGGTTTAAAATAAAATCATTGGATAATTAAAATTACCAAATGAAATTTATTATTCGATCTGTTCGAATATTAATAAATTGTATAAATTTTCTATACAAGGTTTAAAATCAAGAAATAGCCGAAAATGGGAAATGGACTGCAAAATAAAAGCAAAGGTGAGATTTTTCTCACTCAAGA